>JARDVY010000041.1:2963750-5677500 GCA_029030555.1 Ornithoptera alexandrae | reverse complement strand
GCTATAGCTAGTGACATTACTGGGGCAAACTTCTCCAGATTTGCGAAACTATTAGACGTACAATCTCAAAATTTGGTAGAGATGTTGCTTCTGTTATTTAAAGGTCAGCTAAGACTGAATTTTACTAAATTTCTTCCCCAAAAGGAGTTGCGCCAGTCCCCAAAGGTGCTGGGCGAGAATATTACTGATATATTTCAAAACTACTTTTATATTAAGAACAGTAACAGCTAGTATTAATATTGCCTTATTTTGTAAAACGATTTGTTTTTTAATATTTCCTTGATTTTAATTACTAAACATGCTTAGACTAGTAATTATTTATTAAGGACTTAGTATAGCGACAGATTGAATGTTTTTATAACGATTTTCCTCAAACTTTACGCACTTAGAACTTAAGGAAAGGTTATAACTATAATAACGTTTAGTTTTTTTTATAAAACTCTTAATTTGATATAAATACAGTTTTTCTACCTCGAGATACAATTAATAGAGATGCTTATTACAAATACAACCAGAATTGAAACAGAAAGAAATTTTTCTTTGTTTTTATATTTTTACTATTATATACTTTGTATTACGTACCTTTATATAGTTCTAGCTCAGCAAACAATTAGCTTGTGAGGCGGTACGTTTCGTCGAGTGGTGGGTTCGAACCCCATTGACCTTCATTATAAGCCAGACAGCATAAGCTTTTGGTCAGTTCCCCTCCATGGTATGTGAGGAAACTGATACGTTTCAAGAATCCCACCTTCCGTCGACATGATCTTTGCACCAACCCGCACTTAGTTAGCGTGGTGAATAAATAACCTTTCTTTGTATAAGAAGGCTCCTACTCTCACTTGTGACAATCATATAACAATATGAACTGTAGAATTTTCAAATATATAATATTTTAAATACAACAGTACTAGTTTTACTGGGGGTAGGTCTCAGTTGGCGGAGACCTTCTAGGTAGTTACTACCGCAGCGCCCATTTCTGCCGCCAAATAGTAGCGTGTAAACATTACTGTGTTCCGGTTTATAAGGGGCTGTAGTTAGTCAAATTACTGGGATAACGATACTCGACATTTTATGTATTAAGGCGACGACCGCAACGAGGTGCAGTGTATACCATCCTAACTAGCACCATATTGTTATGAGCAAGCGTCCCACCTACCATTAGGTGAACATCCCGCTCGTCTCGTTGCTTCGTAGTATAAAAAAAGTTATATATAACTCGTGTTAATTTGTAAGATCAGGGCCAATTTAAAAAAAAGGAACGGTTAATACAACTGACTGAAGGCAGAGTAATCAAGCGTATCATCTTACTTTTAAATAAATAAAGAGTTTTTTTTTTGTTTTATATTTATTATAGTGATGTGATGATTAATGATTGATTGATATTTTAGTATGATTGGTTCGTTAAAAAATAAATGTGAGTTAAGGTCGCCAATACTATTACATTTACGTGTATTCATTGTTTGTTTGTTTTTAAAATAAACGATTTACATATTGTATTAACATTAGTTGTTTGAAAATGGCCAAAGTATATATTGTTCGTTCATATTCAACGTTCTCTTTCAGTTAGGATATATATGGAGTTGAATGTTTTAGCTCGTCAGCTTTGGTTTGAACGCTGACCCACTTTTGCACTGACCCCACACCGCCGCACAAATTTAAACAACTCGATTTAGAATTTGTGTACTGTGATCAATCGTTTGTTACACTTTAACGGTACTCAGTATTAACGGACACTTTCTACAGGATATATAAATATATATAGTTTAACATCAAAGACAATACTGAATCATAGTATGTAGATTTATTTGTAATGTTACATTCGTATATTATAAAACTCGTTTTTTCTATTCAGATACATGTTATCTCTAACAATAACCAATTTGTTATTCACATTCAATGAAATATTTATTAAACAAACATTTATTAAAGTTTCTCAGAAACTAATGAAATAATTTTTCTATTATAGCTTCATGAAGAGGAAGTCATCGGATTCGGGATATCGTGCAACGGAAAATTCATGATGTCCTGCTCGTCTAAAACGGACATGGTGATTTGGGATCTAAAAGGTCAACAGTTAGACAGAGTGGACACATACTTGATGAACACATACACGGCGAAAATTTCGCCCTGCGGTCGCTTCGTGGTCGCAACGGGTTTCTCGCCGGACATCAAGGTGATGGAAGTCTCTTTCACGAAGACCGGCGAGTTCAAACAAGTTACGAAGGCTTATGATCTATCAGGCCACACGTCCGGAATATATGACGTGGCGTTCGACGTCGACACGTCGCACATCGCCACAATATCCAAGGACGGCACGTGGAAGCTATACCACACAAAGAGTAAGTATGGAATCGTTAACGCGTACATTTACTGTTATCTGTGTGGTGCTGAACGTACTGCGCCATTTGCTAACAAAACGTTGCTTGCACGCTTTACGTGTTGTATCTGTTTAGTTTTTGCAGACTCGTAGCGGTTATGCATTGTGCGTAACGCCTGCACTCTGTTCATGTAACTATATGGTTATTAGTCATTTTGAAGCTCTTGACACAGTTTACTTTGTTTCTTGGAGAAACGACACTCTTTATGACAGTCATATGGGGTAAAGAGACAATATAACACGTTTCAAGGAAACGAGCACAATGTAGTGCTGTGTATATCATCCTAAGCGCAAAGTTCTTATCGGCAGGGTGTTTTTTACCATCAAGTGAATGTCTCGTTCGTCACGTCAAATAAAAAAAATAGCTAGGACAGTGCTCTGATTTAGATGTTTAAATAACGCACGGTCTAGATGTTTCTTTTGTATAATCATATTATAAACATTAGCTATTTTGTTGACTTAGAGTTAAACGAAATTTTTCAATTTTCCGTGTGGCGAGAAAGATACTGAGGAAACCAATGATAATGTGTAATGTTTTCCCATAAAACCTAAACGTATTTAATGGAATAACCAGCAATAAATTAGTGCTATAGAATTTACGTTATTGAGGTAACAGGAAAACGTGTAGACGCAGCAGCGGATAATAAGTAAGTGCATGTAGAGTGCCCGGGACTTTTGGGTCAGACGCGCGCACTTTTTACGTCGCGCTGACGTAAGAGGTCTCCTATCTACAACTCAGTTGCATCATGCGACGCTTCGTTACTTGCGGCTCCTTGCAAAATATGTCTACTTGTCTAATTCCCCTAAGGTCCTCTTAACCATATTAAGATCTAGGTATCTTTGCATCGCGTTTTTTATAGAACCAAGGCGACTGACAGGCTTACGGCTCGCCCGATGTTGAGCCACTACACCGTGTAAAGGATAATAATATCGGGAGTAACAGTAGCGTGTTGCAGACATTGAAAAAACCTTTTCATGAATGTTATTACCTAATTTTTCTTCTAAGTGGATCACTTTTGACGAATTGTAGCTATGGAATGACGCTTTTTTCTGCAATTACTGGTTTTGCGATATGCTTCCATCGTTCTCCATTGGCTGTATACTAAGCACATTCCGTCACGACCATCTTGGTGAGGGGAATCTCATTCAGTCAATCCATAGTATTCGGCTACTTATTCTTTAAGTACAATACTTAATATGGGAGAACTTTAATGTTATATTCGTACACAAATCTGTTAAATTTTTGGATTAATTAAAATTTAAATGACCCTGCTTCACTTGAGACAGATTCGACAGCATACATTTAGTAAAGTATTTTCTTTAAATTCACGATATAAAAAAATTTGTGATACAAGTAAAATTTTATATTTTCTGTATTAGTTCAATTGAAAGAAAAATCAGTTAACGTTTGATTAAGCATAAATAAGATATTATTAGATACATGTTTACTAGATCTTTACTATCTAATAACTAATTTTATAACGATATAATCTGAACGAAATGAAGTGCTATGAATTAATAATGTTATTGATGATATGTTTAAAATACTGAAGAGTTATATTACGAATAACGTCATCCGCTCGTGTTGTTGTCATAGATCTCTTATTACGCACAATTGTTCTCCGTTGTCAGCTATTTCTTGCTATTTGGCCAGTGCATAATGTTCTTGATTATTATAATATAATGGTAACAATTCATTTATAGTTATTGCATGTTTCAAACACTCTATAATAGTATGCGGAACACAGATTTAATTTAAAAACGTGTTATAACATTATTTATTAATACTCTCTCTTAAAGAATAAGTTACGATAGAGTTATATTTAATCTACATTAGGCTAATACTTGACTTCAATTTTACATGGTTTTAAGTGACTATGAGCTTATGGACGATGAAGCATAATAATCCAAAACACTTTGCCTCTAATATGTAGGAGGTTGATTTACAATTAGATGATGGTAGCTATTCAGACGGGTTTCGAAAACCCTATAAACTAACCTTCTCAACGTGTAGTTTTAGAATGAAACTAGGGGCTAGTTATTAGGTAACCGCTTTTCTACTGCGCAATTAAGTTATTTGTAGTAAACAGTTTATAACTTTGCTTTGAATATATTGAATTTTTTTTAAATATAAATATTTACCTTATTTATTGTGACTAACGTTTTGTGCGATATACGTCTGTAAGATATTTCTTCGAATACGTAAGCGTGTAATAATCTAAATATTAAATTATGTAAGTGACCCGCATCTGGCGCTTCTTATCTCTTTGTCTTATTGTAAGAAAAAATATTAAATAAACATTCACGTCAATGATTTGAGTGTTACGCCGTCTGTTATGGCAGCATTTGTTTATTTCATTGATAGTTGTCACGTTTGCTGTGTGAATCATTAGTTGTAAACATATTTTGAATCTATAGTGCGTAATATGATCGCGCGTGCTCTTCGTCATTTGAAATTCCTTGAATAATAAATAGTTTTCGGATAAAATGACGTAAATTAATAATCGTGTTTCCTATACGGCGGGATTTACAAATTTATACTTGTTACAATCATTAAATCTTGCACACAACGCGATGATTGTTAATGAAAAATAAACAGCCCTTATTCTCACTGCTGGAATTAATATTATTATCAATGCAGGCTAAGTGCGTATTGTTAACTCCAGAAAGCTTAGAAGAATCATATTTTTTTCACAGCAGAAATTAAATACCTTCTAAAGCCCGTGCGAAAAAGAACAGGCATAGTTACAACGCATAACATATTAATATTATTATTGATGTTACTTATAAATATGTATATCAACAGATATATGTTGGTTTTACTAAGAATAACAACAACAAGTAGTATCAGACTGAAGAGTTTATTTATCGGTAATGTGGTACTTGTCTAAACATTCATTCACGGTCGTAATTACTATAAAGTAGCAATGACCTTGTATAATTAGTGACAATCGAACCATTAGCTGAAAAATACAACGTAAGGTTAGGTTTACATTGAAATTTACTAGGTAATGAATTTTAAAGATATTTTATTCAAACAATCGTTGAGGAAGTGTAAGTATGTAAATATTTAGTGTCTTCGTATAACTAAAATGCTACTGAAAGACGTACTCATGAGAGCTATCATTGGACTAAAGTAGATAGGTAAGTTTTTATAAGAACTGTGAGTGTCAATTTCTTGCAGTGTGCACTTATGTTTACCATGTGATAATTGATACCAATTAAACCGTTTTATGTTCTTACTATGGCAGGTTAAAGTCCAAGTTGTTTTACATGATACCTATAAAATCAAGCTGATATAACACGATCATTTACTGCCGATATCTTGTTCTTCATCGGGGTCACCCCGAGGCCTGAATGTCTTAAGTTATGTGAGAATGATTCATAGGTATTACACAAATAGGGAGACCTTTTGAACTGTTTACGAAATCCATTTGTTTAAAGTAAAAAAAAAAAAAAATCCTGCTCTGTCTGTGGGAGAAAGGTTAAAATATTTTCGAGCCTGCCGGTCGTAAGTCTTCCTCAAATATCGACTTTGGAAGAAATCATTTTATGTTTAACGGATTTTCCACATATCAATCTTAACGAGTAAATAAAATTACCTTTTTTAAGGGTTAAGGTATAACAACTCAAGCTCCAAGCTAAACTCATTTGCTCGTGGTTCACCCTGCTAATCAAAAAAAAAGGCTCTGGCTCCACGAACCAGCGTTCAGCACGCCTGTTGTGAAATGACCCAAATCCTCCCATGTGACAGACGACCCACTAGTTCCCGACGGTACGGGGGCCATGTCAACTTTATGTGGATATCTTTGACGAGACCTATGTCCAGCAGTGGATATCAACAGATTAAAATGAAACGATGAAAAATAATTTAATAACCACTGTGTAAAGATTTCTGACTATAAGAAATATAGTTGACGCTCATTGGGAAGTCGTTCAAAAATCGATATCTTGTTGTATATATTATGCAAATGGTTGGACGTTATGGATGCTTATGTACGGATTTTCCATTTGTACGTTTATATATTTTTTACGTTCTCTTGGTTTTAACGATTATCATAAGCTAACTTTAAAAGTACGCGGATTGTCATACGTGTACTAGTTATCCACCTTCGCCTTAGACCTTTCTCCTTAAGCATAATATCGGTCTGCGGCATTGAAATATTTACTAATAAACACGGTTCAACTGAGACAAGAGCTTGTTTTTTCGAATTGTTTATGCCGTTAGTGTTTTGACGACTTTTAGAACTTTATTGGACTGAAATGGCACAAACTTATTTTTTTTATTGTTTTTAATATTATCATCTCTGTAGTTGAGTACAGCCGCGGTGAGTCGCCCCACGTGCTGGAGACCGGTACGTACACGGAGTGCGCCCGTGCGCCGCGCATCGCTCTCTCGCCCAACGCCGAGGTGCTCGCCGTGTCCGTGGACAGCTCCGTGGAGTTCTACGACACGTATACCGGAAAGCTTTATGATACAGTGGAGAATATATACTCAGGTAAAGGCTAACATGTACCCATCGTTTTATATTTTATGTCGTATAGAATTAAATGCTAAAATATTTGATATTAGTCTACTATAATAAACAGCCTTCTTAATTTTACCACTGGTAGTCCTCGTGGTCTTCTCTCATAAGAAAACACTAGGATTTATATCCACAACACCAGTCAAATGTTCCAATTATTGGAACATGACAGCTTCGTCAAGTAGCGAGCGCACGAGGTTGCCTTAAGTATGGCTTCATAAATTCTATTGATCCAGATTAAAACTTTTGTATATATTAATAAAGATTTAGTTATATTAAAAAATGTGCATATGTTATAAATAAAACAAAGTATCAAAGCATATATAATACTTGAAAACAGATGAACACTTGATATTTATGAGAATCAGAAGCAAAGCTCCTAACAAGTTTAACCTTCCACGCTGAATATTTGATAGTAGAGATTAGAATATTGTGTTGTATATAGTGAGTGATGTTCGATCGCTTGGTAGTCTCGGTGGGGGGACTGCTGAAAGTTTGAATTATTGAACGCGGCCGTCCAAGGAAACCATCGATCGTTTGCATTACCAAACGGCTCACGTAAGCGATATGTGACGGCGTTGTACAAACAAGCATTGTTACAGGCCCAATAAACTACATGTGCTTCGATGCCAGCGGGAAGTACTTGTTCGTTTGCGGCGATCGCGCAGTGCGGATACTGCACAACGTCTGCGGGTATCAAACCACCATAGCCAGCTGCACGCGGCTGCTGGCCTCCAAACAAACCTCGGCCACTGTCGAACGGCTCAACAAAACAATAGAGACCTGCAAAGAGACCCTGGCGACCTTTGGAAAACAAGCATAATTATTAAAAAAAAAAGATGTACATTGAGTTAATTGCATTTATTACTCTGGTAACGCTATTAAACCTTCGTAGCGTTATCCATACATCCTGTTCTATCTATATTTACTATAAATTTCACGGATCCGCGTTTCAATAAACGTTTCCAATATATTTTGGACGTCATTGTCATATTTTGGAGATACTTTATAAAATAACTTTTAAAATAAATGTTGAAACAAGAATTTATAAAACTAACATAATTAAGTAAAGTGAAATTTTCAATTAAGCTTTTAGTACGTAATTTTAGTATTAAATGATTTTTGCTTGATCGTTAACACAACGATTTGCTCAATATAAATCAACGCGATGATTGTAATGATTTAAGTTCGTATCAATTATTCCAATCAAAAATATATTTTTTTTATTATTATTACATAAGCACATTACGGATTAACTATTATAGTCATAAAGTTCATCAATGTGCTACAAAAAAAAATGAATTGATTTATTGATATATATTTTTAAATCATTTATGTAAGGTTAATCGGTCACGTTTTCCCCCGCATTTACATATCGTTATTATCAAGTAAGATGTTACCTAAACTAGCATTTATGAATAAATATCAATGTCTTTTATATATTATCTTTCTAGAATGGGTCTGTCTGACAATTATACTACCTAGAACACTGTATAGATTAAGTCGAAACTACAGACACATTCCTTCTAACGGTTCCTAAAGATTATGTTGTCGCTTGTATTAAGACTGTCTAAAATATTTAATTCAAATTTCTAAGTAAAACTTATTTGAATGATTCCGTTTTAAGGTTGGTGAGACTGCGTGAACATGGTAACATTAAACTCTCACCTCTCCGATTCGTGAATATGTATTACATTATAATTTCCATTTTTATATTTATAAAAAATAATCTTTCATTTAATTTTCCCCTTAAAAAAAAATAGAAAATATTTACAAATTTCCTAAAACAAAAAAGGCTCCGCACAAGTGTTGTGCTATCGAGTCACTCTAAATCGGAAGTGCCTCGTTAAGTACAGTAATTAATTAGTAACCCGGAGGTCCCTACTTGGATTCCGGGGTTACATGTGGAGAACTAAGGACAGCATGTCGCTAGAAAGACTGATCGTCAATGATCTCCGAGTTATAAAGCAAACAGTAAATCGTTGTGACACAGACACAGATTATATTAATACTAATTTAAATTCACTGAAAAAAAAAACCTGCGTCGATCTGATAGTTATATACGGCTCTAGTTTTTTTATATAAAAATTAATATTATGAATATTGATAATTATGAGACAAGGTTTTATGTAAAAATATTTAAAATAAGTATACAAGTTGCGTTGAAAATGAATAAGGTTTTATTGCGCAGATAGTTCGTATGTAGTTAAAAAACTGTTTGCAACAACTTACATCCGTTAACAATAAACTGCTTCGTGACTGGCGGCTGCAAAGGACTTCGCTATATTTGTTAATAAAATTAAACCGTCGTTTAGAATTATTAACTTGCTTGAACGTATTTCTATCCTTTAATATTAACTGCTTCTCTAATGCAACGGTTAACCGATTGCCTTGTAACAAGGGGGTTCGGTTGGTTATTTAGTGGGCGATAGGGTTGTTTTGGATTCGCTTATATCTGGCAACAAACAGCACTAGTGTATTCCGACCGCTTGTTTTGGGCTCTTCATCACCCGTGGTCTCATTGGCACTTAACACCGTGCTCAGTGTAAAAATTGAGGTTATTTTGTTATTCGATTGTTAATAAAACTTCGTGTATATTGAAAGCCAATGACCATTAACAAGGTGATATAAAATAAAAAAAATAAAATGGTGTATGTTGTAACTTTATTATATTTTGCATAAGTGACATTACCGACAATACACTGAGATACTCTGTGATTACATTTTAAGTACAGTTTTACAGCTTTTAATAAATATAATTTAGCTTTGTCATATATATATATGAATATTAATTGGTTAAAGTCAATTCCGTTTCGTTATTAATGAATGCAAAAATATTCTTTATGCCAAAATATATATTTAATTTTAATATCGAAGATTTTGTGTCGAGAGTTCCGGATTCGTGTTTATTGCCGTAACAATTATTAAAATGGGAGATTGTTTTCAATTTACGTATTTATCGATAAATGACTGTCCCAACCAACCTCCTTTGTCGATATACCATTTAATATTAAAAAAAAAACTACCGGCAGTGGCGCGTAATTTGTGACATAACATATGACTCCATAAACGTTAAAGTCTACTGGATTAAGAAAATTCGTCACAACTAATTATCATAAGCAATTTTCAGCGATTTTTGAAATATTACTACGCAAAAACAGGTGAGTAAAAGTATTGTAGAGTGAACGTTATAGTAGTACAGGAATATCTAGTGAACATCATCTAATCTCATTTTTTTATCCTATTACGTTTTCGTTATTATATGGTGAAAGTGTAATATTAAGATTTAAATAAATAAACGGCCTTTTTACTGTTCCCACTAATGGGACTGGTACATATCCATTAAGCTGGTCAATTGGGGGTTGGTATTATAATAATAAAGAGCATACTATTCTTTATTGCTTTATAATCAGGATACCGGATGTGAAAAACAATTTTGAACAATATATTTCAACAAGTGAACAATTTGAAACTATTTTAAATCAACTCTTGTAATTGAATGCAATAAACTGATCAGTTAATGGTTATCTCATAAACAATCTTTTTTTATTCTTCAATAATTTATCGGATATAATATTTACATTATTTTACAGAAAAAAACGTTTAAACCATTTGGTTACCCACAAATGATGTTTTATTATTACGTAAGGAACTTTGATGGATTTCTTTATTTACTACTTGCTAGTTAATTCAACAGTAAAACATCAAGTAACATTTAAGAAGTAACTAAAATTAATTACGCTAGTCTTGTTTGAGGTTGTTTTTCTATTATTGTGACATAAACATTAATGAGGTTTCGGACTCGTATTAAGTATATGGAAAATAAAGTTATGCCATCAAACGAAAATAAAAAATTCGTACTGTATTATAAGGTACCGATGAAATTATTATGGCCATGTAATCGTATTGAAAAATAATGCTTTTTTTATCTTTAATAGACTAACATTTGACCTCAATTTCATAAAGTGCTAAGTAACAATGAGGGCGTAGATGAATAATGTGCTCGCCCTCATTACTCGGACTAATATATTATTAAACGAAAGAAAGTAATTACTGTTATGGCGGTAAATTTACAGTATCAAAAAAAAAAACACTACCACTATCCAAACTCCTCAAGTAGTAACCTCGGAATTGAACCTAGTACCTCCGAATTACAAGGCAGGCGGTAAGCTACTGCGTAACGGTAGGTATTAATTAAATTATCAGAGGAAACATTAACATGGTAAAAATAGAAATAGTTTTCTTTATAAAGCAACACTACACAACAAATAATTAACAAAGCAGCTATAAGTAAAACAGTAACATTTTAAATTACATGTGCTTGATTTGATACGAGACGAAGTTTAAAATTTAAGTTAGTACATAATTTAATTGCACAAGTAAAACTTTTCTCGTTTACAGAGCGTTGATAGATAATATCGTGTTGTGCTAACATTCTTAGTCTTATTAACGTTTAAAAAAATGGTAAAAGAAACTAGCATTGGATTTTTTAACATGACATTTAAAATTATTAGTAAATATAAGCATTATTAAGATAAAAACTGTTAAATACAACGATGTTCAAGAATAGACTATGATGCTTCAGAATTTTATTTGGTCAATGTCATTTCAAATGCGAGCTGGAAGATAAGCGAAGGCAACTTCATAGCAAATATACAAAGATCAAGTGACAGCTGTAGTAGCGTTCAAGAGGTTAATTTAAAAAAAATTGTTATGTACTTGATATTACAACAGATTTAAACGTTTCTACATAATTTTATATAACTGCGTTATTCAGTACCGGATGTTGCTCAGGTTAAATACTCCAAGGTAAGTCCGGCAGGGTAAATAATATTCGCCAACATATACAGCCATGATATGTCTCTATCCACTAACCTTACATGTGTACATCCGGTGTATTGTCATGTATATATTCTATCAACTCACACCTAACCGATTAACTACGTAAAATCGCACAATCGCCCTAACTCCTTTAAAAACCAGTCTACAGATCTACGAACATCCTATCAATTCAGGAAACTTTACATCAACTGCAACACTTAATGTTTAAAATTGACATACGAGTATTTCCCTATGCGTCAAAATTTCGTATTATTTCCAATAGTAGTTCGATTGGTGTTATTGAAATTACTTGGGTAACGATACTTAACCCCATGTGTGTCTCAATGCGGTTTAGTGTGTCCTAGCGCCTCGTTGTTACGGCAAGCCTCTTTTACCACCGGGTGAACGTATCGCTAGTCTCGTCGCTTTGTCGAATGAAAGAACCACTAATAAATATTGTCAGATCAAATGCGGTAAAGCTATCACTAAACTATAGCATAATGGCAGCTTCATTGATGTGATATGATATTAAAGTTATCATTGAGCAATCACTTTAACGTGAATATTTAACAACAAACAATACCGTACGCGGGGAGGCCTCACTAAATAACTGGCATAATTAACGGACATTATTTTTCCGTCGTGATTTTAAATTTTTTTTTAAGAAATAACCGATGATTAATTCGAGAACGTAATACAAATATTTCTCTATAAACTGCGCTGTTGTTAATTTATTGATTTTTTGTGTTAGATGTGAGCGACGGCTCCTTACATACTAATAGAATACATAAATTACTCTTACGTAAATATTGTTCAGCGAATATTGTCCCGTGTCATTAACATGATGGAGATGAGCTGGTCATGGCTTTTGTTTGAAAGAAAAAAAAGTTATTCCGTATTGAGAAATGAATTATTTTACTGACAGACAATGTACCCTGTGCTTTTACAAACCAATCTTTATATTTTTTCTTTAGTCTGATAATCTATAAGCTTCGGAATGAAATAGTACATCCCTACATCGCATTTGCCAATATATATATGTATGTATTGACGGGATGACATGACAATACCAACAAGCACAACATTTACATCAAAATATCACATTTACAATTTAGTATTTAATGAATTAAATTTGATACTGTAGTATAAATGCAAACAGCGTAGACTAGCTGAAAAAAAAAACCAACTAGAGTAACCAACAGAACTAACTCAATGATAGTAACGTCGAATAATGACTAAATAATGCAAAAGGAATACATAACATACGCGTAAGAGTTAAAATCAGTCATACTATCAAAATTGACGCCGAGTAAACTCAAGCGTCGCAGTATAAAAAAAAATCGTAATATTAAGCAACTTAAAACGAAATAAATACTGTAAGTACTACGAATATCGTAAAAGAAACACAGCCGGCGCCGCCGACTTTACTTTGGTAAGAGTACGTCCCGGTGCAGTCCGCGAATATGAAAAAACGTAATGAACAGCACTCTTAATGCTCCCTCGGGACGAAAGAGCCCCTCGGAACTCCGAGCCGTGTATGGCCAACTTCGTTTTTCAGTTACAATATTGGACTAGCGTGAAATTCGTTAATGATTCCTCGTAGAGCTCATCTTATCTTCTCCCCCGTCCAGAGCCGTATTTACATCTGAAAAAGGAAAATTAAAATAATAAAAATTGTGTCATTGCATTCGCAAATATATTTGTTTAATAGAAATTTTAAATCGCCCTCATATTAAGGGTAGGCCTGTGTTCAACAGTGGGGACGTAAATTGGCTGTTGAAAAAAAAAATTTAAATAACCTACTAGAGCAAATCATTTATTGTAATAATATATGGATGATAATTTCCACAATACATTTTGATAGCAATGTTTTCAAACGATTAAAAAGTATGGAAATTTTATTACATATATATCAGCAAACATCGTCAAAGTAACTGGACTAAGGCCGCCGAATGTTAAACTAAGAGGAACCTATCAAGTTGATGGAGAATTTGTGCGATAGCCTTCCCGAAGCTGAGCTGTAAAACAACGAAGAAGAAACCTCCCGAAGGCTTTAGTCTGTGCAAATCTGATTAAACCCATCAATACCAAGTATGCGAATGCATTTCCCCTATGTGAAACAATTAAAAAAAGTTACCGGCCGAAGGTGTGTAAACGCTTACACTTGCAATAAGCCTGGTATTAGCTAGTCTCTAATCACTATAACAGGGCTCCCCAAACTGATTGTTACTGTGACGCCTTTTAAATTTTGTCATTTCTTTGCGACAGCTCCTGCCTTTTTGCATTTAACGATTTAAAAAAAGCTCGCAAAGCCACAGGACATCAATACGTACAGTTTCAGTTGAAAGAATTTTATTTTTTCAATAATAACGACAAATAGAAGTTATTTTATTATAAAATAATAAAAATTTAAAAATTATTTTTATTAAATATGTGGTATTCATTAAAGTTGTTAAAGTTTAGGAAGCCTTGCCACTAAAATATAGTTTCAAAAGGTGACTGACCTCACCAGTAGGCGTGTAGACGGAGACAATCCCCAGCGAGGTCCGCGAGCAGCGCGCGCTTGCCGGGCAGCAATGCGAGGCCGGCGACGCGCCGCGGACGCCGTTCGGCGAGCTCGCACGCGGCCGCGACGCGCCCGCCCGTCTCCAGCGCGAGCAGCGCGGCGCGCCCTCGCACCGCGCGCGTGCACACGATCAGACACCCGCCCTCGCTCGTATCTAACGCGATGCCGCCGTACCCGCCGCGACCTGACACAACTTAATATAATAAAACATCACTGGAATTTACGGGTGCTCCAGGCTGGTACCACGGCAGCACCCATTTCTGCCGCCAAATGATAGTGTGCGAACATCTACACTCGCGCGCGACTGAATCGATTCAAGCTGTATGTTGGTATAAAAGTTTGATTTTTCGGAAAACTACAATACAGCATTTTTCAGTTGACAGGTACACATCTTAAACTCCCAGTATTTGAATCCCAAGTTTAGCTTTGTTATAAATGGGACATAATCAACGGCAAGTCGCTCGTGAACTTAACACGAGCCAATCAGCTGTTTCACGAGTATACGGAAGGTTTCAAGGGACTGGTGGCTTCATTCGGAGACCACAAACTAACAGACACCGCAACACATCTGAGACGGACGACCGCTTCATTGTCTCAACTTCGTTGAGAAATCGTCATCTCACGGGCGTTGATGTGCAACAGGAGCTCAGAAGGTTTCAAGGAGTGGCTGTAAGCCAGTGGACAATTAGAAGACGCCTGAAGAAAGCCAATTTAACTTCAAAGCGGCCAGCCTGAGGCCCGAAACTGACTGCAGCTCACCGTCAAGCCTGGCTTCAATTTGCTCGTGAACACCTCAATTGGACTATTAAGCAATGGAGCTCTATCTTGTTTACTGACGAGAGCAGAATGTGTCTCCATGGGAACGACAGAAAAGGCCGTGTACACAGGCGTCCAGGGGAACGCTTCTCGCAATGCTGTTTTGCTCGCATCATATGGCGGTGGTTCAGTCATGATGAGGGCTGGAATATCATATGAAGGGAAGATCGAGTTTGTTTTCGTGCCTGGTGGTGGTCAGAGAGGGGGTCTGACAGTTCAAAAATACGTTGAAGACATTCTCCTCGATCATATTGTACCTTATGCAGGGTACATAGGAGAAGTTCTTGTATTGATGCATGATAATGCTCGGTGCTATACAGCAAGTGTTGCCAGTTTCTTAAACAAGTAGAAATTGAGACGATGATGTGGCCAGCCCTCAGGCCTGACCTGAACTCTATTGAGCATTTATGGGACAAGCTCAAACGGAGGGTTCGAGCTAGAGATACGGCTCCATCTACCGTCGCCGCTCAAAACTGCGCTAGAGGAAGAATGGAATATGATACTTCAAGATTTTATCAAAAAATTGGTGAAGTCCATGAATAATCGCATGCAAGCAATTATAAAAGCAAGGGGAGACAATACAAAGTATTGATAATTATAACTTTCTTTACTTTTATGAAAAATAAATTTTATATTCATTATGTTGTCGTTTTAATTTTTCTTAATTTTTTATATATTTCTGTCGAAATTAAATTTCATCAATAAATACTCAACCGATTTTTCTCCTTCGGATGGCATTTTTTAAATAAAAGATTAGTCTCATAAACAAAAAAAAAACAAGAAAATCGGATAAGTCAATTTCTGAAAAATCAACCATTTATACCAATATACGGCTTGAGTCGATTCAGTTGCACGCGAGTGTAGTTAGAATGGCGTTATAGTAAAGAAAATTAACAGCGAAATAAGCCCTTATCTTGTAAATATAGCACCCTGATTAAAACTATTTATGCCGTCCCTCATAGGCACTTAATGCTACGTGAAATAAAGGTCAAGTGTTAGCCCATTGTAGACAAAAAAACTTTTTAGACATAATTTTATAAACAAATAGAAATAAAAAGCATTTATTTGTAAATATCGTTACCGGAAAGAATCGTACTTATGTAGCGATTTAATAACAAACCTGAATAATTTAACTAACATGTTACTTTTTTATTGATGTTAATTATCTTTTTGTAATTTAAAGTAAAAACAATACCTTTAGGAACCGGCGCTATCGTGTTCTGCAAGTTTCCTTCCAAGTCGTAAATCCTTACGGCGACGTCCGCAATGATAATCATGTCTTCCGACAGCGCCAGACCTCCAACGAGCCCAAGACTTCCATTTCCAATCTGTAATTAATGTTATTATTACCGTATTAGTATAGTCTGCTGGATATAAGCCTCTACCAAATTAAGCCAATTAATAATAGATATGGAGATATATATAATAGATGGAGTATGGCACAGCGGATATTTCCGCTTAAATATGAGCAGCCCGTTTGGGGAAATACCTCCGCCTTGCAGAATACCACAGCCAAATAACACTGTTAGTGTTGTGTTTCTGTTGGTGAGCATAGGCATCCAATCCAAAAATGGGGAGTCGGCATAGGGGCAGTGAGTGAACCAGCAGTACTATGGGTCGCCGATTGTTTGTGTGGGCGCGAAGTGTTGGCACGGCGGCCAGGGAGACCCGGTGAAACGGCTGTCCGTTGGCCGCCCGCAAGCTGAACGGGGTCCTGAACTCAGGGATTACTATAATCTTCGCTCTGGGAGGCTGACCTGCCAGCTTCACGACTTGCCCGGAGTAATGGTCGTGCCGGAGGAAGAGACCGGGGTGGAGCCGACCACTATAACGGGAGGGAACCGGGGCCCAACCATCCGCCGTGCCAGCAAGTTGCACAACCTATGCTGCGTACCGAAAGATCTTTGCTGCACTTTGTCTATATACCAGCTCTCATAATGATCTCCCCAACCTTTTACAATCTTTTTATGGCCAAAAGATAAAATAATAGTAAATGTAAACCAGCGGCACTCCTTTCCACACTTAAATTGAACTTCTGTAACATCAGGGGACTTCACGCGAACCTTAATGCAGTCCACCAGCACCTAGAAACTACGCAGCCGATCTTGTAATTCTTCACGGAGGCTCAAATATCCTGTCCGCCCGATACTTCGTGCTTGCAATATCCCGGGTAGAAGCTCGAGCACAATTTTGTGCGTCGTGACGGAGTTTGCCTGTACTCGTACATACGGGAGGATATTTGTTCCCGTCGTCTTCGTGGCCTAGAAGACAGAGATCTGTCAGTGTTATGGGTGCGTATTGATTACGGTGGCCACACCTGCATCTACGCGTGCCTATACAGATCTCACAGCGGTGATATGGACACATTCAGACTTTTCGAGTACTTGCAAATGACGACAGACAAAGTCATTGAGCTGTATCTTTCTGCGGAGGTAGTGCTTTTAGGAGATTTCAACGCCCATCACGTTGAATGGCTTAAATCCCGGTCCACCGATTTCGCGGGGAGATCTGCTCATGAGCTTGGTCTGGCCTATGGATTCTCTCAGCTGGTTCCCTCTCGTACGAGAATTCCGGATATTGTGGAACACCACAGCTTCCCACTGGATCTCCTGCTGACCATATGTCCGGATGGATACTTAGTGTTGGTGGATGCACTTCTTGTTACATCAGATCACAGATTTGTCTGGACAACAGTGCCCCATGCGTCACTCAAGCGGTCATGGCGTCACTCAAGAGGAGGCGACGTATGTGGCACTACAGGTCAGCAGACTGGGACCTGGCTTCACGAGTTCTACGCCTCATACCCATGGAAACAGCTTTACAACAACAACCCTCAGACTGCTGTAGAGGAAAGTCGAAAGCAACTTATGTCAGAAATTGAGGTAACACTTGCTTGTGTTTCGGAATGGGGTCGCCTCAATTTAGTTAATTTTAATCCATCCAAAATACAAGTTTGCGCAATCACCGCTAAGAAAACTCCATTTATTATGATTGCTTAAGTTCTAGAATACATCTCTGACCATTTCAAGAAGCATTGGGATTTTAGGCGTCGAAATCTTCAGTGACGTCCAGCACCGAGGGCACTTGGAAGACAAGGTAAAGCTGGCATTTAAAAATCTCGGTATAAATAACAGAGCGAAGCAGTACTTCACTGTGAGGCAAATGATGTTGCTATACAAAGCGCAAGTCCAGCCTCACATGGAGTATTGATTATCTTTGGGCGGGAGCACTTAGATATCAGCTGGGACCTTTTGACTCGGTGCAAAATAGAGCTGTCAGAATTATCGACGACTCTTTGCTAACGGACGGTATTGAACCTCTTAGTTTTAGGAGAGATGTTCCCTCTTTACGTGTATTCTACCGCCTCTATAACGGGATGTGTTATGATGAATTGTTTGACATGATGCCCACGGCCGTATTTTTTAATCCCACTGCTCGCCATCTGCAGGGAATTTATCCTCATACCCTTGAACTGCAATGGTCACGTACGGTCCGGTTCCAGAGATGTTTTCTCCCGAAAACATTCAAATTGTGGAACGAGTTAACTGTCGAGGTCGAGTTAACTACGATTTGCAATATGAAGTTATTCAAAAGGGGCGTGAAAATGTTTCTGGAGAGTTGGCAACACGCCCAGTGATACCTCTGGTTTTACTGGCAGTCATAGGCTGCTGTTACCGCTCAATATCAGGGCTCCAAGCCTGTTGGCCACCTAAGTGGTATAAAAAAAAAGTTATTAATGTGTGTGTACGCTGTGCATGTGTGTGTGTGTATGTTACCTCGCGTTCAATGTTGCCGTGCGCATCGAACAGGAAGACCGCGCGCGCTCCGTTGTCCGCGACTGCGATCCGGCGCGTGCACACGTCCGCCGCCACGCACACAGGTTCCACGAGCCGCTCCGACCTGATCGTGCGCACCGTTGACCCATCCACACTCACCTTTCCAAAAAATATACCCACACAATTTAAAAGAATCTTGTTATAATTTTTTTTTATAATGATAAAACGATAAAAGTAGCAGGACATACATTCTGATGGTAAGTGATACGCCCACTCATACTGCCCGTTACCACAGTAATTTCACTTGCTACAACATTCTTCAAACCAGAATACAGCGGAGTCTGCGCATTATTGGCGTGCTGGTATGGTATACCTACCTAGAGTTCCGGCAATAGAGATTAATCACCAGCCCTTAAGCTGTGCGCTAGTTCGTATTAGATATTTACATGGTCACAATAAAAAACAACATAGTAATTTCACAAATGTTTCACAAGAAAGTCTTGTGGCCCTCTCTAATCGGAACAGATGAAAGTTATCACACTAATACCTATGAAGAATAATATTAAAATAATCTATAGTCTAATGTTCTGTTCAGCTCTGTAGTCTTTTATATAATTGTTGAAATAAACTGAATTATCAATCTATCTATCTTTACCTCAGTTAAGGTCCGCGTCCGCCAATTGACGGCGACCACACCTTCCGCCGTCACTGCTATCCCCGTACAACTCCGACCCGCTAAACCTACAAGACATAACAGAACATGTAACAATTTTGGCTTAGTCGTGTATATATTCCGTAAGTAAATAAACTACCTTCATTCACAATGTGAGTTTTGAACGCAAAGGTCTCATCGTCTAACACTTTAACTCTCGAATTCCCGGCATCCAGGACGTAGATTTCACGACGTTTGGGACATCTGTAATGACAATTTATTTCACATTTATTGACGAAAAGCAACTATCACCATTCGGAATAAGTTTACTACTGAGCATATGCCTCTAAAAAGCTTTCCACTCTGATCGCTTATGTATAAGTGTATCGTCATCATCCGATAGACGCTCACTGCTGGGCATGGGCTTCTCCTAAGATCTCCAGATATGTGTAAAGTTTAAAAATTCGACCTCAGTATCGCATGCTCAATTATACAAAAAGAAGTTAGTAAATTTAAGCAAATCTAGATAGTTCACCGGCCTCGATAGGTAACTATGCATATCCTTTTTGTGCTGGGTACTGCTAACCAAAATTCTTAATATAAGGGGCCGAGGATCCGCGTTTTAGTAGGAAAGGTCTTAGCCACTGCACCACTGGAGCAATTAAAATGAATATATATTATACTAAATGGAATGAGAGTAGTGTCGGTCGGATACCTAGCAACAGCTACGGGCTGGCTGAGCTGCTCCTTGCCGGTGCCCCGAGAGCCCCACACAAGCAGAGGCGCGGCGGCGGGAAGCACTTGCGCGCGCAGCGGCGAGTCCCGTACAGCACGCGAGAACACGAGGACGCGCACGCAGATCGCGCCCGCACTCCACGGCCGCATCGTGATCCTGAACACATTGGCAGGATAGAAATAAAATGTAGAATTAATAACGTTTACTTATTTTTACTTTAAATAATCTTTTTGTTGTATGTGTAAATTTGTATTATGGCGAATGAATGCTGTGCACGTCTATAATGGTGGTTACAAACAATATGGGACTTTCTTGTCTTTTGATCAATGTATCCCTCTAGCACCGCTGACATATAAAATAAATAAATGATAAATATAACTGGGTTCTCAGTTAGGTATACCAGCGTGTATGCTAGCTTGGTATGTGATGTAAGATTTTTTAAGTATTCTCCACTTAAATTAGAGTTTTTGCTTATCATTTGCTCAGTATAAACGTACGTACCTATACATCCCAGAGTCCAGGTCCGCCACGGCGCACGGCAGAGGTGCGTCGTCGAGGGTCGCAGCCGCGCTGACCGGGTCTCCGCCTGTGCTGCGCGGCTCACCATGGTAGTCAACAGTGCGTAGCACTACCGACACCTCCAAACCGCATACGCATGAGGATTCTGCATCAATTAACATAGATCATAATAATTTTGTATTGTACATCTGTTATTACCTCAACCTGCAGATGCCTGGATAGGTCTTTTGTAATGTATTCTACAAAAATAAATATTTGCACTTATTAAAGTGTAACTGAAACACCGTGCGATAGTATATCTCTCCAAAAGTCAGTATTGCATGCCCATGATACATCCTTCTGATCAACCAATGAGGCTCTGGAAACAGTCTAATGGTGATATAACCATTCTTTATAAGCTAGGTCTAATGTAACAGACTGGTATCAAGCAGCATTGAATTGGTGTTGTTGTTAGCACTGTGATGATCAACATGACCAACATGATGATTATAATAAATTCTTTTAGGTTTGTCATGCAATGGTGATATAATATAGTTAAATGGAAAGAATAAACTCTTAGTATTTGAATAACATTTCTTAAAGTGGATGATAGTACACTCACGCTCCTCTCTAACGTGCGTTGTGTAAGAATTGGATTAAGTAGATATTGACCTAATTGCAAAGTACATAAGCCTGGAAAGGTTGTACTCGTCCGCACGCGTCCCAACTCAGCCAACGCCTCCACGAATCTCTGCTGAGCATCGTTGTGGGCGAAGTCGACAGCCAAAAAAGCATTTTCTCTGGGTTCGGCGAGCGCTGCGGCATCACCCAGCCTAGCACCTAAAGCGGCTGCACGGCTGCTGACTTCACGGACCTCCACCTGCTGCTGAAGTCCTGAACACTCTGCTTCCACCTGCACAGTGAAATAGTGCCGCAACTCGCTTACTTGCTTCATATTTATTAAAAATATAATCTACTTATAAAAATTATCTAATTATTCTACAATTGGAATTCTGTGGCAGTTTTAATTGACAATATAGCAAGTACACTTTTACATTTATACTAAATAGTATATATAAGATCAAAGAGTAAAATCTATGTTTAAAAGGCTTATACGAAAATTATATTACAATAAGACAAAGTTTGGTCCAGCAAAACTTTTAAGTACCTTTTTTTATCTAAAATGGGCTAAGATCTTATAATAATTTCACAACGTGTTAAGCTACAATAAAAAAAACCCTACCACCAAATAAATGGCGCAGTGGTTAAAGCAAATACTTAGCCACTGCGCCATGTCACATCGGCAATCATTAATATATTAACATATCTTTAATAGAGCTTTATCATTTACTGAACTGAGTGAGATATAAACATCAACTTGTTATTTCTTACTCACTTTAGATTTTTCAGCATCAATTAATTTCAATTGTTCTTCGAGCAACTTTCGTTTATGTGTGGCAGCTGCGGCAGCAGCCGATTTCAGCTCGCTGTGACGTTTATCTAATGCAGCCTTGAGCTCAGCAAAATGTCTATCGATTGCTTCCTCAGCTGCAGTGGCAGCTGACTCCAGTCTTCTCAATTCACTTGCCACAGCCTCCCTAGCCGAACCTAGCTTACTAAGACATTCATTGGCTCTGTACAACAATATCTCCGACATTCTTTTTAAGGCAATAGAGAATGGCACTACGGTATGATCACAGGGTGTGTCGCTATGCGGACCATCGGCACAATGCCGACAGAATACGCAGTCGCAAGTTTCGCAGAACAAAAGCTCTCTGCCAGGATGAGCACTACACTGGGGTATCACTTCTCTTCGTTGTCTTGCCATTAAATCAAGCAACTGGTTAACAAGAAAGGATGGCGGTAACGCTGGCACTCCACCTCGCGGTATAGTAATCAACTCTCTACATATGGGACACCGAAAGCTACCAGCGTCTCGGGTTTGTGAAGCAGCTATTCGAGTAAGACAATGTAGGCATACTGTGTGAGAGCAAGGCAAAAGCTTCGGAGTATGTTCCCCTCCATCGTAAGTGCCTGAAAATAATTTATGCATGTGTCAAAATATTTTCAATAATCTGATAAAATACACTAAGGTTATTTAAGTTTGAAATAAATGGGTCTTAATTTAAAGCAATTAGTAGGTACTCAATTTTTAGTCCTATAGACAACTCGCTATCTTCCTTATTGTGTTATAAGAAATTGTATGGAGGATAAAAGAACATATATTGATAAGTTGTACATTATTACCAAAATATGAATAAAAATTATTCAAATCAAACCACTTAAAATATGATATTCAGTGTGGTAGAGCCATGTGGGTAGTTAACACACGATAAACCCTTTTTAGTTTATATGAATCAGTATGATTATAGTCAACAAAATTTATATAATTTAATCAAAATGTCAGATAAAATTTAAAAAATATTAATATTTTCTGCAAAGTAAAATTATAGTTCATGAACATAAGATATAGACTTATTGAAGATTACTTTTGTAGGAATCATGGGTGTTCATAGATATTCAGCAATATATTACTGTAGGCTAAAGATGATGATTATAAATTTATTATTATATAATATCTGAATGCAAATTAAATAGAAATGTGCTTGCACATAGTGCATAATTTGAATGTGTAAAATGATATGGTATTCTAAAAAAGGGTGTACTAACATAGACAGGTGCCGCATGTGAGGAAGCTCTCGTTAAAATCTTCATAGTTGATGGAGACGGTCTCGACGAGCGTGGAACTCATGCTCGCCATCCCGACGCCCAGCCGTGAGCTAATAATATTATTACAAATGTGATCATAAGTACAAATGTGATCATAAGTGCACCCCAGCGTGTTACATTATAAACATTACAATTATATAAACAACATATAACATGACTCATGAAATATTAATAATTTGCCATAATGGTAATCAACAAAAAAGCAAAACTCTAAGTACTAATGACAATCTCAAATAAAAAAAAAAACAATATTTCAGTGAAAGTAAATAAAGTTTAAAAGATATTACAAAAGGTATATGATTTCATGTTTAATTAACTTGTTACATAAATTATATTAATTGCTCTAACCTGTTTACAGCCAGTTAATAAGAGATAATGTGTATAGAGCTCTGCGAGTTGTGAATCACCAATTGGTGCAAATTGTTCATCTACTTCATTGCTTTCAATTGAACAATGTTTGAAATATATGTATTTGTCGTTCAATAAATAGCCTTATTAATTGTGTAGTTTTAGTATTATTGAAAATAAAAGTTTTAAAATTTTGCAGTCAAATTAAGTTATTAGGCATGTGTAAGATATATAAGTATAAATAATAACTATAAATTTTCAAATATGTCATCAAATTAAGACAGAAGTGCATTTATATGTATTCAAGTATATTCACATTTCAATATCATTTACTTTTGGAACATTTGTAGCCAATGAATATTGTAATACTGTTTGCAAAACTGTTTATTGAATACTAGAAAACATTTACATACAATATGAAATTTTATAACAATATTTTTAATAAGAGTAATATTATAACATTTCCAAACCAAAACATGTTTAAATAAATAACAAAACAAAGTTTTTAATATGACATTCATTATTTTGCATAGTTTTAGTTAACTGCTATTAATTTAAAATGATTGTATTACCTTAGTAAATATGCTGTGTGTAAGTTTATGTGTTCCACCAAGATATCTCTTAACATTACAGGTGATACTATAAAATTTGTTAAACAAACAACCAAAGCAAAGTTCATTGACCCAAACAGTTATCTTTCTATTTGTATTCTCAAACAAGGCTCATATATACAGATGTAATTAGCAAGTTTTTTTTAAAAAAATTACAATGGATATGTGTTTTTCAATGTATTAATGTAAGATTTACACACAATTTTAAAAACAAAAAAGGAAGAAAGGTAGAAAAAATATTCTTAAGTATCTAGATTTTATAATAATTAAAATAAAGAATTAACTATTAATTATAAGTAATTGCATATTTTATAAATCTAGACCATAATACTTACAGAAATGAGCAACAATACATGGACGTGATTTCCGAAGTTTTTGTTGTTCACCAAATATTTCTCATTTTAAAAAAAAAAGTTTAAAGCCGAATCAGAGCTTCATTTATTTTTAGAAGTAGATACTATTGCGAACTTGAGCATATTAATAATACAAACATTTTATTATTACTTTTGCACTTTATTACTTAACAAAATTCTGCAACTTGAGTAAGGTAAAAGAGCAAGGTTTAAAATTTTATAAAGTTTAATCAAACGTGTTAAAAATCATACAATAAATGCAACGATAAAATTTTAAGTAACTGCTCTTTCGTAATCGATCGATATTATAGAAAAACTATGCTCATGACAAAGAAATTTCATCTATTATTAAAGCCATATGGTTATGACATAATATTACAGAATATTCATTGTTCCATAGAAGTATAATACCAATGTTTAACTTTTAGTAATTCTATATTTGGAAAAGCTTTGTTTTCCAAATATTTATCAAAACTATTTTTGTGTCAACCATTAACCTCCTTAAATCGAAACGTCAACTGTCAAAGTAACTAAAAAACAAAATGTTAAGTTAAAGGTACATGCCTATTAGCTTTTACGAATAATATAATATAAAAGCAGAGCACAACTGAATCATTCAAATAAATGTAACCAAATAATTATGGTTTTATTTTATATATGTTAAATTCGAGGTTATTCTCGTTTTTTTAACTTGAAAATTTGTGTGTATTTTATATTTTTCACCGGGAAAACCAAATCTCTTTATAAACTTAGGATACAATAATTATATCAAACATATTTACTTATATTGAATTTCTAAACAAATTGAATTTTGTGTATTGTTTCAATCATATAATAGCTCTTACATTACGATAAAAAGATTACAAATCATCTCGAGGTCATATAAATAATTCTATTTTTGGACATTGTTACAGGAGTGTTCACGTCGAAACGTAGAGCATAAACAAAATATTGGAAAAAGTGATTAAATAAAAATGTTTAAAAATTTTCATTCGTTTACCTCATCTAGTGTCGTGACATGTAAATACAGGTACATAGATAAATGCTCTGGAGTCTTCAATTTTCCTTTGTAATAATTTGATTAACACTCATTGCAGTTATTTAAAATGTTGTGTACGGTAACAATTTTTAATTTTAGGTACATTTGTTGTAAAACATATACGAACGCAGCTAAAATGCCGAAACCTTTATCCTCTATACCTGGATTAACATCTTTACCCTTTTTTGGTCCAATTCATCACTTTTTACCTGTCATAGGTGTGTTAAAATTTCCTTACTTTATATTTTATACAAAATTTTGCAGAGTACTTCACGAAAGAAAATATAATAAACAATATTAATCGTATTCAATTTGTATTCCATTTTTAACTTGATAAATAATTTTACTGCTAATAGGTCTCTGTAGCCGAAAACCGTCTAGCTAGGTACCGCTGCAGCGCCTTCTTCTGCCGCCAAACAGTAGTGTGCAAACATTAATATATTCCAGTTAGAAGGACACTGTAGCTAGTATAATTACTGGGATAATGAGACAACATCTGTATCAAGAGGACGAGAGTAATGTGGTGCGGTGTATACCATTCGAAATATCGCCATGGCATTATGGGCAGGCAAATCACTTACCATCAGGAGAATGTCCCGACAGTCTCGTTGCTTAGTTAAATAAAAAAAATGTATTGTGATATTTCGTACATTACTTTTTATTGTAGGCTCTATTGGACCGTCGGTAAATTTTTACGATTTAACTCAACATTTACATAAAAAATTTGGAAACGTTGTTAAACTGGATGGTATATTCGCTAGAGCTAATATGGTTTTACTTTTTAGACAAGAAGATTTTGATCAGGTAAGTATTGGTTGAAAGAGTTTAAATTTAGAAATTGTTATAAATGATTATAGGTTGGAAAATAATTTTAATGATAGGTTTATAGAGCAGAAGAAATGACTCCATTACGGCCTGGATTTGAAACAATGACATATTATCAGGAAAAATTACGAAAAAATGTATATAATGGACTGAGTGGATTAACGTCTGCGTGAGTTTATATTTTTTAATAACAGCTCAATTTTTACTTGTTGTTAATCGATACGATTTCGTTATAACAATACAACGTTGCCATTACGTTGGTGATAAAAAATCAAAGAATTTTGTATAATAAAAATAATATAAGAACTAATGGTTAAAATTCTAATATAATTTATGAGTACACTGCGCATTCTGGGAAACTAATGTTATGTAAAATAGCAGTCAATTCCTCAATGAAAAAGATTTTTGGAAACTTGTTGTGGTCTTTAATGATAATATAAAAACAAGCAACATTTATTTTGACTGTTTCGTCGAATTAATCCTGCGCTGAATATTTTTTTTTATGAAAACAATCGTCCTTCATTCACATATTAGTATTGCTGTTTAAAAAGTGTTTGTTGAAAACTTATGTTTTTTAAAGAGTTTAGTATTTACTGATTTCTTTACAGTCAAGGTCAAAAATGGCGTGACTTTCGGACCAAAGTAAATCCAGTTTTATTGAAACCAAAGTTAGTGAAGTTATATACTCCTGCTTTAGAAGAGATTTCTAAGGAAATGACTGAAAGGTATAGAAAAATTTTGGACGACGTTTTTTTTCTTATCGGAAAAAAAACCATAAGATTTTCTGTTTTTGGAGGAATAATGAGTTATGTAAAATTTCTACTCACTAAATTCCCGTAGGTGGTCACCCTCATTCCCTGACCAGAGGATTCTGGATCACCTACAGAATGCATCGACGCTCGCCTACACTAGGCTTAAACACATTCCATAGTGAACGACCAATACGAGGTCATTTCCTATTTGTCGTTTACCGCGGGTTGAATAAATAATCTAATCACAAATTTTGGCATACTAAATTGTTAAAAATAATATTTTTATAGGTTAATTAAAATGAAAGATAACGATGTGTACCTGCAAAAGAATTTCGACACAGAAATAACGAAATGGTCGTTAGAATCAGTGGCATATGTCTGTTTAGGCACAAGACTCGGAGGCCTCAGTGACTCCCAGAATTGCCAAAAGGCTGATCTTTTAATAAAGTGCGCTCGAGATATTACGAATCTCGCGCATAAATTAGAATTTTTGCCAAGCCCATGGCGATATTTCGAAACACCAAATTTAAAGAGAATGATAAAAACTTTAGATCTGCAATGGGAGTAAGTTCCTTTTAAATTTTTTTTGATGAGTTGTTACATATCTATTTTAATTTTTTATTATGTTATAATATTATTTAAGAGTTAGCGAAAGTTGTATTAAAGAGGCAAAGAAAAAAATTGATCAACGTGGGCATGATATTCCGGATGAAGACAAAAGTATTATAGAGAAATTGTTGGCGATCGATGAAAAAGTCGCCATTTTGATGGCAAATGAAATGTTATTAGCTGGTATTGATACAGTAGGTACTTCTAAAAATCACATAGAATAAATTTTTATTAAAACGTGTATTGCTTTTGAAGTAGAATACATCATTATTACAAAGTATATTGCTTAAAAAGGAAAAAAAAATAAATGAGGTACTGAAAACTTTTATAAGATCAGTTGTAAGTAAACTATAATTCATTCACCAACTTGCGTTTGGCTAGCGTGGTGGATAAATAACCTTAACTCTCGAGAAAGAAGGCTCAAAAATCCTAGCAGTGGAAATATTGCAGGGTTGTTTTTAAACAATAATAAATAATATGTTGTTATACTTCTAGGTTGCTTTTGCGGCTATTGGTCTGCTTTATAACTTGGCTACAAATCCCGAAGTTCAAGAAAAATTACGCAGAGAGTTGCATTCGGATCAACCTAGTCTCTACCTAAAAGCGTGTATAAAGGAGTCGTTAAGATTATACACTGTTTTACCTGCAAACCTGCGAAGAACTACTAAAGAACATTATGTTGCTGGATATCTCATTCCAAAGGGAGTAAGGTTTTAGATTATTTGTCATTTCTTTGATTACTTTAATTGCCTCCGTGTACGGCTACGCGTTTTGTTTTTTAACACGGAGGGTCCTGTTAGACACCGGGGTCTCAAGTATTAGATTTTGACGGTGGCAGAATTTTCCGAATCCGCCTGGCGTAATTATTACTCTTATCTTGTTCTGCCGCTATGTTCCCTATCGACAAATAGGAGTCGGCGTATTCTGGGCGAGCATGCTCTATCATCGACCGGTCTTGCACTGCCCGCATCCCTCATGAGGCCTGCCAACACTGCGTCTTCCGGTACGCGAAGCACAGGACCGATCGATGTAATCTTTGAGAGAAGCCTATGTCCAGTGGTGGACGTCTGTCGGCTGATAATAATGATGATGCATTATCATCCGTGTTCGCAATCACACTTAACACCATATGAAATGTTAAATCAAGTGTTAGGTTATTGTACATAAAAAATTACACAAAGAAAATATAGGTTCTGTATTGAAATATTAAAAAAATATATATTACATACTATATAAAAATATATTACATACTATACTCAGACTTAGACTCGAACAAAGTGACTCAGACTTTCCATGAATTTATCAAAAACCTTTCACATATTACTTTCTTGACATTACTAATAATATTGGTAGCAAAGACAAATATGATTGTATATTGATGGGACGCCACCATGTGATGTGTAAGTAAAAAACCCACATATGTATTTGGAATAATGGAGGTTACATTAAATAGGCATAACAAATTGTTAATAATTATAATAAATCATTTCTCTATACAAAATCTCTGACTCTGAACTCTGAAACGCTAAAAATTTAAAATTTCTTTTATATAAGTTACTTCAAGTGAACAATGAAATCATCTAAAGTTGTTCTTTCAGATCGATGTTATCGCACCTAACGAATTTATATCGAAATTAAAAGAGAATTATCCAAGACCATTGGAATTTTTGCCAGAGAGATGGTTGGCTGATAAATCAGATCCATTATATTATGGGAAAACTCATTCGATGACCACACTTCCATTTGGATTTGGAGTGAGGAGTTGCATAGGAAGAAGAATTGCAGAAATAGAGATAGAAACATTTGCAAAAAGTTTGATACAACATTTGAGAATAGGTTGGGATGGCCCACCTATTAAAATAGTTACAAAACTTATGAATAAATTTGAAAAACCATTTTATTTTAAATTTGAATGCATTTAATCTGATTTGGGTGAAGAATTATTGTCAAATTGATATGCCTATTATATATATTTAATTGTTCATAGCATATTTAAAAAAAATAAATATAATGTCATCAAGGTTTTCTATACTTTCCTTGTACCCAAACTCTGTACATGGTTATCATTTTGCCTCTATTAACTTGAAGTCTTCTGTCAATTAAATTTTGCTCTTCTATAAATCCAACAGTGGTAAACAATTTGGTGATTTCTTCTTGTGTAAAGAAATATACTTTTGTGTTATCTCCACGGGCATAAAAATTGTTAGAAATGCATCTCCCTTTCTTAAACCTCAGTTGGGCTAAATCATATTTTCCATAATCACGGAAGATTACCAAACCCCCTGGTTTCAAATATTTATACATGTTTTTAATTACACCAAGCATTCTGTAATAACAAAATATAAATTTAATTTTTAACTTCACATCTGGTGGTAAGACTGAAGTTAGAGACCATCTTGGTCTATTTTTGATACCAATTATAGTGTGGCAACCATTACTATATTCTAAATCATAAGGTGTTACTGCTTGTAAAATTATTGGGTAACAATATAATATCTTGTCTGAAGGTGCAAGCACAATATAGTGTATTGAACTACTAATACCACATTATTATGGGTGGGTGTCATATACTATATAGTGAACATCCCATTCTTCTCATCACTAAACATTTTTTGTCAATCATTTATTATATTATACATTTATCATTCATTTTATGCAAATAGTTTATGGCATATTTTTAAACATTTCTGAGCCTCTCATTATATTAAAACAAACTCAATATTTCCTAAATAAACTATTAAAACTGTAAGATTCTAAGAATTTACGGTTTCAAGTTAAAAGAAATATAATATGTTTGTTTAATTAATACTCACTTAGCAGGATCAATAGCTGATAACACAAAAATTAAAACAATAATGTCTATTGAATTTTCTTCAAATGGGACAACCCAATTTGGTGCTGTTGCATCTAATACAAAAACATTGCACCTCTTTGTATCATAAATCTTACTCTGTTTCATGATGTCAATAGCTTTTGTTGAGAAATCGCAGCCAAAAATAAATAGATTAGGATCTTGGCTGTATTGTAAAATAGGAAAGATTGTGTTACCAACCCCACATCCTATCTCAAATATATATCTCTTAATAATTCCTTTGGATATTTCTTCTTGAGAAACAATATGAGGTTTTGTAGCATTGTTAGGATATGCTCTTTCTGGTGCTGATGTATTGTCAGGAGCTAATTCTGGAAACTCTGTAAATAGCCAATGGCGATCTTTGAAAAACCTGAAATGGAAAATAAGTATTCTAAGCATATATTATATTTCAGACCATAGACTGTTAAGCATTCCTATAAATACTAACAATGTTTAAAATGTGTATATCAAAGGTATCATAAGGGAAACCAAAGCCTACAGACTTCACTGGAAGGGCCACTTGCTAAGTATGGGAGACGATTATAGAGTAAAAAAAGTATTTCTCGATACCCCGATTGGGCGCTGACCTAACGGCTGGTCCAGATACCAGTAGAAGGATGCTGTAGAGCACATTCTAGGCGAGCTCCAAGCAGTGGACTGGCAGAATGCAGTGCAAGATAGACCACACTGGTACTCTCTTGTTTTGGAGGCCAAGACTCACTTTGGGTTGCTGCTCCAGAGGAGTAAGTAAAGGTAAATGTATGTAATGTAAACTTTGCTTTAATTTAATTATCAATTTTTAATTATACAAAATATAGCTTACTTCATTTAAAATTTCATATTTTATTGTTTAATTCAAACGAAAACATTTTGATAACTTTTGTGCAAATAGAGTAACTAAATAATATTGCACTTTTAGGAATTATTTTATAATTACCTATTTTGATGAATGTCATAAAAGGCATCCCAATGTTTACCAGCATTTTCTTCTAAATCTCTTAAATGGTCCTCTGTGAATGTCACCTCAGAATTTTTTTCGACTTTCTCTTGGGCAGCCTTTTCTTGTTCCACATCCCATTGGACATTATCCCTGAAATTACGGAGTTAGGATTATCTAACTACATTATAAGAGCATTGTAAAAATATTGGTAAAATTATTGAGTAAATTATAAAGTACCAAGAATTAAAGAAATATACTAGTTTTTGATCTATTAGATATCGCGTCCCTCCAGGAGGTTTTTTCCGATGTCTTGTTTCCTCTATTTTCTTATAAGTCAATTCGAACTGTTTACAAATTTTACTGAATCTCATGGATAATTTAAAAACAGTACCAGGCGTTATGTTTAAAGACTTCGTCAACATTTTCCAAGAACCTATTTCCAAATTTCGGTCTTTTATCAATTGTATCCATAAGTATTGTAGATTTGTCACAAAAAGTTCATATATATATATTTTCTCTTTTAAAAAGAGTATAAATAACCTATCTTTTATGTCACAGGCGACAAGTGATGTTTTTTTGTTCATAGCTAATTAATACTTGGTAACACCGAAGAAAAAAAGTGTCATTTTATATATTAAAAAAAAGATTTCCTCCGTTTTACTTTTACATTCTACGTTACAAAGTTTATTATTGTTGTGTTAATGTTAGTGCCAAATTTGTGAATTAAGATGAAGTTCAATATATTTTTAATAAAACCTTCGAACAGCGTAAAGGACTACGATTAGGCTAACAGTAACATCACACCATAGACAATATTTTAATTATTTGTGTAGTAACAAACAAAATATTACAACATAAGGTTTCTACTTTTTTTCATTTCCTACTTATAACATATTTATAACGTATATTCTCAATATAAATTTAATATAATAAATTATAAAAATGTACAACAAAATATTTCTAACTGTTATTAATTCTTCCATCAAAATGACAAGCTTATAAATGTTTTAACGTGAAATTAAAATTAAGGACTGCTGTTTTATTTAGGTTGATATTAACATATGTTTTTCAATAAATAAATAAGATTTCAGAAAATGAAAAACCATAAACACTGTGTTGCTAAGTTTTCTCTTAAAGCTATTAATTTATTGGTCTATAAAGTTATTTGTCTGTGTAGTTATGTTATCTATTGTATAGTTAAGAAAATATGTAGGGTATATCCGATTTGTTATGATGAGAATTTGATATTATGAGCCTATAAACGAAATTTCATGCTGTTTTCTGATCGTGGCAAACATCGTAAAAACGATTCTTCGGATCGTTAACGACTACACACATATCGAATAACTTCTTGTAGACATGTCTTACTGAAAAATAAATCATATAATAGATATTTAAAAACTAAAGGTCTAAATTAATAATGACCGATTTATAGCAATAATGAGATTCCAGAAATTAAAACTATAAAACAATATGTAATGCGCCATATAGCTATGATAACAAATGTTTCTCTGTAGGATATACCTTTGATAAAATTAGAATTAGTGCGAAGTTGATTACAATTAATAAACAGATAGTCGTAAGCTAAAGTAGAAAGCGAATTCGTAGCTTTCGTATTTGATGTTATAGTTTTATACGTCTTTATATGATTTTCACGTGTTAAGAATATAAATACAGTAAATATTATAATTTAATGAATCGAAATTCAATAAAAAAAAAATAGAAATTACTAAAATTGTAAAGTTCTAAGTATTCATTTAGCTTTCATTTTCATTCGAGTATATGTAAAATTAAAAAAAAAAAAGCATAAACAATAATTCGATACGGGTTCTTAATAAAATTTTTAAAGCAGTAGTTAGGAGTGTTTGTATTTCCGATATTGTGCTGCGGTTTTGCAAAACGGGTAGGGTACGGTAGGAGGGTGCAGGTATCATGTGACAGTTCTGAAATCAACGGCGGAACTTGTGCGAAGCTTGCGAAGTTAGATGCACTGTTTGCCTTGCACACGAGATGTACGATTCATGTTTGAGTTAAACGTTCAATTTGCTCAAGAAGTTTTAATGTAATAGTTAAATTTACTTCATTTAACTAACGTATGACTTTAATTAATTAGTATTATTTTTATTTTGTAGTTACTTGATAATGTTATAAAAGCTGTGCAGGATGTTACTGTTATTAATTTTTATTCGTAAGAAAACTATGTATAATGTTCTAATGTTATGGTATAAATTGATTATGGTAAAATTATTACGACGTCAAGTTACAGTTACTAACTAAGGGTTTATTGGCGCTATATCTATACGCTTATCGAAGCGTACTTCTTTAAATTCCAATGTGATAAACGTAAAAAAGTCGTACGTAGTCATGGAGCATCACTAAAATAAATCGTCATCACTTATTATTAAAGAAACGTGCATCTCATCTTGTTGCCTATGTCATGGATATATACAAAAAACATAGAATAGGTGTGTTTAAAAGAAATTTATTTGAAATAAGATTTTAATTATAATTAGATTAAGGCAACGTAACTATCATTCAAAGCATGCAATGTGTGAACATCCTTATTGATAATACATTATTATGGTCAGTGGTACTACTTATTATCATTTAAACGTTTTGCTTGTGTCATCTCTTAGTGGATTGAAAAAAGGATTAAGATTTTACGATATGCATTTGGATTACCTTATGCACTCCATTAAAATTCTTCATCTTAGCTAATTCCTAACACTCATTAGTAATTAAATTTATTAAAAGAATATTAATAGTGGTCATGTAGCTATATGTTTTTAGTTATGTTTATGTTATTTTCATTAACTAGGCACTATTTTTTGAACAGGCGCTGAAATTTTTTCTGAAATTATAATGGAATCATTATTTTACTATAAAGTTATTGTTACATTTCTTTTTTATAGTCATTTAAAGTTTTATTTCTGTTAAAAAATCTCAAAAGATAAAAGTATGAACAAGATGAAAGTGATATCATTGAAATAAATATAAATAATTATACGTATTGTATAATTCATTTATTGTACTTTCCAGTAACTTAATATCTGTATTGACTGCATGTAGGGAGTCTATTAATATCCGTAACGGTAATTTATTGTTAACACAATATGGGTAAGCCTATTTCTAAAACAGACAGCCCACTAGGTTCCATTAGAGCAGTGATAACGGTGGGGTGGTTAGTCTGTACGGGGTTGAGGAAGGGTGGGAGGTGGGATCTGCAAACAATCCCGCGGATATTGAACGCCGATGCGTTCGGAAATGCACCGCCGCCGGCCGCGTTCAACGGAACGTCTCATCTCGTCGCTGCTATCGTGTAAAGAAATGAATGTCCTCATTTTCATGATTTGTATTCAGATATTTAGTGGCGGTTCTAAAGCGCATTTCATTATTGAAAATTGTTTAAATTTCTTCTATTTCTATTATGATTTTTAACAATTAAAAATGTTGCTCATATATACGATATAAATACTTTCATTTAATACCATTTATTGAAAAACAGTATTCATAAGTATGCCATCAGATCTAATATACGTTTTGTTACAAAATGTATAATACGTTTATCTTTCGCAATGTTAAATTGTATATAAAGAACTTCTACACAAAAAAATTGCATAACTTAAAAATTACCCACATGACCATTAACAAATTTTTTCTATTAGCTTGCTATAAACTAAAATGTTTTCTGCATGTAAAAGCTGTAACTAACTTTTGAATATCCCTCTTTTTTATATAATTACAAAGCTACCGATAAAAAATTTTCTAAATGGTAATTAAATACCTTTTATAATTATTAGTACTGAAATTTTGATTGATCCCTCTTAATACCTTTATTGGTGATGTCCATAAGTAATAAAAAGAGTATTGTCGAATGAACAGATATTTAATCTTAAGCCCGCAGAATAGTAAGAAAAAAATTAAGGCCAGAACTTTATATTATGGTCATATGTATGAATAGTTATATGCACTGTTACTCGCTGCGCTAGATATTAAGTTAGGTAGGTGGGGAGCGCAGCCATCTGTTGCGGTCAAGTGTACTCCTTCTAAAGTGGGATGAGCCTCTATCCTTCATGGACCCAATAAAACGATACGTGCCGCTCAATGTACTCATATACTCCCGGCTTTTATAAAGCACGATAGTTAAATGAAATTGATTTAGCCGAGTAAAATTATTCTACTCTAAAGTACTAAAAATATATTAAGTAAGAACATACTTTTTTAACTTTCTAATTCAACTTATGTAAAGAAAACGTTGTTTAAAGAATAGTATTTTTAAAATAATTCTGAGAGAGCTGGAATGGGAAATAACCAAACTATTACAGATTACTACAAACGGTAACTTCTTTCTTTTCTATGTAATGTAAATATTAAACAAATCGAAGACATTAATTAAAAAGGGTAATACCTCCTTAATAAGTAAGTATAACATGAGCAATGTCAATTAGCACGGTAAACTTAAAATAGGGTATGATTTTACTCTTGCTCTTACACGTAGATATTGTAGATAACAGTTGTAAGAGATTGATCGTAGAATGGATACCGACAGTATTATTTATTATTTCCCATTGAATTGAGAGTAGAACTTATTTATTGATTCTGAGATATGATTTACAATGTTTAATTTTTCCATTCCAATGGAGTAGAATCCATAGACTTGATTACTAAAGATTAGTGCGTCGCTTGTGCAAATGTAACTGCGTCCAGACATTGTGTTTTGGCATTAATCCAATATTACAGTGCTTAGCCTTGGGGTATAACTTAGTACTCTGCACTAAATATAGATATTTTTACGTTGTATTACATAAAATAGCTAGAAATTTCTATTTTATTACATCAGTGGAATATTTGCTAATTATTGATATTGTTGTTTGGCAAAAAACATAAACATCTGTTCATTTGTTTTGCTAAACGATATTAACTATTTACATAATTGAGATAATTACACAAAAACTGGTAGCAATTAGAGTCAGTCAGAAGCATCGGAGAGTTCTCCTCACAAGAGCCATCTGGCCCACATCCAACGTGCCTGTTCTTAACACGAGAAATTCACTCGTTCACCGGGAATTTTACAATGACGATTTCTTTTAAAAGAAGTAAAATCTGAAAATACTTTTGTTGCAGCACTGTGTTCCTCTATTGGTAACATTTTTGATTTTATCCAAATGTCAAAAGCAATATATCTCTAAGTTTGTTCTAAGCAAAATATGTTTAGGTGTTTAGATACAGACATGTTATGCTGCTGAACGATCACTACTTTTTAATTTGTATAAAGTTTTTTCTTGCATTATACACAACTATAGCTACACAAGGTTGGAGACGTTAAAGAATACTCAATCAGTATGCACTAACTCGCTTGTTTACTGTAATACTATTTTGGTCCTAAATTAGCAGGCAAGTTTGAAAATATCAACATCAAAAACACTTGTTTTGTACTCCCGGAACGTAACGTCTTGTAATGTTTAGCTACTGCGCCATATAGGTAGTTAATCATCATCGTATAAATATCTTGTATTGTTGAGTAAATAAATTATTCCCTTCATTAACTACAACGTCTTTAAAATAACTCCACAATATTTTATGCGCACTACTGTTTCGTGGAAGAAATAGGCGCTGCGGTACTCAACTAGACGCCAGAGAAATATCCCAAGTTAAAGTTATGTTATTACTGTTAAGAAGACATATAAATAATTATCACCATCATCAGCCGATAGTCGTCCACTGTTAGACATAGGCGTCTCCCAAAGATCTCCACATACAGTCGGCATGGCCTCCGGTACCGCCAGACACTAGTGGCCGTCGCATGTAGAGGTTCATACGGGGGGATTTGGGCTATTTCCCCACCACCCTGGCCCAATGCAGGTTGGTGGGAGGTTCCTATATAAATAATGGGAACAAATACATTTTAAAGGGACAAATATTAGGACATATTGATAAACATTTTTCGGTATGCCTAATCGCGTTATTGAATTTGGCTTAACTCCAACCTCGGCGGTCATGGCAAATATTGCCAAGGTTTCAGCGGCTGACGAGCTTACATACATTTTTTGAGATCGTAATATAACTTCGTGTTAGGAAAATAGCATATAATATCGTAATGTAAGCAAATATTTATTGCACGCTCCATTCATAATAACTAGTTTGTGATTCTAATTTTAAGAAGGCATTCAACGATGAAGAGTTTTGGATTGAATGAAAATAATCCTTTATTTTTCATATCGCAATGATAAATACATAAAACATATAATGACACTTCTGTAATTCATATTTATATAGGGTGGCGCAAAAGTAATCCTCCTATCAGAAAATGCTATAAATTTTGCCTTGATGTAAAAAAATTAAAAGACCACATAAAAATAATCCACAAGAAGAATCAAAGTTTTTCATATTTTTTTTTAAATTACAGCCAAAAACATCGGAAGGTTATTAGAATTATTACAAGATACAAATATTACAAAATTATTACAAGATATACAAGGTGGCGCAAAAATAACCTTCCGATGTTTTTTGGCTATAATTTAAAAAAAAATATGAAAAACTTTGATTCTTCTTGTGGATTATTTTTATGTGGTCTTTTAATTTTTTTACATCAAGGCAAAATTTATAGCTTTTTCTGATAGGAGGATTACTTTTGCGCCACCCTATACATAGATATACGGATGGCGAAAAAATAACCTTCCGATGTTTTTTGGCTGTAATTTAAAAAAAAATTTAAAAAACTTTGATTCTTCTTGTGGATTATTTTTATTTGGTCTTTTAATTTTTTTACATCAAGGCAAAATTTATAGCATTTTCTGATAGGAGGATTACTTTTGCGCCACCCTATATAAACATATAACGCAAAGGCATTCCGATGTATCTTTGGCACCGCAGCACCAAAATCAGATATTATCAATCATTTACTTTAATTCTAAAATGATTTTGGTTTTTGCAACTACTTGCCTTAGGTCATTGCTTTTTAGTCTTGTGCTTGTAGTCGAATACATTAAAAGTGTTATAACTCATAATGTAATAATGTGCTAATTGAAACTAAAATTTGTTGCCTTCATTATTTTAAACGCTATTATTTAAAAAAGTCTAATTAAGCTTCACATTGCTAAAAAACCACAGATTTTTTCATTATGCTTTTTGCGCGTGATATCTTCATTGCTGGGATTCGTCGTTCCTTTAGACATCATTAGATGTTTGATATGCACCATCATTCAAGATTAGTCGAAAGCAAAGTTAAGATTATTGTATAAATCGTGTTTATCAATAAATAATCCAGAAAAAATTCTCTTAACTCTAAATCTGTAATTGTGTATTTTTAATTACCTAAAAAACAGATATTTATCATCGTTTCCGATTTCTATTTGTCATCATCGTCATCAGTCACTAGACGTCCACTGATGAACCTAGGCCTCTACATCTTACATCTCGAGCGGTCCTGCGGTGCCCGCAAACAGCGGCTTCCCGCGACTTTCGTTTGTAGGGGTTCATATGGGGGGGATTAGGTGTAAGGGGTCCCACACAAATACTCACGGGACCCATTCTACCTGTTCGTGGTGCACCCTGCTAATCAACAAACGAAGCTCTGGCTTCCACCAACCCACATTGGGCCAGCGTGGTGGGATATGGCCCGAATCCCCTGATTTTCAATTATAGTTGATGAGTTTTTTCTTATCAAGTCAATAACTCAAAGACATTTTTGTATGAATTTGCGAAGTTAAGAACGTAATGTTGAAGATTCCCAACAGCCCATTCATTAAAGATTGGTCGTTTTTTGTAGTATAAAAATAGAATTGTTTTGAAAAGTTTTTACATGATTTTGAATTTCAAGTTGTATTCAAAAGATTTACACGGGACTACAATGTCAAATGGTGGTGAATTTATGTGATGGTTCGAGATATCGGATTATCCTTATCCAGGATCCTTTATCGCGAGACATAGGTTAATAGTTCGTAGATAATAGCGTGGTTATGTGAGGCTGTCGTGTGAAGTGTCTTCCAGCTGGCAGTGGTGAAGTGGGCAAGCAGTGCGCCGAGGTCGAGGGCCCCTGGCGCAAGGCCAAACTGTTCACTCGCTTTGTATATTTGCCGCCTTGTATCGATTTGACTCACTGAAACTGTAATTTTTGGTAAGCACTAATGGCTAAAAGTTGCGTGGTGTGCCGATAAGTGGCATTTCTATATTATTAATTCTTTAACAAATTTTATGATAAAATACTCTATTTTAAAGCTTAGTGTTCCCGATATTTATGAAAACTGGATAAAACGATGATTTTTATATAATTTAATAATTACAATAATTTTATTACATATGTATTTACTAGTTGGTGCAGCTTTTACTATTTGTTATTCATAGAGGACAATTCAACATTGATTTTCCAGGGTCGGCAACGCGTCTGTAATGCCTCTGGTATTACAGGTAGTTTAGGTTACGGTAACTGCTTATCATTAAGCAGGCCTTATGCTTGTTTGTCACCTTAATGTTTTTTATTATTATATTTTTCTATAATGTAAAATATGTAAAAATATTTTCATTAATGTTTTAGTTTTGATAATATGATTATAAAGTTAATATTCAAATAATAACCATAAAAGTCTGCAAATACTTAAAATTTACTATTACATTTTAGCTTGAAATCTAAACATTTCTACGATTCAGAACCTTGCTATTGCACCGTCTCGGGCAGGATCCTTTATAATAAGAACTAGAAATCTTATTGTGTAAGAGTCGAATCCTTTTGTATTTTTACTGTCCTGTTATTTCGAGTGTCCTCTGGCGTAGGCTGCAGGTTTAGCTTTAGAAAACTCGACGCGACTTACGCTGAAAAATTTTGGACCGATAGCGATTTTAGAAACAACTTCATAGCGCTGTTAATACGAGTATGTATATTCCTAATAACTATTCATCATAAAAATTTAAATTATTGTGGTTTCTATACCGTGTAATTAAATGTATGTTTTTAAGTAAAATAAAATTGTGTGTTATAATAAGTCAAATTAGAAATCTGCCGGACGGGTATGATCTAGGTCTTTTATTGTTAGTATATATAATTTTCATTTATTTTGACAAATTAGAAATTATTATAAAAAATATTTATAGCAACTGAATTAAAAAGGAATAGTTTTTATACGATATCCTGTGTCGTTTTGATTTTATTTATTTATATTTGATGCGCATATTATCATATTTATGAAGTAGTCAAATTTCTTTCCAGAATGTTCAAATTCATCAATATCATTTATTTTTTACGCCTTTAAGTAGTAATTATATAGATATGCAACACCAGCTATAGGTCGCTCACCAACATTTGAATTCATAATGGGTATAATGAATCGTGGGTAGATATAGAGTTGAGCTTGTGTGCGCTCACCGAGCGAAACTTGAGTGGGCAACTTTGTCGGCCAGCGGGGAAACTTCGTTTTTCATTTAATTTGCCCGAAACGAGTGCAGCTTACAATATTTTCAACGCTTGCAACTTTGCTCTACGGCTTTCGTTATAAATTTCATGCCCGTGCTGAGCGTTCCAAGCACCTTAGCCACAAAGCCGCCCGAATTTTAATATCGTAAATGACTTTATGTTGGACATTGCATTTATGCTTTCAAGTACCCATCCACTTTCCGTTTTGTGGTACGCTGCTATCTACCGGTGGGATTTAGAAGCAGTGCTAGAAATTTTTGTTCAGTAGAGCGTTAGAATTTTTAAATGTCTACACCGCCACGTCTGCTTCGGAAAATGTTCGATAAACAAGCTCAGGTCTGGGAGGCGTGAGCGCACGCTTCGATACGCCTGCAGGCGATGTGCGTGTGCCGTCTCTGTGTGGAATGTTTCGCAAAGCCTTTTTAGTGCTCTCGCTGAGGCTCGTTCCGGCCGACGATAAGGACTGATCTGCGGAAGACAGGGCTGCAGCGTGCAGTAGACGCGATCGATACTGCAATGGGGACCGCGCCACTCCCCCTCTTCCCGTGCCTACACACTCATACCCACGCGTCCCCCCAAGCCGGCGGCTGAAACTTTCGCGATAAGTACGGAACTAGCGCGTGGTACGCAATGCAATATTGTTAGCCGGTTACGAGTCTGAAACAGCGGATATTAAGGCAACAGAGGCACCGACGTCCCGTTTTTACATTGTGAGCTCGAAATGAATACGGAGTTACGCTGCATTGTACTAATTATTTTTACTACTCATTTATATTTACCTCTGTGTTAGTTGGAACTGTAGGTGTACATTTTGAATTAGTTAAATGCTGTACAGCTTCCGAGAGACGCTTCAAGCGATTGGTGTGAGATAAAATTGGAAGTGAAGTAAAAGCTTTCATTTAGAATTAGCTGTAAAGATCTTTAAAGCATTGAAATGAATGGTTGCAATACAACCTTGCTTATCGTTTGTGGTTTTACACCGTGACTTGAAAATATTAAGTCTTCCAATAATTTATTAGAAATTTTAATATATAGGCAGGCATTCATGAAGTTCCTTACGTATGTTAAAAATTTAGTGTGAATAACTTTTTTTATAACACATCACAACACTTAATTTTTTTTGTTAGATTACATAACAACTTTTATAACACATTTTTTAATCACAGTCAAAGCATTAACAAAGTAATTATTTATTTCATTTAATTTTTTGACTTGTTTAATATATATTTTGTGTGCAGTGCGGTTCGTTAAAAAAACTAAGAATAAAAAAATCTTTGTATATGGACGAAGTAGCGAGTTTCACAAGAAAGTTGGTGGTTGGACGGAAGACGAAGTTTTCAAGTTATAGCTCGCACATATAACGTACATACGCCTCGTCCCCCGTCCAGCTGTTGCGGTACCGGTATATTCTTTATATCAGTGATAACTATCATACGATAAGATGATATAAATTACACTACGATTTAAAACTGTTGTTATAATGATAGCTTAATATATCATCATCACCTCGACGGATTGATGACCACTGTTAAACATAGGTCTTGCGCTGTTTCAGTCCAGTGGTTCTCAGCGATTCTTTTGATATTCTGTGTGCACGACATATACTATACTATTTAACAATATGCTAACATTGTCCTGCCAGGTCCTGGGTTTTGTTCTGAGCAACGTGCGGTAGATTGTGGTACGACTTTTTTAAACCAGGCTGGCTGGTAATTACTTTCATATTGTAAATTTATTAGCATTTCTGTTCCTGTTGTTAATAAATTACAGTCAGAGCTTTGAGCCCGCTTTATCATTATATGAATTTGATATCAACTAAATTACATTAGAGATATTACTTTTTATAGAAACATTTAAACGATGGTTGGAATCTCGCGGATTAAGCAAAACAATTTTTGTAGTAACATCGGAGATGGTTGCAATTACAGCACTCAGGGCATACAGCCATGCGCTTTAGCGCTGCACTTAAAAACGTTTTAGTGTACCTAAGTTTGCAGAGGATTACGGTCCTAGTGCCGCAGACAATCAAAAAACTTTGCTGAGAATTAAAAGTACTGGAAGGGCCCAGTTCATTTATTTTGTAGAGACGCTTCTCTACACTACACGTAAAAAAATGTTGCTATGGGTTTAATGTTTTTAGTCTGTGCCCTTTCATCGAAAGTCAAAGAGAGGCAATCACTAATTATGAACCTATTTTTTTAGAGTATACATGATTAGGAATGCTTAGAACTATTATTCAAAAATCGGTAAAAAAAAGAACTTTTATTAAACTGTTACGTTAGCTGGTAATATTTTTTTTTAAAAGATTAAGTAACACGTAGACTTACCACATAGGGCTTAGAACACATTTTACTAAGAAAATTTTATATCTTAATTTTCTTTTTTCTTCTTAAACAAAAAAAGTCATTACGTCCGTAATTTCATACTAGTTTTACTATACAAATAAAATTGCAAGTTACTTAAAAATATGTCAAAACATTTTATCAATTTATCTGTTTTTCACACATTCTTAATTGAATGAATCATTGTATTTATGTGAAATTAAGTTGGCATAAAGTTACAATACAAACGACACTAAAATTAAAAAGTAATTTATTTGCCCTTTAGTTAAGCTCCTAAATGCAATCTTTCTGGAATTTGGCAAATGCCATACTGTATTTTCAGTCACAACAGATACGCAAAATGATGTATTAAAAACTCGTCACAATATCTTTTATTTGTTTCTAGTCGCGTGTGTACAATAACATTAAATTCTTTATGAACAGAATAAGAGAAAATTACAAAAAAAATTTAATATTGTAGACTTTTCTCTAATCGTTTTTGGAAAAACTACAGATGTACTAAATGAATGTGAACACAGAAAGTTAATTCTATAATATATAGACATCTGCATCATGTATATAGGTGCAAAGAAACTTAAAACTTTATGCTGTATATTTTTATTTATTATATATTGGTAACACAAAATAAAACATTAGGTGTTAGACGTTAGTACAAGTTCCAAACAAGATGAAAACTGTATAAAGTGTTGAGGAACTTAAACTTTGAAAATGTTTCGAGTAAGTATAATGTTTCTAAGAAAATCGCTTCGTTATAAATATACTATTTCTTTTCTTTTATGGTTTCTTCGCAATGCATTGGAATTTTTGTTTTATATTTACGAAAATATATTTCTAAACTATGTGAATATGTTCCACATTAGACAAAAGATGGCGCTAGTCGTAGTCACAAATATAACTTAATATGAAATTGGAGTTTTGTACGGGAGAAATATAAAGTCAATTTTTTTTTTGTAAAATGTATTTAATTAATTAAAGTATGCACCGTTGTTATCTATGCACTTTTGCCATCTCGCAGGTAGTTCATTGATGCCTTTACTAAAAAAACCATAGGGGCGAGAAGCAATAAACTCTTTGAAGGCGGTTTGGAGTGCCGCATCGGACTTAAATTTTTTTCGTTGTAAGAAATTGTCCAAATTCCGGGAAAAATGGTAATCTGTTGGGGCAAGGTCAGGGGAGTACAGTGGATGTCGCAGACATTCCAATTGTAGCTCATCTAACTTAGTGGTTGTTTGTTGTGCAGTATGTGCTCTTGCGTTGTCGTGAAGCAGCAGTGGCCTAGATCGATTGACCAATCTCGGTTGTTTAGCAGCTAGTTCTTCCTTCATGGTTTGCAGCCGCTGACAATAAATATCTGCCGTAATCATTTGGGCAGATTTTAGAAAGCTGTAGTGAACAACACTGGCACTAGTCCACCAAACAGTCACAAGGAATTTTTCTGAATAAATTTTCGTTTAGGGCAGGATTTGGCTTGGTCTCCAGGGTTTAGGCATTGCGATAAGCGCTTTCGATTATCGTCTAATATCCACTTTTCATCACAAGTAATGATTCGATTTAAAATCCCTTCATTATTGTGTCGGTTGAGCAAAGTAACACAGCAGTCGACGCGTGTTTGCAAGTTCAATTCACTCAATTCATGAGGTACCGATCGTTCAATTTTTTTATTTTCCCGATTTGCTTCAAGTAGATTAATACACTTTTGTCACTTACCCCGAAGCCTGCAGCTATCTTAGAAGTGCTTTGTGATGGACCCGCGTCCAGAATAGCCTTTAATTCTTCATTTTCCACTTTGGTCTCCGGCTGTTCACGGGGTTGCTACTTAAGGTAGAAATTTCCATAACGAAAACGTTACAACCAAAAATGTTCCGTGCTTTCGTTTGCGACACCAGCGCCGTACACATCATTATTCCTTCAAGCTGTTTCTGCAGCACTGGTGCCACGGTAGAACTCGTACTCGTAAATATACCGATACTTCATGTTTTCTATTTTGCAGTAATAAGCGACGTTAAAGAAAAAAAAATTAGGAAAAACAAATGAATGACTGTTTTTAAAACTCAAATGTACCAGCTAAATGAATTTATAAATTTAAATTTGAAATTCTTAACCAAAGAGGAGATATTTCAGATCAAAGTGGTCAGTACGACAAAAAGCTAATTTCATATGTAAGGACCTAATCTTTTTCTTCAGAAAAAAGTAATAATTATCATAATGCTAAGGGTACGTCCTAGAAAATTTTCCATCCAATGTCTTCGAATACGTAATTATATTCTTATTTGGTACAATTACGAAAGTAATATTATTCATGACTTGATCAGTGATCATCTTTGTAAGATGACTGGTTATACGAATATCGAGGGGACTTTTGGGGTACGCCTGTGTTCATAAATAAATTGCTAGAATTATTCGCTGATGTTTGACAATACTGCAAGTTGAATAATCTACATATACAACTAATCGGCTACCAAAATGACTGATCCGGAGTAGAAGATTAGATGTTCATTTAGTCAAGGCCAAATGATAGATGTACAATGATATTGATAATGTTTATATCGTTTGAAGACGACTTTTATTCTTTTATTTATATTTGAAACTTGTTGAACCAGATAGATGGACTGTTAGTAAATTTACTTAATTGGTATTTTAAATATTACGGGCGTAAAAAGAAACCTAAATGTTTTTTAAAAACTTAAACTTTTCTATAAAATTTATCATCATATTCACAATTTTTTGGGCTATGTACCTTAACATAATTTTTAAGGAAAAATAATAATTTTTCAGACAGTTTTTGGTGAAATTATTGTGTAAAAATTTATGTGATTTAGATACAAACTTAAATTTTATTTGAATAGAAATATACATATATTTAGCGGGACGTAACAAAAAATGATTTCTACCCACTATTATAAACAAATCTCGATGCCAAGGTTAAGAAATGTTTACGTAATTTTCTATTTAAACTTTTAGCAGTGCAGACAGTATATAAACATTCTTTGAACGGGTTTGGATAAAAAATTCTTTATTTATATACAGTTCTGCATTTCTTAAAGAATGGACTGCTTTGTGTAAAATTTGTCTGTGTGATACGGAATGGAGAACGGTAGAAATGAATGCTTGCCGACCTATTTTGTCGTATCTAATTCCAAGATATTTCTATTGAGAGCAAGTCACTATTTTAAGTTATATAACAATGTTAAGAATTTTACATAAACATAGCCTACATTTTAAGAATTTTAGAAGTATTCTTGTGAAGTGTAAGCTTATAGAAAGTTACCATATGAGCGTGCAATTTAGTGGTCAAGTTACCGTTGTTGTATGTTACAATGTTTGAGTGAAAATTTTAAATAATAATGAACTATTGTGTAAATAAATAAATTAATAAAAAATAAATTCAGGTAGTTTCTGAAGTTTTATTACATTTATTCACATACATGCGTCTCACTTTTAATTTAGTAAAGATTTTTAGGAAACAAACCGTTAGCTTTATTTTTTATTTATATTATTTTAAACCTTTATTGCATACGCCTCAGAGGTTACAATGAGCGAGACATAATGCCTGGAGCCAATCTCTGCCATTGAACCTCGGGAGAATGTTGAAAAGTGGAATGGCGTGTTTTAATACATTTTACTACTATACATACTTATAACAACGTACATACTTATGCTTCAAGTTAAATATTATTATATAAATATAATGTACTAATTGTTCCTCACCAGATTTGTTGGCCGTAATATAAAATTAGAAATGAAACTAGTATAAAATATTCATTTAGAGCAACCGCAACCACAAATGACTCTATAGCTACCGTTACTATAGCAACAGCATAAATAATACATAATGTTAATAAAAGTTAATTAGACATAAAATGATGAAGGATGGATGAAATCCCAAAATAAATAGCCTACAACCATCTACAAATCATTCCAGGTCGAATGGTCATGTTTCTATGTCGATACGTGCACTAAGTTTTCAGGTGATTGGTGGGCGAACAAACAAAACTTATTTTATTATAGATACATAAAAAATATAAAAAAGTTTACTAGCGTGGTGCTTCTGTTGCAGCAAGTAGATACGTAATCGACTTTTAAAGGATGGTTTACTTGGCGCGTTTATGACATCAGAAAGCGGATCTTTCTAAAGTAGTATAGCTTGTACAGTAAATGAATTTCCATAGAAATCATTACTGTACTGTGGAGTGTGTATAATGGATAAGAAATCGAGGTACTCGTTTCTGAGTAGAACATAGCTTTGTGTTGCCGATTAAAATCAAAAAAACCTTTTTTTTTATATATAATTAATTTTGGTGCCATTGAAGACAGCCCAGGTACTTTTTTTTCGGTTGTGAAATAATAGTCTATAAAAATTACCGTCTTATGGCTTGAAACTAGTAACATTACAACATCTGTATGATTGCAAGCTAACAAGCGTTATGTGGTGCTACTTTAATACTTACTAGCTAGCACCATGTTCATGACAAGAGAAACTATCTTTATCAATACTTGTTTCTTTTCTTCCTTGCAAAAAGATTAATACGAGAAAATATATTAACAGGTTCAATATAAATGTGTTCTTTATTACCGGTAAAAAGACACTTTTAAATTGATCAGAGATTAACTTAGATACAACGTTTTAATCATCACCAAAAATAAGTCTAATTTATTTAGCTATTTGGCAAAATGTTTTTTGCTTGTACAACGAAGCAACGAGACGAGCGGGACGTTCACTGGTGTTGAGTGATACGCCAGTCCATGACAACGTGGCGCTAGTTAAGATGGTATTGATAGCACCACATTGAACGTCGCCTTCAGACAAGATATTGTTTCGTTACCCCAGTAATTTACCTAGCTATAGCGGCCTTCAAACGATACACAGTAATATTTGCATAGTACTGTTCGGCGGCAAAAATATGCACGGCAGTGATATCAGTAAATTTGAAAGACAGCAATTTAAATGTTTAGTACACGGCCAACAAGTATATGCATTATTGGGTTATTGGCAAAGATTTAAAATAATAATATAGACGAGAATGTGTTACGGGGTTAAATTACTTGTTTGGAAAAAAGTATGCGTTTTCTTCATGAATACTTTCGAAAAGATTAATGATAACGTTCGTGATTCTTTTGACGAGATGTTAATAAATGAGGCGCTTACACGTTATAATTGGGAAAAACTGTCGCGTCGCCTTCTCAGTTACAGATGGGAATAAATCTTTATGAAGACGGGGATCGTTGGTTCCTAGTCCCGTACCGGTTACTTATTCCGGACACGCGCGCACTCTGTCCTCTGAATATAAGGCGCTGCGGTCCATTTATTGCATGTCGGGAGGAGCAGGGCTAACGATGTTCAAACTACCCTTAATTATTAATGGCACCCGTCACTCACAACAAATTTTAATTATTATAGTTGGGGACCTTTTTAACCCTTCCTCGTTTTATCAAAGCTTGTGTGTATTCCAAAAAATTAATATCAGCTATTTGTATCTGATATAAACTTATATCTGGTACAAATACTTCATTAATAACTTGAATAAATTATTAAATAATTAGGGAAATATGTTTCGTAGTGTGCGTTGTGTCGCACACTGAAATAGAACCTGAAAATTATTGACCCTTTTTCTTTTTATTTTAACAATTTCTTTCTTATTTCTAAATTTTTATTTTTGCATTATATTTTATTTCTTATTTATAACCTGTTTTATTGTCACAATATTTTATATATTCTAATTTGTTGTATTTCGTTTAAAAGCATCGGCTCTAGCTGTGTTACAAAGTTTTAGTAGTATTTGGCGACTTTCGTCTTCACTTATCAGAGAGGCAATAGCTTCCTCACTGAATTGTCTTCCAAGCTCCAGTTCGTAACACTTTTTCTGTCTTCCGTACTGGGGACAGGAGGTTACAATGTGCACCACAGTCTGGTCCACCGCGAGGTCACAAAAGCATGAGGGACGCTCCTTGAGTTTGAACCTGTGCAGGTATTCGGAGAATCCCCCATGCCCTGTGATTATTTGGACCAGAACTGTGTCCAGCTCCAGCCGGCGTAGTATCCGATAGGCTGATGCCACGTTTGGGAAAAAGATCCGCGTTGTTAAAGCCGACATATCTTCCATATACGTCGTGTTCCATTCGTCGAGCTTTTGATCCTGAGCTGTCATTTGACGAATGAAACGGGGCAGTCCTCGTGCAATGGTCTTCTTTTACTCTTCAGGGCCGCCTCCTTGGCCGCAGAATACCGCACTCATCTTGTCGTCGATGCGGCTGCCGTTGGTGTAGATACTAGGGCCGAGTGCAACGACGCAGTCCGTTGGGTTTGCGCAGATTTCCTGCGCGAAGCCACACTGGACCGAGTTGAGCTGCCTTCGGACCAGCAGCTTCTTAGCCGCCGGCGCCCATGCACTCGGTGCATACAGAATGATAGGCTCCAACAAAGCCAGATACATCGGTCTGATCACCTCCGGGTTCAATCCCCATGATACTTTCCGGGTCTGCATAGCTGACGATAGATCCCTTGGGCCTTTTTTCTCACGTTCTTTACATGAGTGTTGAACGTTAGCCTATCGTCAACTGTGAGGCCGAGTATCCGAACCTTCCAAGTTCGACAGAGGAGTTATCCTCCCATATTCTATATTAGGCCGTCGTACTTCAATTTATTGTTTAGCACCATCACTTTAGTTTTGTGAGGCGTGAACCTATTTGTTTCTGAGCTCCAATCGTGAATATTGGCGAGCACCGATTTGCCTTCCTCGTGTTATTCCCAGTCTCTTGTCCGGAAAAATCCGCACGACGTCATCTCCAAACGCTTGGCAATGTGTCTCGCTATTGACCACTTCCTCCAGGAGTGGATTGTGGGGGAGGGTTCAGAAGGTTGTGCCGCCCACAGATCCCTGCACGCACTCCTTGGTGGTCTCTCTGGCGCATTCCGCCCCCCTGTACTTTACGCTGTCGACAAGGCGCCACAGGGCAGCGAGTCTCTGCCAGTCTGCACCATATAGCAGGCTATCAGGCGTTGTCGAAAGCTCCCTCTATGTCCAATGATACCAGCACAACGATCTCCTTCTTCTTCAACCTAGTTTGTATGTTCTGGATCAGGTCATAAAGGAGTCGGTACTCCTCTGCGGCATAAAGACGTATTGGTGGCGACTGATATACGGCGTAGCGTACCACCAGGAGCAATGAGGTTCAGTTCCTCGTTCTTCATGAAAACAGCAAAGGAAGTGGAATAACTGGCCAGCGATGGTTTTTCCGTCCAAATAGGACATGTGTGTCTTTAAGAAAAGAATAAATAAATCGTAACTAGGTTAATCGGTGATAAGTTATCACAACGGACCAAATCGTCACTTACCATTAGATGGGATTGTAGTCAAGCAGTCGCCGTAGTCACTTTCTAACGAAAACGTTCAGCTCTATGACTAAAATTAGTTAATAGGTAAGTTTAATAAAATAAGGTACATATGAGAATGAGACTCGCGGTTTGACATTTTCTTCGAACATTGAAATGTAATGAAATAATAACAAATTACGAATATTTTCCAAATATAATATAAGAGATGTCGTATTATGTTTTATTGGTACAGACTTAAAAAAAAATATTTATAATATTTTAACGAGCTGTAATCTATTAATAGGGGATAAGATTCCTTGTCCTCAAATAGCAAATCCAGATCTAGAGACAGTATTATCGCAACTTCTTAACAAGGTATTAAGTTGCTATTTTGCACTTTCATTTTCAAAACTTTTCTATGTTTTATAACAAGTTTTCTTAAAAAAAAACTCCCGAGGTATATTATCGCGTGGCTTATTATAAACTCCGGGTCTTTAAGTCTGTTTTTTGTTCACAGATACATCAAAGGTGTTTTATAGCTTCGGCGTTTAATGAAAACAAGATTTTACCTCCTCGGATTCAAAATTTTGCGACTGTTTGAATTAAGTCATACTACTACAAATTTTATGTAATATGATTTTTAAATAAGGGTGAAAGTATTTAGACGATTGTTGTTTAATTTAACCTACAAGTAAGTAACACGGACGGAGACGAGAGTTATATATGATGTACCCGGTCAACGTTGTACAAATTGGTCATAGCTCAGTGTGTCCAACACTGGGGTGCTGTTCGTTACCATAAATAAAACATAAATATCATTCCGGACGAAATGCTGAGGTAAAGATTTAAATTCTGTTTCTGAATGTATTATCCGAAAAATAGGTTTATTTTAACCTTTTCTTCATAAACAGTGGTGTGCCTTCTCGGTGCCATATAAATTTCGATTATAATACATTTGTTAAATATCTTCTCGTTTAAATTTCTTAATAAAAATTTTATTTCTTGTTATGTATGTATAATGAAAATGTATTTCTTTTTTTTGTCAATCACGTAAAAATTAGTGAACGCATACGAGACTTTGACCATCAGACCATCCATAGAATCAATTGTAGACGGTTATAGGCTATTTATTGTTTGAACTTCATAGATCTTTCATCATTTTATTTCTTTTCAACTTTAATAAACATTTTAACTTAGTATTATTTATGCGGTTGCTTTAGAGTCATTTTACAGCCAGTAAAGCTCGTGTAATATATAAATGAGTACATAATTACACTTAAATAATAAAAAATAAAGATAAATATGTATACAGAGTGAAAGTAATAGGTGTATAAGATCTGGAGGGGCTAAAGTATAGCTCGTATTCTATCTATCTATGTATGGAATACCCCATCCAAAAACAATGGTTCTGGAGTTATTAATTTTTTAAATATTTTTTAAAAAATTCCCTGTTTTCTTGGAAAAAATTCGATGACTTTATTAATTACTTATTTCTAAACAAAATAATTATTCTTTAATCATTGTTTTATTAAATTAAATTAAATTAATAATCATCACTTAGAGGTTAAAACTTTTAAATTAGGTTCTTTGAAAGTCGTGACAGTAAAAAATAAATAAAATCTTAAAAAAAAAATTGTTTATAAAAATTACGTCTTAAAGCATATAAATAAATACCCGACGTCAATACCTATCCAATAATGTATAAGAAAGTACATAAAGTTTCTAAAATGTAGAAAAAAAAACACTTTAAATAAGTCGCTCTGGCTCTTAATTTGACCCTTTTGTTTTTGTTGTAACACGTGCGAGCTTATTGTTGTCGTTTTAGATATTGAGTTCCGAGTAAAAATTTAAAGTAACAATTAATTTAAATTTTGCTCAAACTGACGGTTCCTGATACAAGCACGAAGCCTTTTTCTTAAGTCAGATCGAGTGACTCGCCGCGTGAGCTGTTCTCTTATTTTGTCAGCAGCGACGATGATGCGTGACTTTAAATCTTTTAGCAAGTTAATTGGTGTTGTGTACACTAAAGATTTCATGTGACCCCGTGAGTAATAATCGCAAGGTGTCAAATGAGGACACCTTGCGAGCTACGGTGTTGGTTCGCCTCGGCTAATCCATCGCTGAAGAATAGTAGTGTCTAACCACTGTCTTATGCCGATACGAAAATGGGCTGGACAACCGTCATGCTGGACCCCATTTCTCTTCTGGTTTCTAATGGTATATCCTCCAAATAACAAAGATAATAATAAAGAAAAACTTCGTACGTCTCCTCATTTAATTTGTTAGGCAAGAAGACTGGGCCTATCAAGTAAGTATGAATTATGCCCATCTATACATTTACGGAGAATCTTCGCTAATGAGTTCCTTTTCTAATTACGTCTGGATTTTCAACCCAATAAAGACTATTATGAAAATTTGTTATGCCGTCTCTGTCAAACTTCGATTCATCAGTTCACAATATTTTGGTGAGAAAATTATTATTTTCTAGGACTGCATGCAGCATAAAATGGCAGAAGTCTAACTTCCTTACAGGGTTTCCTTACTCCAAGGCCTGGATCAGTGTACAATGGTAGGGGTAGCGCCTTGCCGTATACACAGTAAACCACACTTTCCATTGTGTTAAACCCAGCAATCTTGCCACGACCCTGGTTGACGTAGGCGGGTCTATAACAAAATGGTCTATGATTTATTCTTCCTCTTCAATATCGTAGATGCGTGGCCTACCTGCGTCATATCGCCTCTGTTGAACGCTTCTAATTTCTCTGACGCGTTCATACGCCGCAGTAAAGACTTTATGACTTGGGAGGTGACGATTTGGAAAACGTAGCTGATATTCTCTTCGTGCTTATAAAGAATTTCTCTCACCAAATCCATAACAATAGAAAATGTCAGCGTATTCTTCATTATCATAATCCGCCATTGAAATTAAATTTATTTGGTATGGAAAAGAAAAACTATTCAGAATTAAGAAGACAACGATAATGTACGTCCACCCACGAAAGTAGTTAAATTTTAACTGTCGTACTGACTCATTACTTAAAAATGACATTGCACATGTTTTACAATGAACTCAATATCTAAAACGACAATAATAAGCTCGTAAGTGCTACAACAAAAACGGATTCCCCCGTATCCGCGGTGCGGCACCGCTTAGTCGCAGAGGGTACTTCCTCCGCGACTCCACCTTGGCTGTAAGGGGCAGTATGAAACAGCCCCTGCAGCCCTCGGCGTGCATCCGTGGTGAGCTCCTTGAACAGGAGCTCTAACTTGGAGCAGCAGCCACCTCGGGCCGGCCTGGTAGGTTCCTCTTCACTTCAGCGTAGGCTACTCAGTCACGATTACCAAGCCCCTCCGCCACGACAAGGCGGGAACCTTTTGGAGGTCATGGTACTTGGTTTTATTACAAGTGTTTTTTTTTCTTAATTTTAAAAACTTTATATACTTTCTTATACCTTGTCGGATATGTATCGAAGTCAAGTACTTATTTATATGCTTTATACGTATTTTTTATAAATAAAATTTTATTTTAAGATTAAATAAAAATTTAAGTATGACGCCTTATTTTTTTACTGTCACGACTTTCAAAGAACTTAATTTAAAAGTTTTAGTCTGTAAGTGATGATTATTAATTTAATTTAATTTAATATAACAATGACTAAACAATAATTCAAATAAAATTATTGAATTTTTTCTTAAAAAGTCGAGAATTTTTTGATAATTATTTACAAAATTAATAACTCCAGAATTATTGTTTTTGGATGGGGCATTCCATAGATAGATAGATAGGATATGAGCTAATCTCTTTGAACTCTTAGGTCTTTGATAAGTAGAGAAGTATAAAACAGAGAAAGGCATAAAATTTAAATAACTAACGTAACAGACATTAAAAACAACAACTCTTAGCTGTTATAGTCCGTATATCTATGTATAGGGTGGCGCAAAAGTAATCCTCCTATCAGAAAATGCTATAAATTTTGCCTTGATGTAAAAAAAATTAAAAGACCACATAAAAATAATCCACAAAAAGAATCAAAGTTTTTCATATTTTTTTTTAAATTACAGCCAAAAACATCGGAAGGTTATTACAATTATTACAAGATACAAATATTACAAAATTATTACAAGATATACAAGGTGGCGCAAAAATAACCTTCTGATGTTTTTTGGCTGTAATTTAAAAAAAAATATGAAAAACTTTGATTCTTCTTGTGGATTATTTTTATGTGGTCTTTTAATTTTTTTACATCAAGGCAAAATTTATAGCATTTTCTGATAGGAGGATTACTTTTGCGCCACCCTATACATAGATATACGGATGGCGCAAAAATAACCTTCCGATGTTTTTTGGCTGTAATTTAAAAAAAAATATGAAAAACTTTGATTCTTCTTGTGGATTATTTTTATTTGGTCTTAAAAAAGTATTTTCTGATAGAAGGATTACTTTTGCGCCACCCTATATTCTAACGTAACTAACATAAGCATTCAGGTTTAAACTTTTCCCTCACTATAACGCAGTCAGGCACACAAGTGCACATAGGTACTGCACATAACAAGGCGCCCCAGGCCATTTATTGCTTTGCGACTGGTTCCATCCTCGAATGTGGCAATTATGCCAAACAAATCACTTTAAATGCGTCGCCTGACTGCATTGCGCATAATATGATAAGTATTGAACGAATTTATGTTTCCTTAAGACGAATTAAGAGCTACTTAAAAGCTAAGAATTGCAATATTGCCTTTGTTCCTCCGTTCCTTTATATTTTGTCTACAAAACAGAAGAATAACTTTGGAATTTTAATTTGAAAAATGCGTATATCCTCCTGTTATGTATAACAAGTAATTAAGTATTCCGTATTCAACTAAGGTAATAGTTACTTTGTAGTGGTAATGAGTTTTAGCTTCGATACTTTTAAGTTTATAAAAATATAAGCCCATTATCAGAAGTTTTAAAAAATTTAACATTTTATAATTGTATTACAGTTTTAGCTGTTGTAAAATGTTTCTTTATATATTTTAAAAAAAGTTAATGAATCAAATTTGCGCTATTAAGTAACCTTATTACCGTTCTAGGAAAGCCGTGTCACTTTTAAAGTTACTTTTTAATTTAAGTAGCTCCTTAACAAATTGTGAGGCTTTGAGCTGCATCTGAAAGGTTCGACCAGTGAAGGTTTTTTTTATTCTTAGACAACATCAATTTTGTTTAAGTAAACGTTATAACTTTTTTGAATCATACATTAATTTGAAAACTTTGTTAGTGTGTATTAATTATAACTAAGACCTGGCCTGATATATTTTTTTATATGAGCCATAGTCTTAATAATTATCCAATTACATTACATTTTGTTTCTGCTAATATTAAGTAAGATTTTGTTAATTATCTATATGTAAAATGTTTCCTGGTAATGTGGGATGTGTTCCAAATGCATGCTACGTGCAGGGGGCTGGAGGAAGTTAAATTTTCGTTTTCGCTAATGTACAAAAGTTTTATTTGTGCATTGCGAAAGTTTTTGTTTCCACTGGCTTATGCATAGTTCTAGATAAGTTTGCATGAAAATGTATTGTGTACCGGCGCGTATTCGTCTTCTCTAGTTCCATATTTATGGCACGCAAAATAAAATGTTCTTGCCTGTCGTCGATGGCTGATAAAAATGCAAACCGTTGCCGCAGGCTCGTCGTCTACGACGCCCACTGAATATGGGTATCATGTGGACAGAGACAAGATTATATTGAATGTACGCCTCGCAACATTGCAAACAATTTGTTAAGTTTCATACGACGGTGTCGCTTATAAAAATTCTTTCGCAGACTTTGCATTAGAGGGTGGCCGAAGCGGTGTACGGGGGTTAGCGGGGTAGAGCGGCGCATCACCTGTCCGTCAGACGGTCGCAGGTAAACATTGTAACGTGAGCCGACCACGTGCTCGATATGTGGCCTGTATAATCAGTCCCTTGCCATACCGATCACTATATAGACTTATGATAGTATATACGTTGACAATATTTCCTAGTAGCAACAAAATAAAAATTTAATGATTTTTTGCTAGTTTTATTTTATCGAATTTTCAGTGAGAAAGCGCAGTTGCCGAGTTGAACTAGGGGGCGGACTCCAGACAGTATTGATTTTGTTCGCTCGCTCTCGTTTCGCTGGAGGTATTTCAGGCTGTGCAAGTGGGACAGCGTCAGTGGAAGGAGGACTCTTCCTAGTGTAGAGTTTCCGTGTAAAACGGTTTCGATATATGAAAGGGCGTAAGTAAGGGATGAATGAAAACGTGTTGCAATCCTAAAGCGACGGCCGCTGTCGACGCGTCCGCTTCCGGTAAATCCGCTCTACAACTTCGTACACTTAGTGTTGTATGAAACTGGCCATGCTTCCGTCTACCTATGAAATGTACCTACATTAAAACAAATGAACCACAGCAAAATTTACTAACTAATGATGAAGGTTTACCGTATTATATAGCTTCAAGGTTTTAAGCATAAAGGACGATGTAAAGTATTTTAACTACATAGAATAGTGAACATATTGGCAAAAAATGCAACAGTAAATAGCTTTATCATTTAAAAGAGATGCAAGTAAGAAAAAGTACGTTCTCGAAGAGCTTGCGTTCTCTTTAAAACTTTTGTATGATATTTTCATAAATATTGGTGCGAAGGGAGGCCGGGTCGCGCCCCCGGAGGCAGAGAACTTTCTATACTGTGCGTTTTTATTCGCAGCTCGTAAAGAAATTCATTTTATTGCAATATCTATCGAGTCATGTGATTACATTTTTATGTAAAATTTAGGTAATATAGATTGAAACGAAAACAAGATAGATATCATGGTGCGACTAGTTTTTTCACATATGTAAATGAGATCAACAAATTTACCCTTAATAAAGTTATATATCTATTGAATATCATATTTATTTTTTATTGCTAAATTTGATTGCTCTTATAGATTTTAGTGACATTTAGTAATTTTATTATTTTATGAAATCGATGTTAATCTAGGGAATTTCTAAATTATCTCTACTGTAATTTTTCTAGATATAAACCAATAAGAAAGTAACTACACGATATCGGTCGTCATTATAGATGAATAGTGTTATAATAGATTGTGTTCAATAATTTGTCGCGAACATTCAATGTGTGCCCGTTAATAATGTCCTGTTAAAAGTTCTAAATTGCATCGTGCAAGTTAAGGGCCATGTCGTAAGAATGAACGAATTGACGGTAATAGCTCATTTCAAGATAACAAAGAGTTCATTCAGGCAAACGAGAACTGGCAAATTGCTCTCACTCGCCGGAGTGTATTAACTTATAATATAATATATATAATATAATAGATCATTAATGCTATAAACGTGTGTGCGTTTCGTGATTTCGATTTTAAAATCGGAATCGAATCACTTAAGTTATAGAATCAAGTTAATTACTAAGTCTATTTATAAAGGCTTTCATTTTTGTTTCAAAAAATGTTATTAACTGCGGATTATTGAAGATTTTTCTTTCTCTCTTTAGTCTCTATTTTCGTAATTGTTATTTTCTAATTAAATTTTGTCAAAAAGTTTTTCAATACGACAATTTTTTTTAACTGTTTTAGCTACTAGCGTCGAGAAGGTTTTGCGACTGCGTAATAGTTTCGGGTTATAACATAAGAGTTTTTTGAGGATCTCATTTGTAAAGAAATTACTTGAATAGTTTTCGTTGCCCACACCGTGTAGAATTATTTATTTAATTACACCACAATTAATGGTTTCTAAGTAACAAGGTTGTAAAAATATGAACGTTAAGAGTGATACAAGTACAATGGCTACAATACAAAAGTAAAATATCTTAATTGTTTTGAATACCAGAAAATTATGTACATATTACAAAAGATCTCCGGCAGTGTATGTCCATTGAAATAAGGATTATGATAAAGGAAAAAGGTGCCTTTTTATGAAATAATTCACGAACTTCAAACTTAACAACGTTCTTCTTTAACAAGTAGAGTACTTGTATCAACGAATTTATGTTTTTTAAACGGAGAAGCGACGCGGAATGTAAATTTGGTGTAAATCGTTAGGTATTTTCGTAGCGGAGAGGGTAGGCGTCAGCCGACGCATGGAGGAGTCGGTAAACATTTGCGATGGGACGATTATGTTTTATATATAGTCAGTAGCTTCGGATTTTATACGTGCAAACATAGCACGAAGTTATGGCGAAATACATTTTGTTACATCTCGAAACATATTTTACTACAACATATTTGATAGCAGCTATTGTACGAAACGAAATTAAAAGCTATTCATAAAATGATAGACAAATTGGTAGTTGCTGGTCATGGTATATTTTTCATTAAATTTATGTTGAAGTTATTTTAGTTGTCACAGATAAAGGATAGAAAATAAGAAATAGAAGAATAACGGTCGTGGATTGACTGTTGTTTTCGAATATTATTTCGTTAGTGATCAGAAATTGGCAACTGTACAATGTTGATATAGATACCTCGTAATCGCAAATGGAGGCGATAATGCCATCGCTAGTAAACATTAAGGATCCGTTACTCGATATCTACTACGAGCGCTTCACCAGAAATCTCCATGTCAAAGATAAAATTAAGGTTTTTCATAAAAAATACACGAAATACATTGATGTCCTTTTGTTAGCAAATAAATAAATTAACAGGTGAATAGGATAATTTTAGCTTGTATTAATTATAAAGAGAACATATAGGAGTATTTCATGTTATTTAAAGTTAAGAGGGTGTGACAGTATTTTCATTTGATGGGTATTTGAAATTATTGTATAATACTCTAAAGTGGAAGTACAAAAAGGAAAATATCTAGGCCGTTTTAAGTTAAAGTACTTTTATAGATTTAAGCGTTGATGTAAAATATATTAGATCCTAACATAAAAAATTGGCGTTTTGTGCGGGAGGACTATAAAGTATTTTTTTTTTTTGGAAAATATATTTGATTAATCAAAGTATGCACCGTTGTTATCTATGCACTTTTGCAATCTAATAGGTAGTTCATTGATCCCTTTACTAAAAAGCCATGGGGGCGAGAATCAATAAACTCTTTGGAGGTAGTTTCGACTGCCGCATCTTTTTACTTGTAAGAAATTGTCCAAATTCCGGAAAAAATGGTAATCTGTTGGGGCAAGGTCCGGGGAGTACGGTGGATGTCGCAGACATTCCAATTGTAGCTCATCTACCTTAGTGGTTGTTTGTTGTGCAGTGTGTGGTGATGGTCTTGCTTTGTCGTGAAGCAGTAGTGGCTTAGAACAATTGACCAATCTCGGTTATTTAGCAGCTAGTACTTTCTTCATGGTTTGCAGTTGCTGACAATAGATATCTGCCGTAATCGTTTGGCCAGATATTAGAAAGGAGTAGTGAACGACACCAGCGCTAGTCTACTCACAAGTAACTATTTCTGAGTCAATTTTCGTTTAGGTCAGGATTTTGATGGGTCTTTCGAAGCCTGCAGCTATTTCCGAAGTGCTTTGTAATGTATCCGCTTCCACAATAGCCTTTAATTCTTTATTTTCCACTTTGGTCTCCGGCTGTCCACGGGGTTGGTTCTGAAGGTCGAAATTTCCAGAACGAAAACGTTGAAACCAAAAACGTACCATGGTTCCTTTTGCGACACCAGCGCCGTACACATCATTAATCCTTCGAGCTGTTTCTGCAGCACTGTTGCCACGGTAGAATTCGTACTCGTAAATATACCGATATTTCATGTTTTCCATTGTGCGTTAATAAGCGAAGCCAATGAAAAAAATGATGAGGAAAAAACAAATGAATAACTGTTTTCAAAATTCAAATGTACCAGCTAAATGAATTTATAAATTTGAATTTGGAATTCTTAACCCAAGAGGAGATATTTCAGATCAAAGTGGTATTTACGACAATAGGCTAATTTCATATGTAAGGACCTAATATATAGTAAAAATGTTACGCGATCGGTAATCACCGAAATCATTAGCTTTTAAAATTTAGTACATTATACTTCTTTCGTTGTAATTTCACACTAGAGGGCGTCTGCGTTGTTTCAACTTATGTCAAGTATAAATAATTTTTGATATTATGAAAAACGAACAATCCATTTCAGATATATTAAAATAATAAATATTCCAGCGGACAACGTCTATAGGAATTAGGTGCAACATAAATTATGTATTCATCAAGAATTTTATGGAATCAACTAATATATCATCCATTCGTTCTAAATTTCATAATTAGAGTGAAGAGGAACATTTAGCCTCTAATTTGTGCAGAGACAATAGGTTGTGGTCGCAATTAGTGGAATGGCCGCTGAGAACAAATGCGTTGCTAACAAAAGCGAAGAGGCTTCGGCTCTGACGAGAGCTCTCTTTCTTTTCTTCCAAATGAGCAAACTACAGTCGCTAGTAGGGAAGATTTGTTGTTGTTGAATGAAGGGCGCGCGAGTGTGTGTATTGTTCTTTTCGCATCGCATTTGGTAAGCACTTGTGGACCGTTGTTCTAATCAAGATGACGTAAGGGGGCGAGTGTTTGTACATTCGTTTTGTTCGGAGTACCGCCATTGTATATTTTATATTGTTTTTCAAGCTTGTTATTATTGCCATGTCGCCGCCGCTTGCTTTGCGATCGTTTTCCCATTTGAACTTTTAATTTTTATGACGAAGCTTGAAAAGAGATCGACATCAAATGAAATCAGAAGGAAATTTAATAAATTTATAGTAGAAAAAACGAGCACAGAACCTTTTAAAATTGTTACATTTTTTTATATAACATTTTAATTAATATGAATGAACCATCTGTTTAATAATTGGAATTTTTAATAATATTTGTTATATTCAATGCGTAAAATCATATACATAGCGTGTTTAGTCGGAGGCTTGTATCAATAACGTGTTAGCAATCAGCTTTGTGGCATCGCTGCAGGATGGCTTGTTTGAATAACTAAAATGCAGGGAAGCGAAATTGGATTCCGTTAAACGTATGGGGATAAATATATGTATAGATCAGCTCACTCGCAATGCTAAAATCGGATGAAATACACTTATGCTGTCAGCTAAAGCGTTGGATAAATGCATTTATCCGAATTCGCAAGAGGAGTTTAAAAATCACTTTGAACTTTTAAGTGAATGCGCCTAAAGTCGGTATAATCTTATTATTCGCGACACACCTTTCGCTTCTAGTCGCCTGTTCATAAATTGCTCCAAATATATCTAAGTGAGTATTTGCCTGATTAATTTGAACAAACTAAGCAATTTTATGATTTATTTTAGTTATTAAAACCATATACATATATGCTTTTTATATCATATAGTTTAAAGTTTTTATCTTTAATTTTTATACAAGATAGTGACGAAACAAGCAATATTTTCATACATTTGCCTATATGTAGGTGGAGGTAAATAAAATAATTCTATAGCATCATTTTGCACTCATCTTGGAATATAAATTAATGTTTCATTAAGTTATTAATTTCATTATCTTCCAATGCGGGACATGGTAATGATTGCGTACTACTGTTTAATTGAAAAAATAACCGTTACAATGATGTTGACCGGTCAGTGTCGGTTTTTATTTGTTATGCTATCTAGAAGCTTTTCATACTCCCACAGAAGTAAATGTTAAATTGAACATACAGAGACTATTGTAGAATACTACTCAGAATGTTCTATATTTTTGATGGGTTCCTCTACGAGATGTCGAAAATTGGATCCATTTTAAGGCATATCTCACTTGAAAGTACATCGTAGGGGATATTGTATAAATTATAATTAAACTTGAATAGTTTCATACTGTAGAAATTTAACAAGTAATTCTTAAAGCATATTTAACTACTATAACTATATATGTATTATAATTATTTTACAGTTTCTCCTGTCAACCTATCGGCAGGTAACGTAGTTTGTGTAAAACTCTTGTTTTCAACCGAAAAATAGTATTTTATAACGGAACAAAGCAAGCACTTTTCTTTCTATAATTTTTGTATCTTTAGAATTTTATTTCTTTTTTTATTTCATTAAGCGACGAGATGAGCGGGACGTTCACCTGATGGTAAGTGTAACGCCCGCCCATAACCACGTGGCGCTACTTAGGATGAGATATTACACCACATTGGTCTCGTCACCTGAGATATAAGATGTTGCGTCTCGTTACTCCAGTAATTTCACTAGCTACAGCGCCCTTCAAACTGGAACACAGTAATGTTTGGGGGCAGGTACGTACCTGTGCAGGTAGGTACCACCACAGCGCCTATTAGTGTAGGTAGTGTTATAGCAACGGAGATAGACTACCAGTAACAGTTTTGTCTGACTTTTAATTTTTTTATGTTTAGCACATATCTAAAATCTGTAACAAAACAAGTATATTATTAACGTTATTATTTATAAAATATATAATATGCTCACAATTGTAACTTATACTTGAAAGAAAACGTTATAGCTAAAAGTAGTTTATACTTTCAAATATAAGCAATTATCTACTTCAACTTCGTGTCGAAAATATTATTTTTTTACACGGTCCAGATCTGCCAGTGAAATACTCACAAAACCATTTATACGAAATAAATAAGAAGCTTTTATTTAGATACAGTTATTTCATTTAATAATAAATAGATAAAAAAAATTGTTTATGCTCAACGAAAATATATTCAAAAAAGATAATTGCATGCATAGAAATAAAGTTCGCTGAAAACGGAGGAACAAGCTTGTGAACATTAATTCAGATATTTTCCGGGAAGGCTTTTATTGCGAAGTGTTAGAAACTGGAGTCGGCGCACGCGAATAATAGCACAGTAATTCGTTTTTGATGTCTGTCGCCCTTATATATGGCGCGCTAATCAAAATATATTGCCGAGCACTTTATGTCGTGCGGGCGCTGGCTGTGGTGGTCGGCGAGGCTGACTGACGCGAGTGCTTCTGACAACCTTAGCGGAACATGTTCCCCTTTCCACATTGTTTAGGTGATTATTGAATTTATTGATACTAATGAGAAATAAATACACACAATAATTATCTCTTACAGACTATGAATGAACACATCAAACCTACTGCAAAATACTAATAGGCACATACCACGTTAATTTTAGGCGACGATCATATGTATAATTTATTTGGTTATATATAATCATAAATAAAATATAATAGAATCTATTTTTATAGTGAAACTTTGCATAAGTTTTATTTGAAAAGTTTTAAAGTTTTGAAAGTATAGCATGGTAAAACATAATGGAGATAACTTGGAAAATATAAAATTACAATGTAACTTAATATCTAACTTCATGCATAAAAGTGTAACTCTAACCCCAATTAAAAGTTTAGCTATAAATCAATCGGAAGCGGAAACTCTTGCCATTATGGCGGTAGAAAATGCACCCTGTAGCTCAATCGTCCAGCGTATTCGTAGATCGCGCCCGTTGGTTATTTTTGCGCAGACGTAGCGACCGGCGACGGCAGCGCCGCGCGCCGTGAACTTGAAACTTTTGACAGGCGGTTAAAATGGCCGTGTGACCACGCGATCTGGCACGCTGAATTCAATACGCAAGTGTTTCAAGTCATTAATATATTAATTTAGGCGCGTTAAACTATGTTATAATTTTTATAACTGAATAAATTTTTCTCGTGTACTCCTGATTGCGGTAATAATGGCCCTCCACCTCGAGACTGCGTTGCAGCGAAAGTTAAACTTCAAGATGACCACGGTAAGTGCATGCCGCCCGCCTCGTCGCGTATCGATCGGCTCCCGCGTGGTCCGAACATATGTTTGCTACGACAGCGTAGCGCCGTGTAACCTCGACGTAGTTCACAAACACTTGATACTTCCGTACCACTATTTACCGGCTTGATAATAACAATATGATGTACCGAATACGACTTATCGGCGTATTGTTTACTTTCTTTAAGTATTCATGGATTGTAAATAAACACTTGTAGAGATATACTACACAACAGACCGCTGTATGACTTTCGATGTACTTTCAACGAATTTTGCTGAATACTCTGAGTTCCTTTTTATTATTCAATGTCATTAGTGGGCGTACAGCGGAAGTGGCATAATTATTATTTAATGTTTAAACGATATTCTCTGAACTATAAATGAAAATTTTAATAATTCAAAAGCAAAAATTCTCTTATTGTAAACATTGATTAGAGTACTTCGTGTATTGTAAAATTACTGTTTTACTTTTGTACTTTATCAATAACATTTATTTTTTATATATAAGATATTTGTCTCCAAGGTATGAATGTGATCACAAAGTTAACTCATTTGCTACATTTTGTAAAGAATATTTCGCTGACACATAAGATCATGTTTATTTTCGATGTTTCTTACAATATATGTTATATCGCATTATATATAAATGCATTTAGCAAGATTTCTACATTCTTAAGGCCATTTAGGCGGTTATCTTATCTTATAATGATACCTTTCAATAAGTTTATTGAAACACACACGTACCTTGCTTGACGCTTGCGCATGCGTCTTTTTATTGTCTTCTTTATTTTTGATTTCATTTCAACATTTTTTCATCATATATATATCAATATAAAATGTTTGCGTATGCGTTAAAAACGATCCGCGACACCCGTATATGACGCCGTAAATACTTCCGGAATCTATTTGACGTATGTACAGTTTAATATGCGTGTGAAGTAGTGGTTCACTGCCAAGAGGATAAACATGAATAAATAACGATAAATTGTTACTTCCTTTGTAGTCTTTTCCCGGTGAAAGATAGTAATTTCTTCCGGCGTAAACAAACTGATATTATTTTTAGTTAGACTCCAACAAAACCATTGTTATTATAATATAAGATTAATGAAAACAACAAAAAATTCTATAATAAAACATATAAACATGGAATAATAAGTAAAGCTAAAATATTTTTTGTTTTTTTTTTTTAAAAAAATTATCCAAAAACATAATTTTATACAGCACCTACACTTAAGATACTTCGTCACGGATTTCTTTAATTTATAAAGTGATCTTAAATAGGAAAAAAAATATTTAAAATTTATTTTATTAATTTAAAACCATCTTAAATAAAAACAAATACAAATATTCTAAGATTTATCATTATAAGGATGACAAAAAGGATGGTCTTATTTTAAGCACAGACTTTACAAAGTGATCTATTTTTTTAATTAACATTTGTTATTATTTCCATTATCTCAATCTATCTATATATATAAGAGATTTCCATCTGTGTAGAAATTTATCACGTTATCTCTGGAACCATAACAACTTGAGACTTGAGATTAGCTATAAATATTTCTTTTAGGGAGTATAGGTCTGCTACGAACGGATTTTATAAAATTTACTCCCTAAAGGGTGTCGCGGGGGTGTTATGGTTAGCAAAATAAGCAGGGAACGGCTAGTGTGTGTACCTAGTCCGGCCATAAGTTCTGTTACAAATGAAAATGCATTTTTTTTAATGAAGTAACGTAATATTATTAAAATGTATACTTACATATTTATTAGTCTCAGCAAAAAATAAAAGAAATATATTCTATTGGAAATGGCCACATTTGGCTTTTATACAGGCCGTTAATCTGTTTGGTCACGAATCTATGGATTTACGCAGTTTCCAAGGGAAATTTCGCCACTGCTGGCTCCAAAGTTTTTTTTAAGAGAGTCAATTTCGCCTTGTCGTTTAGAGCAGGCCTGAAAACTGGCTATAATTTAAAGTCTAAAGGGATGAGGTCTGGGCTAGATAAGGGACAGTCTTCAGCTCTTATAAAGTACGGAACGTTGGTTTCAAGCCAGGCTTGGGTAGTTCGTGCCTTGTGACCAGATGCAGAGTCTTGCTGGAAAGTCCACGGTATACTTTTAAGAAGTGTGTTGCTGAGAGGTTATACAACATCTTCCAAGACTGTATCTTGATACACTTTGCTTGCAGTTTTCACCTCTTTTTTCACAGAAATGTAGTTTTGTGACTCCTTGATACGACACGCCCCACCAAACCATCAATGACGCAGGATGATGACCACGTTGTACTTTTCCGACCACTTGAGCAGCTTCTTTAGAACTATGAGCATACACTTTATCATTTTTGCCTATTCTAGTGTTTTTCAATCGTGAACATTTTTTTATCAGTAAAGGGGATATATCTGTGCCTTTCGCCTGCGTGTCGCGACAGTAGGCGTTTTGATCGATCTACTCTCTTTAATTCTAAAGATTCATTTAGGGCATATCCTGTGTACCGAGGATAAGCACCGAACTTCAGGTCTTGTTTCATAATACGCGACAGAGTCCTAGCTGGAATCTTCATTTATCGCGATAAGATTTTGGGGTTTCGATGAATTCTAACTTTAACAGCCATTGTAGTTCTAACAGCATGGGGTTGCCCCGATCTTTTCTGGTCTTCGACAGAGGAAGTGTTCACTGTTAATTTGTTGATAGTACGATATACGAATATACAGTTGATCCCAAGCTTTTGAAGTGTCTGAAATATGGCCGACCGTACCGGCTCCATACCCACTTTGTGCAAGGGGATCACTGCAATCCTATTTTCTTTTATTTATTCCATATTGCAATTTGATAATAAACACGAAAAAATATTTCAAATGGCGCAAAATCAAAAGAAGGTTTTAAAATAATACACGTATTCCAAATTTAAAATAATTAAAAAGTTGAAAAAAAGAAAAAATTTTATGTAACAGTAATTATGGCCAGACTAGTTAAATGTTTCGTAAATAAGGCGACATTTTGTATTTAATTTGGCTATGAATTTAGAGCTTCCAAACTTAATAAATTGTTATTAGGTTATAAATGGTGACAATTCGCGGCATTTATAAGATGTATTGAAAAGATAATTTTATGTAGGTACTACTTGTCGCGTGACTTTATATAAAGAAAAAAAAAAGAACACTGTTAACGCTTTATCAATGAATAACAACCGGCCTCGCCTTCATTTGCAGTATATACATTCACCTTCGATAAAGTTATAAGAAAGGGTTATCTTATATGCTATTTATGTTCGTGAGATAAATCCTTACAAACCGCAAATTTAACTTCTATAAAGTTTTGAATGTATATTTTATGCAGGATTCTTGTCATTTTATGTTTCTTTTTTTGATTCAATTAAGCAACGAGACGAGCGAGACGTTCATCTGATGGAAAGTCATATATCTGTAATAAAGTGGCGTTGGGATAGTATATACGTAACCATTTGCGCTCGTTGGCCAGGACCTAATATGTTGAGTCTCGTTACCCCAGTAATACACTAGCTACAACGCTCTTCAATCTGGATCACAGTAATGTTTGTACATTACTATTTGGCGGCAGTGATAGGCGCTGCGATAGTACCTATCCAGATGATCTCCAGCAACAAAGACATACCACCAGTAAAATAAAAACTTCGCTGGTTTACTTATGTTTAATCATACATATTTCTTGCGTAGTTTAAATGTTATACAAGGACAGTAATTCCAGTACGTGTAATTAACTGTCAAGAATTTATAGTCTTCCTGCAAAAAACCAGTTTACATTTGCTACGTGAAACTGTTATAGCTTATTTTATACAGGTCAAATACTACAATAAAAAAAATAGGACTAAAACAGTTAATGGAAACAGTGAGTATAATAAACTTGATGAATAATTATGAAACACTAAACGTCGTTTTTTAACAATTTTATTAATTTCGTCTCTCAATATAAGATAGATATACTGCATGATTAAATCGTTTACTAAATATTTTATTAATTTAACCGTATCTGTAAAATGAGCATTCACCAGTTTTCAAGATATTGATAAGATAGGTTGAATTGCGAAACTACAAAGAAAAAGTAAATACTTATGGTTTAATGAAAAACTTCGATTCATATATCAATTATTATGTGAAGAGCTATTTATAGTTTTTACGCAGAATTGCATCCTTAAATAAGAACGTACCGTATCTGTATAACCATATGCAAATAGATTAGAAACACTAATAGTTTACTCAGTAATAGAGATTAAAGTGGTTTATAAGCATCTGTTATAGCTGCAATGCAATAGATGCTTCTATCGTTTAAATCTAAAACGCTTCTTTACATTGATAGGTTTTTATGACTTCTTTACTTCTCACGTAAACGACAGTATTTATAAAATACCACGAGAGAGTCTTACTCTTTCATTTACCCTTATAATCATCATTAAATAACTTCTTTGGCATTGTTATCTATAGAACTTTTCGATGATGAACGGGATGCAATAAATTAGATATCGCAAGCATTTCTATGAAAAGACCGTTTGTGATAAATTGAAAAAAAAAAATCCTATATCCGAATATCATGTGCTGTCAAGGTGACAAAAACATAACCATTATACTTAAAGATCCGTTACTCCAACCAAAATAGCATTTTGGAATACAAAACAATATCAAATGTAAGTTTTTCGTTCACATTCATTGTTATATTTAAACTAATATAAATAAATGCAATTAGTTAATTAAGAAAATGGCTGTAAGTCCCCCCAAATCCCTTTGGGTAAAGAATTTTGTAAAATCCGTTACCAGCTGACTTATAGTCAGTAAGAGGAACATTCGTTCTCCAGCTTGCTTTATATATTCCTTCTCCAGGCCTTATGGTTTCAAAGATATCGTGATGAGTCTTCACATGGGCAGAAATCTCTTACCTATATATATATGTATATATATATATAACAGAGAGTAGAGAATGATTTGACTATATAAAGAAGTGGACCGGGCTTAAATACCATCAGTTCAAAAGAATAGCTGAGGATCGAATTAATTTTTCTCATTCTGATCACCAAACTTCAGTCTGATGACGATATTAATAAATAGATGATAACATTAACTTCCCATTGGACTAAAAGATAATATTCACGCAGTAATAAATAATGTCTATTAAAATTGGTTTTTATTTTTTCAATTTGTCTTTGAGTTTTTTGTTAAAAGCTAGAATATCTTGAAATGTTTTCCTATATCCTGCTTCTAAGACCTATTTTACGTGATTGTCGCAGCGGACGAAGATACCGAGGCACTGCTTTATAATTCTTGGCGGTAATAGTGCATATGGAGATTTCATCAGGCCATAATAATGCCATAACAAATTATTATATATATATAGTTTTATTATTTAATTTAAAAATATAACATGTATGTATATATGTCCTATCTTTCGCAATCAGGATATAGATTTATGAAAAAAAGTATATATTTTACTTTAAACGTATCCGAGTAAACTGTTTTTTTTTTAAATAATGTATATTTATATATCAAAGTTTAATGTATTTAACATTTTAACAGCCTTACTTTGTTGGTCTAATCCCACCCGTCTCACCACAAGTGGTCGCATTCAGACGAACAAAGTAAATGCTTTCCAGCGGTATTTTCATTAAATAGAAATTCTACGTGTTGATTTTATGGCGGTGCTCCTAATAAAACCGTAATCTCTTTTAATAGGATTTTACTATTTGCCGTAAGTATATTGCTTTCGACACGTTTCTATTGTATTGGCGTATGAAGTTGATAGTGTATTGAAACGACGAAGAGAATTTAAACGGGACGGATATTATTTTAAACTATATATTGTTTCGCTTGTATTTATATCGATGCTCGGACTTTTGTGAAATATTTTCAATATTCAATTTGTAAGTAATGAAAATAATAAGCGCATGCGGAAGTTAGTCAAAACATTTTATGTATTCAAAGGCGTGATTTCATGCGATTCGTTTACAGCAGCGCCTTGCCTCTCCAGTACAAGCCGATTACTTCGTGCGGGCCTCTCTGCGACGGTACTTAGCCCCTTGTTTGTTGTTCTTAATGAGCACTGCCAGCCAACTTTGGCCTGTTCTCGCCTCAATTAAGTCTAAAAACATGACTGGGGCGCTGTCTCTTTTCTTTTTGCACTTGACACTCGAGTGTCATAGCGCTGAAGGAGGTGACTTGATTTAAAAATGATAGAAGAGATACGTTTGCATTTCTAATAAATTACAAACTAGCAGAAATATATCGGCTTTCACAAAAAAAACAAACAAGCGACTAAAAATTAAACATCGTATAAAAATAATGTGTTGAATACATAAATCATCATTTTCTTGCCTTGTTGCCACTACAGATGGGGTTAGTTCGATATCTTCTTCCATTCATTTGAATCAACCGTTAACTTACAATCTACTTTTTTTACACGAATATCCTATTTCATATCTGGGTTGGTCTTCTACTCTTCCATCCATTTTTGTTTATCCCTCTTCTAGTAACATGATTCTTTTCTCTCCGTATTAGTTTCCCATATCATGTCAACCTATAGCTCCTCATCTCTTCTGTTACTGCTGCTGCTTTCTATATTCCCCGTATATATAAATACTTTATCTTGTTTACCCAAATTATAAATAAATATCTACTTTACAAACAATTAGAATATATTTCTGCTTGTTCTTCGTTAGTAACGTAAACTAAGTCGTTTAAATTTGTTTACAGTCTTCACTAGTGATTAACTTAAATATTTATTGTTAGCATTTAGTTAATATTGATATTTTCTTGGTATACGCTTGAGGTCAAACAATGGTTTGATTTAAATTCAAAATTAGTATATATACCTCTGTATAACAATTCAAACTGCCACACTAATATTCGCACAATACTATTTAGAGGCAGAAATAGGCGTCGTAGTGGACGTTTTTTTTTCTTTTACCGTGGATTATATCTTCTTAAAAGATACCTTGCTTCTGGAGGGAAGACAAGGTTATGTGGGACACAAGATTACCCACTAAAACTCCCTCGGTGGTCTCCCTCAGTGTATTAGGAGGGGCTCCTGGATCTCCTACGGAACGCATCGGTGCCCCACTGTATTCTGGCTAAAACATGCCACGGTAAGGCAAAGCCCTGCTTAGTACCCACGCTGTGCTACGGCGAATACAAGACCACCATGTATTTGCCGTCTTCATAAGGCACGCTTATTGAGCTTTGAGAGCCCCACCCTCAAAGCCCACAAACCCGCGGACTCATTTAGTAGCCTTGTACGACAGGCAGGGAATACCTTACTCGTATTCTTAATAGCTCGATACTATAGGGCTGACGGGCTGGGGCGTCCGTTGCCATCGCCCCGACGTCCTCTTCTATGAACCAAGGTGGCCCACTCCCAACTTCGGTAGGTGAACTCCTTCTGCACCATGACGGTTTCACAGAAGGAAACAAACGCTATCCCTGCGTTTTCTTTTGCCAGTGCAGCCGATATCGCTACTGGCAAAGAATGATCATGCTCGATTTTGTGGACCAGGATCCGCCGTTCGGACTCCCACATAGGGCATTCTGCGAGCGTATGCTGAGCGGAATCCATGTCCCCGCCACAATGGTGGCATTGTGTAGTTGCTTCGCGTCCGATCCTGTTCAGATACTCACCAAAAGACCCGTGTTTGGTTAGTACCTGAATATGTCTGAAGGTAACATGCGCCACTCCGTCCGATCTAAGCCAGGCTTCGAAGTTTAGCAGAAACGCGCTTACTATACGCTGCCGTGAGTTCCGCAGCTCTGCAAGCCTTTCTCTCTATACTTCCAAAGCGCGGCGGCGCTCTTGCCTGTGCACCTCCACCGCATCCAGGGGTTCGGCTCCTTCTCGACAAGAACGGAGACGCGTATAAATCCGTGCGTTTATGTCCGCCAGAATGTCCAGAGGTGGGAATCAGGCCAGGGTAGTGGCCGCCTCAAAAGATATAGTTCGATTTCCTCGTGCGGTACGAATGGCTATCTTTCGCTGCAGGCTGTTAACTTTAGTCCGGCAACGTCGGCTGCACCTCAACCGATGTGATCAAACCGGAGCATCATAAGAGCCATTGATTACACGATGTCCGCATAGAGGCAGCGAACTCCTTCCCGAGAGCCTCCGAGATTAGGCAGCAGGTTACGCAAAGGACCCACTACCTTCTCAATCCTAGAGACCAGGCGGGCGAAGTGCTCCTCGAACCTCCATCAACTGTCAAGGATGAGATCGAGATATTTCATCACTGATCCCACCCGGACGTTGCGGTGGTACCTACCTAAACGGTTGCCGGCAACATCTCTTTCTTAATTTAAACTCTCTTCTTTAATAAGGATACTGTTAAGGAAGTTATCATTACGCTGGCCTAATGCCGGTTGTTGTATGTTACATCTGATAAAAGCTGTTCTAGGAACATATCAGTTACCTGAAAATGCTTTCTACCTGCGGAATTTAAGCACAATGGGGTCGAATCCACGCTTCTTTGAATCGCATGACGTGTAATTTCACTGCACTTGCAATAGGATTATCAATGCTTTTGTTAAAGACATATAAATAACAACAATTACACACATGTTAAGGAATTTTTTAATGAATTTAAGGTCATACTTATTTCAATGTGGAGTTGCATATGTCATTTAATGAGAAAGGAAGAATAATACCTATAAAGTTTGGTTCTTCGATAAAATAAGAGCGAAATATTATAAATTACACATTGACTGCTACGATTTTTGAAAACGCAACTTCGTTTCATAAAATATATATTAAAACCTCAAAAAATCTTGTTTATTCGGATATGAAGTATGTGATTTAAAATAAAAATGTCAATTAATACCTCGCAAAAGAATGTACGGTACTACTTTGTGTATTCAATCACAATCTATTATTTTCGGTGAGGTCTTTGCCCGCTACACGTGCTAGTATCCACTACACCCGTTAACGGTACACATAACTCAACATACTTAATAAAAGTCTATGTGTGTTTATTTTAAAAAAAAAAAATAGTAATTCTCCGTTTAATATGTATGTGATAAACTCATGCCATATTTTTTTTCCGTGAAATAAAAGGGTTATAAACTTCTCCCAGTCATACATAATGGTAATATTCAAAGGTATCGAGTCATGATATTGAAGCATCGGTCGACGTGAGTTTTCAATTTATAACATATTTTATTTTATGCAGCGAAGGCAAGACGCGATACAGAAAACTATCGGCGATTCTAATATAATAGGAAGCGCTCCATTTTTATGCTATTTGAAACGGAACGTATCTTAAATATACAAAAATGTTGATAACTTTAGTTTAATTATTAATTTTTAAGTTAAATTCATTTAAAATCATGTTAAGCAACTGTGCTACTAAATGGTTACTGGTACTAATTTACTGCTGGTAAGTCTGTTGCCGAAGTTCGTCTAGGTGGGTACCCACCGCAACGCCTATTTCTGCCGCCAAACAGTACTGTGCAAATATTACTGTGTTTCGGTTTGAACGGCGCTGTAGCTAGTGAAATTACTGCGGTAACAAGACTTAACATCATATCTCAAGGCGACGAAAGCAATTTGATGGTGTTCTTATCATCCTAATTAGTGCGTGTTGTTATGGGTAAGCGTATTACTATTCATCGGGTGAACGTCTTGTTCGCCTTGTCGCTTCGTCGAATAAAAAAAATTGTATTTTATGTCAGTACTGGCGATAACATCGAAATATTGTTTGTAATGTTATAATTGCGTTGCCCATAAACCATTCAATCTGAGTATAACATTTGGCAAAGAATTATCCAAATCCATGATCTTAGTTTTCCAAAAAATAATCTGTTAACGGCTTTTGAATTGTATGAAATTAAATATTTCAAAATACACTATCTTTATATTCTTAATATTTTTTGTGTAAGCTTCTTTGATTCACAAGTAAAGTAATAGTTTGCGTATACCGCAAGATACGTACAAAGCGAAACAGTTTAAGCACTTGTATCACGAAAATCTTGAACTTTATAAAAAATGCTAAGCTTTAGCTCAAATTGTTTTCGCGTTTCTTTTCGTTGACTGGTTTTTAATCTGTCTGCACATCGCAGTCTGCTAGCAAGTCGACGACATTCGGCGTGACTGGGCATTATGTACGGCGACGAAATTTGCAGCGCGGCCATTATATACACCGTATATACATTCATACGTATTAAAAGTTTGGTATAGGAGTCGCGGGAGGGGCTCGCATCGACCGCGCGTACGATGTGCCAACAATTAATATACCTCTCTGAATTCGCCTATAAATAGCTATGTTAGTGTCTGTCCGGGGTCGGGTATTGAACCGCGAGGCGCCGAAGGGTGGTGTGTCCCCTTCAATCACCACCATCGGTTTGTTTTGATTGTCGTTTACAAATATTCCTTTCTATTATTTTAAATATGTCTAGAATTTGTTATTTGTTTATTATCAAAATAAAATCGTTAACAAATTTTGTTTGCTTTAATTACTGGTCGTTAATTTACAAATTTATTGATAACATTTAGTAAATATTACTTATCTTAATGAGTTAAAATTATACTTCAATTAATATTAATACGATATACGTATTTCAGAATAGCTAAAAGTATATTTCTTATACAAAATGGAATATTGGATAATATTTATTTATAGGTGGCGGATCTCTTGCCATAGAGGACGTCTAAGTAGATACCACCGCAACTTCAATAGTGTGAATTCATTACTATATTCTTCCCTTCTGAAAAGTGTTGTATATAAAAGGTGGTGATACTTAATATCTTGTGTCTCAAAGTTACGAACACAACATTGTGTAGTCATCTATCATCCTAACTACCGCGACATTATACTTACAATTAGATGAACGTTTTAATCGTCTCGTAGAATAAAAAAAATAGTTATTATATTTCTCTAGGTATGAAATTAAGGTTGGTAGTAATGACTTTTGAAATAGTTTAGCCATATTCGTTATTTCTATATATCGGTCGGTGTTCATAGTTCAAAATTGAATGCAGCCTCCCCTCGAAACGTGGGCCGCGGCTGTTCCCCGTTCCGCTCTTTCATTGATGTGCCGTTGAGTGTCGGACTAATTGTTAATGTTCTCGACGTTCATCAATAATTAAATTGCCCTGCACGAATCTATATCTGTGAATAACAAATTTGTTTCATTCTAATATTAACTAAAATGTGACATTTCGAAGTATAGCTCTCAAATACTGTGTGCAAAATTTTAAGTCTTCCATTTGAGCTAAAGTAGTTAATGTTAAGAAAAAAACGATATATTCTTTTACTCTTGTTACTCATTTAACACAAAAGAATTATTTTTAATTTCCCTCAAAATTTCAAGGTCACAAAATTTTTTATGACCTGACTACATAAAGTTTAATCAGTGTTTAAATTACTGGTGTATTATAAAAGAAGTAAATAACAATTAAAAAACTTTAGTTTATCGCAAACTAATGCATTTTATACCAATGAAGTTGAGATGACTCAGTTTTTAAAGCAGTCATATGCACTTTACGGTTTAAATATACTCGGGTTTGATCGCCACTGAGCTTGCGCTTCCGATGAAGGAAAATATCGCAAGTATACCGATATGTTCCAAAAAGAACATCTTCCGTGAATATATGATATCTATTTACCTTAATTGACATTAAATGTTAAATTTGTCCTTGTGTTAAAAAACTCTGATCCCACTTGTAGGTACAATAAGAAGGTTCTTACATAATCACTAACGCATAGCTTACTAAGTATAAGACCATTATTGGTCAGTGATAGAACTTAATCATCTCTCACATTTTCTAGAAATGCGTATGCTTATTACACTTAAGTGTTACTTACTTGTACGCGAATTTATTTAAGTAAGATCCCATTTTTACGTGAGTAGCAAATGCAAAATTATTCGCATAAATCCCCGCTTTAATATCGCGAGTACATTTGTAATTTTAAACTAAGCATATGCTTTGTGACTCGCGCTTAATTTCTACATTTTATTTCGAAACTTTATTCATATACGGCGACAGGGAAGGTGGCGAAGCTGTATTTTAGCGAACTTAATTCAAAAGGACTACAAAGAGGAGTTGCAGACTAGTCACGTTTTAGTATATACGTCTGTCTGTACGCGAGTCGGGGGAGGGGATGGGCTCGTTTGTTTCGTTTTCGAAAACATATTGTGGACTTTACGGAGGTATTCTTTATTAAAATTAAAGTACAAGTTTTTACTCCTTGAATCTAATAATTTTTTTTTTGTTTAAATGAATTTCTATTCTTTATTATTATAAAATTAATATTTTTTGGTTTTTTAATATTGGTAATAAATGTATAAACATTAATGGCATATACAGTTGTATCATTAAAAATAGCTATTACGATATTTCTTGCAGGGTAAGAGAGTAATCGAGTTTGGTTACATGAAAATGTAAATGCAGGATCCAGCTAGTACTATATTTAAGTGCACTATAATTAGTACAACTTGAACAAATTAAAGTGAGGGGGTAATTTATATTTCACTTCCAGAGGGAAGTAATTACAACGTTGAGAAATATTATTTCATTTTTAAAAGTTTCTTTTGCGAATTTCTTATGTAATAATACATATATACATTTAAAGTTATTTAAGATGTACTGAAGATTATTGTATAATTTTTTTTTCATGTACCTTCATATTATGTGAAGATATAAAACGATCATCTCGTTACCTTTCGATATGATTAAATTCGTGGTTTTCAATGGTGGTAGGTTTCTGTTACCAGAGACCGTGTAGGTACCACTGCGGTTACTGTTTCTGCGGCTAAACCATAATGTGGAAACGTTAGTGTTCAAGTGTGAAGGGCGCTAAAGCTGATAAAATATCTGTAGTAACGATATCTAACGTCTTATGTATGTGTATGGTGTATGGTGTATGGTAAACACTAGTTTATTATCTTAACTAACGCCACATTCTGATGGTCGATGCGTGGAATAAAAAAATCAAACGTTTATTAAGTACTAATGTAAAGGTTTGTTGATGATCAAGGACCTTAAAATTGTATATAAAAGTTTGAATGTGATATACATTATATTAAGTGGTGTTTTTAACACCATGGTAAAAATTCTTTTTCAGACAGAAGTATGTTGAAATAAAGAATTATGTTTACACATTGTTCTCCGTGTAACAAAGGAGCTTTATTCGCATTAAACTCTTAGAAATGCGCGAATTTAATTTAGCGTACGTGTTTTGTACGCTCAATGGGCATAAAATTGAGGGTAGTGTTAACATTTTGACTACATTGACGCGGCCTACGATCTTCTTACATGACTTCACACATACGTAATACGAATAATTAAAGCTTTTCGAGGAAAAAACCGATGTAGGTGGCTCCACAATGACACTTCTTTCTTCCGGTTATATTATGCCGATGTTAGATTAAATTTCTCTGACTTATCTTTTCCTATTATTTACCTTTTAAAATTTTTTAAGAAAAGATTTTTTTCTAAAAATATATGAACCATGAAACAAATAAAAGAAATTTTACATCGGAATATTATATTAGTATTTTAGATTCCAACATTATTTGTTAAATTTTTCTCTGTGAGTCCTAAATTTAGGTAAGAATAGGCGAACAAAATGCCTTCGAGCTTTCTCTACCAGACAACCTAGACAGTGAGGAGAAGCTGTGGCAGGTCATAAGAAACTTTTTAATTTTTAACGAAAATAAAACTACTCGTACATACATAGTACATATGAGTAAATACATATATTTTTAAAGCGATGCGACGAGCGGGACGTTCACCTAATAGTAAGTGATACGCTTACCCTTAACAATATGGCGCTAGTTACGATGATATACACTACACCATATTGTGCTCGTCGCCTTGAGACATAATAGGTTGAGTTTCATTACCCCAGTAATTACTCTAGCTAGAAGGCCCGTCAAACCGGAACATAGTAATGTTTGCACACTACTGTTTGGCGGCAGAAATAGATGCTGCGGTAGTAATCACCTATACGGTCTCCGGCAACAGAGACCTACCACTAATATATATTCTTATATATATATATATATATATATATATATATATACACATTAATAAATACAATTTAAATTTAAATTAAATACCAAGCATACCACTAAACATGTACATGTTAAATATTTTTTTTCTTTTTTTAGTAGCTCAAAATAATATATAGTTTTCTATAATATATTATTGTATAAGTGCTGTATGTCGCTGAAAATCAGAGCTGTAGCAATTTTGCGCAGTACATACTGATCCAGCGTTAAATTTTTTCATCACAGCGAGCATACAATTTTAGTTTTAAATTTCTTTTTGTTAATCAATATTATTTTTTGTTCATTACTTGAGTGTGTAATAATATATGTTTATGTTTAAAAAACCGAAAGACAGTGTGCTCATTCTGTGTAGATCGAACTGTAAACAATAATTATAAAGCTATAAGTACTCCGTAATGACGTAATCAGTATGTATCACCTCAGTCTTTCTGCGACCATGGATGCTGGAACATATTAAATGTCGGAGTAATAAATAAACGTTATAATATTGGTAAAAATTAGTTTTATTAGTCTTCATCCTGAAGATCGGTACAGATGATATGAATTTACGATATGTGTCAAACAGAAACAAATTTTAAAGCGAGCGCGGTAGAAATTAATTACAAAACGTGTATTAAAGTAGTAAAAGGAGCGGTAATCGTGTCGGCGTAGCACTCTCAGCTGAAGGGTGCTTGTTTGTTTTTCAAATTACTTCACGAGTGCTTACCGTCTGTGGCCTGTTTTGTTTAAGTTTCTGATGAAGATTTTGTTTTTTATACTCATTGCGATTAAGCTTCCAACATCGTAATATAAAAACCAGCACTTAATTTCGAAAAGATTATGAAAACAAAAACAAGACATTATCTTTTTATCATTTCTCTGCAATCTGAAAGATAATTAAATTCTCCTTTTATATATATTTTCTTAATTTTAAACCCTGGATAGGGAAATGGCTCTCAATTATTTCTTCTTCAATCCTTCAAAAAGAAAAAGAGACAAGCGAGACCTTTACCCACAACAATGTAGTAATACTTAAGATGATAAATACTTCAGTACGTATAAAAGCTTAAAAATAATTGTAAGAGAATTTATTGATCACTGTTTAAAATTCAAAAAGATGAATATAATATAACATTGTCGTAACATAAGTAATGTATTATAGCTATTTTAGACATAAATGATCGTCGTATAACAGCAAAACTGCATCTAGAACAGTTTGTCCTTAACCTTTACAATAGGTGGGCGGCGTGGGGGCTGCCCGCGGAGGGTAGAGAAAGGGGGGAGTGGAACCTGCCGTGGGCGATGTTTAACGAGATCTTACTAAATACTCTATTGTATCCTATGTTCCGTTTGTACGTTTCATAGTTTACGTTGAAACTGAAGCGTGCAGATTGTAAATTGAATTTAATCTCTACAGCCTTAAGTTGAGACTGTATTAGCGAGCGTGAATTAATTTGCAACAACTGCATTTGTGCTCGTAAAATTTACCAACACAATAAAATTGTTTAATGTTATAAACTCAATACGAAGTTGAGAAGGTTTTAATATTTTGTAAAATGTTATTCAGCATTCATGTATTTGGCTTTCAGAAATTTAATACATAACTAGTATTGAAAGCTATTGCCTAGGTGTCATCCGTAATACCACAAGAACAAATATATGTCGCACCAGTTTTTATTTAAATCGACTCAAAATTATATACTTATAGCATTTTATACATTCGCTAATTTATATCGACTTTAAATTATTAATATTTTTTTAATTTATGAAAGATACTTTGTGAAACTTTTTATAACTAAGACCTCAATAACTTTAAAGAAAAAGCAAATGTGGTACAAGTAACATCTGATTTAAATACGCTTAAATTAATTATTTCCAAACGTTAAGAAGAGAATTTCAAACCAGCACTACAATATTAAATGGCACAATATTTAGACCCGAGAATTAAAAAAGTACAGAGAAGCAATTTAAGTCTCCGAACTTCACCATTGACATGGTGCTCGATCCCCCGACACTTTGCAAAATGAATTGTCAGTTATCATAATGGAAAGAGGAAGAAAAAAGTGCCGGGACGGCAATTGTTCATCAACTCAAAGCATTTGAATTATGTCATAGTTGATTCTATTTTATATAAATCTTATTTATCTTCGTAAATTTTTAAAATTATTTTCATTTTATTACTATTAAAAACATTCTCAGTCACACTATTGTTTTGGTCGATTTCGTATCGGTATCCTAAAGACATCATAATCCAAATTTTTAAAACTATAAATATAGTTTAGCAGCTAAATAAATTTCAATGTTACCGATCCATTTATTTGTGTTTGAGAGATAAAATTTGTGTTAGTAAGGGGACAGCAATAGCTTTATAACGATGTTATTGAATGTTTTCACGGAGAAAGAAATTCTTGATAAATAAAAAAACAATATTTAAAACAAAAATTTAAATATCTACGAAAATTATAAAATTTTGTTGTCGAATTTTAGAAAGAATATTCAATTTATAATAATTTTTTTATTGTTTTAACTGTGGCATTTTATATAACTAGTTATTCAACTTCTATGAACGTTTAAAACTAGTCGGCTTTAATGCTGCCTGAAAATAAAATAAAGAGAGCTCTTAGGCTCGGATCTGCCTTCTGGGGAGCATTGATTGCGCCCCCGACCAATCTTACCATAGCTTTGTAGTTGAATAAAAAGTCGCTTGGTAAAATGCCAGCACGATGAAAAGAATAGCCGTTTTGCAGTAGTGAAATATTATGAAAGCTGTAAGGTTTGCGTTCACCGCATACCATTTTGAATTCCATGTTACATACGATGAATTTCATATGAAAAGTTTTAGATTGTTTAAAATTGTGTTCACGTAAGAATGCTGATATTCAATATGAATCTTATGATCACTTTAGTGATACGTATGGGATGGTGTACGAGTTTTCATTTGTTCGGACGCGGCGCCGGCAACGAAACGCGTCTCGTCGGCGACAGCCTACTCGCGACCCAGTCGACACCAGGGTCAAGGATGTGCGAACGACGACTCGTGTATATGCTTCCACCTCATTATAATCATCCAACATTAACTGTTGACTATGACGCGACAGATAATGCGAATAATGAGTAATACAATTGTTTTCTTTGTTAATAACGCCTACAGTACAGTTCAATAAAACATTTGCATTAAAACGTAAGTTTCACGGAGACAATTTGAATATATTACTGTGAAAATTAAATTCACAATTGTAATTGCATAAAAGTACTGAACTAATACAATAAGTGCTATTAAATGTACTGAGAACAGTGGTTGCATACTTAAAAACCTACTTTGTGTTAGGTCAGGTCGACTCTAGAAGTTTTATAAACGAGGATCATTTGAACAATGCGTACTTCTGCATGAATGTAATTTATGAACTGTGCCAAACAAAATTAATAGGTAAATACTTTAAATATGCTCTTTTTGTGTGCACTCAGCTATTTGATTTTATTATTATATGACATTGACCAAGATGGTGAAGCTACTTGGCGTTAATAATTATCCTTACCTAAACACAACAATGCTGCAATAGCACAGGAATAATAATTAAAGGATACTAATTTATAACAAATACATTCGAAAATTTCATTCAAACTTCCAAATATCCGGGCTATAAATTAAAGTACAGATTTTCTATAAAGTATATAATAATCCAGTACGTCTCTGTAACAGTTGTTTTAAAAATTTTTATTCAATTAAGCGACGAGATGAGCGGGACCTTCACCTAATGGTAAATGATACGCCTGCCCATAACAACATGGCGCTAGTAGGGATAGTAAGATGGTATAGCACCACATTGCGCTCATCGCCTGAAACACATAAGATGTTAACCCTCGTTACCCCAGTAATTATACGAGCTGTAACTCTCCTTAAACTGGAACACAGTAGTAATGTTTACATGCTACTGTTTGGTGGCAGGAACAGGCGATGCCGTGGTACCTAGCTAGACGGTCTTCAGCAACACAGACCTACCGCCAGTATATATATATATAAATATATAAAACGAAAACTCAATTCTCTAACTTTTCCATATAACATAATTCATAAAGTTTTGAATAAATAATATACACTGCAACGCCACAAAAAGAAACAAACACTTCACTGACTACGTAAGGTACAAATATATATATATATATATATATATATATTTTGTATATATATATAAATATATTTTATCAGAGTTATGCTAAATATATTTGCAAAAGAGAATCAATTTTCAAGAAATTAATGTTTCAGAATTTGTGAGGATATCGTAACCTTTATGGGAAGCGTATTAAAAGTGCCCGGTCTTGTTTTCTTAGTGCCCACGCATTTTACTGGTCACAGCCCCGCATTCCCGAGACTCTTTCATAAAGTATTTTCAGTTTTAAGAGCTTTACATTATTATTTCTTTAATATGATTTTAATGAAAATATTATGAAGCCTTTTCTTTGTGGTGAAGTTTTATTACAAAGTATGTCTTTATTGATAAAGAACAAATTGTATGTAAAGGGATCTTAACAATATACATTAATTTTGAAAGGTAAAACAAAATTTTAGTATTTATAATATCCATGTAAAAGTTTCATGATACACTGCAACTTTTAAGGACACAAAGAATTTTGTACAAAGGAGGATGTGGACGAAGAAATGAAAAGTTTGTTCCGATTAATAGCATTAATAGTTTGTGTGCAGTTATTAGCAAATTAACCCAAAATACAATAGTAAATATTTGATTTAAGTTGCATGATGATAACGATAAAGTGGACTGCAGTATTTTTTTTTATTATATATTATTATACATATTCAAGTTAACTCTGAAGAAAATGTGAAAAACAGACACGGGGAGAGACCTGTTTGATTATGGCAGCAATTTAGAGCACTGATAACTTCGAAGTCGAAGAAGACTGCTTAATTCGGATTGACAAAGTTTTTGTGAGCTTTTCTTTCTTATTTTTATCTATTTCCGACTGAACGATGGGCTGATATCTAAACTTATTAAATTTATACTTTTAGGTATAGTAAAAACTTTAAAGATGATACATAACATGTTCTTTAAAGATTCATATAAGTGTTATTCTTTGATTAAATTTGCTAAATAAAAAAAAAATACTGGATTTGTCGCATTACAGTTCTATGTTGTGTTCACCATTACAGAAATTACTTATAGATAAACTAATCAATTTACTAATTTCCGTGCAATATCTTTGCGATTACTACCTTCGATGGATAGAAGTACTGGACTTGTATTAGTACTAATAATCTGTTAGTTTTATCTTAATAGATTTTTTGTATTAATACATACTGTCTGATATTACTTCAGCTACAGAAATATAGTTAAGCTAAGTGTAGGTTAAAATCCGACCACGGATAATAATTATCATGGTTTCGACTAAAAACATTTACACAAACGAAACAGACTAATGAAAGAATCGGGGATTCGCCTGACAAGGTACAGAGAACAATAACATTTTGTACAACCGTAGACATTTATGCACTCCTTTTAGAAAGAAAAATAAATGTAGATAGTGGTGAACAAAACACGTTATACGGTTTTTTGTAGTTTGTTTTCCTCTTGTCGTTCGTAATTCCCTCCTTCTCGAACAAAAGTTACGGCAAGGAGATATTCCTCGCTTTTACACGATCTTGTAGAATCTCCTTTATTTTTTAGCTACGAATAATTCTCACTATTGAGAATAGAAAATCCGGTTTCTTTTCTCGTCCCTTTTATTGAATTCCATACTTGTTCGTCGGGGGAAGTTTGTAGCTTGCCTTCACTAACAAAATTCCTAAAATACTTTTTCACCGAGCAAAGCTTTAACGATGTGGTATTTACAAGTTGGTACATGAATATATTCGTTTTGACTATATGAAAATATATAATTACTTAGGTATATACTTGTAGTACATTACTGTTTTACCTTCAATTGAAGTAACAACTTACTACTTATATTTTTTACTTTAATGACATTATATGATATAATCTACACATCTATTCAAATTCATAAGTCTATACACATACATACAAATAATGAAATGAGTAAGTATCTATTAGTACAATCAAAATAATAGCGTTTTACTTGGTAGTAGTGTTTATACGATTCTTCTCTTAAACAAAAATCGTGTTAGTACCAATAACAAATATTTACAATAATGTATGCGCGGTAATATTATATTATTGATAATATAAGAAGATTAAACTTCAACTAGTCATTTCTTAACTTTAATCTGCGTAATCGAAGTAATTTATAATACCAGACAATGAGTGTTTTATCTAATATAATAATAAATAAATAAAAAATTGGACAATTCTGCTTTGTACGAACTTATCAATTCACGAAATTATATCTACGTGTATCAATTAAAATAGTTTTTTAGTATATTAATATGTATATAGTACAATATATAAACAGCTCACTTCATTCCCACAACTGGAACTCGTGGCTTTCCTACACAGAGAGAGAGCAACACGTGGATTTTCTTTACATTTTCTTTCACGGTAATCTCATACGACGCCTTAAAAAATTGTGTTATCATCGCTTCGGCGACAGTAGCACCATTGTTGTTGATAAAAGAAAAAAACCTTTTTGTCCGAATGAAAAGTAAGCATTCCCGTGGCATATGAAGCAGGTCGAGTTGAACAAGAAATTACGCTCATTTTGTGTTACGTCCGTGTCCAATGTAGGAAGGAAAGTCCTTGCGAGTGGCATTGCGGCGGGTGCATTGTTCTCGCCGCGCGCCGCGAACGCAACGCTCAAGCGACGACCGATAAGCGGTTTTATATGCAACGTACGATACGCCGTGTGATACTAGAACATACTATTTCCTTTCGCCGATAACGTAGTAAGTAAAGAAAGACAATATTTATGTTGAAAACTTCATTCCGATTCTTAAGAATTTTGAAATCGTTCATGAGTATACTTATTTCAATGTAATTTTAATCGTTTATTCATCATCAGAATACCTCACTATCTTCTAACTGAAATTTGGTTGTTATTTGCTAATCCTTAATTTATTGTTGCAAGTTTATTTTTATAGCATATATTTAAGAAAGAAAACATTAATCGTATTAAGAAAAATTTAAAGATTAGAACTGTATTAGTTTCCTCAGTCTGTGGTTTATCAAGTCTGAAAGAAGCTATTAGTTTATTAAAACAGGTTTAAAGTGTAAGTTCTTTTATAATGTTTGCCGTAATCATTTGAAATAATTTAGTTTTATTACACTTGAAGTATTTTGTTTGTTAATGTATTAAACAATTCGTTATATCTTTACACTTAGACGCTTACATGAATTCTATTTGTGCGAGTAAGCAGGCCTTTGTGCCCGGGATGGGGCATACGCAGTTGCATACACAAAAGATTTAAAGAAATCTATTTTTGCAAGATTTTAATGTTTACTAATTAACGTTCTACTTAGCATTGAACGAAACGAACATTTTAATGTTCTGGCCTTTACATCTCAAAATAATTCGCCGTGGTTCGAGCTGTGTCTTGTCAATTCCACAGATCAATATGTTCTTCGATGAAGGACACTATTAAATATTCAACACATTTCTTTAGTACATTATGTAAGAGATTAAGTTTAAATATCTTATTCTTTTATTTTGTATATCACAACATGTTTCATGAAATTTAACTATTTAATACTTAAGTAAACAGGAAAACTTAACATTTTCACGGAAGCTGATTCACCACGCCTGTCGACTGATTATAAAGATTCGGAGTACATTTTAATTAGTTTATTGACGTTTCATTTACAATTTATTCAAGTGTCATTTAATAAAAAAAATTAATAAAGAAGTCAAATTTTATTATTGACGGATATTACACGGTAATTAAAAATGGGTGACTCTGCTCCAGCTTTATTAAAACACTTCTATTCAAAACAAAATTAATATTTTAAAACACATATATACTCTTTTGTAGTAACATCACAACATTGTGATTGTCACATTGAATATAAGCAAGGGTATTATGTTTTAAGTGTAATTTTATTCGTGACACCGTTCTACACATCGAAGTAACGTTTAAATACAACTGCTTAACATAACACAAACACATTGAACAGTAGTATGTTATCAATGCAGATAGCAAGCTTATAAATTCGTCTACAAAGAAACTAGCATTTATTAAGGTACTGTTTGTAGTTTTCGCGTAGTAAAAAAAAATTTTTATACCGTGTCTGAGTAACATAAGGACTAAGTAACCAAAAGATTATAGTCAATGCCTGTGATAATGTTCTCATACATTATCTGATGTTGCAAGTGATCTTCACAGCTTGGGCAGTCTGTTCTTTATTCCGGAAAACACAAGAGATCACTAATTTCTGGAATAATCGAACATACTTTCTTTAAGTATATCAATAACATTAGCAATGAATGTGTACTAGAAAGATGGTTTTATTTAGTTATATAATATAAATATGTTTGTAATAAATTATCATTACATTATCAGCGAGGTAACGCCCACTGCTCAACGTAAGCCTGCCGCAATGATCACTTAATAAAGCAAGAATTTTTTAACGTTATTAAGAAGAGCAAAGATAAGAAAAAAAGGGTTTTTTTTTTCTAAATTATCCCTGCTTTAAAAACACCGACAAAATGTACGGCGTAGGGAAAATATTAAGCGCTAGGCTGTGCGGATAGCCGGCAAAAACACCGCCGTGTAGAATCTAAAAGCGATTTGTCATCCATCACCGGAGACCGGGCACGCCAAGTGCAGTCTCATGTCGGCTATGACTCATTAGACAATCGATCCCGCAGCACGACCGCCAATCCCTATCAGCAAATAAACAGAATATTCCACTAAATGCCTCACCGACTAAAAATACCGAGCGTTAATGACTTTAACACACATTAAACGCTTCGTCCGCCAAAATTGAGAACAATAGAATGCACCGTCGTTGAAGTCATTTACGTTTCACTCCTTACATTTTTCTTATTAACATCAATAGAATAAAATCCTCTATCTGTCATCAATATATGCATAACGAAAGTATTTTTCTTACAAACATTCAAAAAGACGAAATGAGGAAGAGACACGCATTGAAATATAACTAGTAATCAATATCGTTTATAAGTGGTCAATTGAGACCAACGCGCCCCTTGATTTTTTCCCACAAGTAAAATGATCTGGAGCGTTTACACTGTCATGATACTTAACTTCGGTTCAGTGACATTGAACAAACGATTTTTAATAAAGATACATGTACTCATTGATAATAAATACCATTACATATTTATTCAATCAGAATATAGAAGTAGTGAAATGATACAGAACTTATAGCAATAAATTTAAAACAAATCTATTTTTACAGTTTTCTGTAAATTATGAACGAATTAACTTCTTCGAAAAGAGATGTTAAAAAGAATACATTCATGCCAAAACAGCTTAATGAGAATGTAAATTTGCTATCTGCCTCAGTAGATTTTCATATTACGTTGTTCAAATATTTCCAAAAATGGACAGCAGTTTAAAAAAAAGAAGAAAAAATCTTTTTCATCCAGATGTAGGAGAAGAGGTTCCCCGTGTAGAATTAGTCTGATCAGATCCACACGTATTTTCATAAGAAAGTGAATCGTAAACCAGAAAATTATTCACCGATAACGTCAGGACCTTCGGTAATAAGTAACACGAAATAAGGGGCATATGTCGCATTAAAAATTACTTGTGATATTATTGTAGTTAACATTTAATATATATTTACTTCTTTACAGTACAGTTTAAAACTATTAATGGAATGAATAAATGAATGTGAATGTCGGTATTAAAAGATATAAAAATAATGAAACGCTAAATGTAATATGGAAATGTTGCGCGTGAACATCTAATTAAAGTTACCGTCTAACGGGGATCATCTCTAGATTAATAATACCGTAACACGTTCGAGTGTATGCGGCAACAAAACTTTTTTAATTATATCGTTCGATGCGAAGAAATGCGGAGGAAATACCATTAAAGTTTTTCAAGTTCCGTTCCGAACTTGGTTCTTAGATTCCACCTCCCAGTGCGGTGGTAGCCTTTGTCCGCGGGCCACAATACCTCCGCGATGTATGTGTATAACCGCAAAGAATGGCCGGCTCATTTCGTCAAGGATATTTGTCATGAGTGCATGCATCTACTTCTTATGCACGTGTATGTGGACTTATTGTATATAGTACACACATCAGTAGAGCAGTCTCGAGCGAGGAACATATCTCGCCTTTGCACTCATTCTTTTGATGCATCTATTTGAAACTCGGATTACTCGAGGTTTTCTTGCTCGACTAGACGCGTTTTATCTTTTATTCTGCTATATTTGCGTTATATGAAAATGCACGTTGGATTACCGCAGCGTTACAAGTACCGTCCTAAATATGAAATGTTTGCAACTGTATAAATCTTGATTGTGAACTGATTGTGCACGATGTTAACATACATTGTTGCAAAAAAATAATTGTTGACAGCGATGATCTCAACTTTCATTTTGCCCATATAACATAAATTAAAAACAGTGTTAAAAACATTATAAAAATATATTATTTTAAACATCAGTTTTATCAACCAGAACACATCCACTGCTGATCATAGATCGTACAAAGATCTTCTCGCTGGTTGATGTTATTTTAACTATATACTTGATTTCTAAGATAAGAACTGACTGATTTAAAATTCTATAAGAAGATATTTTTTAGAAACTTAATAGTGGAGACAAAAAACTAACCAAATTTTGTCAGAATTTCATTCTTATCGTTATCACCACAGATGTGCATTGTATTTATCTAAACCGATATTAAACTAGTTTGGAATATCTTGCAATTTTTAACTTTACTTGTACCTACAATTTCAAAATATTTATATATTATACACATAACAATTGGTTTACTGAAAAGTCGCTGTAGCTTATATGTTTCTTAATATTTCACATATCGAGAAATCCTGGGCGTTTTTTTTATAACAGCTTAAAGCCGATGTGATTCCGTAAACTGATTTTTTATTAGAAATATATTAGTACTAAGAGGGTACGTGTAAAAAAATAAAAAATAAATCTAAGCTATAACATAAACGTCGTTAAAGTTAGTAAAATGTAATGGAGTTCGCACGACCATAGTTATATGGACGGGACGGAAGGCCGATCGAGTAGGAGTCCTCGAGACGAGCGCTCTGCTACGGAGGGCCTCTATAGTAGTATCTACGACCGCTTTGTAATCATCTCCACCACTTGAAGCAACTGCCGACCCAGATACACCTACCGTAAATTCATTAAACAGAACGAAGTTATTAAATAAAGTTTGAATGCATTGCTTTTCTAGTTCGTCTATTCAGGCAAAAGAGGAAATAAAAGCCTTTTAAGCGTTGGGTTAATGATTATATATTTTTTTCGGCTCTTTCCAGATATTATTATTCAGGGTTTTAATTTTCTCTTTGTATTAATTACACTATTTCCTGCTAACTTACACCGTTTACATTTGTCCTAACTCTTATGTAATGTCCTAGTCTTTGTTCATATTCAATTTCACTGTGTTTCTTATTGTGTACACTTACTATTATTGTCTATTCAATTATCTATTACCTACTAAAGATTCAAAATTATCTTAATTTTTACACACATCTAGTTTTTGTTTAATCTATTTTACATTAAATTCTAGTCGATTTTTTAACACATAAATTTCTACTCTTTCCCACTAACCTATTTACTACAGACTTTCGTTTACTGTTACCTATACTGTCTTATTATGCTTATTTACTTATGCTGTCTTATTATTTTTGAGGGTAATATTTCACGGGCAAAAGTGTGAATGAGGTGAAAATATATAACCATAACTTTGGAATCATCTTATGCCTTTGTCTGTCCTAATGGAGGACAGAGAAAAAAACTCCATGCATCCTCTTCTTTCCAACGTTAAATCAAAATGCCCGTGCCACAAAGGGATATGAACTTTGTTAATCCGTACGGCAGCCTGACCATTGTTTCATAAATCTTCGTAATGAAATTAAGCTGTACAAAGCTGCAAAGATTTTTTTTTAAATTTTATATAACTGTTAAATAGCTCATTTTTTTTTTTTAAATTATGTGCAATTGTATGAAAAGTATAATAACTACATACTATATAATTCGACGTACGTCAACGTCGTTTTTTAAACATGTACAAATAATTTAACAATACTCTACCAAAAAAGTATATTTCCATACCATATATTTATATAAATAAACCAAATTCAAGTTTCCGTTTGTATAATAAAACTTTTAACTTAATTCATGTGAACGTTTACGTGATACTTAAGAAACCAATTCTAAATTTTTTTGTGCGTCGGTTTGCTCCAGGTATACTCAAGAACTATTGGACCGATTTTGAAATATTTTAATCAACATTTAGCTCAAAATATAAGATATAGTATAAGCCATCCATTTATAAAAAAAGATAGGGTTCTGAGCAAAAAATTTAGAACTCTTAGAAATAAAACTTGAACTTTCGTCGGTACCAATAACAATAGGTATGGTTATAAAACACATAAAAAAATAAACACAAACAATACAACTTCACTGGGTTCTGTTTAGTCATTAACCATTTTTCATAAAAGTTTAATTTTAAGTATTAATAAGATTGTGAGATATTTATTACTACTATTTATATATTTATTTAACAACAGACGAGCATGATATCTTTCGGCTCTGCGACTTTGCACAGCTTGTTTCTTAACTGCTAATTAATTACATATACCTAAAAGAGTTTGATTTTTTATTCTTTTAGTATACATTCGGAAAACCATTTATTGTGTTTTTTTTACTAAATACCAGCCTAGACTTATCAATTTCTCTTTTTGTATTGTTAAGCATTGTAAGCGTAAAGGCAATTAGTTTAGACTTTTACGAATGCTATCAACAGATAAAGAGAACTCTAAACGGACTAACCACAAAAGTGAAGTAAGAAATTCTAACTAAGCAAAGGGAATGTAAAGCAAGTTGCCTGTGATAACTTTAAATTGCATTCTAAATTACCTCATTAGCTTTACACGGACTGGTATTTTTTATCGTCAACGGGGTAACACTTGACCTCAGTATAAAAAAACGATATTAAGTGACGATAAGACGATGGTGAAGCTTACTCGCATTAAACACTGGTTCTCATATGTTGTCAGCCGGAACTGTTTTGGAGCCAGATTTACAATATGATCGTGGTAGATAGACAGATTCAAAAAGTCTACCCCCAACCAAACTCCAAAACATGTAGCCTTAGAATCGAAACAGGGTTCTCCGTGTTACAAGTGCTTAACCACTACGCCGTAGAAGCAGTTCAATGTAATCGGGCAATATCTATTTAACTTCCAAGCTGATCCTTTTTAAACTGTATTATTACATAATGATATAATTATCAAAAACGTTAATTTATTAGAAATCCAGCACGGGTTATGTCCAGGAGTGAACGTCTGTCGGGTGATGATGACTATATATGTTTTAACGTAAAGCTTCAATGAATAATTTTTACGATAATGTTATTCGTATGAAATAAAACGTATTGTGAAAACACTGGTAAAACAAATCTAAATATAGGCATATCCAAAATTGTTTCTTTCTATCGATTTTCATTCGGAAATAGATGTAGCATACTAAATGAATTTCATCCACTAGTATAACTAAATATATATAAGCTCTATATATTAGTGATGCGATCGTGTTATAAAATATATTTATTGAATTTATTAACTCATATAATTCAAGTATTTGAAATGCAAAAGACGTGTTTCTTAGCTCACACGGAATGTATGTGGAATGCTGTGAATACGGCACGGCAACTCTAACGGTTCTTAATGTCTATTAGCGATTTAAGTCTAGTCTAGGCATCGGTAGTATCGCTAGTGATCTAATTGTGGCTTACAGCCACTGACGTAACGGGCTGAGAGCCGGTTGACTGACCGCTCCGATAGATATTCAACGGCATCCCGAACCAACTACATCTTGCGGTAGTCGCGATATCACTTTCAATGAACATACAAAACATTAATTTTCATTATTTTAAAACATTCTAATAATATATTTTGTGTACGCGTAAGTAACCTTAACAAAATTATACATTTTTGAATTAAACTCTGTTTAAACTTTCTAATTTCTCAACAATAATAGAAAAAGCTCGAGGAGGATCAAAACTAAAAATGCGTGGGAATATCCGAATGAAATCATGACAATTGTCTATAAGTTATCTTTAAATTTACTACAAAATGTCACATAATAAAAGTTAGTTTATTCATCATCATCATCAGCCGATAGATGCCACTTCTGGACATAAGCGTCCCCCAAAGATCTTCACATCGACCGGTCTTGCGCTGCCCGCATCCAATTGCTTCTCGCAACCTTCACCAGATCGTCCTACTACCAGTGGGGAGGAGCCTACCAACACTGCGTCTACGTTATCTTGTGTATTAGATTTTTTCCTTTAATACAATATATACATAGAATCTATCTTTAACTTGAAATAGTATTTTTAATATAACACATATTTCTAGAAATGAATTGCTTTGTACGCAGAATAACATACCGTAGCTCTTCGGAATGCGTTTATTAAAGAAGGTATTTAACCGTTTGAATAGAAAGAAAATTCTCCTAACTACTTTTAAACCTACATTAAAATTAAAAACGAGGTAGACATAAAAAGCTAGAGCATTGTAAATATACGTATATATGCTGTATTAATTTTAATAATTTTTTTATATATTTATGCTTATTTAACATATTTAATAAAACTAAATATTACTCAAACAATAATTTATAATATATTTCTCAACAACAATATGTACATATATTATAATTAATAATAATGTTCTATATATTAATATTCTCAGCAACAACATATTTCTCATTAGCCTAATGTGACCACCGGTGTTGTAAAAGAGTTAAAGGTTCTAGAATATTCTCAATTCGAAAAGTCCCTTATTTTTGGTATTCTTTCTTCTTATTTTTTATGGGTGGGTAATAATTGACTTCAATTTCACTTGTTAACGTTTTACTGTCTTCGGTTTTATTGTAATTAATACGTTGAGACCGAAGATTGTGAATCGTAACAAACTCCGCCACATGTGACCCTAGACCTGAATCAGGTCTAGGGTCAGGTCTATTTTATTACTTTCGTTTTATTATCTGTAACGTTTTCTTCTGATATTGTAACTAGAGGCGTAGTCGAAATTTATGTTTCAAATATTTAAAATTAAAATGGGGAGAAAAATTCAAACAGAATCGAAATTGTATGAAAAATCGCGTTTAAGTAGCACAAACTAACACGTTCAGGGGCGACGCTAGGCCACAGGTTCGAGGAATCATGAATGTCTATCTTCATATCATTTACATTGCAAATGTTGCATGCTGCGAAAACACATTAAGTAGCTTCGGAGCGACTCTATAAATTTGCTTCATTAATTCTAATCTTAGTTTTTTTTTCATGTATAGAGCGCCGCGAAAGTTTAGCTCTTGAAATGCAATTTGCGTCTTATGGTTTCGATTACTTTATCTAAAGTTAGATCACCTTTACTATCTTATATAGAAAGAAAAATTTATAAATACAATCACAATCAACCAGTCCTTTATTTTGACCGCAATTTCTTCGATGTGATAGATCCGTAAATTGTTAACAGCCTTAATAAGAGGTCCCATTTACTGATAGTCACACAGAAATGCTGTTATGGCGGCAGAAACAATGTAGGGGTCGTACTCACAATCCAAACATTATTATTTTTGGATTAATCAAATACATAGACTTCTTAGTATTTTTTTTATCTACAACCGGCCCCCATACTCGAAACACAGCAAAGCTGTTAATATACAAAATATTGACTGTGGTAGCCTAGCAAAACCTAACATTACGCCACGGAGCAAAAAAATTAAAAACTAACATAGATGTACTGTAATAAAATGTTGAAGGAATAACTGAAGTATTTGTGTTTCAAGTATGTTATTTTAAAAGTATTTTAGTTATGAAAACGGAAATGCACTGAAGCAATGTAAACATTCTGTTCCAATCGGGTACTCATGATGAGCACATGGCGTAGTACTGATTAAAATTTGCAGTCGGTTGTGCGCTGTCGCTTAAGCGAGCGCAGTTCCAGATTAATATCAATGGTTTACGTACTAGCTCTGGTAACCCATAGTAACTTTACTATTGAGTTTAATTTTAAATAAATATCATTTAATAATTAAAAAGAATTATTAATTTTCTGGTATCGAAGGCTAAGATTCACATTAGGTCGCTGCGCCAGAGGAGTAAGTAATAATTAACAAGAAGTACAGTCATTAAACAAAATTTAATCGCGATTATTTAATTATTTATTACTAGAACGTTTTGCGAGCATTGTCACATGGTCATTGGAGGACTGAGGTGACAGACGCTTTAATGTTATATTTATCACGGAGTACCCTACGGGTTTAATTATTGTGTACAGTGAAAAGCTGTAGGTGGCAAAAATCACCTAAATTGTTACGGTAATAAAAAGATCAAGAAATTGCTGTAAAATGTTTCTTTTCAAAAGAATTAAAATAAAAAAAAATGTGCCAAATTCTATGGTTACTAAAAATCTTAGTTAACATTGTTAAGTCCAATCCAATGTCTACAAAGGCACTTAAATTAAAACTGAAATGTGCATTTCAACTAATTTAAGTTGTTAATAATTGTAATCAAAATGTATTTTTGCATAAATTTTAAAATTACAATACCTCTACCATTATTACTGTCGACGTAACACTTTAATAACGGACACGGATTATTTACTATAAAATTCACAGACAATAGTGTGCATTCAACGGGGGACCGATCCCCGTGAGGATCGAGTCTGCCAAAGTGACTACGTTTGTAGCGTGGTACAGAAGGGTCTTTTGATTCAAACAGTTAATTCCATTGAAGCGGCTTAAGTAAATTTCACGATAAACAACAATTTTATGTATAATATATTTATAATTTTAACAATTATTTGTTAACAACCTCAACATAAACGATTTAGGATTCAGGATCTTAAAAAGAATTAGATACGCAACCGTAATATTTTCATTAAAAAGTTTAAAGAAGATGATTTAATACAAAGTCGTTAATATTTATTGCAAATGACAACAATTGGACAAAAATATTATTATATAGATATATACAATGATTCACTTTAATTATTATAGACTAAGTTAAGAAAACCTTATTTAGTCTTACAACATTCATGTAACCACCTCATATGTTGCAGTTTCTGTCGATTGTTTATTTAGTTGCACTTTTTTGTTACTATAATGGATTCATTATTGTTAACAAGTTGTATTATTTTATATTTTAAGTATAGAATGTATTAAAAATGAATCTATTTTAATCGTGTTTTTTTGTTCAAGTTATAAGGGTCACTTTAATCGAATCATCATCGAAAACACTGCAGTAAACTTCTTAATAGAATCTATACCACAATAACAGCGCTGTGCAGTTGAGCAATAATTCGCGTTGCACATTTATTGCTCGGATAATACACTGAAAGAGTACAAGAAATCTAAGACCGCTCAGTTAAAACATTAAACTTTTCCGCCACAATGCGTTCAGCTTGCATGTACCGGCTCATTGTGTCGTGATTTATACGACCGCTTTCGTAATTGAAGAACGCTGCCCTGACGGTTCTGATAAGCGCTTAACTAAATATACGTAATCTAACATAACCTATAAAGCGTTAGAAATAACTGTTTAATACGTAATTATAAATAAACATTCTGTCTTCGCTTCAATGTAAAACAGTTTATAGATGTGGTGGAAACGTGTGTTGCACCACTTAAAAGAGTCAATTTCCAATGTGTTTATGTTTCTGGTGAAGAAAAATTTCATAAAGAAACCGATATACATAATCCCGTAACAACAGCTTTCTTAGATATGCTATCTACACCAATTTGTACTGGACCAGTGCTGTAGATAAACGGCCTAGGCTTCCTGCTCAAGAGAAAAGGCGAGTTTTAACAGTGGGAACTTTAAGTTGGTTGATTATGTACATGAAAAGAATGTGTTTGTTGTTGAATTTTGTTGCTAAAGCGTCATAGTAAACAGAAATGTAAAATAAAATAAAAATATCGATACATACAATATTATTTAAATGAAAAAGGTGTACACTTTTAAACATTACGCGCAAAAGAAAGGTTTTCTTTTTTTGAAGAACTGTAAATTAAAACATTCACTATTAACTTTCAGGTATTCTTGCGATCTTTCAATGTCAAATACAGATTGTCAGTGTTGTATTTGCGATTGTAAAACAAGTTTAACCTTCACGTGGGGACCAGTTTAATTACTTACTTACTTTAAACTACTCAAAAAGAGTCCTTTGAATCATTATATTTGCATTTCTTAATATTTGGGTGTAACAGAAATATTACTTATATAATATATATAATATAAATACCGGATTAAATATTTATTTAATCATCGGTTATAGAATATGTGCTCTATAATAAATAGCATGTCAATAATATTTCGAACAACGCACGGATTTAGAATGAGAAAATAGACAACTATTCTGCCCATTTGCGAGTCGTCTACAGAGGGTAGTTAAGCTTTAATTTATGATATCCAATTTAAGCTAATGCCGAGGCCATAGTGCCGTGATACTAAGGTACTCGTACGTATTTAGGTGCAACTGTAGACATTCCGCTTTAGCTCGTTTACCGCTGTCGCTGTTCGTAACGAGTCTTCTGAGAAAACTGCATCGCATTTACGAATGCGTCTTCTTTTTTATCGCGTTACACGAACTAAGAGACGTTATGCGGTTATTCTTGAAACATTTTACGCGATCAAGACAACTTCATTTTAATGCCACATTTTTCTAATTTCTTACAGGTTTTGTTATACAAATGGAAAAAAGGAACGAATTAACTGGTCCTATCACCAATAAATTCGTTCATTCCACCTCCGGAAACTTAGTGGTGGTAGGTCTCTGTTGCCGGAAACCATCTAGATCGATACCACCGCGACGCCTATATCTGTCACCAAACAGTAGTGTGCAAACATTACCCTGTTCCGAATTAAAGGGCGATGTAGCTAGTGTATCATTAGGATATCGAGACTCAACATCTTGTTTCAGGCGGCAAGCACAATATAGTGCAGTATATCCTTACTAGCGCCACGTTGCTATGGACGGGCGTATCACTTACCATCAGGTGATCTTCCGGTCGTCTCGTCGCTTAATTGTATAAAAAAAAGAATAGACGATTGTGACGTTAACGATAATAAGTAATAGGGAATGGAGGTGATGTATCATGTTACCTGTAATTGACAATGTACTCACCGCCGAAACTAAAACCGAAATGTATGTGTAAATATACGTATTTACTTCATACTTGATAAAACTTTTTAGACTACATATTTTGACCACATGTAGTTAAGGATTTTTAATGAATTTCTTGGTCATATGATAATATCATTACAAATATTATATATTTTTAGCAAAGAGACTTTTAAAATTATAGTTGTTATCATATACTTACATACTTGTGTTTTATACTTTTATTATCATTAAATAATATGCGATTATACATAATAAACCCCAAAATTAATAGCAATTGTGTCGTAATTCTAGTCCTCAAAACTATTTGTCATCGTTAGGGATTAAAAGAAATTATCTTATTTTCATAAATACAGTGATATTTTATTTTTTAATTCAACGAAGCGACGAGACGACCAAGACGTTCACCTAAAGGTAAGTGATGCCCGTCCATAAGTACGCGGCGCTAGTCAGCATGGAATACACAGCACCACATTGCGCTCTTCGCCTTGAGACATAAAATGTTAAATTTCATAGCCACAGTAATTATACTAGCTACAACTCCTTTCAATCCAGAACACGGTAATGTTTGCACTATACTGTTTGGCGGTACAAATAGACGTTACGGTGGTACTTGTCTAGACGGTATCCGTCAACAGAGACCTACCACCACTGTTAATAATAATGTAAACAATAATAAAACAGGTTATAGTTTTATTAGTAAATTACTTTCAAATCTTTGCCTTAATCGGTGTGAAAAATTTACTTTTCCAAATGAATGTATAACAGATAAAAGCAGCCAATACTGAGTTAATTGGTGCTGACGGTAGTCATTATTCTTGCTTTTGATCTTTTTTTTCTCAACTTATACAATAACGTAGCAATTAAAACATTACAATCGTAAAAAATGTTTTCATAATCTAGTAGCACGTTCGTTAAAACTCGATGTGCTTGAAAGAATAGACGTAGATATATATGTTCACTTGTAAAAGTGCAAAAATATATATTATTTGATGTCGTATCTATTCATAATTATTTTGTTAAAGTCACACACTCTTATTCATTTAAAACCCACTTCTCAGTAATATCTACTTAAGGAAATGACGATAAACTGTATGATAAATTTACATTAACACAGAAAAAAAGCCTTGTGATTTGAAATTCTAATACTGTGAAGTTGTAAAACATGCCAAAATAATCAGTTTCGGGGAACCGGAAATTACTCTTTAATAATTATTCAATAATGATGTAAATGTAGTACATAGTTAACAATATCATTTGTAATTTTTAAAATAACTTGTTTACAATTTTCAATCATTCTTTTGTATCAATAATCTTCTTACACCATTTGCTAAGGTACATTATTTACTTGTTTATACAATATATTGTACTGTATATACATGTATGTGAATTTAAAGTATTGTTCAATTTGCATTTTATATATAGCGTCTTTTTTGCATGGTTTCAGCATATCCCGTTTATAAATCAATGGTAATTAACACATCGTACATGAATTGTTCAAGGTATCGCATTATATTATTTTACATATGCATAAAATTCGTATTTACACATTACAATATAGTCTTTTATTAATAATTAATAAATTGAATTGCAATAAATAAACATCAAAATGGTATACACTTCAATAGATATAACATTAGTTATGCCCGACTAAATACAAATTGGGGAAGTGTTCTAATGAAATTCGTGTTTCGTTTAATTTGTACGTAAATGTGTCAGTCCAATCTAAGCATATCCACAGTGTACACAGCGTAGGTCGACATCCAGAAATAAGTTGGTAATATTTTAGATTTACCGAAGCGGGCACGTGGATGAGAAGCATACATATTCATGAGCGATGTGCGCCGTCGCGTGTATCACACGAAACAACGCCAGTTGACAAATAACCGCAGATTTAGAATAACGAGTCCAATGAGTCAAAACTTTAAGGGGCCCTCGGCTTCCGTCCGTTCTTTAAGCTTTTATATTCATTGTACTTACAGCTTATTCACCTGCATTTTTTTATTCCACGAAACTACGGGACGAGCAAGACGCTATGTCATTACGCTTGCCCATAACAACGTGGCGCTTGTAAAGATGATGTACACTGCATTACGTTGTGCTCATCTTGAGACATTGGATGTTAAGTATAATTACATCAAATAATATTACTAGCTACAACGCCCTTTAAAACAGAACACACGTAACGTTTGTAGACTACTGTTTAACGGCAATATCGTGTATATACCGTGGTACCCACCTAGACGCTCCCCGACAATAGTATTCTACCACCAAACGAATGACAATTACAAAAAAAATTATAGTTATAAGCTTATGATTTTTGACAGTCACAAAATCTAAATATTTTTTTGTTATATTAAATGACAATACACCTGGAGCCAGCAAGTGGTATGTCACGCTTAACAACTAACTACATAAGATCATATTGTATTCACGACATAGAGACTTGAGATGAGTCTAAACCCAGTAATTTAACTAACTGTAGCGCGTTTCCAACCAAACTATATACTCTCTACTCCTTAGCACTTTTAATATAAAATAACATCTCTTCTTTACATTAAAGGAATATAATTTGCATGTGTGAACTTTACAAATATATTTCGTTTTGACGTCATGATATGGTATAGTATCTGTGTTAAAATTTAGCTACAATTGACAATGATATATTGTTATATGTATTTTTGTAAGATAAATTTAATAATAATTAGAATTAAATATTATTAATACAAGTAATTACACAGAGAGCAATTACAGCGCACACGTTGGATATGTTCCAAGCTGAGGGTCGCGAATGGTGGTGAATGTACGCGAGAGCAGCAAAAACCGCCAATGCCCGCGGTCGTGGCCCGTTCCCCTGTCACTACCAACTCCAGATTATATCGCGAAATCCAATTTCGTGGTTTTGTTATCGCCAAGCCCGGAAATTTAGTTCATTTTTCTTATAATCAGCCATGCAATACCGCTATAGACGGAGCACGGATACCTAGACGACAAGATTTATAGTTTTGATTCAACGCTAACAGGCTTTAAAGGTGCATCGCGTCTGAACCCTTTACGTCAGTTCGTAACTTACGAAAAATTATTATATGAAAACGTAGCATGAGTTAATATTAAGGTCTGAGAAATGAACTTTATGTCAACGACATGCTAGTCCCCGCTCATGTGATAAATGATCCCACGTAATGCAACCTAAATCTAAATCTTGATAATGAATTAACAGCGCATAGCTTACCAACAAACAGGAAATACGTTGAATATTACTGAATAGCTACTAAAAGTACTGAATAAATACTATCTTGAAAATTACTAAATCGTATAAGTATCTTAGTATCTTAAATTTAGTGTTATCTTACGTCCAATTGAACAACAATAATTTCTCAAAGCACAATAGAAATAAATTTTGTCCTTCATTCAGATTCCAACAAGCCAAAACTTTTAATGGAAAAGATTGTCGCGCATTTAGTTAGAATATACGTCTCTCTTTATGATAGATATAAAAAAATCTCTTTTTTAATGAGCGGGCATTAAATAGTTTTTTTTATTACACGAATAGTGTAGTTTACTTACATCTCATTACGAAGCCTAATTATTTAAATTATAATGTAACTGTCAACAATAACTGTTTTGTTGTTGAATTACTACTACTATTTTAAGATCCCAATAATTTAGTCTATTATAAATATTATATAGTCATATTATATTATGTATTTTGAAATTTAAAATACTATAATAAAAGATAATTATGTTATTTATGAAGCAACTTTATAATACTGTTTTACCACTTATTCACCATGCAGGCACACAAAGGCATTAGATATTTAACCCCTACGTTATTCGTTCAGGGCTTTCAAAGCAAATGCTATTCTTGTACCTATTATAACGAGTTACTTTGTCGCTCTACCTGCACCTCGTATTCGACGGCTTTTGTATATACTAAGCCATCTTGCACTTGCTCCGTCTGGGAATTTGTTTAATCATATAACAGCAACCGCAAAATTTATTTATAACTACTGTTTTAAACAAAACCACATCACAGAATTCTCATGGAGCCTTGACCAATCAATGTACATTGATGTTATTGAAAATAAACAAGGAAAAAGTCCTAACATTTTATTATAGTAAGTATTCTTCCTCAAAACGATTACAAATCACTCGTTTTTTGTGTTTACTTTATAAAATTTTAAATACCAGCGATTTTTTTATTAAAGCACCACATAATCAAGAAAAATATTAAAGCTTGAAAAATACAGCTTCCAAATTAACTTAAATAAAACTTAAGTAAAGTAGTATGTAAATATTTGTTCGTTGGTTTTTTATACACAAAGCTTATATAAAAAATAGGCAACTTATCGTTTCACTATCTATTATCATCAAAATGTGAATAGCATTCGCTCTGATTACTACGATAATGTCTTCTTTGTCAGTAACCAGGTTTTCCATGCTAATCCTTATAACTAAAAACCTTATAACACTAAGACCTGAATCTTTCTTTTCCGGGATAAATCGTAAGAACTTTCGTCTCATTTGGATAAAAGACTAATATTAAATACCAATGCTGTAACCTTTATAAAGTTAATATTGATTTTTATAATAAAGGCCGTAGCAAGAGTACAAATGTAATATTCTTATGAGTAAATAATTACCTCTTAAAAACTATTTTAATAATGTTAATAACAGTACGGAACAAAACGGATGTACGGCAAAAAGTACAGCTTATATATAACTAATTCCTTATAAGTTGTTTTTTTTATTTTAAGTAACTAGTTTCATCTAATTATATATTCATTGTGGGCAATAATTCCTTACATCTACATGAATAATAATTAAGTATAAATTAAAACAATTTACAATGTAATCCATAGAACTTAACATAAAAGATCCGACCACAACCCGCCAAGTGTCAGAAGCAAGTAATAAACACCGTTGTCGAAACCGCAACACGTGTATTCCCCTAAATAATACGTTTTAAGCAGATTCTGTGACATTTTATTAAAGTATATATAAAAAAAATATTTACTATACTCCGTTACTATCGATTTTCAAGGTTTAATAAACGAAGGTTAGTTATAGATTAAACTAATCAGAATTATTCTTTTAGACAAAAACTAAAATATTGATCCTTATCTAAACCTTACTCAGTACACGGTTACGATACACAAAATTTCCAATGTAAGGGTTGTTTTATTTTAAGGAGACCATTATTAAGTTAAGAAAAATAAGACCAATCGAAAAAACAAACATCTGTGGATATGGATACAAATTCATATTAAAAACCAAAATAAAAAAAAATATACTCGACCACTCTCGTAAGTTAACGAAATGATTCATCTTCTTATACTTTATTATTTAAAGTAAAATCTGAAGTTTTTTAAAAGAAGTCATAAATAAAAAAAAAGTTATATTATTTCATCAGAGAATATCATCACACACAACAACATACTCTACAAATATTTTATTGCAACACAGTCAAAGCTGTGCTAGCCATTGTGTTGACTAGTAAATTATTCATTATTTCATCGTCTCAATCAGAAGAATTTGGCTCATGTCATTTTCGACAGAATTATTTAGACAATAAATAAGGTTAGCGCTTGCTCAATTGAACTGGAGAAAATATATTTTACCTATTTTTAAAGCCTTTCTTAGAGAGATAAATTCGAACATCTAGGATAAACTTTGCTGGCTCGTCTCAAAGATGCGTGGGAAATATTGCAGCGGATGCTTGTACCAACTCCCGCGACGTTTGTTGTGTTTTAATTTTACATTAAAGAATTGCAATGAGTTATTTTTAAGACGAGACAAACGGTATAAGACAGTTATGCGCCTGTCCATAACAATGAGTTGCTGGGTGGTATTATTACACAGGATATGCATAAAGGTGCTCAATAACATGGTGTTAGTACTGTTACGTCGATAATTCCACTTACATTTCAATATATATTTCGTAACATGGCAATATTTATGATTTATTTTAAATATTAAAAATATATTTAGATTGCATCTACATATATTTTTAATATTTTAAATGGTTGCATTACATGATAACTTTAACGATCTAAAGAAAGAAACAGCTCAAAGTATAATACTTTAAATGGTTTTTACGCGTATCGTTTTCATATTAACGCAACGGCGGGACCAATATCATGGCGTAGTGCAAAAGAATAAAAAAGAGAAATAAAGTAACTTGTATGGCGGGTCGGTTGCAAGATGCAGAAATCTGTGCGGGGCGTGGGCGTGGGTGAACCGGTCTAGACGAGATGAACTTTAAGGATCCGACAGAATAAAATAAAGCTCGCTACATCGCGACAGCCGCCCGGGGACGGGGATCTTAATGGCCAATTCTTCGCAAGTTGTATCGGTCAAAATAACCGCCTAGCAACACCGCTACCCAGCAGAACAACCCGTGTGTCAGATACGCTAAACGCAAAACTTTACATCAATGCGCCAACATTTATCATTTCATAGGTGGATGCATCGTATTGCTTTATCACAGTACAATGAAGTTCATCGGATTGTAAGTACTGCAAACTCTCGGGTGAAAACCCCTAATTTACCTCGAGTGGACACAATTGGAAGAAAACACGAGAAGGCGTCTCGCCGGATTAGATTAGCGCAGATAAGATTAGTGGCTTCGCAACTGCGCCGCGCACCAGCCTCTGTCGGCCATGTGAACCTGCTAATTGTGTGCAGCGTCTACTACGTTGTACATGCATCCGTCGAATGTACTATGTATAAAATATAATGAAATATGATGTTTCCGAGACAAAAATTGCACTACATCTAGTATGAAAAATTTTAGGCTAATATGTCTGAGCAAAGTTACTACAAGGAGGCTCCTTTGAGGCCTTTGAGTGTTATAACGTAACGTCGTGGACCTAAGTCCTGCGGGTCGGACTCGGGCGGGGCTGCACCCTAATGCAATGATTCATATTATTCGGTTTGCGGGCGAGTTGAACGTCTTCCATTATTGTCATTCATCGGAGGAAGTGGGCGGCGAGGGGCGGCGCGGGTGCCGGCGGCCCCCGCGCGGTTCGGCGCTCCTCAGTCGCTCGCCGACACTCTCGCTGGTTGTACGCGAGAGTAGTGATGCAACTTGGCTCTGCTTGACGCATTCGTGCGCGATCCGTGTGTGAGTGCTGTCCGTGTTCCGAGGCCGGAGTCCTAAGCCGCGTGCAGTGCTTAGGTTCGATTGCTAGTGCGGGGAAAAACTGCGCGTGAGCGACTGCCGAACGGGGCGAGTGCCTTCAACGGCTGGCACAGCATAGTTCACGGCGGCGACAGCTCAGCTGACCGGCGTGCCTGCTGACTGCTGCCTGCAAGCGCACGGTGAGTGCGATCGATCACTATGCACGCGTCTACACTACGTGTCTATTTCGAGTCGCTCGCAAATTTTTTTGAGCGCGTCCCCATCAATCGCCGACGGCCATGCCTGCCGCCAGTGACCAGCGATTATAAGACCTACGGCCATTTTCCAAATGTTACAAGGCATCCGATGAGCGTGTTGATAAACAGTGTCGGCTTACCGCTGCGGGTACGCGGGCCGACGGTGACAAATAGTTTCATGTTATGCATTGAAAGTTGCGACGGAGAATGAACGTGAATTTTACAATCAAAACACGTTCCTTTAGTGTCATGTGGATACAATCGACGATCACTGTAATTGTGGCGATTGTTCTGCCCTGTGGCGGTGTGTTCGTTAACCATCGCCAGCTGACTTCCGTCGGCCAGTAGGTACTCTTGCGCAAAGCGTACCGTTCCGCCCGCCGGGAACTGCTCACCACTCACCGCACGCTTCCTACAATTAAACTAAAATATCAAATAAAATAGTAGAAATGAAAATTAATGAACACCATAAAGTTATTGTAGATCGAAACTTAACTTTATATTAAATAATGTAGTTCTCTGAACTGTTTTATCTCTTATCAATCTGCTCTTGCGAAGGTCGCGCTGATAATTCGGCAGCGTTGATAGTAGCGAGATACATTAAAAACTTTCTTTACTCCATAAAAACATCATTTGAAATACTACAGCGAAATATTACGGTGGTATTTAATCAATACGTGTTTTCTATAATAATAATACACATCTAGTAACCGAACATAAGCATTCGTCATTTAAATATTGCCTTTACATTTTCCACCGTTGTCATAGAACAATGAGTTGAGGTTATTTAATATTAACTTGCTGTAAAAAAAAATTAAGAAAAAAATTGAGATAAAACCACTACACACACAAACAACTCTTAAAATTTTTTGATCTATTATGTTTTTGGAATTTAATTTGTAAAAGTATATAGTACTTACATGTCATATAAAACATAGAAGCCAAACATTGATCCAGAAAAATTTTAAATTTTCTCAAATTTTAGGGTTCTCATCTAACAAACTCGGTTATTCAAAATAGGTTAAGATACGTAAATATCCTGTACAAAATGCGAAATAAACTAACATGCAACAAATTTATCACTAGCAGTAATAACTCTTTATAACGTTCAAATAAACTAGGCAAAGGTCAAAAGTTTGTTTAATTTTCATTAACATAACTATAACGACAGTATTATCTTCACACGAAGATAAAATAATATCATCTAACTAATGTACCTACCTAACTACTTAAGTGCGGCACGGATCTTCGTATGTATATTATAATGTATTGAAACTTTAAAAAGAAGACTAAGAAATTCAATTTGTTAAAATATTTTTTTTTTTTGTTATAAATCTTTAATCATCATTTAATGGTCAATATTCTTAAGCTTTAAAGTAAATTGTTTGTGCCGAAAACAATTAAGAGAATAGGTTTCTAAAAGTTTTTGTTTTACAAAACTAGCTAAGTTTTACGGAAATTATTCAAAAACAGCAGCGGTAACAATTTCCCGATAATACCCAGAGCGTATGTTTAAACGATAGATAATAAGGCGTTTGTCTGCATTTTGAAGAGATAAAAAATCCAACCGTATTGATTGAGTAATGGGTCAGAGCATTGTCAGGATACTATTCAACGCGTAGGAATGTGTTCGACGCATTAAGGGCAAATAGACTCCCGTATCTCTGGTACAAAAGAGTATTGACATTGTGAGATAAGCGTGTCTGTGTGTATACACTAATGTGGTAGGTATCTGCGCGCCGGGTTTACACTCATTGTTCCGTTATCATGTACGGTTAGCGCATTATATGTGTCCGATAAGCAAATAGCGCTCTATGGACCGAGTGTCGTGTGCGCTCATCTCCGAAGATGACCGTCGCCGTAACGGTGATGGCATATTTTAATATTTATAATATTATATACAGTTTAAACATTTTCTGTTCTAAACTAGTCTGTAACAACAAACGGTTATCAGTAAAAGATGCTTTAGGGTGAAGGGATTCTGTGATATCACATAAGGACCCCTTTTAGATACTAATAAGTTGTTTCAAACCTAGTATATGTTACGACTGTGCTATCCGAGTAATATATTTTGGGTGTACACGCTTCATCATCTTACTCATTTATCATCACGTTATATATATTGAGAGGTCAAGTAATTGCCGATAGCAGAGTTAAAAAAATAGTTAACGAACTGTAAAGGTGTGCCAGCTGCAGAAAATTAATTGTTAATTAGTCTCTGCGACGGATGTACACAATTTACAATTTTTGCTGCATCCTAACATCTCAGCGTCGCAAATGGTGTTTTCCGTTCGCAGACTTTGTCCAGCTCGTTGATTTGTAACCTTTTTCGCTAATTAAATTGTACATCGGCTGAATTTGTTTTTTAAAACATACTTTGTATGTTTAATAATTTACAAAAATATTTTATAGTACTACCGAGAACATATGGCTACATATAACCATTTTAATTAATTGTAATCAATTTATTGGAATGGACTTAGATATAGCTATGACGTATCATAGCTATACACAAAAAAATGTATCTTAAACATTCGAATTTGCTGACCGCCGATGGGGCAGCAAGGTCCTCTAATGGCGACCGCGTACCGGAAGACACAGTGTTGGTAGGCCCTCCACTAAGAAGTCAAACGATCTGGTGAAGGTCGTGGGAAGCAGCTGGATGCGAGCAGCGCAGGACTGATCGATGTGGAGATCTTTAGGAGACGCCTATGTCCAGTAGTGGAACTTCTGTCGGCTGATGATGATAATAAAACATTTAAATGGCCTACATGCAGCAGTAGATGTCTATAGCTTGATAATTACTCCTTTATAATTATATTCAAATAAAATATCGTCGATGAATTAGCTATATAAAATTATTGATTATGCTTATAAAAGCAAAAATGTTTTCTCAAATTTATCTAAATAGTTTTAAATATCTATTTGATTTTTTTTAACATATATGTAGACCGTTTAAAGTAAAGCATACTAAAAGCATGATTTGATAATGGGTTATCTGTTGTTTATTGATAAGAACTAATTTACTAACGGTTTTTGATATCATTACCATTCATTGCACTTAAATGAACATTCTTATATAATAGGATGTTATCTTTGAAAGCAATGTATAAATAAATAAATTAATTATATTTCCACCTAATTGTTTTCTCAGAGATTAATTAATTAATAAGAGACTATTTTTACTATTTCTCCAAATGCGATACTTTTTTATGTACATAAGACTTTACTGTTAAACCATTGAGTATAGAGCTTAGAACAAGAAAGGCATTTTGTTCTTCTAAATAATTAACGTTATAAATACTTTGATTTATTTTCGGTGAAACGTTACTGGCAAGAAAAATAGAGAAGGTCGTGTAATGTATGGCAGTCGAGCACCAGTAGTCGAATCATTTTTCACAGAAAACAAAGGAACCATTTAGGCTGAATTCTATAGCGGGAACTATTTTACCTTAGCACAGGAATCCACGACTACGCATCCCCTATCAAGTTGAAATTGTTTGACACGAGAATTTATACGATGTATATAATCAAAATGATTTTTCATATTTTCTAAAACAAGTAAAACGGTTATTATCGATTTCTACAACTGAAATATCTATTTTTCAATACAATAATTGGTAAAGTAAAAGATTTAAAATTACAAATAATAACATTTACAGAAAGTGCGGTAGAAACGGGACATTTCTGTACGAGTAATAAATGCACTAGTGCTTCCGGGAGTGGAAACTGGGAATGCTGGTAAAATTAGTATAGAGAATGAATGTAGTCTAAACAACTCATTAAAAATCCAAGTAAATCATTCAAAACTATTAAACAATTCTGTAAAAATTACAACACTAAACGTAACTTTAAGCTAAACTTGTCTTTGAAGAATTTTGTAAAACGCCTCGCAAATTAATGGGAACATCTTAATGATTTTTTATATTTACGCGAATGTATCTATATATATATATATATATATATATATATATAAAAATAAATTTATATATACACATATGAGATTTCCGCCTATGTAAGACTCGTTACGATATCTCTGAAACCATAAGGTCTAGAGACTTGAGATTTGGTAGGATTCCTTTTACCGAGTACAGGTGAGCATAGAACGGATTTTATAAAATTCCGTCCTCAAAAGGAGTTGCCGGGGTGTTATCTCCAGCAAAACGGGCGGAGAACAGATAATATATTTAATGACACTAAATTCCACGAGAGAACTGAGGTGACAGATGGCCTAACTTTATTGTTTGTCACGCAGTACCTACAGCTTTTTGATTATTGTTTATTGTCAGATCTACGCATAATGGGCTCACTGTGTCTTCGTCTCGTTGTGGTATGCGTGGTATTTTATTTGATATTATTAATAATGATATATGTATGGGACGTAGTGCAACGAGTTCAGACTTAGCGGGGTTGTCAGTAGCGTATTTGCATACGTGGCATGGCGCAGTCGTTAGGATTTTGTAAGTCATAAGAAGTGAAGATCTGTGTCATATACTACAGGAATATGCCCGGAACGGAGCAGTAGGAAAACACTTATGGACAACCTTAATATAAGTCAATTAGATATTAGTCCATATTACAGGGTTCTGTCTTCACCGTGCTCTGTAAAGGCTAGAGCACTGTTCAATTTTGTCCTAAAATTTTATTAAGTCTTGGGGACAACAACACATAGCAAATGGAATTCACTTATGGTACGATGGGACTGCCATGATTGTTAATTAAATGTCCCAAAATTAAAAAAAAAAGAAAAAAAAACTCATAGGAAATTTAATCTAAATGAGTATTAAGGTTTACGGATAAGTGTTTCTTTATAATGGAAGGAGGTCTGTCAGGCAAATGTACACCCGACAATCTCGCTAGGTCCAAACTACTCGCACTACATTCCTTACATATTCCGAGGTTATCTTCTAACTTCTTTCGAATTATTTTTGTTATTAAATACTTCTTGAAATGTTTGTTAACAAAGTAGTGTTCTGCCCTGGTGTGAGCGGTGGGCGGCAAGTGGCAAGCGGCGGGCGGCGGGCGGTGCTGCGTCGTGCCGCGGAGGAGCGTCGTTCGTTCACTCCGAAGCTATATTTAGTGTGGTGCGCGGAATGCAGTCCGCCCGGCGCTGACCTACCTCAACACCACTGTCACACTTTCGGCGCACGAACAGCCTCTGCGACAGTCAGGTCCACATGCTTAACATGTTCTTGTTGGTTATTAACCAACAATTTAACTACAATACATTTTAATAAATTAATCTCATAAAATTTATTTATTTATACGCAAATCCGTTCTATAAAAACTACTTATACAATATAGATATACACCATCCCCATTTTTTAAGGAAATTAAATAAAAATATTATTCTTTGCTCATTTTAATCGGAATTTAATGCTACTTAGGTATTATTATGGTTTTTTAAGTTTTCTTTACAGTTGCATTAGTAATTTGTGAAATAAGAAATTTTATGGACAGTTTCGTTATTTTACTGTTAAAATATTGGTGTCATACAAACGCAGACTATCGTTCTAATGTATTAAATTTATCAGCTAATATAACGCAGATAGATGCCAAATTTCCTTCACATAAACCTTTTATACACTACGATTTTGAGAAGTTAAAGCATATATTTTTATTATTTGTAATACGAAATTAGGTTATTCGTTATCAAACCGTAGTAGATTTTTAGTGTTATTATTAAAAGAAGAATGATTTTCTGCATCTTGACAGAACATCGTTGTAACACATCTTAGTCTTCTTCTATGTGGTAAATAGGTAAAAAACGCCGTAGAACTATTATTAATTGAGAAACAGTTAACAGACTTTCGTAGCACATCTATAACCAACTTTATCAAAGACCCGCGTTACTTGCTGTGTTCAAATAAACTTCACGAAACTTAAAGAAATTTAATACTGACATCAAAACTTAAGTTCTGCCGTTTCATCTTTTTGTTATTGTCTGATGCAAGTAACGAAAATATCTCTGTATAATTTTTTGCTGATCTAATTTAATGGATTTTATACAGTAACGGAGAACAAAATTAATTGTCGCGAAAAAAAAACCTAAAAAGGGTGTAAATAGGAATAAAAGCATAGCATAGTAAGTAACTAATAATTTTACCTTATTACTTTTGATAATAAAGGAAAGTTTTAGTTAGGTATGCATCCTTGACTTAAAGATTGTGATTTTGTACATACTCCACGATAAAACTACGAACTTGTAAGCATATCAGTAATAAATCGCCGTGAAAGTGGTGTCCGAATACTTAATAATTAGTGATGTGAAATTCGTTTTAAGTCGCGGCACTGACAGCGTAAATTATTCGTTTTATAATTGAATAGTGCAGCAATAAATTTCAACATCGTCAATTTCTGCGGTTTCAGTATGTAATAAAATTTGTACGATCTACAGATAAGTTTTCAGATAAATAACACAAGATAAACTTTGTTTTAATGGTTTTCTTTTATTACTTTTCGGTTCTTACGAAGTACTTAAAGTGCGATTGTTTCCTTAATCGTCTCCGCTTATAACATAAAAAAAACAATCATTGGTAAGCGATCCGTTACAATAGTCAATAAAGTACCAATAAAGAGTAACGAGTTGGAATAGATCACCCACGCGTCATGGTTGCCGACACTGGGTCTATAGTTGTCTGATGTGTGAATCAGCGGTTTTTTATACTTTAAAGATTTACATTAGACCAGACAAGTTGAATTTAACGTATAAATCAATAATTAATAAAGACTGTTAATCACTGATAATAATATCTTTATTGAATGATAAATGAGAATATTTTTTTACACTAACAAAATTGGTAGTCGAAGCTGATGTCACATTAAAAAAGATACCATTAGATTTAAAACTATTAGTCAAGTCGTCAAGATTTTTTTATTTCCATGCAAGTTGTATAAAGACTTTTTTATTAAGTAATTAATTTATAAACCGCGGAGGAGAAAACCGAAGTTGCGATGGCTGAGTGTAGTGACAAAGAATATGACAAACTGTGATTTTAAAGAAACCAATGTTCCAAATAGAGCGAAGTAGAGTGAAAACAGTAAGAAAGCAAACCTGTCATAAGATGGGACAAATGCTAAGAAGAAAAAGAATCAATTTATAAACAAATTAACAACATGAGAAGCTAACTTACAGGATTTTACTATATTGATTGAGTACGAGAAATTACTAGAGATTTTTTGTACAAGGTAATAGAATAAACAATAATCAATAAAATTTCCAAGTTAGGTTTCCATTATTAAATAAAAAGGTTTTTTTTTTTATATTATGTTATAATGTGATTTTTTTATGTACAATTTCTTTAGGATAAATCATTTTACATAATTATCTGATTAAAGTTGTGTTGTTGTATGTATATAAATATAAAGTACCATGTCCTGGTTTGTGGGGTGAAATGGTCTGCGTAAAAAGTAGGCACAAAGTTAATCTATTGTAAGGGCTGGCAACGGAAATCTTTGCACCGTATTAGCATTACGATTTGAAATTTATTTAGATAGGTTGGTTTTTTTCTATTTTCATATTGCAGAAATTATTTTGTGCCGTATTTCTTTCAAAAATTATATTATTAAAGCAAGTACAGGTTATTATCTGCACTTGCTTGTTGACGTGTCTCTAACTCTTTCTTTTAACTTTTATGTAACCTGCCTTTTGACGATTAATTAAAGCATCAATCAGACTATTCCCGGAGACTATCTAGGCACAAACTCTATTATATTCCGATTTGTAGGGCGTTGTAGCTAGGGAAATTACTGCCGTAGTCTTAACGTCGTATATATCTAAACATTCGGGTCTCGAGTAAAAAAAAACTCTGGTGAATATTTAAAGGAATAAATAAAGGAAGACAACCCTAAATAAGTGCTGATACGAGTATAGTCTGTCTGAGTCGGTCTGGGCGTGCGTCGGCCGCCGTGGCGCCGGCTAGGTCAGACGGTGCTATTAGATCTCAGATTGATCGGTACTCCGTCGCGCTCCCCGTATCCTATAGACGTCTTATTTCATGGCCGCTAACTGTATGTACAGCGTGACGTAACTCGGATGCTTTTTATGAACAGCTTAGTCTTTATATAAGGCTTCCTCAGTCGGCCGACATAATTAAAATCTTTTGCGCTGCTTTCTCTACTAGTCCGCGCTACATTTTGTTATTAAAATGCCTCGCAAACCGGGCACGTAGGGGCCGAGTAATGCTCTGTGGTGTGTACTCTCTTCGCTTATATGTGGCCGTTGATTATATACTCAGAGTGGTAATCCCTTTTCATAAACTTCATTGAGTATAAAAAGTGGACAAGTGCTAAAAACTAATGTCTACCGACCAACCAACGAGATGATTCTATTTTGATGTAGGCAATTCAATTTGTTTGCGTTGGAAACTTTCTATAATAGAAATAAATTAATTTTAATTGCTACACACACACGTTTAACCACTTAACATATAACAATAAACAAAACTCTTTATTATTAACAATAAATATGGTATAAACCATGGAAACAAAACTGAAATATCGAACTTAGATATTAACTATAAATTGTCAAGTGTAGCATACGCGAAGATTAATAAAAAAAAACCGATAAAATTAAATTATTATTTGACGCTTCGAATACTAAAGCGATAAAAGACGTCACTGAAAAACCTGGTAACATTTTGTTAATCGTTATCATAGACATTTATTAGAATTCGCGATAAAATAAAAGACGCTTCATGTGGCGTACGGATAAAATAGTATCACTTTGTTATTTTACCTTTTTTGTTGCTCTATGGTTGTATTTTTTATTGATCTATATTTATTTAGGAAATGTCAACCCCGAGGTAAACATTTAAGACAAATTAGCAAACCATCAACTAACAGTTCTAAATATTATGTAATATTATAGGTAGTAATTTTTGATTAGTTTCTTTTGCATTCTAAATTGGTACCGGTGATAGGTCTCTGTTGCCGGACACTGTCTAGGTAGGTACCGCCGCAGCACATATCTCTGCCGCCAAAGTATTGAGCAATCATTACTGTGTTCTGGCTTGAAAGGAGTTGTACATAGTGTAATTACTGAAGTCACGAGGTTCAAGATCTTACGGCTGAATCGACGAGCGCAATATGGTGCAATAAATATCACCCTAACTAGTTTTTCATTACTAAAAATGATCGTGTTTTTTCTCTCATATCAAAGTACTCTTCTTTATCATATGGATGTGTGCCGATTTTTTTGCACGTTCATTTCTATCATAAACCGTTTACAATATAAGCTGTATCTGACAATATTATTGTAACAATTAAACAAATTATAGTTTTGACGAAAAAAAATATTAATAAGAAAAATTTGAGAACACTTCAACGCTTATTCTAACATAAACGAGCTGTTCACGATTTGTTTTGGAAAGACCTTAAATTTTAATATACCGCTTGTAATTGATAACTTGCAAGTAGCTAAGTCATGCTCTATTGCAATACATTTTTAATAAATGACGTTTACATTTTACTTTAACATCGCTTATAGAACTCTTATCTTTACAAGCTGCAGTGTGCCGACGTCAAGGCTTCAGCGAGTGATCGTTTCCAAGAGAACATGTTTATTATTAGATGTTATATCTCGATGAATAACCTCTTCGTTTCGCACTTATGGACGTTTAGTTAAACTTACTGGACATTCATTTAAACAATCGCCACACAGCAGCTATATCATTTATTACTAATTTTCGATAAGAAGTTATAAAGTGTTTAATGGGTTTAAATAATAAAAAAGTAAGGACTAACAATCGCGACCAGTCAACTATAGGAAAAATATAAATAGTTAAATTAAACAATTTTTTTTTTGTATTCTTGTTATTACATTTCATTTGCGGCTTTTGCATTTTATTATTTTGTTTATTTTATTACATGTACAATTGATAAATAGTAAATTAAAGCGTCAAACAATTTATCACCCCGGGGACTGCTATTTGTTTTTGCCGCGCTGGGGAACTATTTATATCTACAATTATCCTACGGTGTTCATTTGAATTGCTAATCAAATCGCATGATATTTTCGATATTAAATTGCATGAGTTGCAAAGTACGTAAGTTATGTTGTGATTTTAGACCGTGCTTTACGACCAATAAAATGCATATTAATGCTCTTTGTCCTGGTTCGTTCCTTGTCTGATAATATTGTTTTTGAATATAGATGCAAAATGCATCGTCGCCTATAGACACTTTAATAAAAGCATTAGTTTATTTTTTTTTATTTCATTAGATATAATAACTTAAAATAAAAATCACATTTAATATATTCATGTGTTTCTATAAAGATAATTCTCAGCGTAAATCAATGACTTAATTATGACTAGATCACATTCTTTATTTGTATTTTAACATATCTGTGAAATCGAGTTATTATTTTTATAAAAGTATTGGTTTTTTTCTCTCTATACTATCGCTCCTTTTGATATCCCTTAACAGAAAAGAAGTGTTACCAAAACATACCCCAGAGAAGTCATAGGAAATTCATCGTAGTCGCGATACTCTGCGTGCTGATTGGCGAACGCAATATGTTAGTAACAATCACAGGAAATGTTGTTTTTTTCTAGAATAGCTCTTTCATTAGTCGGTTTTCACTCCCAGGGTAGAATAGCTGTAGGGATATTCTAACTCATCTCCCTCAGTAAATTGTACTACATACAGTGGAGGTATAATAACGCAGTGACTAGACCGCGAACTCTGGTCCGTGACCGTAGTATCCTATGAGCTGCATAAATGTGTAATAACCGTTATTATTACACAGAAAAAATTTAACTACATTAAAAGCTGTTTATACTAAATCGAGCTAAGAACCATTAAGACTAACCTTAGAATATATCGAATGGTAAATAAAATAACAAACTATTTTTAACAAGTACGGTTTTTATTAATAAGACACTCTTCTATGTTCTAGTTACCACTAGTCCATACGGTATAAGAAATGAAATATCATAACAGAATAGAATTTCAAAGTTGTCTTATTGTCAAATTACTTTGTAAACCGCAAAAGTGTTATCGGGTTCTCCCGCAAATGACGAAATTGTATCTCACAGATAAAGATAAAATAGTCTTTATAGCTGGAATGCCGCAAGATACGTGAAAAGAAGTTTAAAAAAAAACTTAAACGTAGGCAAAAGTTAAAACAAGTAATGAATTTAATATTCAACTGAATGTGTAATAAATAAATACTGTTATCTACTATGATTTTTTTTAAAAAAAAAAGTTTTAGTATAACAGATTAAAAAACCGCATAAAACAATCACATAAATGGGAAGGGATGGATCAAAAATTAAAAAGCTGTCACAAAAACAGGGTCAAAATGATTTCAGTTTAATTCTATAAATGATTTATACGCTATAATGGATTATATTGCATGTACTTCCGCCATTAGCACGATGTAAAGTGGGCACGATAATCTAAATTATAGGTTATTATAATTGTGTAATAACTGATTGTAATGTATTAAGTACATTTACTTCATTTCGACTTTTTGCTTTAACAGAATTTTTTCCCCTTTTTATGGAACTAAAAATTAGCATTTGAATAAGGAATTAAAGTATAATACTACTTGTCATAACTTCTACTACTTAACTCTTTCTTATTATATGTTGCCTATTAATAAAAGTATAAAAACACTGTTAATAAGTCTTAGATTGTAATAACAAGGTTTTAATCGGATCGGTAAAGATCATTTATTTATTAAAACTTTAACACAGTAAACTGATATAAAATACTAGTAGAAAAAGATAAGGAAATATGATGACATAATGTCAAAACTGTTACACCAAATAAATTGAAAATAACTTCGTAACGTTTGTAACTAAAGATTAAACATTCTATTATACGAAACATGTTTTAAATTAAGGTTTAAAAGTATGAAAATAGAAGAATGCAAGTACGTAACAACAGATAGCACTATCGAGAGATAGGCGCTGGTACCCGGACCCCTCATCAGCCGTCATGCGGCGAGTGGATGTCGCGTCGCGATAACTCCGGCCCTTGAATCACTGTCATTTGCCTCATTGTCCTGCCATCTAATGTATCAGCATTCAGTAAACTTGTACTCCCTTAACAAACCACTTATAATTATATATAAAGACTAAAGACTATCATTACCTCTTTCAATTAATACTGCACACTATTTGAGACTATATTATTTTATTGTTTTTAGTACGTTTTAAATTTATTAAAGGAGGAGACGAGAGTTGGGTAATGGCACGAACTTCATGAGACGAAAACGTGGGTGTAATCAGTCCCATTAGCCGTCACTAAAGGTGCCTCACTCAACGTACTCAATTTGTTTACGTTATGCTTCTACATACCTAAAGACATTACACATTTATTTTTTTACTACAGTTTTCATTTAAGCTGTTTTTTATTTGCAGCAAGTTTACATCTAACACCTTCCAATAAAAATAAAGTCATAGAAATTGCATATAAACTTTACTGAAATTAACAGTTTAAATATTACTCATACTTAGTGAACCAATAAGGTAGGATAGGTTTTTTTTTTATTTATATAGATACAATTTTAAAGTGTATGAGGTGCATCGACAATGTGTCGCCACAAAAGCATGGCTTTGAGCTGACTGTCAACAGATAAAAACCAGAATGTTTCAAGCGAAAACGCTTCAATGTCATCGCCCTCATTTTGACTTAATATCATATGAAAATGAGGTTAATTATCGTCAATAAAAAACGGTCTTATAACTAAAAAATCATTAAGATCGACTATTCCGTGAAAAGTAATACATAGGTCAGATAGAGAAAAGGTATAAAAAACCAGACTAGTGTCGAATTGATCACCCACTCCTATTCCTCTTTAAACAAATAAGTTATTTAATCCTGTAAAATAAAAAAAAATCAATCTGCTTACACTATCATTGATGAGTTAAGAGTTTATTTCTGCAATTAAGCATTCGGCTTAAATCCGCATCACCCTTCCCTCTTCGAACACCAAGTTTTAAGCCGACGAATTTGCACCGAACTTTCTTTCAAAGTCCATAAGTCTCTGCTGTTGATATTTCCGCTAAGAGATTCTAAAGCTTTAACATTCTTAGGCGTTGCTATTTGAAATTAAACTTGAGCGCTTTATGTTACTGTAATTACGACGGAAGTCAACGGAGTTAATGAATTTGTGTTTTCTTTTACAGGTACGTACAGATAATACAAGATTCCCTAAAGTCCGTGCGTAAGTATAAGCCATCTAATAAAAACCGTAGAAACTCGTTGAAATTGTTTCAACATTTTCCATCTAGGTCATAATAAATGACAGACTTCATTTATTTTCATTACTAATAACTACTAACGGAAACATGAAATCAATAGTTGACATGTTGACGATCGAAGTAAGTAAAGCTATTATTTCCGTTGATTTACAATATGAAGATAATAGAGAACCAAACATTAAAATCTTCGGCCGTGGAATTGTGCGAGACACCTCTTCGATACTTGGCAAGTGATTACCAATTTCTACGGAGAAAAATAAATTTGAAACAACTATATCATAAAGTTTTAGCAACTAAAAATAACAAATCACAGATATTTAAGTAACTAACAGTGTTTACTATTTTATTTATTATAAATTTAAATTTGTGAAGAAATGAATACAGCTATTTTTTGTTAAAAGCACTTAGTGCCTATGTGCTATGGCTGTGTATATAACCTCTCGTGTAAACACAGACAGCGTTGGCGTGCTGGTGCAAGTGAGTATGTCGAACGAGGAATCTTCAATTAAATCAGAGGGTTCATAACGTTTGTCGGGTGCGGCCCGCATTATCCTGACAGAGGAGGCAATCACGGAGCAGCTTAGTGCGAGCGACCGAACGTAAACGATTTAGAACATTCTGACTTACACCGACGCGAATTGATAAAATTGTTCGCTCAATGCATGTAAACGTTGTAGTTTCACGTCATTCCCGTAGCACTTAATCATTGTCGAAAATATGATTTTAATGATCGCCGGAAGGCATTAAATATAAACATTTTTGCTAAAACGTAGAATATCTAATCTGATCTGAAATTAACAAAAACTTACAAATGGCAAATAAAAATACACAGAGATTATAGACAAATATGTAAGGATGACAAAAGTATTTGCCTTATGGATTAAATTAATTACACTCACATTCAAGAAGCCGAAAGATTTTTATATCACTGCTTCTCAGACGGAGATTAAAAATAACATGATAAATATTATTTTTGAATGGAGTTTTCTGGGTATGACCATGCCTACTTTAAACTGTATTCAAATTAACGATTGAAGTTAAATTTTAATATTTTGGTAAGTGTATTATGAATGTACATGAAACATGTAAATTATTCAAGTTTTAATTATTTTTTGTTTATGTACTTTTGTTCTAAAATGCCATCTGTTGGCGAAGCATTTTGACTTTGAACGTTATGTTTAAGTGGATGGCGCAGCTGTGACATTGTTAAATTTTATGTAATCGACAATATTATGCGTAATATTCGCAGAGGTTAGTTAGAGACCACAGATCATCAACACAGGTAATACGACTTACCAATACATCATATAACTGACTCATAAATCGATAGACGAATAAAACATTCATTTATTAACAGTGACTCATGAAACGGTTTTCCCTATTTTCTACGAACATAATAAAAACAGTACAGTGTCTCTAATATCCGTACCGTAGTACGTACTCACAATATGGGTACGTACAACGTACATATTTATAAGCACCGGAGCGGAATGGACGCTGTGTTGTGTTCGTGTTGACCGCAGCGCACTCTCGACTCGATCTCATGGCGTAAACATTTGCCCAGTAACCGATCGCCGACCTTATTGACTGCCATTCGATACTGCCTATGCGAGACACTTCGTTGTATACTTTAACGGGGAAGCTTGAATGTAATCACGTCTGCAATACTCCTCTATCGGAGGAGTTAATCAACATTGCGGTTCATACGACGTTGCGATTGAATCATCTTACGAGTTAATATATTTCTTATTATTTATTTTAAATAATAATTCCCTTGACTGCATCACAACTTGGTGTACAGTAACTAGGTCGACTTTATTGTTGAAAGGATTACGTTTTCATTGAATTCTATAACAACATCTAGTTTCGAGTGAACTCGGCTGAGCTGTCGCGAGTGTATAGAATGAACTAAGCATTAAGTCGAAGTTCTGAGATATAAAGAGAAGTTTATCTAACTCTGCTTACCGACAATAACTGCACTAAAATAATGGTTCTAAGTAACAAGCAACTCTTGACAAAAACCTAAGTAATCAATTTAATTAAAACAGTGTCAACAGATAATTGGGTTCAAGCATTATGCTTTAATATATTGATATTTTTGTTCCATTAAGAACAGGAAATTTAGTGATGGCAATTGATTGCAAAGGCCTTGCAGGTATTGTTAAACCTATCTTTGATATATAACAGTTCAATAAATAATATTAATATATAGTATACTTACATCCATGGCTTGTTGACTGTACTGAATATCCGTATGAAATAAATGTAAGTTGCAATGAAAACAAATTTATCGAAAAGTTTACATTTTACCAGCACTTCTCTAATAAAATAGTTATAACCTACACGCACATTTTTACCTAAGAAATAATAAATAACAACTTAAAAAACATCCTTACATGTAATTAAATAGCAATGATTGAAAACGTCATCGTATGTCATATACAATGAAAAATTTCAACTTAGTGAAGCTTGGTTGTAAAAGTTTAACAAGTAATGTTAGCATTTACACAATAATTTACATGCACTGTGGTAAATTTTAAACAATAGTTAATTCTGTTCGTCGCAGCTGGAATGCAAATGTACCTGCAGATGTATTTCCGCAGGGAATACGTAGCGTCCTTTTACACGGAACATACTTGTCTAAACAAACCACGAGTGAATTTTGTGACATATTGTCGTTTTGGAAGTTATTTTATTACTTTGTAGCTCTCCTATTTGATATATTCAAAATTTTTTATTGTTTCTCCAAATATGTGCGGTAATGTTTTATATTGTGTATCATTAAAATGAAATAACAGACAAATTAGATAAGTAAATTTTTTTTAGTAGGTGTAATATCATGCTCATTTTATGCATATACATACCCAATATTTTATTTATATATTCCATAAACAACAACTCTTAATATCCTCGCAGCTAGGACATGCAATCTTCTCTCACAAAATGATAGTCAAGGCCATTTATCCATTACGCACGCCAAAAACGGACGGAGGATTTTATCTATATTGTTTAACAAACATTTCGTAACGATTTTACCTGTGAACTAAATGTAATGTAAAATAACTGTATGTAATGTTATGTTAAAATTTATATGAATGAGAGCAAGAAACAGTTGGAACGAAACGGTCCGTGATCGATTCCAACGACACTATGCAAAAGCCATCGCGCCGGCGCATCGTGATTCGTAAAACAACGGCATATGTCAGTGTAAACTGTTTTCAATGAAACGTACATACAAAATACTACTAAGAAACGGTTCATTCCTATTTAGTTAATTTTATACATTTGTTCATTTATTTAAAACCTTTATTTGAACTTCAAAAATGGTTACAAGCGGACTTACACAGGCTTTCTCTTCCAGTTAATTAAGACGTAAAGAGATGCAGTGATAAAAAAGATTTAATCATAAATTTATAAATATACATATTAATGTACTACTAGCCATTAGTACATAAGAAATGCCTACGCATTAAATTACTTAAAAACATGTATGTTGGATGTGTTATTTATATTATCGGTCAAAGAGTTTCTAGATCCTGCTGTCTGAACTGTAAGAGTTAGTAACAAAGCCGGTGATCTTATAAGAAGATTAAAATTTTACTCAAACAAGTTATAAAGTTTAATTACTTTCGAAGTTATTAGGTGTGGGTCCGGACCAGGGTGGTGTAAATTACTAGCATAGTCTTTACGAATTTATTGCGAAGTGGCATTTCCTATTACCTATGCGGCCGGGGAAGGAATGCGAGGCGGCCGAAGTGCCGGTGAATCATGGTGGCGGTGGCGGTGGCGGCAGGCGCTGAGGTCACGTAGCTGCGCGATGCCGTCATTGTTGCATTACGTCGCCCGCACGGGGAAAAAGCGGCTTCATGCACTTCATTACCACAACTTAAAATTAAAAAAAAAAAGGAAAAATTCAACTTCACTTTACATTTTTTTCCATTGTAATAACCTAGGTACATTTAAAATAAAAAATACACAAATAATATTAGATTTAAATTTAAAAATCAATGTCGTCTTTCGCGTATTAAAACATACATTTACTATTATAAATAAAATATTTGATAATAAAATTATAATCATAACCAATAATGTAACAACAAAAGAATCTGTTGGCTTAATGAGGCTGCATTAAAGCTTGGAATGAATGGTATGCACTACGGAACAGACCACGCTGGTCAATTCAATAACATATAATTTATGAACAGCGTTAAGCATCCAAATGTTATGAATGATTTTGTGCCTTATATTATCAGTTATAGAGGTGCTCATCGTATGAAAAACAGCCCTGCGTTGAGGTCGATACATCTCGGGGGCATTTATTGGCGAGAATTGGGCGCATCCCGGTTGTTCGACGAAATCGCTATCCGTCCTACGTCGCTATCATTCTATGGGAGTAAATTTGAACGCTTACGTGTGATAAATTTGACATCATTTAATATTCCACTAATTTATACCTTGCATCGGGATACTACGGAATATTGGGTATAATGTTATACTCGGTTAGGTTTTATTGTATCGCGGTGATCGGTGACACAATGATTGAACAAAATTACTTACATTTTTCCTGTTTACCGCAGATAATCGTAGAAGAAACTTAGCGAAATAAGTAACAGAAATCATTTATGTTTATAATTATCTAGCTGTTCCCCGCCCGCTTTGCAGGCTGTACCATAAAATTATACCGCAAATGACTTCCTTTACTAACCCTTACTACAGCAACCGCATAAATAATACGGAATGAAAATATTTATATAAAAGTTAATTGGAATTATTATGATGAAGGATCTATGAAATTCAAAAATTAAATAGCCTATATATCCTCTACATATCATTTCGCGTCGCATAGTCCTGTACCCATCCCATATCTACGTTCAGTAGTTTTCACGTGATTGGCCAACAAAATAAACCCTTTTTATTACATATAAAGATTATATAAAGTATTTGTAATATAAAAGTGTATTTAATTTTTTTTAGATGCACTAGGATCTTGAATAAAATATTAATAAGTTACAGAAGAAATTATAAAAAATTTCAAAGGTCATGTTTATCAACGTTGTAAGAATACATTTATATCATAGATAAGTTGCAGTGGATGGCATGTATTTGTTAATATAATTTAGATCCCATTTCCCCCGGACACATGCGGCGGTCGTCCACTAATAGAGAGGTCTCGTTAACGAGTCATTCATCGGTAGCCATCTGGCCTTGTGGGCGCTTGTTCATCCCTTTTCAACCCGTAAATGTAGTGAACAGAAGTCCTTTGAGGTCTGCGGAAATAGTTGTCAACGTCATAGATTATCATTTTAAAAATAAAAAAAAACCTTAGGATTTCAGACAAATAAATATGCTTTGTCACAGGTCCATATTTTTTTTTCTTCAATTAAGCGACGAGACGAGCTGAACGTTTACCTACTGGTGATACGCCTGCCTATAACAATGTGGCACTTAGGATGAAATATATTGTACCAGATAGCGCTCGTCGCCTGAAACAAGATGTTGAATTACGTTATCCCACTAATTACATAAGTACAGCGCACTTCAAACCGGAACATAGTAACATTTGCACACTACTTTTTGACGGCAGAAATAGGTGATGCGGTGGTACCTACGTAGACGGTCTCCAGCAACAAGGATCTACCACCACTGTAGCACATGCTTCTCAAAACTTCTCTTTGTGTAAGAAAAAATATTTAGTTATACAAAAAAGGGATTTTTAATCGTTGATCAAGTTGTGTTTAACTTGATATTCGCGGTAGTAGGTTGCTAAAGTAACATACATACATAGATATCACGCCTCATTCCCAATGGTGTAGGCAGAGATCACCTCTCTCCACTTGCTACGATCCTGGCACACCTCTCTCGCTTCCTCCACTTTCATGAGCGTCTTCATGCATACTCGTCGGTTGCGAGTACTCTTAACCCGGCCTTTCTTTAGCACATCTTCGATTTGATCGGAATATGTCCGTCTAGGTCGACCCGCACCGATTTGTCAATTTGCTAAAGTAACGAAGAACTGAATATCAGCTAACGAGGCTACGGCTGCGGGTTCAAACCAAGTTATAAACCTAGCTTTGAATCAGCCCGATGATATTTACATTAATCGTGTCCGCGCGGACGTCGTGAGCCGTCTGTCATTGGCCGCTTGGCGTCAATTGCTCCTTTGTACGAAACCGTCACTGTCGGTTCGTCACTCCTCCACTATTCATGGAACGATCTATAAACATCTACGATACATCTGATAGACACATTAAAACTTAATTGTTATTTAATTTTGACTCATCAATACGTATTACATTTAGCTGACACTCGTGTTGCACCCCTACGTATGTATAACCATTTAGTTATTAACATTTACTGGTATTATTATATTTGCTGGTGGTAGGTCTCTGTTGCTGGAGACCGTCTATGTAGGTATCACCGCAGCGCCTATTTCTGCCCCCAAACGGTAATGTGCAGACATTACTGTTATCCGGTTTGATGGGCGTTGTAGCTAGTGAAATTACTGGGGCAATAAGACTCAAGATCATATGTCTCAGGCGATGAACGCAATGTCGTGCAGGGTATACCATTCTAACGAGTGCCACGTTGTTATGTGCAGGCGTATCACTTACTATCAGGTGAACGTCCCCCTCGTCTCGTCTCTTAATTGTATAAAAAAAAAACTTGTCATAACTACAAAAATATGTTAAATTTTATGTGTGATTTAAAAGCTAAACAACAACAAGTTTTCATATATATTGTTAAGTAATTTAACTTTCTTATCTTATATAGCAACAAAAGCAATAAAACAAGTCTTTTGGCTAAAAATTATATTCATATCATAATGTTGAACGTAAGTACAAATAATCTTAAATAATCAAGCACTAAACTATATTTCATCAAACAAGTTTAGTATTACTTAACTTAGTGTTTAAAGATATTGTATTTGAAAATAATTCTTTCTATTTTTGTCGCAAATGCCGTATAAAGTGTTTTCCATTTGTTACACCCACGTAAAAAAGTTTTTTGTGTTTTAGATTATACTGTATCTAAGTTAATTAACTCTTTGTAATTACTTTCAAACGAACACGGCCAATGAACTGTGTTTAAGGATAAACAGCCTATTTCATATATAACAATATGATTTTTATGCGCAGGAACAACTACGTTTTCTATTTATAAACTCTATTTATATCCTCCGGTTACAACGCATCGTGTAAAGTACAAGGTCTCTTTGTGTATATATTAGGTCCTCACATATGATATTAGCGTTTTGTCGTACTGACCACTTTGATCTGAAATATCTCCTCTTTGGTTAATAATTTAAAATTCAAATTTATAAACTCATTTAGCTGGTACATTTGAATTTTGAAAACAGTCATTCATTTGTTTTTTCCTCATTATTTTTTTCTTTGGCGTTGCTTATTACCATACAATGGAAAACATGAAATATCGGTATATTTACGAGTATGAGTTCTACCGTAACACCAGTGCTGCTGAAACAGCTCGATAGATTAATAATGTTTACGGCGCTGGTGTCGCAAAAGAAAGCACAGTAGGTTTTTGGTTTCAACGTTTTCGTTTTTGAAATTTCGACCTTCAGAACCAACCCCGTGGACGGTCAGAGACCAAAATTGAAAATGAAGAATTAAAGGCTATTGTGGAAGCGGATCCATCACAAAGCACTTCAGAGATAGCTACAGGCAGGGGTAAGTGACAAAACTGTATTAATTCACTTGAAGCAAATCGGGAAACTAAAAAAACTTGAACAATGGGTACCTCATGAATTGAGTGAATCGAACTTGCAAATACACGTCGACTGTTGTGTTACTTTACTCAACCGACACAATAATGAAGCGATTTTAAATCGAATCTTTACTTGTGATGAAATTAGATACTGCACGATATTTGGAAGCGCTGAACCCTGGAGATCCAGCCCTAAACAAAAATTGACTCAAAAAAAGTTACTTATGAATGTTTGGTGGACTAGCGCCGGTGTCGTTCACTACAGCTTTCTAAAATCTGGTCAAACCATTACGGCAGCTATCTATTGTCAGCAACTGCAAACCATGAAGGAAGTACTAGCTGCTAAACAACCAAGATTGGTCAATCGCTCTAGGCCATTGCTGCTTCACGACAACACAAAACCACATACTGCACAATTTACAACCACTAAGTTAGATGAGGTACAATTGGAATGTCTGTGACATCCACCGTACTCCCCGGACCTTGCCCCAACAGATTACCATTTTTTTCGGAAGTTGGACAACTTCTTACAAGGAAAAAAATTCAACTCCGATGCGGCAGTCCAAACCGCCTTCAAAGAGTTTATTGATTCTCACCCCCATGGTTTTTTTAGTAAAGGGATCAATGAACTATCTATGAGGTGACAAAAGTGCATAGATAACAACGGTGCATACTTTGATTAATTAAATATATTTTACAAAAAAAAAATAATTTATATTTCTCCCATACAAAACGCCAATTTCATATGTAAGGACCTAATATTATAAGTACAAATATTATGCAAAAACAATACAGATTTAGTATAGAGTTCTACAATAAAAGTGAAGAGTTGTTTTTTTTTATAAACTAAAGGTAATTGATGTAATACAACCATGAGTACGTAATAAACATGGAAATTAAAACTTTTATCAATATTCAGATTCTTCACTTGTTTTTGTAAGACGGAAATCCCTAGTTCTATTGCAGTCACATAAGTGATGGATTTACGATTCCAGGGTTAGAACATGTGCAGCTATTGCCACCACGTTATCAATTTGCTACTATACCATGTAGTCCGTCTTTTGGAAATGCAGAATATTCTGACGGAGTATGCTTCATCATCCACGTCCTCACTATAATTTAACACATTGTGGAATTGAGGTAAAGCGTTAGTGTTTTGTAAAAATAAATGATTTCACTTTTTCATAAGTGCTAGTAAGTTACGTGCGTGTTTGTTTAATCTTATTAAAGTAAAGAGTTTTTACCGCCCAGTTTATATTGAATCCGGAATCAATACGCGCAGACATACGATATGTAAATGTTTATCACATGTAGGTACGAACTTAGCAGCCGCTTCCCGAGATTAATTCAATCGGAAACGCTCGACGGATATATCGACCCCGCTTCGGACCTTTTGGGGACTTACAATCATTGGTTACTTTAGGCCGGTACTATAAATTTCCCGTACATCAACGATAATTTATTTTGTCGGTTTCTTTTTCACTCTTAGATATTTTTACTGCACAAATGTTGCCATATTTCTGAATTAATACAGAACACACACATATACTGTGGATATCAGAAAAACCGATAAAATTTATAAGTATGAATAAAGATCCATTTAAACATATAATAGTAAGTCAGTATGGTATAGTTATTTTAACGTATACTATTGTTCGTGAACACGCAAGTAATTTCTTATTATATCACTTCTGGTAGATCTCTGTTGCCGGAGACCGACCAGGTAGGTACCACCACAGCGCCGAACATTAGTGTAAACGTTACTGTGTTCCGATTTGAAGGGCGTTGTAAATAGTGTAATTACTAAGGTAACGAGACAGCATTTTATGTCTTAGGCGACGGACGCAGTATATAATCCTAATTAACGCTAAGTTGTTATGGGCAAGCGTATCATTAACTATCACCATGATCGCCCCGCTTATTCCGTCGCTTCGTAGAATAAAAAAATAAATAAAAAGTGTTCAAGTTAGAGATTATTTTATTGTTAACAAAAGTTTTATAACTATTGCTTATATATTATTTTTAGATTATATTTATTGGGAAAATTCGGTGTTATTTATATTATAGTATTATTCAATTAAAAAATTCAATACTCAAACAACATCGCATATACGATGACACGTTTAAATTATTAAACGCGCAGAATAACAATTAATATAAAACTTCCAAGTGTTTTAAAGTGTCATTCATTTTAGTTGAACGAGGTAACTTTGAGAACCAGTCAGCATTTAAGATGCTTCGTCTCCATTACATGAAGACACGATCAGTCTGACGTATTTCACAGAGTCATACTTTGTATCTTTATAGTAGCTGCTCCTCGCCCGCTTTGCTGGCCTTAATATAAAATTAGATTTGGAATTTTTCTGGAATATTCCTTGAGAGTAACAGCTACCGCAAATGATTTTCTATAGCAACCGTTACTATAGCAACCGCATAAATAATACGAAATGAAAATATTTATAAAGATTAATTAGAATTAAAATGATGAAGGATCTATGAAATTCTAAAAATCAATAGCCTATAACCATCTACAAATAATTCCGCGTCGAATGGCCATGTTCCCACGTAGATACGTTATCTAGTTTTCACGTCATTGGAGAACAAAGAAAACCCCAATTTCATTATGTATATATATAGATTGATTATTTATTTTATATATTTTTTTTTATTTTTTATTCAACGAAGCGACGAGACGTGCGATACGTACACCTAATGGTAAGCAATACGCCTGCTCATAATAATGTGCCGTTAGTTAGTATGATATACACTCTGCATTAGGTTCGTCGCATTGAGACATAAGTGTTAAGTATAGTTACCGCAGTAATTTCACTACCTGCAGCGTTGTTCAAACGGAAACACAGTAATGTTTGCACACTACTGTTTTGGCGTCAGAAATAGGCGTTGGGGTGGTACCTACTTCGGCGATCGCTGACATCTGTCATACATCTTAAGTATCTACCTACCTGCAATTATTACGTATTATTTATATTTTTGTGTATTTATGTACTGTTTATATTATATGTTATATTTTATTACTCCCGCCTTCGACATTTCTACGTCTCCCAGGGTTGCCTAGTAGTGAATGCCATCTGGGCTGTCCGCTCTCTGTACTATTGTATGAATGGAAAAATGTAAATTTTAAAAATCAGTCTATTCAACGTACATGTAACAGCGCGAACGTATTTGTGTAGTTTCATTTTTCTTGTAATACATTTATAAAAATGAATCTCTATTGTAATTTTCAAAGTCTCACAAAAGCGAGTAGATTTACTTAGCGCCGTGATTGGGAGAACAATTTCCCGGCGGGACACAGAGACTCATTTCCTGATACAAGCCGGTCTGACTCGGCTCCCCCCATCAAAACATTATCTGGAGCTTCCGCGAACACCCACTGGTGCCTTCACTATTGAAATTTTATTCGTCTTTACGCTAGACAGCAAAACGGGGAGTCTGTTTTAAACTTTACGACATCTTCAATTTTAAGTCAAAATGTTTCTTTCATACTATGTAACTACATAGTATTTAAATTAATAATTCAAACTTTTTATCAAGTTTACAGTCTTATTCATATGCAGCTCCACCGCTGTATTAAAAATAGCATTAATGAATTTTATCAATTATACAAAGTAGACATTGTGGTAGCCATCATGACAGTAGTTAACCACCACTAATACTTTATATAATATTATCATTAACATCCCCAATAAAGAATACTCTATACAATTTAATACGGTTACAGCTTTATCATGCCTTTAAGTCGTCTGATAAATATATGTTACAATTACCACGTACTTAACGGCGAAGGAAAACATCGTGAGGAAATCCGCACACTGAAATTATCTTTGTGTGTGTGTGGTGGCCCCAATAAAGTGACAACAGGCTCGCCTCTTGTTACATGGGACCTAATCTGACCACATCTGGCGAAAAGTGGGTGTTTATTCGCCTCAGTCTACCTACTCCTACTGGGAAAAAAGGCGTGACAGTTTAAAAAAAAATATGAGTTTTACCAAAAGCACGTTGTTTAGATGTGTGTATATAAATTAATGTACTTAATATTGAAAAGTAAAAATATTAGTGATAATTAGTAATCGCATTAAATGAAATTTAAGCGAAAATTATTTGCTGTCGTTTTACAATATTTTAAAGCCAACTCTATAAGTAACGAGATTGGCAACAGTGCAATTACATTATGACTCCGAGACATTTCTCTCGCGGCGTACAAGTTAACATTAAGCAAGTATATAACATTGTAAAGTGCAACCGCTTTGTTGCTTATTTATGCGTTGTTTAACCCAAACCAAGTAGATATTTTAAAACGGCACGAAGAATTATCGCTTTGTTTCGGCTTCCGTATGCGTGCTTCGAACTCGCCTCGTGGCCGAAAACAATAAAGTAAATTTTGGATGAAGAACTTTTATTTAAGGCCCCGACTGTTTATTATGTTTTTGATAAAAAATTGTACCTCCAATAGAGCGTTGGAAGTTATAGATATTACTACGGGTTTCATATCAACAAGTTTTTCCAAGATCTTCATAATTGTTATCTGAACCAAATACATATAGTTTTGCTAACAACACAAACATTATTCTGCTTATCCCAATACGGAAGACTTGGGACAAAAAGCGTGTAATATATAACAACAGCAGCAAAGACGTTTATATAGAGCGAATTTACTGTTAACCTTAATGGATACAACGTTTTATCTGTTAGAGTACGTTAGAAAGATGGGTCTGCGGCCAACATTTCCGGAAAATGTATTTATGCACGACGGCGCGGAAGCTGTTCAATTAAGACTGGTATTTAAAGCTGCCAGCCATCGGCGAGTTCTGATTACTCGCCACCCTGCCCTAGGGACTCCCTGTCTCTTCCTTCCTATTTTAGAATACAATAATTCCTTCCGCTTCTCAAAGACGACCGTCCATATAATAAGATTAAAAATTTTAATACCATTTTCTCCATATAGTGTTTTTTTTTTATTTAGAAAGATTCTATAATAAAATTAAAATTGAGAGTTTATTTGCCCTACATTATAAACTAAACGTTTTGAAATTACATTTATATGTAATGTATGCTCTACTTAGATTAAAGGAAACTGTGATTGGTATATTTATCATATTGTTCTTCATAATTCGAATAACGAAGTATTGATTTAACCTGCCGACCTCAGTGTACCCGTCTAGAAATAATAGATCGATCGAATCGGAGGGATTCTTTAAAAGAAGAGTGAATGAATAGGCTTTATCTAAACTAGTGTGCTTCACCGTCAACCACCGCTTTCTATTAAATAAGATCGTACCCTAGTCTATGTATAGTAATCAAAGAAAAAGCATCCTCCTTAAAATAGCATTCCCGAGCAAGCTCTGTATCTTTTTTATAGGAAGTATATAAAAAAACTTGAAGAGTAATTTATTAACATGGATGAAATTAACACGAATGCTGGAGGCCAGCTTCACCTCATCTCCGGTATCATTTCACTTGACGCCCATTCCGCAGCGGACACAGCGCAACAGCCCGCGGGCCGCGTGCGACACGGATACGACTGCTAACTAGAAACGTCATTAGCATTTACATGTAACTGTAGACTAACACTTCCTAAAAAAAAAACTTCGTGTGCGTACTTTAACGTCATAAGAGTAGAAGTTTATTTTACTTGTACACTCGTTATTTTTTTTATTCCAAGAAGCGACCACGCAAATAAAACTTTCATCTGATGGTAAGTGATATGCCTGCCTATAAAAATGTATCGCCCACCTATAAAAAGATATTATATCTCGTTATAACAGTAATTTCACTAGATACAACGCCCTTTAAACCGCAACACAGTAATGTTTGCACACTACTGTTTGAGCGGCACAAATAAGAGTTACGTTCGCACCAGTGATCATTTGATAGCGAAATTTGTAAAGGAATTTAATGAATATTCTTAATATCTACTTTGCCACTATTTAAACATTCGTAAATTCAAAATATTATATCTTAATGTGGAGTCTAGGAAAAGTGTTAATAAAATCATTAATCATGCTAAAGTTTGGTTTATTTATTTATACTACAGTTTCGACACTAATGAATTGAACAAAATGTTGGTTACTTCAATTGCTTTAATGCTTTTTGATTATAACATAATGTAAATAAAATAAGCTAAAGCCTTAACTAAATGTATATTCAAAGTCGTTACATAAGTAATTTCCAGTCGACCTTTATTCCTAGAATAAATTAAATTATTATAATGAAACACAACGTTCATCACTTCATAAAACATTTGATTGCCTGACGTTTTTTAATGGTAAATAAAATGACTTATTGTTGTAACTCGAAAGTAAATGTAATGTATACTAGGGGGAAGTGTTTAAATATTACGATGTGTATAAGTGTGTTGGTTTTGCCTTCCTAACGTATAAAAGAAATTTATGTTGCCTCTAATTCAGCTCGGGCCGCGCTAAATAGTTACAGCTCGATGCAATTGCCACGTTTATAACCTTTACTGTGTTATTTCTTGCTCTATGGCGCGACAGTTCATTTGAGCTGTTAGCAGATAAGGTTCCTCCGTTCCGCGCTAAGAATTTATTGCCCTGTAAATCCAGCTCCGCGTCTCGCCACCCCGTCGCCGATGACTTGCACTCATTCCCTCCGTCGATCGGCGCTTTGAAACATTCCCAGTTACGAAGGGGGGGACATTAATTAATTTCGCCACAGTGCTCGTGCGTTCAATTCGAGTGACTGTTCTTTAGTCTTTTTTGCCTTTTCGACTCTTGAAGCATCACTAACCGAAGGGTTTATTTCTGATTGCTGACTGTACGTGCTGTGTACTTCTCGTAAGTAGGAACATATGTTTGTTCTTATATGAATAACAATAACCCCGTATAGATTTAGCGTATTGTTTTATACTTACTATGGGCATACATTACTATTAAGTTTTGTGTTTTTGCGTAAGTACAAATAATGAGTAAATAACAGATAAATATCTATAATTTCGAAATTCTTGCTTACAAAAATCTACATGATGTAAAATTGTTTATTTATTTACTAGCCACTAATATCCACTGTTAGATTCATCCTTTCTCCTACATCAATCGATCACCCATGACTTGCTATTCACCGGACATGGCAGGAGTTTGTAGTTTATTGTGTTTACTAACGATATGTATTATGTTTTCTTATGTATTTTATGAAATGTAGCTGTTGTTGAAAGTTGTTGTTGGTCTTGTTGTCTCTAGGAGATATCATTTATCATCACATGAACGGCATGCTCGTCTCGACGATTCGTCTAGTAAAAAAAGCAAGAAATTAACAAATGTTTACATTTCACGAGATAACTTTACTTTTCAAAGATTCACCGATATACATATGTATCTATATCGTTATCAAAAATAACTAACCCGCTTAATATTCTCACTACTGGAACTCGAGGCCTTTTCTCACAAGCATAGAGTAAAGGCTATTGATCATCACACTGGTCATGTGCGGTTTTGTTGATATTCTATGTCGAAGAAAGCTGTCATCGTTCTTGTGGCATGTTGGTTTCCTCACAATGTGTTCGTTTACAGGAAGCGAATTCTCATAGATATTAACGAATGTCCGCCTTACAAGCTAAGCTATAACGGCAACATTTATATAAAGATACCGTTAATTTAGTCTAATTAAAAACAAATGTCTAAAAATCACGCAGTTGTACATAGTCGTAAAAAAGTACGTGTTCTGAAAAACATGACCACACTGTTACAAAGTAGTTAACGATACTCAGTAAAAACGATAAGAAAAAATGTAGAGGTATGTTTTATTAATTCTCCGTACACACGGCGCGGAATGAAGCCGACCGCCATTTTTCTGCGGACGAGATTTAAATATGGAATTCCGGTGTGCGAGCGGGAGAGGCGCGTGCCATTGACCTTGTAGCAGGGCCGCGCACGCGCCGCGCCGCCGCCTGCGCTCGCGTCTGCAACGCAGCGCCGCCGTTGCACCGCCCGCCTAGATTTATTTTTTTGCATTACGATGATAACTTTGAATTCAGTTTATATACCATAACGAAATATTTCATCGTTTCATTATGTAAAAATTTTTTTTTTCCTAATTATGTAGATTACGGTCTCACCTGATGGTAAGCGGTCATGTACTCTTTAGCGCACTGGTTAAGAAGAAGCTTATTCACTGTTATCTTAAAGAATGACAACATTTGTGGACGGAAGTACTAACGTCGGCAAGGTATTCTAATCTTTTTCTGCTCGCATTATGAAGTGCGCCTTTGCATCAAGGCCGGAACCGTCAGTTGGTATTTGATTGCAGCTACTCATACATGGATACAGTACTCCATACACGATCGAACCTGCGCTGTATACAATGTAACAAGTTGCCGCGTTGTGAACTCACTACGGTACTCCACAAGACACGACTTAGTTTCCAATATAATATAACGTTAGATTTTCTTTATTGAAAGAAATTATTAAAATAATCTTATTGAAATATTAAATACTTTCGTTAACAAGATCCGGTTTCCGAATGTTGAATGAATGATTTATTTAAACTTATCGATATCGGTCATGTATGTGGCGTGGCAGTTTATTAATGAAGGTTCGGCTACAAATTTCACCGTTGCAGTACCGAGGCAAGGGAAAGCTTACTCATTACAGCAGCGCAGTCACATCACAAACATTCGAATGCCAAACGCTACACACACTCTGAGTACTTAATTAGTGAAATTGCTTGTTGTTTACATATCCGCTCTTAAAACTTGCCTAATCCACCTAACAAACCGTTCGTGAACACATACGAATGAGAATCTAGCTAATGGCGTCGTAACGAAATGTGGGTGAGTTGCTAACATGTTTATGTACCGTAAATAAGTTAATTAAAATGATATATATCCGTGGAAAAATAAAAAAGATCTGTCTAATAACCACCTGATATTTATGCAATTGCAAAGTTTTCGTCTTTTAATCTTTTATTTATTTTGTTTTGTCATTTTCAGTTTTGTGCTCGACCTAGTCATAAGACGTTGGTTAATTACAGAGAGAAGCTGGAAAACATTTTTTGTAAAAAAAGTTTTTATAATGATACATAGTATTTATATTTTTTTCTATACATCCTTTTCGCAAATATGAGCTTAGGTTATAAATAAATTATGGTTTGCAATAATTTTGAATAACTTTAGTATCAAACGTAAACTTTTACTAGATATTTCAACTTCTCTCCGACGGCAAGACGTAATATATCACCTATCGTGTCTAGACAGTATAAATTATGTTTTTCGAAGCTAGGGAAATTATAGCCAGCGCGGTTTGTAATAGCGAACAACTATTGAATTGCATTCTAGTTTACAAGTCGCTTAATATCTCCTTATTGCGCACATAACATACAAACGACATGTATTATTGTGAAATTTATTTTAATCCATGAAATTATAATAGAAATATAATTAATTTAATAAAAACGTGTAGATGAAAACACTCCTTCATATTTTTATAACATATTTTTTTAACAGGTAACACCAGAATAATGTAACAATGGTGTAAAAATGTTTAATATTTTCCGTAATGAACATTTGGACTCGTAACAAATTCCATAAACATTAAGAACGTAAATTCGGATAATACTTTAAGATTAGCTGAACGTCATTCGCAAAGTGAAGGACAGTATGAAGTTCTCAGAAGATCGAACCACCGTGAGACGAACCAATCACGGGTTTCGTTAGTATTGTGTTATTCGAGATAGAATCGCAGCCGGAGTTTCGTTACAATTGCCCCGATTGCTTAGAAAACCGCTACGGAACCCCACAGAGAAGAAGAGGTCGCATTTCTAAATATTTCCTAAATCATTATAAACTACTTCTTCAAACCCTAAATGAATGCAACAATTCCGGTCATCTAATTTCGGTTGTCTTTGCTGTAGTGTTAGAATAAAAAAATGCAAATATTTGTACATATATATATTCGCATATTTATTTAGTTATACATAATGAGCGTACGTGTAATTTTCATTTGTGGTAAAAATGACAAATGTTCTTTCTCATCTACCAGAGCATCTCCACACTTCCTAGATTGACTGGTAAAGAATGCCCATAGGTATTATTATATATACACAAACTGACCGACTTGATATACCTATGGGTATTCTTTATGTATGTGCAGTATTGTTAATATACACACCTATGTAGAGACTCATCACGTTATCCCTGGAACTATAAGGAAGTCGCGGTACTGTTCCGGCCAGAAGCCTCGGAGAGTTAGTTGACTTGTATGCGTAATAAACATATTAAATGAAACAATAAAGAATATCCTGTATAGCAATCCATAATATAAATACACAAATATAATAAGTAGTTCCTCGTACAGAAGTTTATATATTTGTATCATTGCACTTGCACTCGCAAACAAAGTCTTTAGCTGGTTATCAGTGTTCATTAAACTCAATTATTTTAATATTACTGCCGAACGTATTAAAATAAACCTTAACTGCAAAGTAATGTGTTAACTATTATTTCAAGACCAAATTTACGTCACTTTTAGTTAAGCCGACCGACAAGCGTCAGTCGATAACACTTTGTAATCTCCGCAAAAAAAAAAAAGCTATTTTTATAATATATAACTAAAACACGTAAACTTTATGGTAACTAATTCGTTATTGTTTTTATAATTAAAGTTTTTTTCTTCGCTTTACAAATGCTATTCAACAAATATAGTTTCGTCCGTAAAGTTTTCTGAAGCTCTCTTTTCAGTGCAAATAGAACTAAAGGGTACGCTGAATATTTAAAGCGGAGGTTAAGCACACACCTCATTAAAATCTTTTAAGCTGATTCGAAAGCACTTCGCATGGGTTTTTCGATTAATCTGCATCCCTTTATCTGTATTTATTTAACTCTTTACACATCAATCTAAAATAAATACATAAAGTTATCGTATGAAATAGATGAGAGATGATGACCTACCCCGCACCGGAAAGTGCAGCGTTGACGCTCCTCTAGCTGGACAGAGGACATAATAAATATGGCTGGGAGCCACTGGATTCAAACAGCGCAAGACCATGCTTTAAGGAACGCATTAGAAGAGATCTATGTCCAGGAGTGGATATCCATCGGTTGAAATGATGATGATGATATAGTAGATATATTGGTATATATTATATTTTTTGTTTTTATGGACACATTTTGTGACGATGAGTATTTTAATGAAAATTAACATAAACAGGATTATATTATTTGTACTATATACTTTGATAATTTTATAATGATAAAATTTTTACAACAAAATTTTTTTACGAAACCGGAGTAAATTAAAAAAAGCCGACAAGTGATAATAACTGCATGATTTTCATTTTCATTATATTTAATTATTAAAGATAACCTTAGTTTTTTTCAATGGATGAATACTTTAACAAAATTTTATCAATTATAATCACTCAACACTGCTGATGTTGTCCTGTCAGTGTATATTTATTTTGAACGATATAAAAGGGGGTGTAAAGGTTTCCACACAGCAACTCACGGGATCTAAACCAAGCTCACCTACTCGTGGTGCACCCTAGTAATCAATAACAGAAGCTCTGGCTCCCTCCAACCCGCACTGGGCCAGCATGGTGGGAAATGGCCCAAATCCCGCCAATTAGCTAACTCAAAGATTTAAAATTATCATTGTAATAATGTAGCTAAACACGTTTATTATTCGATGAAATGGCAACAGCTAACATTTTACAGTATAAATTAATTTTTTTTAATCAATAGAAGCAAGCGATTGTTTAAATCACTATACCGTGAGTCATTACAAGTAATTACGGGCAATTAGTACTAATTAAGTCTTTTGTTGAACGTTTATTAATGAACGATGATTTTTAATGTACACCCTATCAGTCGCATGCTAAGGCGATATTAAACAGTTATCTTATATAGATTATTTATAGCGATATAGCCCCGTCTTTTATACGGGTGCTATTGGAGGAAACACCATAGCTGATTGAAGGTCCCATTGTCGACATATTCTCTCAATTAGGTATTTTTTTATAGATTATCAAACATGGAATAATTGCTTTTATATCCTTATTGGTATTTTACAGTATTACGTTTTCTTCAGATGAACGTGGGAAAACTTTTTCTGTACTTCATAATAGTGTTATTGTTTAAAAAGTCTTATTGTGTACCAACTTTAGTATTTTTATTTATCATATAAACTTAACTTATTAGTAAATAAAAAGAAAGTTTTCTTTATACAAACATGTGCTGTGCAGATTGATGTATTAAAAATGCAAAAAGTGTACCACATGCAAAGCATCTTTTTCTGTACTTACGAGGATATTAATATGTGATCAGGCCCGCTTTGAAATGCAATATAGAATTCATGGATACCCACCCGCCGTTAAGTATGAATAATCATTGGATTGTTCGTACTTCATTTGCTTGTAATAAAAGAAAACATCGCTTATAAGAATACTATGAACAGATGAAATGTAGTGATCTCTTGTAATTTGTAAGAATGGAATATGTTAAATAATGATTCAAATCGTATTTTAGAAAAACGAAATTAGAAGATCACGCCGCGGAGGCGTGCTGGCGATATGTTTACATTACTCCGTTTATCTTGAGTGCACACAATTTGCACCGGTTCAAAAGTTGCCAACTGATGACACAGTCGCCGCTGAAGCCAACGGATCAATGACTTCTGAAATGTCACGCCAAGAATTCCGAGAACACTTTCGGCCATACACGTGCTGGAAGTAAACTGTGTTAATAAGCTTATAGGGCAGATTAGTGGCCATAAAGTTAATGATGGCGAGGACGCTCCAACCGCGCCGGCTATACTATTGATTTTCGTACACATTTTGTGTGCGAGAAGACTGTGACGTGGTTTCACGGGCTGTGACAATTTTATGCGTTTGAACAATATTTTGTTTTTACAGACAGATAAACTTATTACAGTAAGTGAATAAAGTGCCGTTGTATTCTATAAACTTGCATACGGAATGATTTATGTATAACCATTTATATGCAGAGTTATGCTATTATTTCCATAGCTCAAAGTTTCCGGGTCGCATCGTATTGGGAAACCTGCTCGCGTCAATGCGGGGAGTGTGCACCTTTGCGACTTGTCACGGCACATGTGCCTTATTCAGCCACGGCAGTTCCGGTGTATCGCCTCCGGAGCCCGCAACCCGTTTCGTGAGACTGATGACCGCAAAATAACGGAACGCGATACCACTAGAGAGGTCCGCTTCTGCGCACATGCACCTCTGGAGCTGAACCATTCATAACGTTACGTAACCGGAGGGCGGCTAAACAATCTTCACATGGATATAATAATAATGAACAGCCCACATAAGCCTCCTACTGCTGCAGTTTCAGCGACATAATTGCTTATCTAGATTTAGTTTAGTAATAGCATCATCATCAACCAATAAACGTCCACATTAACTAGGAGTATATTAAAGTAGTAATACTTAATCAATCGTTCGTGTTCATAGTTTGTTTGATATTTAAACGGGACCAATAAAGCAGATACACATATAGATAATATCACTTGTTCACAATCATTCATGAGTTTGATAATGCGAAATGTTCGAAAATGCCAAGTAAAACCAAAGAAAGAAAATAATATCTTCGTTTCGTATAATAAAGTGAAATAATTAAATCCTTATTCAGATCACATTTGATATGAAAAGAAACATTAAGAAAACTAAATAAATTAAATATGTACCGCGTAGTGAAACGTAAACAAACACAATGTAGTATTTCCTTAAAACTTACAACACGGGTATGGTTATGCGTCTGTTTGCGAAATGTAAATAACTATAAAACGCAGCACATTTAACTCTGCCCACAAACCTAAATACAATGGTTCTAGTGAAATGATAGCAGAGTCTCCTTCGCTTTTGACAGAACAATGCGAATAAAAAAAAAGGATGGGAAACATCTGGCATAAAATAAGGACAGAAAGACCCGCGCCTCGTCTGACCCTATCTTTTTTTGTAAACGATATTTTTACCCTTAGTATCCTGTTTGAATTTTCCTTTAGCTTTTTAATTCGTAAAATCATTAAGTTATAACCCGTATTCGGTGCAATTGTTTCAAAAACCATGAATATAACCTTATAAAAGTAAATAAAAAAAAAATTAAATGCTGAACCTTTCCACGAAATTTTATGTTGAAAATATTAACTTAACAATGTGGAATTCAATAGAAGTAAGGTCAAAATCTGTTTATGGAATAAAAAAAACCTAAATGGTCGGGTCGCGTCACACGCGTCAAGACACCTGCGATGTGGTCCAGACGAGCAAAAAATTCGCTCGAACATCTCGCGATGCTCCTATTGGCTACGCTCCGATTCAAGCAGGAAAACAATCGCATACGTTCGTAACACTTACAATTACGTGCCTATTAAATGTTGCTTAACTATTCAGTCGCTATTTATTATAAAAATGACAGAGCGATCATTACACACGACGAAAACTCCATGTGAACGAATAGTACAATAGTGTGGGAAGTGGTTAAAATATATTTTGTTTAAAAACACTATTGTTTTTACAAAAAGCTTATATTGCTTGTTTAAATATTTAAATTTAATATTTTCTTTTGATCACTATAAATACCATGATTTATTAAATATTCATCGGAGGAACATGAATGTTGCAGGATATAGAATGATGTGTTTGTAACGTGGTTTTCTTTAACGAACCACACACCGAGCCTTTTACGTGGAATCTTAAAACAGTGACACATTCAAAGACTCGTGTTTGATTTATACGTCTTACATTACCATGCTCGTGGAAAAAAAATGGATGTTTAAAAAAAAACGTACACACAACTATACGGCGTGAGCTTAACAATTGAGTTCGGAATTATTTGCAGCCATAAAAAAAAGCTCAGATTTAAATGGTGCGCACCGGCAGCGTTTATTTATTACTTTCATAAGGTACGATGTTAATTTACAATCGTAAAAGATTTAAATTATGTCGTAAGTACAAACGTATAATTATTAGTAATTATTAAGGCCGGTCTGCGTGCTTAAAGGAATGCGCAGTATAATTTTACGTTATGTGAGTGTTCTTATCACGAATATAAATTATTCTTCAAGGAATGTTGTTTACAACATACCAATTGTGTATTACAAAAGGTTTCGCGCAGCAAGTGACTTAGTCGAACAAACAGACCCATCGAGGCTATAGTAGTAAACGTTGGAACTTTATAAGACGATTTTGGCAGCGCAAAGCAAACGTAAGAATGTTTACTGTGGTCGGTACATCTTTACTTTTGTTCTTATGTAGTAGAATCCAACGTGCGAACAGGCAAGATGGTAATTTTTCGCAGCCGGATGCCGTGTTACTTTCAACTGAACGGAATGCGGCCACTGACCAGCCTCTTGCCTCCCGCCGCACCCGTCTGCTTCGAGTCTGTGCAGCGATTGCTATGTACACTAACAAAATCTCAAGATTGTGCAAACTTTAACAATTAATGTCCAGTTAAAGGTTTTTTTGAGTTTCTTTACGCACATTTTATTAAATGAATGAATAATGAAACACTAGAATTAGACACGATAATTAGCTTTTTGGTAATTTTACGTACCAATAATCTCTACAGTATTTTCATTAATTTTTATCGTAATCGATAGGAAATCATAAATATTTATTGTTTCTTGGTAATACTGCTATTTTTGTGAAGCATCCTGTAATTACATATAATTTAAAACGATAACCCTCAATCTATTTTGAAATTTGTTTGAAAAAAAAACACTAACCTAAGTCTCATATTAATTATAGTACATTTTTTACAAATTTATAGCAATTTACTAACCTTTTTGTACTAATGTACGTTTAAAGTAAACGTATATTCGTATTTAATATGACGTCATTTCTGCGATAAGCTATTTATGCTTTGTTTACTGAATGATAACGGCAATTTCACCGAGTCTTTACGTAGTTTGTGCAATTGAGGTAATTCATTAGAATATGCATTATTTCGATAATTAAATACACTTGTTGTAAATTCAGTTGAAATAAATCTTGTGAATTTTTTTATTCATGTTTTACTACTAATATTTAAATGCAACAAGCAATCTTGTGACAGTACATTTATGTTCTTGTAAGAGTGGTTTTGCATGACGCTAAATAATTTTACTGGTGGTAGGACTCTGTTATCGGAGACTGTCTAAGCAGATACAGTTACCACCGCAGCCTCATCAAATAGTAGTGTTCAAACATTATTGGGTTCTGAACCAAATTATTTATGTAATGGTATATTATCAATTAAGGTAACGAGAATTACATATATTTCGCAAAGCGCCAGCACTATCTGGTGCCACAGTATGTCGTGCTAACTAGAATCAAATTAGTTACTATAAAGTAAACGTCATATTGATTTAGTCGCTTGAACAAAATAAAAAAAATCGCTTTACTAAGATAACATTAATTCAAATTGATTTTATTGATGGTCATGAAAATACATATTTATAAGCTCTGATAAATTTTGATATTCCTGTTCAGTATACAGTCTTGTATAACTATCAAGTCATATCCGCAGACAGAAGACTCATTTGCATACTGTCCGTTTGTATTTTCGAATGGCGTCTAGCATCGGACGGTTGACAAAATTCGCAATGCTAATAATACAATGGCCAGACGTACCTCGCGTTAGCATTGCAGCAAGCATAACTCGTAGAAAAATCGTTCTTATTGTAATGAGTTTAGTGTCTATTTGAGACAAAAGGAGACAGGACCGTGTAGAAATTAAGACAAACGCGTACATACAAATCATAAAACACCGACGGCACACAGCGCCGCTAGGTAAGGTGGCTTTATTTGCCAGCGATTGTAGAAACGAGATTCGCGTGCTAAATTACGCGGCCTCTGCGTAGGCTGCGGCTTCGTACTCTCGGATAACTTTCGACAGTCATTGAATGGAGGGTTCGATGACCATACGCCGAAACGTTGGTCGAATTTGCATGTGTCAATGACACGCGATGCAGGCCCGCCGCTCGCGCGGCCTAAACTTTTCCTTTCAGCCGTCTGTCTGGTCGTTTCACTAAGAACCACTTTTCGGTCTGACCTCGTAATACCGTCTCGCCACTTATTTTTTTTGATCAATACTAGTGAAATCGTTTGTCCTTCCCATTAACGAGCGTTTTTATATGTTGATTGGACATGTACAGTTTATAACTGTTGGATCTAGTTTTTTACGTATTACTAATAATTATTTATTCGCCGCCAATAGTACCAAAAATTACAGTTTACATTTAAAAAAGTTGTTGACATTGAAGTGAGGTTACCGTCTATAGTAAAGTTTGAATACTAAAACATTACGTTAATTCAGTGAGATAGCAATTTAAAGGTCTATATGAAATGAGAACATTCGCTAATATCCCTCACTATCCGACTTGTTATAACAACTGAGTGGTTATTTTTCGGATTCGTTTTTACGGTGAATTAATACCGGCCAAAGAGTTCAAAATCTCCAGCCATCAAACACGTCGGCTTGGAACGTGCGAAATCCAATAAAGAAGTCGCAGCACCTGCGCCTTATTACATTCTTCTAGTGATGCTTGCCGCTCGGGCCCCCTTCAACTAAAATCCACCCTAACTTTCCATGTCGGAAAGATTCCCGCTTGTTCAACTTTTACTTTGAAAATTCGTTCAATTAGTATCAGTCGTGGAAGAAAAGTTTGCCGGCGAAGTGTTTCCATAATCAGACTATTCAATTCTGATTCGTTTGGAATTCGTTCGGCGAGCGAGTTTGATTTAGGAAATAAATTCCATCCTACTTTCTCTAATCAATTTTGAATTGATATATTATTTCTACTGTAATTAAGTTAATACTAACTTTTTTGTTTATGTCTATATACTATTTTATATTACGGCCAGCGAAGCGGGTGTGGAATAGCTAGTATATATATACATCCAGATATTCATTGACTCATTACAAGAACGACTCAAATTGACATAGGGACTTAAAATTGTGTGGAGATATTGCTTCTGCTATTTAGAGGATTTATACAAAATTCCTTTCCCAAAAGAAGTTGAGTGGGTGTTATGGCCAGCAAAGCGGGCGGCGAATAGCTAATATTTTTATATATTATCCTTAAAAAATTGCCCATTGCCTGAAAATAAATAATTCTTATTGACATATTTCAGTACTTGGACAATGGCTTCCCTCGGCGTGTCGTATTTTAATTGCAAATACGATATTAGCATACACGCTTTGTGAGTACTTGAAAGGTGCGAGCCCGAGCCAGTCGCGCGGTGTCCTTATGGGTATTGAATGTGTGGCGTCACGATTACGATTAAGACATTAAACATACGCCATTGTTCTTCACGTGAATAAGTAAAACATTTTATAATTAAAGTGAAGTACATAAGAGGTTCAACAGTTATTGAAGTTATAAATAAATCTACTTATATTACAAACATACAAATTATCTTTAACATTAAAAGCGTTATAATCTCATATAAGATACCGTGAAAGTCACAAAAAAAAAAATAATAATGTGTATTAAATGTGTATTAAAATTTGCTGGTAGGTCTCTGTTGCTGAAGATCATCTAGGTAGGTACCACCGCAATACACTTTTAAAAGGGGTAGGGAACTGTAACTCCACCCCGAGACCCGGTCTTATCAAGGCCTCTCGCTTTTGGAACCAAGATTCTGACCAAATGCGCCGAATGAGAAACCGCTGGGTTTTAGCCGATAAAAGTCCGGCAGAACTTTTCTGTTATCTCCACAGCAAAAGAGTATTCAATGTAGGATTTCCCCACGGAAAAAAAAAGTACTACCACAACACCTATTTCCCCTGCCTAACAGTAGTGTACAAACATTACTGTGTTTCGGTTTGAGGAGCGCATTAGCTAGTGTAATTACTGACATAACGAGACTCAACATCTAATGTTTCAAGGGGACGAGCACAATGTGGTACAATATATATTATCCTAACTAGCGCCACGTTGTTATGGGCAAGCGTATCACTTACTATCAGGTGGACGTCCCACTCGTCTTATCTCTTAATTAAATAATAAAAATGAATAAAAAGAACAAGTAACATAAATTGAAACTGCAAATTCGGAACTACATTAAAAACATGTATTTTTGAAGTTTATTTTTATTGTAAATCTTAAATTTAGGTTAGAAAGGACGGATTTAATACCTGTATGGTATTGTCTCTGTGAAAACCCCGGTTAAGGTTTAAATAAGTATTATTTTTTAGTCACCACGAAAATATAACTTTGTTGTTTCATTATCACCACCGTTATCTTAGTACTGCTATTTAAAACTTTTTCTTTTATCTTTTACAATATTTCCTCTTAGCAACAGAAAATAAGTGGTACTTTTTTTATTACAATGAGATAAAAAAAATGCTACTAATTACCGTTCGTATAGTAAATTACAATAATGAGTGTTAGTATAACTGTGCGTGATTCATAATTGGGAGTTATTAATATGTATTTAGGTGCACGGCGAATTTTCAAAGGCAAACACCAGCAACCGTTAGACACTTTCGAACCGGTACTATTTTTAGATCGATTTTCTCAAAGGCGTACATTTGATTTTATAAAAAAAAATTGTTGGTCCAAACAAAATGATATAACTCCCAATATGAACGAGTTAAGTTAAATATAAAAATTCTTTTATACAATTAAACGACCAGACGAGCGGAACGTTCCCATGATGATAAGCGATTCGCCCGTCCATAACAACCTGGCGCTAGTTAGGATGATTATACTGCACCACATTGCGCTCGTCGCCTGAGACATAAGATGTTGAGTCTCGCTACCCTAGTAATTACATTATCTACAGCGCCCTTCAAACCGAAACACACTAACATTTATACAGTACTGTTTTAAGAAAGAAATAGGCGCTGCAGTAATAACTACATAGACGGTCACTGTCGACATAGACATACCACTAGTAAAAATGTATAAAAAAGTGTTATGGTAACTTCAATTAATGTTAAACATCTTGTTTTAAGTTTCATATATTAATATTTGCGTCATGTTGTGTAAAACTGAATTTCCCGGCAAATAGATCTAAAGCTTTATTCAAGCCATTTCGAAGTTTATTAAGTCTAAGAAAATTCGAAAGATGTATTTCGAACTTGTTTTATTTATATGTTATGTTTGAAACGACTGTAACAATATCTTGGTAAAGAGATTTATTATTTTGGGAAGAAAATATTTTTATTTTTGTGGTTTCCTTTTATTTACTCGAAGTTACACTAAAATCACGAAATACGGTTCGCCATATGTAACTTTTGTTTAAAAAAAGTATCGCAAAATTGGAATGCAAAACGAGTGTTATAGAATATATCAAGATTAATTAAGTAATTTTTACTTCTTCAAAAACATTAACGATTAATTTATAATCAAATAATATTTCGCTACGTTACAAGTAAAAGATTTGAATAATCATCAACGTTACATAAATTTTATAGCGAGTCATAAATCATGTTTTGAAATGGCCAATGACCAGTAATAAAATGGGAGGCAGCGTATGGAATAGCTAACAACACTACGTATTATATTATAAGTAATAAACTCAATATTAATCTTCATTACATTATCATTTATATCTATGAATGTAACGTTCGGTTACTATTCGATATTTGGAGTCTTTTTTACCTGTTTTTAACCAACCTCATGATTTTTTATCGAAACTGTGTAAATACGTGACCTCAGTTTCACGTAATATTGGAAAACCTTACTACCAAGTAGACTGATATATGCATATATTAGGTCCTTACATATGAAATTAGCGTTTTGTCGTACTGACCACTTTGATCTGAAATATCTCCTCTTTGGTTAATAATTCAAAATTCAAATTTATAAATTCATTTAACTGGTACATTTGAGTTTTGAAAACAGTTATTCATTTGTTTTTTCCTCATTATTTTTTTCTTTGGCGTCGCTTATTATCGCACAATGAAAAACATGAAATATCGGTATATTTACGAGTACGAGTTCTACCGTGGCACCAGTGCTGCAGAAACAGCTCGAAAGATTAATGACGTGTACGGCGCTGGTATCGCAAAAGAAAACACGGTACGTTTTTGGTTTCAACGTTTTCGTTCTTGAAATTTCCACCTTCAGAACCAACCCCGTGAACGGCCGGAGACCAAAGTGGAAAATAAAGAATTAAAGGCTATTTTGGAAGCCGATCTACTACAAAGCACTTCAGAGATAGGTGCAGGCTTCGGGGTAAATGACAAAACTGTATTAATCTACTTGATGCAAATCGAGAAAGTAAAAAAACTTGAACGATGGGTACCTCACGAATTAAGTGAATCGAACTTGCAAACACGCGTCGACTGCTGTGTTACTTTGCTCAACTCACACAATAATGAAGGGATTTCAAATCGAATCATTATTTGTTATAAACAGTGGATACTGTATGATAATTGGAAGCGCTCATCGCAATGGCTGAACCCTGGGGACCCAGCCAAATCCTGCACTAAACGAAAATTTACTAAGAAAAAGTTACTTGTGAGTGTTTGGTGGACTAGCATCGGTGTCGTTCACTACAGCTTTCTAAAATCTGGCCAAATGATTGCGGCAGATATCTATTGTCAGCAAACGCAAACCATGAAGGAAGAACTAGCTGCTAAACAACCGAAATTGGGCAATCGCTCTAGGCCACTGCTGCTTCACGACATCGCAAGCCCAAATTATGTGGATACCGCACAAAAAACAACTCTCTTACTCAAGAGTATGTGGATACTGCACAATAATCAACTAATAAGTTAGATGAGCTACAATGGGAATGTCTGTGACATCCACTGTACTCTCCCCGGACCTTGCTCCAACAGATTACCATTTTTTCCGGAATTTGGACAACTTCTTACAAGGAAATTCAACTCCGATGCGGCAGTCCAAACCGCCTTCAAAGAGTTTATTGATTCTCGCCCCCATGGCTTTTTTTAGTAAAGGGATCAATGAACTACCTATGAGATGGCAAAAGTGCATAAATAACAACGGTGCATACTGTGATTAATTACATATATTTTACAAAAAAAAAAAAAAAACTTTATATTCCTCCCGTACAAAACGCCAATTTCATATGTAAGGACCTAATACGTCGTCTCTGGAATCGAACTCCGGAACCGCCGTACCGCGTAAGCGGAAAGGTCTTATTTAATAATTAAGACATAGTTATATATGTAGTTATTTGTCATTAAAGCACTTAACACTAATCAAATTACGATTACTTGAATATATTACAAACATTTAATTATGCAAATTGTCCACAAGATTCGTCGAAAGATTGCAAGACTTTTTACAAAGAAGAGGGCCATAACAATTTGTAAATTAATTTCGTTATTATGCGGAATCATTTTACTTCTCTTGATTTATTTAACTTGAAGATTACACTAAGTCTGTAATCGTTTCTGCATGTAATTTATGTTTGCTAAATCGTAATCCCAGATGTTTTTGTAACAATTTGAATATGAAACAGTTAATTATAATTTACAAACATAATATAGCTTGAATAAATACCAACTCCGTTTTATAGCACATTATAATATTAGGTCCTTACATATGAAATTAGTCTTTTGTCGTACACGACCACTTTGATCTGAAATATCTCCTCTTTGGTTAAGAATTTTAAATTCAAATTTATAAATTCATTTAGCTGGTACATTTGAATTTTGAAAACAGTCATTTATTTATTTTTTCCTCATTATTTTTTTCTTTGGCGTCGCTTATTACCGCACAATGGAAAACATGAAATATCGGTATATTTACGAGTACGAGTTCTACCGTGGCACCAGTGCTGCAGAAACAGCTCGAAGGATTAATGATGTGTACGGCGCTGGTGTCGCAAAAGAAAGCACGGTACGTTTTTGATTTCATCGTTTTCGTTCTGGAAATTTCAATCTTCAGAACTAACTACGTGGATGGACGGAGACCAAAGTGGAAAATGAAGAATTAAAGGCTATTATGGAAGCGGATCCATCACAAAGCACTTCGGATATAGCTGCAGGCTTCGGGGTAAGTGACAAAACTATACTAATCCACTTGAATCAAATCGGGAAAGTAAAAAAACTTGAACGATGGGTACTTCATTAATTGAGTGAATCGAACTTGCAAACACGCGTCGACTGCTGTGTTACTTTGCTCAACCGGCACAATAATGAAGCGATTTTAAATCGAATCATTACTTCTAATGAAAGTGGATATTGTACGATAAGCGGAAGCGCTCGTGGCAATGGCTGAACCCTGGAGACTCAGCCAAATCCTGCACTAAACGAAAATTTACTCAGAAAATGTGACTTGTGAGTGTTTGGTGGACTAGTACAGGTATCGTTCACTACAGCTTTCTAAAATCTGGCCAAACGATTACGGCAGATATCTATTGTCAGCAACTGTAAACCATGAAGGAAGTACTAGCTGTTAAACAACCGAGATTGGTCAATCGCTCTAAGCCACTGCTGCTTCACGACAACGCAAGACCACACACTGCACAACAAACAACCACAAAGTTAGATGAACAACAATTGGAATGTCTGCGACATCCACTGTACTTCCCGGACTTTACCTAAAAGATTTCCATTTTTTTCGGAATTCGAACAACTTCTTACAAGGAAAAAAATTCAACTTCTATGCGGCAGTCGAAACCGCCTTTAAAGAGTATATTGATTCTCGCCCCCATGGTTTTTTTAGTAAAAGAATCAATGAACTACCTATGCGATAGCAAAAGTGCATAGATAACTACGGTGCATACTTTGATTAAATAATATATTTTACAAAAAAAAAATTACTTTATATTCCTCGCGTATAAAACACCATTTCATATGTTAGGACCTAATACAGACATTAGTTAACAAACAAAAATGCGGTAACCTTTAACATATTATTTATATGATATTTAAAATAAATTTTTCAAAGACTATTCGACCTAATATATAAATATAAATTGGGAGACATACAAAATAAATTCAAATATAACACTAGTTATTTGTAAACAGTATAATTAACTATATTATTATTATTTACAAACAATGAGTGTTAAATAAAAGAAATAAAAACTAGTTACTGTTTAAAAGTTTTTTTTGGAAGCAATTAACAATATTACTGTTCAACGACTTTAATATGAAAATATCAATTATTATTCTAAGTATTTTTTTTCTATTTACAGGTATGTAATGGAATATTTGATCCGCGGACGACCGACTGGTACAAAAGTTAAGTAAGAGATATTTCATTGAAAAATGTAATTCAGCTTACGATGTTCCGGACATATTTATGTTATATTTATTTTCCTGTGAAAAGAACAGTCATTTACCGTTCTTCGCGTCAACAGGTAAAACGGTGCTGAAGATGGTCACTGTAGCGATTTATTCTGAGAATATACAACGAATATCATGACATACAAATTTCTATAAAAAGATACAATACACCAGCTTTTATGGTAATCGGCCAAAAAGTGTTGAGCGATACGTTTATCCAAATGTGTACTCGTATGTATTTTTTAACATTATGTAAACTTAATAAGTCGCAGACTTAAAAAAAATAAAAATATAAAAAGGAGGGGATATATATATAAAAAAAAAATCGATCCTGATTAAAAAGTTCATATTTTTAAAACGTTTTATTAGCATTAGTTACGCTCCATCGTGTTAGTACAGCTAAATTAAACGATAGTTTCATAACAAATATTTTACTTTACTAAAAAAACCAGCAATGAAACACAAAATCAAAAACAGCTAATGCTCGGATTAACGAATGCCTGGTCGCGCCAATCTAACTGCTCCGTGGCCCTATGAAATAAGGTTCAAATTGAAACCAAATACAACTCGAGTTCCCGCCGCGCCCGTACATTCTTTGATCATCAGCATAGAGCATACGCTGTTTTTGATTTTGTGTTTCATTGCTGGTTTTTTTTTAGTACTAACATGATGGAGCGTAAATAATGCTAATATGATTTTTTTTTAATCAGGATCGATTTTTTTTCCGTCCCATCATCAAAGGTGTCATTAATACTATCGTCTCTTTTCGTTTTCGGAAGCGGTGACCTAATACCCAGCAAAACAGTTTAAAAAAATAAGCCCAGTTTGTAAAGGCGAGCCTTCGCGTAATACGTCTCGCTAAAGCACTTCGAAAACTTCGCTAGGAAACCGACATGTTCCAAGAACAATAACGTTCGACATGTGCCATCAGCCAACCCGCACTTGGCGATATAAATGGACTCTTTCTTATGATAGTCTTAAGATGGGCCTCGAGTCTTAGTCGTAGAAATATTAACAGGGCTTTTGATGTGATTTTAAAAAAATATATTGAAATGTTCTACTTTGGTATATTACAAACATGATTATCAACTGTAGCTACACCCAAAACACCGTTTTGTCTCACAAAATGAAATGGTAAAATTATTCCTCGCTAATGGCCACCGTTAATTGTGAGAGGTAGGCTAATTATTAAAAACAATGCAATACTCCCCATTTGCGATTGTTCTGTCGTTTTCCCGTACTTCTTAGCGTTTCGGGCATTCGTATTTCCGAGATGAGATTTACGATATTGCTATATCGCACGAGAAGTAATGAAAGCGGCAGTACTCAGTCTTTTCATCAAACTGTTACGTTCTCTGGCTTCAATCCACTATACGCTACGTCGATGTTCACACAATTTACTTAAACGTTATCCACTGATCATGTTCGTGAGGCTGTTTATTTCATATGTACATATTGTATGTCTCGCAACAATTTAGTAAGTGGAAAGTTAAATTATTCCTCTGTTCCTATTTTTAATAAACATTTTAGATGTAAATGTTTTATATTCATTATAAACTATAACTAATAGTAAACGCATGTTTTATGATTAATTAAAAAAAAGTACTTTGTGCAGATAGACAATATTGGATGTGAACAATAAAGGCAACAAACAAAACAACGCATTTGTAAATTGAAACCCTTCTAGTCCTGAAGCGGTTTTATTTTAACGGTGCGCGTCCGAAAAGGGGATCGGAGCGGATCCAGACATATTAATTGCGTCAGATGATTGTACCGGCATCCGCGCGGAAATTAGAACCATTGGACTGTAGAATCGCGTCGACGCACCCGCACGCTCGGATGCGAACACTACACAAAAAGCAATATCGCGCCGCCTTAAGCCTCGACCCGATCGCCATAAAATATCCCATCTAAATTCGTAAAAATAACGGGCTGTACATACAATTATAACGTTTTACGGTGCCATGGTAAGCACGCGTAAAATTTATGGACGTTAGATCTCGCAATAAACAGTCAGTCCGGCGCGGCGGAGTCGCGAGACGTTTAATATTTCCGCTGCCCCCCAGGGTTCGCCCGTGAAGCATCACTTCTCAATTAAGAACAGACGTCCGCGGTACGCCCGCTTCCTCAAATATTAAACTTCCGATTTGGTACACGAACAAATCCTACAGCGCTTAATATTTTACTTAAAACGGTCTGCGGTTACTGCTAGCTAAGTTTTCTTGCAGCCTGAGCCCGACGTTTTAAGTTTTGTTTTAATTCTCGCGAAGGGAGGCTACCACTATAAACTAATCCCTGCGCTTAATATTTAATGCGGTACTTGTTTTTGCTTCACAGCCGCTTACCACTAGTAATTTTGTTTCGTGCCGGTCAAAGTTTATATATTCAACAGTTGAGTAGCTAGCTTGTTTAAAACACCTTTATAACATGAATGGACAACTTTGATATTAAATTACTTCACAATGAAACTTAATAAAAGCGTGACTTCACTATATAACTACAAAACTTTTATTATGTCAAGATATTAATAAATTAAAATTACAACATTCCGAAGGCCTTATGACAATGAAATAATAGACTTATCCATTTTATCTAAATAAAGCTGTATATTAAAACTCATTCATAATTTTGTTAAACGGAGAAAAGTATTCTTTCTGATAAATTCAGTAATTACCTACAACAGCTTGAGAGATATTAAGAATTAGTTTGTAGAATATTTTACTACTTACTACGTAATTAGACTTGCGAAAATCATTTTACAGATCGTGCCTGGCAAACCTTGAACAAAGGTAATTCGTGCGAGAATGCTGGGTGGTATCATGCCCAAACGGATGCGGCATTAACTGGGCTTTTAATGAATATTCAGACGAAATGACACCACTTGCTTCGAATTCGCAAGAAATAATCTCCCGACACCCGACGATCATAAATCTTTTCATTCCTTCACTTCTCAAATAAATACAAAATTCAAATGTCTGTTTTTAGTAACACAAATAATGTATTTTGTGTCGCACTGTCACAGCTTTTTTTTTGGTTTACATTTGCTGAAAATTTATTTAAAAATTTCAATTTATCCGTTTTAAAATGATGACTCATCGACAATTACTATATTATGATTAACGTTTTCCAATATTTCATTGTTTTCATGACCTTGATTGTTTAACAGATTCTTTTTATTATATATTCTCTATAATATTTGTAGGCTTCATGTGCGATAATTATATCCTTGTTAGATAAATATTTCCATTTTCATGCGGCATTCAAAGGTTTAACCGGATTTCGTATTACGTGCGAAAGTATATCCCAAACGCGTTGCAAATTAAACAAATTGTGATATCCGACACAAACCACTATTCAGTTTATTCGAACGTAGTCCGTAATGATAATAACATCTGCTCTGAAATTTCGCTTATCCGAATTGTTTTTGTGTACCATATTGAATTATTTACTCTAATTTCAATTACTGCGCCGACCGAAACGAAAATAAATATTGACAATGACATTTACTTACTAATTTTAAACTATACCATTGTCGAGACAATTGCAATATCTAAAAATCAGATCTACCAGATGTACATTTAAATTTATTTACAATGTTTGTAAAGAAATGAAATCATATCTTTTTAAATAGTGACAAGTTTAAATTAGATGTTCAGTATGTTTCAAAGTTATCAATCGATTACAATGTTTGGAATTCCTGTGTCAATTAAACATTTGTTTATACACCTACGTACTTGACAGCGAAGGCAAACGCATTTCACGGAACACTCCTTTCCTCGAGACAAGCTGGAGGTAGACAAAAGCGTTTACTTGGTGTTATTACAAAAGTATAAGGTTGAAGATGTTTCAATACTTTGTTACAGCGCCTATGTATTGAGCGTCTTTACACGTGTGGATTTCTTTGAAACTGAACGATTCTTTTGAACGTAAAATCGAGTCGATGGTTTTAAAAACCGTCAAAGCCGGTCCATCGAACGCTCGCAAAGAATTGCACACTAAAACATTTAAGTAAAATACGCTTAAACCGTGTCATCGTTTCGAAATCCATCAACGCTGCTTCATGAAAACATCACAAAGGAATATTCCAAAAACATAATAATTTCATCAATAGTTATAGTTAACCTGCTGCGAAAACACTCCGAATTTGTTAACTGTTAATGCTCAAAACATCCTTTATAAAGCATAATTAACATTTATTTATTTAACACCTAAAATTTACTTGTCAATAAATTCAGTGATGTAATATGTAACAATTTATAAATTGTCTGTAAACATATTAGCCATTAAATGATGGCGGCGGAAACACAGTGGTTGGCTGGGATTGTGAGTTTCCGGGGCTCTGACTGAGGAAGAACTGATTACCCATAGATGCTTAAGTAATTCGTGTCAGTCCCTTGCTAATTGTGGGAAATGGACGAATTAATTGTTTTCTTTTCTCCAGCTTATTTTTCCTTTTAAACACGGTGCCTAATTAATTGGATTGATTTGTATCGAAGTGTACTTGGACTCATTAAGCGGTCATAGATCGGTTTCGTTTCATTCTATTGCCCACATGAACAATAGGTAATACATTTTAAGAATTAAACAATACACCTAGAACTTAGATATTCCTGAAATTAGAAATTCCAGGTTTTAACTTAAAAACTTTATACTATTAATTATTGCTTATTATAGTGTATTTATATCAGGAATTTTTGTATCGTCAAAATGTATTACGAATTTATTAAAATGATATTCGTGACCTAAACATTTAACAAAATACAACTATTAAATTCTTAACCACATATGACAGTAAGATTAGTATCATGATAACATAGGAATGCTAAATGACTAGTAAGTAGATGTTAAACAGTGCTTTCTATTTGCATCGTTAATTACGGTACTTCAACAATTCTCAATAAACAACTACATAAATAGAAGTATTGATTACTTTTTTTAGAACGATGATAACTTAAAACTTTATGTTTACGTATGATGTATATAGAATGCAGTGTATTTGTGATGTACTGATGTATACACGTTATAAAGGGGCGAAGAGCGACGGCGCGGGCGACGACCGCGCCCACAAGGCCGAACCCGCCCAAACTGAGCCCAACTGCGACACAATACCTGATTTAATTATTTATGCATTTCGTCTGCGACGGTTCAGATTTCAGACTGAGGCCGCTTTAGGTATTTCAAAGTCTGGAACGAGCTAAAATTATCTTTAGATTGCATACAGAGACAGACGGTCGAGGAAGGGAACAACGACCGAAAGGGCACGACTTCAAGAGATCTATCTAACCCCTCTCACCCTGTCTAGTCGTTATAACCTTCCTGAAAAGTTGAATGACTGCAACATGAAAATTATTTCTACATTTATATAAAAACGCAGTAAGACGCACATGAAACAAGAATTGTATCTCATATCTGAGAATGCTGGACAGCGCGGAGTGAATGATTTGCTTCCACCGGTACCTGTCCATCTCGCTCTTAAAACCTGGTAGAATTTAACAAATAGGTTCAATTCATCAACCGTTAGACAAATGAAAAATAAAACAAATTATACAACCGTGATAGACTTCTTTCTTATATTATTGTATTAATGACGTTAAGTGAAACTTTGGTGAGACAAAATGATTGTCGTACATCTAATATACACAGTGGCAAGTTGTCGCAAATACACATTCTCCGCACATGTCCCGCTTTGATATCGCATTATCGCATCATCAGCACAAATCGAAAAAAAACTGTACAAAATTTTACCGCTCAAATGGCTGTATGTTTTATACAACAATAAAATGTTGTTAATTATGTACATTGCTTGTATAAATGCATATACATTTCACAAACACGCAATAATTATTGAATAAAACGCTGTTTACAATCGCTTCAATGATTTACATCACAATCTTTTATTAAGCCTGTATTTAAAAGGCAAAGTTTTGGTAAGGCTTTTTAAGCATTAACTTGTTTAAATAGATAAAAAATCTTCTTAATCACAGATTAACCTCTGTAAACAATGATAATTGTCGTATATCACCTTTACTCTCAAAAAATACAAAAATGGAAACGATCTATAGAAATGTATAATGATAAGAGGTAGACGTTAGTAAATCAAATAGACAACTAATATAAAATATCTTTCAAAAATATAAAATTATAACTGCAAAATCCCATATGCGTAAATGTCAATAATGAGAAAACATTAACATTCTTTACATAATAATAGGGATGGTGCTTAACCATAAAATTAAATCTAATTAATCACATTCAAGTTGTGCGAGATAACTTTAGAATTGAAACTTATTGAATTAAATAAAAACAAGTAAATTGCAGCAATATAAAATTTTTCCGATAATATGTTTGATTATAGCAATCCTATACATTTTTTTTTATGGTAAAGAAGACAGAAGTTCGGAAAATCCCTCCACTATCCAAATTCGACGTTGGATGACCTCCGTGTTACAAAACAAGGTACAAGCCAGGGATGTTGTTAATTAACAAACTTTAAACTTCATATACAAACTATAACTTCTAAGTAGAACTTTAGTCCGATGCCTAATAGTGAGATTGATAGATTTTGGAGAATATTCATTATAACTCAGTCTAATTGGAGTGATGTCAGCGGATTGGGGAGGAATGGCGGCGCATTGCGCTCTAAATACTCCGTATGATTGGAATGTCGGTTCCGAGATTTGCAATTCTAATCTATTGTTCTGTATTAAAATACTCCTCTGTATTAATCTTTATGTATGATCGAAACTAGTACATATAATTTGAATTGTATATTCACTTTATTTTGACTTAATATTCGGTTACATGCTGTTATTTCACTTTTAAAAATTCCAGTATACGAGTAGACTACTGTCAACTTTTGACAGTTCCAGTGAAAGTTTTTTTTTTATTACTGGATAAACAAGCTAATTGTTTCGAGATGTTCGAACAATTAAAAATTTTCTAGCGTCTTTATATGGCTTTGAACATCGTTAACTCACGAACAATCAACTTTATTTGACTAGACGACGACATAAAAAGACGTTCACTGGAGCGCTCTTCGCGCCATAAGGTTAAATGCTAAATTCTTGTTACTTCAATAATTATATCTAACAGCACTCAACAAATTAGAACAGAATAAGAATAGTATTCGCACAATTCTATTTAACAGTTACTCTTCCTCAACAAAGACCTACCGTCATAGGAAAAATAAGGAACTTAAGTTACTTAGGCTCCGAACTGTATACGTTATGTTGTATGTTAAATTTGAGTCTTGCTTGTAAATAACAATGCCTGTATCAGACATTCTTGGGCCGCGCGGTTAATGTATCGTGTGAAACGATTAAGACAACCGCTTCCCCAGTTATTTTGCTTTATTTGCCTCTAAACTCATTTCCCCCGTTTATCCTAGCTCGGTAAACGTACTCCGAATTTCTGAATCAGAGCTGATTGAATCGTAGTCGTGCTCGCGGGAATGGAGTTATTTTCCGACCTATTTCGTTGCGCAACTACACGACAAGTCACACAGCAGCCTCTCGCCATATTTGTGCCTCCCGAGAAATCGGTTCGTTTATTTTGTTTGGGTGCCGGCCCTGCTTTCAAGGACCGATAATTGTATCCCCTTTGTTTGACAAACATATATAATTTTTTATGCGTTTTCGTGATGTTTTAACAAACCAATAAATGTAAATAGGTTCTATTACATTTTTTACCGATACTACGGAATACCATTTAAAAAATTAGTAAGAACAGAAATCTAACTTAAAATATACTCCCTAAGCGCTTTACTTGTAACGGGGAGGTCCGACACCGGGGTCATATGTAATGGGTTTGGATGATGGTAGAGTTTTTTCCTAGCCGTAATTTGGCAGAGAACATAAGAAAAGAATACTATGAGTGAGCACGATTTATAATCACTGGCCTCAGTGTCTTATAAAATCATTTGAACTTGAAATGAATAGTTCGCCAAAAATTAATAAAACTACATATAATTTTCTAATATTATTGTTATAAGTTAACATAATTACATGGTAAATTAGTGATCATAAGTTAAGATGTCTAATTATGTTAACTTACAGAAATAGTGAACTCTAAAAAGTAACAATCAGTTATTGAATATGGACTCGTTTATTATATTCAATGTCGTATGAATGGAGTTCGCAAAACCGCCGCTACTTAAATTTTAATGCAAAATAAACAAAATTTTCCACAAAGAGGTTGTTACATGTTGTAATAACATTTCCTAGTGCAGCATCGAATATAACAATGCCGTTTAATTTGGTATTATCGATTAAACAGGAACGCAATTAACGCGCGAGATAATTGGAAATCCGGTTTTAATTTTAATAACTAAAACCGGATAATAAATGAAATATAGAACCTAATAAATTAAAACAGCAAAACAACAGTCAATTAGTATGAAATGGTAACCGCAACTAATAATCAATAATATATCCATGTTCTTACCATCGGGGATACGGATGTTTGTTGAAAGAAAGAGCCCAATCAGCGAAAGCATCTTGAATTTCCATTTATAATTTTATTCATACGAAAAACTATTAAATACATTTACTCTTAACATGTTGGAGACAAATGTTTATTTAACAAGTAATACAGACTAATACTTTACATATTCCAGCTGTTAAAGATGTTTGATATCTTGACAAATTTCCTATTCTACCTATACATGATGGTGTATCTTGCTCGATTACTGTCTCTGAGACGCTAAAACTAATCAACATAAATATTGGATATAACAATAAATAATGGATAATAACGTCTCATTAGACTTCGCAAGCTAGTTCTTAAATTTACAAATTTTTCAGAATGTAAAACTAATTATTGAATAGGTCTTTGACTCTATCTAGACGGACACAATCCATGTTGCAATCGAAATATATTTAAAAAAAAATTTTGATTTGACTATCACACAAATACAGAAATAATGTGTCACTCAAATTAATATTTACATTAATCAAACATTACTAAGAAACAGTTCAAATAGCTCGTCGGTGCTTAACATTTACTTTTTCTTTGGTCACAAAATATATATATATATACTTTATCGGATAAACGTCAGTGGGTGAAGTTTCTCCCTATGCTTCCAGTTGTTACATTCCCGGCACTCGGATAATAGCGGACACATAATGGGGCCCCTACGTCATCAATCAAAGGTCCTGTGCACGCATGCACCACCATTGCCCTCGCTGGACTTATTTACCCTTCCAGGTAACAGACTATCGAGACCTGTATCAGGACACGCAACACAATTTAACCTTTTAAAACAGTTAAAGAAGAAGAGCTAACTAACCAAATCTATCCACTTTAAAGATCATGTGAGAACATAGAAAAATACTAGTAATAATATTAACATTTACTGTAATCACGTTATTTATTCTTTGATATATCTTCTTTGTTTGTCTGCTGATTATGATAATTATATCTTATTTGTTTAGTAAGTGAAAAGAAGAAAATGGTTATGATGTTGGTTTTGCAGCACCTTTGTTTAAAACAAACTAACCCAGTTGTGCTCGTATTGCAAACAGAAGTCTCCGTCGCGTGACGCCTCGCCCAAACGGACCCCCGCCTTTCATTTCCAATAACACAATTTTAGCTCGTCGCTTAAATCCGTTTACATTCGCTTTATAAAGTACCAGACTGTGAGAATTAAATATAGCACAAATTTTTTATTTATAACGAAATTTTGCTTTCATAATTACCCTATGAATTTTTTCGAACTTAAAACAGTATGCAATAAAACACGCGTGACTAAAAAATGTAGCTGATCCTTGACTAATTTCATTTTAATGAAAAATAAAATGGCCGTTATAGTACTCATAGGAGTCGGTTTAAGTAACTTTCGTTTAAAAAGACTATATATTTTCTATTTCAGACCAAAGATCACGGATCTTAAATACATTTTGAAAGTTATGTTTCCTATATTGGTAGTTATAAACGTTACAAAGTAAAAAAAAAACGCAAAATAGTTTTTTGTTTTGGTATATTTGTAAAAAGGACCAATTTAATATCGTTTAATCATAGACTAATGTTTTTTACTCTTTACATAAAACATGATTTTTATAAATGCGTAAAAGCCATGTACAACTTTGCTCTCATTTAACCTTGTATAGTTATTCTATTTCTATTAATCCAGTCGATAACGTCAGAACGGACGATAAATGAACTGTACACAGTTATTTTTTGTACACTATTTCATCAAAATATATATATGTTTTACTTTTCAGTTTTGAAATTGCGTTAATGAAATGTAGCTACGATTGTTAAATAAACTTGCACTTTTGTTCTTCTGTATAATGGGAGGAAAACTTAACAGAAATTGCTCTAAATGTCGATGGTATATCAGGGTTGCAGCAAAGGATGTTATTTTGAAACGATATAAACTGAAATTTATTGGCTCAACGGCGAATATAATACAGATAATATTTAATATCTTTTTTAAATCTTTTCTGAATGATAAAATCGTTTACCATAGTGTTGTATTGGTAAATATATTTTGCATTGTGAACGTTGTTCACATCCAATCTCTTACGACACAATCCTCTTTACATAAAACATGACAAAAATCATCATACACATGGCTACAAAGTATGACTACAATCGGCCGACGCACAGCGAGGCGGGGGCGTATGATTAGAAATCGATAACTATATGCGTCACATTCCGGCTTATACCAAGGTATTGTTATTCTATCCATTGTGATGTGACCCTGCAAATGTTATCTATTGTGACGCTTTTAGTACGTCCGTAATCCCAATTGGTGGGGATTACATCGTTTGCTTTCCGCCACGGACCTTTATCGTCACACATTTTTTTCTCTTCAAACAATTGACGTATACAATTTCTTAATAATCACCATCTGCCATCAGACTAATCTCTTATTTGTTTTATTCATATCACTTTCACTATTTCACAAAGTTTTGTTTTAATTTGTATTGCATTATATAAATAGCGTGAAACACTTTTTGTAATTATTAGTTTTTATTGAAATGTCACCGATTTATTTATTAATATCCACTAGTGATCCTTATCCCCTTCATTTACTACATGTTTTTGTTTAACATTATTTGAAGTGTGACTGTCATCTACAAATTGACATGAACAATGAGCTTTCATTATAAAATTTATCAAATCAGCGGATTATGGTTATTTTTATTTACCAACATATATATATATGAGGAGATAAATGTAATTTATTTTCTTTCAATTGCTAATATAAAAAATCTACAACTACAAAAGAAGAAAAGAAAATGTTTTGCGATTTCTCTACTTTATCTCGGTTCCTGTCTTGAGTGTGTTACACCTACACAAACACACTTGCAAGCGTGTTTTATCGATCATAAAACTATTTCGTAAACATACAAGCAAACGGCTAATGACCGATGATTCACATTCCTTACACATGCGAATCAAGACGTACAGGAGCAAGTATCACGTATCTCTATTAAGATCATGAGGGCAATGTCTCTTACACATGACTAATTGTTAACGATATCTTAATGTATTGCAAAATCTATAATGAAGTGGGCAGCGCGCGTGTAGACCGAGCGCATACGGTGCTAATATAAAACAACAATAATAACCATTTACATGTCAGTTTTAATAACTTTAAAAAACGACTAATGATCCTTTCCATCCTGTTTCAACATCTTTTGCCTTGTTCCACGTTGGCAGGAATTATTAGTTTCATAAACAACACGCATTCGAATACGGGGAGATATGTTCATACCAGCGCCATCAACTTATTCACATTAATTGTATTCTTGTATCATCTAAAATGTTTTTCTGCAATTAAGAGAGAAATTTCTCAATAAACTACTCGTTTTTTAGTAGCACAATCGAATTATTTAAAAATAACTAAACTTAGGTTCACTGAACATTTTATAAATGATTTTGAGCATACACTTAACATGAATTCTTAACATTTCATACGCAGGCTGAATCGCATTACGTAAAAATATGCGGAAGGTAGACGTAAAACTTGTTACAATTTGAGTACAATCGCCTTTTAAATAAAAATGTGAATACACTTTTAAATTTATGTAGATCCTTTTGAACTGCCACGATTTTAACTGGACCCGGTGGCGCAGTACCAGGGGCAACCAGGGGCAGTTGCCCCTAGTTCGCTTCTGGATCCCGCATATTGTTTAAGTTTGGCAAAGTTTTCTTGAGCCTGGCTACCGATCACACGCATTGTGGAAATTACTGTTTCTACGTTATTACAACAAGTCTAAAAAGAAGTCTTTGTGAACTAGGTAAAAAAACATCCCTACTTAAGAAATTAGTTATCATTGTAACAAAGAATATCCTAAAACATGACTTGGATTTTATACTAATCTTTTTCTCTACTACACCTCTAGGTAAGAGGTTCTTGCTATACTGTCTTATTTTCTTTGTATTATGAATGTCTTACATTTAATTATACAATGTCTACTCTATATTATAATTTTTTATGCTAAAACACATTTTATCAATACAAAAATTTTATAACTATTTAAGTTTTAACAACCCCTTTTAAACGTTTATAAGTTGCAATAAATATAAGCAACATGCGTGTGTTTGTGCGAAGCTCGTGTTCACAATTCAACTCGGAGCGAGCAATGTATGTACGTTGCGGCTGTATATGATCGGATCGACAAAAGCTATGAAACCAAATGTTGATATCTAAATGATAAATTGGGAAGCTATAAAATGCCTGTCTGCGTCTGGATGGAAGCCGCTGTGAGCTTGTGTGCAAATGAATCGGCCCGCCGTATGCCGAAGGACACGGCCGCATTCCGTGCCCGCTACACAGCGGAGATGGTACACACACGTACAGCACCGCGCCTGTGTGCGTGCGACGAAGTATCACAACGTCAAAGTATATAAGGCAATTGCAATTTCGCAATGTACGTCACTGCGCACATACTTAAACATTCTTTATACCACTATTGTAAAAGTAAATGAAATATTGCAATCTCGATATGTATTTAAGAAAATCTCCGAGTTGCTGTAACACGAATTATTTAATTCGCTATTAAGTCGTTTTACATTTCAAATGGAAAGTTGTACGATGCACTTACACTGTGTGCGTTCTATCCCAATGTACAGTACAGAATGAGTCTGAAACTGTTTAATTACGGACCGTGTAGGTAGATAGAGGCGCTAATCTCGCAGATGGCCACCGCCGAAGCGAATCGCATACAAATGTGCCGCCGGCCGGAGCAAAAACCGCTGAATAATACCCGCTCACTATTCCACCTCGTACGAGCTTTACACCGCGCGTAATCACGCGGTCACGGCGCACTGTGCGCATTTCACAATCACATCTCGAATGTTACTTTCGTAGAGCTCCATCTTCATTTTGTACTTTTTTATTTGTTGAAACAATAGCCACCGCCATTTGTAAAGTGCATCTGTCGACATGTGCCAACTGCGTCAACGTCGTGACTGACTTCATGCCATGGCCATAGAAAAAAATTTGTTCAGATTATATATGACCTAGTCTCATGGAGCCAGAAATATAACTATTTAAAACAAATCTGGAAAGAAATGGGCTCAAGTTGAGTCATACTAATAAATATTTAAATAAAATTAATTAATATCCATTTTTTTATAAAAAAAAAAAAATATTTTTTGGTGAGTTATACTACTTAGTCTATTAATTTATATTAGAGTTAGTTAGTTACATTGTTAGGTTAAATAATTGTTTCACACTTATTTTTGGTTTATTTAACTGTACTTTCTCTTACTACTAAGATATTTATAATCATTACTCCTTAAGATATTATTACAAACTTTTATTATTTAATATCTAGTTATTAATAATGCAATATCGGTATTTTATTTAATATTGATAATTGCAGTTTGGCAACACGGCAAATTATTCACATCTCTGATGGAGTAACAATTTCGGTAGCGGCATTCGAAATTCCGGGAAGATAACTGGGCTTGTCATCGCGGCTTTGTTTGCGGCTGCGAGATGCTAGCAATCAGGCGAGGGGGCACTGGGACGCGGAAGAGGGGGAGCAGAGGGAGGGAAATGATGTGCCAGAGACTAGTTGAAACGTCTAAGGCGCCTTCTAATTTGTGAAATTCCTGCAAATAGAAGTCAACACCAGCGCAGACCTAATGCTACAGTTATGTTGCATATTTAATAAACATCTAATTGCTTTAAGAAATGTCAGGACCATTATATTATATAGATTAGAATATAAAGTTTGTGTTCATACATTATTCTTTTTCAGGTGTGTTTGCAAAGTAGTAAAAAACTAAACGTAAATTTTCTTTTTTATCAAATGTCAAAATATTAGCAGCCTATTACATGAATTTAAAATAAGAAACAATTTGAATATGATTTCAGATTAGAATATCAGGGGATCTCTAACACAAAAATATCATTTATTTATCTCTGAATTTGTAACATCTGTATGGTTATATTTATGTTATGTGCAAAAATTTATTGTAGGCATTAGCATTTATTCATGTTACTGGATCCATATCTAAAATACTTTAACAATAACTTTTTTTTAATGTTCTAGCTTTTTTCTTAGTCTAAATAATTACGTTAATATAAGAACACTGCAACGTACACAAATCACTAAATAATGATTATAGAAACTAGAATAAACTCTGCCATAAAAGAAAAGCGTACAAATGTTAAATTGGTCTGCAGCCAGTGAGTAAATCTCTTTTATTCTAACTTGCTTACTCCTATGACTCGAGAGTTGTGGCTCCGAGACACTTATATGGTCTCTTATTTGCCAACCCTCGAAGTCATAGCGTTAACTGTTCTTGCTCTTTTCAGGCAAAAGCATATTAACTCTAACCTAAAGTACATGTGAGTTGGGTGAAATCACTAATGAATTATTTTTTGCGTACAAATATTTAAAATTCTTTTAACTTTTTAAAAATAACTTATACATTTGACAATGATGTCAAAAATATACGTATTACAAAATAAATTTTAATCAAGTTTTAACAATAGCGGCATAATTTTAATGATATTGATATTAAATTCTTTTGACATAGCAGGTGTATATATTATATATATTTTATCATAATAAAAATAGCTGACTTCTATGTCAATAGGATAAGACGTCTATTCACAATCTTTCTGTCGATTATTGAGTTTAAGTAACATTTAAATTCCATCATTACTTTTGCAATTAATAAAATATAATCTCTATTTTCTCGCAGTGTCTACAATAGACACAAAAGAGAAACTTCGTACAATATGATTAATAAATACTGTAACTGCCATAAAGTACGTGTCGTGGCGAACTATCTTCAAGAATCGAGACGACGAATACGACTACGCGACGCCATTTCTTTTGCAACTGATCTCACAAACACCTACAAATTTATATTCATTACACTTATATATCAAGTAAAATCTGTCTGTGGCAAGATATACAATCTATCTTCATGTTTATTATATTAGGTTGGGGAAAAAGTTTGTTCGCATTTTTTAAGAAAATTCAAAACATATTTTAATATAGTTTATATATATTTAACTAAAGTATGTAGGTACCATTTTGTTTGATAACTTTTTGCATGGACATGATCCCATTGCTATAGAAATTTTGGGACTTCTGATCAAAATACCGCGGCAAGTGGTTTTGGCAGTCCTCTCGTTATGTTAACCTGACACTGCCTAAAAAATTCTGAAGAGACCGAAACAGGTGGAAATCTGAAGGTGCAAAATCAGGACTATACGTCGGATGCATTAACACGTCCCACCCAAACTCTTTTTATTTTTGCTGAGTGGCTAAAGATGTGTGAGGTCTAGAGTTATCATAATAAAAAATCACATACATTCTGTTGATTAATTCCGGCCGCTTTCTCTCAACTTATTGGTTTAATCTCATCAGTTGTTTGCAGTTAGAGTTTACAGTTAGGTAGAGTTCAGAATCGATGGTTCTGCCTGGCGGTAACTGCTCATAATGAATAATGCCCTTCTAATCCTACCACACACACAGCATCACCTTGTTGCGAGTTAACCCGGGTTTCGCCACAGTCTGTGAAGCCTGACCGGCCTTTGACTACGACCTTTTTCGCAAGTTCTTGTCGTACGTGATCCACTTTTCATAACCAGTTATCAGCTTCTTCAAAAATAGTTTGGTTTCATTACGTCGTAATAAAGAATCACAAACAAGTACACGGTTCATTATTAGGTTTCTTTCAGTGAGCTCGTGAGGTACCCAAACACCGAGCTTTTTTGTGTACCCAGTTTTTTTCAAATGCGCCAAAACTGTTTTGTGGTCAATTCCCAGTTCTTCAGCTACGTCGTAACTACTGATATGCCGCCGATTTTGCTCCACTGTTCCAAAAATGGCATCCATTTTATCTGTAACAGGGCGACCAGAGCGACGTGCATCTTTGACATCAAAATTGCCGGATTGAAAACGCTTAAACCAAATTTGTGTTACTCTCACAGACACTGCACAAGCTCCATAAAAATCACAAAATTTTTTCTCGGCTTGCGTTGCATTATTACCTTTTTTGTAGTAAAATTTTAAAATGTATCGAATTTCTTCATTAGATTCACTCATCTTGACAGTACGAGAAACAAACAAAAATCAAACATTTTCCCAATTTGAATTTGGAATTATGTTTTTTAAAATTTAAACTTTCAATGATACTAAAAGCAGCCAGATACAAATAGTATAACAAAAGATATTTTATTACAAGTTCATACATACTATAATGCGAAAAGACTTTTTCCCCAACCTAAATATTACAATAAAATATTGTATTCTTTAGTTAGGCCATTATATTTTGTAAAAATATCTCGTATAAGTTACAAAAGAGGTGCAAATCAAACCGTTCAAATTTATAAAAAACCATATATTGTTTTATAATATCAAATACCAAATTATCTGGTATACATAAACATGTTAAACCAACATTTGAGGAAGTATTTGCCCATTGCAGTTATCAGCACAATTAGAGGTAATTGGCTTAATCAGCGACACCGACCCGACAGAGGGTTTTTATACAGTAACATGTCACAATTTCGACAATCATAAATTAATGAATTATAAAATTTTTGGAGAATTTAATAATCGTTGTATTGTATTTATTAACTTGTTTATTAATGTTAACTTTAAAATTAGAAAAAGTACTATACTCTATTAATAAATGTATACTAATGCAGCATGTAATATGACACCTTACCGTTAACGCGCCGCAATGCATGGTTCAGCTCCCTTCAGATCTGTGTATGTATTTATATATGTATACAATTATGCTTTTTGTAATTAACGCATACTTCATTAAATGAAGATTTCTTCTAATCTAATGGGCGGTTGTGTAAATTTAAATAAATCGTTTATAAAAACACCATTTACTAAAGAAACTATTATGAAGCTCAATATTATCTGGCAGGCAGAAAGCACTTATTATAGCAGATTATAGAATACCTGCTGATGTCTACGTACCAATCCCTATTCATCTGAATATGACCTAATCTATCTGTAATCTTTATGTTTTGAATATTTTGGACTGTATATAACAAACTCTTTTTACAAGCAGACATTATATAGCTGACACATGCTTTCAGGTAAAATACTATAGTTTTGAATTATCAAATCTAATTTTAAGACAATCACTTTTTACTTATTTCACCACATGCTTATTTATTAAAAAAAATTCAAATCACTTACCTGAAACATCTAACCTTACAATGCTCCAATAGAAAATTCACTTGCAATAATCCACAAATCGCCGGAATCTTCTGCGAAAGGCATCGGTTCTCCTCTGTACTATGCGTAAATACATCCTAGGAAAGTCATTACTCTCTCGCTGTGCTATAACAAACGTGAGACAATTGTATGTGTCGTCCTCCCCAGATTAAATTTATGAGCGACGAAGGCTTCCACCTTCAAGGCCCGCAAACTCGAAGATACATTTAGTCATTTGTTACTACAGGCAGGTGTAACCTTATTATTAATAAAAATAGCTCGAGACTAAAGGGATAACATAGTATATAAACACCTAAATACCAGCTAATTCTGTAAAGAAATACTTAATATATTTGAACCAAAAAGTCACAGACAAAAAAAAATTTTATCTCTCGCCATTAAAAATAATATTTTTTATTTATACAGACGTATAAGGAATAATTTAATACTGACCAGTGAAAGAATTCCTGGAGCGACCGTCACCGCTTACCATCATTAACAATTTATATCTTACCCTAATTCCCCGGCCTGTTCGTCCAAGCACTCTAAGCGGATTGAAGGCTTATCGTCTCACGTTGCTCACCTTTTTTTTCAGTGGCAAAAATAGTTATAAAAGATAAAAACGGTATTTACTCAGAAAAAAAAAAACGATAAAGCTCTGATCCCCGAGGCTTTCCTGGGCGATTTTTCGAATTCCGTGACTCAAATAATTAAGTCTTGATATGGGGATCGGTGAAGAAGATTTTACATTGTTATTACCACTATAAATCTCATTTTTGGTGACCGCACTCGTTCGGAATAATAAACAAATGATACTTTTTTAAAAAAATATATATGCGTAATTTAATCGATTACATTTGTTTGTTTTAATTAAATATCAATACAGGATAACAGTGTACGATAATATTACTTCTTCTTAGAGATTATGACGAGATTTGCTGTCCTACTTCTTTCATTCCACTTCGCTTTACGCTGGACATTGATTTCTTTAAGATCGCAGGTTTTCATATTTTTTGCTACTGCACTCAGACATCGCAACTTCGGTTGCGACCGCCGCTTTCTGGGTATGTTGAGGATAAGTGTTTTATTGCCTTTTGACATGCCCATACCATCACAGCTGGTTTTCATAAAGTTTCTCGGCGATATCGCGTATTTTAATATGTACAATAATATTACTGAAAAGACAAATAGAAATCAGGCGAATAATGTACACAAAGGTACGCTAGACGTTCGGGAAAGTGCGGACGCATTCGTCACGGTGCGCACACTCGAGACACCGATCTCTTGCTCATTCGTCTACGTCAGTCATGATGCAACAGAATATTGAAACCCAAAGGTCATTCCGCGTGAACGTTTCACATACCTTCTACGATTATTTCAATGATTGGAATATCATTCTATCACTTCCAAAATGCTTTTCTATTCGACAAATAAAATTTGCAGCAACTTATAGCTCTGAGCTCCAAAGATGTAGTAACTACTAAAATACGTTTTAATAGAATAGCAAAAACGAAAATAAAATAAAAATTGCTGCATAAATTTTTTGCATTTTATAGTTATAAAAATGATGAAATGTAAAATTGCTTATTGTTGTTTTAGACACGTATGTAATTTACTAAAAAGCTAAATATTTTTTTTGTTTAATATAAACATAAATCGGCTAAAAAATTATGTCAAACGATACAAAATAGAGTACGCGTATTCATAATATTTTTTTTTTTGAGGATTACACATTTTTAAAAATATCAATCGATACAACTGGAAAAACTGAGTAGGGCTACATTTAAAAGTTGTTTTCATCGTAATGGAGCTTATCCCTTTATAGTTATCATATGAATAAATCAATAACATTAGTTAGTACTACTAAATAAATTAACTATAAATGTCCTCTTAATTAATAGGAAATAAAGACACATTGAATTTGCGATTCATACCATCTTTATTTAAGCTGTCCTTACCACACACATTACTTACCTACATAATAAATGCAATATTTTTTGTATTAATATGAATTATTATTAAAAAAAAAACACTAGAATAATTATTGTATTATTTAACAATAGTGAAATATTCACCAACTTCTTCCCTCATTCAATGCTTACAAAGTTCTTAACAGTCAAGTTGAAACAAAGGAATGCGTGTAGAACTTTCACAAACCTCCAACAACAACAAATCCTCATAGTTCAACAATAGTTAACCTCAAAAGTTTTAAACCCCGGATCTACACGGTTACTCTAAAAGCCTAAATTAAACTAAATTTATATACTCTTGCGAATATTTTTCAATATTATCACAATAAAAAATTAATAAAGAAACAATTCCCAAATAGATTATAAATAGTTGAATGTTTTCAACATAAACCATTTTTACTGAAACGCCTTTTGTTATAAATAAACGTTGAATTTTATATTTTAATCACTACTTGCGAACATAATTTTTAATTGAGAATTAATTTAGAGATCAGTAATAAAAGTCCATATGAAAACAATTTTTTGATATAATATTTATTATATGTATGATTTTATCTCCGCTTTCCACCTACTGGGGGGTCTGCCAACACTTTATTTCTCGGTGCGGGAAGCTACTGGATTTAAACAGCGCAAGATTGTGGTTTGTGGAACACATTACAAGTGACTTATGTCCAGCAGTGATGATGATGATCTTATGTGTCCAATGATCGAGATGATAATAATGTTGATTTTATTAATTACAGAGCAGCGGCGGCTGTCGTTCAGCGAGCGGAGCGGGCGCGGGCGCGGTGACGGTCGCGGGAGCAGGCGCGGGCGCGTGCGCGGCGCGCATGGCGAGCGCGGGCGCACAGTACCGCGGCGGCGCGCAGCAGTGGGCCGCGGCGTACGCGCCGCAGCCCTGCCGCTACCCGCCGCCGCAGCCGCAGCCCTACGCGGCGCCAAGCCCCTACACGCCACACCAGGTTCGCAGACTACCTACTTTATTTTTTAAATGTTCAATCAGCAAAGGATGGAACGATCACCGACGTTAGTGTTTCTGTCCAAATTAAATTTGGAAATATTTAAGAGTAAATAGTCTTCTTCTAGACTAGTGTGCTTTAACTTTGGAGACGACATCGCCGCTTACCATCACACGGGACTGTAGGCAAGCTCTAGACTATTTACGTATAACTTTATAATTAAAAACACCCTATGAAATTGTTATTGAACAATTCCATAGAGTAGGTTTTTTTTTTTTGTTTTACGTGGGGGAAATGCCTGCGCATACTCGTCCTCGCGGGGGCAAGGACGGGTTATGTCGGACTTGCACCGACTAAAACCCCCACGATGTTTCGCCTCATCGCCTGATGGCAGGGTCACAGGAACGCTTTCGCTAGCAACCGTGACCCTGTCGGCCCTGGTCGCTTTCGCAGCGCCACCTCGGGAGGGAGGGATGAACCCACCCTTTCCAGGGCGCGCCGGAACATGCAGTGCGCCCCGGGAAAAAACCTCTCCCGCCTCCCTGCCGCCGCAGAGAATGTTGGGCCTGCTGTTACCCGTTAACGGCCGCGGAGGATAGGGAGAACGGCACATCGCAATACTGACACTCCTATTCCCCCGCGGCCCTACCACCGCCGCATCGCCGGTGCGACTCCGGTTAGTCGCAGAGGGTACTCCCTCCGCGACTCCACCTCGGCTGCAAGACTCAGTATGAAACCGCACCTGCAACCTGGCCGCAAAGGGCTACATAAAGACGCTCCTGCAGTCCCCGGCCGCCCCGGTGAGCTCCAGTTATCCAACCGGTGCTCGAACCTGGAGCGGCCGCTTCGGCCGGCCCTTCACTGCGGGCCGGCCGGGTGGGTTCCATTTCGCTTCACCATTTGTCGGTCCACGGTTACTAAGCCCCTCCGCCACGACAAGGCGGGAACCCGTTGGGGAGTCATAGGGTAGGGTAGGTCTCTGTTGCCGGAGACCGTTTAGGTAGGTTTCATCGCAGCGCCTAATTTTGCCGTCAAACAGTAGCATTTAAAGGGCGCTATAGCTAGTGAAATTACTGGGGTAAGGAAACAACATCTTATGTTTAAAGACGACGAGCGCAATGTGAGGCAGTGTTTAATCATCCTAACTAGCGCCACGTTGTTATAGGCAAGCGTATCATTTACCATGAGGTGAACATCTTGGACGTCTCGTCGAATAAATAAAAAGAACTGATGTAGTTACTAATTACCATCAGTTCCAAGTCACGTTTGAACGAATTTTCTTCAGAATGTGCACAGATAAGTGTTATAAATAGAAACTCGTATTTCATTTTTTTATATTATTCTTGCAAGTCAACACTTACGACGACTAGCTATTGTATTTGTTTGGCAAAGTATCAATAATATTCTAACATGATTTATTACAGCGTCTTTGTGTCCATGTATGTATCCAAGATTTTAGAATAAATAATACAGTCAGAATACTGGAGCTTAGACGTATTATCTTATATATAGATACATTATCCCTGGTTTAGAATATTTATATTGCCACTCTACCCTCAGTATATATCATAGGAGACTTGAACAGACAACCTCCGAATAAGGTACCAGGTTTTTCTGTGACGTCCGAACGTAATATAGGCAGTTCGACAGACCCCGTTCGTAGAAGAGTGGCTTTTGTTCAGCAGTGGACATCAACTAATTTAAAAAAAAATATGATATACTTATAAATAATAATTGCCTTACGCACCTGTTCAATCAGCAAGAAAAATATCAGCTCAATCATTAAGTTGCAAGTATGAGTACACAATGAACAAAAAAATACATGTAATTACACAAAAAAGGCAAATGCTCATAAATATGTGAAGTGATAATAGTTATTAAAGCTTACTTGTTTATACTGATACATTAAGACATATTTGTTATGATAATGTATATAATAAATAATATAAATGAAATCAATCACAGAGAGCGGCGCCGTGTCTTCTCGGTCTAATGGGGAAAGTTTGCCAACGGATTTATGACTGATGGAAAATTATAGCATATTAGTTGTACGCTCCTCGACGCTTATGTAAAACGGAAACAAAATATTTGTTATGTTAATAAATATAACAAGTTTACATTGTGAAGTCGTTTGTTCAGTTCTTTTATAAATAAATATCTTTACTGGCTATCAATCTCTACTGCCGAAGACTGTTTAGTTTGGTACAACCGTAGTCTATTTCCGCCGCCAACAGTAGTGTGCAACATTTCGATGTCCAGTTTTGAGTGTTGTAGTTAAAAAAGTTACTAAAATAAAAAATCTTAGTCTTTTTAGCAGTGTATATAATTATAATTAGTGCGACATTAAGCCATACCATTAGATATATTGCCCGCCACCTTGTTTCGTTGAATAAAAAAAAATACTTTTTATAAAATATTTATACTGTATTAGCGTTTAACGTGTTCATAATACTTGATGAGCGGCGTGATGCTTATATATTGACTATGTATGCCCTGGGAATGTATGACGTGTGTGAATGAATGAATATGTGTTCTTGTTATTGGATAAAAACAATTTTTATATAATATTTATACTTATTTTATTTATGATCTTTTTTTAAAAAGACTATATTTTAAGTTGACTTGGGTAAAATAGAAAATATTAATTTTGCATCTTATAACTTCTTAATACGGATCTATCATAATTTCCTTTATTGACAGTTCGATTTTTTGAAAAAAAAATCATTATTGCCGTTACTTATTTACTATTAAAGTGATGAAAGTATATATTTTAAAATGGTTAAAAATATTCAAGGCAAGCTTCCTAGTTCAGAACAATGCTTCATTAAAGAATGCAGGAAGTTCTGAATTTATTTCATGGGATTTAATCTTTTTTATATGTTATGGTCAAATTTTAAAAGAACAAGCCAATTGTAAAAGAATTAAACCTTTATCACAGTATATCAGTAGCATATAAATATATGATTAAATACAAGATGTATAGAGTTCTCCACATATGGCGCGTTTTACCATGAAGTTATTTCTTATTTCTTTGCAAGATTTTAACACACATTTGTTTAATATTTTTTACAAGAAATAACGTAAATTGATGCAAAGGATACGTTAATGAGGAACCATATATAAATGATGTTTTTATATGAATGACTGGCTGGCCTTTCCTTGGTATACTATGTAATTAATGGCATCGAACATTCAGTTCAAAGATTTCTGATATGAGCCATTGTTAAACATAATTAACTGAGAATTGAGCGCGTTGACACCGCTCCATCAATTTCTTCTAGCCCCCTTGTATCCCAGCTCGTTATGCTCGCAACATTGTTGCATGATTAATGTTTCCTCGGACCACTTAAACATGGCACTGAAACATGATTTGCATAAAACAAGTTAATGTACAAGTTTTAGATTGGTAGATACACTCCGCCGCCGAAGCTTTTCACTCAGAACGGGGCAATGTTTTGGGTTGAGTGTAACGGACAAGCTCCGTTATTACACGACTTTTAAGGCACCTCGCGTAACGTACGGCAATCGACGATAAACAGTTTTGGGGGAACACAAACACTGGTTGCTTTTATTCAGAGAGAGATAACTGGGGTCAATGTAGTAAAGTTTCATCCCTTATTTATCGTCATGTTCAAGCTCTTCAATTCTTTGAACTTAAATTTTATACTATACTTACAAGCTTTACATAAATCAGCGCACAGGAATCTCAAATTTTTAAAGAAACAGCAATTTAAAAAGTAAACATTAAAAGACTTGTAAGAGATCTTCATTATCAGCCGACAGATGTCCATTGCCAGATATAGGCCTCCCCCAAAGTTCTCCACAATGAAGTTCATTGAGAGAAATTGGGCCGTAACCCACCACGCTGGCCTAGTGCGGGTTGGTGGGTGGTTAGAGCGTCGTCTGTTATTCAGCAGGGTGCAACGCGTGCAGGTGAGGTTCACTTGGGCTCCGTAAGATGTTGAACCGGAACTCCTTACACCCCATGTAAGAGATAAATGCATTAAAATAAGCAGTGAACTAAAAAGATATAATGTCTTTTTCGCTTAATATGAATTTTTTACATTAGCTTTTAGGGAATATTGAATATATCACAAGTTACTAACACATAACAGTGATTTGGTTTGAATTAAATGTTTATTTTTGTTATTAAACTAAAAAATTTTGAATTATTATTTTTTATTTTATTTGGAACATAAAGAATAAACTTATTATAATATTGGGACAAAATTCTTAGAATGCAAACAGCACATCATGGTTGTTAAAAAATGTTTTGTTCTTACAGAAAGAGCTTAAGAAATTTGAAGTAAACTTTATCAGCTGACGCATCCTGTTAGGTTTGAAGGGATGCAAAGAGTTGAAGTCGCCATAGTTTTCGAGTGCCAGTAAACACCGGCTTCCGTTGATTCCGTACAGTTCGGAAGGCACTGGCAACACAAAGCAGATGTCGCACAAAACATCGTTGCCGTTGGACCGCCTCCCCTTGCCAAGAACTTGGTAAAAGGAATTTCTCACATCCTTATCGCTTTCTGAAATAAAATGTACCGCGTCGTAGTCGTACGTGTTTTATTACAGCGCCTTTCCTTCAGGATTTATCTCGTTGCGCCGCCGTTGGAGCTTTAGAGTTTCGTATTCTTTGTTTTTATGACGCAAGAAAGAAAAGGGTATAACGAGATATATTTAGACAGATTAGACGTGGTGATAAAAATATATATATATATAAATCTTCTTTTGTAACACCTCTCTTTAAACGTTAATCTTCAAAATGTTTATGCACAAAAGTATCCCTTTATATATTTAGTATTCCAAACAACCACTTGTGAGTTTTCATCTTCATTCCATATCATAACATCATTGGCGAATCGACATATGTATTATTAGTTCTTGTTAAAATAAATTAAATATATAACAGTTAAAGTTTTTATAAGTACAAAAACCTTTGAGTTATGCAATAAAAGTACAAGAAATTTTTATACCAAAAAAATCTTTGCAGAAGATACAGAGATTGCATCAACCCGCCGAGGACAATTTTCTTTAAAAAATAAACCATGTAGTCGGTTTTAAAGAATTTCATTAAGTTAAAACTTTCGTAGTTTTTTAACTTTTAAGAGCCATGCTGTTTTTACACTAAAAAGTTCTAGACTTTTTTGTCACTGAAAATATTGAATTTGTCTCTAAAAAGATATTTTATTATATATTTCAACAGTTATTATCTATCTATTTTGTTAATTTCGTTCGTTCGTTAATTTCGAAACTTGGTCTAAACATAAAAAAAGATTATGTAGGTTGTTATTACTTTCGTTATATTACGTACCTATGCCCTTCATATTCTTTAATAAAGAATGTTTTATGAGTTTATAAAGGGATTTCATGACCGATTTTTTAAAAAAAGGGTTTTGCTAATCTTCGTTTTCGGAAGCGGTCTCCTAACACTACACAGATATTGTTCCGGATAAAAGTTGATAGTACGGTCTTTATGTTGCAACATATTCTTGTATTCATAAAGGCAAAACTGTACTAGAATTTACCGCTACATACTTTCCTAAACAGTATTTATTTTTCGAAAGATGTTTATGCTTTTAGTTTTTTTACCGACTTATACAGCTTATTCGGAGTCAGATCTCGGAAATCTTCACTAAAGCGTATGTTTAAGATTGCTCTTTGTATACGTTTATAACCAGATACAATATCTGTAATAATATAAATATGAACTTAAACTAATTTAAGTTGATCCCTATACTTACATTTTTATAATCTAATCTTTTTATATCTTCTTTAAAGCATTGAATGTCGTAAAAACGTAACAAATACTCAATGACCCTCAACATTCAAAAGGGACTGGTTGTTAAAGGCTATCATCAATTTAAGAAGTTTGTTTTGTTTAGTTTATGCGTCGCTTTAACAGTAGCCACGAGAGCGCCCGTTGTTACCTTACTCAGTAAACAATCACTAATTTTATACTCACAAGCAAGAACATTAAACAGAACATTTTTTTATTTTTATATATCGTGTATGGCCTACAGTCGTGCACATAGTACACGCATTTCTATATTCAGTATGTTAATAGGGAAATATGAATTAATTTCCTTTGTTCCCAGAATTATTTCAGAAAAAAGTATTTACGTTATTGTATACCTTAGAAAATTTCATTCACTAGTATATTATTATAACACTGCTTCGGAAGATAATTCTATTTATGAAGGAAGGATAATATTTGTCGCTAGATAAATAAACCGGAAACTGAATACATAATTGCGAACCAAAGAATTGGCATATTAATAAAATTAGACAACAATCCCTAGTCATCGATGGAGGCAGGAGGTAAGGATCTGTGACCATTTGATTAACGACAGGCATATGTCAGCTGTCGCGCCTGTCACAACTCGGAGCTTGTTAGATTCATCGAGGCCTCTCCGAAACGTGGCAATTCTAAATGAAGTACATTTTTTTAAACGCGGTGCCCAGTGTTTTTTTTTCTCTTTCACCCATACGTTACCCAAGACGACCAACTGTTAAGTATTAATAATTACTATTTACAAATATCTACTGTTAAGCTGTTATGAAGTGATCGGAATATGCATTGCGCCACTTTAGAAAATCGAGGTTATAATCAATGGAAATTAATACCTGATATATTACAATTCCAGTTTAGATATTATAATCTTATGTGAAGCGAGTACCAAATAACTCGACTATAATAGTTTATATTATATGCATATATATCCGTGGATTATGAACGGACTCGTCTCGCCCACCCACCATATTGGGTCGCCAAGCAGCGCATTTCCCCACGCGTTACCCTCTCGAAAGATTATGCTGATGTATTTAAATGTATGCGTTACGAGGTAAAAAATTTGTAAATGAAATTACCACATTCATTTCCGAGTGATCCGCTTAAGAAGTATTTTTTCAGTGTCAAGGGAAATGGTTGGCGTTGAGTCGGTGACTATTATATGATTTTGATTAATGATCAGAACTTCATAAAAATCTGGGATCTACTGAAATTTAAAAATATTGCCCGGAAACGAAAATAGGAAATCTAAAATTAGAATGTAACCGTCTCTTCCATATTTATTGACTTAGTAAGCATATAGTTTATTTTGGTGCAGTGAGGCAGGGCACGTCCCACATGCGCGACCCTTCTAACTCGGGGTGAAAGTATAAATAAACAAGGCTTGCTGATATCTGTCATCCAAAGAATTAGATTTATTTCGGTTCTGGCGGAAGGTGAAGGACCCTAGCCCCTCGTGAAAGGCGGCCGACGAAACATACCATGGCTAATGTTTTGTGAGAAAATTTCACGCTGCATTTACGTCTACTGGATATTTAACGTGACAGCTAATTCACCCGCACGTCGTACACTGATATTTTATTAACGCTTATATCTCGTTGGAGACGATTATTGCAATTTTTCCTCAGCTGTCGGAACATGTAGTACATTACGCCGTAAACTCGTTCAATATTAGCTATCGAGAGTTGGTTTCACTGACAAAAAAAGATATTTCGTGGCGAGGGTGGATAAATTTTTTGTCGTATTATGTTAATGGAGGTATGACGCGGGCTCGAGCAGCTGCCGATGGTTGATTTCTCTTCAGACGGTCACCTTTTTCCCTTTCAACGTCTGACCCTAAAGTAATAATGGACGAGGACAATATTCAAATCTGATATCCTTAGATGAATCATTATATATTAGCAACAATAACAAGTAAATTATATTTTTGATCACAATATACATTGTTGTAGGACTGCAGATATAACTACGTATCGACATCTTTTATTTTTAATTATATCTTGTAAGTACTAAGTAACAATTGTCCGTTAAATGTACAGCGTTCATCTATATTCATATAAAAACAAGGTAGCTTTATATACATTAATAAATACGTAGCCTTTGTATTAGTTCAAACAATATATTAAAACGACATACGAATAGATAGGATCGTGAATGCTGTCTATTCATTTATACGGGACGCATTCAAGTTGAAAATTCCATTTAGTAGATGAGCAAACAGAGAACAGATGTATGAGGTGAATTTTGTTTTTAATTTTTGTTCAATCTAAATTTTAGATCGCGGTTGCTCCAATACACACAATGTTACTGTATATATAATAAATTTGATTTTATTAATTATATTTATCAATTCGTGAATTGTAAGTGTCAATTCATCAGTAGACAACAGTAGGCTGAAATGATGATGAAGATTTGTATTTTTATAGAATGAATATATAATATTTCTCCTATACTCATATCACTGTCACAAAAACAAAATTTATAACAAAACTCAAATAGAAATCTATTTGATTTTTTCTATATTGTTTGTATCCAATAAAACAAAACGGATACTACCGTTTCCCAAATATTACAAACTTTCGAATCAAACTGCGATTCACAGATAGATTTTACGATAAAACAAATGGAGTGCTTAATTTAAATAGATTGAATAAGATTTATGTTACATTTGGCGATTCTCAACATGAATGGCGGCCAAATTGAACTCAACTCTATTTTATTATTTATGTATTAATGTATCTACTAGGTTAACGTTTGTTGAAATCGTGAAACTGCGCTGCAAATTCGTCGTAATTAAATTGAGTACCATCGAATCGCGTGTAATATGCTTCATGCATTTCTGTATATCGTTAGCATGTGATGGGATACAACATACGCACGCGCAGCACTATCGAGCTAAGACCAACTGTTGAGTGGTCTCCCCCACCCTTGTAACCGCGCTCTCGCAACGTAATTCCTGAAAACCTACCCCCATCTCTCTCTCTTGACGTCACTAGAACCGCATCCAAAGTGCACACAACTACTATCCAACGTTAGAGCGTTGGAGTGCATAATTGGAATACAGATGAAACTGGTACGAAAACTTAATGTTTAAACTGCTACGTAATAAATGTTCCAAAGGTTATATTTCAACAATAATAAATACAATATTTTAACTTCGTTTTTTATATACAATAGGCTAACAATTAACCCCAATTTAACATGTTTTTTAATTGAAAATAAAGCCGTAGATTGTGAAGCGTGTTCGCAGAGAATACTCTGGCGTTATGGCGGCAGTTAAACAATATGAGGGCGAAAATTAACAGGGCGGGTACAAATAACAACAATAAACAACCTATTATTCAAACTCTATCTGTTCAATTTTAAAATAATATAAAGTATGTCATCACCGTCATCATCATTTTAATGGATGGACGTCCACTGCTAGACTTAGGACTCTTGTAAGTACTTACTATGTAATGCAAATAAAATTAATTACAATCAGAATGATAAAAAGTCTAAGATATAACGAATAAATTTGTAATTTTACCACGAATAAATTTATGATTCTAAGAACTTACCTGTGCAAAACTATACTATGCCTCAAATTCTTTATAACTTCATAAACTTGCACACCTTTAGTAATGGTAAAAACCCTTGAAAATGTTGAAGACCACTCGTCTGACACGTACAGGTATAGTTCATTACTATATTAATATATGTACATAATGAATATCGTAGGTAGCGGGTAAGAAAGCTGTAGTCATGTCTACAGTTATTTTTATAGAATACGGTCTTCATTTATGTTATATTTACGAAGGTAATATAAATAGTTTCATTTCTGGTCTTTAGAGACTAGAAATAGATCAAAAATTTTTATTTGTTAATTTTACAAGATCCACAATCTTTGTAGTTTTTATGCAAAAAGCCTTAAAGTCATGTTTTTATTTCATTAATTTGTAAACAGGAAAACAGGAGATGATTGTAACTGCCGACGAATCTGACCGAAGCATAGTCGTACTATCCGATTCCAGATCCGCATTACAATCTATCATTGATCCCGTCTTCGCTGCACCCCTTAGTTGAAAATATAGGTAGCCTCCTCGGCAACATAGAAAACAATGGCATTAAAATAAAACTAGCTTGGATCAAGGCACACGCGGGAATAGCCGGCAATGAGAGAGCAGACACATTAGCGAAACAAGCAGCCCTTACTTGGAAAAGAGCCTCCATTTATGACAAAATACTATTGTCATTTGCAAAAGAAGTCATCAGATGTCAAAGTATAGAGACTTGGCAGGAACGTTTTGATGCCTGCAAGCCGAAGTCGGCTATGAAATTATTCTTCAGGGACGTCAAAACTGCCCACAAAGTATTTATGGAGGTAGACTCCACAAATATTAGCTCCCAACTGTTCACAGGATACGGTGGCTTCTAAAATTACCTGCATCGATTTAAAATGGCTGCTGTTCCTTTCTGTATATGCAATTATACCGGCGAGGAAACTATAGCACATATTGTTACTATTTGGCCACGTTTCACTCTAGCAAGAATCGAATGTGAACACAGAGTGGATCAGTTAGTTACAAAAGAACAAATACCGCAAATCATACAGGACGACACCAAAAGAAAGATCTTTCGGGATTACAGTCTGCGAGTGGCAAGGACTGCATCTAAACCAAATGGGTCAATTACCACCTAGCAACGTACTAGGATTAAAAAAAAAACATAAGACACATTAAAAGTACATAATCACGAGTACACAGTTATCAAGGTTGCTGCTTAACAAATCGCAGCAGGTACTTACAGAACCCATTAAAATAACAGGAAAATTAAATAATTGAAAATCGAACTATGCGACCAATGAGATAAACATACGTGGCACCATTTTAAATGAATATAACGAACTCATTGAAATTGTTAAACTGGGATTATTCAAACTTTACGAACTTATTTCACCGCAAGAGTTCGCGATTCGACGTCAAAAGCTGAAAGTGTTTGCCGCGTTTGATTGCGTCCTCGCAAAGAATTTTCATTACCCACGTGCCGTGTAACTCGTCAAGTTGACACCTGTCGAAGCTTCGCCTTGATTGGAAGTTGCCGTCGAACAACGATTTCCATCCTCAGGATGAGTGTCGTGTCATTGTCATTCCACTGACAATATACGAACTTAAAGGCGATTAAACTTTTCACGTAGTGCAAGAAATAAAATGGTATAGATCTTATTAACTTTGTTTTGAACAACTTAAAATTACATTAAAACTATTTTAGAATATTGGAAGAATAGAAAATATTTGTAAAATATTTTTATACCTTTTTTTATTCAAAAAGCATCGAGAGGAGCGAGACATTCTCCTGAAGGTTGGAGGAGTTACCCCTGCGCATACAAACGTAGCACTATTAAGGATGATACACACAGCACCACACTATGCTCGTCCCTTTAAGACGTATAATATTAACTCTCGTTACCCTAGTAATTTACTAGTTACAACGCCTTTCACACCGGAACACAATAATGTTTGTACACTTCTGCTCGGCGCCAGAAAGAATAGCCGCGGTGGTAACTACGTAGACGATTTTTGGCAACAGAGGGCTGCCACCAGCCAATCGTCTTGGGAATACGGCATTGTAAAAAATCTAATAAAATTTCCGAGATAACTAGTAGAAACTTAGAATTGAGTTCCTTCATTGCGTAGTTTCAATAGTTATTGTATATATTACTAAACAAGAAACTAAACCCGTCCGTGCAGAGCTCTCAGTCACAAACTCTCGGATACTTACAAACTGTTGTTTGCTCAAACTTAAACAGACCAATTGCAACTCAATCTGGATCGGAAATGTTTAAACCGCAGAGGCAATATAAAGCGGACTTCGTCTAGACCAACCTCTTGAAAGGCTTGTAACGTCTGGTAATACTCTGTCCGGATAGTGAATTTTGAGTGAATGAATATTGCCGGTAGACTTTGAAAAGAGGTATATAACAAATGAGATCTTGCACTTATTAACTTTCTACAATCAGCCTTTTAAGTGTTTTACTATAAGTGATACGTTTTAATATAGTACTTTATAGCGATTAAATTTATGTAAAGAAAAAAATACAATGCGCTTCATTTATGTAATCTCTATGTATCTTTTGATAAAAACAAAGTAACTTAAAAGTAGCTCTTTTATATTATAAATAAGCATTTTTTAATTTTACACAATCATCATTTAGATAAAAGATCTCTGTATGAAAAATCCATGAAGCAATATTTCAATAATTTTCGTACCAAAGATTTGTCTTTTTGTATTTACCAAATAAGTAGTACTTAGAGTGAAATGTAGCTTGTTAGGACAGCCATTACTGAAGCACATGAAAAATGTCACATGCATGTTAGTTTTATAGGTTTAAACTTATAAAACATACCTACCGCAGCAAACTTAGACCTCTTTATTACATTGGATTTTTAAAACTATATTTAATCGTGAATCGCTTAGAAGATTGATAATAAAAGGGTGTGTTTTTTGCTGAACGTAATCACAATTATGTCATAATATAAAGTGCATGATTCATGTTCAAACGTTAATTAAGCTTTTAGTAATCACGGTGTCTTGTTTATTTTGCATAGAACAAATAAGACATGTAGGTAATTGTTAATTGTACGTAATATTAGCTATTAAGAAGTCTTCTTTAAGTTGTTCATAGTGATCCGGAGCTGGCGTCGCTTCGATTAATCAAATTATTCAATTAAACTCTTCGCAAGTGAAACGCCTCATTTTACAGCATTTCATTTCTAGTTCCTGTTCAATGCGCTCCAACTTTCAATGCCTCAATTATTTCACAAAATTCAATTACACGCTCAAAACGGCGTTATAACGCGATTACTTTGTTCTTTAATATTTGTGTGCAATCTGATTTTCATTATGTTGACGATCTGTAGTTATAAATAAAAATTGTTTTTATACACTGCTTCACTTCAAGTAAAATATGTTTTAAATAACATCGAACTTTTTTCATTAACGAATTGTTTATTATGACATTGATAAATTAAATTTCTCAATTTTATTGGAAAGCGAACTAGTTGCTGGAGATAATATTGGTAGGTTGCCTTTTTCCAGTTTTGAAGAGCTAAGTATTTAATCTTTTACGGCGACCTTACGCTATGCAAACCCTACTAACTCCACTTCAATATATATAGGCGATATCGAGAGATTCATTGATTTATGATATCTACAAAATTATTAAACGTAAAGATAAATTAGAGGTCAGCTAAGAATGTATTTTACAAAAATCCTTCCTCAAAGTAGTTGTGGGGTGTTAAAGACACCAAAGCGGGCGGGGAAACAGCTAGTTTATTATGAGCGGGCTATCACCTACCATGAGATAAACGTCCTGCTTACTTTGCTTTGATAAATAAAAAAAGTTTTAATAGTTTTCGTACAATAAAATTTTAAAAACTATTAACATTGTTCATGTGTAATATTTCCTGAAAAAAAATATCGTATTCTAGAGAAATCATTTAAATACCGTCATAAAAGAGAAGCGATGAGTAGAAAACAAACACATTTTACGTTTTTACGTTTACCAATTTGCTGACACGCACACGGCACATTGTAGCTCTCTGAATACATGTGACAACGAATTACTCGCTTTATAGCTTTAATATCTTAACTTAATGTAAATAACACCATGCTCACGTATGTACTCCCTAAGGCGGGAATAAATTCTCTTCACACACACACACACAGATACCGGATCCCGTGTGGATGATAGCTTCACGTATTTTCTAGTAAGCACTTGAATAATACACTCACACGTTGATCGCTTGTGGCATTATCAGAATTCCTTTGAAGCCACGACGAGTATCGTCGGTAAAATATACTTCTCAATATCCTGACTGAATTTTTATTCCTTATAGTATGAAATTTATAAATGTTCGATTCAACAGAACAAAATAGTAATTATTGCATTTCTTGTTTCTTTCTTGCATTTATAAACGCAGACCAAATAATATACACTTTTTTACTTAAAGGAATTATGAAACTTACAAATCAATTGAATCTTAACGGGTTTATCTATCTATATATCTATCGTAGAAAAACTAAATTTATATTGATCTACATTTGAAAGGTAAGCGATGTAAACTTATGATGGATTTCTACTTCTGTTTTTCTCGCTTAATCATAGAACAATGAGATCTATGGACGGACATGCCGCTCATGGCTTCGAAAAAATCAGGATTCCTCATGCATCAAAATGAATACAAGTTTCTACGTTTTGCTTGCTAGTCCTTAATATTATATTACTCGATAATTTTAGGGGTTTACCTATTCATTAATAGGTATTAACTTTATCTTAATTTTGAATTATGTTCTATTCTTTAAGATAGATATAAACTGGGTTTCTAAAAAAAAATTACCCTTTTTGAAAACTTTAAATAGGTTTGATCCAAATGCTATCAATATAATTAATGTTTAAGTAAACATTTCCACAGACGTAGTCGTAGATTACACTGTAAATAGAAAACATTAGCTGTTTTTTTTTTCAAATTGCTATGAGACTTGTTTATCCGATAAAAAGCAATTCCCGATTCATTGTACGAGCGCCGACTCGTTACGTTGAACTAACTGTCCACCCATAAACGAGGAGTTAACCACGTGCTGCCCATACCGTTGCCTTCCTCTGACTAGGTTCGAGTAAGGCGCACCCGGCATATACGGCAAACGAGACTCGATTAACCAAGCGTGCTCTGAATCGGCATGCGCTCATTACCCCACCCTATTCATTACCCGTTGGCTAAATAACTAATAGCTAGACGTCTTAGACGTCTCACATAGCAGTTATTTTCAATGAAGTCGCCGGCTCATGTGAACACGAGACGGAAGCTCGCTTAATATTAATATCACTTGGAGCTCTAAGAGGCTGGAGGAGGCGGGCGCTGGATCCAATATCGTCTGTAGGGGATGTTTATTAAACAAGATTAAGCGTCGTGAGATTTCGCAGCGGTTACAAAGTAATAAACGACTTTTTTGTATTTCATTTGAATTTTAATTAAATTTCATGTTATATGAAGTTTTTGGTACAAAATATGCGAACTCGAATCGAATTATTATCTCATAGTAATTAAACAGTCTTCTAAAATCCATCTAAATAATTAAAATTAATATTCATAGTGTTAATGCTAAAAGATTTGTACTGTTTTTTAATACATTTAATGTTAATGTGAACATTGTATACATAAATATTCGTAACATAGAATTATGGAGAATATCTACAATAAATATTTTTTTTTATCATAACCAATGATTCTCTGTGTTAAAAAGTTTTTATGTATACTAGTCAGCAATACTACTTCAATCCTTAACACAGTTTTAAAAATTTGTTCACAACTTAATAACGGAATGAGAATGTGAGAAAAAACAACTGATAAATCGGTTTATTTGATATTTTAAATATAAAGTAAAAGTTATAGTAAATACCTCCCTTATTTCTATTTAATAATGTATATATTTGGTATGCTATTTACTTAAATTTATGCATAACACTTAATGTTAAGGGATATACATAACATTGTAGGTCATTTACATACGATAAAAATCTTGTTAATATCATTGGAACATCTATTTATTATTTTTATACCACAAGTACGTAGTTTAACTTACTACAAAAATCATTACAATAATAATATTATAATAATTTTTCCAGTTAATTCGTCGATTAACAGAAATTGCGAAAAAAAAACACAAATGTTCAGCAGAAGTTATTAACTTGGACGAAGTTAATCTCTTCTAAAACCCACCCCTAAAAAAGATTCAACAAAATCGGACGCTTTATTTTTATAATATGAATCATTCGGTTTTCAAGTTTCTTCTTGTTTATACATCAATTATGCCGTATTCCGAAGCAAGGATTTTAAATATGTACGTAATTAATGGATAAATGCATTTGTTAGCCTTGCAATGTGCAAGTTAAACTTGTTTTCTTTTGCTGAATACGGGTATTTCATTTCTTTTGATTCCCGACCATATGGTCTGTTTGAAAATATATTATTAGTTTTCTTAACGTCTTCATTACTGTGGAAACTTGACAGAATTGTACTTAATTACTACTTTTTTTACAACTTAGTATTTATTTTCGCTCCTAAAGTATATGTCTTACTTACTTGACAAAAGTATATTATAGTAGAGGAATGTTTGGGTTACGGATAGAGACATATGTTGTTGATCTTGAATAGATGCATGATAGCAAAATAGTACTCTTTTTGAAACATCAATAGGCGGAAATGTTTCTGAAGATGACGTTTTTATACTAATGAAAACTGATTTGTTTTCTATATTTGCAATTTAACTATTACATTAACAAGTTTTCCTTTAATAAGTTTAAAGTTAATAAATTAATACAATTATGTATGTGCTAGACGTAAAGCGTGATGTAGGGCTTTCATTTACAGTACACGGGCGCGACTATGGGAAGTGGAACACGGGTTCCGACTGCCGCGTCGCCAGCAAACACGGCGTCGTCTTCATCCTCCAACACGGGATCAGCAGGCGGCACGCGTTCCACTAGCCTCAGCACAGCGCCTCCTCCGCCTGCATCATCGGCCTCCACCACCGGTGCCGGCGGCGAGCAGCTCAGCCGCACCAACCTCTACATCCGCGGCCTCAGCCAGAACACCACCGACAAGGACCTTGTCCAGATGTGCCAAATGTGAGTTAAACTCTTGATGAAATGCACTTTATATGCATTGAGGCAGAGAGAATGTATTATTATTTGTAAGATAACAATGTTTGGAAGTTGTACTTTTTATATCATGCACTCTGTACTATTTTTAATTGTAAGTGCGATTACAAATGAACGTCAAACCCCTTTAGTGCTTTATCTGTTCTTCTCGGAGAAAAACGCTTTACGAACTAATGATATTAATGAATGATCGAAAATTTTAAATGATCGATTTTTAAATACACTGATGGAAGTATTAAAATACTAATTTTTCTATACATAAATACTACTATCTAAATCGTAATTATGAAACTCAACCACGAACCACAGCAAATCAAACAGCATGAGTTAGGATTGAAATCACATCAGTCCATTTGTGATAATGACTCTTTCACTGCACGTCTCCACCGATTGTAGGTCTGTCTTTAGAAAATACCGCTTTGAAGTTTAAAGAGGTTTTATTAAAGCATTAATGAGACTTAATGTCTCATGTCTCATTTCATTTAACTTTTTAATAAAGTTTTTTTTTTATTTGCAGGTACGGCAACATTATTTCAACAAAAGCGATATTGGATAAAAATACTAATAAATGTAAAGGTAAACAACATTCGTATACACTTCCATTTCCTCTTGTATACACTATCATAGTAACTTGTATATTTGCTGTATCTACATACTATATTTTACTTCTAGTTGAACCTACCTTATCAGTGCATAGATAATTCACGTATGTATGTAATATATACTTTTTTTTAATTGCGTTAAATGTTACAAAATGATTATATTTTACATTAAGGGACTATTCGTAATTGAATAATATTACTATTTTCTAGAATACCATATACCTTCATTAAAATAATTCATCTATGGTGAGAATTTTTCCAATGTATGCACGATCTATAGATTCGATTTATTCATGTTTATTACATTTTATATGACATATATATGTTGATTTCACCGTTGTTTTAGTAGCGTCATCCCCACCATTTATTGCACCAACGCACAAAGAGTTTCTAAATTTAAGGTGTTTTTATAAAAGGCACATCCATCGCGGTGTGTGTTAATTTTCGTATCACATTCTCATCACGCTACTTTTAAGTAGACAAGTAGGTATAAATTGTGTATATGCTCATTAGTTCTGATGTTTGTTAGTTATTTGTATCGATTTCTATGTTATAATTTTATAGATGTCCTTTATCATAAGCATGAATCAACAAAATTTTATTACAAACTTTAACTATGACGAGCGACGAAAAGGTAAAGTCTGTGTAAACTATTTCACTTTATCTTCGCAGGATATGGTTTTGTAGATTTCGAAACTATCGCGTCGGCGGAGGCAGCTGTTAAAGGATTACAAGCCAAAGGTGTTCAGGCCCAGATGGCTAAAGTGGGTATCTGGTTCCTGCGTAGACTGAACCGTGTACGTTGTGCATGCAAGTAATACTATTATGACTAACCGCCTGATCCTAACCTGCTCTCATCCACAAGGTTTAATTCCAACATTCCAGATAATTCAATTGTTATACATACATATACGCTGTAATCATTTTCATTAGAGGAAAACCGAAAAAATTTCTATGTAGCAATTGATTTAAACTAAGACTATTATTGAAGTAAAAATAACTTTGACATTACTCACATAAACATTTAATAAATATAAAAGATAAAATATTTTCTTATACTACGTACAATAAAACAGTAATTCCATCAAATGTTACTAACCATAAATTAATCGTTATGCGATGATGTACGTATTTAAATTACTGGTCCATTTAATAGTGAGTTATTCCTTCCCGTTCCCATATTCCATCTTCCACTACTTATAGCCTTAGTATAAAATACGTTAAGTATAAAAATTGTGCTATAATATTTATAAACTAATTGATATACCGCAAACAGTGTGCCTATTCATTGGCAGAATCAACACAAAAACAACTCTACAATTACGTACTACATCTTCTGTATCTTTTCCATTCGTGGATATTAAATCTAAACGTACAATGTTCTTTTTATAGTCAAATGAAGGCTATAGCTCCTGAGTAGATATCGTAGGTCCTGAACTATCACTACACTAAATTTGATAATCCATTTGTCAGTCTGTTTTTGGATATCTTCACAACTGATACTTTCGCGTGTTCCTATGGAATCAGAGAGACTAGTTTTTTGTAAGTATTTGCAATTCCTCTCAATGGTACGCAGTTCGGCGCCGGCATAACGCTTACTAAACTTACTTGAGACGTTGTTCATCCTGTCGATTCTGTACTATTATCGTTTGCTTTAGCGTTATAACAAATGTACTATCGCTACTGGGCTCTGGGTATTCCTATGCTTTCAATATTAAATTAGTGTGTATGCGACATAACCAGCTTCATAATCTCTATGCTGATATATTCCCATATTGTTGATAACATACATAATTACACATAATACTTATTTTATTATAGCATATTAGATCCTAACCGCTGATTTACGTCAGAGCTGGCTTCAGTGTCTAGATTATCTATGCGGGCTTCAAGCTAATTTCAATATACACGTTTTGAAATGGCCTTCATTTCCTTTAAAAGTGTTGACTTATAAGTCGGTTCATAGAATTATAAGCACATTGCTTCTTTGATCGAGGTTTAGTACAATAACAAATATTAATATTTTCCACAACAAAACGCACTTTATACACAAACTTATATTTCAATCGAATATGATTAATAATCAAAAAAAAAAAAAAAATAAATTCAATTTCGTGGTATTTTTCGATCGTGTAGTTCATCTGTTCTTTTACGGGGTGATTTCAGCAACAGGAGCAGGACCCCACTAACTTGTACATGGCCAACTTGCCGCCGCACTTCAAGGAGAATGACGTCGACCAGTTGCTGGCTAAGTTCGGACAGGTCGTTTCCACGCGGATCCTGCGCGACACTCACGGCCACAGCAAAGGGGTTGGCTTCGCAAGAATGGAGTCCAGGGAGAAATGCGAACAGATCATTCAAGTATTTATATATCAATAAATTATCTATGTCTTCATATAAAACATAGATTGACAATTTATCTATATCATTAAGCATTTTCACACTATTAGTGACTGCGAAACCTTAATAACCCAAACGATATTAATAACTATTTCTTTAATATTCCTTCTGCAAGCAATGTCTCTACTTCAAAAATGACGTACTACGAATTCAATCGATTCTGTAACAACACTTTAAAGCTTCAATGCATTTCTGAATTTGATATTGCTTCTTATATTAAATCTATAAAATCTAATTCACTAGGAAAGGACGGAATAAGCAAAGATATGATTCTTTTGACGCTTCTTCGTACATTAGATGTTTACATTTTATTACACATATTATAAATTTTTCATTGTCTACTTTTACTGTTCCTAGTCAATGGAAGGAGGCAATTGTGATACCACTACCTAAACTAGAAAGTCCTAAAAATTTCAAAGATCTATGTTCCTTTAGTATCTTACCGTTTTTGTCAAAATTACTGGAATAGGCTGTGTATACTCAACTTATTAAATACATTGAAAAAAATAACATTTTACCTTTGTTCCAATCAAGGTTCCGTAAAGGCCGAGATACTGTTCTGCTGGACGTTACTGACAATATCCTTGCTAACCAAGATCTTAGCGAAGGCACTATTTTAACGTTTTTAGATTTTTTCCAGGGCTTTTGACAGTCTTGATATATGGTTACTATTAACTAAATTGGGTTGTTATGGGCTGGATTATAAAACATGGAGTTGGTTTAATAGTTATTTGTCGGGACGATCGCAAAGCTGTAAAACTGACTAGAAGCGACGATTCTATCGCATTTTCTAATCAAAGAATCGTTGAACGGAGAGTTGATCAAGGCTCTTTTCTTGGTCTCCTACTTTTTATTTTATACACTGCAGTTCTTGTGAAAGTTATCCATAATTGTAAATTCCATTGTTGCTGATGATGCATGCTGATGACGTTCAACTTTACATTTCGGCAAAACCATTAGCTATCGGTAATGTTGTCATAAAAATTAATGAAGACCTCGATTGGATTGGTAAATGGTCACGCAGAAACTTTCTACTTCTAAATCCTTTAAAATCGATATATATGGTTTTTGGAACCAAACTTCATCGTAACACAATTTTACCTAAAAATATTAAGGTTGAAATTGAGGGAAAAGAAATAGGCTGCACACATGAAACCAGGGATCTAAGTATTACCTTTGATAGTTATATATATACGTTTTGAAAAACACGTTAATAATAGGGACAGAAATTGTTTTTATCGTTTAAGAGTCTTGTACAAAATCCGTCATCTTCTTTCCGCTAAAACTCGTATTCACTTATCCGAATCATTAATTCTCTCAAAATTAAATTACGGTAATGTTGTTTATGGACTTTGTCTTCTTTCTAAGATACGCCGGATGATTCAACGAGTGCAAAATGCATACTATCGATTCTGTTTCGAAATTCCAGCTCTTAGTCATATCTCTCCACATCTTTGCAAATCGTCCATTGTTAACATGGAATTGCGTAGGCAGTTACATTTAGCTTCTCTTTTATTCGGGATTTAAAAATTTAAGACACCAGAACATTTATATTCTAAAATAAAGTTTTCTACTCACCGAGACAGATTAAATGCAAGAAGTGCACGTACTTATCTCTCCTATTACAAGCATAAAACTATCTCATTTACAGGCAGTTTTTGTCATCAGGTCAACAAGTGTTGGAATAATATACCTCCGCCTATGCGTCAATGTAACTCGGTTTTTAGTTTTAAAATATATTTTAAACAGTTCTTATTGAAAGACTTGATAGTGACTTATAATACAAATTTATGGTTAACACTTTTTACTATGTTCTTGGCAACATATTTATTTACATGAAGCTATTGCAATTACAATCATCAATAAAAAATTATAGATTAACATTAAGAGCAACATGTCTCCTTCACTGCGAACGCATCGCGGGCGATAGCTTAAAATCAGTGTTTCACCTCCAGTAAGTGAATAATCCACTGAGCTACGGCCTTTTGTACCATAGCAGTACACACAACACTCTCATGTCTATACAATGTGTCAATGTAGTTCATGTGGTTATATAACGAAAGTTCTTTTGTTAATGTATATGTATGTGTGTTACATTTTTTGGCTACGATAAACGATTTATCTATCTATCTATCTAATAATAAATAAGCAAATACAACAGTGAATACTCTATTAATTAAACTCTTTAAAACACCATGTTGTAAAATCAAACTGGGGATTAGACGTTTGTTTCTGGAGTAAGTACGTCAGGGTGAATTGCAATTTTGGTACTAATTATAATTTTTTGAAAACGAAATTCATAATTTCAGATGTTTAACGGTAACTCGATACCAGGCGCCAAAGAGCCACTGTTAGTAAAATTTGCCGACGGCGGCAACAAGAAGAAAGCGTTATACAAGCAAAATGACAACAACGGCAGAGTGTGGCGGGACAACAACGATACCCTTACACAGGTATTTTTCTAATCTATTTATATAAAATACATAACAATATTTGCCAGTGAGAGACCATCCAAAATCAATAAATTTTAAACTCATGGGTTATATAAATCTCTTATGCTAATTCTCTATCTTAATTACCAAATTGCTCATAACTTATTTATATAATAAATTTTTCTGTCAATAAATAAAGCAATATTATTGTTGTATATTTGTTGAATCTTTTCAAACGCGTTACAACAAAAATGTACCAGTAGCAAGGTGGACTATGGCACTGCTACTAATTTTTTTTATTGTACCATCAGTGAGAAATAGTGTTAAATGGTAATGTAAGAAGAACGTTAAACTATAATAGTATGTCTGTAGAAAAAGCAACACTGCATTTAAAACTTTTAATACCGCGGGCAGAGAGATTTATATAATTTTTATACTGTGTATTAAGAGATCACCTCCGAAAACGAAGACAGACGATAGTACTAATGACACCTTTAATGATGAGACGGAAAACAAATCGATCCTGATAAAAAAAAAATCATATTTTTAAATCGTTTTATTAGCATTGTTTAGTGCAGCTAAATGAAACAATAGTTTCATAAAAAATACATTAGTTTACTAAAAAAAAACAGCAATGAAACACAAAATCAAAAACAGCTGATGCTTCAATCAACGAACGCCCGAGCGCGGCGCGACCGCGCCGGCACATAACTATCGCACAAATAATTATTTAAAACATTTGTCTAAATAACTAACTCATCTACTTTTCCACTTTGCTAGTCTTTACGTAGCTACTTTCTTTCAAATTCACCGGTTTAATAAAGTAAGTACCGGGTACCGGTCCGAAACACACTGTATAACTATTATCCTTTCCGATACAGATTACAGTTTTTTTAACCCAATAGTATATCCCGAGACAATAGCGAACACAATAATAAATAGTCAGTATCTGGTATATTACAATGTCAGTACTCAAGGTATATAGAAAAAACGGTGGTAGGTCTCTGTCGCCGGAGACCGTCTAGGTAGGTAGGACCGCAGCTACTATTTCTGCCGCCAAACATTACTGTGTTCCGGTTTGAATGACGCTGAAGCTAATGAAATTACTAAACTAACGAAACTTAACATCTTACGTCTCCAGGCGACGAGTGCAATGTGGTGCGGTGTATGTCATCTTAACTAATGCCACGTTGTTATAGGCAGGCGTATCATTTACCATCAGATGAACGTCTCGCTCGTCTCGTCGCCTCGTTGAAAAAAAATACGACTATTGAATAATATTTTTAAATGATACGCAGAAAGGGTATTAAATTTTATTAAGTGCTGTTTTCAACTTTTTTGTTATATTACTTGTGACTAACTACTATTGTAAATATTGATGATACGGGATCTGTAGAGACGTTGAGCAGACGGTATGGTTCCAGGCGATGAGCGTGAGCGGCGTGTACGCGGGCGCGGCAGGCGTGGGCGTCGGTGCGGCTGGCGTGGGCGCGGGCGAGTGCGCTAGTGTGTACCGCGGCGGCGGTGTATACGGCGTGGCGTACCACCCGCAGCTGCACGCGCACCCTGCCGCCTGGCTGGCGCCTTACGCCGCGCTGCTGCCCCCTGCGCACGCGCCGCACCACGCGCACGCTGCGCATGCGCCGCACCCAGCTCACATACCTATGGACTCCGTGCCAAGCCAATACGTAAGTACTTGTACAATACGTAAGTAATACTTTAAATCCTTTAATAACATTTCGAACCTTTATTACGATATTTACAAAATAGTGTTTTATTTTAATTTTCTTACCTTATAAGAATGTATATACATATATATATGACTCTAATTTTATATATAAATAATTATAATTGTTCTCAATTTTAGTTATTCAATATCGAAGAGTATTTCTGGTAGTGAAATTGCAATGGAAGTATATATTTGTGTGATCAAGAAGTTACGATGTTATTAAATATAATGGTAATACTTAAGGGATATCCATTTTATTTATGATTTTTTATTGGTAAACACTTCCACATAATTGTGTAATTCTCCAATTTGAATGGTGTTGCAGCTCATAACTGCAACTACGTACTAATACAAAAAAAAGTGTAAACTCTACGCCCAGTCATGTTTTGGTAAAACATTTTCATGACTGCACAAACTTATAGAGAAGACGGAGGTAAAAACGGCTGATGTTAATATAAACCTAAAGAGGAATATTCAGTCAAAATTAAAACTAACAAGGGACTGAATTTTTTTCCTTTTCCAGGTAAACTGGGACAGCTTAAGGCCGGAAAATGAATTATACGTGAGTGTCCATGTTAACTTGCCGAGTTGAACGCTCTTCACAGCAAATAATCACACCCGTACCCTTCGCTTGACTGTAATCGCAACTTATGTGTTCTGTTGTAATTTCCACCGCTTACCGGTTCAATTATAACATTGTATAGAAACGAATTGTTTTAAATTGATGTTCCAGTATTTCCCGACGCCGCCGTACCAGTTCTTCGCAGGCCCCACTCCGCCGATCATTCAGATGCCGATGGAGAGCGAGCATGCGTCGACAGCTGCGTCGCCGGACGAGGCCTACCAAACCTACCCGCCCTCCAAGTAGACCGTAAGCTACGCTACAATCCATGCTGTACACGAGCCAAAAATCAAAGCAACTGTGACTTTTACGATGTTAATTTGTTTTAGTTTTAATTTGCGGCCGTTGTAGACTTCATCGAAAGCTCAGTCCCGCGACGCTGCCCTGCGGCGTCGCCGGCGCCTAGTTATTAAGTCTAATTTTACCTGGCTCCTATCGCCACGACTATTTATTTTCTCGGTGAGCTTCGTCTCCGATCCTCTTTAGCTTTACGCTGGACGTTTGATTCGCTGTGATGTTTTGATGAGGTCTTTTGACGGTTCGAGGAGAGGATTTGATGTATAGAAATAGCTGCAATTTTAAATGTGTTTTGACATTATAATTTTATTATTGTTTTATGGAAATTTAAATCTAAGGTTTAGGCGCAGGTTTTGAACACGTTGACAAGATTATTTAAGGTAGTTAGGTATTTATTTTAGCATAGTATAATTTCACGATTGAATTTTAAATTTGGATTTATCCTCAGAACGGGAATATACATTATTATTTTTGATTCAGTGTCATATATAGTAAGCTAACAGGAAATTTAAAATTTCGTAATGAATACATCAAACATTAATAATATAAAATAAATCGTGCAATCCGGATATTCTAATGAAGGACGTGTGAGAAAACAAGGATTAAAATAAAAAGTTTTGTAAAAGTAATATTTCCTAAGCGTATTTTGAAAGTAGAAAGAGCAATATCTGAAGTGGTTAAGATATATCTGAAAATGGTCATATCATGTTGAAAGGTTATACTAACAAAATTATAATGGTAAAGAAACCGGCTTAGGTTTGTTATGATTAAAAAAAAATCGATTAGACCTTGTGTGAAAAATGTATTGGGAAGATTTAGAATCTTCTGTTGAGACGTGAGTATTTTTAAAATACAATTGAAAGTTGGTCTTTATATTGTCATGTTGTAGGTAAACGGCAATTTATGATGAAAAATATTTTGCTTGTGAAAAAATAATAAAGTAAAAGTCTGTGGACATTTAAACCACCGCGTGTTATGGATGGAACGATGTATGTACGTCCAAAGGTATTTGAGATGGTGCTTTAAACGGTTTATTTGGAAATGGTTTTATACCAATGAACAACACAGTATTACCTACATTAAAACAAGGTTTCTGGTGCAGTCTTCCAAGGATCGTATCTAATTTTAAAACACTTTCATTAAATTTATAACTTTTCCAAAGCAAACTAATTTTAACACCTTGTGCCTGACCATCTCGGCCGCTTGTGTTTTACAGTATCTCCAGACAATTACCTTCATAACACTCCACGCGCATGTTAAATGACGTATGCATTCCCATAAGTTCTCATCATTATTCTACGCGTAACTTTGCCATATTGTTTTAGCAGTTTTCAAAACAGAAGCTTCGTCAGGAATTATCATTTCTTTAAACTTGTACTCAAGGAAAATACTCTTTCCTATTTGATAACGTCGTTGCCAAACCCGTCAGACTGAATTATATAAAGGAAACTTCCAATAATTTATTTCTCGATCCACGTTTAATTAATATTGAAAATAGATTCGACATAAGTAGCAGCCCTCGGGAAGGTCGGCAGAGTCCCACTCGAGCTCGACTTGCTGAGCGAGTGCGCGGGTTGTGGAGACGCCCGATGACCCTAGCGCGCTGCCCAGAGCAGCTAATGCGACTAATGTGGCAACATTTAGCAATAAGCAGTTGTATGTAAAGTCTATTTATACATTTTACGAGTCTATACAAATTTTTGTACGTTGGAACTCATGTTTTAATTATGTGACTAACGAAGTGATCCTTTTTTGAGAATCATGTACTGAATCAACCGTAGTTATTTTTAGGCGGTCGGCACATTCCACTAGTAAACTTCAAATAAAAAAATTCCACGATTGATTTCCACATTATGAATTAAAATGGATTCGAAATCCTAAGTGTCTGTGCCATTTTGGCATTATCAAACACGTTTTGTACCATCACGTAGGTTTTGGGTACACTTTATGACTTTATATGAAATTTAATATTTTTATATTGAATATATATAAATTATACATCGATATGTATACATGTATATACATTGTTGATGGGTACGAGTAAAACCTACTATATCGCAACTGTTTAATTCTATTTTGGCACGTCGAGAGTTTCATCAGAACCAAAGTATACAAATCATTAAAATCGAGTAAGATGTAGGAAAATATTTATACAACTCAGGGACTGAAGACTAGATAAATGTTTGATATATTAACTGTATTTTATCTGACTTTATTCAAAACCTGTGGACCGACTAAACAAAAATACAGGAACTGATATTAGCTTATAACAGGTTTTGAATGAATAACGTAGATTTTGGACACTCTAGTAGTACTGTTTATTTTTTTTACATCATTTACAACAGATATAAGCTGAATTTGCATTATTGTTTTGTTAATCTAAAAATACTTTTTTTTTATGTAGCTTAATAGATGCCTAAACAATAACATTTCTTGAAATCGTGATAAAAATACTACATCTTAATGATAACGTCAAGGCATCAATCTTAATTGGCAACCTTCATGCTAACATTTTCTTTAAAGATGAAGGTTTGCTGTAGCCCTCTGAACATTAATATCTTTTCATAATTTATCAGCAATGTGCTACAATTCGTGTAAAAAAAAGGAAGGTGCATTATTCGACTAAAACGTTCTTAACCATTGTGCACCGCCGATCAGTATAATGTGCCCGTATTCTTTGATCGAGCAAAATGTAATGAACTGATAAAAAACCGCCTTTACTTCTTGTGAAAAATTTTAAAACCTCGAAGTGCAACGTACCAGCGACTACGTTTGGTATTTAGTTAAGTAATTTGATCGATTAGTGTTCAAAGTACACAGTGGCTTCCTGTTAAATCAGTCTTCCGATAGATATTTCCGCTATATTTTTTTTAAACGATGTCAAAGCCTTATAAACTCATATTAATTTTACGAATACTTGTACAGACATGTGCTTCTTATTTTCTAACGATCGTTCGTGAGCATTCATAGAATACATCAAACTATTTTGTCTTACCTTTATATTAGTATAATCGAATAAATTTCATTAAAAAACGTTATAACATTGTTCCCGTAATTACAATTTAAAATTAATAAGACAGAATAATTTAAAGTGATTTATTTGTTACAGTTTGTAGCGTAGATAGCGTGGCACGATCCCGTTGTGTAAAGTAGCGATTACACCGTCAAAAGCGAAAATGTTTACAGCAAGAATTTATTTTTTTATAGCTTTCCTTCCATTATAAGCAATAAAATTGATTTCATGGTAGTGCCTTCAGCTTTGTTATATAAACATGTGGTTATAATGTAGTAGCTGCAAGTGCTTTACACAATATTTTTACAGGTAATAGAGAACTTACCGTGTTCGTAAACAAAGTAGTGGTAATGTTTAAAGTATTTTGTATTACCAACATAAACGAGATAATGTGGCTGTCTAATCGTTGCATTTTTCACACATGATGTTAAAATTTAACCCGAGAATAAGATTCTAGATGTTCCTAGTTAAAGTCACTTCAACATTCAAGGCATGTGTGATAAAGTAAATCATAATGGACATGTTTCATTATGAAGAATAGTGAAAAATATCGAAGCAGATTGAGAGCACAAAACGCATGTTGGGAAACCAATATCCAAAAACCAAAACAACTAATAAACATCATGTCGATGAAATGATTTGAAGTTTTAAGTAAAAGTTTAAAATTAAGTCATATTTTATAAGTGGTCGTGCAGAATCGTTTTGAAAGTGAAGGCGGAAAAATTAGGAAGGCGACGAATTGATGGCTAGCTATAGGACTTAGACGTAACTATAGATAGGTTAGAATAGAAAAAAATGATTCGACGCTAAGATACATAGAATAGCAATTTAGAATAATATATTTGGCGGCGACGCGGGGCGTGCACCCTCCTTGCCGGCTCTAGGGTAGTTTCCTTTGTTAGTTTATTAAATAATTTAATTTGAATGGACTGAAGCCGGTACGCCGTGCGCATGCGCTGCGCTCGTCCTAGCTCCTAAGGAATTTTAAGAAAATTAGTGAACACAGTCTTGCGATAAGTTTCAGTTGAACGAGTTTGCTTTCACCTCTTTTGTTATGTAGTGGAATAAGTGTAAACAAAGAAAATTAATTGAAAAAAAAAAAAATGGTCAGAAGTGTCAATACGAATGTATTTGTCCAATGTGTATTAATATAGAGTGGTGTTCTACCCAGCAGACTAGTCTAGATCGTAGTATAGTATAGATAAAAATTTAGTTAGGTAGCCTAGGAATACGAAATGCAAAAAATAAAACTTGATAAAATGTAAAAAAAAAGAAACGAAATTGTTGGTAAGAAAGAATATTTTTAAGGGACATGTTGCTTCGTTGTGTTATGATGTGGGGTTTGGCATAACTATGATAATAGTCTAAATGCATTTCTCGCAGAGAAGTCAGAGGAAAGTTATGTATCTATTTTGTTACAAAGTGTTTGCAAGTTTCTATATAGTGCTATGAGCATTTTACGTGACCCGCATTATTTATAGTTATGCTGAATGGATACTAAATATATAAATAAAAACAAAATGGTACTAAGAAGCATGTTTTATTGTGACGAGTCGTGTTCCTTTGCATTGAACATATTTTGTAAGAGCAAATGATTGAAATAAAACAAGCAAAACCAAATGATTTTCTTTTATTCAACTTTTTAACTTTCCACTTGTACCTTACCCGGCGCATGGGCTAATGACACTAGACTCTCGTGGAGAATAAAAAAAAAACTTTTTATTACAGTTGAGTCATTGTAACTGAAAACGGAACTGATATAACTTAGATAAAACATTTAATAACAAAATGAAAAAGTAGGAATCAATTGATGTTATTGTAAAAGACAATTTTAATCATTCGCAAAGAAAATTAACTGTTTGAATTAATCTCCGGTGGTAGGTCTCTGTTCTTTACAATGATTGTACGAACACATACAGAGAGTTGGAGTATACAATTGTAACCAGCTCCCCAATGACGTGTTACTGTTTAGAAATGGACCACCCGTTAGCTCCGTTTTATCAAAAACTATGTAAGGAGAGACCACCGCAGGGCCTATTTCTGCTGCAAAACATTGTAGGCAAATATTACTGTGTTACAGTTTACACGAACATTGTTATAGGCGGGCGTATCACTTACCGCTAGTAAAATGTTTTGCTAGTTTCGTCGTAAACTTTACTGCCGCTTTGGCGTAGAGGTTCAGCGTTTACCCTATAACACGCATGCCCTGGTTCGATTTTGGGGTGAAATGTTGTGGAGTTTGGTCGGATGCAGTTTTTCGACCCTGACTATTGTAAATCTAGTTATATAACAAAGCTACTGCTGGTACATAGTCCACTACTGTCAACATAAAAGAATCAGCGAATTCTGGGCAAGCACGCTACACCATCAACGGCCTCATTGTCACATACCACGTAAAATTGAGGTCGAAAGTATTGTTCATCATAGAAAAAAAAAATGTACAGTTTATAGATGCCTCAAATATTCTTTGTTATGCAGACTCCATTGCGTGTTTAGATTTAAATATTCGCACGGTGTTGTCGCATGAACCACTGACAAGCAATGATGGATTCGACCAGTCGCAGCAAAGTACATTATTTTCGTGGCCAGTCAAGTCGTACAGCGGGGTTTTCGGGCTAAAAACAGAAATACGTTAACAGTGTGCAAATATTATAAAATGGGAGAATTTTTTTTTAAAAGCAATTACACTTTATTGGCAGTAGGTCTCTGTTGCTGGACACCACCTAGGAATGTGCTTATATCAATTGCTCAAACATTAGTGTGCGAACGTTACTGTGTTCTGATTCGAAGGACGTTGTTGCTAGTGAATTTACCCCAGTAACGATATAACGTCCTGTCTCAAGGTGACAAGTAACATGTAGTTAGTGAATTATATTTCTAACCAGATTTTATTATTATGGGCGTATTATTAATTATGTGAACGCCTCACTCAAAAAACAAAAATAAATAACTACCACTTTACAAAATACAAGTTAAACCCACTACACACCTCCGAGTTTCCCACAGTTTAACCTGTCCATGATACCCAGCGGAAAGGAAAAGGGTGTCACGTGTTTTAGACCACCGCACTGATTGCACCCAGCCCGTGTGAGATGTGAATGTTGTTTTTACAATACTTTCTAAAATTTAAAAATTATTTATGTTAAATAAATATTAAAAAAGAATATTTTTCAAATAAACTAAAGAATTTTAAAGAATAGTACAGTTAAATTTATTTTTACCTGTTGATCGTGGATCATATATTCGCACATGTCTGTCGGCAGAAGCTGTTATGATACTATTGTTCAGCGGCGACCAGTCAGCGTCAAAAAATGCTTTATTTCCTAATTGAATAAATCACATAATTAAAAAAATATCATAATAAAAAAGACAGCCACATTTAGATGGGTTTTTCTTTATTTAGCAAGAGGATGAGAGGAGCCAGATGTTCATCAATTAGTAATTGAAACGTTTGTCCATAACAATGGGTGCTAGATAAGATAATGTATACTACACCACACAGCATTGATCACCTAAAGACATAACAATCTTCAAACTGGAACACAATGTTTGCAGACTACTGTTTGGCAGCAAAGAATTAAGATTTGCAGTCATTAGACCTTCAAACAGTCATCACCAGGATTAATGGTCACGAAATTATAAAATGTAACTAGTCATTGAAATTTGTATTTGTGCAATCAAGTACTGAAATTTTTATCAAGCTATAAAACAATTTCTATGTTTTCATATCTCTTGAGTGGAGCTAGCGAACCACATGCATGGTGTGGTAAAGCAATAGTAAAAAGTTTACTTATTGAATAGTATGTAAAGAAAAAAAAGGCAAGTAAATTGAGTTATATCATCCTAGATAGATTTAGCACTCACCAGCAATTTCCTGTTTGATACCACCAAGTTCACAATCCCACAATTTTAATAAATGGTCCCAACTGCTAGACAGTAATGTGTTATAATCAATCCATTGTACTGCAGATACTGCCTCTCTGTGGCCTTTCATAATTGTCTTTGATTCCTATCAAAACATTAAATAAAATAGTCAATGTATTAAGAAAACACCTTTACATATTAACCCCACTGTTATTGTAAATCTGGTGCCATAACACTATTGCCAGGTTCTGACTGTCAGTATACACCATGTGAAAATGAAGTTAAGGTTTAGCCCATTGTAGATAAAAAAAGGCATTACAATTATACATCTTAATTCCTTGGACAATTTGTCTTGATACTTATTCCAGAATTTCTGTTGCAAAAAAAAATATAATATTTATTAGTTTATTTTACCCTGGAATGTCCTTGTTCCGGTTTACTTCTTTTTTTTGCAGGAACATTGTCTTCATCTGTCAAACCTAAGGATAAAACAGTTGTTTTCAAAGGAAACACTAATTGTTCTAACAAGAGCAGGCAAAACTGTTGGTAAATCTTTTATTTTACTCACTGGCACTCCAAATGCATATATTATTATCCCAACTGCCAGTTGCAAAATGTTTTGCATCTGCAGCCACTGCAAGGCACTCCACACTTTTATCATGTCCCCGACATGTAACTACACAATCAACCGAATTTCTAGTTACATTCCACACCCACAACATTGCAGATTGATCATGTGAACAGCTAAAACAAAATCCATATAAAACTACGTGAATAAGAAAGCCTAGCCAACTAAACTAATGAATGAAGCCTAGCTAAAATATATTTAAATAATTTTTAAAAATTTTGCATTGATAAATTTTTCAACTTAATACTTGCGTTTATTAAAATGTTTTTACATTTATTTTATTATCCCGACTTTACGACAGATCGGCCAACATGCTGACTGTGACCTGGTGACCATGGCTACTACAAAAGTCAAAATGTCAGGAAAATAAAAAAAAACATGATAAAAACTCAAAAAAATTGTTTTATTAAATGTGTAATATTTGCCTAAATATAACAAAACATTAATGTTTGCATGCCTATGTAATGTTTAATAAATTTGCTCCAAAAATTATAACAAATCAATATATTTTATTGGGGGTTATTTAATACAATTTTTTTATCAATGCAGTATTCTATTTACTTGTAATAAAATGGTTTTTAAAATATATTAATGATAACTTACACCATTATGACAAAAATATATAATAAAAAAATTACCTAGCGAAGACTGCCTGATCACCCTCAAGTGAAACCCATGAAACACCTTTAACAGGTGACGTATGACCAGGAATTGCTAGCTTATGTTGACCTTTTGTGTTCCAAATATGAATGCTATTATCATAACTGCCTGAGAGAATCCTGAAATTTATAATTACTATAAATGGTAGCTGGGAGCAAATGAAACAAGTAGCTTACAGTCAGTAGTAATCTTCCTTGAGAGAAGGCATATGAGAAGCAATGGATTAACTGTCTAATGATGATTATAAAGATTATTTGTTAATATTAATTTAATATAGCAATCACAATTTTACATAAATAAATACATAGGTTGAGACTAGACATATTAAATAAAATGTTTAGATGGCACATTATATTATGCTTGACAAACATGTTTATTATATCCTACTCCCATTATCATTAATGTACTAAAAACATAATTTGAAATACATACTACTCACCAGCTATCATGCGTATGAACTGCGGAGACCCAATCATCATGCATTAAACATTCTTGAGGTTTAGGGGCTGGAAACCTTTCGAGGTATTCTATTTCCAAGGTATCTTCTGTAGATACTCCTTTTTCTTGAAGATGTTCAATCATTGACGTACAAAGCAATTCCCCACATACCAAAAAGTCAAATTCCACTGGTATTTTGATTGAAGGTTTTGTTTCTTTCAGGACTGCATTAACTAAGGTATTAAGGTCAGAAGATTGAACAACACTTTGAATAGCGTAAGGGTTGTCAGGTATCGCATATCTATAAATTAAAGAATAAAATTATAGGTAGACATGTGCAGAGTGAAAACAAACACGCCGGAAATGTATAATTGCATATCTTACTGTTCCTGTTTAGTTACAAATCGCATTTGAAGCTGAACATCTACTTTTTCTGCAGCCATTATTTTTAACACTAGTTTAATATACAAAAAATTAAAAGAAAAAACTACTTCTAACCAAGATACGCAAGATATGACATTGATTACAGTTTGACAGTTAATGTTAGCGATAGACGTATATACGTGACAAAGGTTTTAAAACCAGCTATTTGCTTTCAAGTATGCAGACGAGTTGCCTGAGTAAAATACTTTCGAGTATGTAATACTCTTAAATTTTTTTATAGACACGATGTAGCCGGTCGCGAGACACAATTTATGGAAGATTTGTACCAACTATCCATTGCATTGCGTACGTTTTGCTATACCTACGCTGTGTAGTGTTAACAAAACCCGTAATGTACGCCGCATAAGTTTAATTTTTATACTTTAATGAACATGTAGTTATATACTTAGAAATACTTCGAAGACTTACAAGCTTGAATAGTGTAATGAATCTTTACGATTTTATTAATAAAGTATGTTACTGTATTAGTTTAAATAATAATTTTTTCTAAAAGGTTTTTTTACTACGCTAGAACGATTACGTTGTTTAATCATTAATAATTATGATTAACATAGGTTTTATAATCATGATCTCCGATTCAACTATCAAATTGTAAACATGAAATGTTACATTTATAAAATTAATTCCTAAAACTGCTTTATCAATTAAACTTTTTTTTAGTTGTCATCTTTTCATATTAACATCAAAAAATATGTACTTAATATTATAAATTTAAACCATTATTTAATTTTTGTATATGTTTTTTATTTTTAACCTAATTAAATTTTCCTTTATCAATATATTAAATTCGTAAATGAATAGGACGATGAGGAAAGTTTTAATGTATTTTGAACTCTGGTTTTAAAATAAATTCGGGCAGCTCTGGTCTTACAAGAACGACTCGTGACAAGTGTTAAGCCCTCAAAGACATCTACTACAAAATCAAACTTTAAAATTATTACTGTAAAGACTATAATCGTACTAAAGAAAATCGAAGTATAATACTTAAAAAGTATTTCTGTTTTTGTTAGATTAGTGCGATGATATTTTTTAAAGGTTTATATTGAGATTTATTTTTAGTATCCAGCCTTTGCAATTATAACAATTAAAAACAATATAGACAAATATGAAATGCCGAGTGTATTAAATTAATTATTACGACTGCTTTTGTAATTAAATGTTTTTTTTTTTATCACTTTTGTTATACAATAAAAATTCTCATAAATATTGATGATTTGTAAAATTTTTGAATTGAAATTAATAGTTTAATGTACTATATATTTATACGTTTTGTTTTTAATTTTTATTAAATGTTTACTTTATATTTTATTTATTATATTCTAAATTACTGTGTAGTCTTAACGTAATCTACATTTAATCCATCAGTAAATTGCACCATTTCTATACGATCCAAAAAATATTCATATTTAATAAACAATGGTTAATACATTTTTACTTCTCTTTTAATAATATTTATTTTTATTATTAAAGGAAAATAAAATAACGTCTCAAGTGGTGATTGTTTTGTACAATTTATTTTACACTGTATTACTTGTTAATAAGGTTTAATTTTCAAGAAAAAGCTTAAAAGTATTGTAAGATCTTGTTTCTAGTCTACGCATGCCTAGTTAATATATTTTTTTCATTGTTTAGAGGAGCAAAGAGCCTAAATCTTTGTTCGTTTCATATATACAAAATTAGAATTGAAATTATGTTTTGAGATATACTTTGCTAATTAATTAATGGTATAATTATGTAAATAAATTGACAGAAAAAGTAATTAATGAAAATTACTGTACGTTATATATGTAAATGCAAAAATAGTAATGATTATACAGTAACGAACACGTACTTAGTACCATAAGTTGTTTAATCACAAAAAATAATAAAGGACCTACATAAAATTTAAATTTTGCTAGCAATTCTAACAAAAAGTGTTTGATTGTTTTGACATTGCCATTCATATTGACAACCAAAAATATGAAAGCATGCAACAAGCATGTAATTTTTAATAAAGGTTATCTGTCATTTACAGTAGTTAAATATTTTATTTAAATCTGCTTATTGCGTATAATTTACAATGGGTGTTAAAAGATACAATGATATTGACGGAGAAAATAAAAAATATATTTTGAACAGAAAAGCTGGACGAAGTATAATAGAACGTCGCCCTGTATTTTCACCGGATGGGGAGTATGTAAACATGAATTTGTAATTTTAATAGACATCTACCCTTATAAAAATTATACCTACTACAAAATATTTACTGTATATTTCAGATCTGTTCTTTTAATCGTAGAAAATATAGTTAGAGTGTACAATATACAAACGGGAGATTGTTATCGAACGCTCGAAACGGAAACTCCTGTTCAAGAATTAATAGCTGTACAATTTCCAGAAAATGAAGATTATAATTTGTATGGGTGTTCGGATCGAGGATGTATTACAATTTGGACATGGGACAAGGGTGCAGTGCTCAGAGAAATTGTAAGTATTTAATTCATGAAATGATACATCAATCTATATATAAAATTTCTGATACTTCCCCATCAACAAAAAAAGTTTGGTTTATTGCAATTAGATTTAAAAATTATGCACTTTCTCTAATACATTACCAACTAATCAACTTGATTTTTTCTACTTAAAAACGTTTATTACTTTCCCAAGTGCTCTTTTTTTTCACAAGTTTAAGAAAAACTATAAGAAAAAATGTTGATAAAGCATGTAATACTTAAAAAGGTTTTTAAATTTTATGCAATTTTTTTATTTTCCAGAATCTTCAAATAGAAAATGAAATGAAAGTATTAACATTTGACTTACTAGATATTAATGAATGTTTCATTGCAACTACTAGACCATCCAGTAGACAGCTTTACTTAGCTACCTACTCTGTTAAAACGGGAGGTTTATTGTATGAGTACATTGATACCAAACCTTTTTATAATGACATCTTGGGAGTTGCTCTTGGATGGTGTAATGGAGATAGATTTGCAGCATTAGTAAATGGAACAAAGTCACTTTTTGTACAAAATTTATATCAGCCACATTTGAGAACAATGTAAATATAATTAATTATTTATACAATAAAGCAAAAAAGAAAATAGTGCTATTATATATTGTTACTGTTACAAGGTTCCGAAGGTCACGGGTTCAAATCTCGGCATGTACCGATGACTTATATTTAAGTTATGTACATTTGTGAACTTAAGTAACAACAGCAAAATACAAACAGTGAAGGAAAACATTGAGAGAAAACTCGCACACTGAAATTATCTTTGTGTGTGTTTAGTGCCCCAATAAAGTAGCAACAGGCTTGCCCCTTGTTACATGGGTCCTACATCTAAACACATCTTGCGAAAAGTGAGTGTTTATTTGCCTCTGCCTACTCCTACTGGGAAAAAAGGAGTGATAATATATATAAAAAAAATACTGTTACATTGTGATGCTGGTTAATTCTATAGAACCACATTGTGCTTCCTTGCTTTGAAACAAATCTCACCTTGTACTCAGTAATATTTCTGCACTACTATTTGTCTTTAGAATCAGATTTTGTGGTAGAACTACTCTTGTAATCTTAAATATTACAAATGTCATGGAACTGTAAAAGCTATTTAAAATTATATGAAAGTTATAATTCATCAAATTAATTTTATTGTAACAGTAATTATTGTGTTTACAGAATTGTAAATCATAACAACTTCAGGATACTATCAATTGCTGCTCATCACAAAGACAATGTTATTGCAATATCGGATACATTTGGCCGTATTACTGTATTTAGAGGAAATATTTACAACTACAAATGTGTGGCCCGAGAAGTTTTACACTGGCATTTTCTTCCTCCATTTTCTATTAGTTTTTCAGTTCAAGGTAAAAAGTCATCAAAGGTTGTTAGTATCTCTCATGACAATTTATATTACACTATGGTGCCTCACATTTTTTAATACTCAAAATATAAATGAACTTGTGGTAATTTCCACAATAATAATGACATGCAAACTTAACATCTTTTTGTGTTCAGTATTGGGAACAGCCAATTTTTTAAACAAATTCATTCTTGTTTATGCTAAATACCTATAACATTTTGTATCTGCTAATAATTCAGATGTTTTATTTCACATTTCAGGAAATTATTTGTTATCAGGTGGAATGGAAAAAGTTTTAGTGAAATGGACCCTAGGTCATTTAGCTAATAAAGCTAATGAAAAAATTTTCATACCTCGTTTACCTGGAATAATAAAATTTATTACAGCTAATGACTCTCATGTTGCAATGACTCTTGCTAATAACTGTAAGTATTGCATCTTTTAAGTAAACTACCTACATGAAGGTTAACTGTGTTTAATACAGTGATATACAGCTTGTCTTCTAGCAAGGAAATTCCATTTTCAATTCCAGGGTCTCGTAAATGTTGGTTGCTCTGTTTTCAATACCATAAGGTTAACTACCACTGAAATTGTGATTATTCCGCTATAACAGCATTGTTGTGGTATGACTGTCAACCAGAATATTCTGAGAGAAAAGACTTCAGTAAACACAGACTTATTGTCAGTTAACACCATGTAATTATGTTAGTTCATGTGTTAGCCCATTTAAAACTAAAAAAATTATTCTATAAAAAAGTTTTTAACTCTATGTTCACATTGTCTTACGGCAATGTAGTGATTAAAATTTATAGTTAACACATTAAATTGCACACTGACTCACTTCAGTAAGCCAGCTAGGCATTAAGGCTTCAATTAAAATACCACAATTAGTGCATGGTGTTTTATTCCTATCACACCTAAATTTTCAACCTGTTTTTTTTTTAATATTCATAGCGGTTGTAATAGCCAGTGCTCAATTGAGAGTGGTTTCAACATTGTTGGAATGCGGAGGGTTGTCTCCAATTGCTAGAGCTATAAATACAAGACTTGTCTACCATCGACCACTGGATGCATTGCTTATGGGTGGACGTACTGGATATCTTCAGTTATACTCCACAGCCTCTGATAAAGTGCTTTACAATGTATGTAGATCTTCTTTTTCCTTTTAAAAATTTCAAAATATCTTAGGTCATCAATTTTACACTCGAATCTCTATTGTCAGAGAAAGTGTGGGTTGAGTACCACCAGACCAACTGCTTCTAACAGCAAACTAAGTATGGAAACATTACTGTTTTCCAATTTGAAGAGTGTAGTCAGTAAAATTATTTCGGAAATGTGTTACACCTCAAGGTGATAAGCACAATGTGATAAAGTGTTCATTATTATTTATTACTTATGGTCAAGTGAAAGTACTGTTGAGTAGAAAACAAAACATTAATTCATGATTGTTGATATAACATGTCCAGTCTGTGTGAATAGAATGGACATATTCTCGATTAAAATCTTATAATTTACTTTCTTCAGCACAAACAAATTAAATAACAAAAAAAATGTTAAGCAAATATATAAAATAATTCACTTGTTGCACAGATTGATATAACAGAAATGAACAGTATACCAGCAGAAAGGCAAAATCTATTGCCCTTAGAGACAGAAATAACTTGTACTACTGTCAGCGGTAACGGTTCCTGGTTAGTAACATCTGAATACAGGAATGACGGTGTTAACTACCCTGAAGAAAAACTGAAATTCTGGTCGGCACAAATTAAAAGTACATCACCATTTAAACTGAACACATGTGTTAACCTTTCTCATGGTGGTTGTAAGGTAGTGTCCCTAGCCGTGAACTTCAGGGGTGAATGTTGCGTTTCGGCGGGTGATGATCAGAAAATTAGAATATGGCGACGGGAGAATACGCTACAACAACATCGGAAGAAAGTCTCTTGGAATTGTGTTACGACTTGTTACTACTCATCAGGAACGGCACACTTTCTGTCACATGGAATAATGAACAATTATAAAGTTGGTGAAAAGTTGGATAAAGGTCGAATCGAGACAATGCCTTATTTGAAAGAAACTAGAAAAAAGGATGATATTATTGCAAAGATTTTTAATATACACAAAGAAAATACTATAGTTAATGACCAGTTAATTGATAATGGTCTGAACATTAACAAAGAGTTTAATATGGGAGGTGTGGCTATCTCGCAGGATGGGTCATTAATTGCTGCATGGTTTGGATGCAAATTAACTTTATGGGATACACATTTATGCAATCTTAGGACAACGCTCTCACATCCTCTACTAAGACCTAAAGGTGTACATGTTGAATTTGGAAGCAATGATGCTGCACATTATGTGAGTATTCCAGAATTTTTTTTTTAGTCAAACTATTTTTCTTCTCCTTTTTTTTACCTACAATAGGTTAACTATTAAACCCAAATTCACATTCTGTTAAGTGACAGTGATGTAATGGACGATGAAATTCGTTTGCCACAAATATTTTGCTTCTCATATGTTGAAAGTAGCACAGCTGTGCCACTATGGCGGCAAAAATATTATATCTATATCGGTTATAAATTAACTTATTATTTCACAGTTAGTTTGTACGACGGAAAAATGCCTTGCTGTGTGGAGTTTGCTGTCTTTAAGTGTTAAATGGTATGTTCAACTGAATACAACATGCCTTGCCGCTGATCCGTCTACAAACAAGATGGCCGTCGTAACAGATAATAATGACGGTAATAAACATTTTTTTAATGTAACAGTAAAATTAAGCAATATGTTTGCCATAATAATGTAGCCCTAGTTAGGAATTTATACACTGAATGACATTGTGTTCGTGGCTATGATACACAAGATGTTAGCCTAGTTACTGTAGTGTACCCAGAACACGGTAATATTTGCAAACTACTGTATAGATGGTCTCCAGCACCGGATATGCCACCAGTCAATTGTATCTCCTCCCATTTTTTACTTTACTATGCTATGCCTTAAATTATTATTACTATTCACATAACTTTAATGACAAACAACACGTTTAATTTTAAAGTGTAATAAACAGTGATTAAGATATTTTTTTATCTAATATTAAATGTAATTTAATTTTTAACACCTTTAGTGACCCCTGAGGAGGCATATATTTATTGCAATTCACAATGTATTTTATCTAATGTGTTCTAGATCTAGTTAATATTAATCATTGTCCATTGTAATTACAGTGTATGTCTTCACTCCACATAATTCAACTCCATTGTTGGTACAGAAATGTCTTTTAGATCCCCGGACTGGTATTTTCAAGCAGAGCACATTTGGTGCATCTTCAAAAGACGATACAAAACTTTACATGATGCGAAACAATTCCGTAAGTTCTTCGCCCAGTTCGATTAATGTGGTATTTTTATGTTTAAGTATAATTTAAATGTTATCTTCTTTTCAGGAGATTTATTGCTTGGAGCCGGCGCAATCTGAAGAAGGTAGATTGGAAGCTGTATCCCGGCGTAATGTACCGACGAGCAAGTTCGGCGCGCTGCTCGCCGAGCACCACGTGTCGGAGGTTCGTTCCGCGCAGCCCGCCGCATTACAACCGGAAATATTTTCTACTGGAAGAAACATCATTTCACAGGTAACACTTCTGTCTTATAAAATTAATAAATATAACATCATCATTGTTTCATCCTATTATCCACTATTACGGTTAAAATAATAATAGTATAAGGATGATAAATATTTTTATTTCTATTATTATTTTTTTAGTTTATGTCTGCCGCTCCGCACATGATGCCGCCGATGAGTCTTATATGCACTTCAATTTTGGAAAATATTGCTGGCCAAGATGAAGAGACCGATGAAAACACAAAACAGAAAGATCAAGAAGAACAATCTGATGTAGCGGAAAAAGAGACCCAGTCAAGCGATGATGAAGACGTCCAAATGTCAAACTTAGTGAAATATCCTGCTCCCAACACAACAGACTTATGGACGCCTAATTATGAAAAAGTGAAAGAGAAGAGATTAAATAAAATATTCAAAGAATCTTTTCTTGATTTACATACAACAGCTTCTATTTTTAATTAAATGATTTTTTTAAAGATGCTGTTTTTATTATTTTTAGAGAAGAAAATAATTTCTTTTGGACTGAGTTTTTTTAGTATAAAAACTGTTAAGTTCTATAAGGCTTTTCATACAAACTTTTAAGGAATATTTATTTTATTCCTATGAAAGCTTAAACAATTGCTTAATAAACAAAAGGAATAAATTAATTTTTATTCAAATCATTTGCTTTTCATAGTACTTACTGGAAAAATAACTTTTTTTTTATTTTTTTTTTAAAGTGTTTTCTCCATTTCATCTTTAAATTATCCTACTACATGTAAATAAACAATCAGTTATTGTAATAAGTCAAATATCAATCTTATTGTAATATAATTGTTAAGTAGTAATAATATTGCAAACAGATCAATCAATACATTAAATAAAAAATATTGGTAATAACATTAAATATCGCTTAGTAGTAACACAATGCTAATAAACAAACAAAATCACACTCTTATGTCTGATTATCATTGTTACAATATTTACTTTAAGATTTTAACTTGTCTTTAATCATCGCATCGTCCTCAGAAAGTAAAACACTACTACGAACAACGCTCATTAAATATGGAACTTTTGGACTCGAGTGAAATACAATTGATAGTTAAACATTATAAAACTTCAAATGTTGTAAAATGGCGTATAGAAGATTATTCGGATAAATTAGTCGGATACCTCGGAGACCATTTTAGACTTATCATTACCTTGAATTCTGGATGCGCCGATCAAGAAATTAAACTGTTTGTGAAATGCATCCCGAGGAACAACAAGTGGAAAGCTAAATATATACAAGAGATACATTTTTTTAAAAAGGAGTATATTATGCTGAGCAAACTATTCAAACATTTTCAAAATGAAGAAGGTACGATATCTATAAGGCTGGCAAGATAACCAATATACTTAGTCATTTAAGCGAAATTTCATATTTCAATCTTATTTACGAAGTTTTCAAGTGCTTATTTAGCAAGAACTTACTGATCAGTATTTGAGGTATTTTGGGTTCAATTCTGTAAATGTATGTATGACATATAATTCTCTTTTTTATATGGATAAGTTATAAAAAAATTAAATTTGTAAGAATATTTGAAAATATCGTAGAAGTGAAAATCGAATAAATTTTTTAAAATCCACAAATTTCAAAATGTGGAAATAGTAAAATTATCATAATTGAAATTTAAACTGTATATGATAATGTTCGTAAGACATCGTGATAATTAAAAAAGAATGGTGTCAACATACTTTTAATATTTGTGTATATATATAATTGTTTAGTCCCTATGGCGCCATATGCAACGTTCTTATGAAAGTTGCATTATTTGTAAGAAGATTTAAATATAATTCATAAACAATTTTAATATTACAGGTACAAGTAAATGGCGGCCCAAATTATTATATATAAGACAAGATTTATTTGTGTTCGAGGATGTCACAGAAATTGGTTATAAAATGCCTTATTTTCGCGGCTTTTTGAACTATAATGAATTATGCTCTGTTATTCGTACAATGGCAAAGTTTCACGCACAGTCTTATATTTATGAAGAAAGGAGATCTAAAGAATTAAATAGAACTTATAGGATTTGGGATGAATATAGTGAATATCTTACAGAACCTGAAAGAAATCAATCCTGGCGTAACACAGGAGGAAGAGCTGTTGTGGACTTTCTTAAAGTTTTCTCTAAATATAAAGGACAGACAGATTATATGAAGTATGTTGAAGTTGTCATTCCCATGCTTTTTGACTGTGCTGCAAATCTTATGAAACCTAGATCAGACAGCCGTAATGTTGTAGTCCATCGTGATCTCTGGGCGAATAACATATTTCAAAAACAACTAGAAAATGGGGATTATCATTCTTTAATCGTTGATTTTCAAACTGTATTGTACTGTTCTCCTATGCTGGACCTATCCTCTGTCATTTATTTTAATTCATCTAGATCTTTTCGAGATTCAAATACTGATAAACTCATAGAATTGTATTATTCCACATTAACCGATGAGTTAAAATCGGTGGGAATTGACGTAGTTAATATAATCGATAAAAAGACGATCATGAAATCATACCAAAAAAGTATAGTGTTTGGGATTACACAGGCTGCACTGATACTTCCGATAGTAGCAATGAGTGATGAAGTTAGGGAAAGAACATTTGAAGATCCAGAGACCTGTGAAAAAGTGAACGTTGTCTCAAGAAGTGAAGAGTTTATACAGTTAGCTATGATCGATGAAAGTTATCGTAATCGTGTTATTGAACTACTTGATGAAATTTCTGATAGATACATTTTTCTATCGACTTGATATTAAAATATATTTATTAGACCGTAACAAATAAAAATCTCAATTGCTATTGTTAAAGATAAAAATTAATGTCTGGTAATTACATTGGGCATTAAATATAATCTAAACATAATTTTATTTAGAATAGTTAAGCTTTTCTTTTTTTTTTAAGTACTTATCATTCTTCATTTTTAAAATATCATGTTAATATATACTAGTGCAACGTTAAATAAAATAACTTCAAGACTTTATAGTGCAAATTTATATTTTTTTAAGGTTACATGACACGCAAACGAAATATACAGCAAGTAACGATATATAATAAAGAAAAAAAAATTAAAAATATTTATAAAGGATAGTACTATCTTTTTATTTTACGAAGTGACGAAATAAGCAAGACGATCACCTAACGATAGGTGAGAGACATGCTCCATCCGCTGGTAACGTGTCGCTGATTAGAATGTTATACACTACACCACATTGTGCATGTTGATTAGAGATATGAATTAATTTACAAAGATAGTTATAAATATAATTTATAATATACTACAATTACTATTATATATGATTATTATTTTAAATAAAAAAATACTTCTGCATTAAATAGAATATAATCGTTAAAAGCCTCATTCCACTTCCTTATCAGTCAGTACAAGTATCATGCTTTTTGTTAAAATGAAAGTCACGAGATCACATGTCTTCTTCAAATACATATAAGAAAATACATACCGTGTTCTCGTTATCGACCAAATATTTACTTTATGTAACAAGATGTTATCTCTTCAATTTAGCTACACAATAGGGAAAAGCTTATCATTATTTAAATTGCATTAGTGGTTACGCTTTAATATAAATATTAAATAATTACTTGTTATAAATATTTATTTGTACATATGTTTTTGTTATATATGAGGGAAAACGAAAATTATGTTACTAAATTTTATTATCTAGCTTTAGCTCATAACCAAAAGTGTATAAGTTTATATCGGACGGCTTTGTTGACTTTTATGTACTAAAAATATTCAACGTAGTTTTTTTTAATAAAAAGTTAAGTGAATTTCCAAATGGATTCCGATAATTTTGCAACATCGTCAATAATTAAAAATCATTATATAACGGAACAAGATGTCAAATTGATTATCAAAAGTTATTTTGGAGGTAAAGATACTGTCATACAAAACTATTTTGTTTGTAAAGCAAGTGATACTATGTTGGGATTTTTGGGTGACTATTGGAAACTAAAGGTACATCTGGTGGATGATGTGAATAAAGGAAAATTAATTTCTTTCTTCATTAAAGCGATATCTACTACAAACGAAGCTAAAGCTAATATGGTAAAAGAAATGAAGCTATTTGAAAAGGAGTTATACTTTTATAATGTTATTAAAAGACAAATTGATGTTAGTGGTAAGTAAATGTATTTGATTTGACATTGGTATCCCAAGTACAACAGGAAATTAGAGATTTCACTTATTATAATTTACCAACATGAAAATTAAAAAGAAGTAATTTTTATCTATCTTATGTAATTTTTTTTAGATTTGAAACCATGGAGTGCATCTTTTATTACAGCTCTAACTGGTGCAATGGTTTTTGAAGATTTAAATTCACTAGCATATAAAACGAGAAACAAGTTCTTAAGATTCGATGATTTACACAGTTACCAAGCTTTGAGCACATTGGCCAGATTTCATGCTTCTTCTATTATATTTGAAGAAAGGAAAAGCAAGACTCTATTGAAAAAATATTGTATATTTGACGAATATAAAAACTTTCTCGATAAGGGAAGCTACGATATATCGAACCAATGGTTTGTTCAATGCATGAAAGGCGCTTTACAAGCTATTGAAAAGTTTTCTAAATACCGCAAAAATGTTAGGTTAATGGACAAAATTAGGAAACAATGGGTAGAAGTTTGGGAATCAGCTTTAAAGCACAGGGACTTCTCATCTAACCGCCGTTGTGTTATTTGTCATAGAGATCTATGGAATAATAACATGCTTTTCCACTATGAAAACACGATTGAAAATAAATCTATACCAGATGATTGTCTATTCGTAGATTTTCAAGCAGTTAGATATGAAGAGCCTGCTAGTGACGTAATGCTTCTTCTTCACTGCAATCTCGATCCAATTTTCCGTGAAAGCAAAATGGAATTGTTTTTGGATTATTACTATCAAGAACTAACGCATACTCTTTCTAAATATAACATAAAAATAAATGATATTTTTAGTAAGGATACATTTATAGATTCTGCCGAAAATAAAAAATTATGGGGTTTGATAGTAAGTGGCTGCCTTACGCCGCAGTTTTGGCTCGATGATACTCTGATCACGAAAACATTTTGTGATAATGAAAATTTTAATCGAATTTTATCTGAGGATAAGGGCACTTTTATAGTTAAAATGATGGAAGTAAACATTGAATATAAAAATACTGTCTTATCTATTTTTGAAGAAATTGTAGACAGGTATATTTTAAAGTAATCGTAAGTCATTATTTATTGTACTAAGTGCTATTTTCTTAGTACTATTTAATACAAACTTACAATTAAATCACTTAGCGTTACATAATATTTTGTACATGTTATGAGAAGATTAGTGCAAAGAAGACAAAATAAAACATTAGAAGAAATTTAAGGTTTTTTAACAGCTCTACTCCACTAATTCTTAAAATGTTTACTACGTTTGTTCCTTTTAGTGATAATATTTTTGAAAAGATCATTTCTATTACGATGTTTAGAAAATTTTCTGTACCAAGGATCGTCGTCTTGAAGCTTGCTGTAGACGTCGCAAAATGGACGAATTAAGAGTATGTAAAATAGTTCCACAAAGCTGAGTATGCTAGCGCCTAGAAATAACCCACCAGTTCCTCCAGTCGAAACTGAAAAAAGAGAATTGTTCACTTAATACTATATTAAAATAATAACCTCACGGTATCTATTATTGATTTAGGAAAGAGTATCAAACCATTTAATTAAACATTATTTTACCATTGCATGAAGGGAATGGTAGGAATGAACAAACTTTCAGGTTTAAAGGGCATTGTAACGTAAATTACTTAATTAAAGAGACTTAATATCTCATTTATCGAGGCAGAAACCAAATTTTAAAAAATTAAATTATTGCGTTATATGCTAAACTATATATTAATGAACAAATTACCCTATATACGGTTATTTTTTACATTATTTTATGATTTAGTAATTTTTACCTATTAAATCAAGTAATCCACGCACAACGTTCCTCCTGTATCGTTCGCTTGGTAAAGATTCTAATTCAATTTGCACGGATGCATGGTTTTCGTTTGTAGTTGTTCTAAAGTCTTTAACTATAGATATCTCTGCTTCAGAACATGACGGAAGGCAGTCGCATACGAGGCCAGAACGTGTTGACCATTTAGCTTTTAACCCCTTAAAATAAAATAGTTTTGAGTAAATAATATATTTCTTCCATAATTGATGCCTAAGTGTGAAAAATTGGTAGGAATATCGCCAAAAGTTTTTTTTACAACGACATTTAATAAGAGGCTAACATGAATAATTCCTGAAAAAATACAGCTACACATGTGACGAATATCAATTCCGCAACCGATAATAAGCAATGGTCGTAGGTCTCTGTTACCAGAGACCGTCTAAATGGGACCACTGCAGCGTCTATTTCTGCCGCTAAACAGTAGTGAGCAAACAACATAACTGTTTTGGTTTGAAGGGCGTTGTAGCTAGTGTAATTATTGTGGTAAATAGACTCAACAACTTATGTCTCAGGTGACGATTACAATGTGGGGTGAAGTATATCATTCTAATTAGAGTCACGTTGTTATGGGCGGGCGTATCACTTATCATCAGGTGAACGTCCCGCTTGCCTCGTTCCTTAATTGTATAAAAAAAGTGAACATAGAAAGATTTTAACGAAAAAAAAATTATTTTAGAATACAATTGTTTGTTGTATATATTTTTTATACCTCAACAAATGCATTATTGAACTTAAATATATTTAAATATGACTAACGGTGTTATCTTTTTATTATAACATTGTTATTGTTCATACATACAGTGTCGCCGACTCGTCTCGCGAGTCTACTTTAAAGTTACTCCAATGCAAATGTAATGCAACGTGAAATAATGGCATTAAAAGTGTTAATACGATTGTATAAAAAAATTATATCGCTGAAACTCACAGAAAGATCATTAACATATTTATTCAGGCAAATAAGTCCGTGTACGTTACATTTTAACTCGTCGGTTACGTTTGGCATGTAAAAGTTAGTGCAATTACAAAGTTTCAATTGCGCTGCTTTCCTGCACTGCACGGTACATGCTGTATATGAATAAAACGGATAAACATCCAAAAAGTTCTCGTCGACGTAACGACATTTTCGTTTTATTGGTGATATAAATCGGGCGCCCGCATCGTTTTCAATATTTCTTAAGGAAATAGCTCGCCTGTAAAAAGAATTCAGATCTTATATTTACAAAATATCTTTGTTAAATCATTTACTATATGGCATACCTGTAAGAAGTTTCCGGTTCTATAGATATAGCATCTATACCTATAATAGTCAAAGATGGTACCTCCTCTTCATTGGAAATATAAAGTTTTACAGGCACCATTACATTGAACTTCAGTAGCCCAGGACCTGTTGTTTTATTGCTAATCATATGCAGCCTGGGACTATTTGCTCTGAAATATTATTGTGCATTAAGTAAGTTACTTCATTAAAATGCAGAATAGTTATATTACGGCTGTCCGGATACACATAATTATGAGAAATTGATAGATAAGAAAAGATGTACTTTTCTTATTGTGTAGTTAAAATTAAATAACTTGTTATTCGTAGCTTATAACAGAAAGAACATGACATAGTATTTGAGATTTTGTGAATGCATTATCCTTGTAGGACATTTACTGTATGCAATAACATAATTTTTGATAATCTTAAATGCTAATCGTTTACAATTTAATATATCACTAAGACGTAGAAATTCAATTATTAAAGATTTGTAAAGACTGAATAAATTTTTATGGTCCAAAAATACACAATGAAATCTTATTAAAATTGTTTAACGAAAGGCTGCTTTTTATTTGATTGTTTTTGATTTTCCATTTGAACAATAGAAACAAAACAAAATCAATAATGCAGTACTTCACTTGAATAGAGTTAGCAATGTAGCAAACCCCAATTTCAGTATTTATCGGCCTAAACTCGTCGCAACAGGGAAAGTTGATCCCGTTCCAAGAGCAGTTTGAAAGCATTTCCTCACAAGGGCTTCGAACCTGGCGAAACGAATGTATTAATGTAATATATAATCTTGGTCGTATTGCAAAAATTTTATAAGTGCGATGGAACAATTTTGGTACAAAGTATTCCAATTCACTGTGTTCTAATCCAAAATCTCTGTTAAGAAGATACATATACAAGCGATTATTATTGATTCTACATCATCTTAAAAAAAAACGTTATAAATAATGAGAGATTTTCGACCAAAATGATGTAAGTAGTCTTTTCATACAATAATTTACATGTGTGATTAACATCTTAAAACAGCTAACTGGTTTTTGGTTGAAAGTCAATAACAAAATGTAATCCAGTGTCCTTCTGTCGTCTTTCTTATATCCTAACATCGTCGTCTTTTTATCACTTAAACTATACACTTTTAGTACAATAAACATATGTAAACAAATTTATTAAGTTAAACATAATTATTACTAGAGAGTTAAACCGCTAGACATTCGAGTGATAGGAACAATCAATAACATAGTGGAAAAATAAAAATGGAAACATTATACATACCAAATTTGCATAATAAGTCAGATTCCATTTGTTACACCCCTCTAAACTATTGTTAGAAGAACAAAATTCAACAAGAAAATATGTAAAACCCTTAAAATACGTGATTTCTTTTATTACATCTTCTATATTAAAGTCATGTTCTTCGCCGAATAATCTGAAAACGTGGACATTACATGTATTATCACAAAAGAATTTTATTTTGTATTTAACGTTAGTTTTCAGATTTTTCATTAGACTTTTGCTCTACTTAATAGTTCAGGTACGCATAGTAAAATTTCTGCATTCTGAAACCATGAATGGAAGCAAAGACATATGACATGAAATAGAAAAAACTTTTGATTACGCATTTTAGTTTATGAATATCAAGCTGATAAAGCAATACTATTTATATTTTTACCAATCACTAATATGATTAGTACTAATATTGCAAGGGATTTATAATTGTCGTCACACCATAACAAAAAAATCATGACTATGGACTAGTTACAGAACTTGACACAAAAAATAAGTCTCCGAAAATAATAAGCCGAATAGCTAAGAAGTGTCACCTGTCAGAAATTGCTTCGATACGACCCGTATTGTCGTTCTCACAAACAGCAACCGACGGAAAATATGTATCCCAATCTTTGTAAGTAGTTTCTACTACGAAAGAAATGGGATAATTTTGGAAAGCATCATACTGTGCAGCTATTAGCAAAGACGAGGCGTACCAACATAAGGCAACAAATATCAACCAGAATATCCTGAAAATAAAACTATTTACTTCTCTCCTACAAATCGAAAAATTTATCAAACTTTAAAGGGCTTCGTATGACAAGTTAATAAAACTTTTATAATTAACAACACAAGATTTCTACTTATTTCTTCATCATATGCGTTGAAAATTTTACTTAACTGTACCTAAACTGAAAAGATCGTACAATAACTAAGAGTCGAATAATAAAACTGACAAAACACCTTTGCGAACATCTCTACTTGTACCCCTTTAAACGTAATAGAAGTTTTAATTTTATAATTCTTGTTACCTTTCAGTCCAGTGTCTCTTGCGATCTCCTATAAATCTAAACCCATGTATGGAAGTAGTTTCCGGCAATCTTTTAATACCATTCCACCATATTTCAAAACAGCTTTTACATGTTACCGAACTCATTTTTTGATTACCTTACCTTTTAGTTTCACTGGGGACTCAGGTATGAATAAAATACACACTTGATTTTTCTTTTATTGATTAATCTCATATAAAAGATATTGGTAAAATTACGTTTAAATAAAAAATGAAGTTAGGAAAAAATTTAGTTTATTAGATAGATTTTAATCGCATCCATGAGAATACACACCTGTGTTTGTTCATTGTATTTCTCTTCAAACAATAATACAGATTTCGTGGTAGGATAAGGTTATTGCATCGCTGAATGATATTATATTAAACGTAATTGTTTATACTATTCTGTTATCGTGTTTATATTGTGTTTCCATCTTGTCGGGCCGACTAACTCATTCCAATATAATGAGTGATATTTTGTAATAGATTCATATTGTGGCGGTAACATCGTTTTAACGTCGCGAATACGCCTTTCTCTTCTACGCTTTTTTACTTCTCTCCACAGTTTTACTGTGAAATAATATACAAACTCCAATGCCGAGACGAAACTGAAGCCGGTTACGAAGCCACACGTTGACCCGATATTACCTTAGCCAAGTAAAATTTTTAAATCATTAAAAAACTTTCGATGCTATTAAAATATGTCACTTATTATGATAATAAATGTTTTGTGTATGTCTTTAATTTCATTACACTTGACATAATAAATTAGATTAGCATTTGCTAAAGAAGTATATGAAATATCTGCTTTGAAAAATATCTAACATATGCATATAAAATAACACGTACTGATCAAGTCAAACCATTTCATTATGACATTTTGTCCGTAACAGTCCGCAACTTCTCTTCCGTATTTGACGTGCACAATAGAAGTTCCAGTGAAATTTGCTCCTTGTCTATAACAATATAGGCAATATAGTTTAACTTAAATTTTGAAACTATACGATATGTGTTCGAAGCCTGTTCATAGAAAGGCCAGTGCACAAACTACGATATTATCGTATATGACAAAGTCTCACGAATATAACTTTTGGGAACAATGTTTAGCAGTTAGTATATCATTTAATAGTAATTGTTATTAAATTAAATAATGAAAAAGAGTTTCGATTCAATACAAATTGGAAGTTTTTGGCACATGATACGTCCCAATGTGAAGCGAAACTAAACTTTATATGTATGACATATAATTCTAAACTTTACCATTTAAAATGTTATAAGTAAGGCTATGAAAAATATTTTGTAAGCTCCTACATTGTTTTTGTATTCGAATATAAAAATTAAGCAAATAAATAGAAGTAAACCTATCAAGTGATACATGAGGTTATTCTCGGAAACATACCCGAATGTTATTATGAACTGTTTTCTCAACATTTATGACTATCAAAAAATAATAATTAAAAGAAATGTCTTGCCGCCTATCAGACATTTTGTCAGTGGTCATTACCTCATTATTTTGCTTCATTCTATATCCCGTTAACATGAAAAAATCGCAATCCGTTTGCAACATTAATAAGAATTTAGTCTAAAGGTACCTCATTATTGCAGTGCGTACTAAAAACCCAATTACTACCTCGCTGTACTACTAGTTTTATCGATATTGTTCTGTCTTATACTGGTCTGTATGTCCTTAGTTACTGGTTGCTTAGTGTATAGAAGTCGCTTTATAAAAACAGTTTAAAATTATGTCAAAAGCACGAGTCAATTGGAAAAAATTTTTGGTTAAACGATATTCATTATAATGGCCACTGAACACGATAAACAAGCATTAGTCTCGGTGGACTATGAAGTTTTTGGAAAAGTTCAAGGCGTTTATTTCAGAAAACATACTCAAAGAAAAGCCACTGAATTGGGTTTAAAGGGTTGGGTGATGAACACAGCTCAGGGAACCGTCATCGGTCAACTACAAGGTCCTAGAAATGCAGCTAGAGAAATGAAAACTTGGCTTCGCGAAATCGGAAGCCCCAAATCGAAGATTGAAAAAGTTGCTTTCAAGAACGAAAGCCCAATAACTAGTTACGCTTTTAAAACATTTCAAATACGTCGGTAATGTAATTTGTTACTAATTGAATGTATTGTTGTACTGGTGTTTACCTGATTTATTATATTTAAATAAAATACGCTGTTTTATTTTCACACTAACGACATAAAAATTTACATATTAGGTTTTTTTAAATTTCGGTAACTGATGACATATTAATTATTATGACTTAATAGTTTGTATAATTAGATCACTTCAGTGTAATTTCTATGTGAATAATAAAGATAAATAGAAATTTGAAATTGAAAACAAAAAAATTATCTGTTATGTTACAAATATTAGCTACTTTAGAATAATTGTCCATTTGACTCGCTAATCGGAATTTTTATGTCTTATATCTCAATGATAAATGAATCTACTAACAATGAAGTGAAACTAATAAATTTCTTTTCAAAATAATACTACTTAACTAACATTTATTAGGAGTAACTTATGAGCTTTTAATGAACATCCATGGGTTGTATATCTTATTTTAATATCAAATAATTTTATCAAACAATGAAATAGCACATATGGAATGGTACTATTGTTTAAATAATTGAATTGAGTTAAATATTACTTACAACCAATCGTCTCTGTCCGTATCCGGGACACTGTTCAAGTAGTCCGAGTATATTTTAACGTTATTAAAATCATAGTTGTAAGCGGTCTTGGAACAACTTGGGTAGCACATCGGACAATTGATACCACCATCAACAATGTTCATTTCTAATTCGAATGGAATTTGTTCCACGTTTGGTCGTACGGTGATCGACTGCGCTGTAAAATATATAGAGTTGAAATAAATTATTTCTACCTTATCACAAAAAACTGCAGCCGTAGGCTGTAATTGCAATTTTAATGTGTAGGTACTAATATAGGTTGGCGCAAAAAATAACCTTATAAAAAGTACCTTATTGCCTGTGTTATAAGGTACTTTTTATAAGGTTATTTTTGCGCCACCCTATATAATGACATTATCAATCTTGCAAAAACAATTGTATATATTGTATTAACACTTGAACTATAAATCAACATGCATATTTCATATCTGAATTTATTGTCACAAATTCTAGTCTTGGTTCTCAACAGAGAAAGTGAGTATTGGACTTTTGTAAAAGATATTTTTTAATATTCTAAATTATATAGAAGAGCTGCGGTAAAAACAAAATTTTTTTGATTACACTAATTCTATTCTAGAAAAATTTAAATCTCTGCTATATAGTCGTTAATAGTTTTATACAAAATACTGGTAGATGCCACGATTACGCAATTATTATCATGTTTTTTTATGTTTTAGAGTAGTAAAAGAGAAAGAATGAATGGATTGTTAGTATTAATTGCAATGTAATCGATTTAACGAATACAACTTTCACCATAGCGTAAGATTATCCTTTTGCAACTCTTTTGCTTAATACGGCCAAGACAATGTAATGCAGCAGACTTTACACATCTCTGTTATATTTGATCTGCGTACCGTAACTATATCATTTTCAGAATAATGTTCCAAACGTGAATTTTTATCCGTTTCTATTAAAATAAATACCGGGTTTTGCTACTCTAAAAATATTTATGTTCCTATACTGTATGCGTGTCGATATTACCTATAGTAGGTCAGGGTACAGAAGATGTACGAAAAAACTAATCTTTATCGGCATGTTACAGCTTATTAGATTACCGAGCGGCGTGAAGAACCTATCTCCGGCGTTGGGCGTTTTTTTTTTGTTTAACGTGGAGGAAATGCCTGCACATACCCGTCCTCGCGGTCGCAAGGACAGGTTATGTTGGACTTGCACCCACTAAGACCCCCACGATGTTCTGCCTCGTCGCTTTATGGCACGCTTACGGGAACGCTCTCGTACACATCCGCGACCCCATCAGTGCCACCCCACAACACAGCCCACCTCGGGAGGGAGGGAAGAACCCCTTCTTTCCACCTCTGTAGGGGCACGCCGGAACATACAGCGTACCCCCTCCTCGGCCTCTTGCAGTCACCTGGGCAACGGATTCCCTCGAATCCGTCACCCAGAGGCCTTGGGAGCCAAGAGAAAAAACTCTCCCGACTCCCTGCGGCGGATCCGATCTTGGGTCCGCCGCCACCCATTATACGGCCGCGGAAGATAGGGAGAACGGCGGAACGCAATACCGACACTCCTCTTGCCCTGCGGCCCCACCGCTGCCTCATCAGCGGTGCGGCAGCGCTTAGTCGCATAAGGTGAGGAGAGCGGCGTATCGCAATACCGATCCCTCGTCTCCCTCCGCGACTCCACCTCGACGGCAAAGGGCAGTATAAAGCCGCCCCTGCAGCACACCGGCACGTATCCGAGATGAGCTCACGGAATTCCGGAGCTCTTATCTGGAGCGGGCACCTCAGACCGGCCGGGTAGGTTCCTTTTCGATTCACCGTGGGGGACCACGCCACCGATACTGAGCCCCTCCACCATGACAAGGCGAGAACCTGTTGGGGCCGGCAGTGGACGTATATCAACTATAGATTAAAATAAAAAATTTCATAAAATTAAATGATGCTAACACTAATTTAGAATTTATGTTGTCTTAATATTTTACTAAATCACACATTAATATTCACTTAAACGTTATAAGATATTATATGCTAAATAGATAAAGCATAAGGGATATAAAGAATGTATGTAATATATATTCTCACCATAAAAAATTCTAAGACATGGTACATCACTCATATCACAAGTCTTCGCATTCACCATTTTTGGCATATTAAAAGGAGTACAGTTGCAATTGTGAAGCAGAAAAGACATTCTGCACTTTAGCATGCAGTCACTGTGAGTGTAAAATGGTAGGTAATGAGATTCATCATAGAAAAGACATTTTCGTAAAGATACTGGCACATGCTGGATGTCACGCGATGCCTCTGTGAAGCTTGCGGTCACCATTACTGACATCTGCATTATCATGATAAAATATTTAATGTTAATATCAGAATTCTAATGTTTATAGCTGAAAAGTAATACTACCTGCACGTGGGGACTAACGATCTGCATTGAAAAACTTCCACTTGGTGCATCAGGAAAATCGTACGCATCCGAGAACTGAAGCTAGAGGTATACATTAAAACAAATTTTATTTACAATTAATCTTTTAAATGCATATAATATGTAATAAATAAAATAAGTACAAACTTGTGCGCCTTGTAATGGACGATTGTAAAAGAAATCGTCGCTTTCATTTAGCTGCATCAAAATTTTCAATCCTTGATCAAAATCAAAACTTGACTTGTTACCGTATTTATACATATCGATGCTCCGACTTAATTCTGACGTGCTGAAATATTTGTTCGATATCTATCATTCGATATTATTTATTTAGAATAAAACATTTTTTTTTATTTAGACTTATAAAAGAAAGCATTCAATAAAAAGTATTCTATTCCATAGATTCTTTCAAAACTATTTTACAAATAAAATATTAACGCGATCAAATTCTCACCCAGAAATCATATCATCTGACTGCCTTAAGTAATTGAATGTGCAGCAATACCCGTTCATGGTTAGTCGAAAGTCAAACAGCTTAGAACATTCCTCAGGCTGTTCATTCCACGCACACCTTAAAAGAAGATCTTCACATCGGGGTGTTAACTACGGATTTTTACATTTAAATATTAATTTTGCCAAATAGCATTGTATACATTTTGTTTTTTTACTGTATATGTCTTTAAAATGAAAAATTTTTCGTTCAAAATATCAAAGTAAACAAAAATAAGTCAAAAGAAGTTATTTTTTTATTATAATGTTTATGTTCATAAGTTTTAAATACTTATGCTATATTGGAATAGTAATTCGGTAATAAAAACTATTTTTTTTAAATACTTCATAAGTTTTGTTCAACGTTTCAATGCCCAGTCTAAGTTGTTTAAATCTTGTCTACATACAATGAAAATCTACTTAAATAACCGTAAATAGAAATAATAGATATGTATATTTTGTATATTTTTAACAACTTTTAATGTTTAAAAACAAAATTTAAACGAGCACGTTCTTTTTATTAATTACGATTACATTAAACCATTAAATGTAACTTTCCCCTTACCATACCGAATGGCTTTGGCATGAGAAATATTCCACTAAAGTTTATGTAATATTAAGTTCACAAAAATCCGACTTGTTTTAAGTCGGTCAAAGTTAAAACCAAATATCTCGAAGCAGCCAATGGTCACGAGTTTAGATGACTTGCATCATTTCAAGCTCAAACTTGATGTACCTCAGATTTCTTTGGATTAGTATTAATTGTGTACATATTAAATATTTTAATAAATTTGTCATCAACTTTTTTAAAAAGTCATATGGTTCTTATCACAATAAAAATTCATGTAGACGATTCTCAACATCAAATCCTTAATATCAACCTCTTATTAGTATTAATAAAAATGAAGAATTTGTGATTTATTAGGCATTAGACTTCTTTTTTTACACAGATCAAGAAATGTACCTATTCTAAAGATGTCTATCAGTTACGATATTTATCACAAAATACATTTTCTAGACTTAGAGATAAACAAAATCATATCGTACTTCATTTAATACACATGCTAAAAGCCAGTAACACTTACACAATTCACCACTACCAGTGAGTGTATAGCTTTATAAAGATTTATACGTACATCTCGCATAAGTTCATTGACATCATATTCGCCAAGCGCACGATGCAATTGCATAGGTCTGACCACCTCTTCATCCATCCAATCGATGTTATATAACATTCCTAGACCGAACAGCAAGGACAACATATCATCCTCGTCGAACATTTTATTGCGCTCTTCTTTAATTCTAGAAAATAAAGTAAAAAAAAGTATCGATTTGTGTTTAAAATTAAACTGGAAGAAAACTCTAAGTAAGGACAAATGAACTAAGTAATAAAAGAAGTAATAAAGCCGATTCCTTAGCAATAATAAAGAGGCACATAAAAAAAATATTGAAAAATTATTACCAAATTTCATAAAAGTCTCTCACTTATTCGTATATATAAACGTGTATAATATAATACCTTTTTTTATTCTCCGAAGCGACGAGACGAGCAAAACTTTCACCTAATAGTAAGTGATACGCTTATCCATAACAATGTGGCGGCAGTAAGGATAATATACACAGCACTACATTGGGATCGACATAAGATGTCTCTAGGCAATGTATGTTAAGTTTCAATAATCCAGTAATTTCAATAGCTACAGCGCCTTTCAAATCGGAATACAATAATGTTTGCACACTACTGTTTGGCGACAGATATAAGCGCTACGATCCGACATCAAAAACATACCACCAGTAAAAACTGATATGGTCATTTTACTTACAGTCTTTGCGCAAGTTTGGTTATTGCTTGTTTACTAATCCTGTTATTAGTACAGATCCCAACAGCTGGGAAGATAATCTTGCTTACAGACACACCCGCTGGCATTTGTGTAGTAACCAAAGGCGCTCGATAATATTTCCTGAATGTTATCCATACGAGAGATATTGAACATATTAGAGCACTAATCATGATTACTATCCATATTATTCTGTTAAAGATAAATTATCATTTAAACTTTTTATTCAATAAACGTTAATTCTAATCAAAATGGTCTAATAATACATTTAACGCTTTGTAAGCACAAAACCTAACAAGATGTGTAACACATCAGTTTACTTCTTCAAATAAAAGGATTTTAAATTAATGTGTTTATATGAATATTATTTTGTTATCTGAATTAGTTAATTGTCACTAGAACCTAAAACTGCAACGTAAATAAATGCACAACCATAAATATGTTTAAAGTTACATTGCATAAGTGAACTGGTCCTCCGTGACGTAACGTAACCCGAATTCGCAAGACAAACTGGACTAAACCACCAACAGGCTGACTAAGATAACGATGTGCAAAGAACTCGTAAGTTTGACATAACCAGCACGAACCGTTCTAAACACGATGAACCGTCATCAACCAGATGCTTAAGTCCACTGATAGATGATTGTGCGCAATAGTCTTTGCCTACAATTTTAGCGCTCTCTTTTACAATTTTAAGTTTCTTTGTCTCCGCAACCTTTCTTTGATAGCGACGACGGTAAAGAGATGTGAATGTAGAACTTTGCGAATGCATTTCCAAATTTCAAAATGCGCACGGACGGTATTTACATATGGTACAGTATTCATTTAACAAGTGCCGTGGTTCGTTTACTTTTTTTAAGGTAGACCTTTTTGTTGTTTGCTGTTAAATATTCCATTATTCGATAAGATCAACCCTTGATGCGAGGTTAATTGTTGTGATTAATGGACTCTACGCGCTGACTTATTGATATCAAAGGATACATATTTCTAAAATAAAGGTATTAGTGATTCGAAAAAAATTAACAAGATATTACATGTAATTTTGAATAGCTTTATTTGTAGTTAAGTCATGCAAGAGGAGAATAAGATACGTTTTTGATTCTTTAACGTTATAGTTATGGTCTTGAGATATCTTTCACCTATTTACTATTTATATACAAGAGGCAGTCTCAAATCTTTTCATTATTTTTACGATTTATAATGTCCGTATAAAAAATTTATGATATGGTATATTAAAGATCACATTTTACGAAAAGTACAGTACCATTATTAATGTTATATAAGTATATAAAGTGGTTGTTGTTTACAACTCGCTTTACGTCTTGCCCCCACGCCTTCTTCGTTGTGCGATCACATGATTTTGCGCAAACTAATCTGCATGATATGAAAATAAACCGAAACTGTTATAAATTCCGATGACCTGGAATTAGTGTTGAAATAATAAATACCTGTTTGTATATAAATTATATAAATGATCATTATGTATATTGTATATAATTTAATCGGCTTAAAACCATTCTTTTTTACATTAACTTTATTGATAAAGTCGATGTAAAAAGCGAGGTTTCATTTACATTTTATTTTTTTTTTCTTCTACGAAACACTGTGTATTATCATATATGTATTGATAATTAGATTTTAACTTTTGTTAGACTAGGAAATATTTTTTTGGAATTTCTAAGTGATTTTGGCACGACAGTGGACAAATTTATTCATGTCTAATTTAATGATCACAAATTAAATGAAACGAATTAAATCAAATGATTTCTTTGTTAAATAAGATTATTATACAAACATTAATCTATGACGCTAGCTAAGTCAATACGCTGTTACATTAGCTCCGATATTAAGACTGTTTTTAAATATTTTACGTCGGACCTAAAATATCTTTAAGTGTAAAATCCTTTGCCCGGAGTGAAGCAGTGGAGTTTTTGATAATAGAAACTTGTGATTGGACTATTATGAAGCTATAAACATTATTAAACCTTTGATAAAAACCAAATTGTGCTGAATCGAGCGGTATTCTTAATATTAGTTACCAAATTATGCATGTGGCCTCACCGCGCGACTCTCACAGTTAAGTACTAAACATAAGCGCTATACTCCGATACGCCGTGCGACGTGACCGGCTCGAGCGTTAGGCGCCAAAGATAAAGCAACGCCGATAGACCGAGTGGTCGTAGTCATATCATCAAGCATCTGTGAGGACAAGACGATCTTTGGTAACTTCTGAATTTGATTTAAAGATGGCCCGTTCAAATTGGGGTTGCTGCACACCTGACTCGAACAGCAGGGACAAGTATATTTTATGTGTAAAATGTAAAAAATATATTCACCTTAATTGTATATGTCTTGATAAATCCTTGATTTCTCCAGGCATGTGATCTGCTTGTAATTGTTTAGAACGTACTCGTAATTCAGCAAAAACCTTAAAAAAAGAACCATCTCGATGCAATACCAACATAAAAGGGAGTAAAAGACAAGCTTTAGTCTCGCAGACGGATAATTCGCCACTTACCAAAAATGATATACGCGAAATTGTGCAGGATGTGATTAACAAAACATGAATGACATTCTCTTATAATAGCGAAACTTCCTTATAATCGTGAAATGGTTAAACTCAATTTTTATAAAGCTCCAACCTCCACTTCCTCCATCAAAAAATCTTCGAAGCTCTTGAAGTATGCAACTGGAATGAGTTGTTTGAACATATTCCTGACGTTAACCATCGTTTACAACTCTTTTACAATAAATTAACTGAACTAATACAGAAGTTCGTACCAAACAAAATATATAAAAGAAAACGTTATCCACCCTGGTTTAGTCAAAAATTATTTAGATGTCTAAAGGAAAAACATAATCTTAGATGTCGCTTTAATAAATATAAAAGTCCTATGGACGAGCTTTTTTTTTTTTTTATTAACGTGTGTAACAAAATGCTAACGGAACGCACACCCCGTACCAATACTGGGCCGGTAGCGGGGTAGTGTCGGACTCCAACCGACTAAAAAGCTTCACACGGTATTCCATCACCTCCGCAAATAAATGCACGAGGGTCGCGGGATAACGCTACAGTTCTTCCGCAACCCCCGTTCGGTGCCCGGATCGAACGAGCCCGTCTCGGGGAGGGATGTGAAGCATCCCTCCCAACTGACAAAATTCCTACACTGCGCGGCGACGCGTCGGAATACGAGACGCGTCGCCAGATACGCCCCAGGAACCCTTTCCAAGGGGGGCGCCGGACCGACAGCCCTTGTCGGTCGCGGCGCCAGGTTCCTCTGCCTAAGGAGGCAAGCGGCGGTCCTATGGACGAGCTGGATTTGCGAGTAGTAGGTTCACGCTGTACTAGTTTAACTACGAATTGCTACGATCAGTATTTAAAAAATATTGAAGTCCAAATTACCAAAAATCCCAAATTTTTTTGGTTCTATAAAAAACCGAGACGAGGTGGCCAAAGTTCCTATCCTAATTTATTGACGGATGGAGCTATTATAACTTCCGACGGCCAACAGATATGAGAAATGTTCTGTTTACATTTTGCTTCTGTTTTCACTGATAACATAAATTATTCTAATGTATCTACAGATCATGCTGAAGCGTCCTTGCTTTTAAATAAATTGAAGACTATTGATATTAACAAGGGTGCTATATTTTTGACCAAATGTGCCAATCTGTTAGTTGAACCTCTTCTATCAATTTACAATCTTTCTTTGCAATCAGGAGTATTTCCGAAAATGTGGAAAATTGCAAAAGTAATACCCCGTATAGAAAATAGATAATGATGATCACATAAACAACTATCGCCCATTTTCAATTTTATCAAGTTTTGCTAAAATTTTCGAGTCTATGGTTTGTCCATATATACAATAACATTTTTATGAACTCTTAAATAATAGTCAACATGGGTTTGTTAAGCTTAAATCTATTAATAGGCACTTGACCAACATCACAGGCCTTAATTAAGGCGCTTAATACTGGTAAACAGATTGATGTAGTTTACACAGATTTCAGCAAAGGTTTTGACCGTGTAGCTCATCACATCCCATTGCAAAAATTGTCAACCTATGGATTATCGCATGTTTTTGCAGTGGATCAAATCCTATCTTGCTGATCGCATCTTCTTTGTCGCTTTGAATGGCTTTCAATCTTACCTACGAAACGTTACTTCAGGAGTACCTCAAGGGTCTCACTTGGGACCTATTTTATTTAACATTTTTGTCAATGATATTCCCGACAACATGAAATTTTCTAAAATCTATATGTACGCTGACGACCTTAAAATGAGCAAGGTTATTGAAACAGAGTATCCCTCAAACTGCAAAAGGGCCTTAACTCCCTGGTTCAATGGTCTGATAGCAATGGCATGATCCTTAATTATAATAAATGTTTCGTTGGTAAATATGTCAGAAAAAGTAACCTTATCACTTATAAATACAAAATAAAAGAAAATATCTTCGAAGAATTGGAAGTAATTAGAGATCTAGGGATTATCTTTGACAATAGGTCAACTTTTGTGCTCCACCTGGAAAACATTACGAAACGAGCCTCAAAATTCTTGGGTTCATAATTCGTAATTCTAAAGGTTTTCGTGATGAATCTAAAATTATCCTATACTACAGCTTAGTGCGAAATATTTTGGAGTGCTGCTCGGGTGTTTGAAGGTCACACTACGCTACCCATATATTATGACTGGAACAGATACATAAAAAATTCGTTAGATATATAAAATTCTCTTGTCACATTCCTAAACGAGATATCCTCTCATACAAATACCAACTATCACACTTTAAAATGATCTCTCTAGTCGATCACAGTGTATTTAACGACTTATTGTTTGTAACCAAAATCTTTAATAATATACTAGATTGTTCTCCATTGTTATAAAAATTTCAATTACATGTCCATGTTAGATATCCTAGGTGCAAAATAACCCTGTTTCAGCCACCCTTTCGTAGAACAGTTTTTGGATCAAACTCTCCTATTTCCAGACTAAGCAAGTTGCTCAACGAGTATAGCGATTCCCTGTACATTCACAAAGATTCACCAACAAGCCCCGCCGAATAATTACTGATTTCTTTCTGAACAGTTCGAATGTATTTTTCCTATAGTCGTTACTATAACATAATAATTGCTAGTATTAGGTTTTATTAATACAAGATATATTTATCTGCAATTGCCTTGTTACAATTGATTTTGTAGTTTGCATGTATTTTGTTAAAGAATTAGTGTATACAAGCGTTGGTAAATGAAATAAATTAATATGTCAAACTTCATTCAAACATCCTCTACGCAGGAACATTGACTAATAAATCAATGAGGCTTGTTTGTTTCTGTACTCAGGAACACAATGTTGTCAAACATCTAATTAATCTTAAATATGAGTTAGTTATTTAATTCGTTTATTAAAAAATTTCGAAACCTGTGTATCTATAAATTAAATAGTTTTAAAATTGTATTCACAAATAAATACCAATAACCTTTCAGGTATATCTTTAAGTGTCAGCTATGTGTTATGCTATGTGTGTTATTTATTGATATATGATATTTAGCCTCTAATGCATGCTTTATATTAATACTACTTTATGAGTGGCGTATGTATGATAGCGATCAGACAACAATTACCAACAATAAAATATCTAGAGAGCGATAATAACCATATGAAGTGGCAAATCAAAAAACTATTTGACACGAAGCACATGCCCTTACTTGTAAAAGTCACTTCTATTTTTCATCAATCATAGATTATGTAACTATTTACACAAAATATTCTTTTTATTTGATATTTATATCATTTTCTTGAACAGAAGTACTACTAGTAAAGTGCTTCACAAAGTCCTTTTCACGTTATACACATTGTTTTATTTTCTTTTTTCTGATTTTTATTTGACGAAGCGACAACACGATCGATGCGTTCTCTTTACGTCTGATACATCTGCTTATAAAAACGGAGAGCTGGTTACAATGTTTATATACTATCTTGTTGTGTTCCTTATATTAAAACAATAGAAGTTTGGTTTTATTATCACAATAATTTCTCGATGACCACAACGCCTTCTTAAATAAAGAATTATATGCACTACTACTGCAACTGAAATATTCACTGTAGTTGTATCGACTTGAAAATTTGCCTTTGGGTTTTATTTAACATTTATTAAACACTACCTTTACAGCAATAAAACTCAAAAATTTTATGAAAAAAAAGTCAATGTAATCGTTTATATCTACTTTGTGAAAAACTATTAGATAATTGATTTGTATTGCTAATATTTACTTTTCAATTTGAATGCTATTGCGATTAGTTTTGACCAATACATGCAATGTTAACTGTCGACATTTTTGCAAACTCTTACACTCTATTACATCAGTTGATTATTCTTAGTACATCAAAAAATCATCAAGTTTCTAAATGGAGTCATAGTAATACTACTATACTATACTATACTACTACTACTAGTACTAATGATAATAATATATCTTATGCTTTACTGTGGCTTTGAAATTCATTAAAATTTTATTATAAAAAAAAGCTACAACTTGAATAATCGAACGCACATTTTTGTTATTCAAGGAAAGTTGCATTTTTAAGTACTACGCAAGTTATATTTAATTCGTTCATTTAGGATAATAAAATGATCAAAATTAAGTAAATAATGTTGATTTTTAAATTTCCAATAAAAAATTTGCAAGAAGTCTTTGTAGATAGTCGATCAGGATTGCAGCAATCCAGTAGTGGTGGAGGTAGGTACGTACGTTCTCTTCGCTTTCCTTCAAACACATGGCATCCGTGCACCAAAGTAACCACAACTGACATTTATAAATTTGATTCTATTGATTCGATCACACAAGTGTAAAGTGAAGTGTATTTTTGTTTTGCCTTATGATTAAAGTAAGTATTTAATTTAAATAATTAATTATTACAAATATTACTTTAACAGTCAGAGAGTACATTTTATAAGTAATAAATAATGTTCCCTTAATTTTTTTTAAATAAAATCCATTCTTGCTAATATTAATTAATTATAAACGTGACCGTCTTCGTTTAACTAAATCATGTACTTTCTGATAATAATATCATTAAAAAAAATATATTAAAAAGCTCAGCAATTTAATAGACTAAATGATCTGCAGTAACTTATTTTTGAGTTTTAAATTAAATACTTTACTTATTTAATTTCTAAAGTTAATACAAAACATAAGGTTAGGATTTATTACAATATTAAAAGCAAATTAATGAAAAGCTAGCATAAAAGTACAGGCAAAAGTTATTGATGATGATTACCATAATATTTATCAATATATATTCAATGTCGCGTTTAAAATACATCATAAAATTTTTTTCATTCATATTATTAATATAGTAATGTAATTGTTACATACAGTTCAACTATTGTTCGGTGTAACTTACTAAGAAGTATAAAAGTTTTAATGTCATTTAAAGATCAAAGTGAAATCAAAATAAACTTATTAGAGCTTATAATGAATATTGCTTTTCCCATAAACTCACACAAAAAACATTTAAAGCAATGGTAATTGTAAATTTTGTTTGTTGTTAGAACTGTTTTATAAAACTGTGTCAACCATAATAATATTTGTTATATGCAATAAAATGACTAGACGAGATGGATGTTCATCTGAGGGTAATTGATACGTCCGCCCGTAACATTGTGACCCTGGTTAGAATGATGATATAAAAGGCACTACATTGCGCTGCTCACCTTTAGATATAAGATATTAAGTCTCTAAGCCAATTATTTCACTAACTATTACGTTCTTCCACCGGAACACAAGTAACAACTAGAAATAGGTGCCTCGGTGGTATCTATCTAAACGGTCTCCAGCAACAGAGACCTACCACCAATAAATTTAAAAGAATAGATGCTGCATTAGATTTGGTCAATGAATGTAGATGATTTTACTATTAAATAAATTACTATTGCAAAGATGTCTTAAACTTTGTCCATCAGATTAAAAACATCAAAACGAGATAATTTAACAAAAAAATAACGTTACGACTACATGATTCCTACGAAATTACACATCAACACCATTCACATGGTCGATGTTTCGTAAATAATACGTTGACATAGTCATAACTTAACATCGCTCTGAGAACAATCCCGAAGCAAGGTTTTAATAAGAAATTTGAAAGCAAAGGTTTCTTGGTTATCTTAACCTTGGCCATTGTCTAACGATATACGTGCGTTAACATTATTTATGTTCAAAAGTTTAGATTAGTCTTCATTTTCGGTTTGTTTATGATTTTAAACTAGTTTATTTATGAATGAACTAGTTTTATTTTCAATTTAAACAATAACTACATTCAAAAGTTATTATCATTACCATTTCGTTGTCTTACACATCACAATGTGTTAATTTACTAATTAATGATTTGTTCTGAAACCTATTATCACAAAAATAAATGGATTATGTATATAGACTATGTATCTGGGCTCTCGGCACAGGCCACATGCCGAGAGAGTGTTGAATAATTTTAAATTGAGGTAGCTGCACTTACAGTGAAGTATTGAAAGGTCATATGAATGTGTCGGTAAGATTAGCAAAACTGTGTTAATAGGTGATTAGACGTAGAGCCATGGTTCTCATTTCATCCGAAGCATCATAAAATGAAACTGGTTTTACAACTACTACCGCGCGTAGACATGTTTTGTTATTTACATATTCATATTTTGATTATTTTAAAATTTTAAACTTAAAAACAGATTTTTTTGACAGCGCACACATTGAATATTATTGATGAGTATGAAACGAATCATACATCGGTTTTATATTTGTCTATAATATTATTCAGATCATAATGAAGATCGCCCTACTTTTACTGAGTAGCTCCTACATAGTGAGCTGCCTACCTCCACCCCACCCCGCAGTAGTGGCAGTCAGACAGGAAGAAGAATTGCTCCCACCTTATTTACGTAGCCCAGCGTTGCGTAACCCTCACTTACAGGAACTTCTCACTCTGACAAGTGTTCTCCATAAAGGCGAAAACCCGGTAAGCAACTTTCAATACAGTTCTATTAAGTTTATCGTAAAATAAATACCTTTAAGGAATATTTAGCTCGCTGGCCTATCGGTTAGAGCGTGCGGCCTTTATCCCGAAGGTGGCGGTTTCGAATCTTGGCATGTACCAATACTTTAATCTTTAAGTTATGTACATTTGTGAACTTTAGTTACAACAGCGAAATACAAACGGTGAAGGAAAACATGGCGAGGAAACCTGCACATGAATTAGAATTTATTCTAAGGTATGTGTGAAGTCACCAATCCGAATTGGGCCCGCGTGATGACTATGGCACGTCGCCTTCATATTGAGGGCAGGCCTGTGCCCCAACGGTGGGGACGTAAAGAAGCAGTTAAGAAAAAAAAAATATTTTTCTGCAAGACAGTTCATAATCATTATCGTTTAATCCGGTAATTTTTTGAATTTACTAATATTCTACCAAACATATATAAAAATTGTGTATACAAGCGACATTATAAAATACTAGAAATAAATAACAACAAAAAAAGACTATGAAATCAAATTCTACATTGTTCTTTTACATAAAAAACATAGTGCATTAAATGTTAAGTAAATTTATTGATTGATGGACTAAAGATGAGTTTTGTTTCCAATTGATTCCCCGGTTTGAAGTCGATTTACTTTACATCTTTAATTTGCTTTTTCTGGATTACCTCAAAGACCATACGAATTAGAATTTAGTCTTTTACCACTATATATGTTATTTTTACACACTGTACATATTTTTCACATTCTTACTATTTTTCTAACACAACACCAAACAAATTAAAGATGGAACGCACCAGGACTGTTCTTGAAATGTAGAATTTTAAGATTTCGCAACTCAATTGTATAGTTCAAGAGCAACAGCAAAATATAATATGTTTGGTGAACACTCCATTATTTAAAATCAAGATGTTGAAATGAATTATTTCAACATCTCTGGAAGGTCTCGTTAATTGTAATAGTATGTAACAGTCCGTTTAAGTTACAACAGTGTACGGATGAACAAAGAAAAATATTTTACAATGTTTATAAATGTTTTTATACTTGTGAACAAAGTGAACGATTTTTATATGCACAAATTATGGGTTTGTAAAGTATTTATTGGTACAGGAGAATGGCGAATTTCTGTCCTATTAGAAGAGGACTATAGTACGGCAATTACTTATTTAATTAAGAACCTCAACAAACATTTGTGCAGTTTACACAGATACCCTAATAGATTTAAAGATATGTACGTGGTAAAATTAATAAATACGGAGAGTATCTTTGCAAGTAACCAATATGGCCGATCTCGATTAGGTATTTTACGATTTATTATTTCACTGGTATGCCTATTTGCACAATCTCACAATTCACATGATCACGTGATGTGTGTAGGATAGGTAAGAATGGAAAAAAAAAAATTATTAAACTTTAAGTTATGAAATGCAATACATAAATATTCTTGTTTTAATTGTTTTTGGCTATTAATTGGGTTTTTTATTATTTTTATAGGTATTTCAAAGAGAGGCAGACGCCGTACCGCGTAGAGAAATATATAACATCCTCACTCACGCTGGATTTATTCCTAGACAAGCCGGACTCCCTCCTCCGATGTATTACAACAGACGCCACCACAAATCATCTCCTTTGCAACAAATAAGTAACAATCCGCAACATTTCGATATACCATATTTGTCTAACGCGGATTTATTGCAGTATCTATAACTTTTTCCTTCATTTTGACCTTATTATGACCAAATACTACTTATTGTTGTTATGTATATGTCAACTAACACACGTTATACATTAATTGAGATAAACGAACGCTGCCGTTAGCAGTCTACAGAACAGAAGAAAAAGACTTATAAGAATATAGAGGGTAAAGTCTGTAAATATGTATATGACATTTTTAAGGGTACTCAACGTGTACCTCACGTAATGTTATTCCATTTGTATAGGCATGTATATATGTATATTCCATAGGCAATATATAAAATCTAGATAAAGTACCTGGAGATTCCCTAGTTGTAGAGATACATAAGCTCTCCATCTATTCCCCATTCAATACTCTCATCTATCTCCTTTGCTCTTTTAGTGAAATTATACATGTATTTGTATATTCTTATAATTTAATTTAGCGGATCTTTGAGCTTGTGACCCAAGAAGCTGTAAAAGTCTTCATGAAGACTAACAGCACAAAAATAATTCGAAAAAATAAGTTATTACTTAAACGTAATAAAAAATTAGGGCATCAAAAAAGGCGAAGGTCAAGCCAATGGCACAGCAAGATCCTTGAGTGAACATCTGAAAATTACAAGGACAACGTGGGAAGACCTGGTTGTCGGGTGAACCGGTGATTTGGAGAAGATTGCGGAAAATCGTCAGAAGTAGATCACATCGAACCGATTGTACTGGAATCTATTAGCTCTATGTTCATCAGCGGAGGACAAGCTGAAATGATGATGTTGAATTAAGAAGGTATTAATAACGTGTTAGTTTAGTAAACTAAAACTATTCGTTAAAAAAAAAAACATAAAATATAAAAAAATCAATGTTAAGGTAAAATATAATGTAATAATAAGAACAACCACCATATAACATTACATCCACCACCTTGTATACCGTGTAAATATATAAATATTTGATTTGATAATGAATAGTTTTACTGATTGTATCCTATTGTTGTAACCTTGAATATTATACAGAGCAGCACGACATTACTCAATGCTATTACTATAAATAAAAAATTAAAACATGCACAATAATTGCAGTCAATTGACTTTAATTTTTTTAATTTACAGCAAGTATTCAATATTTTCTATGCAGTAGGTTTGCGTTCTTTACCATGACAAATACCTCATGTAAGGCACTTGTAAAAAATTATTGTTCGTGCTGCACATTCGCGGGTGTTCACTACATTGCTGATGAAACGAGGCATTGGTCTGAAAGGTAAGGCACAAAAAAAAAAAAATCTTTATCCAAAGCTTATTCATTGAAAACCTTGAAATATTGACTAGAAAGATGCGATAATGACAAAAAAATCGTTAAATTATTTCAAGAATATCCTGGGCGATATAGAACCTGTACAGAAATGTTACCAAAGTCAATTAAATGGTTTCTGTGCAGGTTGCTATGGGTGGTACTGGTCATACTCTCGTGGTATGCATCTGCTCTGTTGATAATCGCAGCCTGGGATGCCTTTGTTACAAATCCTATCAGTTTCGGCGTGGAGACGACTTATACCGATTGGGACACCAAGCTCCCCGCAGTGGCAATTTGCGAAGCGAATAATAAATTTATGATTTACAACGTTTCTGATACGTTAGTATAATATCATTATACAAAATTATAATTTTTTATAATACTAGATACAACGAGAAGGAAGAAACTTGTTTCTATTAACAAAGAAGTCGAAATTTTTATAATATAAAACATTAATATTTAAAACAAAAAAATATAATAAATTGTAAAGAAATTGTGTTGTGCTAAAGTAAAAATTATTGTCAAAAATTTCAATTTCATTCTTTCTTTTATAAATGAAATGTATTTCTTGGAAACTTATAGAATCTGGACGCCCGATCACTTGCTGGACCTCGAAGATGCACTAAAAGATGTTGCCTATTTTCGTGGCTCTTGCTACAGGCTTATCGATGTTTGCTACAAAAATAATAATCCAGATCCGTTTTGCCAAACTTCAAACTACAGTTATTATGCTCAGTTGGTCCGAAGTGAATGTCAACAAATTCTGAACAATTGCTCTTATAACAGCAAAAGCTTCGACTGTTGCAGTTACTTTCAACCGATACGCACGGATATGGGAACCTGTTTCATTATAAATTCTATACAGACTTTGTAAGATAAACATATTGTTTAATATTCAAACATTTATACTGTTAGCTAAGGATAAGAGCGCAGCACCTCATATATTTTGAAGTAATCCGTGGCTCGACCTCAGTAATTTTTCTTGTTACAACACCTTTTACACCGGAACACAATATTGTTCGCAAACTACCTAAATAGACTCCGGCAACAGACACCGACCACCAGTGAGCCATCTTCAAGGCCTCAATTGTACTTTCTCTAACATATTACCATGACGATGTTATCTTTAAAACAAATTCACTGATGTTTTCGCAACCTAATTCATTGTCCTTTACAATTACATTATTTACATAAATTTATAGATAATTTTGATGACTCATGATCTTATCATAACATCATATGCAATTACTGAAAAAAAATATAATAAGTGTTTACTAGGTTTATTTTATGCTTCCAGCAAATCCAAATTATATAATATGGTTATAAATATGAAGCAAAAAAATGCGGTACTAAAATTTGACGTTCTATTACCATCTTTGGTAAGAGTAATCACTTGCAAATTGTACACATTAATTATTGCGTGGCTCATACCTGATTAGACGTTACACATATAAATCTCATTTTAAGATGTACACATTGGGAGAAGATGAGGTACCCACAATTACTTCAACACAGTATTCTACTCTAAGAATTAAACTTGGACATGGATATCGGTATGTAACGAAAAGCAATTTTTTATTTCGTGTACAATTTAATAAAACCTGCATTTTCAATATTATAAAGGTCTATTTCCTACATTAATTTCATGAAATATTGACTTAAGCAAAACGTTTTATAATCTGTGTACTTAACAGTAAATGTTTTAATAAAAATTGAGTGTTATAAAAATTCAGTTTTTTTTTATTTAAGCAATGTATTATAATATTACAATTAATTACAGGCGTCAAGTTAATGTTAAAAACATTGAAAATGATCCACAAGTTGTAGAGACAACAAAGGAACAACGCGCGTGTCGTTTCCACTATGAGAACCAAGACGGCCTCTACCCGTACTACTCTTACAGCGCCTGCACGGTGCTATGTCGTAAACAAACACAAAAAAATATTTGCGGCTGCAATGATCACTTTATGTTGGGTACTAGTAAATATAACTTTCAAAATCATATTTTATTTACTTGCGTTAGTTTTTAAAACAGTTTTAAATTATAGTTAATTAAAAGAGAGTTCAATTGATACTTTAATTATGATATACGTATTGTGCCATTTATTACATTTATGTCCTTATGCAATGATCTATACGGTGCATGACAGGTACATCTGAACACTGTAATATATCAGGAATGGTATGCTTACACTCCCATGAGAGCCAACTGACATCCCTAAAACCTTCCTGGGCAATCGACCGCCGTGGTATGACTTGTAATTGTCTCCCGTCTTGTGACGAGACTGAAATCACTATAATCAAGGACGCTATCAGCTTGTAAATATTCAAAACTTAATTTTCTATATAATTACAAATATCAATCGCTTATTTAATTATTTCTATTTTTAAATAATAAAGTGCTAATGGTAAATTTTAGGCACAAGGACAATAAAAAGAAGGCATTTGTTGAAATTGTACTTGCATATTTACCTACGGAACGTTTTAAAAGAAATGTTGTAAGAAGTCGCCTGGATTTAGTTGGTAAGACCGACTCACTTTATAGATAATTTCTTATCATAAAAGTAATGTTAATTACATATAATTAATAAGTTTGCTATGTTCTGTTATCTAGTGTCAGTTGGTGGTACGACTGGGCTATTTGTCGGTGCAAGTTTACTCAGCTTCGTTGAACTTATTTTCTATTTTACCGTACGGTTTATTGGCAACTTTTGGATTATGAGACAAAGGAATAAAAGGATAACGACACTGAAGACTTAAAGAACCAATAGTCGTGAACCCACACTGTGACATTAAAGTGATAGATATTTAGAAAAACAGAAATTATTATTTTGATATATATTTGTACACAAAAAACTTTTTAAATTAAATAATTTAAACTTTTATAATTATTTCATCAATCATGCAATTAAATCCAAATAAAAACTTATTAACTTGCAGTAGTATTCTTTCTAAAAAACAAGAGTTGTGAAACAATGCAGTTGAAGGAATAAGATTTAAGAATAAATACTTGTACAAGTCACGCTAGAAAAATTAAGAGGGTCCGGTATTTGGTTGTGTATTAATAAGCTGAAATGATAATTATGATGATAATAATAATGTTATCGATGTGTAGCTATTAAACTTTTAAATATTTCCATCGTATTTTAAAACCCAATTCACTAGTTACAGGCATTTTTTTGATAACGCAGGTGATGCTGGTAATTGTGTGAGCGAAAATCGTTTAAATAAACAAGACCTCTTTTCTTTTCTTCAATTAGTACTTTGTAAACAGTGGGCCTATAATACTGCTTTGTGTGCCCTAACTTAAAAGGCATAAACCAACGATTTTCTCATAGAAATTATTCGATCATTCAAATCTGAACAATCACGAATATTACAAAATTTAGTAAACACGATAGTATAAATTCTACATTGTTGTTCTCACTACCTTTTACAGTATACATTTTGAAAAGGGTATACTGACACTACGCCATATTACGCCTTTCTACAATCAAGTGTCTGCGTGTAATCACGTATTTACAGATATTTTCAACATTGAGACGAAGCAATTCGCATCCACGTTTATAATGTTCTAATCAACAAATAGAGAAGAAGGAATGCAGCTTGGCATTATCAGTATTTGTCTCATTTTAACGTGTAACTTTAATAGAACAGTTGATAGACTACCTCTAGTTTTATGACAAATTATGTTTAACCACATGTATTTATGGACGTGAAGGGCAAACTTAATAAAATTATACTTCAACAAATTCAGCTCAAACTGGCATTACTGGTCAATGCAAAATGTTTAAACCCAGAAGCCATAGTAACTAGTAATTGTACGGTATCCAGGCTGTTAAAAAATTTATGTACTGTTTTTAGTTGAGATTAATTAATTGTTATATTTGAATGACAATTTTTATTTTTCTTATATAGATTATGAATTTTTATGAAAATTTGTCTTTTAATACGTTTTATTGGTATTTTCATATAACAAAAGTTTTCTGTAAAACAAAATTTTTGCCACATATTTTTACTTTGTTTACATTTGCAATTTTATGGATTTCCACAAAATAAATTTGAATGCATATTAAATAAAACGTTAAATATTGTACACATTTTTTTAATCATAATTATAAACGAATAATTTTCAAATGCAATAAAGTTAATCATCTCATCAAGCGACCTATTGTAAATATGAATATATATATATATATGTGTGTGTGTGTAATTAAATATATATATATATATGTACGTGTATATATTGTAAGTTTCTCAAAAAAGAGTATTTTTATGCAAACTTCGTTAATAATTTTAAACTACTTCATTAACTGACAATAAACCTAAACATCTTTGTTAAACTTAAAAACGCCTTACCCCGAGTCCTATACTCAAAAAGTTTTGTGTCACCCTTACAGCTTTTCGTATCGATTTTGATGAAAACCAGAGACATGGATATATTTCTGCGCTCTTCGAGTTTGTCGCATAAACTTTGAAAATCGACCTTATTTACCGGCGGACGGTGTAGTAACACGAATTGTCTAAATGTTGTGTCTATCCTAGTGTTATATTCAAAAAGAAACAAAACGATACCCGATTGATCTTTACCTAAAACGATAAAAATACTAAATGTGTGATGTGTTCACAAATTGAATTATGATCATGGTAAGTTCAAGTGCATATTTACCTGCTGTTTTACGTAAGGCAAATTGGTAATATTATTATTTGTAGTTATTATAATGCTTATTTGTAATGTTAAAAAACATCAAAGCAGCAGGATATTGTCCTTAATCATATTTAATACATCTAAAAACGTTTTTCTAAAAAAATATTTAAAAAAGAGTAATAAGATTTTATAACTCATTTTTTTTTGCAATATACAACACATTATTGAGAGTCAAACGTATACGCACTTACTACTTGTAATATTTACACATCGTTTTTATTTTTAATCTATAATAATGTGTTGGGTCACCAAAGGTTCGGATAAAAGAGATTATATGTGGCTGAGATGCGAATGTTAAGATAGATGTGTGATGTGACGAGGATGGATAAAATTAAAATTGAGTATATTAGAGGAAGTCTGAAAGTTGTTCCAGTGACAGAAAATTGAGGAGCAAGCGGTTAGCGTGGTACGGGCATGTTATGTGGATGTACGAAGGACATATAACAAAGAAAGTAATGAGAATGAACTTGCATAGTTATAAGGGTAAAGAAAGACCGAAGAAAGTGTGGATGAATTGTGTGAAAAATGACATGTACAAGAGTGTGAATTCAGATATGACGGCTGACAGAGGGATATGGAAGAGAATTGCAAACTGTGCAGACCGCACATAGCTGGTAAAAGAGCAGAATGAAGAGAGGAAAAGGGTTATCTATAATAATTTTTTCCAACTACTACCGCAACGCCTATTTACAGCATTAAATATTAGTGAGTAAATATCATTGTCTTCTGATTTGATGGACCCTATATCTAGAGATGTTATTACAATCACTTAGATCTTGGAATTTGTCCAATTTTGATTCTGTTTAATTTTTCAAAATGTATGTTGTGTTCAGATTTAAAAATGTCGACCGTGCAACGGGAGAAAGTCTCGTTGCTGAGCAACGTGTTGAGCGCTCTGGGTGGCTCCGAGGCGTGCGGTGCGCGCTGGACTCTGGGCGCGCTACTACTGGCACCACTGGCTGCAGCCAACTCCAGTTACTGCGCTGTACCGGCTGTTATGTTACTCGCAGCTTTCGCTACCTTCGCCAGTAAGTTATTATTAAAATAAATAAACTCTAAGCTTACACAAGTCTCAATAACAAGTTCAATTGGGGTTCATATTTATATTAATGACATATTTTAAAGATAACAAATTGTCATTATCTCATTTCAGCACTTACATGTAACGATTTAAGAAGAGTCGCTGAATTCCTTCCTCCTCTCAGAACATCTAGGGGAAGAAGAGAAAGAAATGTAAGGTCGTTTGCTGATTTTATGGCAATGTGGATGTGTTTCTTGTCGCATCTAGTTGCTGTAGCTGTATGCGCGAGGATCCTAAGTGCCACAGCTGATCATGTCACCGGGGGACGGACAAGAAGGTGGCTGTTCGGCTACGAGACGAGAACACTCGGGGAGCCATGGCCCGACGTGATAGGTGTCACTGTGGTGATGGTTGTTTGCGCCATGTTCATGTGTGGCCTTGAGGTAAACATTAAGTTTTTTCGATCTAAACTATTTAAACTACATATTTATATAAAAATAATTTTATACATATAGAAAAAAAGGTATTTTGAAATAATGTATTGACATAAAATAACAATAATTATTTGTTATTTTTCATAAATAGTATATGAAAGATAACATATATATATATCATAGTAGTAGATCTTTTATATTCTTGACATTGTTTAAAGAAACAAAGTACAAAAAAAATTTTAAAGTATGACAATATGACTCATTATTATGTTTTTATGAAATAATTAATGTTATAATTGTTTTCTTTGTTTTAGGAAAGCATGATGTTTACATTTATGTTGCTAATTCTTCTGTATTTATTCAGCCAATGCTTCGCTATCTTTGGTCTAATTAATTTGGACATTGCAAGCATAAAGTTACCAATACCGATTACTATATATGAGGTAAAAAGCCTATATTTTAAACAAAATACATTCATGTTTATAATTATACCGATTAAATTAAAATATTTCAAGGAATTCATTCATGTACCATAACAGATATTGAATTTTATTCAGCATAAAAATGTTTATTTTTGCGTTATAAGATTATTCTTTATATTATCTAGATAAAAGAAACTTTAAATATCTATAACATCTGCCTTAAATACCTCTTGTAAGTAAAGTAGAATTTTGTGCACTCGTTTACTCGTTTCTCTTCTATTGTGTTATTGACAGGTCTTCTTTTAATATATAATACAAATTAGTTATTTAACAGCAAATGTCGCCTGAGTTCTTAGATATCTCTAGATGTTTATAAAATATACACAAAAGCTGGTCTGTGTGTAAAGACATTGTAGTATTACTTTGTTAAAACACCATCACAGAACACATCATCTTGAATCTCAACCTGATACTGTTATAAAAAATTACACACTGTTGGTTATTGATGCGTTATTAAAAAAAATATATTTAAGAAATTAAATTCAAATATACCAATTTCGTACTATATTCCGATATTCATATCAGAAACTAAAATGAATATATATTGTTTCAGCTTTTTACAGCAGGAGCGCCTATAACTTACGCCTTTAGCGTTGGCCTGCCACCAAATCAAAAAAGTAATGTGAAAAAGAATCTGTTTCTAATGATTGGATTGCCTACTTTAATACTTTGTGGTCTTTGCTTTCTCTATACAAATATGTTAAAAGGGTAAGAATACATTTATGTAATCTTAAGGAAACAAATTAAAAAGAGATCCGCTTTTGGCGAGTTATACAGTTAACATCATAGATGTTGATGTGATCCAAAGCAACTAATGGACATAACATACAAATTCGCCAAAGACCCGATGACTTTAGCGTATGTGTATGACATTAGTGTCCAATTTATATATTTTTGGGATTGATGTGCACCATAGGGATAAAAATGCTATAAAAGGAAACATTTTACAATTTTTCTTATTTTTGATATAAACTAAAACTTTCTCGTTTTATGTTTTAGTAATATAACTAGACGTATGACTTAGGCATTTTATATATTTATTATTATGCTCTCTAGAAACAGAATAGACGCAGCTTTACCGGTGACTACTCTGCTAGAAGCCCGCGCCGCTGGTTGGGTTTGTCCTCTGTTGGCTGGTATTACGGTGGCAGGAATATGCCTCGCACTCACTGAACTCTGTCCTCTACTGTTTTTTGTACTAGTATTACTAGCTTCTCCAGAATGGAAGGTGCTAACGAGATCAATGACATATGAAAGTACTACTACCGGGAGCCCGGTTTTAGCTGTATTCACTGCAGGTATATTATAATATTAAATTCCGTCTCAATCTTGATCTTAAACATAAAATTTTAATGTGAATAGACATTAGGAATAAAAAGGTTTTGTCAATATTTAAATATGATAATACATCAAACATATTTTTTTTAAATATAATTGGATTTAACTAACACCATCAACTATGTCTAACTTGCTTCTGCACGAGCACTTCGCATAATTACATAGACAAACAGGTGTTATATCTGATGGTAAATGTAGTGAGTTGTTTTGCACTTTCTCAAAATTTGTGCACAGTGAAAAATAAATAAAAAAAAATTAAACCTGAATTAAAGCAATCGAGCAATGTGTTTTACCTATTGCCACTTCAGCAATAAATTTAATAATAATAAATTTCGCTCGCGGTAATGATGGAAGGCGTGCCTAACAAGTCGGACCGACGATCTGGTGAAGCACCATCTTCACTAATTGCTGAATTAGTGATATTGACGTTTCACCAGATCTACTTGTTACTGAATACAGCAGCGTATTCGGAGGAGACGTATGTCCAACAGTGGACGTCGATTGGTTGATTATGATGAACCGAAGCCAAAAATCAAGTAATAACTGACAAAATTTTAAAACACGTGTTTGAGTTGGGACGACCTCAATCAAAATAATATATGTGGTAGAATTAATGATGAGATTAATAATATATATATGGTCGAGAAAGCTGTAATTTAGTGCAAACGTACTAACAATAGAAAGTATTGTTGATGTAGTCATCATCGTATACACTTACATTTTAATTAAAACTTCTAAAAATTCTGACAATTTTGGGAATTTTGGTATTAACATGTTAATTTTCCAGGGAGTTTGGCTGCAATATTAGCATTTGCTTGTCCTTTATCACATATGATAACATTAATGAACGCTAGTCACCTATTTGGAATAACTATTCAGGCTTTCCACTTTATCATCATGAGATGTGTTCCAACAAAGGAGCAGATGGAGGCAGGAGGTAAAATTTTGAAACTGCCTGGTTCGAAAGCAGTTATACGTATAATGTTTTTGTCTTAACCTGAGATGTTCAAATATTAATTTTCACAGATATTGAATACAAACGCCTTGGAACAGAAGGAACATCACGGATTGTTAAATCCGCTTCTATGAAATCTAAACGCAGCTTGTGGTTTATTCCTTCAGCAATACGCCACACTAAAACATTAGAAAGCATTAAGTCAAAAGTGACAAAAGGTATTACTGTCTCTTAACGAACAAAATTACACCAATTCGTTATCTACTTATTATTTCATGATCCTTTAATGTAACAATTCATAAGCGATTAATTTAGTAGTTAATTTATTCAGTGTAATTAACACAAATAACTTTCAGAGACTGAAGATCGGGAATGCCTGCTTCTTGACGAGTATGCGGGTTGCCCTACTGAAGACATTGAACAGACCTCCAGTAGTAACATCGGAGGAAGTCAAATAGCTGTTGAAGAAGAAATTGATGAACAATCTGATATAGACGCCAGTGAACCTGATATATCGTCTGGTGACGACTCTACGGATATTGATGCTGTTGTCAAAGAATACAAAGACACAATACAGGTTATAAAGCCTTTATATACAACTACAATGATTTTTTTAAATGTTTAAAGTGGTCGTTAAATTATGAATTGCTTAATTATCAAAAGAGCAAAAATCGGCAACCAAAATTTTTGTTTTGTTTCATACATATTCTAAATAAGATATTTTTAACGCTTTGATGTGTTATTTCGTAGGTAGTAACGTCTATACCGGAAGCAATCACACCAACTCCCCCATGCATCCGCGGAGCACGATGGTCGGCTGTGGGGGCTGTTATACAAGTTATAGCTAACGCATTCTTAGCTGTTGCGTTTTGTAACGAAGCTTTAAGACTACCTATGTTTCTAACTGGAATACCAAGTAAACAATTCCATAAATACAAAAATTAATTTTAAAATTACGATACGTTAACATAATATAATATGGTTCATCGAATTATACCGCTTCGTAATAGAACATTGCTCCGTCTCTAAATTGTCAAAAATCGTTCACTGTTGTATATTATTTTAGAGAAGAACGTTTTCTCAAATTAACTAATTACTTAAGTTATTAGTTTTGTGATTTTATAAGCATGGTGTTATGTTTACTTGCCTGATTATAACAACCTATTTAAAACAAGATATATGATATTATCACATAACCCCTGAACAAATCTTCATCTATTAGCGGTTTTTATGACATTATCGACAAACATTAGGTACATCGTGAGATCCATTCTAATTTAATGTTTAAACGGCTTACCCTTCTCCAATCGATCAGGCTACGTTTAACAATCTTGATAACGTTATTTCCAGTGTGGTTTTGTGGTACATGCATCTCTGTATGGCAGCCTGCCCACAAACTTGGTATGAAAAAGGCACAAAGCATCGAGGGACCAATAACAATGACAATGGCTCTGTTGTTCCTTACACCGTTACTACTCGATTCATGGCCCGCCATAATTTTATTTGCTGGCGCAGGTACCTTTTTTTGAATTAGATTAAGCATACGCACTCTCCGATCTAATAGATTTCTATTATTTATCTGTAGCATTTCTTTCCAATCTACCGCTACACTTAAAAATCTTAACAATATTGCTATGTTCTGTTGATCGTGCATATTGGAATAGAGTATTTGAGGAGAAGGCTTCAACTTCATATGCTCCAGTGTACTTACTATTAAATGAATAATAAAGTGTTAACCGATTATAAAAAAAGTGCCTTAATATCTCGTACAAACACTTTTTTACAAAGTACAACAATACATAAGATTTATTTAAAAATGTGTATATTTCGTGATTTTAAGTAATTTTTGTTAATCGGTACATAAAGGCGTAGTTATATACGCACGTTGCGAGCGCTGGTGCGGCGATCTGGCCGTGAAGCAGGCACGCTGCACGTTGGAGCGCCGCAAGCGCGCCGCACGCCCTCTCACTGGTACTCTCGCACACATCGATACTGTGTATATCGCCAGGTAACATTACTAGTCTCACTTTACCGCTTCTCATAATGCTATTAAATTCAATATGATTCACTATTGTAACTTAAACGCTTTTTTGGACTGCTTACCCGACATACATCATTATAACTTCACTCTGCATAACCACTTGATAATTTAAGAATCGTGTATCAAGCAATAGACTATATTAAAATCTGCAAAATGTATGCTAAAAGTTTATCAATTCAGAAAATAGGCTCCGGATACAAACAACGTGCATTTAACATCATAAGGCTATCACAAAATTACATTAAAACAACAATACATAAAAATTAGAAAACTAGTTTTCAACAATATTGTACAGATACAAAATCAATACAATAATTGTTTCTTATTTTTATATCTTGCTTTCAACTAAAATTAATAATCAAAATAAAAAAAGAAAAACCTTTATTTCTGTAAAAGGTTATCTGTAATAATTTTATAAAGAAAAAACACATATAAAATTGAAAACCTCCTTATTTTCATAGTTCAAAAAAGAATTTCACATCAAATCATTTATAATTTCCATCTTTTGTCGTATTCGTTTCCGCAAGGAAAATAACTGCTAAATGAAGAGTCCTATTGCAAATTAATGAAAAGGTAGTAATTACTTTACATGAATTTAAAAGTAGATATAGTGCACCGACAATTCAGATTTTATAAGATCATCAAAACCAAATAAAAATTACAGATGACAAGACGATGACTCGGACTCGAGTCTCGACAATCTAATAGTTGCCGAAGATGATGAACTAGAACCAGACGGTGAATGACAGGAACAGACAATTGTCATCATCACACCTTGTGAAGGCAAATAAACGTAAAGAAATCAAGATTTAATTACAATAAACTTTTATTTAAACAGGAACATTATAACTAATACAAGAAATTTATAAATACATAGTGAACTCAATTTTGCATCATCAAATTGTGATACAGGCATTTTAATTACATTTAATTGTTTCAATAAAACTTGCATTTCCCATTTTAATATAATAAAGTAAATAAATCAGTAGACCTTAACTTTCTGTCAGCTTTTCGTAAAAATTTTAAAATGTGCATTTCTAAATTACAACCATTGTTTGTAATTTTATTGCTGTATGATATGTAAGTATTATTATGGTTATTATCATTCACTTGCCATATCATTGCATATTCAACTTAAATTTATTACAGAAATGTTACAATTTAAAATTATGATATTGTTTTGTGTCTAATAAGATCCATCCACACATGTATGATTAAAATTTATGTATAATTCTAAAATAAAAGTTGTTTTAAGAGTAATACTTATAATTTAGAATAACTTGTTTTCTGTGTATAAGCGTACAGTCATCCGTCCATATAATTTAATTCTTGAAATGAAATTGGCAAGTTTGATTTTTGTTCATTTATTGATCTATTTGTGCCTGTAAAATTTTCTTTAGCGCACTATTAGTGTTAGTAATTGTGATAAAAAGGCAAAATTAAGGAGAGTGAGATAATTAAAACGAAATAGTAGAATATTACAACTATCCTCTGTAACAGCCAATTGTAAAACGTGTAACTATTTAAAACTAGTATAGCAGGTGCATAAAATATAAAGGTAATATTAATATGTAAAAAAAGCTTTTCTATGCCAGTCATATATTTAAATTATATTGTATAAATCTGCCTCGGCGTAAGTATATTTTAACTGGTAAGAAGTAGCCTTCAGATATTAATTTTCTGGTTTACAAAGCACTGTAGCTAGGAAATAGTGCACCAAGTATTTCTCTAATTGTCAAGTGTAAATATGTTGCTATGTAGATTTTTACAAGGAATATTATCTCATTTAGGAATTCTCATCTACATTAAACTCGTCTAATAGCTATAATACCTTAAGAATACTAATAGTACGTACTCTTTGCAGGCTAATTTATATAAAAAAGATAGATACACAATCTTTTGCTATTTCTACTTAATTAAAAATGTGATATTAAGCCTTATGTAATATGCATAAAAATCTTTGAAGATCTTATGACTAATTTTGCATGATTTATGTGAAAATAAGGAATGTAACGAAAAAATTGTGAATAATATTTTAATGCTTTTATAATTAACCGATAACAATTTAAGAGGCTTATGCAATTTAAAAAAAAAAATATCAATTAATAAATGAAAAATAACAATTAAAAAATTATTACAGTATGTATGGCCTTTTTAACAATGAATAGTAATGCAATGCTCAAAAATTCAATATTGAGCATATCTCATAAGGAAGTAGTCTTCTCTACGAATAAATTTGTAGTTTACGCTACATATTATATTACTTCCAATAAAACTATTGGGAGTATCCATAAAAAAGTCGATAAAAAAAGTTTAGTAACTTGGTAGTTTTCATTATAGTTCAACATTTTGTGCTAATTGCCTATTAAGTTAACTATCTAAAGTAATAATTTATACTTAATGAAATATATTTACCGCTTTTATGGAGGGAATAGTAACAATAATAAATCATTTCACAGATATGTAACAAACATTTCTAGGAAGCTGAAAGATGCATCATCATCATAATGGCCTACTAACATATCTATTCATATGAATCAAACCACTGATATACCATTTTGTTTGCAATAAAAACTCTCCTGAATAAATAATTATTTTATTTGGAAAAATTTGGGGTTCCTTTTTTATAATTTTATTTTTCTAAAAGATACATTTTATATAACTTTTCAGAGTGTTCATTTTGAAATACCGGATTGAACTTCACTTCAATAATCTCTTTGAAACCTTCTTTAGTTGATGGCTCTTGATATTTATTCCTAAAACACAAACCTTTTTGATATACGACTGACACTAAGTACTAAACTTAAGTTTAAATGCTTTTACATGGTAACAAATATAAATCTACCAAATAAAATCTTATATCTAAAAATGAGATTCAGACAACTAAAAATAGTTTTCTTAGCAAATGTTAATCAAGCACATTATTTTTTTCTTTACCAATTTTTTTGAATTAGCTAACATTGGAAATGTCTGAAGAAATTTTTTATATTCATTTTTACATTATCTTAATACATCAGGTTTTATGTATTAAAAAGCCACAAAAACCTTTTAAAAAATTATCTGAATATATTTAAAAAATGGTATGTTATTAAAATATTTGATTAGCCTTTTAATATAACTTTCAGTTGTCAAATACTATTTTATTTAAATAATATCTTGTTTTCGAAAATTATGAATATTAAAAAAACTTACTTGTATGTATTAAAAACAATATCATTTACAGGAAGATGGTTAATCTTCATAAGCTCTCTAAATTTATTATTATGCAGTGCATGAGCTTTACTGGTTTCCATCTTAGCACATCTGCAATCTACTTTCATTTCCTTGGCAAGTGATGTCCAACGGGCACGAGATTCAATATCAGGATTGGTACTATCAATTATAACACTTTTCCCTTGCTATAAAAATTGTTATATAAAATATACAAATTATTGAAAGAATTAACATGTTCCATGCTAAGTTATTTTTGCCTGACTTGTCTCATTCAGGCTATTTGATATTTTGACTAAAGATAAATATATTATCAAACAATATTTACAACTAAATAAACTTGTGTTTTATTCTATACCACATCTTGTATAATGCTTCATTGTTTAGGTGAAAATATAGTTTACAGATTAATATTTGTAATGAAGTATATTTTCAGTGCATTCAATAAATATGACTGCGTGCACTGGTGGTGCACATGGCACGGAATGTGTTAAAGATAAATTAAATCAGATTGTGTGTTTAATAATGAATAGTAATAACAAACCTGCAACATCCTGGTCGCTTCAGCTGCACATTTTTGCCATGAACCTAGTATATCTCTGCACACAGAGACATATCTATAGGACTTTTCTTCAATTTGTTTTGCTAAGAAAGATTTCCCACTTCCAGGATATCCCACCATAACAAGTATCTAAAATGTTTAAAAAAAACAATGACATTGCCTATATACATATTAATCTTAAGTTTAAGTTTACATACTCTGTGAATAAGTATTATACATACTTTTGCATATATTACTTTGGACTAAGTGAAAAATTAATTAAAAAAACATTTAAAATTATTTATAATGACTAACCCTGTTCAATCCCAAAGTATTAATATTCAGAACCTAACTTAAAAAGCAAACCTTATTCAAAATCAACATCAGACTATGTATGTATAGTAAAAAATAAAAATTTTAGAAATCACTGACTTTCAATATTAATGCTTGAATTATTTTAATAAAGATCAAGGGATATATAATATTGTAAAAAGTGCTAACCTCTTTATCATTCCTTATTAATCTATCATTAAATGGCTCTGAGACAACTTCTTTAGGTATAAAGTCTGGTTTAGCCATTGGCACATTAACAATAGAATGTCCAAGGAAAAATTCTTCTGGAGTGTAAAATTTAAGACCAAGGTTTTCAGCTAATAATTTATCAGCCATAGAATGATCCTTCTTTTTACCTGGTGCCCAATTAGCTACTCTACCAGCTGCATCACCACAGTAAAAGCTCAAATTCATATCAACTGGTATACTATCATTTTTCTGTAATAAAAAGACACTATTACAATAATAATAGCCAATGTGCAACCTTAACTCCTCTCTCTCTTATATGTAGCAAATAGCCTATAAAAAATATTTGCTAATTAGTTGTTTTTTTCATTTTCAAATTAATAATTACATCCAATATCATATCTATGAACTAGAATATTTATTAAAAGTTCATAATACTATATATAAAGTGGATTACTTAATATTATAAAAAACACAAACTTGTTCAGTGAGGACATTCCACATTCCTGGTGTAGGTTTTCTGTAAAAACTTCTTCCTGTAGCTATAAAAACTTGAATAGGTATATTTATTTGGGCAACTAAATTCTCAATTTTTTTCTTAAAATCTTCTATTTTCACTCTACCCTTTCCTATAGGTGCTTGATTACTTAAAATCACCACTTTATATTCTTTCTCTAATTGCTCTTTTAATTTAGTAGGTACAACTTGAAAATTTAACTGCCAATCATTAGTATCCACAGGATGTACTTTTCCTGATTTTGTCTTAATCAATGTTCCATCCATATCAAATGCAGCTATTTTTCCACTTGATTTCACACCTTTTTTTGTATAAATGTACAATTCACCTACATCTATTGATTCCCATACATCTTCCATAGCCATGTTTTTATTTAAATTGTCATCTCTATCAGGAGACTTATTACATCTTTTCTTTTTAAATAAAATATCATCTTCTTCTATTTTTCTTTTATTTTTATTTGTAGAGACATAATTATTTGGAGGGGGATCAAATTCAATTACATGAATATAATTATTTAATATTATTTCAATTCTACTTTCATGTCCAACCTTATACAAACAATTTTGTTTTAAAGAAAATCCATCTAAACCTGAAGGATTTATTCCTAATTGTTTTAGTTCTACAAAGCAGTCATTGCAATTGGCTTTAAGGCTAACTGTAATCCAGACGAAAAAGTAAAAAATTCAATTTTTAATTATTTTTTTTTCTAAATTGTTAACTGAGAAATTAACTTACTCTGTTGACGAGAACAAGACTGATCCTTAATTTTCGTAATTTTATTACGGCCCACTAATATTTCAACATTATGCGGTAAACTAATAGGCGCATGCGTATCAAGTAAACATCTAAGGAAACATGAATGAGGCATTTCTATGTTATAATTTATAATACATTTACCACTTATCAATGTATTACAGATTAACACAAATGAACATCTATAACTATAAGGATTTGAAAAATTTATATTAAATTTACGTAAATAATACAATTTTTTTTCCACGACAAATACAGTATTAAAACAAATCCAAAAGTCATTGCTAAAATGTCACGCTGACATATTAAGTCAAACGTTTTCATTTACATAATGTCATCTCTAAAATCTAATGTTTATGTATATTTACCGTTAACCCAAAATTAATAATATGTATATTTATCACTACATAGTATAGAACATATATAAGTCGATTCTCGCTGTCTGTCTGTCACTAAGTATGCTTATATCTTTAAAATTAAGCAACAGTTTTTGATGCAGTTCTTTTTAATAGATAGTGATTCAAGAGAAAGGATCATATGTATAATACATGTATAATATAGTAGAGAAATACTGATAATTTTAGAGATTTCTAATGTGATGTTGTAAATAAACACATTTTTGTGCTTACTTTGTAAACGCTGGCTGAACCCTTCGAGATATATCAAATAATACACTACAATATGACGAGGGATCAAAAAGTAGTTAGAAGCTAAAATATAATGACTATTGATAACTTAATAATTTATTTTACTACGTAGTCTCCGAGTCTCTCAAGACATCGAGTCCAGCGCTTTTCCAAGGCTTCAAAATCCCTTTCAAAAAAAATGTTTTATCTTGGTCCTGCAAAAAGCTCTCCACGGTATCCATCACCTCGTTATCGTCTTGGTACCTGTTTCCCCTTAAGTATTGTTTCAATTTGGGGAACAGATATAAATCGCTAGGAGCCAGATCTGGTGAATAGTGGGGGATGATCAAACAAATCGAAGCCAGCTTACTGAATGGCAGCCATCGCAACTGCCGACCTGTGCGTTAGTGCCTTGTCGTGATGAAACAGCACGCCCCTTCGAAGTTTCCCTCTCCTTTACTCTTTAATGACATTCCTCAAATTGGGAATTAAAGCTGCATAATATTGGCCTGTAGTAATATAATAGCCTGTAGTAGTGGTGTAATAGTGGTTCCACGCTCCAGGTAATCAATCAACAATATCCCTTCTGAGTCCCAAAATATTGAGACTATAACCTTGCCAGCCGATGCCACTGCACGAAACTTCTTCGGGGTCGGTGATGATGGCCGTTTTCATTGCAAAGATTGCTGTTTTGTCTCGGGATCAATATAATGGACCCATGTTTCGTCCATTGTTACGAAATGAGACAAAAAGTTTTCAGAATCTTCTTGAAACTTGTCCAACAATTCCTTCGAAATGTCAAGTAGATTTTGTTTTTAAGTGTCGGTTAACATTCTCGGCAGCCATCTTTCGGAGACTTTTCTCATATTCAAAGATTGTTTCAATATGGATTGAATACTTCCATATGAAATGCCCGTTCCTTGAATTAAGTATCGGATGGTAACTCTTCGATCGCTCAATATAATTTTCTTGACTTTCGCAACATTTTCTTGGGTGACTGACGTCGATGGACGGCCGCAACGATATTCGTCTTCCGTGCTCGTTCTCCCTACTCGAAATTGAGAAGCCCACCTTGCGACAGTGGAATACGGCGGAGCAGACTCTCCTAACGTTGCCTCCAAATCGCAATGATTCTCTTGCGTCGTTAACTTTTTTAAACAGAGGTATTTAATAACGGCTCGCACTTCGTTTTTCTCCATATTCGAGAACACGTTCCGACACGAAGCAAACAAATGACTACATTCAGAAAAAAAACAAAGAGAATCGAAGATTTTTTTCCTTATTAATATTACAAATGAGCTATGCCAGTACTTATTTTTTTTTCTTACTAAGGAGTATATATATACTCCTCACTACCTTTTGATCCCTCCTCGTATTACACACCTTAAGAAGGTCTACAAAAAGTCTGCGATGATATATATATATCTCTTAGCGATAACCTACAATAACAATTTTTTATCCTTTATTTTTAGTTGCGACTATACCGGCCGGGCTTATAAATAATACGGTATAATGTAATCTTCTTTGACATTAAAGAAATTTTGATTTCAGTCAAAAATGTTGATGTAGAGGAGATATCAAAAAATCTAATGACATCACAAGATTTCCGAACCTTTTAGACGCAAACATTCAAAATTTGGTAGAGATATTCGGCTATTGCTGCTTCTGCTATTTAGAAGTCAGCTTAGAGTGGATTTTACAAAATTTATTTCCCAAAACTAGTTGCGGGAGTGTTAATAAAGGGACGGGGCCCGAGGGACAGCGGTTTCTCGCAGGGTGGAAATATTTTTGACAAATTTCAAGTCAAATTCTATATTACTGCCAGTAAAGCGAGCAGGGAACAGCTACAGTTATATTATAACATTCTCAATATTAAAAATCACTAAGAAAATATTAGCAAAGTAGTATACTTTCGTACATTATTTATTTTGCTAATTAATAAAATTTTCTTTTCCGTTTAAAAAACCTTCTTTTCTTAAACTGCCTTCAAAAAATTTCATTTTCTGTAGTTCACTTAATAACTACTAAAGATTGGACTAGCAACGAAAGGGGTTTAACAATTTACCTAAATTATATTTTTAATTTAATTTTAACAAGGTTTGGAGTGTTTGCAATACATTCAAAAAAAGTTAAACGATCATGATGACGGCTATATCACTTGTCAATTCAAGCTGAAGTAAGTTGGATTGTTACTGCTCACGTAAATTTTATTATTAATAATATTTTAACAGTTTATTATAACATAAATGAATGATGTTTTCAAAATTTTAAATAATATATCAGTTGTAAAAAACGATACACGTTTTATAATCTAAAAACTACAAAAGTGAAAATTAAGGTAAAGACAATTTTCTAAAAGCATACGACCAATAAATACTGACGTGTATTATTTTCGTTGGTATATATAAAAATATGTTTTCATTTAATTTTCTACAGGCCCTCTATACTTTCATCATGTCATTAACTAAACGTAAACGTTCTACGGAAAAGGAGGAATTAATTGAAAACGGTGATATAAATTTTAACGGTGGACACAGTAATATAAAGGGTGATGAAGTCAACATTGCAGTTTTATTATTTCTTTACACTCTACAAGGTATTCCTTTGGGGTTGGCAGGAGCAGTTCCTATGTTATTGCAAAATAGAGGTATCACTTATACACAGCAAGTAAATATTTTATATCTTTATAATAAAAAATATTATGTGACAAATTTAATTCATTTTATTTTCAAACATTATATCAAAACAAATTCTTTCCAGGCAGAATTCAGTTTTGTAAATTGGCCATTTAGTGTTAAATTGCTCTGGGCCCCTGTAGTTGATGCTCTGTTTTGGCCAAAATTCGGAAGAAGAAAAACATGGTTGGTGCCAATACAATACCTCATTGGCATTATGATGATAATAATGTCAAGCAGTATCACAGAATGGTTAGGCACAAAAGATCAGGCTCCTTCTATGATGATATTAACTATCTCTTTCCTTTTTCTCAACTTTTTGGCTGCTACTCAAGATATAGCAGTAGATGGATGGGCCCTTACCATGTTAAAAAGGTGAAGAAAAAAATAAGATTTACTTTTCTATTATTTTAACTATTTATAATTACACGTTAAGAAGACAAATATTGCCAAAATAATCATATATTATGTAGTGTGTATTAAAATTCCATGAGTTATGTTTGTGGCAAAATCTTAATAAATTTTTGTAACATGCAAAAAACAAAATTTATAATATTTAATAATTTCTTCCATTTATTTCAGATGTAATGTTGGCCATGCTTCTACATGTAATACAGTTGGTCAAACAGCTGGCTTTTTCCTTGGATATGTTTTATTTCTTGCTCTTGAATCTCCATATTTTTGCAATAAATATTTAAGAACAATTCCTAAAGATACGGGCATAGTAACATTATCTAGTTTCCTTTTATTTTGGGGTTGGATATTTATTATCACCACTACTATTGTGGCTTTGTTAAAAAACGAGGCCAATAATACTACAAACACTGAAGAAAGTCAAGTAAAAGGAGTAAAAGATATTGTAAACGCTTATAAACAATTGTTTACAATTATAAAGCTTCCAGCGGTGAGAACTTTGACTCTAGTATTATTTACAGCAAAGGTAAGTTTTTACTTTTTTTTTTATTAAAACATGTACTAGAACTGTAAATACATAATCTACTGGCAATAAATTATTAATACATATCACCTCAAATAACCATTTTATATCTCCTATATATTACTCAACATGCTTTACCATCAGTATTTGTTTAGGTCAATTCATTATAAATAAAAGTTCCTAATATAATTAAAATCACTAATAATATAAAAGTACAAAAAAAATATGTCTTAAATATTTATATAAATTTTAAAATTAAAGTGCATAAATTTGATATTATTTCTAGTTGGGATTCTGTGCAAGTGATGCAGTTTCTGGGCTAAAACTTGTTGAAGCTGGTGTGCCACGTGAAGATCTTGCGCTTCTAGCTGTTCCATTAGTTCCAGTTCAAATCATAATGCCTGTGGTTAGTACATCAATCCCTACTTTCCTTATCTTGAAATATTTGTTTACCATAACAGCCAGTTTACGTCCCCACTGTTGGGGCACAGGCCTACCCTTAATATGAGGGCGATGGGGCCATAGTCACCACGCGGGCGGGATGCGGATTGGTAACTTCACACACACCTTAGAATAAATTCTAATTTATGTGCAGGTTTCCTCGCGATGTTTTCCTTCACCGTTTGTATTTCGCTATTGCACCTAAAGTTCACTAATGTACATAAATATTAAAGTAATTGGTACATGCTAAGATTCGAACCCGCGACCTTCGGAATGAAGGCCGCACGCTCTAACCATTAGGTCAGCGAGCTACTCAATATTTGTTTATTAAAAATAAATGGCGTTTCTAGTGTTAGGGTACTATTTTTTTTAAACTTGTAGTTAAAAACTATCAAAAAAAAAGTCATAACAGCCATAAACCTTGGGTGAAAACACTATCCACTTGGCTGAAAATAGTTTAGAACAGCAATCCACGGGCCGCTAGTCGTCCGCTGGGCTTTTCTTGTGTACCGACCTAGTGTTTTTTATTTTAAACTATTGTAAATTTTGCGACTCTTATCGAAATTGGGTGCATGAGAAATGTCTAAATATTATATATGTTTATATTTTTAAAACCAAAACTGAAGCAATCGCAAAAACCTGACAAATCATTATCAATATTTTTTGCGGCTCTCGGCCTTGTTACTAATATGCGTTTATGGCGTTTGCTTTTGAAAAAAGGTTGAATACCACTGTTCCAAAAAGGTCTTAAAAAAACCCCTCATCAAAAGTCTCACAAGAAATCGGTCTTGGAAACTTGGGACAAGTAAAACCAAATCCAAATATATGAAAAGAAAGGCATAGAATATAAGTAGTAAAGAGGGGGGTGAAATAACTTAGCGTTTTACAATTGTAGCTGTAATAAAAAATTGGACTATTGTAATGTCACAAAAGTAAAAGACAGACATTCGGAACAAAATTTTTTATACTTTTCATTCGTCAGTACAAAAAGTTAAGTCTTAGCAAAATTTTCTACAATCCTTGACTTCGATTTCACAACGTTATGTAACAATGAAGCGATGGATGATTAAGCGTGCCCGCCATTGATGCTATCAAATATTCATAGTCGGTAAACAACAACGCTGTTATGGCGGATAATTTACAATATTAAAGTAGTAGTCGGACGTGAGTTCGAAAAAACTATACAATATGGGGCTCCGGTATCGAACTGGGAACCACCGTGTCGCGGGAAAGTAGAACATCTCGAAGTCGATCGGAGCTGCGCTATACAATTTTTAATAGCATTTATTAATGACATTATATACCGTTTGGTTGCAGATATTATCAAAGTATACAACCGGTCCTACTCCATTGTCGCTGTGGCTGCGTGCATTTCCTCTACGTTTACTTGTGGGTCCTTTGGTTGCCGGTCTTGTGGCTATAACCCCTAGTTTGTTGGGGAACTCGGGACCTTCTTATCTTTACCTGTTTATACTGTTGTGTTTGTACATCTTCCACCAGGTAAGGAGATAACTTAAAATTAAGAACTATCTATAGAATAAAGAGACTAGAGAATATATTTGATAAATACTGTAGTGTGATGGTACTGATATAGATGATAGAGTGTACTAATATTTGTTTATAACACTCAAACCCGGTGATAGTGCAGTGTTGCCGAAGCCCGTGTACCCAGGTATTTCTGCAGCCAAAGAGCAATGTGCAAACATTACGGTGTTCCGGTTTGAACGATGATGTAGCTAATGAGAACTGGGCTACCGAGAATTCACAGCTCGTGTCACAAAGCACTATGTGCTGCAGTGTATATCATCCTAACTACCGTCACTTTGTTATAGGCGCGCTTATCCCTTACCATCATTTAAACATTTTGTTAGTCTTGCCGCTTCGATAAACAAAAAAAAATCCAATAATACATGCAAATATGAAAATATGTGCAATGTCTCACAATGGGGAGAAATTATTAAGATATTGCAAAGCATTTCTACCGCTAGAAACTTTTAGTATTTATTAAAATGATATCATAAAAGGCTGTTTATTAATTTATTTGGTAAGTGCTATTTTGAAACGAGATTTTTTTTTTTATAAAGTACACGTCTAGACATACCTTTCCAGGTTGGCTAGAATGATAACGTCCAAGTAGAAACTAACGAGTATCAACTAAACAATAGTGTGCGAACATTACCGTATTCCGTTTTAAAAGTTGTAACTAGTTAAAATACTGAAGTACGGAGATTTAACATCGTATGTCTCTTCGCTAAGAGCACAATGTGTTGCAGTGTATGTGATCCTAACTGGTGCCTCATAATTATGAGCAGGCGTATGATTACCATCCTGGTCGCTTTTTCGCTGAACAACAATGTATAAGCTAACATTTTATATTATGTTTAATATTGTTTCAGACTTGCCTTTATTGTATGTTTGTCGCGGTAATGGCTTTCTTTGCTAAAGTATCCGATCCAGCGGTCGGAGGTACATACATGACGTTGCTAAATACCGTATCTAATTTAGGCACAAATTGGCCCAATACTCTCGCTTTGTGGGCCATTGACCATTTGACTTATAAGAAATGTTCACTGCCAGAGCTTGGTGATAACACATGTTCATCGACCGATGAAGCCGATGTAAGTAAATTATAATAATAATATACTCTGTCCTCTAATTGCTTTATTTGTCACTATGATGTGTAAAAAACTGGAAGGGAAAACTACAAGGAAACTGCAAGTTCCAAGAACTAACAATTATTGTGAATGTGACATCTATCATCTTACACTTAGCTGGAATGGTGGATATATATACTTTACTCTCCTTGTGAGAGAAGGCCTCCAATATATACATTTTTTCAAAGTATGATATAACATGTTTAAGGTGTGAATTAATTCTTTTTTCAGTTATGTAAGAACAATGGGGGCACATGCAATATACGAATAGATGGTTACTACATAGAGACTGTCATATGTGTAATAGCCGGTTTCCTCTGGTTACAATGGGGACGATCAACTATCATCCGTCTACAGAGACTACCGTCTTCAGCATGGCAAATTGCCAGACCTGGCAGATAGGATAGTGATGACCGAAAAAATATTTAACATGAAAATAGTTTATTTGCTACCGTAACACAATCTTATAATGCACAAGAAACATAAAATTAATCTTTGTGCTAAATATACTTAAATCATTAAGAAGCAGGAATTGTTAATTTAAGTGTAAGGAGTACTAACTGTATTCATAATTTTAAGATTTTCACTAGTAGTAGGTCTCTTGCTGGAGACAGTCTAGGGAGGTACCACCGCAGCGCCTATTTCTACCGCCGTACAACAATGTGCAATAATTATTCGTTGCAGTTGACGGGCGCTATAGCTAGTGGAATTGCTGGGGTAACCAGTCTTAACATCTCATGTCTCAAAGGGACGAGCGTAATATGGTGCAGTGTACACCATACTAAGTAACGTCACATTTTTATTAGCGGACGTATTCATTACCATCAGGTGAAGTTCTGCGATAAAAAAATAATTATACTGTTCACAACAGAAATGTCTAGTAAATCAATTATTACTCTGTAACTAACAGAGGTAGGTATTATGACGTATTTTATTTTAATCAAAAACATTACAATGTGATACATTATTATATAATGTCATTAAATGATATTTCCTTGGTGACGTTTATTCTCATTTCCAAATAGTACAAAAAATTGATATTATTTATAATCTTTTTATTTATCGTCAACAGCCGATATCTACTGCTGAATGTTTTCATTAGTATAATCTATTTATAAACTTGTAAGTTTATAATAATTTTAGCTGTCATCGCACAGTGGATAACCGTTTGACTTTTAACACGGAATAGGTTATTCTCCGGGACCACACGATACATTTTCAATTGGTGGTAGGATTTTGTTGCATTGTTGCGTTCCAGCTGTCAACATTAGAGTCACAGTCTCCATGTCATTTAACACCACATAAAATTTGGTTCAAATAGTAGCCTATTGAAAATGAAAAATAAGTGGAAAAGAAAATAGGTTTGTTCAATAGATATATTTTATTTTTCGTACACATCAACAATTAAACACATAATAATATATATATATTGACCAGTAATATTACTGAAAACCAGTTAATATGTAAGTAAATTTCTAATGTTTTAGGCAATATTATCATTCAACTGTCCAATAAAATATGTAGATGATTACTCGAATGGTTAAAATTATTAAATCTTAATATGTAGAAAACATTTAGAAGTTCAACATACGATAAATAACGACTTTATTTTATTATTGTAAATAAGTTTATGAATATTTAAGAAAGCAATGACTATGTATTCTATGACTATAACATTGTTTTTTTTTGTTGTTAATTATTTTATTTAATCATAACTCTAAATTTATATATGTTAAAGTTAACAATTAATCCACTATAAATAAATAAAAAGTTGAACAGTAAAATTATTATTAATAAATATTTTCAAATGGGGATATTTATAGACATAATATGACAATAAAATTATTAATATGCGTAAGAACTTGTAAGTTATCCAATAAAGGGTACATAATAAACATTTATTTCATTTAATAACAGTTGTAGAGTAGCCTATGGCTGCGATCCCATCAGATAATAATCAGTAATGTAGTCTTTGATGGTAAAGCCCAAAGTCTAAGTCTATTCAACTGTTAAAGACTCCCACATCATACCTAGTATGTATAGTGCAATGTATAACATCTTAACTAGTTACATATTGTTATGACTAGACGTATAACTCTCATTGAATAAAAAAATATTTTTTTTATATATGTTAATCAATCAAGATAAGTTTCGAATGAGGTACAAGAATGTGTACTTGTTTTTCATTCAAAATTAAAAAAAAATACTTGCATATATTTAACATTAAACAGTATAATATACCGGCCATTTATGTTCGACAAATTAAGTAAGATATCACCTCACGATACACGCCCATCCATAACAATGTGGCAATAAAATAATAAACATCTTTTGCTTTTCGGCTTGAATCACAAGGCGTCTCATTACTCCAGTAAATTAATTGAATACAAATAAAAGTTTTCTAGTATTGTGCGCTAAAACATGCGTATTAGTCATATAAAGAATGTGATCTTTAACGATTGCGATTGCTAATCAGATTATCTGTTAAAATATTCTTACAATTGGGTCCTCAAAGTTTAATCTTGATCATGACCGACCTTGTTGAAATCATAAACAAATTGAAACTGATTTACATAACATTAAAAAAAAAGTTAATCCGCCTAACATATTTTAATATATTATAGACAAGGTCTCCATATGAAAAATATAATTAAAATTTATTTTAGCACTGTAATAATAAACTCAAGTATAACAAGGTTGCCAGACTCAAATAGAATAAAATACAATGAAGACGTAGTAAACCGATCGAGTACATTGTTATTTTATTAATTTCTGTTACTTTTCATTGTAAAAATTCAAGTGTAATTTGAATAGGCGCGAAGGCGTATGCAAATATTGGTTACATCACTAAACCTACATTGTCTACTACGGAAAGGCCTTGCAAGATGTGTCTCTGCGCTGATGAGGAATTTGGAAGTATAAAATAACACGAAACCTCGTCATCATCGCTGTCTAAATGATTGAAAATCTTCTACTTTGCTTTTTAATTATCTTACCATGTAAAATTACGTTGGGAAACTAATAATCACCAGCTGTATTTCTGGATTTAGACAGCTCCCTATTTGTTGCGGTTGTCCATAGCTGACAGTAACCACTTACCGTCATGTTAACCACACTTTATTCCTTACTTTTTTTCTATTCCTTCTTAACATCACCGAAAGATGACATTACTTATGATAATTTGCATATATCACTTGTAATAAACAAATTAAAATATAATGTGATAATTTTTTAAACAATGTCAGCATTATACAATGAAGCTAAACGGCGTGAAGTTAAATAATAGAAGTAATTATAAAACTTGAAAAAATAAGGAAGCAGAATTTAAACTTTGTCTTTGTCTTAAGGATAATATATTAGCCACAAGTCTATACATTATGGAAATATCACTTGATTATTCTCTTGTGCGTTTAAAGCAAGCTAACATATATTTTGTAAACAACTAAAGCAATAAAAAAGTTGTAATTAATATTAATGTAATGTAATAATAACATTAGGTGGTCTTTCCGAAAGATAATTAAATCATCAGAAATTTCTTAACATCTGGTATAGACAAAGTTGTGATACATACATCGTACTAAATATTTGTCTATAAATACTCATGTATTATAGAAATAATGATTAACAAAACCCGAAAACTTTAGGGTTTTATTTTACCAAATTATCTCCCTCAATGTTTTTGAATCACTAAAAATGCTCAAACTAGATATTTTCTATTTTTTTTTTTAAATAGTTTTCAGCAAACGTTTGGTGATGTTAATTGTATTAGTTTGGAAATTCCTATTCTCAATCACCATATATAATATCATAAGTAGCCGTTAAATGGTTTAACAGTTTTAGAATCACGGTTCCCGCCTTGCGAGTTCATCATCGCAGATGATCGGTTTACGATCATCTCCCTTCGAGCCACGGGCAAGCCGGCCGACCCGCCGAGCTAATGAGCTGGTCTTGTCAACTGCACCCCAACCACCAGTATGACCTCCGCCACTACCCGACCGTGACAAAAGACCTGTCACTCCTTCACCTAATTTGCTGTGATGAATTCCGTAGAGGAAGTAGAGAAGTAGACCTTAAAAATTTTTGCAAAAATTTTTTTAATCTATTCCATTCTTTAAACGATATACGATTAATTAAGTTAATTAGTATTATTTTTTATTTAAAGACAGATGGATGGAGTGTTATTTTAAGCGTTTGACCTTTCAGGCTTCTTGTTTATTTTCATACACTACTTTTACCTACCATCAAAATTTTTCTAAATATTATAATTTTTACTTTTACACTAGGAACTGCAACAATTTTATAAAAATATAATTTATCAAAAAAGACGGATATTTACCAAAAGTCATCCAAATAGCAAATCGAGCCCATGTCAGCGCTTTGAGGTTAACCATAAGCTCGACATTAAGCATGACGCTTGCGGCAGGCAGTAGAGGTACCCAAGGTACTCGGAAGGGCAATCTGGCTGGACTCTGTTGATGCGCCCAAATAACTACCAAACCTGTAAATCGTGATAATTTGGCTAATATTGTTAGCCTATTACTATTACAGGGTGATAAAAATATTAACGTTCACAATTTTGAAAATTTTTGTATGTGTAAAATCAACCATAGAAAACATTACTGGACATTGTTAATAAAAAAAAAATCATACTTACAAGCTATTATAATAAAGCTAAGTATGAAATCTGGTAAAAGAACCCAGAGTCCAGCAGGTTCCGCCAAAAAATGATTATGAACACAGAGAGCAGCAACGGCCACGGTAAACACGTAGACGCAGCCCGTAACAGCATTTCCAGGAGCCCGACCGCCTGCTAGAGGCTCTAACCATGCGTATTGTGCTCGCAGACGACCAACGGTCAAAGCTTCAAACATCTGAAACGGAAAATCAAGTTTATATTTAACTGCCTACGATGTCAAAGCTTTAGCTGAAGTTATATTTCTAAAACACTGTTTTGATAATATATATATTTCAATATTATAAGTCCCTTTAATGATTACAGTTTAAAAAAAAAATATTTAAAAAAACATTTGTTTTTTGAATGCAAATAAATTTGAATAAGTAGTCATTATGAATTATAACTGCCCCTATTACAATACATATCGATATTACATTACCTCGGAAGAAGATGATCCCCCATCTGTTCCCGGTGTACCAGTAGCAGAACTGTCTTCACGATCACATGGCGAATCTAACTGCGGTACCCCAAAGCTTTTGTCATCTACTGTTGGCGTGGGCCTGTATCGTAGAATTATAACAGCAGCACTAACGATGGTATAAGCTAGTAATGTGCCTATCGACATAAACTCCACTAATTTCTCTAAATCGAATAACAAAGCTATTAATGCGGACGATAGTCCGGATATAATTAGATTAGAGATTGGAATCTGAGATTTATTATTACTCATATCACTCAAAAAACCAAATAACAAGCCATCAGCAGACATAGCATACAAACAACGAGGCAATGAAAACAAAGATCCTAGTAGAGTGGTCGTCATACCACAAACGGCACCAACAGCTACAGCATATTTAGCCCATTCTGCATGAACTGCACCTAAAGCTGCTGGCAGAGCAGCATCAGGATTAATACTTTGGTATGGTACCATTAAAGTCAATGCTATAGCCACAAGAATATATCCAACAGCTACTAATCCCATCGACGTAATAGTCGCTATAGGGATAGATCGCGATGGATCTTTCGCCTCTTCACTGGATGCAGATATACTGTCGAAACCAACAAAAGCGTAAAAACAAGTTGCAGCTCCAGCTAGTACTCCACTGAAACCGTACGGCATAAATCCTCCATTTTTATCAGACCAGTTGCTGATATCGGCATAGTAAAATCCTAGGAAAATTACAAGAGTTATCACAAGAAGATTTAATATGGTAAGACCATTATTTATGTAGGCAGATGTTTTAACGCCAACTGCCAATATAAGTGATGCTGCTATACATATGAGAAAAGCCAAAACATCAGGGTACCGACTTAAAAGTGTTTCATGCAACTCTCCTGTTACTGATATAGTTGCATTACTTATCGCCCCATCTAACATTTCATCCAAATATCCTGACCAAGCTCTAGCCACTGAAGCAGCTCCTAAAACAAAGAAATAATTGAAATATTGATCACTGATTAACTTTTTATTATTAATTAGACATATTTTGTTACAAATTATTCACACTTACCTATCATGTATTCTAAAACGATATTCCAGCCTATGATAAAAGCCCAAAATTCTCCAATGCTAACATATGTATAGGCATAAGCACTTCCCGCTCTAGGTATTCTAGTTCCAAATTCAGCATAACACAAAGCCGCTAGAGTAGAAGTCACTCCAGCAAATAAGAAACTAAGAGCTGTGGCTGGACCAGCCATATGCCGAGCCACTGTACCAGTTAATACATAAATACCAGCACCGACCATATGTCCAACCCCTAAAATTGAAAATTTACAATTTTTATCTCTCTATAACATTTCATTCAGTGTGCTTATAGAAGTGATAGTGCTTACCTAACAGAGTAATGTCGAATGTAGTAAGACAACGATTTAATGGAGTATCTAAAGAATCTCCATGTAATGGTTTGCGTCTATTCATTTTGTGACAAAAACCCGAGAGCACGTGCCCTAAAATTTTGTGTCTGGCTCCCGGCATAGTGCCTAAAACATTTTATTTTATCAATTAATCAAACTTATCGACTAATATAATAAAATTATTACTTCAAAATGCACTTACTACACAAAACAATAATAAAAATTTAACTTACGTTTACATTCTCACATTCTTCCTATTTATTTAAACTCCTTTAAAATGAAAATTAGGAAAATGTATAAAATTAGAAAAGGTTAAAGCGTCAAGACATCCTAGGTTCGTTATTATATTGACATAAAAATATACGTCTAAAATTATTTGTAATGGTTTGTATTAATTAAAAACCTTTAATACTCACCTCTTCGTTCAGCCAGCTGACGATGTTTTCAGCCTCAGTTGTTGAGTATTAAGTCTGCAAGGGAGCTTAGACATGGGCGGATCGGCGCGCGCATCCAATCGATTATTTATACGAACGTAATAATATTTACATTGTACATGAAAATTGCAATTCGAACTAAAGAACAAACATCCGAAATTCTTACCATCATTTTCGTTTTAAATATTAGTTGCTTCTTAATAGGAAAATAATGTTTAAGATAGGACAAAACCTTCCGATCAAAACATAAAGCTATGAAAGTACTTTTGTTACTTTCAAGTGCACAAACAAATTTATTGTATGTGTCAACCTATAGTATCGTAGTTTCAATAAACTTAAGATAAATAAACGATTTTCCTCAAACAATCAAGAAATTAATAACATAACTGACTGAAAATTTTGGAGTTTTGAATACAAGAGGTACAAACTTGCAAACTTATCCAAGTTGTTGCTAGACAGATACAGGGCATCTATTGGGCATACAAGTGACCCAATTTACTCGAAAAATCGTTATTATTAATAATAACTACGCAAAGCATACTTATGTATAATTCATAAAGATCTTTACAATTTAGTTGTCCAGTTTAACACAGTAATGACGAAAATAACTTTATTACAGGATTACTAGGATCCCTGACATCAACACGCACAAAAAAAGAAATATTTCTTTAAAGATATTAGCTTTACACGAAGTCTGATTTTGTTATAATTTTTCTAATAAAGAAATATTGTACCGAATGTCATTTTTAAATAGATTTTTGTTTATTTATTATATTTACAAAGTTCGCCCAGGCCGCTACATTCTCTCTTCTACGACGTTATTAAATTTAGACATGCCATAATATCTAATATTTTTAAATATTACACAAATTCAACCTTGTCGTAATAACAGTTATCAAGAAAACATCGATTAAATCAATGAATTCTTCGTTCAATAACATTATATATGTAGCATTTATTTTCATAGTAGCAAAATTACATGAAATCATTATCAATCAGCAGTCTTAGGTTAAATTTGCCACCGAAACATTATTTTTTATTATCCATATACTCGTAAAGGTTTACTTGCAGGGTGGTAGTCTCGAAGTATTATTACAGACAGAGATAAGATGGTAGCTAGTTATAGTACGTTCATTATTTCCAATTTAATTCAAATGGTATATGCATTAATTTTAATGAAGATTCTGAATCATTAGGTAAATAAACTAATTCAAAATGGAACAAAATAAAAAAGTAATAAATATTTTCATTCCATTTATTGCATTTTCTACTCTTAACATTGCGTACTGGCAATGGATAGACAATGAAACATCTGAACATTACATTAACACAAATTACAAGCTTAACATGAAACAAATACACAATTTTTAATAATATTTACAATAAAAGGAAAGAAATTAATTACAATCAAGATTTTGAAAAGATTTTTTAACCTGGTTATTTAAATAATTGTCAATTAAAGCTCGCAAAGAAAATGACACATTTCTAAGACATCGTTTGTACACTTAAGGGTAAGCAACATCGAATTATTACAAAATGTACATACGATTGCTGCGATGATCATAAACTACATGTTAATTAAAATTAAAATATGTTCATGACCCATTACGATTTGTTCCAATAACACAATAATATTCAGATTGTATAATACTGCATAACATACATTTAGGCCTTCTGCCCTAAAGTGATATCGAATAAAATTTTTTAATTCCACTAATCTAAAACTATATTTATGTGTATGTACATTCTACAAAACATTTGAAAAAAAAATCAATTTCAATATATAGTTTCTATTTACACAAATAAATTATGAACTACCAAAACTACTATCTGCCATGATAATAATTTCAACTTTAACAGTTGTTGCTGTTGGCATCGCATCATTTCAAGAGAAAATTTTAAAACCAAATATCTACATACGTTTATTGTTTTTATGCGACATCGCAGTTCTTTTCTGTATTTTAAAACGACTAACAGCCGCAGCCAAGTTAAATCTTATTAGACTTATGGCACAACAATACGCGTTGTTAGCTTAAATAAAATTACAACACTTTTGTACGCAAATTGATACTTTCCTATCAATAATACTATTCTGAATTGTTAAAAACAACTGTTAAAAATCTATGAACAGTTTACGATACTCCATCTTTCCGGCTCTGTGACTTTATAATTTTATAAACGGTACACGATATATATCACGTGTTCAAGAGATATGAAAATTGTAAAAAGTAAAAAAAGGTGTAGGAAGACCTCTGAAATTAAATTATACACTTAACTATCCTTACACGAATATGTTTTAAAAAAAATGTGTATCAAAATATTTTTAAAATTATTTACGGAGAAAGTTTCAGCTATTTTTAAAATTTTTACTGAGATGAAAAATAGTCTTAACATTGAGATAAAATCATTAAAAAAATAATAATGAACGACTTATGCAAGAGGACGTTACGATTAAAAATCATAATTATAGAATAAACGAGAACCATAAATTTAAATAATAAAAAAATAATACGTACACAAAAATATAATAAAATATTGTATAGTAAAATTTGGTTCTTACAATTTTAATTTATTACCAACTGAATAAGAGTTTATTTAACATTAACTGCTTACCTATCACGGACCCTGTAGTGTTTCCGAAAAGACTGTTAAAATTAAACAGTAAACCCGCAAATACAGTATTATATTTATTTAAAGCAAACTAAATTATTACAGCGTATTCTGAAATAAATATGGAAAGTAGATTGTTATAAAAATAGTTATTAATATGCATCGCCATTAACATATCTCTTCTAATAATGACAAGAAAATACTCAAATGATATGTTTTATTAGGCTTCAGTCTTCACAAAATGTAGCGTTTTGGTATTTTTTTGTAGCATTAAAATAAGCAATAAGCGGACATTAGAAAGAATAGAGGTGCTTGTTCGCAAATTACGATTTTTGCATTATAACACTTGCACCAACCATACGTAGTGAAATTAGCAGCAGCTTATTTGAAAATAAAAAGAAACTGTTAAGTATGTGTTGTGTATAAATTAAATGCTTGGTGATTGCTAGATATACAAGAACTTTACTGTTAATCGTTTTTTTTTTATTTAACCAAAGGCGTGCAGAACGTTCGCCTGACATTATTTGAGGCTAGTTAGGATGATAAACAATTCACCTCATTGTCCTCATCGCCTTGAGTGTTAAATCTCTCGACACTTCAGCATTATCGGATATCTATTACAACCGTAAAAGTACATACTAAAACGTAAACGACACATTAAAATGGTTAACCGTCGAAATTAGTTAAATTACGTTACGATGAATATATTTTTACAAAAATTTTACAAACGTTTGCAACTGTACAATCAGTTAAATTGTCAATAATTTTTTTTCAAGTACTACTTATTTAAACAAATTATTGCAAATTTACAATTTTAGAGATTGAAATGGTCCCTGTATTATATAAACCTCTTGCTTACATATGGCGTCATTTGTCCTTGTAAATTTTAATGTTTACTTTGACTAGAAAAAATTTAAATAATAAAAATAACTAATAACTTGTATGATGAAAGTTGAGCTTATTATTAATGTTGTAACTTTTATTAAGTTCCAGTAATTTTTACGTATGTTAGTATTGAAATTTTAAAATATACATATAAATTTAAGCAGTGCATTACAGACAATTCATCCATGGTTGTAATAATATGTAAGCATAATTCCAACCAACGAAAAAATTAGGAATATTTTGTAGTTTTTTTTTATATAAAAAATACACGTATTATACAAAAATTTGCTTATAATTTCTTGTAGTGCAGATATTAAAAAACGAAGTAATAATTTGTATAACAGCAACATATTTTAATCCATTAAACTCAATAACCAAAAGTAAATATTCATTTACTTCAATTTCGACATTCAACTGGTTTTTTATTTTATATTTTCAGTTTTCCTATTAGACTGCAGACAAATATAGACTATGCTTGCAAAGGTGCAATAATACGGTTCTATATCAGCACAAAGAGCCACTTATAGTTTCAGTATTAAAAGAATCAACATCTTCAAAATAGAATTCAGATATTTACATAATATTGCCAAACTGATAAGTTTGAACACCTTATTTCTGTACTATGCAAAAACTAAAGATAAAATAGCTTAATTTATATTTTAAACAGTATTAACTTGAATCTAGATCTGAGCATTTCACAAATCAATCAACCCACATTAATAGTATGTACTGTGACAAATATATCAGGAAAAGGAACTTTGTAAACAAATATTTCTAGATAAACTTTAAATTCTTATAAGATAATTTATTTTATTATGGTTAAAGCTTTATGAAAGAGAAGTCTTGGATTTGAAAACTGTAATAAAAAATTGTTTAAACATGTTTTGAGGAATAAATTTGTGTAATGTTGCACACAAAAGAAATTGTTTCGCGTAGTTAAATAATACGAGTTATAATTAATATTTAGAACAGAGAAAAGGAGTATGTGACCAGCCCGAATTGAATACACATATTTTGTTACAACACTAGGAGTCGACGAATTAGTAATTGTTAGCATTAATAATCAGTTTGAATTACCCATTGTTTAAAAGTTGGCAATTTTCAGGACATTAATAAAAAAAAACTACAATAGTTCCTAAATTATCTCGATAAAACCTTTGAAGTGCAACAATATCTAAAACAATTAGAAATTTAATGTGCTCCAAATAAAATTACAGTTATCCTTATTGATTCAAGAACATAATAAAATAGAAAAAGCGTCAATGGTATTTTTCATTAATGGCTTCAAAATTATGATAAAAACTAGGCCACGACATTTATTTTTATTACATAGTTTTCTCTAACTAACACTCATATAGGTATCATCTAATCTGATGCAATTTAAAGTTATTATCAAGTGCTTTTGCATTTTAATAACTCGCATAATATTTCGAACTCTATTAAAAGCTGTACAAACCAGCGTTTAAAAAGCAAGCAAAATGCCTTCTTTAGGACTAGTACACTTTACCATCAAAAACTACATCAACACCATTAGGTGATATGAAAGTCCAATGCTAGTCTATATAATCATAATAAAAAAATTTAAACCTTCAAAAAATTCCTTAAATCTAATTTACTTTTAATCATGTGCAGCAATGTTTTGCAAGAGAGAGAAAGAACTAGATAATTTTTAATTTTGTTTGTATAACCAAATATTTTAATAAACATTATTATAGGATCATAACAAATTATGAGATTTATATAGCAAGGATCTAGTTGTACACATTTATAACCTAATACCAGACCTTTAATAGTAATACAGGAAACAATTACAAATCACTAAATGAGATATTCTAGTTTGCTTGCAAATTGCACCAAAATAGTAAAGGGCTACCACATAAGAGTTCCTATTGTGACTAAAATTGCAATACTTTGCTTGTGTAAATAAGATGCCAATGTCATGATTAAATAAGTACTAAGAAATAAATATTTTTGGATCTAACAACTGACATGTAATATAGATAGTTATGATATAAAACTTAATTTATATGCTTATTACGTTTACCAAATATTTGCAATCAAGAGTTAAAATTATAAAATTAAGTCAGTTGCGATTACATACATTGAAATTAAGTTCATTATTTGTCAATACATCAATAAAAATAGTTTATACAAAAAATAGAATCTATCCTGACAATTAGATTCCACAAGGAAAGATTTATTCTAGTAAAGTTATAGAATAATAAATATATTTTATTTTTCTCCCCAACAGGATTAGTTTCTTTGTTATACATAAATACTTCACATATAATTAATTATAAATCCAAACATTTTTAATTTCCCTACTTCTAATTTTATATAAACAAATTAACATTAAAATTGCAACAACATGGTTGTTACAAATTGTACTAGATCATAGTACCTGTCCAAACAATTTAAAATATAATCTTATCACTTTTTCATCAATCATATTCAATAATTATCCATCTGAAATACTTTCCTGCATAATCCTCTCCTTAGCACCTTATAAATACATTATATTAACAATTACATATACATATCACATTTAAATTGCACACCCAGCAGAAAACTATTACTGTTATTAACACATTTATAAAACAAAGTACCTTTTAGAATAACTAGTTAATGCGGATAGAAATTTAATTCACATAAACAACATTGGCATAAACATTGTTCACAAATGCAGTGTTTGCAGTTTCCTGCAATGTGCATATATCACTATCCGCCAGTGCCATTAAAATACTGAGCATGTTTTGTGTAAGGTGCTGCTATATGGTATGGTGGAGGTTGTCCTCTCATGTAGACAGTCTCGGTAGCTCCACTTGGAACATGGTGATGGCCCATCACATTTGGTGAATGTGATGAATTAGGCATGGTATCATATAAATCATACATGTTTTGACTTGTAGGTGATTGAACATGACTAAAACTCCCATCATCAGTAACTAAAGGGGTGTTTGTCATTCTATATGGATTTGTTGCATTAGTGTGCCCTGTAGGAGAATACAATTCTGGTGATTGTGAAGGAATGTATGTTGGACTTGAGGTGTTAATCCCATATACATTTACATTGGCATTTGCAGTTGATGACTGATGCAATGGTGCAGAATAATGATGACTATCACTAGAAGATTGCACATACATATTGTTATAATTACTTAAATTTGGCATTGTAGTAGAACTTACTACGTGACTTACTGTATGGACTCTGGATCCTTGTGGTAAATCATGACCACCATGAGAATGATAACCATAAGCATTGAAATTTCTTTGGCCATATATTTTTTCCTTGTTGCATGAATAATCTTCATGGTCATACAACTTTTCATGATAATTACTTGTTGATACATTGTGACACATACCATGTTCTTGTCTAGGGTATGAAGGCACAAATGTTGGTGTATTATCATCAACAGTGTGTGGATTGTATTCACTTTCATTGTAATGAGATTGCATAATAGTTTCTTCATTAGAAAGCCTATCCTGCGAACTAAGATTAAATCTTTGAAAATGATTTTGAATTTCTTCTGAGTTGCTTCGAAAATTCATATCAGTTGCTTGATGATAAGTATTATATTCTATGTGGCCTGCATATGAATTTGATTGACTACAAGAATTTATTTCATCAATGTCCTTTCTTTGATATTTTTCATTAGCTTTGATATTGTAATGTTTTTTTGGATCAAGGTAAGGCTCTGAATTTTCACATTTATATTCAACGTTCGAAGAACCATTATTTTCTACATACAGAGCATGATCAACACTTTTATAGGTTTTATCTTGTTCATATGCTAAATCCAATGGTCTGTCATAAGCATTTTCAGGTGATAAGTTATCATACACTGATGTTTTTAAATTTTCCTGAATAGCCTCATTTTCTATGTTTACATTGTTAGATTCTTTCAAATTATCTGATGCAAACCTTTGCTGTAAAGTAGGAGTTATCTTTGCTGCCTTTATATGAACTGCACTTTGCATAGGTGGTGTTATATCTTGAGTTCCATCTTTATGAATATTTCTGGCATGTTTGGCCATAGCCCTCAACTCCTTTGGATATGGAGTAGGAGCTCTCCTTAATTGTCCTGGTTTCTCAGGTACTTTAACTGATGCTTTCATATCTACAAAACTGATGTGTCGTACTGTAGACTGTGTCTCTGCATTTTCAGATTTTTTGGAATTATTTTTAATTTCAAGAGGGGTTAAAGGCACTTGAGGAAAAAGAAAACAAGTAAGGACTTGTTCATAACTATAGGGATCAATTTCAGAATGCATAGGCACTAAAGGTTTGCTTTGATTTTCAGATAGCCAAAGAGCTACTAAATTATCACAATTTAGCAATGACTGGGGAAGACAACTTAGAGAGTTCCTTACTAAATTTAAGACTCTTAAAGACGACAAATGGCCTATCTCTGGAGGGATTTTAGACAATTTATTTGCACGAAGTGATAAGACAGATAGTTTTGAACAACTTCCAATTTCTGGAGGGATCACTTTTAACATATTGTCATCAACATTTAGATATTGTAATTTTCTTAAAAGACCAATACTTGATGGTATTTTATCTAAATAATTACACATAAGCATTAATTCTTCTAAACTTTTCAATTGGCCTATGCTTTCTGGCAAACAATATAATCTATTATTATCAAGTTTCAATGAAGTTAAATTACTCAGCTGTCCAATACTATCAGGAAGTTGTGTCAAACTGTTAATAGATAAACTTAGGTCAAGCAATTTTTTACAATTTCCAATCTCTGGAGCAAGCTCTTCTATCATATTGTTACTAGCTTCAAGATGAATTAAATTTTCTAGTGGTTCAATCAAAGCTGGAATAGCTGTGAAACTATTACTATCAATCCATAATTCTTTTAACTTTAAAAATCTTCCAATTACTTCAGGAAATTGTTGAAACTCATTTTGTCCAATGTCTAGTCGCAAAAGTTCTGACGAACGCGATAATGATTTTGGTAAGATCATAAGGTAATTGTCTCGTAATTCCAATATATTGAGATTAGCTAATCTGCCGAAATTTCCAGGAAGATATTCCAAATAAGTATCATTAAGGTATAGTTCCTTTAATGCTATAAGATTTGTTATAGCATCTGGCAGTTTCTCTAATGGATTAACACTCAGATCTAAAAACATTAAATATTTCAGTGCTTTCATGTTATCAGGTATAGATGCCAATGCATTTCTACTTATATTTAAATGTTGTAAATTTACCAAAGAAGATATGGCTGTGGGAATAGTTTGTAACTCATTGTCACTAAGGTCTAAATATTTTAACCCATGGCACATAAAAAGTTGCCGCGGTAACTCTGTAATGCGATTACTTTGACAATACAGCGTTTCTAGTGTTCTCTCATAGACAAACACATCTGTTGGAACGTCCGTTAAAGACTGATGAGAATAATCCAACTCCAAGACATCTTCTACACCAGGCCTCACACAACATAAAAAGTCGAATGGCATTTTTTAACAACACTAGCACTACTAGTACACGCGAATTATCAATCTTACAAACGACAGTCATACTCTTTTAATAAATTGTGTTTTAATAGGCTTTGTACACTGCATTTTATTTCATAAATCTTTATTTATAAGATTTATATAAACAGAACAAAATATATTAAAAAATTTTTACTACGAAATGATTAACATAAAACCACAACTGAATCACCATCCCCTCCCAAACGTATCGTTTTATTCCAGATTATATTTCATATAACATTGCTTATGATTTTAAATATAGATTAAAAACAAATTGTTATAATACTCTAAGAAAATTGAAATGTCTATTATTGTATAATAATTATTGTTTTGACGTATAAAGTTTATCTTTTCAAGCTTTATGTTTAGAATTATAGAAAGAGACAATATATAAAGTATATATATGATCAACTTTAAACTGTTTTGTGTAATTTGGGGTTTAAATATATCTTATGCACTGTGATTTGCCATAGTTTATAGAAAAAAGGTAAATCTTCTGAATTTAACATAACAGCAATTATATTATATGTACATGAAGTCCAGTTCTAAAGCTTAAAATAATTAAGTTATCATAACAGCAAACGTTGATAAATATTAATATATGGTCACACTGGTTATTTGCCAAAATATGATTTTGTAATTTTTTTTATTTTCGTCAAAACAAATTTTAGATATGGTTTCTAAGAGTTTCTACAAAGGGAAATGTTATATTACATATAAACGTGGTTTTGAAGATTGTAAAAAAGATATACTAATAACTATTGATAAGTTATTCGAAAATGATAGTTTGGTAATTTGTTTATGCATAGCTTTATTTAAACAATTACTTGGACAAAATTATTTAAACAGTTATTAATTCTAGGTAATATCTTTATCAGATGACGAAGATCCAACGTTTTTGTTTAGGATCTGTATAACACGAAGTGACTATGAAGATTTGAAAAAGCAACAAGGACTTCTTATAGACTTTGATAGTTTTCCATCCCAAATTGTTAGATTATTGCAACAATGTGTTTCTAATAATATGTAAGTGTTAGTATGGTTTAGTTTTACTAAAATATATTAAAGTTTTAGCTTAAATTTCAATGTTTTATTTTTTCAGGTTTCTTATTATTCACCAATTAAATCCCATCAAATACAATTTTGAAATTGTTGAACATAATGAATTTAAACGGTTAATTCATTTATCATTAAGTACTGGACCAGCAACTGATTCCGAAATAAAGCAACATATGGCTGAAACTATTTCAAATTTAAGAGTGAGTCACTATAATGATTCTTACTATTTACTACATAAAGTTGTTCTTTTTGAAGAATATACTCGCTAATAATTTTATGTGATCTTAATTTCATTTTTTTTTAATTAGTGTTTGTGTTATCTTGTAGAATAATTTAGTAGCTGTCAAAAGTACAGCCACAAGTAATGAAGCAATGCAAAATGAAAAAATCCTCAAGATGGAAGGAAAAATTCATGATTTAACTCGAACAGTGTTAAAGATGGAAGAAGATAAATTACAAAGAGAAACTGAATTTTTTGAATCTCTTAAACTAGAAAAAGACAGATTGGCACAGGTATATTTGCTATAAATTTTGTGCACCATAAACTATCATAAATTTAATTAATATTAGTAATTTTACAGGAGAGGATCCAATGGCAAAAAACATCAGAAATAAACACAAAAACACTTTTAGCTACTTCTCAAGAAAATTTAAACAAAAAGGACAAACAAATTGATGACCTAAATTTACATTGCAAAAAACTTCGAGAAAACATTATGCAGTTAGAAAACCAAATAAGGTATTTGTTGTATGTTTATTTAAAAGTATATCATAATGTGATCAATTTCAAAACTGCTGATTACTTTTAAATTTTTATGTTTATTTAAAAATGGGAACATACTATTCAAAGTGTTCATGTAATTAAGAAGAAAAAATACATGTTTTATTCGGTTTTTATTGATTTGCAAAATTTTGGTTATATAGTCCAATGATAATTTTTATTTAACTGTTGTATAAATCTACTAGGAATTATGCAGAAATGTATTAATACACATTTCACGGATTAGTTAAAATAGAATAGGAGAAGATAAGATAGATTAGACATTTATTATGTTCCAAATGGATAGACAGTTTCCTGATGAGTAATTTTTTTTTTTGTTACTAATTTGCATTATGTAAGAAAATATACTGAAATATAAAAGTATATTAGTATCTTGAACCTGCTAGTTACGGTTCATTATTCTATACACAGGAGTTACAGACAAGTAATATCTGCAATGTAGTATCATTCTAGTTATATACAAGGAACAAAAAATCCACAAATGTTAGTTAATATTAACTCTTTTAGAAATCTCTGGTTGAATCTTTATAATATGAATGAAAGTTTTAATTCCTAGTTATTATCATTAGTGATAATTCTTTTATAAAACTAGAACTCACATTTAAAGTCCTGATTTTTATTATATTAACATGAATATATTCATAAAACAATTTTATAGCATTTATTTGTATTTTTATGTTTTAGTGAAAAAAGTCAACGTGTTAATTTCATAGAAAATGAAATACAAAAAACTCATATTGAAGTTGCTACTTTAAAAGCCAAAAATGTCATATTAGAAAAGGAAATAAATGAAAAAGATAAACAAATTGGCCAATTACAGTCTCAGTGTACTTACTTCGAAAAGGTTTGTTGAAATTTATACCAAATTTCTTTTAGCAATTCTTTTCAACACTTTATTAATAGCGTTTCTAGAGACATATACCAAATATTGATTTACCACAGGTTGTTAATGAATCAAGTGGAAAGAATGTGATAAAAATTTAATCATAACATCGGTAATAAACCCAAAATTTTCTACAACTTAGAATTTAGTTTTTTTTTAATTATAGACAACTTAAACACTATTTATATACATACATTTTCAGGCCAATAAAGATTTTACTGAAAGTATAAAGGGATTGAATGAAGCAATGCAAATGGCAATAAAAGAAAAAGTAAGCAACAAATAATTTAATATTTTTCAAGTATTAAAATATAATCATATTAAATGCCCTTATCATCAGTCGATAGATATCCATTGCTGGACATAGGTTTTACCAAAGATCTTCACACCTTGTCACTTGCCTTTACACAAAAAAGAGAGTGGTGACAAATTGATTTTATTTGATTAGTAATAATATTATTATGTTGAATTTTAATAATGACTTATTTTTACAGGAATGTCTAGAGAAAAGGTTATCACTGAGTGAATCTCTGGCAAATAAAAATACTGAAGCTGCTCATTCAACAGCAGAACAGCTTTTAAAAGCGAATGAAATTATATCAAAGTTAAATAGAGAATTAATTGAATTAAAGGAAAAGGTAAAACATTTTTTTGCAGTGGACTAACACAACCTCAATTTCATATTTTGTTAAATGACACAAGCCTTTTCAAGTGTGTTCACCTAGATTACTCTGTGTTATATGAAGTCAGCCAGACTACAAATTGTTATTTCAAATTATTATATATCTGCCATAATAACTGACAATACTGTTATAGTGGCAGATTTACAATACGAAGGTGGTAACTAGAAAAAATCATATCACCTCGAAACAATCTAGAGTTCAACAGAATGAACTTTCACGTTATATAGCAGTTACATTAGCTTTCTTTTTATAGCTTTTATGTAGAACAGCTATTGCTTTGGAACAAGAAAAAGTAATAGAAGTTTCAACAAAAGAAATAAAAGATTTGAAATATGAAATTGAAGAAACTAAACATTGCATGAATGCAATGAAAGCTGAATTAGACAGTTTTAAAGAAAAGTGTGAAAACACTGTTCAAGCACTAAAAGAACGAGAAGAAACAATAAAAAATAACAATATGGGTATGTTAAATTTTACTTTAGACGAATTTTAGACATGTAACTAGTTGTCTAACCTTGTAAGCATAGATGGTTCGGCCATGTTGAAAGAATGGAAGAAAGAAGATTAACGAATGAGGTATGAATACAAGGTAAGAATGATTGGACAAATCGGTGCAGGTCAACCTAGGCGGACATATTTCGATCAAATCGAAGATGTCCCAAAGAAAGGTCAGGTCAAATGTACTTGCAACCGACGATCATGCATCAAGACTCTCATGAAAGTGGAGGAAGCGAGAGAGGTATGCCAGGATCGTAGCAAGTGGAGAGAGGTAGTCTCTGCCTACCCCACTGGAAATGAGGAGTGATATATGTATGTATGTAACTAGTGGTAGGTGAGTTGCCAGAGGCTGTCTAGATAGGTACCACCACTACAGCTCTTATTTCTGCCACCATTCATTGGTAAGTGAACATATTAGTGCATTTCGATTGGAAAGAGTACTAAAATGTTATTCTAAGAAACCTCTTTACACATTTATTCTAAGAAATTATGATTTCTTTTTGGCGAAATTTGTGCAGTAAGTTTCTCTGACAACTATAACAGCTTTATCAGCCTCAGGGCCCCGAGCCAAATCATGATATTATTTATTGACTACAGCTGTAAATAAGTGTTTGACTATCCTTTTTAATTTCTTTTTAGTTATTCAATGGTTACATAAAAAGATGGAAGACAAGAGTCCAGAACAAGCAGGAAAAATTGATTGTGGTATATTTTCTAACAGCTCCACACCATATTTTATGATGAAGAACAAACATGGAAATATTTTACAAGAATCTGATGATACTATTAACTTTTACGCAACATCAAAAACGTAAGTATCGTATATTTTAGATTGACATAAATATCATTAGATTTTATACAAAATGGCCTAACCTCTTGACGTTACTTTAGTATTGAGCCTGTGATAGGGAAGAGTGCTCAATCTGATTAGAATCATATTGTCAGCCGGAGCACAAGGCATTTATGAAGGCACATTTATAATATAAGGATAGAAATTAAAAAAAAAACCATACCACTTTTGAATCAAACAAGAGATCTCCATGTTATAACCAGGCGAGTACTAAAAAATCTAATAATAAACCAAAAAATTTTGATTAAGTGTATTCTTTTTAGATCAAGTTTAGAAGATGATCCTGTAATGGAAAGTCAAGAAAGGACCAGTAAGATGGGTTTAGATCCTAAATATTTGCAACCTGCTGTGGATGAAAAGCAATTAACAAAACGAAAAGGTTTTATTTTTGTTTTCATCATTACAGTAAATTTTTCTTCATGTCTACATAATGGATTATACATATTGGGCACATTGCATTTTATAAATTATTACTTGAGGATGTAATTAGCCTTAAATAATGTGGAAAATTCAAAGAAATGACTGCATTTACAAAAAATGCATTCTACATCATCTTGACAATTGGAACTCCACTGCTAGCCATAGGTCTCTTGTATGTTACCATTTACACACATCTATATCAACTTCTACATATTTAAAGTAACGTTTTTCTAGATTCTGCCAGATCCGGAACTGTTTCTTCTAAAAATCTAAAAGGAAAAGAAAACAAAAGCACAGTGTTACCTAAAATTGATTACAGGGAACAAAAATCTTCGAAGGGGTCATATAGAGCAACTCCAGTTTCCGCATATTTTCCATGAAATGTAAATGATCTTTGTCATTAAAAAAGTGTATTATAAGAGTTGAGTGTTACTTAATTTATAATTTTAATGAAAGAATAAAATATTTTGACGAAATATTTATTAATTTTTTATCTTTTACTTATTTTAAAACAAAGGGAACCTTATATCATCTGTCCTTAATAATTCAGTGTTAAGATGTTTACACAACACCATGTTACATTTAGTTATGTGGCGTATATCCATCACCACAATAGTACCGTCGTGACGCCGCTCTGGACAGACCGTCTTTGTTTTTCCGTCATCGTCCTCTCACCTAACACTGGAAGACTAAGCAATCGAATCTGTCGCTGATATTTGTAACAAATGTTGAGTTATTAATTTGTTTATTTATACAATGCGTTGAAAGAAGCAAAAGCGCGGTATCGTATTTCGCGCTTTCAAATAATTAAGTATAAAAAAAAGACTGGGCGTCTTGCGGTAGAAATCACTTATATTCCTACAACAACCGAGTTAACTGTAACTGCTAATATTTAATACTTTTACTATTGTAAAGTAAATTTTACGAAATACATGGGCACTGTTTGAAGCACGCCATTTATTTACAAGAACTAAACTTTACTATCTCCATATTGGTAACCCCACATCAACTACAAAAAGCCCAGTTACATTAGAAATTGACTAAATTTCAACAAGCTTACTTATGCATAATATCCTATATGAATATGGTACACCGTCCTGGAGTACAAAGACTAAATTTCGATGATAAATCACAAACCAGTTTTGTATAGAACACAAAAATTATTTTAAACTGAATCAGATAAAATTTTTAATTAGAGAAATATTTTAATTTTGAGATTAAAACTTTAATGCTTAGTGTTAAAGTAAAGAAGTGAAAAATATAAAATTCAGTGATGGCTTTTCTTGTTTAATTTCTAATATTTCTTAGTAAAAATTATATAAATCACAGAAATTACAAATTTTAGAAAGATATTTGCAATTATGGGTGTCATTCAAGGTTACTTAAAAAATCACTTGTTGTCAAAACCAGCTTGTTGATTAGTTCATTAGTTATTAAATACAGAGACAAATTAGAAATTATTTAACATCCATTTATTAGGTGTCTATATTTTATAATATTTTTCCTAACCTTGGTAACCCCATACACGGATAAATACCCGCCTCTTTATGATTCTTGTCAGCACTTGTCATTTATTCTAAACAGATTGTTGTCTTTCATTATTTCAATTTAATAGTCATAATTTTCTCTGAGGTACTAATAAAATATTGCTGTCAGAAAGTTAATTTAAGTTTTAATTTAATTTGATTAATTTCGAAAAAAGTAAAATGTGGAACGGTATTTAATTTTTATTTCTGTTCTATCGTAGTCGTTAGGTTTTTGTTATTTTATATATATCGTCTTTACAGATCAATCAGTAGTTGGAGGTGGATTTTTCAATTCAACGAATCAGTTTGGTAATGCGAATATTCCTAATCAACCACAAAAAACAGTATGTTTTACAATATTATTATTTGCATATTAAAAAGAATTTCTTATTAAAGTTACAGATAACACAATGTTTTAAAAAAATATAGGCTTAGTATTTTAGTTAGTAAATAATGTATTCATTATTATTATAATAATTCCAATTACTTCATGTACCCTCTAAGAATTTACTAACAATTAATAGCAATTTTCAGGGTCGAAGAACATCAAGAACTGCACCTATTGTTATAAGGCAAGCATTGCACTCTCGTGAGGGTGATATTACTATTTGGGGAATGGAGATTATGATAGTATCTATAGTTGCTCTAGTAAAGAACATCCGTATACAGAGCACTAAAATAACATATACAATTCAAGATATGACAGGGAGGATGAAGGCAGTATTTTGGTTGGACCAAGAAGCTATGGAGGAGGATGTACGTAAAATGTTCTATGGTTAATCATTTTTTTATTCAACAGCCAATATAAGCCCACTGTTGGGGAACACGCCTACCCTCAATATGAGAGTGTTTGATATAAAAGTTTAAAAAATGCTACTACTATTTAGAGAAAAATAATGTTCTTTAATAATGTAAGAAAACTTCACCATTTCAAAATATCCAAAAAATAATAACTGTTCTTTTCTGATGAAAATGGATTTTATTAATAATTATAATTTTTATCAAAGTTCAATTTTTGGTAAAAATAGTTTGTATGTTTCATTAATGGAACAATGATCCTAATATGGACTTTCACAAGATAAAAGAACTATTTTTATTGTACTAAAATTGATATTTAAAAAAAAAAATCATTTTTCACTAAAGGATAAATCTACTCCAAAAGTACAAGTAAATGATTATATTCAGATATATGGTAATGTTAAAACAAATAAAGGAAAGAAAGTGTTAATGGCATTTAAAATTATGCCTGTAACTGATGTTAATGCAATCACATTTCATTACCTGCAATGTGTTAATAATAAACTAAAAATGGAAGCAGATTCAAAGAAGGTAATGTTGCTATTTAATGTTTTCTCTTTTTTATGTATTTTATCACAGCTTAACAAAATTCTCTTAATTTTTGTATATCAGCTTACGTTACAATTTGGTAGCGACTATTCACAATTGTTATGGTACTTATCAACCTTTATATATGTTGCAGGAAAAAGTAAATGTTAACACAAAATCATCAATGCCAGCCAATTCCATGATTGGCATGAATGATAATGCTTCTGTTAATGGATTAAATGCACGGCAAATTATGGTATATAATTTGATTAAAGCATCCACTCTTGAGCAGGGTATAAGTAAACAAGATATGTATGTCACCCTTAAAGATCGTATGTCTCAAATGGAATTTGAGTAAGTATAAATTTCAATCTATAATTTGTGTGCACAGATTCATTGTATCTCTCTTATTTCGTTTATTATTGAAGATGTCTGTGTTTAACGAGTACATGATAAAGCCACATATCATAGGATATAAAGAATAAGTAACAATGAGGGTAAAGATTGTTAAGAAGTTATATGTATAATAAGTACATATATAAGTTCATTTTTGACTACTCAATATATTATTGCACAGGACTCACTACAGCAATGTTTTATGGTGGTAGGTTAATAAAATGAGAATGGTAGCTACTATGCTAATTATTTCATCTTTGGTTCTGGAATTGGTCTAAGGACCTGTATGTTTACAAAACAGTTTTATTTTTCCATTATACTATTCTTTCATACATGTGGATATATAAATAAAACTACAATTAGAGAAATTAACTAGGTCTTTCCCATTTTGTACACATTATAAAAATCAAAGATGGTATAAGTTCAACCTCCATGGAGCTTTTCAGTAAAAAATAATTTTGGGAAGAAAGGAATGTAGTTATAGAATAAGTTTTAGCAAATTTATGACCTATATCAACCCGCAAATGGCCAGTCATAGAGGTAATTGAAGCACTGGTGACATTTAGTGAAATGGTTATATCTCATTCTAAATTCTTCTTTTCCAGAAATATATTGGAATGGATGTGTGGTGAAGGTCACATATATTCAACTATAGATGAAGAACATTTCCGTGCTACAGATGCATTCTAGAAGCAATTTAAGTGCATGTAGATTCACAAAAAATTAAAAACTCTATTTTTAACTTTTTTTTCACTTATATTTATTATTCAACAAGACTTATCACATTCATGACAATTATAGATGACTGATAGGATGGCATTTCAAGTTTCATTGATTGTACTTACTGGCCCAATACTTATATTTTAAGTTTGAAGTATAGATAGAAGTCATGTGCACTTACGATTTTAAAAATAAAACAATCTCCTTGTCTTCTATGCATTGAAAACAGCACTCACTTTATTTATTTAACATTAAATTTGTTTCTTTAACTATTTTATATGAAAAACAAAACATATTTGTTTGGGAATGACGTCTTTGAAATAAAATTTGTAAAAAAAATATAAAAAACTTGTTACCACATTATTGAAATAAAAGTGGCACAAATATTTAAAAAATGTACAGATATTATTGTTAATCTTAACACCCTCATATGAAAAAAAAAAACAAAAGTAGGCCAACATTATATTCATGCCAGCATGAAGAAATATAATAATAGATATATTCTTACTTGTTATAAAATGATATACTAAAATATTTTCTTGTTACTAATTATTATAATTACTTTGTATTTGGACAAAATCTCAGTGTATCATTGTTTAGAATGATAAAAAATGCAATCCGAGTTAATATATAACATCAATATGGTTACAGATCTATTAAGTTTTACCAAAGAAAATTACCCTTATGCCTATAAATGATGGTTTAGACAGCATTATTTTTATGCAAATTAAACACATTGTTATAAAAAATAATGTATAAATTATGTTACAATAAGTTATATCCGTCAACTAAAATATTAGGATATCATTTAAAGACATAAGTAACAATAAAAATTTTATAGATTACAAGTAATGCAAGTTTTTAGTAATAACCTTTTAGAGTTATCAGTACAGGCAAATGACCTTGTGATTAAAGTGAAAAATAAATTACAGTTCATCTCTGACAGCTTTATTCCTCACATTAGGATTTTTTCCTGGATAAGTTTGACTTTCTAATTGAATTTCCTTAAGTTCATCCTGTTGCAAAAGAAACTCTTTTGCAGTCCATGCTTGAGATCCATCTTTAAACATGAATATAGCTCTGTCATCATCAATTAGGTACCTGTGGTAGAAAAATAAAAAATGTTCTTTATAAGACCAAAATTTACATTAACAGGAATTCTAATTTTTAATTTTGAAGATATGATAAACACTACTGAACATATGCCATGTATATACGTGGTATGCAAGTTAACAAACACAGTATACTGGTAATAAATACAGGGAATGTTGCTGCTTTTCCCTAGAATTATTATTTTCACAGTTGACATCCCAAGAGTAGAGTTGTGTTTATATTGTAGCATATAACCTAATATTTATGTGCATCCTCTTTACAAATAGATCACTGGATGCCTAAATTCTCTATTTACTGATGAATTGTTTCTCATCACAACTATTACATATTATTAGATTGACACAAAACCTTTACTATTGCTTTTGAATATATTTATTTCCGTACTTTATAACTTGTAAGTCTATGAATTATTTATTGCCACTAAAGGAGCTTGATAAATAGACTAATAATAAATTAAGTGATAATTTAAAAAAAAAACGATAACCTCTCAGCTTGTATATGATTACTCCAAAGACTCGCTTGCCATATCTTTGTAAGTTCTTCAGACCGTGTTTTTGTAGGATTATTTGCAACTGAAACAAACATCATAAGTGTTTGTCCTTTTTTTGTGGCTTGGAGAACAGATTCTGGGTTAGACATATCCAGTTTAGTTAGATCTATGGATGGGGGTTTTCGAAGATGCTCCGGCAACTCGTCTTCAGGAAGCGGTTCTTCATCTTCCTCCCATTGATCAAAAAGCCTGAAAGAAATAAAAATGTTAAGTATATTAAAAAGACACTAACATACAACATAAAACACGAACTACAAATAAACAATAAATCGTTGTTTAGATTATTACCTTTCCATGTCGGCATCAGAAAAATCGCGTATATCTTTTGTTGCCCAAGTAGGTTTTTCGTCATCTTTAAACTTTTTAGCTAAGTTACTGTATAAACAAAGTAAAAAAACAGTATAGAATAATTTAGACATACTAAAAAACTAGAGTTATTATTAAAATAATAACACGAAACAGCGTTACCTACTTATAATTTTAAGCGACGAAGAGAAAAAAAATTTGTACATGAAATTATCCAATTGGATAAAAACCGCAATATTGTTGGGGTTGTCAGATTTTTACTTTCATTACAAATAATATTTATAAAATAGTACGTTGTTATAGATTTTTTTACTGTAGTTTATTGCAACAGTTAGTAAGAATTAAAGTATCCTTAATATTTCACAACGCTCTATTTATATATTTTTAAATTTAATGCACGCAATATTATATACGATGGCTGTTATAAATAACTATGTTTTATATTAATAAATGAAAAATATTTCGTTAATATTTAATTACAAAACAAAACATATTTTTAATGTATATGTAAATAACTATAATATTATTATTATATATATAATGTCGTGCAATATTACGCAGTACCAACGCTATTTTGTTAAGATTTATTATTTGAAGTGTAAAAAACTTTCTTGTTACTTACGAAAAATAATTTAATTTTTAAATTAAAATTTTCTTACAGGGGTAAAAAAATTTTTATTAAAAATATAAGATAGTACTTGCCTTAAAGGACATAAAATATTTTTTTATTTTGGTACATAATTCCATTATACATTGTATTACGAATTGTTTATTACGTAAAGAACTATTGTATGTATACTATTTAATTTTATTTTCAACGATAACATTACAAATTAAAAAACATAGTAAGTAAAAAGTTTTTAAATGTTGCTATATGCTATTAATACATACTTAAAAGCTATTTTGTATACAACTTTTTTGTGGACGTCAGAGTTTTTTCACTGAACTTCGAATAGAATCAGTTGTCAGTGAGTTGTCACTTCGTCGAGGTTATCACGATTTACTGCAATGAGTTTCATCATATGAACTCACGAAATAGTAAATGTATTTTATCTTAGTTTTGTTTTGTGATGTTATTTTATTCATCTTTAATAATTCTATTTATAATTCTTAATATTGTGAATAAATGATTTTGACTTTTGTTATACAATTTCATTTGAAATACTTTACAAAATATTTCGGCGTTCTCATACGTCAGTCAGGATACTTGAGCATAGTAAATTATTATATAGTATTATAGTGAAATAAGCACTGGCATCATGGACCAAAGTGGTATTACTCCAAATACATCAAATCAGCAGTTAGTTAATAATAGTGACAATGACTCTGCAACGGCATTGCTACAAGAAAAGCAAGCAAGAAGAAGAGAAAATCTAGGGGATGTCACTTTCATTGAATACATGACTGTTGGAATATTGTGTTTCGTAAATCTAATCAATTATATGGACAGGTTTACTATAGCCGGTGAGTACTTTCTATTTTTTACTAATCAAGTTTTTGCATTTTTTCCAAAAGAAATTGTCATTTAATTTGATCATATTAATATGTGATTACAATTAATATGTAATACTTCGTAAATATAAGTATTAAGTATTAACAGAAAACATAAGTTATGTGTAGTTTATTTTTATAAAAGTCTATGTTCTACATTCTACACTAGTTTCTTGTTTATTCATCAGACCAAGGTTATTTTAATAATAATTATTTAGTGAAATGTTCTGGTAAATTAATTTTTTTTAATAAATTTATTCCACCAATGGCACTGGCCACAGTGCAGTGAATAAATGGTAGTCTCTTTAGTTGTGAAGGAAGATCTCAAGTTCTAGCAATATGTTAATGAGAGGGCAGATTATGTTGATAAAATGAAATCTATTAGATTAAAAGTAAGGTAAGAAGTCTTTGTAGCTATTAAATATTTTTATTTATCACAAAATCCTATTAGGGTCAGGATGCACATTTGTTGGTATATCATTTTACTGGACTTTTTAGTCTTAGTACTGGTAAACATTGTGTTGGGTGTCTCAAAACATGAACCGAGGATCTGGTGAGAATTGCGGGAATTCACTAGATGCAAATAATGTGTGATGGATTCATGTGGAGATCTTTGGGGGAGGTCTATGTCCAGCAGTGGACATCTATCGGCTGATGATGATGATAATAGAAAATGTTTTATTAAGGTTGGTTATTATAATTTTTCACATAAATTTCTTAATGTTTTAGAGTCTCACCCTGGAGGTTATTGCTTAATAGGAATTGGCTAATAAAAAAATTCTTCAAAAAAAGTTACAGTAGTTTGGGGTGAAAAAAGTACTTAATTGAGCTTTGTGCTCCAAAAATTAGTATCAGTTATTGAATGTATCTATGAAATCTATACATCTATGAAAATAAAAACAGATGGGTCAAAATAAGATCACAAATCTTTAAACTAGTTTGAAAAAAAATTATATAAAATTTGAAATATTTTTGTTTATTAATATATTGTATAGAGATTTTCTCAACCAATACATTTTTTACCAACACTATATTCTTGTTTTTGGTAAAAAAAATGCATTTGTTGTGATATTGTTATGGTTGGTGAATTTAGTTGAAAAGTCACACAATAGAAATGTGTATAAAGCTATCATGTTGTCCAAAGTATTTTGGATTTATTAAAGAAGAATATACTCATAGTTTCCCATAAGTAGGTAATAGTTAATACTTTGAAATAAATCATTTAGTCCAAAACATCAAGAACCTTTTTGAAATTACTCTGGATGATCAAAATCTAGCATTAATAATGTCTATAGTTAAATACACTAAATCAAGGGGTCATTAACCATGACATCATGCTATAGTGCATATTTGTCATATCTATGATTATCTTTTCTTCATAAATCAACAAAGTGCACTGTTAACTGCATCTACAAATCTTATAATCTTTGTACAAAGTTTACCATTCAGGTAATTTCCTGACATAGAAGACAGATTAAGTGAGATTAGATTATGTGGTATAATTATATTGTGTAAGTGCAACATTAAAAAAAAGGAAGGAAGACTTAGTTGCAAAAAATATAATTATTATTATGGTTTCTAATACAATAAAGGCCTCTTGGTACTAGAAGCATAATTAAAAGTTACATAAAAAATATTTAAATGTGAGCAGCATCTACACTTTTACAAATTTATATTATTTATTTTTAATTAAACAAAATACTACTTAAGAAATATAATTGCAAAAAAAATATATACAAAAATTATATACATCCCTCAATTTATATGAAAATTTATTATAAATCGATATAATACATAATTACATAACAATGTATTGAATGATATAACGTACACTGCTGCCAGTGACATCGCCGACGTTACAAGAGGCTCTCAAGTCGAGGACTAGGGTATAATTAAGAAAGGAATGTGAGGACCGAATGTGAGGACCGAGTGTAGCGCAGTTTAAAAAAAAGTAGTTAACTTTAAACGTTTATATGTGAGCGTTTCGAATTGTTGCTAAGACATGAGTGGGAGGAACGAACGCGCCGTGTCCTTCCCATTATTAAACGCTGACCCCCTTGGTCAAATAATTGAATCAAATGACATCGAGGTGATCAATAAAATGGACGGCTATTTCATCAACGTTGCATCGTCTTTTAACATGTTTTTATTTTTTAAATCACGGAAACTTAATCCAGAAATATGATTTATAGTTACTTGTTTTTGCCTTAAATGTTACGTTGTACAACCTAACATTATTATAGCTGTTAAAGAAAAGAATATAATGGAAATATATAAGAGAGTAAATACCGTTTAATAAAGATACGGAAAAATATATATTTTATTATAAATACTAACAGATTATAATTAACATTTTTCTTACTTACGTGTACATTCTATGTTTCAAGGTGATGTGCGCAATATAACATCCTAACGAGCGCTATGTTGTTATGGGCGGGCGTGTCACTTACTATAAGGTGAACGTCTCGCTTCATTGAAAAAGAATATATAAATACTCAGAGTAGTTCAAGTTTAGCTTTATATACAAAAACTCATAACCTAGATATACATATTTTATAATGCGATACTAACACAACGTGAGGCGCATTTTTTTATAAACACATAACAACTACGATGAGAAAAAAGATAAAATATTTTTTTACTCAACGTAGCGAGGAGATGGTCGATGTTCACCTGGAGGTTAGCTACACTTCTGTCCATAACAATGAAGTGCCAGTTATTAACACTTACAAAAGTTATTTACACAATATCATATCGGTCGTCGCTTTGACATAGAAGCTATTCTCGTTAACCGAATCATTTCTCTAGCTACGACTTTAAGCTGGAAAACTATAATATTTGTACACTACTACTTATTTTCTGATTGCCGAAAAGATATACCTTTCACCATCTTATATTATTTTATTTATAAAATTGTATGATAATATTTAGATTATTATACTTCCACATAGAATACGAGATGGCACAGTAAAATATTACTATTATTATTTTTATTTAACGAAGCGACGAGATGAGCAAAAGGTTTATCTACTGGTATGTGATACGCCCGCCCATAAAGCGTGGCGATATTTAGGATGGTACAGAACCATATTCTACTCATCGCCTTGAGACGAATGAAGAATGTTGTCTCGTTAGCCCAGTAATTTCACTAGCTACAACGCCCCTTGAATCGGAACACAATAATGTTAGCACACTACTGGTCGGCGACAGAAATAGGAGCTGCGATGTTGTTTCCGACAACAGAGATCTATTATCAGTAATAGTAAAAGTATTATACAATCAGCCCCACAATGAAAAAGTACAGATGATATAAATTCGTAATAATGAATGAACACCCAGGAAGGGTCGATGTCACGTAATCGGAAAGCTGATCTCCGGTGTCGACTCACGTGCGTGGGTTCTTTTCATCTTTTAAATACAATACGCCCCTTTGAAAATATGTAAATGGCGTGGCGACGATCTACAGTTAAATTGTAACTCTTTTTATTCGACTAAGCGACAAGAGGAACAGGATGTTCTCCTGATTGTAAATATTGCGCCTATCTATAAAAATATACCTTTAGATTGACCATATTGTCCTCGTTTTTTTAAGACAGTAGCCAAGTCTCGTTACCCCAGTAATTTCACCGCAACACGTATTTCAAACCGCCACACAATAATGTTTTTCTAAATATCTTCTTTGGCTATGTGGGGCCAGGGACTTTTAATTATTTAATTTTTTCTATTCTCACGTTCCGTTCTTCGATAATAGTTCTTATCATCTTGCATTTCTACATTTTCATCTGTTTATTTTTTTTGCTCTTCATTTCTTTCCTTTTCTCACGCAACGCCTCTCAGATTTCTTTCGTTACAATTCTTACTCTATCACATTTGATTACTATATTTCGGTTTTTTATTACCATTTCTTTTAGACTTACTTTTTATTTTTTTTCTACTTATTTTTATTTTGTTCCTTTCTTTCTTACACACTGCTTCACCGCACCTGACATGTTTGCGTTTTAATTGTATGTTAATAATTTGTTTCTATTTTAGTTTTAAATTTATTATTTTCTTTCTTATTACATGTTCTAACGCTAAGTCTATATCTAATTTAATTTTTCTTTATTACCTCTCCTATTATCTTCTTATATTATTTCACTAATATATTATGATTTCTATCGTTACTCATTAGAGAGGCTATGCCACCAACGCTTATTTTATTATCCATCTCAAACACAGATTAATACTGCTATCTCCTAAAGACGGGGACACAGTAATATTTATCTAGACGGTCACCCGAAAGAGATCTCCACTATGTTAATGACCAGTAATATAACAGTTCTCATATCCCTCATATAGATTGCATAGAGAAGCCATAATGAGTAAGAAAATATAGTTATTTTTAGTAAGTATTTCTAAATAATATAGAACTAGAAAGGCTATCAAATATGATATAATTTCTATCCTTTTTTGAATTTTATACTACAGTTAATTCTATTTTATTTGAATAATTAAAAAAAATTTAATAAACACAAAACAGTAAAGAGTAACAAAGCAGTTGTGTAACTGTATGACTTCGTATAAAGAGAAAGTGCTCAGTTGTTCATTTGCGTGCGAACCGCTGTGATTTTCTTGATGCAGAAAATCATTCGTAAATGTAACGAAAGTTTACAAATTTTTAAAAAATAACTTTGATTTATAATTAATTATCAATTATTAAAAATCATTGTGTTCACAAGATCAAACTTGTGCATAACTTTGTCTATACACTTTTGTGAGAAAGGTTTAAAGATATTGTCAAATCATTAATTAGGGTTTTAGGTTCTCATGAAGCAAATAACGCTAACGACAACTAATAAATAATTCTCGAAACGTATTTTATTCAATCTTTAAATTTCTTTCTCCGTAGATTGAAATATGGTCAGTAATTTGTGGTCTTGAAATTGGCGTTATCTTGATTAAAATCTCGTACGTTCGGCTTACAAATACAGTAGCATGGGGTGCGATATGTGAAGGAGACAAACTGATGATGAGTGGTAACGTATATACGTTAACTCTAAGGCGGAGAGTGTATAATATAAATATAAAGTATAATAGTTATATTTATAAACTGAGGCTTTCGAATCTTTTAGTTCTACTGAAACTGCGTCAGTACGTGTAAACAACCAACAGATGTAATATCGTCAAGAGGTTTTTTGTCTATACATAACTCGTTCTGTCTTTATTTGTATGACGTAACCTTATTTATGGTACTCTTGACATCACCATTAAACTTCGGGCTCAAAGCAAAAAATACTACTTAAATTCAAATTATATGAGATACTAAAAGTGTTAGTAGACTTAATGTTGAAGGAGTTTATGTCATATATTATAAATATTTGTAGAGTTAAATTTTGGTAATTTTACTCATACCTTTTTTTTAGGTTAGCAAGGCGAAAAGTTCTTGTATAATGAAAACGTAAGCTTGTAAATAAATTAAGTATTACCATGCATTAACGTAATTATATTTTATTGTGATACTTGGAAAATATGAATGTTGAAAAATGAAAATGAAACTGTTGTCTTCATCTACTTACACGACAACGCACTAAAATATGTAGTTTTTGTACAGATTAACTCTGGATCTAATGCAGGAAGTGTTAGGATCAAATAAGAATAGTCATTTTTTAAATAGAAAATTTTATCTACTCTTAAAAGGGTCCACAGTAGATAACTATGAAAGCTTTTTATATTTATAAGTATACAATCATTATAATCTTTTCTAAATACGTTATGGTCTTGTTCTAGAGGCATTTATTTATGATAATCGTGAAGTTATAAAGTGAGTAGCTTGGGGAGCTCAAGGAGCTTACAGTAAGGGTTCTTTAAAAAGAGAGCATAAGATTTCTTCGGAGTCGATAAAGCGTTTATCACACCTTTTGGTATTAGAGGAGTACATAGGTTATCGTATCCGCTTAACATCAGGTTGTATGTGTGATTGACAGTCCAGTGTTATAAAAACTTTTGTAGTTATAAGTCTGTGTAAGCGACACAATGCAACTAAAATAAAATATTACAAACATTTTGTTGAAACTATTTTGAACTGTTTGAAGACGACAGTTGTTCGGGCAACAAAATGCTATGTCATGTACCCAGTACGTGACCATCATAAAACATCAGTGAGTAAACACTTTAACTAAGAGTCAGATCGAGAGCTAAGAAAGCCCCTAACTAAAATATTCATTCTTTGGACGCCGTTAAAAAAAATATAATGAAAAGAACTTTAACGACAATGTTTTATATATACTGATGCTTTCATAATTTGGAAGTCATTGTAACTCATCAAATGATTGTCCTTTGTTTAAAATAAATATTCCTTTTTATATTATTTTTTTATTATCAACAAAGTGTAAACAATATTCTTTAATTACGTGTAATATCTTGAGTTCAAAGATCACTGCTGACACAAAGATAAGTATATAAATCAACGATACAAAAATATCCTTCTACTATGATAAAGTGTTACTGCTCTCTCAGTTGTTGACCGAATGTGCAGAAGAAAAAAACCGTCACCGGCTTAAAAAAAAACTTATAATCAGGATGTGGGTCCAATATATGGGGCTTGGTTAAAACGACTTGCAGTAACGTTTGGTTGTTATATATAAGAGCAATGAACACATAAGAGCCCCGATGCTAATAACAATTAAAAAAAACTATCAAGTCACCGTACAAATATGGCTAGGGGGTATAAAAGGGTTCACGCTGACCCTTTATTGTCAAATTACTTACGGAGGGTGCGGGCGGTGACTAATAAACAAAATATGGGAATTGCATTTATTCGAATATATAGTTTTTTTAAATCGGTTATTAATATACAATGTATCAGAGACAAGAATATCTTTTTAATATAAACTTGGGTTCTAAATCGCGTCGAAAAAATTACTGATACTTATAATAGTAATACTACATATTGTACTTTTTAATATTCGACTCTACCGAAAATAGGTAAAATTATATTGATTTAACTGTTAAAATTGCCTTTAAATAGAATGTATAGGGCAAACTTATTATAAGATAATTTTTTGAAACATTCAGGTTATAAATATATGATACTGTGTTATTATTTTTGTTTGCTACATTACATTATCTGTTGCTGACGAAGCATCTAAAAATGTCCACTAATCGATAATGTGTTCCTGGAGCATTTAAGCGGGGGACGTTATCTCTTGTTTTTAATACAATTACGACTCCACTGAATGTGTGATGTGGGGGCATCATTTATGTCTACCCTTTCTAATAATCTTTAGTGGTTATATAAAAAATCGTTACGTTCCTCAGATGAATAGAAAAGTGTATAGGATTATTTCCACTTCACGGTAACACGGTAAAAAAAAGTTATTTTTGGGAACGTATTCAATGTGTGGAGACAAAATTGTTGAAGATGCGTTGTCATTCATTATTATTTATACCAATAAAAGTATATAAAATACCATTTCTCCATTACAAATATTATAGATATAAATAATATTATTTATAAATAATTTAATAATGTAGTACAACAGTTGTCATTAATTCATGTTTCTAGGTGTTTGAATTCAAAGTCTAAAAAGTAAGACCATATTTGAAAGAAGACATTAGGGTCGTTTACTTTATCCAACTGTGAATAAATAAAAACTGATGATTATAATGATGGACCAAAATTCATTATGATGTTACTATAAAACAACACCAAAATCCACAAAAGTATAACAGTAAGATTATTTAAAAAAAATCTTATCGTTTATCTATGATATGCAAAGCATCGATACATAAATATTGAAGGTTATCTCTATCATTGGTTTAGCTTTGTTTTATTTCAAATTATAGATTTTTTTTTTCATTGTAATGCTATATGAGTTTTTATAAAAATTTAGAATAAAGCATATTTCAGTGAGGCTATTGGGATTAATTTGTGCTACTAATGCTTACATAGCTTAAATTATGTAGGTATTTGCTTTGAGGTATAAGATTTACGTTTTCCTCGTAAGGCTGTTTCCTTAATTTATGGTCAGAAATCTCCGTTGACAGAGGCTATCTAGGTAGGTACCAACTCGGTTCCTATTTCAAACAGTACAGTGTTATCATTTTTGTGCTCCCGTTTGAAGGGTACTGTAGCTTGTGAAATTACTGAGATGACGAGGCTCATCATCTTATGTCTCAAGGTTACGAGCGCAACGTGGTAGTGTATGTCATCCTTACTGTCGTCAAGTTGTTCAGGGCAGGCGTATGAATATCAGGAGAGTCTCGTAGGCGTAGTGGATTCGTCTAATAAAAAGAACTACGTTAATATGTGTTATAAGGATCTTCTATACATTAACATAATCCTTTAAACATTAAACGTAATCCTTTCATAATGCATACATGTTGATCTTATTCTGTTTAACATTTTTACTTTAATGCCATTTTAAATAACGTTTAATACATATTACTTTAAGCAATATGCTTTTAAGACTTTGGTTGCGTTTCAGTGCAATGGAACAGTTGCATCTTTTGATATGATGGTTTGCAGCTGCATTGGTGCATTGCACTGCGTAATCGATGCATGGCCTTATAACACAAGTGCCCATCGAGACCACTCGGAATCGATTAATTCCACCACTGAGGAGAGAGGTGCTCAGCTAACCTGATAAACATACGTATCGCCTATGCTGCAAATAAAATCACACAATCAATACTATTGTTTTAAATACTTCAAGTGTTTGCAACGGCATTGGTCGGTAATAACGGAAGAAAATAATTAAATATAACAATTTTAAAACTGAAAAAAAAATTAATAACTAGAAAATCACTTAAACCAATGATATTATTTTCCATTTAATGCACAATAAAAAAAATATGAAATATGTATGTTTCAACAACATCAAGAACTCTAAGTGAAGTAAGTGCATTTCATTAAAAATTAAGCTAAACGAGGTTAAATTGATATAAATGTACAACGATATAAGGTTGTGGTTTATCAGCAATTTTTAAAGTTCATTCTTGTTCTTCTTCTTAAAGCACCTCTCCAACTAGTGAAGGTTGGCGATCAGCGTGGTACAGTCCTTTCTGTCTTTGGTTCGGCGGAACAATTCGGATGCCCCAGATATGCCAATCCATTACCTGATATTCCTCAACTATGACTTTTTCCTTCTCCCGTTTCGTTTTCCAGAAACTTTACCCATTATAATTAAAGTTCATTGCATTGTAGAATTCGAAAAGTGTAACAAAGTTTGACTTGTAGTCGGTTGCCACTTCGTCTTTCGACGCGGAAGTATGTAAAACGAGTTTAAACTTGAAACTGAATTATAAATGACTAAAACTAAAATCTCGCGATAACAACGCAAATGAATAAAACTTTACAATACAAATACGAAGTTTGCTGTTACGATGTTAGGTTATATATATACTTAACAGTTATCGCTCTACCGATTAAAAATAAACTGGTAACTTATTTTTGTGGGGTATCATACAAGATAACTCCTTTCTTTTATCTTTTGTACACTAGTATTAACATTATATTAAATAGGTAAATTATAAGATCTATTATATTACCATTAAGAAAGAGTTTCAGCGAAGTTACAAGAGTACTGCGAAGCACTTGTGTCTATTGCCGTCTGGCCTCTATTGGACCGTCTAGGTATGTTCTACTGCAGCGCCTATATCTACCAACAAACACAAGTATGTTCTGGTTTGTAAGGCGCTGGTAGTATAACCAGTGGTGTAACGAGACTCCATATCTTATGTCTCAGGCGACGAGGGCAATGTAGTTCAGTGTATATCATCCTGACTACCACCATGATATTATAGGCAAGCGTAGTACTTACCATCACGTGAACCTTCGGCTCGTCTAGGTGTTTAATTGAATAAAAAAAAAAGTTATGTTGTAGTTCAGATAAATAGCTAAAATATACAAAACCTTCCTTTTGATAACGTAAAACAGGTTATTCAATATTGCGAAATGGATTTAGTCGTAAACTGTAAGTAGAATACGGGCATAGGTAGTGATAATAATAAACTCATATCAATTCGAGTGGCAGTAAATCCACGTTAATTGTACCTACCACTGAGCCACCACTGTTTCTTCAAAGGAAAGGTTGATGCACCCGACTAAGCAAAGAAAGTAAAGGCTTCATTTGTGGAAGTACGAACTTTCTATTTCCCTTTTAAAACCAACGCTCATGAAAGCATCAAAACTTTTCAATATAACTTTAGTATGTTTATAAATTGAAAACTATAGCAAGGATTGTATTTATTTGTAACTGTGTTTAATAATATAAAAAATAGTTGTAAAACCCTCGCAATTTTTTTTTGGAGAAGGAATGTCGTAAAACTGATCTTAGCTGACCTATACTGGGTAAAAAAATATTACTACCAAGTTGCAAGTCTATAGGCCTTATGGTTCCAGAGATATCATGATGAGTATCTACATAGGTGGAAATTAAGACTTCAATAATATATATACATAGTATTAAATTTTAAAATGTTTTATATTTTAAGAGTAAATTGTAATCGAGGTTAATCATAATTGGTGAGTTACGTATTCTGTTGGATTGTTGTTACTCTGCTGCTTTTTCCTTTAAGATACAATCTAGATCCGCATCTTTATAGTTGTGAGTGGTACGCGTAACGAAGCGAACCCAACTGCTTTTGTTAATTTTTTTTTAAAGTTTCTTTTAAATCTTAAGCTTGTAAAAACTCAATATTTGTAAATTTAATATATTAATTATTACTTATTAAATTTTTTATTATTGCTACAATTTGAAAGTGTTGCTGCAATATATCAAGTGGTAAAGCAATTTCTCTTATGTGTAATGACACGCAGTATATCTATTAAGCTTATTACTAACAATATTTCTAATGCAACAGCATTAAGTAGTAATATAATATATTTACTGTTGTTTGATTTTAATGAAAGTTTATGAAATTTTAAATTAATTTAAACCATATTTCATTGTTATTCACTTAAAAATTACATTAATATTAAATTCTTTCGTTTTTGTTTATACTTTTACTTCGTTGAATATGGACCCGGTGCGGTGCCGATTTCATATTTTGCTTCCGTTAATTTACTGTTTAATCGTACTGTATATGTAATGCTTCATTAATGTTTAAATTTAATCAGGGATGGCTAATATTTGACCTAGTTAAGTTATTAAAGGGTTGACTGCTACAGACATTACTTATGCTCTAAATGATATTACTATACAGAATTTCCAGTTCAAGGTCTTGCTGATTGGAAAAAGTCATTGACACTACACTGTGATGTAGTTAGTTCTTATAGTCTACTATTTAACTAAGATATAGATGTTACGTTGTCATTGCGTTACCTTTAGAATTTTTGTATAGACGATCTATATTATCCATACATGGCATTATAGGTGTAAACTAATTACGTGTTAAACCTGTAAATTACAAAAGAAACATATAATCGTGTGATTTTTATACAGGAAAACGATTTCATAAACATGAGTATTGTAATTTTCTTAGTATTGTAAGTTTATTAATGGTATATGATTAATTATTGAATTAATATAATAATTATAAAAATAAACGTATGGTTTATAAAGATAACAATGCCAGTTCTTTTTTATATTATATATATTAATTATTTTTATATTATTAATATTTTTATTATTTTTTTTTAATTTTAATTATATTCATTTGAATTAATTATAATTATATTAATTATTATAATAACGTTTATAAATTTTAATGTATAACCTTGAATGTAAATTTATGGGATCGATAAAGTTAATATAAATTATTGGTACTCTTTATGCACTCGTAAGAAGAAATATTTATTTAATATCTAATTGATATTCTGACAGAATGCATTTTAATTTTTTACTGTCAAAATATTTAAATTCTAATGTCCTCGTATTTTTAGGATAAGCATCCAATTTTAAACGGTCGAGTTGTCAGTCTAGAAAAAATATACAAAGAGCTACAAAACGCATCACTGGTTATCTGGTATGACTCGAATGAATCGGAGCAGAAATCGTTTTTAATAAATCATTTTCAATGTTGTAACCATGCTCATGCTATGATAAGTATTCATAAATATCCCCATCTACATATTGACTTTATCCAATCTTGTAGTAGTATTACAATATTCTGTCATGGTTTACATGCTTGATATTTCGCACATTACTCAAGGGTTTAAGAAATGTGCTGTCCCTCCCATGACTGACGTCGTTGGCAGGATTTTTCTAAGAGAAGGGCATGGACAGAGATTGCGTGTAGAGTATGCACAGTGTATTCGAAATGTCTGTGCTCATTTGCACAGCACAATTGCGCACTTTTTTAGTAAGCTGAGAGATTATATTTAGATAGGTTTATATGAAGCGTACGCCTCTGCTAAGAGAAGCTATTAAGCATGAAGATGTAGTAGTGTTACAATTCCAGAACGTGTACCAAAGTTAAATCTTTTGGGACGTTTAATATTATGTAAGTGACAAAATGTAAAGGAATCTAAGTTAAACACTCAAAAACATCTCGAAAAGATAAAGCAGCTTGTCAGAGTAACAATAAAAAATTCACTCTTCAAACTTTAATGTTTATTTATCACTCCCTAGTTATGATACACCAACGGTTAGGTAAGGTTACGGAATTTTTTTTATAACGTTTTAATATTCTTCTCCGGAAGCACTTTTTAAGAGGGTCGTAAAAATAAACTTCCACATCGTTGCTTGCTGTCGTAAACTATTTCCATGCGTACTCATAGAGAGTTAAACTTATGGGTTTTTTTTATATTATTCTAACGTTTGTATTAAAGCTTTAAGAAGTCAAGCATTGTTGTTAGCTTAAATCTGTATAATATTATGATGTAAATAGATACTTTAGAAAATGCTATTAAACGCAAACATTCGCGGTATTGCTTTTTGACTTCGATCTATAATCAATGTACCATTGTTTGTGTAAATCAGTCAAGGTAATAATTATTGTAGTAAGTGAAAAAAATCTACCGTGATATTTTAATTTATTTCCAATTTTTGAATTATAGAGAGCCTGGGATATGAGTATTAAATTTTGATAATATTAAGTTTGTGACAGTTTCGAAACTTGCTGAAATACGAACTCGGGATATACAGTTCAATGAACAGGTACACGGTTCGTTCTCCCTTCTTGTTGCTTGACTTATTCTTGTCATTTTAGCTTAAACCATACTGAGTTTCCGGTTTTTAAAAATTACATATTCAGTAACTTGTACGAATATTTGAAAATTGTTTAATTAAATGTCATGTTCAATCCAAAAATATTTAATGGTAATAATCTCCATAAATATTTTTACTCGGAAGTGCGAATTGTACTCTATATACAATTACACGAATCCTGTACCGAAGTTCTTGTTAAAGCGACCTTTCTATAAAAATGATCTATTCCTAGTAAATTTCATTGAAGTATTACTTTTGTCACGTACACGAATTCTTAGAAACCTACTCCCTTGCATCTATACTCATACTTGCACCTAGATCTATACTTGGTAAGCAAGCTCAGGTTCTCGCTATTGTATGTTTATTGCTTTGGTTGCATAATAGAATAACTTCCCCTGTGTAATTAGAATTAAATATATAACATTAATAATATTAACTTTATTTGTTAAACATTACTTTGACGGTTAATTATTCGTTTTGTAAAATTTAAGCTGGCGTACTATGGAGGTGAACGCCTTGCTCGTCTCGACATACAAAAAAGGTGCTAAGTTAGGTTTGGCGGAAGCCGGCCTGTGTAGATATCACCGTGGTGCTCAAAACTTTTATCTCAAATTATTTATCTCTAAAGTTTGAGTGACAAACACAGTTCTGTACAAGATTTTGACTCTCTAAAATTACTAAAAGATAAAACTGCTGTAAGTTGTACATTTCATTCTAAGTTTTTTTATTCAATGAAGCTCCGAGACGAGCGAGAGGTTCATCTAAAGGTGACACTTCTGGCAATAAGACCGTGGCGTCAGTAAGGATGTTATACAATACACTATATTGCGCTCATCTCGAGATATAGGATGTTAAGTCTCATTACCCCAGTAACTTCACTAGCTACAACTCCTTTCTATCCGGAACACAGTAATGTTTACACACAATTGTTCGGCAACAGAAATGGGAGCTGCGGTGGTACCTATCTAGACGGTCTCTGGTACCAAGACCAATCACCGGTGTAGTTTTCTATTCGCTTTATATTACCTAAAATTTTAGTTACCTCGGGTGGTTTATTTAAATGAGACTTATTCACGCAACACAGCCGCTCAAAAAGGAAACAATACAATGCAATTTTAACCTTAACCTGATTTAAAAATACATATGTGCACATTTGTAATTTCACAACTGTCTTTAACAATTGTAACCAATTATTGATTTGACTACTTAAATACCAGCTTTGAGTGGAAATATTTAAATGTCAAAATGTTTGCATTTTATAAGGTTAAACGTGTAGTGAAGTTTTTCAATCGATTGTATTAACATTCGTAGTCAAAATTATAATTAAAGATTCATAAAAGTAATTTTCAAAATAATAAAATTTTTTATCGCAAATAATAAACGTTAAATGGTGAAGTGAAAATATATAATGGTTTTTATTAATATGTAATGGGGGAGAAAATATGTTCGGTATTTTCTTTTCTACACCTATAACGTCGTTAACATAACGGATGGAATTCTCTATCGGAAATGAAAATTTGTCTGTATATGAAATATTTTCTAGCAGAGAATTTCTTTGTTATTATACTTCGGAAGTTTCATTACTTCACATGCTGTGAATCGAATTTCATTCGACCCTCGTAATGAACTTGTGGGTACGCCCCATATTGTCGCGAGGGTTAATGGATTGTGAACCCTCTATATTTCTGTTGCCTATTTGTCAACATGAAGTATAGCTTCTCACGATTCCATAAAGTTTTTCGAAAATATCCTGTTTAAATGTATTTCTTGTTTCTATTTCTAATATTACTAGATGAGTAAAAATAACCATCCCTCTTTTTAATGTCACTGCTTTAACAGGGGTCTTCTCTTTCAAAGGCCATTGATCAACGACGGTGGCATAGTGCGGGGATGTCACATGTCCACGAAAGCGGTCATTCTTAGAAAATGCGATTTCCACTCGATGTTTTACTTCAACGTAAAATAGATATGCAATAATAAGTAGTTTATTTTAGCTATCCATTTTAAGTTTTTAGAGGTAACTAGTTCACTGTTATATAAAAGTTTAAAAATAAAAGCGCGCGCCCGACCCGTAGGAATTTGAATAAAAAAAAAGCGGAGTTACCGCGCTCTGTCACGAGCCGGTGCGCAATACTTGGCGTCGAATACAGCGCCGGCGATTGGTCCGCGTAGGTGGCGTGATGTGGACACGACCTACGGCGCGCTGTCGTGCACGCGACGTGCTGCCACCACGACGCGACGCGTCGCGCTTTACGTTGGCACCACTGCGCCGGCGCGGCTCGAAGCTTGGAAAATTTATACCAATTAAAATCCATGATAATAAATATGGTCTATATTTATTTAACACTCAATGCCATATTATCAAATAAATGTTAGCTGTTATTTACCAACCAACTTTATTTTATAAATAAAAACAAATAAAGAACAGAAAACGGAGAAACAAATTTAGACATGTTCAATGAGTTATTTGTTTATTATGTATGTCTACAGTAAAAGTAAAAATAAAATTTACTGCGGAGATTAATTTCACCCTCTGCCCCGCCATTGCCATAACCGCTGTCAGAATCAGGTACAGCGAGAACGCCGAGCACTAAGGGCTGTGATTGTGTTTTGAGCAACGTAATAAGATTTCCCATAATCACCACGCTGAGCAGGCGGGTTTTGTGATCGCAATGCTGACTCTATCGCACCGATATCTCCCTTGCTCGATTTCGGTTTGTAGTATTTAAGTCAATCAGTGATGAATGGTTATACCGTTAGTTGGCCGTTAAAGCCTAGTTGGTCGATCTTCATGCTGTACCACGAGCAGGTGAGGTTAGTAGTGTATATTTTGTTATAACAATCGGGACGATGAAAATAGAAAAAGTACAAGCAAAAATAAAATGATCAATATAGACGAAAAAATTCAGTTCTTGGCTAAAATATTAATACATAGTTGTTTTACAAAATTATTATTAAACTTAGATTTTATCATCAGCCGATAGAAGTCCAATGTTGGACATAGGCCTCCCCCTAAAGATTTCCACATCGATCGATGCTGCGTTGCTCGTTTCCGGCGGCTTCCCGCGACTTAACAATCATCATGGCCTCCTGTACCGAGGGGTACTAGGGGCCGTCGTTTCTAGGGATACGTATATTGTGGCTACTTCCTACCACATGTTTGTTCATTAGCAGAGTGCACCACGAGCAGTTGAGGTTTTTTAAATGCCTATACCCTCACGGGGGCAAGGACGGCTTATGTCGGACTTGCACCGACTAAAACTTCCACAATGTTCCGCCTCGTCGTTTTAAGGCAGGGTCACTGGGGTAGGTTCCTCTTCGCTTCACCGTGGGCGACCGAAACACGGCTACTAAGCTCCTCCGCCACGACAAGGCGGGAACCTGTTGAGGGGAGCAGGTGAGCTTGACTTAGATCCCGTGAGTTGTTGGCGGTTGGGCTTAATGTAAGTAATATCCGTAATTATAAGCTATCAACGGTGACTCGAGTCGCGTAAATGACGTAGCGCCGCATCGTCTCGCGCCACGCAAATTGTGCGATGCCATTGACGTAATGCGATTTCAAACGAAGGTCATCTAAAGTCCGATGAGGCGATATCCAAATGTAATCTATTTAAATTTTATACATGAAATCATCTCCCGTTACTCAATTCGTCACTTTTATATATTTTTTTTATGTATAATACAAGTGTATCGTATGTTGTAATACATGTTACACTTTAATCTGGTTATTACTATTACGTATTACGAGAGATTATTTAGAAATTACACAGCAATATCTAAATTTATAAAGTTTCGTATATATCGTACAAAACCTTACTATCAAAACAACGACAAATTTAAACGTTTTTAGGATTGTAATATCGTAATATTATTATTATGTTTTAGGACAATAACTTCACTTACATTCAAGCAAAAACTTATAGAATGGATGAAAGTTAATCAAGTATATCGATGAACATACTTTCTATTGGCACTTAATACCAAAAGGCGAATGCTTGTTATATTTTGTATTATAATTTTTCACTTTCAAAGTTACATCTTGTAAATTAGGTTTTATAGTAAAAACTTGTTAGTTCATTTTATAAAATTTTTCAAAAAAACGAATTTTATAAAAATTTAAAGTCCTCAAACAGTCCGTAGGTACGTAACGATCTAAATAGTAGTAGTTTTTTTTATTTACTATTTCATTGGGTTAATTTTTGTTTTATTTTCAAAAAACCCTCTTTTATATTATAATAACATTGTTTTTATTGCTTTCGTGTTAATCATCATCATCAAAGTACTACCAACTTCTGAGTTTCTAGGCATATACACAAACATGAAAATATTTTTTTTTCTAAATATTTTTTTTTTTATACAAATAACGCATAATGTTTTAAATACACCTTCAGCACTATGATCATCATCAATCCGTTATTGCAATCTTATAACACGTAAAAATGTCATAAGCAAGACTTACTAAACAAAAAAAAGATTGACATGATATAATCAGTTAAAAAAACATACTGACGAACAAAAAATTGTTTATAGGATAGATCTCTTCACTGAATTTGTTTTAATGTTAAAATTATGTAGTATTACATAAGCGAGATTACCTACATTAATAACAATTTTTTCTTTTCGCCATTTAAACAATATTCGGCGGAACCAATTGCTAGAAGAAACAAGAAAACTTTTGAATCACTAAATAATTAAAATATAATAGATGTTTAATGTCATTAGGCATTTTCTCCTGGTAAACTTAGGAAGCGAGGGAAGGGTCTCCATAAACCAGACCCAGGACGAGTTATCCCAGCTTAGTGTTCCTTTTTTTTTTATTCTTGTTCCGCCGCGCCTTTGTGGGCCCGGCTGGGCTTTCGTTCTATTTTTACAATCTCTAATTTATTTTCGTCATTCTCTCCTTACTTACTCTTCCTCTTTCTACCCGTTCTTTATTTCTCTTTCATTCCTATCACCACAAACTCTGACTTCCATAAATATGCATATGATATAAAAATTTACATATTAGAAAAAAGTTATCCTTGATTATAAATTAAGTTTAATCATAGCTTAGTTCGTTTTATTTATTAGTAGAAATATATCAAAAGCATTTACGTAAACACGGTAACCCTGGGGCTCCAACAATGACTATGCCAAACCGTAGGGGACGCACCATAAAGGAATGATTTATGGTACTGTCAAACTGTTGCCTATGGTGTTATAACGAACAAATATAACAGATTACTACTATAACTAAATAAATAAATAACGATGGATATTGTTTGTGTAACAGTAAAAGGACTAGGTAAATAATAATAACGCTTTAAACCTTTGTTATAATATTCTATAGTTACGTAAATTATACCTCCGTCCACTAAACTCGTTTTATTAGAAGATACCTTGTGATTATTGCAAAATATTGTAATATGCAATATAAAATAAATAAAAAAAACTTTGTATACTTTCAAAAATGATATAGGATATTATTTGTGTGATATCATCATTAAAATTATATGGAATAACGCAATTTATCTTCATCTTTATGTGCAATTAACGTTATATAATATAATATAAATATTTGTAAGTTTATAACTAAAATTAATATGAAAAAATATATATATTAGAGCATATTTTGTCGAGTTTTACGTGCTGAATTATTTTGGCAAATCATTCAGTTAACATTTTGCTTTGGATTTAGCAACAGCTAGTATATCTGCCAAGTTTCAGTTGTTTACAATGTAATCTTATCGATCGTACGTATGTTTGTGCTCACCACACCCAAATGTTGCCTTTGCTCGCGTCAGATGCAAATAATATATATTTTGTTTTTATACTAAGAAGCTACGAGACAAGCGGGACGTTCACCTGATGGTATGTGATACGCTCGCCCATAACAATGAAGCGCTAGTTAGGATATTATACATTGCACCACTTTGCGCTCGTCGCCAGACATATGATGTTGTTTCGTTAACCCAGTAATTTCACTAGCTACAGTGCCCTTCAAACCGGAAGACAGTAATATTTGTACAGTACTGTTTGACGGTAGAAATAGTCGCTGTGGTGGTACTTACCTAGATGGTCTCCTGCGACAGAGACCTACCACCAGTGAATTCCTATATAAATGTTACAGTTGTTTAAAAACATTTGAATGTCGCTACTATAATTATGCCTCCATAAATCGTGTAGCCACAAAACTTTCCGGAAGTGAACTATATAAAGTTTACCCTAGCAAACTATTTCAACCCACTTAAAAAATATTTTAACCGAGAATAACAAAAATAATATTTATTATATTTATATTGTTATTATTTGCTAAATAATCTTTTTTTTTAAGCTGCATTTTGAAAGTTAATGTAACTACCTAGTTATGAGTAAATAATATAAGGTTCCGGTTATATTGTTTTTCATTTTTACGAATGTATTGACCATTTACCTCTTCGAGGTTAACAGAAGGTCGTGTACCTCTCTGTATTTGTACGTAATTCATGAATATAATTAAAGTTTTTATTTAAAAAATCTTTTTACAATTAAATAAATTATTTGTCCCCAATTTGGTAGATAAAAAACTTTATTTAGGGATTTTATGAAGTTTTCCTAGATCAAACTTTTTATTTTAAATAAGGAGGCTAGTGTCTCTATTGCCGGGGACATCCAATTCAACCAACCGCAGCTTGTGTTTCTGCTGCTAAAATCTGTTCAAATATTTATTGTGATCTGATTTCAAAAGTGTTGTAGCTGGTGGAATTATTGGGCTAATATTAAGGTAGCGAGTGCCATGTAATGCTTTGTATACCATACTAACTACCGGCTTATTAATATGGGCAGACGTATATCTTCTTATCATTAAGATAACGACTGGTCGCTACTTCGATTATAAATGATTATTTGTTTTTTCTCTTTTACAAAAATTCAATTTATGAATTTTGTGAATAATTAAATGAAATTTAGTATTAACGTTTGAATCTATTGGTGTGTTCAAACGTGGGAATCCCTTTTCTGATAATATAATTTTCGTATTCTATAATAAAGCATTTCGAGAATTATTTCCTTGATTACGTTCTTTTACAGTTATTTCCTCTCAAACGAGGTAAATTTTACGTATGTCCCTAATGGTTTATTAATGCATTAAACTTTATATCAACTCCAATAGTTCGTCGTTTTATAAAAAAAAATACATAAGATATTGAAATTAAATGGTTTTCTTTCTAGAAGCAGGGTTATGAAAATTTTTCCGACGATAAAAAAAGATCTCCGTTTCCAATGACTGTTGAGCTCATCGTAGTTACCAATATAGCGCCTATTTATACTGTCAAATAGTAGTATGAAAACCATACTGTCTTACAGTGTGAAGATTGTTGTAGTTAATGAAGTTATATCTTATGTTATGAGACAAGAAGCACAGAATAGTGCAGTTTAAAATATATCACAACCGCTACAATATGGGTAGAGAGATATATAATCATGAGTCCCTTACTTGTAGAATGGCAGACCATGGTCATGTCTACGATGTAAGTTTTTTCTATTCGAAGCGATGTGACTAGCGAAACGTTCACCTCATGGTGAGTGCTACGCTTGCCCGTACCAACCTGGCGCTAGTTAGGATGATATGCATTTAGATAAGATGTTAATACTGATTACTCAGTAACCCACAACACCTTTCAAACTGGAACACAGTAATAGGAGTTGTGGTGGTATCTACCTAGGCGGTCTGTACCAACAGAGGCTTATCACCATTAATTAGTAATTTTGAACCAATAAAGAGTAAATTTTTAATTCAGTTGTTTGTTGAACAGGTGTGCTAGGTGATGTCAAAACCGAATTCCACATCGGCGACGACAGCGCCGGTTTCCTGCAAACTGTGTTTGTCGTCGCTTACATGGTGTTCGCCCCTATATTCGGGTACCTCGGCGATCGGTACTCGAGGCGGATGATAATAGCTGGAGGTGTCGCCTTATGGAGTATTACAACCTTCGTTGGTTCTTTGATTTCCGTAAGTATTTACCGGAAAGCAACAGCATGTTTTCATTTTATTTCCCATGTAAATAAACCTTCGAACATTCCCACAAGACCATTTACACTCAAGTTCCGAAAAGGCAAAGTAACTATACGGTGTTACCGTTCTTAATTATTAACGCTCTAATTATAATAACAACTTGTGTAAATTTCATGTATGTGATGTCATGTATGTTCATGTCTTGTGAGCTAGTTTAAAAACCTTGTTTTTTTAAAAAAAATCTTTTTTTTTTTTATTTTAATAAAATGTTCATTAATATCGTTAATGTCTGTTTGATGGAGAATCTGGTGTTAGTGGATAAACAGAATAATTTATTAAAAATGGACTATTATAAGTTACTATATTTGCATACTCATAGTATAGATATTAACTTGGTATGTAAAGTGGATAAAGCATTAAATTTGTGTGATGTATTTTATATTGGAACGGTCATATAACAGAAAATAATATATATATATATACAGCTTCAAATATGAATTAGACTATTATATCTATAGCTTTGCTTTAGTCTTTATCAAGATTATAACAGCAAATTTAGGAATTTTTCTTCTTTAATTCTTAATGGCTTCTTTGAAAACAATTCATTCGATGCCGTCTCAGTCATGAAAGGGAGAACCCCACTTTGAAGCGTGTAAAATCCGTGTATATACTAATAAATTATCACCGTCATTATTACTACGCTTTTTTTTATTTAAATGTTTATAATTTTCTTCTATAGAATTTTGCGATGTTCGCGTTGTTCCGAGGGTTGGTGGGCATCGGTGAAGCTTCTTACTCGACCATCGCTCCGACCATTATTAGCGATCTCTTCGTCGGGAATGTTCGCTCTAAGATGCTTGCATTCTTCTACTTCGCCATTCCCGTAGGAAGGTATATAACAATCAAACATATTCTTTTTTATATCCTTTATTTATTTATCAAATTTCGAGTAATAAAACATTTCATAGTGAAGTTTATTGCTCTAAATTATATATACTTTTCCAGGGGATATTTTAAAAAAAATCTAATGTCTTGATTTTCATGCAACCGTCCTAGTGAATTTTTCGGATCAAAATGTTCTTCATGAAATCTATTGATTTACTAAAACATTGGATAATTTTGTGTTTAAACCTAATTTTATAATATTCCTTATTATCACGGTCTATTTATTCCATTAGCTATGTGTATATCAGCTGTGAATTCTGACCTTCCCTAAAAATAGCTAAAGACAGCTACAAACATTATTAGACAGGCTGATCGAATAGTTTATCTAGACTTTTTATAGCTAATCCATTATATAGGGTTAGAAATAAATATAAACGTAATTTACTTTACTTCAGTTTTTTAATAAAAACAACAATACTATTAAATTTACATACAAAGAAGATAATTTGAATGCCCTGAAGAAGTTCATAAAAAAATTGGTCAATCAGATTGTGGGACAAAAATACTGAACAAATAGATCACGGTGAGATCTAGATAGTGTTAAATTTTCGTCTCCGAGATTACATTACTCATAAGTTTCATATTACCAGCTTACCTTTCAATGACACACATGCAGCTTCACCTGATAAGATTTAAGTTTCATTATTTATTCGTTATAACTGACGAAAGGAGCAGGGCATTCCTGCAAGGTGGTAATGTCCTTAATATAGGGTGGCGCAAAAGTAATCCTCCTATCAGAAAATGCTATAAATTTTGCCTTGATGTAAAAAAATTAAAAGACCAAATAAAAATAATCCACAAGAAGAATCAAAGTTTTTCATATTATTTTTAAATTACAGCCAAAAAACATCGGAAGGTTATTTAGGAGGATTACTTTTGCGCCACCCTATACTTTTGCGTTCGAGCTCTCATTAGCTGTAATAAATTGCATCCACAATATCCACTTGGAAACAACATCTTGTCAGTTACTAAGACAGGATCTTTATGTTGATAACTTAAGTTGACTTAGATTATCAATATAAACCATAATGTAATAAATCTCTTATGGTGATCAATACAGGATATCTATTTTATAATGAACATCTTTTTGTACTTTTAAATGTACACATAAATATTATATCTGCCCATAAGTAAGCGATCATAGTCAAAACTTTTTACTAGTGGAAGGTCTTTGTTGCCAGAGACCTGCTAGGTAGGTACCACATCAGCTTCTATTTCTGCCGCCAAACAGTACTGCGTAAACATTATTGTGTTCCGGATTGAACAGTGTTGTAGCTAGTGAAATTAATGGTAACGAGAGTCAACATCTTATCGTATCATAAAAATTTAATTAAAATTAGTTCAGTTTGAAAAAAAATTTTTTTCTTATACAATTAAGCGACCGGACAAGAAGAACGTTCACCTGTAAGGTGGTTTCACGCTTGCCTATAAAATATGGCGCTAGTTAGGATTTTATACATTGCACCACATTGGGCTCATCGACAGAGTTAAGATCTTACGGTTTGAAAGGGGCTGTAGATAGTGTTACCTACAACCCCTTTCAAACCGGAACACGGTAGTGTTTGCACACTACTGTTTATCCGCTGCCATAGGCTCTGCGTTGGTACCTACCTAGACGGTCTCCGGTATAAGAGATCTACTACCAGTAAAATATAATTAGATTATCGTATGAAATTATCACGTAACTTCATATTTGTAATAAGTTTCTATTACTATAATTCTAAATTAAAATGTTTTGTTATTTCAAAATTCTAAATTTAAATAATTCGAAAGCAATTTTATGTTTCGAATGAAGATCCACGAATTAGATCACTTTCATTAATATGGGCACACATATCATCATCATTAGGTGCCCTCGTCAAACTGAACTTTGGCTATCAGATTGAGAAAACCAATTCGATCATCAGCTATTCTTTTTATCTGATGGTATTTAAGCCCGGTCCACTGCTTTATATTGATAAATCATTTCTTCCGCTGTCTACTAGGTGCACCTTCTCCAGAAATTTCGCACGTACATGCGTTACTAAAACCGTTCTGTGTTTATTAAACAAGAGGACAAAATCTCTCATCCGGGTGACGTCACAGTCAGTACTAAGCTCATTATATCTTAGACGTGGATGACTCAATATTACGCAAACCATATGATATCAACATAAATTTTAAATTCAATTTGTAATCTGAAACAGGTGTGGTATATCACCTGTTGTGTGAAGTTAGTTATAAATAAATATGTAACAATTGCCTAAATTATGGTACTTTTTTTTTATTCAACAAAGCGACAAAACAGCGTGAAGTTCACATGATGGTAGGCGATACGCCTGCCCATAACAACGTGGTGCTAGTTAGGATGCTATAAATTGCGCTCGTCACCTTGAGACATAAGATGTTAAGTCTCGTTACCCGTGTAATTTCACTAGCTAAAATTCTCTTCAAACCGGAACACAGTAATATTTGCACTATTTGGGGCAGATATAGGAGCTGCTGTGGTACCTACCTAAATGGTTTCCGGCGACAGAGACCTACCACCTTGTTTTCATTTAACCGTTTAATACTGATTACTGTAAAAAGTTATATGATGGTACATTGAAATCGTATTATGTATAGATTTAGCTCCTACTTTGTTACTTAGATGTTAAATATAAACAACATAGAACTTATGTATGTTTGAATATGCAGCGGTTATCCGTTTGTCTTGTTAGAAGCTCCTGATTCGAATCCTGTACCACTCGTGGTACAGTATGATATACCACACATGGTAGTGATAAACTTTAAGTGAACTCGTCGGAGCTAGCTAGCTACAAATTCCTTCTTGTCAGTGTACTGCCATAAGAACATTCCTGTAGTCCGGTAGTCCTAGCATCGTGTGAAATTGAGGTCAAGTGATAGCTCATAGTAGATAAAAACGTATTATCAGTGTACTGGATAATCTTGTGTATGTTTACCAACTAGCTGTTCCCCGCTTGCTTTGCTGGCCATAATACAGAATTAGATTTGAAATTTAGACTTGGAGTTTGTCAGAAATATTCGCTCATTGCGGACTTCTTACCGTTATTAACTCTATTTGGAGAAGAAATCTTTTAAAATCCATTCTTAGGTGACCTCCCAAAGGCAGAAGCAATATCTCTGCTAAATTTCCAGTCTACGTCAGATAGTTTTGGAGCTCTCGTGACTATTCCATGAATCTCTGAATATCTCACACACATATATATATATATATATATATATATATATATGGAATGGGGTGAATTGAAAATCTATATTTATTTTAGTTGTAAATAATTTTAATTTTTTCTTATTCCATGGCATAGCAACAAGGTTGCATAATATGTAGAGAAAAAGAAAAACCTGAATAGAACTAACGTAGCCGTATAAGTTTTCAATATATTTATATACATATTAAAGATAGGTTTTCGTTATTCTAGTGGTTTCGGTTATATAGTGGGCTCCGTGGCGGGGGCTGCTGCAGGTAACTGGCGATGGGGGCTTCGCGTGACTCCGTTCCTCGGTGCGGTGGCGGTCGTGCTCATACTATGGGTGATGCAGGATCCCGAGCGAGGGCACGCCGAAGACAGCACCATGAAACCAACCTCTTATAAGGATGATCTTAGAGCGCTCATCAAAAAGTAAGTAATGTATTGTCACAAAAATAAAACTTACGATTAACAGAAATTAGAGAAACAGTTTTACCGTTACATTCGAAATTTCGATTTTTTTTAATATTTATTTGACTATCTTCGCGGTGTTTTTAACAAAAAAAAAGGACTATCAAAATTAATAACCTGAGGGTATTCTTTTGTTTCATTGAATTAATTTTAGTGCCAGAGTGACAGATAATTTTAACAGGGTCAACGGCTTTGATCCTATTAGCTAGAATCGTCTAGACCAATGTTGCGACCTATACCTCTTGCTTAACACAGTCATTGAATCGTATGTTACATGATGAAATCAAATAGTAATTTTGTTATTTTACAAAGTTAGAGCAATAAGAAATAGATTAACAGCAACATCTCTATATCTCTAATCAAATGTATAGTTCAGTGTGAGTTTAATTTACCAAATATTGATAACATACGTTGCTTTTATTTATACTTATAAGAAAAAGATTGCAGATTTAAAAATACTTATTATATTTCCTAACAATAATAAATTAATTGACTACTATTACTACTGACTGACATATGGTTCCTCATAAGTCTTCTGGAATCTGCCAATCTAATGTTAATTTGCCGGTGTTGTGGCTGTTTAAGCTATAGGATCTGAAGTATTATGGGTAAGCACGCTTCTCTTTAACGGACTCATTATCACTTAACACCATGTGCTATTGAAGTGGAATGTTAGCTAATTTAACAGAAAATAAAATAATTTACGTTTATAAATAATTTTATTATGTTTATATTCCCTTTATTTCAATTTCAGTCCTTCGTTCATGCTATCTACGTTGGCGTTTACTTGCGTCGCATTCGTCACGGGCGCACTCGCATGGTGGGGGCCGCAGTTCATCTACCTTGGACTCAACTTGCAGCCTGACGTGGACATAACGAAAGAAAGGTAAATATCTTATCTAATTCTATTGGAACTTATTTCATCATTGTTGTATAAAACAGTAGGCGAATCAACTTGAAAACCGTCGACAATTTGAAGTAATACAAATTTTATGGCGGGTTTTTTTTTATTCGTCGAGCAATGCTTACCTAACCTGACCACTCTACCTTAGCTGATGGTAAGTTACATGTCCGCCCACAACGTGACGCGGGTTACGATGATAAACACTGCGTCACGTCAAGCTTGTCTGCTTGAGACAGACTAATAATTTCTGGGCGTCTTTAATTTATTTTTTTATTAATTTGTTTTAACCTTTTAACATCTTCTATTTTGTGATTACTATTTAATTGTGCATTTTGTATAGACTGAAATGATGATGATAATAATTTCATCATGTAATTTAACATCCCGACACTCTTATGAACAGTTATGAAAATATTAAGATGCTCTTTTTATTATCGTCACTAAATATCGTTAAAAAATAAAGTTATGATAAACGGACTGAAGCATTGAACAATTGCTATGATAGTTAATGGATTGACCTTGTGAATTCTTTATTGCTTTATATTAAATCAATAATAATAGTATCAATATATCATATCAGTAGCCATAATAATAATATGAAGTTGACTTGAAATTAAACTAGTTAAGCTATAACACGCAACACTACTGTGAAATATCATCTACATGAAACGTTTTGTTTAGATCAAGTTATTGTATTATGTTAATAAGAAAACAAAAAACAAGTTGTTGGTCTGATTGAAGTATGCATAGCAATTTAACACCTATCTAAGTATATTCTTTAAAGTTACCCAAAGTTTTAGTAATATAATTTTTAGTTGGTATGGAAAGTATTCACTGGTGAGTAGGTCCCCGTTACCGGAGACCGTATAGGTTGATATCACCGCAAATATTATTTCCTCCGCCAACGAGTGGTGTGCAAACATTATTGTGTTCCGGTTTGTAGAGTGCTGTACCTAGTGCATTACTGGAGTAACAAAATTCAACATCTTATGTCTCAGCAGTCGACCGCAAGGCGGTGCAGTATAAATTATCCTAACGCCACGTTGTTATGGGCAGGCGGATCACTCACTATCAGGTGAATGTCTCTCTGGTCTCCCCGCTTAGTTGAATAAAAAAAAGAATGGTTTTACAGTCGAATAACTCAAAACTCAATCATCATCATTATCAGCCGACAGATGTCCACTGCTGGACATAGACCTCCACATCGATCGATCCTGCGCTGCCCGCATCCAACTGCTTCCCGCAACCTTCACCAGATTCTTCAAAACTCAATAACATTAACAAAAATAAAAAAAATGTTTGCTTCATACTGGTGGATAATATATCTTACAACTTAGACATGTCTAGACTAAAAGTAGCGATTTTTAGTAAATATTCATATTTTAGCTATGAACTGTCTGTAATGTGTCGTTGAACCTTTCTTAAAAATAATTTACCGTCACACGATATTGACGGTACGTTGCTGATAATTGTGAGCAGTGTAGTGGATCCTTGTACCAGTAAAACGAATGATCATGTAAGAGTGTAACCGATGTGCGTATTCGTTATTGTTGCTATCCATAAAAAAAAAACTTTCGATTTGGTATGGCAGTGTGTCGTACAAGTTCGGCATAGTGGGAATGTTGGCGGGCGCGGTGGGCGTGCCACTCGGCGCCAGCTTAGCTCAGCGGCTTCGCGGGAGGATCCCGTACTGCGACCCACTTATCTGCGGTTTGGCTCTCCTCGCCTCAGCGCCGCTCGTCTACCTCGCCCTCATCACCGTCTCCGCACACGTCGCTCTCACCTACCTACTAATGTTCCTCGGCATGCTCACGCTGAACCTTACCTGGTCAATCGTCGCTGACGTCGTGCTGGTGAGCAAAAGTCGCCACCGAACTGCGCAGCTCGAAAGTTATTCCAATGGGAGTTTTTAGATCCGTACTCATGATTGTACTGATAGGGGAACGCTTCACACATACCATTTTTAATCATGTCATGCCTGATATACTGATGCAGTGATAATGCTAGTCGTGTAGCATGAGCGGCATACTAAACTGTACGACCATTGCTAATATCGCATAGTTATTTATTTATTTTAAGTTATTTATTAAGGTTTTTTTTAATGAGGGCCGGCATCCAGGTTCTCACAAATGTAATGATTGATTTTTAACCAATTTTCCTTTCTTCGGACTCAGCTCTATGCATATGTTACTAACATTTAGAAATAATTAAAAATGATTTTCTTTTAACGAGGGACCAATTTATTCTGAAGGTTTCCTTGTATTGATCTGGATGTCGACTTTCGTTCTCGTCATCGTCGGGTCGTTGCTATCGGCGTGAGGTGACGATTAAGAGCATGTTTTGAAATAAGCGATCTTGCACGAAGGGTATCGCTAATCTTCGGCGGGATCACGATGGCGTCGGGGCTGGTCGGAGTGCCGTTGGGTGCGTGGCTCGGGGCAGCGCTAATAAAGCGTTTTCCGCGCGCACACGCTTTAATATGCGGCGTGGGCCTGCTGGTGTCTGCACCGGCTATGGCGTTGGGGATGTTCCTCACGCAGAACTATTTCTACACGACATTCGCCTTCATGTTCATTGGCGAAGTTGCTTTGAATCTCAACTGGGCAATAGTTGCCGATATGTCGCTGGTAAGAGCTGCGAGACCAGTTTTCGTGTGTTTTTATTATTTGTTTTGAAATAAGTTTTAACTGAATTCGTGTAGTGAAAACGTACTCCGTTTTGACTGCAATGATTCACATAAATTTACTTAGCTGATTTTAACCATCTTTAGAGGCGTATTTTTAATTATTTAACAAGTAAAACCAAAAGAAAAAACACTCGAAAACTTTGTTTTATTATATTTAGTGTTTTTGGTAAAATGGTGGTGGCATTTTTATAGTTTTTTTTTTGCATGATCTTTTTTGTATTCAGGACATTTTTAGCATGCATTCATTCTTCTTCATAAAGATTTTCTCGAAATCAGTCACTCATGAGTACGTTGTTCATAAAGTAATGAAATAAAGTTACTTCAAGAAATTAGTGGATAGTTTCACATTGGAATAATTTAAAATTCGCTTCGCGTAGAGGTGGTGACTGATTTCACGTTTTTCACAAGCGACATCTATTGGTGATATGTTGCAACATTAATTCTTTTTGCTTTAGTGGAAATTGATACATCTTAATACTAAATGTAATAAATAGATGGCGCTTTTATAATTGTAAAATACATCGTACATTCAGATTGAATTCTTTCATTTTTAAATTTAGAACGAGTTTTTTTTAGTATTTTTGGTTCGTAAAATTTTCTTGTGATTGCAATAAACAATACTAGCTCCTGTAATGATTACTGTAACTTATTCAGAACGGAGGAATGTAAATTTAAGATCTTTACTGTTTTCAGTACGTTGTTATACCACCACGACGCTCTACAGCAGAGGCATTTCAAATCCTTATATCACATATGTTGGGAGACGCTGGCAGTCCGTACTTAGTGGGAGTGGTAATTATCATTTTATTTTACGCACACAAAAAGTAATATTTTTTGATAGCATTACAAAATATTTAAATGCGGTGATGGTCACCGTGGCAACGCTTGCCTAGTGATAGAGGGATCCGTGTACCATTTTGGGGCTAATATTGTGCAGTATGGTTCGTGGTTTTTGATTTTTTAAATTTGTCTAGCTAGATACTTATCATCTTCAAGTTGTATATCAGTAGTGTTATGTTGACAGCCGGAACATAACAATTGTCTAATATTAGAGCCAGGATATGCTAGACGAGTATGCTTTTTTTTTTTTTTTTTTACGTGGGGGAAATGCCTACGCATACTCGTCCTCGCAGGGGCAAGGACGTGTTATGTCAGACTTGCACCGACTAAAACCCCCACGATGTTCCGCCTCATCGCCATGATGGCAGGGTCACGGGAACGCTCGCACTCAACCGCGACCCTGCCGGCGCTGGCCGCTTGCGCAGCCCCACCTCAGGAGGGAGGGATGAACCCTCCCTTTCCAAGGCGCGCCGGAACATGCAGCGCGCCCCCTCCTCGACCTCATGCGTGTGCGGGCGACCGGTTCCCCGAACCTGTTGCCCAGAGGCCATGGGAGTCACTGGAGAAAACCTCTCCCGGCTCCCCGCGACAGAGAGATGTTAGGCCCGCCGCTACCTGTCAACGGCCGCGGAGGATAGGGAGAGCGGCGCATCTCAATACCGGCACTCCTCTTCCCCCGCGGCCCCGCCGCCGCCGCATCGCCGGTGCGACACCGGTTGGCCGCAGAGGGTACTCCCTCCGCGACCCCACCTCGGCTGCGAAGGGCGGTATGAAACCGCCCCTGCAGCCGGCCGCTAGGGCAGCACACAGCCGCCCCTGCGGCCCCCGGCCGCTCCGGTGAGCTCCAGTTATCCCAACCGGTGCTCGAACCTGGAGCGGCCGCTTCGGCCAGCCTTTCGCCGCGGGCCGGCCGGGTGGGTTCCACTTGGCTTCACCGTGTACCGGACCACGGTTACTAAGCCCCTCCGCCACGACAAGGCGAGAACCCGTTGGAAGGGTAGACGAGTATGCTTCCCAATCTACGACCTAGTTGTCAATATCATATGAATTTGAGGTCATTTAGAGATGAAAGACATTCTATTGACAAATTAAATTTTTATGCTTTTCTTCCGAAATTATGTAATAAGTAAAATATATTTTTTTTTAGATATCTGAGAGTTTGAAGAAGTCATTGGGATCGGGACACATGGAGGCGCCGAGCCAGAGTGTACAGTTCAGATCGTTGCAGTATGCACTTTTTGTAACGTGTTTCATCGAGGTTTTAGGCGGCGTATTCTTTTTAATGACGACAAAGTACATAGTTAGAGATAAACAGAGAGTGGACAGAGCCATTGCAGGTACGTAATTTAAAGTGCTACGATTTTATCAAAATTTAACTTATCAGAAGAAAAAAATATCTCTATTATCCAACCTTCACATTGTTTCAGTGTCATCAAAAGTAGTTTAATCTGTAGGCCGGTGAGTTAGATATCGAGCTTATAATGCATGAATTCAGCTATTTACCTCCTCATCACAAAAAGGGATTTCATTCACGATACGGCAGTAAATTTTTTAGTAAAGTAGTAATTTCATTGATAACTTTCCTTTTTTTTTAACAGAAGCTGAAGCACAAAGCAGTGAGCCATCACACAGTCAAGCCATCGATGAGAATATTGGTGAATAGTTGTATGTCAATCATTATTACACGTCAGTCTAAGTTAAGGGATAGATCCGTGGAAGCTGTGAACTTTCACCGTTGAATAAGATGTTCCTCAGTCAAATAATTAAACTTTGTTATAAAAAAAATTAAATGCCACTATGTGGGATTATTGTAACAATTATATAGTAATTTGATTGCAACATTGAACAGAAAGACTGATTCGTAATGCATAGCATGTATAATCTTAGACAATTGTAACGGGTGACCAGCACATTTGCACGCTGCAGAGATAAAATGTGTAATGCAAATTTGTTGTAAGATGCTGATTGAGGCATCAAATTAAAACATAAGATAAACACGAATGCATATTAACAGTAGCTATTGTGTAATAATTCAGAAATTTAGGCTACGATATATATGATACATTGTCAGTTCAAAAACTTACCAATTTGATTCATTCAATCCAATAGTTTTAGTCTTAGTTCAAATTGTGGCATTCATGTAATGTTTTTATTTCATTTGGAGATATGTATATGTAGAAGAATTAAAGTCACCGACTAAACCCAAAGAATTGCTGGGCTTTAGTGGAAGTGAGTGGCACACTGCTCAAAAGTATCAACAAGTTGGATCTATGATCTGATCGGTATGATCTTTTGGGAAGATGTGGATGGTGATTAATATGATAATCTATTTACATACAAACTATAAAGCCGCTAAATTTAATCTATTAATGCCGACTACTACTACTGCAGCTAGTAGATGCCGTCACTGCTTGAGTACACGCCGAGATGTTAGATTGTTGACGCCCATGTTGATTAATATTACCTCAACGCTTGTTATTATTAAACAGATTTTATGTCAGGTTTATTTAATTTTTTTTTTTTGTTAATCAGATCTATTTTCATAACAGAGTTTTGATTTTAAATTTAACTATAATTTATTACTGTAGTATTTTAAATATTGATACTGGATGGTATAAAGTGTCTTAATGAATTTTAAATATTTAAATCATGTGTAATAAATCATATTAGTTTTGATGCAATTTGTAATATTGTCAAAGACTGAATTGTTTAAATTTCTTATAACGAAATGATTTAATGGGTGGTTTCATTTTGTAAATAATGTCGTCTCTAGAATGGAATTGAAAAATACAATTTAATTTATTTTTCATAATGGCAGTTTCATTGTTATCTCATAAAGCACATTAATCAATAATTATCAATTATAGGTAACAAGTAATTGATACAATATTGCAGTCGTTTCATAGTTAACAGATTTTAGTACAAATTCTTTCAACTCGCAACTTTAGCACAGCTTACAACTTTCAACTTAATTGTACCATTTGTCTTAATCTAGTCAAACACGTGTTTAAGGTATTTTTATAAATAATTTTCTTATTGTTGACAACAAGAGTACATTATATTAATTAATAAAAAATATATCAATTAATAACAATCATATTTGAATTATATTTCGAACTAGCGAAGGTGGTTCACAACACTTATTTTAAATCGATAAAAATTACATTTAAAATAATGGCATTTTAAAATTAAAATACCCGTCGGTGGAGAACTTAAACAATTTTTTAACAAAATGTAGTCAAATTACATTAATTAGGCCACTAATTTATTACACATTATATGTAAAGACATATAATGAAACTTATATGTCAGAACAATAGCATTATATGTAAAGACATATAATGAAACTTATATGTCAGAACAATAGCTATTTGTTGAACTTGAATCATCTATTTGAAATTTGGGTAATTTACAAGCGTCGATCTTTAGTTTTTTTGGAATCGGTTCACTCAAGCTGAAGCTGTCGCTCAATACTCTTTTACCAGCAGCCACCACCCTGAGAAGTGCTACTTGGTCGGAGTTATTGTTTTCTTCATCGGAACCTTTCGACATAATTGCCAACTGATCAAATTCTTTCACTTGTGCAGTCTGGATTAAAAGCCTTTCTATTTTCGCGATTACACATGGGTCCTGGTTGGAAATTATATACAAATAAATTATAATTACATAAAAACATATCTTATGAAAAATGAGAGCTTCTTTGCCCATTTGACAGTGCTATCATTTTCTTCTATTCCATAAAGTTTGAAATAAGACATTAGCAGCAGCAACATTCTTGTTATGTACTAAATATATGATAAAACACATGATGTAGATACATGTGCTGTTAGCATCTACATAGCTGTTTTCTGAAGTGACATTATGTGAATATTTATCAAGTATCCACTTAGTTGATAATTTTACAATAACGCATACAAATCAAAAATCCACAAATATAACAATTCTACCTTTAGAAAAAAAAATAACATACAAGATATATACAATATAGATTCATAGTAGATTTTTGTTGCAAGACCATTTAGGTAGGTTCCACTGCAGCGTCTATTTCTGGCACTAAACAGTAGTTTGCAAACACTACTATGTACAGGTTAGAAGAGCGCTGTATCTAGTGAAATTACTAGGGTAACGAGACTTAACATCTCATGTCTCAAGGCAATGACTACATTGTGGTGCAGTGTGTCAACTTTAACTAGCTCCACATTATTATAGACAGGTGTATCATTTACCAGGTGAGCATCTCACTTATTTCTTAAAATATATATTTTTTAAAGATTTACCTGCATCCAGTTATGGTTAAGGATTTGTTCGAGTGTGATCCTGTTGTTAACATTCACTGTGAGCATTCTCTTCATGAGTAGTTTGGCCGGCAAACTTACATGTCTCCAATGTGTTTCGGAAAATCTGTACTGCCCTCTTAATATTTGATCTCTTAATGAAAGCTCTCTGTATTCAGAGGAGAATGGCAAGTATCCAACAAGGCTAAAAAACATGAATAAATAAAAAAACAATACAGAGAAAGTAATAATTATCTAAATAAATGAATCATTAACACTAAATTAGTGACTACATCATTATGAGAGAGGGCCTTGAGTGAGAGGCCCAGCAGCGGGAACAATATGACTTATTATTATTATTTATTTAATATTATCATATATAGGAAATTTTACCAGACAAAGAATATGACTCCCAAACTCCACACATCAACATCTGGTCCATAGCAGTGTTGTCCATTTCCTTGTAGTACTTCTGGTGCTAAATACAATGGTGTTCCACACATAGTCTTCATGAAACTATCTTCACCTACAAACTTGCTTAGTCCAAAATCAGTTATTTTTATCAATGTCTCTTCTTCTTTGCTTTCGAGTAAGACATTTTCAGGCTGCAAAAAAATAAACTTTTTAAATACATACTTTACATTTTGTCATATTTGAAAAAAAGAAAAGGAAGCTCTGGATTTCTGTGAGCAGCAAGTCAAGATAGCTCAGTTTGTACTATATCTTAAAATGCCACGAGTTTTATTTCTTCTAAGCCTAAGGTTCAGTGAAAGAATACTTCACATGAAAACCAACACATCTCAAAAACAACAGCATTCCTAGACATGAGTCATTTACAAATGTGTGGTAAATTAATGGCTTTGACTATCGTCTTGTCAAAGAAGACCTTAAATTTAAGAACCGGTAATGTTATCAACAGTTTATACAACCGTAATTTTATTTATTAGAAAAAAAGAACTAATATCATGGAAAAACAGCACTTACTTTAAGATCTCTATGGGTGATACCTTGAGAGTGTAGATATTTTACAGCGAGTACTATTTGTCTAAAGTAAAACTTTGTTAGGTGCTCAGACAAATGTCCTCGTTGAGATATTCGTTCAAAAAGCTCACCACCTTGCATCAGTTCTAATATAATGTAAACTGTATCACCAGAGTCAAAACATTTTTCCGTTGAAACAATGCATGGCTAAATAGAAAAAAAAATTGGCATTAGTATGCTAGTAATTTTCTGTTGTCAAAAATTGTCCATGTAGGTGGTACTGTCACAGCTCCTGTTTTGACCATTAAGCAGTTGTTGTGTTACCATGTTCCCATTAGAAGAGTGCTGTAGCTTGTGCTTTGTACAAAGTGAGCCGAAAAAGTTATTTCTAATGAAATATCTAGACAGTCATAAAACATTTTATGAACTTATACTAACATGTCTCAGTGTTTTCATTATATTAACTTCATTCATTATTTTTTGTGGAGATGTGAGAGTGTTGACTTGTCCATTCGTCAATCTACTTTTTTTAATTATTTTCATGGCATATTTTGTACATTTTGTCTGAAAATTAAAAAATGTTGAGTACTGCCCTTCATACAAAAAAACTACATTTAAGTACATAATTGATTCTGACCTTTTCATACACTAATTTTACTATGCCACAAGCTCCTTGTCCCAATGTCCTTGAAATGTAATATTTATTTGAAATTTCTTTAGGAACTTTGTCTTGCTCATTCTTCAACAAATCCTTGTAAATAAATACTGTAAGCAAGGTTTTTACTCTAAGGATATTTTTGAAGAACGAAATGATAACTTTGATACACATATTACATGATGTTTAGACACTGAATATATGAAGATGGTTACTTTGCTATAAAGGTTAATCAGACTGTAAAATTGGTTTATTAAAAAATACAATTTCTGTAAATACTACAGCAAAATTTTTTTTTCATTATTGTTTTGCATTTTAGAAATTAATAATTTAATAAAAAATCTATAGGTTTTAACGATTTTGTTAAAAAACTACATACTTTTTACATTAGGATGTGTCACAGATATTTTGTCATTATCATCTAGTACTCTGCTACAGCCTTTACCTATATGTACACCATTAACAAATGTACCATTAAATGATAAATCTGTAATTATTGCTGGACTTAGAGGTTCTCTGTAAATAAAGTAAATTGTACTTTAAGGACAAGTTTATATACCATATAAATTACAATAATAATAAACAATGGAGGATCCATTATCCTAAATATATAGTATGAAAAAAAAATATTGTGTAGATGATTAAAATCCCACCTGATGGTAGGTACTTAAAATATGCTTGTAACAATAACTATATCAAAGCATATCCGAATAAAGCATATAAATTATGGTTACTAATCAATTTCTTTACCTACATTACAAATTTCTATACTATTTTTAATATGCTATGTTATATTTAGAAACTTATTAGTACAATTTAAAGATTGTTAACTAGACGAAGATTTAATATGAAAGTCTTACAGAATATTTAGAACTTATTTATATGATTAAAAATACTCACAACAAATTTCTCTTAATGACAAAGTGTAATTTACTAACGCTTTTAACAATGTTTTCTTTAATGATATCTTTTTTCATAACAAACATGCAGTTAAGTGCCCTTCCAAGCGAAAATTCAGGTTGAACGAGATCTGAAGTTGAAAGAAAGTATAAAATAGAAAGAAGTTATCGAAATAAATAAATTTTGTAGGTAGTTCATTATATCAACCAAATATGTATAAGCACATTTCTTACCGTAGTATGGAGGATATTCTTTATTATTATCTTTCCAACAATGTTTGTCATTTAAGGATACTTTTGTAGAATAAAGTCTACCCCAAATATTGGGTATGAAAGATGGTGTATTTGTTTGGCTCCAATCCACCTGTGATTTTTGTGTTTGGGTTTGAGTGTTATCATATTCTTGTAATATTTCATCCCCCATTTTAGAAAGGTTTTAATATGCAGCACAGAAAGATAACATTAGAAAAATAGTTGACTCAAGTTTCTTTTGAAACAGCATTTCAACTTGAGTAGATTTGTGATCAAAATTTGATTCTCGACTTCCGTTTTACGAATTACAAAAAACGTATTTGGGGTTGCTACTTGGGATAATATTTTTTTTATTAAATTGTAACTATATTTAAAAAGCTATTTAAAATATATTATCTCCATGTTCTTTAAATTTTTTCCCTTTTAAAATGTCTAGTTAGTTCTAGTTATGTTCATGAACAGAAAAAAAAAATTTAAAAGCGCCAAATTGTTGCTTGTTTATTATTAATTTTATACTTTAGTATGTTTATACACTTATTATTTTGTTTTAAGAAGAAATATTAAAATACGAAATATTTTAGTTTTTCACAAACCTTAATGTTTTATAAAGTTTTTCAGCAATTGTAACTAAGTTAACTATTATTAAAAATATTTTGTCACAACAGAGAACTATATTAAAATCAAAAGAGCAAAAGGTATCGGTGGCTATCTCCGTTTTTATTACTTTTATTTGTTATTTGACAATTAGGAAAAAGTTTTTTGTAATTAATTTCAAAACAGATTTTGAACTTTTTTTTTAACTGTTAATAAAATCAACACTGACTGTAAAGTAAATAAATTCCAAAAAGGACCTTATAATTATATTTATACCGTTAAAAATATTTTAGCAAGTCGAACATTTTGGAACTTCATGCAATTTTTTAATTAGGAATTTTTACTGCGCTTTTCGAGTGTCTTTTATTTTTTGTTACTATAACTAATTAAAACATTGATTATGAAGGAAGAAACTAAAGTGTTATAAATATTGCTTGATGAAAGTATCGATCAATATAAAGGAACTAGTGTTTCTTATTATTTATGAACAGAGATAAGATTGCTCTTCAAATTATTTTTAAAACTATTCTAAATACTTTATGGCATTACTTCGTTATTATTCTATTTTCACACAAAATTTAAATTCATTACTGACTTTGAACTCGAACTTTTAATTAACACGAGAAATCAATAGTCACGTGTTTAAAATCCCTTCACGTGGAACCTAATGACGGAACAGAATTGTAAAAAACTGATTGGATTAAAAAATATTATTTTTTAAACTTTTTTATGCCATTTAGATGACAAACGGGTATTGAATTCATAATAATGAATGATAAAGATATTGAATTTCGAAATTGCCAAATAATACACTTGTATTTGGCCTCTTTTTGATCTTCATATTTATATTTTGTTTATTCTCATAGTCTATATTCATAATAACATCATCACAATTTGTATTTCATCTTTAAATCACAAATTACTGTGATTTATGAGAGATATTTCCAATAAAACCGCAGGGGTTTCTACTTCATATACACAAATTAAGTACTTGAAACTATTCCCGTATGATGGGATAATAGAAAATTGATAATCAAATAATTTGTTATCTTTGTGTAAGGCTTATGATATACAATTTGTATAACGGTTGATTGACCCAATTCTTCAATAATATTATTTGGATTAAACAAAATGGAAAGATCCTGGCAAACATTTTATAAAATAATTTATGGATTTCTTCCATAGAAAAATATATCAGAAAGACATATGTAATATTAGATGTATTAATCTACCTTTACAAATTGTTTTTCTGATTGAAATTTTTTAAAAAAAGTGTACATTTTTGAGGGAGAGAATAGTGTATAACTTAGATACGATGGAGAAGTTCAAAACATATTAATTTTAAAACAATTATTTATCCATTACACTCATCATTTTAATAAGTGGTAATGGTAATCGTTAAAAGTTTTCTTTAACTTAACCTGACAAACTGTCCAGTTAATTTGCTGAATCATTGTAACGATAAATTACAGTTTAATCATTTTCGTAATTTTGGTGTTATCTATTTCGAAGTCGAGAATTCTCGTAAACTTAACAATTGTATCACAAAACTTAGTGTATAAAGGCGAATACTTTCTGAACTATAAATATTAAGTCACTTGGTGATTTCGCTTATGTGATGATTTATGATATAGTTTTAGTTATAGTAAAAAAATAATTATGATAAAATTATATGCATTTAACTGTTGACAATTATAATTTAACAACAGTTTTCCGTAGACTGATGTACACGGTAATTTGTTGGTTTGTGTACGACTGTTGAGGTGAACTAATCTGATCGTCGAAGACTTTCGCCAATTCAAAACTTTGGATGGTATTTAATGAAACTTTTACGATATTTAATAATACTATTATAGAATATTTTTACAGATACGCAACCGCAAATACAAATTTCGTACTTATTAATGTATGAAGAGCATATTAACGTAACAGTTCATCACAATTTGACTGCCTGCTACAAAGATAGCTGTGAAAGGATTATAAAGTATGTTTATGGATAGTTACCAGTTACTGTTTATGTAATAGGTTTTGTTAGTTTATTCCATGTTTCGGCATACCAAGAAATTAATAAAATGTACTTCTTGTGTCTAATAAATACTTAATCCTAATATTTACTGTATAAAGATTTATAATATTTAATACTTCCGTTTTAAAAAAACATGTTTTTTTCTTGTTGTTACATAACGTCATGGACTTTGATGTCATTCAAAGTGTAGACATGGTGGTTAGGCTTTTTCATAATTTATTGTTCTATACTTTAATTAAGCATATAATTTTCAAAAAACCTTGAACATAACATAGATGAAAATTACATGAAAACTTATTATTGAAACAAAAAATTAGCGCTGATTTTGAATCACAACATTTACAGGAGTATAACAGTGAAAACGTTTAAAATTCTATTACCGTTGGTACACGCGGATCATTTCCATATACGAGTTAAGTATTAAAGCGTTTTACCGCAAATATAACTTTATTTATTTTGTTTACACTTGAGCTGTGCTTAAATTTTAATTGTATATTTTATATTGTTAATGTTTGTAAAATTATACATTCCACTTTTGGTTCTATTATCTTTATATCCCTCAAAGCCCTTTTTGAAAGGAAAATATGATTTGAACATGTAAACAACTCCTAGTAAAATATTTTAGTTTTAGTTACTTTTGCAAAAATTTTAAATATAAAGGTATGATAATTCGTTTAAAAATATTTTAACTATATAAAAATTTTGCTATTTTTACTTTTCAGTCCAAACACTGATCTTGAATGTTACAATAACCTATTAAATTTACTGTCACTTATTAAGTTACAGTAAGTATTTTTTGAATAGTAAATTTTTATTTATGTTATAATGTAACAATAAATTTGTAAACAGCCTTTTAATTTTAGGCTCATATTTTAAGTTATTGTGGTAATCACCTTGTCTATTCTATTAGTCTAGGATTAAAGTGGAGTTTTAGTTACATTTTGGTAGACCAAACTTATATTCGAGACACCAAGGTATTAAACAAACCCTAATAAGACTGCTTTTATGTCTGACGGCATTAAATTGCTCTCAAAGCCCTACTACAAGAAATGATATATTTCATTAGGCCAGTAATTTTACTGTCCACAGCGCCCTTCAAATTGTGTAATGTTATTTCGCCTGTAATTCTGTTTGGTGTGACTAATGAGCGCTGCGGTGAATACTTCTTTCATATCGACAGTCTTTCACAAAAAAGAAGTGAAGATTATCAAGATTTTTTTTTAAATGCATTTTACCACTTCTTTTTTAGATTGAACAACACTTTGATAAATAGAAAACTTTTTATTTCAGGAAACGACGAAACGAATCAAATGTTCATCTAATACCGCATTAACCTACAAGTTGTGCTCGTCACTTTGAAACACAAGATGTTTAGTCTCGTTATTACAGTAATTTTACTTGTTACAACCCCCTTCAAGTCAACACAGTAATTAATGTTTAGCAGTAGAAATATAAGCAATAAAAACCAGTAATAATACACATGGAAACGGGTACGTCTTGTATTAGATAAATATTTTGGTACTTTAGCCAATTCTATAAATTTTTTATTGATTTTTAATTAAATTATAATTAGCATTTCGCGCGTTTAAGCCAACCTCACCTGCTCGTGGTGCACTGTGCTAATTAAAAAATATGGTTATGGCTCCCACCAATCTGCATTGAGTCAGCGTGGTGCGAAATGGCCCAAATCCCCCTAATGAACCCATACAAACGACGGCAGTACCAGAGGCTATGCTGATTGTGGAACGGTCGATGTGGAGATCTTTATGGGAAGGCTTATATCTAGCAGTGGACGTCTATCGGCTGATAATGATAGCGTTTGTTTGAAAAAACATATGTTTTAAATAATTTATAAAAAGAACGTATGAAATTAATCGTATTAGCAACTTGACGTTTTATTTCATAAAAATTTTAACCTTCTTTAGTTTATTTAAATAGTAATAACAAGTGTTTTAAAAAAATCATAAAATCCCACTATAGTGTCACCGAAAGGCTGCACTCTGTATACACATGAATCAACGAAACGGATATTTGTTTTGCGAATGTTGTTCCGCGGAGTTGATAATCGGAATGGAATGGATTTAGAGAACCTGCTGAAAGAGAAGCCAAATAGCATATTTACTTTTAATTTCCAAGTAAGTTTATAAGCTTCCTCTATCTACTTACTTAATTTAAAATTAGTTCTTTATGTATAGTTCTTATACGTCTTTATTGGATGAGCTTTTCGAACTCATTCTCAATGACATAGGTCTCACTGATCCGTACTCCAAGCCTTAAGTATGTCTAGAAGAGTGAAAAACAGCCAGCTACGAGTACATCATTCGTATCTAGAAAAACGTTTATCATTATCACCGCTCTAGTAGGACAACTGACAGAAAAGTCACTAGTACTCTTACAATATTTGGGATTATGTTAAAAATAATTTAAAAATCAACTATGATTTTTTGACATCTTTATGACAGAGAATATTGATGTAAATCGGAATTATGATATATCTCGTAAATTTATCAGGGTGGAATTGTATAATATATCATCTTTTCTAAAAATTATTCATGATACTATTATTAATTTCATCTGTTATTCTACGAGGTTCACTCAATTGTGAAATATATGATTCATGAAGTGTATTCTATAAATTAATGTTATTCAAGCGATAGTTATATTAAACGGAAGAATAAAAAAAAACAACTGTTCGGAATATGGACATGGATAAGGTAATATTTACACGAAAAGTTTCATGGTAATTGCGTTTTTGGACATTTATAAGAATTACTTAGTTTTCAGATTCTGGAAATTATGTTTCTATGTACACAAACAATATCAACCTATACTTTGTTCTTCTACCTCTGATTTTTGTTTCTATGACATACGGTTTAATGTTTTTGGCTTTAAGACAAGCAACAAATTCCCACTATTTAAAATGCTACATTGTAATTAGAAATAATATACTTAATACCATCGGAATATTTCTTAATGCACCACGATACAAAAAACGTAAATGGATTTTTTCGGTACTTCCTGTAAAACTACACTTACATATTAGTTAAAAAAAACACATTTTAGGTAAACATCAAATTTATTTCTTTTTATCAATTTTTTTAAATATCATTCACATGTAATCATATGTATTATTCTAACACTTTATAAATATGGTTTGGCACAAACTTTGTCTGAAACTTATTTAAATTTTATTTAATAAATTGAATGCAATTGTAAGAACGACGCGAACTGGCCTTAAATTATTTATTGCAAATATAGTGATTTTAAAGTGTGTTTCGTAAGCAATGTAAAGGTTTATATATATTTTTCAAAATAATTCTACATAATTAAATACATTAATGCTTTATTACACATAAAGATAACAATATGTAGCGTGTGGTCATTTGGCGCCGGGCTGAGTTTACAGTGATTCTTTACTTGCGGAAACAGGAGATTGGGTTGAAGTAGCACTGACGGAATCGAACCTGCCTCTTGTCGGCGCGCCACTGTCTCGCCAGGCGTCCGTCCAAAGCGCGCAGTCCCCAGCCTCGAGGTTCAGTTTGCGGCCAGGAACGTCCAACTCGTCCAAGCCTAGACACACAACAGAATTAATTGTTCTAATATTTCAAATATTTTTGATTCATTTTTATTATGTTATTACTCTCCTCCAATTACTCCAAAAGAAATTCGATCTTAACAATGAAAGCGAGACAATAATATATTTCTTCCAGAAATCTGTTGAATATTACATTATGCTGAAATGTCGCTGCGCCTTTTGATGGTAGATTGCAACAAATAAATAGAATTTTTGCAAAAGATAATAATTGATAGTTTTATTCTAATTAAAAATTCACGAGATATAATATCATACAGACTGTCTAATTTACTGAAAGAATATGTCATCAGTTACACATCGTTGTTGATTAAGAAGTTATATTTGTTGTTTATAATAAATATATATAATTAAATTTCAACAAACATTTTAAATAACTATAATAAGAACAAAAAGTTTTCGGCAGAAATTAGTACTTACAAATACGAATAATTAAAATAATAAGAAGTCGCATTATATTGATATTTTTTATCAATACGACGTGTAAATAAAAAAACTTCATTTGTGTAGGAACAATTTTCTATTTTAGAAAATTCTAATTATTCTGTAAAATTGTTTACGTAATACATATCAGGTTCCGTTATAAAATTCTTAATTCCTGCGGTGTATACTGTTACCTCGTTAATAAATGCAAAAGCTCCTTTGCAACTTAGTTTAAATTATCATACTTTGAAACTTTAAAGTTGATTTTCTTACAAAAACTTTATCTACACCTTTACATTATCATGGTTTTAAATCAAATGTTAAAAATATGGAATTACTTTATAAATATACTATTTTATAATTAATTTTTAAATCGTATAACCTATAGTGCAGACTGAAGTTACGATTAAAATAGTGAGTGTATACGCTACGATATTTTGGTTTATTATTTGATATTTAGAAACTTATAAATTAGGGAGTACATTATTTTTACTATTTAAATTTTTTTTAAATTCTACTTGTGAAAGACGTTTGAACGTTAAATAATTTTTTAAGATTCATTTAAATGTGTCCAAAAAGGCAAGCATTTAACATCTATTTTATCAATACGCACATTTATGGCGCCATTTACAATGGTCTTATCGACAAATAAAAAATAATAAGATTTTGGGATTATTATACTGGTGGTAAGTCTGTACTAGTTGTAGGTCTCTGTTGTTGGTGACCGTCTAGGTAGGTTCCCGCAGCACATATTTCTGTCGCCAAACAGTAGGGTGCAAACTTTGTTCCGATTAGAATGGCGCTGTAGGTAGTGTAATTATTAGGATAACTTGACTCAACGTCTTATGTCTCAGACGACAAGCGCAATGTGGTGCAGTATATATCATCCTAACTAGCGCCGTGTTATGGCAAGCGTATCACTTACCGTCAGTTAGGTATCCCGTTCGTCTCGTTACCTAACTGAATAGAAAAAATTCTTATTTGGCAGGAGGCTAGATTTTATTCAAATACATCTTTTATGTTTAAAAATTTTTTTTTGTTACTCTTCACATTTCACTCTCATTCTTAGCTATTTGAAAATTGACTGCTGATTCTAGTTAGATTTTTTGTGATTGTCTGTATAGTGATCAGTTATCATAAAAAACAAGATATTTATAGTACCTTTCACCGGCGTCGAGTTGTACAAGTAATTTGCGTAGAGCAACCGCCGTAATAGGGTCCCACCCTGCAGACATATCGGAACTTTCGGGGCCCTCGATTCTAGACGCGAGAACGTTTTCCGATTGCTCGTCGTCCAATTCCTGTTCATATGGAGAGCTTATTAGCTTATTAGTTGTAATGGTGTATCTTCGAATCGTAAATCAAGTTTTTTTTTCCGGACTTATATTATTACATTTCTTTTAAGTTGATATTTTGTACATTAATAGCCTTTCCATACACACATTATCGTTTTTCTAATGATTTTAAAACATTACCACTGGTACAGGAGTAACAGACGAAAAAAAGAAAGCGAAAGTGGCCAAGATGATAAAAATAGTGCAGTAAGTCGCTCCGGCTTTCATGGTTGACGATGCTCTTTTCTGTAAAAATAAATATATTTTACTTGTGTGTATAAAATAGTTCTAGTGAAACTCTACAGATGCTTTACTGCCACTGTACTTTTCCTTATATTATTATTATAATATTGCATTATGTTATGTTATATTTTATTTAGAAAATAAGTCTAAAAAGTGTCTTGATAAAAGCCATTCATCCCGTACAAAAATTACCAGGAACGAAAAGACACAGTAATATCTACAAATTTCGTTTTTTAGTGTAATAAACGTCAAGCATTTCTATGAAATAAATTAAAAGTTTTTATTATAAACAAAAAAAATAAGTACTATTCATTCATTTATTTTTAGTTTATGTTAACAATTTTATACACCTTTGTAATTGCTTGGTTTTGTATAACAAAAAGTTCACACTAAATTTAGGGATTTCTAAGAAAATATTACTAATAAATTAAAATTATGTATACTCGTAGTAATAATAAAAGAAAAGCTTCAGGTCTTCCCCGTCCGGCAGAGTGCCGAGCAAACTAATGATTGCCGCGTTGGATGGCGAGGCTTATTCTTTATGCCATCAAGTTGTCGGCTTTGGGGTCTCAGATGGCTTCCGTTAATTTTTTAATAAATCTCTTAAAAGTTTAAGCGCACCCGGACCCCAAGACACTAACGTTTCTACTCCAAACAGTTCAAATATGAAATCCCCATTAAAGAATCATACTTGCTCCGCCTGAGCTCTTCTGTGTAGTTTGCAGCTGCACCAGCAATACTCGAAATGCCTCGGACATGGGATTTAGCAAGTGTATTGGCACAAGTAGCATGCCATGCAAGAGCCCACCCTATTCTCCAAGAAACTAAAGTCAACCCACCCAGTTTCTTGCCATCGTCGCTCGCCAGATCAGTAGGTTGCAGTATAGCTGGCACACTGGCGGTGACAAGAGCCCGACGATTTAGGTCATTAATGAGATGATGTCGAAACAGAAATTTAATAATTATTTATGAGATATATGTTTCATCGCTGACGTACCAAATTTATAAATAAGCTACTCCTATAAAGAAGCCTATATTAAGACATTGAAAAGGACAGCATAACATAATGTATTAGAAAATCTGGAGGTTTAAACGTTTATATTTAATATATATATGTAAATTTTAAGCTTTACGATGTATAAGTATGTCCAATATCCTCTTTGATTCTACAGAGAACGGGGAAAGGAAATTGCGCGAATCACTTTCGCTAAGCCGTTTAGGATGCCAATTAATAAGAGGTAATTGGTTAAATCACATATCTTTATCAATTAATTGGCAGTGAACAAAAACTTCAGCAAGTACAAAAATATAACAGTATTTTGAAAAACAACTTGTATTTTAAATAGGGGTAATTGTTTTCTATTTGTTTTGTAAATAATGGATATATAAAAAATGCATATTATTACTGAATACATTTATACACTGATGCGGTACGAAGCGGTAATTAAATAGTTAGACTTACATTATTAAGTAATTAGTGTTTTTGCTTAAAATTTAGAAAGCAATGTAAAAAACATAAAAATGTTAAAAAATTCTGATAATGTAAGCCGTCTTCTGTTATACAGGTAACAAAGAATTCACTCTGTGAACGTTCTCCCAATGAAAAGCTTGATTACAGCGAAACATGCCTGACATATTAATCTGGACAGAGACCGACTTTCCTCGTATCTGCGGCCGACATTAAGCGAAGCGCATGATTTATTGTGCGGTTATTATCTCTTTGAACAAAACCAATATGTCAGTAGCACGTTGGAACAAACCGTACATACACCTACGGGCAATCGCCCCCTTTCTATTTTCCCATTTACAATGTCATATCTAAATGCCATCAGTACATGCTCTAACTTCGGCCAGACCTTTATCATTTTAATTCAAACAACGTTTTAGAACAAAAAGCTACTAAAGTTTGGACAAGTCGTTAACAAGGCATTAAGCTAGTTTGAGGTTAAAATGTGAGATTTGTGTGTTCTAGTTTCTACTATAACCTATTTTTATTATAACGGAAAAAAAATATTACATAAAGCTTCTGGTATGTTATTATTTGTTTTATCACATTAAGAAATCGTTCACTTATGTACTGAAAAAGGTTCTTTTTTGCGCAGTCCCAAGTGTATATTCGAAGATGTATGATTTGCTACACGAATATAAGTTAAACTTTTTTTAGTAAAGTTATATAGAAATCCACTGAATGTCATACAAAATTTTTTCACATATTTTTATAATAATACGTCTTTCTGTAATTATAATCTGTAAAATATGAATCAATTCCGATTAAGTGGCAAATATTTGTATAAATGTGATAAATATTTTAGGGTTTCTTTCAAAAAGAACAACAATATAAATTACATACTGATAATACAATTTTAAGCAAAATGTTTACGTAGCCAAGACTTTCTCTATGACATTAGAAAGAAAAGCTGTTTAAATATTATTATTATAAAATGTAAATAGTAATAGTAAAAACTGAAAGTAGTACATACATGTTATAACCGGTTGATTACATGTACACAGTATAAATAAGCAGTAAAAAATTAAATATTATTTTTGTAGATTATCTCGAAACGCTTACAATTCTTTACGTTTGTTTCTCGAATTGAAACTATTTAGGTTGCATTTTTAAAGGAAAAAGGTTATGGAAATAAACCCATTAACGACTCACTATTCAGATTAAATTATTTCACTTTGTTGTCTGAGCTGCACAGCTTTAACGAAGCTTAATTCCTTTACCTCAAACGAAGCAATAATGGAAATGTGCAGGGAAACTAAACAGAAGAAAAGCTATAACTAAATATGGCACAGATTTTTTTTTTACTTTTTTCTGTCTTATTAAACAAATCTAAAATATGTAATTTTTCCTAAAGATCCATTACTAAATAATAAAATAATAAATTTCAAATTTTATAAGACGTTACTCAACATTGTTTAAAGTTTCAATTGCTTTGTGCTCTTTTAGTAAAGTGACTCACTGTAATTATGCAATTTGAAAGAAAACAAAATTTACGGAGAAATCCGAGGAGAAAAAATATTGTAAGATTATATAAGAAGAAAAGTAAAAGAGTTGGAATCTTGAATAAGAAAGATATAAGTAAACAGTCTTCAAACACTTCGACATCCACAGGGATTTATACTACAATACACGTCGTAGCTTTGTGAAGTTGAATTCTTCCTAATATAAAATATTTGGTAAGATTATATAACATATAAATATGTTTATGTATATACATTTATTTTTATATATCTATACAACTTATCTCAAGTGCATTGTTTTTAATTCTGCTGTAAATAAATTATTTGTCATTACAAATTCTTTACCAGTTTTACGATTTGTTGGGTATTTTCTGGGTTCCCGGCGCTGCTACATCTATTTATACTACACAAATTATTAGTATTTATAAAAATAGTTATTGTATCCTCGTTAAAAATTTTAGCTCCTAAATAACATCAAAAGTTTGCAAAAAGGTATTTCTTTAAGAATAATTTTTTTATACACATCTAACGAAGTATATAACTATAGGATTCTATCCCAACAAACTATAGAGTAGAGATAAATGCAAATGTTAGAGATCAAAATAAGTGTACATTAAAGTGAATCCACATTATAAAGTAAGAATTATTAATGATTTAAATAAATTTTAACTTAGCGTCACACAAAGCTACTTAAAAACATATAATTATACTTTTTAAAACATGTTCGACTAACTTAAAAGATTAAAGACTTAAGGTTGATTGCATTTAGGTTTAAACATTATGCAGTGAATTTGATATGTCGTCTTATTAATATACAAAGTTGTTCGAGTTGAATGAACGATAACATAAAGTAAAACTTCTTACGTCTCGTCCTGGTTAAAAGTCGATCACGATGCATAAACCCTACCCGTAAGCCTTTAACGATGTGCTTTCAAATGGCCATAAGGAAAGTGGCTAAAGGGTAGGCTAGTGTAGAGTTAGCGTAATTGAATTTATATCCCATAATCCCATCCTGAAAATTTATATTAAACGTACAAGTTTTGAATAAAAATCATATCTAATCGTAATCAAATTTAGTTAACAAAATAATATTTACACCTACATCGGTAATGTTTAATTGGTTATACATTAGTGCAAACATTACTGTATTCTGGTTTAAAGGTTAATGTAACTAATGGAATTACTGTGGTATTAAAACGAAGAGCATATTGGGGTGCTACAGAAACATTCTATTCACGACCATATTCACACATCAATAACTAAGATGGTTTATTCATCTAGTTTCTTAGTTTAAAAAAAAAACCTAAAGAAAATTATGATTTAAAGGCGTTATGTTAGAGATATCATGGCTTGAGATAATAATGTTTCAGGAGAACGTAAAGAAAATTCTTTGAACCTGAGAATTGTAATCGAAAATTTGTACGCAGCAGAAATACTTTAATACTGTTATTTAAGAATGTGTTTTGTACCGTGCACATAATGTATTTTAGACGTAAATGCTTTCAACGATAAACCTTTTAAATATTTTACGCCCTATCTACCTCCAGAAAATACCGTAATTACATTTACTTTCTTCTCCTCTCCACATAATAAAAAAATCTGTTAAGATCAATAAATATTTTTATTATGGCACGTTAAGATATTTTAGTTTAATTTGGACGTTTACAGGAGATGGCTCACATGAAATTTATTAAATTATTTACCTTTAAAATGTAATATCAACTCTTTTTAAGCCATATACAAATATTCATTGATTTTTATCATTCTCATTTGTAAGACTCTTTATGTTAGAAAGTAGGTCTATAAGAATATAAAAAATACTGTTACATAAAAAAACCTAGTTTTATATTTTTTTGTTGAATAAAAGACAAATTGTAATTACACTGCGACTATATGTTTTCGTTTAAGAAAAATCTTTATGTTATCAAAATGTTTCACTTTTTAAGAATCAATTGAACAGAAAAAGGACAAAAGAGCTAGAATAAATTTTGCAATACACATTACTTAAAATGGCGTAGCTGAAGTGTTCACTTTGACATCTACTACTTCCTGAACTTTAATCTAACACCCTCGGGAATATTTCACATAATAATAAGAAAGTTTTCTCATAAGGTGCTCACTTTATACGATACTATCATTATTTTAAACTTTATATTATACGCTATCTAGTTTCTAAGGGGGTATATGTTTTATTGTACAGGTATTAATTTAGTTTACATAACACATTGTATAAAATGATTTTTTTAGTAGAAAGGATAGTTATTAATATTAAGTTTTTTTCTCCTTTTCTTAGCTATACTCTTGGTTGTACGGGCATTTATCTTTTATTTAGCTTTCACGAATTTAAAACTTTTTACTCGTGAAAAAATAGTGATTCACAACTGTTTAAGGCATACCCTATTTATTTTCACTGTATCTTAAGTCAATCATATTTCAAATATTATAAATCAGATGTGTGACTATTATTTTCCGACTTCCTTTATCTCAATTTATTTATGTGTAACCGGATAAAGTTTTATTTATTTTTTATAATCTTTGTACTTTTATAATTAATTTTAACTTCTAGATTATATCTTTCGAAATTTTTTAACTGATGGTTGGATGATAGCCGCCTTGTAGTCTCTGGCAATATTTTATTTATTATTAAATGGTAAGCTTACGAAAACGGACCTTGCGAGACAAAATATACGAGGTGGTCTCGTGTTAGTAGTAACAACGTTTAACATCTCACTAAAAACTATGTAAAAAATCCTCCCCTGCCGATAATTAAAAAGAATAGTAGAGAATGTTTCTAGACATAATGTTACCTGTTTCAAAGGTTATGTGATTCTGATTGCGAAACTTCACTTTGAAGAAGGCACATCATGACGATGATGATGTAGTAAAATTTTCCACAAAATCTGACATTATGAACACTTAATGATAAAAAATATACCTAATGTTTTTATACACGTTTTACCTGAGGATCAAAATAAAAAGCTGTCACCATATCGGTAAGTATTATTAAGTTGAAAGTCAAACCGCATATTTGTTGATACTTAAACTCAAAGAAAATAATTTTTATGTTATTTATTTTAGAGGATGATTGTAATAATAATTTATTAAGACTTTCCGTTATAAGAAATCTTATATATCTTCTAGAAATCTATAATAGGTTTTTTTTTGGAATTGTTATAAACAAATAGTTTTGGACTTCATATAGTCTCTAAGTCATTTACGTTTCTTAATACTTTCAAAATTTCATTACGTGTAATTATTATTTCGTAACAAATGAAAAATGTCACGATTATTACCTTTATTGTGATTACTAAAATATATAAAGTATATAAAGTTTAGAAATTCAATTGATTAAAAGCATTACTATGAAGATTAAAGAAAGTAATAAGTTTTCCAGATTAATTCAATCAAGCAGTTCAAATCAGATTAATAACTAATACCCACCAAAATTCTATAAAATTAGAAGTTAAAAACTTCTGTACAATCTTTAATAAGAATTAGGTAAATTTAATATAACATTAAATATTTTTATCTAGTTCTAGAGTAAAGTAGACAAAGATTAAATTGTTAGAGTTACAAGAAACAATATTATTATAGGAATAGAAAATCCAGTAAAATCTGTTTCTATTCTCTAATAACAAACTATATTATTCCAAAAAATTATTATAAAAAAATTGTTATTACCACGGCAATAACGTATTTTTTATTTATATATGTATTAGATGTTTATATTATAAATAAGATTATTATATAAAAAGCAATTGAAAGTTAATGTATGGAGTTTTTTACATTTAATACAGTTATACCTTAAAATTAATTACGAAAATGTTTGTGACGAATTTACTAATGATAGTACTGCTGGTATAAATATTAATAATGAAAAATAAATCGGTTGAAATCGCAAATATTATATTACGTAAATGATTAATATTATTACAAAAAAAGAAATGGAATAATGTTTTTCTCTTTAATTATGTATTAAATATGAAATAAAACTTTTCAAACAATAGATATTAAGTACTGTGATGATAATGATGATGATATGATATAAAAAAAGGTCTTACCGTTATCACGGATATTATGCCACTTCAGTAAGAATGTGCAATTTGTAAAGTATTCCAGTTGAGAAGTAGCACTGTAATATTAAAGATAAATGAGCTTTTGCTTCCGTGTCACCCCTTGATGGTTTTTGAAAGCAAATGAGAGCTAGGGGGTGGTCGCCGCAGTTATATACTGTGGGGCTGCTTGCCGTGTCCTCGTTGCGTAGGTGACGCGTAGATATATCGCTACGAAGTCGCTACGAGGTCGCTACGAAGTCGCTATGATCTTCGTGACACTGTACACACATGCAGATATTAATCTTTCACTTTATTTACGTCCGTTGCATCTTCCAGATTGACATCTCAATCTCACCCGTAACTTCATTATTAAAAGACTTTGTTTGACGACACTTTAATTATCTTTAGATAGGTTATATACAATACAATATTTTATCCCAGTTATCAAACTGTTTTTACGTTTATTTTAAAATAACTTATAATTTTTATTTTTTCAATGATCTACAATTTTATTTTGACGTCATCTATTAAAGTACGTTTTAAAATTAAATACATAAATCAATAGTCATGGTGATTGGAAAAATGTAATGTAACAAAATTCGCTTCTTTGTTATATTTAATAAGTTATACTTTGTTAACATTTTCCATAATAAATATAACATGTTTTATAGTTGATATAATAAAAAGACCTATTTATTCACGAAAACATTTTAAGGCAAATATAATCTTTTAAATATTTTAGAAAATTATTTGTTTGCTAAATGATTAAATTTTTTAATGCTTTTCATTTTTATTTGTTAATTTTTGGTTTTAAAATTTTTTTTACTGTGCTTAGGAAATCTTCCAATGCATCATCAGTGAAATTCATTAAATTTCGGTACATATTTATGATTGATGTAATTGATGGAGTGTGTGTAGAAGTGATGTGATGTGAAGTTAATGTGGCAATAATCACAACATGATAAACTGATACAACCTAATAACAGTTCGGGCTATGAATTACAGTTAGCGATTATGGCTCAGTAAACACACGCACGATAAAAATGACAAATTAATGCGATGTTATTGCCATCCACTAAGCCCCCGCTGCTGGAAAACGAAAACGTAAATAATTGTTTCCTATCTTCACTAATAAACCAAATTAAAAATAGTTTCAAGTGTGTTTTTATTCTTCTTAAAATAACACTAATTTAAACCTATTATAAACCTTTTTTAATAACAACTGTGTAATAAAATAATAACCCTTGAATACTTATTAATTTACACCAAAAATTATTAAATAGTTATTGATTTTTAAATAAATTAATAATAGTAGATGAAAACTCGAATAGTTTATAAAAGTGCATAAGAGTAATAAAAAATTGTGATAAATTATGAATATGATTTCACAAAGAAAAATGTTAACGAATGTCGTCCCTTTTTTTAAATTACAGGAGCAAGTTTATCGTTATCAAATTACATACTACAACAGCCTTTTGTAAACCTTATAAAATATTTTTGTATTACATTACATTACAACCGACAGTTCCATTTCAAATTTATGATAAGGTTTCATTTTCAAAGTTAATTAACTTCCTCGTGTTATTACAATGAGAACGGTTTCTCTTATACGGAGAGATAAGAGTTTTTAATACACTTATATTTGTAGTGTAACATATGCATTAAATCTGAAACATTTGTAATTTTATAATTAAATTGTAGAAAAGTTAGTTTTTTATTAAAACTAAGCGACAAAATGAGTTCACCTGTTGATTATATAAACATTCATAATAACTTGGATGTAGATAAGATGTTTAGACAACATCACATTGCTATGTTTATTTTTTACTCCTTTAACGACAGAAATAGATGCTGTTTAATTTAATTATATTAATATTAGATTACGAGAAGAATATACATTATAATGAAATACTTTCTCATTGAATAAAACATTGTTTTACGGATTTTATTCCTTAGTTGATTTCTAGTACGTATATGTATATTATATCGCTATATAATAAAATTTTCCTGTTGGGATATTTTCTAAGAGATAAAAAATTTGTAGTATATTCTTTGGAAAATAACTCTAAAATTGTATATCAGAGTACTTTAGTCTGTTTACTGGGAGTAACAAATAATGATACAATAGTAACAAATGTAATAGATGGACCATATGTATATTTAAAAAAAATTGTTTAAACTTTTTTTTGATTAAATTAAAATCGTATTTACTTCATTATACTAGATCAGTTTAGGGTTTATTATATATGAAAATGTATATCTATAATTATAATGAAAATGGGTTTCCGTTTGTTCACCAATTACGTGGAAACTAGTGGACGTGTCGACATGGGAACATGACCACTCGACGCGGAATAATTCGTAGATGGTTATAGGCAATACATTTATTTTTTGAATATCATAGATCCTTCATAATTTTATTTCTAAATAACTTTTATAAATATTTCATTTCCTATTATTTATACGGTTGCTATAGAAAGTCATTTGTTGTTGCGGTTGCGTTAAAGGAATATTTCAAACAAATTTCAAGTCTAATTTTATGTTACGGCCAGCAAATCGGCTGGAGAACAGCTAGAATGTATATAATATATAGGGTGGCGCAAAAGTAATCCTCCTATCAGAAAATGCTATAAATTTTGCCTTGATGTAAAAAAATTAAAAGACAAGGAATATTGTATACAAGGTATACAAGGTGGCGCAAAAATAACCTTCCGATGTTTTTTGGCTGTAATTTAAAAAAAATATGAAAAACTTTGATTCTTCTTGTGGATTATTTTTATTTGGTCGTTTAATTTTTTTACATCAAGGCAAAATTTATAGCATTTTCTGATAGGAGGATTACTTTTGCGCCTCCCTATATATCTATATAACATCATGTTTGTTATATTTATCATTATCTACTCTCTTTCTACATAATTTTTTTTTTATTTCAAAACTTCATATTGTTTATATCAACTTACGGTTCCAATTACGCATAATATTTTGATTTAAGTTTAATATGTTAATTAATTAATTAAGTTAGTGTGTTATTTGGCTAGTGATCGTCATCATCGTCAAGGATGTCTACTGCTGGATATACGTACTTGACTAGTATTATGAATATATTTAAAAGGTCGCTTATCAATGTGTCCATGCAATTTTACTACATTCGCTCATCATCAAAATCTTTTCTTCAATACTGAAAACGTAACCGTGTAATGTTTTGGTGAAATGTGACATTACGTGCGATTGATACTTCGAAAACATCGCTTGCGTTCAAAAGAAAGTAGATAACGAAATCATAAATATTAATTCCTTCTCTATACGTAAAGAATTAAACGTTAATATCCACACGTACTATCGCAAAAATAATGACTTTTTGCGAGAAAGAAAAATATCTCATACTGCGTAGATCAGGAATCAAATGTTAGTAGTTTTAGTGATCTATGCAATCACATGACATCAATCATGTCAGATATTATTTATATACATATATAAAATTATATTTTAAAAAAAATTATAATCTGGTTACACGATATAATAAGGAAAGGTGTGGAAGTAAAATTATTGTTAACGTTCATTAAAAATTGCATTTTGATGAATATTATTAATTGTAATATTTGTAAGTAAAGCAGTGTAAAATATTATTTAGTTTATAACGGATATGACCGCATTTGTATATGTCAATAAAACTTAACACTACATTTACACAGCCACAGCCATAATTTATAATGGATCTCTAAGTGCTTTAGAAGGGTTGAAAGCACCGATATATTATATCATTTGCAACCAAAGTCAGTTTTTATACGCATTGAAATAAATCATACAAACTGTTTAATATATAAACCTATTATTATTGGACCAATTACATAATAATACCTTGAAATTGTAGCAAGATGTTTTCGGGAAGGTTCGGATAGTTTTCAGAAGAATTTTTCGAAATGACATGGCTATCTGCCACTCTCATATTTTCAATCTATCGTAATACAAGCTGTTGTAATGGTCACGTAAAATAAGATTCAGCGTATAATAAGAGTAGACTTCAACATCTACGGCTGGAAAAAAAAATACTATAAATTGTGTGTGTGTGAATATATACGTGAAATTGTTATCAATTACTTAATACAAAATACAAGATAACACAATTATAACTATTATAATATAATCAATGACTGTATTGCTATTTATATGTTTAAAACATAATTTTACATAAATTATTGAAGTCAGTCTACCTAACTAATTATTGCGTTTCAGAGTTTTACAAAAACAAATCAATAATAGTGGATGAATGCAATCTTCTGCAGTTTACATTTATTCAACGACTACTTTTATTCCTCAAATCCTTATGAGGACTCCATTACAATCCACTTAACCATTTACGACTTGTAAAAATGATTCCCATACTGCCTTGTTCCCTTTCTGCGGGATATCGTAGATTTATTCCGCTTAGATCTTATAAGTTTCTCTAGCAGTTTTAGTATAAATTGATTTAAATTAAAAAAAAAATAGTTTTTATATTATTCGCATCACAAACTGTTTTATGCATAATTAGTTACGTTTTTTATGTAGTAAGAAAATTTATTATGTAGTAAAGAATAAACAAAGAAAAAAATACATTAAATTACCATAATTTAATGTAATCATTGTAATAACAGCTTTTCTCTTGGCTGATGATCGAATTACAAAAATAACTGTAAGCTTTCGAACCAATATAATAATTTAATAAATCTTGTTGTCAATTCTCTATGTAAAGTATTGTTGTAATTAGTTCAGTAATGAGGTCGAATTAGTATATCAATAGTGACAATCGGGTTGCTAAATTCCGCTTCCGTGAGCTCAATATTGATAAGTTCAAAGTATCAATCCGTGATAGCTAGCAGCATTAAACATCAACATGGAAAATGAAATAGTGATGTTCAAATAAGCGCCAAAAACTTTAAATTGATATTGTTTTAAATACGTAAATATTTTTTATTAATAATAAATCTTAAAATATACGAGTTCACATTGTATAAAGACACAAACAGATCCTAACACGCTATCGAATTTTATAAAGTGGCGGTTATTGTGACCGTCGTAATGAATTATTGCCGATAAAATCTAAACGGTGTGGTCATAAAGTTATAGAGAAGAGAAGCGACGAGGCACTCTAAATGCGATGTACTAGTTGTATTCCTAATGGTTTGTAATCAATTGTAATCGCACACAATCTCTGAAATATGTTCTTATGTTGATAACTCTCACATAAATGTTTCTTATCAAATCAATATATATACGAAGTTTATTTTCAAGTAAAATTTTTATGTCGCAATAAATAAATATAAACGTGTAAATAACCAGGTTAGCGTTACAACTAACAAGCATACGTTCCACGCGGCGCTTGTTCAATACATGTTCTCCTTTCAAGGATCTTCCTTCTCATCGATCATTCGCAAATTGCAATATTGAATTTGATTTAGACGTTTATTGAATATTTTTTTTTAACAGCTAATTTACGTCCCTACTGCTGGGGCACAGGTCTACCCTCAATATGAGGGCGATAGGGCCATAGTCACCACGCGGGCCTAATGCAGATTGGTGACATCACACACACCTTAGAATAAATTCTAATTCATGTGCAGGTTTCCTCGCGATGTTTTCCTTCACCGTTTGTATTTCGCAGTTGTTGCTAAATTTCACAAATGTACATAACTTAAATATTAAAGTCATCGGTACATGCCGAGATTCGAACCCGCAACCTTCGGAATGAAGGCCGCACGCTCATTAGACCAGCGAGCTACGAGTTATTAATAAGAGTTTCATAATGTATAAAATTAAATAAATAATAGAAATTTTTACTTTGAATTAAAGTGGATCGTTTGCGTTGTCTAGACTGTTTGAGACACGGCCACTTATACATTTGTATTCGAAACAAACAATCTATAGACGTAAACATTTTTAAGAATCCATCCAAATATTAGCAAAACGAATGTTTGTCACAACACACATATCCAAAAATAAAGACGCGTCTACTTTAAAGCTTCTGGTAGGCGACAAGGTCCAGCGCTCGGGGACCTGATGCCAATTAACACTCGAAGGTCAATTTGTGAATACGCAATCAAGTACGAAACTATTGTAGCGTAAAGTAATATAACTTTTAAACGCAAAATCGCCCCCAGGTGCGGCATTATTGAAGAATTTATTCGTAACTGATACTATAATAGTTAACAATTTATTGGAGCTGTTTGTCAATTTTCTTACCATTTATGTAGCAAAAATTTGACTTTTTATCCATGTTGAATGTTGTGATGATTTATTCATATATTTCTTAAATTATAAATATTGTAGCTTTTAATACATAACACTAAAAACTGTACACTATACAACAATAAGACTTTTTTAACAGAATTTGAGTAATAGACACGAACATCGCGTTTAAGCATTCTTTGCCGCTCAATCAGACGTTCAGTGCAAATGTTTTAAACAGAGATTTTTAATTCAAATTTATTTATTTATAAATAAAATCAAAGAACGATCGATTGAGGTTATATTAAAAAAATAATATGGTTTTCTTTTAATATAATTATAGACAATAAAACTTATTACTTAAGAATAATTTAACTAAAATCGATAAAATAATTATAATTAGTAACATTAATAACATAAGCGTGCAACACTAGATAATATTAATGAAGAATGATGATCAGAATTTTAAGTTACAATCGATTTATATTAATAATGATTGTGAATGAAGACTTTTTATTGCTTTTCAAAGTGATAGCGCCACAAAGTTATAAAAGCTCTTTGTAAGACTTTCCTACAATAAAATAACAGTTTCTATTTAAAATACCTAAACAGTAGTATTTCATTTCAAGCACAAAAATGTTTAAATAACTCGACCAGTTTTGTTATTGTTTATGTATTATTTGTGAATAGTTAGGATTATTAATTACAGTTCTACAAAATATTACAACAACTCATGTAATTGTGAACAAAGCTGAGTGAAAACTACTAAAGGTTTTTTTTTGGATAAATTATATAAACTGAAAAAATACCGTCTACTCGTTTCACTTAGTTTAATTATATTAACAGATATGAATAGTTGACTCTATAAGCAATCAAACAAGCAGAAAACACGACCCTCGTTACATGCTCCGATGATCGTACACGGGTTTAGAATTATCACAAATTTCAACGGAGTTCCCTCGAGCTTATAATTAAACATTTAATATAGAATCTGTTTAACTTGTGAATCTTCCGTGGTAGAAAACACCGATTCGGAGCCATAATAATATATTATTATGAAAAACTCTAAATATTATAACATTTATTTATTAAAACGATTTTATAATAATTTCTCAAGATATTTTTTAGTATAAACATAGAATGTTTTTATATTTTATCAATACGATTCATACTACAAAACAAATCATTCTTTACAAATAATACAACGGACAATTAATTCTATAACATGTTTAAAGCAAATTTCTAGTGGTCTTTGTTTCGAGAGATCGTCTAGGTAGGTATCACTGCATTCCTATTTTTACCGCTAAACAATACTGTACAAATGTTAATGTGTTCCGGTTTGAAAGGAGTTGTAATTACTGGAGTAACGAGACATAACATCTTATGTTTCAAGGCGACGAGCGCAATGTGGTGCTGTGTATAACATCCTAACCACCGTCAGGTCGTTATGGGCAGCCGTATCATTTACAACCAGGTGAATGTTTCGGTCGTCTCGTCACTTCGTTTTTAACTTTGCCACGTTGTATGTATTTAATTAATATCTTGTAACAAGAAATATATAACTACATATGTAAATCTTTTTGAATGTAAAATATTATACAAAGATTGCTGTACCGTTGCCGTTCCTATATATATTTACTTTAACACTAAAAATATATTTAGAAATTAATGGTATCCGTATATAGTATGTATAATAATTACTGCTGCAGTTATATTAATAATACGATACAAAAGTTTTTATGCATGTGTGTCATTTGGCAGCAAGGCAATGCAAAACATGATTTAATTGGAGAAGACATGTTAGTTAAAAATATAAGGTGCTTACATATGAAATTGGCGTTTTGTACGGGAGGAATGACCAAAGTTGTTACTTTGGTACAGAGCAGCAGCAGTCGACGCGTGTTTTCAAGTTCGATTCACTCAATTCATGACGTACCCATTGATCAAGTTTTTTACTTTTCCGATTTGTTACAATTGGATTAATACAGTTTTGTTACTTATCCCGAAGCCTGCAGCTATCTCTAAAGTGGTTTGTGATGGATTCGCTTCCACAATAGTCTTTAAATCTTCATTTTCCACTTTGATCTCCGGCCGTTCACAGGGTTGGTTACGAAGGTCGAAATTTCCAGAACGAAAACGTTAAAACCAAAAACGTACCGTTCTTTCTTTTGCGACACCAGCGCCGTACACATCATTAATCCTTCGAGCTTTTTCCGCAACACTGGTGTCACGGTAGAACTCGTACACGTAAATATACCGATATTCAAGTTTTCCGGTGTACAGTATTAAGCGACGCAAAAGAAAAAAATAATTGAATGACTGTTTTCAAAACTCAAATGTACGAGCTAAATGAATTTATAAATTTGAATTTGGAATTCTTAACCAAAGAGGAGATATTTCAGATCAAAGTGGTCAGTACGACAAAACGCTAATTTCATATTTAAGGACCTAATATTATCAAAAATTATTACTTAATACATTGAAAAAGGTAGATCCGAAATATTTTTCAAAGCTTAAACCTTATTTTTTCTGACGACCAATATTTAAGGATAGTAATGTTTTTATCTTATGTTCCGTTATAAACATAACGAGAACATAGTTACGACAACATCAGCCATGATAACGATGTCTCAAGCGTCTCATTATGAGAACTTCGCAACCGTGCATAACCTTATCATTTTACATATTCTCAGAGTATGTATCAGTAATATAGTATTAGTATTAAGTACAATTTATAAACTTTATCCCCTCATTCCTAAGACAATTATAGCTTTAGATTTTTTGTTTTATTAATCAGACGCATTATTTGTTATTAATAACGTTTCTGAAGCGCCTAAGTTTATTCGAATCATGATTATTCCTTTCTATTGTACTTATATAATGTTAAACACTTAAACTGTACCTGGCGAAAATATTCGTTACTTATTTTTGTAGCATACAAATAACAAATTTGTATATTTCTTTTCTATATATATTCATATGCATAGATATTATTAAAAGAATATTATTTGTAGTTATATAACGATACCTCCCTGCCAGCTTCCAGTACGGCATCACTTTACTGCAATCAGCTAAACTATCAAATAACCTAGCAGATTCTATTTTGTTCCACTGGTTAAAAACAAATAATCTTTCCTATTCTTATAATTATAAAACAAAGAGGTGTGTATAATGTACTATACAAGTTATTGCCTTTAAATTTAATATCGGAATTAGATTATATCCCCTGTTATTAAAGTATATAAAGAATTAAAAGAAGTAGAATTTTATCAGTCTCATATGAAAATATCTTTTGGGCTTTTCAAACATTTTAAGAACAACAAAACGCTGGGTGACAATGAAATGATGGCGGGTGGACAACCATTTATGAAACACTTTCGGGCGCTATTTAATCTCATCACATTGGAGTAAAGCTACAATAGGATACTCTTCTTTAAAATAATAGAACATCGCAAGTTATATATAAACTATCCTTATGTGGGCTAGTATGCTAAAGCTTTTCAGTGCACAAGGTAGTCCGATTAGATGAAAGTTACATAAAGCCGTTGGATATGACCAACACTGAACTTGTTTAGGAGGCTTAAGGATAGAAATGTTTTAATGATTGATTGATGATTATTTCCACAAAGAGACGAGTATTTTTCAAATATTCTTTCAACCCTCCGGTAAGCCTGATATCTATATTTACTGTAATTAACAAGAATTTTGCTCAACTCATCGTTATAATAACAATGTAAATCTTTATATATCAATTTAATATTTTTTTTTAATCCTATTCTTACGTGTCACTGCTTCTCATTAAATTAAATTCTGCCACAAATAGGCATTCCAGTGTTTGCTGAAGATGTTGAAGATATTATCCCACATTAATCTGCATAACCATGAACAAAGCCTTAGGCTAATCTTTTAAGATACCAATCGTTGCGTGAACAAGAAATAGAAGTTATAAAACAATAAAACTTTGTTATTTTATCTTACCTATTTAAAAACTGATACGTGAATTCATTTAGGCATATTCTTTTTATTAGCTGAAACTTATTCCATTTTTATTACGTGAACAACAGCAAAATTATTTATATCTTTTCACAGAATTATATAAACAAATCTATGTTTTACAATCGTACATAACAATCCATTTTACTTGAATTAAAGATTTTGTACTGTTTTATTGTAGTATTATTGACTTTGGTTTCACAGCATTCGCATCTCTCGCCTACATTGGCTATCCTTTTGTTACTTATGTCCGTTTGTTAAAAGAAATGGGTGACCGTTGGAACATAGAAGCCCGGCGACGTACAGTATTAATGTGTCCATCAAGGGGAAGACAATGTTTATATTTCTAAAGCAGTATAGAAAACTATGTTATGAAGACTTTTTAATGTTTTCCCTAAGATTTATTTTTTAATGTTTTAATTTTAGATTTAAACATCACTTTCATTCAAACATATTTCACACAGAAACGGAGAATTCCGAGAGAAGCGCGTTCATTTTATCAGCGATAGATTTATCCTTTAACACCAGTTAAAATAAAGTACAAGTGTTAGACCATTTAAATGAAAAATATAAGAAGACACCTACTTTTGATTAAGAAAGCTATAACAATTAGCGATATTAATAAATTATTTTTTATAAACTTTAAATTAATATCAACACAGAATGATCATCAAAGGAAATCTCTAATAATGTTCGGTTCTAAATTTTTAAAAGAATTTTAAAAGTTTGTTTTCATAAAACTGTAACTAGGAAGGTTTTTTGTTATTTTACTTAGCGACGAGATGAGCAAGGCGATGTTCTGTTGGTAAGTCATATGCCTGTCTATAAAAAAGTAGGATTAGTTAGGATGATGTAAATTGCACCACATTGTGCTCGTCGGCTTGAGACATAAATAAAACTTTTTAAAAATATGATTTTTTTTTATCAGGATCGATTTTTTTCCGTCTCATCATCAAAAGTGTCATTAATACTATCGCACGTCTTCGTTTTTGGAAGCGGTCTCCTAACACCCAATATAATGTTAAGTCTAGTTACCGTAATAAGTTTACTAGCTACAATGCTGTTTAAAACGGAGCGCAGTAATATCTGTACATTACTATTTAGCGGAAGAAGTAGGTGCGTTGGTTGTATCTAGATGGCAACAGAGACCTGCCACCAGTAGAACGTATACTTCCGTTGTGATAAATCTGTTATGATTCATGCCATCTATAAATTTAAAAAGAAAACTCTAAACATCAACCAAACATTTTTCCTATGAATTTTGTGGGCTCTGTATTTGTTAAAGCATATTGCAAGATGTCAGTGTATTAAACCGTACAGAAATGCCAAATGACACAATTAATTTACAATTATTTTGTCACTACGCTTACTTACTGAAACATTGAAAGAGTTTACTAACGACTATAATATCTGGACAAAACACTTATCAGTGAACTACTATTAAAGCATGTCAATAAAAGTGAAAGTGTGTTAAAAACAATTAAATGCGAATAACAACTAAAAACTCAAAAATTCTGCAGTGAAATTCAAAGTGTCCGGACAAAACGTGTAAGCGCCGCAGCGTCTTTGGCGCTTAGAACCATCCTTCCGCCACCTCGTCGACCAGCACAACTGATATTACGTTTCACACGGCGGTAACTGTATATACATATTTTTTTTTCTATTACCTTCTTTTGTTGCACATTTTGACAGCCTTGTTTACTCAATATACGACAATCATGGACTGTTTTAAATGTAAACAAACTGTTGTCGAGAGAGATATTATTAAATGCACAGCATGCAACATCATTGTGCGGATTTATCGGAAGCTGACTTTAAAAAGATATTGCCAATGAACAAAGTAAAATGGAAATATCCCGAGTGTCCCGACTGGGTGGACCGAGAGAGGCATCACCTAAAATTAAAGAATGTGGTTCTGCTTCAGTTTTAAACATCGACACTGATGCCCTAACCGAATACATGGAAGCCAAACTCGATATTCTACGCTTGCAGTTCCAAGAAGACTTACAAACAACAATCTTGAATATGTCAAAAAGCTTCAAAGAGGATATTTCCCGGTTGAAGAAGCGGGTTAATACCTGGGAAGACCACATTAAACATCTAGAGCAGAGCATAGCAGCTGTACCGTGTAACACAGATTGTGCCCATACACAGGAAACCAATGAGTCCCGTTAAGAACTTGGAAAAATTATAACGAAGTTTGACGATCTCGATCAAGCCTCTCGAAGCTGCAATCTAGAGGTACAAATTATACCCGAAAAAAAGGTGAAAATCTAATATACCTTTCCATTGAAATTGGCAAGATTATTGGAGTGGATACCAAGGAAAACGATATTAGATTTGTACACAGAATAGCCCCTGGGACACCAACCAATCGCCCTAAAAATATTATATTGCAGCTGACTACGTGGCGCATCAGCGCGCGCACGTCGATCGCTGCACACCGCTCAACTCTTCGAATCCACTAACAACACTGCTGCAGTAATACAAAATACAAGGTTTTATATAAACGAGCACTTAACTCTCAAGAACAAGTTACTACTTGCTAACGCACGGCTAAATGCAAAGAATAAATCATATGATTGTGTGGATAAAGAATGGTTGTATTCTGCTTCGTAAGAATGATGACTCCCGAGTAATTCACGTTCGTTATCCCGGTGACCTGCACAGAATTTGACCTTTTTTTTTGTGTATTGTTTGTTTATTTTACGGTATATTTGTACTGTATTAGTTTTGTTGTATGTAAGCTACTTTATTATTGGAGCGGAGCAGAGGCAAGGTAGATCATTTAAATGCTATTACGTCAAAGAACATCAAAAGTGTAATTACAAAATTAAATTCTCATTCATGACATCTAACTTAATAATTTATTACCAAAATTGTGGTGGTTTATAAACCCAAATTACGGATTTAAAATTGGGTTTTCTAGCCTCTAACTACGATGTTATAGTATTAACTGAAACATGGTTATCGGATGCAATATTGGATGCTGAAATTCAGACAACTAATTATAATATATTCCGACGTGACCGGAACCTCAATATATCTACCAAGAAAGGAGGCGACGATGTCTTGGTTCTGGTGAAAAAAGCAATCAGATTTACGAGAAAAACCGAATTCGAAGACATTTATTTAGAACAGATATATCTCTCTTTTCCGTTGCATAATCTATTATTACTTTGCGCGTGCTATATTCCGCCATCATCTTTAACTGCTATTTATGATATATTCCTTTACCAGGCTTCATGACATTTATTCTAAATCACTATTCTTGAATAATAATTAAATAAACCCTGTATTTCTGAAGCATATAAGCAGAACTAATTTGTGTTCCATTGATAATTATGTTTAACAAAAGTTTGGCGTCTGGGATATTTCCAGATGAATAGAAAACCGCTTTCGTAACACCAATCCATAAATCAAATTACAACAGTAACATTGAGAATTATCGTCCAATATTAATTGTTTCATCAATCTCTAAAATATTTGAGAATCTTATTCACAATCACATATATTCTCCCTTAAAAAATATAATATTAGACAAATAGAACGGATTTGTTCAAGGTAGGTCAACCTTGACAAATCTTCTTTTTTTCACATACTATCTTGTCAGTACTTTTGGATCGTAAAGCACAAATAGAAGCTGTTTGTATTGACTTCAAAAAGGCATTTGACAAGGTTGATCACTTGCTTCTTTTTAATAACTTATTTTTTAATGATATCAAAGGCAACTTACTTTGCTGGTTTGCCTCTTAGAGTCGTTATTAATGGTTTTGTTTCTTCCTGGGTCGTAGCTACTTTCGGGATTCCGCAAAGTTCTGTTCTTGGGCCATTGCTTTTCGTAATTTTTATTAATGACATTTCGTCATGCTTTGAGCAGTTTTGATGTTTTTACTATCTGCCAACGAATTACAATCATACTCAGTCGTCACTTGTTCAAATGATATAAATTGAATACAGAGAGACCTGGATAGGCTGGAAAATTACTGCTTAACCAACAATTTATTTTTAGCTCATAATATATGCAAACATATAAAGTTTATAAAGAACAAAAATTTAATTCCTCCTAATTTACATCTAGGACCCCATAAATTAGAATCTGAATCGATTATACGTGACTTAAGGGTGACTCTGGACAAAAAACTTACGCTAAACAAACATATTGAACAGATAATATGTAAATCATACCGTATGCTAGGATTTATTACCCGCATAACAAAAACTTTTAAGCGTAAAGACACTTTAGTATACCTTTAACAATCTTTGGTATTACCCCACCTTGAATACGTTTCTTCAATTTGGAGCCCATTTTACTCGGTTTATGAGTCTAAAATTGAAAATGTACTGTAAAAGTTCTTGTGCATTCTTAATTATCGTCTGTGCTATCCTCGGCATTCCTACGACATTCTCTTAAAAAGATACAATATTCTATCGTTAGAACACCGACTTCATTAATAGATGAACTTACTCTTAGAAATATATGTATAGGAGACGTAAAGTGCGAGGCACTATTATTCCAGATAATCTTTCGAATTGTGTCTAAGGCAACCCGATCAAAAAACTTATTTCATGTAACTACGACCAGAACCAACAGCGGTCAACGAGCACCTCTTTATAGAATGTGTACCCTCCACAATAAAATGCTCAACAATGTAGATTTGTTCTCATGCTCTCGCTCCACTTATAAATCTCGTGTCAAAAGATTGCTCCACAATTTATAGTCTCTGATTTGAATTTGTAATTTTTGTTTTTCTTGTTCGAACACACTTTCATTGCTTTCTGTAAACTCAAATACCCATGATTGCTTTGTATTGTTGCTCTTTCTGTTCTTATCAATATTTTTAAGAACATAATGGTCGCTGCAATTACTTTATATGTCAAAAAAAAAACATGCGAAAGATTATAAAATACCAAATATATTCGTAGTGAGGCATTTTAAAGGGAACCATTGTAAATAGTTTTATATTCTATATGTTGTACTTTTATTTTATCTTTTGTTTGTGTTTATCTCCAAGTGAAATAAATAAATATAGACTAGCTAGTTGTTCGTAAAACTTGTCGGCTCAATAACAGCAGAAAATTTTGTGGAGCATAAATTTATTAAGTTGAAAAATTCCTCGTATAAACTTCAGTATAATTTAGATAATATTAAAAAAAATGCTTTGATAATATATAATTATACAAAAACATCAAAGCCTAACATAACATTACTCGCAAATTATAAGTAAATCCATGACTAAACTCATGAATATTTTTGTAATGTTTAAAAGGAATAGGGTAAAATATAAAACAATTAGTTTGATCTTTTAATACATCTAACAATAATTTACAGCCTTATAATTGTTAACTTGAAAATGATTTTAAAGTCAAATTACAAAATTTAAGATGTATGTGAAATATTAAAAATGTTAAAACTCTCTGCTGTCTTATTAATTAGTTTTATTTATTGAAATTTTTCTGAGTAATCATTTACTAATTTCCTATCTGAGTTTATAACGATAAAAAGAAAAATCCTGATTTGTAAATCATATACCATCATAAATTATAAATAATCTTATTCATACAAAGTTTTAAAAAGAAGACGATGATAAAAACAGTTAAAATCATTTTATTTGCATCGACGTTGCATCATGCATGCATCAGTGTTTGGATTATTTAAATATTTTTTTAATAACACTAGAAAAATAATTAATAATAATAAAATGTCTTCAATATTAGTTATCTTGACATTCACGACGTATATTTGCATTTTAATGGAAATAGTGAACAAATTTACAAGAAAACTAATTTCAATCTATTCAAGTCTGAAAATTCAGATGAAGCATCTTACTTATTGCTGCTGTAATAAGAAAACTTCTACTAGGTGAAAGTTGACGTAACTGTTAATTTTAAAAAAATATATATAATTATTTAACAGTTTAATCGAATATAATTTTAACAAATCATATATTTTGCGGCTATAGCGGAGAATCGATAATTTAAGTGAAGAAATAAAACGGTACTACACTTTTGGAACACTATATATATGTATATAATCTATATATATATATATATATAATCTCTTATATATATATTTCCACCTATGTAGAAACTCGTCATGATATCCCTGGAAGCAGAGGGTTTAGAGACTTAAAATCTGGTGAAAATATTCCTTTTACCAAGATTAGGTGAGCTAAGAACGGATTTTAGAAAATTCTTTCCCTAAAGGGAGTTTTGGGGGTGTTACGGCCAGCATAGCGCGCCGGAAACAGCTAGTATATGTGTACGCATTATGATATTTGTATATAATATATTGAAAACAAAACTGACTAGTGAAATATTCACACAGTTTACTCTGGAGCTTTGGTCTGCGTGTTCAATGACGCTGCAAATCTCGGAAGCCTTTATAATGGCGAACTTCTCCTAATGTTTGGTGGTTTTTTATGAGAACACTACGATGCAACATATATAAAATTATATAGACCAAAGAATTTACATAATTACTAGTAATAAAAGACCCTACATTTATACAAATATTTCTTCGTATGGGTCATGTGTTCTAATATTTCCACTTGCCCGCGGTATCTCAAAGACTACTACGATCAGAAAAATGGCAGCAGTTGTTCATTTATCTTTATCAATATATTGCGCTTTGCCAACTTTTTTTTTTGTTTTACGTGCTGGAAATGCCTCACGGGGACAAGGACGGGTTATGTCGGACGCACCGTCTAAAACCTCCACGATGTCCCGCCTCATCGCCTGATGGTAGGGTTACGGGAACGCTTTCGCTCGCAACCGCGACCCTGCTGGCGCTGGCCGCTTTCGCAGCTCTACCTTGGGAGAGAGAGAGGAACCCTCTCTTTCCAGGATACGACGGAATATGCAGCGCGTCCCCTCCTCGGCCTTCTGCAGTCGCGCGGGCGACGGTATCCCCTGAACCCATCGCCTAGAGGCCATGAGAGCCACGGGAGAAAACCTCTCCCGGCGCCCTGCAGCGGAGAGATGTTGGGCCCGCCGCTATCCCTTAACGGCCGCGGAGAATAGGGAGATCAGCGCATCGCAATACCGATACTCCTCTTCCCCCGCGGCCCCACCGCCGCCGCGTCGCCGGTGCGACACCAGGTAGTCGCAGAGGGTACTCTCTCCGCGACTCCACCTCGGCTGCAAGGGGCAGTATGAAACCGCCCCTACAGCTTGGCCGCACAGGGCAACATAAAGCCGCCCCTGCAGCCCCCGGCCGCTCCGGTGAGCACCAATTATCCAACCGGTGCTCGAACCTGGAGCGGCCGCTTCGACCGGCCCTTCACCACGGGCCAGTCGGCTGGGTTCACTTCGCTTCACCGTGTTTCTTCTGTCCACGGTTATTAAGCCCCTTCGCCACGACAAGGCGGGAACCCGTTGGGGGGCGCTTTGCTAACTTGCAAGCCAAGCTTTCAGCAGTGGACATGAAGAAACAGATTTGACGTACACAGTAACTGAATACAAACTAAGACATATATTTATTATTAATTTAATATTGAAGTTACATATTTCTTATATATTTAATTTCTATTGACAAAAAGTTATAAATTTATTGAATTCAAAATAATAAATCCATTCTTAAAATCCTCGTATAGTTCTCAGCATGAGAATTCAATTACATTTTAAATCTTAATATTAATAATTCTATAAAGTTAAATATTTTTTGCAGTATTCTTACATTAATGAAATTGTTACCTACTAATATAATATAAAAGTACGGTTAAGATACAAATAAAGACTAAAAGAAGCAAATGCTGGTTGTTGTTTTCACAGGAGGAAGGCATTAGAAACATGTTACCGCGTTGAAATAGCAACGCAGCACCCGGCCGCGGCCGGAGCCCTGCCCGCGTCGTTGTAGTGCTGACTGGAGACAAAAACACACCATTATATTAACGTGTAACTAAAGAGGTGATAGAACAATAGAGTTAAGTTAATTTACTGGTGGTAGGACTCCGTTGCCGGAGACCGTCTTGGTATGTACGATCACAGCGCCTATTTCTGCCGTCAAACTGTACTGTGCAAACATTACTATGTTCCGGTTGTAAAGGCGCTGTAGCTAGTGAAATTACTGGGGTATAGAGATTCAACATTTTGTCTCTAGGCGACGAGCACAACTTGGTGCAGTGTATATCATCCTAACTAGCTCCACATTGTTATGAGTAGGTGTATGTATCGGTTATCATCAGTTGATCGTCTCACTTGTCTTGCTCGCTTCGTAGAATAAAAAAATAACCATTACACCCATAAAATACTGTTATTATTGTGGGATACCAGCCCTACTTAGGATTTGTTAAATTTAGATATTTTCTAGTGAAAACGAATAGAATTTGTACGATTCTTGTACATTTATTACAGCGTTGTTTCTTACAAATTTCAAGCTTGCATGTAAAATTGATCTAAAAGAATTTCATATTTTATGAAATGAGTTTTAATAAAATTTACTCGAAAGTCGATTCTTTTTTTTAAATACCGGTAAACTTTGTTATGGATGGATTGTAGGTAAAAATTTGAAATAGAATATAAAACAAAGGCTAGTATTCATTGTAGAAACAAACCAAATCGCTCGTATCCATGTTGGAGATGCGAAGCGGCAACGTCCGCGGACCGTCGCGTTCCATCTCTAAGCTCTGGCCGTTGCCTTCTTGTAAAGCTTTCTGTAAAGCTACGAGCAGCCGATCCAGCACAAGTGCAGCACGTTTTTGCGGAACTATTACTTGCTGGAAAATAAAATGTATGCCATTAGGCAGGCATACTCAAGGCAAATTCATAAATTGTATTACAAGCTATTGTCACTTATTGTGGTCGACCTAATTTTTCCTTATTTCACTCTTCAATTTTTCGATTACTATTTCATCATCATCATCATTATCATCATCAGCCGATAGACATCCTGCTGGACATAGGGCTCACTATTTCATATTGAAGTCTAATTGTTTATGCTTAAAATGCATTGGAAGACTTAGATTGGCGCGACCGCCATATTTTTGAAACTATCGTTTCATTTAGCTGTACTAACATGATGGAGCGTAAATAATGCTAATAAAACGTTTTAAAAATATGATTTTTTTCCGTCCCATTATCAAAGGTGTCATTAGTACTATCGTCTGTTTACGTTTTCGGAAGCGGTCTCCTAACACACTGTATAGCAGCCGAGTACATTAATGATTGTTTGATATAATATTTGTTTATAACTCAAGGTAGGTTTTTTTCGTCTACCCGTTGTAATTTATTCACTACTAATCAATCAATACATTTTATTAAAATATTGTGATTGTCAAACAAGGTAAATGGAATTAAAATATTATAATAAAATACTTCCACATACATAATATTCTATGACAACATTACGACATGAACCTGTAAATAATTGAATTGTTTTTTCCTGATATTATCATACCATGAAATTAAATGAAGCAAAGCATCTTTTTAATTAATAAAATTACTTTAATATTCAGAGAAAGACTAGTAACCTACATCACTAACGTCGTTGATGTTGAAAGTTCTGCTGTAGTCTGGTAGTGTTGCTGACATTGCGGGTGAGGCGAGAGTAGCGGACACCGCTACCGCAAGTAATTGGATGATCAACATCATTTTTACACGATCGCTAACTACCTGTAATGATAAACCACAACAAAATGTAACCATTATAAAAACGCATTGAAATAAAATTAAAGGAAACACTTTACTATAAATTATCGTATTGATATTTTCGTTATTTTATTTTGATGAAGTTTACATTTTTATCAAGAGATAGTAGTATTTTTTTTTGTTTGGAAATCCTGTATTGGATACCCTTTCTCTGGGATTGCCTTGGAAGATTTTCGCTAGCCTATTTCTACTCCAACTAAAATCCCTTAGTCTCGCTTAGCGCCACACGAGTACGTTGGGGCGAGAAAACACATTCGTACATTATTGTAGGACGATAATAATTTGAAAAATAAGTCTCAATTTAGGATCTAAAATAACGAAAATTTTTTTAAACAGCATCATATTTCAAACATGTTACTATTTTTTTTAAAAAATGTTTATTTAACACTGTTCAATTACGAAAAATTTTATAAGCAATTATTATGAGAATTCGCAATAATAAAAGGTTGGATGTTGTCCTCTTTACTATATTAGTGCGTTATAATCTTTACTTCCTGTTATAGTAGCATAAAAAGTAAGTGTAATTTTCCATTTAATTCATCAAAAAATTTATTTCGAGTAAAGTTGGCTGATAATGATGATGATGATAAAAGTTGGAATTATTATTATAAATTTAATATTTCATTATTCAAATTAAAGGAATACAATAAGCCCCACACCACAATTTAATGAAAAACTTAAATAACCTTGCGTTAATTTTAAGAAAAGGAAAATAATACTTAAATAGATTTTTCACAAGTCACATTGTTGCGTACAATAGCTGCATTCAGAAACAAATTGCTTTATGCTAAAAATATTAACGATTGTTATACAAATGGTATAGAAGACACCAGTCTTTTAATTTGTGTATTATTTTATTGCTATGTACTTATACATGTATATTCATTGAAATAAATCTTTAAAAAATTATAAATAAAAAATTTTTGACGTTTGTTATTATAATCATTAGATACATTAACATTCGGCTTCCGATATTCTACCGAAATCTCGGATTCCATTCTAGAGCCACATACGGTAGAGTTTAATTGGTGGTAGTGTTTAAGGAAATCTCTTGCCTAATTAGCCTCCATAATAGCTTTGTTGTTTTCTGGTTGTTGACATAAGACACCGGAATATATTGTGCGAGCACGATTCATTATGATAACATCATGTAAAATTTAGTTTAAGTGGTAATTCAGTGTAAAAAAGTTTATGACAAACACTTCATTTAGGACTGATCAACCCAAGTTTAATTTTATATTCCAATCAATTAAGAAATACAATACAATTATAAAAAATATTTGCTTCGGTACGCTTAGTAATGATTGTATGTTAGGTATATATCAATAAATAACGTACCAAATTGTTTCGCATAGTGTTTCATGCTAGAAAAGGATACCGGATGCCATTTGCGTTTTTGAAGTTCAATTAAGGCCTTGATATATCTGACGCATTCATCGTACCATTTATATAATGATCTATTCTGGTGTAATACATGTAACCTTTAAATTTGAGGATAAAATAAAAACGTTCAATGACCCTACAATTAGTTATCATTATTTCCATTGCAGCAATTTTGATTATTAAGGAGTAGTCGGCAAACAGATATTAACATATAATGTTAATTGTTCCAAAATGGCTGTAGTAAGGTTTATCCAAAATCTGCTTAACATTTATGATGCCTTTTATAACTATAAAGGTCTATAAACCTTTATAAGCCTGTAGGCTTTGGTGATCACTTATCTGACAGGGTGGTGTTATCATCCCCCGAACAGGTTCTTATGGCGGCGGGGCTCAGTAACCGTACATTTGTCACCCACGGTGAAGTCAAGAGGAATCTACTCGGCCAGCCTGAGGCGTAGAGCAGGTCCGAAGCGGCCGCTCCAGGTGAACTTCGTGAGCTCGCCTCGGACGTGTGCCGGTGGGCTGCGAGGGCAGAATTGCAAGGCCCTTTGTAGCCGTGATCGAATCGCGGACAGAGAGGAGGGTCGGTATTGCGTTTAACCAATGTCCCGATAACTCTTGGGTTCCATGGTCTCTAAGTGACGGATTTCGAGGGGATCCGTTGCCCAGGTGACGATAAGAGACTAAGAGGAGGGTGTGCTATATGTTCCGGCACGCCCTTACAGAATTAGAATGAGAGGCTCTCTCCTCCCAAGATGGAGCTACGCGGTGCAGCAGGCACTGGGGAATCGCGGAGGTGTACGAAAGCGTTCCTGTGGTTCCGCTGTAAAGCGACGACGATGGAACATCGTGGGGGTTTTAGTCAGTGCAGGTCCGACATAACCTGTCATTACTCTCGCGAGGGCAAGTATGCGAAGGTATTTCCTCCGTGTAAAAATAAGAGTGGTGTTATCAAGTCATTTGTCCGCCCATTATTATGTGGTGCTAAAAAGGATAGTAAACAATGCACCATATTGGTCTCATCGCCTTGTACGCGGGTCCATTATCCTGTTACTCTAATAATTTAACCTCAGTTTTTAATTAATTCATTAAAATTTTTATATTCTACATCAGTAAACAACCTACATAGAAATTTAAATATTTTAGCTGTGAAAGATCAATATTCGATCAAATGTAAGGAATATTAGCATTAAATTCTCTTATATTTAACGCTCTGGTTATTTGACAAAAAGACGTAAAAGTATTTAATTTAGTAACAATGTAATGACTAAGTAGTAACTTTAAAATAATTACTTATGCGCATTTCCTATTACAATATCGACTAAATATCAAAGTATTTTGTAATAGTAGAAATATAACATTTACTAAAATTAAATGATATAAGTTGCATCATGTAAATTGATATCTAACTGGTGGCAGGCTTCCGTCAATATAGGTACGACTGTAGCTTCGTTTTGTGCCCCCAAAAAGAAGTAAGCAAACATTACATCTTGTTAATAACTCATTACACGCAATTTTTAATTTGAAAAAATTATTATGGATTATCTAAAAACATAGGAATATTTCTATATCCGAAAACACAACATAATGACCTTACTTCGTATACTAGACATAGAATAGTTTAACTTAACAAATTAAAGTTAAAGATAATTTTTTAACAAATTAGTAAACAAAACAGAAATGCCGTTCATAATTGCCATGAATTTAATTTAAAAAAATTTATAATGCTATATCACTTTTGTGGTCTTATTAAAGGTTGTATTACTACGATTTACGATCGTAAACTACATTCGCACTAAAAGTCAGATGGGACGGTGGAAAAGCTCCTGCATAGATATATGAAATACAATAATTTGTGTTTAGTAAAAACATTTTAATTTATTAGCGTTTAAAACTCGTCATTCAGATAGGTTAAATAAATGATTTAGATAAAACACAGAGATGAAAACATCCTTATATCTATAATAGAAATTCGTTTGAAAAGTGTCAAGGAGCAAATATCCTCTACTACCCAATTTAAGACTTTATTGACAGATTGAGAGATGACAGGATATAGATGATACAAAAACTATTTTTTTTGTATCATCTACTTGATTAACTTTTACCCTACGCTTAATTAAAAGGTATTGAAATGTATTTGATCGACAATTTTAACTTTTATTGAATTACTTATGTGGTCATGTGAGATCAATTCATTTTACAAAGTAAACATATTATTTTTTATCTTATTATTATTATAAACATTTATTCAATCACATGCATGGTTTATTATTCCAAAATATGTTACATTTAAATTGATTAATAAAAGAACAATTAAAAAACAGCAATTTAGATATATTTTATAAAAAAAATAGTACTTACAAAATACAACACAAAAGTCGCCAACAATAACGCTTATTTGATATATATTACACACTTTTAAGTAATTTATTAATAACAAGAAAGTAAACTTTTTTGAGTAAACGTCCGGCCGTAAGCGGCGTAAGCTCGGAAGGTTATGTAGGGCGGTACGCGTTCCGCCTAAGCCTTTATAAGACCGCCCAGTAAGGCTGTACGATACAGCCGTCACACACTGTCGATTGAAATAGCCGATAGACTAGTAAACAAAGCATTTGTTTATTTTTGGCAACTAGAAGTGTTTCTTTCATTCAATTCAAAAAATTTCTTTCAATCAGTAGTACAAGTATGTAACATTTTGATGCGTACTTTTATATAAAACTGCAAAATGTTTTAAAATTTTAAGGATTTAACTTTATTCCTACAAAAAAAAAAAACAAAGGCATTTTTTTATATTTTTGCCTAAACATATATATCCCACAAGGTAATTAGGTATTTTTTTTAAATAGTGAATAATATTTCTAATTCATCCAGTACAATTGTTCTCGTGGGTGCAAAAGCAAATTGTGTTAAGATTGAAGATCACACTCACAAAGTTCCATTTTTTCCGAATTACGACGGGGCCATGGAAACGTAAATCTTTTCAGAAAAGCTGTCATGGACCTGCTCTCCGAGACGAGTTGGTCGAGTAGATTCCTTTTCATTTTGCCTTGGCTGCCCAGCTACGATCCCTGTACAACAATATATAAACAGTTCATGAGTTCCTCTAAAAGAATTCAAGTCTCACTGAATTTCAGTATCTCAACTTATTCAACAAGTTACTATCACACTGGTTATTATCTTTCTTCAAATGTCTACACGTTTGTCAATTTTTATATTGTCGTTAGAATAGGTGGTCTAAAAAGTGCAATAAAAACAATTTTAATAATATAAACTTTCTTAGGAAAAAGATCGTCACATTTACACATTTAATTTGTACTTAATGTTTTAGGAATTCGTAAGAAAAGTTGTCATTATCAAACACAAAAAAAATTAAGTGTTAATGCTTTATTAAGTATAAAATAAAATGTTTCATACAATTTTATTTTGTGCGGGTATATAAATATATATACTCATGCACAAGCTCCACTAGTGACTGTGTTTGCTACTTAAGGAAATATAAAAGCACTTGGATTTTTATCAACGAATCATCGAGGATTTCAAGATCATAGGATGTTTATAATTATAGTTTTAAACAAATTGTCAATTATATTTATTGTCATTTATTCATGGTTGAAATAATAACGTATTCGTAAATTCTTATTGAAATAGGCCTATTATTAGTTAAATACTATCTCGCCTTACTTCTGAATTATTTTATAACGTTCTTAAATAACACTACAATAATGGAAAACTAATAATTTTCAGCGGCACTCGTACAGGACGTTGTAAAAGTTCGAGTAGTTCTTAAACAAATATTAATCACCTATCAGTACAATGACGTTTTTCGCCGTAATGAAACATATGTAGCTATAAACGGATCAGACCCCAAGAGCCATTTTATAGCCCCAGCTCACCGATATGAATCGAATGTTGTATAAAGTCATTAAACTCTTATATACAGATACAATAAGCTCAGTTTTCATGAACAAACGTTATCAAAACAAGTTTATTAAAATTCTGTGCCTTATCACTGTCATGGAAAAAAAATTATATACAAAAAGGTAATTTAGATAATGTCTGTTTGACTACAATTTAGATCAATAGCTTTAATATAACAATACAGTAATATAAAACACACTTAAGTCTATCCTACGTTATTTTTATGTAGAAGTGGGGCTCGGAGTTTCCGTCTTCCGCTATCTTCCGCTGACAGGTAAATAACGACTAATTTCAGATTTTGAACAAGTTTATTTTCAGTAATAAAAGTTACTAATTTTAACAAAATTATACCTCGTTGAAGGATAATGTTTGTTGATAAGTTATCAAATATTATTGTCTATGTAATTTTTTTATGTTAGCATAATTAGAACTGCAAAGTAGATTTTCAATTGGACACAATTCGTTTTATTTTATGAACATATTTGTAAAGGTTTTAACCGTGTGTTATGATTGTTTTTTGTCAGAAAAAACATATTTGATTAGATATTAAATAGAAAAAGAACCCTAATTCAATGTTTATTAATATTAAAAAAAATGTTTTACTGGATAACGAATAATTATCAAAGTAAAGGAGCAAGAAAAGAAATCGGAAAAAGTTAAAGTAAGTAAGTCAAAAACAAAGACATAATCTTTACATTTGTTTAGCACTTCAAACCTTATATTAGTATAATCGATACAAAATGTCTTCATTTTGTCTCTTACAAATAAACAATGAAGGTACCAAATTTCACAGGCATTGATCTTAAGTCATCGTTATTCATTCCCGTATTTTATATATGATCGATAGATGTTACACTCATATTTCAAACCTAATTTATAACCGTGACACAAATTGGACGCTAGAACGGAGAACCTTTTAAAGTTTACGCAGAGGCGGTATTAGTATATAGATATTTTTACGTTAGTTTAAGCAGAGGTCATAATAACATTCATGTGAGCGACTCGTCTGGTAATGCAACAAGGGACTACCCCGTCGGTTTAATGTGTTGGCCATGTTTCGCAGCACGGGGTATACAGTACTTAACCACTCAACAAGGACGAACATTAAAAGTGTTATCGTTACATGTATATGGCGATCTATGTTAGTCTTTGTAATTAAAAGATCATATGTAGCTACCGTTTTTACTTTATTAATGCTTTTATAGTTTTACGGTCTACTAAATCCAATAACGCATTATTATAGTGGAATTTATGTTATCATTTAATATTTTGTTGTCAAAAGACTATAAGAGCAATAAAATATAAACAACGCAGTTCTTCGGTACAAATATACATATAAATATATACTTTCAACAATTGTCTTTGAGATACATTTTTTGTGGTGTTAACTAAGTAGTACAACTTAAGAACTTCTTGTAATTCCGTAATGAGGCTGTTACTGCCTATACCTAAAGTTAATATTAATAAGACTCTTGAAAAACTCTAGCGGTATACTTTTTTAAACCCTGAACAGTTTTCGTGATTTTAGCGCCAGTTTTTTGTTATGCTCGAGATACTATTTAAAGAAAATACATCAAAAACTGTATGGCTGTCCAGAAATTATAGTGTCACAAAAAGTTACACTTGATAGACTAATATTTGCTCAATTAATACAAAATTTATTTAAAAAAATATATAAAAGCAGTATTTTGAGAAATAGATAAATGAAAGAAAAAAGTTTATATCTATTGTCAATACTTTAAAAATAATGAACAAAACCATAGACTTTAGATTATATGTACTTGTTTCAGCTTTATTATCTATGAACTCTTCCGCCAGACGCGGTACAATACAATAGTAGTTTTGCTGATTTTGATTAATTAGTTTTATAAAGTATTAAGTGATACTTCTATAAAATGTAAATATCATTACTAAATCTTTAATTTTGATAATGCTACAATAAATATATAACAAATGTTATGGGAAATTCTGTTTTAGGGCGCGAAATAAATCTCCTACAGCTTCACCAGATAAAGATAAAAAGAAGCCAAAAGACAAAAAGAAGAAGGAAGAGTCTGGATCTAGCAGCAGTGATAGTAGTGGCAGGTATAATAAAACATGTAAAATATTGTACTATATAATTAAACACTTTTTCATAACCTTACTAATGATTCCATAAGATTTTTTTTCACTGTTAAGGGTTAAACTTGGAAGAATCATTATACTAAAGAGTTTTTGTTGAAAAGCATAGGTATTTGTATTCAAAGTTTAATAGATAAATGCTCATGCTACTAATATTAGTTAATAGTAATTTATGTTTACCTTCGTGCACAGCTCATCTGACAGCAGTTCATCACGTTCTTCATCAAGATCATCATCAAGCAGTTCGGGCAGTTCATCGCGCTCTTCCTCTTCTTCTAGCTCATCAAGTAGCAGTAGCAGCAATAATGACCGTTCTAGGCCAAAGAAAAAGTATACTATTCTTTAAATAATTAACTGTTAGATGTAATACAACAAATCATTTGTAAAGTGATACCTTTTTCATAAATCCAAAAATTTAAGCTTTAAAATTTTGTTAATGTGTGATATTGTAATAAACTGATCAATAATTATATTTTCTAAAACATTTTATATAACCAATAACTTAATTAGATGTCAATATTATGGAATCTAAGTTGGATACAATATATTGCATAATGTTTTATAGCAATTGTCATAATAATATACCTTATGGTATAAAAAGATATATTTTCAATATATAATATTATAATTAATAATATTTCTTTTCTATAGGAAATGAATGACTAAAATATGAATCCATCTTTAAGATTAGGTTTTCAAAACAGTGTAAGAAATAACTAAGCCTATTATAAAGGTGGTTTTTGATGACACAAATTGACTAAATGAATGAAAAATTAATAAATGGGCTAAATTTTGTTTTGAATAATCTATTCTGTTTATTGTAGGATTTCTCCCCACAAAAGTCCTATTAAGGATCGCCGTGAACCAGAAAGGGAAAAAATTAGAGATAGATCACCAACCGGGGATAAAAAGAAACTTTCATTGCCGCCTATAAACGACAAACAAAAGAGCAAGGAAAAGCAAGAGAGGTATGAAGAAGAAAGCATATGTAGCTATTGTTTTTCCCTTTTGTTACTCTGAAATTAGCCACTGTACCGAAAGAAAAGCACTAGCTTTATATGGAGTACAAAGTTATTTAAACTTATATTTAAGTAATCTGTACATTTATTCTGATCAGATCTCCAGGCCGAAAAAAAAGAGAGAGGTCTCCACCACCAAGACCCACACGTATCCATATTGGACGCCTAACATTAAATGTCGCAAGAGATCACGTTAGTGAAATTTTTTCAACATATGGAACTGTAAAGGCAGTGGAGTATCCAATGGACCGGCTTCATCCACACAATAGCCGTGGATATGCCTATGTAGAGTTTAGCAATGCAGATGAAGCAGAAAATGCTATGAAGCACATGGATGGAGGTAAAACAATTTATTGACTTAGAATTTGTTTATACAGTGTAAAACAGAATTTTGTGAAATATGAAATAAAATTCTTGTTAATAATATAAAAAAAAAAAAACATTTTATTAGTTAAATTAATTAAAATAAGTAAAACTTATTTAAAACCATTACAAAAAAAAATGTTATTCAGAAGGTCTTTGTAATTGTTGTTTATGTTTGACTTTGTATAATATCAACAACCTAAAAATTAATGAAAACTCAGTTTAATGTAAATACTTAGTAATTGTCACCTATTCAGTAAGATATTTTTTTTATTCAATTAAGCAAATAGATGAGCAGAACATTCAACTGATTGTAAGAAATTCATTTGTCCATAAAAAGGTGATGCTGGTTAGGATGGTATGCACTAAACCATATAGTGCTTGTTGCCTTAAGAGACAACATTGCCTTGATATCTAAGAACTATTTAAGAGTATTTTTCTTGAATAGGTTTATAAAACAATAAACATGTGTGTCGTAGGCCAAATTGACGGGCAGGAAATAACAGCAGCGCCGGTGCTGGTGCCGTCGCGGCCGCGGCGTCCCTCGCCGCGTGCGCTTTCGCGTCACGTGCCGCCTAGACGTCACTCTCCACCACGGTATCTTATTAAAATTAAATATTACCTTATTGACACCGTTTTTGCTGTATATTGACAGTAAGTAGATAATGATGCTGTAGTGCATTGGTTCCCAAACCTTTTTCGTTACGGCATTATCGGAGAAAAATATTTTGCGGCACAGGTAGCGTTAAAGCAGTTTGAATCAAAGAAAAATTGTGCAAATGAAATACCCAGTTGTCTTTGATGCCATGAATGAAACTGTTTGGTTGAATTTTTCATTATTTCCTTTATGTTTATGCGGTGTTTAATTCATTTTCACTACACTTGCCGAGATAATACGTGTGATGCATTGCAAATTCAACTACTTATAACATAACTTTTTTTTTTCAAAAACACCTTAATATGGGGTTTTAACTTTAAGAATTTCAAGTACTTTTAGCAGAGTTTTTCTGGTTATAGCAACGGCACCCGTGGTATGAGCTCGTTTGAAAAGACAAGATTTTTTTTCCCATAATTGGTGCAACGTTAGTCTTCTATCTCACGTGATGTGATGTAATTGGCAATCCATATGTGGATGGCAAAGGTCAGCATTCTAATTAAGCACTGGAATTCTCAAGCTCTCATACGTAAACAGCTAGAGCAGCAATGCTGTTATGGCGGTAGATTTACAATATGGAGGTAACATTGCCAAATGGATATGAACAAACCCTTACACCAAACCCAATTTTGTCCCACTCTTGCTAGGAGATAGTTCGAATAGTTTTTGCTTTAAGTGTCCATGTCTGTGTCTGCAGGTACAGACGGCGCAGTCCGCTGCGACGTCGCTCCCCGCCGCGTCGCCGGCGCACGCGCTCGCGCTCCCCGCGCGCCGCGCCGCGGCGACGTCGCTCCAGGTCCTCCTCCTCTTCCTCGCGATAGTCACACACAACAACACACATTATTAACACATTTACACCATTACATGCTCCATTAGTACCCAATTACACTTCAACTTTCGTATACAGTGACTGTTTGCTATTCACATGTCACTTTGATATGTAAATAGTGACGGAAGTATTCAGATGTCTATTATATATCGAAAATTATTACTTTATTTAAAGAAATATGATGGATACAATTGAATAATTCTTCCAAGTGCATCAATACACTAATTCGACTCAGCAATGTTCACACCACATTCCAGATACTACACTGTAGGTAAGTATATACAACCAGTGTTAGCGTAATTCCTAAAAACGCTAAAGGGTAAAGTGTTTAATGGGACAGGTAAGTATAACCATGTCAATTTGCTTTACTCTCTGTTTAATTAAGCATTAAAGAATATATATTAACTAAAAATTTCTTATTATTAAAAGCTTGCAAAATGGGAACTGAGCAGAGTGAGTGATCAGTGCGCACCAAACTTATAAAATGACAAACATTAGTGAAGTGCTTATATGTATATATTTAGTTTATTTGTAAACTGAATGGACTTCTTGACATTTGTTAATAAACATTGAGGATAATCTGGTTTTTATTTTGGTTCCCAGATTCAAGGAAACAGTTTGAAATATCCAAGTAATGGGAACAAGGTTTTTGTTCTTTTGTATGTGTGTAATTGTTCCAATAAAAACTCTTTAAATTTAATTGTTTATTAGTCATTAAAACCCCAACCTCATGAAAAATTCTTCACTCTATTACTACATCTTCATCACTATGCAGTTCCTTGTGGACATTCTTGTTATCAATTATTTTGCAGTAAGTGATGTAGTCGGCTACAAGAACTTTTCCTTTGTACATGAAATTTTTATCTAAAAGTGAAAGTTGCTGCATTGATCTGTAAAGTAAGTTTAATTTTAATGTTTTTAAATATGTTAGTAAAGTTTGCATTTGTGTTTATATACTTACGGATAATGGAAATTCACATTTTTCGGGCCCCTCACAGGATTCCATGCTGACACTGGTGACTTGTTGGCAAACATTAGGCCTGCGATACCCGTATATAATCCATATTCTTGACAGTGTTTTTCCTAAAACATTGTTCCAGACATTATTTAAGAAAAAAAAAATAAGGTGAAAATTATTTCCGCCTTTTAAGACAAATGTTATGTTATATACATTAAAAGAATCACTAAATAAAATACCTTTTTTAATTTTACACTGATTTATATTGTAATTTAGAATATGGATAAATGTGGCATTACATCTATGTCAGCCATTTTATCTGCTCAGCAACTATCCTGATTGATGATATAAAATCATGACCAAGCTTTGCTTTACTTTGAAAATTATACAAACCAACAGTAACTGCCAAGTTGTGGCTATATTATAATAATTAAATAAAATTGAAATTTACCCTCCATTCCGAAAGCATCAAGTCAGCATCACAAAGTACTGATGCAGCTTTATCAACATCGTCCATGTATGAGAAATGAGGTAAGTAATTCTCATGAAGAAAATTTATAAAGGTACTTGGACAGCATAGGAATTGCTCTAGGATATCTTCAGGTGAATGTGACAATTTTGAACTCCCATTTTCTTCAAGTAGAACTAAAATGGCTCTGCAGTATTAATATTAATAGAAACAAAAGAAAGGAAAACTGGTTGATTACATAAAAGATCAGATGAGGCTACCACCTGATCTATTAGGTCAAGAATGATGAAGACATGTTGAAGAGAGGACAGTAACATGTTTAACCATTATACCCAAAATATTTCTCTAGTTAATAATAACCTCTAACCACTCAAATCACATAAATGTAAACAAATCGAATTATATGTAACAGATATTTCCATGAAAAAAAAATCAACTTTAACATATCTTTTTACTAGAAAAATTTTATTAAATGAACAAATTTGTACCTAGTGTAAAATTCTATTAACATACCTTTTGGATTTAACACTCTACCAACACCATGTAAAATGCTGACAGTCTGATCTTTACCCAGTGACATAAATTTATGTGTGGCCTTTTTCTTTTTAGTTTTACCTTTTGCTTTATTTTCTTTAATAATAGTGGTTTCCAAACTGTTATTAGTACCTATTGAGAATTTATATTAATACACATTAAGAGCAATACAGAGAAAGAACAGCTAACCATTACAATCTCCTAATATCTACATTATCCGGAAGATATTTTTAAAGAGCTGCTATAATAGATTAAAATATAATAAGACCATCACAAGGGTCAATTGTGAAGGAAGATATTCCTTAATGAAGAATTTGTGCTTAAATGCCGAACCTTCCTTACATCTGATTAAAGTTTTATGTACAGATAACAGTAAATGTAGAAGAAATCAATATATTCCAAAAAAACAATAGCTATTACGGATGGATATATTAACATATTCCAATCTACTTGCCACAGTGGACTTTACTTTTCATTCAAATCCACCATAACACAGTAGTTTTATTTTTATTCAACGCTTGGAAACCAAGATTAAGGGGTTGGTTTCAGGGCTATCAGCTATAGTTTAGTTAATTAAAAGATGTTTAGAATCACTTGACTAACTATTTATGCTCACATTGTAAAAATGTTGACAGCATTGTATTCCATCTATCAACATAATGTTATCTAGGGCCTTATGGGAGAGCATACACAGAAAGGGTGCCTGCCATGGAAAAGCTGCATATTTTACCTTTTAGACAGGCAAAATGTAAATTTAAAATAGCTGATCGAACATCCCCTGCTGATGTATTCACAACTGACTCAATAATGTCTGTTGTTGGTATGTTGTAGAGCATGGAATACTTTTTACTTATAATATCAGATGCTCTCTTTAAAGCTGTTCTTAATCCTGTTACAGAAATACTATTGAATCTGAAATAAGGTAATGTAAATAAATATAATTTCAGATATGCTTTTAATATTAACAAAAAAATTTATGTAAATAGATGAGTAATCAAAACAAAATATTTTTTCTGTACAACATGAATAAATATAATTAAAAATAATACTACTGTTAATACTTACGCAATATGGTGAATCTGAAATTCTTCTTTTAAGTTTGGTGTAAAAATATTTAACGCTGTACTTTTGGTATCCATATTATTCTCAGAACATATAAACACTATTGGTGATTTTGCTCTTTGTTTGTAATGCCTAAAAACGTTAAGAAATATATATTTTTTCTCAATGCTCAATATATAACAAAAAAAGTTTGGTAAATTTGTTTTAGGATTGTGGTTTTCTGAATTTATTTCAGATAACTGGTTAAGTGGACATGATGATACAATGCAGGCGTTTTATCACTCCAAGTCTATCAGAATTTGTCATTATTGTAAATATTTCCCAAAGAACTTCTGTCCTAAATCAAATGTCCATCACATAATTTCAGTAGTGGTAGATATCATTTGCTGGACACTGTACAGGTACCATCACTGCTCCTTCTTCTGCCGACAAATAGTACTGTGCAAACATTACTATTTTAGTTTAAAGGATACTTTAGCTAGTAACATTACTGGTGTAATAAGACTTAAAACCTCAAATCTGATGGAAACAAGCACAATGTGGTACTAAGTATATCATCCTAACTAGTGCCATGTTGTTAATGACAGGCATATTGCTTACCCTGAGGTTTCTTGTAACATCTTTTTGTAAAAATAAAAAAAAAAAACTAAACCAAAAAGTAAAATAATACTCTTATAACATGTAAGTTAAAACAATTACGTTAAAAAGTTTGGAAATTCAGATGGTGTTCTTAAGAATGTGTTAGGAAAATCCTCAACCAACACTATTTTATTATTATTGTTATCCAACAAAGAGGTGAAATTGGCTGCATTAATAACAAAGTCCTGAAACTTTTTAGACTGTTTTTCTTTGAACTCATATTCACCTAAAAAAGAAAAATGTATTAGGTGTAAAATTTAGATAGTAAATAGTGTTTTCAAAATTTTTTAAATTGTCTTTACAATTTCCATGTAATTTACTAGTTAATTGTCTTTAAATGATAATATATAATAACTTAAACTTCTCTAGAGCTTCAAAAAATTTTACCTTCTATAGTAGAATCTTACCATTATCTACAGGCAAATCTATATCCAAAGGTGTAATCCATTCAGTAATTTTTATATTATATTTAGTTGCAAGTGTTAATAATGTTGCAGTTTTTCCACATCCTACAGGGCCAGTTAATAAAAGTATATTGCAAATATTTTGACAAGCTTTTTTTAACCATTCTTCAATTTCTTCAATTTTCTTATTATGTATTGCTAGATCTTCTACTTTTACCGGAGCAAAATTTTTCATCCAATTTTTATGATTAATTGTAGCAATTGGAACCTGATCAATGTCATTTTCAGTCCTTCTACTTGAATTCTGTTAAAAGTAAATATTTAAAGTAAAATTATGTTTAATTTTTTCAAATAATTTATATTTAAAATAATATACTCTTGTATAGGGGACACCGCCAATTAATTTATCTATTAACTATTTATACTAAATTATTTAAAATATTTGGCACAATGTCTGTCTATAAACTGTCCAAATTATAGAATCATCTTTTATCCAGACACTTCGCTCAAGGTAATCGTTCGTCTATCCTTCTCTTTTGAAAAATAAGTTAGTACATTACGTTTATTTTTAATACATACCTCACGAGACAATTTTTGTTTTTCTTTGTAGACATCTTTCTTTAATCTTTTCGGTGGTCTATTTTCTTCAACATCGAAAACAGCATTAAACCATTTTTTTCCCTGTAAAAGAATTGTAATATATGCTACATATATGAACAGTATAATAAAACTGATATGATAATACAAATGTAACATACTTTTAGCATACTAGCTTTTGTCTTCATTTATAATACATTCAAAATTAAAAATCGCCCTTACTATTAAATAATATAAATTAACACACAGTCCTCATCTTTTAAAGATAACTGATGTAGTCTGTGTGACATTAACATGCATTGGCATATCGAAGTGTCAAAATTTGATCTATCATAACCTAACAAAGAGTATAAATTGTATACGTTCAATCTTGTATTGTGTATAAACCACTAATCTATTTAACCTATTAATTACATTGTTACAATTAAGGAAATTCTTTAAACAAAATCTATTACTAGTTATAGATAACAGAATTTTTATTAAAATTAAATAATATTTAGGAGTATCAGAAAGAAATCTATTTTTTTTTATACCAGCACAAGAAGTATAGAAACATTAAAAGTATAATTTTTTTACAAAATATTTATTATACGAGAAATCAAACTTGATTACATGAAATAACTAAACGAACTATCACTTTTACGAAGTATGTTTCTTCAAATATTATGTCATAAAAATTTAAATAAAGAAATTATTTTATTTCAAAACATGAAGTAAATGATGATAATAAACAGTTTTTTAATATATTCAGAAAAATTGATAACCAAATATTAAAAATATTTCACACTTAATTTAAAAATAAAAATATTTTCTGGCTTTGTAAATGTGTTTCTAGTTACGTAAAATGTTGTATTTTTTTCTGTGAGATACCTATTAACATAAGTTGAATTTATTCTTTAAGTAGCAAATGTTTTAATTTAGTAAGTCAAGTTAAATTCTAAAATACTTCAAGATTATATTGTTTATATCAAGATTTTAGTTTCTCTGTTCGTAATTATACCTAATTTAATAACTGCGTATTTAAAATTGCAGGCGATGCAGGCCATCAAATGTCTGGGAGCGACAGCTCCTACATTTTTCTCACTGTTGAAGAAAGGGGCTATTTCACCTGTAATTGGACAAATTCGACAAACTCATTTACCTGCACCAAATCCTAATGAGAGACGTCCGTATTCACCGTTCCAAGATTCCAGTAATATGGCAGAATATGCCGTTGCGAGGCTGGATGATTTATTAAATTGGGGCAGAAAAGGTTCAATGTGGCCTATGACTTTTGGGCTAGCATGTTGCGCTGTTGAAATGATGCATATAGCTGCACCGCGTTATGACATGGACAGGTAATGAAATTGGCTGATAATCAGTGCTACTTAGTAAATTTATTACTAAGGTATCATATGTACCCAATTGATACTGCTATAAAATTGTAAGTTTAACTTTTACTTTTTAAACAATAATCTGCAAATGTTACTTGATGTAATTTTTTTAACTTTTGTCATTAGTAAAATCCCTAGGATACATATTTTATTTATATAGCAGTGTCCTGCTTGACACAATACTGCAAGTGTTCCTTTTATTCAAGGCAGAAATATCAACTCAGATATTTTTGCTTAAACTGTTAAACTATAATGCTATTCTAAAACATGTCCTCATTTTGATACTCTATTCTGTAATTTTAATTTATCTTTAGTTTATCATTAAATAGAGTTGGTTCAATAGGATTTTATTTTATTGATTTCTGAATAATTATTTATAACTTTTTAAACCTTAGTGATATGTGTAAAAATATTATGTATAATGTTTATATTGACATAAAATGATTGTTAAATTATCAATATGTACTAAGAGTTAAATTTTTCAAGTCTTGATTGTAACAGGTTATTGCTTATTTGAAGGTTTGGTGTAGTTTTCCGAGCTTCACCACGTCAAGCTGATGTAATGATTGTAGCTGGAACATTAACAAATAAGATGGCTCCTGCTTTGAGAAAGGTCTATGATCAGATGCCTGACCCACGCTGGGTTATTTCAATGGGCAGCTGTGCTAATGGGGGTGGTTATTATCATTACTCTTATTCTGTTGTAAGGTAATACAATTGCTTATTAATAAAAATTTATTAGTTCCAATATTTTAAAATCATAAAAAATTTAAACAGCAAAGCAATTTACAATTTTAAAAATTAAAATTTTATAAAAACCATTTGGCATAAAAATACATCTATGAGTTTTTTGTTACATTTTGATGTGTATGATGCACTCCTATATTAATGAGATTAAAAGAAAATAGTATTGAATTTTTTTAAGTTGTATCGTTTGGTAATAATAATCTTATCCATAGACAATCTATAAAATTAATTTTCTTCTTCATAATTGTCATCTGATAGATGTCCACTGCTGGACATAGTCCTCCATTAAAGATTGCCACATCAATCGGATAGGGATTCATATGAGAGGATTTGGGCCATTTCCTACCATACTGGCCCAATGCGAGTTGCTGGGAGCCAGAGCATTGTTTGTTGGTTAGCATGGTACACCACCAGCAGGTGAGGTTGGCATGGATCCCATGAGTTGTGCGGGGAACCTTAGACCCCAAATTCTTTCTATTATACACTAATTACATTTTATAAGTTATAATCAATTTATTACTTTTTAATTGCAGAGGTTGTGATCGTATTGTACCAGTAGACATATATGTTCCTGGTTGTCCCCCAAGTGCAGAAGCTTTGCTTTATGGTATATTACAATTGCAAAAGAAAGTAAAAAGGATGAAGACACTACAAATATGGTATAGAAAATAGATATTGAAATGTGTGAATAGAAAAGAAATCAATGTAATTTAACACCAACTCCAATTAAATGAGTAGTAGCAAGCAAAGTTACTCATTGTGTTGTAATAATATAATTTTGTTTCGAAGCTGGTGTTTATTTTCCCACCAACCCGAATTGAACTAGCATAGTGGGAAATGGCTTAATTCCCTCCATGTGAACCCCTACAAATGACGATTTCCAGTGCCCGATGGTACCAGAGGTCATGCTGATTGTGACCGTCAATCTGGCGAATGTCGCAGCAAGCCGCTGGATGGGGGCAGCGCAGGATCGATAAATGTGGAGGTCTTTGAGGGAGGCCTATGTTCAACAGTGGACGTCTATCAGCTGATGATGATAATGTTAATTTTTAAAAATGAAATGTCGACTTACAAGACACCTGGTTAACCAAACGCTTAAGATGATTTTATGAAGTTTCGTGATAGTAGTAAAACCCTATCGGTGGATTCCTTCAGTGCATTAGGAGGGGCTCCTTGATTACCTACAGAACACACCAGTGATCCCTTGTAGTTTGGCTAAGACATCTCACTAAATGGCGAAGCTATCCTTAACACCTATGCTGTCATACGGTTATACAAGACCATCTTGCATTTGCCGTCTTAAAGTTCGCTCTCTGAGGTGTCTTATCGAGCGAACTCACGAACTCGATAACCCTTTTAGTAGTGTTCTATGATAGGCAAGTAATACTTTAAACCTATTCTTATTAGCCCGAGACGAAGAGCTGACAGGCTGAGGCGTCCGTTGCCATCGCCCCGACGTCTTCGTCTCTAAGTAATATGGTTAGGAACACCACCACTATTTGACGGCACAAATTGGTGTTACGGCAGCAATAACTAGACGCTTTCGGGAAACCGAAATTGTTGGGGTTATTAATTGACAATGAAACCGGACATGGTAAATCGTACTCCTTCAAGAAATACTGGTTCATACTTTTCGTCTCTCTACTTATGGTGGAAGACAAACTAACAATATGGTATCAATTATTTTCTCTAGGAATTTGCTATTTACTCAATATTGTTGCACTACCTTAGCATGCTCGCCGTGTCCATAGTGGTACTTTTATATAAAGTATATATTAACGCTTCAAGTGTATTTATTATATTATCTAATTATTAAATCTAGGTACTTTGTTCGCAAGAATTTGATTATTTTTTGAGAACTACGAGATGGGGTTGGCAATGCTCATATATTGTAATGTCTGATGCTACAGGCGTACATTGGCTAAGGTAACTGTCAATGTTATAAAAAAATGTATTTAAAATTATGTAAAAGGTAAATATTAAGTTTAAATGGCAAACGCATCCATATAAAGAAGACAAAAGATACTTATTGTATTATTTATAGTCCTCTTACTTTTGGTACCCAGAGCTTTTGGCATGAGGGAGTCAAGGCCGTTTATGTACGACGCTAGCCAAATGCGCGTTTGTAGATAATGGATTGCATTTTAATTAGTGTTGACGAAATTAAATCCACTCAGACCCCGAAATTATTGTATTTTTATATATTGTATGGGTAAGTGAGGCGTTTTTGTTTAATCTTCAATAATATTAAAATAATAGGATTTTGTTGTGTGATCCACCAGTTGGGATACGTATTGGTTAGTGAAGGGTTAGAGGAACGGATACAAGTTGTACAAAAAATCGTATTGGTATAAAAATCAAAAGTTTTAATGGTATTTTCTGAATCGCACCAAGCTTTCATTTACTTTTTAGTATACAGAATGATCTTTTTGCATAAACTATAACACATTTCTGAAACAAAATTCATATCATTTTTTTTAGGAAATGAACGATGATAATTGCTTTAAAAGAGGTTACAATTTTCATTTTGTCTGACTAAATGGCTCATTAATTGTAAATTTAATGGCACGCACATACAGAGAAAGTTTAAATAATACAATTGTTCAACATTAATATCTCTAAATGAAACAGACACCATGATGATAGAAGTATTTGTAATAATGCAGTTAAAGATCATTTATGTGAATTTCAATTTCTACTGAAATGAATTTATTTGCAAATATACACTATTTTCAAGTCAGACAACGTATTTTCCACAATATAATAATATCACAAGTCTTTAAATGCATCAAAACGAAATGTTAACTGCTTTATATTACAAACAATTGTTTTAATTACAAGAATATGTTGGAAGAAAAGAGTGTAAATAAATAAATAAAACTCTACTGGTACAATCGAAACACCATTATGAGATTTTTTTTTAACGGGAGTGTAAAATTAACTCCCGATACGTTAATAATTTATGGGATCTTTTCCTTCATACGACGTTAAATAAACCAATTCTATATTTTAAAACTAATTTATCAACTAATATTTACATTTTATTTATAAGTATATATAAATATGTATAATTATATCGATAGTGATTCCGATAATCCTATCCTTCCACGTAATCCGCAATTTAATGTATAATTAACTAATAATGGTCACAATAACAACTCGATAGATATTCTCAGTAAATAAACAAGCAGTAGTGTACAGGCTGGCAGCGACGAGCGCCCAGTGTTCTCGTCCTATATTGCACAATTGAGAAAGCGTGCGCTCGCGCCCTCCCACCGCCCTCCGACCGCGACGACCCTCGCTCAACTACGATACGATTTAATATTACACTAAAATTGAAAGTGTCAAGACGGGCGGCCAACGAGACTAGCGACCGTCCTTCTGCAAGCGACCTCACCGTAATAAATAATTCTCTAAACTGATACTGTGAACCGATATAGATTTAAATAAGTCGTATTCTCACTTGGGGATATCGTTCACGCTGTATGTACATTAGTTAAGGGTGTGGTTGGGTCGCTATCATCGCGGTTCTTCCTTCTTCAGAAGGTCGAGAGGGGCTAGGGGAGCTAAGGGTGGAGCGAGCGGAGGAAGAGGCGCCAGCGGCCCGTGCGCGCTCAGCGGCAACGAGCCGTGCCCCGCGTGGGTTCCGTGCGGGTGTCCATGTCCGTGAGTTACGTGCGCACTGTGAAGCCCGCGGTGAAGCAGCGGCCCCGATTTTAGTTGTTGATGGTGCGCGTATGCGCTGAGCATTTTCGCGCGATCTTCTTCTGCGCGAATGGCCGCTTCCACAAGCGGTGCGAACCTCATGTGCTGTAGTGGGTCAAAGGTTCGGTAAGGATCCCACGGAGGAGGAGGTGGATAAGCAGGTAGCGTTGGTGGCGGTCGCGGTGGCTCCTTACGTTCGTCTTTTGGTTCGGGCACGCCGTTTCGGAGCGGCGAGCGCGTCCGGGCTCGTTCTAACTCCCGCTCACGAGCCTTGCGCCGTTCCCGTTCTTCCCGTTCCCTTCGTTCGCGCTCCTCTCTCTCCCGCCGCGCTCGCTCCCTCTCCTCGTGTTCACGTCGTACTTCCGCGGCAGCAGAAACGGGCGGGCGTACACCACGCCAGGCGTCATGCAAACCCAGCGGTGGGGGGTGATGCACGCCGTGCAAAGATGACGAGAGTGCCAGGTCACGCGAGTAAGGTGAGAGGCCGAACGCTGCAGGTGCACCGGGGAAGGCGCCTGCGCCGTAGCGCGCGAACGGCGATACCCCTGAAACGCCCAAATCTCTGTGAGTAGCAAGCGCGAGAGGCGCAAGCGAGGAGCGGGCGCTGTATCGGCTGCTACCTAGGTGCGGATGGTGAGGCAGGTAGGGCGTCGGCAGCTCATACGGCGAGCGGTACGCAGGCGGGGGTGGCGCAGGCGTTGGAAACGCTCGCAACTTCTCCTTGTCTGTTGCACTCGCCAAAGCGCCGCCGCCACTACCGGACTTTTCTTTCTGTTGATGATTGTAAATCTCCCACGCGATGCGGACATGCATGGCGTTCCATTTTCCGGTTTTCTAAGAAAATAAGATAATACAAATTAAAATTAACTAGACCAGGAAGTTATAATTTACGCTTTTTTTAAGGATATTTAAACATGCAGGATTAGAGTAATAGCTAAAGAGGAAAACCTACCGCAACAGCGGGACGTGGTGATGGTTTAGTGGCGGAGTCACTTGCGGCCGACACTACGGGCTGTTAACAGTATGCGATGCGTGTTAATGATGGACAGAGCAACATAACTTGCAAGCATTAAGCTTGAGGTAAATAGATCGAATAAAGGAAAGAACTATTAAAAGATAATATTTATAACATTTTGTTACATCAACATTTTATAAATAAAACGAGAAATATTAAATCTGATAAATTTTAATGTTTCTAAGCTTGTGTAATTCAGAGATATATTGAAATATTGAATAGCTATTTATAGAGAAATATTCAAGGTTTTTATGGTAATCAGTTAAAAAAATTTAAATAGTAAAATAATAAGCATAATTTAAGTTGACGTTAATAAATGTGTCCACACTTATAATTTAACATAATGTCTACATATAGCTAAGTATAAATTAATTTCTACTCCTAACATTAGAAAAAAATTAAGGCTAGATGCTTTTGGTTTTAATAATATAAAAATACCATTAATATTGTTATGTTACTTATATTACAGTCTAATACCAAAACAAAACATTTTACTAAAATTAAACATCAAATAAAACATTTGTTGTTAATTTAACTTTGTTATTAATATGATGCCACATTTAAAATTAAACAGTGCAAGTGAAGTGACTTATACCTGTAAGTCAACCAATACATTTTCTTAATATAATTAAACATAATTAGCTGAGCAAAAACAGTTAATGAGGAAGATAAACCCAGCCATGTTTACCAATAAAAATTTAATAAGCATACCAATTTAAGCATTGTAAAAGGTAATACAAAAGGAATTTTATTATGTTACAAATGCGTAAGGTCTTACCTTCGGTGCGTAAGTTGTGAGTGGTGCAGGCGGTACGTAAGGCGCAGTCGGATGCAACAAACTTGAGGAGTATGGATAACCGAGACCGAGGCCCGTGCGATACAGTGATGACATTTTACTGACGTCTTTGAACTGAAATTGACATTATGTAATTAGAGTTTGTATATAATCAATAGCACCTTTTGTAGCTCTATAATTTAAATTTAATTATATAATTTTCTGTCAATCTTTCATGATAGTCTTAGTAAGACAAATATCATCATCTGCTGAATATCCACTGCTGGACGTATAGGTTTTTAGATAATTTACTGCAGATTCCCGCCGCCATTAGCAAATCGTCAGACAACCTTATATGCCTTCCTTAGGAAAAAAACGTTTAAAAAAAATTATTAAATCAAATTAGGTATTAAAACGATTAGATGTTCTATCTTTTATTTAAAAAGCACATTGATGAAGGAAAAAGTTATTTTTTTTTATTTATACATGTTTATTAATACGCCGTACATAATGTGTTCGAAAAGTTAATTACGTTACTGACCAGGGGTGCGTGTGGCACCATGAGTTGGTGCGGATGGTGCTGGGTTGGAGGCGCGTGCGCGGGATGTGTTGGATGCGCGGCGTGCGGCGTATGCGGCGGATGCTGATGCACATGCGTGTGCTGATGTTGATGATGGTGTAGCTCAGTGCGTACACCCACCGACCCTACGCCCACAGCACCCGCTGCTGCAAGGAACCTGTTGTCCAATTCCCGCCGCAAAAGATCTGCACCAGGACCTTTAATAATTAATTGAAAGATTCTTAAAATATCTATATGACAAAATAGTATTAATTTTCCAATACTAAATCATTATCTGTCTTTAGTTAGTTTGTGTTTTCTAAATGTGTTGAGTCATGTCCCATGTTAAAATGAATGTATATTTTCATGTCCTGGGAGATATTCAAAAATGAATCTTGATTTATAACAAGATTGATCATCATTGGGACAAGACATGCTATTGAATGTATCAAGGACCACTATATATATACACCAGTATATATACAGTGTAGCAAAAAAAGAAGTATCAATATAATGTTATAATGAGAATGTTTAAACTCCATTTTACAATGAATGGCGTTTTATTACATTATAGTGATTATTTATCTTATATTTAATTAAGTTTATTTCTCACTTACTGGATTGAAAAAGTGACTCCGCAGAAAAAGGATTGGGATTAGATGGTGCTAGAGATGTCCCAAACAGAGGCGGTGCTGTGGGAAATGGTGACCGATCTGCAGCTGTAGGCCTGCTGGAAATATAAAATAACTCCATCATTGCATTGTCTCATTTTAGCAACAATCTGCTTGCTTAGATAAACTATTTATAATATGCATTTTAATAATCATTGACAGTTTCCCTTTTACCTTGTTGTTCACATTTTTTCTAACTACAAGACACTTGACCTTAGTATACATATATATGTGACATTCAGGTAGTGTATAGTGAAGTGGACTCGCCCGGAATACTCTAGCCTCTGAAGTCGATGGCCGAAAAACAGCAATGCTATTATGTCGGTATATTTATAATATTAGGGTCCCGTGCTACTAGGCGGGTTTGAGAAATCTCTATTCACAAACAAAACTCCACAACGTGTGACCCAGGAGTTGAATAAGCAATCTACGTGTCACAAGGTAAGCGTTTAACTACCGCACTATAGAGGCAGTACCGCTTGCTCTAAAAAGTCGAGATTACGTTTAAAATTAATGATCACAGATGAGATACTGAAATAAAATTTCTTTCTTTTAAGATGGACAACACTAATATAGTTTGTTTTAAATTTTTAGCACGATCGTGATAAAATTAGTGGTTAAATTTGCGGCGTATACTCACGTTACCCCCCAATGGGCGGGAGGTTTAGCACTGGAGCTGATGCTAGGCACTGTTGGCACTGGCGCAAGTGAGTGCGTAAGGTGCACGGGTGCCGCAGCCGGTGTAGGTGTGGGCGCTGCTAGAGGCGCCGTTATAGTAGTACCGAGCCCCGCGCTTAGAGAGGACTGAAATGTTAAAAAAATATATAAACATCTCTCTCTTTAATCACAAGATGGAATTTCTAAGAAGACTACAAACGCTTTTTATATTTCAATGGTCTTTAATAATGTTGATTTTTAAACAATCAGCATTAATATATTGTTAAAGCTGAGTCGCAATGGCCCATAGCGCGATTTTCGGATGGTAGATGAGATAGGAAGATCTCTGAATGGCAACCAAATACAGATAAACGCAGCGTAGACTTGTTTCTAAAACCTTGGAAAGGTCTCAGAGAATCATGAAAGCAGTTAGAATCTGATCGGTCGCGCTACAAATCTCGAATCGAATACTATATTGATAAATAAAGATTAGAGAATTTTACGAATTCCAAACTAAAACAAGATATCGAATACTGTTGCAGTATTAGTATAGACCTGTAAGTGACGTGACGGTATGGATATCTAGCCAATGCTGTAGAGATAAGAGGCTATTTAATTTTATCTGTTAGAATCAAGACAATATCTCGTCTTTTTAGCCAGTGGAGAACATTTAGTACTAGTTTGTTTGTCATTTCGAAAAATATTAACCATGTCATGTTTAATCTTCGAAACTATAAATGTATAGCCTCGTTCGTGTTCCTACTGCTGGGACTCAGGGCGAAAGAAACTATATTGTAAAGGAATAGAGATATTTATAATGAGAATTGAGAACAGAGCTATAAGAGAGATTGTTAGTTTAAGATAATAAATATAACAAATGTATTTATAACCGTCAGTGGAGCAGCCAATGGTGCCGGTAGCGGGGCCGCTAGCGGTGCTGCTAATGGCGCGGTCAGAGGTGCAGCGAGAGGAGCTGTAAGTGTGGCTGCGTGCGGCGTGGTCAGTGTTGCGGCGAGCGGTGCGGCCAACGGCCCAGCAAGTGATGCGCTCAAGGACGATGCAGAAACCGGAGCGCTCGCCGCCGACGCAGGTGTGCTTCGCGACAAGCTGCTGATGTTACTGCTAAGAATAAACAAAGTTTTTGGTTTATTTTAATGCAAATAATAAAGTAATATAACTTATAATTGTAAGAAGCATCAAAACTTACAAAGTTTAAAACAAAATCTATATACAAAAAAAAAAAAAAATTTTGAAATTTTATTTAAAAATGCTTCTATTTACAAATTCGTAGTAATATATTTCGGCTCTCGCGATTAAAAAATTAAGAAAGCATAGAAAAGTAATAATAATATGAAGCAATTATAGACCTGAAGCTCTCTCTTTCCCTTCCCGGACTATGCCCGCGGGGTGAATAAGAGAGTGGGGCATGGGGTGCTCCTGCTGCGCCCAATGAACCTGGAGTATGAGGTCGAACACCTTTTGGTGTCTTTGGAGCAATCAAAGGAGACGCTGACAAACTTGTTCTCTGTAATAAGAAAATTAATATTTCTTTTAGAAACAATTGCATGTATCTTGCCACCATGTAGGAATGACTTATGTACATTTGACAAGTACATGTTTAATATTTACAATCAGTCATTTACTATCTTTGGTAATTAACAGCATTGCAATAAAATGTACTAACAACAGTAAATAAACATGTTTTTAACAATAGCTAAATTACATTTGACCTCAATGTCACATGGCGTTTAATGAGGATGAGGTCGTGGATGGTGAAGCATGCTCGCCGGAACACATAAAAGTTTTAACGGCAGCAAATTTACGGTACGAGCGTGCCAGCTAGCCAGAAGGCTTTCCAAAAGTCTTTACACATCACCACTAATTAAACTTAACAAATGTGCTTGGACATCGAACCAACAACCTCAGTTTTATTAAGCAAGCAAACAGTTGGGCACTACGCCAAGGACGCAGTTAATATCTGATCTTATATCTTGCAAAGTTATCATCAAATAATTGAATCCATATTATATACATTAGGAATTTAATAATCTCTAATATTTCGTAAGTGTTATAAAAGGTAAAATTACTAACATATAATTCCATAACAAGGAACTCACTAACCGTGTCTGTAATATTCCTCGGCGACGCAGCCGCTGGTGGTAGGTAAGGACTGTGTTGTAATGTGGTAGCATAAGGTGCATATAGAGGAGGGTACGAACTCCCAGAGTATATAGCTGGCGGAGGAAATCCGTTAGAGGAGAGTGAACTACTACAGACTGGAACTTCACTTCTTGGAGTGAGCGGTTCACTCAATGAAACAATTGTTTGTCTTGTATCTAAAATTGGTGGCGCATTATGTGGGTGGTGGTTATTAGTCGTTATCGCTGTTGTTGTTGCGCTTGTTGTCGTAAGAACGTCTGCATGATTGACGGCTTGCATCATAGATATCGGTGGCGCAAGTGCCGTTGAATGGGGCGGCAAACTAAGACCAGGATGTTTCGGACCTGTATAACTTGACATTGTGCTGCTGGTTGTGGAGGTCAAAGACAATGGTGAACTAATGTGGGTCGGTGCAGATGTCGATAATGGATTGGAATTGCTCATTGTAATACTTTGATGGCTTATAATGGAATGGCTGTTAATTGGATGACTTAAATGGGTAGCCATCTGGCTACCCCCCGTGGATTGTATGTGATTGGAGGAGATGTGATTCGCGACGCTGAATGTTGAAAGATGCATGGGGCGATTCGTGTAAGACGATTGAACGGAATGTTTCTGCAAACTCGATTGACTCTGGTAAGATATAGAATGATTGTGAACACTGGAACTTATACTTGAGTTTACATGACTAGACCCGATAGGCGGGGCGGGATATGAACGTGAGGTGACTGGTGAGTGGGGTCGTCCTGGTATATTTTGGTTCGGAAGACAGGTGGTGTTAGATGGAGGAGTGGAGGTAGCTGTTTGGGGAAGCGTACGGTTAGGAAACGAGGTAGGAACAGTATGAGGTTGTGACGTGGGCGGAGGGTTCCGAACGTCGTGGCCTGGCATGACAGGGTGGGACTGCGCGTGGGGCACCCGGCCTGGGAGACTGGCATGCGAGTGTCCAAGTGTATGAGGTGAAGGAGGCGCATGTTGTGGTCGTTGCGTGTGATGAGCATGTAAATCCAGTGGTGCGCCCGACGGTTCGACTGTTTCCGTCCGCGTTTCGTGGTTGGTATGCCTGTAATCGGGCAACACAGCAGTTGCGTGAGCTTGATACGCCGTGTGTGACGGGAAGAGGGGTGATGGTGCCGGTGGTGCCGGAGGTGCTGGTGTTGGACTGTCGGCGGCAGCACGTGCGCCCGGCTGCAACTTGTTATTGCTAGCAGGTCGCTCAGGAGTATCTGGTCCTGCGGCGCCCACGGGTCGCGAAGGAATTTGGGTAGCAGCGTGACCATCGAGCGCAGGGATGTGCGCGCCGTTGGGTCGGTGTGGTGTATCAGCACGGAAGGGCGGAGGAGGTAGCGCAGGCGGAGGCAGTGCAGCGGGTGCTGGTGAAGGTGCTGGTTGCGGCAATGGAGCAGGCGCTGGACTTGCACTGCCGCCAACAGGTGCGCGGGACAAAGCTAGTGCTCCGCCACTGCCACCACGTGCAACCAGTTCGTTCTTTCCGCCGGCGCCTGCGCCCGTCATACGAAACAGAGAACCGGCGTCCGATGCCTAAAAATTTAAAGCGTATTATATTAACTAAATGCGATGGTTATTTTAACTGTAGATTTTATTTAAAATAATTTAACTTCATTAAAGGCTAATTTATTGTATGTATTTAAAAAAAATTAACAATATTACTTACATCATCCATTGATACATCATGATATCTTGGTGAGGCATTTCTACTATTTTCTGGACTCGCCTGCAACAATGAAATGCCAATAAAATAACCATAAAGCAAACCGCAAATATGAGTTTTAATTATAATCGTTCCGCATACGGTGAGAGAGACAGATATACAGATAATATGAGTAGGAGTCGAAAGTCACACGAGTTTTGCTTAGATCTGATACATGGATAGATATCTTATTAGCAACACATTATCATATAGTAAACGTACAATCTTTATTATTTCTAACAGGACATTAATTTTATGAGTTTGGTTGATCACTTTTATACACAATTGCATGTGTTATACAATCGTCTCTTCTGCCTTAGATACATTACCATAAGATCATATTACATGTTCTTAAAGTTATGATCTGCTAAAACTGTTTTTGATATTTATATTAAGTGAAGAATTACATTTAATCGTTTCCTAATCAAATTCATACTTTTTTATGCTATTAAATTTTTAATAATATTATACTTCGTAACATTAATTACTAGTTTACTGGCAGAAGGAGGTCTCTGTTGTCGGAGATGGTCTAGGCAGGTACCAGCTCCTATCTCTGTTTCCACACAGTAGTGTGCAAGCATTACTGTTTCGATTTGAAGGACTTTCTAGCTAGTGAAGTTACTGGGGTAACGAGAATTAACATTTTATGTTTTAAGGCGACGAGCACAATGTGACGCAGTGTATATAATCCTAACCAGAGCCACATTGTTATGGGTGGGTACATCACTTAATATCAAGTTAACATCTCGCTTATCTCGCCGCTTCGGAAATAGAGGAAAAAATACACGTTAAAAACGACTGAAACTTCAACGAATTCACATTTCAAGAAACACCCTCAAGCCCGAGTGGTAAGAAGAGGCAGTCGACCGATTGGCTGTAAGGGGGCAAATCGTTTCGGGAGCGTTCCGGCAATTGAATGTTTAGTGTTATCCGTGGAGGGTGGGTCGTCGCTCCGCAACAATGGAGTGATAAATCAAGTATGGAGAGCGCGTGCCGACCGGGAGCGCCGCGCGTCCGGCCGCCGAGCTGCTCTCCACAAAGGCGGGCCGCCTCTTTACTCTCGTCACCCACCAGTCGCAATGCCTTTTTCGAGTTTTTAATTTGCGTTCAGACATGCTCTTGTGCTCTTGCCGCCTTTGTAAAAAGAAAATATTCTCATCATGTACTGATGCGGCTGTGGACACGCGAATTCATCCGCTAACGCTAACTTATGTTACTAAAATTGTATAGGTATATACTCTGTTTTTATACGGCATATAATATGCCCAAAAAAAAATTTAATTTATGACACCAACATACAGACAAATCAGAATGACTAACATTATTTTTACAATTTAATCAGTGTTTGTATGAATATTAGAGCAAAAGTCATTATTATTACAATTACAGATAATAAAGAGTTTAGTTCTATAGCCCGGCTAGGTGAGCAATATTATATTTTTCTTTTTTCCTTCAGTCTACATTCATAAATATTCACAGAACAACTGATATAATAGGTTTAACCTTTAACAGAATTATCAACGTCATACTTTTGAAAGCACGGCATTATTGGGAACGAAAGATGTTACTACATAAAAACGTACGTATGCGATTCATCATCTCATTAAGGCGCACTGTTTTTAAAAATATTATCTTATACATATGCCTTTATTTTGGACAATGGTTATACTCATCGACTAAAGTAAAACATTTCTTTGTCTCGACTAAAAATCCAGTGGTAACAAGATTAACATATGAATTAATATTATTATTTGGAATTATCGTCTAAATATAATTTCATTATGTTAACATAAAAAATATCTTGGTTTATATTTTAGCCGGAAATCATTTAGGCATGGACCATCGCAACTGTTATATCTGTCGCCAAACAGTAGTGTACATAAATTGTGTTTAGGTTCGAAGGTCGTTGTGGACACTGCAATTATTTTGGTAAGGAGACTTGATCTTGTGTCACAAGGTGACTAGCATTATATGTTGTAGAGTTTACCACATAACTAGCGCTAGTTATGACCTCGCTGGCCTCTAACTACTCATTGGTGAACAATACTAGAATCGCAGCAATATGTGCCTTAAAGGTGTTTGTGACGATTCTAAATGAGTTTTACACTTACACATACACTCACTTTACACACTTACATACACTGAAACAGAGAACTCATCACAAAAGACACATGTCCAGCAGTGGACAAACACCGCTTAAAATGACAATGATGATAACATTCGAGAACGCAGATTGGCGAACGATTTATAAACGTTTCTTCCAAAAACTTATTTGGAAATTGATAACTTACATTAAGTTCCCGTAAAAAGTACAAAAAGGTGTGTAATAACAACTAACTACAAACTCTTAAATATCGTTTAAGAAATGCAGTAAAACCAGTGGATAACATAACAACTGGGTAAACATATAAACACCTTACAATGGAATCAATTAAATAATTCATCCATCCAGGTGTGCGTATTATTCATCGTGTAACAATTTTTGTTTACGTTTAGTTTAGTAAACAAACAATAGGGTATTACGGCTCGGTTACGGAACCCCGGTGAGCAAATCCGCTCCAGGCGCGTATGCCGACCTAATCACGGTTATCACGTATAACAAGCTAATGCTAACAATATTAAACCGTTCGACTAACGCTCAACATTGCTTGCCGCTGAGCAGCCAACATTGTACACTTAATACCGCCGTGCTCCAATTAACTATCGTTTATCCGGATGACTAAAGATTAAATAACTCCCTTCGGATGTTACATACGTAAAACTTGTTAAATCATTTTCCAATATAATCATACAACATTAAAACTAATAAAATTGTTCAAAATTCTAGTTTAAATACTAAAACATTATATATACTTTAGAACACGTCGAAAAATGTATATGTGATAATAATAAGTCTTTCTGGCGTATGTTGGATGCTTGTCAAAACGAGTTTTACATAAAAAAAAATAGATAATCACACAGATATTAACACGATGAATGATGTTCTGTCGTGAAGCAATAATAGTTTCGTTGAGCTCCCCACCTTCGTAGCAAAAACACAAGGCGCGTTTAAATAAACCGGTAATAAAAATAAACGATCCTATTAGTCAGCGATGTCAAAATAAAACTCTGCATTTTAACTTGCTTGAATTATTGATCAAGATTTGTATAAAGATTATTATGTCGTGTGCTTTTTCAATAACTATTTCAGGATTAAACTCAACAATTATTTTCGTGAAAGTAAAACGTAGAAGATGCTGCTTATTGGAAGTTACATGTTCATACATTGTATTAATAGCTGCTATACTACTTGAACATACAAATGCATCAAAGTAAAAAAAATTATATAACCATGGTTAAGCCCGATTGCTGTTTTATTTATCAAATTAAGAATTAACTAGAAGTTGATCGAGACATAAGAGCTCAAACAGCGCCCATGCCACCATCCTATAATTTGTATATATGTTTTGAAGTAAATTTAAAAGATAGGCGCGAGTTATATTTACCTAATTCTGTTTCCTCTTTCATACACGTTGGAAATTTAGGACACCATCAGGTTTATTACATATTTTGCAAGTCTGACTAAAATAGAATATGTTCTGTTAACACTTTGTATCACCGATAATTAAACAACAGATTTTGTAGTATAGTTAACTACAAAAAGTGCTTTACGATGAAGATGCGACTGCTAAACAACGCATCACTTACATAATTGAGATAATACGTTTTAATGTTCTTTAAGTGTATAACTTAAATAAACTAATCTATTCTATTTTCATACAAATTGAGGTGGATTTATTCTCGAATGATAAAAAAAAGATGTTTGGACTGTGATCTAAAATAAAATAGGTAGCGAAGATAAATAATTTATAAGAATGAATGGTGTGTAAGTAAGCTTGCGATAGACGCGTGAAAAAAATATAAAGTGTGCACTATGAATATTTAGTACGAGAATTGTTTGTTCGTGACCTGAATTTTGTCTCGCATACAAAATTTTCTACGTTGCGATGATCCGCGCATTGTGAAGAGGTTGGTACATCCGTGAACTTTATGAATACTGGGACAGAAGAGCCGAAAATTATTAAAAAATGTATTAAACATCAGCGACGTTAAAAATACTTGCGTTATCTATATTACCCTAATAAATATTTATATTTTTAAACAACCTATATTAGGCAATCGATTGTATAAGGTTGCAATTTAATTTAATTTAATGTAGAGTAATACCATAAATTTAAATATTAATGTTATTAATTTGCATTCAGATATAAAATGTTTTTCATATAATTCGTATATATGGTCTTTGTGCATGAACATTTTATATTAAAATATACTGAAATATAATTTTTGCAAATGTAAAATCAATTCAGATATTTCATAATGCTGAAAACGATATTAGAACGATAAATATTTCACTTGTCAATAATTTTTAGTTGCTTTTATGCAAAGCACTACCGTCACGCGATATATTTTAAGTTTAATGATACATATAAAACTTCGAGTAAATTAATGTTTTTTTTTTTATATTTCTTACATTACAACTATTTGAATATTCGATTTACTTTAATACGTATGATTATATACATGAAGACAGCGAAAAAACTTTTGACAAATTAACTTACGTCATTTGGACTTCCTCAATCAGTTTTCGCATACATTTTAAAGTAAATTAAAATTTAGGCCTTCAAAAAATAAAACAGAAGTACTATCTATTAAGTCTGGATCAATGCATATATTATAGAGATATAAAAAATACACTTAAAGAATCTCACGATAGAGTAATAACAACCAATCATTTTAATATATTTTTTATACTTTTAATAGAACAACATGTATTGTGTAAATATCCCACACTATCTAATTAACGCCGCTTTGCCCCTAAAGAAACTATCTTCAAATCCTCTTTGAAAATCAGTGATTTTAAAGTATAATAATTTTCTCACGTGTTTAATCTTGTTTATATGCATTGGAATTTATTATTGTCTACGGTTCTAAGATAATATATAGATATATATATAAAAAATAATAATTTCTACCTCATTACATTGAGATTCAATCAATAATAACAACAATACCACGTAGAAAATGTTTTTCTAAATACGTTTAGTGTCTTACAAAATGAGTTTCTCGTGTTAATTATTTTGTGACGTATATATAATTTAATCATCATTTATTAAATTGACATTTAGGAAAATTTATAATATCGCTTATCAGTGTAGCAATTTAGAGTTATTCTAAAACGTGCTAAACATTGGTGGGAGGGGCTTGCATAACTGTAATTAATTGGTATTACAAATTACCGCTAAAATTGTGAGCTATTAAGTGTAATTAAGTCGATCGCTATACATAAATCGGCACATAAACATTTGACCGCAATTGCAGCTTAATAGTGACGTGCATAGTTCGCATTGTACGCTGTTTGAATGTCGTGACTGCGGGCAATAACAATTCTATTAAATTTCTCAATGCGACTTTGAATTAATAAACGTACGTGTAGCATATTTTACACTAGTTTTTATTAATATTTTGTAGTTGAAATTTAATTAAATTAAAGTCATTAGTTATTGATATTACCAGCAGGCCAATTTGTATATATTTAATTTATGTGTACCGGTTTTGATTGAACAAATGGCGGATCGATTAAAAAAAAACCCCAACAAGTGAGTATAAAGTTTTGCTCATACGATATGCAAATAAGACAATAAGAATTGTGATCTAGTGTGAGTAAATTATAGGTCAAAGTTTTATTTTTTCCCCCACATGTTTCCTGACGAGCTATAAATTTTACACTACTATTTTTATGAACATTGATAGATAAAACATTAAAAAAGTAACAATATATTTAATTGTATATATCTAGGTATACCTCGATATCAGTTTCATTCTTTGTCGGGGATGGCTTCGGCTTTTCTTTATCCGTTTTGGAAACGGCTGAAGCAGTTTTTTCTGTTTTATTATTTGTCACCGCTCCGTTACTTTCAATCTTGTGCTTGCCAGCTTTTTTCTTGCTCTCTTTCTTGCTACTTTCAGCAGCATTGCTTTTAGGATGCTCTTTGATCCTCACTATGGTAACTTTTAAAACTCACTAATTTAAATTCGTAATCACCGTTTCGTCACTTCACTAAAACAAACACCATCACAATACAAGATTCATATATTAATTAACGATTGTTTATATGTACCACATCTTGTGAACTTCACCACTTATTGTTGCGAAATTTGAAAACAATATCCACAAACATTCTGTGATAATCACAACAGTTCAAATCCAAAAAAAGATCACTGCAATCCTTGAGACACTGTAATCCAGAGAGAATTATATTGGATATGAGGGCGCGCGACGTTAAGCGAATTAAAAATAACGAACAGTTCGCGAGCGGGGACAAAGGAGAGTTGTGTCGCAGAAACGCGTGATGACACGTCGGCGACCGGAGCGGGAGTGCGGCGGTCGTCGCCCTGCGGCCCCCCCCCCATCGTGCTCCCCGCCAGCCCACCACCAGCGGCGTGGAGCAGCGCAGCGCCGCGCACGCGCCACCCGCCCGCCCATCGCTACGTTAAACATCGCTCGTGATACACGACACATGTAAACGGATTTTGGGAGCCGATACGTATTCACGTATTTGAAAGCTTTCATGACATTATTGAGAGGGACTTAGTCCCCGTTTACGTTTGCCATTGCTTCTTTATACTAGAAATTCTAATTTAAAAGCCTCAATTTATCGCGTTTTTACTATTTTTCTCGCGAAAAGTTTTCTATACTTATGTTTTAAAATAGTTACTTAATGATCAAAAATATGGAAACGAAATCGCGTTACACTAAATTAGATTGGAAAGTTGTCTGTCTATGTGTTTGCTTTGTCAAATTTCTTTTAGTTTAAAATAAATTTTTCATTAGTTTAGCAAAAAAGAAACTGTAAATGTTTTAAACGGAGCATTAACGTTTTACTTAAGCAATAAAGCTCATTTGAGAAACACGAATGTGTTTATTGATATTGTTTTAGAAAGTATTTTACGTATTTTTGATATGAATTTCAAAATTTTTTTCATTATTTTATTATTTTGACGAATCATTTAGATATACAAAGAAAATGCATTGCTGTCGAAAATATTGTAGAAAAACGCAAAAGAAATGAGCAATTTAAAAACGCTGAATTTAAAATATGTACTCTCCCCTACAGAATAATAATCCGGAAACATCTATTTTGGGAATAAAGAAGAACGAATGTACTTTTCCCCATTTCGAGGGGAGATTGAAGTCACAAGAAAAAGCTAATAATTTCTCTTAAAAATAAAGAAATGTTTATATTTTTATAAGAATAATAGTTTTTTTTATACATTAATATCAAATTATTAAATGCAATTAATTGAAAAATTTATCGGTAACCTTTTTCGATTATTAATGAACGACATTTAATTGTAAAGTGTGAATCACTAACGAAACACTCAAGATTATATACATTAGTCGTTACATCGTTTTTTTTCTTTAAGAATAACTAATTATTAAAAATGTTCTGGAAATAATAATAAAGGAGACCTTTTGTAATGCCACATCAGCTAATCTATACAAGATTAGATTTAGCTGTATCAATGTGACGCTCACTGAAAAAGATAATCTCATTGTAATTTTTATGTTCTACTTCATGGTAGCAGAAATTGTTACACGGGTATTGCTATCCCGCAAGTGATATATACCACCAATACTTATTTATTTATGTAACAATATAAGAGAGTATGATGTATTATTAAATAATAGTACTCAATTCCATTATCTAAGGCACTAAGGATTAGAACTTGAATAAACAAACTACAGTTGATAAGTGAGAACTTCATAAATCATGTATAATCTTACTGCGTCTTTCGTAAGCTTCGTGCGAGGATTACTTCCGGTATTGATTACGCAAATTGAAAACGGCTCGCTTCCCTCGCCAGCGATTTAATGATGCAATAATCGACGTTTTATGCTTATCGATTTAGCCTTTCAGTTAAGAATGGTTCAATACATAAATTAATATTAAAGCAATGTCACTAGCATAACTGATGCAATTTACTGAACCAGGATGTTGTGCTACATAACGACATGATTTGTTAACCGCCGGCTTGTTGAGTGACAAAAGTAATTAACACTTACGATACACCGGAGTGTTGGTTTACGACGGTCGACCCTCGGGGCCGCGGCTTCTAATGAGAGAGGGTAAGCGGCTCGTCAAAATTCGACGCCATTTTACCGACCATTAATTTTGCCTTTTTGTCAAACAACATTCCGGATGATGAAGTTAAAAAAATACACCACAAGCTGTTTAATTAAACATTATGCATAATATTATTATAATACGATTATACCTAGTCCGGCCATAAGTTCTGTTACAGATGAAAATGTATTTTTCTTTAATGAAGTAATGTAATATTATTAAAATATATACCTACATATTTATTAGTCTCGGCAAAAAAAAATAATATTTTATTCAATATGGCCACCTTTGGTTTTTATACTGGCTTTAATCTGTTGGGTCACGAATCTATGGATTTACGCACTGTTTCCAAGGGAAATTTCGCAACTGCTTGCTCCAAAGATTTTTTAAAAACTCAATGTCGCCGTGTCGTTTAGAGCAGGCCATAACCTCCAAAACTGACCATAACTTGAAGTCTAAAAAGTTGAGGTCTGGCTTAGATGAGGGCCTGTATTCATTTCTTATGAAGTCCGGAACGTTGGTTTTAAGCCAGACTTGGGTAGTTTGCGGCTTGTGACGAGGTACAAAATTCTGCTGGAAAGTCCACGGTATATTTTTAAAGTGTATTGCTGTAAGGTTTCACGACATGATCCAAGACTGTATCTTGATACATTTTGGCCGATCTTTTCACTCCTTTTTCATCAAAATGTAGTTTTGTGACTCCTAGATAAGACACGCTTTATCAAACCATCACTGACGCAGGATCATGACCACGTTGTACCTTTCCGACCACTTGAGCAGCTTCTTTAGAACTATAAGCGTACACTTTATCATTTTGTTTATTGTAGTGTTCGTCCATCGTGAAAATTTTTTCATCGGTAAAGATGATATTTTTGTTTCACCTGCGTATCGCGACACAGAATGCGTTATGATCGATCGACTCTCTTTAATTATAAAGATTGATTTAGGGCATGTCCTGTACATCGACGTTAAGCACCGTGCTATCAGGTTTTGTTTTATAATACGCGACAGAGTCCTAAGGGGAATCTTCATTTTTCTCGATAAGATTTTTTGCTTCCTAATGGGCTTCCGACGAATTCTGGCTTTAACAGCATTAACAGCTTTTATAGTTCTAACAGCACGCGGCCGCACCGATTTTTTCTGGGCTTCGACAGAGGACGTGTTGTTGTATCTGTTGATAGTACGACATACGAACATACGGCTGACACCAAGCTTTTGAAGTGTGTGGAATATGACCGACTGCTCCATACCCACTTTGTGCAAGGCGATTGCTGCAATCCTATTTTCTTTAACACCCCAATCCATATTGTGATTTGATAATGAACACGAAAAAATATGTGAAATGACGCAAAATCGAAGGTAGTTTTTAAAATAATATACGTGTTTCAAATTCAAAATATTATACAAAAAAAAAAGTTGAAAAAAAAAAAGTTTTTATGTAAGAGTATTTATGGCCAGACTAGTTATTTTGTAATGAATGAAATAGACAAAATTGTGATTGAAATGGATAATTTAGAAAGAGAGAAATAATTATCACAATTTTAACATGTTATTAAACTGTAACGCTAAAATTCTTTTTACTGTGTTTATATTTTATTAACATATTATAAACCTTTACAAGAACATCATGTATATGGAATAAAATAAAAGTGAATAAAGAGAGGCATGTTGTTGAAATTGTGAACGACAGCAAACAGGGGCGCGCGATATGAAAAGAGAGATATTGGGGAATCACATAACGATCGGCGGATTTATTTCGAACCTCATTCAATTTGCGGTGAGCGTATTGCTGAATTGTTTTCCAACTCGTATTATCGTGTAAACCTCAATTTGTGATAAATTCACGTTTCAATTAATTTGTTTAACACAATGTAGCTTTAAAGGTCTCCTGTTATGCGAACAAATAATATATCAAATGGAAAGAATAGAAAGTATGCATTGATGATTCGAAAGTGTTACATCAATATACACCAGGACATACACAAAGCCCCTCAACAAGTAGATATTACACAAAACATATTAATGGAATCGTGACTCGACGCGACGCTGAGCGAATAGTAACTAGTAGTATAAGACATAGAAAGATATGTTGCTCACATCGCAACCTTTTCTTAAATTCGGAAAATATTTTTATTAGGTTACATATTTTAACAGAAAATAACTTATGGCACATGAACTAATGTTGGAATTAAGAAAAGTCACTATATAATAATATGCGTATTGGCCCGTCTTATTGCTAAAAGCGATATCTTCAAAACAACTTTTGGATGAAAAACATTAAATAAATTTGGTGTGGGTTATTAGCTACTTTATGACATAAAATAACAATATGAATAAATGGATGTCATATACATTTTAATATTTATTACTGCACTATTTCCTAAAGAAATACTTACGTTGCTTAAAATTATATATATAACTAATATAGTATGTTGTTTATGTAAAATAAACGAGGTAAACAAGTATTAAGTAATTGCATAAACGGTATGGTTTAACTGTCAAATTGAACGATGGAAGAATTTGTCTTGCGTGTAAACAAATCTCAGTGGAGTCTATTAATATTCCTACGTGAAACGTATAAGTAAACTAGATTATTTGAGTGTTGAAATGTTCTATCAACGGTTTTCTATTGTATATACTGATAACTCTAAACTTAGTAGTAGTAGGTACTTAGTACTTAGTAGTAGGTTTAATACCGACATGGGACTACAATTTTTGTTGGCTAAAATTTAAAATCTTGCTTTATTTTTTTATGTTGAATAAATAAATATATTTTCACGAATAAGTATTCTTTATTTAACAGTTAAACTTTAAAACTAGCTTTTATAGAGATCAGATGGATAATAATACTTATTACCTACGATTGCTTTACCTTGTAAAGATATAATATTACCGTAAGTTAATCATTTCTGTCAGGAAGAATTGAGATTGTTATTGATCTTCCTTTTTAGTCTTTAATTAACTCCAAGATGGATATATCACCAAAAAGTCCCAAGCCAAAAAGGTTTAGCTCCTCGTTCTTGATAAGAACAACGAAGGAGAAGGAACAACTTGCTGGCGTCAATGTTCCCGCCATCCAAATATGACGTGATTGATGCTTTCAAGAATAAACTGTTTCTATATTAGTGTGCTTTACCACCACCAATCACATTACTACTAAACACCAGGTGGAGTTACGTTCAACCACTAACATATATGAAATTAAAAAAATATATATATATTTCTTTCATTAATCAAAGTGTAATTAGGGAAATGAAATAAAATGTTGTATAGGGCTATTTAAAAATTAAATAGTACAATTTCGAAAAACAAAATCCAGCAGCCGCGTGTTAATATTTGCTTTCAGCGACAAACAGCGTGTGGGGTGTCGGGGTGCGAGGGTGCGCTGCAGTCGGCGATGCAGCAAGGTGACATAAAATTTTCAACGACTGCGTCGAGTATCTTCCGGCATTATCTAGCTGTTTGCAAGTGCTCCAGCGCTCCTCATGTATCTTTTGAATAAAAATTCTCTAGTGTAACATTGTTTCCGCGCGCTTTTGCGAGCTCAGTTTCACGCGGTGCGTTTTTACGACTTGTTTAACGCACCCGACTTCTCGTGCAATTTGTGACGGATAAAAGAATGTTTTTAAATTTAATTTTTTTCCATGCTCTTTGTAAGAGCTACTACTGCATCGTGTTAACGTATAACCTGTACAAAAATTTTATATTTTGTGAAAGTGCATTTCAAGCTTACCGAAATTACAGTAACTTAAAATATTTTCTTTTCTTTACTTTCACTCGAGATTATTTACGTTCATTATAATAAAAAGTATGAATGACGATCAAATTAAGTTATGTTAGCACGTAGATCTTGATTTACTTTTTTCAATTAATAAAATAAAAGTAAAAAAATACCATTTTGGATCATTAATTGTATTGAATAATTGCAGGCTTATGTTATGACTATTCTCTGTTGATATATAGCACATGCAAGCAAGCGATGTAATTTTGACAACTCATCTGATATAAGGTTCGCGAACCCGGGCCCATAACCTAATAATTATGACTACATGAGGAAATATAACTTCATTAGGAATAATTCTTAATAATTTATCAAATGATTTTTCACTATAAATATCCTTTATATTAAATAAAATTTAATAAATATTTGTACGTTAAATATTTGTAGAAAATAGTAAATTAATATTTCATGATAAAAACAGGAAATCTTTAGACCACGTTATAATTAAAACATCTTTATTTTATTCGTAACAAAACAAAAAACGTTAAATTCAAAACATCTTTATGACTTGTATAAACAAAAAGTGAAAAGAGGATAATAGGAACGAAAAAAGAGCAAGTAGGTAAATATGGCGACGCGCCGTTGAGAGTGCCGAGACAAATAAGTGGCTGGGGATAGAAGGTTGCGATGGAGGGGGGAGAGACGGTTACTGACAATCTCGTTATAGATGTGAATAAATAATGAGTTAGCATTAAACTCGCCTCTCGCACGAGGGGGCGATCGCGCCGCCTTTGTTGCCGGCGCTGTACCGCTCCCGGATTACGCCCGCCGCAAGCTCAATTTATTCCGCTAATCGAGCTTCACCTTGCCCCGCGTAAATTAATTAACTTCCACTGAAACTCCGAATGTGAGATTCTCAGATCAGTTATTCACGACCCAAGTGAACAAACGTAAGTTTTCGTAGTGTTTAAACATTTTCTATTATGTTATTAATGCATTGCAAATATAAATTAATTGGCTGAATAGTGATATAATAAATAATATCATAATCTGACTTTTCTTTATAATAATCCTAGAAAACAATATAAAATAGATTTTGTAATATTGATGAGGTACAAATAATAAAATATGATTTCAACATTTTTCAATGCGTTTATCACAGACAAAAAAAATAGTGATTATATTTGGTTAACGTTTTATCTGGGCAAATATAGTTTCTGTAATAAGTTATAAGAGGTGTAAGGGGTCCCCGCAAAACAACTCACGGGACCCAAGGTCCCGCAAAACAACTCACGGGACTCAAGCCAACATCACCTGTTTGAGGTGCACCCTGCTAACCAAAAAACGACTCTCTGGCTCCCACTTAACCGCATTGGGCCAACATGATGGGAAATTAACTTAAATCCTCCCCATATGAACCCCTACAAAAGAGTGCTTGGTGTCCGGCGATGCGAGCAGCGCAGGACTGGTCGATGTGGGGATCTTTGGGGGAGGACTATGTCCAGCAGTGGACGTCTATCGCGCTGATGATGACAAGTTATAAGAATTAAAAAAAAACTAGAAATTTATTTTTCAGTCACATTACATTTGTAATGATATTTTATTCTTTATCTGTTAATAGATCGATAGATTAGTTAAAATGAAGACATGAGTAGTGGCATATACTAGCCAGGTGGACACGTTCACTGTAATGTTCTCGGCGTCTGCCAACAAAGTTATTTGTAACACTTGACAGCATCGATCAACCCAACCCACTTACTGATACAACAATTTGTCGTATGTCTGAATAAAACAAACTAATAAAACATTGTCCATAGACAAAAGTGATTATATTGTTCTAAAATAAACTAACTCTGCTCGATGGCAACGGATAAAACAGAATGCGATTTAAGCTCGTAATAACGGCGTCATTTGAAACAAACGTTAACAATCAACCCAGTTATAAACACGAGAACTAAATGTTAAAATTAATTCAAGAGAAGCAAATAAATTTTGGTGTAACGGACAAACAGCACAGTCGTTTAAGCTCGCAGCTATTTCACTAACAAAGCATTGCATAAGAGGATCCGGTCAAAGAGAATGAGAATTTCGCCGTGCGCTTTGTGTGCGAAATTGAATTGTATGTCATACATAACGCATTCTGTAAGCTCAAAGGGAGTGTGTAATTGCTATCTGGCGGCTCCATTTAAATTGTATCCGTGGAAATCAGCGTTAAGCATGTGGATGGGAGGCGCGGCGGTACCCGTTCGCGTTCGCGTCGCAAATCGCGGGCCCATCCACTCGCAACGTACTCGACTTGGTCGCTTGCCAGCCGCCTTGTTTTATCGCATTCGTAAACTATTTGGCACCTAAATAATGTTTACATAAAACAGATATAGAAAAATCATATTGTCGTATATCTCAATGTGTCATCCACCAACATACCCCTTACGTGAGCTATGATTGTTATTAGGATCCGAATGATATGTCTTTGTAGTAAATTATATAGGAGTTAATATTTGATAAAAGTCTTAATTTAATTTCATCATGCTATATCTGATGTATTGATAAGAAAATAATTAACAATTATTAAAAAATTATCTGTCCTAACAATCATTTTGATAGTTTTCCCTTTGCTTACGGTTTGAAGAGGAATAATTTGACTTCGTTAATAATGTTCTTTTAATTTAATAATATAATTTAAATGCTATCAGATAAACTAAATGTATTGAAATAACAAAGTGATACTTAAAGCAAAACTCTTCACGGAAGCCAACAAGTTCACTAATAAAATAATAACATCGTATATAACGGGCACAACAAACCAAAAGAGATAAAGAGAAAGCGTAATAAAAACAGTGCAATTTTAGGGGTATTTTGTCGAGGTTATATCCATAAACTGAGCAGAACGAGGGTGGCCGCCCGTCGTCACCCTCGCCTCCCACAGTGGTGGTGAGTAATGAATAAACTCAAACTCGAGATTCTATTTTATTTAATTTTTCGATGAAAGTAAGCGTGTTGTTATTGGACAATGAAAACTGTGATTTACTTTATTTTTGTATTTGTTTTACGCTTTGAGTTACTAGGTTATGTAATAAATTTTTTATGTAATGGTGAATTAGTAAGTACACTTGTCATTCATTTTAAAAACATTAGACCAATTTCGTGCCAACTTCAATGTAATTGTATGATTTATGTTTTAATGAGTGTTAAATGTTATAAACTTTATTTTAAATCTAATGCTAACAAACAAGCTTAATTTAATTCATTATCAAAACGATTTAACTAATTATCCTGTTAACTGTGTTTGAACATGTTATTGGGCAAATTTTACTTTAGAAACTAATTTAATTAAATCTTTCTCGTTCTGAAATATATAATTTATTTTAAACTAAAAATATTGAATATGAAACAGCTAATTATTTAAAAATTTTATTCTATAAATGGAAAGTGCAGAAATTTTTCCTACATAAAAGTAAATCTAAAACGTTTCCGCGCAACATGAGAGCCGTAAAGCGCTGTAGAACAAAGGTATTAAAGCGAATTTTCAAGCTCGGTATACAGAGAGCGACGCAGCGGCAACGGCACCGCTAACTCATTTTGTTTGCTCTTTGTATAAAAATGTAGTTTGTTTCATAGCGTTTGCCGAGGGTCCGCTGGCCGCAGGTTTCGTTCCGTATTACAACAGCGGAAATATGGAAATGGGCAAATGCTCTTTTCGGATAAAGGTAAAACAATATTGTTGTTTTAGAAAAAAAAAAAACTATTAGAATATTATTGTACTGTTTCTAGCAATATTATGGAAACGTAAAATTTTGCAACCACTTTTGTAGAGTATATAATTTAAGATTATTATGTTTTTTTCCTAAACATTCTTTTACACATTTGTTACACAGATTTCTATATTTTAAGTTATTTAATAATACTAATTCCTAAAACTTCAACACTTCAACTTTACAGGCGACGGCAATCAGGACCGAAACTAAAGAGCAAGCTTTATTTGCAATGAAAACATAACGTTGATACTTCGTTAAACACATTATGAACTTGAGTTTTACAATACATGCGACGAGGAGTTTGCGAACTTATGCCTGTGCACATGCCATACTACGGTGGAGAGATTCGTTACTGCTTGCTTTGAAATAAATTTACATAGTAACGTGAGCCGAAAATAAATAGGGAAAACTGAGCGTAACGACGGCGTGCAATGAGCCGGAGCGTAAAGTCGCTTCAAGGCGAAGTATAAAACAACAAAGTGTTGTGTGCATCCATCTCTGCATAAACAGGGGGATCGATCTCGCACAATGCACGTTAAGTGCTTTCAAGTAATACTTTATGATCTATACTGGTGGTACGTCTCTGTTAACGGAGACCGTCCGGGTGCCACCATAGCTTCTATTGTTGCCGCCAAACAGTAATGCGCCAAGATTACCATGTTCCGGTTTATAGCCAGTGAAATTACTGAGGTAACGAGATTTATCGTCATATGTTACAAGGCGAAGAGCACAATGTTGTCAAATGTATACCAATTTAGCCACCGCTGCTTCGTTATTAGTAGCCGTATCAGTTATTATCAAATGAATCGACCGTCTCGTTGCTTCGTCAGATAAAAAACAATTAAGTTAAAAGCAAATAAAAAGTTATTATATGTGTAATATGTTATATATGTTAACTAGTGTTATTTTAATCCACTGTAAACTTAAAACACTAAAAACATTTAAATGTAAAAGCAAAGATAAAAAATCTACAAATGTAATTATTTACAAGTTTCGAAAAGGCGGGTAAGCAATCCATGACGACTCATGAATAATAAAACTATAATGACGTTTTGTGGTACTGGTAACAAAAGAAAATAACAAGTTTTTATGCAGCTAATTATAATTAAATAGATTATGGCAACCACATATAAATGTATCAAAAAAATTTTTTTCGGTGAAGTTAAATTTTTAACTAAATGTTATAATTAAGTAAATTCAATAAATTATGACTTCCATATTATTATGTTTATTTTACAGGAATATACAAGAAAAGTTATTTGTTTACCAAGGTGCATATTACTCATCGCGGAATGTTGCACTGTACGATTTTTTTTGTAAAAGCAATTAAATTCTGTTTGACGGGGACAGGGGTTAAATACATCATTGAAAAAAGGACTCGTATCGCCATAATTGACACACACGGTGGTGTAAAGGAACCGACCCGATTTAGTATCGCGAGACCGTCGAGTTAATGAGATAAACACGAGTCGAGTGCAAAAAGCGCTTTAATGAGCTCGCGAGAACGTACATTAGCGATATTACACGAGGGCCCGCGCCGGACCGGTTCCACCAGCTCTGGTATCCATTAAAACCTCATTTCAATCTCTTTATACGTTTTGAATACTAATTGAATTAGAGCAAGCGCCCCACTTGTGATACTTTCCTTTCACATATTCTTTACTGTGTTAAATCCTATTAAGATTTCAGTCGCGTGGGTTGTCCCGGAAGTAAAAAGAAAATATATTTTTTTAACTTTCTGCATCAAGCTCTGATTATTATTTTCCATTTGAGACCATACAGTTGTAAAATGAGTTATTATCGCTTTTCTTCAATTTTATAATAAAGTCTTATAAAAATGTTCCATTGTACCATGTGTACAAATGTTATTAAATCGGTTACAATGTCTACTGTTTAAATGCGACAAGCTAAAAGGTTAAGTTATAAAAATCAATAGTAAGAAAAACTTAAATGTGTTAATGCGCACGACATGATATATTATTACTTGTGTTAATATTTGTTCACATCTGGTGAGTATACTTGAGGCGTATTACATCTTTATAATAGCAATGTGAAGAGGTACTGGCGTGCGCAATTTGTCACGGCAGTCAATTAAAAGCACTCTGACAGCGTTGTACACAACTCGACAACCGGTTATTAATAGATGGTTATATTGATAAGTGGTACAGATTAAACAGTATTTAGAAATAAGTTATAAATCAAACTTCATAGATATTACTTGGGGTAACGAGACCCGACATCTATGTCTTAAGGCGGCGAGCACAATGTGGTGATATGTATAACACCTTAAGTAGCGCCACGTTGTTATCGACGGGCGGATATTTTAATGGACAGTGCAAGCCCTTTTTTTTTTCAGAATTAACTGGTCATAGGTCATAGTTGCCGGAGACAGCCTAGATAGGTACTATCGCAACACCCCTTCCTCCGCTATATAGTAGTGTGCAAACATATCTGTTTCGGTTTGAAAAGCATTATAGCTAGTGAAATTACTGAGGAAGTAAAACAACATCTTATATCTTTAGGCGATGAGAGCAATGTGGTGTAGTGTATAACATCCTAAGTAGTGCCACGTTGTTTAGGATAGGCGTAAGATATACCATCCGGTGAACATCTCGCTCGTCCCCTTGTGGAATAAAAAATAAATTGAAACATGGCATTCATATCGATAAGGATAAATACGAAGAGCAATACTTTTAAGCTCAATTAAAAATGATATCATAACCACAATGCTGACGTGAATCGTTCTGAAAATGGCAATTTATAATAGTTTTAACTCGTCAGTGCATTCAACAGCTTTAAAACGCAACGCAAGCACTCGTCTCGCGCTAAAACGAGCAATTAATCCAGCAGTCGCACGCTCCAATGGTTCAGGTCTCTGATGTAATATCGAGGAGCCCCGGCGCGGCACTGAATGGACCTATATTTACATTGATAATATAATAGTCCGACGAAGAGTTAAACTTACTAAGTTAAACTTACTAAGTTAAGTTTACTTTTATTTTTCAACGAAATAACTGTCATTAAAACCATAATCATAGTCATTTGCTTGTGTGTATTGGTTATTTTCATATATATAAGTGAGTATAAATAATATCACATTGTTATATTTGTAATATATGATCTACACTAATTTTACAAAGAAAGTACACGTTAAGAATGTTTAAAACAAAGTTTTCTAAAGCTCTGTCTCATTACCCGGTAACCCCTCTACCTGCCGGGCTTTCCCGTCTCCCTCCGGATCGTCTAACTTAGATTACTTTATAATAATTCTCTGAAATTTCTCTCCAGACGGAATTCACAAATTGGCTTTTGTCACGGAGTTGCTAAATTATTAATGGATTAGAACGGTTAGAGTTATGAGAGGATAGACACGGCCACTTTATCAAGACGTCGTCGCATGCTTATTTTCGCTGCTCCTCGCCGCTAACGATCAACAACAATTTACGACATAAATAACGAGCGCTGAAACTTGAACAGTTACTTCTTATCTTTCGCCGGCGGACGGATCCTCGTTCTACTCGCAATTCTTGATATATTTTATGCTTTTAAAAGCCAAGTGTCGTATAAAGACATAATTCTTTAGACATTAACATAAATATATAAAATTTCTCCGAGTAAGAAAATTTACAAATCAGATAAGTGTCTTTACTTATGTATAACGAACAACTACTTTCTTTTTCCAATGCTCTTATTTAGTTCGAGAAAATTTCTCAGTGAAGAATTCCCTTATAATAATAAGAAAACGATCAAGGACATGTAAGGACGAGCAGAACAAAATATTAAAGAAAAAGTAAATGAGACGTCATGCCAACCAATCTGTTAGAGATGGTATAGAATTAAGCAAGTTGAATTAGAGTTATACTCGCTCCAAAAAAGGCACGGATGTGATAATCTCTTTTAATTGAACTAAACAAAAAGGAGGCAGTATGCCGTTTGGACTTGAAATAGACGTTGAAATGTGAATCGTTCGGGCGAGCGCGCGCGCTTCATATAAAATATTCTATTGAACTCGCCGTTGGCTAATTATGTCCCGTACGCAGTGGATCGCATAAACGTGAGCAAATGTTTCTCTCGTAAACATTCAGTGCTCGTTTTAATTAATTTAATTGAATTGATTAATTAAATTTCAGTTCCTAATTTAAGAATATTAAAAAGTAATGTGAAAAAATAAAAACTAAACACCCAACAAATTCTTGCCATAGTTTTTTTAATTGTGTTTTTTATAAAATTAAATAGTGTTATTCTTATAAAACGACTCATGAGGACGGTACTACTAATATCGTGAAAATTACTTTGATTGCGGAGTTAATTCATGAGTTGACCCATTTTATGGTTTGAGGTGACGTGAATGTGGACGCGGAGCGCCGCAAGAATTATTTACCATTCCTAGGGAACATGGTACGTCTTCACATTGTTATGTGAAGTAAAGCAGTATCCGAAATTTCTCTATCAATAGGAACATAAGTTAAATATTAAAAAACCCGCCGAGCGAGCACGCACGAACATATGAATGCAAATAATACAGGTATCGTTCGTCACACCGCCCCAAGCCGCAACACAGTGGCTTTACTAAGCTCTCAGATTGCTTCAGTGGTTAAAGGCGCTTCGCACTCAAAGCACGTTGACGCGCGTTTATCAGAGCGAAAGCTCACACCGCAGCCAGGCGCAGTGACAAACGGAATCGCAGAGTGCATCCCGAGTGAACCGCTGATCCGTCGAGAGATATCTCGACCCCGGCGTCGAGTGCCACCACTCACCCGCCTACGGATAATTACGGCTCTTTGATAAGGCATCTTTGTTCTCTATATGTTTCCGAAGTGGCAACAATGTTTTTTTTTTCACCTAAAGCGTTTTTAATGCAAATCCAGTATTTAAAATTTAATTATATTTAATTGATAATGTTAATGTCTTGTTATTTCAACACTGCAAATTAATTTTAATGTTGTAGTTTTTGCAGAATATTTTTCATCGACAATAAGGCAATTAAATGTTAGCAAAAACAAAATATTATTTTTAAACAAAAATATTTTTTTGAATAATATTTAACTGGAGACTAAAAATGCAAAGGATGCGAGAAACAATTTTAACTTTGCTTCGCTGCAAGTTGGTTTCAAGTCGAGCGTGTTTGTACGAGAGAATAATACGAATCTCGAAAGTTTGCAAGCAGGAAAGCTTGTGGGCGATAAACGGGTGGTGAAGTGCAGGGTGGAGGCGGCTTGTTATTACACCCTCTCACCTACGCAAGGGGTTTCTACTCAGAGCCGTACTACACTACTGTCGCACAAGATTAAGACGCTCCTCGCTTCACTGTTAGCGCCCGAGATTCCATTCTACTCTCATTCTCAATGACTAAGTGTTGTGCTCTCTTCTTTCTCTTTTTAATATAAAGCGATCAATAATAGACTTTCTTTAAAGATAAGTAATTGGTAAAATGTTTCGGAATTTGTGAACAAAGAGTTAAAATTTTAAGTAATATTTGTAAATAATCGATCAATTTCATTAGATTGGATAAGAGTGCAGTATACTGATGTTTTAGTTTTAAATCAAATGGTTAAAAGAAAATAGGATTGGATGGAAGATGTAATAAGTTTAACTAAACAGTTGGAGGTATTATCATTGGCCAGGAGTAAAGAACAAAGAAAATGGTATACGGCGAACGTACGAGAGTACTTTATAGGCGCGTAAATATGTTTTATATCCTTCCACTGTCTGTTATACACTGGCGCGCCGGCCCCATCCCTCCTACAGCGGTTCCACCCCGCCTGAGGGTTGCCTCGCTCTCGGAAATGCCGAGCTTTAATAAAACATATATTTTTCCGAGCGAGGAAAATACTGGGGAAACTCGCAATTTGTTCTTTCACTTTATGCTCGTTTACAAGACAAAAGTGGAACATTCCAGAAACATTATGTTAATCACGTAGTTATGTACGCAGTTTATTGTAATATATAAAGTACATATTATGAGTTTTTTATTTGGATTTACGACCTAAATCAAGAATTCAGAAGGTGACCGTAGTTGTAGTGTGCGGTAAATGTTAACTAAGCAAAATTCGCATGTACATTATAGTAATATTTAATGGTGACATAATGACACTTATACCGCGTAACTCGGCGATTTGCGGTTGTAATCGATTTATGGCGGCGTATACGATCACTATGGAAAAACAACTCTGCAATTTGCAATGTAATTAAAATACTCATTATAGTTGTAAAATATCGTCATGGAGTTCAATCTTCAAATTGAAGTTTGACGATGAATACGTGTAGAGATGTTTTTGATGTTATAAAGATAAAATCAAATGTTTTTATAGTTATCATATATTAATGATATAATAAAAACTTTTCGATACCAGGTGAAGTTCAAAGGGATTCGTTGAATGTAAATTAATTTAGCGTAGCAAGTTAGAAACCAAGTGGACAGTCCAATGGCCACCAGTGTACTACAACAACTTGAAATCATGTTAATAAATGATAAGCATTACTTAATATACGGGTAACTTAGATGAAAAGTTTAAAATCAAATCAAACTCAATAAAATTGATCATAGTTGAAAGTTGATAAAACAGAAGTACCAATTAAGATAATGTTAGAAACAAATTTATATTCTGATTCAGCGGGCGAGATTAAATTATTTTCTCAGTGGTTTGAGCATTACAAAGAGTCGTAACCGTCTGTTGAATAAGAGGGAACGAAGAAACTTTACGTGTTTGAGAGAAACCGCGTTCTCGCCGCCAGACTCCGCGCCATAAAATATTACACTAAATGAAAGAAGCTCTTTCAATTAACCGAGGCAGGTTTGCGTAAGGTAAATTCCGCTAAGAGGCGCCCGCTACTGCGCGGATGGAAATATTTCTTTTTGCCATATTGTTCTCCGTTATGTTTAAACGCTTTAAAGTCATCTTTGAATTGATATTTAAAAATTGTTTTTATTATTCTGATAAACGTCGAGACGAGCGGGACGTTCATCTGATGGGGCCTCACGGGATGCTTGCCCATAACAACCTGGCGTTAATTAGAATGGTATACATAGCACCACAATGTGATCATCACCTATAGACTAAGATGTAAAATCTTACTACTTTAGTAATTTCATTAGCTATAGCGTCCTCCAAACCGGAACACAGTAATGTCAACCATTACTGTTTGGCGGCAAATATAACAAGCGTTGATACCTACTTAGACGGTGTCCGGCAACAGATCTCTACCACCAGTTAGTTATTAGTAACCATTTACATTGTTTCTGAATTAGACAGGATTAATCTAAAGAAATATATTAAGTGACAACAAGAATAACAAAGTTTCGTAGAAATCAATTTATATTCATGTTTTTATTAATGCCTTCCCATTTATCCTTTAAACGATTTTGGGTATCGCAGACTGCGCAACATTGCCTCAGCTCTAATCGTGTAGAAGTGATATGACAACTGATGAATGATGATGAGCTTTATGCTCACATATTGGAAACCACTTATTATTAAACTATCACTTTAACCAATAACTTAAAGAACAAGGTATTTTTGGTTCAAGTGAAGAAGTCCAAATTATTTGGTATTACGTAAAAGTCAAGAGAAAGTTGCCTAAAGCGCCTACTAAAAGGTTAGTGTCTTTCGTAATTAATTTAAATTTATTAATTAGCGAAACAATAAAGCACATAATTTTTCTTTATTTTTATACAACAAAGTGACGAACGAGCCGTTGACATGATGGTAAATAATAGGCGTCAGTTAAGATGATATACACAACATCACATTATGTTCCTCTCCTCGAGACGTAAGATGTTAAATCTCTTTACCTTAGTAATATACTGTAACGCTTTTCAAACAGAAACACTGTAATGTTTGTGCACTACTACTGAGTACGACGCACTTGCACATTAATACTGTACTTAGTTTTAGATTTATCATGTTTTTCTTACAAAAGATGAACAGTTCATAACTTTTATATTTTTCCATATAGTCATAGTTAAAATTCACGATTTTACACCAAAGCATTGGCTTATGTGAGAAAATTTTAACTTGATAATTTTCCTGCATTTAACAAGAACAATAATTTCTAAACAATTTTTGCATTAAATAATGTTCTTAAAAAAGATGCAGGAGTAAAAAGAACATCCGCCGCAAGTTACGAACAGGGGTCCAGTGGGTTGTGGTTAGACAGGGGTGGTCAAGCACGACTCCCGTTATTGTTAAGCTAATAACAGAGTTAGCCAGGTTTTGTTGAGATTGGAGCCGGGCTTCTGCTCATATTGCTATGATCGATAACAGTAATATGCTTTTAAGAAAATTGCAGTCGGTGTTGTGTAACAGGCGAATTGAAATACTATTTTATAACAAAAAAAATAACAATGAAAAATGTTTTATTTAACATACTGTTCATAATTATCTTATATGGTACCGCCAAGATAATAACTGAATAGTAACTACATTAGCATATCAAAGCGCGGACATATTTGAGTTGGAGCTCTAATATTATAAACAGCTTCGTAAAGGTTCTTATAGTCTACTGGATGTAAGACCTTAACATGATGGACTTCATGAAATTATAATAGCTTAATGCACGTTTTTGGTGTTACATGGCCAAAATTAAGTATATATACAAAAAATATTTAAGATAGCAAACATACATATAAGGAATACAGTAAAAGGGTCAAGGTTACCGTGCAACGATGTATATAAAAATTACTTTACAGGTATGTTTTTTTAAAAACATTTTATTCTTTTCAATGATGTTAAAAATAGTTATAGCAGTGTATAACGGTAGGTTAAAATTTTATGAACAAAAAGTTTAAAAACAGTTCACATGAACATCGGTCGCCGCTAATTTAGATTGTATGTCTCTGTCTCTGTCTCTCTTACTCAAACGAATAGTATTCGGATGGCACCACCGGCAGTCTCCAGGGATAATTTAATTAAGCAACATGGCGCGACTGAAACTGATTTCCTCCTCAAACATCCATTAAACGGTGTTACTGTTCCACTTAATTTAGATTGTTTTTAACAAGTCTTCGTAGCGAACAAAAACTGTTCGTTATACTAATTATAAAATTAAAACATTTCTTTATAACAAATTGTTATGGTGCTTTTGTTTGAAGACTTGGATTTTCGTTATTTGCTAAGCGACGAGAAGTATAAGACTTCACTTGATGATAAGTGGTACGGTACCCTGCTTAACAATGTGGCTCTAGTCATGATGTTTACACTATTTGCATTGTCCAAGTTACCTTCTGGCAGACGATATTTTAAGTAATTTTATATCATTATTTATGGGCCTTGTTGAAAGCTGTTTTTGTGTGTAATAAACATAAGAAGATTTTTAGATATCTTTAGAATCATTAGTAGCAAAGAGAGGTTCTCTGTTGCACATAGGTCTTATATAAGGATCTCTATAGCGATCGTTCATGGGCTATTCTCCCCCACCACTATTGTCCTAATTTTACCAACTTTATATTAGTAATCATTAGGCCGTGGAGTCCAGGTCCGTGAGTCCGGTAACATGAATTTTATCAAAGAATGAATATATGTATGTATTAATATTCACTTTTTCCCTAAACGGTAAGAATGTTAGCAATTACATCAAACGGTGTATATCGAAGCTTTTGACAATATTGTAGTGTCAGTAGTATGTAGCACAGTAGTTAATATAATGTTTAATTACGGACACTTAGCGACTGCGCCAATCTTGCAATTAGGAAGCAGTGCGGCGGCGCGTAATCAGCGCCCTTTGCAAAGTCGACACGCGCCGGAGAGCGCTCCACGTTTACAACTCGAGCTTTTCACTCGCATTTCACAACCTGTTGACGAGTTAGTTAAGCCCCTACAACGTGTACGGTCCGCACAAAGAGAAACTTGCTAACCCCCTCAACAGCAACCCAGCGAGACTGACCCGCTTGCTAAAAAAAACGCTCGACATATTCCACGCTTTTGCTATTCGTTTATTACTAATGTTCAAGTAGTAGTTTAATAAAAAATACTGTAAAATTTTGTTATATAGTGGTAATAAGTAATTTTCAACCCGTTCGTTTAAACAGCTTTATTTTATAAATTTCTTAGTCTTTCAACAATTTTCCACTATATAAAGTTTTATGCTGTTATAATTATGAGATCATTTTAATTATTTTAATCTAAAGTTTTCAGTGATATACTACTGTGCAGCGTCTTTACATTTAGTTAATTTATCTCAATTAGCATCAATCAATACATTTAACTCAAAATTAAGATTTCCGTATTTTTGAGAGTGCAATATGTAGTTATGAGTTAACAAATAATTGTAATGACTAAGTCAAAAAATAATCCATCTATTATTAGGCATCAGAATGATGTGAATTGTTGAATAAGTTGAGTGAAGTAGGTCTCAGTTGCCACCCAACCTGTTCTCGTCTTGTCGTGGCGGAGGAGCTCAGTAGCCGTGGCTTGGTCCCCCACGGTGAAGCGAAGAGGAACCTACTCGGCCGGCCTGAGGCGGCCGTGCCAATTTAGAGCTCCGTGAGCTCACCTCGGATGCATGCCTGTGGGTTGCAGGGGCGGCTTTATACTGTCCTTTGCAGCCGAGGTGAAGTCACGAAGGGAGAGTTTTCTCTCTTGGCTCGCATGGCTTCTGGCTGACGGATTCGGGGGAATCCGTTGCCCAAATGACCGTGAGAGACTAAGAGGAGAGCGCGCTGTGTGTTTCGGCGTGCCTTTACAAAGATGGAAAGGAGGGGTTCTTCCTTCCCTCCTAAGGAGGGGCTGCATTGTGCAGCCGGTGCTGCCGGGGTCGCGGATGTGTGCGAGAGCGTTCCCGTGACCCTGTCATAAAGCGACGAGGCGGAACATCGTGGGTGTTTTAGTCGGTGCAAGTCCAACATAACCTGTCCTTGCCCCCGCGAGGACGGGTATGCAAAAGCATTTCCCCCCACGTAAAACAAAAAAAAAGTCTCTGTTGCCAGAGGTCATCTAAATAGCTACTACCGTAGCGCCCATTTCCGCCGGTAAATAGTTGCGTGTAAACGTTTCTGATCCGGATTCAAAGGCGCTGTAGCTAGTGTAATTACTGGGTTAACGAGACATAAGAATGTCTCAAGCGACGAGCGCAACGTGGTGATGTATAAACCATCCTAACTAGCGCTACGTTGTTATGGGCAGACGTATCACTTTGTATGAGGTGAACGCTCCCGCTCGTCTTGTCTCTTAATTGAACAACAAAAATGAATAATTTTGTTTCTGACTTAAGAAAAGCGACGAGAAGCGAACATTCTCTTATGAAAGTGATGTGTTCTGCTCATGAACTACCCCATAACGTGTTTAAATAAAGCTTTAAGGAGACGGTAATTAATATGTAAACAAAGAGCAGAGCTTTCTACAAAGAATAGATTAATAACGACGCGAGCGAGGCGGGTAATAAACCAGTGAACGAACAACTTCACCACTTACATTACACGGACATTTATTCCCTACGACCGTTTTCAACTTTTCGCTCACAAGCAGTTGAGGAGCGCTTTAATTAATTTACGCGCTTCGTAAATATCGTTGGAAAATTCACTTGGAAACGTCGAGAGTAAAATAATATTTATTGTACTTGCCTTGTCGTCGTCGCCTTCACTATCACACTGCAAAAAAGAGACGTTTTAGCATTAATAAAATGTAAAATCTTTATTGCACGTAATCACAAAGCTCTTGCATGCATAAGAAATAAAAGCATTTTCATATAGGATACCACAAATAAACCCTTTTATGAAATGTAAAATTAGTTCAAATTAAATATGAATTAGTAGTTTACTTACTTAATATGACAGACATATTAAGCTTCAATGAAACCAAAAGAATGCAAATTATTTATTAATGTTTAAATTGAAAAAGAAGTCTATTGACCTAGCTAGAGGAATAATACATATAATATTAATAAGATTGCTTCGTGTAGGGGGAAACAAGGGATCAGCATGAGATATTACAATTTCAAATAAATACAGTACATGAAGTATTCAGGGCGGGCGCGCGTAATGTTATGTAGTACGGAGCGGCACCGTCTCGACAAATCTCGTGATTTACCTGCGATACGCGCCGAATATCGAACAGGGGCCATGAGTTGCGTGATCAGAGTAAATTTGCACACAGTAATCGAAAATTATGGCTTTTACCTTTAAATAACTCCTAATAGCATTCATGGCCCGCTTAACGACTACGAATGGCCGGTAAATGATACATATCATATCGGGTCTGTTTGGACTACTGTTTTGATAGTTTTCGACGTATAAAATATTGTAACTTTGACTATGGGCTGGGTGTATTTTAAATTTCAGTCACGTTACTATAGTAGCACTTAGGATAACAGTATTTGTAAAGCACAACTGAGAATTAGTATAAAAAGCCCCCCTTAACGTAATGCATGCTTTCCGCGTAAACCTAATAAAACTTGGTGAAATAAGCAAAGCCGATGGACGTGTGATACATACTAGAGGAGCTCGAGTACTAGAGGATGAGAACAATGAGGATACTCACGATATAGCCTTTTCCGGAACTACAGCGGCTACTGGCCTGCAGAAAGGAGAGAGAAGGCGAACATATGAGTGGGTTGGACTGATTGAGGTAATAAGGTAACAGTCCCCGTCCCTCCGTTGTCGTAATTATACCTTAAGTGTAAAGTTTATACATAAATATAAACGTGACCACACTTAAGGTATAATTATCATACAATTCCTAATTTAATAATAAAGTAATGAAACAGGGAGAGACGGGTAAAGGATAGCAAATAATTACGAACAACGAACTGAATAGTAATTAAATATCTAACATTTAGAGACGGTACAACATTCAACGAACCGAGGTTGTCATTTACATGCATTAAGGTGTTTGTAATAGATCAGAAATAGAAACAAAAGCAATTATAAATAATTGATATTGTGTGTTAACACAAATGAATGCAAGAAACACTTTTATTTATTTATTGAAGGCTTCGTGAAGCATTGTGCCTTTGTACTAAATATCTATTTAATGTCTAGGATGGTTGAAAATCCCGATGCTGCTAAGCTCACAGTATCCTAAAATAATAAACTGTTTAATGTTTTTGTGACGAGTTGTATACGTACGTCACTAAGACGGTCGCGCGAGGAATCGGGATCACGTGGCGCCACAGAGCTGCCAGTGAGCCGTTCTGATGCCCTTCCACTGTCATCCGATGTGCCAGCGTCTTGAAGCAGCGTAATACCCTGCACAAGAAGCATGTAAGGTAAAAATTGTTTCTGCACGTCTTACGGCAAGTTGTAGGTGTGGCAATTGCCTCCCGTTTCGAATGAACGTGTAAGGATATCAAGGGTCAAGAAATAAACAAATCTATTACATATTTATCAACTAGCCAGTTGGTAAATTTCTAGCGATATGAAGAAAGCGTCAAGGTTAGAGTATATATAAAGTTAAATAGAAGTTAAGTAAGCAAGCATAATTACATATAAAATAATCAAAACCTTTATTAATATAGGAAAAGAGTACCTACTAATTTAAACAAATAACATGTATCTAAGACGGACAATTTTGAAACAATATATTAGAAATTGTACGTTTGCTATCGGTAATATCTGAAACGGTTGAACTGCTTCTAACAGGACTTTCACTGGCAGATGATTAAAGATGTAAGGCATAACACCAGCTACTTTTACTTTTTAAAAAATAGCAGGAGAATTATGCCGCAAGAATATAACTTTCAAGAAATACCATTTCAGTTAGATCGATTTTTATTAAAAAGAGAATTTATGAGTAACCAAACAATAGTGTATATAAAACCAATGTATAAAAGGAGTACCGACGACTTCATAAAGTATGCAATGAAATAATAACATTGTATTTCAGTTTTATATTTGATAATTTGCAAGCGAATCACGGAAACATTACTACGCGGACCTAAATAAAAATACTTCTTTTTGAATGGAAGACAGGTTTTAACTGTTTTGAACATTATTATCATTTTTATGCACGGTACGAAAATAATTGAAGTATTATGGAAATTATTGGTGTCCAAAAATTGTTTAAATATTACTCATAATATAATCTTCTAGGAGATCATGAAATAAAATGGTTTTTTAAGATACAAAGAAATGTGCCGTAACATTTTAATAGATTGTGTAAGACATACTTGAACAAAAGCTGTGTAGCCCCCGCGTAGCTGTACTTTAACAAAGAGGGGTAAAATTCTATTAAATGAGGGTAAATGGAAAGCTTTTTATATGTACGTTCGCAAAATTGAGCGGTAACTAGGATATAAGAAAACTTGATAAGACGGCTCGGTACGGGATAGCTACGGGGCGCGGGCGGGCGCTGCCTACCCATAACGTTGCGTGGCCGGGTCCCGACAATAAAAAGAGTTTTCCATTTATCACATTTCGCGTCTATTTTACGGTAGGGTTCGGAAAGCGCGCTCGAGACCGGGGGAGCGCTCGGCGGTACGGATAAAGGAAAATAAAACGACTAGTAACTCTCTGTAAATGGATAACTCTCTAGCCGCGCTCGCTCAATGAATTTTCACAATTTTATTATGGACCAAGAAATATGTTTTGATTGACGTGTCATGCACTTTTTTATTGCCGAAAAACTGAAGCTTTTAGTTTCTTTTACAACCGTTATTTTATTTCGGTTTAATTACTTTTCTACATCAACAACCTTTAGTCATTCGTATAAATAAAAATAACATATTGTATTAAAAATGTATCAATAGTACTACTATTAACTACTTTGTGTTCAAAAAAAAAAAATTTTAAATAAATAAATAGGCTTGATTTCAATATGTAATTTATAAAGTATAAGTTTTACTACTTTTTGTTATTTCAGTTTTTTAGTGTGTTTATAGAAAAAAGATGAGTTTATCATATCCAAAAATAAAAGGGAAGAAACTATGAATTTGATTTAAAATACAAAGATTATATTTTTTAAAGTTAGAGGTAAAACTTGCAACTATCGAATGGGAGAGATTCGAGTACGGTGCACTGCTAACAAATTACCGTAAATTACCCAAGTATTCTAAACATTTCGATATCGCATTTTTATACAAGATGTATTCTTTTACAATACAGTCTTTTATACAAAATACTTTTTCATCAATTCTATAGTAAAAAATGAGTATTTTTACACTTGCATTTTAAGTAAAATAGTACATTAAAACCTACACCACTATTGTTCAATCAAATAAATCGAAATCGACATCGTAAGGTCCTAACGGAAGTGTTGAAACGTAACTTTATTAACGCTTTTAAGTAGTCGCCGAAACGTAATAAAAGTTGAAGGCGTCTTTATTCCCACATAACGTACAACAAAAAGTTATACGCGGACGATTACGTCCCTGTTCCAAATAAAAGGGATCGCTTCCCGACCCTTTACATAGATAAACGAGTCAAGTTGAATCACAACCTATCAATTTAATCCACACCACATAGACTAACAAGATCCCTTAATCCGGGTCATGTGTTGTTCGAGTATCGCCGGATGTTACCACATAATTGCTAACGCTTATTATGAATGTATTTTAATTACAATGGCTACTTGTTTAACAAAGCCGCCCCGAATTATAAAAGACATTCTTTCTAGAATCTATTTCGAATTTCATTTTAGTCTAATGATTTCCACTGCTAAATACAGACTTAGTGTTTGCGTGTAATGCCTACAGTATTAATAAAGATTTGTGTTAACTTCCACTAGTATGAAGCATTTGAATCAAATGTTATACAAAAAACATTTTCTATAAAATCTATGTAAGTTTCCAGCATAATGTCTTGTGGCCTGAACATTAAAAATGTAATAAGCATTTGTCCAGTAAACGATATTGTGATAAATAATTTATAATGTCCTAGGGATATAATACTGAGGGTATATACTACTGTTTATAGCTGTAATGCAGGAAGTAATACCTTTTTTTGTATTTATTTAATTAAGCGAAGAGACGAGCCGGACGATCACTTGATAAGTGATACTCTTACCCATAATAACGTGGCGCTAGTTAGGGTGATATATGCACCACATTGCGCTCATCGCGAGAGAGGTAAAATCTTGAGTCTCGTTACCCCAATAATTACACTAGCCACAGCACCCCTCCAGCGGGAGTACACACCACAGTAATGTTTGGAGCACACTTTTGTTTGGCGGCAAAAATAGGTGCTGTCGTGATATCTATATAGGTGGGCTTCGGGTACATAAACCTACCACCAGTATACTTATAATACATTCAAAAATTAAAAACTTTGGATAAATATAAACAATCGATAACTTTTTTACTATTTTGAGTTAAGTTACAATGAAGAATTGTTATTTTAGACACACGGACACTTTCTCAATAGTAATAAACGTTTACGGAATAAAAGAGCAAGTATTAAATCGGAGTCCTCGTGACGTATAGTTATGCGGTGTCGGCGGGCGGGCCGGGAGGCGACGGGAGGCGGTCGACCGACGACACAACCGCTAATTGAAACAACGACCGCGCCAGAACATTACTTATTCATGAGAACTCCATATGGTAGCGAAACGTGACCAATGCGATAAATCATTTAATTATAGTGAATAGGTACGTACCCGTATCCACAGACCATAATCATATAAAAATTCAGGAACACGGTGCTTTAGACAAACTGTTCAAACATCACAATTACATCTCTACGAAGATTTTATAAAATATCTGTAATATATTTCAAATATATAATATGATTTAATAGAAACAAAATCAATGTTTTAAAAAGAGTGAATCTTGCAACTTTTTGTGATCGTGTGACGTACAATATTGTCAAAGATACATGACAGTAATAAATTGTTACTGAACAACACAGATAATATCGGCAATAAAATAAAAAAGAAAACAATAAATTTGCGACTTTTCACTCAATACAAAGTACTCTCGAGATAGATAATCTTTTGAGGGGATTACAGGCTTTGAAACAAAAGATTTAAAGACAAGATAAATGTAATGATGTGCGGCTGTTTCGACACTTTATTTTGAGGAAAAAAAAATAAGTATTTCAAATGATTGATAATGATCAGATTGCTGATCGAGCAGGTGTCATTATGTTTAAGTAAAGACCGTGTATAAGTATAAGAAAAAAAAAACGCGTGTAAAGTGCAACTTGTTGAAAAACAAGGTATAAAAATTAATTATATGCCCCCCCCATAAACGCGCAACGGTTATTAATTATCGATCGACTTAATGCAGTGTTGTGGAGTGAAGAGGAATGCGTTGGAGCACCGACGCCGCGTAGTGCGGTAGCTTTAAGTGCCGTTGCATAATTTATTTATGTCACAGCACGTTACCTCCTCTTTGGGAGATGGCAGTAATACAAGCTGTCCTAATTACTGCACGGTATTAATTATTAAAACAATGTTTATTACTGTAGACTCTGGGTCTCCGAGTCGGGTAGAAGATGAGCTAAGTCAAAAAATGTCGCAATAAAGCGATCTGTTTATTAAGTCAATATCGTTTAAACACAGATAAAATATTAAAAGTCCTCTTAAAGTCTTTTTATTTAGTTCTTTGATGAAATATCGAAGAACAATAGTAGAATTAATAAATTACAAAACTCGTTACATGAAACATTTTCAACACAATAGAGACTGGTAGATTTAAATTATAGTAATTTCAAGCCACACTATGAATAATATAAACAGCAAACCGTACTGGTTTGCCGTGCCGTTACCGTAGATTTGTCGGCTTAAAATAACTTAAACATTGCATTTAAACGACGATCTCGGAGAGCAACCAGATCAATCAGCATCCATGGCAGCATTCCACGCCTTTGCTAAATCGAAACCCGTGACAGACTGGATTAACATTACACAGGCTAATGGAACTTCAACTGAATCGGCATACTAAATGAATCTCTTACAATTGTTGCAATTGGTTTAGCGGTTTATTGTGTACTTTACAATAGTTTAAGTATATAATCTAACGTAGTGTTTATGCGATAGTCTAGAAACTTTGTCAACTTTCCGTGTTTTTATAATTTCCTTACACTTATACATGTGGTTTTTATTATCTTGGGATAATACTTGCTTGTACAATTTATTTATGTTTGTTCAAATTAGTGATATTCGAAAAAAATTTTGGTGATGGCTCTATATAGAATTTTTTTAATATGTATAGAACAGGTTTTGTTAAAACTCAAAAGGATAATAATGTCCTGGAAATAACATTAGGATACTAAAGCCAACTTATTATCTGATAACTAAATATAAAGAAAAACTAAATCTCAAGTGATGAACAATAATTTTATACAAACAGAAATACTTGAAACGTTTAGTATTAAAACAGATGGCAGTATATTTCGTCGTACGGCAGATAAGGAAAATCGAAGTAGACATAAGTAAACGGCAATATCAAGGAGCAGGGAATAAAAACATTTGGTTGTTCCGGCGATGGCGGCTCGCCAGCTCTCAGTGACAACACAATAAGGACGCCGCTGTCGAAAGCAATCAAGTCGTGTTCACTTCACCGCAACCAATTTCATGAGGACGTACAAATGCAATTGCGCCCTGTGTGGCTGCGGGTCCACGTGAACATGTACCTATCGGTTGGAAGACTATGCTCGTTTGGACAATAAGGATATGTAAAATGTACTAAGTAAGAATAATATTTTTACTTAGTGCATTTTAACGATTGTGGAAGTGTACATTTTGTAATAATCTTAACGGCTACTATAATACATGTAATCTAACCCACCGTCTATTAATAAAAAATCGTATAATCTTAACACGGAAGAATTGATGTGAAAAGTTGCTAAATACAAATCTTATCATATATACAATCTGACGGGATGTTCAAACAAATTTCACTGTCTAGTAGAAGGAGATGGGGAGTGAAACTTAATGATCGCGACAGCCCCCAGGAGGCTATGTTCTATTCGACGGCAAATTGAATCTGCCAGAGCTATTAGCCGACACCGCTTCGAAGCGGTGCGGTGTGCCTTGCTCCCTACGCGTCAGACGATCGTGTACATCTTTACGGCATCTTGTAAAATTGTATTATTTTTTTAAATTTACATTATTAAATAAAACATAAATATAATTTTACTATCTATCCGTACTTACACGATTTTCAAATCTACTAAATGTTATATAAAACAAAAAAAATACTCCAGTTTAATGTACTTTTAAGTGATAACGATTTTATTACTTTTTAATTCCTAAATAATATCACCATTTATACAAAAAGACAATTCAACTGGCTACTATTTTAGACGATTAATGACAAACATCAAGTTTATTATTGTTCTTCAAATGTAGAACGAAGATTATTAGTTGCATATATTTTTGAAATCATTATTGAAGGATGTTATATAAAAAACATACCCATTTTGTAAGTTATTAACCTTATCCTTTGAAATTTTTTAAATCACATTTATAATAAAAAAAAATAATTTCTTAAATAAATAAGAGAGTTTAGAATATCATAATTTTAAAGTTAAATAAATAAACAGTTATTACTTTTGTAAAAACATTTGTTGTGAATCAGTACCGTAAAACTTATCCAATAAAAAATATAACTCGCTTGTACTTTAGTCAATATAAATAATTCTCTTCTCCACAGAGAACATTTTCTGCTTTATTCGAGCAAAAGCACAAGCGACGGGAGGCAAATTGGATGGGATTGCGACATATCTTGGCTGGCGGCGAACCGACGAAATGCGGGTAAACTGCTCTCATTCCGCCAAGTACTCTTTTCAAATAGGGAATAATAGCGCAAGTATCTTTACAGATGAAGCTATCGAAATTTCTAGTGAAGGAGTAATTCTATAAATCTTTATAGAGGTAAACATTCTTTAAAATAAAAGGAATTCTTATAATTTGATTTGATGATATCTCACTAGTTCATAGACAGACATTGCGGCTAAAATGAAAATCCAAAAGATATGTAATAATGGAGCAGCAAATGCACCGGTTTCGCCGGCATTTTATTTTAATATCGTGTCGAATGCACGCTTCCGGCTATCCACAATCCGCCCCATCCTATGTAAGCTTTATCCACTGCAATATTCAAGCGCATTGTGATTCACAAGCCGCCTTGTTTCTACCAACACCCGTTCAACAAAAAGAAACTCGGCACAACAATTCAGCGTATCCGTCGTGCGGCCAGCCAATGATAGCGCTGTTTCAAAACTTTTTAATTATAAGCAACTACTATTATTTAGGTTATTAATGTTTACAAATGCTAAATGAGAATTATTAAACATTTTGAGATACAAAGGTGTATTACGAAAGTTAAAAATGTCCAATCAATTGCCGTTTGGTTTACATAAGTGATAAAGTTAAACACATATGGTATAATAAACCAATAATAGAAAAAAAATATGTATGTTGATTTCTAGTAGTATATAATAACTGTTAGTTATAACAAAATAATAAATAGCTAGGTTGATTATACCTGCTCCGAGACGGTTTCAGTGGCAGTTTATGTACGTATTATGAGTTTCGCGAGAAAGCAAGGCCCGGAAGAGGTACGGCGATGGCATACAGATTTAGCTCGACTGTATTTAGATGTGTGAGATCATCCAATGCATTAACGTTAGGCATGCACGGTGAGAAAGCAAGCACACAATATTATATTGATTGTAACATTATTAGCTATATATATACCGCTAATAATGATATACCAGTGACAATCACAGGTACAATTGCTGGAATTTTGTTAATAATATATACATAGCAACCATAAAGTAATGTAACACGAGCCACATTAAAACATTATTTTATAGTTCATGATATGAAATATTAAGGAAGAAATAAAAAAATTACACATTTACATTATTAAGTTATTCGACGGTATTATCAATCAGTATTTACAATCACAGATATGTTATCGACGTTTTATTAAACATTTTTGTCTGAGAATTTTTTTAACTGTACTTGATTTATAGATTAAATGTCGCAGCTAACTGCTTTATTTTTAGGCTTATACATTTTTTTTTACTTACATGTGAGTTAACATTATTCGGGGGATGATTCCGAGGCGCGTCGCTAGCCAGTGCAGCGAGTGGTAGCCGCTGCTTATTGGACAACACGTTGGTACGAGGTGAAGAAGCACATTTTACAGCAGCCTGACAACAAACAATCAATAATTGTTTAAACATTTCTCAACAACAAAATTTTTAAAGTGAAGTATTATTATAATTAATTTATGGAAGATGATTTATTAAATACTAAAGATGAAATCTACAAAGCGTGATTAAAGTTAATTTTGCCTGGGAAAATTTTGAGATTTGTAAACATTGCTTTGCATTTAGTTGTCCCGTATCACAAATTGGCCAACTTTTATATGCGTTATGGAGACAAGTTCTTTCTACTCTTATTGTTCTAATAGCTGATCATCATCATTATCATTGTCAGCCGATAAAAGTCCACTGCGGAACAGCTTAGTATAAATTTATCTATAAGTGACTTACTATTCGAAATTACCCTACGCACTTCGATCTTACGGAGGATTAGACAAAGTAGAGATTAAGATAAATTTAAGTAAGCTTTAAAGCTCTATACTAATGTTTTCATTAGACAGGTGTAATTAATATATTTTCAACTTAAAATAAATAACATATAACAATGCTTGCAATTATAATACTACTTTATATTCAAGGATATGGAGCAGACAGTTACTATGAATACAAAATCGGATTGTACGTAATGAAAAAAGATTACTGTAACAGTTTAACGCATTTGATTATAGTTAGATTTTATTATATTGAAGAGGATATTTATTAGGAAGTTTATAAACAACTTTATTTGCCAATCTGTCGTACGAAATATATAAGTATAAAATATGGACACTAGTATAAATACATATATGTACATATATATACACATAAAATAAATTTTGACTATATGTTAAAAGGGCGCAATTTATAAAGTTTTTTGGTTAAATTATTACCACTGCAAAGAGAATTTATTTTTAAGAATATTTATATCTTTAAAAGCAGTTTGCAAATCAAATAATTCACAAGGTCTACATTGACGTATGAAATCGCAGCCATTGTGAAGCGTTTCGTTAAGCTATAAAATTGCGAAATTTGTTGATAGGTTTAGTGAAGTTTAATTTATATACTTTTTTATATCGCAGTCACACATTATATTTTACTCATAAAATCAAATAACTCTTGTATAAATGACGTTTTATAAACAGAATTACTCGTCTTGTACCGTTGTTGTTGGATGTAGATATTATTTGCAAGTTAATGAAGGAAACGAAAAAACCTAAAACTTGTAAAGTTTAGCCAGAAATCAAAATTTTTATTTTGGATTATTTTAAATAATCATTGAATCTGGAAGGATTCAAGGAATTCCCTTAATTCCGTGATTCTTTATTAGTGCTATAAGAAAGGTAAACATGGCAAATAAACCAAATATCTCGAGTAAATGTAAAAAAATCGGGTAATAAAATTATCACTTATAGCGATTTTATTATTTCACACAAACAATTTAATTATAAAACTCTGAAAATAATAAAGCATAGATGAATTCGATTGCATTATTAGAAGGTCTTTAAATAAAAAATTGAGAATAGTGTATGAAAATAAATATTTATTGGAAGTCTCGAGGTCGGATTTGGTAAAAAATACAATCGTGTACGTACACAATTAAATTTGTTTTTCTACTCAGTAACTCGTATTATCCATTTATAGCAATGAACATAAACCAATCATCAATCTCTAGCACGAGAATACCGTGATGGGCAAGGAATGCAATATTATGTAATAGTTAATATATTAACATAATTAAGGAGTATGTGCGTCTTTTTTTAAAAAAATTATTACAAAAAAGGCAATATTCTCTTAGAAATAGCAATGTATAAAAAACACTTATTCCTGAATAAAAACAAATCCAACAAATCTTTGTAAGCCAACTGGTACGAACTTCATTAATTACGTCCATTAAAACTTGCCCAATTAAATAAATAAACATTAAAATGTAATAATAGCAGCCACACATTACGATCTATTACAAACATTATTGTTGACGCATCCATTTAGCCTTAAAACGGCTTTCCCACGGGGAGAACAACCGCCCGCAGAAAAATAGCTCGCCTCGATTTCTGTGAACTCGTGATAACTTTTTTTATGAGACTGAAATGAATTGTATAAAATCTTTTGTGGAAGCCAAATAAAGATCTCGAGAGAATTTTGTTTTTATCACAGTCCTAAAGAGCCTTTATTCGCTGTAAAATTAAATCTCTATCTACTACCGACTCTTTTTCTATTTGCTATGAATTTCGTAACAGATTTAATAAAATCTTCTTGAAGATGTTCACGCGGAGTTAATAAATGTAGTGTTTACAAGATTGTATCTAGTAATTAACATTAGTTAACATGTTGGGCTACGTTATTGCCTTGCTTGTATACGGCTCGGTTCCCGCCGACGGGCCGTCGACAACGGCCATTTACCATAATTGCTTAACCAACAACAAATTAATCACTAATGTGGCAGTTCCGATACAAGTATAATTATGAGCTAATAATGACCTTATGAACGAACCATTAAGCGTTCTACTTCAGATAAATATTTTATTTTATCTTGTACAACAAATAATGATACTTGAAACTAGTTGGTATTTATTATTATAATGAATAAAATAATAAATAAGATTATAACTTAAGTATTCATGTTTTTTATTTATATTTTTTTTTTAACATTATAAAACTGTATATTATTATTCTTGTAACAAATTGTTGAAAAAATATCACAAACGAGCTCGTTACAAAATTAAATTATAATGTTAGTATTTTTAAATAAAGAGTGGTAAAATAGAGAATAACAAAGAAACTTATTAGTTTTCTCGACAGTTTTGAGCTGTAGAGAGTAATATACGATTAAAGATTAAATGTGATCGTACCCAATGTCTATAAAATCTACGGTGTATTTGGTATAAGGAAATCGATGTTTCAATCTTAGATTAAAAAAATTATTATATGGGCAATGTTCGCTACTTTGTAAAAATCTTGATAAACTGTAGCGCGTCTCCTCAATAATTCTAAATTGTTCGTTTTCGGCTTTTGTAAATATAATTACATTTATATCGTTTTAAACTTAACCAACTCTCCCTATTCACCACTTGCACTGATGATGTTAACTCCCTTGTTGGAACTTCACGATATGTTTTTATTTGTATTGCAATTTTTGTTTCTCTTGTTATATTGCACCTGTTGCAATATCTCATGTCTCCTAGGCTCGTAAGGCAGAGAATGTTATTTTGGCATTAAGCTCGCCATGTACAGGTGTACCATAAATTGTTAAAATAAATAATGTTTATGAGTAAGAAAATGAGGCAGTCTCTGTTAAGTTAATATTTTCCTAATCGACATTTTTTTTTTCAAATGACATTAATATTACGTGAAGTCGTGCGATGTGTGTAAAAATATTTCGGATAATTTTTCAAGATAAACTTATTTTGATTAAATAACCTGTTAGTTTGTCATTAGCATGCTTGTTCGTGATTCATGAGTGAAGAGTTGTTTTTGGACAGAGTCCAAAATATAAAAGTATCACGTGATAAGAATAAAAAAGTAATGGAAATACGTTGAAAATTATACTTTTAATCAAACGTTATATACAAAAGATATGTTGAGGCTCAAGAAATTTTACAACCGCTGAAATAGATTAAAAGAAACAGTATTAAACGTTTAATATAAAATGATGTACTCACGACCTTGCTCCTTATAATTTGGATCCGGGTCGGATAAAATTGCATTTTGTTTTTAATCAGCCGGCAGCCGCGAGCTCCGTCGTCGGGTTCAATTTGCCGGAATCGTTTAATTACCAGCGACACGGCGGCTCATTAATTAAGTCATCAGACCACGGTGTGGATAAGCTACGAGGATTAGATACCTAACTACATGTTAATTGATGATTATGCTGCCCTACTCGACAATTGCTCAATCACACCCTCTTTCAAATGTAACGAGTAAATGTTAAGTCAAATGATTAACAATTAGTTGACAAGGTATAAAAACTATATTTTGTTATAACTTGCAAAGGCATAGTTACAATTTAATCTATGACATAAAGAACGAAATAATTGTTAACGAAAAACGCGGTAATTCTTTTTTAACAATTATAAGTTTTTGCAAATTAAAAAGTATAACCGTAAATGAAATATAAAGTTTAAAAATATTTAGTCCTGACTTGGTCAATCATGGTATGCGCAAGATTATAATGATAATCCTATTATGAAATATTGATATTACTTTTTGTTATTTGAACATTTTTAATACAAAAATTAGAAGAAATAATACCCATTTTACAAACGTGTTTAAAGGCAATAATGAACACAATAGATAAAATGTAGTACATTGTGTTAACGTTTAAAAAATTCAGCCGGTTATATAGTTTAAGTATACAAAGTGAACAAAAAGATCATAAAAAGTACACAAAACATTCCCGATATAGCTTTTTTTTTATTCTCAGCTGCACATTTGGAATTAACAAAACAAAATGTTTTCCGCTTAAAATGTAATGTGTGTAGTTGCAGTAAATCAGTATATTTTAAAGTATTTACTAAAATTAGGTTTACTCAAAGAAGAACATTTTATGTCGTAAGCTAAACGAAAGTTACTCGTAACTCTCTGTTTGCTTTACTACGTAGAGCTACAGTGTAAACCAGTTTGAACGAATCAATTTGACTGTAATAAATTCACGTGCAAACAAACCGCTAATAAACAACAACGTGCGACGCGAAGTCCCGTACTGACGCTCAAGTTAATAATAGATTTACGATGGTGTACGATGGCGAAATAAGGAAGTAATTAACCGAGGGGGTGTAATCGAAATATTTGTAAACGGTTGTCGCGGCGTTCGTCGCGTGTCGCCGAACCATTATACCGCTTGCTTCACAACTCCCACGGACGAGGGAGGAGAACCCACCGCCCATGTACTACCCTACAATTGACATGATGCTCAGTGCAATTGTACCTCTTAAGGAGGGAAACTATTTTGTAAACCGTTAAACTAATTGTCGGCATTCGTGTCAGATAAAATCAAATTGATATAAACAGGTTTGTGTTTAAGAGACTGTAACACTTTGAAATCATTTTCATATAAGCATTTAATACAAATGAAAAAGATCGTACTCTTTTGTAATTTTATAATAGAGAACAAGAACAGAGCTCCAATATTTTATAGGTTATATCAATTATTAAACATTAATATAATTTTTAGAAAAAAAATCTTGAGATGGTATTCATATTAAAAAAGTTTTATTAAATTTTTATATTATTATCATCAGCCGATAGACGTTCACTACTGAACATAGGCCTGTCCCAAAAATTTCCACATCGATTGGTCCCGCATTGCTCGCATCCAGTGGGTTCCCGCGATTCTCCCTAGATCGTCGGCCCACCTTGTGGGAAGCCTCTGAACACTATGTCTACTTATAATATTGAATATATACACAATATTATATTTATTTTTATTGAGCCAACTATTCCTACATTGTTGCATTAGTAAAATGTATATCGACAAAAGACATCGATATAATTCATGAAGAAAATTTTCTTCAAATAATTGACATCTTTATGAGGTACTGGTAATAAACATGAAATTAATTGTTAATACTTTTTAATACACACATTTTTTAATAACTAAAATTAATAATTCAAGTCGAAAAATTTTACAAATATGTCAATATATTAAATCTGAAAATGTTTCTATAAACACCTCAATGTCAAATTTTTATAACAAATTGTTCAAAACACGCCAAATGAGGATGAAATTGAAAAAGTTAATTCTAAGTTACAATAGCGATATTAACTTGATTGTAAACATTTGTATTAACTTGACGTGTGTAAAACGATAACGTGTGCAATATGTTACAAATGTTTACATTGTATGGAGGAATAATCGGTTATGTGCTAATACACTCCTCACGCAGGGTAAACGATGTGTAAACATTAATCAACTTAACAGACAGTATTTCTCTTTTATACATTGCAGATTTTAATTTTATATAATTTATGTGTTAATGAATTATTATTTTTATTATTATTATAATTATTATTCATATTAGAGAAACTATAAGTATTATGAATCTTTAAGTGTTTGTGAATATATTATGTATTATTGAAATCGAAATTCGTAAAGTACTTGCTTGTAGACTAGCACTTCAAAATTGTGTTAAACATTGTTAAGTAACGATTGAAGAGGTATTTAAATTGAAAGTATTAAAAAATAAACACGACTGTCTTTATTAAAAGTTAAAGTATTTTGTTAGTAAAGTAAAATACGAATCAATTTATGTTTGAGTCGATAATTAATTTGTAACTCTTAAATGTTAGATCACTATATCCTAATGTATTACTTTACACATTTATTAGTAAGTAGCATATATTTTGCTTATCTATCGTCATACGAGGTGAACGAAACGCACGTTATGATAAGCTGTATTAAATAATCATGAAAAGCAAATTTCAGCCTTAACTTTATCAACTTAAAGGTAAGTCAACAATATATCAATATTATAACTAAGTAATTATAATCTTAATATGCAAAATGGTAAACTTTTTTTGAATTCTTACAAGCCACAAGTGTATCTCGTTAATAGGTAATCAATTCTCGCGTATCAATAAATGAATAAATTGCCAGAATCTGTAAATTGATACTATTATTATAAAGATTATTAAATGAATTTAGTTTGAATATTCTATATTTCCTAACAGTTAATAGCTAATAAATTTATAATTTAAAAATATATTAGATTTAATGTCTCGTTATATTTGTTCTCTTATGTTATTGCGATTGAGCAAAACATAGGTTTCCCTAGTTCATAACTCGATACTGAAAACTTTTGAGTCAATACAAAGAAGCTTAAAAGATGTAGTGGCAGGTTCTCAAGTGAATATAACTGTCAGATGCACTGAAATTATAGCTGCCGTGGTAACACGAGCGTGAAGAAGAGGGAGACGAGTGGAGAAACACCGGAGGGGGGCGAAGCGGTTAGTTGGCGAACGAGAACAATCACTAAAAGTACCGTAATGAAATTTTAAGCAAAGTTCCTCTTTGCGCGCCATATAATACCTATAGTTTACATTAACGAGTTGAAACATACACATAAATCGTTTCGAAACATAAATATGCAAGAGTGTGTGTAAAACGGTGTAGTCAGGAATGTATCAGACGTTACAAATAATCTTGATCGACGTTTCCGCAACACGCAAGTAGCAAATTTAATTCATGATACTTGTGATACGTGATTTAATGTAAAGCGATCATGCGATAAACACCAACTGTTTAAACTAGTTGAAAGGCTGCGAACAATACATTTACAGATTTTGAAACACTTAAAAGAACTGACGTTAATAAACTTTGAACACTTTTGATTATTTTTCAGATAATACAATAAAATTCTTAAGATACGTATCATATATGATAACAAAGATAACATAATTTATTTAATATAAATTATATTAGAATCGGACTATAAGATACGTAAGAGAAAAAATATTACTAATCACATTGACGCTACATTAATTTTATGTAATTTATTTAATTTTAGTATGGAGGTAGTCTATTATTAGAACTTTTCAGCCTTTTGATCTAACATTTTGTTTCTCTCATTCCATTTCACAATGTTATAAACGTTTGTAGTTTTATGGTCGGCAGGAAATTGCCCACCACACACTATTTTACTCTTGCTTATTTAACCCCGAAAAGAAACTACAGTTTATACTTCTAAAGGTTAATTAATATTGTTTTTGGATCCTTTTATAAACCGGTGATTGAATCAACCTGCAGCGGACGATCTTTAATAAAGCTTTCATGAACACATATTTAATATGGACCTTAAGGGGTAATTGTGGATGAGAGTTTAGCGTAAAAACTGGCTGTAGGTTTTGATTATTGCCAATCATCAGGAAGAACGCAAGCGTTTTGCCTCTTTTATAGTAAATATAATGTCTTGATAAAAGCAAATAAAATCGATGTAATAATTTTATGTTGCTATTTGCTTACTTATTACCGTTTGTGTTTTCATACATAGCTGGTTGATAAAAATAAATATTTTGTCAGGAACTACAAGACTTAGTATTCTAGGAAATACATTGGTTGATGAAAAGCCATTTGGACTGTACTTCCACAGCTGTTTTAAAGTACTCCTTTTCTATTTCTCATAAATTATCATTTTCGAGAATCACCACTAAATGTTAAGATTATTTCGCAAAATTGTTCGCAAGCTCATAAATATTAATTATTATATCTGTGCAACATGAAAAACACTGTTGAACAAAACAAACCAGTCTTTCGCAAAGCAAACAGTTTTATAATGGTCGAAGTTTAATCGCACTAACTTCCGACACTTATTTCAAATAGTGTCAACAACTTTGTACAATTTAAAAAGTAGCATGAGAGGTAATAAAAGCAGAAGGAAGCGGTTTAAACTTTTCCCAGGTAAGTATTTATGTCAAGGAGTGCTAACATTGATCTCTTGGGAATTCTAGGAGGGGATGGGTCATAGGGGTGTCTAAGAGCGTCGAGACTCTCCGTCGCCGATCCCGAGCGATTTGTTTCGTCTTATAAAACACATATTGATCTTGTATAAGTATACATTGTCATATAAATGCTTGTTACCGCACTGTTATTTATAACAAAAGAGTGACTAAATATCCTAACGAAAGAATTAATGTATAAATAAATGGATTAAAAGAACATCTACATTATTCTTATTAGAATTCTTTTTTTTATATGTACGTATTAAGAAAATTGGTTACAGCCATAATTCTAACAATATTTAGAGTAAGTATTTTAAGGACACATTTTTTTTGGTAAAATAACAAAGCAGAAATGTTTGAAAAAAAAAAAAAAAACATTTGTAATGAAATATGTGATTGTATTTTTGATTAGGCTAAAACAACTATAAAATATTTTAAAACACAGTCTGCAAATGTTTAGATGATGGATATATTTAGACATGTAACACCAGATAACTAGATTAGTTTGAAATGTGTATACTTATAAAATTATAACCACATACGGTTTGTTACGTAATTTTATTTAATAATACTTGTTATAATTATAGTCACGAAAAGGTGATCACAGATGTAAAACTATTATGTATTCACTTAATTAATATGTTCATATGCAAACCACTAATTTACAAAAAAAACATCCCACGAATGATTGCTAATGACTTCTCGAATTATATTGCTTAAAAATGTAAATTCGTTTAATTCATTTTATTTTTGCTTCATTTTAATAATCATTAAAAATATTATTATTTATCTATGAATTATTATTTAATTTCGTCTTGATGATATGTCCAGATTGCTTAAATGTTATTAATTTCACTTTGTGCATCATAATAATACCTCTTCCTATTAAAATTTACTTAGAAACAAAGTTAAGAAAATATTCATGACCCTGGTTAATTTAATAAGTTCTTGATTTGAAGCGGGACAGGGTAACAGTGGCGTGGGAAAATAATTCATTTACCTCATACCTACTCATTGTTTTTGTGGACCATGGAGTGGCGGGCGCGTCAGATGACACGGTCACGCTAGCACAGTGTTTAAATTCTAAACGGGCTGAATCAAATAAATTACGGCGTCGTCTAAGTATTTACTGTAAAATACTCCGGCTGATATCTCGTAAGTATTACCACTTTACTTTTTATAATAAATATTAACCCAATTAATACTCATTATTTAAAAAATGTCAGAACAGTATAAGTATTTTTGATAGGCCTTTTCCGAAAATTATCTTTCATAATTGTGCAAAGTTCATTCGTAACATCATCAGGCGATAAATACTCACAACTAGACAGGTCTCCCCTAAAGATCTCCACACCGATAGGTCCTACACTGCCCACATCTAGCGGTTATTCGCGACTCTTACTAGATCATCATAAACGTCACAATCATCATTCGTATTTCTGATAAAATTAAACTAAGATACCCTTATTATTATACATTAGAAATAAAGTCAAAAGGATTCAATGACTTTATTATTGGGCATCCCACGCAAAGCATAGTCTAGTATCATATAAAGAGCAAATGACGTCATTGGAACATACTATGGGACGGATACGTTATATGCACACTAAATAACTTATCATTTCAATATCTATTTAAGACCTTACTATTAAAATTAGTCGTTGAACGGAATAGAATAAATAGTAGCACTGAAAGTGGTACTACTTACGCCTTTACTAAATTTACATGCATTCGTTCCTTTTATGTTTGGCAGTTTTTAATGTTTGGGCTATTATTTGGGATTATTATGTTAAAATATAAGTTATGTACTAAATGACAAACTTTATCTAAAATAAATCCTAAAATTTACTTTCGAGGTAACACCTTATAAGCCACCATTTGTTTGTTTCTTCTTGGCATTTTACGAAATCTATTTTTCAATAAAACAGCGAAGGCATTGATCCCAGGGTCAGAGAGAACAAGCGTCTAGAAAGTATATACACGGATGTTACTTTCGAATTTAATCATTGTTTATACAATTCTTTTACGTAATTCTTAACAAAGACGCTATCAAAAATAAAATCGTCGAGATTATAAATAAACAAAAATAAATACTCGATCTTGAAGACTGCCCGTTTATTTTCTTATTTATATTCTTTAAACCTATCTAATTTACCATTATAAAACAAATATTTCTCTCACTTTCACTTACAAAGAATTTTCATTAATTTGTTTTCGAATTCTGTAATATTAAACCCCTCTCACATTTGTTGACCATATGTCAGTCAATTTGCGGTTGTATAATCAACAAAAAAATGTTTTATGCAGAAAATTACAGCCATTGTAAGCAAAAATTGCATAAAAGTTGCACACCGCATGTGGTGAATTAAATAGGAGCAAAGAAACCTGTTCGGGCCTATAATATACGCGCGCACTTATCCAACGGGCCACAAACGGCAGACCAGTCGCTATAATTTAGAAGGTTGGTGTAGAATGTTGTTTTATTGTGAACAAACGACTTCAGCACATACAACACATTTTCGTCGTTAAGTAAATTAACACAAACGAACAAAAGCTATTTAAACCAAATATACACTTAGTGGGAGACCACAGTTGCAGTCGGCCAACAGGGCTGTCACTCAGTCCGTCAGCTGGTCATTACATTATATGTACACAAGTATAGTATATCCGACATATGATGAAAAATACCTTAAATAGGTTTAAATGTAGGATTTGAAGTATATTTATGTCATTATATTTCACTTGGTAAATAAAAGTACTTGGAGTTCATTCAATAGGTCATTGCACTTCCGAGACGACGTCCGAAGCTATTACAGAGCGCCGTTTTTGTAATGGAATTTATGAAAAGGAGAGCATATACAACTTTGCAAAACATACCAACCAATTAAGAAAAGAAACGGTATGATTAGCTAAATTAAACAGATAAGAGTATATGATCAATAAAAAAACCCCATTGATTATATTGAGGGAAATTGAATTGATTTTCTAAATAACATAAAATACTATAAAATATATCATATTATGTAAATATAAACATAAATGCGGAACCCTCAATTCATGGTAACAATAATAATATTAAAACAAATTAACATTTTGTATCCGTAGCAAAGGTACAAAGGAGACATACAAAGTTTATAATAATGTTTGCAAACTAACCAAATAACTCACCTCGAGATCTTCATAGGTGCGAAATGCCATTATGGCGAAACCATCAATAATATCTTCTTCTCCGAGCGGCTCCTTCGACTTCTTTCTCCTGGCTGGAGGACGAGGCGGCTTTTCTCTCGCCGGAGACTCGTCCTCGCCGCTGTCCCCATCCTTAACTTTACTCTCTCGCTGTGCTTGCATGCGCTGTGCCCGCTCCCTTCGCCTATTTCTTTGATTGCGCTGCTTCACTTCGTTTTCCATCGTTCGCACATTATTCGAAACACCCGACCACCGTGCCTCACTTCACTAAAGTCCGCACTGCACTTTTATCACACATGGTATTACCTTGTTTTTAAGCCGTGTTATTTGGAGATTTACAAATATAGCCCTCAGAAAAAGACACTGGTCGTTTCCAATGGCGGATTGTACACCGTTGCCGCATTGCAAGTAAAATGGCCGCGTAGCACTCAATGGGCTGTATTATTTCACAATTACGTAAACGGAGGCATAATTACACTTAAACTATCATATATTACAATAAATTTTAACAAGAACTAAGACAATAAAACGATAAATTAGATTTATACATTATTCTCTGTGTTCGGAATCAGTCAATAGTCAATACAATGAAAGGTGTTGCACGACGCCAACGCTACGTTGCGGTCGCGATGGTGAACTAATGCAATGCTACCAACATAACAAGTACTATATTACGCGATATCGGGCGTCATTGGCAATGTGGCGCTCTGTAATACTCTTCCAACATATGCATTGATCTCTCTCTACGTCATTATTTTGTTGACCTATTTCGTGTTAGCAAATATGATATTAATTATTTATTATATTTAAACATTACATAAAATACATAAAAATAAAATGTGATTGCTAATTGTAAAACGATGTTATTTTTTATAATAATAGAATTTTTATACATGAATCTTCTTTAGGTTGGTAATACTTAACGTGCTTCTACCTTACTTGTGACGCGAGAATTTAGAACTTGTGTTATCACTTAAGAAGGTTTGATTTTGTGTTTACAATTTGTTTTTGTTATGCATTTGGTGTTACCACATCTAAACATTTAAAGTAAATTGTGAAGTTTGTGCTTTGGGATGTTTTTGACATTTTGTAAAATAATGCGTTCCGTTTTAACCAAACAGTACACGTATTCTTTAGTTGCTGTAGTATTCGATTGATTATTTTTAAACAAGCCTTTGAAAAAAGTAACTGATATTTGTTTGTTTATTAGAAATGTTCTGAGAATTTTTTCAGAAACAATTAATTTAATTTAATTTATATGTTTCTTAATTTAGTTCCTATATTAAAATAAATATAAAGTATATATGAGAATTTTTTTTTGAGTTATGAATATATTTATATATATACTAATTATAAATGTGAGGTTAGGTTACAGTTGTTACTTGTTGTTATTTCTGGGAACTGTAGGTTTTATTCGTTAAACAACTATTCATTACACGCTTTTATTTGTCCCTTTGTATTAAATAAAACACACAACATTTGCATATTCCAGCCTGATTTTAGTAATTCTCTTTACATTAGATTTCTATATATGATTATACGGATATATTTTTCCATAAAAAGCGATTTTTCTAGATGAATTGTTCTACCTACCTATTATAAAGTTAGTAGACATAGGACTATTCATATTTTATTTTTTATTTGAGGAGACAAGCAAGACTTATTTGGTGGTAAGTGTAACGCTTGCAATAAACAATGTGACGCTAGTTAGGATTATATACACTGCACCACAATACACTTGTCATCTTGAAACATACGATGTTAAGTTACGCCAGCACAGTAATGTGAACAGACTTCTACCACAAGTACATTATATTAATAAACTTTTGAAATATATTGAAAGATATGAATTAATATACTTATATATTAGATTTCGGCTTTAAAAGTACGACTGAACTTAAAACACATTTTTTTAAAGTTAGAGGTCGTTATTAAAGTATGTCGGGTACACTGTATTTGATAATCAGAACAGATATTGTAATCTTCCTTTTAACCCCAACCTTTTCCATAGAAGATTATTTTTGTATATTATATCATTATGATAATAGTTTTACATAAAATTATCATGATTATCTTATATTGATTTAAATTCAATTACGCCGATTATGTAGACAGATTATAAGTTTCTAATAAATCGGACATGATGAATAATTTAATACTTCAAAACATAAAATTAACATAATTATTATGCTCGGAGTATTCGGTACATAAAATTAATACGTTTTCATATCAGACTATCAGTTGGTCGCATGGCTTTAAAGAGTGAGGTTGTGTAATTTTATTAATTGAATCCAGTAATTATGTGTTGAAATTTAATATATCACAATTTACGTATTATCTTGAAGATACGTGGATCACTATTGGTTTGCTTCGACTTTTTCAAGGTAATATTGTGATATAATACACAATTATTTCCAGATAATAAGTAACGCTGATCATCTGTATATTCATCGTAACAAAATAACGATCATTCTATCTACATATACCTATCGTCTGACATTACGATTATAAAACTTTTAATTGCTCGTTTTCATTAATGTTACAATAAAATAATTATTTAAAGTGGTAAAATTTAACTTCTTTCCTTAAATTATTAGTTTTTATTTTATCGGTAAAGTAATTTTAATTATTTATTTAAAGAATTTTAAATGCAACCAGTGAAAAGTATAATGTGATATTTGTATACTTTTCAGTTTACGGCGACAGCGATTTAAAGTAATTGAAATAAAACAAATTTGAATTTTCTCTGTACAATAGTAATAAAAATATTAAATGGAAGTATGCTTGCTTTGTACTTAATATTTATGTTGTACAACCATAATAACCTTTGTACACGAAAGCGAAGGGGAGGTAAACGGTGTTCGGTTTACGACGTGGCTTTTGTATTTTATTGTTTATTCTATAAGTTGCCGACATAATCGCCATCCTTTATTCTTCAACATTAAAGTGATTTCAATTTTGTGTATCATAAAAGCGAGACTTATTTCTCTGCGATTAATATACTCGGCAATTATTTATATCGATCATAATTTTAACATAAGAAATTTTTTTTCTACAATGAACTAAAACTGGACCTAAATTTTTATGATGTTGTGACAATAAGGCCGTGGATGGGAAAGCTTGTTCTTCTTTATACGGATATTTTTATCGTTTTACTTTTATTAAAAGGGAGAGATATAATAAAGATATAGAGAAATAATAAATAAAATATAATTGACAAATAGACAACTCAACTTCGCTTCCACATTATATAGGTTAATATTACATAGTACGTCGTGGTGCTAAAGATGATGTTGCAGTATATTGACGTTGCTTTCGCAACATCTGTTATTCGTAAGTGTTTAAGAAGATTAGCGTTAAATCATTTCCGTTTTGTTCTGAGTAGAATATATGAGTATAAATGTTTCTTTGCTTTTAAAAAGACGGGAATCTGTACATATATTATACACAGGTAATAAACGTAATATAAATCATAGCAACTACATAAAATCTGCATTATGATCGGTATTGCGAAAATAATATTATTTAAAAAATTTTCATTGTCATGTAACATTTCTATATAATCATCTGGTAAATGTTATTGGTTAATGACAACAAGACATAAAAAATTAATAAATAAATAAAAGTCAGGAACTCCAAAAGCAGTATTTTATAAGTCATTACATTAATTTTCAATAAATTATTTACAGTCATCACATTTTGTGGTTATGATGGTTAAAAGGTTCGATCGCGCTATTGTTGCGACCTCCATAATAGGAATATTGGTGTCCACGTATGCTTTGTATGTTGAGATGGCCGCCGAGGCGCACCCTGGCTACAAAGCTCTGTGTGACCTTTCTGAACACGCAAGTTGCACACGAGTTCTTACGTCAGAGTAAGTTTAATTTTCTTTAACAATTAACTATTACATTATGTATATATATTTAGATTTTTTTTATTGAAATATATATATTGTTTTAATTTCGTGGTTATGAACTGTTAATAATAAATATACTTCAGTACATCTTAGTTGAGGAGCGTATCTGATGGAAAATATTGCGGAGCCGTAGTCCTTAAGGGATATAGATCCAGCAGGGGATTAACAAAAGCTGGTAATGATGATGATAGTACTTCTTATTACCTAATTTTTTAGTGTAATAATTTAAACTCTCATAAACACAGTTCATAAAAAAAACCTGTGATTATACCTGGACATGTAATAGTGCATATTTTTATAAACGTATTAGATAAATAATACATATATATATATATATATATATACATACTCAAATTTTTTTTTTAAAAAAACGTACTCATTTATTTGCATAAAGTAATTTGCTTATATATACACACTTATTTATTAAAGTAGAATCGGCTAAGAAAATCAATTTATGAGAACTCTAACGGGTTTGAGTGACTTGTAAACCAAGCAAATCGTGAGAACGTGTAATTTTTTTTTTTATTGTAATATAATTTAAGCTTTAAAATGTCCATCTACCCTTGTGACTTTTGGCATCTCTTGCTATTCTTATGCCCTGAGCCTTTTAAACATAATAAATATCTTACATGGCGAAGTCGACTATATATTGTCCTAATAAATGATATTCATATTGATAAAGATTTGTTAACCGGTGCTGTAGAATGTACAAAATTTTTCTTTTCACAAAAGTATAAAATTTTATTATACAAATACACTTAATATATTTTATAACTAAGCTTAAAGGGTTATTAAGCTTTCTTCAAGTACAATATCTACTGAATATAATCCTTTTTTTTCAGGTTTTCCAAAGGTTTCGGTTTTACTTTGAAAGATTCGCCCTTCGAGATACCCAATTGCATATATGGAATTGTGTTTTATTGCACAATAACATTTTTAAGTAAGTAATTTTTTTTTAAGGAAAGCCAAAGTATAATATAAAATAGTTTCACGATGTCCTAAAATTAAAAGGTCCATTTGAGAGAGCGTTTCGACTCCACTACTTGCAGACATATCGCCTTTTAGATATATCTTTCTATCTCATTCAGGCTGTTTATTTAAATATAGTTCATAAATTTGTTTAAATTTAATCTGTCTCCAAAATATCTTTTACCCCTATGGGTTGACAGGCAGAGAATATTCTCTAGGCATTACGTCTGTCTTCTATCATGAAAGGAAAATAAATAAAACATGTACCTATAAGCTCAATTACAGTTTGTCTCAGGTATTTAAAAAGAGTAATGTATTTTTACTTACAAATGGCGATTACGATATTCCTATTAATTTTTTTTTTAAAAAAATCTCTGAAAATCGTCTAGATTGAAAAAATTACTAGGTTTTGTTTTGAGACCAGTGCTAATAATTATGCACTGGTAATATAACATCTGATGCTTTTCAGTATATTAATTTAGATTTGTACGCTTTAAATGAATAATGTAAATGAAAGGGGAGAATTTTGGTGTATTTTTTTATATTATGTTAAAAATGTGTTTGCTTAAACCGATAAGAAAAAATCGATTTCTTTCATAGCTGCATTTATAATTTATTAGCGACCCGACCACTCGCTATCGTAATTGCACTTGTAATGTCAGTAAATGTTCATGTGCCTAAATTTATATGTCTGTAAGATTACAATAACTGTTTATTACCAGTATTACACTATGAATAATGGACACGTATTAAGAATAATTGGTAATTTTGTTGGTAATTGGCGGACCGTCTTGGTGCCAACGCTATTTCTGTTAAACAATAAGAAGCAAACATTGCAGTGTTTTGGTTTGAAAGACAGTAGTTAGTAAAATTTCTACGGTACTATACTTAAGAACATATATCTTAAAGCGATGACCACAAGATTGTATAGTATTTATCATATTAAGTAACGCCGCATTGAGAGAAGGTCACTTATCTTCTCTTGACTTGTTGAATGAAAGAAATATAATAATTTGTTATGTAATTTACTAAGGACAAGGTGTTTAGCGCGAGAACGACATCAGTTATAAGATTGAATGCAAAAAAACTATATTTATAAATATGTTTTTGTTATTTATAGTAAGTTATATACCAATGAGGACTCGGAAAAATTTAAATCAAATTTCATGACGTACTGTTGTAATGCGAAATGTTTTTACTCGTTCATAATGTTTCTCACCAATAAACGAATCACTTACAAGCGTGTAATTTCCACGTCAACGCGAATCGTGTTATGATTTCGTGACTTAAACCTACAGAGAGAGGGAGAGTCGGTGTAAACTGCTCACTGTACGCTTATTTGGCAGCTCACGGGCTGTGAATAACCGTTATCGTAAAATTCTTACACCCGCTGTTATTCCTCGGAAGTGAGAAAGATTTCAAATGTGATTTGCACGTTTAGCCATTTATTACAATTGTACCTACTAGAATTTGATATCTGTAACGGTTTTATAGGTTAATATGTTTACAGTACACGAAATATTAAAAAATTTAATGTTTATTTCCTCAAAAAATAATATATACATCCATGTTCTCTCTTTATGTTCATCTTTATTGAAGAGATGGGACGTGTAGAACTTGTGACATCAGGTATTAAGCCTATTTAGGAGTTTAACTAGCTAGCTGCACCTAGCTACTGAACACAGTAATTATTCAATATCACTGTTTGGAGGCTCAGATAAACGTTGAAGTGATATATATGTACGTAGACTGCTTCCTGCAACGGTAACAGAGACACCACTAATAAAATATTTTTAGCTATGAACATTAAATATATACTCGCATGTGATTAAATTAATATATACATGTATGTACTAATTTAAACAATGTGGCAGTAAAGAATATAATAATAAGATGAGAAGTGATCGTTCTCATAGTTATCTTTTTTATATAAATGCTACGAGTCGATACGCCTGTCTATAACACCATGGCGCTAGTTAGAATGATATATACTGCAACGTTATACACGTTGCCATGAGACGTAAGATGTTGAGCCACGATACCGCTATTAATTTCACTAGCTACAGCGCTCTTCAAACAAGAACAATAATGTTTGCACTATGTTTGGCGGCGGAATAAGCGTTGCGGTGGTACCTAGACAGTTTTCGGTGACAGAGACTATCAGAAAAAGACTTTTATAGTAGTTGATTTTGTTACAAAGATTGAGATGTATAATATTTATGCATTTTAATTACCTTTGTGTCTTTATTTCGTATAGTTCTAAGGTGATAATATAGAATTGCGTAGTAAGTTATAGCTCAAATAATAAAATTGATATTTTTATATTACAGCGACATATCATCACGCGGCGATCGTCCGGTTGCAGTTTATTCTCTGTTTGGCGGCTGTAGTATCGTGTTTCTACCTCGCTTACCTCTTACTATTTGTTTTGTTTGATTTTTGTGTTGTCTGTGTCTCTACGTATTTTGTTAATACTATGCTATTAGTATTTGTTAATAAGAAAAAAAACTTGCTCGTTTCAAAAAATAAATAGAGTATGTATATATTTATATAGTTACGCCATCTAGTATGTCGAATATATATTGTATTTATACGTCTCTCACATAGCGACATCTATTGTGGAGTAGGTAATATGTAATCAAAAGATGGCGTTGATAAATCATAAACAAGACTACAAATGATCTTTTCATATTAGTATTTATAAAAAAGATGACAAATATAAGTTTTATGTCGCGCAATAAATAAATTGTTTATTATCTCGTGGCCTTTTTTTTATTTAATTTCGACCATTTAAGAAAAAATTCCATACATTCGTATTACAAAATACTAAGGTAATATTTCGGCTTCAACATGATGTTAAATTTTACCAATGGCTGCCATGGTAATATTACAATCTCACTTTACGTTAATATTAAAATGCTTTACAATAACTTAAATGACTATGGCGTCTAAGTGACCGTCTATTAGGTGTTTCAAAACTTCAAATGTGGATCCACATTCGTGTACATCATTACTTTGCTGGAAAGATGATCGTATTAAGAATTCGACGTTGCTTTTACAAAAGTGAAAACTATTGAAAATTTTTGTATGAAGCTTTTGACGTTTCTTCTCAGTGCGATATATCGGAAAGAAAACTTTCTTAAACATATAAAAAATGCTTGTTAAATCAGACTATGTAGATGTAACATGCAATAATTTTGCCGTAGATTGAGAAGGAACACGTTTCTACTTACTTCTTCGACTGAACCCGTGATGTATGGATCGGTTAATTCAAACGAATTCCTATAGTTATTATATCGTATAGGATAGTCTCCTATACATGACAGGAGACTTGTAATCATTGATTTTAAAATTAGTGTAATGTTGGGTTGTTTATTTTAAAACAATTGTATTTTGAAAACAACCTGACTAAAATGTCTTGCCTATTTTTTTAGCAGTGAGAATACAAACATTTCCTTGTGGAGCTTTATTGCGTACAGTCGCGGACGTGATCGCCATATCGGTCATGAGTTTACGCCGACGCGAAACATCCTGCCGATCCTTTTTTGATTACCACTGCTACTTTGTACTAAGTTAGTATTATACAATTGCTTTTATCTATTTCGTTACCGTTATATTTACAGTTATTGACACAGTCTACGTAAAAATAGTTTTAAATTTATTGTACAAATATTTGCAAAATAATTTCAGTAATGTTTTTATATTTCACTTTGAGATATAAGATGTAGTCTCTTTACCCCAGTAATAACCCTAGCTACAGCGCCCTTCAAACCGGATCACAGTAATATTTGCTCATTATTGCTTGACGGTAGAAATAGGCGCTACGGTGGTATCTTCCTAGACGGTCTCCAGCAACAGAGACCTTCTACCGGTAAGACTATATTAGTTCGATAACCTTATTTAATTAGTTGCATCACGTTATCATAATTTATTCTAATTTTTTAACATTTCTTTTAGAAAACTTTCTTTTTCTACTTTTTCCTTTTAATCTGTACAGCTTTGTAAGGATCAATGGACAGATAAATGTAGGAAACATATAGTTTGTCAATTGCAGAGCTAAAAGAGCCTGTTATATGGTAAAATCATTACTCTGGTATAATTATGATAAGATATTTATTCGTCTCTTTATGTAAAACAATACACGCATGAAGACAATGATATTTATGTACATATTCTAAGTCTCTTGTGATAATATTAAATATTTCGGTAGTAGCTACACGCTTATTATTTTTATCTCCAATGGTTCTCTCCTCCATTTGTCTTCAATAACAACGGCGTTAAAGCTACGGTGAATTCACGTAGACTACTGCCTTAGAAAGAAAGACATTGCAATTTTTTGTCATTTTGTACGGCTGCCGTAACATTCATTGTTATAATTTTCGTAACTTAAAAGAAATAAAAAGAGCAAATCAATTTACGAATTAAAACATATTTTTAATGTATGGATATAAGAAAATGACAATATCAGATTTTCATTGAAAAGGGGTGTTATTGGTTAGCAGCTGGACGTGAAACTTAATGGTAACTAATTGTAAATAAAGTTAACACTCAACAGTTATTTTACAGAAATATGTCACGGACAATCATATGTTAAGTTCGTGTAACCTTATTTAATGCATGAATCATGATTTTGTTATTTTTATGGCACGGTTAGGTGCGCGTTCTTCCAAATTTGCACACAAAGCTTACCTACGCATGCGCTGTAATAACTACTTGGTATATGAGCACGTCCTTAACATACACTGTAATCTTTGCTATATTTACTCACTGAGCTTAATATTAATTATGTTATTATTAGTATAGGTGCAAATGTTACGTAGTAAACTTTTGTAATCATAATATATTACGCTTTATAACAAGCAGTATTTCATTCATACCATAAAAGAGTAGTCCCTAAATAATGTTGCCATATTACAAGAAGCTACTTCTCTATCGCATACATACCATGTGTAATATCCTAATGTAATAATTAAAAAAAAGAATACCACAACTTTAACAATTATTTGTATTGTATAAGAAATTTAGATATTAAATATGATACTAATATATTTACAAATGATATGACGTCCTCAGCTTTTTTTAAATAGTTTTAAATATAAGGGTTTAAGACAATCAGCTCTGATAGATTGCGGTCTACGTACTGTCTCTGAAAATAGGAACAAAATTTATGAACTAATAATTTTGTATAAGTAACTTAATAATAAATATTCTTTTGTTACATTATAAAGTGTTTGTAAATATGCGTAAAGGTGTAGTTTAAATTGTCTGTTAGGTTTATTCTGAACATCGCTGTTATATTTTTCGCCTATTCCATAAACAAAAAATATTTTTTACAAAATATTTAACAACGGTTTTTCTTACATTACCCTGATTACTATTTAGACGAGGGAAGTCGCGTGTATTGCTATTCACAATTTAATTATCCGTCACTGGTTTAGCCGTCGCACCATATTTAGAAATACCTTGAGGTTAGTACGGCTTCGTCCTTTAAATGAGTTTGTGGAACAACTTCCTTTTAATTTCATTCGTTAAAAATTGGCGGAATTGTGTAATTTCGAGTTGAATGTTTTCGTGTACAGTAACGTTTATATTCTTCATTAAATGAGATAATGAAAATAAAAAGGATAACATCCGAATCTGTAAGCTGTCAGTGTTGCTATTAATAAAATCGGCGGGGGGTATATTAATGCTTCTTTTGCATGTGCAGAATTTAAATCTGTCGAAAATGATTGCACGAATTTTACTATTTTTATAATCGAGTTATTGCCTGATTATAATATACTTAAGGTTCAAGGTGTTTGTCATCTATTATTTTATCGCTTCTAATAAAATGTTTTAATTTGTATATGTAAATTCACAGTAAGAATATTTGACGAGTCGGAAACGTTCAGTGCCTTAAGCAAAGACTGACTGATTAATCGAATGAATAAAACTTTTGCATTTCGCAATGTTCCATTAAATATACTAGAAATCGCAAGAAGTTTTTTTTTCACTTAATTTATTACAGTGCAATTACTTATCCGTTAAATAATCGTCAAGATTTTTTCTACAATAATGAACAGGAAAATTACTATTACGCTCCGTTATTACACTTCCAGCTTACGCTGATTGTATTTTAACCTCAAATACTTCATTAGGATTATGTGGTAAAATAATTAAAGACTTATTTCTTAAAAACCATATAATATATAACATTAATATATAAATGTTATATTAAAAAACTGTTATTCTGACACTATTATTTTTTTCTTTTGGGTGACATTTCTGGAGGTTTAATTTTTTTAACAAGGCAATAAAACTTTCCTCTGTTCAATGAGATATTTACCTGTATCATAAAAAAGAATATAGTAACAACGGAATTATGTGCTCATTAGTAAATTCTACTATAGTCCAAAAATGGAAAATAACGTACATAGGCGCAAAAACACAAAGGCCTCGCACGAATAAAGAAATAAGGCACGAATATATAGGGTGGCGCAAAAGTAATCCTCCTATCAGAAAATGCTATAAATTTTGCCTTTAAACTCTCTTTAAACCTCTGCAATTAAAAACATCGGAAGGTTATTTGGCTGTAATTTAAAAAAAAATATGAAAAACTGATTCTTATTGTGGATTATTTTTATTTGGTTTTTTAATTTTTTTACATCAAGGCAAAATTTATAGCATTTTCTAATAGGAGGATTACTTTTCCGCCACCCTATACAACTTGCGGCAAACTTAACGCTGTTTTTTAATAAGATTAAAGTAATTCCTTCCGAGATACCTGCATATATGCATATATGTATGTGCATAGTAATGGAGCGAATGATCGCAAACAAGGCGGTTCGTATGAGACCTTCGCATAAAGAATGCAATATATTCTTTACAGCGCTGCTTTGCTACGAGCCATCAAGATAGGTTTGTTTGCGCATTTACATCATTCAAAAAGCGTATGGTAATAATTTAAACATTTTATAATAAAAGCTTTTTTCTTTAAAGACAGTGGTCTTTTAAAAAAATTATATAAAATATTTTTATTTATACTTTGCAGCCGTGAGGAGGATATCCTGATGTAAAGCGTTTTCATATAGCACTACCTTGCGTTCAGAGGTTAATATATAAGATAATTTTTTAACAGATTTTGTTATCACAATCGTTTCAGAACCTACAGCATTTTGAAACCTGGAACACAGCAATACATACCTTGGCTAGGATATAGATAGATATAGGCGCTACGGCGATACTTATCTTGAAGCTTTCGTTTTTTTTTCTCAAAAGGTACACTAATCAACTTATATTCTAAATCTAAGGAGACCGAATAACAAAAATATAATTTATTAAAGTGCATGAGACCTTTGGTTTTTTACTGGATAGTTTAAAATAAATAGAAATTTGCTTTAAATGGTACGTACGTATTAGGGTCAAGAATTTATGAATAAATTAGAGATATGAACATGGAGTATCTTGCACCGGAGCTTACCTTAGGTCCGGATTATGACATCGTTGGTAATGTTTATGTAAAATTGCGCCCACGCATTATTGGCATGCATCTGGGGCCTGGTGCGATAAATAAGATCGACCGGCCACCGGTCCTCCCACCACGGTGCCTCCAGACTAAACACCTTGCAAATCATGCAGATAATTAATTGTTGTACGATTTGAAGTAACTCATTTATTTTTTTCTTCTATGATCCTTAATTTTTCACAATATTTGATAAAAACATCAGACGCTTTATCCATATTCAGATTTATTAAAAGAAAAACTTTGAACAAGCATTTCGGTTTCTTCAGCTCAGAGGCCAATAACTTGGCACTTCATAATTCTAGTAACATTAATGTTTTGTAATTTCTGAATAAAAATAATTTAAAACTAAATATACTTATTTTTGGTATTAAACGTGCATTTTTCGAAATACGTTGAGTTAATTAATACAAAAAAAAACATATGAAAGTAGAAGATTGTATGTATGCCACTGTCATTGAACAACATAATAAGGTATGCGAAAACTTTGTGCGAAAAGTATGCAAATTGTTCAAAAACATGGAGCCCTTGCCCCCGGCGTCGGACCTCGATTTTAGCAAACCTCGGTACATAGCGCAAAACCTGTATTAGAACCAAGAACTGGATTGGGCGCCGTTGGAACCGGCTAAAGTAGGTAAATTTTGTGCCGACTCTTTATCGATTTGACTTGTTGCGGACAAAATAAATATTTAATGCGAAGGTTGCGTCCACGCAGTTTACGTGCTTATCCTCCGGCCCCCACTCCTGGGCAACACACGCCTGTATTTCCGCGCCTATGTCATATCGTATTCTCGTTGTCCCACTCGCGACCGCTTGTCTTCGATCGATCATAGTAAACGGATTATCAATAGGTTTTACAAACTTTTCTGAATGAAAAGTGTGTGTAAACTGAATAATAAATGATAGTTGTGTGCGATTGTGTTGCAGTGTTGATTAACGTAATTTTTTTATTACGTTTCCACGTGTATCTATGTTTAGACTATAATAGTGTATGAAAATTTATGTAAACAACTTGTAATAAACCGTGACCAATATACTTATATTTCAAAAGGTAAGAACGATTTTCTAGGGTGTAATTACTATTTTTATTTCATTTCTTTGTGTTAGCATCGATTAATAAAGTTTTTTTTAACTTTATGGTTTTTAAATACTTATAAGTGATGTTTTACTGATTATCAACAATTCATCTTTATCGTTACTAGCATTTTGGCCAATGTTTATCAGTTCATGATTGTGAGTTTATTATTTACATCTATTTTCCGGATCGCTAACTTCAATGTCTGTACGTATAAGGTAAGCAATGACACAATGAGTATGTAAATAACTTAGATATTTATTCAGTGACGCACTTCGGCGTTCAATTCATATTTAACGCCGGGTTATGACAGCATATTATCATATGTTCGATAGTATATCAATGTTTCGGAATAAATAGAGAGCTTAAGAAATGTGAGATTATTTTCCTAAACTAGCTACTATTTATGTTAATTTAGATTTTGGAATTAATATAGTCGTATATTTATAGAATATATTCGTATCTTCATCTTCATTTAATTCAGAAAATGGAAACTAAGTTTCTGATATCAGAAAAACACAGGAAGAAAAACTTACAACAATATTTAAAACGTATAATTTGATAAAACTTTTTTTAAATATTCACGTATATATGTAAATAAATGTCGTATAAAATTTTCTTAATTTACCTATGTAAAAGTGAGAATTCATTCCACGTTTAAGTGACCATGTTTAATACGCCAAATGACAAACTTCTATGTATGTTAATGTTAAATAAATAAAACAAAACATTTACGTCTTAATTGTTTAACTGCAAATAATGCCTGTTTAATATACAGTTGTATTTCACGTAGCACACGGCAATCATCATGATTACATATTCAATTCTTGCAGTGTTTGGAATTCAGGATAAATCACTTATTAGGTAAAGCATCTAACCATTCTGCTCGATTTCTATCTTACTATAAATAGCCATGTAGTAAAGTATCTCAATAAAGACTTGAAGTAACAGCCAATCACGGAATTTTTAAACAAATTTTATAAAATCAATAATTACAGTTTGTACTTATATTAAGTCGGCGTAGTAAAAAATTTTAAAATATACAACAACAAAAAATCATATACGTTAAAACTGAATTGTATATGTTGAAGAATATATAATATTCTACTTCTAATACTTTTTGATTAACAACGTAGTTATCTATTATATGATGTCAAATATACAATTCAAGCAAAGTATTAAAAAATAGAAAATGATGTCACCATCACAGTTTTTTAGTGACGCCTTGTGATAGGAACGGAGGCAAGAAAACTTTAGCAGGGGCGTTGTGTTATTACATTAGAGAATAATAACAGCAAAGTACGATTTGCACCTACGCAAGATTTAAGCTTTGGACTACAAAAACTAGAATAAGAACTAAAAATTCTAACACAATGGTTACTTTGATTTAGCTTTTAAGTCGTTAATCTTTTTAAACAATTAACTTAAGACGTTATTAATATATCATTTGTACATATGCTTTGACTGCTTACTTTTAAATTTTCATTGTTTCTCATTCTTTTATTTATACGAATTGAACGTTAATTAGTATAACAAAAACTCGATAGTTTTGTGTTCGTTGAGGATGTATAAGCGTAGAATATCACTTAGGTTATAAACACATTTCAACTGCGCAATCAAGTAACATGCTATTTGATTGCGCAGTTATTGTCATATTTAATTCCTTTTACAAGTAGCTAAATGGGTGTAATCTAGTTGTTATATTTAGAAAGAATTATTACTATTTAAGTAATCAAACAATCTTGGGTTGTAACATTTTTACAGTGCGTCGAGTATTAGTCAATCGAAAACTTGCGGCTATGTAGGGCGGTAGGTTTCCAACTACGTTTCAAAGTACTGGCGGTTTTCTTAGAATCTTACTCATAACTTGCTTAGTGACTTATTTAGCTAAATTACGTCTATTTGCCAATACATTTAATCTAATAGTTATTATTATAGTTACATACATTATAACGTTATTGGTAAGTATTCTACTCAAAGCATAAAATTTTAAAGTATAGTTCCATTTAATTTGAATGATATGGTAGTTAGAAAATAAATTTTATTTAATAGTCTGTCAGTCCTCAATGGTTCTTATTATAGTCTAGCTTAAATAGTATTTACATTAGTAGATTAAAAAAATATATTTTAGGTTATTAATTAATAATACATATTGTTTCTTTAAACTTTTCACCGTTCTATAGTACGTATGTTTTTTATTATTATAAGATTGTTTATGTACTTAAATTAAGTAATTTTCTTTGTACTGTTACTTTTAGATTAATAAAATTTGTTAACTCTTAAAATATTTAGTTACTTTTCCTCTTAAGGTTTTGCATATATTATAGCCCTCAGTATCAATAATGGCTACTTGGTAGAGTATGCTATAAATCACCTATTTGCTTGCTGGATTGTTTTAAGTAATTAAATAAATCGTAGTAAATATCCAATTAAAGCTTTAATTATTTAAATGTTTAATTTTACTTAATTCTCAGTTATAATATTAATGAGAACTACAATGTTTTTTTTTTATAACTCTACATTACGCCATATACCTTATAGTTAAGCCGATTCGCCACAATGTTAGAATGGTGGTTTGTGTATAAATTAGAAAATATGTATATATTTTAGTATTTAACGTTAAAAAATCACATTCGTTCCAATTATATAGGGATACATATAAAAATATAGGGATATTGAGATTTTTACAGATTGATAGAAATTTTTGTTTCCGTTTACTAGGATGTTTCTGAGAATTGTTTTAAATTTTATTTATTCATGTTATAAACGAATTACCCTATATACCTAATTTCTATCATCAATATTCGTTCGTAAAGATCTTCTGTTTCTGTGATTTATTTGTGCCTTCGGAAGTTCTTACGCAGTTTAGGAAACACGGTTGTACAGGTTAAAAACTACCTGCGCACGGCGTTACTAACTCCTTATAACCGTTTTAGTATTGTGTAAGAATTAAGATTACTACGACATGTTGGGACAGCATATTTGTTGCAATAGATTCATCACTAAAGTGTTGCGAAAATTGTAAAATCCGATTAATGTTCATTTAGTCAAAACACTGAATATGTAGGTAAAAGGTAAAAAAATATATTAAATATTGGTTTAAAAAAGGTTACAAAGTAGTTTAAAAATAGTAAATATGTTCATTTAACGCCGCACAACAGCTATAAGGTAAACGTAATTTTTTTTACTTCATTTGTATTAAGAATATGTTTAGATAACTATATTTCAATACTATACAGTAGCGGTATTTTCATCGCCAAGAAAAGCCAATCAATTGATTGGCTTTTCTTGACATACACACATATTTATATGTATATATATACATAAACTACAAAAGACAAAATCATAGTTCAATATTATAATCAAGAAATAAATATACCTAACCTTCGTTTTGTACGATACTTTCTGATAGACTCTTCTTCGCCGATAATAATTAAAAGTAAAAAAAACCTTTAATAATTTTTTTTTACGAAGGTAAATTCAGTTTTAATAGATAGATGTTTTTTCGTATCAAACCTTATTAGGTTATACCTATTAATGTTATTATTCTATATGAAACTTTTGTTACGTAATGAAGACAATTAAAGAAAAAGGTTAAACAATATTTTATCGCAACGAAGCACATATAAATAACACCAGTAGCTAGTTATAGACATCAAAGAGAAGTTTTTTTTTTCAATTAATGTAAATTTTTTTAAAAACTACTAGCCTTAACGGGAAATTAACTTTTTATCAGCTTAGATTTGGTTTGGGACTACTTGCCATTTTCTTACGATTGCTAATGAAATGATTTTAGACACTTGGTTAAATTTCGTTTATAAGGCGTGACCACATCTATTAGGCAGAAACAAGCGTTTCCATTTAGAAAATATGAAATACAAGAAGGGGCTTGGTCTAACCTCAAAAGTCATTTCGCTGCCTATTGCACGTGCTGACAAGTTGACTGCTTGGCGGTTGCTTTCATTTCGTTTATGATATTTTTGTTACAACGGTATCTGATCAAGATATATTTTTCTTTCAATACTGTGTAATCTGATGATGTTACTGTCAAACAATATTAATCATAGAAACCTTTTCTGTTGAAAAGGTATCATACTTTATTCAATTTTACCTTTTCAAGCGAGCTTACGATATATTTAACCATAAATTCTAAACATGTTTCGTATTCAGGGGTAAGTTAAGAAACCTGGGAATAATACGTAAAAGACTACTTTTATTATGTTGTTAATCAATCCTCCATCTTTTATGTATAATGTTAAGAATTTTTTTAAATCAATTAAGCGATGGGACGAGGGGGACTTTGTTCTGATTGTAAGTGATACGCCTATCCATAACAACGTGGCGCCAGTTAGGATGATATATACAGCACCTCATTGCGCTTGTCGGCTTGATACACAAGATGTTGAGTCCCGTTACCCCAGTAATTTCACTAGCTCAAGCGAACTTCATACTGAAACAGTAATGTTTGTGCAATCTTCGGCAACAGAAACCTACCACCAGTTATTTGAAATTTTAAGCGAAGTTACATTTAACCAATTTTAAATATTTTCCATATCCAGGAATTTTATTGGTACAATCTTCATGTTTTTTGTATATTGTATTGTACGCAGTAGGATTAAAAATGTTACAATTTTTGCACATAATTATGTATATGCATGCTACCTTAAGTGAAAACAGTATTTATTGTTTTTTTATATAAATTTTAAGCTAATAAATTATTTATTTCGAATTATAATGCGCAAAGATGTGTCTGTCTGAGAAAAATAAAGATTTTTATATTAATAGTTCGCGTAGGCTGTAATTTTTGACATCAATATTATAAATAAGGAGTGTTAATAGAATTTCAGATGAGCTATAAATTTATTTGAATTGGTAATTATTGATGTGTATTATAATATTATAATAGATGATACACGTGCTTGTCACAGAGTTTTTGTAGTTATCTCCAATATTATTAAATTTTGTTTCTCCAAAAAATTATGTACACATCTTTAGTATAGGCTACAAATTTGCGATTAGACGAGGTTTTTGGTTAATATGTAATGTCTAAAGTAGTTTAATGTATGTGTAGTTATTTGCTTTATCGTCATTACTGGCTGTCATCATTTACTGGTGGTAGGTGTCTGTGGCCTGAGACCGTCTAGGTGGGTACCACCGCAGCGCCTGTTTCTGCCGCCAAACAGTAGTGTGCCAGCATTACTGTGTACCGGATTGAACGGCTTTATAGTTAGTGTAATTACTGCGGTAACGAGACTCAACATCTTGTCTCAGGTGCCGAGCGCAATGTGGTGCAGCGTATATCATCCCGACTAGCGCCACGATGTTATGGATATTACGTTCCGCTCTACCCGTCGCTAGATTGTATAATAAAAAATATACAGAAATCAAAAACTTGTTAACATTTAGAAATTGTAATACACCAAACAGTTTTGTTTTCGGCAACCACCGGAAGATTATGTGACATGATAGCCATTTAACCTTGTCCAATGTTTTTGCGTTGCTTCAACTCGAGCCTTGTAAGAATAGATGCCATCTAGTTTACGGTAAATTTTTTCTATGTACAAACATCTTTGACATGGGTGACTGGTGAAAAAAATTAACTACAATACATTCAGTTAAATTTTCTCGTTAGTTAAGAACACCAGCAAAGGAAATGATACCTTAGTTGAACATTCTTATGGGCAGGGTGTATCACTTACCATTAGATGAATGTTGCTTAAATGATTAAAAAAAATGCTATGGACGTCCAAGAATTAAATTTTGTACTTACTATCGTTTTTCTAATGGCAATTTTCTTAAGGACGGTAAAGATAAATTTTTGCTATTTTTACTTTAATATACGTATTATAATCGCAAAGGAAAAAGAAAAAGTAAGCTTAATCTGACGTCAACATTCCATCATGTACTTGTTCGGTTGTCGTCGCGAGTAAAATCCGCGTAGACAACAATCTGAATTTTGTTTTCCATAATTCATCACAATCCTGTTCATTATTCGTATCACGCGTGTTTGGCGTCGCTTTTAACACGCACCACGTGAACAAAGCCTTTTCAACGAGGCTGACGTGAGAGCCGGGTCGAAATGCGATACGCGAAACACATCGCATTCCGGCTCACACCGATTCAAGTGAGGGTCAATGTCGTACTTAATTAAAATTCACATCGACCGATACAGCTTTAATTTGAAAAGGTTTAAAATATGTTTATTATTTCTTTTAAACAGGATTACGGCAAAGCTTAAGATTTTATTTTAGCTACAAAGGCTAACACAGCTTTTTAATAAGTTTTATTGATTATAAGTTACAATATATGTAATTTGTGAATGTTGTGTATCCCTGTAAGTGGCTTGCGTCAGTCAGTCTCCTAGATTCAAGGATATGTAAGCTATTGGTATACCTAATTAAAAGAAGTAAAAAAAAAACACTTGGTTTCAATTTCACATGCAGCTGAGTGATAATGAAGTCTATTTTACTGATATCTGGAAAATAGCAATGCTGTTGTGGTAGTAGATTTATAAATATGAAAGATTGAGGAAGTAGCTAATCCAGCGGGTTTAAAAAATCGTAGTGCTATCCAAATTGGACATGTGGCCTCTGTATTAGTACCGCTAATATAAAGGCCACATGTGTAAGTGATAAGTCGTTCCGCCACGAAGGAAGGTAAGTATTAAAGTCGTCATCATCGTCATCATCATCAGGCGGATGACGCACACTGCTGAGTATATACCTCCCTCAAGTACCTTTACGCCGATCGGTCTTGCGCTGCCTGCATCAATAGTACATTAAGTACAAGGAAACAAGAGAAACTTTGGTTTTTAACATTCTTTGTATATTTCCGTTTTATAAAGCAGAATGAGATATTATAAAATATACAAAGAAACAATATGAGAAACCAAAGAAAAAAACATGAGGTAAAAAATTAAGAAGCCCGCGAGGCGATGCACTTGACCGAATTGTGAAGAAAGGACGCGGGTGAGTGACATCAGACGAATAAATAAACTTCAACAAAGGACGTGCGAATTAAGTGTATTAAGTATTTCCTTTTGTTTAGTTGTCTAATTCAACACGATGATTACACACACCAATATGTTTACTTAACTAATTGCTGCGTGTAATCTAATTGCTAAAATACTAATCGTGGTTTAGTCCACAATATACTTTTGGGCCAGAGGGTGTTAGCATGATAGCGCATAGAAAATGACATATATGCAGATTAACTCAGTGTTTTTTAACTCTATCGATTCGTAGATTTAAAGTTATGAAACAGACGAAAAAATGGTGTAGCGCCTACTTTTTGGGATCGCTTAAAATGATTTCTTTTTTACAGTTTCATTGTCGTCATCGATCGTATAAAACGGTCGTTTCAAATAACGTATTGAGTTCAAATACTGCCCGATTTTTTTTGCCACCATAAAGATATCTCAGGAACTTTTTTTTTTTAGTTTTCGTCCAATTGCTGTACTGTACCTTTTGAGCGAGGTATCTAAATTATCGGACATTAATATACAAACGGAGTACCACCGTGACGTTATTACGTAAAAATGCAAGCAGCAATAGAGCATGTAATGCATAATCGATTAAGTCAAAAATCGTGTTATACAAGTTATATGCGTTTTTGTTACGACACAAAAAGAAAACTACTTGTGACGACTTAATTATTGCTATTTTAATTATCGTTTAACATCAGAAATCGTGCATTTTGGTAATCATTAATCTTTAACAAAGATACATTATCTTTATAAAATGAAGGTCTTACTTATGTCCGCCTAGACAGATGGTAGAGCTTTGTTATCTCTTCTCTCTTCAAACCCGTATGGTTAGAAATCTCCTTCATATTTATAATTTAAAGAGGCACTTAATGATGATAACGATGATTAACATTTTACTGTTCAAAGAGTATTCTGTTATTTTTTATGTGTGACCACCGTATACGAAAACCAGAATATTCTGGGTTAGTGTTCTTCACTATCTTCGGTCGGTTTACTTACATGATAGAATTTAATTTTTTAATAACTATGGAAACTATTTGTCTTAATTATAACTCTATATCAAATTTAATTATTTTTTATTGCTCTTAATGAAGGTATTTGTGAATATAACATACAAACGGAAGATGTTCTATTGTGAAACATAAAATTCATGAATTTCTTTTTATTCAACAAAGAGCATTCCCACGGAGATTACTTTTAACGACCATTTTAAATTGACCTGCGGCAATTATAAATTGCGCTACAATTGTGTAATGCTAAGCGCGTAGTAAAGGTTCTCAAAAAAAGTAGCGCATTAATGAATAGATACAGCACGACTAAAAGTCTTGTCAAAATGTTTGCGTAATAAGTTGAGAAGCTTCATACACTTTCACATTAGCTTGACAGCGAGGTAAATTCGTTAAGATGCGTCCATGGCAGAACAATTAAACATTTAAAAGGACTACTGTCACATATCCGCAATTATCTAGTTAACATTGTTAAAGCAACAAAAGCATGCTTCGGTGCATCGAAATTTTCTCTAACGAGCGCGAAGTCGCTAGGTGCTTATTTGTAAAAAATATATTTACATATATTATAATTCAGTTTGTTTCATAATTGCTTGAAGGTTTAAAATGTATATGTCACCTAATAGGAACTCCGTTATTGGATGTGGAAGGAAATCGTGTTGCCAAATGTGAAGCGAATTTACCAATCATAAAAAATTGCTGTGGTGAAAGTTATCCTGCGAGTACCATCGTTTATAAATGTTTGTGATCGTTTTATATGGGCATTGATTAGATAGCTAAGAAAACTATGTTTGGGTGTTAATTTCTTATAGATAAGAATGTTATTCCAGCGTCGACGACATAGACGAGGTGGTCTCGTCCTTGTTGTAGCATAGAGAAGGTGCCGAGGAGAGTTACGGCCCTCCCTGGGACGTGATCAGGCGTACTGCACGGAGGCTTCGGTGTCTTCCGTAGATCTCGAAGCCCCTCGCAACGCAGTGAGGATGACCAAAGAGGGTGTTTTAGTGGGGTCAAATCCCACATAACCTTCTCTTTCCCCCAAGAACGGTGTCTATAGAAGATTTCCTCAAAAAAGATTAGAATGTTATTATAAAACGCATTTGGGCACTCTAGAGTGAATATGGTGAAGTATGATAACGAAATGCTCCATGCAATAATGCTGCTCATTATTATCACCTTTTCTATAGTTGCCGTTCTTGTAATGGTTCTGCATAGCTCTCAGTTATTAGACCTATAAGCACTTGGAACATCTCAACAATTTAAAAATAATAATGCAAGCATAAAAAAAAGTAAATTTTTATTTTGACTCTAAGTGAAACTTAAAGTAAGGTTAGGTCTAGGTTACATACTTAACAGAAATCGTAATGCAATATACATAATTTTTTGTACTCAACACGATAGTTTTTTTTTTGTGTCAAGTATTTTACGATAACAACTACGGGCTTTATTAGGATGATAGCGATTATGTAAATGCCAATACTAATACTGCGTGCTTTAGCGTGATAAAATATATGGCGGCACACCCAAAATCTTTACAGAATTTATATTATTCGTTCTTTCGTAAATTTGTCCAAGCTATGAAATCACCACTCGATAAAGGTTTTGACTCAAGTATTGCGTCTGATTATTAATAAATTTTCTTATATGTTTTAAACTTGCATAGATGTTTTAAATATTTATTTAGAAACTTACTCTCTTCTTTAATGTTTCAACACAACAACTTCTGTACGACAATTAATGACTATTAACATCATATCATAAATCATAAATCATAAATAATTTACTAAAAAGTAAAAAAAAACGTATTTTAAGTTTTAGTTTAGTGTTTTTATATGTTCACGTTATATCTTTTCCAGTCGCCGTCCCCGCCTCCGTCCCGTCTAAATAGGAACAGATGATTTTTATATAAAAAAAACTAAGATCGTCTGAGTAGGTTCTTAGATTAGTAATAGTAATTACTGGGGTAACAAAACTTAACATCTTATGTCTCAAGGCGACGAAAGCAATGTGGTGCTATGAATATAATCCTAACTAGCGCTACGTTTTTATGGGCGGGCGTAGCACTTACTATCAGGTGAACGTCCTGCTCGCTCGTTGCTTCATTGTATAAAAAAAAGATAAGAATTTGTTTAATAACGAATACATTACATTTTATTTAAATATATTTTGATTTTTATATGAACAAAGAATGTAAGGCCGGTATAACTATACAAGCCACAACTCCCGACTTTCTCGTCTAAAGCATTGATGTGAACTAAAATTAATTAATCATAATTTTACAATTTTTTGAGACTAAGTTATTTAGGTATATGTTTAAGTGTTTGGTTTTTTTTGAAAATCTTCCTTGTAAACATACCATTAAGTACGTGTGTGCAAGATGCATCGTTTGTGTTAACATTAACTTCTAAATAATCTGTGAACCTGTCACCTCTCATTACAGTCATACAAACGTATGTTGTCATTATAGCTATAATTATCATCATAAAAAGTTGACGTAATTGACACGAAGCAGCAATGATTTGGTAATGTAGTCATCATATACGTAAAATATGATTTGACGATAGAAGCTCCTGCGGCCTTACATTGTTTACACTGCTTACTACATAAAATAATATTAACGTATTTACATGTAGATTGATACATTACTAATTATATTTTGTCGATCAAAGTATAACGTCATAAATTATAATATTTGAATTATAATTACTGGGATAATTTTATAATCAAATCTTTCCCAAACATTCATTCCTCCTACATTTAGAAATCAAATCAAAATCAAAAACCTTAAAGCCCCAATTATCACTATAACAATAGTTGTCTTACTAATCTATACTTCATAATATCTATAATGATCTAAAGGAAGTAAAAGGACTACTAAGTTAAAATTGCCCCGCATACATTGGTGACCATGAATACTCTACACTAAGATTATGTAAAGTAACAGAAGGATTGTTGAAGATTTATTAACATGATGACTATATAAATATTAGTTACATTTACAATACTTTTTTGTATAATGTTCTAACCAAACCTTAATTTTACATGCGTTAAGTGAAACTGAGTACTTTGGCTTTCTTTAACTTTTGTAACCTATGTACTTTAAGCTATTTTACATCCATATGAAAACAATGTAATACGCAGGTTTCCTTTTTGTACTGTATATTTTATTCAAATAATATATTTTTTATTTGTAATATTCATAGATGTTTACGAGTATATACTACCTACCTACTGGTAGGTCTCTGTTGCCGGAGACCGTCTAAGTAGGTACAACTTTGATGCCTTATTCTGCCGCCATATACTACTGTGCAAATATTACTATGTTCCGGATTGAAGGGAGTTGTTAGCTAGTGTAATTACTGGGGTAAACGAGACTTGGCATCTTGTGTCTCGGGGCGGCGAGCGCAGTGTGTACCATCCTAGCTGGTACCGCTTTGTCAGTTATGATCAGGTGAATGATCTGCCCGTCTCGTTGCTTTATTTGATATAAAAAAAATATTATATGAACTACCTATTATTATTCTTATCAATGATTTAATAAAGTGTAAATATTTTAAATAATTTTATTGAATATAGAGGTATACGATAATTTATACAGATGATATTATATTGTTTATGATACATGAGTAGTTCTGATTTCAGAAAAGAATAATAGTAGAAAATGTTGTTCCTCTTTGACTTATGTTTTTTGAGGATGTCTAAACATAATTACAATTCAATCATGTTATGATTTGTGCGATATGATAACAAATGTCTTCCTATTATTTTTATTTATTAAATGGTATAAATATTAATACCGCAATGTCTATTGTGCTCGAAGACTCATAAATTATTTAAGCGAGTTGTATCGGATATCGACGAGTTTGGCGAGATTTCGAAAACTGATAGAGCATTTACAAACGTTTGGCCGGCATCCATAATTAGGGAGGTGTACTTTTACGATTTATTGCCGAATTTAGGATACTGTGGGTGTTATGAGTACAAGACATAACAACATGTGCTGCGGACGTGTTTAAATTATCAGTTTATATTAACACATCTTTTATTGTTACCTCCGAACAAAGAACATTGAGAATTAATTAAGTAAAATTTTATGATGATATGACTCGGTTGTCGCAGATTATCTAAATAGATTTATTTTGTTGCCAAAGAGTACTCCGTAAATACTACCGTGTTCTAGTTTAATGGGCGCTGTAGCTAATGAACTTACTTGAGTACTCTATGCCACAAGGCGATGATCACAATGTGTTGCAGTGTAATCATCATCATCCTAATTAGTACCCCGCTGTTATGGCATATGTATTACTTATTGGAATATAAAACAACGTTGATTTCGATTAACACAAAAGAATTACAGAAATGTGTAAAGATATGTATTTATGAACGGTGTAAATCATCAGTTATTACAAAATAAAATCTTGGAAAGTGTGTATAAAAGTTTTGTTATAAAATAAGAACTTAAGAAGAACCTTTGCAATATCGAAAGCTTATTATTATCGGGACCATTTTGCTAATTTAAAAAAGTTTAAGTTTTAAAAATCATTGTAATATTTAAAATTTAATACAATATATATATTATTAAATGTTAACCAATACAATAGTCAAATTGAATCAGAAACTATCCTGCTTCAATATCAGCAGTCACGTCATGTATTGAATTCAGTATTTACGTGACTCGAGTAAAACTTAAAACTTTAACATATGTATATGTGAGTCATAGCGGAATACAAGATGGGATGTTCAAATCCGTCGGAGAATTCAAAAAGAAAGTATAAATACTGAAGTTCGAATTTAGATTCACTATGTTATGGAGTTTAGATAGTGGTAGGGTGTTGTCGAACCCGTCTGGCTAGCTACCCCTCTCATATTGTAGATGTATATCCACCATAAGAACGTAGCTTTGTTCTACTTAACAATATATAAGTATTGAGTCAACGGAAGTTATTATCCAATTTATATGTATAGCAATGACTTGATGTATAGCAATGACTTGATTTTTAGTAAATTTATATTTAACACTGCACTATGAAAAGTACACATATACTATGTACCAATTAAACTAAAACTGAGAAATATTTGAATTCTTAATTATATTAACTAAAGTTTAAATTTAACTTTTTAATTTTTTGTTAGTATTATTGGTTTGGTTGTGAACATCAGTTATTGCTTTACCTTGTAGTAACCTTGTGTTAAGATACAAACAAAAAAGTATTTTATTGTACTAAAAATTTTGTCAGTCAGTTAATTTATTTAATGTTTACTTATATAAATATATTTATTTTACTGTTCGCGATGAAACCACGCCTGTATAGACATTGTATCTCTATAAAAAATATTGACGTATTGTTGATATTTCGTGACCGTTACAAACAAAATGAACAGGCACAGCCTTCACGGTCAATTTGTTGACTGAATAGTTCAATTAACGCTGTGCATATTTCATGGGAGGATAGTGCTCGAAGCGAACTGCGCTTGTGCAATTTCGGACCACTCCTACGCATGCTTGGGGTACTGGTAAATAGCACAGATATGTACTGAACATTTAACTGGTCTCATTATGAAATTTATTACGAAATAAATGCGATTCGTTTATTATTTTTTACCTATATTGGGCCAATACTTGACTTTTATTTTACATGGTATGTGATAATGGTGGAGAATGCTTGCCTAGAATGTTCTGCCTCTCATATGTTGGCAGCCGGAACTCAAAGATTTTCTTATGACTCACAGGTTTATGAGAGAAGCATCTGGCCGAAAGCGTTATCAAAAAGCTTGCTATCATCTAAACTCCACTACAATTATGGTGATACAGAAATTGTTATATCCGGAATGGCCGTGCATTTTTGTTTTTAAAATAAATACCAAAAACGTTTATTTAGTTTATCTGTTACTATCAATGATTTAAATTATGATCTGGCATATAAGCGTAACGTGGGACGACCGACATCGAGGTGAATCGACGACCTGGTGAAGATAGTGAGTCACGCTGGAAATTGATTGGTGAGGCCTATGTCCAATGGTGAATGGTAGTAGGGTGGAATGATGTTATGTAGATTCGCAAAACCAAAAAATATAATTATTGTAATATTTGTTGAAAATAGAGACATAAATGTTAAACTTGTGATGCCTGGAGACTATCCAACGTACTTATACTTCTTTAGACCGCAGACTCCGCAGTATCCGACAATAATACTCGATTACTGTATTTTATAAATTATCTCTGTGTTATTACATTGATAAAGACAGATTGATGTAGTAATTTGGTATTCTTTTAACCTATTTATAATACTTTTTAACTATTATAAAACATATCGTAATTGAAACTTTGTATATTGCATTTGGTGATGAAAATTACTCCTTTTAATTCATACTCTGGATAATTAAACAAGTTTTTTTAAAGTTACAGGATTTATTTATTTATTATAAATTTTAAATGTTGATTGTCAACATTATGTTTTAATGTACGCCGAATAATGTTGTCATAAACGCTGGCAACTTCTGTTTTTGTTCTTTTTAATGAAAGTTTATTTATGTGCAAGTTTCCAAGCTTGATGTGAGCGAGGTCAAGTTGTTATTGACTCATCAAGCGGTGGTCTGCTTATAAGGAGAGTATGGCTGACAATTGACTGGGAGTGACCAAACAAACGGGTAAATGTTTTAATACTTTCTGATGCCTGTGTGCTGTGTATGTTTAACAAGTACGATTCTAATTTTGGCACTTTTGTATGAAGCCTGAAAGTTATTTATGTTTTAAAAAATTATGATATATTTTTAATTCTTTCGAAAGTATAAATATACCAGAAATGACACAGAAATATAAAAAGGTTAGTATGCGTCAGAATGCTCATAATATTCGTCCTTTACCTTTGCGGTCAACAGCTAACATGAGCTTTACGGTAATCGTGAATTCTAAGAGTTGTGATAATAAAGAATCAGGAAGTAAATAAAACAATTTTAATAAAACTAAGATATAGTATTAATTATTAGTAGTTACATATATTTATGCATATTATGTTGGTAAATTATTGCGAATATGGATTGAACATGCAAACAAATCCCGAAAAACATCAAGTATTTCAAGTAGCAATTTGAGGGAAAGTGCTGCTTGGTTGTAATATTTATCAATAAGTAAACATCAATTTAGTTTTATATAAAATCTAGCTATTCCGCGCTCGTTTTGCTAGCCGTAGCACACCTGAACTCCCTTTGGGAGAGGAATTGTGTAAAATCCATTCTTAGTTGAACTTTAAATTGCAGAAGCAAGACGTCGACCAAATTTTGATTCTTTACGTGTAGAAGTTTCGAATATCTCGTGATGAGTCAATGAATCTCTTGATATCTCATATATAAATAAATAAATATTTATATACATAACCTGGATATGGTTGACACAGGCAGCTGCTATTTCTACCGCCAAAACGAACACAGCAAAGATTACAGTGTTCTGATTTGAAGGTTTTTGTAGGTAGAGAAATTTCTAAGATTTTTTTCTCCAATTCGCGCCGTCACATGGTGTATCATTTATCATTAGGTGAACGTCCTACTTGTCTCTTCGCTTTGTCGAGAACAAAAACGTTATGTAATATGTTTTTTAATTGAATACCTTAAGCGAACGTACATACGTACATATTAACGAAGTAGATAAGTTATTTCGTCATTTAACTAAAATAGTCTCCGTTACGCTTAAAAATACTCAATTTATTGTAACAGGATCTAGTTTACAAGAATTTGTAAACATATACGAACTTACAATTTCGTGTATAGTATTTTAATTATTTTAAAAGGTACTTTGTATGCGAAACATTGTTACTCTGGTTTCCAATTGTTTTTAAATCCAATGGGATTTTGTAATAAAATACCTAGGCATTTGTTTTTTTCTGTCATAAAAGCCCTTTAATAAAATGTGTTATAACTTTTACGCTTTTCGCAAACTCTTAAGAGATTGAGAGATATTTGTTCTATGAAGAATCTAGAAAGTGGTTTATTAATAAAACTCGTAAGTTTGCTAGGATTTTAGTTGCAAAAATTAAGATAATCTTATGTAATTGTTTTGTTCGTTGCACTTATATATTAGGACCTTACATATAAAATTGGCGTTTTGTACGGGAAGAATATAAAGTAATTTTATTTTTGTAAAATATGTTTAATTAATCAAAGTATGCACCGTTGTTATCTATGCACTTTTTTCATCTCATAGGTAGTTCATTGATCTCTTCACTAAAAAAACCATAGGGGCGAGAATCAATATCAATATCTTTGAAGGCGGTTTGGGCTGCCGCATCGGAGTTGAGTTTTTTTTTCTTGTAAGAAGTTGTCTAAATTCAAGGACAAGGTCCGGGGAGGACGGTGGATGTCGCAGACATTCCAATTGTAGCTCATCTAACTTAGTGGTTGTTTGTTGTGCAGTGTGTGGTCTTGCGTTGTCGTGAAGCAGCAGTGGCCTAGAGCTATTGACCAATCTCGGTTGTTTAGCAGCTAGTTCTTCCTTTATGGTTTGCAGTTACTGACAGTAGATATCTGCCGTAATCGTTTGGCCAGATTTTAGAAATCTGTAGTGAACGACACCGGTGCTAGTCCACCTAACATTTACAAGTAACATTTTTGAGTAAATTTTCGTTTAGGGCAGAATTTGTCTGAGTCTCAAGGGCTCAATTATTGTGACGAGCGCTTCCGATTATCGTACAGTATCCACTTTTCATCACAAGTAATGATTCAATTTAAAATCCCTTCATTATTGTGTCGGTTGAGCAAAGAACACTAATTTATGAGGTACCCGTCGTTCAAGTTTTTTTACTTTCCTGATATGTTTCAATTGGATTAATACAGTTTTGTCACTTACCTCGAAGCTTGCAGCTATCTCTGAAGTGGTTTGTGATGGATCCGCTTCCACAATAGCCATTAATCCTTCATTTTCCACTTTGGTTTTCTGTCGTTCACGGGGTTGGTTCTGAAGGTTGAAATTTCCAGAATATAAACGTTGAAACCAAAAACGTACCGTGCTTTCTTTTACGACACCAGCGCCGTACACATTATTAATCCTTCGAGCTGTTTCTGCAGCACTGTTGCCACGGTAGAACTCGTACTAGTACATATACCGATATTACATGTTTTCTATTGTGCGGTAATAAGCGACGCCAAAGTAAAGAATAATGAGGAAAAAACAAATGAATGACTGTTTTCAAAACTCAAATGAATTTATAAATTCGAATTTGGAATTCTTAACTAAAGCGTAGACAAAACGCTAATATCATATCAATTCAAAATTGTGTTAAATAATTAAAAAAAAAACACTAAGAACATTATTGCTTAGCAACTAGGTGTGCCGGTCGAAAATAGTTTACGAGGAAACTTATTCATTAAGAATGTATGTAAATCTATTTAAATATATATAAATATGGATTCTTTAATATTAAAAATTCAACTTCTATTTATATGGTTACCAAGGCAATATATTTTCTCCAAGCTCCTGCTTTCGACACCTCAGGTCGCCGCCCACCGTCGCTACCCCTATAGAAGGCAGCGAGACACTTTTACTCATATGACCTATAATGAAGCAAAACTTTTTTATTATTTAATTTATTTATAATTTACGGTTAAGTTGCTTTTATGTTTTAAATAACAATTTATAAGATTATGTTGTTTTTGGTTTTTGGTAGTGAGACTTTCTCTTTGTGGGAGAATCTTTCGTACTCATACTCTTCCCCTTCGGCAGTTACGAAAGGGACTCTTACTGTTTAATACACTAAAGTACCCTCCTTATTGTGATTAGCCGCAACAGAAACGTCCACACGATACCGTAGTTATCATGTTTCTGTACAAGACTAGTAGATCTTTTAATATTTATATGATACATTCAATCTATGTGAAGTACTCGCCTTTAGGTCCTTACACAAGTTGAGCCGATAACCATTATCGCTGAATTCACTAACTTTATTTTTTTGAGCTACCTTACAATATCTTTTTTATATTCAGTTAAATCTGATACTAATGAAGTTAGTTTATAAAAATTGCTAGCCCAGTGTCAGAGTACTAGCATCGACGCTCTTGAAACCCTATCATATTTTAATACTCTTCTTCTTAGTCGTTACCACTCTTGACAGAGTAGTCGTGGTCATCATTTTAGGTGTTGGTTGCAAGCTTAATAACACGTCGCCATTCTTCTTTGATGGCCGCCTTGCATTCATATAGTGGCAATGATGATGAACCATTTACTGTCGCCTTTATCTGGTGAGTTCATTTCAAAGGTATTCTTCCTCGTGGCCTGGTACCCTGAATCATTTCATACTACCGCAGACGAATTCTCGGAAAGGAATCTTACTAAGACTAGTTAATAACCTAATAAATAATCCAGACTAAAATTTATTACATATTTTACGCCAATACGTCGTGTGACAATGTGAAATAATAGGTTCCTGTTTGCAACATTCATAATACTGTTTATGTTATAAATTTAATATGACGACAAAAAACTTCATACCTCGTTCTTTATAAAACAAATTGTAATATAAAACAGATCGCTTTCGGCCAAAGCTTTATACGATAGACAAATGATTATAGATAAAGACAATTATATGCTTTAAACAAATAAGTACCTCAACAGCAGTGGCTGAAGCTATAAATAAACAATAAGACAATATATGTTACTTCCGATAACAATACTTCAGCCTTGGCATGTTTATGTTATATAAGCTATTGTTTGCTTACATGGTACAATATTTTTAAGGATTCGACGTCGGAGGAATGATATTATTGAAGGATTTATCACATATTATTGCATTAATACATACCGTTGCAGATCGCTTTGTGTGGCACGAGTGTTGTGTTCAATAAAAACGGATGTTTACCATTTTTATTTTGCGAAGCTATGAGCCGAGCGAGACGTTCCCATAATGGTAAGTAATACGACTTCTCCTGTCCATAACAGTATGGTTTTAGGATGATATACACTTTAGCATGTGCTCGTTGCTTCGAGACATGACGTTGTCTTGTTTGAACCAGAGAACTATTATTTGGTGGCAGAAATATATATACTTAGACGTTATCCTGTAGCAGACACCCACCACCAATTATGTATTATAAAACGAAAAATATTTACTATCATCATTAACAGATGATTGACATTATTATTATCAACGGGTTTACACTTAGTAAGGGCAATGGAGAGAGCTATGCTCAGAGTTTCTCTGCGCGATCGAATCAGAAATGTGGAGATCCGCCGAAGAACTAAGGTCACCGACATAGCCCAAAAAGATAGCGAGACTTAAGTGGCAATAGGCAGGACACATTGCTCGAAGGACCTTCGGCCGATGGGGCGGTAAGGTCTTCGAGTGACGCCTGCGTACTGGTAGAGGTAGTGTTGGGAGGTCTCCCATAAGGTGGACCGCCGATCCATTGAGAATTGCGGGAAACCACTGGATGCGAGCAACGTGGGATTGATCGATGTGGAGATATTTGGGGGAGGCGCTATGTCCAGCAGTGGACGTTTATCGGCTGATGAGGATTATATTTAGTAAGTTATTCAAAGCGCAAAAAGATAAAGCCAATAAATTTGTAATAGTATTATTCCTAAAGATTTTTATTACTAACCGACCTGTTGTCTGATGGGATGTCTGGTTCTCTTTTTTTTTTGTAGAAACTTTATAACGTCATTAGAAGTACTATAAAAATTTTCATTACAAACGTTTTTGAATTTATTTTCCCGTTAAAACTGTGCGTTTGTGATTTGTTATGTTAAGGCTCCTCCCAGCATCGTTTATATCAGTATAGTTTAATCACGAAACCGTTAAAAATGGCAGTTATTTGGATTCTACGTATAGAGTTAAAATTAAATATATAAATCTGATTGACATCATGGCTTTATTTAATACATTATTGCAATTTGATAAAAAATTGATTTTGGTTTTTATTGCTACCATGCTTTTGTAACCAAGCTTCCCATCGTGAAGATTACCAGTACCGCTCCGAACTACTGCTGAATTCTCAGAACAGTTGTATTGGTTATTGTTACAAAAAGATTTTTTTTCTGTTTATAACATAAAATTTGTTGTAAATAATTTGTTTCTTTATGGTAATTAAAAGTAAGTATGTTGATGTTGCAGGTGCCCAGTAATGCTTTGACATGCCCAGTACAGCGGTTTTACGCGACATCGCTTCAGCTTCGCCCACCAACCCCAAAACCTACGAGGACGCATTGGCAACTGTATGTAACTTAATCAAATTTAATATAACATGAAATCTAATAAGTTTGTACAAAATGTTACTGTAACATTAATTCGGATTGTTTTATTTACTTCGAAATGCATTGTTTAGGTCAGGCTAAACCTGTAGGAAACCTATTCACGTTCATATGAAAAATTAATATTTCTTTATATTGAAATAGGATTTTTGGAATTATCTCTCCATTATTGTTGCAAAAATTTAACAATGTTTTTACCGCCATAACGTGTTTACTATTTGTTGAAGGCCGAAGACGTGAAGTCAATGTACGTCCATTTCATTAAATATATACTAACTAGTTCTGCTGAATGCATTAAAAAATATTTTGTAAATTGTTACGCTGTAACGCTATCTTTCGGCGATTCAAAACAAAACAGGTAATCAAATAAAAATCTTCATGAACAAATACATAGAAAGTCGGTTAACATTGTTTTCTAACGACAGAATATAGTTATCTCGTGCAAGTCAACTATTTAAAGCATCTTAACATTTTTAACTAAAAAACATGTTTGTATAACTTTACTTGAAATGTGTTACTAGTTACTACACATTATCATTATTTGCATTAAGCTCTGTATTACATTGTGTGTATTATGTGCTGGTGGTAAGTCTCTGTAACTGGAGGTCGTCTAGGTAGGTACCACCGCAGCGTCTACTTCTGCCGCCAAATACCAGTATGCAAACATTACTGTGTTTTCGTTTGAAGAGCGCTGTAGCTAGTGTAATTGCTGGGGTAACGGGATTTAACATCTTATATTTCAGGCAACGAGTGCAATATGATGCAGTATACATCATCCTAACTAGCGCCACGTTGTTATGAGCGGGCGCAGCACTTACCATTAGGTGAATGTCTCGCACGACTCGTCGCTTAATTGTACACAAAAAAAGTACATGAACTGAGGTTAAATAAGAATTTGTTATCAAATTTACCTTCAAGGATAGATTTTTTGATATTCTATTTGACAAACACAAAGACCAACATCAACAGAAAAAAAAATTGAAACTTGGCTTTGTCAAATAATAAAAATATATTTATTTATTTAGAACCATCAACCGATACCTTTGATAATAAATAGTACACGACGTAAGTAATATAAAAATTTTAAGTTTAAAATTTAATACAAAAAAATATTTTCTCGTTAAATTAAGACATTCCTTCTTTAGTTAAGTTAGAATTTGTACGCATTATATCACTTAAATTGATAATTCCGGAAGACTAATTATATAAATATGTTACTAATGAAATAAGTAAAATCTTTCTTTTCGTTCACCTAACTTAAAATACAATTGTCGCACATAAAGCTAATGACGCGTTTTGTGTTATCATTTTATTTATGTGAATTGTTATTTAATTGCTCTAATGTATATTTAATTGTTTTATCAATAACAAGTAGACTTTCTTGATTAGTGTTCACATTTTTAATACATTTAGAAAATTGTAATCCTATTTGGATTGAATAAACGAGCACAACTACTACTGGTGCTAGATTATAGTCGTGGTAGGTTTCTGTTGCCAGAGACCGTCTAGGTAGGTATCACCGCTGCGCCTATTTCTGGCGTCAAAAACTAGTGTGGAAACATTGCTCTATTACGGTTTGAAGAGAGCTGAAGCTAGTGAAATTATTAAGGTAGCGCGACTCTACATCTTATGTTTCAGGTGATGAGCGCAATGTGAGGCTATGAATATTATCCTAACTAGCGCCACATTGTTATGGGCAGGCATATCGCTTACCATTAGGAGAACGTCCCGTTCGTCTCTTCGCTACGATAAATAACAAAAAATTACAGCGTGGTGTATACTGTACCATATTGCGTTCGTCGCCTGGAGATATAGGATGTTTTGTTACCCCATAAATTATACTAGTAAAAGTTTCCTTCAAACTGCAACACAGTAATGTTTGCACACTACTGTTTGTCGGCAGATTTAAGCGCTACGGTGGTACCTTCCTAGACGGTCACCGACAACAGAGCTATTACCAACAAAACATGCAATAATTTATAGTAATTGTTTCTTTCCCTATATCATGTTTTAATATGGCTTTGAAATCTACACATCATAAATTTAGTTAACATTTGATTTTTTTTATAACTTAGATAAATTAAATATTTTTACTAATTCTACGTTATTATTGCCCATAATAATGTGGCGACTTAAGATGATATACACAACATCAAATTGTGCTCATTTGTGCCTCGAGATATAGGATGTCTATTCCTCTCTACCCCCGTAATTTCTTTATTACGTTTATTTAAAGGCATTAATAAAGTAATAAGAATATAAAAAGGTTAAACTAATCAGTTTGGATCAGGATATTCCGCCGGTTTGAAGAAGGCTCACTAACTGTTTAATTACACTGAATAAAAAAAAATAGAGTATTAACAATAAATAATGTCGATATCACATCGTTAAAATATGTTATGTTTATATGAAACATAGTAACATTAAATAAATCAAACATATTCTAGGCATAACGGTTTCTCAGGATCTATGGTCAAATAGAAGTTTCGTTTCGTAAACAGCTTTAATTATGTTTATAATTATGCATACAAACAAAGATAAAAAGAGTTTATTTAAATTAATGTAAATATTTTAATATGTATTCTTACGAATATAGCTATCACAATATGTCAAGACGATTTTTTTATGTAAATATATGTTTATGTTCATAAATCTACGAGTCACTCTTATCTGTCTGTAGTGCGATTAGCATAGTTTTTATCGTCCTAGTTATTTTATACAAAGCGTGCGGTGGGTTTAGTGTTGTATCACGTATCGGCGACTTGGCGAATGTATCGCTTCTATTGTGTGAATGGAAAATATCCATTATAAGGCAAACGGACGTATACGAGTACAATTCACCTGCATACAATAGCTCCGCGGTTTAGTTTAGTGCAGTTCCCAGCATCTAACGCGCGGCTACCTCTCGCGCTGTTTGTGTTAACTATTAATTAACATTGAATTTATCAAATTTCATAAAACACGTATAAAAACTTTGTTAGTGTTGTTCAAAATTATTATATTCGTTTTAATGTTTTGTTTATAGTGATGTGTTAAGTGCTAATGATATGTTCAGTGTTTCTAAATTGTTCTAAGACGTATACACATTGTTTTGTTCAGTAGTTACTTGATAACATGACCGAAGATCAATTGCGTGCGCAACGGTTTGCTGAATGTCCCAACCTTGGCTTTTTAATACTATTTAGTACAAATAAACTTATTAAATCTTTACATTTGATTATTATCTTTAACGAATATTACTAACGTAATCAGGATGATCCACGAGTTGAATAATTCGGTTTGAGTTTTTATGAAAGCGAGCGGACGAAATAATCAATTTACCTGATCAATAAGGATTGCCTCTAATAACATGGAATTTCAATATTTCCACTGCCACATACTGTGATCATCTTCGAAAGATGTTGTATGTTATTGCCAGTAATTTCACTAGCAACATTAAATATGAAAACTTGCTCGCTCTTTACTTTTTGGCGGTGGTAACAAATGCTGTAATAGTTTGTTTTAGCAACTTTTTTGGATTTCAAGACTTAAAAGTAGCCGATTTCGAAATGTAATTACAAATAAATGAAACACAAACATTTCCTTACTATTCATATATTGGAGATGTAACAAAAAAGCATAACGTAAAAGAAAGTTGTTTATCATAATCAAAACATTACATCGGTTGAGTAGACGGAAAGGAAATGAACGGTTTGGATAACGTTTAAATATAACGTGCCCGAATGTTTTGTATAATGTTACTGAATTCTATACACTGTACTATATCGATATACGTATATTAGCAAAGTATATTAACTATAACAGTACATTATGAATCGCAAGGACTTTAAATACATGTGAGAGAAATTTTCGAAGTGTTTTTGTTGTGTTGAATATCGTAAAAATATTTTTTGATAACGGCAAATGTAAATCGCAACTGACGTTACCAGTAGTAAGACCCCAACCGATGAGTATAAGCTTCTGTCTAGGATTTCCACATCGATGGTACTTTTACTGCTTGCATCCAGCGGCATCCCGTAACCTTCATCAGCTAGTAGGCCCGCGTTGTCTGAATCAATCGTTACTTCTTACCCAAACACATTTGTAAATAGTTTTTTTTTTACTTAAAAATTTTCTTTAACATTATTTACTTTCTTATAGTACTATTTACAACACTTATATGTATATTCATTACTAATCTAGGCTATTTGCATTATTGCTAATTGGTTTTTTTACATTATATGTATACTTATGCTATCTAATTATCCACCATAACATAGAAACTTTAGTTTACTTTAACTTTTAGAGTCACATTAGTTAAATTCTGATGAGAAACCTTATATAAAGAGCAGTTAATATTTGCAATAGAGGTATACGTGTGTAATAAAGTACGTAGTTGCAATAGCGGTACTGCTAACACTGAAAAAAAAAAAGGTATTAAAAACATGCCTTTTGTTAGGTAATTCATGCGGGCAATACATTGCGCAACCGTTTGTACTCGGTGACAATTTAAGAATAGCCTGCTCACCTTGCGGCGGTCCGTGGGAGCGACTTTTTGAGTAAATTCCACAAGTTGACTACCGCATTTCCATTGACTCAAAATAAAACTATTATATATCCAACGGGTTACTTTAAATACCGTTACAAACGGCAAAAAGTTACGTAGCATAAATTAAGTAATTACTGTGTAAATATTCGATTGTTTTTCAAACTTCCATTTTCACATTCAGTAAGAAACGAAGAAAGTTTTATTTTCATAACCAGCAAAAAGTTTTAAGTAAAAAAAAAAAATCTGTAATCAAAATTCAACAGTTCTTTATACCCTTATATTGAATGTAATTATTGAATAAGAAATATTATTTTTACTCTGTAATAGACTATAACTTTAATAGTAAATCGATTTAAGAGAATTCTCCTTTACTGATAGTAGGTTCCTGTTGTCGGAGACTGTCTGCCTGTCACTTATTTCTGTCGCCAAACATTGTATGCAAACATTACTGGGTTCCGCTATGAAGAGCCCTGTAGCTAGTGTAATTGCTGCGGAGACTTAACACCTTTAAGTCTCATCCTGACTAACGTCCCATTGTTACGGCAGGTTATCACTTACCATTAGGTGAACGTCACGTTCGTCGTGCTTAATTGTATAAACAAAATCGGATATGAACAGAAAGTTTTTTAATATTTTATTATTTTTTATGGAAATTAATAAACTAAAAAACGGACGACTATTAGTCTAGGAATTTTTATTTTTCTATAGCTTTGTATTACAGTAGCATGCAAGTTAATGTCATCACGTGATTCTTTAATTGCAGGTTAATGTTCTTATTATAATTCAGTTATCGTTTTTTTAATTACTTGGTTAATAAAATAACTAATGTTTCAGAAACAAAGCTCGCTCTGATACCTGTATTATGATTAAGGTAACTTTTATAACTGTCCTAAAAACAGCCTGTCATCACAAGACTTGTGATGTTCCTCTTTGCTTCTCTGTCGGTGCTTAAGATATGTCTATTGAGCTATTCCCCCATGACAAATAGGGAACAAGCTTGCAATATTTGTCACTACTCCCCTTTACGTGGCAACGTTCTTTCCTGCTGCGACAATCTTTAGATTACTTCATATTTCTTATCTCCTAGAGCTTGCTTAATGGGCGATGAGTACTGCTAGGTAGCAGTTTTAAAGGATTAAAATCTTCCATGAAGAACAAAGATGTTTTATGAATCATTTTAAGAATTTCTATGCTTACAAGAAAAACAAATTAAAGCATAGAAATTTTAATTTAGGATATTTCCATAGTGTGGCTTATTGCTATGTATTAAAAATTAACATGGCACGTCTCAAGCACTGATCTTATACGCCATTTATCAATGTCATTTGAAACTATAAACTCGTAAATATCTACTTGGGTTTGATGACTATCAAAGTGACATCTGTCACTCAATGTCATATGATACTGGTTCATGTCTTGAGAAGCTCTTACTGTGCGAGGTTTTGGTTGCGAAGTCAATCACCTTGCATGTGAGGTCTCATTGTTATGACTCATTTGCTGACAGGAGAAATCTTTGAACGGTTCATTATTTGCTTGCGTATTATATTATCTTTAAATAATGATTGTAATGATAATAATATGTATATTTCTTGGATCTAGATTAATGTCTCTTTCTTATAATATTGAACAAATTTTTAGTACCCATCGATAGAATCTAAATCTTTATGTATATTAGAAAAACATTTTTTCAATATTAACATAGAGGTAATTCTCGATTAAGTTTAAAAAAGAACTAAATGAATATGGTTCGAGTATTTAAAAAGTCATGATGCTATAAATGTGGACAAGTGCCGGCATCACATCCGCCGAGGGATTTTTCCACCAAGCACAAAGGATTCCGACTTTTTTCGAAATTAACTTAGTAAAGAAGCATGACAAGAAGAATTAAGACGACGAATTGATTATATGACGGTAGCAGCTATTATCTAAAGTATAATACAGAACTTATTTTCCCTTGAGGAGTCATGATTCATGATAACTCCAACAATATGATTTTAGAAGAAAATAAATAAAGTTGTTATTATTATTATAAATAATAAGCAAAGTTTATACATTATACATTCATCGTACACAATTTTTCATATCCGTAAAAATTTTTGTAGCAAATTTATATAGATAGAATCTCCTCTAGTTTACGTCTTCGTACCAAATTATATGATTATCATGTTCCTTGATGTTGCACCCAATTCTACTACTTCTACGAAGACTAGTATTTTATGATATTTGTAATAACAATGAAAAATTTATAAGTCTTATGTCTAATTATGCAAGGACTTTACATTGTATAATTCAATTTTCAGAGTTTTTTATACATAATTTTTACTTTCTTCTTTTCTGTGATTTATATGGGTGTGGTCTTTCCCTCCACGGAGACTGAGTTACAATTAAACTTATTATATATACAGTGTCATAATTAAATTTAAAATTCATGATTAAGCTGCCTAAAACTTATTATAGTTGACTTTGAACCGAAATAAATTGTGCGTAATCAATAAACATAAAGGAGCGTGCCAAGAATAATAACTATAATTCATTAGACGATTACTGGTTACGTTAAACAAAGAACACCTCAATAATGGTCACGTAACTGCAAACTACTTAAGCATACAATAATACCTAGTGCATCGTGCTGATGACGCTTGTGGTCTACTCCTGATTAAGTATCACTTCAAAATAGGTGGGCTTTATTAGTAGCTTATCCGCCAAACATGTAGTAGTATGCAAACATTGCTGTGTTATGGTTTGAACGGCGTTGTAGCCAGTGAAATTATGAGGGTATCTAGTCTTAATATCTTATGTTTTAAGCCGACGAGCGCGAATCTGAAATTGTGAATGTTTACCATTATAACTTCCGCCACGTTGTTATGTATGGACAAGCGCATCGTTTGCCATTATGTGAACGCTTCGCTAGTATAGCATCATTAAATTCTAATGAACAAAGTATTTTTAAAAAGTAGTACAATCATTTTAGTTACACACTGTTAATTGCAATTTTTTTTAATATACGAGTATAACATGGTTATGAGGTCTGAATAAATATATCAAACAAGTGTTAAGAGGCCGTGAAACTCGCCATCGTTTAGTTTAGAAAACGTTTGGGACTCGAAATTTACTCTGTTTTACTTAATTCTATCTAGATACCGTACCCATGGAGCCTAATTTCTGCGATACTGTACAATTCGGAAAAGTTAACATCTCAATCAAATCTATGACTGGTCGAGCAACTGACAAAAAATGTCAGTTGTTGATTGAATGAAGGTAGTATAAATTAAACAGAGGTTGTTTTTTCCAACAGGTTTTTAAACGTTATGGTTACGGTTAAAAATAATAGCAAACCCTAACATATTAACAGAGACCTGTTTGTGTGTGAATTTTATATGATATCACCATTTAAGTTCAGTTTCTAATTTAATATTATAATAGTAATTTTAAAAATTAAGAAGAGATTGATAAGTCTATATGATGCAATAACTTTATAAAGATTGTGTTTACAATAAATACGATTAAACATAACAAAATCGCTTTATTTGCTGTTTTTTTTTTAATATTGCTTTATGACTATGTAAATAACCATTACGTTTTTATAATTTATATATAAAATATATAATTTACGTAAGACCTTTGAATTGTCGACTGGAAATTAAATCCTAGTCATTACTGGTCGTGTCGAAGTGTTCTGCTATGCGGTTTAAACAATTATCTGATTACAAGTTGAAAACATGCTCGCCCCCACTTTGTTGATGGTCGATTAATTAAATATCAAGATTTTCACCACTTCGCGTGATCACTTTACAGTTTAATGTCCTCCGATAATTTTTCTAGTGAAACTTGAATGTATGCGATTAGTCAGACATTTTTCACAAGTGAAATTCTCGCATCACGTGCGTTTGAAAATACTTGGTAATGATACTTGTTCTGTTAATATTACTTTGAAACTGCTGTCAGTAAAACGATTTTTATATTTTTTTTTATACCCTAATTAAATTTGTTGATTAGTTGATGTTAATCTCAATATCCTGTTCTAAGTTTACAAAACGCTTTTCATATGCTTTCGCGAAATTCAGCGACATAATAAATCAACGTTTTATAATTTTGGTAACAAAATTAATTCGGAATTGTTACGAACACCGGTCCGTGTGTCCGTAATTTTCAACGTAACGTAATTAAGCGGTGGGATAACTATGCAAATTGTGAAAACGCATACTAGTCCAATCGTGTGAGTTTTAATTACGCTCTCATTAGCGCAACCGGAAAAAAAACCTATTAACTTATCGATGGTTAGTAGTTAAACTTTCCATTGCCCGTTCGTGTTGTATGTAAAACTGTACAAACCGCACACCGACATACATACCTATGTACCACGCAATTCCTATTTTTGTTTTTTTCATTATTTGACCTAAAGATAATTGACATGCTTGCCCTTAACAAAGTGGCGCTACTTAGGATGATATACATTGCACCTCATCGCGTTCACCGTTTTGAGACAATCTTAGAATGCGATAATACAGACTCTAACGCGCATAGGACATTTATATATATACTTAAGAGTTACATTAAGCTAAAAACAAATGGTACATAAAAGAGTAACAAAAAATTTAACAATGTTATCAAGAGTTATTCTATCAAAATGGTTCTTCATATCCAAATATTAACTCTTGTCTCTATGTAATCTAGACCAAATAGCAAGTTAGTTAATAGTTATTATTTAAATGAGCTAAAGGTCATTCGAGTCGAATAACAGTAATGTTTGCACACTATTGTTTGGATACTGAAATAAGGTACTACTAATCTAGACAGTCTCCGGCAATAGAGTGCTGTGTTCAAGTGTGAAGGGTGTTGTAGCTAATGAATTTCCTGGAGTAATTAGTAAAGGATTTTATTGCATTCAAACGGCTACATGCAAAATGTGGTTGCAATATTTACATCTCATTACACAAAGAGTCATCTACTCGCTTTGTGTAATAAAAAATATACGAAGTTTTAAATATTTTATCTTATTAAATTACTACTCAGTAAGTGTCGCTATAGATAGCCAAGAAGTTTTTTTTTTAATTAATCATTGCTGATAAGTAGTATTATGCATACGGTGTAGTGTGAAAATTCTACTCGAAGAGGATATAAAATCGTTTAATCTACTTTGTGTTGGGAAAATCCATAATGTTAGACGGAGTACGGCGGCAACGTTTTATCTTGTGTATTAATGGAAAATAAAATATAAAGACGGTCAGTAAAGCAGGTTACCGTTCTATTACTGTTTTGTTGGTTATACATTAAACCGAAGGAAAAATCGAACTTTATAAACAAACTGGCATGTTCGTAGAATCCTTCATGCACATGCGATATACGTCAATCGGTTTTGTTTAACGTGTTACATTATGGTCTTGATTTTTTCCTATTTAGAGAAAATAATGTAAACATATATATAAAATAATAATCATGTTCAAATTAAAATAATATTCGCTTTTACATACCACAAAACCGTGACTCACGTATCTGTAATTTTATTTAGTGTTGATCATTTATTTACATTTGATTTATGAGCACGACTAAACATTAGACATTAAAGACCTCACGGGTGGAGTAATATTACAAAGTAGTGATTGATAATAATTCATTGCAGTGATAATAATTAGCAAATCAAATCTGCTTGTGTTACTTCATCATCATCATCATGCTTGCATTACTAAGTTTAATCGTATTATAAAATATCACAGAACACCGCAAACTATGATCAATTTATATTAATTAAAATTGGCTACAGAAATTTAAGTTTGCTTTTTGTGTTTAATTTCTTATATGTTCTTATCTAGTAACATATTTCCCATATAAAAAAAATTGTATTTCCTCTAAACATTTATTTATGTAATGTTTTCTGTATTTATTGTAGGTACGTTAAGGATTTTTTAATTATTTTTTTTTTTTCTTTCAGTCTCAACTCAACTTGCCGTAGATTGGTTGTAATAGATTCCAATGAGCTTGCTTTCTATCCTTTTTCAATAGTTATCCAATGAATTCTCTACGATTTAGAAGGATTACTTAACCTGGACATAAATAGTAATAATGTAGGTAAATTAATAGAAATTATGTAGAGCACGGAAAGATTTTTAAAATTACCTAAATATAGTATATTGCAGTACAGATTTGTAAAAAGAGTAAACTGTTAATAAATAAGATGAATAGTATAATTGCTTAAACGGAAGTAAGTTTAAGAGAAATGTAAGAACGACTCTGAGGTTTAAGTTGTAGCAAATCGTTATTTAGAAAAATATTATTGTTTAATAAATGCTTGACTTTTAATGCGTGTGTTATATTATGTATACACATGAACAGTTCGTGTAAGTTCGGTTGTTGTATCTGTATGTTGCAGTATATTTGTTAGTAATAAGTACATGTATATAAATAGTTGTATGCAAGGTCTGATATCCATTGAACGATCTATTTGTTTTGGCGTCGTTTACGTTGCGCGTTAACCAGTTGACGGCCTTGCGTTAAAGGGTCAGGTGGCCGGTCAATGGACCACTTTACAATTATCCTCACAGCCACTCTCGTTTTCTAACACGTTTTGTAGAGAAATCTTGCGTTATTCATTTTACACAATTATTATAAGCTATTTTAACAGCATTTGTTTATTATTTGTTAAAAATTGCTATTATATATAGTAGTATTAGTATTAGACAAAAGTCTATTGACTTTGCTGAAAATCGTAATGTTTTTAGGTATTCTCGCTCGAGAATACTTAAAAAAACTATTTCAGAAAATATTCAGTTTTCCAATATTAGTACATAATCTATTATTACTACGACTAATATTAAATTTAGAAAGTGTAATGTAAGATCATTTAAAGAATTTCTAGATCAGTATTTAAACAATATAACGTTTAGATTGATGTGTTGATAGAGGAACGCATTTGACAAAAAAAACAAAAAAAAATTACAAAATAAATCATATTTTACCGCTCTCGTATTTTATAGGTTTTGTAAGAGTTTTGTCAAATATTAAATTGTAAACTGAAAAACAAACTGAATATTATAGGAACAAACTAAATATAATAGGAATTATTTCTATTTTGGTTATGCGTTTGCTATTTTATATGATTACAAATAAAGTCATTAAAGTACTCCACTTGTACATTACTTAAGTTATTAGTAATTATGATTAAATTGTGTAATGAACATATGTACCATTTATTATTGCAATCGGACATTGATTAGTTCTGTGCTGGGATATGTAAGTCTGATGAAAAACTTCTTCCACATTATTTATTTATGGTATTGCAAATAAAAATAAATACATAGCTTTGATTTTCATAGTGATAGAATTAATTTTATAGTTGATAACTGAACAAAACCGCAAATTAATAAATTAATATTTCCGTACCGTGGATAAGAATTTTTACTCTTTAACTTTTACGGCACTACTATGACGGTTCTTTCCATCAAAATTAAGGCAAAATAGTAATAGTAATTTTTTTGTTACTTCAATTAAAATTTCTTAAAAATCAGTTTAAATGTGAATAAATATTGAAAACAAGTAATAATGAAAGATTAGTTACCTTATTATAATATGGTATTCTTTTATTTCGGCTTAATGAGGAGATGAGTAAGTGATACGCCCTTCAATATCTTTGTGCCTTTAGTTAGGATAATGAAAAAAAAAAAATATATGGCTCATCCGCTTTAGACTTAACTTGTTAAGTCTCACGACCCTAGTAATTTTAACTACCTTAACGTCGTTTAAACTGGAACACAGTGGTGTTCATTCTACTTTTTGGCGGCACAGATAGACAGTATTTCAGGTAGGATAGTCTGAGATCTCCCGGTGGTAAAGTTTTCTGTTATATATGTATGTATTATATATTCTATGTTTTTAGAATGCTATGAAACAATTTTCAAGATAGTTTTGTAAGATATTGGATTTAGTAAGGTGAATAAAGTTGCAGGTCTGTAGTACTTCGTTTATAATTGAGATACGAGCATCGACCTTTAGTAGCAGTCAAGGTGCGTAGATAACTGCCATTCCGTTGCTTTTCCATTCTGAGGGTTGGCATTAATAACCAATGAAAAATAAAATATCCATTTACCTACTTAACTTTATAAACGGGAAAGTATTTTTGTTCTTTTAATTTTATCTTCTAAACCCATAAATTAATTTTTGAAAATTTACTGACTTATGGAATGTTATAGGATGTCATAGGCTAGTTTTCGATGTGAAAATAAAATTGGATGTGTGTAGTAGGATATAAAACCTGTATTAAGCAATGTAAACAATTTCTGTACTTTTGATTAGAAGAAAGGAATATTTTTCTCTTTTAAGCTTGCAAATCGAACATCTGTTAGGTAATGGAGCAGCTGGAACAAAATAAAACATTTCCTTTGTATTCTTCAAACAAGTTCACATTGTTAAATAATTGCAGGAACTTAACATCTAAAAGATAATTTTTTTTAATAAATTTTAATTTGAAGACAAGATTGCTACATCGTATTGCAGTACTATTTTCATTATTACTTTGATTGTTTACGGATTATTTTAGAATTTTTGAAATGTTTCTTTATCTCAATTATAATACGGAATATCTAGGTCAGTAATTACAGGATTATAATGTCGATGTAAATAGGCATGACAACCCTGTCTATCATTTTGGCAACCATCAGTCTATATTCGGAGTGACCTTTTCGACTTGTTTCATAAATAAGCCTGTCGCCACAGGGTCGTCATGTCGTTCTTTATCAGGGAAATATGTTAAAATTTGTTTTCGCTTCCTGTTCCTAGGATATCTTTAGTCACAGTTTTATATCTTATTTCTGTTAAAATCTTTGCCCGAAAATGGGAGACATGTTTGTACTATTTATATTTAACGACCAAGGCAACCGTGTATTTATAGAGGTGCTTTGATTACACATGTTTCAAAACGAGTTATAAATTTTTGTTATATTCATATTAACAATGTTTAAATAATTAAAATTTATGTATAAAATCAATATTAATTTCATAGTTTAAAACAATATATTCGAAATATTCAATTACAAGTGTATTAATTATTAGGAAAGAGTCCGTCCCACTGCACCAGAACTGAAGATGCTAGCCTGATAGCGTTATGGCGCCCATTGTGTTAAACTCGTAAGGGAGGTACTCTGCATTAGTCTTAATATCTCACTGTATGAGAACTACGTTCTAAAACACCTCATTGTTCAATAATGTTTTGCAGGGTTACCAGTACCTTTAAATATTAATTAACTACCTATAAAAGTCCTTATCTTAATTGTCTTATGAACATGAATCTATTTGAATTGAGCTTTTTTTCTACCTACTAGAGCCATGTAGAGATTTATTTAATTAGCAAATAATTGCTAACCATAACTCGTTGAATCCTAGCAACAGAAAATAATAATTCGAATGATTGTGAAAAATATAATCCTCTTCTTAGGCAAGAACGCGTGTTGGTTCGGCAATGTGCCTAGGTCTACCAATATTTAAAAAACTTCGTAGTGTATGAAGTACAGTAATTATTGTTTAAAGTGTTCTTGTAAACCCTGCGCTGATGGCCGAATGAGATAGTTACCGATAGGTATAGCCGCGAGCTCTGTTCGAGTAGCTATTTAATAAACGAAGGCTAGGCCTGAAAACTTACCTTACGCTATTAAATCACTCTGATGCAACATTGTTAAAATAAAATTTTGAAGTTTTAGATACTAAGTAAATTTTTTGCATCTGATGCGCTTATTATATTTTGTATTTTTGTTTTTTTTTTTTTTATTTTATTATGGTGTATTCGCATAAGCATATTTTCAGTAAAGTTATTTAATTAAAATTTGAATATTGTTGAGATTACAGACAAAACATTTTTTTTATTTTATATTAAAATAATAGGTTATTAAACAATATTTTAATGACTTTATAACTAATATCATTAAAAAATTATAGCTTTTATTCACAAGGGTATGCTTCTTTAAATAATATAATTTGCCTTAATTAAAAAATATATAAAACCTCTTTAGAGTATGTCCATACTACTTTTCAAACTGGCCACACAGAAAGGTGCTAAAAAACGAGCATGTTAAAAAAGAAATAATAGCCGTACGAATTTGCTAGATAGTAATTCTTCAGTGAAGCGGGAGATGCAACCGTGACACAATTTAGTAAATACAATGAGTTGTACATACAGCCGGGTGCATCAACAATGCATCGGCCTCGCGACGTCGCGCTGCGCTGCCCAGCGTCCAAGGACGCGGCCGTGTCTTTGCGCGCCACGTGGTACCTACACATAGTCAATTATCACAGATTTCCGTGTATTCCATAATTATTAAGTTCAACGGAAGTAATATAGCCGCATCGAATATTGCATTTGTTTTCTATGTCTATGTATCTATGTCAAGTAGTGGATGTTTTTTAGTTGAAGCGGTGATGACGTTGATGATGATATTAATAAAAATTTTGTCATTTTATTATAACTGCGTAAAAGTTGCTCGAACAGGTTCATACACAACACAAGTTATAAAAATAAACGTTAATAAAGTTAGACGTAATTGTCGTGTTCATCAATGTTTTATTGCATATTAAAAAAGTCCGTGAACTTGAGAGTTACACAACTATGATGCATGTCTTTAATATTAGTAGATGTTTAGTGTAAAAACTATGGATATAGTTTTTTACATAGTTAGTGTGTTGGTGTATTGTTTCGTAGTACAAGAATAGTTCACACTATTATTCATAATTCCTTACTGTTTGTTTATTCCTTATTAATAAGATTGATATACGGTATATAATAATGATATTTCTAAAAAAAAGTTATAGGAATGACATTGTAGCAAATAATGCTGAGGTACAAAAAGTAACAAACTAGTATGGATAATGACTAAAGATAAACAGTCATAAATAAAGAACCTCTTCGTAATAGATGCTTTGTCTTTAAACATATTAAATAGTATTGATAACATTTGAATGAACTATTATATTTTATAAAATAGGCATAGATTTGATCTGGTAAACATTTTAATGATAACATAAACAGTTTATTTTCAATATTTGTAATTGATTTTCGTATCGAGTTTCAGTATGTGAATTTTAACGGGCAAATCGTGGGTGCCCAGCGGAAACCGAAGCGTATAGGTGGAATACTCATTGCGTTACATACAGTACAGTACGCCAAAATAAAATGTTAATCCAGCGGTTCATTATTTTATATTTGCAGCTAAGCCTTGATTTTCTTCAGTCAATTACAGACGCTAAGCAAAGGCGCGCGAAGTTTTTGCAATACGTAAAAATGTTTGCAGTGTATCGTGTACAAATGTAAATTTGGCAATTTCAATGTTTTAGTTACCAACGTACGCAAATAATGATTACACAGGTGCTAATAAGTGCTAAAATTTGTGCCGAAACTACACTTTACGGAATGATGTTTAGAAATCTTGTAATTTTATTATTAGTATAGTAAGTTATAGATATACGGTGGACATAAGTGGTTAATATTTCTTTCAATAATATCGGAGATATTGGATGAATTTTGATGGTAACAGTTTTCACATTGAGTGATCATGGCGCCGTCAAGCGGCGACCACGGGTACTCATGCGCTATATGTCAAAGTCTTCTGAAGAAGAAAACCTCGAGACTAACCATTTTAACTATTGGGTAAGAGATGGCGCTGTTACTAGAATTATGAAGTTATTACTAAATTATAAAAAATTCATTAAACTTATAGCCTTATTTAAAATTTAAATATTTTTTTTATAACCTTGCTTTCTTAATTCCTATGTTTTATTGTTTTTACAGGCTGAACCTGGCGATGTCATAGCAACAACGAAGGAAGGTAGTTACATGCTCATTTTTATTTATTGTTAATGTAACAGACCTTTCAACAGTTATTTATAATACAGGTATTTAATTTACAAGGTTAAATAGTTACCAATTTTTTTTTTTTATTAGTATTAATACATTACATACTATTTGCATTAAAATATTGTCAAAAATTATTGCAGCAAAAATTTGTTTAGTAACTTGAAATAATAAGAAAAAATTGAATGTTTTCAAGCTGAAACATTACAATAAAAAAATATTTCGCAGAAGAATGGGTGACTCGCAAAACAAGTGAGGTGACGACCACGCGGCAGATTGCTACACGAGTCAAGCGTGAATTGGTGCTAGAAGATGGGCGTATTCTCAGCGACTCTGGACCAAAGATTTCTACTTCAGTCAACGAGGACACGCACACTACTAATTTTCAACAAACCGAGGTACTTTATTTTGGATAATTATGATTTTTCAGAAATCTTTATATCTAACCCAAATGTTAAAGCAGGAAATAGCAACTTTGTAGTCGTTATAGAATATATTAAAATCCTAACTATAATTCCTAGTTTACATACCTACACAAAAACGGGACATGAAGCGTGCCAAACAGTGAATAAACAGAAAGGTTATTTTTACTGTATGAAAGTCATTAAAGTTACACTAGTACTATCACACACGTCAGTCTTCATGGTTCAAATCAGTTTTCGGCCGTGAGAGATGAGTTCGTTTTTGTGTCGCTTCTTAGCATAATATGTTGCATTGTTTCTAGCTCCATAAACTCTCACCACGATGTTCTTAATATTAGCATGTAACATGTTGCATGAATCTTTTGACTTCTTTTGTCTTATGTCCATAATTTATACAATATAAACGCTGCCTGCTGTTAGATTTTTAAAACGATCAACCAAGTATATGTATAGTTCAAGGACCTTTTTTTATAAATCAGTTTACTGCATGACCTAGATCCCACTTGATATATAATGGTGAAGTTGTCTGCGGTGGTAAACGCATTAACCTAGTAATAGCATATTCACTCTTTTCTTGAAGACAACAATTGCGAAGACACTCTTTACAATGACTTCATAACTCTTTGCTTGCTTTACACATTCACGTTCTATTAATATTCACTTTTTTTAGCATCGTTTACCTGAAGAACAAAATGGTGACGAAGGTGCACACAAAGACGGCGTACAAATCCAGGAGGCTAACGAACCAATTGGACTTCCGTCGAACGGTAATTCAATCTAAATTATTTTAGATTTATATAGAAAAGGCAACATCCTTTTCTTTGGCGGCAGATTTATAACACAAGGGTATTAGCTGGTGGTAACTTTTTGGGAACGGATTTGAAAAAAATTTACGTGCAACCCAACTAGACAATAGGGGTACTGGAATCGATCGAGGGCCCTACGTACGAATATAACAAGGGTTTAGGTTAGCCAATGTATCGAAGAGGCAATTTACAGTTTATTAAAAAAAATATATATTAAGATACTGATTTAAGAAATTAGAGGTATGCGTATGTTTGCTGTAACATTATAATTAATATTTAATGTTTACCCTTGCAATGTTTAATTAATACGTAGTATAATTTTTTTATCACTGTGCATATTTGCAGAACATGATGGACCCAATGCAGGTGGAGAGGTAGCACCGGTCGGTGCGAAGGTGCTGGTGTCATCACGAGTGGTAGCTAATCCGGACGGGAAGGTGCGCGAGAGCCGCGACCTGAAGGTGCTGACGAAGAACGTCACCGAGCGAGTGCGCGAGACTGAAGAGCGCTTCCACCACGGAGACACCACACATGATGTAAGTGAAATATAAATTTATACTAATATACTCTTTTTACATTCAATGATTTATGAACTGGACACAAATAACTGATATTAACTAATAATTAGTTGTGTATGGTGAAACGCATTATCAAGTCAAGAATACTTTACCATTTTGTTTTACGATACACACTTATATTTAATGGTGGCAGGTTTCTGTTGTCTGAAACCGTTTAGATATGTACCACCGCAGCTTCTATTTCTGCTGCAAAACAGTAGCGTGGAAACATTATTGTGTACCGGTTTGAAGGGCGTTGCAATTAGTGAAGTTTTTGGGGTAAGGAGACTCAACATCTTACGTCCCAAGTCGACGAACACAATGTGATGTTGTGCAAATCCTCCTAACTAGCGCCACGTTATTTTAAACGTCTCGCCCGCCTCTTCGCTTCGTCGTAAAAAAAAAATATAGTAACAGGGTGTAATAAATATTTCATATTTCTCTTTTATTTATTAAACTACTTATTCCCCGCCCGCTCTGTTATCCGTAATATAGAATTAGATTTGAAATTTAGACTTGAAGTTTGTCAGAAATATTCTCACCCGGCGGCAGACTGCTGCCCTCCGTGCCCTTTCCTATTATTAACACCCCCGCAATTCCCTTTAGAGAAGGAATTTAGTAAAATCCATTCCTAGCTGAGCTCTAAAGGGTAAAAGCAATATCTCTACCAAATTTTGAGTATTTGTTTAATAGGTTCGGAAATATCGTGATGAGTCAATATATCTCTCGATATATACAAATCAGATTCCATTTAAAACATAGTGATGTTATAAATAGACCAGGGATGTAAGTTCCTATATAGATGATATAAAAGATTAGTGGCAAACTTGTAAAAACTATATATAGATAAAAATATTTGTTTATTTACACTTGACAATACATTACGAAACTAAATTATGTGAAAGTAAACTATTTTGCAGGTTAAATAATTCAGACGGTTTTAATTATCCTGCCTATAGTTTATAACGTCTCAGGAGACCACCTTGAACTTGATATTAACTTGCAATTTATGAACGCTTTTAGTTGCATACATTACTATAGATGACATTTATCTACACCCATAAGATGTGCGGGGACGCTTTGATAGGGTGTCAAGGTTCGATTCGTTTCGGTGCTGTCGACAGATACCGCTTGACAAACGCTAATGGAGCCATGGGAAAGGGATGAATGTGATCGCAAATAGCTGCACTGAAATAATCTCTTCATTGAGTCCATTTTATGTTGATTTTTATTTATTTGATCGTATCATTTAAATCTACTATAATTGCTATATATAAAAGTATTGAGTTGTATAACTGTGATAAAATTTTTTGATGAATATATAAGTCAGGAAATTTAGTCGAAGATTTTGCAGTTTAGGGTTTCAACCTTCAACTCTTTAATTTCGGTAAAGTAAAAGTAGGACTAAGTCTGCTTGGCGAAGAAGGTTAAAATGGACTAGAAGCCTGATATTAGTTTAATAAGCGAGCATAGAGAGAACGATTAATTACGAGTTTTTGTATTTGCCGTCGCATGGTGAGAGTGCTAGGCCGGACCGTCCTTAAGGCCATGGTGAAGGCTTCGTGGTGCTTACGGAATTTCCGCCTACGACTGTTAATCCAACTACAGCTCCCACTCTACTCCGACACGCGATGTCATTAAGGCCTCTCGCTGTAAGATCCACGGTTGTATGCAAAAGTGTTCCCATGACTCCGGCTAAAAGCGTTGAGTAGTAAATCGCGAGATTTTTAGCCAGTAAAAGGTGCGCATAACTCTTATGTCGACTCCTTAGCGGAATGATATTCAATGTAGGATTTCCTTGAGAAAAAAAAATAATGGCAATATTTCCCCTTAGATATTAAGCCTTAGTACAAAGGGGTATTCGTGTATTCCGTTAAAGATACCAAGGTGGAAAGCCCTCGGTGGTCACCTTAAGTAAGTAAAATTTCTTCTGTTGACTTAAGTAGAATCGATGAATACGGAAAATTTGTATTTTAAGTGCACGAGAATAATTTATTTCATAAGATCTTTTATTTCAGAATGCTTTACAGAGTATTACGTTATTATGCTACTCGAAGAGTAATTTGGTTAAGCAACATGTAGTACATTTTTATAACAAATTAGTAACCTTTCAATCATCAGCCGATAGACGTCCACAGTTGGACATAGACCTCGTCTATAGATCTCTACGTAGATCGGTACTGCATCCCGCGGCTTCCCGTGACCTCCATCAGACCGTCGGGCCAACTTTACAATTCATTAATTCAAAATTGTACATGTTCATATTACTATTGAATTTGAAATAATATGGTACATTACATTTACTTGAAAATTGCCAACTTTCGTCTACAAAGTATCGGCGTGAGATAAACAATAGTTGATTTTATTGGTTAAAGTGTGTAAAAGTTATCGTTAGCGTTAACGACGCAAGTGAAAGTTTAGACTCGATATAAAAACGAGACGTTGCGTAAGCATGAATAGTTATCGAAATTACATGTCAGATGTTCATAGATACGAGATTCGTTCACATAAACTTATCGAGGAATATTTATACGCAGCACAACATTTTATTTAGCTCCTCTAATAAGTTTTAGTAATGGTTTTGTTTCACTAAATATAAAACTACTTACTTACCACATTTCAGCTATATTTCGTATCAGTGCCATTATACTCGTACACCAATATTTGTTTATACCACGAAGCGATGAGATGAGCAAGACGTCGATCTGATCTGGCACTAGTTAGGATAATATACACTGTAGTACACCGTGTTTATCTCATTGAGATATAGATTTTATGTTTAGTTACTCCAGTAATATCACTAGCTACATCGCTATTTTCATACAGTAATGTTTGACGGTAGAAATAAGAACTGTGTGTTGTGGTATACCTGTGTGTTTGGGTATCACCGCTAAATGTATAACTATCAATATTTTTTCCCGTATGTAATTTGGTTTTATATAAAATTTTCTGATTTCAGCTGATAATTCTTATTTTACTAGCGATATATCATAATTATATATATAATATTTTAATATACGTTAACAGTAATAGAAATTAATAAATAGCCGTCTGTCACTGTATACTAGAAAGATGAATTATTATCGTTTATAATTAACTTAACGTTTTAATGCAATAAATCAAAATAATTTATTGTATCCGTAACCGGTAAAGGATGTAGTTAATTGATAATACGTAGTAATTTGTAAATTAAAAGTAAAAAGTTAACTTGCAGGGATTAGGAAAGAGTGAAATCGGGGTTAAGTGAAGGTAAGCGATTTTATAAATTGTATAACGATTTGAGTATTAAAGTGATAGTATTTTTAATATAATGGGTGTTGCGTGAGTTCCACTCTTATACCGGAGGTCACATTGGACTTCGTCGGAGGAAAACCTGTTACGAAGGCTGGAGGGTGACCGCGGCCCCAGATTTTAGAACAACGAATATATTTAGTGATGTAATCGCATCTTGCCGTTGTCAATAAAATTTAAATAATAGGAATTATTTTTTTACACCAGGGTTAATTTATGTTAAATTGCTTTAATGCGTAATATGTAATATTCATTTAAATAACTCAAAGCTAATAAAACTCACGAAGTTTTTACATGTATATATGCATGTGTGTGTGTATACGGGGTGTTAGGAGACCATTTCCGAAAACGAAGACAGACGATAGTACTAATGATACTTTTGATGATGGGATGGAAAAAAAATCGATCCTGATTTTTTATTTTTATTATTATTATTTTATTTTTATTATTATTATTTATATACCTGATTATTATTTACGCTCTATCATATTAGTACAGCTACATAAAACGATAGTTTCATAAAAAATACATTGTTTTATTAAAAAAAAACCAGCAATGAAACACAAAAGCAAAAATAGCTGATGCTCGGATCTACGAACGCCCGGCCGCGATGCGGCCAATCTAAATGCTCTGTGGCCCTTTGAAATAAGGTTCAACTTGAAACTACGTACATCTCGAGTTCCCGCCGCACCCGAGCGTTCGTTGATCCGAGCATCAGCTGTTTTTATTTTGTGTTTTATTGCTGGTTTTTTTTTAGTAATGTATTTCTGATGTAACTATCGTTTCATTTAGCTGTACGTATATGATGAAGCGTAAATAATGCTAATAAAACGTTTACAAAAATATGATTTATTTTAAACAGGATCCATTTTTTTCCGTCCCATCATCAAAGGTGTCATTAGTATTATCGTCTACGTTTTCGGAAGCGGTCTCCAAGCACCCAGTATTTATAATATTTCTCCCGATGCACAATCTTTACAGTTTTTAGATCTTTACATATATATTCTACTAGCTGTTTCCAGCCCGCTTTTGCTGGCCGTAACACCTTTTGGAGTAGGAAATTTGTAAAATTCATTTTTAGCTAACCTAAATGGCAAAAACAATATTTCTATCAAATTTTGACCCTTTACATCAAATAGTTGCAGAAATCTAGTCAAGTAATGAGAATAAATCTACTATATGGATCTGAGTGTTGGGCCACCAAGGGTTCGGATGAAAGGAGATTACATGTGGCCGAGATGCGAATGTTAAGATGGATGTGTGGTGTGACGAGGATGGATAAAATTAAGAATGAGTATATTAGAGGAAGCCTGAAAGTTGCGTCAGTGACAGAGAAGTTGAGGAGCAAGAGGTTAGCGTGGTACGGGCATGTTATGCGGACGGATGAAGGACATATAACAAAGAAAGTAATGAGAATGAATGTGGATGGTTATAAGGGTAGAAGAAGACCGAAGAAAGTGTGGATAGATTGTGTGAAAGATGACATGTGTAAGAAGTGTGAATTTAGATACGGCGGCTGACAGAGAGATGTGGAAGAGAAATACATACTGTGCCGACCCCACATAGAATGGGAAAAGGGCAGGAGGGAGAAGAAGATATCTCCTATATATGTAGAGATGTAAAATCGAATATACATATCAAGCAAAATATAAACAACTTTGCAAGAAGAATTATGTTCATTTAAATTGATTGACAATGTTTTATAACAATTGTTCATGTCTGCTCTAAAAAATATTAAACTGTCGACAGTTACCACCTTAATGTATGTTTCCATTGCCAGACAGTAATGTGCAAAGATTACTGTGATCCAGCTTGAACACCCTGTAACTAGTGAAATTACCGTGGTAACGAGACTTGGCATTTTATGTTCTAAAGCGATTAGCATAATTTAGTGCAGTATATATCAACTTAACTATCGCTATGTTATTATAGGCAAGCGTATCATTTACTACCAGGTCTTGATGCTTTATAGAGTAAAAAAATACCGAGTATCGGTACTCCCTATAGCTGGTGAAATAACAGAGGTAATTTATGACGATGTTTTATTACACACATTTCACTTATTGGTCACTTAAATATATTAAGTGGTGTTAATCACTTGAACTTACACTTTATTGTCTTATCACATACCATCAAGTGTGTATATGTAAATGATATAAACGCCGCTTTGTCGTAAAAGAAATATAAATAAAAAATTACTAGTTTTCTACAGCATCGCGATCTGCTAAGGTAATACTTTGTTATATCAAGTTAGGTGGAGCATTTCCAGTTTTTAAATGTTACATGTTGATATTCTACAACAACAAATATCACAACTTAAAAACTATCGATTTATTTTTGAAAATACATAAACTGTTGTGATTAATATGTTTTATTGGTTATATATATGTATTACTTGTTGTAGGTCTTTGTACAGTGATAGGTCTCTTTATGAGTAGGCACAGTTTAGGTAATGTACCAATGCGGCGTTTTCTTTTTCTGCGGAACAGTAAATATTACTGTGTTCCGGTTTGAAAGGCAGTCATTAAAATTATTGGGACAACGAGTCATAATATATAACATCTGGAGACGAAAATTGCAGTGTTATATTCTGATGTATAACCTAGTACTAGAAACAACTTGTTCGCTGCTGTGCTTTTCTTTGAAAAAAATTAAAATATTTTTTAATCTTTGTTAGTATTGTTATTGACACTACTATATTTGTACTTTTTTTTTGTCGGGAGAAATCTTCAAGAGATATCCGAGGTAGAGGGGAGAAGACAGGGTTATGAGGGATTTGTATCCACTTAAATTCTCTCGGTAATAATCGTCAGTGCTTTACAAGAAGCCCCGGGATCTCCTACCTCCCAGCATTGGACCTAAGCACGACTCGAGGAGTAACGTAACGCTCCCCAGATCCCTCTGCTACGAGACGCATAAGACGACATTGTATTTGATATTCATCCCGGGTTCGCTTAGTAGGTAATAAGATTCCCCACCTTAAAGCAAACGAACTCAAAAATCCTTTTATTAGCATTCTATGACAGTCAGTCTTACCTTAGTTCTATTCTTATTAGCATAAGACCACAGGGTAGATTATACTTGTACTTGTGTAATTTTTTAATATAATTTTCCTATAATTAGGCGCTGTTTAATATAATAGTTGTTGTTTTAGTTTCTATTAAATTAATCAATGTCTCGTTGCATAACGCAATAATATACTTTCCAAAATACATAGATTTTCATAAATTAGCACATCTAATGGAGGTAGATGAGAAAAAGAGAAAACAATAATTAAACTATCTTGCGTAACTTAATTGGAGGTTGTAAAAAACTTTAATGTATTATAATTTAATGTTAAAATTTACTTAACATTTAGCGTATTTTCTTTTTAAGTTAGCAATGTCAATCTTTTAAGGCTCACACTCTTTATATTACCTGTACGATATGATTTAATGAAAAATAACCTTGATTTGCTGTCGCTTACTAAATTAATGATCAGAAGAAATTTTGTATATAAATTAACAATATTCATATAAAATTATAGATATTTTGATATTAATTACCTTGAGCGGTATTGTAGTAACTTGATGAAATGCTTATGTGTTTTATAAAGTAGATGTAAATCAGAGAGTTCACAGTAACATAGTTCATATTAATTTTAACGGATTCGATAATTCGCTTTAAGTATAAAAATTCTTACATGTGGAATTAAAAGCCACAAGTAATATTTTTAATTCATTTAAAACTTAAATATCTTCTAAATAAGGGAGGACAAAATTGCTGGTGGACAGTCTCTGTTGCCGGATATCGTCTAGGTAGATACTACCGCAGCGCCTATTTCTGCCGCCAAACAGTACTGTGCAAACATTATTGAGTTCCGGTTTGACGAGCGTTGTAGCTAGTGTAATTACTGGGGTAATGAGACTCAACATCTTATGTCTCAAGCGATGAGCGCAATGTGGTGCAGTATAAATCTTCCTAACCAGCGCCACATTGTTATGGACAGGCGTACTACTTATCATCAGGTAAACGTAGCACACGTCTCGTAGTTTGATTGAATAAAAAAAAAATATTTAAAATAGTTATATTATAATTCTGGATTATCAAACTCTGTCCATCTAATACTAATAAAAGCAAATCAAAAATAATTTTAGATTATACCATATAATAAGAAACGAGATGAATGTTGCAATACCGCGAAAATTATATGTCTGCTTCAAATAATATTATTCTGCTAACTGAAATGTTCACATTTTGCGCAGTAATATTTGCTCGAACAATCAGTTCAGATCGGAAGACAATTTTCTTCAAGAATCTAAAACAAAAAAAATAAAGGTAAAAATGCTCGTATCGTATCGTTACAAGTCCCTTAACGATTTCTTCGTGTAATAGTCAACTGGAAACACTTGCGGATGGCATATCCAGTTTTTATTCGAGACAATTTGCGCGAGCGCTATCTAAACACTTTGTTGTACGCAAGCTAGTAATTTGACCTTTTGCCGAGCATTAGGGGGAGTGCACAGTGCTCTCAACGCTCACCAACGAAACCACAGACTTATAAGTGATGTACAAGAATACGAGACCTTGGATGTGACTCCTTGCAAATCTTATATGGCAAAATGAGTCATTGTTTATATTTAGTATTGTTATAAATTAGTCAGTAATTTGAGTTACTTTATAAGGAAAGTTGTTTTGATAATTAAGAAATGTTAAATTTGGTTACTTTTCGTTAGAACAATCAGGATATGCATCTTAGAGTTCTATTATTATTGTATAAATAAAATAGAAAAAATTGCTGCATCTTTTATATATTGTGAATGAAGCAAACCAGACACAAAGAGTGATATCTCGTCTATGAGCCGTACATTGCATGAACAGTCATCTTATCTGTTACTCTTTGAAATAATACAAACTTTTAATAGGCATACTTGTTAATATTAAAAATGTAATATGATAAAATGTAGTAAATGTTCAATGTATAGCAACCGTGCGGCCTACTGTTCATATGAATGCATTAAATGGAGACTGATTGTGCGCGGTGTAAGGGAACGACGAAGAAAAAGAGAGAGAACCATTGAAGTATACAAAGCAGCAGTGGTAATCTAAAATATTACTATGTTAATATATTTTTGCCTTGTCTGCGTTTTATTACGTAATATTTGTCTGTAAACATGTGTTTTGAATTGTGTGGGCGAATAAATGAATTTATCTATCTATATAACAATCATGAAAGCGCGAACAGAACCTGATAATTTGATGATCCGTTCAAATGGTCGCTATGATATAATATTACATCATTATGCAGTAGATCAATCTAGCGAGAATATAAACATTATATCAATTTATAATGTGGGTGGGTGCGACGGTGTTTATATTTACAAACATTTCCATTGCAATACAACGTTGATAAATGTGTATCATTTATAAACGAAACGTGTATTTGCATTCGCTAACGAATCCAAGTTGCCACATCCAGCGATGCTCGGACCGTTTGCTACGCGATTATATTGCAGATGAGAGCGGGGGTAGCCGCACCCGAGACAATAATTTAAGATGTTTAGATAGCATCTACATGGCCGCGTATGGTTTGCTCAAGAATTCATGTGCTCAACTTTAGATCCAATCTTAGATATAGGCTCTAGGAGGTGAACTTACGAAAAATTACTACTTCGGAATCCGTCACTGTTTATTATCATATACCTTTCAATAAGTTGAATTATTGTTTTTATACAATGCAAACAAACCAATATCATAAATATATGTTTATTTTCTTTCTGAACAATTTTACCTGTATGTTTAAGAATTTATGTTCACAACAATAAAAAATTATAGATATTGCTAGGTTAATGTACAGTAATAGTAACTCCAATCAAATAACTTTTAAATAAGAAATAAAAATATGATTATATGCATGAGTCAATACCTCTTTTTCTGTCCTGTCTTCACTTTAATGTTTTTCTATTCTATTCTTAGGTCACAATCTTTTTCCTTTTACCTTACAACACTAATTGTATATCAAATTCGTTATGAGTACATAGCACTATTATCTTTGAACATTTAAATCAATACGAACAAATTAATAGTGACATTTTGTATTAACAAATGGGTTAACATCAAAGTAATTATTATATTTTTATCCAAACTTTACTTCTACATTTGTTACAGAAGATAATAATTTAATGTAATGCGCAATTAAGCAGCGAAGTAGACAATAAGCTCAGCCGACAATAGCCGACCTCGATGTGTCGTGGAAACTGTCACAGGAGTCTGCTTTCCATTGATATCGCATGACATTATAATGCCTTTCTTACTTTTTAGAGAATGAAAGAATCTTCATCTGTTTTGTAAAATTCTGATGATTTTTATTCATCTTCATTGGTTTGATAAAGCGTACACGCTAAAATACTTAGGCTCTAAATGGTGACAACCGGAACACAGGAATTCTGATAAGAGCACTAGATTATTATTAGTATGGCAGTAATAGTTAACATAATAGGTTCATAAAATCGCTACGACTATCCAAAGGTACCGCAATCGAACTAGAGACCTCCGTATTACAAGGTAAGCGGTTAGCCGCAGAGCCACAAAGGCACGGTTTCAAATCAATAACGTAACGTATTGACAGCGGTGACGGGTTTAATAAATTTTAAATTATGTTATATTCTATGACAATCTAATGTCATTATTTTTAAGAGTCATTAAAGGAAGACTTCAACATTTTTGGATATAATTAGGGAAAAGAGTCCATAATAAAGTATACCATACCGTATAGCTAGCTTATTTAATTGTTATTAATCATTTGTAACGGAGAATGGTAAAAATGTGGTCTTTAATTTCTCCCAGCAATAACGGTATATATTAACGCAGTTACCGACAGATTAATAGCCATGGTTCAAAGTTAAATATTTAAAAAGTAGATAACACGTCATAATGTTCTACTGATTACCATTAACATCCTTTTTAATGTAGGAGAAAAATGTATTAAATTTTAAAATCTTAGAGTATTATTTATATTCTTTATTACATTACTTAAGTACGTTAAATTATAATATTGTTACACGAAAATGTTTACAGAGAATAACTTTTAAGAGTTATGAAGGAAAAATTATATACTATACTGTTAGTAGCTTAAAAGGGGTTTGTTGTATGTTTATTAGGTTATATTCATGCTTTTATGCAAATATCTTAAAGAATTAAAGCAAACGTTTGCATTATCTCGGGTCTATTATCAAAAGATACACTGTTGATAATAAAGTTAATAATTGAACATTAAATTTTTAATATATATGCATAGTAGTTAAAAAGATGTCGCTAAATTAAAAAGGCGAAAAAAATTTTTAATTTTGTTATAATTGATTCTAAACATGATATTTCGTCGTGAGGAATATTTATATATGTTATGGGGTATTTGATTGATTACTATGCCTTAAGGAAAAAGTTAAACCGTAATAAATTAATAAAAATTAAAATTGTTCATTTAAATTTTTCAATATTGCACTCATCACTTCCGACGAAATTAGTTACGCCGATTTGAAAAAAAAAACAGCTAAGTTTAATTATTAACATGTTTTTGCAAAAATACAAAGGAAAATCGAAAAAAGAGATGTGGATAGTGGCAAAAAAGCTAGACGCGTAGGCTCGCACCTGCCAATGGGCTGTCGAGATACGCCGTTTATATATAGAAACCACTCTATTTAACCGACGAGCTTAAAACTCCCGATAAAAATATAAACTTAGTGCTCTTTCTTTGCAGCGTTTATTAAGAACTAATATAGTTTTTCTTGTTATTGTCGCAATCAGCGATATACACGGCAAATAGGTTAGAAACAAGAAAACAGTTTTCGAAGATTAATAAATGATAGAAACTAACTTAAATTAAAAAGGTATTCAAAAAGGAAGTTTACAGATGACACTTGGGAATGCGTTATCAGCGACTTGCAGCTTATGGAGGAGATAGTATACGGGCGCATGGTCATAGGCTCAGTTGTCGGCCGACCGGCGAGTGATCCACTCGCTTCTACAAGTTGAACTCTTTGGTGAGATCGTGTCTTCCAGCTTTTATTTAAAGTTATTTAACTAAATGAAATTAGTTGACATATACAGTAATTTATGACAGTGAGTGTCGTTACAAGTGATTCTATGGATAACAGTGACATTAAAAAATAAAACTGCAACTTATAGGAATAAATTGATAGGTAAGTGAAAAACGTTAAACATCAATTTTAAATTGTTTTAAAAAATTGTTAGTATACCTGAATAGTAGTAGATCATTAAATGTAGACGTATTAACCAGGTAGTTATGGATACAGTTAATCAATCCCCTTGTAAAGGATCGGTTTGTATAGTTATAGATCCTGTTTTGAAGAAGCATCTAATAAATAGTTCGTATCTCAGACAGCAATAATAGCAAACATTCCGGTTATCGTTACTCTTAGTTTAAATACTTGATATTAAGCTTGTTTCCTAACGAGTTAACATTTTTAATTAAGCCTCGGATATAAAACAAGGCTTGGTTAAAATTTAAGTACGATAGGCGCAATATTTTTTTTATACTTATAATTAAAAATTAAAATATAACAAACATGTGAAATAACGGAACATTTAGTGATAAGTCAGCTATTGATGGGACAGAATGGAATATTAATTAGCATTGCAGGGCAAAACCTTTTGCGAGGAACGGCTTTTGAAAGCTAACCGCTTGCGGCCGCTTTCTGGAATCTCGCAGCTCGTCGGACCGGCCTGGCATTGAGGGGGGGTTGCCACAATCTCCGTCCTTAAATGGTACCTCTTTCTTGGGAATCATCCAGTATAATATTTTGATACTCAACAGTCAAAGCAGGTTTATATTGGTAACGAAATTATTACAATTATAAGTCACAATTACGGGCCATTTATCACTAGGGAAACAATATCAATATTTTTTGGCGGATTCAAAAATTTACGTTCCTAAGGACTAAAAAAGAATTTGATAATTGATAAATATCAGACAGCGTGTGGTGTAAAATAATTTGAAATTTGATCGTTAAAACCTTGGAGTACAGTAGTATAATACAGATCGGATACTTGATATTGCGTCAATAAATGTCACGTTAAATTTAAACGTTTCGGGTGGAATTTAGATTGTTAAAATGTCAACTGTATTGTTTTCGGTAAGGTTATACATAATGGTTATTTCTTTTTGAAATACGTTAAGTAGATAAATATAAACAAAATATGTATATAATAGATAGATGTAGAAGGTAATCGATAATTAGTTAACTAACAACACATTGAGTAGTATGTTCATAATAGAGTCGGATTTCTAAATTAAAAATTCTTTAAAATTTGTTATAAATGCAAGTTGAATGGCCAATGGATTAGAATGAAAGTTGCATGTATGTAACAATATCATTGGAAGTAATGCTGACGGCGATTTCTCCGCTTTCGGTTCCGTAAGTATTCATTTATAATAAATTTCATTGTATATTATTAATCTCTACTGAAAGAAATATAAAATTGCTTGCGACGTCTCTTTTATTAAAAAAAAAATATACATACAAAAATGATAACTTCAGTCACAGCCTTTTTAGTTTATTGACGTCAATAATCTTATTGTATTTAATACTTTCCTTCTTATATTTTACGTGTGAAAATAGAGGTCATATATATTTTTTAAGATCTAAATGAATACATTTATGAATGAATAGCCTGCACTTGCTTATCCAAACAGAATGTAGCCGATGCGATGCTGCGGTCGACGTGATAATGACCGGTGATGTGGCGCGGCGTTCTGTGCCGGTGTTACGTAAGGCTCACGGGCAAAAACCAAGCGGACGCAAATAAAGGCCCACGACGCTAATGGAACCCACTTCTCTTGAACTCAAGCGAGCTGTTTCACTGCCTTCTATCGTTTTATAACAGCAAGTAATCGCTCTGTCAGCTAAAGAAGTTCACCAGGCTCAAATACCGTCAGTCGAAATGGATAATTGAAGACAGTAATTATTATTAATCTAACTGCCAAACTACAATTTGCAGTAGACACCTTATGATGATTATACGGTCTTTGATGGTCGAAGTAATTTAACTATTTAGTTAATTTATTTTACGGTTGTGAACTGATTCATCATATCAATTATAATAATACCTGTGTCTGTGTCTCTATGTACATAATGTACTCGGAATCGGGTTTAAAGTAATTCCTTGTGTTTATTCATGTTATTAATTTAGTCATACACACTGTGCTCTATAAAGTCCTTTCAAAACATCTCGATATCTTACCTAAAGGAAGAACATACATATATACATAGACACATGTACGAGTTTATACACGCTTTAAATTTTATGTTAAGTTTATCTTTCTTAAGTTTTTGTAGATTATATTTTATAAACATAATTTTATTATATTAAAGATATATTATAAAACATATAGATCTATCTAAGATTATAAAGATATATGTACCGGAGTAATTTAAATACTTAATATTCCTTAAAAGTGTGAGGTGTGAAAAAGATTCTTGTCTATCAGTTTTATTGCAGCCGCGGTCTTATTATGACGGACGACACAATTTTTATAACACTAAGTTAAAAAATACTAGAGCGTGCGTTTGCTCGTATGCATACTTATCCTTGGAGCATCTCACGTTGTGTAAATGAGCCTTAAATCAAGTTTATCCATTAAATTGCGATCGAAAGATTAAGAGGAAATAACGAGCTTGCTTGGTATGTTTAGTATTCCCGGTAATAGACGGGTTTTCAACGTGTGGTCGTAAATCATTTTGTTTTTAATTCACACCTTTGGTTAGTTAATCATTTCTATATGTAAAAATGGAAGCCAAAAAATCTTTGCTATTGCTGTAAACTATTTGGTCGATCATCGTGAAAATGAAAAACACAAAGAAATGTATACTAAAAGAAAAAGTAATCAGCGTTTGATTATGATCTTTTGTAATTGATTTTACGGTATGTTAGTCAAGAGCTTGCTAGATATTTTATATACAGTATCAACGACATCAACCATCGACACTAGGGTGCGCATAGGTTTTTTAATGATGAGGAGTCTAACACTTAATTTCGCATGATATTCACTGACGATGAAGCCCAAAATGATAAGGCGTACTTGTGCAGTAACATTGCAAATTAGTTATTTTATTTAATTAATTTACGGTATATTATCATTTATAGCAACATTTTTCATAAGTAGATAATTAAAAACACGTTTGTCTAAACCGCTTGAAATGTAAGCAGTGTGATAGTAGTAATAAAAAATAGATGAAATCTATCTTATAATTAAAATTAACCTAGGTCTTAGACAGATGTAATCTATCTTCTTAGAGACTGCTTTATCGGATACCCGAAATATTTCTTTTGAAATTAAAAATTATATCATTGAATTGAAAGAATAAGCAATCACAAATAGATTCATATACATATAATTTACTTGTAATTTAAATTGTAAGTTAGAGTATTTAGCGCTCCCAGAATTAACTACAGTAGATTGTACTTACTATGATTAAGTACTTGTTTGTTGTATTTGGTGAAATACTTGTTGCTCTGAAAATTTATCATGTTTAGCCCTGTATATTTATGATATGATGACGATTAATGTATTTTAAATACCGTTGAAAAGATTTATTTGATTTGTCGATATATTTACAAAAAGCATTTTGTAGGATTCTAAATTTTTATTTTTTATTTTACAGTTGATAAACCTTATTGAAACATTTCTAGGTGCGTATTATCGGAGTAAGTCTATCTTCTTAAATCCTAACTACGTATATAAATAATGACTTTCTTAACGCAACTTCATAATGCCATCTATAAGAGAATCACTTAGGGTTGTTTGACAGGGGTTATTGTGTTTCGTGTGCGCATCGCGTGCGTATATTATATCGTAATTGCTCAGTTTAGTTGCGGGCGGCATTGGGTTAGATTGTATCTGTCTGATGTATCGGCCGATTTTGCCTCCAGCCACCGCATATTGACGGGGTCTACCTCCAACTTGCGAGGCATTACGATGCACTTTGTTAACGTGGCATCGGTAATGTTATCTTTTAAATGTATATACAAGATGATTACTTCACTTCTCATAACTTAACAAAAGCCTTTGGGTGTTAATGTAAATAAGTTTTTATAGCGTTTGTGTAAAAAATCATTAGTTAACCAGGATTTCATTATATTATTTGGTTTTGAAGTTGATGTATATACATAAATAGTTTGTTTTAGTTAACACTAGTTTTAAAATCGTTAATAATGATTATATATTATTTTTGATTAGCTTCGAAATATGATTCAAGTATGTTCGCGTATATTAGATTGCAATAATTCAATGTTTTTATATATATATATATATATATATATATATATAATATTATTGAAAGTTTCTTTAGTAAAAGTGCTAATAGGGCGATCTTCAATACATACCCAAACATAATAGAGAGCAGAGTGAGATGTCAAGCGCAACAGGTACTAACACTGTTACTATTCTAATGTAATCGTGCGTGAAAGCAATTGTGTAGATCGCAATCAATGTGGGTGTCGTAGTGGTTAGAGAATAAGATATTATGGACGCTGAATCGTTTGAGGCATCATCCATCAAATTATGCAACTATCTCCGCACGGACGCCGGCCGATACGTTCAACGTTTGAATTACTCTAAGCTGACTCACTTGTTTTAATAGCGGCTAGATTACGCGATAAGATTTCAAGTAAAGATTTTTTAAAACGAAACAACGATGGTATGCGCGAATAAAAAGCTACAAGTGGACGTGAAGATTTGTATCATTTTTATAAAACCAAAAATAACTTCCACAGAGAGCTTTGATGTCAATATTTTAGTATAATCTGCCTGTCACACAAAATTGACATAACATGGCTATTCTTCTCCTCGAAGCAATCATCACAAAGAAGGTGATCATGTATTGAGTTAGGAAAACGCTTACCAAAACAAATTCTCAAATTTGTTTGGAAATATTTCCGCGTTCGTTATGACGATGACAGTAAAATTAATATAATAGTTAAGTAAAATAGGTTTCCGGTGTATTTGTGTGAATGTTTTTCTCTTTGTCTGTCTATGACATAATAGCTTCCAAAGGCTCAGAATTTGTTCTTAACTTCAACGTATGGGTGAAGTGCCGCTCTTGAAATTCTGTGTTCAATGAATTTCAACCTATCGCTATCCATTGCTCAACGTAAGACTTAACCAAAAGAGGGTAATTACTGTACGTGTAGCATGCAGGTAGATGAGCTATGCTGGTAACGTTCACGAGGAAAGCTGCTGGGCTTTCCCTAGAATTATTCCCTGCTTAATCGACAATACGCCCAAGGTAGATTAGTAATGAAGATATTCTGATCTGTCTCTCTCACGGGGGTGTATTGAATAATTGTTAAAAAAGGTTATACACAATAGGTAAAATAAACTATACTTTATGTTCTATAATTGGTAGTTTAATGGGTAAGAAAACAGAATTCAAACAACCTATAGGAACAATAGATGACGGTCAGACATCGTTGCAAAATAAAAGGCGGCACTATGGAGCGGTGCGCTGTGAAGCGCTGGCCACGCTCGATTAGACCCCGGAGCTTTCTACGATGAATCAAGTTTAACCAGGTGTGTTGCTTTGTTGCTTTTTTTAATAATAATCGATTTATTCACACCTAGCCAATTTATAATAAATAAACGTTTTATCTGAACGTAGTCATATGTAATAGCAAGAGTTCTTTCGAATGGAAATATCAAATATAAAAGAAACGACTAAAAAAAAAATGTATATCGAGTAATTTTATCGATTTAAGCAAAACACACATTAATTAAAGAAGTCGTACTTATTGTCTCCGCAGTGCAATGGTTAATCTACTACTACGCCAGAGTAGGCTTCACCATCCATGGCCTATTTGTCTTTTAACACTAAGAAACTGCGGTCAAATTTTATCTCATTGAAGACAAAAAGATATCTGAATGGTTTTTTTAAAACAATGAAGCGACGAGACGAGCGAGACGTTCTCCTGATGGTAAGTCATACGCGTGCCCATAGCAATGTGGCGCTAGTTAATATGGTACATGTTATATACATTGCATCACATTATGCTCGTCACCATGCGACATAGGATGTTAAGTCTCACTCCCATGATCTAATCCCAATTCCAATTTCAAATGCAATCCCCATTTTAATTGTTCTATAGATATTATTAAATATCGATGTTTCATTATCATCTTTGCTACATCAAAAGAGAAAATGAAGCAATCCGTAACCGAACCTTTAATTCAAGCGTATTTGCTTAAACGAAACAGTTGGGTGTGGTAATGCCAGTCTAATTTGACAGTTGCGTTACGAAATTTGGTTTCAAAGTAGGCACGGTACCACGCTAGCTACCAGCCGCGGTACTTTGGTCAATATAAACAGTTTAGATATTTGAAATACGAGGGTTTTGTAGGAATTTAAAATCATGGTTCATATTCGTTGCTTAGATAATATCCGATTGTTCGTAAATGTATAATATATATATGTATGTGTGTGTGAGTGTGTGTGTGTTAGCTGTTCCCCGCTGGCTTTGCTGGCCATAACAACTCCGTTTGCGGAAGGAATTTTGTAAAATCCATTCTTAGCTGATATCTAAATGCAAATGCAGTAGTTCTACAAGATTTTGAGTGTTTTCTTCTAAGAGTTTCGGAGGTCTCTTAATGAGTCAACGAAACTTTGGATATCTATATATATGTTATTCCACAAATACTCGTATATCCCTCAGTTACTGTACTTTTAGAGTGTAATGTGTATATTATATTACACTGTAATAACAACACAATACATCATTTGTACACTTATGAGAGACAGCACAAACGTTGAACCGCCACTATTAAACGACTAAGCCCTGTTACCAGGTCAATACAGCCAATAAAATTTGAAATAAATATAGCTATGTCCGTTTTACCCAATTGATTAATTATAAATAAATAATATCCCCGTTCCTGTGACTTGGGGGTTTCTCTCTCTCAAAGAGAGATAAAACTATTTATGGGCCACAGTGGCCTAGAGCGAGTCGGTGGATATCCAATATTCACTTGAGCTGTTGTTGTTGGGAAACTTTTTATTATTTTTTCCATTTTTTTAGATTTTAGAGTTTTTAGTTTCGAGTTTCAATTTTCGATTTTCCGAATTCCATTTTCTTCCGTTCTCCGCTGCTCGTAGCTCGTTGCCCTTTCCAAGTTAATTAAAAATAAAATGATGAAGGATATATGAAATTAATAGTCTATTATCATCTACAATTTATTCCGAGTCGATTCGTCATGTTCTCATATCGATACGTTCACCAATTTTCACGTGATTGGCGATTAAACACAACCTATTTTCATTATATATAAATTTAATTAAACTGTCTCTGATTATTTTACGACAGCAAAATGTTTAGATATTATCACTTGTTATGGAATATGGAAATGTTGTTTTTTTTTTTATATGGAGGTTTATCAATCAATAAACCTTAATAAGGAAATATGGGAGCATAATATACTTCAGTGAACATACTATCGGAGTATGTGAAGGATCTCCTACTATTTATTATGTTGTTATAAATTTAATATATAAATAAACAGTTGTTGACAATTTAAGCGAATTAATTAACAAAAAATATTATGATCTTGAAAACAATGATAATTGATAATTAATAACAAATTTGTTATTGGTTGTCTAATAGTACATAGAAAATAGTTTAATTAATATATGATTATGCGAAGAACTTTTTTTTAATTCCACTAATCGACTATACATGCGAGTCGTTCACCTGGTGGTAAGTGATACGCCTGTCCATAAAGTAGCGCTAGTTTGAATGGTATACATTGGATTACATTACGCTCGTCGCCTTGTGATCTAAGATATGAAACCTCGTTATCCCAGTAACCTTACCAGCTACTACAACCTTCAAAGCGAAACACACACACACACTACTGTTTGGCACTGGTTGGCAGTCCAGTCAGATTTGTGGTGGTATCTACGTTGACATCCTCCGGCTACAGAGATCTGACATCAGTGAATATTTGCACTATGTTACTACCAGAAACCTTTGTCGTACAGTTATTTTAATAATGTGGTTCAGCACTTTGTAGCATTTCAAGAGTAGTTTTGTTTCACTTTAAGCGATTAAAAAGAATAGGTGTCATTTTTTTCACTTCGATACGCTGTGGATGCTAATTGAAATGTGAGCAGCAGTAAGAATGGTTACTACTGTGACTAGTGAAAGTTGATTACGTGATATTGAATACCGACTCTAAAACTAATCAGACATAAAGCGTATTTAAGTGTATATTCAAAGCTTATACATATTGAAATATTATATAGGGACGATTTCACTTACCGATATAAATAAATCTATTGATTAAATTACAATATCGATAAGTGAATTCAAATGTATGCGATTGAAAGGTAAAGATACTTAACGAATGCGTCAATACACCTACGAATAGCTGGTGGATAGGCGAGGAGTTTACATATTATAATCAGAGTCTAGAGTTTCAATGAAAGTTAAAAAGGGTAATAGTACTGAACTTCTTCAGAGTATAAAAAGATTTTGAAATAATTCCTTTTAGATATATAGCGTTTTTATTAAACCGCTATAACCTCAGAGACGTGACTATATGTACTCTTTATAGAATATATGTAGATAAAACTAATTCAATTATTTACAATGGATTGTTATTGCATAAGTTTTACACAATACTTACGTTGAATAAAGTAAATATATTTATTACCAAACATACATTTATAACAATCACTAACAATGTTTAAAACCGGCAAATATAGGAAAAATCTGTAGTCTCACAGCGTTAAACCTTTTTAAGTATATCTCCTTATACTTTCAAATACTTTAAGATTCAAGGATATTTTTAACGTTTAATAACATTCGGTATTCGTAAACAGTATTTTTACAACATTTGTAGGGCCGGAAACCGTTCACTGATCATAAACTACGTAAGTGTTTCATTATGATCTATCTATACAAGGATCTACATCCTTTGGTAAAATCAATGTGTTGATATCCTTATCATTAGATACATTCATATATAGTTATATTTTGTAATAATTAATTAAGAAAAAAAGTCTTGCAAGTAACAGTGTTATGTTTTCCGAAATCAAGCAATATATTCTTAAGCAGATAACAAAACTTAAAGAAAATGCTTTATTAATAAATCATAGTAACATAAAACGGTACTTCTGCTTAATTAAGACAAGAATATAGTTATTTTAATAAAACAACTGTGATACCAGAGCAATTTATTACAAATTAATGGAGATTAAATAAATTTTATATACTTGTAATACTAATCTCTAATAAAACTTGATTAAAAAATTATCGTATCACCAATTTGCCGTTAGAATTATTCTATATTTTTATGTTAGTTTCGTAAAGTTATTGTAAACAATTCATATTAAAAAATCGCGTTGCTAACTTATTGTGTATATCATCAGTAAAAAATTGTATTAAAGTAGCAACATCGATGTAGTTTTTTTTTAACCTATTCATTATCATCTGGTTCCCATTAGTTTATTGTATTCATCTGAGCTGCTGTGTATCGTGTGTTGTTGACCTGTAATCAACTGTAAAGTTAACTGTAATCAAATATTTAATTTCATCGATCTTTACATTCGCCGTACATGTTCGCATTCGATCGCCAAATTGCCGCCTCTTAATATTTTTACGGTACCTGCGACGTGAAAATGTTTTAGCTCATTGATATTTTATTACTTTTGCTTCCATTTTAATATTCTATTGCCTCTTCGTAATGCAAATAGTGATGAATCGGAATAGTCTTCCAACATCATTGTTTCCCTCCAAATACTAAGTGTGAGTTTAAGAGCAGAGTGAAAAACCTTTTAGACTAGGGCGTTTTACCATTAGACTATAACGCTTACCATCACTTAGGATGTTCGTTAAGCACTGTTCTATGTTGTATAGAAAACTTTTTTAGGCTTCACATAATTATATTGATAAATACAAAAGTTGTGAGATAAAATTAATAGTCAATTTATGAAAACTAGATGCATTTAATTTAGTTAGCAACTTTATTAGGAACGTCTAATTGTAAAAAAAACTAAAAGATAAAGAATATATTTCTTATTTATTATTCAGACAGCTAGTACGAGTGAACTTGACAGGAACCGTGCGAGGATCTTGGAGAAGGCGTTGCAATCGGGAAGCGGTGTGTTGTCGCGCCCGTACCAGCGAGCCGGTGTACAAAGCTAGCTCAATTAGACTCGCTGAATGTCGAGCGAAGGAAGCTGGGTTCAATTAGCAATTCGTGCAGACCTGTTAAACCGTATACGGCTAATTGGATGTATTTTTTTTTTTACTTTAAGCTAAGAAAGTAATACTGTTTTGAAATAAAAGATAGTGAATACATTCCTTTATGAAAATCAACAAAATATCACGGACGATATTTGTAATGTCGCATGATTGTCGCCAAGAGACTTCCTATGCGCAAAGAGTGTTAAAAAATATTTAAAAAGTGGTAAAATTTTTCTAAATAATATTTATATATATATATATGTTTGTAAGACATATGTATATAGGAGATATCTAGGGATTCATTGACTCAAACAGGCCTTGGAGCCGAGTCCACTAGTCCAGTATCAGGTCAATAAGTGTCTAAAATAGCTTGCAAGCGTTTACATCTTCAGAATCTAGATTTCATTGACTCACCATGAGATCTCCGAAACAATTAGACATAAAGACTTAATGTTGGGTAGAAATTTTGCTTTTGACAAATAGGAGGTCAGCTAAAAGTGGATTGAAACTAAATTCCTTTTCAAAAGGGAGTTGGGGCTATTTGTATGGTCAGCAAAGATTTTGGAACTTGCTATTATCGATACCAGAACATAAGAGACAGCATTGTATACATTTTTTGAAAAGGAGTGCCGTAATAATAGAGGAGGGAGATGACAATAACAATAACAGTTCACGTTGATTTAACACTGATCAGCTGACAGGTTATTTTACAATCTAGGTATTCTTAGGAAATTATTTCTGAAATATGAATCCAACATAGTTCAAAAGATTAGAGATGATCAACTCACCGATTTCACATATTCATTTGCATTAAATATAATAAAAAAATTAAGTAAAAAGTATTTAACATTTTACATATGTGAAAATGTAAAGAAAAAATGTTCATGAGGATGGAAAGTTTCTCCGATGATATTTAATGATTAACGTTAGTTGAACATCGCGTTTTAACTTGTTCTAATGAAAGAAATTGTAAACCTTTACCGACAAATGTAAGTGAGCGCCATAAATAATAGTCAGAAACGCACACTTCGTCCATATATGGAGTACTTGTTGTAAACAAAAAACATAGGCAGGAAACCCTACAAAACTAAGGAGGACTAATTTCATCGCATAAAGTAATGATGCGGCTTTTATAATTTGAAGAGCACACGCCTTATATAACTAATTGTGCTCCGTCAACTTTGCGGGCCGTACCACCCTTGCGACTCCCTTTGGGGAAGAAATTTTGTAAAATCCGTTCTTAGCTGACCTGTAATTAATAAAAGGAATATTCCTACAGAATTTAAAGTTTATATGGCCTCATGGTTTTAAATATATAGTCATGAGTATATAAGTGGAAGTTTCTTATATAGATGATGATGGAGACCATCTGAATGTTGACTTGACAAAAGCAATACATTTTGTTCTAACAATAAAAAGCTACTCAGAATTCATATTCATCGCTTCATATTTATATCTGGAGACAAAATGTTAAATGTCAACTGTTAAACGTTTGACTGATTCGCACTAATTATTTTTGTTATAATATACTATTAAATTCACCATATTGCATTATTATAGTAATTAAGGTATTCATTTCTTAATTAGCAATTCAAAATGAATATTTATGAATACTTTTATAGCTTAATCACATAAATTGATGACAGTTACTCGTTTGTTCTTACTTCGTTCATTCGTCAACATTTGTTTGCGTTATTTTTTTTTTATTCCACGAAGTGACGAGGGGAGTGAAATGTTCACCTAATTATAAGTGATACACCTGCCCATAACGACGTTGCGTTAGTTATAATGATATACGCAACTTCACATTGTACTCATCACTTTGAGATACACGATGTTAATTCTCGTTACTTCAGTAATTTCACTAGGTAAAACCCTCTTTAAACAAATACACAGTAAAGTTTGTACAGCACTAATTCGCGGCAGAAATAAGAGTACAAGCTGTGATGGTACTTACCTAGATGGCATCTAAGCCTACGACCATTGCAGTTTTTATAAAATCCTATATTATTATTAACTCTAACAAAAAAAAAACTTAATGTCCATAAATTAAAATTTTTGGTAAATGATTTTTTTTTTTATTTTCTGGTTTATCCAGTAAGCAATGATTTAAAGGATAGTCTCTGTTTCTGTAAGTTTATTTTACTGTACTGTGTTTATGAATTAAAAATTAATTAAGTTTTTTTTAATTAATAAAGAAATGAATTTTATTCTCTAATTCGGTTTTTATGAGTTTTCTAGTAATAAAATGAGAATTGTGCGGCGATAAAATTTAGAACAACCACTCTACATTTAGCATCAAAATAACGTTCCTTAACAAGATGTATAGTCGTAAAAAACACATGCACACGTAGGTGATGACCACAAAAAACGTATCAAATTAAATTAGTTTTCATGAGATTTTAATGTGAAGTTTTATAGTTAAAAGAGTAGGTAGAGGTAAAGGTAGTTTTATTAGATTTTACAATAATTATTGCTTTAATTTTAGTTTTAATAACAAAATTTACTGTTAATGTTTATTATTAAAAAATATACTTTTTTCAAATGAGAAATTTTTGCTTGTTCATTGGTTCATCATGAGATCTCCGAAACTATTAGACACAAAGTCTCACAATTTGGTAGAAATACTGCTTCTGCCGTTTAGAGGTTAGTTAAGAATGAATTTTACAAAATTCCACCCCCTAAGGGGAGCGTGGGAGTTAATAAAGAGAAGATGGGTTGCCGCCGGGCGGGTCATAATTCTGACAAATTTCATATCTAATTCTAACTAAATTACGGCGAACAAAGCAGGCGGGCAATGGCTAATATGAATATATATTTATGATGTATATTATTACGTTGTACATACACTTTATTATATTATACTATAAATGTGATATATAAAGTGCAACTTACTTATGTTATTATGCTTTTATTCATTTATGTTAATTAACAGTATTGAATTCAAGAAGGGTTAGCAATTGGCTACTTTTGATATAACCCGCATTTGCTTAAACGCTGCTCAGCTCTTTGAATAGGTTTATTTACATAATAAGATAGCATTAAATACGAAAACATTACGGGACTTATAGATTGTATAAAGATTACTTCGAAACTTACCTTTAGAGGTTCGCCTTGCAATATTATATTGAATTTAACAATGGAGTTAAAACTGGAATCGAAAATAATAGTACATATCTATGAAAACACAAAGTAAATATTTAAAGTTTAACGGCTACTGGTAAACTTAACACATATTATATGAAAAGTAGGGTCCTCTGTAATGAATTCCGGGTATGATATATTCTGTAACTATTTCATAACCGATATCCTGATTCAAGTATTATAAATTATGATACATACTAATTATTAAAATAACTTTTATCCATTATCAAATGTGTGGTAAACTTAAAAAGATTCATAGTATTGAGAACCGTGATCAATTCAATAAGAATATAACGATTTACTGAGGACCTAATTTTTCTATACTTATTTAAACTGTATCATAAAGTAAATAGTAAAACATTAATACAATAGAAATAGATTAATAAAAAGGCGGACGAGCATAAAGCCCTAATACATCCCCTTACCGTCAATCGAGTTGATATTAATAGTTATAGTACATACTGTATATGGCCATGAGTTTTAAAACATTTATGCATCATTATTACGTTTGCACGATTTTTTACTTTAATATTTTATATTCAACTCATCGATTTTGTCATTTTAAAATCAGTAAAACAGTAATACAATAGAAATAGATTAATAAAAAGGCGGACGAGCATAAAGCCCTAATACATCCCCTTACCGTCAATCGAGTTGATATTAATAGTTATAGTACATACTGTATATGGCCATGAGTTTTACAACATTTATGCATCATTATTACGTTTGCACGATTTTTTACTTTAATATTTTATATTCAACTCATCGATTTTGTCATTTAAAAATCACCTAATTATCATTATAAATAATATACGTATATACTTATTACTAGTTGTTCCCCGTCTGCTTTGCTGGCCGTAACACCCTCGCACATCTCCTTGGGGAAGAAATTTTGTAAAACCCATTCTTAGCTGACCTCTAATTGGCACAAGTAACATCTCTACCAAATTTTGAGTGTTTACGTCTAATATATTTGGAGATCTCGTAATGAGTCAATGATTTTCTGGATAAATCCTATATATAGGGTGGCGCAAAAATAACCTTATAAAAAGTACCTTGTAATACAGGTAATAAGGTACTTTTTATAAGGTTATTTTTGCGCCACCCTATATATACATATTTATATGTATAAATATATAATAAATTAAAACTTATAATTTTATTACCCCTAAGCAAGTTGCCAAATTGTTATATGCTTTAAATTTACAATAATTTTATAGTATTTTTAGTTTCATATCTTTATTATTTTGTTATAGGTAAATTTTTTTTGGTTTAAATTTAATAACTTTGTGAACAAGATTATAGTTATTAGTAAGCCGGAATTTAAAACACCTTGTGTTCAAGAAAGTTGTTCGCTTTCGTGAGCATGTATACTGTTATTCTCTTTGATAATAATCTGTACTGTGTGTAATCGATTCTGTGAACCTGATAAAAAACATTCTAGGTAGGTGCGATATTTAAACTTTTCGTTTACTTTTTACATAAATACCGTTGCAAGAACATTTTAATTGAATTATCGTCATTTGTATGTTATAGTTATAATATTCAGATATTCATTTGCGTAGCGCGTTATGCGTGGCGGCGTTGAGAGGGAGCGAGCGCCGTGTGCGGCTACTCTTCGGAAAATTGCCCGCATCAGTTACGATCCGATGGACAGATACCGCCAGCGTGTAAACGTTTACAAACGATTAATTATATACATTTACATAATAAATGTCCCACGGTTTTTAGAACCGTTAAATAGATATTTATTATTTGATTCACATTAAACAAAAGCTTTTTATTAATATGTACTCAAACCCTTAAAATATTACATATACATTTTTTAAGTACCATTGTACATATTTACATAACATTCTTTTAGTTTCTAATTTATAATTATCTTACTAAATGATTTTTACAATATCCCTATTCCCATTTGGCATTGGTAAGATGTCTCCTTTTGCTAAATCCCTATAATCCATCGTGAACTTAATCCTACTACTTTCTTTACACATATACCGTTTTTTTAATCAATATCATTTATCTCTTCCAACCAACTATTCTTCAACCTTCTTGTGCATTTTTATAATTTTTCTAGTAAGTTTTTATTACCGATGTCGGCTAAAAAGAACAAATAATCGATATATAAATTTTTAACTATCAAAATAGCAGTTCAAGCATTTATCGGTACAAAATATAACTATAAGAAATCAATTACCTACCATTATGCTATCAAACCGTGAAGAGTTTTTTCTTAAATTATTCAATTGTTAAACAATTACGAAAAACATTTTAGCGAAGAAATCTAAAGATATTAGAAAAAAGTGCAAAAAATTCGCAACTATTTTAACAGTATCGATGATACTGTTAATAAATTAAATTGTTTTGAAAATGCCAAATTGTTAGTTCTAAAATGCAGTGAACATTTGCATAAAATGAACGATACGTTATACATTCATAAAGAGAAATGACAAGTTGAATCGGCCACTCATTTAACACTGTATCATAATATTAGATAGTTGAAGACGCGCTTACAATGTAAGGTGAGCAACCTCGGGACGCGATCCATTGTCACTACCATGTGGGAATGTTGAACTGGCCCACACTCGACGCCATACTTCATAAATAACGCGCTCCATCATTCTATAGATTTATTTCCAATGGAATTTATCATGACTGAACAACCAACTGACCATATTATTTACATTTTGTTGGTTTATTTATACTAATTTAATTAAACTACATTTGCAAAGTCAACGTACAAGAAAAGAATCGATACACTAATAGTTCTTTTCTTCCAGTCAACCTTTTAGTTTGTAAAATTAAAAAAGAATAAAAAAATAACAAAAAAATAATGATATTACAAACATGCAGAATTATACATAAATTGTATGAAATGCATAAAAATAAGTAACATGATACACATTATCACACACGCTTTTTTAGGTTCATTTATTTATATACTAATACAATAAAATAATAAAGATGTGATTAAAAAACTTTGATAGCTTAATTAAGTAAAATTAATGTATCATTAAATAAAATAAAAAAATATTATGTTACTCGTATAATTTATTGATTTATTGAGAAATGTACATTTTATCTTCATTCTAACAATTCAAGATAACAACTGCGTTGATGTCTTTTGCTCCATAAATTACGGAATTCATAATACATAGAATTTAATTTTTTTATTGTTTTTCGTTGACGACATCATCATTTGTATAAAAATCCTACTTCAATTAATCAATATGTAACCTGTCTTTTATAGGATTTTACAGTAAATAAATTTAACAGTGAATAAATAAGAGAAACTGATAGCAATTTCTCAGGAACAATCTAGGATGTGAAACGAGTTTTATTAGCATAAAAATAAAATCCTCGTATACGAAACGGACATGAGAGATGTTGCACTAAAATATCGCTGACAGTATGTTTTATTCCATGTCTCCACTTTCCTGTTTATCAGTTAAAGATATAGATACAAGCTTAGTGTCGTTGTTAGATAGGACCAATAAGAGATCGTAATCTTTAAGGTTCACTGACACGTAATTGAAATTCATTATTTTATTAGTGGTTTGAATGTGATATGGAGATGAATTAATTAAATAAGGTATAAAAAATTCATTTTTACGTTACACTGGTGGCACTTTAAAAGTGTTAGGACTCTGTCGACGGAGACCGACTAGTTGTAAGTACCAGCACAGCTCTTATTGCTGCCTCCAAACAGTAATCAGCAAACGTTACAATTTTCTGGTTTTAAGAGCGTTGCAACAAGTGAAATTATTGTTTTAACACCTTATATCTCAAGATAATAAGCACAATAACGTGCAGTGTATAACATCTTAACTAGCGCCACTTTGTTACGCGCAGGCGTATCACTTCTGATTTGGTGAACGTTCGTCGACCGTCGAACGTTCACCAAACCGTCGAACGTCGTTGGATTCGTCCCTTCCTATAAAAAAACAAAAAATATATTAGGCTTTTTGTTTAAATCCATTAAGGCAACAAGTTTATCTAAAACGCTAGAAAATATAACAGTGGTTCGGACAAATGCAATAATGATAATATATATTATGGTAATCTCAACATGAACGGATGGTAAATTGCACATAAGGTCTCTATAATATCGAAGGAACAGTTAGGTTGAATAACGAGCGCGACTCGAGAGACTTCCTTGTGAATTTTCTATTCACTACTAATTGATTTATACGAGTGGTTGCGAGACCTTGTTACGTGAAAACGCTGGATACCTACGGACTTCAAACAATAGGCCATAATTTCATACTTAATTGCATTACAAGACGATGCCAGTTACGGAATGGGACCGCTTTTCGACTGATTACTTTATATCGTTTAAGTTACGTTTTGCTTTTGTTCATCAACTGTACTAGAAGTTGGTGACAGAAAAAATATCTAAAGAATATTACGCTCCGTTTTGCAATTTTAATGTTTTTTTCTTTTCATATCAGTATTGTATGATAAATAGTTTTGGATTACTCCATAATAAAATACATATCTATAAACATAAGTTTTGATATAATGTTATATTTATTATCGCCATTATCCAATTAATAAAAAGTATTCAAAATTTGAAAATTTTATTATATCCAAAACTCTTATGATGTATAATTTCACAGAGTCAATGGCCCCATTAAAATATGGACAGTTTAAATTTATTCCAAGGTTATGTGGCAATGTCTCTATTGAATAAAACTGTTGGAAAAATAATCACATAATACATCGCGTATACGATTGCATACACAAGTAATAGGATCCCTGTGAGCTGCGAACGCATCAGGAATGTTAATGTTGTACCCACTTGGTAATATTGTTGAAAACATATACATTCGTGTTATCTGCATGTATATCAAATTAATAAGATAATGTTCATTATAGCTGAGAAATTGTAACAACACGTTTTGAATTTCGGGTCCATACAAAAATTATCTAATACCTGCGCAAGCTCTATATATAATGACAAATATAGCATTTTGATATATAATTATTGATTATTAAAAAGTTATGTTGCAGTTGTCTACTATTTTTACTTTATCATATATTTCGTTATGTTATAGTTTACTGGTGGTAGGTCTTTTGTTGCCAGTGACCGTAAAGGTTCTTAGTAATAAAGTTCTTCTATTCCTGTCGCCAAATAGTAGTGTGCAAACATTACTGTGTTCCAGATTGTAGGGCGCTGTGGCTAGTGTAACTACTGGGGCAACGGGACTCAAGATCTTGTTTCCGGTGACGAGCGCAGTGTAACGCAGTATATATCATCTTAACTAGCGCCACGATGTTATGGGCAGGCATTTACCATCAGGTGAACGTTTCGTTCGTTTCATCGCTTAATTGACTAAAAAAATTATATGTAGATGATTTTTGTTACACCTATATAACTAAAACATGAATGTTGAAGAATTAAGTATAATACTACTTTTATTTTAGGAAGGTACTTATTTTCTTACTCTTGTTATATACAAGTTTTGTTCAATGGCGAGGAAAAGTGGCTTAATTTTAATATTTTATTATACTTTAATATTTACATCACATTGTAAGAAGTTGTGGTAGTTTTGAATCGAGTCGCATTAACAGTTCGCCGGCAGCGGGACCAAACGCCGTTTCAAACGACATCCTGTCGGACCGGGCAATTCAAACTTGAATGTCTGAGCGAGTGCGTGGTCAGACTGCGCTGTAAGATCCAGGGATTCTTAGGTTAAGATTCTTTAAAACTGCGTTAAAATGGTTTTGAAGGTATAAATGTTTTTTTGGGTTTTGTAAATAAACATACCAACAGGCAAAAAAAAAACGAAATAGTCATTAGGGTGTCACCGCCATCAGCCGATTGACGTCTACTACTGTACATAGGCCTCACCCAAAGATCACCACACCAATCAGTCTTGTGTCGCCTATTTTACTGGGCATCAGGAGCCGTCGGTTGCAGGGTTTCATAGAGGGGAATTTGAGCCACTTCCAACCACGCTGGCCCAATGCGGACCGGTGGGAGACAAAGGCTCGTTTATTGATTAGCAGGGGTGCACGAGCAGGTGAGGCTGGCTTGGGTCCCGTGAGTTGTTGTGCGAGGCCCCTTACACCCTTTAAACCCAATTAAAACCTGTTAAGGTGTCAGTTAATTTAAATTGGTGTAAACCATTAGAATTATCGGGGTAGAAGACGTCATTAATTTTTGTAGGTTTTTTCTTATTTAACGAACGGACGAGACGAGGGGACGTTTACCTGATGGTAAATAAAACGCCTGCTCAGAAAAACGTGGCGCCATTTAGGACGTTATATATTGTACTACATTTTCCTTGTCGCCTTAGGACATAAGATATTGAGTCTTATTATCCCAGAAATTTCAGTATATACAGCGCCTTTTAAATTGGACACAGTATTAATATTTGCGCACTACTGTTTGACGATAAAAATAAGCGCTGCGGTGGTGTTTACCTAGATGGTCTCCGACAACAGAGATCTATCACCAGTAAAAAATCTTACTTTGTATTAACACAATAATTGCAATTTTGAACACAAAAATGTGTATCACGAATACAGTATTAACAACATGTTACACGACCGTGTTGCATTCGCGGAATGTACGTATGTACGTGATTGACTCTGGCGGGTGAGCAACGTGAATTGAATAATAATATGTACCAGGTTGTGCAGTGTCGGTGTTGTGTCCCACTTGAAATGGTATTTGGGTTAGCTGAAAACAATCGATTCGATTAAAATTTCTAACGTTGCATGTGAAGTAACACTGGACCTTTTCATTCAAACGGTTAACCATTAATCTTCGCAGATTTTTTGCAAACGATAAATATCAATTATCTTCGAAATGTTTATAACAAAAAAGTTTACGACTCTATATATTATTAGACGTACTGTATTATGGTTTTATTATAATTGAATTTTACATTGTATACATTTTTATATCTCTTTTCCATTTCGAAAATGGTGGTGGTATTAGCCGTGCCTTGAGAGACATGATTTTAAATTTCATTATTCCAATAATTTCACTAGTTACAGCGTCCTTCAAGCCGGAACACAGCTTAAAAATTACTGTTTTTCTGCAAAAATGGGACCCACTTTGAGCGTCTCTGGTAAAAGAAACGTACGACCAATATAACAACTGTCACTTAATTTCAATGATGAAAAATAATCTTAACACTGAAGTACACATCTCTTTTTCATATTTAGACATAGTGGCTCCGCTTCTTGGGTATCAGCAACATGGTAATTTTTTTTAAATTCGCGTAAAATTTTTTTTAATAAGCGATGGACGAGTGCGATGTTCACTTCACGTCAAGTGATAAGCTTGCTCATAACAACGTGGTGTTAGATTAGGATATTATACAATGCACCACGTTGTGCTCGTCGTTTTAAGACAAAATGTTTAGTTTCGATACCGCTGTAATTATATTAGCTACAGCGCCCTTCAAACCGAAACATCGTAATATATGGACACTACTGTTTGGCGGCATATTTATAGTGGTAGTTGCACCTATCTATAGGATCTCTAGTAACAGAAACCTACCATCAGTAAAGTTTGATTGGATGCAACCTTCGGCGATAGACGAAATATGTTTGTATACACTCGCCGCATTTGCTTCACCGCTATTGAAGCTGCGTTATTACATAGTTTGTAGTTGTAAACATTTACAAAACGCTACTGTTGTGAGTTTATTTACTCATATTGCTCAATGTGGTTTAGCAATCGCTGAACAGTTTACAAGTAATAACTTTCACGACCCATATGTACCTACCGCGACTCTTTTCATTCCCCTATCGGGCAATTTCTCTTTCTTGTCGGGACAACGAGTTCCTAATACATTTTCTTTTCTTAGCAATTTAAGTAGGTTGCTCTTAACGTTTGGTTTCTCTCGTCTTATTAAATTGCATGTTGTGGGACTGGATTACAGTTGTCTAGGGAGTTATGACTAAGCTGGTTTGTAGGATTGATAAAAAGCGCAATAAACTACACTTAGCGTAGTCATTTCTTGTGTTTATGGAAGTATATATAAATTGTTTGCCGTGGAAACTATTTGAGTTATTTACATTACTTCATGTACGTATACCTACTAATAATGTATATTTGCTGAAGCGCAATAACAAGACGTTGCACTGATTAGTCGAATGTAACCTTTATTCTCGTTTCACATATTTACTATAACGACAACAATATATATAGATTAACGCAAATAACAATAACCAAAATTTTATTCTTCGAGGTCGAAACTGATTAACAATAAAGAAAATAGTTCCTTCCGTTTATATAAACCGAGTTAGAACTGTGAGAGCACAATAAATAATGTAAGTTAGTTAAAGGAAGGAGGGTCGGTATTGTCGCAAGCGGTACAAAGTTTAGACTCGATAGGGGATCTTGAAAAGCTTGGACAAGACCATAGCGCAGCGGGGAATGAACGCGTTGTTTCTATGGTTTATTGTTAAGACCATTTTCGAATAATATCTTTCTCGTATGTTAAACTCAGAATTGATATTAATTGACAAAGGTATGTTGGATTCACATAAAATTTGAGTTATGTACACGACCACATCACGTATTATAATTTATTGTCTTAACATTTTCTTATAATATTATTGGTTATCTCAACAGACCATATTTTACATATTCAAGCTAAAAATACTTTTGTAAGTAATTAACCCGTTTGATCTAAAATAATATGTAACAAACGTTTATTTGCCTAAATAATATTAACAAATTAAAGAGGTACGCGATAAATATGCTCTAACAATAATCTTATGCAACCGATTGCAAAGTACAACAATTCGTTATTTGTTGGTAGTTGGGACAACGCGGATGCGCACGGGCAAGGCGCATGGCGAAGATTTATCATACAGTCGGCGGTCGTATATAAGTTGGCTGGGCGAGGGGCGGAAAGGTCAGCTCTGAGCAAAGCGAGAGGTGCAACCGCGGCTTTCTCAAGGCCGATTCGCAGGCCAGATATCGTGGGACTTGTGCCCCGTTCCACCTGCAAACTGGTATACACGCATCGTGTTAAATTATTAATCGATAGTAAATTTATTATCTCATCAGCATTGTTACAGCTCATTATAATAATAACAAATTATTACAATTTCAACCGTTACCACGGCTTTGCCTTTCATAACGTGAACACGGAGGTGAATAGTTTACCAGTATCAATAAGTCTGTCCAGATGTGACATGAAAGTCTTTACAAAAAGAGTTTTTTTTTTCATAGAAGTGACTAGACTAACAGTACGTTTACCTGATAGTAAACACATCTGCATTTAACGATACGGCGCTAGTTAGTATATGTTATAGCAGCATCAGTGCTCGTCGCTTGGAGACTCATTACCTTAGTAATTTCACTAGCTGCAATGTACATCAAACCGGAATATAGTAATTATTGCATACTAATGTTCAGCGGAATATATCAGAGCTGCCGTGGTACCTAGACGGTTTCTGACAACAGAGGCTTATCTGTGTGTTCTTCTAGAGCAGGGTGGTTATCATTATAGACTAAATCTTCACCTATAATCATATGGGGTCGATTACTGGCGTCGTTAGACTATGGATTTAAAAAATATTAGACTTATACCCTAGTAGTTACCGAATATTATTTCTGGGTCATAGAACTCGCGCATTTGTATTATTAAAAAATAAGATATTATAGAAAGTAGATATAGTAAGATCATTTTGATGCAAAACTTATATTTACCGTTGGATCTATAGGTCACACGATCATTAACTACTTCCGTTATACATTTGCAATACCATGGCTTATAACCACTATGATGACTCCGAGAAGCCTTGGAGGTAATCCTTAACAATTATGTTACTTGAGTAATTCCCTTTATGATTACGTATTGTGCGTATTATTTATCATCATCATCATCAGCCGATAGACGTCAACTGCTGTACATAGGCCTCCCCGAAATATATCCACATACAAACAGCACGTCTTCCGGTACCGCCGGGCACTAGGGTCCGTCGTTTGTAGGGATTCATGTGGAGGGATTTGGGCTATTTTCCACCACGCTAGCCGCAGAGCTAGAGCTTCGTCTGTTGGTTAGCAGGGTACACCACGAGGAAGTGAGATTGGCTTGGGTCCCGTGAGTTGTTGTGCGGGACTCCTTATACCCCTATGCTTATTATTATAAGTAACAATTACTTTCCGATTCATAAATAAACAAAGTTATTTATATGTATATAGCCACTGTGGGTTACTGAAAACGAACAGCGTAAGTCTAACAGTAGATGTCCATTGGTTGATATGATGATTACGATTGCTATAAATGCTAACTGTTTGCAATGTTGCATTAACAATTCCTTTATTAAATAAATTTTTCTTAACTATTAGAATGGCCTCAGTTGATCAATATTAATAGGTCGAATGTTGGTTAGCGATCGTCTCTAGTTACCTTTCAATAAAGTGTGTTAGTTGTAATACGATAACTTATACTCATGTCCATTATATGTAGCCTTCATGAGGTACCATGGTGTAGCCTTCTTTATAAATTGATTGAACAAAAAAAATTATTACAAGAACTTAAGACTTAAGTTAGTAAGTTTATAAAACCATTTATTAGAATTATAATGTTCTTAATGTTTATTATATATTGTTAAATATATGCTATAAAAATGAAATTGATTACTTCTATGAATAAAATAAAATGGATCTATAATAATTGAAACAGTAAAGTAAAATTTTAAGTTATTATTAGAAGAGAAATTTTAAGTTTACTTAATTATTACTAAAGAGTCCTGTCTTATGATTCATTCGGACACATCCGGATACGGCTGTTTGATTTTTATAATGTTAAAATTTATAAATAAATATTATAAAAATATCAATGACATTTGCGAAGGCAGTGGAAAGACTATATGAAACGTGCGAGTTTTATAAGCGGTGAGAATTTGTCTTTTTGATAATAGAAAAGATCAGAATATGTAGAAGTAGAAGACGTGGATAGATAGAGATAGAAATATTTTACACCTCTGTTATACTTTTACATAAAACCAAAATAAATAATTATTTACATATTATAAAGGTCTTTAGTTTCTTGATGGCTAAATAGCCTTCATCGGGCTTCATCATATTATAGACGAGACATTATGCATAGTGTTGAGTTACGAGTACGCTCTATTAAGCAAAGGCGTTGAAAGACATGTTTATTATACCGGCAATAATACTATTGTAAATTGTTATTAAATTTTCAATGCTATTTTAAAAAAGATGGCATTTAATTAAGCATAATCTTGTATACTAATATTTAATGCGACTAGAGCTGTCAAAAAAAAATTTGCTGTATTCTAGTCATAAAAAGAGTATTGTGGTGAGGCAAACCTCACCAACCGCACAATTACTACTTTATATCATATGAAATTAAGGTCCATTATAGAAATAAAAATATAAATGTACGAATAGGACTTTTAGCTTGTAATAGAAGCATAGGTAGTAATTAAACTGCACATACATTTTAGTGAATTAGATGCTGATGCCGTAACCTCGTCATGAGAGCCAGCAGCTTACAAATATGTTTAAAGTGGTATTAAAATGACACGTAGTACCTGATACAATCCTTCCTGACCTTAATTTTTAAAAAACTAATTTTAATATACAAAATTCGTATACGAAACTATCCTATGGTTTTGAATTTTGAACTAAACCTAAGCCACTAATGCTAATGAGGTGCGTTAAGGTTGACTTTTACCAAGATATATTAAACGATAAGTATTGAAAGAGGATACAAAAAGAGGAACACTTAACGATTGTGAAACTCGCAGATAGTTTACGCTCGATTATCGCGTATTCGATCGTGGGGCTTGGCAGATGTCGCCGGAGAGCCTCCGAGACTCTGATTCATGAGATAAGGCGGCAACAAGTCTGTCCGCTGCCATTAATTGAGAATTTGTCTCGCGCAGCGGCAAACCTATGTACTTATTTGCAATTTTACTCCATACACTTTATTACATTTTCTACAGCGCTTTCTGATTTCCCTCTAAGCATCATATATATACAGATGTATGTAAGCTATTTTATAAAAACTTTTAAGACGAGTATTTTAAATACTTACTATAACATTGTAGTAATCGGAATGTCTAGGCATTTTTATACAAAAACTCGTACCAAAGTCAGTATTTGTTATTTTGATTTTTGGTAAATATTTATTTTCTATGAAGCGATGGGACCAATGGTCACGTGATATAAGTCATACGTATGCCTATAACAACGTGGCGCTAGTTAGGATGGTATACACTGCACCACATTGTGCTAGTCGTCTTTAGAATGAGATATTGCTAAGTGTCTCGTTGCCAAGTAATTTCTCTAGCTACAACGCTCTTCAAACCGGCACAGTAATGTTTGCACAATATTATTTGGCGGTAGAAATAAGAGCTGGGGTGGAGCGTACTTCGACGGTCTCCAGAAAAGGAGACCTACAACTAATATAAGTTATTACAGTAAAAGGAAATACACAGAATTGGATTTTATTATTTTTTTCAAGCATTTGTTTTTTTGTTAAAAGTATAAACGAATTTCGGTTGTTAATAAATTGTTAAATATTTCTTTTATATATAATATGTCTGCTTATGTGTACAGGTTCTTACAGTTTCAATTTAACGGTTACTATTAACGTCGGTCCGTGCAGAGGGCATGAATGAAACGGCAAAGGGTCCGTGGTGCGCGTAGGCAGACTCCATCGTTAGATAAACTTGAAGGGACTCATTAATATCCTTCGTATTTAATAGCGTGGAAAATAACTACAGAATATTAGTTAGAATTAATTTTGCGGGAATATTGTTAAGTCCATTACATTTAATATTACGGCAGAAGTTAACTTTTAAAAACGTTGTAACAAATAGTATTCAATTTTATGTACACACTGGCATTAATTCATTTATCATGCGATTTACATCAAAGTTATATCCACGTTAATAATGTTTAATACTACATAAATGTAGTTTATATATTATGTGAATTTATAACTTAAAGATGATTTCAAAAATTGTTTGAAGCCTACAATCCCACTTGGTGCGGCGCTGTATAATATTTTTAGTAGGAAAAGTATAATAGCTTAGAAATTGCCTATTTTTATGCCCCCGCTTAAAAATCTTGATAAATTTTTTTTTTGGAAGAAAAGATAAAGTTTAATTAATGTATTAAAATTATCATTTCTTTTGAAAACAGTTGTTATTTACTTAATAGCTAGCTTTAAAATTAAATCTCGCATATTTATATACCCAATCGCCTCTTTTGAATATGATAAAGAAGTACAGCAAACTTTAATTATATTATAATTATTAAACTCTGTGATTATAAAAGGAGCTTCACAAGGGTATAAACCGAAACACTTTATCTGCAATTGTTCAACGAATTACTATATTACAATTAGAGTTATCAAATACCATTCCCCAATCACATAATATTTCATAATCAGTTAAAGCTTTAACATACAAGTAGGTAAGCTGTAGTCGTGAATAATAAACCATAAACATTACCTATATCTTTTAAATGGGAATATTAATCAAATTTCAACTTAATTTTCGCAAGCAACCAGCTTACCGACTAGAATGTCGTGTCCACCTAATAGCATATTGCTTAACTTAAATTATTACAACCTAGCAGCAGTAAACCTCTCTAGAGTTTTGATTAAACGAAAGTCTCGCTATTTAAACTCATCTTGAATTTGAAATCAATAGATTAACGATTCGTATAAATATTATTTATTATTGGTTTGTTAAGTGAAGGTATAATGAATAACAAATTTAAATACTCTTTGATTCACTGACATTTATCATTATTCATTTAACATTTACTATTTGTTATTAACTTTTACTGCATATCTATAGAAATACATATAACTATAAGACTTTTAATACTATTTCTTTTCTCTAATGAGTTCCAAGGGAATGGCTGGGAAAATATTATAAAGAATGAAACAAGATACTTTCGTAGTCATGGTCTAAAAAGGCGTCAAGTTAAATCAACGAATATAAGTATAATAAGAAAACTTAAACCTATGTTTATATTATTCATGAAACTGGTAAATGTTTATAACTTTATGTTAATTTATAATGATTTTTTATTCGGTCGATTTATATTAGGTATCAAGTTATAATAACTGAAGGTTCCTCATAACTAATATCGATGCTATGTTATATTTTAGTTAGCAGTGATAACAAATTATGTCTTTTTAAAATAACAGTTTATAATCATACTATTTTATCTTTATGTAATGTTTTTCTTTTCTTTATTTTTAAACAATAACATGTATTTATGAATAAAACAATTGTATAGGAAGTAATTGTGAAATTTTAAAGTATATTGTTTCAATATGAATTATTGCATTTAATGCAATGCAATAAAAAAATAGAAAAACGGTAACGGTTACAAATGTTGGTATATGTTGCACACTCCATTGTTCAAAAAGCGTTATAACAGCTTCATCGCTAATCGTTTATTGTTGTTATATGCATTTAGAATTTAATTCAGTACAAGTTATATGTTCATTTAAAATCTTTCATGTTTTTTTTTACGTTTAACATACAAAACGCAAAATGCGATATAAAGGCTTTATGGGTATATTTAGATAACAATCTTCGAGTTTATGGAATTGACATTTGAATGAAAAAATTTAAAAGAGATGAAAATGCCAATCGTCGTGTTCAAGCAACATTTTTCTCATAAAACTTTTGCAAAACTTGTTAGCTTTATTACACTTTTTAACTGTGTTTTGATTTTAAATGATTATATAAAGCGTTGAATAAGTTTAATATAAAAAGAGCATCAGAACTCGACCTAAAAAAATTTCGTGCGGTGCGTCTATAAATTGCGAGCATTGTATATTTCAAACATTTTAATATCTAACATTTTGACCTGAAAAAAAAAAAAAGATATTTATATAATTAAAATGTTTCTTAAAAATATATTTATAACATTAGAAAGTTAAAATGTCTGATCATTTAAGCTTTTACCGCAAAAAATTAAAAAATTTTACCTTATTCAATTGACTTGCGTGATTTGACTAATATTTTGTTACTCCATGAACTGAACTTATCGATCCATGACAGTAGCACGCGAAAGCTACAAAGCTGCTTTTAAGTAGAGTTATTTATGCATAATATTTATAATAACTCACAGTTATATATATAATATGTATTGTTAAGCTTTTCGCCTTAAAAACTGGAATAGAGCAAAAAAAAGGTTACTTAGCTAGTGTATAGGTTCAGATCTTTCGGAATCACTGTGAAGCTAAAACAAAAATGTTTCTGAAAAACAAAGATTTAATATTCTTAGTAAAGACTGAAGACCAGAGTCGACGCAAGTTACTCGCCAACCGGTTCGAAGCAACGAACAGCGGCACACTTCGCGGTGATTACTTTTACTTCTCCGTATTAACAACGAAATAAATATTAACACAGGTGATACATGATACACGTTGAATGGAAACTGGACTACATTTTTCTAATTGGTACACTTCGTTACCGCCGCTTTTATTCTTCCTACTCTATTTCTAATCAAAATTTACTTATCGATGGTACATACTATATAATACTTGTATAGCATACTATGTAGTACTTATATGGGCGGTAGGTCTCTGTTGCCGGAGACCGTCTAGATAGGTGCTACCGCAGCGCATATTGCAGCCGACAAAGTGTGGTGTGCAAACATTACTGTGTTTCGATCTGAACGTCGTTGTTGCTAGTAAAATTGCTGGGGTAACGAGATTTAACATCTCAAAGCGACAAGCGCAATGTGGTGCAGTGTATATCATCATAACTGTGCGGTGTCACGTTGTTATGGGTGGACGTATCACTTACCATCTGGTGAATATCCGGCTCGTCTCGTCGTTTCGTTGAATTTAAAAAAAAAAGATAATTGTGGATTATTTTTATATTTCGGAATATATATCTCAAATTTGCAACTTTATTTAGAATTTAACTTTTGATTTATTATCTATAAAGTATCAAGCTTAGAGTAACTTTGTATTAAATCTAAAAATCTTAAAGTAACGTTTAAAACTTTATTACAACGAGAGCATGATTACATAGAGTTAGTTTATTACCTGGTGGAAATTATAGAAACTGTAAGAAACGCTAAGCAACCGCATAAAATAGTCCGAGAGTGTTAAACTAAAACAATGTTTAAAAATTTCGCGCGACCTTACGAACTTTTCGTGCTTTCTAAATCTCACCGACTTCAAACGCGGAGCATGCGACAAACACATGTTTACAATTCATAAATATGAAAAATTACGTATTTCAAAACGTTAATATTGCCTGATTTACTAATAATAACAATAGTAGGTTAAGTATGTCGTGTAAAACGTAAACGGTTTATCAAATTTCAACTTGAAGCTTATTACTTATGTATTATTTCTGGTTTGAGGATATTTACAATTACCAAATTGTTTCAAACGAAATCATAATGAAACTACAGCTACACGATACCAGTGTTTGTTTTATAAAAGCGTGTGATGTTTTACCGTAACGTGAAAACTTGTCTAAATTGATGTAAATTTATATGCCAAACAAATCACACTAACAGTACATCTACGCGCAGGATGTGGTACACAATCTTCTCGTTTAATAGTCTGGACAGCGTATATTTATTTATATCTAACAGTGTTGTAAAAAGTATATATGTTTATATTAAATTTTATTCCTGCATTAAATATTATTAAAAGTACATATCAATTTCTGATTCCATACATGCGAGTACAGGTTAATTTTGCTTTCAAGTTTCCTTAAGTAAAATAAGACGTAACTGTGTTTTTTTAATCCGTTACGTTGTGATACTATTTTAACAGTACCGAACTGAAAACATACTGCAGATGAAAATTGCATGAAGTATTAATTAATTTCATATTTCTATAAAAATATTTGTATGTAGAGTAATTTGTTTATAACTTGAAAATGTTTAATCGCAAATATTACTTCTGACGCTGAACCTTTATACAAAAAGAGATAACGTGTCTGTGTATTTATTACTTTGTACCATTATAAAATTAATATTGCTATACCTAATAGAAAACCAATGGACTCGCATACAGTATTAATAACATGACACAGTACGATATGTATCTCTAACTGTTCTTCTATCGGACATCTTTGATGTTGTAGAAATTAATTACTGATTGTAAGGTACTAGCAGACGTTCCTCATAAATACTCTTCAATAATATCCTGCTTTATTTTCTATTAAAATAGTACAAATTAATTTGCAATATCAGAAGATCAAGGCTACGTTAGCTAAGCCATACTGTACTATCTTAGGTAATTAACTAACGTCATGACTTACTAAGATCTAGTTTCTTGTTCGATGTTATTTAACAAATGGAAGGATACTTTCGGATTTACTTACTAAACTGGATATGAAGCTTCAGAAAATGCAAAAATTTCATAAGTTTTGCGATAAAGACGGTGAATGCACTTGCAAATTGCTTTGTCCCGCTGTGGCGCGTTCAAGATCCAACTTTATTAAACGACACAATCACGAATTCTGACCACGATTCGCCACTTCATCAAAGATAAGCCTTCATTCGGTTTGAGCATGATGTAGAACTTCTTACAATTATTAATTACGATAGAAGTTTTGTTACTGTATCCAAGTGTGATTACGTTATATATGATTAATGATGATACTATATAATACTAGCCGTGTTTAAATGGTTAAACTGTAACGTAACGTAAATGCCATTATTTAATTATATTCGGTTTTAATAACCTAAGAATAAAAAAAAAAACATTAGTTATTTTAATAAACACCTGTTAATAAAAAAATATTTAACATAGAGAAAAAAATAGATATTTACTTTGGTTTCAATGCAAACATATATACTGAATATATGTCATCAGGAAAACCAGCTTGTATATCAGTTTCAACGATTTCAAGATCTCCTTCATGAAATAAACTTATCATTTGATTATAAGGACGGGTGACGGAGGAATCTTCATCATCATATTCAAGCTCGTCCGATGCGGTTATATTTTCTTTTATTACAATCAAACCGTTATTCGACAGAGATTTACCGCATTTTCGTAAAAAAAATATTAGATCATAATCTGTTAAATATCCCAGGACCCATTGACACCAAATTAAATCATAATCTTTGTCAGGTGTAAAATTTTGCAAACTAATCTGATACATTGTTCCTAGTTTAATATTCTTTTCACCTATTACTTCTTTAGCAGTGTTTATAAACTTTTCATCTTGTTCTATTAGATCGACTTTATCAAAATATGGTATAAGTAGATTTTTACTAACTCTACCGATGCCCGCACCACAATCCAAAGCTGTGTTTGTGCGTATCGGTTCCTTGAGTGATAATAAATGATTCATAAAATTTCTAGATCCATTTATGTCAATGTCCGAAATATGACCAAACCCGCCGAGCACACCGTTCACCGTCGCTGGCACTTTAGCCCAGTAATTTGCAGACTTTTTGTAAAATTTAATCTCCGACATTGTAACGTTAAATTTTTGTTATGCTCATGTCAAACTGTTTTTATTTTTTAAAACTTGGCAATAATGTTTATGAAATAGTATGAATATTTTGACAATACTTTGTAATAAATTAATTGCTTCTATATTTTTTCGACGACATATTTTTCATGTTACTGACAATATATTACATGATTAATTTCGTGGTCCGTTTTGTATGTAAAAGTTGTGTAAAACTAAATTTCTACAACAGGCGAATCTAAGTCTGCGGTACGTTCGTGGTTAAGACACAATTTCTTTCCTGCTTTCGAACGGCGCGATCGCAGTAAACATTTTCTCAGAAATATCTATTGTTTAATTCAATGTCTTCCTGTGTATCTTTTTTACGTATTCTTTTTAAACATTTTACAATTATTATACAATTAACAATAGTTCATAAACTTTTAATAACTAAACTAGTTTTAAATTGTGTTATAAATAAAATATTGCCATATCGAAAAATATGTAATTTTAAATTCACATAAGAACATTAAAAGTAACGGTTAATTTGCTTTCAGGCTCTAATAAGCGCCGTTAATGAGACGTCTGACGAAGATATCCGAGATGCTCTGAAAGTGCAGACTGAACACCAGCTGGCTCTGGTGCCCCAGGGTCCTGAACTCGTCAAGGATACGGTTGCTTTCAATACGACTATTAAAACAGATGACACGGTAAGAATCTATTATGAATTTATATTATTAAGATGCAAAATGTATTCGAGTTACGATTGCCAAAGAGACACAAACAGCTACTTACGATAAAGTTATACCACTCCAATGATTGTGAGGGAGGAGGACGAGGGGTGAAGTAGTTGTTACGTTAAATATACTTGCGGTGGAATAGCAGTGAAATAAAATTCAAATTTTAGGAAGAGCTACGTGCATTACGGCCCGATGGAACAATCGTGACGGAGACTCGCCACATCAGGAAGGAGGAGCGGCTTTGCGACGAGGAACTGCCCAAGGAAGAGGTACTTAAGTCAAAAATATTCTTTACATAGACTTAGTCTTAAGTTATATAATAGATAAACATGTAAAACAACGTAAACACATACGACAATAAAACGTTTATTAGATCAAAACAAAATAGTACACAGCCACAACACAAGTAAGATAAACGATAATAAGATGAACGTAATAAAAATTAAACGTTCCAGGATCATTTAGTGCAACATTTAGGAATAGGGTGTGACTGAACTGCAATATTATAAAAGCATCAATACTATTACATATATACTATAGTGAACCGTCTTATTGGAGACCGTTTAGGTAGAAAATATACACACATCTACTTTTACCTACCAGTGAAAATTTTTTCCTGGCAATAAGACTGTCTATTATACAGTTAATATACACTGAAATACTTTAAAATATATAATTAATAATAATGAATAACCTTATACTAATATTTCACAGGCTCGATCTATACGCAGTAACGAGAGCGTGGTGAACGAAACAGGTGGAACGGAACGACGGAAGCGAGTGGATCTAGAGCGGAGCACCGACCTGATGGCGGGCGGCCTGCGCCTCGCCACGCAGCTACACTCCAGGACACGCACTGAGGAAGGTAAGTGCTTTTTATCATTTCGGGTGGTGAATCTTCGATATGATACCCTGTTTTCTAGAAGGAAGACAGCTGAGTTATGAGGAGATTTATACTCATTAAAATCCCTCGGTGGTCGTCTTCTATATTCGGAGAAGTCACTAGATCTCTGTTCGGATCATAGCCGTGAGCAGTAGAAACCAAGTTAAGTGCTATATTTATTTACAAATTACAATCAATAAAAAATCGAATATTAAAATAAAAACAATAAATAAACTTTTTCATTCATTAAACTAAAGTTCAGGCGTTTTTTTTAGTTGTGATAACTCTTGAAAAAGTGATAGTTCATAAGCTGATGAAATTTTTAATTAATTTATTTATTGTTATCGTAACACGTTAAGCTAAGGGTACAGAGGGCGGACGTAATGCCAGAGAGGAATTTTCTGCCTGTCAATCTAGGGGAAGAAGTAAATTTTATATATAGGTGTTAAAGATTAAAGTAAATGATCATCACTCAATCACATGAACATCACATCAATTTATACAAACATTCACATCAAAATAAAAGCCACATATATACAGACACACATACATATATAAAATAGTGCCAAAGTGTATTTTGTTAACTTAAGGCGATACCTTAAAAACATACTACGATCTGTAAGATTTTGTAGTTTTACACTACTGATTTGTTTAAGTATAACGTTATTAAACTGTAAGTGACAACACATAAAGGTTTATTTCTATACTAAAAACTAGTGTCCTGGAATGAAGTAAATTATAGGATAACGTGACTCATTAGATCAGTAATATCATAAACTTTAACACTTTTCAGACCGGAAACATATTTATGCTCTTCTAATGCAAGGCAATTTATGATCGATGAAAATGTATTTAAAGAAGTAATATGACTAAGAATACTTTTATATATCTATCTTGTTTTTTTAGCGACGACTGTTTTGACTTTAAGAGAAGGCTTTTATTAATAGTATATAACAAATTTGGAAATTGTTGAAATATTTATCAAGGTTACTTTCATGCTTTGTGTATGGTTTTAGTTGAGAGAGATATAAACACTACTATACAAAAAAAAAATCTATATGGAAATTAAAAAAAGTATAACATTTTAAAATTTATTAAATTACATCTCATATTACAATCTACTAGTCGTAGGTCTTTGTTGCCGGAGACCGTCTAGATGGGTACCGCCGCAGCTTCTTGCAATATATATTAACCTAACTATCGCCACGTTAAATATATCCAGGCGTATTACTTACCATCGGGTTAACGTCGCACTCGTCTCGTAGTTATGTTGAATAAAAAAATTTGCAATATATAATTTAAGTGAAATTATCTCTACTCCAATCGTATATATAAATTTCATATAATTTTTATATAGATATTTTCATGAATATATTTATTTTTATATTTGTTGCAGTCGAAAGGGAAGGGCAACCAAACATGGACGAGGATTGGGACAGCCTCTCCGTGAGAATGCGACGACAGCGCCGTCTCCGCGTAAACGGTGAGCTACAACAGTCTGTAATGTTTTAGCTGTTTCACTATAGATGTCGCTAAACGACTTAGGAAACACCTACATTGCATTTTAATTTATACCTAGTAGATGGCGCTTTAATTAAAAATAAAATTAAGTTTTGTTTTAGTTAAGTTACATGTTTTTTGTAAAAACATGATCAAATATTTGTTAAGATGGTTAAATATATTTTCTGTTAAATACTAAATAGGTCTTAAACTAAAAAATATGTATAACAACAAAATAAAAATATTAAAATTAATTAATACGAATGTTTACACGATTTATATATTTTTCTATTTAAAATAATAAATAATTTTTCAATAATACATATCCGAAAAGTCTGGATTGATTTTCATGCATTAAGGCTTTACATGTAAACATACACATGAATTAAAAAAAAACTATTAATTTGGAATTACACACAGTCTTTACGCTTCTGATCGCAGGTGTCCATTGTCGGATACCGTATAGGTGTGTACCACCGTAGCTCTTATTTCTGCAGCCAAACAGTACTGTGCAAACATTGCTTAGTTCCGTTTTGACGGCCGATGTAGTTAGTGTAGTTACTGGGATAACGATACTCAACATTTTATGTCTCAATGCGACGAGCGCAACGTGGTGCGGGTGTACACCACCTTAACTAGCGCCACGATATTATGGGTCGGTGTATCATTTATCATCAGGTGAAGGTCTCGCTCGTCTCGTCGCTTAATTGAATAAAAAAAGCATACATTTTACTCTTTTCAACAATATAATAAGCATAAAAACTAACCCGTAACAAGCACCGATTGGTTTCTTTCATTTCTTATTTGAAGTAACCGGAGCTACGAATCCCGATATAAAATACAAACATTTTGACCTCAAGGCTATAGGGGCTATCTAACATTTATGTCAAGCCCCTGTTTAAAATTACAATAATTTACTACTTATATAAATGAATAATGTACACATACGTAACCCCATCGCGGCGAATACGATTTACTAGTAATGGTCAGACGAGTATCAGTGACCGTATCAAGTAACAGGTAAACTATATCGACGCAGCCCACGGCACTAGTAGACTATTATGGTAACAAGTTATGTCAATTAATGTACGATCCGCATTTAATATATCATACGTTGGTTTATACTTTTTCGACGTTTTTGTTTTTTATAATACAAAGCAAGTGGGCGTGTGGTGGGGTTAACCAGCGGTAAGTTATATCCGTTCGCTACTTTAATGTAGACTCGAGATGTAAAAGCGTTATTATTAAATAAGTTATCAATGCCTTATTTAACAATTGCAAAAACTATCGACTGTCACTTGTAGATTAAAGATATATGTATAAATAATATTGAAGTATCATCATCATAAACCGATAGTCGTCCACAACAGAACATAGCTTCCTACATCGATCGGGTAGGAATTCATATGGAGAGATTTGGGTAATTTTTCACCACGCTGCCCACATGCGGGTTGGTGGGAGCCATATTAAAGTATAGTAACACTAAATAATTAATCTACTATATTTTTTCGACTATTTTTTTTTAAGAATTGAGCGTCCAGAAGCGGGGCGTTTACCTGATGGTAGGTCATAAAATATGATATGATTATAAACTGCACCACGTTGCGCTCATCGCCTGAGACATAAGATGTTGACTCCCGTTACCCCAGTAACTATACTAGCCACATCTCTTTTCAAACCGGAACTTAATAATGTTTACTATTGTTTGACGACAAAAATAGGCACTGCGGTGGTTCCTACCTAGAATGTCTCCGGCAGCAGAGACCTCTACCACCAGTAACATTTTTTTTAAACAAATTTTGTGAAACCATTAAAATTAAAACGTTTATCTGTATTTCTTGCCATAAATATCTTCATGTCATAATGCAGCAGACTTCGTGCTGCATTCATTGTGTTTACTCAAACAAAACAACTGTTCATGTCTTAATGAATATAACAGAGATGCTGAGACTTGATGAAACAGGACGAGAGCTATGTGTATAATGCATGTAATTAAACATATATATTATTGTTAGAATACGTACTCACAAGTGTATATTTTAGCGATATAATGCAATAAAAAAAATGTACACAATTATTAAAACACGTTTAATAGGTTTTAAATAAGATTTTGAAAATTATACTATCATGGGGTGAATTTTTAAAAAGAACAGAAGAAAATTAAATCCATCATAAACATTGAACATGAAACCTTTAAAAAGGGTGAAAATGCCTCTGGTAGTACAGGCTACGGTAACTTACCATCAGGCTGGCTGCATGCTCGTTTACCTTCGTGGTATGAAACCTTGTTAAAAGTCCTTGTAATTTTGGTTAAGCAGTTACCTTGTGACACCGAGATCCATTGAGAAGCCGGAGTGTTCTGGGCAGGCACAGTACACTATCTTGCCCTAATTGTATTAATTCTATTTAAAACTGGGATTAATTATTGACCTATTGTAAATAAAAAAAATACATATTGTCTCTTTATTTAGTCATTTTAAAGGGTAATAATATTGGAAGAAGGTAGAAAGCACTAAACGTAAATACTTCACGGCATTTTAAAATTCTCTTGGACTCGGAATTGGAATGGATGGTTCAGGCATTCACAGACAGTGTTAAAAGTCGTCATACGAAATATCCATCCTGACATACTTTATTAATTAGATAATTTTATTTACAATAAAGTCAAGTGCTTATGCAAATAACAGCCTTCTAACTCCTAATACGGCGAAATACAACATGATGTAGTCTCTGCTCTTAGCTATGTGACCTTCTTTTAATGGGCACGCAATACTAACTTTAGTAACGGATGTACAAAAGGACATTGTTAGATTCTCATGCCCTACTTCCTAAAAAATTCTGAATGGCTATAACCTTCGCCTCTAAGTACATTATAGGGAAATGTTATTCTTCAAATTATCAGTACTATGGTTGACAATAATGAAAATATGCATTACAAGATATACATTACAATTACAAAGAAAATATTTACATTGTTTTTTTTTTATTTTGCAATGCAACGAAACAAGCGAGATTCACCTGATGGTAAGTAATACGCCCGCCTATTACAACTTGGGGCTAGTAAAAATGATACACACGCCATCACATTGCGCTTGTCGCCTGGAGCAAGATGTTATCTCGTTATCACAGTAATTTCACTAGCTACGACGCCCTTCAAACCGCAATATAGTAATGTTTGCATACCACTGTTTGGTGGGCAGAAATAAGAGCTGCGGTGACCCACCTAGACGGATTCGGGCAATAGAGACCTACAGCCAATTCCAGACCTACTATCAGCTACTAAACTGATGTTAATTAAATAACAAATGTTTTATTTTATGGAGTAACTTTTCTATAAAAAAATTGACTAAGACAAAAACATATACAAAGTTCAAAAGGACATTATTAGATGCGATCTAATCTCATACATTCTCATCTTAATATATTAATTATTATAAGACCAATAAATTAAACTGTTAAAGTTTGTTTTTACATATTAAAAAAAATGGTTATCGAATCGAGACCTTATTCGAAATCGATTAAAAATAAGGCTGGAAAAGAAAAGAGATGGCGAATAGTTTGGTAACTTCAACTGACTGTCTCTACATGATGAGGAAGTTTTATAGTGTATCATTATCGAAGTAGTAGGCGGGTATTAAAGTCTTTACACAAATGTTTTGATCATTTTACTATAATTATTGTCGTTGCCCGTGATGGTTCATTGTCACGAAACATCAAAAATAATAACTACTTTAACTTTACATGCGGTTTGTATAAGTTTCTTTGATGATTGCATTACGACGGCAAACTCCTGTTGGTTTTTATAATATGTAAATAGGAAAAACCGACTACATAGTGAAAGCCAATTATAAAAAAAACAACAGAAAGGTGTGAAAGGAACAAATTTTGTGTTTGCATTTGTTAATAATTTTTTTAAAGCTTTTTCTTATTAATCTATCTATACCTTCTTTCCTTTATTCGAATATCTATACTTCTCTTCTTCTTTAAGAGAAATTTTATTATCAGTATTACGCGGTAGGTCTCTATTGCTAGACACCGTTTAGATAGATACCACAGTGTCTTCAATTTCTGCTGCCAAATAGTACGGTGGTAATATTACTGAGTTCTAGTATGTGTAGCGTTGTAGCTAGTTAACTTATTGAAGTCACGAGACTCGACATCTCATGTCTTGAGACGACGAGCATATGATGAGCAATGTGGTACTCTGCATATCATTAACCGACGGGTGATCGACTCTTCGGTTCGTCGAATAAAAATTATTATGAATATCAATGCTTCTGTCTGCGTATATATGGTTTAAGATCTCGTTTAGTATTTGACGATTATAAAGTGAATTGAAACGAGCCCATCCGCAGACCGCATATGGTCAAACATTGTGTCTACGTAAAGGTCCGAGGTCGATTGTGACGTCTATATGAACAAGTACAACTGACGCTGTGACCTGTGTTCTCTAAATTGTATTAATTTTAGCAACAGTTTTTCTTATACATATGTAGTAAAGTAAAAATAATTCTAGATTAACAGTAACAATCGGAGGATCCGTTATACAGGGTGAAAGGTAATAGCTGTAAAAGATCTGGAGGGTTTAAAGTATAGCTCGTGTCCTATCTATCTATTTATGGAATACCCCATCACAAAACCAATGGTTCTGGAGTTATTAATTTTTTTAATATTTACAAAAAATTCCGGATTTTCTAGTAAAAAAATCGATGTATTTATTTATTACTTATTTCTACACAAATTTTAATGTAATAATTATTGTTTATTCATTGTTTTATGAAATGAAATTAATAATCTTCACTTAGAGGCTGAAACTTTTAAATTAGGTTCTTGGAAAGTCGTGACAGTAAAAAATAAGGCGTCATACTTACATTATTATTTAATCTTAAAATAAAATTTTATTTATAAAAAATACGTATAAAGCACATAAATAAGTACCTGATTTCAATACCTATCCGACAAGGTATAAGAAAGTACATAAAATTTCTAAAATTTAGAAAATAATCACTTTTTTGCTCAAACTTACGGCCACGGTTCCTGATACAAGCACGAAGCCTTTTTCTTAAGTCAGATCGAGTGACTCGCCGCGTGAGCTGTTCTCTTATTTTGTCAGCAGCGACGATGATGCGTGACTTTAAATCTTCTAACGAGTTAATTGGTGTTGTGTACACTAAAGATTTCATGTGACCCCATAAATAATAATCGCAAAGTGTTAAATCAGGACACCTTGCGGGCCACGGTGTTGTTCCGCCTCGGCCAATCCATCGCTGAGGGAAAGTAGTGTCTAATCACTGTCTTATGCCAAGACGAAAACGGGCGGGACAACCGTCATCTTGGAACACCATTTCTTTTCTGGGTTCCAATGGTATATCCTCCAGATAATTAAAAATATGATTTCCAAAAAAAACTTCGTACGTCTCCCCATTACAATACTTTACTCCCCATACACAAGTAAGTATGAATTACGCTCGTCCATACTTTTACGGGGAATCTTCGCTGATGAGCTCCTTCTCTAATCACGTGGGGATTTTCACCTCACAGAGCCCAATAATGACTATTATGAAAATTTGTTATGCCGTCTCTGTCAAACTTCGATTCATCAGTCCACAATATTTTGGTGAGAAAATTATTATTTTCTAAGTCTGCATGTAGTATAAAACGGCAGAAGTCTAACTTCCTAGCAGGGTCTCCTTTCTCCAGGACCTGGACCGGTGTATAATGGTAGGCGTAAAGCTTTGCCATATCCACAGTAAACCACACTTTCCATTGTGTTAAATCCAGCAATCTTGCCACGACCCTAGTTGCCGTAGTTGGGTCTATAACAAAATGGTCGATGATTCCTTCTTCTTCTCTAGTATTGTAGATGCGGGGCCTACCTGTGTCATGTCGCCTCTTTTGAACGCTGTCAGTTTCCCTGACGCATTGTCCTGCCGCAATTTGACAATTGACTCAATGACTTGGTAGGTGACGATTTCGAAAACGTAGCTGATATTCTCTTCGTGCTTGTAAAGAATTTCCATCACTAATTCCACAACAATAGAAAATGTCAGCGTATTCTTCATTACCGTAATCCGCCATTGAAATTAAATTTACTTAGTATGGAAAAGAAAAACTATTCAGAATTAAGAAGACAACGATAATGTACGTCTGCCCAGGAAAGTAGTTAAATTTTAACTGTCGTACTGACTCATTACCTAAAAAGTGTTTTTTTTTTCAAAATTTTAGAAACTATGTACTTTCTTATACCGTGTTGGATAGGTATTGAAGTCAGGTACTTATTTATGTACCTTATACATTTTTTTAAAAATAAAATTTTATTTTAAGATTAAATAAAAATGTAAGTATGACGCCTTATTTTTTATTTTTTGTCACTACTCTCAAATAACCCAATTTAAAAATTTTTGCCGCTAAGTCATGATTAATAATTTAATTTATTAAAACAATGATTAAACAATAATTATTACATTAAAATTTGGAATCGGGAATTTTTTGAAAAATATTTAAAAAATTAATAACTTCAGAAGCATTATTTTTGGATGCGGTATTTTATACATAGATAGATAGGAGACGAGCTATACTTTAGCCCCTCCAGATCTTTTACACCTATTACCTTTCACCCTGTATTTTATGACTTTTTTTACCTTAACTATATAATTAAAAATTACATAATTGTGATAGAGACATCTTGCTTGTCTGCTAAGTTACCAATATTGTCCATTGAGCTTTCGTAAGTTATAGACGCAGTGGCCATAGAAAGGTGCGGTTCACTGATTGCGAAGACGCAAGGTTGAAGAGATTTTGCAATTTTCTTTAATAAATTATGCAATTACTTTATTATAATATTGAGTGGCGAACGAAAGTAAGAAAATTTATAAAATTATGAAATATATCTATTAAGTTTCATATACATTTATATTTTTTTATTTATTCTATAGATACTTGAATGTACACAGTAGTAAAGATATTTATTAATTATTGTTATTTTATATAAACTTTATAGTACAAAACTTTTGTTTTGTTCTCTTGTTTTGTTCGGAATTGTTATAAAAATACCTTGCTTCTCAGTGGTACTAAAAGTGGTTGCGGGGGTTCCGGGATTTCTAACGGATCGCACCGGTGCCTCCCTGCACTACGCCTAAGCACGTCCCGGGGAAGGCCGTATTCCTCCTCGGCACCGTACCTATGTTTGTGGGTAATGAAAGCCACCTTTAAAGCCTATGAACCCGAGAATCATTTTAGTCGCCTTCTACGACAGACAGGGCTTACCTTAGTTCTATTCTTAATAGCCCGAGACTACTGAGAAGATAGTACGACCTAATTTAAAACGATTTTTTTTAAACAGAGTAATAAGTTATATGTTGGCAATGTCCTAGAAATAAATACTCTGTTAATAATTTGCCACGCGACCGTCTCACAGCTGTTAAGTAATAATGACACCCGTGTTTGCAGCTCATTGCATTGACCTTCGTTAGTTTGGCAAAGTTATTGACTGAACGATTACACATTGTGTGTGAGTGAGGATGCGAGGCGACCCGACCACTCAAACGCGAGCTGTCGGCCGCGTGCCCGCGTCTTTACGCTCCGTACTAAACTGTTATTTACTTTCAGACCACGACAAGGACTACGCAAAACGGCCACTGGACTTTGACATCGAAGAGGAAACACGCAAGAAGGAGACCTCCAAGTGGCTCGAGAGCCATTTCGGTAGTGACTCTCGCTCATCGCATGACTCTATCGCGGAAGAAATCGGACGGCGGCCAGAACAGGCCTATTACGTGAAAAGTAAAACTGCCGAGGACGAAGGCTACTACGGAAAAACTACATCGTCTGTACCACCGCCGGCTGTATATGGAGATAGAGTACTTCGAAAAACGAAATCATCGACACCATCTGACGAACGCGCAACGGGTCCGATTAATAGAACAGGAGGATATTTTAAAGGTGTAGCGGACTGGTCGCAACGTCGCGCCACCAAACCGAGGATGCCGGAGCCGCGGAGTTCATCCCCGTCGCCGCCGGCAGTGCGCTCCCCGTACGCCAGCAACGACAGGCTGAATGGGTCTTCGCCGCGACACGTCTATGGAAAACGCGATTCACCTCAAGGTAGATCATCACCGATCGGTCGTCGTCACCCACCCTCGCGCGACGATTCCGCTTACGTATCCTCCTCTACAATGCATAGTCCGCCGCGTGGTTCACCATTTCGTCCTCTTGAAACTGACCGCTCCTTCCGTGAACCATCCGTCGAAGACGATTATCGGCATCCCATTGCACCTGAACGCAAGCGGCACAGTACACAGCGTGTTTCCGAAGACCATCGGTACGACAGCGGATACAGAAGTTCTTCTCGGAATGGAAATTCTGGTCGTTCTCGGGACAGCCGGGAAGAAGTTGCAGAGCCGCCGCCTGATTACTCCCCGCCGCGCGAACGTCGCGGCAGTTCGGACAGAGACAGAACGCCGCCGCGCCGCCGAGACGAACGTAAACAAAACCAAAAGACGAGATTCGCCGAAAACGAGAGCCGCCGGCGTCCGTCCCCGGTGCGAAAGTCTGTCGGCACCGCTATAGGGAACTCGATAAGAAAGCTCGTTGGTAAAATTCGTTCGGCATCTGCGGAGAGGCGGACGAGGTGGAGGAATTCGCGTTCACCGTCACCGGAGCACTCGTCGCGCACGTATAAACAGTACGGTGGTGAATTGGCGCCCCCCGTCGCTCCGCCGCATCGGTACTACCTCGGTGAAGACCCCTTCGCGCCCAGCATCTACGGCCGAGAGCACAAGTACGAAGGCAGTCCGAGACGAGCTGCGGGGAGCGACGCGCGCGACCATCGCGACAGGTGAGCTTTTCCCTATTAAATCATAAACAAACTCGTAAACAGTGTACTTATTTAGTCCGCACATCTGAATGCCTATTTATGATAACCTACGTATTCGTTTAAACAACTTCTCTTTACCCTAAATAGACTCTCGCGCTACGTCTTCATCCCACATGGATGTAGCAAAAACAGTAATTTAATTAATGTTTTTTTTTGTTATGTTCTCGTGACAAATATTTATTGATACGAAGTGACATTCTCATAGCTGTTATAAGGTGGATAACAATGGCTTACAGGTGCGAATTTTTACGATATTTTAAAGACGTTTGCCCAAAAATGTATAGGTTTAACCATACGTTAAGTTGATTCATGTGTGAGTCTACTAACTCTTTATGGTTTTATCGTCCTGTTATGTTAACTGGAACTATTTGTTGTTTTTGGTGCGTTGAAATGAAGTTATCATATATCCTTTATAAATCCATATGAGGTTTCTAGATTATTATTAAACGTATATAAACAATACTTCTTTGATATTTTCTCAGAATATTTATTTATATAATATCACTATAATAATTGTAAACTATTGATGTAATTTTTTTTTAATTCACGTTATAAACGAGAATAAATTTGTTACATCGTTGAGATAAATGTATTTGATTCATTATTAGACGATTGTAACAAATGCAATTGTAGCTGACCTTTTATCTATTTACTATTGTCTACAAGGCTAAAAATTGCTTGTATATTCTAGTTTATGATCTATTAATAGGTACGGTGGGTGACAAGTTTGTTTGTGGTCGCATTCTTAACAATCAACGTTCTAGTTATAGTGCCGGTAGCTATTAACATACTTCGTACTAGGAAATAGCAAACAACACTTTCAAGTCAATGACAAAACCCTTACAGTTGCTAAAGCCCCTTTAACATGAATATTAACAAAAAAAAAAATTAATTAATTTTTAAATATTTTTTCTAATAACATTATGCGAAACGTATTTACATTTACAGGAGTGTTACTAATAATTAATACAAAAAAAATATTATTTTTTATCTCAACAATTGTTCGTTGTTGTGCTTTTTTTATGATTATATACAAACAAATAAAATTTTTTACTTCAATGGTTACTCAGTTTTCGGGTACTACGGTTATCGGAAATACCTATAAAAATATATTAATTTTTATAGGTAGCAGTAATATTGTAGTTAATAGTAATTTTTTTTTGAAGTTTGTAGCAAGTTTTACGAAAAAAAAAATTGGATTGGGAAATAGTGCTTAAGGCTTCGTAATGTAGGATCCGTACAAGCCTGTCGAAAATATTGCACAAAAACTTTAAGAGATATTAGAAGTGATAAGTTACTCAATTCGAGGAAAGGGTACTTTATGATGTTGTTGAGCAAAAGTGGACATAACGAGAGTTTGACATCTTCAATATTACAATAAAATGTCAAAGAAGGAATGTAATCAAAGATACGAGTGTTGTTATCATCAATCACATGATGATGGTTGTGATGGTGATTACAATTATGTAATTATAAGTTGTAAAAACATTAATGAAATTCAAATTTAAAATTATGCAAATATCTCTTAGTTTAGCTTTTACTTAATTTTTTTTATTATTATACGAAAATCGTGGTAGGGTTGCTAGAGACCGGTCTAGGTGGATACCACCGCAGCGCCTATTACTGCCGCCAAACAGTCTGCAAACATTACTGTGTTCAAGTTAATAATATATAAATAAAATAATATATAAATAATATATATAATATAATAAAATAATATATAAAATAATATATAAATAATATATAAAAAAAAATATAATATAAAAATCCATTCAATATTAAAGCGTAATATTTCATGTGAAATCTATGTGTATACTTACAAGTGGAAGCTTTTACTCGTAGAGTTTACAATACTCTCAAAACATCTTGAAGTGTCCATGTCGTAAGTTATTTTGACCGACTTACACACTAGTTAATACGTTTTCATATATATTCTGAAAACGTAAAAGGAAACGGACATGCGTCGGTATTGCTTAAAAAAGAAAGTCGAACACATAAAATTCCTTAATGCGTGAAAACAATAGGCAATTCGCGAAGCTTTCGGGATTTCGTGTACGCATTTCTAGAAGAGAAAACATCGATTGTATGTTACGTATCGATATTTATTATTATCATCGTATAATGAGTCATAGTAAGTTAGTCACCTGTGATAACAAATGATTTCGAAACAACTGTTCTATGTAAGTTATATTTTACAAAATTATAGCACCTGCCGTTAAATAAGAGAGACTAACTTTCTACTTCTACCAGTTAATTTATTGGAGTTAGTTTCATTAATTTGATAGTATAATACATAATATTGTTAATAAACATTTATACGGAATTTATTGGAAATATTCACATGTATAAACCAACATTCAATGTATATACGTTTGAATATTCATTATCTTTAACTACATTATCTAACTTTTGTATAACTTAATTTAACTAGAAATTCGTTTGGGTGGTAGGTCACCGTTGCCGGAAACCATCTAGGCTGTTACCACCGCAGATCCTATTTCTACCGCCAAACAGAAGTGTGCAGACATCTGTTCTATCATCTAAGATGATGTACTCAGCACCATGTTGTCTTCGTCGCGTTATCTCGTTATCTTAGTAGCCAGCTAGTTCACTAGCTACAATGACCTTCAATCCGGAACACAGTACTTGACGGCAGAAATAGGAGTTGCGGTGATGCGGTGACCTAAGATTATCTAGACGGTTTGCGGCTACCACCATAGGTTGCAGGCTGCTTGCATTTATAAGTTATTGAAAATATTTATTAAGTTAAAGCAATTGTCACAGATTTTGAAAGTGTTAACATATATAATATAAAAAAAATTATGACTTTTATTAAAACTTATATTTCATACAATAAATTACATAATAGTTATTATGAGATTTATTTTTATACAAAAGTCAATTAAGTTTCATTAATAAATACGTAAAATAAAAAATGCACTTTGCATCAACTGCCTCTCGCATTAAGTGATAGACTTTCTGTTCAGGAATAACTTGCGTTAATAACTTAGCCGCCGCCAATGCGGGTTTACCAATTAAGGCTAAATGTGTGTTTCATTCACCAAACAGCCCTTATTTAGCACATGACTGTTGATTCAGTAATGTCGCATTGAAACTCGTGGCCTGTTACGAGTAATCGGGGCACGCACAGTACTTGAAACTATTGTGACTCACTACAATAAAATGCCGGTACAGGTGTCCGGTGTCGCCTTGTCGGATGCAGATTAGTTCGCTACAGATGTTGTATTCCGATGTAGTTGGAGATATAAGGCATTCGTTTCCTCGTGTTTTCCTTCACATCTAGCGCAGACTTACATTGTGCTAAAATGTTTACCCTCTGCTAACTTGTCTATGTGCACGAGCGAGTTCTTTGTTGTCGTAATGTAAATAAATTACCTTGCATTGTTACTCGTTTCGATATTAAATCGTTGCTTATGTACCTAGAGCACTACAGTGTTACACAAAACAAAGCATCGTCATTAGGTGCGTAGGTTGCTCCTCCATTGAATCCAATTACTTGCTAAAATACAAGATCGCCTGTTTTTTGCTGGTACACAGCTAGATAACAATAAGCGTACGTGGGTTAAGCTCGTTTTATAATTGCGATGTACTATAAACTGTGCAATAAATCATTTTTTTTTGTTCTTCTTACAGGGGTCAATTTTCGAGCACACTCGGCCGATTCAGCCACTCAACTAGTCGCTTGAATCCGAACAGCGAGCCAGACGAGGAATACGCGCGCAGCGCTCAAACGTTGCCGCGGAAACTCAACGATCGTAAGGAAAAGACCACCGACAAGCCGTCGGCCAACAAATATTGGCATCGGCTGACATCAAACAAGAGATCGACAAGTGCCATCAATATAGCGAATAATCAAAGCGTACCGCAGAGTCAAGAGGTTAAAATTAACGGCTACCCGCCCGGCCCGGCTAAACCAGCGCGGACCTATAAAGGTCTGAACAGGAGCAAGAGTTTTGCTATGGGTGCTCCCGAACAGGAAACGCACCCGCGTTACGTCTCTGGTATGAACCGCAACTACTCCACTATGTATAAATCTAATCCACATTTGAGTAGACTGGACGAGACGCCGGAACAACTGAAGAGTCCCGGTATCGTTTCCATTATTAATCGTAGCCAACGCGACCTAGCCGACGCCGTCTCCCGGGAGACCGAGCGCAGGCGTGACGGCCTATTCGGGGCACGGTACGGTAAAACAGCCCCGATAACTAATGGACATACGAACGGATACAATAAATCGTACGAGGAAACAGATAAGAAAAAGATTTTCCTGAAGGGACTCCGCGAACGCGCCCCGGATCTATATCAAACGCTTCACGCCGACGACGAATCGGACGGCAGCAGATTATCGTCACGATACGGTACCCCATCGCCGCATTACAAGGAGCGAATATCGGAGGAGAGGAAGATACCGCTTTACAAAACCGAATCAATGAACAGGGAAACCAGCCCCTTCGTCGCACGATTAGAAAACAGATTAAAATCTCCAGCTAACAGAAGAGGGAGTAACAGCAGCGATAACTACTCGGAAACTTACAGATATACGACCCGTTCTGGCGATCCTGAGCGTCCCAGTGTTACGGACACTGTGGAAACCGTTAGTAAAAAAATTGTGCCGTCCAGAGACGGCCGATCTAAAGAGATTATAGAATCGAGAGAAGTGAATTCGGTGACGAAGAGCAGAGGCTACAAAGGGGAGCCAATCCCCGGCGTCAAGTACTACGAGAACGGTGTACGCACTTCCCCACCAAGCTATCAAACTAAGAACGGCACCGTCCCGTTGTATTCAGAACGGAGGAGTAGCAACTATAAGGTAGTGGAGAAGGTTAGAGATTATTAGTTACGAGTTACGTAACCATAATATTGCCATAAATACATATAACGTTAATGATTTAGTTGGTGATCGAGCGAAGCGCATAAACTAACTGTTAAACAAAAAAAAATATTAAAGTTAAACAGAGATCGTATAAAGCTTACAATGATACTCGTAACATCTTATAACTTAATAAATCGCTTTGTCACTTAAAAAGTCATAAAGCTTTACTAATTTTATTTTCTATATGATTAAGTGTCCACTTCCGTCCATTTCAAAATATTTTATGAAATTCGTTTTATTTCCAAGTAGGCTGTACGTTTAAAATATTATGAATTGTAAAGTAATCATTAATTTGGTATAACATTTTTTTTAATGTATTTTTGTAATAAAAAAAAAAATAAGTATTTTAATAAAATGTATTCAAATAAATGTGTTAATAAGCACTATTAAATTTGTTTTATTTTTTTAATGAATGTTTTATTAAAAATTTTACGTATATTATATACTCAGTATTTTATTCACGAATTTTTTTTCTCTATGTCCCTCGTATTCTGACAGTCGGATGACGTCATTGCTGTTGACGTCATTGGCAGCAGATTTACAATATGAGGGTTATTGTAAACAGGTTCGATCATACTTCCTGTATGATCACGGACCAGAATAAGGCGCGACCGTATTAAAAGACCAATGATTAATTACCCTTTGCGCTATGGAGACGGCTTAAAATGATAAATTTCATAAATAAGTGTGGACAAATGTTAGACTCCAATACTACTAGACTAGTAATTCTCGTATACTAGTAATTCAATATTATTTTATTAAAGAATTTATTTGCGAAACGAATGTTCTAACACTGGAGTTTCTATAAAATATTTTTAATTTAATGTGAGAAAGCAGCTGGTGGTATGCATATGTTACTCGAAACCGTCGACGTAGGTACCACCGCAGTTCCTCTTTGTACTGCCAAACAGCATTACTGTGTTCCGATTTGAAGGGCGATGTTGATAGTGAAATTACTGGAGTAACTAGATAACATCTTATGTCTGAGGCGACGAGCATAATGTAGTGTATATCAACCTAACTGGCGCTGCGTTGTGAGCAGACATAACACTCCACACATCAGGTGAACGTCCCGCACGTCTCATCGCATTCTGTAACAAAAGTAAAGGGAAGTCGCGAAGCGTTCACACGTTTTTAAGTTACACATAGTTAATGTTTATACGTCAAATTGTGGTAATTGCTATGATACATAACACGTCAACTTCTGTTACCATTGCTATAATATGTTACCGCCCTTCGAACATATACAGTAATGTTAGCACAATCTGCACTGAAAAACGTTTTCGGTGGGTGGCTAAATATTATTTTTAATATTATTTTTCTTAAACTAATACCTGTATGTTATATATTCAAGGTGGCGGTAGTTATAAGAATATTATAATAATGTATGGCGGTGGACGAGGAATAAAACAGTGTTGATCGAGCGAGTCGACGTGGTAACCGCGGTGTTTAAAATATTTCGCAATGTAGTATTGTTTTATCAGTTTTTTTTACTGTAGTGAAATAGTAAAATAGGTCATTAAATTGTTAATTTATAATGGAGCACGCAAGACCGCCTGCAGAGCTGAGCCTTGATTGCGTACCAGCCAGTCGCACGGAAGCGTGGCGTAAATGTCGGCATCAGTATATATTATTCTTTAAGGAATCGAGAGTTCACAAAGAATTTCCTGAAGTTCAAGCCAGTTTATTAGTGAACCTGATTAGATCGGAAGGATATGACACATATTCTACTTTTAAATTTACCAAAGAGGAGGATCGTGATAATATTGGGAAGCTCTTAAAATATTTTATGAACATTTTATCACTAAGGCAAATACCACTATGGCTAGATTCAATTTTTTTTCGCGTAATTAAGAAGTAGAAGAGAGCATTAATGATTACGTTATGGTTTTAAGATTATTAAGTTAATGTTGTGATTTCGAGCATCTAGAAGATGGATTCATAAAAGATCTCATTGTAAGTGGGATTCGCAATGGTTCGTAGTGGGATTCGCAATGGTTCGTAGTGTGGCCGCGGGCGAGAACGTGCGAGGCGTGATGGTGTGGCAGCGAGCGCGGCTGGCGGGTTAAACAAGGGAGGCCGTTTGTCGACGTGATAGAAAAGTGTTTGAACTAAGTGATGCCGGTGATTACGACAATCAGCTTTATGTTTCGACGCTCGAAAAACATCGCATAAAGACAGTAATAGTAAGTGGTACGAATACTTATGTTTAGCTTGAGACGGTACAAGAGTAAACTTTAAGTTAGATACTGAATCTGATCTAAATGTAATGTCACTGTAAGAATTTCTTTTTTAGGGTATAATTGGGGGCAGGGAAGATTTATTACAAAACTTTAAATATGGGAGTCATAAAAAATCACACATCCGCACAGTGGGTTAATGCTATTGTGGTTGCTCCAAAAAAGAATGGAGAGTTGTTACGTGTTTGCCTGGAGCCGAGGCCGTTGGCTTAAGTGATTCGTCCCGCGCGTCACTCTCTGCTTACGGTCATGGAGATTGCTACAAAATTATAGGGTGCTTGTTTATTTAGTAAGCTGGATGCTAGATCTGGGTTTTGGATGATTGAAATTGATGATGAAAGAGCAGATTTACCAACCTTTTGGTCGGTACCAATTTTTGCGACTATCTCATAGGATTAATTCAGCTTCGGAAGTTTTTCATATAAAGTTCCGCCAATTACTAGAGGACTTAGATGGTGTGGACTCATTCACAAACGATTTAATTGTGTGGGGGTCTACTAGGGAGGAACATGATTGTAGATTAAAGGCTTCGCGGGAAAGGGCAAGACAAATCGAAATTAGGTTTAGTAGAGAGAAATGTGAAAATCTTCTCAAAAGAAGATTACTTATCTTGGTCATTCATTTAGTGCATGTGGCATACACATTGATGATAGCAAATTATGAGCTGTATGAGAGATGCCAGTGTCAACTGGTAGGACGTCACTGAAAAGGTATCTTGGTATGGTGAATTATTTGTCGAAATTTATTCCCAATTTTTCAAAAATTGCGTTGTCTCTCAGATCACTGCCGAAAAACATCTTATGCGGGGCACCGGTGCTTGTGTGTTATACAACAGTTCTGCACCGGTGGTGGTGTCGGTGGACGCAAGTGCAACAAAGGTAGCAGTAAAGCTCGACGTAGCAAACAAGCAGCCTTTTGTGCTTGGACCACGGCTCGTCGCAACAATAATCCCAATTTCTCTGATGTGAAACGAATACTTAACAAGGTACAGCAAGAGAGTAATTGCCAAAGCAAAATTCGATTTCGTTAGCAGAGTTGGCAGGTGGCTGGCGAGCTACCCCTCTGGTACTCGTGCTTTCTAGTCGCTTGCCAAATCTGCTGAAAGAAATTTATGTCAGTCGTCGTCACTGCCGCTGCGAAAACCTCATGGAAGTCTAGCTCACAGCGTGACAGAGAAGGTCGAAAATTTAGGCGCTCTGTTGCAAATTCACTTTTAAACGACGGAGAAGCAGTACCACCTACCATACCGACATGCAGCTATTCCATGCCGGCATTTCGGATAACGTAGAAAGAAGTCCGGCGTGAGCTAACATCTCTGGACGTACAAAAGTCGAGTGGGCCGGACGGTATTCTAGTGGTAGTACTAAAATAATGTGCCCATGAATTGTGTCCGATATTAACCCGCCTTTTCCCATTTTCCTACATAAAAAGGACAGTTTCGTCTTTGTGTAAGACCGCTAATGTTCATCCCATACGTAAAAGAAGTGATAGATCTGACTCGGCGAATTATAGACAAATTGCTATTACCTCCCTCCTCTCTAAGGTGCTAGAATGCGTAATCAACAAACTGCTCCTCAACTACATTGAAGAAAACAGTTTATTAAGCGACCGACAGTACAGTTTTCGTAATGGTGGCTCCACTGGTGATTTTTTAATGAATCTTAAACATCGCTGGGCGCTAACCCTTGAGAGTCGAGAAGAGGCTCTGGCGGTCAGTTTGGACAAAGCTAAGGCGTTCGATAGGGTCTGGCACCACGGACTTCCAGAGGGACTGTGTCAGTGGTTTACTAGCTTTCTGTCCTGTGGAAACATAAGAGCTGTCGTTGATGGCAGCAGTTCTATTAGCATGGACATAGATCAAGGCTCTGTGCTGTCGCCGATGCTTTTTTTACTTCATATAAATGAAAAGTTGTCAATTGACGGCATACATTGCTATGCAGATGACAGCACCGGCGACACCTGCTATACGCGCCGAAACAACGTCCATCTGACTGCTGTAGAGGAAAGTCGAAAGAAACTTGTGTCAGAAATTGAGGTAACACTTACCCGTGTATCGGAATCCGTCGCATTTAATTAATTTTAATCCATCCAAGACACAAATTTGCGGTTTCACCGCTGAGAAAACTACGTTTATTGTAGCTCCTCAGTTCCAAAACACATCTCTGACCATTTCAAGAAGCATTGGAATTTTAGGCGTTAAAATCTCCAGTGACTTGCAGTACCGAGGGCACTTGGAAGACAAGGTAAAGCTGGCATCTAAAAAGCTCGGTATAATTAACAGGGCGAAGCAGTACTTTACTGCGGGGCAAAGGTTTTTGCTATATAAAGCGCAAGTCTGAACTTACATGGAGTATTGCTCTCATCTTTTGGCGGGAGCATCTAGATGTTAGCTGCTACCTTTTGACTTGGTGCAAAATAGAGCTGTTAGAATTATCAACGACCCTTTGCTCACGGACGGTATCGAACCTCTTGGTTTTAGGAGAGATTTTGCCTCCTTATGTGTGTTCTACCGCCTTTATAACGGGATGTGTTCTGATGAGCTTGACATGATGCCGACGGCCACATTTAATCATCGCGCCGCTCGCCATCGGCAGGGAATTCATCCTCATACCTTTGAACCGCAGTGGTCACGTACGGTCTGGTTCCAGAGATGTTTTCTCCTGAGAACACTGAAATTGTGGTACGAGTTACCTGCTAAGCTTTTCAAAAAGGACGTGAAAGGTTTTTGCAGGGTCGGCAACACGCCCAGTGATACCTCTGGTATTAGTGGCGGTCAAAGGCTGTGGTTACCGCTCAATGTCAAGCAGGCCGCAAGCCTGTTTGCCATCTAAGTGGTGTAAAAAAATTACACCTGCGCCTGCCGGATCTGCAGCCTGGCGACGCTATGGTGTTTACCGAAGAACACAGCAGGAGGCGAATGATTGTGAACAATAGAACAGATGAACCTCAGTCTTATTTTGTAAAAGATAAGTATAGTGAAATATTTAGGTGCAAAGTATTTCAAAGAATTCACACTATACTGTAAGAGGTATATACTTATCGTCCACCCGTTTTTATTTTAAAAAACTTTTCAAAGTGCATTTTCGTGAGCGTGTTTTTCGTAGTCTGTATTCATTATAATCGTCTACCTTTGTGCTTTGTATTAATTATTTTTATTTATAATATAGATATATGATGATTTAGGTAATTACACATTAAATTTATGTAAACTCTTTTGGTAATTTTATTTTACGTTAAAGCTTATTTATAGACAATTTGTTACATTCACAATACTGCAATAGTCAGAGCCATCTATTTTTTTTTAAAGAACTAATTTTTTAAAATTATTTTCCGAGTTGCTAAGTACGAATAATAGATGGCTTCTATTCGGTTTACTAGTAGGAATTATTTACCGACACTATCTTAGTCGGTTTTATGCATAAAGTTCAAGGTATAACGGGTTTGTTGCTATATACACACTAGCTGTTCCCCGCCTGCTTTGCTGGCCGTAATATAGAGTTAGAGTTGAATTTAGACTTAATATTTGTCTGAAATATTCTTGCCTAGAGGCGATGCGCCTCACCCTGGCCGGTATTATTACCCCGCAATTCCTTTTGGGAATAGAATTTTGTAAAATACATTCTTAGCTGACCTTTAAATGGCAGAACTAATATCTCTACGAAATTTTGAGTCTTTACGTCTAATAGTTTAGGTGGTCTCATTGATTGATCACGATACATATATCACGAAATATGTACGTTTATATATATATATATGAGAAGTGCATCACAAGCCATTATTATTTGGGACGCATTGCGAAGAGCATTATGTGTTCGTGTCCTTTAGAACAAAAATGAACACGTGTGTAATTGTTGCTAATGAATGCAGTATAATTATAAATTGTACAGTTGTATTATTTGTCCTCGCTTGTATATCCTCCTTATGTGGCAAAGAACGTAATACGTAAAGATATCGGCCGACCCTAGCCTATTTAAATTGTTTTAAATGGTAATGTGATATTCTATATTTACGCTAGTGCAGGAACAGTCTACTTACTGTTTTTTTAAAAAAATGTGACATAAGTATATACAATAGAACATTAATATTTTTTAAGAGTTTATAATAAAATAAGCAGCTGTACTCCCTTCGTTTAAACGTACATGTTTGTAACATGCCACCGAGTCCTTTTAGCCTCATGGATGAAATTTCAGATAAATATTGAGATATAAAATTCATTATTATTCTTATGATTCTTCTGGGCTGTTAGTCAAAATAGTAAAATCAGAATGTTTCTTAAAAGGAAAAAATGCGAATGTTAAAGTATATATGCCGGATGTGCGTCACATTGTTATGGGCAAGCGTTTCTAAAACCATCACATAAACGGTTTGCTCGTGTCGTCGTTTCCTCGAATAAAAAAATATATTAAATGAAATAGTGTAAAGCATGAATAATGTGCCCACAGCTGGAAAATTTATTTCTAGGTTCTCCACATTGATTTGATCAGCTTTGGCCACATTAATTAATTTCCTACTACATTCACCAGATCATCGGTCTACTTTTTGGATAGCGCTACCTCCGCGATAATTCATAGTTTGAGTAAATTATATAAAAAATTATTATATTTATTTATTGATGTAAATTGTTTAGGTAAAATAAAAATTACGTGTTTGTATTTATTTAATTATACTGAATTATATGGATTTTATCACGTTGATTTAATTATTTATTTTTATTGTTATATCTTTTCAACCCTTTTGCAGCATCCATGTTCACGGGGGACTGAGGTGAGAAACATCATAGCCATCACGAAGCACCAAGACTTTTTAATTGTTGTCGAATATATGCAAAACGAGCTCACTGTATCTTGAAGTCTTCTAGTGGTATTCTTGGTGTTTGATTTAATTTTATTAATAATAGGATTCTAAGCAGGTGGCATTACTGAAGAATCATCTCCATTGAAAATAGGATGTTTTTTCATTTCAATAGTTCCGTGAATCATTTATTATAGAAATCGATGTTTTTTTGCAAGGAATTGTGGTTCATCAAATCTGATGGTTGGGTTGGTACAAAACACACAGATTGTAGATGTTCTAGATCGTTGATGTTTCACGTCAGCTATATTTTCCTCCACGCGGGTTTTCACAAATCTTTCCCTTGGCCCTTCATAATTAGTATTTATTTGTATTTTGTAGGTTGGTTATAACGTCAGGATATATTTCACCTCAGTCTTTCCGTGACCATGGCTGCTGCAAAGCGGTCGAAACGCGATAAAAAAAAATATATGAGATAGTTAAATAAACGCTGTATCCATAAAATTAAGTTCTATCAAATGTGTAATATTCGCGTAAATACTAAAATTCAATATATTTATATTTAGCACAATATAAATGGAATGTATGTAAATAAAATATTTTTTTATTAGATGAAATATTGTCGCGATGTCATGATCAAAATCAATTCGTATTCATGCGTCGGCGTCTCGATCACATTAAGACCTATTTTAGTTTCTTAAAAAGATTCACATTGAAAATCACAGTCTAGATATGTTTTTTTTTTGTTATTATTCTACGTCTAAAAATAATTGTATAGTAGTCATGACACAGCAAGGCTCTTCGTACTAAATTGTAAACCTCATACCAGTCCTGTTTTTGCCTTGGAGTAGGTGGGTACAGCAGTGCAACTGAGAACAGTAAAAAAAATGGTTCGTCGCTAATTATATACTATTACTAATGAACTAAGTAGTTAATAGCTTTTTGCGTGTATTTAACGTTAAAATTTTACTATTTGATAATGACGGAGTTTATTAATATCTATCAATCGATACGATGAATCTATTATCTGGATCCGGATCTCCATAAAGCATTCGATAGGTTATATTCCTCTCCTCGTGTCTGCTTTGTCAGTGAATATATGGACCTGTTTAACACAAATCGAGAAACAAAAATGTTTATTGTGTTTTAATAACAATTGTTTAAATTAAATGAAAAGTGCGTTGTACACTGTGTTTTATTGTTGGATTATTTTAAAATTTTCGATAGTCTTTCATAGTTGATTATTAAACTTATAATATCTTTTGGCAACAACTTTATTCTATTAAAAGGAAATTAAGAATGATATGGTCGTGTAATAAATGCATGTAAGTAAATAAAAATAAAAAAACATGTACAAATGAATTGTAATCGCACGTTAATTATGTAATTACACGCGTGTACAGTTTAGAGTGGTCTGGATTGAAAAGCTAAAATATTTATTTCAAAAATTCTTGTGGATAATATAACTGAAAGAAATCTACAGTCATCTGCTTCTAATTCTCCTGCATTTCCAGCGCATAGTTTCACACGGTCCATTTAGCTCGCGGACACCGGATCCGCGAGCCTTGAGTCCGATTAAGCTGTAATAGTTGTGAAAGAAACTCAAACTTCATAAAAAAAACCACACGGTATACAGCATGTTTCAAGTTTATTGCAGTAAGTTTGAGTTTTCTTTAATAGAAAGCTGAAGTTATCGTTATTAAAAATAAAAAATTAAATTAATTAATTGAAATACTTAAAAGACAGTTCGCTGCAGAAATGTTGACTAACACCCACTGGAAAATTTTTGATTTGCGTGACTATTTTAATTAATAACCCACATTATATAGTTAGGTACCTACAACCACACACACATGCATTCGCATACGCGAGCGTACGGGCGCACACGCACACACGCAAGCGCATATACACACACACACGTAAGCGCCTGCGCGCAAGCATACTGGAAATCCGATTTTGTTAAAGATGTTTCTTTTAATACGTTTATAGTCATTATATATTGCTTTTTTTTCTTATAGTTTACATATATATCATATCACCTACTACGCCTCCGTTACAAGTCAACCGCCTAACACCTGAGGAAGTAAGGAGAGGTTGAAATCAAGCGCTTTCGAAAATGCTGTTCCGGTCAGCATTAGCTGAATCTTCTCCGTTTGCCTTAGATAAAGCTCATAAATAAGAATTACGCATATAGTTTGAACACCGTGGTTTTCTTTTTTATTTATTTTATCGTCCATTTATTGTTATTTATATTATTGTAGGAACATATGACTATAAGAAATATAATAATAGTTATACAGGGTGAAAGGTAATAGGTGTAAAAGATCTGGAGGGACTAAAGTACAGCTCGTACCCTATCTATCTATGTATGGAATACTCCATCCAAAAACAATTGTTCTAAAGTTATTAATTTTTTAAATATTTTTCAAAAAATTCTCGATTTTCTAGGAAAAAATTTGATGATTTTATTTCCTATTTATTTCTACACAAATTTTAATGAAATAATTTTTGTTTAATCATTGTTTTATTAAATTAAACTAATAATCATCACTTATAGGCTAAAACTTTTAAATTAGGTTTTTTGAAAGTCGTGACAGTAAAAAATAAGGCGTCATACTTACATTATTATTTAATCTTAAAATAAAATTTTATTTATAAAAAATACGTATAAAGCATATAAATAGGTACCTGATATATATAAACATAATAATTTAGTGATATACGTTTTATGATCCTATTAATTTAAATGATATATATGTGGTTTATTTTCAGGTTATTCTAAAGGTGTTGTGTCTAGTTTTATTTTGGACCATTTCCTCTCAATGTGCTAATATATTATATGTGGTACCTTTTACCTCTACGTCACATTACATTATGTTGCGATCCATTGGTCTAGAACTTGCTAGAAGAGGGCATAATGTAACAGTTATCACTGCGAATAAGGAAAAGAGTCCTCCTGACAATTATCGTGAGGTAATGGTCGACGATAAAAAAATTTGGGAGGTGATTGGTAAGCAAAAAAAACCTTTACATGTTTGAATAATAGCTAAATAGTTAAGATAGAAAATCATGGAATAACTAAAAATGATTGTTAGAGTGAGATGTGACTTGTAAAATTGTTCCTAATACAGGACAGTACAGATGATGTAGTGGAACATGCACACAGATATCGATTATTTAGGTTTGTTGATAATTTCTCATCTCTTTCCTTTTAATGCAGAGCTTTTTAATGTTTTCACGGATCTTCTTCCTCACCTATTTCCACAAAAAAAAAATAAGAAAAAAAAACCTTTTTTTTATTTTTATGGTGAAGTTAATGATCCTTTAATAACTTTGATATCATCAATGATATTAAAGTTATGAATACTCTGGTTTTACCTCTGCATCTGTAATGTATCTTCTAAGAAAATCCGCATGATTTTTTTCACAAATACTTCCTTATCAACCCCACTATCCTTGTCGGAGAGTAAGTGTGCAAATATTACTTTGATCCGGTTTAACAAGCAACACAGTTAGTGACATTACTTGTAACTTTTTATGTCTTATTTGCGATAAGTATAATGTTGCTATGTGTATAGTTATCGCTTACCTTTATCACTTCATGTACAAAATGATAATTTTTATATATTTATTGATACAGTGGTGTGGTGTCCACAGGTGGCGGGCGACCGAATGTGTTTTCAATGGCAAGTATATCAGCTGAAAAATTTCATGAAAAAATTCTATGGGCCGGGGGCTTAGCTTTTACAGAAGTAATCATGAATTCGGTTCAAGTTCAGCAGTTTTTGGTTTCCGAACAAAAATTTGATTTGGTCATCTGTGAGCAGTTCTTTCAGGAAGCCACATATATTCTCGCGCACAAATATAAAGCGCCATTGGTACTTGTAACAACGTTTGGAAATTGCAGGCGGCACAACATTATCGCACGGAACCCTTTACAATTTTCTACGGTTATTCCAGAATTTTTAGACATCAAAGATCCTATGAGCTTCTGGGGTAGATTAAGGAATTTATATTTTACAATGTATGAATTTATTTGGTGGAAGTTCTGGTATTTAAAACAGCAAGAGCATCTCGTAGAAAAATACGTATCAAATCTTACGGAGCCTGTTCCGAGCCTTTACGAAATGCAGAACAAAGCATCCTTGATGCTCGTTAATAGTCATTTCAGTTTTGACGGACCCACGGCCTATCTGCCTAACATTGTAGAAATAGGCGGTATACATTTGGAGAAAACTGATGGAGAACTTCCGAAAGTAAGACATATCCAAAAATAATTAAATAAATTGTTTCTTGCAATGTATACTTGCAAACAATAATTTGCATTCCTTTTGTATTTAAAAGTCTTGTGCTATCCATTTATAGAAATAACAATATAATGAATAAACACGCGAGAATATTAAATATTATGAATCTCATCACTAATATAAACAGTATTATAGCAACTAAACTCCTCAAGTGTGTTCACAGTAATGAGGTTTTCTTTCATAGATTTTTTCACGGTTTCATTCCTTTGGCCTCTTTGTGAGAAGCTGTCACATGTTTTCCTGTTTCATATCTTTTATAATGTAAAACAAGTTTCCTTAAATAATCTATTACAATTTAGTTGTTATAAGCCTAAAATTTTGTAGAGAATAATTTTAAAATGTAGATCTATGATTGTATTGTATATATATTTATGTTCTGTATATATATTCGTGTTGTATATATGTTTAATTTTTTAAGGATCTTAAAGAATTGCTAGATCGATCAAAGGAGGGTGTCATATATATGAATTTTGGCTCGAACGTCAAAAGTTCCGAGTTACCTCTCGAGAAGAAAACGGCCTTCATTAATGTATTTAGACGGCTAAATCAAACTGTTCTGTGGAAGTGGGAAGATGATAGTTTAGTTATGAAACCGAATAACGTTTATGTGAGGAACTGGTTACCACAAAGAGAAATATTTGGTAAGTGCGAAAGTATCAACGAAAAATGCTTAATGATAGATGAGTTATTTATTATATTGGGACATAATAGAAAAAATTATTTGTATTGAAAAAAACAAAAAATATTTATGGATTGGATTGTTTTAGTATATAAAAACTAACCAAGATTATATATTTTAACCAAAAAATTATTTATTGCTTATTGGAGACTATAAGTATTTTTTTAATAAAATAGGTCATATGACTAATTATATACGTAGCAAGTATCAACTTCCTCGAAGTTTATAATTGTTCTTTTTAATATTGACTGCATAAATAAATAACTGCTGCATATTTATTTATGCAGTCAATATTAAAAAGAAAATTTGCATAATTTTATACTACTATAACTTATTTTTTAGTAATACATATTTTGTAGAAAGGTATCGTGCATTTTCAGCTCACCCTAACGTGAAGTTATTTATATCTCATGGTGGTTTGATTGGTACTCAAGAAGCAGTCTTTCACGGAATACCCATAATAGGGATTCCAATTTATGCTGATCAATATAACAACTTGTTGCAAGTTCAGGAGAAAGGATTTGGTAAAATATTGCAGTTCGACGATATCAATGAGAGTTACTTAGACGCACTTATTACGGAAGTTCTTAATAATGACACATATAAGAAAAAGGCAGTAGAAATGTCTCGAATGTTTAAAGATAGACCGATGAGTGCTCTGGATACTGCAATGTTTTGGATAGAATATGTGATAAGAAATAATAAAGGTGAGCCTTTAAAAAATCCGGCTCAAGAATTAAGTTGGATTTCGTACTCAATGATCGACGTTTATCTCTTTATAATATTAGTTATCAATTTATGTGCGTATTTATTCATAAAGAGTGTTTGCGTTATAAAATTATTGCTATTTAATGGAATTATCAGTACAGACAAAAAAAATAATTGATGACAATCATTGTGTAATAAAGTAACTAATTGGCTGACCATTGTCTAAAATAAAGTTATCTGAAACGGAATTGTTTTTATTTCATTTTGATATTTCACTTGTAGATTTTGCTAGTTTTTTTTTATAGCTTTAATCAATTTAATGACATTGAATTCTTTGAACACACCTAAGATCTTCTGAATAAATTTTAATACATTATCATTGCAAATTTTTAAAAAAGGTTTTATTTGTGTTAATTTTTTTTTTAAGCATTCAAAGGCAGTTAATATTTAATTTTATTATAAATTCATTAATATAATGTTATTCGTAACACTAGGATGCAGTGGACAGGTTTTGATATAAAGCTCTCAATTATTACTCATTAAGAATTCTCTACCAACCAAGAGTGAAGTGAGTCATATTATTTATTAAGAGTATAGAAAAACTTGTTTATCTGCGGTATAAAAAAATATTCTCAAATATTTTATTCTACATATTTCTATATTTGTATATTATACTTCACTACATCTGCTTACATGTAATTAACAATCGAACGATGTAAAATTTTTTTATGCGACAGTCGCAATAAAAAGTAGCACATAGAAATTAAATTAATTATTTACGAAATAGAGCAGAAAAAGCTTTCAAACAAGAGTTAGGCAATACATTAAATTAGAAAACACAGTTTTTAAAATGCCCAATAAATAATGCATTGCCGTTGGACGTAATAGAAAATATGTATCTCCTTGTCTTGAATTAGTTTAAAGTGGCTTTCAATTGATTTCAATTGTTATTTTCCTTTGCCCACAACATGTGCATGGACTCTGATAGATTCGTTAAACTGATACTATCGCCACTGAGATTTATATACTGCTACTACTCCTCTGGCGCAGCGACCCAAAATGAGTCTTGGTCTCCGAAAGAAGAGAGCACCAGCGTTGTCTGTTTCGCATTGTCTCTTGCCAGTCCACTGCTTGAAGCTCGTGTAGGTCGTGTTCTACAGAATTTTTCCAGTGGTATTTAGGCCGGCCGTTAGGTCGGCGCCCATTCAGGGTACTGAGAAACGCTTTTTTGACTCTATGATCGTCTCCCATCCTTAGCAAGTGGCCTATCCAGCGAAGTCTGTGGGATTTGGCTTCCCCTACGATGTTCGGTTCGCCAACCAGCCTCTCGATTTCGATATTGCGTCCAGCTCGTCACCTACCGTTCTCTCTCTTGGTCGGGCCAAAGATCTTACGCATGATTTCCTCTCGGTAATCAGGACCTCTTCTTTAAGCGTTAGTGTCCAGGTCTCGCAACCGTACGTACATCAGGATCGGTCTTATCACCGTCCTATATATACCGATTTTAATTGATTATGACGTTTGGATACCGACACCTTGTGGAGAGCGGCATTACAACGTAGGGCATTTTGAATCTGTATATCAATTTCTTCTTCCCGTGTGTTTGTGTCCGTGATGGTGCATCCCAGGTACTTGATTTGATTAATCCTCTTGAACGAAACATCTTCCAAGCGCAGATCTTCGCGCGTTTGTCTAGTGTTTTTATAACGTTTAATGTGAAGATATTCCGTTTTATCATGGTTGATCTTGAGCCTAATCCTGCAAGCTTCAGACGCAAGGCCTTGAACGACACACTCCACTTCCTTTTTACTTTCCCCCAGAAGATCGAGATCGTCAGCGTAGCCAATCACCCTATGTTGACCATTTAACCGTACGCCTATGTCTAATGTCAAGACTTTTCTTATGACCTACTCCAGTGTGAGATTAAACAACATAAGGGACAGTGTATCTCCTTGCTTTAGTCCGGTGACTATCGGTGACTTCGCCTGCTGAGATTTATATAGTGCATAAAAATCTCACAACAACAATATTGCATTTACTGTCACCTTTATTTCCACTTACGAATACTATGAAATTCTTGATACCTACTCCTATCCAATACCATTGTATCTTTCTCCTCTCCTTCTTCTCCTTCGAATATATCGTTTAGACATGTAGTGTTTTGTATAAACTATTATATTTGTAGCTCGAGCAACATTCTGACTTTCATTCATGTTCAGTTAAAGACACCAAAAAGCTCTGTATAATAGAGAGAATAAAAAAAAAACAGAAAAACGATAGCATTCGCTTTTATTACAGATAGAGTATTTTCATACGTTTATTGTAGATCGGATTAGTAGAAGAAGAACACATATATTATAAGAGAAGTAAATGCATGACGAATGGTAACTTAATAGTGCATTATTTGCAAATATCCTAGTACCAATAAAAAAAATCAAGATTTTGTGTAATTGTCGCTGTGAGTTATTAATAGTGTAAGGATAAGCGTACATATTCATTATTAATTTTCGAAAAACATTCTCTCGAGTCTTTGCGCTAAGGTTTATGGGTTAATATCCATGCAAACAGTGTTGGGGGCAGCTGCAGATAATGTTTAATATATTTCGTATTTTTCTAAGTAATATTATATAAACAGATGTTTATTAATAATAAAATAAATCTAATAATTCTTTAACAACAGATATTTGAAAGTTGTTTGTCGAGAATATCATCAAATGTCTTTAATTCCATTATCATCATCATCACAATATATGTTTATTGGTGGACATAGACCTCCCCCAAAGATCGGTCCTGCTCTGCCCGCATTCAGTATTCTCGCGACCTGGCTAGCACCAGAGTTTGATATGGCGGGATTTGGGCCATCTCCCACCACGCTGCCTTATTGCGGGTTGGTGGGAGCCAGTCTTGTTTGTTGCAGGGTGCACCACGAGCAAGTGAAGTTTGCTTGGGTCGCGTGGGTTATTGTGCGGGATCCCCTACACCCCTTTATTCTATTGTTCTGTTTAATTATACATTAAAAACGTAAAGAAGTAAGAATAAATTATTAATGTGTACTTTTTATTTATTTTCGGAGTCATATTTAAAATTTTCTTTATAAACGTTTTAGAATAAAATAATACCTATGATAAATTTCAATTATTAACTTCAGAAGTTAGACTAACGATAGTGATGGTCACAATTTTAATAATCAACATTGCAACAATGATAAGAGTGTAGAAAAGACATTTTCACATAATAAATAATCGTAATGTTTAATGAAGAGTATTATCTTTGTAGGTTTCATATATCTTTAATCCCTAAGAAACGGTTTCATTTGAGAATATCTATAAAGGAAAGAAAGCTCAAAATCTTAATTTTAATACTATAGTACATGTTCAGTTAGTGGACATGAATTAAAGGAGAAGATTATTATATAATTGTTATATTACAGGCTACGGTACATCTGTATATTATTTATTCTTTATGTGCTTGGCTTATGTACACGGCCAATATATTGTTTGCGATACCGTTCACGTCTCCGTCACATTATTTCATGTTAAGACCAATTGGACTAGAGTTAGCGAAGCGCGGACACAATGTGACCGTTATCACTAGACTAGACTTACTAGGCATCAAGGAAAAGGATCCACCAAATAATTATCGTCAGATAATGGTAGACGATGTGACGATCTGGGACGTCGTAAGTTTTGTTTTCTATTTCCTTATAAGATAAACATGCCACTTACCATTGCGGTGCCCATTTTTGCCCTCAGTCGTCTAGTATTTCACTGTTTTTCACTGTTTGAAGGGCGCTATAGGTCATAAAATCGCTACAGTAACGAGATAAACTATCTTATTGTCCTTGACGAAACAATAAGGCGTACTGTAAATATTTTTACCAGCGCTTATGTTTTAAATGACGAACATCCAACCGTTCACATAGTTTAGTATAATTGCTCTTTGTGGTTGGATGTTCGTCTTCCTATAATAAAGTTGCTTGTAAGAATATTGACAGAATACCACAATGTTTATAAAAAACACGATGAAACATAATATAGTAACGCGGAATGCTCTGCAATTGGCTACGATACCACAAGAAGTAATTTACGTTAAAGAACACAGTACCTTATAGGGCAGACCAAAGACATTGTAAGAATTTATCTGCTTGAAATATTGGTTTCTTAAAAAACTAGAAGAGTTGGTATAAAAATACATTAAAAATCTTTCTGAACCCGTTCCAAGCTTGTATGAGATGCAGCAAAAAGCCTCGTTAATTCTTGTCAATAGACATTTCAGTTAATACAGGATTACATTTGTCAGCAAGTAAAAAAGAACTTCCAAAGGTAAGGCAATTTCAAATCTATTTATTCTTTGTATATGCATACATTAAAATTTACAACGTACTATATTTAATAACAAAAATTAACACAAAAAGTTAAAAATAATGATATTTAGATTGTTTTTAGTAAAATAGGATACCTTTGTAAATTTCTTATTGGTATTCTCTCGCCGTGCGGCTCAGTTTCTAAAGCGGTCCCTCACGATTTATGTCTTGAAGAGGCGTGAGTTCGATCCTCACTGAGCTTGAGATTTTGATGAGAAATACATTGCGAAGAACATGATGTTTTTACACCGATATATTTGAGGAACAACAGGTTTCGAGGATATTTCACACCAACATACCTTACGGCCTTATAACCCGTGCCGTAATAAAATATCGTTGATTATTTTCATATGCAAAAAGGTCTCAAATTTCAGCAGTAGAAAAGTTATTATTTTTTAATTATTACTATTTTTTACATTTTTTACAAAAAGGCGAGACTTGCAAAAAGTCCACCTGGTAATAAGTGATACGCCTGCTCACAACAACGTTGCCCTATTCAGGATGAATACACTGCACCACATTGTATTTTCCGCCATGAGATGTAAGATGTTGTCTCGTTACACTAGTAATTTAACTAGACACAAGGTTCTTTGATACGGAACGGAATGTTTGCATACTATTGTCTGGCGAGAGTAATCGAAGCTGCGGTTGTACTTACGTAGACGGTTTAAGGTAACAGAGGCCTACCAGAAGTTTTTCTATACTAGGATGGTTATCATTATAGCGGACATCTTCACATATCCTGTGGGATTAAGGTCAAGCACTAGTCTACGTAGCTAAAAGACGGTCTCAGAAAATGGAGTCCTAGCTTTTCTAAATAGTTTTAAGTATATCAAGCGGTTTCTGTTTCACCTCATCTTTATCATGGTCTATGTATCTGTAGCCTCCCGCAACATTTGGGTATTATGCCAGCATCAATCTTTCCAGTTAAATAAGTATATAAGGAGATTCTTCCCTTTTTTATCGCGATGTGACTGTAAATCTCTGGTAATTAAGGAATAACTAATTTAAAAATCGTTTATTTATTTGAAGTTATTTCAGGACTGGGGTGGATTGATCCCCATCAAAGATTCAGCGAGAGCGTTTAACACTCAACCAAAATAAAGCAGGAAATACATGAAACTTATAAATTAAATATATTATCAATTCTATTTTATCTGACAATTAGGATTGTTTAGAAAATTAAAGGATATGCACTAGGCAATTAATTTTGCAGGGTTTCGAGGATTTACTAAACTGCTCAACGTACGGTGTTGTGTATATGAACCTTGGTACCAACGTAAGAAGTTCAGAATTACCGGCAGAGAGGAAAAACGCATTTCTCAATGTATTTAGAAAGTTCAATCAAACTGTATTATGGAAATGGGAAGACAATATCATTGAAAATAAAGCAAAAAACTTAGAAACGAGAAAACGGTTGCCGCAAAATGAAATACTCGGTAAGTATTCATTCTAGATTTTTTCTGTTTATTTTGAAGTTTTATAGTTAAACATAAAAACTGTATTAAAAAATAACATATCAATCCTTAAATACCTACTCCTTTAAGTAGGTCATAATGAGGATTTAGAAAGCGAATGTTGCTAAGCTTAAGTAGATATCTTCAGCGACACGATAGCTTCAGAGACACTGGTCAGACACTGAAGCCGTAGATCTTGTCAGTAAATACGGCTCCTGTTTCTGCCGCCAAACAATAGTGTGCAAATATTACTGTGTACCGGTTTAAAGGGTGATGTAGCTAGTGAAATTATTTTTGGTAACAAGATTCAACGTTTTAAGTTTCAAGGCGACGAGCGCAATGTGGTGTAGCAGCGTTTACCATTCAACTAGTACCATGTCGTCGCGTGGCTTAATTGAAAAAAAAAGTTTTTTTTTTGTGAGATTCCTTACAATAATAAAATGAGAGTGAGAAATTTTTAATTTTAACTCATAATTACTGATGCTACGTTAATTTTTTATCCGCATTGGATATGAATTCAGAAATATAACGATAATCCGCTATGGTAATTATCTGCGGATCGAGAGGAGATCGTTGACATAGTAAAATGGAATTTATTTTCATTCAACCCCATCCAAACATCAGAGTATTTATTTCTCACATTGGTTTAATTGGAATGCAAGAAGCAATTTATAATGGGGTGCCGGTAATTGGCGTACCTATTTATAGCGATCAATACGACAACGTGTTTGAAGCTGAGGAATAGGGATTTGGAAAACTACTAATGTTCCAAGATATCAAGGTGGAAAGTTTGGAAAGTGTTTTAATGGAAGTACTCAATAATGATTCTTGTAAGAGAAAAGCAGTTGAAGTTTCACAAGGGTTTAAAGATGGACCAATGACTCCACTCGATACGGCTGTTTTGGTTACAGTACATCCTGAGAAACAATATTGCGGATGCTGTTAAAAATGCAGCGATGGAATTAAATTGGTTTGCATATTTGATGTTAGATTTATAATTCTTGTTGTACTGCTAGTTGTTTATATAACTGTAAAGATATTTAATGTAATAAAACTTTTATTAGTAAAACTAAATAGTACAGGAAAGAAATATCTAAAATTAGATTAAATGTTACAATAAATTTATTTAGTAAAGCATTTGAACTTTTGCATGTATATTTATTTTTTTAAGTTTTAAATAATTTTAAAGTGTATTAAGAACTATTTGTTACTTTATCTAATATCAAAGAATATTTTTGTTTAGACTCTGTTTTTTATTATAAACAAATCGTCTTATATGAAGATATTCCATACTGCGATACTTTGTTTTATCTTCAATGAGCTAACACTTGACGTTCATATCTTATTTGGTTGACAATAGGGTTATTATAAAAAGTGGTTGCAGCGTTCAGACATGTAGAATATTATTGTTCTCATATTTAGATTTAAAATATAAGGGTGTTGGTTGGCTAGTCAAGGTAAAAAATGTTTAATCATCAGCGGCCGATAGACGTCCACTGCTGCTCTAAAGATCTCCACATGAATCGGTCCATAGTCAGCATGGACTGCGGTACCGCCAGGGCACTAGGAGCCGTTGTTTGTGCGGGTTTATTTAGGGCGATTTAAGCCATTTCATACCAAGCTGGCCCAATGCGGGTTAGTGGGAGCCAGAGCCTCGTTAGTTGATTCGCAGGGTGGACTACGAGCAGGCGACCACGGCGCCCCTTACTCCTGTCCAAAAAATTGTTCCGCCAACCAAATTTCACAACATATGCTGTTGGAATTGAACTAAGAATTTCGTATTACAAGACGAGCGGCTAGCCGCTGCTCCTCGTAGGCATTTATATATAAATTTATTACGAACTAGCTATAATACGTAAGCTTATGTATTAAATTTTTTTGATATAAATAAGTGTTAGTAGCGTAGACGATGACTCAAATATCATATTTGGTAACAGCAAAATGAAATAATTGATTAGTATTGATATATTTGTAAACAAACATGAAATTCATTTAACTTTGTCTACATATTAGTAAATGTTCACATAAGAATATTCTCTGTATAACATTTGTGACAAACATTAGATTATGAACAAACGGATGTCAGTCTATGATGTAACATGTTAGTTAATTAAATAAATAATAGATTATGTGATTGCGAATAAAAAAAAATTGCTGTCAAAGTTGATATTGTCAATGCAAACAGTCCAATATGTTTTTGTTGATAGAAAATACATAAACTTTTATAAGCTTTCAAGTTATGATAAATGCCTTTTTATACAGCTAACGGCCTGATGCTTAGACGAGTTATTACCTCTACACTCAGGTTGCAGTGTTCGCGCAGAGTAACTTATGAATTTTCAATGTGGAGTCAAGTCTCGACACTGCTTTGTGTTTGTACCATCTTTTCCAGACGAAGGAGTTCTCTTTTGTTAGTATATGAATGGTATGTTTTTGTCGGATGAATTGTTTTCTTTTATGTTCATTATAGTTTTAAAATACAACCGTACAATACATTTTTGATACAGATTAAAAAAATATACACAGTATATAGTTGCTTTGTTGAAAATATTAAGTTGTGTATGTTATTCGATCTATCGGTTATGTTTTGGATAAGTGTGATTGTTAGTAACTAAAATTGCTTTCTAATCAAATGGTATATCTGAAAAGATTCTATTCAATAAAGATTAAAATAAATGTTCGTTTCTTTTCTTTGGGACTTTCATTCCTTAGGCATATGTCAACCCTTTTGACACGAAACTACAAATAACCGAAAAATGTGTTATTTAAATAACAGTTTTTTTATTTGTTATCATGTTGTTCAAAAAGTTATATTAAACGCTTATTGGTTTTTTTATTTTAATTTGGTTTTTGTATAAAAGTGGATTGGATTGAAAAAAGTTAAGCGACTTCAACTTACAGTTCCACTTTAAATAGATTTTTCTTTATTATAAATTCCTATTTCAATACTCTTTCTCCTATGAATTATTCATGGAATCTCTACGTAACCTGTTTAAGAGTTGACAATTAAAAGTTTGTATTCTAAAAGATCTTCAATAAGGAATTAACATCGTCGTGAAAAGCTTAATAAATGAGATTCAGTGTCAACAACTTCCGAATAATTCTCTACGTTTTGTTAACGAACTCCGTCTACGATTATTTTCTTAAGGAATTCCTGCTAAAGATCTAATTCTAAATATATATTCAAGATTATATTTAAAACAAAACAAGAAAAATTTATATAAAGGATTTTCGAGGTGTGTGTTACTTAGAGATAAAGCTAGTGTCCGTAAGATTGTCAAAATTCTATGACATTAATAAATTGTACATCGGTGGTATTGTTTAGTTATGGAAAGTTAAGTTCACTACTTGCACATAATATAATGTTCAAGGAAAATTCTTAGAAAGTTTAAGTAATATTTGTTGATACAAAAACAATGCTTCGTGCTGAACTTAAAGTAAATACATAAAACTTTGTGATGTTTCAAAAGAGATACATCCGTTGGTACATCGTTCGCCGTCGGCGCGGCGACTGTAGCCCCACACCGTCACCTATGAATTTAAAATACATAGGCTTTGACTCCTTTATCCCCAAGACATTTCTTTTTTATGAGTTTGTTTCAACTTCTCATAGAGCTGTTTACTTTTCACGACCGTTTTGTATTATGTACTGTATATTTGTGTGCAGAGAATCTATTCACTAAGCGTTTAATTATCTTATTTGTACCGAAATATTGAGATGATACCGATCAGTAGGCACCTGTGCAACTCCAATTTCTATCGCCAAACAGCAATGTGCAAAGAATACTTTGTTCCAATTTAAAAGTCGTAGTAAGTGACCTTACTGGGGTGACGAGACAACATATTTCTCAAAGGGCACGATTTGGCATATAATCTTAACTAGCGCTACGTTGTTATGGGTAGATGTATCTCTTATCACTTAATGAACGTCTTCCTCATCTCATCCCTCCGTATAATAAAAAAAAATTACACACATTAAAAATGTAAAATAAATTATAAAATTTTTATTTTGTATCAGGTAGTAACAAAACAAAATTTTCTAAATAGGTGTATACCAAATATCTCGTAATTTTTTCTATAACAAGTTTCTGATAACTTTGGATATCTTATTTAATTTTTTTTACTAAATATGAGTCGGTATAACGCTAATTAGTGATATAAAGATCGAAAGAGAGAAGAGGGACGGAGAATTTATTTAATGCACATTTGCTGAACATTAATTAGACATCTGAATGATACGTATATCTCTCACAAATTGATACGTTAATGAAATACCAATGCCGGTTAATGAGAGCGGTTATATTATGTCGACGCGTTCCCCTTTTAAGTCGCGCACTATACTAACGTTATAGATTATTAGATAGTGTGATAAAAATTTTCACAAAAACCTATAAATATAGAGAAACCGAAAAAAAAAACCATTAATGTTTCAGATATTAAGGCGCAAAATCAATTTTCCCTCTTTCGCCAACTATAGGGTTAAAAGTTTTTTAAAGATCCACAGACCTGTACCGACGCTGATGATTTAGAAAAGAAGTTAAACATTTGTTATAATGACTTTGTAAAAACTTACCATTATAGTGTGAACTTAAATGGAAAAAGTAACAAAAAAAAAACGTTTGCTAGCCTTTTTTCTCCTCTCCTGCTCATTGGTTAACAACATCGAAGTAAGCAATGAAATGAAATAAGGTTTTATTAAATTTCATTTCGTTGTCATGGGTAGGCGTATGTATCACTTACGATCAGGTGAACGTCTCACTCGTCTTCACTCTTCTTCGATAAAAGAGAAAACAATTTTTAAGTTGTCTAAAAACAAACAAAAACTATTTTAATATACTTAAACATTGGAATGAACTGCGAGCAAAAGTACTGATAAGTCGTTCCTCTAAACGTTAGTTCTGAGATCAATAAAATCAGGAATACATAGAAACCACTTAAAGGAAATACTTTTTATCCTTCTGCTATTAATTTTTTTTTTACTTTTGCTCTTTTTTATAATATATTTTGGTTTTTTCTGACATTAATTGGTTTCGCAAGTTTTCATGTTTCTAATTCCATTTCCGTTTAACCCTCAGATATACTTAGAGATAATTTGTCATTTAAGTCAGTAAAAATTTATTTTAAGTTTTAAATTTTAAATAAACAAATATTTATATTAATTTTTTAACCTATTAAGCGATGAGACGAGCGGGACCTTCACCTGATGGTAAGTGATACGCCTGCCCATAACAACGTGGCTCTAGATACGATAATATATACTGCATCATAATGCGTTTGTCGCCAAGCCATATGAGACAAGATATTGAGTGTAGTTACCCCAGTAATTATCTACAGTGCCCTTCAAACTGGAACACAGTTATGTTTGTACAGAAATTTCTGGTGACAGAAATAGGCGCTGCGGTGGTACCTATTTAGATTGTCTCCGGCAGCAGAGAAATACCAGCAGTAAAATATACAAAATTGTGATGTAATACCTAATACATTATAGAAAAATATATTAGTACTACAAATAAAACTATAGTTACTCTGTACAGGGTCCCTTGTATAGTCGCAATACAGTTCTATCACTGAAACTAATTGTTATAGCAAATATTCGCCCGCTTGTTTTGGGGTTTGACAAATAAGACAATGAAAAGGATTGTCCTTTATAATTGCCGTTAGAGTCACATTAAAGGTTTTCGGGGTAAAATTGAATTGGTGATTCTGTTTACAGTTACAATAGCCAAAACTAACGTAATTTAAGAAGGACTAACGAAAATAGCTGAGAAATATTTGCTATATTGAAGGTTCTAGGTTAGTACTAATAAAGTAATAACACTAAACAAACTTACCTAACATAATACAACCCCAAGTAAGTTTGATTTAATTTAATAAGATTAACGGAAGCATAAAGATTCTGCGGGTGACTTAAAGAAAGTTCTTTGCGTCAGGATCTTTAGATCTTTTATATGTGTATATAATTGAGAAGCCTTGTGTTATTAGTTTCTAGTTTTCATAGTAGGTTGTGACTGTTAAGGGTTTGAAGTAGAAGAAACATTGAACTTCAGATATTATATCTGGTTAGGTAAGCGTTTTCGTGACTAACAGTTTTGCGGTAATCCAGTTCCATATTCCAGCATTGAAGAGGTAAAAGAGGAAAGTACCATCGTACTACCCCTTTTTTCCCTCTTCTGGTAAAGCACTGAAAGATAATAGGTCTCTTATCCTTATTTGGATAATGGATGTTGGCAAATGCTGCCAGCAGTTTTAATGGTTTACTAGATTTACGACATTAATTGTTTTAATTAGGCAATAGGATAGTCAAAATTCCGTAAAACAAGTTGAAACTAAAAGAGTAAAATATCGTATGTAAGATAAGATAATAAATATGTTTCTTTAGCAAAATTGAGAAACATCCAAGATCTGTATTTTCGGAAGTTTTGGTGTAAAGAGTAGTAAAGTTATTATTAAAATTACCGATTTAAATAGTTGTTAAATAAAATTGAATAGAATAAAATAGAATAAATACATATGCCTCTAAAAACATATTAAAATGTACGAGAATGAACCGCAAAAACATATTACCCGCTTATTAGATGAATCGTTAAAAAAGAACACAAGTTTTTTTTACTAGTTTTTAATGTTAATGCCTATTAATTCCTCGTCTTATAAATACTTTTTAGAGTTTCACTGGCCGATAATAGCTTAAATATATTAATTTTTGTTTTAAACACTCTAAATTATTCAGAGTGGAAAGATTTTTATATAAATTTGCATTTTATTGATGCGAATTATAGCAAGAAGCAAAGCCTAGTTCGTCTACTTAACCTTAGAAAGAATTATCAGAACAAATATAGAAGATTGGTTAAAAATAAATGATATAAACATCCATCTATTAAATGTCTTATATTAATAAGACAAACTATAGACATTATTATTTATTTTTCGCTATTATTATTCTAAACATAAATCATTAAGACAACACATTTGCGTGAAGATAATTTATATGCCACTACATAGTCGTAATAACCTGTTGTTATTCAAGTAATTGACGTCATTAAACTAGTTTAGGTTAATACAAAAAAAAACAAAACAGTAGTATAAAACTTCAGTTAGGGATTGAAAGTAACATATAATAAAAAGTTTATTAAGTAAATATGTGAAGAGATAGAAAGTAAATGAGTTTCATAGAACATACACTTTGTCCAGTACGTACGTACGTAACGGCGCGGAATGGAAAATTTTTGTTCCTGGCTGCAGCATTGTTCGCATTCATAAACACTGCGAATGCACAGGCACATAAATAAGTTGGTGTACTGTCCGTTTAATGATTCATGATGCTGCTCTTTACACTTTCTATTTACTTCAAGATTTTAATTAAAGCTTAAACATTCATTCCATCTTTTAGATCACTTAATCTGAATTAAATTTCATTTTACTCTTGTATAACAGATACTAATATAACTTTAGTGTTTCATACTATATACTTCTGTTTCTTTAATTTTGGTGGTGGTAGGTCTCTGTTGCTGGAGACCATCAAGGTAGGTACCACCACAGCGTCTATTGCAGCTGACTAACAGTAATGTGCAAACGTTATTGTGTTCCAGTTTAAACGGCTAAAGCCTCTCCTCGACTCTCAAAGGCTAGCGCTCAGCGATGTGTAAGGTACAGTAGAACATCACCAGTGGAGCGACCATTACGAAAACCTTATTGTCGGTCGCTTAAAAAACTGTTTTCTTCAAGGTAGTTGAGGAGCTGTTTGTTGATTACATGTTCTAACACTTTTGATAGGAGGGAGGTAATAGCAATTGGTCTATAATCTCCCGGGTCAGATCTATCACCTCTTTTAAGTATGCGGTAGACATTAGCGGTCTTCCACGAAGACGAACTGTCCTTTTTGTGTAGGAAAGTGGGAAAAGGCGCGTTAATATCGGACACAATTCAGGGGCACATTGTTTTAGTACCATGGCCCATTCAACTTTTGTAGGTCCAGAGATATTAGCTCACGCCGGACTTCTTTCTACGTTATCCGAACTTCCGGCATGGAATAGCTGCATCTCGGTATGGTGGGTGGTACAGCTTCTCCGTCGTTTAAAATTGAATTTATCGCAAACACATCGCCCAAAAGTTCGGCCTTCTCTGTCGCGCTGTGAGCTAGACTTCCAACAGGTTTCTGCAGCAGCGGTAACGACGACTGATAAAATTTCCCTCAGCAGATTTGGCAAGCGACCAGAAAGTTGTTATTAATCTCATGATTGTTCTAAGTCGTACATTGTTTTTTTTTTTAAATATCAAGTGTTACACGGAAATGCTTACTAAAATGTTGTGTTTTCAAGTGAAGCAACTTCGGAGTAAGGTTTCGAGATGATTGTGAGCTTAATAAGCAAAGGCTAAGTCAAGCTTTAGAATTTGTAAGACCACCAGTACTAAACTCAAATCTTACTTGATAAGCGCGTTTGTAGTTCTTAGTGTAGTGGCTCAGTAAACAAACTAATTATAATATAACTTAAAACCGGAAATACATTCACTGTTTCTTAATTATTTATCAATAATATACGTAATAAATTTTTCAACTTTGCTCTATGTATATCGTATATATAATTTCATGATTTTTTAATATATAGAGGAAAACGGATTTATGCAGAAGTTTATTGAGGTGCATCAATCTTAAGTATATCTAAGTTATTCTACTATTCACTTGCTCCGAAAATATGTAATAGAAATTATTTATTTGTTTTAGGGCCCCGCTATAACACGAGTATTCCGTTTGTGCAGAGAACTTCACTTAGAGATTTTAATTTAGAGGTGTCGCAGACTCTCCTCACTTTAATATTTATAATGACGTTGACTAAGACATTTGAAATTTTGTGACGCGGTTCAAGGGTATATTTAAAGTTTTCAAAACGATCAAAAACAACTTGAGCTTCTTAACTTAAATCGACGCAATAAATGTTTTCCGTTTTATATATTTTTCATTATACTATCCAAAGTCGGTAACGCAGCCACGACCTCATTAAAGTATCGACTGTCCATGGGCGTCAGTGATCACTTTTCGTCAGGTGAACTGTTCACTGTCTGCCATTCTGACTATATAAAAAAACTGCTTAAATAGTTAGACAAAAATCAATCTTTGGACGTTCAGTTGTAGAATATTCTCCTGACGTGGTTGTAAAAGAATATGAAGATTTGATATACTTTCATGGTAGTTTTTATTATATTGAAAAATAAAGTAAAGAATTTGAGGATTTTTTTTTCACTCAAAGCATGCCAATATATCAAACCTTCAATAAAGTGTATATTGTAACACATTTGTCGCACTTTCAGTTTGTTTACTAAGAATGTTTCGGATACTAAGGCTCTCTAACTACAGAACTATTCCATTTATGTGTCCGAAATTCTCTACGATATTCTGATTGTAATTTTAAGGCTTGTTACCATTGTAATTTCGCAACTTCTTTAAAACATTGACGTCTGAAATAGTTGTTATAACGTTTTTATTACACAACGTTTATTTAGACTATGAACTCAAAATTTTGGCACGATATTAAAATAGTATAATTTTATCATCCATTGAGACATAACAGAAAATCAATCGATGATGATATTAAAACAAAAGTTTTGTATACCTCGCAGCAAAATTTCTGGTGGTATTAATTTAGATAACTAAAATTTATAAACAAATATTTAAAATGTGAGAATACTTGAAATATTCAATATATAATACATTTATTATGATTTTAATTTATTTTAAAACAATGTACTGTGTAATTCATAAACATTCGTAGAAAGGATATAAGTTTATAAAAAGAAGAAACCTTTTATAAACTTATTGTTCCTTTGCATATAAATAATCTATCAATATTGAACGACCATATAATAATCTAATATTTTGTGTAATAATAAAAAAGAATATGTATTTTTTTTAAACGTTTTAAACCTTCGATAATTTAGCCAGTTAAATGATATCTTAAAACTACTATAAACTACTAACTCTATAAAATATAGTACGTTAATTTTGTAACTAAACTAAAAAACAACAATAAAAAGGTTCTACCTACGGCTGTAATGCTCTTTGCATTTAGAAACCCTTTTTTTTCGTTGAGGACGTAAATAACCGTAAAAAGGAACACACGCCCAGTTAACAGGTCCACGTAGCCGGTGTCGTCTTTTTGCACTTTGTTTCCGCAATTCTTATTTTTTACTTCCGCTCATGCATTAATAATTTTGAACTTCTGGTTTTAGGTACAGTTTTATTTTATACTTTTGTATTTTTTTCTTTGATTGATTTTATTAGTACACGTCAAGCTATATGATGTTTAATTTTGTTTTCCGAGAGAAATCATGGTATATCATAAACGTAAAGAGGAATAGAGTTTTGTTTTAAAAATGGATAAAGGGGGAACTTAAATGACTTTTAGTCCATTTTTATTTCTGGTATACATCAATATACTTTTGTAGACGTCTAACAGTGAAGGTTATGTGGTAAATAATGAACAGCGGTAAAAATATACTAAATAAATACATTTTGGTAAAATAGTTTCTAACAGTAAGGATACAAGTGAATGAGTTCCCTTCAGTTGACTTCAGAAATGATTACTAATTAAGTAATTGATAAGCCCTGCTTTTCTTCATAAGGGATGATTTGGTCTTTGTGAATATATTCATATTGAATTTATCTATACGTGCGAGTATATGAGTTCAGGCGTTACATCTCCTTTTTAATTTGACTTAGTCAAATAATTTATGTACTTAAGTATATATTTATGTTATTTCTAAGCTTAGACTGTGTCTTACAATATACAATAGCTAACACCTTGGATTGTTCCTCATCACCCGGATCTATTACTCGTTGAGTAAGTTAATTGTATATTGTATCGGAATGATGCAAACTTACTTACATTGAAGGGAATTTATAATAATATCTATAAATAGTTAATCATTGCGATGGTTATTTAGATTAATATGAATGTACATAAATTACATAAATGTACTACTGCTACTACACGTACATATTACACTATAATATAAATGTTAAGGGAAAAAACTTATTCAATAGATCTTTAGGTATTATTTCATGTAAATATAACTTCAAGGTTATTTGAGCTTCGTTGGCGTACGACTTTTTATACGAGTACATGCAGCAATAGTTAGCTATAGACATGAAAAAATTCGTAAACGATAAAAAAATTATAAGTATATTAGCTTTATAAATAGTTTACGTAATTAAAATGTTATCTTAGACTATTTATTATTATAATAACATTAATTCACGCTGAAATTAACCATACTATTCATTAACCAGCGAGAGGCAACTAGTTATTAGTTATTCTTATTTAAATATGAAACTTTAGTAAGTTAATCCATAACAGCCAATTTACGTCCAGTGTTGGAGCACAGACCTACCTCAACCTCCTCCTCAATATGAGGGCGATGGGCCATATCACCACGCGGGCCCAATGTGGATTGGTGACTTCACACACACCTTAGAATAAATTCTAACTCATGTGCAGGTTTCCTCACGATGTTTTCCTTCACCGTTTGTATTTCGCTGTTGTTACTAAAGTTCACAAATGTACATAACTCAATATTAAAGTAATTGGTACAAGCCGATATTCGAACCCGCGACCTTCGGAATGAAGGCGGCATGCTCTAACCATTACGCGCGCGAGCTACCTAATAGAGATAAAGTAAGTTAATATCTCGTGCGATGTGTGTTCATTTATAATATTTTTTTTTTGTATGTATCAGTTGTGATAATTCCTGATAATGTTTTTATAAAATAGTCTGGATTTATTATTGGATTTAATACAAAATAAATTTACAAAAGCAATTGGAGATGTACTCTGCAATTGAACTTACGTCATCCCTTCATGATTTATTGAAATGTAATTATAGAAAATACTACACTTCATTAAATGGTCTCAGATTAAATTTTAACATAATATCAAAAGAATTAGCTGAGTCCTCGAAGTCTTTTATAAATTTAACCTAGATTATTGATCAAACGAAATAATTATTTTAATAGGAAAATATTTACTGTGCCGTTAGCAAGAAATAAAACGACAGAGGCAACCGTAGATGCAGATTTGAGTTGTTACCTATAAATTTTATATCTGAAAGCTGTGCCTTCTTTTTGAAATTTATTTTTATATTCGACTAAGCTGAGTCGAGCGAGATGATCATCTGATAGTAAGTCAAACCTTTACCCATAACATTGTTATTGAGCGTTTGTTATTGCGTTAGTTAGGATGATATAAACTGCACAACATTGTGTTGGTCGCCTTTAGACATGTGATGTATCGTTACCTCAATAATTTCACTGGCTACAACGCCGTTTGAACCGGAACACAGGAACGCTTGCATAATGCTTCATGGCGGCAGAAATAGGAGCTGTGGTGGTAACTACCTAGTCTCCGGCAACAGAGATATACCACCAGCCTTTGTCCATATGCGATGCTAGCTATTTTTAGGTCTTTTTGTCTAGTCTGTTTTTCCTTTCACTGTGATGGCATAGTTCTACGGTATTAGATTTTCTATACAAATTATTATATTAAAAATTTATTTCATTTAGAGTTATTTTTTTATTTGTAATAGAACGTACAGATTTTCATATTGGTAAAGTCAATATAGCAAATGTAAACCGTATTGCTGTGTACTATGACATGAACGACCGTAAACAGTATTATTTTGAAGCCAGCGCAGCAACGGCTTTTTGCTTTCAATGTGCATATGCGGACCGAACTATACGTCGGTGCATCACAATAGCCTTGCGGAGGATTGAATGAAAAATGTTTGGTATAAGGGTTTTTGCGCCGTGCTATCGGTGTATACTGAAAGCTCCTGTGTCAGAATGGAACAAAAAAAAATGGAGAACAGATGATAAATGTTTGCGTCAGTGTATGATACACGAAAAATGTCTTGGAGATATTCTATATTAAATAGTTTAACTTGAATTTCATATATGAGTAGTTAACTTGATTATGTTTTTAACGCAAGTACTATTGTTTACGCAACCCTGCTTTCAATTGCGGTAGCAAATTTATCCTATTCTATTTTATAGGGGAAACGTAATTATATTATAGTTATCAAATACAATCTGTTCTACTATTTTAATCTGTATCCGAATTTGATCATCAACTTATTAGATTTTATTTTTTTGCGTGAAAATCAATTTTTTCAATCGGTAGCCTGTGCATGTGATAACTTACAACTTTAGCAATCTGTCATTGAAAGTCCCTTCAGTTATTTCGGAAATAACCCGTAATAAGCAGACAGACTTTTTTTTAACGCTAATTGTCTATTTTTGCATAAAATCATTGCTTAAGTTACATGAAGTAAAAATCTATTACTTTATTATTAAAGTAACAACCATTTACTTCATATGATAATATATTCAAGTAATAATGCAATAATAGATGATAACACTTTTTATTATTTATTAGTATAATTATGTCTTCACTATTCATAAAATAATCGTTTAATCATTTGTGTAATCATTCATCATCATCATCAATCAATCATAATGAGTTATGGTTTATTATCATCATCAATGAGTGGGAGAGGCCCATATTCAGGACTGCTGAATATTGGCCTCTCCAGAAGATATTTACGTCCATCTTTATCTGATAGATTTCCACGACTTTCAACGGATCGTGGTTTATCTTGCAGACGACATCAACTATGTCTACTTGTATTACTATCTCATGAGCCGTTAGTCCTTCGAGCCAGTGGTATATTTTCGCTGTCGGTGATCGTCTTGGTACCACAGCAGCTCTTATTTCTACCGCCAAGCAATAGTGGAAAAATATTACTGTGTTCTAGTTTTAAAGCTGTTGCAGCTAGTAAAATAACTGGGGTTATTTGATTAGCTTCAATATAGGGTTAACATCTCTCGTTTTAAGGCGACGAGAACAATGCGGTACTGTGTATATTATTCTAACTAGCGCCACATTGTTCACTTACCATTACGTGAACGTCTTGTTCATTTTGTCGCTTCGTCGAATGAAGAAAAAAAAAGGCTTTCTACTTGTCTAATAATCCTTTGGCCTAAGACACTGAGCGTTAGTTTTTTGATCATTATTTGATTAAACCGAGAAACTACTAGCATAGCCCTAACCATTGCCCTTGCTAGAGCTATTATTGTATAATAATAATATTAAAATTTTGGTGTTTTATATGGGAAAATATTAAAAAATTGATGCGAATCTTAAGATGTGTGGTGTGACGAGATTGGATGAAATTAAGAATGATTATATTAGAGGAAGTCTGGAAGTTGAAAAATTGAGGAGCAAGCGGTTAGCGTGGTACAGACATGTTATGCGGAGGGATGAAGGACATATAACAAAGAAAATAATGAGAATAACCGTTGATGGTTATAAGGGTAGAGGAAGACCGAAGAAAGTGTGGATGGATTGTGTGAAAGATGATACCTGTAAGAAGAGTGTGAATTTAGATATGATGGTTGATAGAGGAATATGGAAGATAAGTACATACTGTGCCGACTCCACATAGCTGAGAAAAGAGGAGGAGAAAGATATGGGATATATAATAGAGTTAATGATTTTTGTCGATGTAGTTTATAATGTTAGTTGTTTTAACGATTTTTACAAATTCTTTCAACTTACTACAGGATATGGAATACGTGAGTTAAAATACACTTAGAAGAATAAAATTACACTTGTTTATATTTATGTTTGTGGGTGTAAATAAATAACTTTACTGTATAGAAAACATTTACCGAACATTAATTAGTAAACTGAAATTGCGACTGTGTCAAAATTACTTCGTTAATATATATTTCGAGTGCTTAATAAAGGCTAATGAGGGCGGTTATATTTTGACATACGTCCCAGTTTCACACCATTTCCCGTCGCACAATATTACCAGTTAGAGGTTTTCGGTGTAATTGTCGCGATTCTGTAGTTAACTAATGTAATTTGTTTATGTGTACTTTATTACCTATTTCATCATCATCAGCCGATAGACGTCTATGGCGGGACAAAGGCCTCCTCCAAAAATCTTCACGTTTTTAGGGGTTTATATGAGGGCATTTGGGCCATTTCCTACCACGTTGGCCGAATGCGGGTTGGTGGAAGCCGGAGCCTCGTTTGTTGATTAGCAGGGTGCACCACGAGCAGGCGAGGTTGGCGTTGGTCCCGTGAGTTATTGCGCGGGACGACTTACCCCCTATACATCCTATTTATACATATTTAAATAATTATGGTAGTAATAGTAACTGATCAATACAGAGACTACGCAAAAATTTTGGAATTCTGAACAGGCGGTTATTTATACGCTTGACTATTACAAAGTGGTGCTGGTTAAAATGATATACACACCTACACATAGCGTTCGTCGCCTTGAGGCATAAGATGTTAAGTTTTATTACCCCAGTAATTACACTAGGTACAACAACGTTCTTTAAACAGGAACACAGTAATGTTTGCACACTACTGTTTGGTTGTAGAAATAGGAGCAACGTAGACGTTCTCCAGCTACAAAGAATTACCACCAGTAGTTTTGAATAATAACTTCGGTTTCTGAGACCGTAATACAAGTTGAGACCTACATAGTTTAATTTTATTCATTGAGTCTTTCGAATAAATAATTTATTTATTTATGCACACAGAAATTACAATGAAAATATAACATATATAGAAATAAGTACAAAGACATTACTTATTCTAATATAGAATTTTTTCCAGAGATTTGATTAAAGTGACAGTGAACCTGGTGCACGTTGATAATAGCTTATATATAAAAAGAGATGAGAGAAAAAAAAACAAAACAAATTAGAATTTGTAGCGCAAAGTAATGTTCTTTAACGCGCTTTTTAAATAGTGCCACTGTCCTAACCTCGCGAATTGCCGGAGGAAGTGCATTCCAGAGTCTAACTGCGTGTATAGCGAAAGAGTGAGAATATGATTCGGAATTATGGGACGGAAATTTGAGAAGGGTTCTTAGGTGAGATCTACGTTCTACATTGGGTGAGTGAACAAAGGAGAATCCATCTCGCAAATACAATAGGTGTGATGGATTATGTAGCATGTTGTGAAGGAAACAGAGAATGCGTGTGTTCCTGCGAAGATGAATTGGGAGCCACTTGAGCTGCTCCCGATACGTAGAAATGTGGTCAAAGGTTTTGAGTCCAAAAACATAGCGAATACACAAGTTTTGCAAGCGTTCAACTTTGTTTAGTTACTCCTCAGTTGCATCCAAAAAGCAAATGTCAGCATAGTCCAGGATGGGCAGAAAGAGAAATTGTACGAGTAAAGTTTTAGTACGTATTGGCAAAAACCCATAGAGACATTTTAAAAAATGTATGCTGTAATTAATTTTTTTACTTAAATTAGTAATATGCGCTGTCCATGACATCTTGGAATCCACAATTGCTGTCCATGAAAATATTTCAAGAAAAGTTTCTAGTTTATTTAATAACATTTGCCGAATTTGTTGTTAGTTTTATACATGAAAAAAAATATTGTAATTTAGGTGTAGTTATTTAGTGTACATTAATATGTAATTTAATTTTCATAAATTATTGCATTGTTTTACGAATTTTGTGAAAGATAATGAGGGTGTCACAATATCAGTTTTATTATAAACATAAGAGGCCCCGTGGTAACAATGGGTTTTTCTGCCTCATATCCATGCAAATTTCGTTGAGGACACGTGCAAATAATGTTTTATATAATTTTCATGTGCCAAATTCTTTCAAATTTTTTTTAATACCGGCATTTAAAAAAAATTGGTTGTCTTCCTAAAAAAGCTAAATAAATCAGTCGTGTGTAAAATATTTGAAAATTCCGTTTTTTTTTTAAAACAATGTCAAAGTTTACATAAGTTAGGAATTCTCAGCATGACTGAATCTTCTAGCTTGATGATGTTAGTCTTCCAAACAAAAAAGTTTTTAGTTATATGGTTGAAAGAGATTATATGAATACCTCGTTATATATCTATTTATTTAAGTGCACTATTTATTGTATTTGTATTATATATTTATGTTAGTATGTATATATATGCAAAACATTGGAAATTTACATTAAAAAGTGAAAAGTTTTTACGTCAATTATCAGTGTATCTCCTTATGTCCTAGGTTGGCTGTAAACATTAAACCCGGCTATTGTAAGATAGTTTTTACTTATTTTAATCTTTCTAGCCATTGTCCCATGTGATGGTGGGGTCCGTTTTCATTATCTTTATCGAGGTCTGCGCTCTATCCTCTACATCATCGTCTGCCCCTAGGCCCTCGTGCATGTCTCTCGACACTAAATTTTTTCGCCTTCTTTCGCGTCTTGGGGTTGTTGTGTTCCAATAAACATTTTTAATGAAATAATAAGAAGACTTTCTTTATCAGCTCCTTCAGCATGACAAATACCTGATGGTTTTAATACTTTACGACCATCATCTTAAAATACAAGAAGTAAGAGTTTTATCAAGCAAGTACTTACATTAGGTACAACGTTCCCCAAACCGGAACACAGTAATGTTTGCACACTACGTCGCAGCGGCAGAAATTAGCGTTGCGGTGATTTCTTGTTTAACATTCTGTATTCTGTATTAAGCAGAGCTATAATAATGTACTGCTTATGTTGTAACGTAAGGGTAAAGGAACATAGAGGGCCCCACTTAATTTTCCCGAAACTTAGACATGGAGCATTTTGCCTTAAGGAGAATGTGAAGGCTATATAATCCACTATATTGTTACATGTGATGGAGATTTTTCCACGATGTTTTCTACCACTAGTACCTCAAGAACACAGGATATGACCAACGCCACTACAAGACAAATATCTTATTAAATATCACTGTTTCTTAAGATTAAAGAAAGTCTATATATATATCTTTGTATTTCTTATGAAATCAGAATAAGTAAGAAGAAATAAGGCCCTAGCGTTTTATATATTACTCTGTCTTTTTCTTTATATTTACCGATTTATGTTAATGAGCTTAAAATTGGTGCTTTAATTAACTTTTACAGCAAATTGAAATTTCCTGTGGTCGTCAAGATTTATAGTAGATGTTAGTTTTGCGATATTTATAACGAAAGTTATATCCTATTGCCGTAAATCATTTTCTTGTATAAGCTTTAGGAGGTTTACGATAATATTAGGTCCTTACATATGAAATTGGCGTTTTGTACGGGAGGAATAAAAAGTCAATTTTATTTTTTGTAAAATATATTTAATTAATCAAAGTATGTACCGTTTTTATCTATGCACTTTATCCACTTTACACACTTAATCCCTTTACTAAAAAAAACATAGGGGCGAGAGTCAATAAACTTTTTGAAGGCGGGTTGGACTACCGCATCGGAGTTAAATTATTTTCCTTGTAAGAAGGGCAACTTCCGGAAAAAATGGTAATCTGTTGGGGCAAGGTCCGGGGAGTACGGTGGATATCGCAGACATTCCAATTGTAGCTCATCTATCTTAGTGCTTGTTTATTGTACAGTGTGTGGTGGTGGTGTTGCGTTGTCGTAAAGCAGCAGTGGCCTAGAGCGATTGACCAATCTCGGTTGTTTAGCAGCTAGTACTTCCTTCATGGTTTGCAGTTGCTGACAATAGATATCTGCCGTAATCGTTTGACCAGATTTTAGAAAGCTGTAGTTAACGACACCGGCGCTAGTCTGTTTTCCTTTAGGGCAGGATTTGTCTGGGTGTCCAGGGTTCAGCCATTGCGACGAGCGCTTCCGATTATCGTACAGTATCAACTTTTCATCACAAGTAATGATTCGATTTAAAATCCCTTCATTATTGTGTCGGTTGAGCAAAGTAACACAGCAGTCGACGCGTGTTACCGAATCAATTCAATTGTCAATTCATCATTCAAGTTGTTTGACTTTCCCAATTTGCTTCAAGTGGATTAATACAGTTTTGTTACTTCCCCCGAAGCCTGCAGCTATCTCTGAAGTGCTTTGTGAGGGATCCGCTTCCACAATAGCCTTTAATTCTTCGTTTTCCATTTTGCTCTCCGGTCGTCCACGGGGTTGCTGCTAAAAGTCGAAATTTTCAGAAGGAAAATGTTGAAACCAAAAACGTTCCGTGATTTCTTTTGAGACACCAGCGCCGTACACATCATTAATCTTTCGAGCTGTTTCTGCAGCACTGGTGCCACGGTAGAACTCGTACTCGTAAATATACCGATATTTCATGTTTTCCATTTTGCGGCGTTAAGCGACGCCAAAGAAAAAAATAATGAGAAAAAAACTAATGAATGACTGTTTTCAAAATTCAAATGTACCAGCTAAATGAATTTATAAATTTGAATTTGAAATTCTTAACCAAAGAGGAGATATTTCAGATCAAAGTGGTCAGTACGTCAGAACTCTAATTTCATCAATAAGTCCCGAATATTAGATCCGTTTGGTTGACTCGGTCCTACTATAGTGATCGGAAAGGTTCTGTTGCAACAACTATGGTTATTACAGGTTGTATGGGATGATGCGCTACCGTTCGACGTGATAGAGCGATGGAATCGATTTGCAGCTGACTTTGTCATGTTAGTTGATATTCGTATACAACGATGCGTTATTAGCAGTGATTGTGATCAATTCGAGTTATACGCTTGCTGCGCTCGCGCGTACATTCGTACGTTGTCTCGAGCTGCTGGGAATGCATCGGTATGCGTAAGACTACTATATTCAAAAGGAAAGGTAGCGCCATTAAAATCACTCACTGTGCCGCGACTGGAACTATGCGGCGCATTACTACGAGCTCGATTGAACATTAAGAACGCGATTCCCTACATTGTCATTTTAAAAATTTAGTTTTTTGGAGCGACTCGACCATAGGTTTAGGATGGTTGCGCAGGACACCTAATTTGCTTAAAACTTTCGTACAAAATCGCGTATCTGAAATCTGCGAACACACGGAAGGTTTAACGTGGCGACGCATTAGTGGTGAAAACAACCCAGCGGACCTGATTTCACGCAGGGTCACCTTACCCACGCTTGCTTCATCACCGTTATTGTGGGAAGGAACACCGTGCCTTCGTGGCATAGATTTTAACTACGCTATCAAAAACTCGGTGGAATTAAACATTAAAGATGAAACTCTACCTGTAATAAACGTCGGTACCGTAAACGTTCTGCTAACGAAACTCGGTGCAGCTTTTTTCCCTTTCCAAAAATTCTTACAGTATGAGCGCCTGACACATGCCTACTTTCTCCGTTTCATTCCAAATGCGCGGAATAAAAAAAGCACGTTGACTTTCGAGAAGACTCACTATCAGCGAACTGAGGCATTCAGATTTAGGCCTAGCTAGAATGTCTCAAATGGAATCCGTCCCGGAAGAACGCGAGTTGATTCTTAAAAATAAGTCGCTAAAGAAGAAACCTAGTTTTTTTAAATTAAACATATTTACTGACGAGAATCGTATCTTGCGTGTCGGCGGCCGACTCGATGATTAGGAGCGTGTCAATTATGAACAAAAACATCCAATATTGCTCTCTTAAAAACATCACTTTTCGCTTTTGCTCATGCGGAGTAAGCATCTGCGCAAAGCGCACATAGCTCCCTAGGCCTTACTCTATAGCATCCGACAACAGTGGTGGTCTGTTGGAAGGAGATATCTCGCTCGTAAAGTTATTAACGAGTGTGTTGAGTGTAAGCGACTGAAAGGTAGGCAACTGTGTCTATAATGGGGAATCTTCCAAAGGAACGATTAACTCCCATTTATCCGTTTGCACGTTGCGCAATCGATTACGCCGAACCAGTGTTTATTCTTACGCGGAAGGACAGGGATGCAAAAACTGTAAAGGCATATACTTGTCTTTTCGTATGTTTTATTACATGCGATGTTAATTTAGAATTGGTAAGTGACCTTTCAACTGCGACGTACATTTTGGCGTTAAAGCGATTCATTTCTCGCCGTGGTAAGCTCAAAGAAATGTTTTCGAACAATGGCAAGACTTTCGTCGGAGCAAAAAATAAACTTGCCAATTTTATAAAAAATTGTTTCGCTGACCTTGTGGACTACGCTAGAAGTCGAGCTATTAAGCTTAATTTCATTCCTTGTTATGCTGCTTATTTTGAGGGTTTATGAGAGGCTGGAGTCAAATCCTTCAAATATCATCTATCCCGTATCGTCGCCAATGCTTATTTAACTTTTGAAGAGATTACAAGTGCTAACTCAGGTGGAAGCTATTCTAAATGCCCGTCTTCCTTTTCCTCTGATACTCACGACCTTTAGTTCTTTCCTCTTAGTCCTGGTCACTTTTTAATCGGCTGATCGCTGACTTCGCCGATATACCAATACTTAAGGAACAACTACACTCAAATGCATGATCGATATCAAAGGATGGAACAAATGTGTGACAACTTTTGGACCTGTTGGTCTAAGGAATATGTTTCCGAGTTGCAAACCAGATGCAAATGGAGAGAAAACCAGGATAGCTTGCAGCCCAATACGATGGTTGTCATAAAGGAGGACAACTTTCCGCCCTTGAAATAAAAAATCGGTCGAATCGTCAACTCGTTCAAGGACAATCACGGTGTCTCCAGTGTGGAAAACATTCGCACAGCGTCAGACGCAATTATAACCCGCACCTTCTCCATAATTTGCCCCCTGTTTGAAAAAGAAGAAACAAACAACAATGCTCGAAACTGGAGCTTCCAAGGCCTGGGGTATGTTACGGCATAACGAAACTTTTTGGTTTGAAAATACACAGTGACATTGAATTTCTCAACTAAAAAAAACGTATTTGATGTACAATAAAATTACACGAAGTCTTCTTTTTTCTTATTGACCAATTCTTGAGAAGGCTACAAACGTCGCAACATATACACAATGTATGTATATATATATATATATATATATATATATGTAAAGGCTAAATAACACTGACATTTATTATCTTCGATATTATTTATAGTACAAACTAAGGTCTCATGTTCTAAGAACCTTTTGTATTATATTCATTGTTAAAACACTAACACTGAAAGTTATTGTCCCAACAAATGGCAAATCGTTAGGGATTTGAGAAGCGGCGAATGGAAGGGATTTACCTTTGTACGCATTAGGAATACTTAACGACCTTTTATTGGCTCTTAAAGACTGCGAAGTTTTTAATACTGCTTTTATTATATAAAGACGAAAAAATTCTTTGTAATTTATACATATTATGGTTTTTGCACAATATGTATTTTTTTTTTATTAATTTCTAAATATTTATCGAATTACAGCGTTTCTACTTTTCGTACTTCGAATTTATTGTTTATTTCGCGGAAATCACTTGTTCTATTTTATATTGGTGCTAACCCTTTTCACGTTATAACCAGAGCCAAAGACGCAATTTGAATAGAATTAGAAAATAAGGTTTTCATGATTAAGTATTTGAATTTCGCAGACATTTTCTTGAATGTTAATTAATTTCTTTTTATATCTGAACATGAATGGATTGTACAACAAACCAGAAGTTTTGATAATTAGTTGAATGATTTATGAGCTAATTTACTACAATGCCATCTTGTAACCAATTACAGCAAAGCGAATTTAATACAAATATTTTTTATAAAGAAAACCATAGGTATAGGCAAGTTTTGCAGTTCCAGAAAATTAGCAACCTCAAAAAATTTACAACATCCCTGTTTCAATCTAAGTTTTATCTTACTTACGGTACACTCATTTTAGAAAGTAACAGACAGACACAAGAAATCATTATTAACCTGTAATAATTCCTATTAATTAAGTAAATACACTTATTTTGATATAAAAACTTTAATTGTTATTTATTTGTACATGTAAGGGAAGTTTTATAACCCTGCCTCTAGTATTTTTTTACTGAATTTATTCCGCAAATATTGTATGGAATAATGTTAGTTATACGTATCTTTTCTGTCTTGGTAGATTGGTTGTGGTTCAATTTCATTCAGAATACAATTTTTCAATCGAATATTTTTAAACAAGTTAGCAAGCAAGTAAGTACTACGATAGTTCATAATTACTCAGAAAGGCAGCAGTTGTAGTTGATGAAAATACTGGCGCCAACGCAATGTAGTGCTGTGTAATTACCTCACTGGTGTAAGCGATTTTAATGCCTAACATTAGGCAATCTCTTCTTCTTGACTCTTCTTTGAATAAAAAAATATGCATTTTACTTAAGAAATTAACTGTATTTACCATAATACGTTGACGGCAATGTCTTTTATAAACAACTCCAACAAATGATCAACAATATAATGCAAATCTATAAAGGTAAAACTAGCAACTACGCTTTGTGGACTCTATTTTAAAGCATAAGGCACTTATGTATTGAAATGTTTGCCTCTAAGTTTGGACTGTGTACTTAGAATATTTCGAATTTCCGAGCTCGCCAACTACACGACTATTCCATTTGTTTGCGAATGAATATATTCAATGAGTTGTTCATGTAACATAGTTTCCACTTGTTATATTATACGTTATGTATTATATTCATTTAAGCATCTATAATTTATGTTATAATACATAGAATATGATACTAAAGAATATACATATGTGAACCAGGTTCTAGCGCCACTATTTAAGAGAAATTAAATCTGCTTACTGTACGTAATAAATAAAATCGTTAAAACATTATATTTAATCAACGGATAATGAACAAGTGTAATACTAGTCATTTCTTCTTTAGTTCTTGCAAATTTATACTGAACTATCTTATACTAACAAAAACATTCACACGGAGGTTATGCTATACATAAAAAAAATTATGAGTGCAATTGAGAACATTGGATTCGTTGTCTAAAGCAAATCTGATTTTATGAAAAATCTTTGAAAAAACAATGAAATATAACGTTGAATGTATAGACAGGCTTGACCCAAAATATACAGATCAATAACAGGCAGCAGCGCTCTAATGTGTAATTGTGTGACGCGCCTGCCTCCGATCAGTAATCCGCCTGCCAATCCGATTACAGAAAATCCTTCCAAATTAAGGTAAGGTCCGTCTCCGTTGGTTTGAAATAAAAAAAAAAATATGAAGATGTATATTATTTTTACAACTTTCGAAGCTTTATGTCTAGCGGTGAGTGTCTATGGGCTGATGATGATGTTACAAAGTGATTGTTGGTTTTTAATAAACTACAGGCGAAGGAAACTATTGTGTAAAAGTTGAAGGTTTGAAAATATTTTTTTCGTATTTCAAATGAATCACTGAGTATATAAATGAAATATTTATCAAAGTAGTAAGAAACCTCAATGTATTAGAATTTGGAGGTACTTTTCGCTAAACGAGTTAGTTAACTACACCAATACGCAAAAATCGCTCTTTAACTACGAAACTATTCTGTTTGCAAAGGAATTCACAGTGTAGATCTAATACTGAAAATAGCTTTCATTTGCTTTTGTATATAATTGTATAAAATATTTTGAAGGTTAAATTGATTATGTTTATTCAGCTTTATATATTTTTTTTATTCAATTCAACTACAAGACAATCTGGACGTTCACCTGCCCATAACATGGTGCTAGTTAGGATGATATATATATTCCATCACATTGCATTCGTCGCCTGAGACATAACATGAGATGATACGTTACCTCAGTAATTTTACTAGCTACAGCGCCTTTCAGAGCGGAACAGAGTAATATTTGCGGACTAGTGTTTGGCAGTAAATATAGACTGTAGTTATAATTATTGGGAGAGATGCATATGCTTATCTTAGGTCTCAAGATCATAAGCACAATAGCGTAACTTGTTATAATTTTATTGTTTTCATGACTTCGGTTATAAAAATTATAATCCAAATTATTTTACGATTCAACTTAGAACAAGCAAGTGATATTACAGTTTTCTATTATTCTTTCCTTATTTAAATATAAAGAAAAGTTATACCTGTATATCTAGATTGAAAGCCAGAATACTGCTTACATATCCTACAAACTATGAAATAGATCTTCGTAGATGAGTGGAGTTTCCATTGTTTAAAGATTATCTTTATGGTTGTAAAATGAAGCTGAAACTAATATACGTTTAATTCATCGAATGAAATTTTACTTTTGCTATGTATGCTTGTGTTTTAACATAATGGGGTCGGTAAATTGTGGCTCATAAAGAACAAATATTAATTTTGAAACACGATTCATAACTCATTAGCAGAGATTTTCACATTTTTACATTCAGCAACTTTAAAAAGACACATAACTCTTTCTTTGGTTTATTAGTCAGCGCTAGTTTTATGAAAATTTCATTTATACCACATTTTTCAAAGAAAATACTGTGCACGCTGGTTGCAGTATTCTTCACATTTCGGAAGCTTTGCTTTTTGTCCTGGGACATAAATAACAGTAAAAAGGGACATGCGGCCCCGTAACATGGGCCACGTGACTGCCGCCATTTTGTCTCCCTGTAACTATACTTATAGTTAAAACTATTTAAAAACCTAACAGTTTTTATGTATATAATGAAAATAGGTTTCATTTGTTCACCAATCACTTGAAAACAAGTTAACGTATCGACATGGCAACATGATGCGAAATGATTTGTTTATAGTTACAGGCTATTTATTTGAATTTCATAGATCCTTCATCATTATAAATATTTTCATTTCATATTATTTATGTGGTTGCTATAGTAACGGTTGGTATAGAAAGTGATTTGCGGTTGCGGTTGCTCTCAAGGAATATTTCAAACAAACTTCAAATCTAATTTTAACTTACAGCTAGTGTATAATGAAATAAAAGTAACGATGTGAAATGGATTATTAGGAAATAAAGTGACGCCTAGTTATAGAAAAAATTTAATTATTAAAGTTTTTAGGTATGTACGTATTCTAATGCTTTATTTACAGAATATTCAGTTAAAGTCACTAATTGCGTTAATGGTGAAGTCCTTTATAAATCTAAAAGTTTTAATTGGGAAATCTAATTAGGTGAACGTTGGCAATTGGAGAATAACAGTCAATCGACAATGTTCTACATACTTTTCTCTACTGTTGTTGGCCTAATTTAAAATTTCGGTTAAATTATTTAATCACTGCTGTAAACCAAACTTTAATCCAAACTACTAAAGCATTTAGTTTATAAGTTTGTAAAATAAAAAAAAAAATGTTAATTTTGAAATAGTTATTGTAATTATCATTATTAAATATTGTCTTCTAATGACGCCTTGAAAGTATCACTGCAGCGCCTGTTTTTTAGCTATAAACAAAGGTATAGTAAAATTACTTTGCTCGCATATTAATGAGACTAGCTAGTGAAATTATAAGAGTAATGAAAGTCAACATCTCTTGAGACAATAGGTACAATATGGAGCAGTAGTAGTAGTAAAGCATCTTAAGTAGCATTACATTACCGTGTGCAGGGGAAGTACAATTAAAATATATCTTAAACAGTATTAACTTAATAATATTCGCATTTGATATTTAATTGAAAATGATCTATATCAATAGTCATTATCTAAAGATTTACGAATTAACTTTCATTAATGAAATCGATGCGAGTAAATATTACTGTTATTTTGTATTTTGGTTTTAATTAAACATTTCGAGAGGCGAATCTGCATTTTGCTAACTGGAGATATTCTGCCCGCTTACTATTTTAAAAGATATATCGGATTCGCCATTGCGACGAGCGTTTCCGCTTGTGTACAGTATCCACTTTTTATCACAAGTAATGATTCGATTTAAAATCGCTTCATTATTGTATCGGTCGAGCAAAGTAACACAGCAGCAGCAGTCGACGCATGTTTGTAAGTTTGATTCACTCAATTCATGAGGTACCCATCGTTACAGTTTTTTTACTTACCCCGAAGTCTGCAGATATCTCTGAAATGCTTTGTGATAGATCCGCTTCCACGATAGCCTTTAATTCTTCATTTTCCAATTTGGTTTCTGGCCGTCCACGGGGTTGGTTTTGAAGGTCGAAATTTCCAGAACGAAAACGTTGAAACCAAAAACGTACCGTGCTTTCTTTTGAGACAGCAGCGCCGTACACATCATTAATCCTTCGAGCTGTTTCTGCAGCACTGGTGCCACGGTAGAACTCGTACTCGTAAATATACCGATATTTCATGTTTTCTATTGAGCGGTAATAAGCGACGCCAAAGAAAAAAATAATGAGGAAAAAACAAATGAATGACTGTTTTAAAAACTCAAATGTATTAGCTAAATGAATTTAAAAATTTGAATTTGGAATTCTTAACCAAAGTGGAGATATTTCAGATCAAATTAGTCAGTACGACAAAACTAATTTCGTATGTAAGGACGTAATATATAATAGAACTATAATGTTAAACTGTATGTTTGGTCAATTGAAAGGTTGTAATTCTTCTCTACTACGATAAAACAAGTGACAATACAAATCGCATAAAATATTTAAGGGTACATTTGAAAAATTTTGTTATCTCTGCTAGTTAACTCTCCAGATATATTACACCATAATTTATTAACATAGTCAAGACGATGCAAAATTTTCTCGGAGATAATTAATATATAAGTATCCGAACTACGGTGAAAGAATCTCGTAACATAGAGCTTCTTCTTCAGTTGTTTAGATTAGGTCTTACAACGTTAGCAGCCGGTAATAACTAACAAAAGATATATTGGATTGGATACATTTTGGATTAATATGCAATTTAAATTGAAGAATGCAACTAAATTATCTTATCTCAAAAAAAAAACCGGCAGCTCATTATCCTAATAGTTTTTCAGTCTATCTGCAATTACTGGCAACTATTTCGATAGCTGCGTTTACCTCATTAGGAGTTTGCAATTAAAACTTTGAAATGAGACTACGGCGGCTTACAACGGGACTACGCCAATGTGGAACATTCAGGAAATGTAAATCAAATCAAGCAATACAAGAAGTAGGTTTATCTGAGCGAATACTTATCTCGTAAATAAATACATTTGCTATGAGAACTTATTCTTTAATCGTCACTGAAAGTTACCACGTAACTAACCTAAAAATAATGAACTGATACAAAGTTAAAATCTGTTGTGTCGCTGTTCAATAACGTAATTTTTGGGATTTCCACCAAGTTGTCCCATTAAGTCTTCGTAACTTTGACTTTAAGAAAATTGTGACATTAAATTACAAAGTTCCTAGTAATGGGTTCAATTGAAATTTGTTTCAGCATAAATTTTCAAAGGAGTTTCAAACTCCGTCTCTAATTCTAAATTACAGTTTCTAACAATTATTTAAGAAACACCTTTATGTTTTTGTTTCACGTTACGGCGAAATTTTATTATACAAGATTTTGTTTGGGTTTGAAAATGTGAAATCCGTTTCTTTCTGTATTTATATTTATCTTCGAACAGTAGCTGTAGTACAGAGCGATTATGAAAATAAGATCGTTTCAGATGCCGTCTGGAAGACAAAAATGGTCTCTTTAGATCAGTTTCATTGTTAAGGTACAAAGACAGCACAGGCATAATATTATGTTTAAAAATATTTTTTTTAATGTTTATTAAAATAAAAAAAAACAATTATAGGATGCGAAAAGAGTTTTGAAATACAGAGTTACGTTCGGTAGTCTTTATCACGGCCAAATGGAAAGATGGTTTGACCTTTGACCTTTTCAATTCATGGTAATTGTAATAGAAAATTTATATTTGTTATATTTTTAAGTTATTAGATACATCTTTAAACATATAACTGTTCTACTGTTTCCTCGGTGCAGGAGTTAAACGCTTGCCGTCTTCCTAGTTCGATTCCTGAACAACAGGTAGAAATATATTATTTATTATATTTAAAGGGCTTGAAATTCAAAAAAAATTTTTTTTGCTAATTTCTATCATTTCTTTAATAAAAGGAAAACGAACTATCATAGTTGGATTTGCTTTAATAAAGTTGTGGTTTTTGCGAATGGGCATAAATTCGGGCACAGTCAGTCCGTTTGCGAGTTTCTCGCGTTAACAACTTTTTGCCTAAACTACACAGCGTACGTACTTATTAATTATAGTTTATTCACTTCACTGATCAGGTAGTCACAGAGTAGTAAGTCTCTGTTGCTACAGACCAATTAGTGAGGGTACCACCGCAACTCTTATTTCTGCCGCCAAACATTACTGTGCCAACTTATGTCTCAAGGCGACGAGTACAACGTGGTGCAGTGTATACCATTCTAACCGCCGCGTTTTTATGAGCAGGCGTATTACTTACCATCAGGTGAACATCCTGTTCGTGACGTCGCTTCGCATAATAAAAAAATCTGTAGATGTATAAAAATGTAAATTTTGTTAGACATTGTTATAATTATATATTTTTTATCTTATACGCACATATTGTTATACTGTTATTAGTTATCTATTGTCAATGAATACTTTTGCTTATTTTATTTGTGTTGAGGTACAAGTCTGTGTCTGTGTTGATCTGTATTATTTATGTTCCATCACCACATTAGAGGTCAGTCTTCCGCAATGATTGAAATAGAATAAAATCAAATAAAAGCATTTTTTTTTTATATAATCTAGTATCAGTCGCAGTAATTATGAGATGAAAACAATACCTTTTCAGTTTTTAATTTAAAAATAATATTTTGTATTACCCTTATACTAATGTGCGTCTCCAAATTATCGATCTTACTGTACCCTCTAAAAGCCAGCAAATTTTATTCTTCGAAGCGATGACACGAATTTCACGTCCACCTGATAAAAGTGATACGTCTGCCCATAACATGGCGCTAGTTAGGATGATACACTGCAATATATTATAATCGTCGCTTTGAGACATAAGATATAAAGTCTCGTTACCCCAGTAATTACACTAACTACAGCGCTCTTCAAGTCGCAACTATTGTTTCGCCATTACAATAGGCGTTGCGGTTGTACCTGTTCAGACTATCCGGAAACAGAGACTTACCACCGGTAAAAATATAACATCCCTGTTTAATACAAATACAACGAATAACTTTAAAATTGTTAGAAATTTATAACCGACTGACTAATTATAAGATAAAGCGGAATTAAAAGAACATAAAATTGATTAAAAAGAAAGTAATTTGTTTTATTATTATAAAAAAAGTATTAACATAGAAAACTACTATAAATTACTTGATATGACTCGATTGGTATTAACGTTTTTATTTAACTATTATCATTTGTCTTATTTTTACCCAAAATATCAAATGTCTTATAATTACACCGCTGATCCTACATGAACGTTATCTTATTATTAGACTATGTATTTCGTGTTAAGTAACAAGCACGTGCAATTTCTACTGTTAACATTTTGCTAAGTTACTTATCTAGTGTTACAAGTTAAGCAGTTTAATATATATCCCATTAAGAACAAAGTTTCTCTACATTGAACGTACATACAATGTACTCTGCTTAGTATTGTATAAACATGAACTTATCTCACACCATGGTACGATCTTCAAAATTTTTATATTGATATCAAATAATTTTATGTTACCAACTTGTCGTATTTTTTGCTAGATTATATAACAAATGTAAAATGTAATAACACTTTAATGTTCGCACTACTGGAACTCTGGGTCTTCTCTTACAAGGAGATAGTCAAAGCCAATCCAAAATGCTGATCAAGTTGCGGTTAGTGTATGACTTACTAAAGAAACCTTAGTATTCAATGTTAAATACAATCATATACATATTATTAGTGAGTGAGTGACAGCATCATATTTTGAATTATAAATTTCTTATGGAGTTATTTAGTAAGTAGTAGTTATGTAGGACTTAGTATTGCAAGCGTACACGTCTCTAGTGTTACATTTTACAAGTTTTCTAGTTTATACCAACTATTGCATTAGATTTGATAGAACACAAATTGCTGGATAAGAAATATTAAATTTGAATTTTTTATTCATGTTAATTATTAATCGATTAAACATAAAATTTTTTCTTTATAATTACACTTTCGTAATAAAATATATCATAAATGTTACCATTTGAATGACCCTCACAGACTAATGTTGCCCGCTCGTTCTATCAAGGTATTACTAATAAGCAAATAGAGACATGTGTATAAGAACTGACAAAGGGTGTCTTTTACACTGAGAAAACATATAACTTTTATGTTCTCTGATGTCCCTTCGTGACTAAAACCACACGTGGGAATCCCTAACCTAGTAAATACGTTGACGCCTGTAGAAATAATATAGCAATTGTGATTTAAATCCACTCTTGTGACGATTAATAAAATTTATATATATTAATCATCGAATGATTAAAGTGTTATTGTTAATAAAAAAGGCTTAAATAATGGTTTAATTATTTTTTTGAATTTAGTTACTATTATTTGAATTACAGCTTGAAGAATAATATCAAATCAATAATGGTTGTGTTATATTAAAATATATATTTAATGTAGTTTTTTGATAATTAACCGAAATATTTAATAAATACAATATTTGTTTATGGGAATGCGTCTTATATTTATCAAAAGACTTATCATACCACCTAACGTTAGTTATCTGTTACCTCATTACGTTAACATTGATAAGATATTTGTTTGTGTTAATATTGTATAAACATTTAACAAGTTTTATTCTGATATATGCCTTATCAGATATCTGTTAATGTTGAATATATTCTGTTTGTAGGAGCACGAAATAATGTATGAAATGGAAAACAGTAACTTTCGACAGAGTTTATATACTGCGTACAACGTGAATATAGCAGCGAATGATTTGTTATTTTGATCGTGCAGTACAGTGTGCTGTCAAAGGTGCAGTGGTGAGGTTATGTTCCAGTTAACATTTATTTATAGACTAAAATGTTATTCTTTTTAATACATTTTTAAATTATTAAAAGTGAAACAAAATAAACTCAATGAATAATACTTTTGTTGTGTACATTGTGTAATAACATAGTGTGATATAAACGAAGAATTGCTTCATATTTGTATCTGTTTATAATATTGATAATGGCGTTATCATTAACAAAAATTTCCAATCTTAGGCCTACAGTTTTACGTGCAAATAATTTAAGGTTTTTGTCTACGTCATGCTTAAATTATGGTAAAGTAAGTTTCAACTGGGAAGATCCGTTCAATTTAGATGGACAATTACGTGAAGATGAAAAGGCAGTTCGTGATACATTTAAAGATTATTGTAAAGAGAAACTTATGCCGAGGATTATTGAAGCGAACCGAAAGGAGCTGTTTGACCGTGGTATATATAAGGAAATGGGTGAACTAGGCGCCCTTGGCTGTACTATTAAAGGTTATGGATGTGCCGGTGTATCGTACGTAACATATGGACTGATAACAAGGGCGTTAGATGGTGTTGATTCAGCTTATAGATCAGCTATGAGCGTACAAAGTAGTTTAGCTATGGGAGCTATATATATGTATGGAACAGAAGAACAGAAAGAAAAGTTATTGCCAAGGATGGCTGCAGGGGAGTTGGTTGGTTGTTTTGGATTAACTGAACCTAATTTCGGCAGTGATGCCGGAGGTCTCGTAACGAGAGCTAAGTATAATTCAAAAACAAAGAGTTACATACTTTCCGGTTCTAAAACATGGATCACAAATTCTCCGATTGCGGATATATTAATAATCTGGGCAAAAGATGAAGAAAACAAAGTTAGAGGTTATATAGTGGAAAGAGCACAAGTCAAAAAAGGACTCGATACGCCTAGGATTGACGGTAAATTTTCTTTGCGAGCGTCTGCGACGGGCATGATATTGCTCGACGAAGTGGCTATACCGGAAGAGAATTTATTGCCGAACGTAGTCGGCTTAAAGGGACCTTTCGGATGTCTCAATAACGCGCGGTATGGCATCGCTTGGGGCGCTCTTGGTGCGGCTGAAACATGTTTGCAGATCGCCCGCCAGTACACATTAGATAGAAAGCAATTCGGTAAGCCGCTGGCTTCCAACCAGCTGATACAAAAGAAATTGGCCGACATGATTACAGAGATAAGTATCGGTTACCAGGCATGTTTACAAGTAGGTCGTTTGAAGGACAAAGATTTAGTGGCACCAGAAATGATATCCCTAATTAAAAGGAATAATTGTGGTAAAGCATTAGAAATTGCTCGGGTCGCTAGAGATATGCTCGGAGGGAACGGTGTATCAGACGAGTATCATATCATACGGCATGTTATGAACTTGGAGGCCGTAAATACTTATGAGGGGACACATGACATTCATGCTCTCATTTTGGGCAGAGCAATAACGGGTATTCCTGCATTTTCTTGAATACATTTAAAACAATATACTATATTTTTCTTAAGAACAAATGTAAAACTATTTTAAATGAAACTGTTTCGTTATATCTTTTTAATATTTATCTGTTTTCTTATTTCTAAAGTTTTCGTTAAATAAATAAAAAGTTTGTATAATATATGAAATAAGGATGATAAGTGCAATCTCTGCTTTAGTTTTTAGAAGAAAAAGATTGTTAGTTACATAGTTTAAGGTCAACTAAGTTATGCTATAAATATATATATAAACTTGGAGACGCCGGGTTTCGATCCCGGTACCTCTCGCATGCTAAGCGAGCGCTCTACCATCTGAGCTACGTCCCCGTCGCTTACTCTATGTAATTTCTAAGTAAAGGTTCTCTTAAAATGGAAATTTATATTAATAACTATCCCATAATAAGTGAGTGACAAGCATTAGACAATTCTTGTATCATCATCTCACCAGCCAATTATGTTAAGATGGTTAATAACTTAAAATTATTAATTTTAATAAAAATAATAGATTTTATTAATGTAATAAAAAAAAAACGTAACGTTTAAAAGGTTATTGAAGTGTTTTTCTTTATGCTCTATTAAAAGTTTCTCTTTCGGTAAATATATCTAAACGTTGCAAATGTTAATTATAATTTTAATAAAGAAACTCAACAAACATGAGCGTGATTTATACGAAAAGCTTTGTAAGAGATAATACACAACATAAAGCCTCGCGGTTCCTGTTTAATGAAGTACTCTTTACATTTTTCCTTAAACCACAAAAAACCATTACTTTTGAAATATAATAATTTGAATTTTTGCTTATATCTGTTAAGATTTTTTTTTTGTTAATAATTCATCTATTGATTTTTAAAGACTTTTCTTAACTTTGTTAATGAAAACGTTTTAAGTGATTGTCGTATTGTAATGTACTATTTTACCGTATGATTAATACCTCAACCCAAAAATTCTGTTTTATCAAAATTTACATTGCTTTGTGTTATATTACCTAATTGTAATACTGCAATTCATTTTTAATAGGCGCATAGTAAAGTGACTATTATAATTAAACATTAAAGAGAAGGTAGGTAAAGAAGCAACTGGTTCATAAAAAAAATTACCTGAAAAGATATGAGCCAATTCTTTTCTTGCTTGGGGGCCTTCCATAAGCCGAATATTTCCAGAAATACAGCACAAAAAGAGGTAGTTTGTAATGTTCATGTTAATATATTTAAACAGTAGGAAATTTTTTAAATAGGATCCACTTCGTTGTTGTTACCTTAACAACGACGTAGTGGTTGAAAAGATGTTCATTAAGAGATCTAGTAGGGTGTAAGTTTATTTTATAAAGAGAATATGCACATACTTTCCAGTTGTATTGCATATATAACGACCATTTTATTAAATGTTAAAGACAAATTGACTATATTGTGGTTTATATTTTTTATTATTATTAAATAAAGGACTATATTTCTTTTCATACGGCGTGATTACAATTCGTCGCCATTATTATACTTTTCAAGATGATTTTGTAATAAAAAAATGTAATATACAATTTCAAACTTTCAACTGGAAATGTGTCTGAAATAAGCACAAAATATGTTCTTTTCTTTATTTGACGCTTTAATGAAAGTTTTTGCATTGCAGCAAAAGTAGAACAGACTCGTACCTTATTTCTCTACAATTTCATTTTTCTAACTTGACTCTGAGTTATGCATGTCAAGTCACTGTCGTAGTCATTGTTTTACTGCAAAACGTATAGAGAAATATAAAAATTATTTACGAACACGTATCTCATTAAAAACAGTTATTACTTTTATTTTCAATTAAGCAACGGATGGTAAGTGATACGCCTGCTCATAACAACGTGACGCTGGTTAGAACGGTATATATTGCACCATATTGCGCTCTCCGCCTGAGACATAAGGTGTTGAGTCTCGTTACCTCAGTAATTTCACTAGCTACAACTCCCCTCATTCCAGAACTGAGTAATGTTTGCACACTACTGTTTGGCGGCTGAAATTGGAGATGCGGTGACGGTTTCCGGCAACAGAGTCTTACCACCAGTCAAGTACCACAATAAAAAATATAAAATTTTGCAGAATGGGCCAGATAGGATGAAAATGTTTGACTATTTTTGCTTAGTAAATAATCTCAGCTTCAATTCTGGGGACAGATGTTATATTGTGATTGGTGGTAAGGTTTTTTTAACACTAATTACCGTTCTCATTTTATAAGTAATCTGTACATCTTTTTCACTGTTGCTCCTGCTGTTAATATACACAATATGAAATTGAGGTCAAGTGTAGGTCATAGCTTGCTGTATTTTGGTTTTATATCTATGTTTTTTTTTTCTAAAATGGAAATTCTATACGAGATCTAATTGCATGATTGCTAACTGCACCTACAAACAGTAGAATACGACCGCTCTGATTAAACATAAATTAAACACAGTTAATGCATTTATGAAGTAATTTTGAACGTCATACAATTCCGTTATCTAACTGTGTGCTTAGCACATATTCGTTATTAATAAAACTTTGTTTTGATAATTAACTTTTTTCTCTGTCCATAATGACCTGACACCTCAGTTCAATTTCAAATGGTGTTATCTAATAATAATACCATGGATAGTAAAGCGTGCAGGTTTACTCTGGTTCTCATAAGTAGACGCCCGGAACTCTTGCAGCTTTATGATAGGAACAATAGCTACCACTAACCAAAATCCTTGATATGTGATCTCAATATTAAATGCTTATATATTAAATATTTTTTTCAAACTAGTTGAAAATTATATATTTTATTAGTTAAGTGAATTTAACTTGAAACTTATGATAATGTCGGTGAAATGTAATGACACTGTAAGAAATAATCACATAATCGTGTAGTAAAGTCAATAAGTAATATTTGATACTCTTTTATACTATTTAATTTAAATTCTAAAATAGATACTAATTAAAGGCTTTGAATCTTTTGCTTCAAAAGAATTTTAAGAGATAAAACCGAACATAAAGGCTATCCGTGCCGTTTTAATAAAGATCTTTCCCGGAAACCCGAGAAAAGGCACAGCTTTTGTGAGTAATAACACTTACAAAAGCTGCGACTCCTTGTTACTAACTCCGACGTAATGATAATTCTACTGAGGGTAGCAAATACACTTGAATAGTGGTAACGATAACATCCACAATTTGTATGTCCTTTTTCTTATTACCGGAAATTAGACAAATAATGGTAATTTTCACTGGAAACAGCAGCGCGAAAGATTTTTTAACCGAGATGTCTGCGAACCCTCAGTGCTAATTTTCGCAAATTTTATCTCGTGGGACAAGTTGGAGTGTATCATGCTAATGAATTATCCTAATGTGATCCGTCATCGTCATCAGCTTGCCGCAGCCCACTGCTGGACCTCTCCTAAAGAACCCCACTTATCTCTGTCTTCGGCCATACGCATTGAGTTGTCCTAATGTGATTATTGCTTTTTTTTCGCGTTTCTCTAGTGTGATTGACAGGGCCTCAATTCTTTTCTTTTATTAATCTATGTTTTTTTTATTTCCTTCTACTTATTCTCTCCTTTCGCTCCTTTTTTCAATTTATTTCATTCTTAATTGGCAATATTTTTTCTTTCTCAGTTATTCTCCATTCCATTTCCTTCTTTCATACTTCACGCTTAATACTAAATAAGGGAAACAAGTCGTACTCTATGTAATTAACAATTTTCTTATTCTAATCTATTCTATTACATTATTTTTGTTTTTATTTCTTACCTTGCATTTCTCACTTCTTATTTCTACTTTGTTTTATTTCTATCTATCTTCCTCGTTTTATTTTCCTCAATTGTTCTTCTTACAACTGTTTTACAAATACCGACTGATATATTTATTATTAGACATACACCTATTTATATATACCTTAGGCATCCTGAAAAATAACGAAAATCCGCATTTGTTCTAATAAGAAAACAGTGTCTGGTTAGATTATGATGAACGTAAGTTAAAATTACAAGATAACAGAATAATTAAGTTGTTTGTTGTGCCTCCGATAATTGATGTCTGGTTATAAAAGTGTTCATTGAAGACTACGGAAGCGGAGATTATTTGAAAACCATTACTATGATAATTTAGCAAGTTTTAAACAGAACCTTTTACCGCAAACTCGTTTGGCAAGAGATTGCATTTCGCTAATGAAATTTATGTTTGTAAATTTCTCATTAATAATTAAGTACTTTGTGTTAATAGACATAGAAATTACTGTTTATATATATATACATTAACACATAAGGCACATAAGGAAGAGAGAGTAGCTGTTATTTAAATATAATATAGTTACTGAAATATATTCCTAATATGCATTCTATTATTTTTTCTTCTTTAAATAATCTCAATTACGCAGCATTTTAAATTCTCGGCTATAAATAGTTAAGTATATCATTATTATTCACTTTTTCCTAAATTAGGTATCCGTATAAATATAAAAGAAGTATCTACAGTAAGTCCAAAGTTTACAAAAGTTCAGACCCGCATCCCCTTCTGTAAGCATTGCAAAATCGACTGAAAGTAAAACGAACAAAATTACATCGCCAAACCAACCTCTCCTTTTCGTTTTTTCTCTACGTGTTGATTTTTTCCTTTGACGATGAATTCGTTGATTATTTTGTGTTTGTTATTATTTCTAACAGATTACTTATAAAATAGCACAGATGATTCAAGGAGGAATGTTTGTATTGCCTTTTTCATTTTCGATATACGGAGTGTGTAATATTCTATATACTAAACTTCTAAAAGAAAATGCACCTGTACTTTAACTGTCAAGTGCGAACACGTACGTCGTTAACTGAAGAGCTTTTTGTCTCACGGCAGACAACCGACTTGGTACATCCCAGCTGACTTCGCCGACAAACGTTATTTGTTCCTGTCAAATAAATAGCAGTATTATCTATTTTAACACAAAATAGTTTCGTGTTAAAGAAATACATTCAAATAGGAGGAGATAGTTTTACACTGTTACGACTGCAAATGGATGTGGTAATGGTGGGAGAAGATAGTAAATGAATTCCAAACGGCTGTCTAATGTAATACATCTACACATAAGCAAACATACATGATTATCTAAGAGTATTTACATTGTAACCCATCCAGCGTTATCAGCTTACTATGCCCACCAGCGAAAGAGCATGGAAATTTTCTTAAAGTATTGAATTCTGTAATGTACATTGACAGGCTTAAAAGGGAGGATAAACGATTGTTTCCTTTTTTGCTGTTATTAATTTCATCTTAAGTTACCTCTCCGACTAGCAGTCGTTGAAGGTAATTTAATCATATTTCGCACTCTCTCTGACTACTTCCTGATGTTTCGCAGCTATGATTTTTTCTACGTCTTACACTTCTTTCAAGATGAGTTGAAGGAGTTCGTATCTATTCTGTTTAAGCAAGCAACTGTGGGCCTCTGCCTAAGTAACGTGACTGATGTAAAATATTCATCTTATCGCTCTACATTCTTAATTTTTAAATAGATAAACTATCTAATATATATATTATATAATATTGGTGCAGATGTACCACTAAATTACGGTGAAATTATATTTCAGTTTTGAATTTTGTTTTAAATGATTATAACAATGCTGCGAAAACAGAAGTTGTGGAAAATTCGTTGGTAACTTTTTCATTACTGCGGCTGTCGACCTATTTTATCACTTTTCCTTTTATAGCACTTGACTAATTTCCGCTTTTGTTATACTATTTCACTTCTTTAATTTATGCTGTTTTAATATTAGTTAAAAGTTACGCTTATAACATTAACAAAAATTAACATTTTTTCTCTATAATGTAACAAAGTTTTATGTTTTATTGTTGTATGACTTTGATTTTAATATTATATATTAAATGTTTATTACCGTTATATATTTAAAATATTAAATATTTAAACATTATTTTTTGTGATGTAAAGGAGTACTAGGTATTTTATTGTCGGTTAAATAATCTTGTAACAACATTAGTGTATTCATTTGGTAAACGTATTGTTCTAAATGGACTAATTGTGTTATGTGAGGATTAGGATATTATTGTATTGTATTCATTTGATGAACATGTCGTGGGAAATTAGTATGACGTCCCTATTGATGCTTATAACCAGGCTAGGCTAGCTTAGGACGATGAACAAATTATTGAGCAACAGCACCGTTCGGTGTGAACATCTTTTGAGGCTCCGCTTATGTTCGGACGTGGTTATCGCCCAGCTGTTGTAGATGTTATTGAAGTATTGATAAGAGTAAGACATGTGGTATGTATCTGTTGCTGGACACCGTCGAGGTAGGTACCACCGTAACTCCTATTTCTGCCGTCAAACTGTAGTGTGGGAACATTACTATGTTCTAGTTTAAAGGGTGTTTCAGTTAGTGAAATTACTAGAGTAACGAGACTTAACATGCTAGTCGTATGTGTTAATGCGACTAGGATAATAATATCACGTGAACGTTCACGCAACTTATTGAATAAAAAAAAGATCAAAATTTCAAGTTAGTCTGAATATTGTCACACTTTCGACTTTGCATGTTTATGCATTTTCAGATTATTGAGATTATTTAATATTATTGAGATTATTTAATCCCAATAATCTAATGAATTTTACAGAAGTAACTTACTATAGTCATTACTTTATTTTTTTAATTTATCGAATAAATATCGCAAAACCGTTTTTTAAACTAGAATCTAAAGTTAATTTATGACTTAGATGAATTGCGAACTCACCTTTTACTATTTTAACTACTTCAGAATAATTTCAAAGTAATAGTTTTTAATGTAGTTAACATTTTTATATTCGTGGTAAGAGAGGGTATATTATTAAAGGTTTTTATTCAGTGCATGTCCCTAGCGATTAAGTGCGCCGTAAATTTTTATACGGCGTCGGCAAGTGTGCGACCTATCTCAAATCTAGGTAGGTTTTCGCCGCACGAACAAAAATATGGATACAGTAGATTGTATTCAAATTAAAACTATTACATTATAATTAAATGTAAACGACCTAATGCAATGATCATTTGTTAGATTAATAAATTAACAACCGTTAACTACAAAACCATGTAGTGTATTACGATAGATGTGAAATCTTCATTAGGTTTCTGTGCCGTTTTTCAAATTTAGTTATTTTTTTTTTGTTTAAATCATGTAAGGACTTTAAATGTAAGGTTAAATAATAAAATTTACAAGTGAACACATTACTCTCCTTTTATTTATGTAATTGTTTAAATGAGTTCTAAGTTAAACAATCAAATAGAAATATTCTGTTTAAAAAAATGTGGTAGCATTTACTCATGATATATAAGTTATAGTGTTTTATTTTTAAACTTCATTCCAATTCATAACAGCCAATTTACGTGCCCACGGTTAGGACACAGGCCTACCCTTAATATGAGAGCGATGGGGCTTAGAATAAATTCTAACTCATGTGCAGGTTGGCCACGATGTTTTCCTTCACCGTTTGTATTTCGCTGTTGTAACCAAAGTTCACAAATTTACATAACTTAAATATTCAAGTCACCAATGCATGTCGAGATTCGAACCCGTGACCTTCGGAATGAAGGTCTTACATTCTAACCATTAGGTCAGCGAGATTTTTAAACTATTTAATTATTTTCTTAATGTTAGTAAATACTATTACCTAGTATGACATGCAAACATAATACCTTGTTGGTAAACACTAACAAGGTATTTTAGTTAACATATTGTTTTTAGTAAATTAAATACGTAAAGCTGTAAAATATATTTTAATAATAACGTTCTTGGAGTCTAAATTCGTGAAATTACAATGATATAACCAAAAGAGATGGTCGATGAGGTGAATAGGAAATGTTCGCTGTATAAATAGTATTTTGTGAGGGGATTGAAAATGTACAACAATCCGGACCCTTTTGACCCTCGTCTCTGAAGCTACATTGACCGCCGAACCAAGCACCTAGTGTGTGCAACAAGACAGCAATAAATCGAAACAAACTTTATAGCTCACGACTGTGAATAAAAAACAAAAAGGGGAACGACGTGTGTTAGCTGGTTCGATCTTCGAAGAATGTTTTATTGTGAGATCACTACCTTACATACATTATTTTTTTACTAACACAAATATTTTTAAGATCTTTTTAAAGCCAGAACTAGGAGCTTTGTTTGTTAGTATTTCTTCTGTTTTTTATAATTCATATGTTATTTCTAACTTGCGGAACGTTTTAATACGACTAATATAAAGAAATCACTCTTTACAATGATTCAAGATGCACCACTTTTCTATTTATAATTTATTTAATGTTTTACCGTCTGATTCTTACCAGTTAAAAGCATGCTGGCTAAGCCGCGTTATAGTCAGTTAAAATGGTCCTCGAGCAACAGCTTTAATTCAAAAAGTTGCCGCAGAGAACTCTTCGAAATTGTTCAGTTCTAACTTAACATATTTTAAACATTTCATTTTCATTCCATAGACATTTTTCCTACAATAATGTTATTTTACGTTGCGGTGAATTGAATACTACGTGCTCACTTTACTGAGATGTTTATGCTTGCAAGTGCCGTACCACGAATGTCTCAATGCCGAATATAAATATGCGGCGTGAAACAGAACTATTCGCTTTAAATTCATTTTACTTAACACCCTAAATATTATAACGAGCATGTCTTGTCTAGCTTATTCGCGATCATGACTATCGTTATGTTAGATATAAATTTAAAATAATATCACATCAGTACAAACAAACGTAACAACAGTACAACTAAAATTAAGTTCATATACAGTTTTCATAAGATAGAATAAATTGGTCGTGTGTACTTTTGGTTGCATACTTTCAGTGTATTATTTCCTAACTTACTACGTAACCGGAAATAGTTCAAGTCGACAATCTGTAAACACAATTGCATTTCTACGCCAATTTAAGTTACTATAAGAATAGTTAAACAACATGGCTTTATTACTTATATATCTTTCTCTTTCTACCTATTATCCCGTATAGAGGTGGTAAACGCTTTGTAATATCTACTACCCTTTAATTGATATATACCAAAACTGCTTTGAGTCGAGAGTGTCGAGTATGATTAATTGAACTCTATCGGTTCATTACCATGTAGTGTTTTATTAAATTTCGAAGGTTGATTTTGTATAGAGAGGTACAAATTAAAAGGTTGGAATAAGTACTTGAAATTTATTTTATCCTACATACAAAAATAATATAAAGTGAAGTACAGAATCCTTGTAAATAATATCTGTTCAGATTGAACAACGAATACTACATATAAACATACAGATTGACGGTAAATACGTATAATATTAGTCAATAGTTGAATGTTACAGAAATAACTATACCGAACTTAATAAACAAATAGTCAATACAAAAATTTTTAAGGATAAAATAAATAGCGCTAGGAGTAAGATTATTTGCAAAATAATAATAAATAATAACATTAATTAATAGTAATATATAATAAATAATAATATTAATTAATAATAATATAAAATAATAATATTAATAATAATAATAATAAATAAAAATAATAATATTATACACATAGGAAGCTCTGTAAATAGAAAGCACAAAAAACTAGACTCTACTTTATGTAGAGACTAGAGGAGTAAAATAATAGTTTGATTAAAGCAACTTTTTAAAATAAATATTCCTAATATGATTTTCTCCTAAAGAGTATAAATTATGTCTGTGCTTTTAATGTAGATATTGTAGTTAAATTTACTTATTTGGTATGGGGGATAGGAGTGCAAAATAGTTTGCTTTTGCTGTACAAAACCTTCCCTCCCTCTCTTGTGTAAAAAAATATTGTATCGATGGGTAGGTAAGGAATTATATGCAAGATTTTTAAAAACATTTCTTTTTAATTTTTCATATATTTTCTGTATTTAATCTTTGTAAAAATTTTGGGTATCTACGTAGTGTATACCTGAAGCCATCTAGCTCCTTCTTCGTAAATTATAACATTTTGAGTGTTTTGTACACTTGGTTATAAAGTTTACACTATATATTAAATGACCATTTAAAAATTAAACAGAGTTTTCTATTTAAATAACTGTCAAGATAATAATGTAAGTAAGAACGAGAGAAAGTAAATAATAATAATACAAGTATGCGTGCATCCAGATATAAATGTGAATGTGATAAGCAAAATTCTTTAACATCTAGGGGTAGAACAAAAGGTAAGTAAATACAATACTAATAATATTTTACAATCACAATAAGTTGTACATATATTTTAAAGCATAGCCATTCGTTTAGTGACTACATACGGTAACGAACGGTTACTGCAATGATCATTATTAACCACGCGGACATCATTATGTGTACGGGTAATAATGAACAAACGTACAACACGATAAACGCTAATTAGTGAAACTAACGTTTTTGGAAATTAAATAAAATCCTTTAAAAGGATACTATACATTATAAAAAAAGGAAATTGGTTACCGTCTACTACAAAAATAAAATTAATTGTTGTCTAAAGCATAGAGACTTGGCATCTATCAGGCTGGTCCATCGATTAAGTAACATAGAGTGCGTTAGAGAGAAGTAGGATATCCTCTTCTCTAAGTCTTAAGATCTAAAGAAATCCGACGGAGAATCAAAGTTGTTTTAGCTCTCAAAATCTGTAAGCTGTAGTGGCATTGGTTATGCAGAATCTGTCATATCTGTAATGGACGATGGTGGATAAAAGTCTTTAGTACAAATATTAAGTTATGACTTAAAACCTTATTATGTTTTTATTAAAAACTTCAAACCTTTGTCGGACAATAGCGGGTATAGATTTGCAGAGGCTTTAGAACTTATTTGAACTGTCTATGGTTTATCACAGGATATTCATTATTTATGCTTTTAATATTGAAAGATGTAAATTGTTTTTTTATTTTCCTGTTAAACTTATACTCCTTAACGTATATCATACTTGTTATTTTCAAGGATTAAAATATAATCATAAGTGTTAATGTTTATGACGAGCATATTGAACGAATATAAATAATTATGGAGGAATATAATTGTTTGGATCTTTATTTACTACTACAGTATTTATTATTGTAGTACATGTAATTTTGATTTAAAAATATATATAGAAAGAGCAGAATACGCAGTCAACACGGATAAAACATTAGAGGGACGTGATTGTCGCATGGTCGAGGGGAAGCGAAAGATTTTAATGAAAGATTGGGTTTTTCAATTACGTAGAATTTCGTTTAAAGGCACTCGCTTAAATTTCAAAAATAACCTTCCATTTAACTTAATTTCCTTTCTGCGATATATGTTATTTTTTCATAAAATAATTTACGAACAATAATTGAAAAATCTGTAAATGCTATGTCGCTTTATTTTGTACAATAATAGCAAATAGAATTAAAATTAATAAAACGTTAAACGCATTCAAAGGTACTTTATAAGTGAATAGGTCTGGTAGGGAATGGTAGTCTTAACTAGAATATGGTGTAAGATTGTTTGGACACCATAGATAGTTAGCAGGCCGTACGGACACAAAGCCACAGGGCTATTTACGCTTTTCATTTAAGATAGGACTTTTAAATTGCGGGTATATTTTACAAAGTTCTAATATGGCAGGAAACAAATTGCGCGTTTTTAAATTATGACAGAAGCCGTTAGAGAGATAGCTTGGCCAAGTTTTACAATGAGATTTTTTTAATTAAGCCAGCCTCCGTGCAAATGGTCTAGATATTACTATATTAAATTTAAAAAAAAATAATAATATTGGTAGTATGTATTGTTATATCCAAAGTGTTCTCGCGACATGCTTTGTTATTCTGTAAAAATAGAAGTACCCAATATAGGTTTTGTTTTTAGCATGTTTCATTGAATATAAAATATAGGAAAAGGTTTATACTTAAAAAATATCGATATGGGACATGCAAGACCGTTTACATGATGCTATTGCCAGATATCATTATCTTCTTTTCAAGTTGAACGCCACTTTTACTGGTAATAATTCAGGTAAACAGCAGCACAACGTCCACTGGCTGATATAGACAGACCTTACTTTCTTTTGGCTTAAAAACACGAATTTTTATTTGTCAAAAGAAAGTAAGGTCCGTCTCGTATTGCAGACCTGAACATAGACTAAAAACCTAGCCAAATTCCACAAAATGTCTATTAGGAATTAAGTTAGGTGTCTATGTGTTATAAGGCAAGTAGTTACCCACTGTGTTATGAGAATACTTATTTGAAGTTGCGTAACTTATTTTCGACCATAATTGGGTAGATGCACTACATATTTTTGAAGGTTCGTTGTCTCATCTATTTCTAATTAATTTAATGGCGGAGCTTGTTTTCTGATGCGAATTGTTTCTGCCTTTGCAGCTTGAAACTGCATTGTTATTTTGCGTAATACGCAAAAACAATAAACACATGCTCAGCTAAAATTTGGTTTCGCAATGCGGCACTTTGTTCAATACGTGGCCGTTTCATGAAAACGTTACGGCTGTAAACTATAGGCTGCTGGGGAACTGAAAATAACTGCGCGGCAGAAGCTGTTTTAAAGATTCTTTTGGACGTTTACTGCTTAATATTTTTACAAAAAAATTCTAATGCGTTCAATTTATCACAATAAAGATAGAAAACAATTTAACTGTCAAAACAAAACTACACGATGTTTTGTAACGGATGTTGTTTAGTCGTTATTATCATGGTTATTTCAGTCTATCGCTGTCCACTGCTGAACAATTGCTGTCTTCCCAATATTTTAGCAGCACAAACAGTTGGATATCCTCCGCATCGACTTAGTTCTAGTGATTTTTACCAAGTCATGGTTCCACCTGGTTGTTCCATTACGCTGTACTTGTCAAAACTTGGTATTCGCTAAATCTAGGACCTTTCCGGTCCATCGGTCTTGCTATTTGATGAGCTATATCAGGCTTTTATCTCTTGAGGAATGTCTGATTTGATCCTAGTTATAGTCTTTTACGGAACTTCTTATTAGAGGTCTCCGTGCCATAAACCATCACTGGTAGTACACATTGATTCCATACTTTTACTTTATGGTCCTTTGTTTGTAGTATATTCTAACCGATGCCATTATCATCTGAACATCCAAATTCTTTCGTCATTTAGTTGAATATGAAAGTACTTAAAATAGAAAATACTTTATTGAAATAAAGCATTATTTGTAAATTAAAGTAGACTCTTTTTAACTTATCAACCTCCTCTTACAAAGTAAATAGTTTATCGATATTAAGAGCAAACAGAGCTTCAGGTGCGCAGCAACATCAATATAACAACGTGGGCTGCGTGACTTATCTAGAATCGTTTCTTTTAGCCTTTTGTCTTTGCTTTGGCACACAAACTTGCACATCACTATAAAATTGAGTGTAACGAAAGGGCGTTACTAAATATTTTGAATCGAAAGAATTTTGAAACAGCTTGTAATGCATACCGGAAACTGTTAATGTGTATAACGTTAATTTGTAACTCGGGAGTAAACACAGAACTCAACACTCGATTCAACACCCGACTCAGGACCTGACCCGTCTATGGACTCCATTCCCGACTTAACTCTGAACTCAATTTTCGATTCTACTCCGGACTTAACTCGCGCCCGTGTCCTTTCTCCACGACACATCTACCGACTGAACTCCCGGCATAACTCTTGAGCAATTTCTGGACTCAACTTCCAACTCTACTCGGGTCTTAATTCACGACTAAATGCTCGATTCAACTCCCGTCACAACTTTTAACCCCACTCCTGATTTAACACCCGACTTATCTTACAACTCAACACCGGACTCCGAATCCGACTCGACTCCTGACTAAATTTCCGAGTCAACTTTGGATTTAACTCAGGACTTAAGTTCTGAGTTAAATCTTTCATCGTCAGCCGATAGAAAACCCCTGCTGGGCATAGGCCTGCTTCAAACGTCTGCACATCGATCATCTGGCATTGCATACAACGGTTTCTCGCGATTTTCACCAGATCGTCGGTCCACCTTGTGGAGGGCCTCCCAACACTATATCAAAACTACGTCGACAAGGTACTTATTACTTTGCAATAAACTCTTTAGGAGCAATGAAAGAAAGTTATCGATAAAATCCAACACATTAATTATTAAAAGTTTTGGATCGAATATTTGTTTTCATGTTGATGTTATACCATGTGATGATACCTTTTATGTTTAAGATAGGATTAGTTTAGTTCAAATTTGCACACAAATTGTTATTAATTTTAGGTATAAATAAACTTAATACAACAAGATGCAATAAAAGTGTACTTACGAGAGAGCAACGTAAGACAGAATTACGAAGTTAACAAATCTACTTTACTGTTGCACCGCCGGGAGTTGTAGGCCGTAAAGTCGGACAGTTGTAAACGTACTACGTGTTTTGTGCTCACGAACTATCATACATTTTCTTTTATACGCTTATGGGACTTACTGGATAAAACGAAACCTTAAGATTCGAAGAAAAAAATTCTACTTCTTTGATATTCGTATAGAAACATAATCAATAACTTACTGATTAATAACCAAAGACTTATATGACAAATAGCACTTGTAATGTTCTCAATGTTGGGACTTTGCCTTTCATTAGAAAGCGCGAGTTAGTTATAATAAAAAAAAATATACAAATGTCATAATGATTTGGTACTCAAAATGTCGTGAACAGTGTACATATAAAGGCAGATATTTTTTCTTTTTCCGTAAAATGGGATTGACTAGCCCTATTACCAGTAATGGGTCTGGTCTAAAGCGTTATAGCAGTTTACGATCGTTACTGTAATATTACACTAGCTGTTCCCCGCCCGTTTTGCTGGCCGTAATATAAAATTAGACCGCAAATGACTTTCTATGGCAACCGTTACTATAGTAACCACGTAAATAACACGAAATGAAGTTGTTTATAAAAGTTAATTAGAAATAAAATCATGAAGGATCTATGATGTTCAAAAAAAATTGCATGTCAAATCATTCCGCGTCAAATGGTCATGTTCTTGTGGAGATGCGTTTACTAGTTTTCACGTGATTGGCGAATAAAGGAAACTGATTTTCATTATGTATATATATAATAAATATTTGTTATTTAATATAACATAAATGATAGTCTTGTAGAGTATCTCGATTGCCTCTTCTCTCTAGCATGTTGTAAAAGGCGAGTAAGAGGCAACAATTCAAATAACATAAAAAATAAACACCAGTTCAACGGCAGCAACTCTTTCTGTGACCTTCAGTAACGTGCTGCGCTTGCCAACCCTCATGGCAAGCGAGAGGAGTACCAAAATAAGTATAAAGCGAGAGTGTAGAGTAAATTGGATATTTATATTATAGTTAAGACATGTTAAGAGTTTGAATGTTTTTGATATGGTGTAAAAGATCGATCGACATGAACATCTAGATAACCGGCCAGACAAATAAAAGTTTTATGTAAGGAAGAAATAAGTACAGTTCAAAGTATATTTTTTTATTTAATTAAGCTGCGAGACGAGCGGAACGTTTAACTGATGATAAATGATACTCCTGCCTATGACAACGTGGCGATAGGATGATTTCACTACATTACGCTCGTCGCCTGAGACGTGAGACGTTGAGTCTCGTTAACCCAGTAATTACACTGGCTACAGCATCCTTCTAACCGGAATAGAGTAATGTTTTCTCATTACTGTGGTCGTGTTACCTAGACGGTCTGCGGCAACAGAGACTTAGAACCAAGAAGATCAAGAAATACTGGTGATATTTAATGTAGAACCTTAAAACTTATACGGAAGGAAATCCAGAACTAAAGATAAATATGTAGAAGAACGATCGCGATTTAGTATAGGTCAGGGGGTATAAGGGTTCCCGCATAAAAACTCACGGGATCCAATCCAACCTCACCTGCTCGTGGTGCACCCTGCTAATCAACAAACGAAGTTCTGGCTCCTACCAATCCGCATTGAGTCAGCATGGTGGAGAATAGCCTAAATTCTCCCACATGAATCTTTACCCGACCGATTTGGGAATCAATGGGGGATGATGATGATATGAAGCATACAACAGCTTCTTTGTGCAACTCATTAAAAGATATAAAATAATTTTTATTACATTCTATATTGCCGTTTATAACAAAAATTAAGAACAAAAGCAATGTCATAGTGTTTTTTTTTTAACATTTTATTATGTTCTCTTTAAAAGCTTTTAGTTGATTGCAGAACAAATAATGTGATGCGTATAAATTTTAAACTCACAAGGAGCTCGTTCCAGTGGAGGTTTTTAGCAAATGAGAATGGTACAGATTATTTTAATGTTCAATATACTTGCGAAGAAATTGTAAATATCCTCAGGGCTACCAGAAGATGTAGTGTATATTAACTAACTTCTCTCACAAATTAATTGATTATAATTTACGAAGCCCAAGGATGTTGTGGTAAACTCAGCTAATATTTTTTTTTTGTGTAATGCTATTTTTTTGGCAGCATTGAGTATAAGAAACCAAATTACATGTTTACCAGATTCCATCTCCAACCAGCATCAAGTAATATTGAGATTAAAACGACTTTATAGTAGTCTTAATTTAAATGTTCATCGACCACGTAAATATATATGTATGTGGTCGACGACCCATTGTTTTCTAAGCTATCCTAAACATTTATATAGCTAAGTAGTAATATAAGTTAATAATACGTAATTCATTTATTTTTTGCATTTTTAATTAATAAAGTAATAATTTGTTAAACTTTATTGTAATATTCATACAGCACAAGTAATTATTAGAGTTCAGGAAATCTTACTGATCTTTCGGTTACTGCTGTCGTACAGGAAAAGTTTTCCTTGACAATTTGATACATTTTTATATCCTTTTTTTTGTTTCTCGAAGCGACGAGAGGAGCGAGACCTTCACCTAATCATAAATGATACGCCTGCCCATATCAACGTGGCGCTGGTTAAGATATTATACACTGCACCGCATTGTGCTCGTCGCCTTGAGACAACATGTTAAATTTCGTTACCCCATTGATTTCCTTAGCTGCAGCGCCCTTCAAAACGGAACACAATAATATTTGCACATTAGTGATTGGGGCCAGAAATACGAGCAGAGGTGGTACATTCATGATCTTCAACGACAGAGGTCTAATATTAGTATTTTTTTATTGATAATTTCTTTACGAATTTTTCTAAAGCATTTCAAATAAACGTAAGAATAATAAAGCGGATGCACAGTCGTTATTTTGACTAATTTGCATTTCCTCCGCTCTGCCAGAGGGATTGCTTACCCAAAAGTCACAATTATCAACGAAAAGCAATTAATACTTAAAGTGACCCGATTTCCTTTTGCGAATGAGATTTCCTTTAGAATTTTCGTTTCCATTTGTAATAGAGTTGAAATAAATTACCAAAACGATCGATAAACTCTATTGAATATATTTAATTAAATAGTTCTAAAAATGTTTTTCAAATACTTTAGATTTTTTTAAGTTAGGGTAGTATAAACTGTTTACTTACTTTTTATCCAAGGAAGCATGATTCGTAGTATTATTCCAGTGTTTATGTATATATATATTTTAAAATAACTATTTATCATAAAATGCGATAACTATCATTTATATTTATATGTGTATATCACTAATATTTTTTTAAAATTGTTATATTGTTTATATTTTGTCTGTAGTATCATTTGATTGTGTAGACTAAGTTCTGCCCGCATATAGCATTTCAAATCATTTCCACGCTGTTGCTAGAAGAGAACTCTATTAGAATTAAGTTCGCCTTTGTACCTATATTCTAAAACATTCATGTTTTTCTTTATAATGTGTGTACAAAGAAAATAAATACACAAATAGACCTCTAAATATTAATTATTCGTTGAAGATATTCCATTAAATGAAGTTACAACCTGTATAAGTTATTACCAATCTGTCCATACGTAATTCAATCTCTTAAGGCGAAAAGATCACTTGCTCGTTTCATTAATTAAAACGGTCTTCCGAAAATCGAGTTATTGAAAAAAAAAGTTAATATTCAGGAAGCAAGCCCTAAGTTAATCTTAAAAATGGATGCTTAAAATTCATTGTAACGTTTAACGTTAATTTCATTACTTTGAAACTGAAAAGAGAAACATTTCATATAACTTAAACATGATAAGAAGATACTTAGAGGATTTATAAAAAAAATATTCTAGATGTATTAAAAGCTTTTTAGTTCATTGATCATGAATGGATACAATTTTTAATATAGAAAAACTTGTTTATTTAAGGTGTTGATTTTTCAGGAGTAGATTTTAACGCTGTATTGCTTTTCCGAGTTGATTCAATTTAATTTTTTTTTAGCATTACTAAAAATATAGCATTACTATAATAAATTAGCTTAGTTCTATTCTTAATAGTCCGGAGTTACAAAAATACAGACAGAAGAAACCAGCATTTAAAAAAATTAAAAACACTCTTTATATAAGAATTGATTCATCACCACCTGATAGATGTCCACTGCTGAACCTCGCTCCGCCTCTCTCATAGACTCTCAAATAGATCGGGTAGGGATTCATGTGGGAGAATTTAGGTCGTTCTCCACCCACTGGCACAATGCGGGTTGGTGGGAGCCAGAGCGTCGTTTGTTGATTACCAGGGTGCATCAAGACCAGGTGAGGTTGGCTTGGGCTCCGTGAATAATTGTCCGGGACCCCTTACATCCGGGTTTGATTGGTTAGACAACATTGCATAAATGAAAATGTGAACTATATTATTATTAATAAAAAAACCTATTGCCCATTAACGAATTGATTATGGCTGTTATATTATGATAATATATAAATATTAGTTACTGTTTGAAACATTCGAGGAAGTTTAAAATTATTTTATTGATGCATCCGTAGTAACAGTTGTTCGCTATCGTTTTCATTGAAAGGTCAACTTAACTCGGGTTCCATGCTAAAGTTTCATTAAAAAGAAGCCCTGTTATTACTTACAACTGTTGCTTGATAGATATGACGGCACACCAGCTGCTGCAGTGGGTTAAGTGGAATAAATGTTGACTTTCATAAATATTGTTTTATTTTTGCTTGTTATACGATAATTTAATAATTATACATTTATCTTCGATCTTTTAATTTTAATATCGTTTAAGAAATCGTTAGAATTAATCTTTCGTATATAATACACCTTTGAAAAGTTTTACTATATTATTTATGGTAATACAATAACAACAATAATTTTATTAATCAAATTGTACTGTATATGGCAAATACAGTCTTGTAAGTGTTTACTTAATTTGTCCATATATACTTGAAATATGGTTTATATATTCTATTCATCGCATTGAAAATTTGTTAAATTTCATATAAGTTCAAATGCCATGACGTCATCGCTTGGCAATTAACTACAGAGCTCAACATGAAACATTATCATTTTACAAAAACATATATTTATATATATATTGTCAATGGGTTTCCTTTGTTCGCCAATCACGTGAAAACTAGTGAACGTATCGACGTGGTAACATGAACATTCGACGCTGAATGATTTGTAGATGGTTATAGGCTATTTATTTTTTAAATTTCATGGATTCTTCATTGGTTTTATTTCTCACTAACTTTTATAAACATTTTCATTTCGTATTATTTTTGCGGTTGCTATAGAAAGTCGTTTTATATTACTTTTTTTAAATACTTTCGAAATTTCCGCTTACGTAGTACCCATCACGATATCTCTGGATATCTAAATAGGTCTCTACATACGATAATGAAACATATTGTCTAAAAACTTTGGTAGGAGTAATCCTTTTGCCGAGTAAAGATCAGCTAAGACTGGATTTCACGAAATGACACCCCCAAAAATAGTTGCAGAGATGTTATATATAAATGTATATATATAAATAAATTTTTAATTATGATCGTTAATGTGTGAGTTGTTGAATAGACATCTATAGGCATTAAATGCATTTTGATACTAGCAAAATGATTTCACGGTCGTAGTAGTTTTAAACGAATAACTTTCATGTTATTGTAATGCTTTGTTCTGATTTTTCGTGATACAATTCTATTGCGTTAAGTGTTGCTTATGTTTATATTTCACAATTATAAAGTTCTCATCGAATATAGGAACGTAAACCTTTTATCACATTAACATGTACGACGTCTTATCAGTTTCTGTGATAATGTAAACTTTTTACAATTGTTTATACGACGGAGAAAACAAACACTTTGTATACGAACAATTGTTGTTTGAAATGAATTCCGTTCACTGATTTCCCTGCAGGGTAATATAACCGAACGGGTCTTATTTAAAACCTGAACTTCACGTAGTTTAAAAAAAAAGGAAAGAGACTGCCTTTTCTAAATTTTTTAATATGAGATTATAGAATGTTTATTCGTATTTTTTTTTATTAAATTAGGCGACGAGATAATTGGCACGTTCATCTAATGGTAATTGATACGCCCGCCCATAACAACGCGGCGCTAGTTAGAGTGATATATAATGTACCACATTGCGCTCTTCGCCTGACACGTAAGATGTTGAATATCGTTACCCCAGTAATTACACTAGCTACAGTACTGTTCAAAACGAAACTCAGTAATGTTTGCATACTACTGTTTGGCGCGTAGTGACTATGGCTCATCGCCCTCATATTGAGGGTAGGCCTGTGTCCCAATAGTGGGGACGGAAATTGGCTGTTGATTATTGTTTGGCGGCAGAAATAAACGCTGCGGTGGTCCGACCCAGACAGCGTCCGGCAATAGAGAACTCGCCAGTGTTTTCAGTAGTTCGTATACACTAAACAAATATTTTTTTAATTCAATTAAGCGATGAGACGAGCGGCACGTTCACCCAATGGTATATGATAAGCCTGCCCATAATAACGTGACGCTAGTTAGGATGATACATACTGCTCCACATTGTGCTCGTTGCCTTGAAACATAAGAGTTTAAGTCGTATTATCCTAGTAATTTCACTACCTATAACGCTACCCAAACTAGAAGCCAATAATGTTTACACATTACTGTTTGGCGTCAACAATAACCGTCGCAGTAGTACCTACGATCTCTGACAAAGACCTACCCCTATTAAATATACAATTTTAATCTGATGAAAAATGATAACATTGTTTTTACGTTACTTTACAATTCGAATACTTCACGAAAACAACCCTGCGTTGCACTCGCGAGCGAAATTTATAGTGTTATCTTATGCATTGCGACTATAAATAAAGCATACAGGAATAAAGAAATATTAGCGTGACAAGATAACCAGCAAAGTGTCGTGAAGTGACAGTACAACTAATATTACCCGCTAGAATATTTTCCCTTGCACATATACCAGCCAAAAGATAAGGCCAACGTGGTACCTTAAAACAAGAATCGTAAAACATACAAGCTATCATTGAAGGAGGAGGTTTTTTAGGAAAGTATATTTGCACTAAATGACAGAAAAAACATGTGAATATTCACTAATAAAAACATTTAAAACAATTAAATGGTGGTAGGTCTCTTTTCCCGGAGACCGTCACCGCGTCTCTAATTTCTACCGCCAAACATTACTTAGTTCCGGATTGAAGGGAGTCGTAGCTAATGAAATTGTTAGGGCATCATATGTCATAAATCGACGAGCGCAATGTGGTCCTGTATATACCATTACAATTACTGTCACATTATTATCGGCAGCCTTATCACTTACCATCAGATGAAGATCCCGCTCGCTTCGTAGCGTCATTGAATAAAAAAAATAAGTTCTTCTTTATGCTTAACAGTTTCTCGAATAAGAATTCAGCCAACTTCGAACGTCAATTAAGACAGAGACAGTATATAAATATTATTTTTAAAGGAAACCCTGGACTAGTGCGGGAGATATGTACCGCTGAGGAAAGAAAAGACAAACATTTACGACTATCACCGTTGTTAGATTAAGCTAGTATTTTATTTGATTAGAATTTATAAAGAGAAATAAAACTTCTATAAAAGAAGAAAACACCTGGTATATTAAAAGCATCATATTAGCAGGACCAGGGATAAATTCAAATAAAGAATCGTAGAGAGAAAGTACTGCGTTTGAGTCATTAAATTTTTTTAGTCTAAGCTACTAATTAAGTTACTATGATTTATTCGTTATGACGGTTATTAAATTATTCACTTATTATTGTTAATACTTTCTAAAAATCTAAAAATTAGTTTTTATTGTATTATAGTGTGTTAGTTGTAGTAACCCTGTAGCCAAATTATTTTATTATTTCTACAGCTAGTAGTGAGTATTCTAGGACAGAATAAAACAAATGTCAAAACAAAATCTCGGTCACGGCGTCGTGTAGTCGGCCTGTCACGAGACGTCGTATTTTCGATACTAAAACTATTAAGGGCTGATAGGCCCTTGGGAGCGTAACTAGGGAAAAAATACCGAGCGATCAGATCAAGAAAATTCAATTTAAAGAAACATCCGTGGTGTTATCAGTATGAGCAACGTTGGCAGTTAATAAATATAGATATAATATAATACACAACAAAATAATAAATACTATATAATATCTTAAATACTTGTTACAAATATTAGGTTTATGTATTATTCACGTTTCGGAACAATACAAAATGTACCCGGGACGTTTACATCTGAAAAAGGAAATCCATCATGGTATCTCAAGGGTATCTTAAAAGTTGACAAAGGAAAGAATGATAGTATTTTTTCGTACGGGTTAAAAGCCTTTATGGAATTAAGAAATATTACTCTTTTGATATAATCCATTAAAATATTTATTATACGAGTGCAAGAATGATATTAAACTATTTTATGATTTATATTACTGTTATTGTGATATTACATTATGTTTTTTGACTAACGTAGTATTTGTTATAAAAGGTTTTTTTTTACAGTACAAGAAATGAAACGAACAGGATGTATATGCTGATATCCCGATGTCAATTGATACGGTTACCATAAATATGGATATTATATCCCATTTGTATATATATATATATATACTATTTGTATTCTTAGCTGACCATTGTGCTTTTAGCTGACCTGTACTGGACAAAAAGAATATTCTTACCAAATTTCCAGTCTCTAGACCGTATGGTTCCTGAGATATCGTGACTAAGTCTACATACATTGAAATCTTATATGTACATACTTGCTGTTCCCCGCCGCTTTGTTGATCGTGATATAATAATTAGACCCGAAATTACTTTATATAGCAACCGTTACTATGACAACCGCATAAATAATACGAAATAAAAATGTTAATAAAAGTTAAATTCCGCGTCGAGTGGACATCTTCCAATATGTTCACTAGTTTTCACGTGGTTGGCAAACAAAGAAAACCAAATTTCATTATATATATAGAGTTGGCTCGGTGTATATATATTTGTAAACGAGAAACGTTATGTTTTAATCAAATTTTAACTAAAATCTTTTCGGTAATATTATTCCTTGGTCTCCACTCAATCTCAAACCCAGCGGGTGTACTGGAATAAATTTCTGTCATCAATATAAGTCGGAAGGAGTGTCGCTATTTGTTTCAGATTCTATTTGGACTTATTTATTGTATTTTATTAATGAGAACATATTTATTTTATTAGAATTATTATACTATTTCAAATGGTGAAACTTAAAATATATATTTATGTGTCTCTTTGCTCTACATCCAATTCTATTTTAATTGAAATAAGGAACAAAGAAAACAATCAATATTCAAAGCTAGTATTTTAAACTATTATTCTAAACCAGAGATTTTAACATTATTAAAACAAAAAATTGTTACATAATATAGTGAAGATATATGTAATGAAATCTTGACATCATTTAGAACTTATTTTACATAATTTAAACTCTGCTGAAAATTCCCATCGCATAATGTGATGAGGAAAAATTTACAAACCTATACTGTTTAAAAAAAATAGCTTTAATGGAATATAAATTAAATAAGTCGTGAGATACTTGAAATTTATTGATGGTCGTAATTTTTGAGCGACACCCACAGAATACTCGGAGAAAATATGAAAGACATTTCAGCAAAAAGGCCTCTTGAAATTTATGAGCACGTCTCTCGCACTTTGATCGCAATCGACTTTTCATGACGAAAATCTTAAAAGTAATTTTCATCTAGAGGATAAGTCATCGAAGTACTCTCTATATTCTTCTTTTCTGTTCTTTTTATTAGAAAATAAAGTATTTAGTATTTAACAAAATCTGTTATTAATTAAAAACAAACTATAAAAAATGACTATAACACAAAGCTGTGTTTCATCTCGTCACGTCATCGTTTGCCCCATCACTGAAATGAATAATTATAACTCCGAATTACTTCTAGTACATTCTATAGATTCCATAAAGCTAAAGAGCATACTTATATGGCATTCAATGGTGATTCAAAATATGAAGGATGCTGTTCTATTCAAAGCAATATGGATCTTGTATAACATTGACATAAAAGACAATGAACCCAAAACCATCTCGGGATACTTACTCGTTATCCAGGCTCGGGCACCGGTACCGCCGGGCGTTTGGGCTTGTGGTTTGTGAGAAATCATTTAGGGGGCAGAATAATTCATTACACTTTGTACAAATAGGAAACATAATTTGAAACGCAGTAACATTTGTAACGTAAGGGAAAATAATATTTCCTTGTTGCTCACCGCTATCTGTTTAGACGGAAACAAATTTCTGTCTAGTTATCTAATGTTAAGTTACTACTCCTGCTTTTATTTTCGGGGACTGTCTTTAATTTTCGGCAGGAAGAATATTTTTATTTCCTAGCATAATTTTGTTTTGTTACTTTGAATACTTTTGATAAAAAAATTAACATTGATTTTGTTTCTGTAATATCTGAGACGCTTTGAATTTTTATGTGTAGTGGATTGTTTGTGAAAAAACTCTATATTTATATGTATTAGAGTAACTCTGAAGCAAAGTTCTGTTTAATGTTGTTTAAAAAAAAAGTATTATGATCTGAACTTTAAAAAAAATATTAAAAGTAATGAACTTGAGAGGAACATTACTTTTTTAAAAGAAGAAATAATAAATAAAGAATTAGTAATAAACGTAATAAATAGACAAACTGACTAAAGTATGAGAGAGATATTTTATTACTTTATGGTTCTACTCATAATAATAATAATACGAGCGCAAATCCGGAAATTCGAAGCGAAACCGGATATTGTACCTCCAATGTTTTTAAAGCATTTTTTCTTAAATTACCATTTTGAATATTTATTGTTTGTTTACGTTTTGTATATACCGATTGAACGATCACGTGGAAATGCTTTCTATTGCCCACAAACGGTGTTATGATTCAAATTGTAAATTAGTAAAAGTATGGATATAATAAATATGGATATAGAAAGGATAAAGTAAAAAAACGTGTACAATAATATTATTCTTTCGGTGAATATCGAAATTTTGGTTTTATAATGTGACGAGGTTGCGTGACTGCCATGGCTGCGTGCTTGTACATTATTACCCATTACTAACTTTGCCAATAACGAACATTCTTTTATACTATAAATACATATAAATTTATATACATTGATAGAGGCTTCCTACGTTAAAAATATTTATATATCTATAGACTTTACAGGGATAAGTTTACGTCTTGTAAAATAGTACAGTGAAATATATTCCTTTAGATATCATCATGATCAATTATATTTATTTCTAATAACATAAAATAGGAATCAGTGTTGTGTGAATGCTTGTGTAAGGAATATCCCCCCCCCCCCCGTAATGTGCAAATTTCTGCAATAAATCTCGTCTGATCAATTATGGATTCCGAGGGCACTTCTCGGAATGTTCAAAGGCCAATTAGCTAATTGATAGTTGCGATAGCTTGGTACACGACAATTCAGCTCTATAACGAATTATCGTTTTAATAACGTTAATAAAATTCATGTCTTTCTCTTTACGATATTTCTATTACGAATATATAAAGGTATTAATATTTACGTGTGAATAAAAAAATTATTATCGCTTTTTTACTTTTGCTGATCTTCGTTGTTTGAACATAAAGTTTGGTGAAAACCATGAGATTAACTTTAAGTTAAATTATATCAATTAAAATTAGTATAGCAACTGTTTTCGTGCAAAATTAGCTCAAAATTTAGTGAATACTTTGAAGTCAATAAGCGAGTTAAGTATTTTTAAGTGAACAGCTATAAAATTGTATAAAGAGAAATCACTGGTAATACGGCGTGTTTACTAGAGTTAGATCTCTGTTTCCGGAGAGGTTGGTACTATCGCAGCTTCTACTTCTGCCGCCAGACAGAAGTGTGCAAAAATTACTGTTACTGGTAATGACACTTATCATCTTATATCACAATGCGATAAATGTAATATGATGTTGTGTATATCATTCTAAAACGCGCTACATTATTATGAGCAGGTGTATCATTTACCATCAGGTGAACTGTCCTTTCATCTCCTCGCTTTATCGAATAAAAAATTTCGTCTGTTACAGATTAAAATACTTTAAAGGTGCGACACCAGGATGATGTATAGATTTATAAGTTACAGATGTTTTTGAATTGAAAAAGCTTGCTTATATAAATTTATTGCGCTTCCTTCCGCAAGCTTATCTATCAATGTGTCCATTACTTAGAGATCAGATACACTTTGGTAATTGTCAAGGGACCCATTCTTCTTGTTTTTTGTAACTTTCGATACATATGAAGAAAAAACGGCTGAAAACATACTTGAAATTTAATTTGAAATAATAACATGCATGCGTACGTTCTTTATTATTTCATTTTAAAGTGATTTACTTTTGCATGTTGTTTGTAAGTAAATAACTTTGATATTTAAATATTATAAGTAGAGAATTTTAGTAATATTTTTCTCCTTTGAATATAAAAATGTAAAAGAAAAAAAGTAGCGAAATAAGTTAGATATGAAAATAGGTCATTTTAGGCAAATGTTAAGGCAATTTTTATTTAATGTGAAACTTTGAGTCGATTCGAGACTTCTCATAACATTCCTTTGAGAGATAAATTTGATTTTAAAAACTCCAACGTTTGCAATACTGAAAAACATGAAATCCAATTATTAAAAAATTTACGTTTTTTTTTTTCATTCTATGAAACGATGAGACGAGCGCGACGTTCTCTTGATGGTAAGTGAAACGTCTACCTATAAGAACGTGGCACTAGTTAGGATGATATACACTGCAACACATTGTGTTCGCAGCCTTGAGATATAATATGTAAAGTCTCGTCAGGGTTACTGGCTAGTAATTACACGAGCTACAGCGCCCTTCAAACCGAAACACAGTAATGTTTACTGCTAGAAGGACTCTGTTTCCGGAGTGTCCGGTATCACCGCAGCTCCTATGTTTACCGCCAAATGTTTGTTCTTCGGTCATCGGTCAATTGCCTCTCACAGTATTAGATCTATTAGAAAAAAAACTGTTTTTATTTATTATTAGAAGGTGACTTTGGATCAACGTTAGTTCAAAAATAATCATTAATAAAGTTTTACTAATCTACACATATGAATAATTTGAAACTCCAACAAATTAGTTACTTTCTGAAAACTTATGTACTCGTATGAATGCGTGAATGAAACACTTTCAAATAACACTCTTTAAGTACATTTCAGCGCACCTAGAGAAGTGTGGGGTTTCTCACCGCTGAAGTCCAGAAGGAAAAAAAATATATTTTTATGTAATATGTCCAAATTTGTTTATAGTTTAGGGTCTATATTTGATGACATATTTCATGAAAGTTTTTTTCAAAAAGCTTCTTATTTCACATAATGCAATTATAAGAACGAAACATGGTGAATATAATATTTACTATTGTTTATTTATAAACAAGATAAATGCGAATACAATAGAAGGCCTTAAAGTCTTTAGAAATTCTATGCCAGTCTATCTAGGACACAGAGAACTACAATTGTAGACAAGATTACTGACTAAAGGAAAGTGTATATTACATATCCATAACAGCCAATTTACGTCCCCACTGTTGGGGCACAGGCTTACCCTCAATATGAGGTCCCAATGCGGATTGGTGACTTCACACACACCTTAGAATAAATTCTAGTTCATGCGCAGGTTTCCTCACGATGTTTACCTTCGCCGTTTGTATTTCGATAGTGTAACTAAAGTTCACAAATATATATAACTTAAATATTAAAGTCATTGGTACGAACCGAGATTTGAACCCGCGACCTTTGGAATAAACGCCGCACGCTCTAACCGTTAGGCTAGCGAGCTACTTATACGTATACGTATATATATATATAAAATAAGTAATAAAGAATCTTCTGTATACATAATGCATAAAGCCTTCTCAAAATTCTCCTAAGAACTTCTTTATTTAAAGCTCTTCTTATATTGTCAAGCAAGGAGTTCCAGTAGTAGGAACGAAGGTGAAAACTTTTCATGACAACTATTAAATTTTCGGTTGACTTTACAAAACTTATTTTCACTATTAGAATAATCAGTAGATCTGATAAAGTAAGCGTTTATGTGATTTTATGTGTTTAAGTAATAACGTGGTACAGTTTAAAATAGAGAAATTGGACTTGTACCGAAGGCATGACCTATTTGGAAGCCCTCATTATCATAAATCAACTCGTATCGAATGTAACCATTCACCACAAAGCCATTCGGCACGACATATTGCATTTCGCTAATGAAATTAACGCTTTACGAATTTTCCTCCTGCAAAATTACATTTAAACTTTCACGGGAAATCCGTTCGGTTTCAATTTGAAACTAGATAAGTACAATCAAATAGGTAGTAATCTAAAAATATTTATTCTTTAAAATCTAGTGGATGATCTCTGTTCTCAGAGACAGTAAGTAACATCGCCCCCCAAACAGGTTCCTGCCTTGTCGAGGTGTTGGGCCACAGTAGCCGTAGTTTGGTAACCTAGCGTAAAGCTAAGTGAAAACTACCCGACTGGCTCGAATTGACTACACTACATGAGTTCCATGAGCTCAACTCGAATGTCCGCCGGTGGGCTTGGCAGAGGTGTGTCGGTATTTCGGATCGCAGTTCTCACCATTCTCCGCGGTTGTATAATTGGTTAGCGGTGGAATCCAAGACGAAATCCGTAGCAGGAGCCGGGAAACTTTTATGTTTTGGCTTCCGTGGATTCTAGGTGACGTATTTGGGGAGACGCTTTTCCCAAGTGACGATAACACGCCGAAAAGAGAAGGGCTTGTATGTTCCAGCTCCCTTATAGAGGTGCGTGGTAAAGCCAGTGCTGCTTGTGTCGCGGATGTGTCAGAGCATTCCCGTGCCTCTACCGTAAAACGACGCAGGTGGAATATGGTGAGGATTTCCGTCAGTGCAAGTTCGATATAATCTGTCTTTTCCTCCGCGAGAGCAAGTAGCGTAGGCATTTCCCGTACGTAAAACAAAAAAAAACAGGTATCATCGTAGCTTATATTTTTGCCGCCAAACAGTAGAATGTAAGCATTACTGTATTCAGTTGTGAAAAGCGTAATAGCTGGTGAAATTACTGAGGTGCGAGTACACGAGGTAACGAGGAAACATATTTCTCAAGATGACGAGCATGTGTTGCTCTATGCACCATCTGAGCCCCATAGTTATTGGTAAAAGGAAGTGATAGGTAAGCCCATAACGATATGGCGTCATTTAGAATGATATTGACTGAATCATGTAATGCTCGTCGCTTTGATATATAATATTTTAAGTCTAGTTACCATTACCAGTAATTACAATAGCTACAACACTTTTGAAATCGGAAAATAGGAAAGTTTGCATGAATGTTTGGGAGGAGAATTTGGCAGTGCGGGGATACTTACCTAGACGATTTTTGGCAACTAAGAACTACCATCAGTAATTCCGTATTTGATAAAAAGGAAGAGAGAAAGAAAAATGCTTTATTTAAACTGCCTAAATGTATATAGATAACACTTTAAAATAAAACTTAATTTAAATTCAACAAAAACACAAAAGTTTTAAATATAAGAAAACTTATAAAATTAGGCAGCAGAATGGGGTTCCAACTCAGCATTATGGTTCTGATCTGAGCAGTAGCTGATATTCAGTTGAACCCAGCAACTTGTATATTCATTGACCATAAGTAAACGTATAATATGTTATGTAAATGTTATTAAATTTTCATATGGTATATAATATAAAGAGCGTCGTCATATTCTAAATCGGATAAAAACTTCTTTAGTAAAAAATTGTGACTTGTGAGAGATGTGCTAAAAAAAATTTATAGATTCTGAAAGAAAAGTTTCATAATATAATAAATTTTCAGGTACTAGCTATAGTTAGCTAGTAGAATGTAATGTACCATAGATTTTGAATGGTTAACAAGCATTTAATAAGTAATAACAAGTTCAGCAAACGTAAGTTCGTGAAAACATAAATTTCATTAGTGAAATGCAATGCGTCGCGTGAATGGCTGTGTGGTTAATGGCCATATTCGATACAAGCTAATTTACGATAATGAGTCCATATCCCATACAGGCGACGCGTCCCGTAACATGCTCAATTTGTCCCGCATAACGCTTTTTGATAATGAAAACTAGTAACTTTTTGTCTTTTGTTAAAAACTATTCGTTTGTTCCTCTATTCAATATAATAATCGATTTTCACAACATAATTACCCTTTAGATGTTCATATTCATTCACTCTCTTTACCGTGAATAACACGAAACTGTAGCAATGAGAACAGAGAAGGTAATCAATTATTTTGAAAATTCGGCGTCAAAATTTAATGATAGTCAAAAAAAATCTTCATATTCTTCCCTCATAACATGCTGGAAAAGCCTCTCCTACTGCACATACCCTATTTCAAGTCCGGCCATAAGTTCTGTTACAAATGAAAAGACATTTTTTTTAAAAAAACAGTGTAATGTTATTAAAAATTATACCTACATATTTATTAGTCTCAGCAAAGACTAAAAAAAAAAATATTTTATTCGAAATGGCCACTTTTGGCTTTTACACTGGCCTTTAATCTGTTTGCCCACGAATCTATGGATTTACGCACTGTTTCCAAAGGAAATTTCGCTACTGCTTGCTCCAAAGATTTTTTAAGAGACTCAATGTCGCCGTGTCGTTTTGAGCAGGCTATGTCCTCTAAAATTGACCATAATTTAAAGTCTAAAGGGTTGAGGTCTGGGCTAGATGAGGGCCTGTATTCATTTCTTATAAAGTCTGGAACTTAGTTTCAAACCAGGCTTAGGTAGTTCGTGCCTTGTGACCAGGTGCAGAGTCCTGCTGGAAAGTCCACCATATATTTTTAAAGTAAATTGCTGGGTGGTTTCACTACATGATCCAAGATTGTGTTTTTATACATTTTTGCAGAAGTTTTCACAAAAATGTTGTTTTGAGACTCGTTGATAAGACATGCCCTGCCAAACGATCACTGATGCAGGATGATAATCACGTTGTACTTTTCCGACCACTTGAGCAGATTCTTTAGAATTGTCAGCGTACAATTTATCATTTTGCTTATTGTAGTGTACTTCAATCGTGAGGATTTTTCATCGGTAAAGATGATATTTCTGTGCCTTTCACCTGCGTATCGCTACAGAACGTGTTTTGATCGATCCACTCTCTTTAATTGTAAAGATCAATTTAGGGTATGTCCTGTATATCGACGATAAGCACCGAGCACCGAGTTTCAGGTCTTTTTTTACAATACGCGACAGAGTCCTAGCGGGAATCTTCATTTATCTCGATAAGATTTTTTGCTTGCTAATGGGTTTCGACGAATTCTGGCTTTAACAGCATTAACAGCCTTTGTAGTTCTAATAGCACGGGGCTGTCCCGATCTTTTCTAGTCTTCGACAGAGGAAGTGTTGTTGTATCTGTTTATAGTACGATATACGAACACACGGCTGATACCAAGCTTTTGAAGTGTCTGGCATATGACCGACCGGACCGGCTCCATATCCACTTTGTAACCCGATCGCTGCGATCCTATTTTCTTTAACACCCCATTCCATGTTGTGATTTGATAATGAAAACGGAAAAATATGTGAAATGACGCAAAATCGAAAGAAGTTTTTAAAATAACATACGTGTTCCAAATTTAAAATAATTAAAAAGTTCAGAAAAAGAAAAGTTTTTATGTAATAGTATTTATGGCCAGACTAGTTAATGTATCTCTCCCAAAGATTTCCACTCCAATCGATTCTGTGCTGTTCGTTTCTAGCAATGTGATGCGACCTTCTACAGATCATCAGCCAACCTTGTGGTGAGTCTTCTAGCCGGTATGCAGCAGCCAGTCTATGACTTTACTGCCAGTCCTTCGAGCAATGTACTCTGCTCATACTATCATATAATATGATTCTAATATATAATATTTTTTGATAGTATATATCTACATACATAGTTTCAAGGTCAAAGATCAAAATAGTTAACTATTTAGGCATAACATTACAAAATAATAAGAATAAGAAGATGCGACTAAAAAAACTAGTTAAATAATATTAATGCATATGATTCTTAAATCAATTAAATTTTTTAACTTTTGTATATTAACCCTAAAATTAAGATGAATAGACGTGAATAACCGCTAGGATCCAATGGACCCAAATGACGAAACACTGTGCTTTCAGAGGTCTATGTCCAGCTGTAAACGTCCATGAACTTCGTTGATGATAACAATATTGATCACAAAAATGTAATTAAATAATAATCAGTATAAAATAATGATAATACTTGATTTAAAAACGTGAAAGTAGCTACTCAAATAAACATAGACGTGACTTAGATATTTCTGAAGATGTAAAAAAATAAATTGTCTCAGCGTGATCGAAATAATAAGAGGATGAGGTGTAATCTGCGATTACTTTATTTTATCTTTACATTTTAAAGATTTTTAAAAGTTTTATATTAATCTATATTAACATGTGACACTGGTACTTGACTCGGTGGATATCGTCTCGACACAGTTACAATATTTCTGCTTCGTGTTTTTAAAATTAAATATATATAATTTTGTCATAGTAGTATAACGTTGTAGTAAACAGTATTTGTAAAGACAATATTCATTTCAGATAAAATGTAAAATTAATGCTTTGTGTCCAAAGTTGATAATTATATGAACACAGTGGCGACACGCAGTAAACTGGAAAATCGTGCCAATAAAATGTTACAGTTTTCAACAAGGCCTACACTTGCAATATATACATTTTTAGTTATGTTATTACTGATTAAATTATAAAAGGATAAATATATATCATTCTAAAAGTATCATAAGTTATCAAGTATGGGTTGTATGGAAGAAATTGCTTTCTGTGCAATAAGACCGCCCGTTGTACATTTATGTATATACATAATGTATTCCATATCTTGTAATTAGTGTACAATAAAGGATAAATAAATAATTTCTCAAACAATGATAGAGTGGGTATGCTATTACTTTTTAAATACTTGTCAAGATTAAAAAATACATCTTGTTCATATTTTAACTTTAACTTAGAATGTTATTATAGCCCTACGGTACTTAAACTAATATATTAATAGAAGTTTATGCAATATGCAGATTTATTAAAAGCATAATACATTCTGATTTTTATAACAAATGTACGTCAGTTAATTTCAGATTGGTGGTCGGTAATACTAATTTCATGGAACATGGCCAAACTCAAAAGCCATATCAGTTATATACAATGTATATACTATAGTTACAGAATTAGATAAGGAAATCATTGTTGCATACGGTCACATTGTTGTATTATACCAAACTGTTTCAAACTAAGCGGAATAACGAATAGTATTTTATACATGGTTGTGTAATTGCGATGCAGCTTCTCTTTTACTATCGTTACGTTAAAGAATATTGTATATTCCGTCATTTCTTATACTATGATATGATGGTAGTGTTTTTCCTTACCTGTCTGGTTAGATGATCATTCTTTGATATGAGATCTTTTATTGTAAACCTGCCGCATATAGCATGACTGTTTTAGGATCCAGAGTATTTTGAATGAGCCCCATACAATATTCGCGTCCACATTGTCACTCAACATGGTTTAAAATTGAAGTCTATTGTTAGGCTATTGAAGATAAAGAAGTCTGTTACATATAAAAAAATTTAAGAACAAAATTTACGTCACAGCCATCCAAGAAAAAGCAAAGTATTCATACATTAATTGCATATCAGTATTAAGAATCCAGCTTTATATATTTTCTGAGTTAATATTTTCCATTGCTATTGTAAGTTACTTTCAATCAATCTATATTATTAATTGAACTTTGTGAAGTAAATACAACTAATTATTAGTTCGCCTTTTCGACTGCAGCAAATAGTACTTTAAAAACTTTGAGCTAAAAATCAAGTTACGCAAAGAGCTAACACCTTCAAATTGCTCGAGGGAAACTGCTTCGAGCGACACAGTTCGTGTATATTTTTCAGTAAGTGTCAATTACGTTAGAAAAAGTTAGTCCTGCTGTTGGAATTTTTTTTTTGGAGTTCCTCCGTAACAGCTGCAAGGTTTTCTGACAAAATATAACTTGGTCGATTTGCATATAGAAATAAAAAGGCATTTTAAGTTATTGTTACTTTCAGAATACTTTCCGAGAACAATGATGTGCTAGTTAAAATGACCACAGGACCAAATTGTGCTCGATACTTTAAGACACAAGATGTTCAAGTCTTGTTGCTCCAGTGATTTCATTAATTACAGCGTCTTTTCGGTTTTCGTCTATTAATGTATATTATGTACATCATCTATTTCTCTCATTATTTATGTTTTGACAATACCGCTGCAGAAGTTTAGTAACTCTTCCATCAGACATGCCTTGCCAAATACCTGCTTCCTTAACTAGATAGTGAGTTGTGCCAAGAAAGTTTTAAAAATGGGTAATATTTTACATGTCAAAATTGAACTCCTGAGTTTCGGCATAAACACATTATTTGAACTGCTACCAAAACAGACAATATAAAACTTTACATGGACATTAGTAAAAAAATCTTTTAAGGATTTATCCTATTGATTTCTATGAATTATTGTTTACATTTTTCAGTGACCATTGATGAATAAACGTTTTGATATGCTACGTGTAGCCTACTCTTTTATATGGATGCGAGGCATGGGTTATAAAGAAAGAGTCTTGTAGACGGTGGCTAGCATTTTAGAAGTTGACACCGGGAAGATGTTTAAGATCCCATGGAAACTTTTCGTCTCAAATGTAAAAAGAGCAAAGAGCCCACTGTAAATGATAATAATCGTCATGTAGAAGAAGGTGGAGTATTTCATCCGCCTAAATACAGAACCGCTTTTCCATTTTTCAAAACTTATTTTCGAAGGCAAGATCTAGGGAAAATGACCATACGGAAGACATCAGAGAAAGTGGTTTGATGATATAAGAGACAGGAGATATTTTAATTACTCTACACTGCAGAGAATCGATTTTTTTTTTCTAACTGACCTCCCACCTTCAGTTTAAAGAAAGCGCTTTCAGATGATTGTTAAAAATGGACCAATCAAAAGTGTTGAAAAGTTCTTATTGTTTATGAAATGTTTACATTATTATCATTAAATCTTCTTTATGAACGCATTGTGTGTAAACGTCTATAAAAAAGTTTAACAATTTTACGACTGCAGCGGGTGTGCTAATGGAGCTGGTTAATGAGTTTCAGTGAGCAGTAAAAGTTAAAATGAATAATACGACTATCCTTACTGTTTATACCTCGAATTATACACACAGGATTACAGGAACTATTAAACAAATATTCGTTAACAATTATATAACTACATAATCATCAGCTGATAGACGTCTACTGCTGGACATTGATTAACAGTGGTCACCATGAGCAGGTAACATTGGCCCATACTACATTATAGCTACATAATAATATAATTTTTCCGTCTAATAATCCATTATATTTATAATGGAGACATAACTTCAGTGATTTTTAATAACGAAACATTTTTTTCGTCCCCGGGGTGAATTTTTAATTATCCTCCCGTTTCAAATTGAAACGTAAACGTGAAAAGGACAGAAATCGATGGTGATATAAAAATATATACGTATCTCTCATTTTCTACTATTAGACAGAATTCCCTACAGTATCCAAGTTCACCGCATGATTGAAAATTGAAAGTCCCGCGTCCGTTGTAATGAAAAGGCTCTCGTGAGAAAAGAGACTTTAAAAATTTTTTTTTACAAAGGGTTTTTTTTCCTACGAACCGACGAGAAGAGCCATACGTTCACCTGATGGTAAGTAATACGCCTGCCCATAACAACGAGGCGCTAATTACAATTATAAACACAACCACACACCTCGTCTTGAGACAAAAGTTACTGGTGGTAAGTCTCTGTTGCCGGAGAACGTCTAGGTGGAGACACAACCGCAGTTCTTATTGCTGACGCCGAACAATAGTGCGCAGACATTACTGCGTTCCGGTTTGAAGCGCGAGAGAAAGAGGTAACGAGATCTAACATCTAAAGTCTCTAGGCGACGAGCGCAATGTGAAGCTGTGTATGTCGTCCTAACTAGCGCCGTGTTTTTATGAGCGAGAGTATCATATACCATCAGGTCAATGTCTTGTTCATTTCGACGTTTTGTCGAATAAAAAGAAAGGATACTACGACAGAAAATTACTGCATTTTTTACTGAATACTTAGTAAATGAATTAAATCGGTAGTCGTTCACTGCTGGACATAGGCCTCGTCTAAATTGATCTCCATATCGATTGGTCCTGCGCTGCCAGTATCCAGCGGCTTCCCGCGACCTTCGCTTGTAGAGGGAATTTTGATCATTCCGCTACTACGCTGATCCAATGCTTGTTGGTGGGAACCTGAGCCTTGCTTGTTGGTTATCAAGGCGCATCTCGAACAGATGAGGTTGAACTGGGCCCCGTGAATTGTTGCGGGGGACTCCATACACCTCGTTGAATTAATTACTTATTCATATTTTCGTGCAATAGGATTTGAAAAATTAATTTGTAGCAAAATAACCGCACGAGTACATCGCGAAAAGAGTGACCGAAATAATTTCATTAAGCGAAAATAATGTGTAAAATTTATCTCGTAAATATACACGAGGCCGGTTTGTTATCACAGCTTATTAACGCACACATAATTATATTGCTCGACTGTTAATTCGATTGCGCAAAACCAACATGAACTGGAAATAATATCAGATCGTTCAGATCTAGTGCGGATGTCAATATGTTCGCGTTAGTTGAACCTGCTCCATCATAATGAACATGGCGAGGGGACATATAATCCACCAACAGTTTAATAAATATATTCGGTTCATCATCAACATCATTATCATCAGCTGTTACATATCCACATATTTACATAAGCCCACCCTCAAAGATCTCTGCACCAATGAGATCATAGAAAACCTTTTCTTTTATTTAATTAAGTGACGAGACGAGGGGGACATTGACCTGATGGCAAGTGACACTTGGTGCTAGTTAGAATGATGTATACTACACTACATTGCGCTCGTCGCTTGAGACATATGATATTAAGTATCATTATCCCCAAAAATTTCGCTGCACACCACCCTTCAAATGGAATATAGTAACGTTTGCATAAATAACCGCCTAGACGTTCTCCAGCAACAGAGACCTCTTTTTTTTTTCGGGGAGGAAGTGCTTTCGCATACCTGCCTTCGCGGGGGCAAAGACAAGTTATGTTGGATTTGCACAGACTAAAACCCCCACGATATTCCACCTAGTCGCTTTGTAGCAGGGTCACGGGAACGCTTTCGCACACCTCGGCAACGGTCGGGCTCCCGAGGTGGGGCTGCACCATGCAGCTCCACCTCGGGAGAAAAGAACCACTTCGGAAAGGGCACGTCGAAACATACATCGATCTATCCTCTCGGCTTCTTATAGTCACCTAGGCAACGGATCCCCCCGAATCCGTCAACCAGAAGCCATGGGAGCTAAGAGAGAAAATTCTCTCGTCTAGGGAATCGCGCAGGGGTGGCGGATCTAGTCTTGGGTTCCGCCGCCAACCGTTATACGGACGTGGAGGATAGGGAGAGTGGCGCATCGCGATACCGACACTCTCTCCCTCCGCAACTCCACCTCGGCTGCAAGGGCAGTATAAACCTGCCCCTGCAGCCCACAGGCACACGTCCGAGGTGAGCTCACCGCCACGACAAGGCGGGATCCTGTTCGGGGGGCCAGTAAGAGTGAACTACCACCAGTAACCTGAAAAGTATTAAGCGATTTATAAATATTTACGTAGTGTTGGCAAGCCCCCCCCCACGTGGTCCGACAATGTGGTGGAGGTTGCAGGAAGCAGCTGGATCCGGGCAGCGCAGGATCTACTCAGCGAGGAGATCTTTGGGGGAGGCCAATGTCCGGTGTGGACGTCCATCGGCTGATAATGATGATGATGATGATAAATATTTGCAGAATCAGATGGACTGGTATAACAATACTTAAATAATAACATTATGAATTTTTCCAAAAATGATATTATATAAAAAAAATGTATAAGTGTAATATTGTTTGTATTGGGTAAATATAAAAAGCGGTTTTTTCAGCTTTACATTTCATATCGCAATATTCCTTTGGTTGCTTACTGGAAAGATTGACATTCGTTTAATTTTCTACTATAGTTAAGGCAAGCCTTTTTTGTAACGTTGGAATTTTTGCTATCTAGATGCTATGCTAGATAGTCGTGGTGGCTCAATGGCTATGAACTCGGACATCGCAATCAGATGACGAGGGTTTTAATCCCGGCTGGGGCATGCACCTCTTAAGCAGTTTTTCAATGCCTAATGTGCGTATGGTTACAATTATTATGTACTTAACGGTGAAAGAAATTATCACGAGGAAACCAGCAAACTGAAATTATCTGTGTGTGTGGTGGCCTCAATAAAGTGGCAACAGGCTCGCCCCCTGTTACATGGGACCTAAGGTGACCACATCTGGCGAAAAGTGGGTGTTTATTCGCCTCTGTCTACTCCTACTGGTAAAAAAGGCGTGATAGTATGAAAAAAAAGTTTGCTAAATATTTTAAATAATAAAGAAGTATGTTTGTAAGAACTATGATAGTTTTGTTAGTAAGGTAAACAATTTTTTTTGAACGAGGAGACAAGCGGACCTGTTTGGTCAATGATACGCCTCCCCATAACAACGTGGTGTTAGATAGAATGATTTACCCAGTACCACAGATTACTCATCGCATCATGATATAAGATGTTAAATATCATTATCCCAGTAATTTCACTAGCTATAACGCCATTCAAACAGTAACAAAGTAATGTTTGCACCCTATAGTTTAGGGGCAGAAATAGGTGCTGCGGTGGTACCTAGACGGTATCCAGCAACAGGGACCTACCACCAGTAAAATTATTGTTGTCATATAAACATATCAACACAAACCCAAATAGTAGTTCGTTATAACTTATTATACTCTGTTTATAATTAGCTGAAGCTGAAATTGCTCGGTAAAACTACAAAACGAGCGTGAGAGAAATAAATTGAACAAAAAAAAAAGGTACCGCAGATGTATTTGTATTTAATGTTGCCCTGTGCAGACCGGAAATCCAATTTCTTTTAACGTTACATTATATAACATTTGTAAACCTCACGACCTAGTCAGTTGAAAGTGCTGAATATAAGACATATTTTAGATTGACCAGTTAGTGAGATCTAGATTTTTTCAGATCAAAAATTATTATTAAATCAATACAATATTTCCATTTGTTATCTTACTTCATTGACTTATTACACAGAATGTTAATTGTCGAAAATTCATCTTTCAAGTTTTAAATTTTACTTTAAGAAATAAGTTCAAGTTTTTATTCGTAGATGTTTTCACAACAAATCTCTAATACTGCGGAGGTTATAAGGAAAGCTGGATCTGCAAGCTTATAAAACAACCACATATTCCGCATAAGCCTGCGGAATTTATTAATTACTCGTATACGGTTAAGTGGAAACACTGTGCTTGTTTTAAGACTACTCGAAGCTTTTGTACATGGAATTTTGTAAGCTCGAATTAAGATATTAGTTTTATATATTATTAAACTATTACAAAGTACTCTAAAGGAATTATGTACAGAGTTTTGTTACCTTCCCTTATTATTTTTATATCTTACGTTCAAATTAAAAAAAAAAAAAAAACTTTTATATTGCATGAAAGAAAATTACGCATTAATCTTACATAATATATATGTTAAGTCTATTAACTGTAATACTGTAATTTTTTTATTTAGATATTCAATATGTATTTAAATGTTGACGCTACTGACTTCTTAAGTATTACAAAGTATGTATTTCAAATATTAATAAAATAAGACCGATTAAATTTATTAAAAGCTGATAAAACTGATCATTCTGTATTATAATTAATTAATAATTACATGAATATTTATTTCAAACTGGAATTCTGCTGCAAACATGTAAACATTAATATGAATAATGCTGAAAGCAAACGGACACTTTTTGTCATGTTATCTATGTAAACGTTCATAAACATCGGTGGCGACGTAATTATAGCATGTCGAGGGGTCTAATTAAAAAAAAAAAACAGCAAAGTGAAAGCGGGAGATTTAAACGGAAGATTAGGTTTTTCAATTACGCACAATTTCGTTTAAAAGATGTTTCCTTACGTTTCAGTTACATCCTATCTGTTTACTTTGCCTAATCTACAGTGTAAGTTACGAACTCGCCAAATCATGTTTCTTACGTACTCAATACTTTTCTCATCAATCTATTTCCTATCGAGAAGTTTCTTCCACGTAAAACTTAAAGAGGATCACAAGTGACCGTCTGACTACTGTGTATTTTTACTGGTACCACGGTTTTATATTGTACAATTAAGCGACGAGACGAGAGGGACGTTCATCTCATGGTAAGTGATAAGCGCTAGTTAGGATGTTATACACTGCACCGCATTCCGTTAATCGCCTGAGATATAAGATGCTAAGTCTCATTACCACTGCAATAACTAGTTCCAACGCTCTTGAACCTGGAACACAGTAATATTTACACATTACTGTTTGGTGGTAGAAGTAGGCGCTGCAGTGGTACCTACCTAGATGGTCTCCAGTTATAATTTTTATATTTATTATAATTTTTTAATTGCTTTGAAAAAATTGTATTAAAAACAATATATCTTAAAAAGATTTATTGTTTGTATAAAGTATTATACATATACGGAGATGTTATCTTACACGCTTTTCTTTCCAAGTGTGTTCTCACCACAAAAGTACACGTTATACAACATAACTCATAACGGCTACAAAAGTTTTTTTTTCTCATTGTAGCACTTAATCCTAAAGTTTGCCCATCTCGGACATACGAAACTTTTGGAGGAAAATAAAGTATTCACATTTTATCTGAAAGCCTCCACTACCTTGTTCGAAATTTCTTTCTCCGGGTCTCGAAAAAAAATTTTTACGATTCTTTATTTTTTGTTTCGCATTGAGTCATACTAAAATAGATTACTATTATAATAAACCTAATTTTATCTAAAAATCGTAATTTTGTATGGTTTATGAAATATTTTTTATTTCCTAATGGCAGTTGATAATCCAATAACGCAAAACAAAATATATTTTGTATAAAATAAACTCACCCTCTTATATTAGGTCCTTATATATGAAATTAACGTTTTGTACGGGAGGAATACAAAGTAATTTTTTTTTTGTAAAATTTATTTAATTAATCAGAGTATGCACCGTTGTTATTTATGCACTTTTGCCATTTCATAGGTAGTTCATTGTTCCCTTTACTAAAAAAACCATGGGGGTGAGAATCAATAAACTCTTTGAAGGCGGTTTGGACTACCGCATCGGAATTGAATTTTTTCCTTGTAAGAAGTTCTCCAAATTCCGGAAAAAATGGTAATCTGTTGGGACAAGGTCCGGGGAGTACGGTGGATGTCGCAGACATTCCAATTGTAGTTCATCTAACTTAGTTGTTGTTTGTTGTGCAGTGTGTGACCTTGCGTTGTCGTGAAGTACCAGTAGCCTAGAGCAATTGACCAATCTCGGTTGTTTAGCAGCTAGTACTTCCTTCATGGTTTGCAGTTGCTGACAATAGATATCTGCCGTAATCGTTTGACCAGATTTTAGAAAGCTGTAGTGAACGACACCGGCGCTAGTCCACCAAACACTCACAAGTAACTTATTCTGAGTCAATTTTCGTTGAAGGCATAATTTGGTTGGGTCTCCAGGATTCAGCCATTGCGACAAGCGCTTCTGTATCCACTTTTCATCACAAATAATGATTTGATTTAAAATCCCTTCATTATTATGTCGGTTGAGCAAAATAACACAGCAGTCGACGCGTGTTTGCAAGTTCGATTCACTCAATTCATGAGGTATACCCATCGTTCAAGTTATTTTATTTTCCCGATTTGCTTCAAGTGGATTAATACAGTTTTGTCACTTACCCCGAAGCCTGAAGCTATCTCTGAAGTGCTTTGTGATGGATCCGCTTCCACAATAGCCTTTAATTCTTCATTTTCCACTTTGATCTCCGGCCGTCCACAGGGTTGGTTCTGAAGGTCGAAATTTCCAGAACGAAAACGTTTAAACCAAAAACGTTCCGTGCTTTCTTTTGCGACACCAGCGCCGTACACATCATTCATCCTTCGAGCTGTTTCTGCAGCACTGACGTCACGGTAGAACTCGTACTCGTAAATATACCGATATTTCAGGTTTTCCATTGAGCGGTAATAAGCGATGCCAAAGAAAAAACTAATGAGGAAAAAGACAAATGAATGACTGTTTTCAAAACTCAAATGTAGCAGCTAAATGAATTTATAAATTTGAATTTGGAATTCTTAACCAAAGAGGATATATTTCAGATCAAAGTGGCCAGTACGACAAAACGCTAATTTCATATGTTAGGATCTAATATTTGAATGGTCATTGTGAAATAAAATTAATTTGCATATTTCTGGTTTATTCGTTTCTAATAAAACATATAAGACGTCTTATATGATCATATTAATCTAAACATCATCATTATGACGCCCACTGCTGAATATAAGCTTACCATGCAATATTAAAATTACAGCATTCCATTTGATGGGATATCATGGGTACTTATATAAAAGATGTCCGTTTGTTAGTCATCATCATAATCAGCTGACGTCCAGACGTTCATAGCTGGACATAGGTCTCCCCCGAAGATTACCAATTCAAGGATTCACGTGGGGGGGATTTAGGCCGTTGCCCACCACGCTGGCCCAATGCGGGTTGGTGGGAGCCAGAGCCTCGTTTATTGAATAGCGAGGTGTACCACGAGTAGGTGAGGTTGGCTTGGAACCTGTAAGTAGTTGTGCAGGATCCCTTAATATAAAACTCCTTTGGCCAATTTTGACGCTGTATACATTAGTATGTAATAATGTATAATACTAAAATTTTTTTAAATCAAATAAATAAATATATCTATCTATATAACATCAACTGCAAATTGCGAATCTATGTATTTTTTACGGAGAATGTTTTTATAACAATTCCATTGAAACTCGTCAGTTTGGAAATATATATATATGTAATAAATAAGCATTGGCAGCTCAGTGTCGACATTTTCACTTACTTAATGTATGTATGTATATGTACTCGTGATCTCTGCCAAATAACGATATAAGATGAAAATAAAAATAAATATAACAAGTAATAATATTAGCCGGTTAATTAACAGCATGATTAATGGGAAGAGATTTTTGAAAAATTGCACAATAATAACTAATAAGGTTTGTTAAAATAAATAGTATGTTTCATTATTATATTGTATAATAGCTGTTCTCTGCCAGCTTTGTTAGCCGTAACACCTCTGCAACTCCATTTGGGGAAATTCCTTTCTTGTTCTTAGCTGAACTCTACACAGTGAAACGAATATTTTTACCAAATTTCAATTTTCTAGGCCTTACAGTTCCAGAGATATCCCAACAGATTCTCTACCTAGATGGAAATCTTTTATATATAGTAAACATAAGTTAGAAAACTATAATGTCAATAGCTATAAGTAATATAATGAAATTATCAATTAATTATATATTAAGACAATTATAGACCATTATTTGAGGAAAGAAAGAGTAATTTAAAAAAAAAAATACTTTAACTTAAATTTCACACAAGTTAAGAGACAATGAGTAGATGGTGAAACTCGTCCGGAATTCTCAGGCTTTTATATGTCAACAGTCGGAAAGCAGCATTGCAGTTATACCGGAAATGTGTTACAAATATACAATTAATATTTTTATTTATGTGTATGAGTATAAAATTTAAAATTTTATTATTTGCCGAGCGTTTATTTAATTACATAAAACGAACAACTATTCGCAAATAACGGCCGCAGGCGTGAAACTGGAGCAGGTGTCAATAAAATATGTATGTGCTCGTTAACCTACTCATGTTGAATATGGATGACATTTGCACAGAAATTTCGCGCGGGACGTGTACCATTGGAAATTAACAGTTTTTTTTTTAAAAAAAAACTGTCGTTTTTTTACTAACGATACGGTGGAGGTACGACAAAAGTCCACCTTAACGTGTTCGTAAAACAATGCGCTGTGACAGGATATAAAGTGTTTATTTGATATTGGTAATATCCGTAACTTTTTATAAGGCGTTATTAATGCTTACGCCATTTTGGTCAGAGTATAATTTTTGTTGCAATTATATATTTTCTTTTGTCCAATAAAGTAACGAGATGAGTGAAACGTTCGCCTGAAGATAAGCTATACGCTTGCCTCATAACAACGTGATGCTAGTTAGGGTGATATTCACAGCACCAAGTTATGCTCGTGGCCATGAGACATAAGATATTAAGTCTAATTACCCTAGTAATTTCACTACCTACAACGCCTTTCAAATCGGAACAAGTTATTTTTGCACATTACTGTTTGGTGGCAGGAAAAGGAGCTGCGGTGGTACCTAACTAGACGGTAACAAAGATTTACTAGTTTTATTTACTTATCTATATTCTTTATTTGCATACTACACAAAAAAAGCACACACATTAAAAAAAATGTATATGATGACAACAAAAGGAGATTTCATCGCTTAAAGCAATGTCTTTCAGATAACCAGTAGATGTACATGACTGAAGGAGCTAATAAATAAACATATCCATATATATATATATATATTGTACAGTTTTAGTTTGTATTTAAATTGTGTGATTTTTTTTTGAAAAATTAACAATAGCCATTATCATAAAATAACAGATAAAGGTTGTGTATTTGCTTGACTTGAAGCGGATCTACAGGTAACTTAAAAGTTTCTTATAATTATAACTCGAAATTGAAAGAGTATCGTGTTAAATGGAAACGCAAAACTCTTCATAATATAGGGTGGCGCAAAAGTAATCCTCCTATCAGAAAATGCTATAAATTTTGCCTTGATGTAAAAAAATTAAAAGACCAAATAAAAATAATCCACAAGAAAATACCTTCTATACAAGGTGGCGCAAAAATAACCTTCCGATGTTTTTTGGCTGTAATTTAAAAAAAAATATGAAAAAATTTAATTCTTCTTGTGGATTAGTTTTATTTGATCTTTTAATTTTTTTACATCAAGGCAAAATTTATAGCATTTTCTGATAGGAGGATTACTTTTGCGCCACCCTATATATTAGAATTTAAAACAATTTCAGCTAAAAGTTATAAAACAGGAACAGTTTGAAAATTAGACTGCAGAGTTGGTTGAAAATTTCACAGTTTGTTAATATACGTTATCATGAAACAATGTTCTATGGCAATTATCAGGAAAAAAATCGCATTAACCTTATCCTGTTCCGTCCTCAACAATAATTATGGATGAAATACGTTGTTTCTTTAACAAATAAAAAAATAATATTAAAGCTTATGTAGGTATATGTAGGTATAGAGTAATGTTCACTGCTGATTAGAACCTCCGCAAGAAGGTACTGCCATATCCGCTACGCAAGGTATAAGGAGTGGCAAGGGAAGTATATTAGTAGAAAGGTAACTAGCGCAGATGTGACTGAAAACGATATAATTATTTTCAGTCTGGTAGTTTTAGATGGAGATAGTCTGACCTATATTTCACGAGGATGATGTTTAAAGAGAGTTTGATTAAATTTAACTGTGAAGTTAAAAGTTCAATAGAATGTTATCGACTTTTTAACCTTTAGAAACAGTACAAACGTACGATCATTGCTCAATTACATATTAATAAGTTGAAAATAAGAATGATTTTTACTTTTTACGTATCTTCGTAACATTTAGCCAGGAATTCATTTGCATGAAATATTAAAAAAAAAATTTTTAGTTAATGTACTTATGAAATATTTGAAGAAGCTTGAATAGGAAGTAATGCCTATTCTAATTCGTTTCGTCTTATCATTTTGGGTAGACCTTGGTTAACTTTTATAGAAAAATGTTTCTTCCCTGATCGTTAATGATTTCGAGGAACAATAATTTTAAATGTTAATAAGTGAAAATAATTTAATTAGACTAAATTCAAGTTGAGAGTATGCCACTGACAAATCCAGCCATTGATAAATAGTGCTTTGAAAAGTGGGCATGTATTTTCATTGATTTTTTACAAGTATGTTGTTATATTAAAGATTAGAGTTACAGAACAACAAAGTAGTTTAAAATAATAATAATTAATTAGCTAATAAGACGCTTTTAAAGCAAGTAGTAGAAAAATTGTTAAAGCGATATATTTTTAAACGAAGTTTAATTCAATTGAATTATTAAACTAACAAAAACCTTTCCTTGTTAACAATTTAAATTCCGCATTTTTGCTCCTGAAACCTGCATACAAATTTACAAAGAGCTCTGTGGTCTTAAAGCTATTTTCTGTATCTTAACAAAGGAATAGCAAATGTACAGCAATTAAAACAAATGTTTAATTTTATTAATTATGATCACTAGGGGTTTAGATACGCATGCCCGTAACAACGTAATGCTAGTAAGGATATACAGCATCACATTGTGCTCGTCACGCTGACACATAACATAGGTATAGCTATATCGCCTTTAAAACCGGAACACAGTAATATTCGCACAATACCGTTTGATTGTAGATATAGAAGCTGCGGTGATACCTACTTAAACGCTTACCGACCAAAGAGATCCACCACCAATAAATTCTTTTATTCTCTTTTTATAAATATGACAGACTTATGTGAGAAGTCAATTGATTATAATGTCATTATTATAAGAGAACGTTCATTACCATACAGGTATACCGAATTAAAATAGTGTACAAAGCTGTGTAGTCTTGTGTACAGTGCTTAACAGCATCGGTTAAATTTAACAAACGGACATTCAAGTTACGATATCGCACATTTGTTACAAAAGAGTACAGACAGAATTAAGTGTAGTGTTACAATTTATTTCCGCCACAGAAATATACAAATTCTGTTACAATATACGGATACAAAATTATCTGAAAATTGTGTAAGAAGTAAAATATATTTATCGTCTGTTCGTCGTTTATTGTAATTTTTTTTCCATGTTTTTGTCCTCTCTATCAAATGGGTTCTCAGTCAAGTACTATGTAGTCTCTCTGTATATTCCATGCTGTCATAGATATAACAACAAACCATTTTTTTTATTCAACGAAGCGACGAGATGAGCGGGACGTTCGCTTGATGGTAAGTAATAAGCTTGCCCATAACAACCTGGCGCTAGTTAAAATGGTATACATTGCACAACATTAAACTCTTCGCCTTAAGACATAGGATATTTCGTTATCCCAGTAATATCACTAGCTACAACTCTGTTCGATCTGGAACACAGTAATGTTTGCACACCTCTCTAGCTACTCAGACAGACTCCTGCTACAGACCTTATCTACCTAATACTGATTTCATTTAGGGTGTAAAGTTAACACGACTAAGTCATTTGTCTTGTAACAAAGAGGTAGGTGATGATAATGCTTGGGCCTCATAAATGGAGTTTCAATAATGGTATTTTTTTAATACCCGCATAGCACTATTACTATCCTCTTAGTGGTACTATAACCGCCAAAATAGCATTACTTTATTCTGTTATAAGTATGAAAGACCCCCTTTATTTATTTTATCTAAATATCAATAATCACTTAACCTAATTTGAAATTAAGTTTAAGTGTTAGCCTATCGTATACAGGGTGAAAGGTAATAGGTGTAACATACATAAGCAAGCACGCGTTAATCCTACAAAATAATGTCACTAAACGATGACAGTAACGGAGCTGATGATCAGAACCCTAAATTGAAGTGTTCCCCAACGCTTTAAGGAATATTAAGCTGTTGGTGAAAACGAGCATTAGAGACACATACATAGAGACACATGAGAATAAATCTTTTTGGTAATTTTATCTTCAAATGTATAAGTTATTTTTTAAATAGATAAAAACTGAGATAATTTTTATCAAAATAAATTAATATTTACTAACAAGTTTATTCATTCTAATAGTAGACGTGAAGGAGATGCATATTCGTAATTTGCATTTCCATTCCGTCGTACTGAATCACCACTGACAACGAAAAGCAATTAATGCTCAGACTGACCTGATTTTCAGACGAAATAAGCCCTTATTTTTTCATCAGTTTTCACACATATCGTCTTAATTGACCCTTTAAGTTAGTGTTACTGCGACGAAATCAACAAGTGTAAAGTTAAACTAAACCTTTCGTAATTAAATTTTAAGTCAAAGACAATACAGCATGAAATTCTTTTAGCCCACTCTTAAAACGATAAAATCTTTTCTTTGTTTCTTTAATTAAAACAGCATCCATTGGACCCGTGATATTGTTTTAAAAATTAATATTCATGAGACAAATCCTGAGCTAACCTTGTGAAAGGAAGCTTCAGATTCTACGGGACGGTAAAATTTGTCTTCTTAACAAAATATAAAAATATAAAATGCATAATCAATGTTATTAGATGATATATCGTCTGTAGGCTGATAATGATGATGATGATAAGTATACTGTTTTGAATTAAATTAACTATACCATCTCTCATAAAAGTTTTTCACTTTGGGGGAATTGATTAAAGTTGAATTCATTATCATTCGACAGACGTTCATTGCTGGACATAGGCCTCCACAAAAAAATTCACGATGATTGGTCCTGCACTGCTCGCATACAGCTGCTTCCCACGACCTTTACCAGATCGTTGAACCACCTAGTGGAAAGCCTGCCTGTGTATTTCGGTGCACGGTCGACATTCGAGGACCTTGCTGCCTCATCAACCGTTACTCCTTCGAGCGAAGTGTTCTGCTCATTGCTACAAAAAAAAATCATCGTTGTTGCATATTTTGGAGACCGTCTAGTTAGCAGTAAATGTTACTGTGTTCCGGCACGAAAGACGCTGCAGCTAGTGAAATTACTAGGTTAACGATACGATGTTTTATTCTTAGATGTCAATGCCATGATCACAATGTGGTGCAGTGTATATAATACTAATTAGCGCCAAGTTATTTTCGACACACATATCACTTAATATCATGTGAACATCTTACCACTCTCGTCCTTCATCCAAAAAAAAAAATGATAAAAATTTCACGTAAGGCGTGATTTCGTATATTCGACTTAACATACATCATCTTGATTAATCTAAGGATTTTTAAAGAGATAATTTACTTCAGTTATTCAATTTCTTTCATCCATTCATTAAATATATTGAAATCAGTTTTTTCACTGTAAAACTTTTACCATTAGGTCTCTAATATGTATTGATAACAGAGTTTTTTAAATTATGATAATAAATAAAAACTGAAAATGGCACCTCTTACCGTTTACAGTCTGTTTTACATGGTTTCAGTAAACACAACAGTAAATATTTCTCGAGGTCTAATAATATTAGCAAGAATTTGGTGGTCTTTGTCGCCGGAGACCATTTACTCGCAAGTAGGTATCACCGCAGCTCCTATACCTGCTGCAAAACTGGACTGTGCAAACGTTACTATGCTCCTGTTTGAAGGGAGTTAATAACAACTATTATTTAGCAATGATCATTCAATACACAGATTTCTCGTAGCGATTTCTGGAATCTCACGACTTGACTTGCACGTCTTTTTCCAAAGGGCGAACTCGCAGCGGCAGGTTATTGTGAAACATCTTTTACTGCGAGGAGAATGCGAATGAAGTTGTCAAAGCATGTGGAATTTGTGAAACCGTCGCTAGTGAATATTTGCGGGTGACATTCCTCTCGCGAATGCGAAATATGCGATTCAAATTTACTTGCACGACAAAATCGGACATGGCTTTTATGAATACATATCTACGGACGAATTTCAATTTTGTTATATTATAAAAGAGTTTATAAATAATGTCTTCTTTGCTGCAATACATTTGAGAAATAGTTATTGTTATATATTTTTTATTAAGATTACTTGAAACCCAATGTATGCACGCTGTGCTGATCTAATTGGTGTGAAGATGTTTGAGGGAACACATATATTTTTTTATTAAACGAACCGATAAGACGAGTAAACGTTCAACTAATGATATGCCTGCTTATAACAATGTGGCGCTAGTTATTCTGATGTATACATCACGTCATTGAGATAATCGCTTTGAGACGCAAACGTTAAGTCTCGTTACCCTAGTAAGTTTACTAGATACAACGTCTTTTAACTAGAACACAATAATGTTTACGGAGTACTGTTTAGCGGGAAAAATAAGACCTGCGGTGGTATCTACCCGAACGGTCTCCAGCAATAGATCTATCACTAGGAACTCCAGAGATTGGCGTCTTTCTTTGATGATAATGATACGAAAAATTTATAGATGTTTGTTATAATAACATTATACGATGAAATACACTTTCTAGGGTTTTGTTTCTTCTAAAAATATGTAGTATATTAGAAGGGAAAGGCTCACGTTTTATAGTAATATCGTGACCTTATATACAACACAAGTTTTTCGTTTTAACCACAATTCCAAGCCTTATTGAAGCACGTTGTTTATTCATATGTAGTAAAATAGTTATTTTTTTAATTCAAGAAAGTGTTAAGACGAGCGAGATGTTCCCCCGATGGCAAGTGACGCCCGTGCAGCACCACATTACGCTCGCCGCCTGAACACTTGAGATGTTGAGTCTCATTACCCCGGTAATTTCACTAACTATAGCGCCTTTTAAATTGGTATACAATAGTAATGTTTACACACTACTGTACGACGGCAGAAATGAGCGCCGCGGTAATACCTTGATTGTCTCCGGCAACAGAAAAGTTGTCCCCTCTCATGTAGTCAACCGATCTCATGGGTAGTTCAATGATCCCTTTACTAAAAAAACCATGCCGGCGAGAATCAATAAACTCTTTGAAGACGGTTTGGACTGCCGCATCGGAGTTGAATTTTTTTTTCTTTGTAAGTTGTCCAAATTCCGGAAAAAATGGTAATCTGTTGGGGCATGGCCCATGGAGTACGGTGAATGTCACAGACATCCCAATTATAGCTCATCTAACTTAGGTTTGTTCTGCAGTGTGTGGTCGTATGCTGTCGTCAAGCAGCAGTGGCCTGGAGCGATTGACCAATCTCGGTTGTTTTGCAGATAGTTCTTCCTTCATGGTTTTGCAGTTGCTGACAATAGATATCTGCCGTAATCGTTTGGCCAGATTTTAGAAAGCAGTAGTGAACGACACCAGCGCTAGTCCATCAAACACTCACAAGTAACTTTTTTCGAGTCAATTTTCGTTTAGGGCAGGATTTAGCTGTGTCTCCAGGATTCGGCCATTGCGACGAGCGCTTTCGATTATCGTCGTACAGCATCCACTTTTCATCACAAGTAATGATTCGATTTAATATCCCTTCATTATTGTGTCGGTTGAGCAAAGTAACACATCAGTCGACGCGTGTTTGCAAGTTCGATTCATTCAATTAATGAGGTATGCATCGTTTAAGTTTTTTTTCTTTCCCGATTTGCTTCAAGTGGATTAATATAGTTTTATCAATTACCCCGAAGCCTGAAGCTATACCTGAAGTCCTTTGTGATGAATCCGCTTCCACAATAGCCTTTAATTTTTCAATTTCCACTTTGGTGCCCGGCCGTCCACGGAGTTGGTTCTGAAAGTCGAAATTTCCAGAACGAAAACGTTTAAACCAAAAACGTACCGTGCTTTCTTTTGCGACACCAGCGCCGTACACATCATTCATCATTCGAGCTGTTTCTGCAGCACTGGTGCCACGGTAAAACTCGTACTAAATATACCGATATTTCATGTTTTCCATTGTGCGGTAATAAGCGGCGCCAAAGAGAAAAATAATGAGGAAAAAACAAATGAATAACTGTTTTCCAAAATCAAATGTACCAGCTAAATGAATTTAAAAATTTGAATTTGGAATTCTTAACCAAAAAGGAGATATTTCAGATGAAAGTGGTCAGTACGACAAAACGCTAATTTCATATGTAAGGATCTAATATTAGGGTTGTATTATATTTTCGTAGAACGAAACACAATTTCGTGTAGCCCTTTTCTTCCTTTTATAATAAAGACATAAAACGGACTGAGAAATGTGAGGTGGTTTGTTTCACAGATATATGTATTATATTTTTCGAATCAAACACTACTGACAAATTGAATTGTGTTACTTTTGTCTCGTCATGAATCCTTTATAAAATCAAAAACACTGTTCGTTTAAAAATATTATAAAAGCTTTATAAATTAATATGTATAAAGGTTAGTATTTTTTCGATTCGTTTTACTTAACTTGTTATTTTTAGTATAGTTGCATGTAATTTTTTTTTATTATAAGAAAATTTAAGCATAGTTTTAATAGCGTAAAATCAGAAATAAAATGTGAGAAATAAACTTTTTCAACTGTTAAATTCCATGTTCGGGGTAGGGTAGGATGAAAAAATATTTGCGCCACGCTTCGGTTGTTATCTTAAAAAGTCCAGGCGATACAGACGGTTGCGCGGGCTGGTGGGGGGAGTCGAGACATCAGTCGTCGATTAACAGTCGCGGTTGGTAGGCGCGTTTTCGGAGTTAAGTACGCACACACGTACTTTAAGGTGAGCCCTGTGGCGCGGGCTCCCGACCCGTTTGTACGGCACACTATAAAAAATGCCTTTTTTAATATTAATCTCTGGTCCGTTAGTTATTTTTAAAAAGAATTATATGATCTTATTTCTTTAGAGTCAATGAACATATTAATAACAAATATGTAGTTTCAGATGAACTTAATGCACTTTACTTCCGCAATATAATAAAATATTAAAGATTATATTTTAATGAAATAACGACACTTGTTAAATTATTTTAATTTCAAAAGCCCTCACAAGGGCTAAATGAAGACGGAGTATTTAATTGAGCTGTTCTCGAGAACGTTCCTCTTCCTTATTAAATGATTATCATTAATTTATTTTGTCGGCTCTGCACAAAGAATGTACTGTTATGGTTTTTCTTATATGGTAATGCTCCCGTTAAGAGCAATGTGACTTAGGATGATATATTGTGCTCGTTGCCTTGAGACACAAGACATTAGGCTACGTTACCCCAGTAATTTTACCAGTTACAACGCCTTTCAAACTTGCACAAAGTAATGTTTTTTACACACTGCTGTTTGGCGGTAGAAATAGGTGCCGTAGTAGTATCTACCTAGATGGTCTCCGGTAATTTTACCACCTGTAAAATTTATAGCTACGACTTTTTTTTAATATTTTTTTATAATTGCAATGTTTCTAATATCAGAAATTCACTGCAGGATTTTGGAAGATAAGCGTATATAAATGAGGTTATAGTGAAAACTACAAAAATAGATATTCAAGTGATTTCAGTGGATCCTTTCTCATATTGGTCTTAGTGGTAATGAGATAGTGGACTGCTTTTCTAAGGAGGCTATAAGTGACGGATTTCCGTATAGTTATTTACCATACTATTCCTATATTCTGCACACTGTGAAAAGGAAAGAATGCTTTGATGAACGATCCCTTACGAAAGGGACATGGTATAAAACCATGCAATCAAGTCCACCCCGTATTTCATGGTTTAATAGAGCCAATCTGAGCAGAACAGATCTTGTGGCGTTTCGGCTACGTTCGGGACACATTCCGCCTAATAGTTTTTCATATCTGTTGGGCAAGGGTCCTTCTTCGGGATGTTCCGAGTGTGGGATGATTGAGGATGTTTATCACATCATGGTGGAATGTGTTCGGAACGATGTCAAGAGACAACAATTCATTATACAGTTTGATGTTAACTTATTTCATATCGGCGCCTTTATAAACTTTCTTGTCTTCCCGCTGCCAGAGGAGGCAAGATCAATTTACAAAATTATTCAAATTGGAATTAAACGTAGGGGTTATAATTAAATTAAACAGCCGTATTAATGTTATTACATAAGATATTTAAGGAAATCATTGGTATGATAAATAAAAATATTAAATATTCTTTTACAGTTTGCAATTGCTTTTTATCGTATTACCTTTACACAACAGTATTTTATTTAATCCGAAAACTATTAAAAAGTGCTTTCAAAAGTAGACTTCATTATTAAAAGGAAGCTGCAATGTTGGCACGGGAGTGTACAGTATCTTATCTGCGAGGGTGACACGTGTCTCCAACGTGCAACGTTTCAACATCTCTCCACTGAAGGGGTAGTGAGGATAAAGTGCGAGTCGGCATTGAACACTGATAACACATTGAAAAATTGTTTAATAAAAAAATATCTTTTAAGAATCTTCTTAAATGTTTCAGTATAAATTTACTTGATGAGGGTTGAAACTTCAGAGTATTATTTTTTTATAATTAAAACTAAAATTATCACTTAAAATAAAATTAAGGAAAGAAATGGGAATAGCAAGTTAAATATATCATATAAAATAAAAATAGAAAGTAAAAAAAAAAATTTTCACTATAATATTAGGCGGCAGATACAGAAGCCATACCACCTACCTGGATGGTCTCCAGCATCCGCAGTAAAATTTTCCTTGCAATAGACTTTAAGAGACTTACTAATATAAAATTGGATTAAAATATTTCTTGAGAGCAATCACAACCGTAAATGACTTTCTATATCAGCCGTTACTATAGCAACCGCATATATAATACGAAAGTTTATAAAAGTTAGGTATAAATGATGTTGGATCGATTTCAATTTAAATTTCGATTCAAATTAAATTTCGAAATTCAATTTACTATTAACCTGCCTATAACCATCTACAAATTGTTCCGCTTTAAATGGGCATGTTACTATCTCGGTACGGTCACTAGTTTTCACGTGATTGACGAACAAACAAAACCCATTTCGTTATAAATATATTTATTTACCTGTACATTGTAAGATTTTAACTTTAATTAATCGTTAATAATAACTATTTGATATCACTTGAATATTAGTATTTATCAATTAAAAATTTGTTGATGTATCTATTTTTGGTTTATGGTTAAAAAAAAATCATTGATGAAATTCAATTTCTTGTCGCAGTGCGCACACTTACTTGTATCAATCAGTGTCTATTACCGGGAACAGCGGCATACACCCCTACTGCACGGGGGAGTTATTCATTAATTTGTCTTAACAGAAAAGTGCAACGGGTTTATTGCACTTTAAAACGCTTCATTTAAAAACGAAAATATTTATTTTAATACATATCTTAAACTTTATGTAATTTAATTCATGAAAAATATACTAAAGAGTAAAAAAAATGTATAACTCCAAATGAAAAATTCACAGTACGTATGTAGTCATTTAAACAATTTCCAAAGAATTAAGATAATACTGGTGGTAGGTCTTGACAACAGCCGGAGATCATCTAAGTAGACACCACCACAACACTTATTTTTGCTGCCAAACAGTACTGTGTTCCGGTTTGAAGTGCGCTGTAGGTAGTGTAATTGCTAGAGTATCGAAATTCAACATTATATGTCTCAAGGCGACGAGCACAACATAGCGCAGTGTATAACATCCTAAGCAGTGCACGCGTATCACTTAACATTAGGTGGACGTTCTGTTTGTCTCGTTGCTTCGTTGAAAAAAAAAAATTTACAATTAAGAAAATGAAGTCGAAATTCGTGGACGTGTTTCATCAGATTATACTTTTATTACCGGAGATAAAAATTTCTCGTTTTATCTCGATTTTTGTAACAGGAGTCGATAGATCATACAAATTAAAATTCGTAAAAATGCAATATAAGAATCGATGATGATGATTTCAGAGAAAACTCTTATGAAAATAATTATGTAATTATATAGAACATTTAAAAATATATATCATGTTATTTTTCTTTGCCATTAATTGGAGAGGTTCCTGAGGCTGATGAGGTTTGTAGATTGGTTGCGTAGTATCTAAAGATAATAAAATATTAAATCATGTTAATGCTTTGTCCTAGAAGAATTTTAGTTAATATTGATTACATAAAAATGTATTTGTCATAATCAATTTGTATCTTGTTATGATTATTTTGATTGTCGTTAGATAACTCAGATGACAATGAAATATTAATAAATAACTTAATATTAACCTGTTACTCTTACAAAGTGACCTTCTAGAAGTTACGCAATGTAAAATAACATCATCTCGGCCCATGAAAAATATATTTATCTTGATAACAAGTAAATATAGGACAATTAAAATAAACACTAGATTAATCTAGCCTTCCAACTTCTTACTTTCGACAGCTTCAATGTCTACAAAGTTTTTTTTTTTTTTTAAATAAATCAATATATACAACATATTTTAATTATGAATGAGCTTTGATAAAAGTTTCCAGACTAAAATTAACTAAAGACCGGGACTAATTCTTAAAGTTATTTAAATTATAATTATGGACAGTTCTCAACTTTAAGTTAGTCGGAAATTTTAAGTTATACCCTGCGGATATATTACAGTTTTAGTAGGAGGAGACAGTGCCCGAAAAGGGTAAGTATGTACGTATATATAAACGTATGTATATATTTAAATACATGTACATGAATAAGTGTATTTATATGTAGTTATATTTATATATATTTACTCTTTTATTTTAAATATATAATTATACACGATAAAAAAATAAAGAATATTACGTTTATCATAAATTCTTTTCACTTAGTATTTTGTTAAGAAACAAACTGAAGAATATTGATGGCATTGTAAAAAAATATTGTAGTGAATTACTGGAGTAAAGAGACTCAACATCTAATAAGGCGACAAGTGCAATATGATGCAGTGTATAACATCCTTACTAGCGCATCATTGTTATGTGCTAGCAAATTATTTACCATCAGATGAACATCCCGTCTCGTCTAGTCACTTATACGCGGTATACAAAAAAAAACCTACAATTTAAGGAAGAAAATATACGAATAATAGCGAAAAAGTCTTAACGCTTCTTGTGTTACCTTTGTACATAAATTTTAGGAAAAAAAAACAAATATTTGGGGTATGATATTATTTTTATATTCTTAAATAAAACTCACTTATTTAGAATGAACTTAGACATTATTCCTAAAGGTATTGTAATTTCGTATTAATAGTCTGTCAAATAATTGAGTGTTATAAAGGAATACTTCAGTAAAAAAAACCGAGGGGCCACAAGATATATTTAAATCATAATTTAGGGCGTGGAAAATAAAAACGAAAGGGTTTCGGGTGGTTTATGACAGTCACGTGTTTCGTAACGGTACCCATGTTACACAGTATAGTATCTGCTTATTATTTTACCAGAAACTAAAAATTTTTTCTTTCTTAAATAAAAAAAAGTTATTGAAATACGAACAAAAATTATAAATATTTCAAGATATAGCATCTTTATGTTATGTCCTAACAGCTTTGTAAAATACAAAAATATATGAGAAAATATAAAACATCTAAGACTAACTTATTTAATGTTATTAATATATGAAACCTATTAGATATAATTCCTCCGAACCCTATTTAAAACCTGACTGTACCTTGTAAGGAGCATGGTCAGCCATAATCCTTTCATGATAAACATCCCCAGTTTGTGAACAAAGAGGTTTAGGTCTCTTTGATATGAACAGCAAAAGAGTGGAACTACCTGCCAGCGTCAGTGTTCCCGTCCAAATATGAAGTGGGTGTGTTCAAAAAAAATTAAAACGCTGTTTCTAGGTTAGTGCGCTTTATCACCACAGGCCTTATCACTACTTAACACCAGTTGGAATCAAGATCAAGCACTAACCTTTTCAAATAATAAAATATTTCCTGTAATAGATATCCGTCGGTTGAGACGATGATGATTATATGAAATTTTTGAGGATAGCATTTTTTTGTATACCCAAAATTGTATTACAATGATGAAACTCCAACGTTGATAATATCAAAGTGAACCTCCCTATAAAGGAGTACAGAAACACCCTAACACTTATGGGAGACAACAAAGGAATGAAAAATGTTCGCAAATATCTACTTATAAAAGGGATGAAGATATCTCTTCTGTTGAATGATTCCGCGTCGTATGCCGGAATATTCACATTGAAACTGTTATGTCGAGGGTGGAGAATATAAGGGATCGTAAACGTTATATTAAAATTATTTAGTTCTCCAAAACGTAGAGGTATTTTTTATATGTTTTTATTCTTTATGGTACACTGCTATTTTTTTTGTACATGAGCTCTCTTTGTTGTAGTACAGTGTATATCAAATTTATAATCTTCCGTTCTTAGTAGCTACTAAGCTCCATTATAATAAATTTAACATAAAAAAAAATATAAAAAATTTGATTCAACAGGTTCAAATTATAATATATGGAATTAAGCTCGTAATTGAATTTCATTTAATAAAATCCACTGCTTCATCCTGCTTCGGTCATCAAAAATTTGTTGTTATTACAAACTCATTATGAAGCCCTGCGGCTTTGTGTTTAGAGTGGCTTGTTAAAGTTAAGATGTTAGGCCTATTGAGAATTCATTATAATTTTTACACAACAAAGCGACGGAACTGATAAGGGCGTACACCTGGTAGTAAGTGGTATACCTTTGTTTATAATCACACCATATACCTTTCATATAAATGTACGTTTGTGGGGAGTTTAAAAGCTCTAAAATGTCACTAATATTTCTTGTGAAGTTTGTTCTTAAACTTTTAGTCTGATAAACAATAGGTGCCCCAATATTGTATATATACTATGTACATATTATTATTATGTAAATATATATTATAGAATACGCATAAATATTGAAAGAATAAATTTTATTTTTATTGTATACCAACGGCATTAGGATACTCATACACTTAAAAATGTATATTTAAAAAATAAATAAATTAACCCCTCACTTCAATCTTGATTTCATAAATGGTACAAAGTATATAACTTGGTAATATTAGGTCCTTAAACATGAAATTAGCGTTTTGTCGTACTGGCCACTTTGATCTGAAATGTCTCCTCTTTGGTTAAGAATTCCAAATTCAAATTTATAAATTCATTTAGCTGCTACATTTGATTTTTGATAAAAGTCATTCATTTGTTTTTTCCTCATTATTATTTCTTTGGCGTCGCTAATTACCGCACAATGGATAACATGAAATATCGGTATATTTACGAGTACGAGTTCTACCGTGACACCAGTGCAGCAGAAACAGCTCGAAGGATTAATGATGTGTTGTGATGTTTTTGGTTTCAACGTTTTCGTTTTGTAAAATTCGACCTTCAGAACCAACCTCGTGGAGAGCCGAAGAACAAAGTGAAAAATGAAGAATTAAAGACTATTGTGGAAGCGGATCCATCACAAATCACTTCAGAGATAGCTGCAGGTTTCGGGTAAGTGACAAAACTATATTAATCCACTTTAAGCAAATCGGGAAAGTAAAATAACTTGAACGATGGGTAACTCATGAATTGAGTGAATCGAACTTGCAAACACGCGTCGACTGCTGTGGTGTTACTTTGCTCAACCGGCACAATAATTAAGGGATTTTAAATCGAATCATTATTTGTGATAAAAAGTGGATACTGGACGATAATCGGAAGCGCTCGTCGCAATGGCTGAACCCTGGACACCCAGCCAAATCCTGCCCTAAACGAAAATTTACTCAGAAAAAGTTACTTGTGAGGGTTTGGTGGACTAGCGCTGGTGTCGTTCACTATAGCTTTCTAAAATCTGGCCAAACAATTACGGCAGCTATCTATTGTTAGCAACTGCAAAAAATGAAGGAAGTACTAGCTGCTAAACAACCGAGATTGGTCAATCGCTCCAGGCCACTGCTGCTTCACGACAACGCAACACCACCACCACACACTGCACAACAAACAACCACTAAGTTAGATGAGCTACAATTGGAATGTCTGCGACATCCATCGTACTCCCCGGGCCTTGCCCCAACAGATTACCATTTTTTGTGGAATTTGGACAACTTCTTACAAGAAAAAAAATTCAACTCCGATGCGGCAGTCCAAACTAATTCTTAATTATTTAAATAAAAATTATGAACAAATTGAATAAAATTGTATACTTATAACCTTTTCTGTTTGCGCGAGCCATTGTATCTTGACTCAATTGTTGCTTTACATTTATAAAAAACAAGCTTGTGCTTTAAGAACGCTAGTTAACAAAACTCATTAAAAAATATAAGCCTTTTGCGTGTTTTGTTATATATTTATAATTGTATGAATTAAAATTATCTATATTTGATTTACATATATTCTAACTTAACGAAAATTGTGTACTAAGAATGTTATTTATGTTTAAACTTACGAAGCGTAAACTTCTCAAGTATTTCTAGCTGACCAAAACCACTTGCGACATGTTAAATGTTTGAGCTTGCTAGTACACTGAATAATTTACGTGGTTTGCTAACGAAATATATAACTACCTTTACTCTTGACATATAAAACTATATATATATCATATTTTAATATTTATTTTTATAGAAAGTGACAACTTACTTTTTATAGACGACAGCGGGCTTACGCTTCACCTCAATTTTACATGTTGGTAAATGATAATGAAGACGAATATGGTGTGGTGTGCTCGCCAAGAATACTCTTGACTGTCGTGTTGTTATGGTCGATTTCAAACACTACATAACGGTGTTAAGACCTTTTTAAAAAAAAAAATCCCGTGCGTGTATTGGGTCAGGGTCATTAGGTACATTTCATTTACCATCATTACACTTAATTTCTAATTCCAAACATTCTCATCATTCATTCTTCTCATCTTACATACTCAGTTCATTTTCCACACTTCATTTCTATTGTCATTATCCATTCCATTGCCTTCTGTTATACCTCTCACAAGGGAAGACTGTCGCCTTATACTTCCATTTTTAAGCCTAAAAAGACCTGAAATTCATAAAGCATGTTTGTTACTTCTTTGCTTCTTTTCTTTCATTTACACTTTTCTTCTGTATATTTTATTCGTATATCTATTTATTTTCTTAGTTCGTTTTCACTTAAATCCTTATTACAGGAGACCGCCTAGGTTCAGAGTAACGCAACTCTTATTTCTGCTGCTAAATAGATGTGTGTAAACATTACTGGTTTGCGGTTTAAAAGGCTCTGTAGCTAGTGAAATTGCTGGGCTAACGAGACTTAATACGTCGTGTCTGAAAGCAATAAGAACTATGTGATGCTGTGTGTATTATCCAAACAAGCGTCGCGTTCGCCAACGCTCGTATCATCGCTTCGTAGTATAAAATAAAAAAAACTTGCGGTCCTGGAGTCGAACAGGGGACCCTTATATAACTAGACAATCAGTTATTAAATAGTTTTGTTATTACTCGTAATTCAGTTTTAGGCATCAACTGAGAAAAATGTAGAACTACCGCAGAGACTACACTTGCCGATGTGCGAACATTATTAGGGATTGAAGAGCATTGTAGCTAATGGAATTGTTGGAGTAACGAGACTGGACTTCTTCCTTAACGGAACGATTATACTGTGATTGTTATCGCACTAAATAACGATACATGTTATCATTTAAAAACAGTAAAAAATATAGGTTTCTACTTAAGTAAAAGAACTAAACCTATGAAGAAAATATGTCTTAAACGATTTTGTAAATACAAAAATATAGTGATGTAGCTAATGCTAGTAACAACATTGACAAATTTACTTGTCATTTAATTTTAATCTTAAACATATTTCTTCCGGTGATATTACATTTTTTTTTGTCAATCCAAAAACCCGAGAGTACACTCAAATAAATTTTTGTCATTAGTATCTGTCAGAATTAAAATATGACTGTATGTCATAATGAATATGGTTGACTTTATCAAATTAATTGTGGTACCTGTATTACGGTAATTATACATTAACAAATATGCAGTCAGTAATATAGCTAAGGATGATATAATTATACTATGGATCTGATCTCATATGACATTCAATGAGAATTTCTGGCTCTCATACGTTAACAGACGTAACACAGCGATACTGCTATCACAGCATATTTATAACATGAGAGACGTAAGTAGCCAGGTAGATAATAAAAGTTAGATTATAAAATCCTATAACTATCCAAGGGATCAAATAGACACCTTTGAGTTAAAAGGTATTCGGTTAGCCTATGCGACTTAGGGTGGTTGAAAGTTATTTAAACATCTATATAAGCAATCGACGTTATAAGAAAATTTTACATATCGACATTTATTATTTTCGTACATTCATATATAATACGATATTCTTCATATAAAAATATTGTCACACAAATGTTAACAGGACTCGTAATAGTATTATATAGCAACTAGACAGAAAATCCAAGTAACCAAAAACGGTTATGGAAAGAAGAGAAAACTCCACCGAAAGCATATTAGTTGGACAATAACCGCTAACCGTCTATCTATGATGTTGGAGTCTTCCAGATAACAATGAATAGGATTCTTCTAGGCTAGTGCCCTTTACCATCTAGATTACATTTCCACTTACCATCAAGTGGGATAGTCAAGCATTATGCTACTAAATTAAAAAAAATATTAATAATCAATTCGAATACCATTTTCAATATAAACTAAACAAATTTATCAGTGATACCTTCACTGTTATAAAAAAATATACTATAATAAAGTATTATTATAGTATATTTTTTAAACGTGAAATCTACAATATAGTCTAGATGAATACAGAAAGCACTCCAGAAAAAAAAGGTCGGTTAAATTGTATAAGCACATCTCTAGTGCTTTGGCCGCAACTGACTCTTCAATGAAAACTGAGAGTTTTCATTGAAGTTAATCAATTCAAGCCCATGAAGTGTCTCTTTTCGTATAAAATAGAATTTAATTCCAATGAATTGTATATTTATTTCTGAGCCATTGTAACAATAGACTAGAAAATTTTATAGATAATATTTCAATTAATAATAACAGCAAACTAAATAAAACAAGTTTGATAGGGGTGAGTGAAACTAAAGTCCGATTTTCTCGCTGCGATTAATTAAAATCCACGTATAAAATCAATATCATCCATTATCAAAGGAATGTTAAAATTAATTTTACGGGCCCCAAAATACGTTTCATCACTAGAGGAATGTATCTTCGTTGTAACATGTCTAAGTTGTCAGCATCTATCATACACTGATCTCACTGTCAGATAATTTCGTAGGTTGTCGGGAATGTAGACAGCGGGATTATGCTTGTGAGATGCGTCGGCCAGTAAAACTATTCCTTGAGTGGAAATAGTTATGTTCTTCGGTAGCAATATTAAGTAAAGGATTGTTATATACTTTTACTAATAAACAACATGTTAACTATTACTTAGTTAGCATTGTCGAAACATATATTTTTCATTATCTTTATTTCAGTTCATCCAATATCCACTGCTGTGGAAAAATCTCCTGAATTATTGAACTAGTTAGAAGTTGAACAATAACTAACTTAAACAATACTTATTTCCGATATTTTTTTATTCGACAAAACTATAAAGATGTTTACCGCATGGTAAGTTATATGCCTGCTCATAACATGTCACAAGTTAGTATGGCGTACACAACATATCATTGTGCTCGTCGCCTTAAGATTTAAAATATTAAGTCTTGTTACCCCAGTAATTTCACTAGCTACAGCGCCCTTTAACCAGAATACATTAATGTTTGCACTCTACTGTCTGGCGGTATGATAGTACAACAAAAATCTGCCACCAGTGTTTTCATTAATTTTTTTTTAATAATTTTTATTATTAAAATCTTGATATTAACAATTGAAAAAAAAAAGAAAAGCTTTTGCTTTATTGTTATATTAATGTTCAGCCCAAAGCATAGATTTTTAAAAAAGTTATATAACAACCACAATGTTCTTTGGTGGATTAGTCAATAATATATAGAATGAATTATACCTTAATTACAAAATTGTAATATGAAAGGGTTGTGTTTTTTTTTAATAACCTATATGTTTATTATAACTAATTCTGATTATAAGACAGCACACAACAGAAATCCAAACCTCGCGTGACTACCGTACTTGCGTGCAAGCATATTATAAGCCTAACGAAATTTTCATATAATCTCGAATAATCATGGTGGTTTAAGTAACTTTATAAATCGAGAAATTGTCGTAGTAAATGTACTTTAATATAAATTCAACTTTATAAGGTCTAATTGATTTTTTTTATGTATGAATTAAATTATATCCATATTTATTAAATTATACATAGCAGATATGTAGAAAATCATTGACTCGTCACGAAATCTCCGAAATTATTAGGTACTTACATATGAAATTAGCGTTTTGTCGTACTGACCACTTTGATCTGAAATATATCCTCTTTGGTTAAGAATTCTAAATTCAAATTTATAAATTCATTTAGCTGCTACATTTGAGTTTTGAAAAAAGTTATTCAATTGTTTTTTCCTCATTATTTTTTCTTTGGCGTCGGTTATTACCGCTCAATGAAAAACTAGAAATATCGGTATATTTACGAGTACGAGTTCTATCGTGACACCAGTGCTGCAGAAACAGCTCGAAGGATTAATGATGTGTTGTGATGTTTTTGGTTTCAACATTTTCGTTCTAGAAAATTCGTCCTGCAGAACCAACCTCGTGGACGGCCGAAGACCAAAGAAAAAGTGAAGAATTAAAGACTATTGTGGAAGCGGACCCATCACAAAGCACTTCAGAGATAGCTGCAGGCTTCGGGGTAAGTGACAAAACTGTATTAATCTACTTGAAGCAAATCGAGAAAGTAAAAAAACTTGAACGATGGGTACCTCATGAATTAAGTGAATCGAACTTGCAAACACGCGTCTACTGCTGTGTTACTTTGCTCAACCGACACAATAATGAAGGGATTTTAAATGAATTGCAGGGGTGTTATGGCTAGCAAAGCGGACGGGGAACAGCGAGTTTAGTATATTTCGGTTATAATCACAAAAGAAAATTTATAATGCCTATTTGTTGGAGAGGTGGAGACCTTATCAAAAAGAGATGTTTATTGAATTCGTCACCTTTGGAGTTTATTAAAAAATAGATAAAACACGTTTAGTAAATTACTAATGTAAATGTTCATATAAAAAATTTTATTGTCATCTTTTTCTGTAATAAACAATAACTGACCGATATTCATTTTTGCTATATACTGTTGGAAATCCACTGAATATACTTTCGGAAAGCCAAGCGATGTACATGAACAATGTAATCGGCATGTTCATGTGTCCATTAGTAAATTGATTCTGACTGAGAAATAAGGTTATATTAGCCAGGATACTGCACAAGTGGCTTCGGTTTCTATAGATTGATTGAGTCATGGAAATAGATATATCACATTCCGAGTTCACACGATATCAAATGGCATCTCGTCTGTAGGTGTATATTACAGAGATCTCTCGTCCTTGCCGTGTCAGAAGGTAGCTTTGTGCCTGCTTGGGATATGTATGAGTGTTGTGCAGGGAGGCGACGATGTCATAAGAGACATGAGCCCCCTTTGCAACGCATCGATGCGGTATTGGGTAAAACATCCACATTCACCAGTTTTCTTCCCAGAAGCAGGGTACCTTCTAAAAAAAATTTTTTTTTCGCTTCAACATGACAAACGTGACGTTTACCTGATGGTAAATGTTACATCTGCCCATAACAAAGACGCGCATTAGGATCACTTACGATCAGGTAAACGTATCTTTCGTCTCGTTGTTTTGTAGAATAAAAAAAAGAAGATATTTGTTGCCTATACAAAGCTTCATTCTCAATAACTCCCAGTTCTATTTTCATTACAATAAGCATCGATACTAAAGTATGAAGCAAAATTAATAAGTTTTATATAAGTCCAAATTTCAGTCTGTTGTGTTTATTGATAGCGTGAATATTTATTAATTTATTTAAAGAAAAATATTTGCATGTAAATGACGCGTTTATACCATTTCCGTTACCCCATACCACTGTCTTACTAATACAGCTTTAGAAGTAAAATACTACCCTTGCAGTAAGTTAAGGTTAAATTGAGCTAAGTTCTTCTTTATAGCCGTTCTTTTAAGGTACTGTATAATTCTTATTTTGGCCTCTTTTATTGTTATATTTGCATTTTATAAGGTTAATTGATTCTTTTTAATTTTATTACTATTAAACAATAAACCTTACCAACAACCAGCAGTTAATGTTTTAACTTAATTATGCATTTCTTTATTATGATTACATCCAGGTTATTTTTAATATTAATAATTAGTTACTTTAAACATTTAATTACATAACATAGTAATGTTGTTTGAAACATAGAAAAACTTTTAACGTTCCTGCTACTGGAAGTCAGTCGTCACAAAAAAATTGTAGACTTATATAACATTGTTTAGTAATGAAACAAAACAGAGAGATAATAAATACTACAGTGTGCCGGATGTTGCTAGCAAGATGTTAAAATAAATAAAAGCTCCTCTGTACTTACAGTTCTCGATTTCCGGTGTTCTGCCGCTTCCGTTCAGGTTCATTGTTTATAGATAATAGATTATTTTCTCACCTTACGTGTTATATTGCAACGAATAACCACTACTGTGTTTCAGTTTTAAACATTAAACAAGTCAACAGTTACATCCTGATATAAAACACACATATCCTACTCTTTAAAATGCCTCAGTGGGATATAGCGATTTGCAACTTTTTGTCAATCTAGAATATATAACTGATGGAAAAACCTTTTAACAAAAAAAAAAACCCTATCATTTTTTGTTAAAGTTTCCTCTTACTTTAACCTAATAGTTTAATATGCACTAGATTTACAGTCTTTATATATTATTTCTTTCTCTTCACCTTACTAAGATGCATCTACTGATTAATTATCAGTCTTAATAACAACTTAAATTAATATTATAGTTCATCAAAAAGTTATTTGCAATAATCAGCTTTTACCTATTAATAGCATCCCGTTTGTAGAGAAACTTGTTCTTGTTCTAGATTTTTCTAGTCCTTTTTAGTATATTCTCTTTTAAATGTGATACAGCTACTGAACGGTCTCGATAAAGCAAGAATTACAAGTCAATATTTTGCTATTGTGAAGTGAATCCCGCGGCTACATATCGAGTGGAGGATGCATGTAAAGGCACTAAATAATGAAGCAATAATACATAAGTTCCACGAGAGCTAGTGATTTTTGTTTTAAGAGATGTTTTCAGCACTGCCAAGTAGTAATGTACATTACTGTCCTGTGATAAAGGTCGTTGTTGATATTAGATTTAGAATTTTAGCTCGTTGAAAAAGCGTATCGTTTCTCGAAATAACAAGGTTTTTAGTGTTCAATGTTTAGGAAGCCGGAGGTTCTAATTCCGGTGCACATCTTTTTTTTAATTGCCTTTTGCTATCGGTTTAAACAGAAACAAACTGCAGTCAAATTTTAAATTGTACATGATTCTGGTTTTGAAAACATCTCGTTTATTTTTGCAGAGGTGTTACAGCCACCAAAGCGGAGAGAGATCAGCTTGTAAAATATAAAGAAAGGTAATCGGGGTCGTCTCTAGAACTCTAATTCAATTTAACGGAAATAAGACAATGGCGGACAGCAAACCCCGTTACTTACCTTTTAACTTACAATTCTTAAAAAAGAATATTGAAATTAATAGTTTTTATTGCTATCTTTTATTGTTACAGTTTATCGTGAATTATTAGTTAATGATATGGAGTTGTTTTTTCATCGCTATGTACAGTTTCCTCAAGAGTTTCAGTTGCAGTAACTCACTGGTTACGAACTAGTATTATGTTAGTTATAGCAAATATATGTGGCACCGTTATAATCAGTTTTAACACCACGTGAAATGGAGATCAAGTAAAGCAGTTCTGTGTTAATATTTACAGCAAATTTCTTATTATTTAGTTGCATGTAATACATACGCAAAGCGCTTATAAAATATAGTCCGCAGAGAGACAATCGATATGTACATCTGATGGTAAGTAATACTTCTGCCCAATAACAACGTGGTGCTACTTAGGATGATGTACACTACACCATAATGAGCGCGTCGTCTTGAGACACAAGATATTAAGTTTCATTAATCAAGTAAAATCATTAGCTACAGCGTTCTCCAAACCTGAACACTGTTGTTTGCACACTACTCTTAAGAGGAAGAAAGTTGAGATATAAAATTTTACCATTATATGAACTTCACTTTTCGTGGCTAGAATCGAAGTATCCTTCAAAGTTACTCAGTTTCAGAGTATCATACATATAAAATATAATATATACATATTATAAATAAACTCTTACGAAATGTAATTAAGTGTATGTTCTTACAACTTATCGAACAAGAGGTAATATAAATTTTTCATTATATACGTAAGAATATAATAGCTAACTGATCGGAAATATTTTAAGGACCATCAAAAAAAGTTTTACCCCCTCTTATTAGTTTTTAATACAGAAACAGTACCTGTGACGGCGCGTTTTTGGGACCCTAATTAAGACGTCTAAAGATCAGTCTGTCCCAAGATAATTGGATGGCTGCGTCCTCATTTAATTAGTTTTTTAAATGAACCTTTGAGAAAAAAAATCTACTTTTTCTTATTTCATTTCAACAATTTCAAGTAAATGTTAGATTTTTTTATTCCTTATCAATCGCTTCGTATTATCTTTTAATTGTATAACAAATACAAATTTAGTTAAAAAAATTTAAATATTCATTTCCTTTATAAACTTTATCTTTGGTTACTTAACTCCTCTACTAGGACATCGCTTGCAAAAGAAATATATGGCATATATAAGTAAATGATGCGAATGTTAAGGTGGATGTGTGGTGTGACGAGATGGATAAAATTAAGAATGAGTTTATTAGAGGAAGCCTGAAAGTTGCGCTAATGACAGAGAAGTTGAGGAGCAAGAGGTTAGCGTGGTACGGGCATGTTATGCAGAGGGATGAAGGACATATAACAAAGAAAGTAATGAGAATGAATGTGGATGGTTATAAGGGTAGAGGAAGACCGAAGAAAGTGTGGATAGATTGTGTGAAAGATGACATGTGTAAGAGTGTGAATTTAGATACGGCGGCTGATAGAGAGATGTGGAAGAGAGGTACGGTACATACTGTGCCGACCCCACATAGAATGGGGAAAGGGCAGGAGGAAGAAGATATAAGTAAATAATGCGTAAAGATATAAACAACCCTGTAACGTTTCACCTGTTTGAGCCTACACCAACAAAGCGAAAGTCAAAGCCAGACGCCACATGTCCAGGGAGATGTTTTAAGAACATGTCAGTTACCTCACGATGATTTTCTACACCGGATGCTCCTCAGGATGAAGATCAGTGGGAATTGAACCCTGTGTTTCCTCGATACATACAGCTTACAAATCACGCCATCATGGCTTCATATAACATACGTATTAACAAGTATGAAACCTTTTTTTAAAACTGTTGCTTTCTACTGTCAAAAAAAAATTGTCATATCTTGTAGTTGTGAGAAACAGTAATTTCAAAATCCGGGTCATTCGTAGTATACCTTCGCAGCTTTCATGTTTACTGAGCGATAATGAAGCTTTGTTTCGTAAAGTCAAAAGAATTTTTAAACGACCTCGATCGTCAAATTTTAAAGAATCGCTACAAAATCCGCTCACTTCTTTATCTGCTTTAAGTACGGTGTAAATTTTATGAATGAAATAAAAAAACAGTTTAACGTTAAATTAATAGAATAGTTAATTTAACTATAAACATCAGCATCGAAATATGATGCAACAAACATACAATTATAATTTGTATACATTTGCTGCAATATCTATTAAAGTATATATCATGTAGTAAAATAAGAGAAAACACTTATAATCCTACTCGGTAGTGAACAGATGTGCTTTTAAGAGAATTATTAGAGATTTTTTTAATTACAGTATTATGATAGGGTGCTAAATCTTTTGTTACATATTTGAAGGTCCATTAACATGACTATCCAAATAACAGCAGTACAAAGGATTTAAGCTGTATACAAAGCTTTTAGTCTGCAGAGGTATCATTGTAAACTATTCATATTAAATATCACGGTTTAGTCTATCACTGCGTTGATAACGTCTTAAAAAATCGTTAGTAATCTGCTCTACAAGTTACATTAAAGTTTCTGAAGCCGAGGACCCGAATAAGTAAGTCCAGCTGATTGTATTTCATCATCAGCCAATAAAACTCCACTACCGGACATTACTCATTAATTGAATTTACTTGTAAACATAATAATATGTAACGATAAAATTAGTTTATTTGTGATATTATGAGAAATAGTTGCAACTATACATACTTTTTTTAAGGATTTATTAAAATTCATATACCAAATAGAAGAAAGTTCAATACTTACACGGACCAGGTGCGGTGTCTTGTGTAAAATTATAAATCTATTTCAGGTACACTTCACTTATTGTGTTGTCACTTAAACACCATCTCTCAGTTCTAAAAGTGCTGAATAGGGAATAATAACTGAAAGCTAAGTCTAGACAGGGTGAACGGTATAGTTCTACGTGCACATCATACTTTTCAAAACCTTTTGTTTTCTTTAAACAAACAACGCCTTTACTCAAATTTTTTGTACTACTTACGTAAGGTACATTTATTTTACTATTATCTATTATATTTATTTGATTGTTTGTGTATTAACTAAGAAAAGAAAAACATTAATAAAAGAAAAAATGTTTTAACTAATTCTACCGTAAGAAATATACAAAACGTTTATATAACATTAATGAAAAAGAAAAAAATTATAATTAACAAATGTATTATACGAGTATAATTTATGTTGTAATAAAAACGTTTAAAGTTACCACCTTTTTTTTTTCAATCGAAAGTTAAGTAATAATATTTCATTTATCTATAATGAATATTATTGAGAAAATATTCATGTCCTCTGCAGATACTCGTAAATACTATTTATTTATTTTTTTAAATATCCTTTATTGTACACCAGTTACAAGTTATGGAATACATTATATACATACATAAACGTATACCGGGCGGTCTTATTGCTCAGAAGCCAATTTCTTCCATACAACCCATTAGAAAGGAAGACGTAAACTAACAGCAAAGAAAAGATATTGGTGCGCTAAATAATTAAAAACTACATCACTTGCTGACAGATGCAAGCAATAGCACAATTAGACAGAATTTATAATTTAAACTTTATGGTTAACTAGTTACTTAAGTGTCTTTTGAAAGAAAATAGGCATTTGGCGATACTAATATGGTTCGGAAAGAGTTCCATAAGCTAACCGCCGTAACGGTGAAGGTGTGTTGGAAAAATGAAGAGGAATCCACGGGGATACGAAGGGAAAGGTTTATTGAAGAGCGAAGAGTACTACTGTAGCAAACGGAAATAAAGTCGAATTGATTTTTAATCAGGAAAGTGTTATAGGATTGAACAATATCTTGTATAAAATAGAAAGAATGTGAATATTCCTGCGAAGATGGATGGAAACCACGAGTTTTTTGGGAAATTCAGAGCCGAGATCGTATTTGCGTAAGCAAAATATGAATCGTATACACAAGTTTTAAATACGCTCGAGATTATCAAACTGCGCTTCAGATAAGTTAAGATAGCAAACATCAGCATAGTCGAGAATAGGCAGAAGAAGAGAATTAACAAGCGCAACCTTAGTGGCGGTTGAAAGAATATTGCGGAGTCTGCGCAAGGAGCTTATAGCCCATACATCTTTCTACTCACCTCGTTAACTTGCGGTGCTCACGATAGACAGGAGTCAATGTAAATACCTAAATTCTTAATCTTACTATTATAAGGAATTACGTTACCGTTAAGAATAATAGGCGGTACACCGGACCAGTTAATTTTGGAGGGTAGTCTAGGGCTTCCGATTGACTGATTGTGTCTTGTTAGGGTTTACGTTCAGACCATACATTTTACACTAATCCGTAATACCAGCAAGATTGGAGTTAATGCTGTAGACGGCCTGACAGAGATCACCAAGAGAAGCTTGAATGTAAATTTGGAGATCGTCAACATACAAGCGGTAAGAGCAAAATAAGTCGTGGGTTATAGAATTGATGAAAATAGCGAACAGGTTTGGAGACAACACGCCACCTTGAGGCACACCAGCATCGGTGTTTTGTGGATTGGTGGAGAAATAATTCTGCACTTGGACGCGCTGTTCATGGCCAAACAAGTAACTATGATAGATATTTGACAGATATTTGTTATATCTGCAATTGTTTATGGTAATACTATTAGTATATCTAGTATCAATACAAATTGATACCAGATACAACAACTACATAGATACCAGATTTAGATACTCTCAACTTATTTGACCTAAAAGATACTTATGAACAATATTGAAGCAAATTTTATTTATAATGTACAAATGAACCTCTTCATATTTTTTGTTGCTACTGAAATGTATTTTAATAAATTCTTGATAAATATTAATTTTGTCGTAGTGTAAGTAAATTTGTACGATGAAGTTTTAATTTAGTCTTATAGATTTTTGCTTCATTGATCAAAGGCTAAAGAATCTAGGACCTTTGAAGTAGTTAAAGTTACTGAGTTTTAATAGCTGTTAATACAGCTTTCATTAACTGTCATTTTTAACTGTATTCTATAGAAATATAGATTTTAATTTTATTTAATCATTCCAACGAATATCGAAAATGTACTAATGTAAAAAACATTCGAATTGTCGTAGTAATAAATAATTTAATAAACGCAATGACCACGTATATTTTAGATATAAAGAATTAAATACTAGTATTTGTTATAGTAGCTCTGTTGATTTAATAAAATTTCATGATTTTTTTTTATTAATATATATTACAAATTTTATTTTTATAGTACTCTATTTCATTGATCATGAATATATTATCGATCACCGGTATATTATTTATCATCAATATATTATCTAGACTTTTTTATTGTCGAAGCAAGGAGACTAGCAAGATTTTGACTTGATGGTAAGCCGTTAAAATCCGTATGTAGTAATGTTTGAATGCTACTGTTTGGCAGTAGAAAAGTTGCATTGGAACCTACCTATATGGTCTCCGGAAAAAGGTAACTACCAGTAAAGCGACCTAAGTAATTTGAGCATGTTACCTGTAGTAATTACTTTTTGTAATAACTTTAATGTAATTTATATTATTACAAGTATATTTTTTAGTAAAATTTTTATTTACTTTAAAAGAAATGAATGCGCAAACGCTAAGAGAAAAATAATTTACTTAATGGACTTGGATTTACGTCGTATTCGTCCGTAAGCAACTAAATAACGCAGCTCCTTTTGCAAGTGTAGGAACGTACGTCTGTAACGATGTTAACGTAAAATTTTTAAAGCGATTTTTTTATCAAATTAGATAAACTGATGGGAGATCTCTGTTGCCGGAGACCGTTCAGCTATGTACCACCGCACCTACTTGTTCCGTCGAAAAATACTATGCAAACACTGCTGTATTCCGGCTTGAATAGTAGCTAGTGAAATTACTGAGGTAAAGAGATTTCACATCTGAAGTATCAAAGCGACAAGCACAATGTGGTGCAGTGTATATTATCTAGGCCAGGCATTTTACTTACCATTAAATGAACGTACTTGTGTTGTCGCTTAAAGAAAAAAATCAGAAGTACTAACATTAAAAACATTACTCATAACTTTCTAATATAGTCTTAAATAGTAATTTTCTGATATAGTTTTTTTTTTTTGGTTATTTTAAAACTTTAGTATTTTCACACAAAAACAAAATTTATACGTTTTAGGGGATATATATTTTTGCAATGTTTAACCATTACCCCGACGCAGAGTTAAAGCGCATTTTATAAATAGGAGTTTAAAGCGCGGGTACTTTTGCTTTTGGTCACATGTGAACCAAATGTCCGTTTTTATGGTTATCATAAAACTTGCAAGCTTAACCGATGCTCGGGAAATATTATCACCTATGTACATACTCGTATATAAAGACGTGCAGGTCTATTATATAGTAATAACTCTCAAACAGACAAACCTAAAAATCTTAACTTAAAATGTGCACTAACGAGTAAAATACTTTATGGGACTAATATTAACTTTTTAAAATTTTTTAACTAAGGTAATGTAATCATATATTTAAATAATTTTATATTAGAAGTTACTGTAATTACATTGTTAATTTAATTATTATATCATCATCATCATCATCAGCCGATAGACGTCCACAGTTGGACATGACCAGTCCCCAAAGATCTCCTCATCAAACGGCTTCTCGCGACTTTCGTTTGTTGGAGTTCATATGGACTTGGGCCATTTTCTACCACGCTGCCCCAATGCGAGTTGGTGGGATCCAAAATCTCGTTGTTGATTAACACGGTGCGACACGAGCAAGTGATTTTGACTTGGATCCCGTGAGTTGTTGTGTGGGAATCCCTAAATTCTATATAACATAATTATGTATATCTCAATATAACTTTACTGGTACCGGAGACCGTCCAGGTAGATACACTCACAGCGCCTACTTTTACTGACAAATAGTAGTGTGCAAACATTACTGTGTTACGATTGTGTAGCTGATGAAATTGCTCGGGTAATGAATTTTAATATTTTATGACGAGCTCCCTATGGTGCAGTGTACGTCATCCTAAGTAGCACCACGTTGTTATGGGCTGGTGTATTACTTACTATCAAATGTATGTCTCGATCGTGTCGTCGTGTCTTAGATAAAACAAATATTAATTTCTGATACTACACGCTATAAGGGATTTGTGTATGTATTACCTCCAATTAAATAATAAGAAATATGCTGGCAATATTAACACAGAACTACTGCACTTCATCTACATTTCACGTGATGTTAAATGTGGATTTATTGTAATGACATTACTAGGGTGACTAGACCTAACATCTTGTTTTAAGGCGACGAGAACTGTGTGGTGCAGTGTATATCATTCTAACTAGCGCCACGTTATTATTGGAGAGCATCTTACCCATCTCATCGTTTCACAGAACAAAAAAATTTTCTAAATGGTTTCAATAACTATATCGCTCTTCATAGCAATGTTTGTACTTGATAAAAACTAAGATATTTTCTAATAAAATTCAAATTAAATTGACAGCAATTTATTAAATGCAGTATCTGACAAAAACTTGTTTTATTAGTGAAATATTTTTTTATTTTACAAAGTGACAAGGTAAGTGATAACCTTAACTGCCTGCCCATAACCTGGCGCTAGTTAGGATGATGTATACTCCACCGCATTCTGCTCGTTGCCTTAAGACACAACTGATTACAACCCCTTTAATATGTAATAATTTATAGTCCTTGTACTACATAAATATAAATTAAGATAGTGTGAAAATTATAATTTTTTAATGAAGAACTAGTTTAAATAAGTAATGTAAAGCTTGAATAATTAATAGATCAGTTAGACTCAAAGTTTAGTATGAAATACGAGTACTAGATTTATTTAATGTAGGAAAGGAATCCGGACCGATACTAAAATTAGGTCAATCGAAGTGTTTCTTGATCGTTACTAAACTGTACACGAACGGTATTTACAGTTTCTTTAAATTTGTGCACTGGAGAATGAGTGGAAGGGAATATATTGAGTTTAATTCATCAATATAATAACGGAAGTAACAGATTGTTATTATTAACGATGTCATTATTAAAAAATTTGTAAATTCTAGAAAACAGAAAGAAATATCAGAAAATCTGTTACTAAAAAATTTTTAATTTTATTAATGATTTTTTACCGTCAATTGTATGAGGATCTCAACTTCATACGGTAGTAAGGAAAATGAAGCCGTGGATGGAGAAGCATGCTAGTTCATAATCTGCTACTAAGGTAATTCTTTTATTTCTTAAAAAGCGATTAAAAGAATGTTAGAGTTCCGAGTTTTGAAAGTGGGGGCTTTCATTGCTCATTTAGCGATCCCGGGGTGAACTACAAAGACGAGGTGGTTTCGTCCATGTCCAATCATAACGAAGCTGCCGATAAGGGTTACAGCCCTTTGTAAGACGTGCTAAGACGTAGTGAGAGAGGCAACGGTACGTTCCATAGAAGATCTCGGAGCCCCCTACAACTCTCTAAGGATGACCATAAAAGGAGTTTTAGTAGGTAACAATCTCACATATCCTGTTCTTCCCACCAGAAGCAAAGTATCTTTTAGAAGAATTCCCTTAAAGAATAGTTATAAGACGGTTTTGAAAAAGCGCTACAACAATCCATTCTTTACTATATTTGGCTTCAAACTTGAACCAGGAACCTCTGTGTCATAATCCAACCTCTTACCCTCGTCGTTACGGAGGCAATTACTATTAGAGGTATATATATTTTATCCTTTTAACTTAATGAATCCAGGAGAATTTTCAGTAATTATTCTAATTAGTTTTTGCACCCTGTAATATATTAAGTCCTTACATATAAAATTGGCGTTTTGTACGGGAGGAAAATAAAATATTTTTTTTTTTTGTAAAATATATTTAATTAATAAAAGTATGCACCGTTGTTATCTATGCATTTTTGCCATCTCATGAGTAGTTCATTGCCGCATTTAAGTTGAATTTTTTTCCTTGTAAGAAGTTTTGCTAATTCCGGAAAAATGATAATCTGTTGAGGCAAGGTCCGGGGAGTACGGTGGATGTCGCAGACATTCCAATTGTAGCTCATCTAACTTAGTGGTTATTTGTTGTGAAGTGACCTTGCGTTGTCGTGAAGCAGCAGTGGCCTAGAGCGATTGACCAATCTCGGTTGTTTAGCAGCTAGTTCTTCCTTCATGATTTGCAGTTGCTAACAATAGATATCTGCCGTAATCGTTTGGCCAGATTTTAGAAAGCTGTAGTGAACGACGCCGGCGCCAGTCCACCAAACACTCACAAGTAACTTTTTCTGAGTCAATTTTCGTTTAGGGCAGGATTTCACTAGGTCTCCATTGCGACGAGCGCTTCCGATTATCGTACAGTATCCATTTTTCATCAAGAAAAAAATAATGAGAAAAAACAAATGAATGACTATTTTCAAAACTCAAATGTACCAGCTAAATGTATTTATAAATTTGAATTTGGAATTCTTAACCAAAGAGGAGATATTTCAGATCAAAATGGTCAGTAGGACAAAAAGTTAATTTCATTTGTAAGGACCTAATATTACAAGTTCATGAAGCGAATGAACAGTTATTTTACAACATAGTTAAATCTTAATCATTTCAAATCTAAATAAAATTAAGTTACTAAGTATGAACGTCATGTTTTGACACTGATGAATACAACATATTATATAAGGAATAAACTTTATTTCGCATTAAGTAATAAAAGAAACGAGTTCTTTCGTTACCTATTTCTTTTTATATGAAAGGGTAGATATAGGCCAAGAGGATTGCTTTTACAATATTCAGTGTTTCATGTTGAGATTTACAAAGTGGTCTTTGAAAGAGGTTTACGTTTTCATAAAGAAAAACTTTTACACTTATTTCTAACCTCTCAGACACCCAGAGTTCTCTTATCTTGCATTGCATAAGATAATTTTAATAAGATATTAAATGAATCTAGAGCCTTTATATTTAAAATATTTTAATAGCTAAGATGGTTAGATGTTAAAGTAAATGTTATGAGAGTATATAAAACTTTAAAAATAAAAATAATAACTTGTATTGGGAATATAAATCTAAGAGTCTACAAAACATTTACAGTAGTTTTATTAAATTTGTATCTTTATATATTTAATATTGTATTTATAAACGTAATTTTAATATGAATTGTCGTCTTAGTATAGCGATATTTTGCCGAAATTTACGATATACGTTCTTACGAATACATTTAGTACTAGTTCCTGTCCGCTCGTTTTAATGGCCTTAACACCCTCGCAACTCCCTGTAGGTAAGAAATTTTATAAAATCTATATCTATCTATCTATTACGTCTAATAGTTTCAGAGATCTCGTGAAGTTTCGATGAATCTCTGGATATCTCATATATATTCAAGATAGATTAAATAAAAAATCAAATTGCCGTAATGATATTTTTAAAAAGTTCTCTAAAACTGTTACTTTAAAAGCATCAAGATGTAATATCTCGCATTCCGCCACTTAAACCAGGTACTGTTAAGAATAAACTTAAAAAAAACTAGTAAATAAAATATATCATAAAAAATTGCACAGTCAAGTCCTGGTTTCGGTAATACTGAAAAGAAAGCAAAGTTCAGTAAATAACTTCTTTACTTTCTTATTCACGATTTATATTTCACGAATAAGTTAAAAAAATTATATGGAATATTTTGTATGGACTCGATCCAAATGACTTTCAGCATGGCCTGAAAATAAACAATTTTCTCTCAACAATAGCTATCGCGGTCTGTATTTGACTTTTTAAAATAAGCTAGCAGCTCTTCATTATACAAGAGAGGAATAGGGGATGCGACGCCATGTTTTTGTTATCTCTCACCATGTAATAACTAATCCTGGTCCAACGACAAAAATATATTTCCTTTGAAAATTTTGTTCATAATTGAATTATTAGATTCAGAAATTTCTTGTAAAGATAAAACATTATTGTGAAATATATTTGAAAATGCATATAATAAATTAATTTAAACCTGGGACCTCACCGAGAGTCTAAAACCTTATTTATTAAATGGCGTTGGAACTCTTAAGACGATACGTTAGAATGTTTACACAACACATTACGGTTGTTGCGTTGTGACTTAAGATATGTTACCTCCACTAACACGGCGGCTTTTAAATCATAAGATTTAAAGATAATACAAGATTTAAACGTACTGGTGATGGATCTGAATTGTAGGAGACCGTCTAGGTACCACGGTAACTTCTATTTCTGTTGCCAAGTAGCAGTGTGCAAACATTACCATGTTCCGATTTGAAGAGCGTTGTAGGTAATGAAATTACTGGGGTAATATTTTATGTCTCATACCAACAAGCACAATGTTGTGCTGTATCATCACGCATCATCCTAACTAGTGCCACGTTGTTATGGGCTAGCGTAGCATTTACCGTCGGGTGAAAGTATTTCTCATCTTCGCTTCGTCAAATAAAAAAAAATGTTTTTGATATATATTGAATCTTTTTGGTTAAAATTTCGTTTGACATAATTCATTGTTATCTACAATAGTTTGATACTAAAGTAAAAAGATACTTAAAAAAAAAATTATTAATCTTATTCCAAGGATATAATAACATCTAGGGGCGTAAGAGTTCAAGCACAACCACTCCTGTTGCAAGCCAACCTCATCTGCTCGTGGTGCACCCGGCTAATCAACAAACAAGACTGGCGCCCACCAACCCGCATTGGGCCAAGGTGGTGGGAAATGGCCCAAAACCCTCCCACATGAATCCCTACTCGATCGATGTGGGAATCTTTGGGTGAGACCTATGTCCAGCTGTGGACGTTTGTCTGGTGATGAGGAATAATAGCTACGCTTTATCCATTGCATTATTCAAAAATTATATTAGATATTACCTGTTATATATATAGTCTATATTTAAGTGCAAAATAAAGTTAAGTTTATGCAAAGCGGAAGTCACAATCAAGAGTCCCAATACATCCAATTCTAAAAACATTTACAATTAATTTTAAAGTGAACAAGTACAGATGTATTTTTTTAGACATGTTTTCTTATAGTGTTAAACAAGAAACGTATTTTGTAGGTCAACATCAGCAAATGAATCCCCTCCATTGATTTCCCAAGGGGGTAATATAACCGAACAAGCCTTATTTAAAAATCTACCACCACATTATGCCGATATGTATGGAGAACCGCCATCAGGTGTTCTTTATCCTTATTTATGTATGTAACAGCGTATTAGTTATGAATCGTAAAATATAACGGTAAATTTATATAACTAAAAATAATCTTTATTAATATATAATTATAATGAAAATAACAAATAAGCAGAATATATATATTAGCTGTTCAAGATCAAGATTCTCGCAAATAATGATAAAACATTAAACAACTTCCATTTCTTCGACTAATATTCTTAAGTGGTAACATCAGTTAATATTGACTGAGCAAACACACCCTTAGTTAAATCTTTTTTCAATTGTATAAAGCTAGGGTGCAACTAGTTCACACACTCGCAATAGATAAAGCAATAATATATTGATTCCAGTGATTTCTCTCTTTAATTAGAACTATGGTGGCGTGATAAGTAGAACAAAGCGTTCTAGTTCTGTGAATGCTATCGAATCAACGGATAAATGGTCATGTCGATGGTGCACAGCTTCGTGGATAAGGTATGTCTCCGTACTAGGCAAATATCCTCTACACATTCTGTCTACTTGTACTAAAATTCATGTAACTCCAGCATGAGAATTTCTTACTGATATAATTAGGAATACAACGTATAATAACGCTCCACTTTATTTTGCAATAAAAATGGATGCTTAAATCTAATGTTGATGTTATATTAGCTACAGTTATATTACTCTGTAGGAGACTGCTATAACTTGTCATATTTTTTTAAAAAAAAAAATGAAGTAGTATTTGATAAATTGAAACGACCGTTTTATGTTCATTCCCCGCCATGGCTCCTCCATTAACATTTTAATTAAACGGAAACAAGAGAACGGCAAACCTCTTTTCCATTTCAAGTTAGTAAGTGCAGTTGTGACCGTCCTATCTACTAATTCTTTTTTGACGTTAATTCATTCAACGATCGCTTGAATGAAATTTCGTTTGCTCTTTTTTAATAATATTTCAAACATTTTATATGGATATATTTACGTGGCTGATTGAACTGTTCCTGTACACACATCTTTCCTATATAATACTCCTTAAGAATATATACTTGCTTTATAAGGACATATTCATTCAAAGCAATTAGCTATCTGTATATATCTAAACATTACTCTTTAGAAGTAGTCATTCCCAAAGTAAGCAGAAGTTATCTATTTATTTTTCTATTTTCATTCGCAAAAACAAAGAATAATCCAAAAAACCGTGACTTATTTATATCATAACACTTCCAATGTAAGTTGATAAACTTGCGAATGAAAATGAGTTAATAAACTCAGAACTTCTTTGTTATATTTCCATACGACTGTTGGTACAGCTTATTTTGTATTAAGGCGAATCCTTGAAACAGGTTATAGTAAAACATCTTTCACTGTAAGTAGATTCCGAATGAAGTTGTCAAAGCATATGTAAAACCAACGTCGGTGAACCTTCGCGGTGATATTCCTTTATCAGAATCGATGTATGCGATTCGAATTAAATTGTATTCCCGTAACAGAAATTTTAATATAAAATTTTGACACACCACACACAAACTTTACGATAATACGGAAACCATTTATTACCATTATCAGTCAGATAACATTGTTATGCACAAACTTGCTTAAAAATCGCCGATCAGATTTACTACAATATCGGTCATCTTTCTGGCTGAGCTTCCAAAACTGTGTATGCATGCCACTCCAGTTAAATTATATACAACAAGATCTTTGTTTTATTTTGAGAAATTTGTCTCACAGATTCATCAGCCCCATTGACATAAAATTACAATACATTTAAGCTAAGTAATAAAATGAAATAGCTCTTTAACTTTATTCTTATTCCTACCCATACTTTAAACTACGCCCTATATACGTCCATAAATCTAAAAACTACTACGAAAACCTTTCAGAAAGTTATTTATAGAAACATAGTTTTAGTATATTCAATTCTTATTAACGACAAATTTTCTTTTAACAGATAACGTTTTTCATTTCCATTGACTATTGCTTAAGTATACTTAATTTTTAAAGGTAAATCTGAACTAATAGTTATGTTTGGGTGAATAGCAAGCATTATCATTTATATTACTTTCCTTGCTCATAACGTTTATTAGCTTTATCGGATGAGGAAAAACAAAACGACCCGAATACCTTCATACATATCTTCTGGAGGCTTAAGCTTTTATTTGATATGATAAACAAATAGAATCCGACGGTTATATTATAGTAATGTGAGCGGAAGAATTGTTTTCTTTCTCTTTAATAAACCATAACATTTGAACAAATCATATTGAATACCCCTCATGACAATACTTAAAGTAAAATATTATTAATGAAAACTGGAAAATTTGAGGATTTTATAATTTAAAATCTAAAAGGCATACTATTTAAAATAAAATAAATCTAAAACAAGTAATACGTTGAAAATAATGAGGATTCAATAATCTTCTTACTTAACGAGGAAAATCTGAAAGAGAATATTCTTTTTAATTTATATTGTTGTGGTTCAGTTCAGTGTTTAATCTCTCTGTTGCTGGTGAGATAAGACACATAGTAAGATCTATTATAATAAACCTTGAATTAGCCCGTAAGTTTTGGCCTTCAAAAAGGAGTGCGAGCGTTCGCTGTGATGAAGGCCAAAACTTACAAATATATATTTTTATGGCGCCTTTGAAGGATGACTTATCACCTCATGATAATATTATAATAAATGTTTGTAATAATATTTCTAGTATTACATCAATGAATTCTTGAAAATAATCACAATGTAAACATCGTCCAACCTTCGGAGCTGTTTTAAGAAGATTTTTTTTATTCCACGAATCACTGATACGTTCACCTGATGTTATGTGATACGCTCGCCTAGAACAAAGTGGTGTTCACTAGTTAGAACGATATACACTGTATCACAATGAGCTCATCGATTTTAGATATAAGAAGTTATCCCCTGTAATTTCACAAGCTATAGCATTTGTCTGACTAGAATACAGTAATGTTTGCACAAACCTGTTCAGCGGCAAAAATAGGAGCTGGGGACGCAGCGCTGCTCCTATTTTTGTTTTTCCTATTTTTAAGTGCTCAGACAGACTCTGGCAACAGAGACCTATAAATATAACTGTTGCATGTCAAATTCTATATATTACAGTGTATGAACATAGTTATTACAGTGATATTTCAGAGGCCTGTAGTATATATGTAAATAGCTATAACAGTTCAATAACTCATTGAAATTCAGATCTGTACCGTAGGGATGCTAATTACACTAAACTACAAACTTCTCTACTTTTCTAACGGTAATGGGGTAAGTTGATGAAACTCTAATGGAGCAGAAAAGTTTCTCGTCATTGGCTCCGACGTTAGTGGATTTCACCCATAACCAGATCGATTTTCTTTCGAATTCAATCTTATAAAAAAAAGAAGAGAAACTCCTTCAGCGCATAGGTTTAATTAGCGTATAACTCCGAACTTGAGTATGAGAATGTTACATATGTATATGTAATAAGTTTTTTTTTTTATTTAACAAACCGTCGATACGACAGAGATATTTATATGCTGGAAAAGTTACACCTACATATAATAAAATGGCGCTAGCTAGAATAATATACACACCTCTACATTATGCTCATCGCCATGTGAGCAGAAGTCTAGTTACCACCGTAATTTCGCTATCTACAACGCCTCTCAAACCGGAACACAATATTCTAAAATATGCTGTTGTCATAATGCTATTTAACTCTGATTTCTCTAACTAGTAGGTATGTACCACTGCAGCTCCTATATCTGCCGCCAAACAGTAGTGTGTAAACGTTATTGTGTTCCAGTTTGAAGGGTGTTGTAGCTAGTAAAATTTACTGGTGTAACATAATTTGACATCTTAGGTCTCGGTATGTCTGTGTATATTATAATAACTAGCGCCGCATTGTTATAAGCAGGCGTATGACTTACTATCAGTTAACATCTCGCTGGTTTCGCATATTCTAATAAAATAAATATAATAATTAAGTAAACATTAATAATAATAAAATAAATATTAGAATTAAGGTTTTTTTATTAATTAAGGAGCTATACGAGCGGGACTTCACCTGATGGTAAGTAATACGCCCGTCGATAACAACGTGGTGCTAGTTAGGATGGTATACACAGTACCACATTGCGCTCCTCGACTCGGACCCAAAATATCGAGTCAAATTACCCCAGTAATTACACTAGCTACAACACCCTTCAAACTGTAACACGGTAATGTTTGCACCCTACTGTTTAGAGGCAGCAATAAGCGCTGGGGTGGTACCTATCTAAACGATCTCCGGCAACAATGTCACCACCAGTATAACCACGAAGACGCTGCAGTAATTTTGATGTTATTTTGTTAAAGGATATTTCTTTTATTTTTATCATATAATTGATTGTATTTATAAAAACAATCTTAATATATTTCAAAAGCTTATTATAACTGTTTACGTATATATCATCATCAGTAGGTGCCCTCTTCAAACTGAAGTTTGGCGATCAGATTGAGAAAACCAATTCGATCCTCAGCTATCCTTTTTAACTGATGGTATTTAAACCCAGTCAGCTTTTTATATCATCAAACCATTTCTTCCGCTGTCTACCAGGTGTACGTTTTCCAGGAATTTTGCCACTCCCTTAGTATCAACCTACGATGTATATATACAAAATATAAATAGGTATAAAGAAAATCCTTTATATAAATTATTAATAATATAAATATATTATTTATGTAATATACTAGTGTTTAATGTTTCTTTTATAGTAGAAGAAAATTGAAAAACATTAAAGAAAGTGCATGTAACCCTTAATTGGTGTTTCGTGTTTTCACATGGCGTGATTGTTTCTCCATCGTATGGAATTAATGTTTATTACAAAATTTCCTATATTACTAACACTTATTATATATATATACTTATAGCAGCGATAAAACTGGACTACAGTAATATATAGAACAGTATTTTACTGTTACATTTCCAAAATAATATTTAGTGTAAAAATAAAATTTTGATTTTTAAATTTATAACATTCTAACTTTTATACGTTACAACATCATAAAAAAGTGTACGAAGAATGTTTTAAAATGTACTATTTTTAGTTACTTAATACATATAAAAGACTTTAAGGATAACTTTTTTTTTATTTTAATATGAAAGAAACTTAAAATATACGTACAAAGGCGCAAATAACTCTAATAAAGATCTCTCTCGGCTTAGAAAAAATAATTCTTTGCTTATTGCAAAGAAATTTTTTGCACTTGTTTAAGCCCTCTTTATTTCGTTTTTTTATATTATATAAAATTATTATGTTTTCTACTATTTCTATACAAGGTGGCGCAAAATTGACCTTTCGATGTTTTTTGGCTGTAATTTAAAAAAAAATATGAAAAACTTTGATTCTTCTTGTAGATTATTTTTATTTGGTCTTTTAATTTTTTTACATCAAGGCAAAGTTTATAGCATTTTCTGATAGGAGGATTACTTTTGCGCCACCCTATAGTATATTTGATTAAGAACAATACTATGTGATCATTAAACTCATCATGGTATCTCCGGAACTCTAAAGCCTAGAGACCTGAAATTTGATAAGAGTGTTTCTTTTATAAAGTATAAATAAGTTAATGGATTTTACAAAATTCTGTCCTCCAAAGAAAGTTGCAGCGGTGTTGTTCCAGTCATCAAAGAGGACGAGGAATGGCTGGTTTGTTAAAAAATTAAAATGTTAACTGTTAGAGCAAGTTAACTTGCTGCCATATTTATTATTTGATACATCTCAAATAAAAAAAACACTTGTTAAGAAGGAAACATAACTTATATGTGATGTATTGTTTAATGTAGCCGTTATAAAAAGTGTGTTTTAGTTGTATTCTTTTTTTCCAACATTTAAAACACCGTTTCCATCAAAAAGAAACCATAGATTACAAAATTATTTACGTATATTTATGTGCGTCGACTTTAATAAAGCCTACTCATTATTTTGCTGACTGACATCTCGCCAAACGGATTTACAGTTCCCCCATCAGACAAACGTCTTACCCAGCTCGCCGGCATTGCATTCATAGTTAATAAGGGCCTAAATATACGTAACGAGAATCCGTATTTATGTTTACTATAGATTTTATTATTTTTTTTATAAGAAAAAGCGAATACACAATCGAGATGTTCACTGTAGTATCAGCAAGCGATACTCTCTCCAATAACAATGTAGTACTAGTTATGATGACATACAAAGCACGATATTATACTAGCTCATATTTCTGCCGCACCCCTTTTTCTAAGGTACCACAGTAATTTCACTAGCTATAATGCTCTTATATCTCGAAGAGACAAGCGCACTGTGGTGTAGTGTATATCTTCCTAACACTACGTTCGTCTCAACTCTTCATCAAACAGAATAAAAGCTACAACTATCTCCGAACCGGTACACAGTTATGAACAATAATTTTTAGCAGACATTGGCACTGCGGTGGTATCTACCTGGACGTTATCCTGTAACAGAAACTTTCAACCAGTAACAATTTCCTAATTACATCTATAACATAGAGTAACAATTGAAAGCTCCGTTTTCAAGCATTTTTTTTTTTGTACGATCTAAGACAATATATCTTAGAACAATTTAAATCCTTACAGAATGGAGGTTACGGTATTTATCAAGCTAAAATGTGCTGGTAAAATATGGGCAGTGTAAAATATCCTTGGATGTATTAATTACGGTAATGTGCCTCTTCATATTTTGGTGTCTCTTGCGGCTTCTTCACAGACGCGTCTACTGATGGCTTTACCGAGATAATTGGAAAACGGTTCATTCTAGCGATAGCTCCCTTGACAGCCAACACTAATACCGTGTGAAAGGATTTTGTTTTTTTTATTTAACGAAATCAGGAAACGAGCAGGATGTTCACCTGATGGGAAGTAATACGCCTGTCCATAACAACGTCGCGCTAGTTAGGGTGATACACACAGCATCACTTTGCGCTTGTCGCCTTAAGACATAGTATGTTAAGCTCATTATTAGGTAATTTCACTAGCTACAACTCCATTCCGGAACACAGTAATATTTGCACAATACTGTCTGGCGGCAGAATTAAGAGCTGCGGTGGTATCTTCTTACCATCAGTAAATTTTTTATTCACTTTCAACCGACGATGAGAAACAACACAAATAAGAATAATTTTAACAGAGAAAATCTTTAGGCAATACCACTGACTCGGAATCCTATTATTATTTAGAAGACTTCAAAACACAATTATCTCATTCTAATTGGTAGTTCGGAATGTGAACAATAATTATAAGGTTGTAGGCACTCCATGATAATTATAATTGAGAGGCATCTGTCTCACCTCAGTCTTCTCGTACTCATGGGTCCTACAAAACATTCTAAACATAAAATTATGTTTTATTAATCAAATTAGTAAGTTTGTTCAATATAAAAAAAATAATTTTCGCTCTGTTTGAAATAAAGAATTACTACTCTACTACTTTCTCCATTATTTTAATAGAAATATATCTTAACCTCTCCCCGCCTATAAGTGGAGTGGTAGAGAATGTCCATAGGCACTAGGGCCGCCTTTCGTTGCCAAATTTTAGATGTAATAATAACGATATCAAATAAATAAATAAATCATAAATAACTGAACATATATTCAGATGGTCACGAACTGTTGGTAGGTCTCTGTTGCCGAAGACCGTCTAGGCGGGTACCACCGCAGCGTCTACTTTTGCCGGCAAACAATAGCGTGCAAACATCACTGTGTTCCGGTTTGAAGAGTGCTGCAGCTAATATAATTACTGGGGTAACGATACTCAACATCTTATGTCTCAGGGCGGCGAGCGCAGTGTGGTGCAGTGTCTACCATTCTAGCTAGCACCGCGTTGTATGACTTACTATCAGATGAACATCCCGCTCCTCTCGCCGCTTAATGAAATAAAAAAAAACTCAGTTACTAGTGTGGTCCATGGTCAAGAAATTTATACAGTCGAATGCTATGGATTACTTAAGCGGCCGCCGTTATATAAATCTACTCAGAAAGTTAATATACATTTAAAGCTCGTTTAAGTACGTAAGCACCAAATATAAGTATAGGGTGGCGCAAAAGTAATCCTCCTATTAGAAAATGCTATAAATTTTGCCTTGATGTAAAAAAATTAAAAGACCAAGTAAAAATAATACACAAGAATAATCAAAGTTTTTTATATTTTTTTTTTAAATTACAGCCAAAAAACATCGAAAGGTTATTTTTGCGCCACCTTGTATTAATTTAATTATTTTACATCAAGGCAAAATTTATAGCATTTTCTGATAGGAGGATTACTTTTGCGCCACCCTATATATATAATTCTATTTCAGTTCATATGACGATCTTTGCCTTTTATATATCTTTGATCATACGTACGAATCGAATTCCCGTTAACAACTCGCAATTAAGCTAATGCTGGTGCTAGGAGATGTTTTACGATAATAGTCCAGTAGTGGATACGAAACCGCGATATTGGCTAATCCTAAAACATTGGCTTTTCGTACATTAATGAATAAAAGACCAGATCATTCTATATAAACAAGATTGAAGCTGATGAATAAAATGTTAATGTTTTGTGTTATACTATTGAGAGAGAGATTTATTTATACTTAAATTTCATCATCTACCGATAGTTTTCCACAGCTAGACATTGGCCTCTTCCAAAGATTCCCACATCGATCGGGTAGGGGTTTATATGTGGGAATTTGGGCCACTGCCTACAACGCTGGCTCAATGCGAGATGCCGGTAGCCAGAGCCTTGTGTGTTGGTTAACAGGATGCACCACGAGCAGGCGAGGTTGGCTGGGATCCCGTCAGTTTTTGTGTAGGTACCCTTACACCCTTATTCTGACTACTGACGTTAGTGCGCATGGTGAGTATAAACTGTGATAAGAATATGAATAATACTAAAGTAATGAGTTTCTCAATATCACCATCACCACCGTCACCATTTTTTTGACCTCAATGTTGAAAATAGCAAAAATTTTGGATAAATGAAAAGAGGTATTAATATTAATATTTAACATTATGCAATTTTCCGGATCAACGACTCAAATATGAATCGTGTCCGTTGGTTTCCGGGTGAGCAGTGAACCATTGGAGCTTACTTTTAATTATTATATTGTTAGTGATCCCGGAAGTCATGTTAGCGGAATTACCTTAATTAAACGAATCCATGTTTGTTAATCGTTTTGATTCTTAGTTTTGATATTTAAATTATCACTTATATAATATTATTCTATTAAGTAACTTTTTTGTTATAAATGTGTTTTTTTTTTATTTAAGCTACTTAAGAAGTATATTGAATCCATCGTACGTTTTACACATTTTTCTCTTCCCCCTTTTGATATGTCCCGGGATTTATTTTTCTTATCCCGGGATTTATTTACGTCACTTATATATTTAGTTGCTGTTCTCCACCCAAGCTTTACTGGTCATAATAGATAATTATATTTGAAATTTAGTCTTGAAATAAGTCAGAAATATTCTCTTCCGGCGGCTACCCGCTGACCCACAGGCCCCTTTCCCTTTATTAACACCTCCGCAACTGTCTTAAGGGAGAGAACTTTGTAAAAATCATTCTTTACTGACCTCTAAATGGCAGGAGCAATATCTCTACCAAATTTTCAGTGTTTATTTACGACTAAGAGACGAAATAAATTAAACATTGGTACTAAATAAATTTACTAAAGAGATCAGATCTTAGGCGAACATAAGCGTTGGTTCCGCTGGCACGTTTTGGATTATCAACTTTAAATCCTAAAATTTTTTTCCCTAATTTCGTCGTTTTATATATTAAAGACCAGCGGAACATAAATATTCGTTAACCGTTTAAAAATTTTATATCATCATCATTACTTATTTCAGTGACACCTATTTCAGTGACTATCTTTGTTTCTAAAGTATGAAATGAAATCAAAAAGAATGATCACAGTAAATGTAATATTATCAAATTTTATGATAATTAGTCTCTTGTGTTAGAGCAGAAAAGCTTAGATCTTTCCTCTAATAATTCTGAATACAGTACAGTTAAGCGATAACGCAAACAAATGTACGTTGAATAAGGGAAAGCTACGAAATGTTAATGAAAACGTCGTGAGTAACAAATGCGTATACACTGCAGTTTCGAGCTCTCCTTTTGTTCCTACATTTGACTAGCTGGACCCGGCAAGCTTTATCTCAAGAATCTCTTCTCCTATATATAGGTAGAAACATGCTAATCTAAAAAAAAAATGTTTATTAATCACTTTACTTTATTGAACATTTTTTTGTTAATATTAAAATTAAAAATCTCAGTGCCGAAGTAAGAGCGGAAGTGTACTTCTGTAGATCAAAGTAAGTTCCAAGCAATTTAATTACAGGTCAATGCTTTGCGTAATTGAATCGAATTTTTCCTTTAAATAATTATTACGTACTAAACCTAAAATACTAATTTTACTGAGATTAACTTGTTTAAAATTTTTAAAATTTTTTTAATAAAATTTTTATGCGTTGATATATTTCATATCCTATCCTTACCAGTACTTCAGCTTCTCGATTCGTCGATCAAAAAAAAATATTATGTTTTAAAAAGGTAAGTACAACCACAGATGTTATTTCTGTTACAAAAGGGTAGTGTGCAAACGTTACTGTCTTCCGATTTGAAGGGCGTTGTAGTTAGAGAAATTGGTAGAGTAATGAAAAATTAAGAATTAAAAAAATCTCATGCCTCAAAGCGATGAGCATAATGAGGAGCATTTTAACCAGCGCTACGTTATTGGGGGCAGGAGTATGATGACCGCACTTCAGTCTCGAGTTATTAAGAATAGGACTAACGTAATCCCTGTCTGTTGTAGCAGCTGATTAAAAGGATTTTCGGTTTCGTGTCTCGAAGATAGTGCTTGTAGGACTACAAGTACGAGTTCGTCTCGTGCTTGTAGCGAATTCCGAAAAGGGGCGACCCTCCCTCGGACGCGGTTTTAGGCATTGTGCAGAGAGGCCCCGATGCGTTCCGTGGGAGAACCCGGGGCCGCAACGCGCTAAGGATCACCACCGAAGGGGTTTTAGGGGGGAAAAATCCCACATAACCTAGTCTTTCCTCCAAAAGAACCGCATCATTTTAAAAGATTACCTACCACCCGTTCCCCCGATAAAAAAATCATATCATTACCATCAGGTGAACGGCTCGCTCGACCCCTAGCTGCATCGCATAAAAACAAGAAAGATTAATAGTGTGTTTCTTTGTGTACTCTGTACCAGTTGTTACCAGAGGCGTGCTTCTGAAATATAATTTATTTTAACTTATATTATTTTACTATACTATATATTATTTTAACCTTAAGAATGATTTTATAAATTTTGAAACGATTGAAGTTATAAACAATGAAAAACTTATATGACTTTAACTTATAACTTGTATGGACTTTAATGAGACAATGTTGATCAAAATATGCTTTCTAATAAAATGAAGAAAAAGAAGATATTCAAAGCAATTAATTTGAACAGTCTTATAATGATGCTGTGCTGTCTCTCTTCTAGAACGGTGTCTAAATAAATTTTGCTCTATTGTAGCTGTCTATAATAGAGCGAAATTTATTTACTATACCTACAACAGAAGTACAAGATCTATATCTATCAACTATAATTGACAATAACTTCACTAATTTTCTTTCACTGACAAACGAGCAACTGAACGATTATGACAAGCTTATTACTCCACAAAGCACAGACTTGTACTTCTGCTGAATATATAACCCCTGCAGAAAATGGAATAATGGATAAAACATTAATACCAGCATCGACGAGTATACCTATACATCCTAAAATGCTTTATCTTCCTACGGATCAAGATCACGATTTTCTTCCGAAAGTTGACGAAAAATTTCATCTATTCATAAGGATCTATTCTATATCTATCTTATTATCACTATTTCTCTTAACATGGAGAACGAACTGAATAAATATGATATAAATATTACTGAAAATGTTTCTTTCTCAAATTAGTCTCACGAGTATTGTATATAATTATCACTATCAGCCGATAGATGTCTTCTGGTGGACATAGCTCTACCAGCGATTCCCACATCGATCGAACAGGGATTTATATGGGGAGACTTTAATTCACTGATTGAGTATAATACGAGTATAATTAGCAGCAAATTAGCAATATAACCAACCTTAAAATTTTATTTTTTAAGTCTGCATAAAAAGTTGTGCTGCTTGAACATTACGAGCTAGTGTATCACTTACCAGCAAGTTAACATTATCATTATCAGCCGGTAGACAGTTACTACTGGACATAGAACTTCCCCAGAGATCTCCCCGTCGATCTGTCTTGCGCTGCTCTAATTTCGGCGCCTTGCCAACGTCCGTCACATTCAGCTTGACTTCCGGTACCGTCAGGCACTAGCGGCCGTCGTTTATAAAGCTTCATATAGAGGGGATTCGAGCCATTGCTCACAATGCTGGCCCAATGCGGGTTGATGGAAGCAAGAGCTTTGTTTGTTGATTAGCAGGGTGCACCACGAGCAGGTGAGGTTGGCTTGAGTCCAGTGAGTTGTTGTGCGGGGACCCCTTACCCCCGTAACGTAATGCTCGTTTCATTACATCGTTTTTAATAATTTTGTTCATTTATAACTCTCATTCATTATTTTTTAAAGAGCGTACTATAACTAGAGGATTAATGAAACTATTAACAGTTGACGTTTTCAGTCTCTAGGTGACATACAATGTAGTGGTGAACATTTCTGAGTAACGTTTTTATGGGCAGACAACTGAGACGATGTCTTTGTCTAATTAATTAAATCGAAACAATGTTATTTTACGTCTTATCTGAACGCGGTAGAGATGTACGAATTAGGAAGCTTACTGCTAGGAAAATACTTTTACAGAGTGCTTTTATAAAAATCTTTTAAAGCAATGAAATTCTAACTATTAGTACAAATTTGACTTTTTCTATTAATAGAGACAATATAAAACTGGCTTTGTATTTGAATACATATCTTATTACATGTATAATATATATCAAACTTCAATGCATATACTACTTTAAAATCAATTATTAATTAATAAAAAGAAAAGCAGAAAAAAAGGAAAAATTTATAGATAAAGACCTTATTATTATTATTATATTATATTATATATCCTTATAATAATATTTAATTATTATAAGGATATATATATATTTAATACTTATAAAAAATACTTATACTAAAATACTTATAAAAATAATTATATATTATATATCCTTATTTTACAACATAGATAGAAGCATGATGATGATGCAGAACACAGATAGAGGCATGATAATTTTTTTAATCAATTAAGTGATGAGATGAGCAGGTCGTTCACCGCGATGATAAGTGATACGCCTGCCAACGTGGCTCTAGTTAGGGTGACATACTGCACCACACCGCGCTTGTCGCCCGAGACGTAAGAAATTGAGTCTTATTACCCCAGTAATTACACCCTTCAAATCAGAACACGGTAATGTTTGCATACGACTGTTCGGCAATAGAAATAGAAGCTGCGATTGTACCTATTTAGAAGTTCATCGGTAGCAGAAACCTACCACCAGTGAATTAATCAAATAACCCTTCAGTTTTTAACAATCCTTTCTTTAAAATGTTTTTTTTTCTAATCTAATTGAACCTATTTCAGATGTTGCTTTTGAATTAACTTTAGGCTATCTATGTAACATGTAATACCCTTTAACCAAAAAACTATAACGGAATATATGAAGTATATAACATGGTATTGAATACGTTACGTCATTATACCAGAGGGGTGAGCCACGTGAATGGATTTCTATTTAATAATAGGCCTATGTCGAGCAGTGGACGTCTATCGGCTGATGATGATAATGATGAAGAGAACGGTAAAGATATTATATAGTAGAATTAAATATTTTGTACGCTTCAAGTTATATTTACGTAAGACCTACCACGTACTGGTGATAGGTCTCTATTGCCGGAAGTAGGTTGGTCCCTACCTAGACAGTGTGCCACGGTCCCACTGCGGTGTTCTGCAGTGCCTTATTTCTGCCGCCAAACAGTACTGTGTTCTAGTTTGAAGGGCGCTGTAGCTAGTATAATTACTAATGTAATAAGACTCAACATCGTATGTCACATGGCAACGAGCGCAGTGTATACCATTCTAACTATGGCCACGTTAATGTGGGCAGTATCAATTACCATCACGTAAGCGTCCCACTCGTCTCGTCTCTTAATGGAATAAAAATACAGTATATTGGATAAACGGAAAACAGTTTTAAGAAAAATTTACACGGACAGGTTTCCAAACTGCACTCCACTTTACCATTAAGTGCCTTGCTAACGAAGCTGTTAACTAAAAACACCAGCATTGCAGTAATGATATATTAAATTAATGCCTACGTAAAATTATTTTTCTTTGAATTTCTGTAAATATTTTATTAGCAGAAAATTTACAGTAGAAAATTGAAATGCGTTAAAAATACATATAATGTGAATTAGCTGTTTCGCCACCCGAAGTAGATTTCGAATTTGTCTGAAATATTTCTTGAGAGAAAAGCAACCGCAAAGAAACCTACCTGGCCTGCCCAAGTAGTAGGGCCGGCCTGAGATAGCCACTCCAAGTGAACTCAATCAGCTCACCTCGGATGTGTGCCGGTGGGTCGTAGGGGCAGACTCGCACTGCTCTTCGCAAACGTGGTGGAATTGCGGAAGGAAAGGAGTGTCAGTATTGCAGTCCATCGCTCTCTCTACCCTCCGCTACTAAGCGGTGCTGCACCGCTAATGCGATGACGGTGAGACTGCAGGGGAAGAGGAGTGTCGGTATTGCGTTTCGCCGCTCTCCTTATCCTCGATTGGGGTGGATCCGATGCTCTGGTGACGGTAAGAGGTCGAGAAGAAGAGGGTGCCCTGTATGTAGCCGGCGCTAGCGAGGTAGTGGAAGTGTGCGAAACCGTTCACGTGACCCTGCCGCAAAGCAACGAAGTTGTAACATCATGGGGATTTTAGTCGGTGCAAGTCCGACATAACCTGTCTTTGACCTCTCGAAGGCAGGAATGCGAATATTATAAACCACTTCTATATTATTATTAAATAAATATTTTTTTATCCTAGTAATATAATAATACGTATTTAAACAATAAAATATTAGAGCTTTATATATTAGATCTGTATAAATTATTAAGAGAAGTAAGATAACAGTTAATAATGGTAATTAATAAAGAGAATAAAGGTCGGTATTTCTAAATTGTAGATTTTTTTATGTATATTCAATTATGCGGCGAAATGAACAGGACGTGCGCCAGATGGTAAATTATACGCCTGCTCATAACAACTTGGCGCTAGCTAGGATGATATATACTGCACCACATTGTCTTCGTCGCCTCAGCCACAAGATCTCGAGGAAAGTTTCGTTACACCAGTAATTACACTCTGTATAGATTGAATTTTTTTTATTTTTTCCTATAAACTTTACAAATGAACTGCAAAATACTTCTGACAAAAAATAAGTTCAGATAAGTTTGTAGAAAACTTTGTTAGCTTATATAATCTAATTTATTATCAATTCTCTTACTTAAATACTGCCTCGATCTTTAAATTCGATCTAGTTTTTTAAAAACCTAGTATTTATTAAATATACAGTTAATTATAGTATTAAACTCTTACCCAGAAACTGTCTAAAATTATTTGTAATGTAAAATGCAGCCTCTAAGAACAATCGTTCAGCAATTAATTACAAACGTTCTTTATATAGGAAAAGGTTGAATCATTTGGACCTCACTGGCTTTTACTGGAATAACTTTTAGCACTAAAATTCAATGGCGCCCCCATTTATCTAAAAGCAAGCAGGATTAGCTCCGCACGTCTGCTGGAAGACAGATTAGAAGTCTGATCAATGTTGAACCTGCTAGAGTGATTTATTGAGTTGATTTCCATTGCTTATTATCATATCAATTGTATTCATTCATAATCTATTGCAATGGGAACAAGCACAGGACGCTCTACTTTTTCTTTTGCTATGAAGCGACAAGACGACCAGGACGACTATGGCAAATGCCGCCCATAACTACGTGGCGCTAGTTAGGACAATGTACACTACACCATATTATGCTCGTCGCATTGAGACAGGATGTTAAGTCTCATTACCCCAGTAATTTCACTAGCTATAGCTTCCTTCAATAAGGAACAAAGTGATATTTGTACACTAATGTTTGTCGGCAGAAATACGGAGTAGAAGAAGAAACTACGATGGAACCAGTTAAAACAGAAAAAAATTTCACAGATAAGAGGAAATTAGATTTATTAAATGTTGAAGAAATAGTTATAATAACAGTAGACCCAAGGGACATTTTAAGCAATCGACTGAAGTCTTGTGGGGATTAGTATTGGGTAAAAAATTATAAACAAGTGAAAAAAACTCTTCTCAAGTTTCTCTAATAGCAGTCATATGCTGAACATAGCCTAAGTTATAGAAGTAATTGCTGTACTCATTTTAATTAGCGGACAGGTTGGCAATCTTTGAATACTAAGTTATTCTGTCTTTGTCGCCTTTAAAGACACGCCGATGATACAGCGCCGGTGAGGATATTGGATATTCAAATTATGTTTTTTTGGGTATTATTATCATATTATTATTCAATTGATTGTATTTTCACTTAACGACGATGAACAAGACTTTTATAATGATAATAACGAGATTACTACGAATGTGGCTATAACAGAACATGACTCTTGTCTGCGATAAAGATTTTTTAAATAGAAAAAAAAATTATAATTAGGTAATTCAACAAACTGTTCGCTGGATTACATATTTAATAATATATATAAATAATTATTAACGCCCGATATGTTTCTTATATGCGTAAGTAAATAACGCTCGAATAATTTGTATGGTGATAATGTTTGCCACAAAGGCGGACCGAAACATATAAATACAAAATTGAAGCCTTAACCTTAGACCAACCAGCTCATGTATTACTGTGAATTCAATGTGATAACAATACGCACAATTAATAACAATACGCAGCTTTGTCCAGCGGCGTCGGCTTAAGAACCCTTCCATGTCCAGAAACGCTGTGATTCAACCTTTACATATATTATTAAACTCAATCTGTAACGAGAGATCTATATACTTATCAAACTCTTAAAAGGAAGACTATGGGGAAGATTTCAGTGGCAAAAGAAGTGTCAAGAATGTTTTACATCGGCTTAACCTCAATTAAAACTTCATTAAATTTCCAACAGACTTTAATAGTAGAATCACTGTTATTTCAGTTTTTTTATTATACTAAACAACGAGACGAGCGAGTCGTTCACCTGATAGTAAGTAATACGTCTGCCCATAAAAACCTGACGCCATTTAGAATGATATATATCATAACTGGAAAGAAATGGTGGCCATGGTGGCCAAGGTAACGCACCATAGTCACGTCCCTCAGTCATGAGGTTACGACAAAGAAGAAGATACCATAACACATTGTGCTTTAAGACATTGGAGGATTATTCTCGTTAACCCAGTAATTACAGTACATTCAAACCAGAACACAGTAATAAACATTATTGTTTGGCTGTGGAAATAAGCGCAGTTTTGGAGACTGCTTAGACGGCCTTCGATAACAGAAATATACCATCAGTAATTTAAATGATTAACTGGTGGTATGTCTCTGTTGCCGGAGACCGTCTAAGTAAGTATCACCGCAGCTCCTATTTCTGCTACCAAACAGTAATGTTCAAACATTACTGTTTTCGGCTTGAACGGAGTTGTAGCTAATGAAATTACTTGGGTAACGAGAATTAACGTCTTATGTCTAAAGACGACCTGTGCAATCCACGTTATTATGGGCGGTCGTATTACTTACCATCAGGTGACCGTCCCGCTCGTCACGAATGAATAAAGACTGTTGAAGCTCATAAAATTACTATTGGAAGAGTTAATACCAAAACAATACGATGTTTTCTCTTAAACAAATAATATCTTCATGAAATCATTACATTTCTACGTTTATTTGCTTCCTTATAAGAAAACCAAGACAAAATTAATCTATTTTAAGTAACAAATTGTGAACAGCGTCATAACGAGAAATAATTGTACGATGGAAGTTCTTTTACTTTTATAGTCTAATTATAACAAAAGAACTTCCGCTAAAACTGTTCATAAGCACAAGCATAAACTTACCTTTTTACAACTTCAGGGTGTTATAATTATAATGAGAAATTAATGAAATACACATTTTTTCGCCTTGATTGCGTTTTTTTCGGCTTCATAATATTTAATAATTTTCTTCCTCCCTCATATCACATAGTAAACTAGTTATTCCCTAGCTTCTTTGCTGGCCGTAATATAAAATTAGATTTGAAATTTGTCTGAAATATTTCTTGAGAGTAGCCGCAACCGCAAATAACTCTTTATAGCGACCGTTACTATAGCGACCGCATAAATAATATGAAAAAAAAAGTGTTTATAGTAGTTAATTATAAATAAAATGATGAAGGGTCTATGAACTTCAAAAAATAACTAGCCTATGACCATAAATCATTCCGCGTCGAATGGTCATATCCCCATGTCCGTACGTTCACTAGTTTTCACGTGATGGGTATGGGTGAGCAAAAGAAACCTATTTTCATTATATATATATATATATATATATATATCATATTCATAGGATCATCATCAGCCGATAGACATCTACTACTGGCTATAGACCTCCCCCAAAGATTTCCTAATCGATTGAGTAGGGATTCATATGGGAGGATTTGGGCCATTTCTCACACGCTGGTCCAATGCGGGTTGGTGGATGGTATTCATAAGTGTAGGATTATAATCAAATTCTTTACCGTCCACATTATTTCAATAAGCCAAATATTTAGTACGTAACTCGTTAGCCACCGAAGTATCTCATCAAAATGCGGTCCTAAATAAACTTGTGTCCCAAAACATATTGTATTATATTACAAACATTGATTGCTTAGGCGTAGTGCTTAAAGTTTTAATTAAGACAGAATAATTTATTGCATAATCTATCAAACAGACATTCACAGTACTTTGCTGGTTTTGGAACAGCTACTTGGTCATCGAATTTATCTGGAAATTGGGTAGGAGTGATTGTACACAATAATAAGGTGTTAGCTTAAGGCAAAAAGCTTATAGAAAATAATATTTTTTTAACAGTGGTAGGTCTCTGTTGCCTGAGACCCTGTTCCTATAGGTACCGCAGCTCCTATTCCTTCTGCCAAACATTAGTGTGCGAACATTACTGTGTTACGTTTTAAAGGGTGTTGCAGCTGGTGTAATTACTGGGGTAACGAGACTCAACTTCTTGTCTCAGATGAAAAGCTGAATATAGTGCTGTGTATAAAAACCTAACCATCGCCACGTTGTTATGAGCAGACGTATCACTTACCATTAGGTGAAAGTCCCGTTCGTCTCTTCGCCTAATAAAATAAAAGAAAATGGCGTTAATCAATAAACATAATTTAAACAAACAGCCTTTATAATATATTGTAGTAATGCGAATCAAAAAATAAAAAAAACGCAGGCAATGAGCCCGCATTTATGATAAGCAACAACTACATGTTGATTTCTTTCACCTGCTTTCAAACTAGCATAATACACGCAAAGTACACTAAAATACTAAACATTAAACACTTTTATTATTGATGTATACTACGGTTTATTTTATTTAAATACATCATCATCATCATCACCAACCGATAGGAGTACACTGCTGATCTTTACGTTTGTAGGAGTTCATATCGAGGAATTTGGGCCATTTCTCACCACGCTGCCCTAATGCGGGTTGGAGGGAGCCAGAGCCTTAGTTGTTGATTAGCAGGGTACACCAAGGGTATGTGAGGTTGGCTTGGGTCTTGTGAGTTGTGCGGGAACTGTTACATACATATAACATAATATAATTAAAGGTTAATTGATGGTAGCATAACTATTTGGCATGTTGTAACTTTACGAATAAAATATTAGTTTAAATTGTTTAAGTACATTATTACCATAATGGCTAATTATAAAGATATATAAAAATTTTGTTTATTTTTTTATTAATAATTAGTATTATAATACTCTGTTTTTTCTTGAAGTACTACATTTAGAAAATGAAACATTTTTGCTTTGCGCTGTATTATTCATACAAGCAAAATGAGTTTGAGTAGTCATATTTTCACATTTTGCATTATACACAATTGCGTATTCTCTTGTTAGTATTTGTTCTATATAATGTACTGTTAAATTAAAAAGGTTCATTAAGCAAATATTTCATTAATTATTGTTTTCAGTGCATGGCGCAGTCGAAGATAATAAATTTAGTGATCGAAACGGAAGGCACTTGCCGATGTTACTACGATATTTTCGAGGATTAAATAGTGGTCAGTATTATGCCCAACAATTTCAACCCTTTTACATTTTGCCCTCCGTATTAGTGTTACCTTCAATCAATCAACATCAAAATGTTATCTTTCAAGAAAGTGCGGGGCAGGAGAATTATCAAGAAATCAGCAAGAGTTTAAGACTGAAATCACATTCAAAATTGATTTCCAGAGCTAATAGCATTGATATAAATGAGATAATTAATTTTGATCAAAGTATATCTTCTAATAATTCAAATGAAGAAAACGAAGATATTCAAAACAATAAATTGGTACAGTTTAATAATGACACTGCCACTCTTCTAAATATGGCTATAACAGAGAAAGATTTGTTTACTGTACCTACAACAGAAGTAAAGGATCTACAGCCATCAACTAGGACTGAAGATAAGTTCACTAATTTTCTTTCACTGACAAACGAGCAACTGAACGATTATGATAAGATTGATACTTTACAAAGCACGGCTTTGCAAGAAGATAGCGTTAAAAAGTATTGTACTTCTTCTGGAGATATAAGTCCTACAGAAAATGAAAAAACAGTTGACCAAATCATACCAGCATCGACGAGTAGACCTATATATCTTCAAACGCTTTATCTTCCTACCGATCAAGGTCATGATTTCCTTCCGAAACTTGACGAAAAATATCGTCAATTTTACACAGAAAAGGACGATTCATTAACGACAAAAGGATTTAAACCGCTTGCAGGTTTGTATTATGATGGTTTTTTGCACAGACCGTTAATAAAGGTAAATGGATTCAAGCCAATTTGAAGAAAGACTAAATGAATTGACTTCCTTTGTACTTTGAGAAAAAATATTAAAGGCAAATTAAATTTAATATAAGTTATTTTCTATTTTGAATAGTACTGAATTATTTTGGTTAATTCACCATTTTTGGTTTACAATTTAAGAAAATAAACCGTAATTTAATTATTCACATATAATATTATCCTGTTGTTTTATTACAAAATTTTTTTAATGTTTTTATTATATATGTCGGAGAAACGACCCCAAGAATATTTTTAAAACGATGTTTGTAGGGCTAACACCAATAAAATAAATAAAAGCGTGATTAAATAAATAAATAATAATTAATTTAGTCATTTTACAATTTCTTTTTTGTTTAAACAAAAAAACTACCAATAACAATTTATAGGCGAAATTGTTTTATAACATGCATTGTTGTATATACATGATTTATGTATTCGTTGGAGTTTAAATATTTTCAATGACTTTTAATAAATACTGTTAATTTTTTAAACTTTCTATAAGGGTATTTATTTGAGTAATGTAATTTTAAGAAATGACACCAAAAATGTATAACTACATAACAAAATCACACAAATAGTAACAAGCAAGCAAGCATAATAACAAGCAAGGGAGTACTTACATAACCAGGATTAGTATTCAGGTGAAGACATTCTAGACATTAACCTTTAAAAAGGGGTCAATGCGTGAAAGTTTTGTCCCCTGATATATAATTCTGGACGTGGACTAGTTAGAGGGATCTGTTCCAGAAGAGCTCTCACTTTGAATGTAAATGTCGGTCTTAATTGCTTTGTTGTCATCTACTTTTAACCGTCGTAATCTGCTATTAACAGCTTCATTTTATTTATATCTAGATTTATATTTTGACATAACTTGTCTTTTTTTTTAAATAAATATATTGTAAATGATTTGTAATAACTGCTCTTCTTAAATAAATAACGTTGAGAAAATATTAAAAAAGATACATAAATAAATAACTCCAATATTGTTTTTAAAAACTTTGCCTTCAATATATGTATATATACATTTAAATGTATATACATATATATAGATACGTAAATAACAATTTTCACTTTTAACCTAGGACTACGTTAATTCTAATTAATTCCCGTCGCTACGAGCCTGAAACCGTGAAGATTAAATACAGGAATAAAGTCAGATTAAGGATCGTATGTACAATATCACAACGTAAAACTTCCCTTATTCAGGGTGGTATTAGCGAAATTACTATTTTATTATGTATAATGCCTAATATAAAATTCAATTTCCCAACAACGAGATAACAATAATAGAACGTTACATTTATTCGTAACACAACAAAGTTTAAATATTATAAAAACTATTAATTTATTTTGATTACCCGTTTATAAACTAAAATATATGTGTATGTATAAATATATTTATATATTTGAATATATCAAGAATAACCCGAAATATCATAAATTTCCTCAGTATCGACTTATAATTTTTTTTACCATATTTTATACAGAAAAAGATAACTATCTTATATGTTATACAGCTTATTTAATCTACAAAGCACGTAGGCAATTCGATCAGCTAATTGCTCAGTCTACCTTCATATCCACCATTTTGGGGTTTCCACACAAAGCCTTATTGACCTGCGGGATACACGACTAGATTCTATACGTGGAATGAGTCGAGAGACTTGTAAATGTAATCGTTTGAGAATGAAATTACTATCACCAATAATCTATTAAGGAAGAAGAATAAAGGACATTTGAATAATGAAAATTAAATAAAACTTATATTCAATTTGTTGTACTTTTTTAGGTTATGCTCAAATAATTTGCATATCTGCAGGATAGTGTTTACGATCTCGCACAAGCACCGTGACGTCACCATGATCAATATATTAAGAGCAAAATACTGAATAAACGGCTCCAATTTAATTAAAGTATTAAATATCTCGTAATTGTATCCAGGGTCATATCAGAATCCTCATAAGCCACTGTTCGTGTTGTTACAGTAATAAACATTGAAGATAAATATTAATGTGGTTAAACTTTTCCTGTAAACTCTCTCCAGTCTAATTTTGCGCACCTCAGTTTCATCTGATGTATATTTATATTCATAAATGGCTATGTTGTTACGGAAGTATGTAATTAATGAGAATATATAGACATTTTTCTGGATTTAAGATTAATATGGTGAGAAAAAATTAATATAGTAATGTTAAAAATCCGCATAGAAAACTGGTGCGCTGTTGTTCATTTATTATAACGGTAAGCTTTTGTTATCATTGTAAAGGAAATGTTTTGTCCTGCAGTCATACGAAAAAATAATCACAAAATCTGGGTCGTTCGAAGAATGCCCCCTTTTCACTGGTTTTATATTTACTTAGCGATAAGCGAGCTTTGTTTCACAAAAGTCGGCACAATTTCTGATACTGAATTGTCAAAAAGAGTAAAAACTAATTAGTCTTCTTTATATAGTTTCTTTGAATTTAACAATTTGTTAGTTATTAATTTAAATATTTTATTATTGGAGATTACATAGATTTCACTTTTGTGCAAATATTATAAACAAAATTGTTTATTTTTTTAAACTTATCTTATTTAGGAAAGTTAGTAAGTTATCTGACTATTTTAGCCCGCCAATAACCTGTGATTCTTTTAAATATAGGAGTAAGGGTTTCATTCTCTGCTATAAATGCAATATCGCTACGCTAGTATGAATTATATTATATTTTATAAAAATAACCCGTATATCTACTACATATAAACACAAGCTCAAAACTCATATATCTATTTATTTATCCTTTATTGTACACCAGTTACAAGATATAAAATACATTATATATATACATAAATGTACAATGGGTGGTTATATTGCTTAAAAATCAATTTCTTCCATACAACCCATTAGAAAGGAAGACGTAAACTAATAGCAAAGAAAAGATATTGGTGCGCTAAATAATTAAAAACTACATCACTTGATGACAGATGCAAGCAATAGCATAATTAGACAGAATTTATAATTTAAACTTTATGACAGTAGTTACTAAAGTGTCTTTTGAAAGAAAATAGGCATTTGGCGATACGAATATGGTTCGGTAAAAAGTTCCATAAGTAAACCGCCGCAATGGTGAAGGAGTTTTGGCCACCTTGAGGCACGCCAGCATCGGTGTTTAACCAAGTGGAGAAATAATTCTGCACTCTGACGCTCTGTTGACGGCCAAACAAATAACTATGAAACTAGTCAATAACAACCGGAGATATGTTAATAGTGAGCAGAATACTTAACATTATATCAAAGTCGACAGTGTTAAAGGCATTACTAAAATCACGCAACGTAAGTACTGTTTCATTTTTGATTTTCCATTCCATGACGAATGTCGTCGGTGATTTTCAGTATTGCAGTGGTAGTACTATGGCCAGGACGAAAACTGGATTGTAAGGGATTGAAGAGATTGTTTTTTAAGAGCTATGGACTAAGTTGGATAGATAGTAAACTTTCAAGAACCTTGGACTGAAACGGGAGTGAAGAAATAGGGCGATAATCAGACAGGCAAGTATGGGTTTTCTTTTTCAGGAAAGGAATTATTTTAGCTTTTTTCCAATGAGAAGAAAAGGTTGATGTATTAATAGGATTGTTAAAGATAGAAGTAATGACGGGACAAATGATATCTAGGATGGGAATTATCATTTTACGACTAATGCAATCAACACCGACGGCGTCCGAGTGGATAGATAAAATTGCCCTCATCAACATCTATCATTTAAATTAATTTGCACCGCATCATGTACGTTTTTATATTGATAATATAAGTTTTTTTTTTTCATACGACAAAGCGAGGAGACAGGCGAAATGTTCACAAGATGGCAGGTTATACTCTTACCAATAACAATGTGGCGCTGGTTAGGATGATATACACTGCACCACATTGCGCTCGTCGCGTTGAGCCATAAGATGTTAAGCTCGTAACCCCCGTATATTCATGCATTTGATATGCAACAAATATTAGGTCCTTACATATGAAATTGACGTTTTGTACTGGAGGAATATAAAAAAAGAATTGGCTGGGTCTCCTAGGTTCAGCCATTGCGACGAGCGCTTCCGAATATCGTACAGTATCCACTTTTCATTACGAGTAATGATTGGATTTGAAATCCTTTCATTATTGTGCCGGTTGAGCAAAGTAACATAGCAGTCGACGCGTGTTTGCAAGTTCGATTCATTCAATTCATGAGGTCCCATCGTTCTAGTTTTTTTTACTTTCCCCGATTTGCTTCAAGTGGATTAATACAGTTTTGTTACTTACCCCGAAGTCTTCAGCTATCTCTAAAGTGCTTTTGATGGATCCAATTCCACAATAGCCTTTAATTCTTCATTTTCCACTTTGATCTCCGGCTGTCCACAGGGTTGGTTTTGAAGGTCGAAATTTCCAGAACGAAAACGTTTAAACCAAAAACGTACCGTGCTTTCTTTTGCGATACCAGCGCCGTACACATCATTCATCCTTCGAGCTGTTTCTGCAGCACTGTTGCCACGGTAGAACTCGTACTCGTAAATATATCGATATTTCTTGTTTTCCATTGTGCGGTAATAAGCGGCGCCAGAGAGAAAAATAATGAAAAAAAAATGAATGACTGTTTTCAAAAGTCAACCAGCTAAATGAATTTATAAATTTGAATTTGGAATTCTTAACCAAAAAGGAGATATTTTATATCGAAGTGGTCAGTACGACAAAACGCTAATTTCATATGTAAAGGACCTAATATTACGTTATATTTCATATATGCTTATTACTTTTCAGTAATTTAATAAAAGTATAACCTAAGCCAAGAGGTTCTCAATTATTAAATTTTATAGTACAATTTTGTAGGAAAATTGGCTCGTGGGTACACTACACCGCTCGTGCGACCGACCGGCTCGTATCGACCTTAATTTTCTCGCGGTACACATATCGCGTGCGTTAGAACTGAAACACAAGTACTTTCCAAAGTTCCACCCCGGGGAGTGTGTTATGCTTGATAATCAAAATGAATGTCTTGAAGGAATTACAAAATTAGGAGTGATGTATTCCGGCGGGTGACTATGACTATCGCAAACTATTTTGAGTTTCTTTGACTTTTATAACAATGGCAACATATAATGTGAACGGGACGTTGACCTGGTGGTAAACAAACGCCTACCTATAACGTGACCCTAGTTAGGATAGTATACACAGCACCACATTGCTATAGACGCGTTTAGACATAAAACATATATAATAATGTTCGATAATTATTTATATTGACACCCTTAGTATCCGCCGCGGATTCAAGGTTCACGAGCCCCATACCCGATAAACTGTATAAGTCAATCATACCTGACAGCATTAAACATCATCGATCTGAAGGTCAACTTCCAGTAATGGAGAGACAATTTAAGTAGAAGAAATATGTTGTCTCGTTGTTTTACGATTGTAAATACATGAGAACCAAAATTTTGGTGCAGAACGCTTCACCATCAAAGGTAATGTTGCCGCTTAAAACCGTGAAGATTTGTATTGATATCTTATCTCATCGTAAATAAATTAAGCAACCTCGCCTCCTCGTGGTGCACCCCGCTAATCAACAAAATAGGCTCTGGCTCCCACCAACCTACACTAGGTCAGCGTGGTGGGAAATGGCTCGAATTCCCTCATATGAACCTCTACTAACGATGGCTCCTGGTGCCCGGCGGTGATCGAGGGCATGCTGACTGTAACGGATGTCGGCAAGGCGCCGGAACCAAGGGAACGAAAGACCTATCGATGTGGAAATCTTTGGGGGAGGTCTATGTCCAACAGTGGACGTGTATCGGCCGATGATGATGAATGTTGTTATATATTTTATTTGATATGTATAAATATTTATTGACTTTTGCATAGACTGCAATTTCGGGTTAATGCCCTCTCAAATCGATACCCACAGGTTTAGTAAATACATATGATTGTAATAGTCTAAGAAACTATATTTCCAAATGAAATAGTATTTTCTCGTAATAAGTCAACTTGTTCTATCGTATTACTTGAACTTTCTGGAAAATCTCTTCTTAAAAACTTGACTAAGTACACTTAGATACAAAGGACAGTGGATTTTAGATAAGGCTAAGTTTAGAAACGTTACATGCTATAAAAACTTTTCTAACATTCCAAGACACTGTATCTTCGAGGTTATTTATGTTTCTTTGCGTACTCTGATCCTTTTATTTTTTACTGATAAGAAGGCTTTAGCGCTTAAGTCTCTAATTTTTCGTTAGTATACCGTTTTCGAAGTATTTATATGAACTCTGTAATAAAACTTATTTCAAGTTATTTATAGTATATTCGCCGAAAATATGATTGTATTCTGTAAGTCCGCTCTAGAACTGTTTACCTAAACAAAGGAATAAAATCAACAAAATGTCGTCGTTGGAGTCAAAGGCTGTTTTAATTAAAGACTGTCCATTGTACTTTGGAATATTTTCTTTAATAACTTTTAACGTCTGTTTTCATTGCTGTAGTAATAAATCGTTTAAATATCTGAAAAGCACTTACTTAGCTTTTCGCATGTTGCTCTACAGATTAACATTAAATGGTTTAAATGGCAAATCTACTCTGATATACTTGTAATTTGCTTAAGAATATTTTTCTCGCATTCGGGAAAACACGTAACCATTTTCTTTCATTTCATTACATTTTCAATCCAGCACTTCCTTACCGTAAGGGTCATTAAGTGTTTCACTCAATTTAACATCATCTAATTATCACAAGTTAATGGTGCAATTCGCACCTGCTTCACCTTCATTCTAATTTAAGACTAGCTTATTTGAAAACATTTACCGCCATGAACGAAATTTTTCCTTATCATTTTTATCTTGGAAACCATAATTAAAAGTTTTAACATCTCTCTTTAATACACATTAAAATATCCATGTATATTTTAATATATATTAAAAGGATAAATTTTATAAACTTATTCATTCTTTTTGGAAACTATCTAGGATATATACAAATCGCGCTGTGTTTAAATCTAGAAGACGCTAGATTTAGCGTCAATGCATAATGAGAGCACTAACTTATTTACTATAAAAAAAATTTAAGGTTTTTGGTTAAGAAATATACTAGAGTGTACCGACATATCCGCCGAGGTACTTTCCCACCTTGCAAAAGAAACGACTATTTTCGGAGTTACCAGCCAACTTTCAGGCGTGAAGAGGCAAGACGAGAAGAAGAAAAAAGAAAATATTTTATAGAAAATAATACATAGTGTATTACATTTTTATAAATTTAATTAAAAGATATTTGTTCTCACGATTAATATAGCTTCAGTTATTGCATAAATATATCCTAACATGGATGAAACGTAGGCAAAAAAGATATTCGTAAATTGTCTACAAAGGCGAAGTTTTCAAGTGTTCTCTTGAGTTTTTTTTATTACATATAGTGGGTATAATACACCATGAAAACTAAATAAAAACAGCCTCCGTGGAAGATATTTTTTTGTTAAATAATACTTAGCAACAACTTAGCACATTTTATTGAACGTCACATTCAAGGGTTGTGTTATTCGCCTTACATATAGGCCGATATTGAAGCCACTAATTATAGTAGTTACAGAAAACTAATACACAAATCTGTTCCACCTGCTACCGGTTAATCGAGTCGGGATCGGTTTAGTAGCCCCAAGAAATAGTACATCTCAAGATAAAGTGGATCATCATTAACTATATTGTCCCTCAGGATTTATAACTTCGATGCTGCCCTAAATTTCTCTGATATTGGTATTATGAGCGGTATACTGCTTGCTGTTAGTAAAGTAATCCAATGCTTTAATATTGTTAATGTAACCTTTGTACGCTTTAAGTATAGATAATACTCACTGGTAGTAGTTTACTATTGTTGGAGATTATGTAGCTGAACATAACCGCAATGCTTGCTTTGGTGGCGTGCTAACATTACTGTGCTACGGTTTGAAAGCTCTAGGTAGGAAAATTTAAACGAATACGGCACTTAACGATTTATGGCTCATGATGACGCAGTTACGGAAGGGTATATCACTTACTATTAGGTGAAGTACCTGCACATTATCCCGCTTTATCAAAATATACATATGTGAATGATGAGTACCTACATAAGATAATTGCTTAGCGATGGTGAATAATTATTCATTAAATTGTATTTGCCCATACAAACGTATGTATGCAACAAATAAAAAGTTCAAAATTATTAAGTTATAAGACTCTAACCATATAACTATTATTTTATTTCTATACTTTATTACAATGGGTATGAATAATATGAGAATTGAGTATTTTTATAATCTGTAGGATCTTTAGCGAATGCTCCTTCTATCGGTTCCATTGCTCTCTTCTTTGTTGTTACTCTTGACCCAGTATTTCATATTTGTCATGATGTAATACCATCCACTTAAAGATATAAATAATCTTTTGAAAAAGCTTCAAATTTATACTATTTAAGCACATGCTATGCAAAAGTTTGTTATTTATGTACAACGAAGAGAGCCGGAAGCTTTTAAAGATAAATGAGCTAACTTTTTGTGTGTAAAAATTTTTTCAAATCTTATGTAAGTATACGTATATAAAAATTATATTCTGTTATAAATCCTTACAGGTTTTATAAATAATAACCTCTTCAAGTAGTAGAGCGCTTTATGTAAGAGTTATAATCAGTTTATTGAGTGTTGCAATTCAGAATATTTCCCCAAAGTGAATGGACAACTACATAATTAAATTAAAGTGTATTGGGACGTTAAGGAAGGTACATTTGTTTTTGTTTAAACGTTGCTTATTAACTTATTAATGTAGCAAAGTATCCTATACATTACACTTTTTAAATTATTATTTAAAACGTAACAATTATCTAGTAATTGTTTGCTCGTGATCTGTTAGTAAAACGAACCAAAGATTTTTCGTACACAATTCCTCGAATTTCCATATCTAAATGGAAAACCGACCCCGCACAATCAATTTATCCCCCAATATCCTCCAGCGGTTTATACCACCTGTGCAATAAATATTTATACTTTTCCCCTCGATTTGTATCGTTTCGCTTAGTCTTGTCGAATAGGAAATCTCCAGTGAAAATATTTGAAGATTCCTAGAAAAGTAAATAGTTCACGAGTCTATTCCGTGACCTCTTTTGTACGGATCTTGAGTATACGCATGATATCATCAATATTCAAGCGAATCAAATAGTAGAAGTAGAAATCTCTATATTTTACGTATTAACTAAATAATAACTATCTCTATTTATAATCAATTTTTAATATATCTGTATCAAACTCTTACCGTTTTTAAAACTGACTGTTCCCTTTTGGGGTACCTTCTCTATTAATAAATATGCTCTAAAGAATATAAACAAGCACAATACTAAAGTTTACTAATTAACGCTTTTTTATGGTATATGTAGTTTAGCTTCTTTTGTCTTCAAACACGTATAATCAGTGCAATGTTTTACAAAAGCCACAATTTTTTTACAGCAACCATGAAAGTAGGATGATCTAATTGTAAATTATACTTCTACTTGTAACAATATGGAGTTAAATGATAAATATTACACTACATTTTGTTTTACTGAGACAAGATTTTATGTCACGGTGTTACCTGACTAAACTATCTCCTAAATCAAACCGTTAGGTAAGTGAATTAGATAAGTTGTGTGGAATCATATAATCTTCAGCAACAGCATTATATCTATGAATTATTACAATCCTACAAATCCAGAGTTATATCAAAAATTTCAAGTCGCCGGCTTTAGAGCGTATTTCAACTGAGAGGCCGCTCTGTAAACACTACCCTTGGACTGAAGTAAATGTTCCATGAAATTACCTCAGCGTTTTGCCAGCAATGAAATTCGTTTTCCATTGGTGAAATTTTCATCGTTATATCTTTAAATGGATCTCGCCACATAAATAAGTGCAATTCATTTGAATTATTTTGAAATCCACACCAAAAACATTTTAGTGTATCTGAATATAAAGCTAATAAGGATTGTCGATAAAATTCATCTGAGATCGTATTTGTAGACGAATCCATATTTATCAAGCATTCCACTACGACGGATAAAACATTAAATTTATTTTATTAATTAAAATTATTAATCTTAATTATACGTAGAATCAATCCTCTCATCAATTAGATACTGCAGCTGTTGGCAGTACCGTCTAAGGCATAGTTAATGATTTGTATTTAATATTCCTGCTAGAAATTAGGCTTGTTGACGTGAAGACCACAATATGGCGTACTGTACATCTGGAGTAACGTTAATTTTTTATGAGCAGGCTCTTCAATTACTCTCGAGTGAATATCCTGCCTGTTTCATCGCTCGGTATAGTTAATAAAAAGTATAACTTACATATGATAAATTCTCTTTCAATAAAGCTTCGTTTACCTTTATAAAAGTAACGCCGTTGTTTTTCCTTAAAAGATAATTCCCTAAACTATTTTTGCTTTTAGGAATTCGTTGCTAAAAGATATATACTCGTAATTTTAGTAATGCTTAAATGTCAAGTCCTCAAGGAATAAAAAAAATTAAGAGGCAGGCGTGTGCTGTCGTAATACGCGAACGAGATCGTTTCCTTTTTATGATAAATAATTTCGTGAGCTACATAGTCCTTGATAATATTTATAAGAAAACCGCTTAAGATATAATCCAATAGAAATTATTCTTTAATAAATAGTGGTGATGACTAAACGTTCCTCGTTAACCTGGGTTCTAATTTCATAGGAAAGATAATCTACTTCTTCCAAATACAACGACTTTTAGAAGTCTTGGATCATCATTTTGTAATACAAGCATCTTAATCCTTGCAGTAAATAATAGACGGTTTATGATATTTAATACGTACATGAAGTAATCTGTAGTCCTCAAAGTAAGCTTTTTAGGGTTTACATATTTTCATTTTTCGCAAGGGAATTATTGTCTACGCGTTCTGACAACGGAAGGACAGTCGGATCTACACCGACAAAACAGCCTCAAAATGTTTCTTCTTTGCACCTTTGACATGGAAACGTTTTTACTTACTTTCACTACACCAACATTTCTCTTTCACTGCGACTTCCTCACCGATAGCAATTCCCGGCAGAACATCAGCATACATTCATAGCGGATTGATTTAGTTCATCTGGAGCAGCATCCTCGGGCCAAGTCTACGCCCCTCAAAGACCGACAAGGATTCTATTTTTTCCCTTAGTCTGGAGCTATTAAAAATAGCCCTGCTTGTCATAGATAGCATAGATTATAGCAAATAAAAGGGTTTTCGGGCTCGTAGGCTGAAGCTCAGGGGCCTCATTATGCATTAGACGAGTCCAGGGTAGAAAACAAGTACGAGGTTGTCTCATGTTGGTCGTAGCAAAACAAGGGTGCTGGAGAACATTACTCCAATATAGGGATGTCCTCAGACTAAGTGCATAGAAGTACTGGTGTGCTCCGTAGAAAATGCCGGGGCCTTTTGCAATTCACTAACCACTGAGGCATGCTCGTGTTGCACCCTGCTAATCAACAAACGAGGCCCCGATTCCTACCAACCCGTATTGGGCCAGCGTAGTGGAAAATGGTACAAATCTCGCTCTCCATATGAATCCCTACCTGATCGATGTGGGAATCTTAAGGGGGGCTATAAATACATATACCCAGTAGTGGACGTCTATCGACTGATGATGATGATAATCAACCACTAAAGGCGTTTACACACACGTTTTGGGTACGAATTCCACATAACCGTGCCTTTCCCCCTCAAAAGCAATAATTTTAAGACAAAAATGATTCACATTCTTAACAGTGGATGACCTACTGAGCTAACGAGAAGAAACAGCAGAAATCAGTATTCATACCTGTGACATTTAATTTTCCAGCCGTATCCTTCGGTCTCTATGCTACAGGATCGTCCACTGAACATTTTATTTTACATTGATGTATTGTTTTATTCATTATTTTTGGTCTAAAACAAAGAATATTATTATTATGCTGTATGATTTGTATTAAAACTACAAACATTTATGATAACTCCGGTTTTATCTGAGGTTCGTTTGTCTCTCCAGATTATATCACATGAGGTATTTGGTTAAGTTTACGTCTAGACCCATCTGAAGATTTAAATGCATTGTACGTGATACGGAATATGAAAATCGAGTATTGATTTGTCTCCAAATATAGAACAATGGAGCGTCTCGGAAGAACGTTTCAAAGGATTGTATCAAATGTAATTTTTAAACTTTCGTTTTGAAGATATTTTATTCAAATTTTAGATTTATTCAGATCTATAGTACATCTGTATAGATTTCCGCGATCCAATAGTTTCACCGACAAAGAGAAAGAGTTCTTTGTCACAGATGCTAGCGTTACTGCTTCTACAGCTTATGAATATAGGCAGCGAGCGAATTATGGTACTAAAGCCATTTCATTATGAGCAGGTATTTATCACCATTAGATGGACGTCTCATTGCTTTACTGAATTATTAAAAATGTATGTAAGTAACTAATTTTTCACACCGATAATATGATGGATGTAAAAATATTTAGAAAAATTATAAATTTTAACCTGTACACAGTCATTATTTGCGAATAATAATTTACTGAGCTTCTGATAATATTTAATGTCAAGAACCGGAAAAAGTACGTTTGAAATTTTAAACTAAAATTACCACTTAACGTTAAATAAGTTTTTTTCGAATACTTTGTTTAAATATCAAAAACCTTAACAATATTTGATAAGATTTCCTTTGGACCTCTTTCATGTTCAGACAAAGCAAAGAACTGAGAGAGGTGCTTAAATGATAAAATATACTTGACTTTAATAACTAAAACTACAACGATATAAATTTTTATAATCTTTGTTTTTCATTAAAGTATATAAGAATGTCTGTGAATGTTATCACCTTAAGTGAAAAGTAATGAATTACAATTTTAACAAAGATACGCGTTTTTTGAAGTACATAAACGGCATGGCACAGACCGGCATTTGAGCTTAACTTTTGATTAAGTGACAACTAAGTCTAAGACGGCTAAAACTTAGCAATGATGTTATGGTAGCAGATTGATAATAAGTTCCTATAGAACTATTGAAACTCTTGTTGTTCCGGAATTGAATTATGTACTTCATGTTACTAGGAAAGCGTGATAACCGCTGCTCCAGGGAATCGGAACATATAACATTACATCAATGAGCCCTGATCGATGTTCATACCAGAGGAACAGCATTAACACCACGAAAGAAATTTTAAATCACATCCGATTGAAGTTATTTGGTTTATATTCGCACTGCGTACATATATTTTCTAAATAAGTATCTAAAGTACCTTTACCTTCGTCTCGTGCCTTTTACGTGATGGAGTCGATGTGACGAGAATCGAAAATAGGGTTGAAGCGTTTTGTGGTTATTTCGATTGAACCCTTCAAAGGGTTACCACCCTAAAAATTTCAGGCCATTTGACGACTAGTTTTCTGCTTAACTTTGTGGGCTTTGGTACTTTTGTTATCTTTATGACTAGAAGATCAAACATGTTTATTTTGTGGAATTTTTTAGACAAATAATATAGAATATAGTATATTTATACAAAATATAATATCGACAATAAAAAACTTTAGTCTTATTTTAGCGACTGTCATGATTTTTATTTTAATCATCTTTATAAATTTTTAAAAAGTATATATTTATACTATATCATTATAAATGGCTCTTCCTATTCCTTTTAGTCAGAACTTAGCCAGTCCTCTTGGCAGAATAGTCGCTAAACGGCACAACCACTTCTGCCATCTGTCTGTTAATCGGACGGATTCTCACATGGAATAACTCGCCATAGACTTTACTTGATCCGTCCATCTCATCAGGAAAGAACTCTGAAGACCTGTCTTTATTTAATACGAATAAAGCTACTCATAATTTTACCTTGCAACATATTCCTGGGTGAAATTTTCTGATGGTACGTCCCTTTTGCCGGAGACCGTCTATGTAGGTAACACCGCAGCTCATATTTATTCCGCCGAATAGTAGTGTGCAAAGATTACTGAGTTCCGCTTTGAAGGGCGTTGTAGCTAGTGAAATTACTGGGGTGACGAAACTTAATATTTTATGTCTCAAGGCGATGAGTCTCATGCGGTTCTATGTATATCATGTTAATAGCACCAATTTGTTATGGTTACGAATATCACTTACCATCAGATGTACGTCTCGATCGTCTCGTCGCTCTGTTGAAAAAAAAAAAAACAATTTTTTTTTTCTCTGATCTAAAGTTTTCGGTCTACATTGATATTTTGCGCTTTGTTATGATCAAGACGTAATTTCTACTTCTTATTGCCTTGTCGAATATATTTAAAAAAGTGGTAGTATAACCAATGCTTTAATGAAGAGCCCTCTGCAGTCCACTGCTGGACATGGGCTTCTTCCAACCGCCACTTAGCCTGAATGTGTATAGCCGAATGTTTGATTTATGATTTCTATAATTTTAATGTATATTCGAGTAAACAATAACAAAGACAAATACGAAATAATGTAATCCGTATATACCGATACAAATGGTATAGACTGATGTTGACACAACGATGGCTTGTTATTATTGATGGGTATAATTTATTGCGTTGGACGCTCACTGTTCCGAGGGGAATGCGAGTGGAATCACGACGAAGTACCACCCTAAAATTTATGACTCCCGCCCGGCACCTTTGATGAATGTTAATTTTTCAATGCCTTCTTTTAGGTACTTCATATTTGCAAAATTCACCCTTATATCTATGGTACAGAGGCGAAAATTTAATAAAATAATATTTAATATTGACATTAGCTTATTTAACAATTATTATTAATTTAAACACCACCGCAATACCCTTGTTGTAATCATAAAATTATATTTAGTATGACATATTTTTATTGCGATCTTTATTGACTAACTTCATTAAGATTTATTGAATTCATTGTACTAGTATCCTTTATATTTGTTTTTTTTTTGCTTTTTGTCTATATTATTAGAAAACTTGTAGCAAAAATATTAATTTCACGAATTAAAGGGAATAACTATCTCATTTCTTTAGGTATATAATTTCAAAGTGAACAATTGTACGCGTCTGATGTCAATTCCAGTCGTTCCTGCAAGAAACGGACATGCGAGAGTTTTGTGAACCCAATTTTCCTGTTGAATAGATTTGTGGGTAAACAGATAATTTCATGCTGAATTAATTCCCCGTAGATCATTACAAAGTAGTAGTATTAGCAGATTACTTTGCGAGAAAGAAAATTTTATTAAATTCATACTTAAGGTACATGTATTTACAGCAAGTATTTTGAAAATTAAAGTAATAGAGCAATAATCATATATTCTGTTTTGTGGAAATAATAATGATCGCTTGAACTAACTAATAGTAATTTTAATGTATCTGAATTTTTTTTGGTGGTTAAGCCACGAGACGAGCGGCAGGTTTACCTGACGGTAAGTGGTACGCCCGCCCATAACAGCGTGGCGCTAGTTAAGATGGTATTCACAGCACAACATTGCGTTCGTCGCTTTGAGACAAGATGTTAAACCTCATGACTCCAGGAATTACACTAGCTACAGTACTCTTTAAACCGGAACAGAGTAATGTTTGCACACTACTGTTTTGCGGCAAAAATAGGAGCTGCGGTAGTATCTACTTAGGCGGTCTCAGGCAATGAGGACCTACCACTAGGATATTGAGAATTAGCGAACAGTAATTGTAATTTAGATTATAAATTAGACAGAGACACAAAAAAATTTTATCACAAGATACTTTTACATTCCAATGTAAATTTACGCGTATAATTCATAGAAAATAATCTATGAGACAAATATCCGAAAGGAAAAATTAGAATGTGTCAAATTGAAAAGCGGATATTGACAAAGGTTTATATAACAATTAGGGGTGTCGATAACAGAACACCTTGTGTATTTACACGAGGAATTAATTACAATTAACCGGCATCCTACACGTTTACGTATGAAATTAAATTGCACCACGTACTAAATTAATCCTACCCTTATCAGTGACCGAGCGTTATTTGGAATCCGGCGGTTGTCCCAAACTACAAACATTAGAGGTAGCAAATAACTGTATATTCAGCAATAACTATTAAATATGTTACCTATTATATCAAATTTACTTAACCGCTCTCCGCCATTTACACGTATGAGGAATTTTAAGGTCATCGCTTTGGAATTAATAATTTTCAAACTATGATCGCACAAACATCGAATTTTTTTCAATGGACTTTATCATTGATAATGTTTCTCTAATATGTCAATATTGTTGTTTTTTTTTTATTCAATAAAAAGACGAAACGAGCGGAACGTATCACAACGATAAGTGATACGCTTGCTCATAACAACGTGGCGCTATTTACGATAGTATGCACTACATTGCGCTCGTCGTCTCAAACAGTGTTGAATCTCGTTACCCCAATAATTACACTAGCTATAGCCCTTTAAACCGGAACACGGTAATCTATGCCCACTACCGTTTGGAGGTAGAAATAGACGCTGCGGTGGTACCTACCCAGACGGTATCCGGGAACAGAGACCTACCACTAGTAAAAGTTATAATTATAAATTGAGATTAACTGTTTAATTATGATATTGATTCGTTTATCTTTCCCACCATATATGTAGTATATTATAGATTCTTTTATAAAGGATTAACAATGGAAAGTACAACCACTCTGTCGACCTTATAAAGTTGGAATTTGATTTTATAAAAATCCATATCAAAACAATTAAATATTTAAGTATTACAAGGTAATAGTATATCTGCACAAGCAAACATATCCTTGCGGTATCATGTAAATGAATAAATATTGAGTTTTAACTGTACGATATCCTTAAACGTAATCAATTTTAGCGAATAGTTTTTACGATTAGATTTTATAAACTATTAAAGAGTTAGTGTAATGAAATACTTCGTTATTCTTTCAATTAACTCTTTTAGTTTGATGTAACATCGGCGGGAACAATACTGGCTTACGCGCGCTTTCCAACTTTTAATTGAGTTTAGTTGTTGTTTCAATAGAATTTTCTTCCAGTAAAGCTTCAATTTACAGTCAATTCCCGTTAAAGCGGCTAACAAATACTAAAGTATCTTTCATGGAAAAACGAGAAAATAATTTTATAAACGCTTATCAATCATTTATAATCCAAATATTGCTGGTGTAGAAGAAAGGGCTACTTGCTTACACAAGTTCAATCACTCGAAACCAATGTATTTGTGGGAAGCTGTCGTCACGACCACAATCCTATCTAATAAAAAAAGAACCAGAAATATATCATCATCGTCATTAGGTGCCTCTTCAAGCCGATTTTGGCGATCATGTTGAGAAAACCAACTCGATCCTCAGTTGTTCTTTTCAACTGATGGTACTTAAATTCGATCCACTCCTTTATGTCGTCAAATCATTTCTTTTGCTGTCCACCAGGTGCTAATTTTCCAAGAATTTTGCCCTCCAGGGTCAACTTCGGAAACTCATAAAGGAATTCTGTTTGAAGGTGTCCGAAAAATGCGACCTTTCTTTGCATGTCGGTTGTCATCAGCCTACGTTTGCAGATGTATGTAATGAAAATGAGTTTCTTTTGTTCGACAATCACGTGAAAATTAGTGAACCTGTCGACACGGGACCAGGACCATTCGACGCGGAATCATTTGTAGGTGGTTAAAGGGTTATTTATTGTTTTTATTTCTAATTTTTATAAGCATTTTCATTTTGTATAATTTATGCGGTTTCTATAGAAAGTCATTATATGTGTTTGTGTATATATATATATATATATATATATTTCAATAGTCTTATTGAGTATTGAAATATGAATTTCATATTTTTTCATGAACAGTTCATATTTCAATAATCAATAAGACAAAAAACTATTCTTTTTACCTGTACTAGGTCTCTATCGCCGGAGACTATCAAAATTATAATATAGAAAGTACTGTGGTAACAAGACATAACATTTTTTGTCTCAAGACAACGAGCACAATGTAGTGCAGTGTATGTTATCCTAACTAGCGCTACATTGTTATGGGCAGGTGTGCCATATACAATCAGATGAACGGCTCGCTCGTCTTGTCGGATAAAAGAAAAACAAATATATAGGGGCTGTCGGAGCGATTACGCCCGTTAATGAAAACTATAACGTTTGAGTTTATAATTATGAAATATTATTTTATAATACCTTTACCTTTTTTAATTTTTTTTATTCAATTAAGTTACCAGACAAGCGGGGCAATCACCTGATGATAGTGATACATCTACCCATTGCAATGTGGCGCCGGTTAGGGTGATATATAATACCACACCACATTGCGTTCGTCGCCTGAGACATAAAATATTGAGTCTTGTTACCCCTGTAAATACTCTAGCTACAGCGCCCTTCAAACCGGAACGCAGTAATGTTTACACACTACTGTTTAGCGACAAAAATAGGCATTGCGATGGTACCTACAAAAACGATATCCGTCAACAGATCCCTACCATCGGTATAAATTAAACATCCGGTTCTATATAACACAAGGAATAACTTTTATATTGGTAGGAGTTTACAACCGATCGAGTAATTATATGAAAGAGCGGTATTAAATTGACACAAAATTAATTAGAAACAAAATAATTTGTTTTTATTTTTATTAAAGTATTAAAAAAATCAACATCCTTGCATAGGAATATATGTCAACATAGGAATCTACTTTTATTTACTTGAAACGACTAAATGAATTTAATGTATTCAATAATCTTCATCTATCTTACTTTAACCCCAAATAGCGCGTCTTATAATTACTCCGACCCTAATAAATTTAAAAAGCGTAGAAGCATTACCTGGAATTTGCTATTTTAATAGTATTTAAATTAAATAATATTTAACGAAAAATATTAACTGAAAAAGCAATATTTATTACTACATGTAGAATGTATGTCACTAGCAGGTACGTATGTATGCAAATAGACGTGGGTCCGCTTGGCTTCAGCGAACAGGAACATAAAGTAGCCGCCCACAGCCACCCGAGAAATACAAATCTAGGACACAATCCAATAGTGTATCACCCCTCTTTACCTTTACTGAAAAAGAAATGGTTTCCCTTTTTTCCAATGATTTCACCCGCACAAGTAATATATTATTTTTTAGAGGCTTATTTATGCCTCTCCTTTAGTTTGATTTCCATGCAATTGTAGTGCTAGCTACTTTGTTTATATAAGTACACAACCAGTATTACTAATTTTACTAACTTTAGTTCTAGATTTTTTTTATTCGACTAAGCGATGGGACGAATAAATCACTGACCTGATCGTAAGTGATCCGCTTGCCCATAAAAAAGTTTCGCCAGTTAGGATGGTATATACTGCACTCATCGCCTTGAGACATAAGATGTTAAGTCTCGTGACTGCAGTAATTAGCTACATCGCCCTTCAATCCGGAATACAGCAATGATTGCACACCATTGTCCGACGGTCGAAATAACCGTTGCAGTGGTGCCTACTCCTCCTGTCTCCGGCGATAGAAACCTACCACCGGTAAAACTTCATGTTCGAAAACTTATACTGTTTATATAAGGATAATTAAATTCATTCTCGATAAATAATTCATGAATGAGTTTAAACTTATGAAATACCGGCGACGATATTTGTTCATCATCATCAACACCATCAGCCGGTAGACGTCCACAGCTGGACATTTTTTTTAAATGCGTTCTCCAGGCATTTGTGGGCCTGTGCCTCTAGTCTTCTTTTATTAACATCTTTGATTTTCTTTATTTGCATCTTTTTCTTATTTCATACTTTTAGATTTTGGTACCTCTTCCATTTTCCATTCCAATTCCTTCTTTCATGCATAGAGCTTAAATGAGTGATACAGCCATTATTTATTTATTTATTTCCAGTTCTTATATTTATTTTTATTTATATTCATTCTTGTTCTATTTGCTCTTGTTTTTGCTTTGATTGCATATTTTCATGTCCTATTTTCGTTTACGGTTTTATCTATTATCATTTTGCAAAGTTTTAGGAAAATTGGACGGCTGTGGACTGTCTATCCTTTCCCTTATTCGAATTTCCGCTACCGCTCGCTGGCAGGGGACAGGTGGCGATTAGGTGGAGCACGATTTGGTCCGTGCCTGGGCCACAAGTACACGAGGGACTCCCCCTTTAGTTTGAACCTGTTAAGGTAATCAGAGAATCCCCCGTGTCCTGTGAGCATTTGGACTAAGTATGACTCTAGCCGGGTTTTGTCAAATACTTTGTACGCTGAGCTGGCGACTGGAAAAAATAACCGCGTGGTGAACACGAGGTCACCTCCTACGTGTCATTCACTTCCTGTTCGCTTAAAGTCAATGAGGGTGCTCACCTTCAAAGCCCACGATCCTGAAAACTCTTTTAGGCGCCTTCTAGACAAGCACGGCTTACCTTGTCTTATTCTTAATAGCCCAAGGCTACGAGGCAGTAGTAGCGTTCATTAACCTAGTAATTAAATAAAAAGTAGCCAGTGGAGTGTCAATGAGAAAAATCCAACTACACACCCACAAAACAATGTTGTAATAAGATGTGATTATTTTAACAATTGTTTTTTTTACAGTAATCTCAAGCTACTGTACCAAAGGTCACTTATTAATTTTAGTTAACATCATGTCTTTAGTATCATGAACCGGGATTTCTGGTAGTCCTTATAGTGATAACACCACTAACAGTAATTTTTATCAGATTAAAACACTGCCTACACGTTATAGTTAAAGAAAAATACATTTTGAAGACCACCAGAGAAAACTTTATTTTCGATATGAACAGGACTTGATGATGAGACATTACTTCCGATAACAATATAGCAGTAATTAGTGTGATATACACTGCCACATTGTACTCGTCGCTTAAGACATAATATGTTGTCTCTTTACTTGTATCACTAGCTACAGCTTCCTACAAACCGGAACATAGTGATAGTTACACACTACGGTTCGGTGGCGGAAATAGAAGTAACTGTGGTACCTAGACGATAACCGGCAACAAAATCCTACCACTAGATCAATGATTCCCAAAGTGGTCCCGCAGGGATCCACGAGAGACTCGACGGGGGTGTACGTTGGCATGACATAGAAATGGGGGTGCACAATTAGTGAGCGGGAGTCTATGAAAATGAAGATCTATTTTTCACATTTTTTGTCAAGTTTTGGGAATATGGTAGTATTTATAGAATATTGCAGGCATGGGGTTCACCGGAACCAGTAAAATTTTGAAAGGGGTCAATGAGAAAAAAAAGTTTGGGAACGTCTGCACTAAATCATTTTACAGTTAGTGTTCAATTATAACAACTCTTGAAGCTGCGCGTCCCTTTATCCCCAACCATTACTATAACATTACTCAATTGGGGGCGTATAAAATACGTAGAAAACAATTTGTAATGGCTGCCTACTTCAAAGAGAGATTTCGTTTAAAGTTAACATTACGTTATGCACGTGACTTGGGTTCCGTATGAAAGCAACGATTGCACTAGCTCCATTCATTCCGCTTACTAGCGTACTGCACTGTGTAATCATTAAATGTAATACTTCATTTTACGATATTACTTTATAGTTAATATTTATTTAAATCTCATAACATCATATATATAATCTTAATCGTATAAAGACAAGAAGGAACATTCAACAGAAGTAGATAAACAAAATGGCGGACATATTACCATAGAAAAGGATTTAATAAAAAATTGTTTACATATTTTAACCGTTGCGAAATCTTTGTCAATCTTTTACTATATATATTACTGTAAAGGAAATAATTGTTAGAGTAATTAGATCATACTACAACCTTGATCTGTAGGTATTATTTTTTTTACACTACCTAGCGATGAAACGAGCAAGACGTTCATGTGATCGTAAGTGATACGCCTGCTCATAATAACGTGGCGCTAGTTAGAACAGTCTACACTGCACCACATTGCGCTCGTCGCGATGAGACATGAGATGTTGCCTTGTTACCCCAGTAATTTCAGTAGCTGCAGCTCCCTTCAATCCGGAACACATTGTTTGTACAATACTATTTAGCGGCAAAAAATATGTGCTGTGGCGGTACCTACCTAAATGGTCTCCAGCTACAGAGAACCCCCAAACCGTAAACCAGTATAAAAAGTGTACGTATGGATTAAGTAATTTGAGGAGTATTCTTTATAATATAGAAAGAACTTAATTTTACGGTTTTTGTTGTAAAATTAAATTCAATTAATTAATTAAATAGATCCTCCATTTGAACACCTACAAACAACGGCCTCGAGTGCCCGGCACTCCCGAAGGCCATGCTGACTGTAGGTGGGAGATCTATAGGGTAAACCTATATCCAGAAGTGGACTTCTATCAGCTAATCATGATGAAATAATTCAATAATAACGATGACGTCAACAAAATTTAGTTTTGTCGAATAAAGCTTGCAATGAAGCATTTTTAAAAAGCGGATACCTAGTTGATACATAAAAAGGAGCAAAATAAAATAAGCTTGGAATAGTGACCTCCATCCTGGTTTTTGGTGAAAAATGTGAATAGAAATATTATATTCCAAATGTGAATAAATACAAAGGCCGTCAATTACTCCAAGTTCTCGCTTTTAACTCGTGACGTGATCATTAGAGCGCTGTCGTCGTCACGGAACTGTCTTTGTTGTAACAAGAGAATTTTTTACTACTCGAAAGACAATAACGATGCTTTAAAATTTCAACTACACTTATTTCGTGCACGTCCATTTTAGAATATACCAAACAATGTATGGTAAAATATATTTATATAACCCAAAATATAGTAGAAAATGAAATGAATATGTAATTCCATTTATATAGTTTAGAATTGTCATCCATAACAGCCAATTTACGTCCCCACTGTTGGGGCATAGGACTACCCTCAATATGAAAGCGATGGGGTCATAGTCACCACGCGGGCCCAATGCAGATTGGTGACTTTATACACACTTTAGAATAAATTCTAATTCATGTGTAGGTTTCCTCGCGATGTTTTCCTTCACCGTTTATAGTTCGCTGTTGTAACTAAAGTTCACAAATGTACATAACTTCAATATTAAAGCCATTGGTACATGCCAAGATTCGAACCCGCGACCTTCGCAATGAAGGCCGCACCCTCTAACCATTAGGCCAGCGAGCTACTCGTGGAAAATCGTTATCATCAGCCGATAAATGTCCATGGCTGGACATAGGCCTCCCACATAAATCTCTATATCAATCGGTCCTGCGCTGCACACACCCAGCGGCTTACAATCAGCATGGCCTCCGGTACCGCCAGGCACGTCGAGCCATCGTTTGTAGGAGTCCACACGGGAGGATTTGCTCCATTTCCCGCCATTCAGGCCTAATGCGAGTTGCTACGAGCCAGAGCCTCGTTTGTTGATTGGCAGGGTGCATCACGAGCAGGGGAGATTGTCGTTTTTTATATTTACCAATAATATTAATTTGTGAAAAGATATCACAATCATAAATTCAAAATGTGTTAAATAACAATCATTTGCTATAAACTTGTATTTACTGCTGTAAATTATTATTACTTAAATATTACAATATTTAACTGATGAAGATAAAACAATGATACTGTAGTATCACCCCCTATCCACCCCATATGAATCCTTACCCGATCGATGTGGACCGCTTTGTGGGAAGCTTATATCCAGTAGTGGACATCTATCGACTGATAACTGTAGTAAAAAAAAAGTGTTTATACAGGGTTAAAGGTAATTGATATAAAAGATCTGGATGGGCTAAAGTATAGCTCGTATCCTATCTATCTATGCCATCAAAATACAATGGGTCTGGAGTTATTAATTTTTTAAATATTTTTCAAAAAATTCCCGATTTTTTACGAAATAATTCAATGATTTTATTTCTTACTTATTTCTACACAAATTTTAATGTAATAATTATTGTTTAATCATTGATTTATAATTAATTTCATAATCATCACTTAGAGGCTAAAACGTTTAAATTAGGTTCTTTGAACGTCGTGACCTCGCAGAGCCCAATAAGTCATTATTAGGTGAAAATCCCCACGTGATTAGAGAAGGAGTATGGATGGGCATAAATCATACTTACTTGATAGGCCCATTCTTCTTGCCCAACAATTTAAATGGGGAGACGTACGAAGTTTTTCTTTGAAATATTTTTTTATTTATCTGGAGGATATACCATTGGAAACCAGAAGTGAAATGGTGTTCCAGCATGACGGTTGTCCCGCCCATTTTCGTCTCGGCGTAAAACAGTGGTTAGACACTACTTTCCCTCAGCGATGGATTGGTCGAGGCGGACCAACACCGTGGATCGCAAGGTGTCCTGATTTAACACCTTGCGATTATTACTTATGGGGTCACATGAAATTTTTAGTGTAAAGAACACCAATTAACTCGTTAGAAGATTTAAAGTCACGCATCGTCGTCGCTGCTGACAAAATAAGAGAACAGCTCACGCGGCGAGTCACTCGATCTGACTTAAGAAAAAGGCTTCGTGCTTATATCAGGAACCGTCAGTTTGAGCAAAATTTAAATGAATTGTTACTTTAAACTTTTACTCGGAACTCAATATCTAAAATGACAACAATAAGCTCGCACGTGTTACAACAAAAACAAAAGGGTCAAATTAAGGGCCGGCGCGACGTCTACTTTTATGAGTGTCTACAGTTTGATATTTCATGGTGCTTGGTTTTATTACAAGTGTTTTTTTTACTTTCTTATACCTTGTCATTTATATGCTTTATGCGTATTTTTTATAAATAAAATTTTATTTTAAGATATAATAAAAATGTAAGTATGACGCCTTATTTGTTACTATAACGACTTTCAAAGAACCTAATTTCAAACTTTTAGCCTCTAAGTGATAATTATTAATTTAATAAAAAAAAACACAATGATTAAACAATAAATATTACATTAAAATTTATGTAGAAATAAAATCATCAAATTTTTCCTGGAAAATCGGGAATTTTTTGAAAAATATTTAAAAAATGAATAACTCCAGAAGCATTGTTTTTGGATGGAGTATTCCATACATAGATAGATAGGATACGAGCTATACTTTAGCCCCTCCAGATCTTTTACACCTATTACCTTTCACCCTGTACTTGTATAACTTGCTACTTAGTTTAGATATTTAGGCGAGAATAATTCTTAAATTTACTTTACTTACAGTTTTCTATATTATATACGCAATGTTAGCACACCAAAATAGTGGACCGAGGATCGAGATACAATAGCGAAAAGTCGCTCTATCTATAATAGAACCTATCAAAGTGGAGATCTATGAACCCTGTGTCTAGCAGATAGCATTTCCCAATTGATAATGGTGGTGACGATGAAAATTAATATGCATATGGCCTTCCGTTTCCATTGCTGACTTCGTGATATGTCTTCACCGGTCTCATTCGGTAAAAGGTCAGATTCTATCACAGAATCTTGGTCATAAATTTTATGTTGTCGATACATGTTAGTAATTGACCGTGTGATGTTCCGCCCTCGAATCTGCCATGAATTAACAATCACTCTATAGAATTATTTTGATTGTGTTCTTTACAAGTACTTTTACTTCACTGGTGTTAGGTTTCTAATGCCGGAAACCGTCTAGATCAGTAGCACCGCATCGTCTATTTCTGCCACCAAACCGTAGTATGCAAACATTACTGTTCCGGGTAAAGGGTGCTATAGCTAGTGGAACTACTGGAGTAACGAGACAACATCTTGTCTGAAGGCGACGAGCGCAATGTGGTGCAGTGTACGCCACGTTGTTATAGAAAAGCGCAGCTGCATCAGGTGAAACATCCCTTTTATCCCGTCGCTTCGTTGAATGAAAAAAAAGACACATACGACCTGATTGTTTAAAGTTGATATCATCTAGTAAACAATTATTAGTCCGTCTGGCAGTCTAGCTTAGTCTATATAACATTTGTTATGAAATATTATTTGTCGTTTAATAGGAGATAAACATTTTAGTGGTTATTCGTTATTGTTTAAAGCCATTAGGCAGTGGAACTGTTGGGGAGCAAGACAACTGACACGAATCCGGACGTGCCTGGTGCCACCAATTCAGTCTTGCTGATTCTGCGTATCCGGCGACGTGGGAAGGGTACGGTCCAGCTAAACTGACAGGTTATTGAAAGGTTGTCACTTAGTGGTACATTGAACATTTTAACATTTCATAATGATAATTTATTTTTTAAAACCCGCCGTAATGGCAGGTGTTATAAGTATGCAAATCTGAGAATAATATTAAAACAATTTTTTTTATCTCGTTTTTCCTCATTCATATTTGTCTTTATTTATATTGCGCTTAGCTTTTATATAACAATCGAATAAATTTTTTTAAAGTAGTCTGTACTTTCCAACTACATTTACAAGTGTTTTAATCGTTTGAGGTCTTTATCTTTGCTCCTCAGTAATACATCAATCCAATCCAAAAATAAAATTACATTATACATATAGAAAAAAATATTAAATATTAACATCAGAAAAAAATTATATAACGGTAAATTTCGAGTATTTATTATAATATTACAATATATATAAAATCTGTTTGTAAATAAAAATGAAATCTTATTAACTACTCTAAGGTGTCAATTCCTGTTTGTTCATAAAAGTCTGTTGTAGTTTTTTTTTTGCATATAAAACACTGTTTTATATGCGATGATCAATAAGTTCTTAACTAATAATAAATATTTATTATAAAAATAGTACTATTTTAGTAAAACCGGTATCTATCTCCATCCAAGTTTGTAAAATATACTCTTCTCTTTGTCACAAAAAGAATGTGCAGGTTTCGCTACGAACTAAACTATGTATACTTTATATATAGTAAGTTTTTTTTACTAAGTAAAATCATCATAAAAATTGGCATGCATGTATATTGTATGGAATTTTTTTTAAACATATATCTTACGTCTTTGAGCGTTTTTAAAAACTATGGGAACCTCAGGCCTTTAAGTCAGAATCGTTCTTTATTATTTTGTTGAAGTTTCAATTTTTATTCTTAATATACAATAGAGTGTGCGATGGAATTACACGATATAACTTCCCCCTGCCCCCTTTTAACTAACGGACGACCAAACACACGGCGAGTCTCCATCTTCATGTTATGCACATCTCCAGTTTATGAAGAAAGAGGTTCAGCTCCTCGTTCTACATGAAAACATCAAAGGAATGGAACAACTTGCCGGCGTCAGTGTTCCCGTTCAAATATGACGTAGGTGTCTTCAAGAAAACAGTGAATAGGCTGCTACTAGGTTAACACGCCTTACTATTACAGATCATATCACCATATAACATCAGATGGGATTGTGATCTAACGCTGATCTTGATGACATAAAAAAATTGCTCTTATCTAAGTACATCTACGAGTTTAGATAGGATTTGTACACATCTACAGTAAAAATAGAGGAAAGCTCCGTTACGCATTATAATGAACACAAACCTAAGCTTAGGGGAAAATCAATGGGTCTGCAATAAATAATGGCTGCAAAAGGATGACATCAAAATTCCATCAAGTGGAAAGCGGGTCCGCGGTTGATCTGAATTCGATGTGCGTACGGTACGCCCGCGTAGCTATTGAATGTAGCGCCCCTCTTCCTCTGCATCTTATTGAATGGTAATACAGGTCATTCTAAAGCGTTTTCGAATCGTTGCGGGTTCCGTACATATTTGATGAGAACACATAAAATACGTTAACATCTGTTACTACGAAATGTGGATATTAAATTCGCAGGGCGGGCTAAAAGATTTTTGGATGCTTCAAGGGAAGTAAGACGTAATCCCTTGCCTGCCGCCATCGAGTTTATTATAAAAATAATAAAAAAAAAAACATAGATAATATTTTTTATTTGTTTGTCATAGTTTACTTGATATTTTTTTCTCGGATTCATCCTAATATTATTCTTAAGGCATTTATTCTTTTTATTTACACTACTTATACATTTATATTTTTTCTTTTTCTTATTTCTATTTGCCTTCAATTGATCTTTGCGTTTACTCTTGATATATTATTATCTAATATTAATTAAATCATATACACACATGTATATATATATATACACTCCGCACATATATATTATAGTATATCAGTCATTGTTTTCATTTCTTTTATGTATTACCTCGTTATATATATAAGAATCTATTATACAACAAACGAAAATGATTTAAAAAGTCGTAATCTTATTTATTTAGGTATAAAAAAGAAAATATCTTTACAAAAAGTTTCTTTAAGCGTCTTTATTGCCGTGGGCAATTTTTAAGAAATACAACCCTCAGCCCTCAACGGATGCACGATCCTTTGTTTAGAAACTTTTGATATTTTATTATTGTTGGTTTATTCATTATATAGTTCAAAATAACTCTATAAATAATAATTTTGAACGAATAATAATTTGTTTCATTTGTTCTATTGAGATAACTCTATTGTTTAATCTTTTTTCTTTAAATGAAAAGGTCAGTACTTGAGCACGATCCTATCTAGTGCTGAGTAGTGATGTGGTTCATGGTGGTAAAGCGCACTAACCCAGTAACAGCATATTCACTATTTTCTCAAAGACACCCACGTCATATTCTGACGGGAACACTGACGCTGGCAAGTTGTTCTACTCCTTTGCTGTTCTTATCAATAAGGAGCTAAATCTCTTTGTTCGTATAATGGGCATATTTATCACGAAAGTATGATGACTCGCTGTACGCCTGATTCTTACTCTCTGTACATAATTTTTTAAACAGACATTATCAAGTTATAGTTTAAAGTAGTCTATTAATATGAATCAAAGAAGTTTTCATCAAATTTACGAGAAAACAGTATTTACTACGTTATTCGTATGAGTTTATACAAATTTCGTACAAGTTATACTCTATCGCAGGTTCTCAAATGAGAAACTAACTTAACTACACGGCAAACTAAGATTAGAGACGTAGCAAATGAGTTTATAGCGAGTTAATAAATTATCTTTCATGCTATCATTATGTATTAAAAACTTCTGCTACTAATATTTTAAGATATAATAAATTCATCACCATGCTGCTACCAGAAGTGGTTAGTTATCATATACTCGTAAATTGGTCTCAAACATGAAGATAATAAACAGGAGTTTTTTTCGATGATTTTTTGACAGACTGGAGATGCAGGATGTTTACTTGATTGTAACTCAAATTGAACTCGCAATGAGAGGGTGAGTAGATAATAACTGTCGATCGAGATGACAAAAAGGGTCTACTAATCGAGTCCGGAGAGGACAGTACACAGACAACAGAGAGTGAGCGAGAGGGGCAACGATGGTGCTAGAGAGGGGTCTCTCTAAGGACATGCTTATCATAGTGTAGACGAACTCTTCTGCATTACATAGCAAATACTGAGTCCTTGTAATGTACTGTGTAAAATCCCTTTAACTGGTTTTGATAGGATTAAATCATTAAAGGTGTCATCGTGTAACCTCTGTAGCTTTCTCCTCCAAAAAGCAAGACATATTACCAAAATATCCTGAATTAAAATAAAAGGTTCAATTGTTTAGACTTCCAAGTTCAACTGGTCTATCATCGATACTACAGTATCTTCTCAACCTGTACCTCTTGCTCAGTGTTGGTTTGGTGTTTGGTGGTAGAAATAAACGCTCTGGTTATACCTAGACAGTCACCGTCAAAAGAACCCTGTTACAACTACATTTCTCTGTATTTTTATAATACGAATTTAAATTTTATGTAGTGTACGTAATATTTATATCACATGAAAATATCAAAAAAAATTTATTCACCTACTAGTAATACTACTAAATGGTCATGTACATACAATCTTGAGGTATGATTTTGAGCTGGAGACAAGCTTAACATTAGATACAGCGTATTTACCGGAGATAATAAATAAAAATTAGTTAGAAGTAATTCCATAAATGGTTTGTTTTAAAATATACTTAATAGTAAACAATAGAAACAAAGATAAGTAAATATTACTTTATACATTTCTACGTAACTAGTCTCAGTACTAGATAATTAGATAGCATGAGTATAATGTAAAAAAAAATGTTTATGTAGCTTAAATTTATTTGTATTGAATATTTTGAAAATAAAAGTTGTAAATAATAGGATATAGTAAAGCTCTGAATAAGAATATAAGTGAAAATTGGAAATAAATAAAAAAGAATATATGACTAAATGCATAAGGGATATAGTATATAGTACTTAGATACACAACTAACAAAAACCGTGGCTTGTATAACTTACAAGCGAAAACTACGTCTGTAATGTTTTTATGTATCGTTATTATAATTTTTTTTTATTCAACTAAACGACGATACAAACAGGCGTTCACCCAATGGAAAGTGTTACGCCCGTCCATAACAACGTTGCGCTAGTTAGAATGATATACGCTGCATCACATTGTGCTTATCGCCTTGAGACATAAGATACTGTGTTCCATTACCCCAGTAATTACACTAGTTACAGCGCCTTCAAAACCGGAACACAGTAATGTTTGCACAATATAGTTTGACGGAATTTAGACAAATAATTTATAATTATTGTTTGATAGATACATTATATATATATATTAGTGACTTTAATTAAAATAAGTTTTTCAATTAAATAAAAATATTTGAAACTTTTACTTTGAGGAGAAATTATTTAAGGGGAAGAGGAAATTAATCTTTCTCTTAATTAGTAAAGTTGGTCAGACGTTACGACAGGGAATTCAAGGGCGATAAATCAAGGTACTGCTAGAGTTTCAAATAAGTATACCAGAAAACCACCTCAGTATTTAGAGTAGTTTTTTTATCTATATTTTCTGTACTAAAAGACAATCAACTAATCTTAGATAATCGCATCTAACAGATTTAAAAAAGGAAATATTATTAATCATTATTAATGTTTATATTTTACTGGTGGTAGAGGTGTCTGTTGCGGGAAACCGTCTGGGTAGGTACTACCGCAGCTCCTTTTTCATAATCCAATAGCATGCAAATATTACTGTGTTCCGGTTTAAAGGGCGTCATAATTAGTGTACTAACTGAAGTAACGGGACTCGACGTCTTATGTGTCAGTCGACAAATGTAATGTGGTGCAGTATATATCATCCTAACGAGCACCACATTGTTATAACCAGGTATATCACTTACCAACACGTGAACGTCCCGTTTGTCTCGTCGCTTAATCGAAAAAAAATATTAGGACAGCGGAATGATTTCAGATTATAATTTTTTTTCTTATTTTTGTTTCTGAAACCATAATAGCACAATAATGTTTATATGGTCTTTTATCATAAGAGTTAAAACAGTATTTACATTGTATGTGAGAAATGTGAAGATGTATTTATCGACATGATATTATCATCATTAACCCATAGACGTCCACTACTGGACATTCCCCCAAAGATCCCCACATCGATCGATCCTGCGCTGCCCACATCGCCCAGTAATAGGGGCCGTCGTTTTTAGTGGTTCATATGGGGGATATCAGTGGAATCTTAATAATTCTATCATGTTATCTTTTATCACTTTCAGAAAATGTTAATACCTTAGTTGGATACTTCATTCAAACTTTTGACCAATAACAATTAAAATCAGTTTACAAATGACAATTCTATTGATTTTGACTTTTCACTAATCTTTTTTCAAATTTGATAACTATTACTGAGTAAAAAAGAATACTTTAATTAAAATATACTGTCACACTTAATTAAATGGTCTCAAGGTTTACGAGCAGTAGCACAGTAATCACATCAGACTACGTGTTTTACTTATCACTCGCTGTCAGGCCGCCGCTTGCATGACCTCTTGGTCTGCCGTCAAGTCTAAGGTAAGAGTCAGTCAAGTCAGAATCCTGGCTTGTGAGCGATGTCCCGTTTCAGCTGTACGCACAGTACTACCCAATTAAAACTGAAAACCTATAGATAGGGATAAACCTAACCCATGCCGAACTATTAACCGAATAATTATGCATAAGAAATGACCTTAAATAACTTACGTATTAAATTTTCAGCTTTAAAATTATTGTATATATATTAGCTTTAAAGCAAAGTTTAGTGAATTTTATACATGAAAAATGTAAATGAAGTGAAACAACGGTTAATTTGTAAATATTTGTTATAACTTGGCATGGAGCAACCGAAGCTATAAATCCTCCGGCGAACTGTGGCGCATTCATTAAAATTTCTTACAAGGTGCGTGCGATAAACCCGTCCAAATAGGTTCCTGCCGAAAGTTCGACTTATCTCCCTCTCGTGGTGGGTCGTTACGCTGGAATTATGGCCGTGGTTAAACACATGCTACATTTAGTCGAAAGTTCATGTTGCGCCCGAATTACTTCTAGTTAACGAGATAGTATCCCGCTAGCTGGGGCCGATATTCACACTAAATTTATATACTGATAGCAAAATCGCGAACAACAAACAAAAATACACAACCGCATTAATTTTCGTCATAAATATCATATTATCCATCTACCTTGATTACCTGTGATTGTATATTTACAATACACTTCATCATAAAAAAAGATGTAAACAGCATCCAGATTAATCACATTAAAGAGAGCTGCGTAAATCGTTAAGCGTCTATGTTCGTACATTGAATTAAAAAAATCATCTATTGTCTTTACAAGTTGTATGTTCTACTTGTAGGGAACAAGTTATAACTTTGACTATATTTCTAGGTAACTGTGGCGAAGCAAAGATATAGTAATGCAAGATAAAGTATTTATAGAACCTGGCTGGATAATTACCACCCGCGTATTAGTTTTCTGTTGCTTTAACAGCACTGCGGTATTAAGAGGGGTAGGGCACAGCGGATATTTCCGCTCATAAATGAGCAGCCCGTCTGGGGAAGTACCACCGCCTTACAGAATACCACAGCCAAATAACACTGGTAGTGTAGTGTTCCTGATGGTAAGCATCCAGTGCTCAATGGGGAGTCGGCATGGGGGTTGTGAGTGAACCAGCAGTACTATAGGTCGCCGATTGTTTGTGTACGATGACAATTCATCCACTTATTGGCTTATTGTCACTTAATAGTGTTTTAGGTAAAAAAATATAAAAAAAAATACATGGTGGTGTTCAAAACAAAACACTATATGAAAATACCAAACCTTCATATGAGTTTTTCCGAAGAGGATATTCTAAAAACCTTTAAGGTTATTTAGGATCTCTAAAGAGAGAGATGTATATTAACAAATGGTTTTACTTGTTTTAAGTGGCTTTTAATGTTATAATAAAAAGTTATAAACGAGTATGTTTCTGTTGTAAACAGGGTTGAAAACTGATAAAGTGGTAACATACATATATTTAAAACGCATTGTGTTCGCGACAACAGAACGCCGCGTTATTTCCGCGAGAGAGGCGGATATCCTGTTTGCTTACACAGAATTTGATACGGTCCACTTACTCTGCACACACTTCGGGTTATGTTTGATTCCTTTTTTAAATGAAAATAAAAAAAATAATATATTACTAGCCTCACTACTACCCCAATATTTTACTAGGGTCTTTAAAGATGTTACACGGTAATGTAAACATTAGTACATCTGTTTATATTGTTGTAGTAGAGCTCAGATGCCGGAGATCATTTAGGAAGAGACAACCGTAGCTCCTATTTAGGACGCCAAATAGTAGTTTGTAAATATTACTATGTTCCGGTTTCAACGGCGCCGTAGCTAATAAAATTAGTGGGGTAACGAGACTAAATCTTACGTCTCAAGACGATGAGCAAACTTTGATACAGTGTATATCATTCAAACTAGCGCCATGGTGTTATGGGCAAAGGTATCACTGACCATCAGGTTAATGTCTCTCTCGTGTTGTCGCTACGTAGAATAAAAAAAATTAGACGAGAACAATACGTTTGAGAAAGACTAAAATTTTCGGACAGTGGGTGTAAGAAGGAGTCCCGCGTAACAACTCACGGAATCCAAGCCAAACTCCTCTGTTCGTGGTGCACCCTGCTATTCTATAAACGAGGCTCTGGTTCCCACCAACCCGCTTTGAGGCAGCGTGGTGGAAAATTACCCAAATCCCTCCATATGGACCCCCTGAAATGACTAATGGTCGCGAGAAGCCGCTGGATGCAGGCAGCGCAGGACTGATCGATGTAGGATTCTTTGGGGAAGGTATACTTCCAAAAGTGGACGTCTATCGGCGGATGATGATTATTATCTTTATATTATCTACGGATAAATGATAATACTGCAGTCAAAACAGATATTATGTATTTGTATGTTCCTTGAATAGCCACAAAGATAGCTGCCATCACGATTTCAGAGATTGTAAAGATGTATTTATTGATGTTATGTTACACAACTGTATCATACTATCTAGTAAGAGATGTAAAGGGGGAGATTAATAAATAAGTAAAATGTAAGAAAACATTCTGTCTCAAACTGGAAACTGCTGGACGAAACGTGTAGCGCTCAATTATTAATAAATGCATAATATTTACAGCTTGCGATTACAAAGCAAACATCGTAGTGATTCAAAGAGTTATAGGTCATAGATTTCAATTTCAATTTCAATTTAGGTTTGAAAAAAAAAATTAATAAAAAAAGAAATTCCTGTTTCCTACCCAGGTACAGGTGCAGTTTTCAAATGGAATGTGGGAGCGAAATTGATTGTGGAAGGCCGGTTTCCATTTAGATATGGAAATTCAGGCGGCGTGTACGACATCCGTGTTGACTGTGTTACTAAGTAATAGGTATTGGCTTAGTGTTAGTCAAATACCAGCGTGTTGTGGTAAAATAAATGATTGCCATTTTAACTTTAATGAAATGCAGTTTGAAACTTACGCCAAAAATGCAGCGCTCGATCTGTTTTTAAAACTTAAAGAATTAATGTTAGAGCAATTACCTTCGAAACTATTTAAATTATTATAATTAATAAGTATGTGTGTTTTTAATGAAGGAACTATATTTTACAAGCACGTACATTTCTATATTATCGAGTTATAACCCTGCTCAACAACTTACGGAACCCAAGCCAGTCTCTCCTGCTCAACAAACGAGGCTCTGCCCCACCAAACCGCATTGGGCCAGCGCGATAGAAAATGGCCCAAATGCTCCCACATAAACCCTTACAAACGACGTTCCTAGTGCCAGACGTTGGAAGCAGCCCGGGACTAATCGATCTAGGGATGTTTGGGGGAGGCCTATATCCATCAGTGGTGGTCTATCGGCTTATGATGATGCCTTTCTGTATTAGCCATAATAGATATGTCATTGACGGTAGGTCTCCATTGCCGGAGACAGTCCTGGTATTTACCACCGCACTTCCTATTTCTGCCGTCTTACTGTAGTGTTCAAACATTACAATGATCTGGTTTGTACGGTGCTGTAGCTAGTGAAGTTACTGAGGTAGCGAGGCTTAATATCTTACACTTCAAAGCGACGATCACAATATGATCATGTATATGACATTCTACATAGTTGTAATATCTAAGTTTTTATGTTAGGTCGTATTACTTATTATTAAATGAAACTTGTTCGTCTTTTTATATCATACAAGCTGATATAAAATCGATATACACTGATAGTACACTCTGTGGAATTTGAATAACTTGAAATGAATACTTTTATGAATATTTTTTTAAAAATCAAATAAATAAATCGCCTTTAATTGTCCATCATAAAATTATTGTCACAGAACAAACTCTATCTCAAAGTAGTACAGACACAGCTCGGTAGTTAAGCGAGATTATAAGTTATACCATTATGTAGAAAAAAGAAAAGAAACGGTTGAGATGTCAGTTATTTAGTTGCGAACAACACAGAAGAGCTTTAAAGTAAAATAATATCAAAGATTTTAAGTTTCTTCTGTTTAAAAGTAATGTTACTTAAATTGTGGTAGATTTCTGTTGCAGGGGACCGTCTAAGTGAGTACCACCGCAGCGCCTATGTCTGCCGCCGAACGGAATTGTGAAAACATTACTGTGTTCCGGTTTGAATGGGGTTGTAACTGGTGTAATTACTAAAGTAACGAAGCTCAACATCTTTGTTTAAGACGACGACCGTAATTTTGTGAAAAATATACAGCTTAATTAAATTAAAAAAAAGTGCTGGGAAAAGCGTGTATCTTTCTTAATCATTTATTAAATGATTGCACATGTGAAAAGTATGATTATGTTGCTCAGCAATCAAATCAAAAGGCGATAAATCTACGTCTACGGTTATCTGTCAGATTTTTAGTTTCAGTGTATTATTCCAAATGTTGATGTATGTTTGTCCTTTAATTAGTTAATTGGATAACTTAGTTTGGTTAGTGTCTAATGCGTCAGCAGAGTGGGCTGGCTAATGCAAGGACAGCCTATAATCAAATTATTTCTTGTGACAAACATCAACATGATAAATCTACAATATTTATTTAAAAGATATATAAGGTATAACTTCACCTGTCGTATGCACCCTGCTAACCAAAAACGAGGCTCTGGCTCTCACCAACGCGCATTGGGCCAGTGTGGTGGGAATGGGCCACGATTCTCCCATGTAAACCCCTGTTCAGTTCAAACGTGAAGATCTTTGGGGGAGGCCTATGTCCAACAGTGGGAGTGTATCGTCTGATGATGATGAAGATATAATGTGAAAATTTAAAAAAGCTTAATTATTACAAACGCTTTTATTTTGAAATTACACGTTTATCCTGATATAACTTACGTAGTTTAAAAACCCTTAATCTACGGTTTATTTACATCTCGACTTTTAACCTATTTATTACAATATTATGCAAATTATGTCAAACTTATATTATGACAAGAATTGCTCTTAATAGTTAAACGTTTTATGTGTTACTTACTATCTATTTTTACACCCTATATCACATTTCCTTGTATACCTAAACATTGTAAAAACTGTTATTATGTATTAAAATATCTTTACAAGCTTAATAATCAATAGTTGACCGCAGTACTTCTGATAACGCAATAATTTTCATGAATCCTTTTCAGCACACAATATTATGTGTATGTTACAATCTCTATGTAGATTATCTAAATATACAGAACGAGTTTTTTTTTTTAACTTTAAATTTGTATTGTCAAGCATTTTATTTACATTCAGATATGTTCTTATATGAGGCAAATATTAATATGTATTCATGGGGGTGCGATGAATTTTAGTGTTAAAATTAATATCAAGATATTTTGCTAAATGTAACATTAACATTTTTTTTTTTAACAATTACTCTTAACTTATTACATGTTTTGCAATAATACAGATATTGTTTGAAATGATAAACAAATACCTTTTGAGCTAAAGCTCGCATTTAGGAAGGATATAAATACTTTTGAGTTTCATTGTTGTATAAATACAAAATGATCTATAAATTATTATTCACATAACTTATGCAAGTAGTACAAGCAACCAAAATATGTATTCACTAAAGAGTTTGACTATAAGTACAAGTGTGACTATTTAGCAAAGATAGTCATGCCAATTCAGTCTTTAGTGTTATCTTCACAACGGTAAATTAAAAGAGATCATATAAATACTTAATATCTAAATTCAAGCTAGTATTACACCGGAGATTCGATACAATTAACAGCGTGTCAACAGAAACCGTCTTTTAAATCTGGGTACCCTATATCAGGGTTGGGTCTTCTGGAACCGTTACCTCTGAAACTTTCTGCGCGTGCACTTCTACCACCACGACCTAAACTGGCATACCTAGTGTCTGCAAGTTTATCCCTTTGCGATACCTCGTCGTAATACCTTGCGTCGTTCAAACCGGCACTGTACTTCTGGCTTAGACTGTATTTATCCAGAGTCGCATATTTTTGCACTGTTGCATATTGCGGTACTGTTTCCGCTACACCGTTGCTTTTTACACGATCATATGGTCTTTCTTCGGTAGGCAAAGCACCATCAAGTCTTGCTTTAAATTCTTTTTCTTTTCTTCGACGCCTGCGGCACGCACATAGAGCAACCGATAATGCACACAATAATAATCCTATTCCCGCTGCTGCAGCAACATACGGTGGTGGCAGTGATATTCTAAACGAACAGTTAGAATCTTCTTCGTCGTACCCTGAAGGGCAATGAGCGTTTCCATCGCACCACAACGCGTAGGGTATACACGCGTTCAACTCGGGACACCTAAAAATTTTATAAGTAAAAATATTCTTAATCCTTCTTAAAATGAACTAACCAATATTATAATAACTTAATTTAAACTTACTTGTATCGGCACTCCAGTGAAAAGGAATTTGCAAAGAATACTGAATCAGCTTCATTCTCCATTGCAGATTTCTTCATAATTTCTATCCATTTTATTGAATAATCAGCCGGCTCGTGTTGTAGAAAATCAATTACGTAGCTCCTTGCATGTGGCTTCAACGAGGTTTCCAATGTTGTTTGTGCTGTGCTCCAGCCGGGTGAAAATAATTCCATCGATTCTTTATCATCTGGACAAATTTCACGTGGCTTCGAAGTATCGTGAGCTTCATAAATAAATAATCTATTTGGTGTAGGGCAAAATGTTGACATTGAAGTAATTTCAAAACCTGGTAACCTCATGAATAAATATCTACCCTGCAACGGTGCTACATCATCGCCGCCCGGTTCCACGAGCCATGGCCTATGTACACACACAACTTCTACTCTCACACTCTCTGAGATAACATTACGATCGCCTATAATTTCCGAAGACAGCGGTACCTGTCTTTTATCAAAAAGTCTTATTTCACCACTACTTCCTCGTAAACGTCTATCTCCCCACCCAGACGAACAAACCGATTCATCGCTAGATCCAGTGGGAACAAATTTAAATTCGCCTTCAAATGCAAAATCGTCATAATCTTCTGTGATATTCATCATGGTCACTGTAAAGTTTACTTCTACAACGGGAGCGGTTAAGGTATGAATATTTAACGGCTCCGATCGATTGGTACAAAGACAGTCTCTTTGTATAGGTACTCCTTCCCAAGGATACTCTGTAATAATAATTTGAGCGTGCCCCTCGCCACCGCTCGTTCTCTTTATTGGTTTATCGCAAACCCAACGACTACTTCTGCTATCTTTATAAGTATTGCAATATTTATTACCGAAATAAGTGTTCGTGAACGTAAGCTGAACTCTTTCACCATATTTAGCTTCAAATCTGCAAACACAACAAACGAGTAGTATGAACACGATAAATATATTGTAAACACTGTTCTGACACAATGTTATTTTATTTTATTACCTTAAGATGCACGTCAAATTCTGAGCGCCTCCTCTACCGTAATAAAATATAGCCCGCGGAGCCTGAAATCTTCCTGAATAGGTTTGTGCGGATTTGAAAACTCTGTCGCAAGCCGATCGAGAGTCTGTCAAGGGTTGTCCTTGTTCACTTACGTCTACAAATTCGTAGCGGAGAAAGAAGGACACTGGATAAAGCGCAGAACCTTGTCGTAGTTCCTGTAAAGAAATTCTCGTTTAACCAAAATTTTATTTCAAATTTTCAACGAAGACATTAACAACATTATTATGTTGAAAAGTAAATTAAATACTTCGCACCGAGTACGTTTTTAACATACTGTGTAATCACACTTTTAAAATTATATTAGACTTTAGCTCGACTTGAAATCACACAAACAAGTTAAGTGTTAATTCTCAAGAACTTTCTGAAAACCTAATGCTGTATTTAATATGGAATAATAAAACAGTTCTTAACTAGAGGCTTAAACAACCTTTCCGCTAAATCGGGTTTCCTACGTTGATAGGGAAGTATCGACTTACTGAGAATCTAAATGTTGTGTACAAGCTACGTAAGAAGTAGCATGAGAACACCTAATAATGTAATGGTTTGAAGAATATAATCACACTTTAATATGTATATTGAATTTGTATATATGTATGTATTTTTAAATAGTGTTATTACTACACAAACGTTTGTTTATAAAAAAATACTAATATTTCTTAAATATGTATTAGATGCCATAAAGAAGTATGTACTTTTCTGTTTCTGCAGTTTGTCTTTTTTAAGATATATACTCTAGTGTTTTTGTCTTAGTAATAAAACACTGAATATATTTATAAGATATTGAAGTAAGTTAATCTTTCGTGGTGTAAGTGAATGTTTTAGTGGTACATATATATGTCGAGCCGTTGAATATGATTCCGTCACAGTTGCGTTACATGTACAAATCGCAATAACACGGCGGCACTAAAGCATTCCATCACGGCTGGAGAGCAGAGTGGAGTCCGCACGTATCCTTTGCATTATTCACTATGGCAAATGCAATGCTCGGCGCGAGCGTGACTTATCTATCTACTTCCCGATTAATGTTTCACAGGGACGGGAATTCTAGATTCGAAGAGAATAAAGTATGCTCTACAAATATAAAGCACATAAATAAAGTGCACTTTTTTATATGCAATAAACTAACACTTGGTCGGGAGTTTGAAGGGTTTTAAATGATTTTAAAGCCATGTACTTGCAGGGACGTGCAATGAGATTTCGGATAGGGTATGCAAATCACACTCGTAATCTCTGTGCTTATAAATACTTAAAAATAAACTTACATATTTAGTCAATTGACTAAAATAGCAATAGTCAAAGCCTATTGAATAACTTGAGAGATTATTATATTTACATTAGACAGTCAGAAGGGTATGTATTTATTTGCCTGTATAGAACACACGCCACTGTATACGAAAATGTACTCGCCCGGAACACTCATGCTTCGACTGTCATAGGGTAACTGTTAACGGTTATAGTGGAAGATTTGTGGTAGCTAATCAGACTTTAAAAAACCCTATCATCAACCGAACTTAACATGTGACTCAGGGTTCAGACCAGACACCTTCGTATTTAATACTCGCTTAGCTACCCCGCGAGGTAGTTTAGAACTTAGCTAAAAGAAATATAACCGATGAAATAAAAGAGTTTTAAAGTTTTTTTTAAATATAGGCTTTAATTAATACCCTTGATATATTCAAAATTTATAATATAATATGTATTGGGTAATAGATTCCATTTCAAATAAATATAATCAATTTGAAAATAAATTTCAATTTCAATAAATCGAAACTAAGGTATGTAATTTTTTTTTACCCCACGAAGCGTAGGCACTTCACCGGATGGTATGTGATATGCTTGAATATATCAATCTTAGCTTTAGTATAATATACACTACACCACATTGTGCTTTTCGCTTTGATATACAAATTATGTCTCTTAGTAATTTCAATAGCATATTTCAAGCTGAAGGTCGTTTTACGCATTATAAGATTATTTTACATAAATTAAAACAGATTTTCTACAAATTTTGCAAGAAATGATATGAAATAAATTATACTTGGGGTTGGAAGGGTATATATACTGGTGATGGGTCTCTGTTGCCGGAGACCGTCTAGATAGATACCACGGCAGCGCCTATTTCTACCACCAAACAGTAGTGTGCTCTCTGTTTCGGTTTGAAGGGCGCTATAGCTAGAACAATTACTGCGGTAACGAGATTTAACATCTTATGCCTCAAGGCGACGACCGCAATGTGGTGCAGTATATATCATCATAACTGGTGCCACGTTTTCGTTTCATCATGTCACTCAATGAATAAAAAATATATACAATGTTGTTGATAGGAAAATAAATCATACCTGTAATATGGTTAACGCTGATCCAGTAGTTATGTAGCTTTCGCTTGGTGCACAAGGTCGGGTCGCTCTGGTAGCGTTCGAAAGAAGTGCGTGATCACACAATCGAGGCGATTCCTCACGGCAGAATGAGCCCAAAAGTAATTTTTTATCGCTCATATCTAACTGTTGGAAAGAATACACATTACTTTTTAAGATTAATGGATGGACGGAAAATGAGCTGTAATATTTTTACATAATTTATGTGTTGAGCTGAGCGGATCATATACTTTATAATATATATGCAACTGCAGATCATTCACCATAAATGCTTATCAGTAATTTTTTATTATTCTACGAGATGAGCGAGACGTTCAATAAGTTATACACCTGCCCGTGAGAATGTGGCGCCATTTAGAATGATAAACACTGCCTAACATTGTGCTTGTCCCCAGTAATTTCACTAGCTACATCGTCCTTCAAACCAGAACATGGTAGTATGACACTGCTGCTTAACGGCAGATATAGAACAAAACGGTCGCCAGCAACGAAGATCTACCATCAGTGAATCATCTAGAAAATCTGTCCTAAACGAACTTAATATTATTTCTACTATGTTAACTATGGTTAAATCATAGCAGTAAAATTTAACTGTTAAATGATTTAATAATTATTAGAGTTTAAAACTATTTAAAAGTAAAAAAAAAATAATTATATTAAACGCCAAAAAGTTTTCAGAGTTTTAGTGTTCATCCATTCTTAATGCAAGCAAAGGAATTGCGAATGAATAGAACGAAACACCGCACTGCAGTCAGCAGAGAACTCGGTAAGAGTGCTCAGACACATTAAAGAAAATTAATGTTTGGCTCCCGACGTCAAGTGGTAAGGTAGCGGTAGTTGGCAAAGTGAAATGGCACGAATAAAGGCGGTGAGAACGCTACCTAATTTTATACAGCTTCTTTATTTGTAACAGAACATTAATCTTATAGTGCGAAATTTTAATCGCATTACTTATACCAATTTTATGTCTAACATCTCATCTCTTACATCCCCAGCATATTAACTGATGAATATTATAACTTCTCCTCTGTGCTGTAGACGTCATTTAGATAAAATAATTATGGATCTGAATACCTTCCTATCGAGGTCAGCGTCAGGCGCCGCCCCGTCCCAAATGGTGAGTTGGGATGAACAGTCTTTTTGCTGATCAAAACCCGCCGGATCTGTCCCGGCTGCGTGATATTTCACAAATGACACCCACACAATTTCGTTGGCACGGCCCTGGGAAGAGGAAATCTTTTCAACATATTTTCTAGATAAATTTCCACGGATTTATTTACCTTCTTAAGTTCGTTAGTATGTATTATAAATAACTGTCAGTGATAAAGATTTTATTGATTAACGATATATTAGAATTGCAAGCTACTAGACCTCGTAACGAAACAAATATTAAAGCCTATCATGTCTGATAAACAAAACTGTTTTCATGTAGTAGTACGCTTTCTTTATTATTTAAACATTTTTTTGTTCATATATAGTAAAGCTCGCTCGTATTATAAATGAAAGCAAACAAAGCAATTGTTACTTTTGCATGTTCCGTTATTATAAATCCACCATTCCTATATTATTCCAATACTAGTTGATTTACATAAAGTGTTGACATAAATCATTTATTTCCTTTATGTTGCAACAAAATACACATTTTGATAGCATAATCATTAGTATTAGAATCAAAGTATTCAAAACGTTTTTACTTTTGCAGAAAAGTCACTTACTTTGCTGTAAATGTAAATTATTTTCTGAAACTTATTTTTTATTAATTGAGCAACTTAAACTGTCTTATTATAAAGTTCGGCACTCATTAGGGTGACATAGACATGCACGACATTCCTGCAGGCTTTCGATGCTGCAGCAATTCATATTTTAAAGTGTTCCCATATCCCGGCAAGTGTTTGGACATATTAATCAATATTCTGTACATTAAAAAAAAGCATTTCTTTTCGCCTTTTATATTGTGAAAAAAAGCTAAAGATTAGGTTAGGCAAAGTCTGTTGGAGGCAGTTTCTATGGATCTGCAATAAAGGTGTTTGAAATATACATACCTGAAAGAAGTATACACAGGAGGTGTTTGGTGGTAGCGAATGTCGTGGGTTCCTTAGTATTCCGCTTGTTTTGTCGGAGGAGCGTAAAATAAATCGACACCGGCCGTCGGCGCGCACGTACGAGTGTGAATCTTTATCCACGTACAAGACCTGGCAAATCAAATTTACACGCTAAAGTAACAACGATTTTATTTTACGTCTACCCCCGTAACGCGAAACCTAAATATACCGAATTAGTGTCACCTTCATTGCTCACACGGATGACTAGATCAATTACCCTGTGTTTTAAGCCGTGCTACCTTCCGATTATGTGAATACCTAATAAAATTATTGCTTTTTATTTTACGTAGGTAGAATGGTATACACTGCACCACATTGTGCTCGTCGCCTTGAGACATAAGATTTTCAAGTCACGTTACCTCATTAATTTCACCAACTACAACATTCTTCAAAACGGATCATATAGGAGCTGCGGTGTACCTTCCTGATACCTTACTGATGACAATCTCCGGCAACAGAGATCTGTCATCAGTACCACGCCACATGGATAATTTTTTATAGGGTAATATTCATTATAATATCTTTAATAAAAAAAACTATCCAGTTTGAAATATCTATCTTAAAAGAATTAATATATTTGTACAATATATAGTTATATATTTATAACAAGCGTATATGTAATATTCAGTATTATATAAATAATATATTCATAAATGCCACGGGACTTCGATAGATGAGATCAGTGCCACCACCTCTCGATGCGTGGGTGTACGAAGAAGCGATGTTCATTCAAGCTTTCTTAAGCGAAGGCTTTTGTTCCACCTACGAGAGCTTTCCCAAGGAAAGTTGACGTCAGGTTTAACACAGGCAGAAACTTTTTTACAACGTGACAAAAGAAGAGATTTCTCGATTAATATATTTATAAAGGTTTTAAAAGTTATTTCAATATAGTCAACCACCTTCAGAACTCTTGATTCCTTTACTATGTTAAAGATAAATTTATATTTTTATTTATACTTCAACTGTAATATTTTATTTAATTCTCTATATAACAATAACCAACTCTTCAAATACTGTTCGCGCATCAACCCCGGCGACGTCCTCGCTCACGTAGAGGGATGCGGCGTCGGGTAGGCGCGGCGCATTCGCACGAAAGCAACCACAGCCAACAAACTCTCTGGAGTATTACGCATCCAAGCTTACAATATTTTGCCATCTATAAATTATATTGTCAATACATCCAATAAAGCATCCAAGCGTAATCATCTGGCGACCGTGACAGGACTCGCAATAATAAAACCTGGAACGTTTCGAGTAACAGACTTTGAAATACAGAGGAAACGATTAACTAAGCTATTCCCTTTATTATTATTAATTTATATTTGAAAAAACAAGTTCAATTAAATTTAGTTTTTAGTCGTTTTTGATCTTTTAAGAGGGCGGAAATATACTAACTTGCGCAAAGCGTAGCTTAGGATTCGGCTAGCGTTGTAATTGATATTTTAACACTTGTTATAAACGAAATATTGTACTTACAATAAGTGCGTTACATTTCAGGCAGAAGTCGGAACTAGGGATAAGGCAAATAAAAGGAACGGCCTTACTTCGGGTCGTTCGCATAATCTTAGGATGGGTAGTATCAAAAGCAGCCGCGGCTGATGCAGTCCACTTCTCTTCATCTTCGTAAACAGATACTATGTTATATTGTCACGGTCGCCAGATGATTACGCTCGGATGCTTTATTTTGTACCCCTCTGCATGGGTGATGACATCGCCGGTGTTGAGGCGCGAAATACTTATACTCCGTTCAGTTTATCGTTAAACTAATTGTATTTGATCCGGAATATAAGTATGCAAAGGTTAGTTGTATCTTAATTAACTTACCTGCACTTCCAACTCGAATCCAGGCAAATAGCTCAAGGGTACCGGATGAAAAGGATTGTCAAATGGTGATGTATGAAATTCCAGCAACATGTTTGGACCTCGGCTTACTATATCCGGTACAGCGTCACCGCCGCACAGTCGCACCAACACAGGGGAATCACGCGTTGCTCCGTCCCACACTGTCAGATAATCTTGCACCACATTACACTGGTCCCAAATTCTGTATTAATAGAATGTTGAATTAATTTATACCGAATAATAATTTCCAACCATAAAATCTCATTGCCAAACGCAACCCTGGCCGTAGATTATATTGTCAAACGGAATAATTGCCACAAGGGTCACATATGACAAATGAAGGTACACCGGTAATCTAATTATAATTCAAGTCTTTTGAAAATTGAACAAAGACTAGAAATGTAAATGTATCGGAAATACGAACACAATTCTGCAAAGGAAATGGAAATGTGATGATGTAATTTTATAATCAGCTGGCACTCAAAAAGTTTGTGCCTTGAGCTCATCCTGAGAGAAAACACTCAGTGTTTTCCCAAAAGTGCAATTAAGACATTAAGTGGGCAGCTTATTTATTTCATAATACTAGTGTTAAAGTTTACTGAGCCTTTTTTAAAAAAGACATGGTCTAGAAGTAATATTTGATATTAACTTCAATGTATTAAATATAAAATTACTTACTTCAGTACACGTTGACTTCTATCGTATTTAACTATTTGGTCTTTGATATGTATTTTGTGACTGTTCGTTTGTCTTACAGCAAGCAAAACGTGTTTGTCCGTTGGTATCTAAAATAAAGATCTTTTTTCAACGATAAAATTTTAAATCTACGTAAGTGATTTTATTATTTATAAATCCTACAAGTTCCTTAGGCTGTGTAATACAGTTGTAGAAAGATACGCTTTACCTGTCCTGGAGAACAAGTTCTGTAGACTGCGAAGCGCTTCCTTTCAAAGTTAGATCCTTTGTTCTTAGCTGTAGCAAAACCTACCTTAGTATGCTCAATGCGGTATGTACAAGTAGCATTTCGTGGGTACACTCCTGGAAAGTTTGGCGACTGGATGCGGCACGCTCTTAGATCGCAGTCGCTTAGAATGCGGTCGCAGTAAGTGCCCGGGACTCGTTCGCCCCGCCAGGCCCCCACAGTCGCATTCCCGTATCGCAAACGCGCTTCACTCCGTCTTAGAAACTTGTAAGCTAACTTGAAGTCAAAATTGTATCCAACACCCTGAAAGCAAACATTGTCGTCACTTCCGCTGTAATTATTTTACACGAGAGATTGCTAACAACATTCACATAACACACATAACATACAGCCACACTTCTGCAGTACAGCCCAATGTAAATCCTAATAAATTTAAGACAACTTTATTAGTATTCAAATAAATCCAGTTTATTAATATGTTTATTATCTATTAATATATTAATTTCTCCTGGATATCAAATGCTAAATTTGCACACTATTTGCTTGGAGGTAGATATATGTAGTTAATAAAATTAAAGTTTCAAAGCGATGAGCGCAATATGGTAATATGTGTCAACATCATATTAATAAGTACACTTTGATGAGCAACTCTATCGCTTACAATCTAACGCATGTCCTGTTCATCAATTAATTGAATAGAAATGAAACAAATATCTAGATGTTATATTGGGTTATTTGAGTTTATAAAGCAGCATTATTGAGTCGGGGGAGCCTTATCTGATCCGTCTCTAGAGGGTGCCCGTAATCATCGCGTAATTAATTGATCGAAAGTTCAGCCCTCGGTGCACATTATTCGTCTGCTAACGCCAGATAAAGGAAGGGCAGCGAGCCGTTAAAAGCGGGACGATGTGAAATATTAGTTAAGTCACAGGCGCAAAATCCGTAGTTAGTTACATCGCGCCAGTAAAACATAAAAGGGACCTTTGGCGGGACGTTCTTAATGAAGATAAATATCGTTGCTCATTTTTGGGATTAATGCTTCCATGTATCATATCGGTTAATTACTTTGCAGGTAAAGGTGAAAAAGCATTTTATTTAGTACATTTACGTTATAATATATCGCTGTACATTATTAATAACATACGTTTTTTTTATTATTAATGACATCAGAGAAATAAACGTCGACCGCGAAACTGAAGCGTCATTGAAACCAAAAATGTATCACCTTTTATAATTTTTATTAGAGTTCTCATTCCCGTGAGAAACATTTAGATTATCCCAATCGTTATTCTACCCTCAACTTAACGTAGAAGGTAAAGAAGAAATGATTCCAGAAAACCGCTGCAGATTAATCTCTTACCGTTAGCAGTATATTTAGTGCACGAAACCGCATGGCGAGTACGGCTATTATACACTCATGGGGATATCTACTCTTATATTCAGCAATAGATATCAACAGTTAATATATTATTAAACATATAATATAGTAAGATATATAACCTACATGGTATTTTTTACCATCTCTATATCTACGTACAAAATGAGAGCAATAGACTGACATAATTGAACAATGGTATATAAACATATCTTATCGTGAACTAGGTTTCGTACACTAACTTTTTATTGACTTTAAATAACAAATAAAAGCATACTTACCCATACGACAAAAATTCGTTTCGTTCTTTGTCATAATACGAAATTATGGGTTTCATATAAAGGCGAATGTAATTACCTTATACACGCCATGGGTAAATTAACATCGATGACTCAACGGACCCCCGACGTGAAATAAATTCAAATAGCATTACCATATTTACCAAATCGATAAGTTCTGTTCGATACCATCCCTCTTTTAACGCTGAATACGAATACGGTGCTCATGTATACCATTATCGGTGCACTATGTACATTGTGGACTATCAATGAAGCCACAAACAAAATGTTTACATCCATTATTTACTACTGATCTGTAATCGTTGGTACTTTAAACGATGGCTCATACGAAATGTATTTTGGGCCGATTTATATTTATTCCTACCCATTATTCCACATAATTCAATTAAATAGAAATCAAAACCGCATATGGTGAATTTCTTAATGTTTAACGTTGGCACAATACTCGCCAGCAGTAGCAGACACCGCTTTGGCGCCCAACTAGTAACATCCACCAATAAAAAATCACCACCAGCAATATTTGTCGAAACGGCAGTCGTAATTGTTTATCGCTTATATATGAGCTTCCAATTATATAACATACATATATATCTATATTTCTGATGATGATTAATCTTGGCTTATACCGTTATCATGGTTTTATATATTATCTATAGAAAAGTATGTACCTATATTAATAAGTATCAAAATTTGTTTCTTAACTCTTACATGGAATTTAAGTAGATTAGATTTTATATGTTTTTCTTTTTTCATTATATACTTATATAATACGCCGGACCGAACGATGTGGAGATCTTTGGGGTGGGGGATCTATGTCCAGCAATGGACATCTATCGGCTGATAATGATGATATACTTACATATGATTTTTTTTTCATTATTCGACCAAACGAACGAAACTAATTCATAGTAAATCATACGCGTGCCTATAACAACTTGGCACTGGTTATGATAATATACACTGTACTTCATTCTGCTCGTTGGTTATAACGTAGTATGTTAAATATCACCACTTCAGTTATTTCACCATGATCGTAGGACTTCAAATCGGAACAAAGTAATGTTTACACACGACTGTTTGGGGGTACAAATAGAAGCTGCGGTGATACTTAACTCGACGGTCTCCGGCGAGGGATCTACCAGCAGTTTTTTACTTTTACTTGATCTTGCATAACAACCTCTGTTTACCTTCTGTATCATAACAATAAATAAATAAATAAATCACCTGCTGGCTAAGCCTGTCAAGCCTTAGCGTCATATTTATAGAATCCGATTCGCTGAAATATACGGTGTATCCCCAAGCGGAGCCGCACCATTGTCCCGTAGGCGGCGACGGACTGCGTTCAACAATTGTCATGTGTCCGTCTGGACACCCGTCCGATGTGAAAGACACGAACTTTCCAACAGTGAACGTGTCAAAAGTTAACTGTGAAACACGAATAGAAATTTAATAAAATAACACAGTTTATAAAAAATTTAATTAAACTATATAAAGTTAATATTTAACTGAGAAATAATTCGTATTAACAAGATCAATAACACGTTCTCTTTACGTTAAGTAAGAAACCTGCCAAAAAATCGTCAATCAGGATATTTATACTGCGCTATTCGTTAGATATAAAATCTCATTATTTTAGTAATTATTTCAACTATTCAATAAGACGCTAGTTACTTGCTTTAAATGAATTCAAACATTAATAACATTTGCATTGTAAACGCTTTAGTTTAAATTTACTTGTATAATGTCGCCGTAATTTCCACCCGTTGCGGTGAAGTTGAGGTTGCATACGAACGGGAGGTGGTCCTCTCTTGGCCTACGAACCTCTAGCTCGTATGTGCGACCCACGTCTCCCATGTACGTCCTGTTGCATGCTAAAACATAAGGTAAATAATAATCATAAAATATTTCTAACATTTACATTAAAGCTTAATATACCAGATTATGGAGCTTTTTGTAGTTTTATAAACACGCTATTTAGTTATTATCACGAAAGGGGTTTATTTATTTGTTACATTAACCAGTTTATTATTTAAATATATTTTTTTTTAACACTACCATTTTATTTTATATAATACTAACTCCCCGCCCGCTTTAGTCGCCGTAATATAAAATTAGACTGCAAATGACTTTATATAGCAAACGTTACTATAGCAACCGCATAAATAATACAAAATGAAAATGTTTATTAAATTAAATTAAAACTAAGGCATACCTTTGTGAAATTTTAAATATGAATAGTCTATAACCATCTACAAATCATTCCGCATAGAATGCTCATGTTGCCGTATTGGTACGTTCACTAGTTTTCACGTGATTAGAAGAACAAAGAAAACTCATTTTCATTATATATATGTAGACAACACTATGTAGAGTATAACAATAGAATTATACAATTGACCTATGGGCTTTCTTGCAGCCGAAGTCAGGTCACCAATATGAGTATTGTGGAGTTTTGTTCTGGTAAATAAATCGAGCGTTTCAAACAGTACCCATGTATTTCGTAAAATTCACTTTACAATGGTAAAAGAAGTTAAACATTAGCACTAACAGTTAACTTAGCTGTCGTAGGAATCTAAGTGATTTCTACCGCAAGACGCCCAGTCTTTTATACTTAATTGATTATTTGAAAGCGCGACTCAACACCGCGCTCTTGTTTCCTTCAACGCATTGAATATATAAACAAATTAATAACTCAACATTTGTTACAAATTATAATCGACAGATTCGATTGCTTAGTGTTCGAGTGCTAGGTGAGAAGACGATGCCAGAATAACAAAGAACGTCTGTCCAGAGCGGCGTCACGACGGTACTCTTATGGTGATGGATACACGGCACAGACCTTTTTAAATTATCTGACAAAGAGAATTTTTTAAATTGTAATAATAAAAAAATAATAATACACAAAACTGTATTTTTTTTAGTTATCAATTCATAAGACTAACATAAATAATTATTTAGTTTTTTTTTATTCAATGACGGTAAGTCATACGCCCACTTATACCAACATGGCGCTAGTTAGGATAATACACATTGCATCACATTACGCTCATCGCCAGAGACACAAGATGTTGAATCTCGTTACCCCAGTAATTTAAATAGCTACAGCGCCCTAAAAATTATAACACAGTAATGTTTGTTCAGTACTGTCTAGGGACAGAAATAGACGCTGTGATAGTACCTACTTAAACGGTCTGCGGCAACAAAGACCTCTACCACCAGTAGTTCTTAAAATTTTAATGAAACAGTTTTATTTTCATAAAATTATTACAGTTAACCTCAAAATACTCATATATATTTTTGTCTGTATTAGTAAAAAAAAAAATTATTAACTATTTTTATATTCCACTATGCAAAATGAAGGCTTTTAAATTTTAATAATCATACCACTTATGTTAAATTGTTTTACCGTGCTGTGTACATTGTAGTAATTGCACATGTGATCCAATTACTTGTAACAACATATTAATGCAATAATTTCCATGCGTAACAGCCCCATCCCGTGCTTTGGTTTGGAAGGCGCTATAGACAGTGAAATTACGGGGGTAATGAAACTCAACATTATGTCTCAAGGCGACGAAGGCAAAGTGGTGCTGTGTATTATAACATACTATGTAGCGCCAAGTTCTTACAGGCAGGCGTATGAATCACCGTCAGGTGAATGTCCCATTTGTCTAGTCGCTTGAAGAAAAAAAAAAACTGTGCTCGTCACCATCTCGTCACCAATATAAAACTAACAGGTGAGTTGTAAAAATATCAAATATTATTTATCGTTCTCGTTCTACTACTTTGGTAACATTTGAAATTTTACGTCTCGTGTAACCGCTTTAAATGTATTTATATAAGAAATACATGTTAATTAAATCAATTAACTTAATTTATCACAAATTACTTAAAAGTAAAACACCTGAACGAAGCATTGAATCCATATTTAATTAAAACACCTCCAGCGCGATGTTTACAAATGTGGTTCGGGAAACGGAGAAAATTCGCGTAAAAACAGGCAATTTCTTTCATTATGTTCTACGCGTGCTGACTCGAAACAAATGGTCCATTTTACCAGAGTAATGGCATACTTAGACACGCTTGTGTACGTGGTTATGTACTCGCCTAAGAGTAACAGTTGTTCGCATTATTCCGTCATAATTTATTCGTGAGGCGGAGGGCGTTAGGCGCTGCATATAACCATTACCTCTTTCAACTGCACATTTTTAGCTTTAACTGTATACCAAACCCACACCTATATATATTTGTCAACACATACTGTAATATATATATATATATATATATATATATATAAGAGTATTAGATCCTTACATATGAAATTAGCGTTTTATCGTACTGACCACTTTGATCTGAAATATCTCCTCTTTGGTTAAGAATTCCAAATTCAAATTTATAAATTCATTTAGCTGGTACACTTGAGTTTTGAAAACAGTCATTCATTTGTTTTTTTCTCATTATTTTTCTCTTTGGCGTCGCTTATTACCGCTCAATGGAAAATATGAAATATACGTATATTTTTTTTTTAGTTTTACCGTGACACAAGTGCTGCAGAAATAGCTCGAAGGATTAATGATGTGTACGGCGCTGGTGTCGCAAAAGAAAGCACGGTACGTTTTAGGTTTCAACGTTTTCGTTCTGGAAATTTCGACCTTCAGAAACAACTCCGTGGACGGCCGAAGACCAAAATAGAAAATAAAGAATTAAAGGCTATTGTGGAAGCGTATCTATCACAAAGCACTTCAAAGATAGCTGCAGGCTTCGGGGTAAGTGACAAAACTATATTAATCCACTTGAAGCAAATCGGGAAAGTAAAATAACTTGAACGATGAGTACCTCATGAATTAATTGTGTGAATCGAACTTACAAACACGCGTCGACTGCTGTGTTACTTTGCTCAACCGACGCAATAATTAAGGGATTTTAAATCGAATCAATACTTGTGATGAAAAGTGGATACCTTACACAAGCGGAAGCGCTCGTCGCAATGGCTGAACCCTGGAGACCCAGCCAAATCTTGGTCTATACGAAAATTGACTCAGAAAAAGTTACTTGTGAGTGTTTAGTGGACTAGCGCCGGTGTCGTTCACTACAGCTTTCTAAAATCTGGCCAAACGATTACGGCAGATATCTATTGTCAGCAACTGCAAACCATGAAGGAAGAACTAGCTGCTAAACAACCGAGATTGGTCAATAGCTCTAGGCCACTGCTGCTTCACGACAACGCAAGGTCATACACTTCACAACAAATAACCACTAAGTTAGATGAGCTACAATTGGAATGTCTGTGACATCCACCGTACTCCCCGGACCTTGCCTTAACAGTTTATCATTTTTTCCGGAATTTGGAAAACTTCTTACAAGGAAAAAAATTCAACTCCGATGCGGCAGTCCAAACCGCCTTCAGAGTTTATTGATTCTCGCCCCCCATGGTTTCTTTAGTATAGGGATCAATGAACTACCTACTAAGATAACAACGGTGCATACTTTGATTAATAAAATATATTTTCCAAAAAAAAATTGACTTCATATTCCTCCGGGACAAAACACCAATTTAATATGTAAGGACCTAATATTACATTTTTTTTCTACGAAACGACGAAACGAACAAGACGTTCACTTGATGGTAAATGATACTTTTACCCATAACAATGTGGCGCTAATTTTACTAGTACACAGTACTATATTGTGCCCGTAGCCTTAATACAATAGATATTGTCTCTTTACCCCAGTTCACTAGCAGCGCCAATTAAACTGGAATACAGTAATGTTTGCACAATACTGTTTGGGGGCACAAATATGCGCTGTGGTTGTTCCTACCGAGATAGTCTCCAGCAACAGAAACCTACCATAAATAAAACTTTATTAACAAAAGAGTTTCTAAGGGCTGTACCGTTAACCAGCAAATGTAGAAGTAAGGGAAATGCCTTATATCAAAAAAGTCCATTAAGTTTTTTAGTACACAACGTTATACAATTAACATACTGTAGTCAAAGAAGATTATGACGGTTAAAATTAACTACAAAATATAAATTTTTCATTAAAAAATATCTTTAAACTGTTAACATAAAAGTTATGCGTTTGATTTTATTATAACTTAGTTACAATCATATTCTAATTCAACAAATTTTGCATGTAAACAACAATAACTAAAGTGTTTTTAAAACTAAATAGTCTAAACAACGAAGTAAATGTTACGTTTACCCAAAAAAAAACTTTGGTTCTATCAACAAAATTATAGGTATTTAATATAATATCAAAACATCACCATATCGATGTATTATCTTCATCAGACTACTGATTGAGTAAGGGTTCTCCAAATGCGCGGTATAGATCACAACAAAATATTATTAAAACTAAAAACTTTGTTGTTAGTACTTTATCCATTACAAATATACTTTACTAAAAACCTTATTAACAACATTTCCGGTTGGTGTTACTGTTAATTATAGCTAGGTTTTTGGGTTAACTACCACCTACGATGAAACTATAAAAACAAAAGCTCATTTTAACAACCCACTGTACTTAAAAATGGATTATTTGTTTTTAATATTTGGTGGTATGTACATGGGGAGGATTGGTATGTAAACGGTGAACATTTGTTTTTTTCATTTTAAGCATCATTTAGGTCAGAGCTCACCAACGTGGTGGGCGGCATAAAATCTTGGAATATGCTTGCTTATCATGTTACATTTTAAGAAGAATAAAAACATAATAGGTTGTAAAAGTTCACGCGCAACAAATCACGGGATTCAAGCCAACTTCACCTGCTCGTGGTGCACCCTGCTCATCAATAAACGAAGCTCGAGCTCCCACCAACCAGCATTCAACTAACGTGATAGGAAATGGCCAAATCCCTCCCAAATGTATCTCTACCCGATAGATGTGGGAATCTTTGTGAAAGGCCGCCTATCGGCTGATGATGATGATGAAAATATAGTACAATACATAATCATACGTTTTATTATCGTTTATTAATAAAGCCTTCATAATTTGGTTACAATTAATAGTTTTATTTTATTAACTAACTATATTTTATACGTATTTAAATCAAAATTGTGTTTTCATATTATTAACACTTAAAAATTCTTATTAGGTGTCGGTAGGATTAAAATAAATTTACTGGTTTTTGAAGTCAAAAAGTTTGACGACCGCTGAATTAAATCCTATTTTAAAAATTATTATATATAAAAATATAGCTATCTGTATTGATTCTGTTGTATTCTCATAGCACATTACCGTCATGTCTTCATCTGTACATCTGATATATTGCATTGAGTAAAATTAACTGTCTTAATTATAATTTAAACTTATTTTAATACTTTACTTAAACAAATCTTTTTTTTTCTCATATCGTGCTTGTCGTCCTGGTTTTGACATTAGCTATATAAATCAGAACCCTTTTCTACGATTTCAAAAAATCTTATCTATGGGTTCGGTATAGTTTACGTCTATTTTCTTACGGCTGTGGTTAGGATAGAAAAAAATTTTTTCCGGCTCGCACCAGCGCATATCACGAAAAGCCCATGCTATATCGGAGGGTCGCGCGGGGCGATGCGGGGAGACCAGACAAACATTGGTCGGTTAGCAGTGGAGTACGGGGTAGCCTAGATCCGTAGTCCGCGGCTCGTTTGTTATCGCGATACAGAACGAGCTGCGCTCCATGTACGGGGTGCAGTTGATTCAGCGGTTCCGACCTCACTGACTCAACTTGACGGCTAGACCTTTGACTTGACAGACCAAGAAGTCCTAAGCACTGTACCGCCTGCTCCCAAACCCATTTTGTACGGTACACTGTTTAATATTATATGTGACTCCGTATCCATAAAACACTAATACCACTTTAATTAGATAACCCTAGTTTGTTATCTAGATACAAAACTTCTTAACCCAATTGGCTTCTGGGTAAACTTTTAGGCAGAGCATGAATGTCGTAAACGAGCAATTTCCTCGGACTGCCGTGAAGTTACAAGTCAGAGACAAATCGCGTCATTTCCCTTGATAACTTTTTGCGGTTGTGTAACATATTAACGAGGCCATTGGCGCTTCCAGCTCTACAGTAATTCCTAATCAACTGTAATTGAACTGATTTACATTAGTTTTTATCAAAAATTTTAGTTAATATTGGAGTTTTATTAAAATTAAATTTTTAACTATTGATTACACTTACACTTTCTTATCCATAAGGCAATGCACAAATATTATAGATATAGCAAATGTTGAATATCGTGCACAAATATAACAAAATCTTTATTTAAAAACCATGATATGTACTAAGATAAAATGAAAAGAAAACACCATTTCAGAGAGCATAAAACCTCTGATGAACATTTAAAGAAAGCTTTGTCTTGACGAAGCTTCACAAAAACATTTCTATACCATATTTGTGTTTAGTGAATCTGTATTTTTATTTCCATCAAATGTATTATACGTATATAAAGAGAAAGACACTTACGTGAACAGGCCTTCGGTTCGTCGCTTTTATCACCGCAGTCATCTTCTCCGTTGCAGTATTTATCTAACGATATACACTGACCCGTATCGCAGAGTAGTTCACTTAACCTACACGGACTAACCGTTCCAGTTTTAACGGTTTTTACATTTTTGTCCGTTTCCGCAACACTTATGTCTGTTATGGAATCTATATTATCCTCGTTAACAAATTCATCATTCAAGTCCTGCGGACTGCACAATTTTAAACATAATAACACTATTATGAACAAGAAAGTCCTCAATTCACTTCCATTGAATAGTTTTAGGGAGAACATTTTACGTTTTCCGTTTTCCGTTTCAGTCACAACATATTATCTAATCCTTTGAGTATCTGAAACAAACAGAATAATAATAAATTTAATTATTAAATAATATCAAGCAGTTCAGTAGTTTCACGACCGATAACAAATTAAATGGAACAAATACATTCAGTTCTATTTGCATGAAGGTATGTTGTGAAAATATTCTACGGTTATTCATATTCACAAAGCCATTCATTATCATAAATTTCAAACGTTAGATATTTTTTTATTATTCCAATTTGTTTTCTTTTTTATATAATTTTCTCTGAAAGTAGATTTTTTAACAATTTCAATAGCTACTAAAATAAAAAAATTTAATTTATACTTTAACATTGATCGGTTGATCTTAAATTTGATCTATGCGAGTTGAAGGCACTGAATATCATATTTAAAAATTGTACCTATTTATCAATTTCAGTAAATAGATTCATGATAAATTTCATAAGCTGTGATCTCAAAGAAAGCGATATCTCAAATAGAGCGAAGTGGAGTGAAAGATGTAAGAAAGCAGACTCTGTCATAAGACGGAACAAATGTTAAGAAGAAGTAAGTAGACGAAGTCATGACAATGAAGTGTTCGTTTGCATAATAACTTTATATAAATTTCTTCGGTCTATGAAATAATAAACTCGATCATAAATATTAATAGAACCTATTCATTCTTTTAATCTTCTTTTAGATGACAAGGAAGTAGATTCTGGAATGTACGCTTACAATTTTTTGATTTTTATTTATAAAGTATGACCAAGCATAATATTTCATAGAGTAGATATCTCATAGAAATTTTAACAAAAAAAAAAAAAAAACAAAAAATGTACCTGTTAATTATTGTTACAATATTTTTTTCAGTTTGTATTTGTATAAAAAAAGTTTTATCATAGTAGAGTACTTTTTTTAAACTACCACGGATTGACACATGACTATCATTCTATTCTCTTATGATACTAGTAATTTTTGACTTAGACACCATAATAGATACTGGACTCCCAGACCCGAAGATGGCAAAGCATATTCGCCTAGGATACTCTGGCCCTCATATCACACAGACGGAAAACATCAATGCTGCTATGGTGTCAGATTTACAAATTTAAGGTTACCATCAACCAAACTCATGTCGCCCCGGAACCTAACATACAATGTCCGCGGCATCGAGGTAACTTAGTACGGCTGAGCCAATCGGGAATTGACTTCCGGTAGCAGGTAGTGTGAAAAAGCTACTAGCGAGAAAGGACTGAATTAAATTTAAAGTCGATTTACAATTAATATTATCGTTAAAATTAAATAATGAAGACAGGAGATTGAGTTTAGTTTAAATGTTTCTAAATGAATAAAATAGGAATCTACTTCCGTGTTACAATCACGCCGTTAGATAATTTTCCCATATATAAAATTTGAAGTGTCATAATTCAATGAAGTATTATATCACTGGATCACGGGGCACGTTTCGCCGTAACATAAATCAACGGCAGTGCATATGCGAATATTAAATTTCTTTATCTAGGCGCAATCTAACTAGTTACAGGTGCGCAGTATTATTTATGGTCTGCACACATGTCGGCAGGGGCGGCTGAATGTATTGCCCTACTTACCGTGGGTCGATTGTGCTTTCGCACTCGCCATGTGTGTACGTTTGTTCACATAAGCGTCTAACACAATCACATTTGTAGCCGTTACACGAGGACTTGTTATCAATAAACTTAAAACATTTGTTCCTGTGTAAGCTCCTTTAAGGCTGAGGGTTTTTGTTACATAAACAAGGTTGATTGCCTTGACCATGATTCCACCTGATACCCTTATATACGAAAGTCTTTGACGGTAAAGCGCACTTGACTATAAACAGTCATCAGTACGGTTGACTCCTTAGTGATAACCAGTTTTCTGTTCCCTTGCTGGCTCTTTCCATTATCTGTTCTTCAGAAACATTTTTTATAAATAATTTAACCTACGTTCATAAGAAACCGAAAGAAACTCAAATTTCAACATGACAAATGATATATCAATTGCTTCCATGGCTTGCTACCTGAGCGATAGAATTATTTCAATGTGTTGTATTAACTTCAAGTTACACTTTGTATAATAATAAAAAATTGGCAAACATAACTGTGTAAAAAGTTAATGGTATTTACTTTTACACAGTTTGCAGTCAGTTTTCAAATTGTGTATGGACACAAGAGAATATCAAAAATTTAAGGATTTATAGTAACTTATACTTTAACTTATATGTAAGCAAAACGTGTTGAGTTTGCACAGTGTCAGAGTTTATTGGAAACGCCTGGTTACCTAACATTCACACATTGTAAACCTAACGCCATTCCTGTATTCTAACTGTTAACATCTAAGAGCCAGTGCATACTAAGGCAAACGCATCTTATTCAACACATTTTACTGATCACTCTTGCTGGGGACCGTCTAGGTAGGTATACCACTGCAACTACCATTTCAGCGGCCAAATAATAGTGTCCAAACATTCCCGTGTTCCGGTTTGAAGGGTACTGTAGCTAGTGAAATTACTGGGGTTAGATATATCATCCTTTCTACCACCGTCTCTCTGTTATAGACAGGCGGATCACTCACCATCAGTAGAATAAAAAAAATATCTCACCATCGTTCACCTAATTATCGTTTAAAATCTCGTGAAGATCAAGCATTAGTTTATTGCCCATAAAAAAAAAAAATTGTCATTGTCTTTAAAAATCAGCTGTTGCGCTGTTGTTATCTTGGCACATTTACTACTTTATGACTGTAATTAATTTCTGTTGTTTACCCCAACCTATCTTATCCATAAATAGTGAGTATAATTAGTGTGTGCTGTGTTTACTTATTAACTTAACGAAGTGTTCTTGTTAAAATTCTTTGTATAGTTTAGTGAATATGATACGATGTAAATACAAAATGTATTTACATCGTGTCACGTGCTTAAAAATTTCTAAAACGTTTGTGTTTACAGTTGATATTGCTAGAGCGAAACACGATGCACAATTTCGGTGCAACAATTCAAAATTCACCGCAACTGTGACACAGCAACATGCAAATGACCGTAAAAGCGAATTTGTGTTTCAAAATGCCGAGTGCTTACAAAGGGTTTAAATTTGCTATTCCATCATACTGCACTATGCAAACATTCTAAAATTTTAACCAATTAAATACTTGCGCTTAAATATGGAAATAAAATAGATAAACAACTCTTTTAATGTTCCCACTGTTGGGCTATTGGAGATTGAAGATTTGTCCCTTATTTTACTCAAGCTCGGAATCATATCTTAGGGAGAGAGTCAAGACTATTTATCTACCATGCTGGCTAAATGCGGGTTAGTGGATGTCATATGTTCAAAAGCTATAGTTGCTAGACCGTTCCAATAAATAGTTCCGTTTCCTCCTCAAAAAGGGCGTAACAAGGTTTCTACAGGTTCTGTAACACGCCCAGTGACACCTCTGGTGTTACTAGCGGTTATAGCCTGCGGTTACCGCTCAATACCAGGCTAGCCGCAAGCCTGTTTGTCACCTAAGTGGTATAAAAAAAAAACTTTTTTTTCCGCCGGAAGCAGAAACTCATGGGGACCGAACCTCTTCAAGACGTATAGCAAATATAAACCGAGTTATCACATCTTTACACGAATGTATTAATTTCTAGGACTTATAGCTATAGGCATATAGCGTGGTTGCTATGATCAGTAAATTAATAGGAAAAATTAAAATAAATTCGAAAAAAAAAAATTCGATGTAGTATGAATATCAGACAAACAAGTGGCAATATACAGAAGCAAATAATTTTGTTGTTATTCAATACATTTGTGAAGATATCTTGCATCGATTTTGTTTCTGCACATTAATTTCCTCATCATTACCAGGCTTTAGTACAAAAACTATTAATTAAAATGTAAAAAAAAAATACATTTCGTTTTTTATAGCTCATAATTTCATTAACTATAGAGCGGACTCGAGTTTCCTGCATGCTTGGAAATTAATGCATAAAGCAAACGTTCCCGTGCTAAGCAAACACGGCGCATCTCAAACAGGAAGACAGGAAAGTCTGAAAACATGTATATGCGAAACTGAGCATATTAATTTAATAAATCTGAAATCGTTTAGTCTGTAATGAGTATTTAATATTATAATAGAAAGAAGAGAATTAATGCACTAAGGAAGAATAAACGTATAATAGAGGACGAAGGCTATTTGGCAAAGTTAAAGGAACAATTTATTATCTAATATGATAGCAATTCTTTAACTATAGTGTTGATGGTGTAATAAATAATACAGATGAGGGGAGAAAAATTGCATATTCCTCCGCATACACCTAGTGGAAAAACAAAAAAAAAATTGTAAAATCAATTCTAAGTAAAAATTAAGTTACTTTGCTTTACTTTCTGTATTTTTGATAATTGTTTTAAACTTAAAAACCCTTTTAACAGGATCGTAGTAATTTTAATTGCGTACAAATTTCACATAACATTCTTTTCCCCTATAAGCAGTATATCGCTTGCGGACTCCTTCCCCGATATCCAAAAAAGAAATTTATATCAATAAATAAATATACAATACATTAATTTACTTCCTTAACTTGTTATTTCTTACCTTGTAATAAATTTATTTAATATAATAAAAAAAATATAGTATGTTTACTGAGAGGCGAATTTTACAATGAGCACATTAATTTAAAGCCATGGATTAAGAGCACCCTAAATTTTCGTAAAAAGATAAATCTAGGTTAATGTTCCTTCGGAATAAACCAAGACAATTTGTTGGACAGTGACAAATTAATGAATAACAAAGCGTTGATAATGATCGCTGACACAAACTGACGTTCAAAAAAAAATACTCTTGGTGAATAAACTTCTCGTAATAAATGATTTTCGTAACAATTCTGTATGTGCGCGTGTAAAAATTATTGTTAAGTACTAGTGTGGTCCTTTACCAATAAGATAGACGGCATAAAAACTTCTCCTCCATATTATATGTGGTCTTAAAAAATATGTTGAACAGAAATTGGTGGAGATAAGCTAAATGCAATTCTAATGATAACCAGCGATATGCACCGGTGGTAGATCTTTCTAGCCGGACACCATCTACATAGGTACCACCGCAGTTCCTAACAGTAGTGTTCAAACTTTACTGTGTTCCAGTTTGATGGGCGCTGTAGCTAGTGTAATTACTAGGGTAACGAAACTCGTGTCTCAGGCGATGAGCGCAACCTGGTGCAGTGTACTTACTTGCGCCACGTTGTTATGGGCAAGTGTATCACTTACCGTCAGGTGAACGACGGTATCGTGGACAGACCAACGCAAAAGAGAAGATTTTGTGGTACTGTAAAGGTAAGCAAGGTATCTTGTTACTTAAGTATAGTATGTTTTCATAAATATATGTAGGAGATATCCAGAGATTCATTGACTCGTGATGAGATCTCGGAAACTATTAGACGTAAATACATAAAACTGAGTAGAGATATTCCTTCTGCCATTTAGAGGTCAGCTAATAATGGATTTTACAAAATTCCTTCCTCAAAGAGTTGCGGGGCTGTTAATAACGGGAAGAGGCCCGAGGGGCGGCAGCTCACTGCCGGGCGGAAACATTTCTGATTCATTTCAAGTCTAAATTTCAAATCTAATTCTATAATACGCGACTTGAATTTATATGATAGTTTTAGGAAATTATATATGAAAAAAATTATAGCGTACGTATACTATTAACATTAATTATTACATGCAACTTAACTTAATAAGTTAATTTTCGAGATGTTTTTAAAACACCATTTATCATTTCTAGCTTTGCAACAAAAAGATTCAGTTCCGGTATTTTCATCATTAATTTTATCTTGTAAGACTAGTAATGTTTTACTACCCGCTCACACAGATTGCAGTAAGAAACAAATGCTGGCATCTATCAAGTATACTGATACTTGATAGATGTCGCTTACTGAAGCTTTAACGTATTGCCAAAAGAGTTATAAAATGGAAATATCTTTATTCAGGGGAGAGAACTAATAAATGGATTGCGGCAAATAACTGCATTATTTTAATCTGAATGAGAACAATTTTGGCAATGTCTCAAAACATTGAACGATGTAAATTTTATATCATTTACATTAAGTTTTTAATATTATTATTAAGTCTTTGACAAAGCTTTAAACTTTAATATATTAGGTTTATAATTTGCTAACTTAGTGAACCACTACTCTCTCTCTCTCTCTCTCTGTTGCCGGAGACCGTCTAGGTAGGTACCACCGCAGCGCTTATTACTGCCACCAATTAGTAGTGTGCAAACATTACTATTTTATATTAAATATTATATATTATTATTGTATATTATAGTGAAGGGCGCTGTTACTAATGTTATTACTGGGGTAACGAGACTCAACATCTTATGTCGCAAGCGACGAGCGCAATGTTGTGCAGTGTATATCATCCTAACATTTGCCATCATGTATCATTTGCCATTTGTTAAACGTTCAGCACGTCTCTTCGCTTAATTGAATAAAAAAAAGATAGAAGTCAGGATGGAGATATTGTAGTTAATACAGTGTCCGGTAATAGATGCCAGTAGTACATATGGCCTTAATTTCACACGATGTTCACGTGACCTTATCTTTGAAGTCGTAGAAGGTTAAGTGCTCGTTAAATATACACTTGCTTTAATATGTTGATAACCGAAATATAGCATTAGTGTTACGGCGACAGATTTACAATATAAGTGAAAGCTTATCAGACGCATGCGAAAAACCTTACGATCATCTAAACTTCACCACTTGACTCTACATTCGAACTTAAGACCTCCGTGGTATACGGCAGACTGTTAAGCTCTGCGTTATAAAGGCTGATAAAACTATAGTACTAACTAAAGTATTTTCTATTTATGTACAAGTATTTTTTTTTTACTACAAATGAGGTGATGACTCTACTAGTGATAAGTCGTTTAGGTAGGTACCCGTGTTCGTGAGCCTTGAGAGTGAGGGTCTCAGAGCTCAACCACAAATGTATGGTGATCTTGTATTTTCCGTAGCACAGCGTGGTTCTAAAGAGGGCTTTGCCCTTCCCTGGGGTTTTATGTTTTAGTATAGAGGGGCTCCGGTGCGTTCCTTAGGAGATCCCCGGAGATCCTTATATACTGTGGGAGACTACCGAAAGGGTTTTAGTGGGTAGAAGTTCCTCTTGTCTTAAGTAGGGTATCTTTTAAGAAGATTTCCCCGCGAAAGGTAAGTAAATACCACCACAACTCCTATTTCAGCCGCCAAAAAGTAGTGTGCAAACATTACTGTATACCGGTTTGAAAAGCGCTGCTGATAGTGAAATTACTAGAGTATCGAGTGTTGACATATCTCTCAAGATAAAGAGCATAACGTGGTGCAGTGTATATCATCCTAACTAGCGCTAGTTCTATCATGTGAACATTTCCCTCGTATCGTCGCTTCGTCAAATAAAAATAAAATGTCAGTAGTCTTAAAATTAAACAGTCTGCCTCGGGATAGTTATTGTTACGATTCTCCCTCCTCGAGAAAACCAGTTTCTTGCCGTCCCATGTCCTCCTTATCTCGGGCCAACGTAATTAATTATATCCTCTATTCAGTCTAGAAGAACGAACTATCTGTGCTTATTAATGTGAAACATTATTCAAAGGCGACCGCAGATGAGAGTCGCCTCCTTGAAACAAAATGTTTTTGATTAATGCTTCTTTAACATATTTTACTTAAATGCTTTAATATTTGATATACTATATATGTATTGTTTTGAAAGCCTTTTCTATTACATATATTATTATTGATATGGGCATTATGTAATAAAATATGTGTTACTTAGATATCATATACATAAAAATTACTGCTAAAAATTAAAAGGTTTTATAAGAAAGCTATTAAAAGAATACCAATTACTTTACTTTCAACCGATCACCGGAAATATCTACATATAAATATATTATTTATAGGGAAGTCATCCAAATTATAATTTTTTTTAACCAGTTTATAAATAACACGTGTATATGAACTTCTATGTTGTAAAATCAAATTTCTAGGAGATAATCGCTATGTATATTCAATGCCCGCTATCATATCATCACTACCCACATACATAAATATGAAACAAATATACACAAAGTCTATGTAATTTAGCTTATGTAAATCATTTTAAGTAATGTCACAATATTTTTTTTTTATTCGATGAAGCGACGAGACGAACGGAGCGTCCACCTGCGGTGCGCTGCGATGGTACCTGCCTTTTTTCGTTTTACGTGGGGGAAATGCCTTCGAATACCTGCCCTTGCGAGGGCAAACACAGGTTATGTCGGACTTGCACCGACTAAAACCCCCGTGATTTTCCACCTGCGTCGCTTTACGACGGAGCCACGGGAACACTTTCTCATACATCTCCGACCCCGCTAGGGCCGGCTGCACCGCAAAGCACCATCTGGGGAGAGGAACGTCCTCCATTGCCACCTCTGAAAAGGCGCGCCGGAACATATAGCGCGCTCTCCTCTCCGCTTCTTATCGTCACATCGGAAACGGACCCACCAATACATCACCGAAAGACCATAGAAGCCAAGAGATAATATTCTCTCTGCTCCCTACGGCAGATCTGGTCTTGGGGTCCGCCACCAACATTTATACAGCCGCAAACGATAGAGAGAGCGGCGAAACACAATATCCACACTTCTCTTCCCCCGCGGCCCCAACGTCAGTCACCGTATCAGGGGTGCGGCACCACTTAGTCGCTGAGGGTAGTGAGGGCGGCGAACCGCAATACCGACCTTCTCTCCCTCCGCGACTATACCACGGTTACGAAAGGCAATGCAAGTCTACCCCCGCAGCGCACCGGCACACATCCGAGGTGACCTCACGGAGATGACCTTAAGTGGCCACCTCGGACCGGCCCTACGGCACAGGTCGACCGGGTAGCTTCTTCTTAGTTTCACCGTGGGTGACGATGCCATGGCTACTGAACCCCACCACCACAACAAAGAGGGAATCTGTTCGGGGGGCGGTGGTACCTACCTACGGTTTCCGGCAATAGAGACTTACCACCAGTAATTACAAATATGGCACTCATTTATAGTAATATTAATTATACTTACATAGTAATTTATAGTAAATAATAGCTTAAAGTAATTTTTTATATATGTTTTTAAACTTTTGCTGGTTCAATGGGATGTGAAATAAGGGGTTACTTCATATAAACCCAAGCTGTAATATATAATAAGAATTTTGTAAAAATCCGTTCTTAGCTGACCTATACTCTCTAAAAGGAATATTCCTACCAAATTTCATATCTCTAGGCCTTATGGTTCCAGCGTTATCATAATGAGTTTCTACATGAGCGGAAATCTGTATATATAGTGTGAACATGACTATTCAAAGCGGAAAGATATTTAGATGGTTATAGATTATTTATTTTTTGAATTTCATAGATCCTTCATCATTTTATTTCTAATTAACTTTTATAAACATTTTCATTTTGTATTATTTATGCGCTTACTATAATAAGGGTTGCTATAGAAAGTCATTTGCAGTCTAATCTTATATTAAGGCTAGAAAAGCCGACGAGAAACAGCTAGACTCTTATATATAGAAAAATAAGTTATACGATCGCATAATACAAATTGCATACATTGTTTAGTATAGAACATAAATTTCGACAAACTTACAACCCTTAATTGCTCATTCATAATAAAAGCATCTTTCTTAAAATCTTCAAATATTTCCTTATGACGTTACCAGTAAAAGCACGGCAGTCAACAAAATTGACTGCTGTTCTAGTTACATTAAAAGTTTCTAATTGTTATCAATTTTAAATGTTATGGAAATTGAATTTAATAATGCTAATTGCATGCATGGTATGATTGTATATGGATTATTTGAATTCCGTGGCAACTTCACTCCCATTTGCATGGCACTGTTACGCAAGAAACCAATAAGCTGTAGGCGACAAACTGACACACTTAAGCTGCATATGAATATGATCACGTTGCGCACTTTAAATTATTTAATTCAGCTTCTTCTTTCAATTTAATCATGAATAGTGAATGAGAAATATCTCCGATATAGGTAAGAATAACGAACCGCAAATACCAAAAAATGTAAATGTATTTGTCGTATAATAGCAGTGTCGATGAATGTATAAACGATAATCCATGAATATAAAGTATCTATCGCGAACGATGGAAATTGTATTAATAAAAAATGTATTAAAGCGGTACCAGACAAGTAACGCCTAAGCTAATGAGATGACTATTTTTAAAATTAATATTTTTTTTTATATTTTATAACAGTATAAGAGTTTGGAATAACTATGAAATATTGTTAAAGTAAAAGTAAAGCGGAATCACTATATAGTGTAGACGTAGTATATTTGTTAAAAAGGATATTATAAAGATAATATAAGATATTAAAAAGTATAGTTTCTAAGTTCCCTTTACATATGAAATTAGCGTTTTACCGTACTGACCACTTTGATCTGAAATATCTCCTCTTTGGTTAAGAATTCCAAATTCAAATTTATAAATTCATTTGGCTCGTACACTTGAGTTTTGAAAACAGTCATTCATTTGTTTTTCCCTCGTTATTTTTTTCTTTCGCGTCGCTTATTACCGCACCATGGAAAACATGAAATATCGGTATATTTATTAGTACGAGTTCTACCGTGGCACCAGTGCTGTAGAAACAGCTCGAAGGATTAATGATGTGTACGGATCTGGACGTTTTCGTTCTGGAAATTTCGACCTTCAGAACCAACCCCGTGGACGGCCGGAGACCAAAGCGGAAAATGAAGAATTAAAGACTATTGTGGAAGCGGATCTATCACAAAGCACTTCAGAGATAGCTGCAGGCTTCGGGATAAGTGACAAAACTGTATTAATCCACTTGAAGCAAATCGGGAAAGTAAAATAACTTGAACGATGGGTACCTCATGAATTGAGTGAATCGAACTTGCAAACACGCGTCGACTGCTGTGTTACTTTGCTCAACAGAAAAGTGAATACAGTACGATAATCGGAAGCGCTCGTCGCAATGGCTGAATCCTGGAGACTCAGCCAAATCCTGCCCTAAACGAAAATTAACTCAGAAAGTTTCTTATAAGTGTTTGGTGGACTAGCGCCGGTGTCGTTCACTACAGCTTTCTAAAATCTAGCCAAACGATTACGGCAGTATCTATTGTCAGCAACTGCAAACCATGAAGGAAGTACTAGCTGCTAAACAACCGTGATTTTTCAATCGCTCTAGGCCACTGCTGCTTCACGACAACGCAAGACCACACACTGCACAACAAACAACCACTAAGTTAGATGAGCTGCAATTGGAATGTCTGCGACATCCACCGTACTCCCTAGACCTTGCCCCAACAGATTACCATTTTTTCTGGAATTTGGACAACTTCTTACAAGAAAAAAAATTCAACTCCGATGCGGCAGTCCAAACCGCCTCCAGAGTTTATTGATTCTCACCCCCATGGTTTCTTTAGTAAAGGGATCAATGAACTACCCATGAGATGGCAAAAGTGCACGTATAACAACGGTGCATACTTTGAATAATTAAATATATTTTACCAAAAAAAAAATTGACTTAATATTCCTCCCGTACAAAACGCCAATTTCACAAGTAAGGACCTAATATATATGATAAGAGATTTCCACCTATGTAGAGACAGAGACTCATATTGATATCTCTGGAACGATAAGGCCTAAAAAATTGAGATTTGGTATAAATATTCATTTTACTGACTATAGTTCAGCTATGAACCGATTTTACGAAATGTTACCATCAAAAGGGTTTTCAAGCAGCTGGTTGTGGCGGGGTGGAAATATTTCTGTCAAATTTACGAAACAGCTAGTATATTATATATTTATTTTTGTCGATTCCAACTGTATATTATTTTTAAAATTCGTTTTATGTTAGAACTATCATACAAAGTCCAGATAAGAAATATTTATGTTTATGTTTTTGTTTTTGTAAATAAAGATAACGTCAAAGATATTTTTAAAGGAATGTTTCTAAACATACATATTAGAGTTCAATACACAAAAAATGCATACTCCGGTATAAGAAATGAGTAATAAGTTAATTAAATCTATACTATAAATAATGACTGATGACTTCATGTTTTACTTTACATATAGATCTTTTCAATAAGCTTTGTCTGATATTCAAGAAATGTATTTCTCCATTCCCTTACGTGGTAATTTCGGTCTTGGTAATTGAAATATAACCTCAGAAGCCCTCTCGCCCCGTTTTGCTGAGGTTGGCACAAAATCGTCTGTTCATTGTATTTTTTTTCTTATCGATCTATGTACATGAAACGTAAGATTTTCTTGGGACTACTTCAAAATAATATCAAAGGCTTTGTTATTGCGGGAATTAAATATATTGGAAATATGTTGTTTATATATAAGATTTTCATAGTACACACCTTGTTTGTGGAGGAGGAAATTCGAATAAAGCAACCTAAACAAATCATCCGAATTGTTTAATCTGTACCGCCAAACGATGTTGTTGGTGGGATTAAACTAACAGCAAATATATACAATATATATATATAAACTGAACACTACATTCGCACTGGTCTTATCAGTCAATGAAAAACGAATAAAGTAATAACCACTACAAAGAGATCAAAGCTGTACATGTGAAGCTGTATCGAAACGAATGAAAATTAAATATTACACACAAATTATTAACTCTTCAGTCATAATAATACCAGTGTAACAAAGAATTACTTTAGCGAAGCCTTAATGAAGCCTCCAACTGCGCGGTTACTAAGAAAATGATTGAAACGAGATTCTAATATCGTATGAGTAGTTACGTCGACACAATTTTGCGGTAAAGATGAAAGATGCGATAACATCGCCGACAATTGAAGTTACTTATTAAATTATAAACAAATTGGTTTATCATATATTTAACTGGCAATACCATAATTGCGAATGAGTTATTTAACCGTGAGTTCTATCGTCTTTCGACGACTTCAAATCTAATGGATTGACTAATTTTAAACTTAACTTTTAGTTACTATTACTAAGTTATACCATTTATAAACTTCTCGGACTTAATGGATATAAAAGTGATGATCGTTTCGTGATTGTAATATATTGAGAAAAATAAGACACTATCAAAGAGAAGTAGCGTTATGTTGAAATAAACATGTTGGCCACAATTTGCAGAACAAATAAAATATGTTGAACGCGCTTCACTTATTCGTAGCAGTATTGTATTGTGTTTTGTCGGGGGCCATCATTGTGTTTTCGAGCATTTGTTTCCTTGCGAAATGGCAGTTAGGAATATTTATTGAATGAACTTGCGGCGCGGCGTCGTTTTTTAGTCAATTGTAGCCATTTTTGTATAGCTGTCTTATGAATCGAACTAATATATCGAGCGTTATAAAAGTTTCGATGGCAATATCAATTCCCTTTAATGCCACAGCCGTATATTTGTCTTTCTACTCAATAACAAGAAATCGAACGAAAGAGATTCTTGGTTGCAATTTGGTTAGTTGAAACAAACCATTTACTTAGATTTAATGTTTATTACAGATAATGCTGCTGAATAACAGACGGTGCTCTGACTGAAGCCCAATTTCATTCAGTGAACTCTGTAGAGATCTTTGGGGGAGACCTCTGTCGAGCAGTGGACGTCTATCGGCTGATGGTCATGATATGATAAGAGACAATGTTTTAGTGTGAACAGTTTATTAGTTTTTTGCTTAATATTACTACGGTTATTTTGTAGGAGACGTTGATAGGTAGTACAAACAATACCGCAATGCCAATTTCTACTATTAAAGTATGCAATCATGTTGCTTTGAACTACATTTCGCTTTACGGACCCTGTAGCTAGTGAATTTGTAGAATGAACTAAGTTTTATATGTTGTATTAAAGTTATGTGAGCAGTTTAATGGTGTTTATATATCCCAACCGACAAAAAGAAACGATGAAACTCACCACCAGGCGTGTTTCCTGTTTATCGCAACGCGTTGTCACAAAATAATAATAAAAATAAAAATAATGAGGGAACCCTTAAATCATTGAAAATTTATACAATTTAATTGATTCGGTACAAGAAACAAACTTCTTAAATAAAGTGACAATCAATGTGGAAAGAAAAACAACAAAATAAAATAATGATGTTAATTAGCCACAAATGAATCTGATTCGTGTATAACTAACTCTATAAGTTCATATTTAAATTAAATAGGTACAACAATTTACATCATTGCTATGATTCCTTAATGTATCACAAAACAGAATAAAATCCAAGGCAATTACAGTACCTTCGACTAAGACTGCCTAGATCTATTAAGTCTCGACCTTTGTTTAATGTCAAAAGGTTTGATATTTAAACAAACATTAAATGTCATCCGGGTTGTTGCTAAGCAATGCTTTATTTTTGTATTTAAATTAAGTTAATATTAATAATTTCTTACATGTAACAAAATTTTTGGTTAAAAAACGGAATAAAATTGATCTGCGTACTACCGCAGCGGTTATTTCCACAAAGAGAAACGTGGCTCACAATTATGTCCTAGATTGAGGAGCTGTGAAAATAACTGAGTAGCGTCACATGGTTTTGACATTGCATATTACTAGCTGTCGGGTGAATAACCTGCCCGCTCCCACAATTTCTAACAAAAGATATTGCTATTCATAATCTGATCATTTCATTTTTATAAAAATAATATTACTATCCATTTTAAAATTATATACTAAAGTCCAAGTAGTTACATGCGCATTTTTTATCAAGAAGATTTTCACAAAATTTATTGACATAGGTTCTACTACAAACATTATTATATTCACTGCATAATATTGCCCTTGTCACCTTGAGATCATCATCAGCCCGCGGTAGTCTGGTAATGGATATAGGCGGCCTTGGAATGTGAAATTTTAATTCTCGGTGAACTTTAAACTGACCTTACAAGGTTAGAGAAAATTGTTACGTAAAGACTTAGACCTCGTATAGATCTTCACTTTGTCACTAAATTGAACTGATTACAAAAACATTAACAAGTAAAATCTAAATAATCTAATCTTTGTATATATCTATCTATTCACTAGTGGTAGATCTTTGTTGCCAGAGTACCATCTAGGTAGGTACCACCGCAGCGGCTATTCCTGCCGCCAAACAACATTATATGTTATATTATGTCTCAAGGGAAGAGCGCAATGTGGTGCAGTAAATATCATCCTAACTAGCGCCAGCTTGTTATGGGCAGGCGTATCACTTATCATAAGAGGAATATCCCGCACTTTTCTCGTTGCTTAACAGCATAAAAAAGATCATTTCATCAAAATATACAAAACTTACAAGTAAATAAATCTTCCACTTTAAATATTTATAAAAAAAAAGTACAAGCTCTCAATTCCAACAATAACTTATACCAACCATTCTGTATGTATTAAGTTCGAAAAGGGCCCGTAATGGAAAGGAGCAACCTATTATATATCGCTTTATATCTATATTGCGGGCCTTTGTTGGGCAGAAATCTCAACGCTCTTAATGGTTCCCACATGGGCCCTTTAAGAATACGTATGATATACCAAAATGTTTTCCTAAAATGGCACTCTCATTTCATACTATTGACATACATAATGTTTCCTTAAGCCACTGAGGCGGGCTTCCGCTCCGGCGAGACCCTAGGGACGCTTCCGTAAAACAAAAGCGTGAAAGCACGGGAAGATTAGAAGCGATATACAAGGACTTATGAAAGACGGGCTCGCTATAAACTGTCTTTACTGCAAACTGTTCCTCTGAATAGTTCTCCTTATTTAGATAAAACGAATACCCTTTTTATAACCTACGTTGTGAGCCTACGAATGCTTTCACTTCAACGGTATTAATGTAAAATATATCTCTCTTTTCAAAATAGATTTACATAGTTTTTTTTTTAAATTATGAGTGAAAATTTTCATTTACAATATTTACTTAGGTATACGTAATTTTTGTATATAAATAAATCATAATAAATTCAGTACTCGGCGTGTTCTTATTTTACAAATATCTCGAGGACCATTGATATTCGTTTCCGATACGAAGCAAATGCTCTCCTGAGGGCGTTTAAGAGTAATACAGGCTGCCTCAATACTAGTCATCAATTCGCCAATGCTTCATGAATACGTTAATACATCAAAGAACATCAATAAATCATTAATTCGAAGCGTGCTTTTAGTTATCCGTCCTGATTATAAATACGAAATTAATATTCTGACTTAGACTGAATCGTATAAAATTTTCTTATGAACAAATCTAATTTGAATTAATATATCCGATGCCTTCGCGTGAACAATAGGATCAAGCCTTTCGATTTATTTCAATTAACTTGTTTTAGTTAACTGTTCCAACACTAAGTGACGTTGTAAAAACAGACCGTTACGTCAGCTGCCTTAATCCAGGACGCCAGGACCATTTGAAACACCCTTCATTCATTTGCATAAGCTCTTTCCGCTGTTACAAGATGGCATGTGGGCTTAACAAGTCGTTTCCATAATTGTATTTAAAAACAGTTTGTTTTATTTTGATTTACTCTTTCATCCCTCAAATAAATATGGCCTCGTTATTTTTTTTTTTATAAGAATATTACCATACTATACTGTATACTGACTAAGACCTTGATATCCTTAGATATTTTTCGTTATAATTAAGCTACTACCACCGTAATATATTATTCGGAATTTTGAAATAGTATTTGGATACCGCGAAGCGAAATTTACATACATCCAATAAATTCTTATAAGAACAGTATTCGTGAATAGTAACTCCTAGTAACAGTCGGTTAACATAATCCTGCTTAAGCTAGCATAAAGTAAGTGGTTCTAATACACACAAGCACTATTTCAAGTGGATAATTGCTTGGCGCGCGCGCTGTTCCCCAAATTAAGTCCGGTCGTAGTACCTCGTGGAAACACCTATAATACTTAAAACTCTATATATACCCATTTTATTTTATCTCGCGTAATTTAACAATTCGTTTATGTGGATAATATTTAATTTTCGAGAGGCAAGAAGCACTGTATTAAACTATATTACAAATATACATAAATGATAAATCATGTTGACACTACAATGATAGTTTAATGAGAAATCTTACTTCTATAAGAAGTTACTTCCCAGATAAAGTTAAATATTAATCCAAAAAGTATGTACGATAAGTTATTAATATTATTACATACATATTTATGGTCAAAGCTCTTTATTTCTAATCTAAATAAAGTCGTATGGAGTAATGTAATAAAATATTAATTTCACATTCATCCCCCTTTTCATGACGTTTGATCACTATTTTGATTACAAAGGGATGAGATGTTCGTATTTCAGAGGGTAACGGACGGAACATTGATAGGGATCGCCGGTGGAGAGCCGTCTCTCCACACCTTTCCTAATCAATAACCTTTTCATCAGACATTTGCATACAAAGCTTGAGATTTATTGTGTACTTGTAATATAATAGCTACGTCTGCATCGGGTAGTAATAATTTTGTTATAATCGTTAAATAGATAAAATCGTTTATTTGTCAATGTCATATAAATATACAAATAAATGCTATATTTATAATGTAATGGTTGTTCCCTGACCACTTTGCTGGTAGTAATATCACCGCAACTCCCTTTGAGCATAGAAATTTTGTAAAATTCATTCTTAGTCGACCTGTAAATGGCAGAAGCAATATCTTTACTAAATTTTGAGTGTTTACGTCTAATAGTTTCGGAGGACATATAATGAATCCTTTGATATCTCCCATATTAATAAATACACATGAAATGCATTAACATGTTTGCATTTTACAAGTTTCGACTGCTGTAAGTACTGCAATGGTGCAAAATAGCCGTAACTTAGTGCAAATTTGCCACAGAGTAAACAAAGCACTGATTTTCCGTCTACCACCATATTTGGGAGCGATTTCATCAGCGAGATGCTGGTTCAAATTTGCACCCTAATATTTAGTGTGTAAATCTTTTTCTATAATCTTTATTGATGATTTTATTATAATACTGAATAAATAAATACAAACCTGACTAACAGCAGGCGTCCATCACTTTTTTTTATTTTACGTTGCGATGAGATTCTCGAGACGTTCATCCGATGGTATGTACACCTCTACCCACTATAATGTGACGCTAAATAAGATGGTATATACTGCTGTGGTACTCACCAAAACGATCTCCGTTAACAAAGACCTACCACCAGTAACCACTAGTCTCTCGAACAACGTGCTCTGCCTTTTGCCACACAAGGATAAGAGTTATTACAATTTATAAGCAACAGTAGCACTTTTACTAGTGCTAGGTCTCTGTTATTTGACTGTCTAGACAGGTACCACCGCAGCACCTATTTTTGCGCCAAACAATAAATGAAAATATTACTGTGGTCCGATTTGAAGAATGCTGCAGCTAGTGTAATCACGTCTAAAGGTGACGAGTACAATGTATTGTTGTGTACTCCATTATATCTAGTAGTATCTTGTTATGGGCGGGCGTGTCACTTACCATCAGGTGAACGTCGCGCTCGTCTCGTCGCTGTGTAGAGTAAAAAAAAAAATGCAGATATCTAATCTTTAAGTTAATGAAAAAAATTAACAGTCTAATTAAACTCAACTATAAAAACATTACATGACGTTTGCACGCGACATTTTGTATTCAAATTGTTTGATATCTCGTTATCGATTTAGTTTATTCATCGCCGTGTCTAATTCCGACTTACACGTCATAATTACTGTTTAAAAGCAATTACTGGCTATAATCGTAAATCAGTATGCAAATCTCAATTGCTGGAAGTGGCTTAATTGCTCACTAGATGAACTTTTGGACGCAGTATGTGCTTAAATTTATCTTTAGTGCTTTTTGAGGATATAATTCGCGCGAAATGCATGCATGCGCCGAAATTGTTCAAAATCCTATTTATATAAACGCAATCGTATGTGACATTTATATGTCAAATTCAGTATAAATATATATTTTTTTAACAGCCTATTTACGTTCCCACTGTTGGGGTAGGTACAGGCTTACCCTCTATATGAGAGGGAAATATATAGAAGGATATATACGTTTTAATTCGTTTGATATTTTCTTTATTCTACGAAGTGACGAGACGAACAGAACGTTCACCTGATGGTAAATATTAGGTCTGCCCATAACAATATGGCCCTAGTTAGGATAGTACACACAGCACCACATTGCGTTCGTCGCCCTGTCTAACCCCAGTAATTTCACAACTCCCTTCAAATCCGAAAATAGTAATTTATCCATGTTGGGCGGTAAGTGCCTAGATGGTCTCCAGCAACAGATATCTACTTATATACGAACATTATGATAATGAGTTATAAAAGCTATATATCTAAGTATTGCAGAAACAGTGTCGTGTTCTAGTATGAATGACGCTGTTAGTCAAATTACTTTGGTAGAGATAGATGTGATCTTACATTGGCGTGTAAAATATTGTATTTCAGAATACTACATATCACTTCATTCCTAAGGATCGTGACTATAACTTTGATAATAAAAACCAACTACTTGTGACATGTGCCGCTAGATAGAATGATATACACCCACGTCATTGTGCTCTTCAACATGAGATACATGAGGTTAAGACTCTTTATCAGCAATTTCACAAGCCATAATGCTCTTAAAACCGAAACCCAGTAAAATATATACACTACCATCAAGCGACAGAAATATGTCCTGGTACTTGGTTGGTCACCAACAAAAGAGATTAACCGCCTATCTTATTTATTGTTTAATCTTTCTTATATTACAGTAGGATGTTATAAACATACTTAAATTAATAATTGTTAAACATTTTCGTTATTGGTCCCTAATCATAAATTTAATCTAAAGTTATTAGTAATCTTCTTCTTTTGTATTCTAGAAACTGTATTATTATACGCTTGTGTCAATTTGATGTACAAAAGACTTTCAATGTGGTTGTAACAACGAGAAAGCTCGTAAAAGTACACAAAAGAATAAATCTCGTCTAGTCACGCAACACAAAGACAGCTGAAATATAATAACTGTTGAAAGGAGAACAAATGAAAAGTGATTTCAAATCATCTCTTGCGTGGTTTGCAAATTTCACAAAAATATGTCCTGTCACATTTATTAAGGACATTGTGACACTCGGTATCCCAATCGTTCACGAATTCATTTTGAATTTTATTTATGATTTCTGATTCACATCTACGTTTACTTGTAAATTGTCGTTCACATAAAAATAAGTTAAACTATAAAAGTTCCAACACCAAATTCAATTTCCTGGAAAATATTTGCTGAAAGTAGAGTAAGGAACACCCAGCCATGATCACATTCTCAAGGCGGCAGCTTATGAGCTTTATTGTGTTGTGCTACATTTTGCGCTACCATATGATATAATGCATTTAGTTTATTTGAACTTGGCCAAATAACGATCAAATGCATCCGCAACTTAATTTATTACTTATGTTTTAAGCAACAATTAATCTTTTGCAAAGAATTAGTATTACTTCTCAACAGAAGAATGAACATTTCCCTCTAATATTTGATAACGAAATGTTTATAGGTCATTAAAAATATTCTTGTTGTAACTTTTACTATAATTATAAATTCATTAAATAATCATTACAGTTTTGAAACGATAAATAAATTTTTATATTAATTACTTAACAGAGGGTCATATACATTGAAATTAACTCAGGGTTCTAATGTTTGAATACATATGTGACGTAGAAGCAATTACTGATGTAAATTAGACGTAGCGACATAACGTTAAAAAGGAATACGTTAAGAGCCGCTGCTTAAAATTTACGTATGTACACATACGCAATTTGAATACGCTACGAGCTTTATTTTGTAAACACTCGGAAAATGCTTTTTTTTATAGTAACGTTACCTTTGCATACAGCCTGGATTTATGGCATTTGTCGCCACAATAGATTTACGCTTGCGGCATCAAACAATGACTGTAGTCAATTGCGGTATCGCCCGTTTCTATAAACAAACGGCATGGACAACAGTAGCACCGTTTCAACTGTTCTAAGCAAACGTACACGCAGTTGAAATACATTTTCAATAGCATTTATAACGCTGTAGTGGTGATTCCTACTTTTTTTTCATATGACGCCACCAATACTTCTTTAAACGATACCGTAGCAATCGTAGAGGCTTCTACGCTCGTAGCGACGGCTAAGAAGCGAAGATAGCAATTATATATATATTTTATAATTATGTAAGGTTCCTGATATTTTTCTTATTTAACGAAGGGCCGAGATGAGCAAGACATTTGCCTGATGATAAATGACACGCCTACCCATAACAACGCGGCGCCAGTTAGGATGATATACTACATAGTGCTCGAGACAATAGATGTTCAGTCTCATTTCCCCGGTAATTTCACTAACTACAACGCCCTTCACACACAGTAAATCTTACACACTACGTTTGGAAACAGATGTAGGAGCTGCGAAAAACCTACTTACACGGTCTCCGGCAAGAGAGACCTACCACCAGTAAATTAAATTTATGCCTATTACATCCATGCATAAACTTCATTATAACCACAACACTAAATCTTAATGAAGTTAGTTTCATGTTTCTGGTTTGATACAAAAAATTACTAACACTATCTGAACAATATTAAAATATTCCTTTAACATATTATAACTATTCTATCTGTATATTTGTGTATACATACTGTATTCGACTCTCATCGAATAGCTGATACGCTATTAAGCTGCGCAAAGACAAATTGGTAAATATATTTCAATAAATAATTTAAAGTATTAAAAAAACTATTAAAATGGATACAGCAAAGAAATATTTTTATCATACACTGATATTTTAATAACAAACATTTATTTTTAACGTATGGACAAAAATTAAACAAACATACACATTCGTTCAGTCAATATCGTGATGTAACAATAAAAATGGCGTTACTATTACATATAACATATATTCACATGATGTCAGATATTAAATTATTACAAAATTGTTAATATTCGAAGATTACATAGTCACAATATAAAAAAAATATATTTTAACAATGCACTATTTTAAAAACATAATTTAACAAGCCTCACCTGAATAGATAACAGAAAAGTGTAATTCCAAATGACCACACTTTAATTTTTTTTTTATTTCCTTCAAAATCCACAATCACTTCAATGTTATATATATTATAATTACAAACGTCAATCGATTGTATTTACAATGGCACTATACAACAGATATTACTATAATTCATATCACTATTAAGATAACGTCTCGTTGACAAATTACCATTCGAATTATATAAACGCGACGAAAGAGTTTGTTTTGAAGACAAAGAAGTCTTCTCTTACTTTTATCTCGAAGCTTTTTTTAGTCATGATCTTTTATTCACCTCCGAAAGGAATAAATAAAAAAAAAACGACACAAACTGTCGCCGGTGCTATTGTCCGAAAATACAGGCAGGGGCACATGGAGATTTCCTTTCGTGCAGCCAAAACAAGTCGTATTACCGCCGCGATCGGCTCGCTACTGCAGGGGGCTACGCGGTCCCGGATCGTGCACCAACACACCCACGCGAGCTATCCGTACAAGACAAATTGCGCACACATACGCACTGCTTACAAGGGAGCTACGAGAGGAAGCGGGAGAGTAACATTTTTGGGCTTGTAAATGACGTGCACATTAATGGTGATTCACGCACACTGCCAAACAGAATGCCAGAGTAGAAGTATGCCCGTTCCTGTACACAGAGAAACGATTTAAACTTGTAATCCCTAACGATAATTTGAATTTAAAGGATTTGTCCCATTTTAAAGTAGTAATAGATTTTTAAAGAAACAAAGGAGCTTTAACTGCTGTAGACTTTCTTTACCGTTACTATTTTACTACGTCGTTCCTATCGCGAATAATTCAAACATAAAAACATAACATATAGTCAAAAATTATAAAAATAATGTGATCGTAGTAAATAATTAAATAAGAATTGTGAGAACTGCTGATGATATTATCCAAAAGCCAATCAGTCACTTCTCCAAATTTTAACGGTAGACATATAACTTAAAACGACTTCTAAACGTAAACTTAGGACATCAAAGTTGAGTGCAAAATAACATCAAAGATGTCGCAATTAATTTTCAATGAAATTTATCTCGTTAACAATTGAAAATCGGAGCCTTCTCAAAGAAGTATAATGAAAATATCAAAACTTTTTTCATTTGTACCGTCTGTTTTGTAGATGATTGATTTTGAGTAATGAGGTATATTTAATAGAGAAAATATATGTTTTTTGTCAATCAAAAACTCTTAAAACAAATGATATGTTGGCTGGTAAAAGTTATATTTTTCTAACGATTTGTTCACATTTTAGGTTATGAAATATGATGATGCATCACGTAAATGTAACGTTATCCGTCCGAAACACATTTAATCTTTATTACTGGATACGAGAGAAACATTTCTAAAGAAACAACAGAAACAGTCACCATCCGTAAGGTATTTAGAAAACAATACACAATATTCGAGAAATTGATGTAAATTCTCTCCAAATATATGCGTATGATTATCAATTTTAGTTATTAAAGCAAGAGACATGATCTTAAAATACCTCCAAATTGTGTTCCTACAAATCAATTGAGTTTTTTATGTGTAAATATTATGCAATACTTTCGATTACTTTCCCTAGAAAAAGGTTAAAATAAAATAGCATGACTCGCACTTCTATTCGCTATTTTGTAATCGGATCAGGCATTAGCGAACGATCATTCTTTTGGCATCGCTCTTACCGGCCGATACGTAGCCTTATACAAAAGGAAACAGCCGAAACGGCTATGTGAAAATACTATTAAGATACTAAGCGCAAAGTGACCGTCACAAATGGCTACATTTGTTTTTATCGAAATGGGGATAAGTAGATAGTAAACTTAATAATAAGGTGAGACGTCTACAAAACGGCTACGTAAATTTCCTGTCAAAATATACTTATATAACATATATAATCATGAAATTGGTTCCCAGCCAACAATTTTAAGAATGAGCAGTGATCAGTTTGAACTATTTGGTTTCGATATATTAGAAATTAATACAACAAAAAAAGTGGGCCAAAGATAAATGAGCACTAGCGAAGGAGAAAAACTGCGATAGTCGGACCTTTATGGAGTTGGTTTAAGATATTGCAGCTACAGGGGAGCCCTTTGAGACTTCCTACTGGCGGAAATTTAATTTAATCGCATTTTCTTCTTTACTAAGCGACCGTCTGCAGTGAAGCATTTGAGTTTGTGACCGGACTTCCCCTGCTAAAACGGCATGGTACGTTATAACGACTATTGATTTTATTTTAAGTTTGCTTGCTTTATTGCAAGCTGAACTCGTTGATTTATTTAATGTCTATAAAAAACTTTAGGATATCACCCTGAAAACTGCCAGCTTTCCTTAAACATTTTAAATGAACATAGAAATGCTTAACGGATCTATGTAAATTGTTTACACTATAAAACATTTATTTTTATTAAAAGTTACCTATGAAACATTAACTATTACATAAAATATTATTTTCATGACGAAGATGTTTCGACCAAATCAGAGATATGCTCATTGAAGGTAGGCACCACTCTACTAAAAGGTCGTAGGCAATTATCGTGAAAATAAACTTACTGGAAAAATGCCTACTCCATTATTGTACGTATTGTACTCCTCTGTAGGTCAAGTTATTTGTACATAATAGTGGTATTTATAAAAGTAAATGGTTCACAGTTAAGTGAACTTCCATTCCGAAATGTGAATAGGGGTTGCGTTCAACTATAGGTTTGTCGAAGATTTTATAAGTTGTTTCTGTAAACCAGACCGTGTTAATTTTTTTTTATTGTACTCTCGATAATAACAAAATAAAATGTCTAATGGTATTTCGAAACAGAATTCTTGATTCTATTCATAATTTACAATTTGTATAATTTAGAACACATACACTATGTGCAGTTTGGATATTCCACAAGCTATTATACCATCGAAAAGCGTAGAAAGGAACTAAGGATTCCAGGTAAATGAGATTTTTCCGTTACTTATCAGAGTACTGTCATCGCCAAAATGATTGCCAAGCGATTAAATAACGCCTTTTAGAGAGGCCTATAGTTAGCAATGATTTCGGCTAAAATGATAATGACATCTTAAAATTCGTACACAGGATTAGTAATTTTGCTTGTGGTAGGATCTGTTGTCGAACGTGGGAGCTCTCGTTGCCCACTACGCGAGCCCGGGGTGAAGAACAAGATGGTCTCGGGCTTGTTGTAGAAAAGAGAGAATGCAGTGGAGGATTGCGGTATTCACCGGGACGTGCTTAGACGCAGTGCAGGGAAGCACCGGTGTAGTAATCCAGGTGCCTCTTGCAAAACGGTAAGGATGACCACCGAGGGGTTTCAAGTGGGTACAAATCCCACATAAATTTCATCTGTCTCATAAGTCTTTCCCCTCAGAAACAGAATATCTTTTCAAGATTTCCCCCTCGGCAAAAAAAAAGGTATCTGTTGCCACAGGACATCTAGATAAATACCAAAACACATCTATTTCTTCAAAATATTGTAGATATAGTAATGAGCTGTAGTTAAAAAAATTATTAGGTTAACAGAACAAAACATTTCTGAAAGTGTACATTCTATCCTGCTGCCATGTTATCATTGGGCTTGCACAATTTTTTTAAGGAATCTCTCGTCGCATAATTTTTAGGCAAAAATTATTATGAATTAATATAATTTGCATTGCGGTCTGGTTGTTTGCACTGACGCTTTACAGATTAAAGACTCTTAAATAGCAAGACCCGGTTCCAAGTTGTCGGTTAGCCAACTGCAGCGAAACTTTCCCCTCTCCGCTTCTTGCGAAACATAATAAATCTTTCTTACTGTCATTGATATTTAGCTCGCACGAGGGATGCGCGACACAAAGGAGGTACATTCAATAAATCATGGGCAAGTGTTTGCTTGCTAACGTAATACCTTACTAAGTTCTTGTTTCCGATCATTTGGAAATATCAAGTTGGTGATTTATTGCTCGCAAAATAACTACTGTCCTTCTATATAACAACTTTTTAATGCTACTACTATTTTAAGTTGTTTTATAGTGAGACAAACAGACAGTATTACATACAATGAAACCTATAATACGAGTACATGAATTGAACTGAATGCGATCACTACATGAATAATCTGTTCTTATGAACCACTCTTCTTGCAAAAGATAGGTATAGTAGTAAGTAGTAAGTATAGGATAGTAAGGGAAATCGGCATAAATACATAGTTATTATATATTACAATAAATATACGTATATAATAGTAACTATGGTAAAAAGCGAGCTTGCTTTTGTTCATACATTACTATATATGTATACATTAAACAATAACTATATAAATTTCAAATTTTGCAAGAAAACATTAATGCGATTATTCCCCAATGAAAGGACTTACGAATATTAAAATAATACACTTGTTGTTTAGCTACGTACAGTATTAGGGGTTAATTATATAACTTTACACTATGACTACTTTTATATCACCTCTTCCTATTAATCTCTGTCGTACCGAGACACTACATTAAATTAAATATAAATGATGTTAATATATAACTAATGTTAATACATAAAACTATATTATTTTCTACTTATTATATTTGTTTTATTCAAACTCTTTTTTATTAAAACATTTTAATAGAATATACAAATAAGTTATGATACTACAAGCACAGATAATGATGCGATGGCTAATAAATCGCCAACTATATACAAAAATATCAGTATCAGAATTAATATCTTTTCAAAGCTTAATTCTGCTTCAATATTATCTATATTCTATGTAAATTTCAAGTCAATAGCTTCAATGTGCTTTGATGTAAAGATATTCAAGCAAAGAGGTTTATCGTTTATATCTGAAATCGTTTGAAATAAGTTCACGGGTGAATTCTCATACAAAACTGTTTGGTAATAGTATTTAACTATTAAAGCCTGGAGAACAAAATTCTTGGAAAACGTACACCAGGTAGACAGCTGAAGAAATGGTTTCACGACACAAAGGTGAGGACCGTATTTAAATACCATCAGTTAAAATGAATAGCTGAGGTATGAATTGGCTTTCTTAATCTGATCGCCAAACTTCAGTTTAATGATGATGAGATTAAATCTTTATATACATTAACTTGGACTGTATAAATATGAACACTTGTACCAAGGATCAAAATATTTTTTGTGCTATTTAGAGCTTCGTATAACATATTAAGATATGTAATAAAGACAAAACATCTATAAAAAAAATTTAAATTTAATGCTATTAATGTACAATTAATGAAAAAAGGATAATAATACAAAATTAATATTAACAACACAATTTGATAGTGTTACAATATTTTTATTTATTCTACGAAGCGACAAGACGAGCAGGACGTTCATCTGACGGTAAGTGATAACCCTGGACATAACAACGTGGCGCTAATTAGGATACACACAACACCATACTGTGCTAGTTGCCTTGAGTCATAAGATGTTAAGTTTCATTACCCCAGTAATTACACTAGCTGTAGCGCCCTTCAAACCAGAACACAGTAATTTTTACACACGGTGGGTGGTACCTACCTAAACGGTCTCCAGCAACAGAGACCTACCACCAGTAGTTTTTAAATTTGCATACGTATTTAAGCGGTATGTACTTATTTGTTTAATTAAGTCATCATCATCGTCATCATCATCAGCCAACAGATGTCCACTGCTGGACACAGACCTCCCTCAAAGATCTCCACATCGTTCGATCTTGCGCTGCCCGCATCTAGATTATCGGGCCACCTGATGGGGGCCTGTCAAAGTTACGTCTTCCGGTATGCGATCGCCATTCGAGGACCTTGGTGCCCCGTGGAGTTTCAGTCCTTCGAGCGTTGTGTGCTGTCCATTGCCACTTGAGGCTAGAAATCTTTTGGACTATGTCGGTGACCTTAGTTCTCTTCTAAGTGATAACCTTCAGATATTATTCTGTTAAGGTATATATATTTCATCTCTATAGATATAAAAGAATGTTTAGACCGTCTAGGTAAGTACCACCGCAGCGTATATTTCTGCCGCCGAACACTAGTGTGCAAACCTTACCGTGTTCCGGTTTTAAAGGTGCAGTGTATATCATACTAACTAGCGCCATGTTGTTATGGGCAGGCGTATCACTTACAGTCTGGTGAACGTCTAGCTTTTCTCATGACTTAATTGAATAAAAAAAATACCAACTATCGCCATGAAAATTTATTTGAATGTTATAAATGTCGATATATTGCACCGCCATCTTGCTTGTGACGGTTAGGGAGATTAGCGTTTTTAAAATTGGTATTTTGATATACGTATCCTGTTATAATTAATACAAATTAACAAAAATTCGTTTTATTGTAATAAAACACTGATATTACAATTGTTTTCCTTATTATAAACGTGTAGATTAAGTAGTATAATGAGAAAACATTTACGTTCTCAATTACACAATGAACTAAGTTTGGCTTTTAGTTCAACACTAATCCCAACTGAATTCCTTCAGACGCCACATACACTCCTTATCCTTTACTTACACAAGGAACTCGTTTAAATGATAAAATTGAACTGTATTATATTTATTTTATTATATAATATATTTAAGTTTTTTACATGGTTGTTAATAAAATATAAGCAATTTCAATCCAAAAATATAATGTTTTATGTGTATCAACATTTTTCAAGTTTACAAACATGGAACATAAAAAAAGGTTTCAAGACGAACTAAAGTTTACACCAATTGCGAAAATGGGTACAATCTATACGCATCCCCTATTTTAGTAAACATTTTTCTTCGATCTGTTTCCAGCTCACGTCGCAAGACACTTGCAGCCCTGTCCGACCAATCGCCGACAATGGTTAAGACGGGAATTCGTTAAACGCGTAGAAACCTACTTACCGCTATAAAATATTTAGCAACCTAGTCGAGCACCAGGGTTACAAATGAGCTACAGTAAAAAAATATTTTTGTTGATAACGTTAAAAAAATATTATAATAAATCAAGTAGATAATAATTATTTTGTATCGTGAGAGAAGAGATATAAAAGGATATTTTTCTTTCCGCGGATATAGTAATTAAATGTCCAAGTTGACCTTCAGATCTCCAGTTGAACGTATCAGTGTCGCTGGGTAGTGAACTATAGTTTAAGGGGGGCATTAGCTTTTCTCTAATACCCTAAATGTGGCTACTTGATAATTAAAGCTTGAATTTAATCTTTCGTTCATGTACTAATAGAACATTACCTTTGCTGGATATTTATATAAATATAAATGTAAAGATAATCCTTCATGCAACTGGGAATCAAAAAAAAGAGAAACATTGTTGATATATTAGTAGAATATCCTGTACATCTTAAGGTCACATCTAGATCAAAGATTTTAAAATATCGCAAGAAAACAGCAAATAAATGAAGAGAAATATAACAATTGAAAAGAAAAAAAAAATGCTACCAACACATGATGAAAAACTATTTGTTTGTCTTCTCCAAAGCAGTTGGTTTTTTTTTTATCGCAGCAAGGCTTGTTTAGTCTTAATCTTGCTTGTCTGAAACGCTCCATCTTTCTAAATTTCTATTATTTCATTCATCTTCTTCTATTCCATCTAACTCTGTCTGAACATCACACCTTACCTAATTAACTTTCATTGCGTTTGCAAGTTGCGTCGATCATGAAATATATTTGATAACATATAATTAATCTAAGCTACTGTACTCCTTGGGTGAATCAAATCATTAAAAACAATTGTTTGTACTTTTTTATTAATCTATGTCACATTCTTTCTAGAGAGACCAATAACAGAATGCCCAGTTGAATAAAAGTGGCAGAGGCTCTCAAAAGTTTTGTACATAAACTTGGATACCTCAAACTTTTCTCTTTGGATTTCTCTCCTCCATAATATTTTTCCGCGGAAATGGCGATTCATAATTACAAAGTCGATATTTTTTTCTCATGGCACTTTTATACTATTATTAACTTTGAACTTTTTTAATACATGTCAATGTGTTTTGTACTTCCTTTAATGTATCATTTTTAAAAGTGTAAAGAGACAGTGTACAGAACGTATTGTAAGAATATTATAGTTTTTTTTTATACACCGAAGAGACGAGAAAAGGTAGGCATTCACTTGATACTAAGTAGCCCTAGTAATAACAAAGTGATGTTAATATAGATAATACACCATATTACGCTCGTGGCCTTGACTAAGAAATTTAGTCTCGTTACTGCAGTAATTTTATCACAAACAACGGCTTTCGTACCAAAACAGTAATATTTGTTCACTTGTGTGTTTGATTTGAGAAAAAGGAGCTGCGGTGATATCTAGACGATTTCCGGTAATAGAACTTGGCACTAGTGACGTTTTTTATATATTTTTATAAATAGATGATGAGCTATCTATAAAAAGGCGTAGGTGTGAGAACTGAACAAATCTCGTTTGAATATCTCAAAGAAACAGAAGTAGGAAGTAGTAATAGCGGAATAGGACTGTTAAATAGATCTATATGTGACCTAGAATTTTAAGCATTGCAACTAAAAAATTAAATGTTTCAAGTACGTTACATTTTAACTTACTAAAAGGTAAATAAGCTATGAATTTTCATGCGCTCTCAATAATTTACTAACCAATATGTGGCTAGTTTTTCCGGCGAAAAGCCAAACATGAAAACGTATAGCTACTGTAAAGTTAAACATAAAAACCTGCTGATCATGTTTTTTTTATTTAAACTGTTTAATACAACACAGTTTAAATAGTATGAGTAAAACTGCAGTTAAATTTTAAAAAAGCTTCCCAAAGTCGAATTAAAAAGAAATTAAAAACGATAAATCAGTCAGTTAAGTTGAAAATTGTTTCTTACTTTTTTTATGTACATGTACATCCTGCTCCACTTTACATTTCTTTACTTCGATAGCAATTTCGCTGGGCAACCTACTTTTTATTTGTCGGTATAAGTCTCTATGTTTCTCTCTCATTGTCTATATCTAAATGAACTCTAACACAAATGGTAGAGATAAAAAATACTAGTATTCTTTAGAAAAAAATTGTACAAGAACACCTAAATGTTATAAGGTCCACAATTCCCTTTTTTAATCATATTTGGTAGTTAAATTAATGTAGCTAGTCGAGTCGAATGATACACTAAACTAAGCACCCAAACAGATGTGAACAAAGATGAAAAAAGTTTTAGAAATGGGAATAAGAGATGATTACTGTACAAAGAATGAAGTTTCGTCGTTTTTATGAAGTTGCCTTTGTACTGATTCCGAACGTTTCCCCTCACAACTTGAGAAAAGTTTAACCGGGATTTCTTATACTTTCAATAAAGTTTCATTTTCGCCTAATCCTATACTTTTTACTTTTATCTTTGCTTTAGAAATGTTTCAATCTAATTTTTATTAAACGATTATAAAACAAAATTACTATTTATCAATATAATTGATTATATTGCATGATTTTTAGAAAATCTCGTGCAGTTCTCGTGATTCATTATATATATAGTACATTAGATTGTGATACTAATCCATCCATGTCTTATTTACTCCTCAAGGCTTGTAAATAAGACATGGATGCGCAAGACTAATTTAAAAACTCAATCTTATTCATTTCCAATATGCTTTATAGTCAAAAATGGTGAAAAAAATTAATTATACACGTTTTTTAATAACTAATGGGAAAAAATATATTTCTTACTGAACATATGCGTTGTATATATAACAAAGACCTAAAGACAATGTAGTCGTGCTCTAAAGCTTAATTAAGAGCATAACAAACGGTTTTAAAAATAATGAGGCTTAAAATAATTTAAGCATAAAACAAAAAAGTTGTTTATCAAATAAAAAGCTGCAGTTAATAAAAGCTGACATGAATAAGTCCTATTAATCCGCCATGATGATAGAATTTGAATATTCATGAAAGGTAATGTCCTTAAGTGGCCCAACAAGGTAAAATTAATTTAAATCAGGCATTTATGAAGCGAAATTGTAATAAAATCTTTTCCAAAATTTTAACAAAATCTATTCTATTCAAAAGATTTTACCTTTAGTTTTTTTTAAAAGGTTTCATATAAAAATATTTTGATTCTAAAAAGCTTATGTATATTTCATATGTATAAAATAAATAAAAGTAGAAAAACGAGCATACAGGATGTAGTGTTGCCAGAAGTGCTAAAAAAATTAAACATTTATTCGATGATAAAAAAATACTCTGTTATAATGATTTAGTTTTTACTATCTTTTAACATTTTATAATATCCACGGTTTTATCAGTATCTAAAGTAATACATAATAATTATATAAGTTCTATCGGAATGTCTTTGTAAATGAACCAATTTTAAAAATTAATAAAGATAGTCGTTTTCATGTCTGTATGTATATTAAAATCTTTTGCCACAATTACGTCTATTAATTTGTTGTATGAAGTGGGCCTGGTAAATACTAAATACAAAGTGGGAGACGTGTTGGGAGGGTGGTTGTGGAGTACTGGGTGAGAGGCTGCTGTCAAATTTCATGTACTAAAGCTTTGGCAATGATCTTTCATTCCGCAGCAGTCGGACAAGTACAGTCGCAAAAGTAATTTTAATATAACAACTAATAGTTAATACAAATAATATATTTATTCACTGGTGGTAGGTATCTGTTGCTGGAAACCGTTTAAGGACCATCGCAGCTTCTATTACTGTCGCCGAACAGTAATGTGAAAACATTACTTTGGTTTGATTTATAGTACTTTGTAATTAATCAAATTACTTAAGATAATCAGATATATAACAACATCTTATGTTTCAAGACTGGTCAAAATGTGGTGTAGGGTATATTAACTTAACTAGCGCCACGTTGTTAGGGGCAAACACTTAACATTAGATGAACATGTTACTCGTCTCGTAACCTTGTTAAAAAAAGTTATTTTACTACTTATTTATTTTACTTTAAGCTTACAATATTTAAATTGATTAATATTTCATTGTACTTTCGTATAAAAATATCTTTTTGTAATGTAACGAGTTGTTTAAATATTTACCAATTGTTTTCTGCGAAGACAAAGTTTTAATTCTCTTGTTTTGGAATAAAACGTAATGCAGTTGCTCTTGTACATTAAAAAGTACTTTTGTATTTGTCTGTACAGTATGCATTTCGTTACATAGACTGGGACCATTGGTGCGTGGTCCGTTTTATCTTCTCCATACACTTCCTGATAAGAAGCTTAACGTGCAAACATAATAAGGGTTGACATATCATACCAGTGCAGATGAGAAGGAACCTTATGCTGTTTGATACTGAGCCGTATTTATAAAATCAAGCAGAACGAGTCACCTGGGCAGCATCGTTGGGAACAGTTTGTGCTTAGCTTTCCTCTTGGCTTTTTATGTATAAGTTAAATTGTAGGTACACATGTTCATACACCTTATTTCATATATTTTTCATTATAAATAAATCTAAAACCGTTTCAGATTTCTTAACATAAAGGCAACAAGAAAACTCAAAATTTTCGCCGCTTCACAACTAATATTCAAAAACCATAGAATATGTAATGTCCGCCCCATTAACAATGTGAAATATGTAGCAGTAACTCAGTGTTAATTCCTCAATTAATTTGGCTCAAAAGTTGGAGGTGGATTAAAAATACACATGGGGATTTCACGCGTTTGCAATTAACTGAGGATAAGCTAAACAAAGGCAGCTCCGACATGTTTGCTTTGTAAATGCACAATTGTCATATTTGTTCTCTTGTATACTAGAGTTATAAATAGTTACAAGAAATGATTCAAAGATGAAGAAATTATTATATTCTTATTTTAAGCCGATAGACTTCCATCACTGGACATAGGCCCCTCCCAAAGATTCCAACATCGATCGGATAGGAATTCATATAGAGGGATTTGGGCTATTTCCTACCACACTGGACCGATGCGGGTTGGTGGGAGTCAAAGCCTTGTTTTGTAATTAGCAAGCTACCTCGTACACCCACTTTAATTTTTTAATTAAAATAAATTGAAAATGTAAAAATACCTTTTGTCGAAGACTATATTACTATTTCACGGTTTGAGAAGCTGTTATAGCGAGTGAATTTACTAAATATTCCCAACTCTAATCACCCCTAAATAAACAAATGTCTTAACAGCAATAAGACGAATATGATATTAGATAATTCAATTATTGTTTATAAAAAGTATTTATTGTTTAAAATTGATACAAGTCTATAGTTAATAAAACTATGCGTTTAAGTTAGGGTCCATATAACATTGCGTTCGCTACCCTGTAGTAATCAAACTATCAGTTTGATTGATTTCAATCAGCCTGTTTACATTTGCACTGAAATTTTGATTCGAGGCGAACGAAATTGAATGATTTCGCGTCGGTTTGTTCTTTCGCCCAACATTCTCCCTGTTGATTTTTTTTTTCCAATTAACTGGAGTAAGTTCGCGGGCGCCGGCTTTCAGAGGATTTTATACGTGGGCATTCACAGCGAGCTAAGATTATTCTTTAATCTTTTTATTTGTATAATCATGCTTTTCCTCCGGACCGTAATTCTTATTATCTTTGCTAGTAAGATTATCAAAATTTGTATGTTATAATAACGAAACGCCTCTTTCTAAACCGTTGATTACCACAATTTTTTCGCGATAATTAGAGTTTCTATTATTGTTTCTCGTATGAATACATAACTTTGTAAATGTTCGTCACTGTAGTAACAAAACAATTGGGCTTGTAACTACCTGATAAGAGATGACAATTTTGCCACCACTGTGTCATCGATCGTACGTATCGCTTATCATCAGGTTAACCTCTTTCTTTATCACTCGTAGAATGAGATTTATTTCCTGAATAGCTATAATTTAATATGGCGACTGTCCTGTAAAGATATTAGACAAAATAGATACTAGATTGAGCTTTATTATTATATTACCATACACGTTCCAAAGCTATCAATTACATCAATGATATATAATAATAACTACATTACTATTATCATTATTATAATGAAAGTATTATGTGTGTAGTTGTAAGAACACTCCAAAAAATACTATTTTAAATAGAAATAAATTTTTTAAATTAGATAAATCTATAATGGACAAGAATAAGCATCGAAACGTATACTTATCCGGGTTATTTTCGCAAGCAATTCCCGATAGCACATCTTTTTGTCTGGGCTCCTTGTAAGTTCGTTATCAGCGATTTAAAAGTACGAGATTAACAAAGGATCTCAGTTGCTCCAATTGAAAAGAAAACCAATTTGCTCTATCGTTTTCATTGATATGAATTGCGCTATTCCATTTCTTCGAGCACAAATTGAAAAGGAAGTCTTCACTGAGTTGTCAACTGCAATTCGCACATCTTCCTTTACATAAGAGATAACGGACCTTAGTGCTTCATACCGCCTTGTGCAATGAGTTTCATACATATATGTATATATTAAAGAAAAGGTACCAGGTAAAATTTTATAAGACAAAGTCTTTCCACATACATATTACAGTAAATATTTTTTGAGTTGCTTAATTTCCTTTTCTATAAAAATCGTTAGGATATTAATATAATTTATCACTTCACTCTGCAAGTAGGAAGTACCTACAACATTATTAACTCTAAAGCCAAGTAACTAGTTCACTATACACTGTCTTTATTATGGTATCGGTAGCACCTCATGTATAATTCGCATTAAAGCAAGAGAGTTCGTATCGAAGGAATTCGTAATGTAAGAATAAATTATTAATGTTGCAAGCATCTGGAGCATTATATTTTGTAACGCTACTGCCATTCACGAAGTATAAAAATAAAATTACTATTCATATTTATGATGCGAAAACGATAGGTTCAAAACTTTCCTGACCCGTAGTTATATAAGACCATAAGAAATAGCGTAAGACAGGACAAATTCTAAGAAGAAAGAGACATATACAACGCAGTTGACCTAATTTTTTAATAACTATTTGACTAAAATGATCATGTTCGTGTACTTATAATTTGAAAATACCTTCTCTTTTATTCGATTTATCTCTGAAAGTCGTGTTTATTTTGTTACATCCACCACCTACTACCGCATCGCTCTATCCTCGAAACTACTTAAAGCAGTCGGAATGATAACTCTTAATATGGCTTGTACCAGTTTAGACCAGCGGGTAGATGTTTCTTGTCAAAACCGCTGTATCCATAAGTCGTTTATGGATGGAGGATATCTTAGCAGATACTAATGATAGGTCTCTGTGGCCAGAGACTGTCTAAGTAGGAAATTACTGGGGTTAAGAGACTTATGTCTCAAGGCGACGATCGTAATGTTCAGTTTATACCACCCTAACTAATGCCACCTTATAACGGTCAGGCGTGTCGTGGAATAAAAAAAAATCTTAATACACTATAAGCTATAAAAAGGTAATTATCTGATAAAGTTTACCCTTAAAATATTATCCTCACAGCATTTGTAACGTAACGGGTTTTCGTAAAGTCGCCGAGCATCGAGCCTCATAACGTATGCGTCACTCATTAATCTACGTTCAGAGTTTGGCAGTAACTGACCGGCAAAATCCGTATGCAGGGTCTGACAGTGATAAGCTTACCGAAAGCTGCTTCGGATATGCTATTGGATAAAAAGTCATTTATTATGCACATTACACTCACTATTTCAATTACTGTGCATATATGTATGTATATGTATGTATGTACTAATTTTCAGTTAATATTAGAATGGAACAAAATTCTTATGTCACATAATTATAGGTGAAGGCTGAACGCTCTAGAGTTACCTAATTTTCGTGTTACAATATGCCCGTGCGCTTGCATAATGATGTGCTTGCGAAGTGTTCTTACATGCGAGAATTTTTTTAACACAACCAAGTAAAAGTAGACAAATTTTTACAATTTCATTATATTCTTCTGGTTTGTGCTTAATGGCGTCACTTTAAATATTTTCTGCAAACATTAGTAATGTCATGAGAATTTAATGATAGTAATTTAGAGAGATGTTTGACTCCCCACTCTCCTTATTTTTTATTGATTGATAACTTAGGGGTATATTTATAATATTTATATATTCTCTAACAGTTGTGTCCTACACATTCGTTCTTGCAACTGCAAGCACGAATGTGTAAACAACTAGCAACGTGACGTCATCGTTTGACTTTAGCAGATCGAAGTAAAATTGGAGGTAGATAAAAACCAACAAGTCCAGCTCTTAACATCTAAATATAAAAATACCTATGATCATTTTTCAAGGTAAGTAAACTACTATTTTGTTAATGATTACGATAATAGTTATATGACTATATTATTTTAATATATCTTCATATATATGAAAAAAAATGTAGTGTCTTCTCAAGATTTGATAGAACCTCTAAAGATGTTGTCACTGTTTACGGCAAGTCATTCAATTTGACGCTCACAAAAGAGGCTCAGGTCGTAGTGGTCAATGCCGTAGTTAATCTTAATCAGTCCTTTGTGTAAATCACGATTAGTTTTAATGAAACGCCAAGATTCTAATACAGTTACAAATTAATACCAATTGACTTTACTACAGTATGAATTAGTTCTTGTCCTATATTTAAATAACTATCTTTATTAGTAACTCGGCCTTTCTTGTCAAAGACCATCTTTGTAAGTTTCACTGCAATGCATGCAAGCATTTATATACACATCATCATCATCATCATCATCATCATCGTCATCATCATCGTCATCGTCATCGTCATCGTCATCGTCATCGTCATCGTCATCGTCATCGTCATCGTCATCGTCATCGTCATCGTCATCGTCATCGTCATCGTCATCGTCATCGTCATCGTCATCGTCATCGTCATCGTCATCGTCATCGTCATCGTCATCGTCATCGTCATCGTCATCGTCATCGTCATCGTCATCGTCATCGTCATCGTCATCGTCATCGTCATCGTCATCGTCATCGTCATCGTCATCGTCATCGTCATCGTCATCGTCATCGTCATCGTCATCGTCATCGTCATCGTCATCGTCATCGTCATCGTCATCGTCATCGTCATCGTCATCGTCATCGTCATCGTCATCGTCATCGTCATCGTCATCGTCATCGTCATCGTCATCGTCATCGTCATCGTCATCGTCATCGTCATCGTCATCGTCATCGTCATCGTCATCGTCATCGTCATCGTCATCGTCATCGTAATCGTCATCGTAATCGTCATCGTCATCGTCATCGTCATCGTCATCGTCATCGTCATCGTCATCGTCATCGTCATCGTCATCGTCATCGTCATCGTCATCGTCATCGTCGTCGTCATCGTCATCGTCGTCGTCATCGTCATCGTCATCGTCATCGTCATCGTCATCGTCATCGTCACCGTCATCGTCGTCGTCATCGTCATCGTCGTCGTCATCGTCATCGTCATCGTCATCGTCATCGTCATCGTCATCGTCATCGTCATCGTCATCGTCATCATCATCGTCATCGTCATCGTCATCGTCATCATCATCGTTATCGTATTATTCTTATTCATATTATTCTTATTATTATTATTCTTATTCGTATTCTTATTATTCTTATTCTTATTATTCTTATCCTGATTCTTATTCTTATTATTATTATTATTATTCTTATTCCTATTCTTATTATTACTCTTATTCTTATCTTATTCTTATTATTATTATTATTCTTAATATTCTTATTATTATTTTTATTCTGATACGTATTCTTATTCTTATTATTCTTATACTTATTCATATTCTTATTCTCATTATTATTATTATTATTATTCATATTCTTATTATTATTCTTATTCTTATTCTTCTTCCCTTCTTCTCCTTCTCCTTCTCCTTCTCCTTCTCCTTCTCCTTCTCCTTCTCCTTCTCCTTCTCCTTCTCCTTCTCCTTCTCCTTCTCCTTCTCCTTCTCCTTCTAAGGAAGGCTCTAAGCAGAAGGCTGCTTCTCCTTCTCGCTTACGTTCTCGCTTGCGCTCTCTTCTATAAAAAATTATTAAATGTTTCTACATTTTTCTGTTGGTTTGTTAAACTGACAAACGGAAATACACGGACCATAGAATATAGACATTTACGTGACCTCATTTTGGGTAATATAATAGAGTTTAAACAAAAGATATTAATATTTTAATATGTTAACTTTTATCTGGTCACCGATGTAATCCAAAAGATGGATAATCTTAAGTAGCAATGAGGAGGATACATCGCTTGAAGGAGTGTCGGCCGATGGGACAGCAAAGTCCTCGAACGGTGGTCGCGTATCGGCAGGTCCTTAAGTGAACCGACGATCTGATGGAGGTCGCGGGACTCCAGCTGCGAACAGCGCAAGACTGATCCGCGTAGAGATCCTTGAGGGAGGCCTATTCCCATAGTTATCCGGCTGATAAGTAACTTTTATCCTAATTTCTAAGTAATTTTTTTTTTATCATGTTAATAAATGAAATTATATCAAATATACAGCTGAAGGTACAGACAAGACATAGTAAATATACGGTTATATATTCATAAATTATAGTTTATATTTATAAATTACGTTTAATATTATAATGAAAATTAAACGGAATTATTAAAATGAAACGGAAATATGCAATTGTTTTAATAAGTTTTTCTCGACTATCGGTACACTCCTGGCTAAAGAAATACCTAAAAAATATCACCATAATCATTATTACACCGGAATGTCTCATACGATGCCCAATAAAAATCTTTCGATACTATCACCGACATCGGTTCACGAAATAAATACATTAATTGACAATCTTAAAGTCAACGCTAGTGCCGGTATTGATTGTATTAACACGAAAACCTTAAAGTGTGTAAAAACACTTATGCTGCATGAACTTACTGCATGTATAAATAAATGTCTCGAAATTGGAGTATTCCCTGACTCTCTGAAACTAGCAAAAATATCACCAATTTATAAATCTGGACACAAAAATTACCCAAGCAACTATCGCCCAATCTCAGTCCTGCCTGTATTATCAAAGGTTTTCAAAAAAGTTATCTATAACAGACTTGAAAAATATTTATCGTCAATAAGTTATATATATGAAAAACAATACGGCTTTAGGCTAAAATCAAACACACTCGCGGCAGTAGTCGATCTAGTTACAAAAATCAAAATACATATCGATCAAAGAAAGGTAGCCCTCGGAATATTTATAGACCTGAAAAAGGCATTTGACACAGTTAGTTATTGCATACTTCTCAATAAGTTAAGAGACATCGGAGTCACTCAAACTGCGTATAGCATGTTTGAGTCTTATCTATCAAACCGGTATCAACTTGTTCAGATTGGACGGTACAAAAGTGATCTCATGCCAATAACCTATGGCGTACCCCAGGGATCGGTGCTGGGATCGCTGCTTTTTCTTATTTATATTAATAGCTTGAAAGACATAGGCCTCTCGGGTGATGTAACATTATATGCAGATGATACTAGTCTCTTTTACTATAGGCATTCTATAGATGTCCTAACGGAAGATGCGCAAATGGATTTAAATATACTTAATAATTGGTTTTCGAATAATCTTCTATCAATCAATATTAAAAAAACAAATTATGTAATTTTCTCCGCCAAAAACAAAAAAATCAATAATAATTTCCATTTAAAAATAAATAACGAAATTATAAATAAGAAAAGTCAGGAAAAATATTTAGGAATTATATTAGATGATCAATTAACATGGAAACCGCAAATTGAAAAAATCAAAACCAAAATTATATCCCTAACAGGATCATTACGACGCATAACTCCATGTTTACCAAGTAAAGTGAAATATACAATATATAACTGTTTAGCAAAACCCCACATAGAATATTTGATAGAAATTTGGGGCACCGCAGCAATAAGTAATTTAAATAGTCTTAATGTATGTCAAAACAATCTAATAAAGGTTCTTTTCCACTACGATTATTTAACATCTACCGAAAAGATGTATAAAAATACTAAGATTATGAACATTTCTCAAACATACTACTTCCGCACTTGCATGTTATATATACTAAATGTTATACTATATGCATAAAATACTAAATAAAGAAATACATACTAAAATAACCCTTCCTAAAAAAGTGACTCATTTTCCTTGTAGAAAGACTTCTAATCGAATGAATAATTTATATCTACGGCCTCCGCGAACTAACTATGGGAAAAAAAGTCTACTATACGAAGGAGCTAAATTATACAACAGTCTACCCGATAATATAAAAAATGCTAAATCATAACGAGTTTTCAAAAAACTACTAATAAAACATGTCTTAAATTCACCACAAAACATTTATTTAATATAACAAAACATTGTGCATGACTATTCTAGTTTGACTCACTCTACGTAACCGACTTAAAAAATTTTTAGCGACTGCCCTCCAATGTCTGCTTATTGTAAAATTCTACCGCACCGAGCACTGCCGCGGACTGCGGACTACCTTCCTTTGGCCGACTGTAGTGTCAGTTGTTCTATGCATTAAGTTTATGGAATTACTGGACGTCACTTTGTGCGCTCGTAATTTTAGCTTAATCTATTGCTTATTGTCTTCTCGCATAAGTGAATTGTATATATTCTTGTGAGAAATAAAGATTCTTAAACCTCAATATTATAATCACATCTCACCGAGACTCAGCTCTTGTTTATTTAAACAGACTCTCTTTTAACAAACACTGGTTAATTCAATCAGGTTAGTGACTGAATCAGTATTATATTCTACCTTTTTGTTGGTTGAACATCCTGGTATTATATTCCTATATTAGTATAATATATAATTAGATATAGATGAGATAAAATAGATCAGTTGTTATAAATATAGAAATAATGCGATTACTTTAAACAACAAACAAGCTAGTGATATTATTTTTAGTAATGATATACAATCAGGATGTTTACGTAGCACTGGTGTTGTCTCTGTTGCCGGAGACCATCAAGGTAAGTACCACTGTATAGCCTATTTTTACCGCCAAACAGTAGTGTGCAAACATTACTTTGTTCCGGTTGGAAGTGTACTGTAGCTAATGTAATTACTGACGAAACGAGGCTTTTGAACAGGCGTATCACTTACCATCAGTTCAATCTCCCACTAAACTTAAAAAAAAAACTACACCGCTTTAGCTGTTCCATAATCGGAAAACTATATGGTTTACACACTACTGCTTAGTAACAAAGTTAAATGTTGCGGTAGTACATACCTCGACGAACTTAAAAGAGACTTAACTATTAGTTAAAAATTTACAAAAATCTTTCAGTTATTTACTTAAATATGTTAAATATTTATTTTATGTTAATACAGTCTGGTACACTTTCGAGTATTTCATTATTAACTCTTCATCCCTATGTTTGAATTTGATTAAAAAAACATTGAGATAAAGGTGTCTTTCCAAATGTCTATGACTGTGTGTTTAACTTGTTGAAAAACATCTCCTGGAAATATATGAATTTGCATGAATGTGATTGGAATTTAATTTTTAAAATATTTAAATAACTACTACATACTTATTATTCAGTTTAATTATAATGTCTAAATAATAGTTTTGATTATTCTACAATGCGATGAGACGAGCTGATCGTACACCTGATGGAAAACGATTCGCCCGCTCATAACAACGTGGCGCTAGTGAGAATGTCATATACAGCACCACATTGCGCTCGTTGCCATGAGATAAAGTGTTAGGTCTTGTTACCCCAGTAATTACACCAGCTACAGCGCTTCAAACCGGAACACAATAATGTAGGCATTACGTTAGTACCTACCTTGACGGCCTCTGTTGCTAGTGAGCTAGCTACCTTCAGTGTGATATAGTATTTTCCACTATAAAAATAAACTTTTTTTTTTTGTTAACAAAAATAACAGTTTAAAATATTATACTAAGAAGTAACACAATTTTTTTTATCTTTGTTTGTGTATCTATCAAGTTCGTCGCTACTTCAGAATGCAAGCTTGGAAACCATGTCAGGGACTTTCATAATCGTATTCATCAAATAAAAAAAAGATGAAAAATTTTGCTTTGTACATTAAAATCATATTTAACACACGTACATTTATAATCATTAGATGCCCTCTTCAAACTGAAGTTTGGCGATCATATTGTGATAACCAATTGAGTCCTCAGCTATTGTTTCTGATGGTATTTAAGCCCGGTCCACTGCTTTACTAAATTACTTACATATTTTTATAAGATTTGATACTCGTGCTTTCAGAGTCAAGCGAACATAGCAAGCCACAACTACGTAAAGTAATTTCTGAAATCGTTGCCTGTTTTCAGCCTATTTGTAATTAGCGAAGCTGAACAACGAACTGTGTTTGTAATTTCTACAGTGTTAGTGTAATCATCTTAATTGAATTAATTTCAATCGCTATTTGACGCTTGTTGCGTAATGATGTGATGCGAACGTAGCGAGTTAGCAGCGCGACCCATCTATGGTTGTAATTACACATAGTCATTAGTCTTAATAGTACACAAAAGTAATTATTACCGTATAAGAATCCAGTAAATTTGGTACATAAAAATAAATAGAATAAAAAAAAATATTAAATATACATGCATGTAACACCTCATCACAGGTAGTAATGAACGATAATGTGTGGTAAATAAGATAATGTGTTTAAGTTGTAGGAAACTAGTGTGATTGTACAATAAGTGGAACGATATTGTAGAAAATAAGGAGCTAAGAACAATCTTAATCCAAGGACTGCAATCTTATATAAATAGCTAAATTAACTAGTTCCTAGTAGTCCCTAATAGTGTAAGAGATAGAAATGTTAAAGAGAAGAAGGAAAACTTGATATATAGAATAAATACTGAATAAGAATGTAATAAATTTGTAATAAAGTTAACAAAAATTTTAAGGTTAAGAAACTAGAATAATTGATAAATAAATAGGGAAATAACATAATCTGTAAATAAGTGTATAAGGGAGGAGAGAACTATTAAAAATAAAACACCCCATTACTGAATATGTTAAGTAAGAATAAGGTCAAAGATTGCTCAAGTAGAAAACTCTTATGTGTTCCAATAAGGGCGTTAAGCGGTTGTGAAACACCCCCAGGTACCAAACTGTAGAGTCTATTTGGCTTCAGAACTGACCTAAGGACCTTTGGATTACTAGAGAATCTGGTAGTGACATTTGAATATATTTTATATTAATAAAGTGTAAAGATTATAATACAGGCAATTGTAACTAGGGATCAAGGGATATTTTGCAAATGGTATTTTCTTATTATTTACTTTTTTTATTATATTAAGTGACTAGATAAACATGACGTTTACCAGATGGTAAGTCATACTCCCGCCCATATCAAAGTGGAGCTAGTTAGGATGATATATGCTGCACCATGTTGAGTTTCATTACCCTCGTAATTACACTAGCTACGGCGCCCTTCAAACCGAAACACACTAATGTTTACACTACTGTTTGGCGGCAGATACAGGCACTGCGGTGGTACCTTTTTTCGTGGTGAAATCCTGCATTGGATATCCTTCTGCTGTTGGGGAAACAGAAGAGTTATACCGGACTCTTACCGGATAAAACCCCATGGTTTCTCACTCGGTGCTTTTGGCAGTAAGCACGGGAACGCTTTCGCACACAACCGTGGTTCCAATGGCGAGAGACCTTGATAAAACCACTTTTAAGTGTGGAGCTACTGCTATCCACTGCCTAGAAAACTATTAGGCGGAAATACCGCACGCACCACGTCGAGGCCTTTCATATTTGGTGACAGATTACCTCCGACCGGCGGTGGGGTACCACTAATACAACTGAATCACCATTTAAACGGTTGCAAACTTTTAAATCTCAAATTTTTTTTGAGTTGAGATTTAAAAATAAATTTATAGATGAGAAAAGGTTATTCATGTTTTTCATATTTTGCACCAAGTGTAAGTGAAGTACCCTCTGCTAAGTTCAAGTCTTTTCTCAAGGGCATTGCAGCGTTGTCTGACACGCTTAAGTGTTATTGCCTTTAGGACGAATTTTAACAATAGTCGTTGTTTTATTATAATTTATGATGACACAGCCAGTCAAACAACAAGGGTAGGTTTTCAGAGTATTATTTTGATGTTTTATAACTACAGTAAAATAAATGCCTAACAAAATAAATCGTGACAATATTACTTTGGTGTTAAGATTCATAAAACTATGTGGCTAGGTTTAAACACTAAATTTCTAATACATATCATATGTCATTAGGTAAACATCTGGTTATTTTCTTGAATAAATAAAAAATAATAGACATAAAGCCAAAGTATTCTGAACGAGTAAGTTTCACCCTCTCCGCCCTTACTGTCCCTTGACATCAAAGTTAGTTAATTAAGGTTTCTCCGGAGTACGATATAATTTCCCCATCCCCTTTTTACCGCCGGACCAGATGCATGCTCCCAGCGACACTGTTTCCTTCCAAATATAACGTGAGATTCTTCATAAAAAAAAGTGATAGGCCGTTACTGGGTTAGTGCGCTTTACCACTACAGACCACATCACTACTTACGTAGTAGGTGGGATCGGAGTCAAGGACTGACCTTTTCAATTAAAAATAGAAGACAGTAAAGCACTTGTATCTGCTGATGATGCCCTTAGCACTACAAGCATCCAAAGGCTACGATAAGAGTGCTTACTATCAGACTGGCTGAATGACTATTTGCCATCTTAGTGGTATAAAAAAACAGCAGATTTGAGCTGAAGTCGGCTTTAATTATATTGTAACTTATTTTTTAGTAGTTGTTGTTTAGATTTATTTGATTATATGTATGCGTTTATCTAAATACTTAAGTGGTTTTTCATTATTTCTTTGAAGCTTTCGATTAGCATAAAAATCCCCCTCCGTACATAAAAATTCCATTGGGCATAAGCGATAAATCACTGTGACATTTCAGAGGCCGACTTCGACATGATCGTTAGTTGCGCTCCAGCAAGTAAGCGATAACAGGAAAATATAACCTGAAATAGAAGCTTTGTGAGAACATTACACAGTATTCCATACCAACATTCGTTAGTTTAATCCATCAAGCAATCGGCGAACAGTTATTAAATAGAGACATTCCAACAAGATTGTTATGATCAATGAGGTTATCGAAATAATACATTTAAACCTTTTGTGATAAATATATCAAATACATATAGGTGTCCTATACATTAGACATATTTAATTTCATATAAATACTACAAAATCTCAGATAAGTTTTAATACACATAGCAAATTTTATTATTGATAGACTGATGTGACTGTTGCAAATAAAAGCGAAACTTTCCTTTATAATTATTAAGTTAAACTTCTTTAACCGCATTACTGTAATAAATCAAAGTTTCTAAGCCACAGCCCAAAAGCTCTGCGTGGCTATTGACAAAAATCTTTCCCTGTACAAAAAGGTCGTCGTGTTTTTTTATCAACTGTACCATTTTGTCAAGCACCAGGCCGTAATTTAGCGAATTTGCTTATATTCAAATAAATAAGTTCTTTTTATAAATAACTATTTACTTTTAACTACTATTAAATAACTATTATTATTAATCTTTTTATGGCGTTCAGTCGGTTTAAGCATTCAACAGAAATTTTCCTTTTCGCATTTCTTAAGCAAAACTAAAGAATCGATGAAATCAGTCATCAGCCGATAGACGTCCTGCGCTGCTCGGATCCAGCGGCTCCCCGCGACCTTTACAATCAGTATGGCCTCCAGTACCGCCGGCACCAAAGGCTGTCATTTCTACAAACATCCCTAATTCCCACCACGCTGGCTTAATGCCGGTTGGTGGGAGCCGGAGCCTTGCTTATTAATAGCAGAGTGCTTAGTATGGGGTTCCGTAAGCCCTCCGCGGTCGTATAACGATTGGCGGCGGAATCCAAGACCAGATCCGCGGCAGGAAGACGGGAGAGTTTTCTCTCTTGGCTCCCAAGGCCACTGGGTAACGGATTCCAGAGGATCTGATGCCCACGAGAACATAAGAGACCGAGAAGAGGGACGCACTGTATGTTTCGGCATGCCCTTACATAGTTGTAAAGGGAGGGTATATCCCTCCGAGGTGGGTCGGCATGGCTCTGGCGAGGCCGCAGAGGTGCGTGAATGTGTTCCCGTGGCCCTGCCGTAAAACGACGAAGGTGGAATATCGTGGGCGTTAATATCCAACATAACCTGTCTTTGCCCCCGTTCGATATTTTAATAAAATGATTGTTTGTAATAGCTGCTGCAGAACGTATCAAAATCATTTGAGTAAACACATTTTTAAACATAAAGTTTTAGTCTAAATTTTAATGACAATTTCTTTTAAAGGTATGATTATTTCTTACACCTTTTCGTTCCCGTAGTCCGGAAGAGGACTGATGTAACTGATAGCGGGGATTTCAATAAAAACTTTCATTAAAATAGATAATTTTGTAACAGTATGTAGACTAGTCGACGCGATTTAAATACGATTATATTTAAAAAATGTATATATTTCCATTTAATTTAAATCGCTGTGTAAATTTTCCCGTAAGTACAGTTATTTACCACTTACGTATTATGAGAAAATATAAACTTAAGTCAATGTAAACTGCATCTAAAGTAGTGTAATGGTTTTGCAATATATGATTCAATCCTCTATACGCAAGAATAGAACCCACTTAAGTATTATGAGCGTAATAGACGAGAAGAAATAGTTTTCTCCCAGAAGCTGCTTTTAAGATAATGACAGAAAACGAGTTCCTATACCTACAAATGTATTACCACTTATTTGGCCGGAACACAATTGACTGGAAACGGATAAACGTTAAAGATATGATTGGTAGAATAGAGATCGAATGAAAAGACTAAATAAAAATTCTTAAATATAAGAAGCAAACTTTACTTAATGTTACTTATTCTTGAAATTGATTACCAGCAATAAATAGTGAGTTGAGTGAATAATAAATAGTGAGACAGGGGGACGTAACATCCCCGAAACTGTTCACAACTGCGATGGAAGACGTATTTAAGACTCTAGATTGGAATACACAAGGCATCAACATTCACAGCGAGCACTTATCACACCTACGGTTTGCCGATGACATAGTTTTAACAGCAGAATCGCTGGAGGATCTTAGCCGGATGCTGAATGATCTGAAAGCCACATCCCGAAGCGTGCGACTGCAGATGAATTTGGACAAGACTAAAGTCATGTCCAATGACTTAATCATACCTAGTCCAGTTACTGTCGGAAACCCAGCGATTAAAGAAGTAAGAAAATACGTCTACCTCGGACAGGTTATAGAATTTGGCCGAGGTAACTTCAACAAAGAGATCAATAGACGTATTCGGCTCGGCTGGGCAGCGTTTGAGAAACTCCGTCAGATCCTCATCTCGTAACTACCTGAATGTCTCAAGACGAAAGTCTTTAACCAGTACGTCCTCCCCACACTTACTTAAGGCGCAAAGACATGGCATCTGACCACCGGGCTGGTCCACCGATTCAAAGTAGCACAGCGAGCGACGGAGAGAGCTATGCTTGGCGTTTCTCTAAGGGATAAAAACCGGAACGAAGAAATTCGACGGAGAACTAAAGTTGTCGACGTAGTTCTCAAAATCGGCAAGCTAAATAGCAGCAGACCATGTCTGTCATGTCAGTGTCGGCCGATGGAGGAGAAAAGTCTTGGAGTGGAGGCCGCGTACCGATCGCAGAAGTATAGGACGATGTCCTTCCAGATGGACCGACGACATCATCAAAGCGGTCGGAAATAGGTGGATGAGAGTTGGTGATCACATTTGGTGGAAGACATTGGAGAAAGCCTATATCCAGCAGTGAATAAACAAAGGCTGGTAATGATGAATGATGATAATGAATAAATAGTAAAGAAATTTTTAGCGAAAATTTGTGTCTAGGTACAACTGCAGTACGTATTTCTCTCATCATGTAGGGTTATACACTTTGTTTCGTTTTAAGGAACCATTTAGCTGTTAAAATGAGATAACAGCTTATAACAACTTATGTTTCAAACTATCAAACGCAAAGTGGCACTGTGTAAACATCCTAACCAGCACTTTTTAACGCATCTGTGGCATTGTCGAATAAATTTATACTTTTAAAATTTATCACAAATATTATGTTTTGATCATGCTTGGGTTAATCGAGTGTCGGATTTACTCAATAGTTGAAAATAATAGCTTAAAGCTATTGACAACGATATTTTTAAAAATGTGGTTCGTGGATTTTTTTCGGAAATAAAGTTAATTGAATAGGTAGCTCGCTGGCCTAATGGTTAGGACGTGCGGCCTTGATTCCGAAGGTCGTCGGTTCGAATCTCGGCATGTACCGATGTATTTAATATTTAAGTTATGTACATTTGTGAACTTCAGTTGCAACAGCGAAATACAAACGGTGAAGGAAAACATCGTGAGAAAACTTGCACACGAATCAGAATTTATTCTAAGCAGTGTGAAGTCACCAATCCGCATGGGGCCCGCGTGGTGACTATGCCCCATTGCCCTCATATTGCCTAAATAAACCTATGCCCCAATAGTGGGGACGTAAATTGGCTGTAAAAGCATAGTACTAGTTTTAATTTTTTTTTATTTTACGAATCGACTAGATAAGCGGGTCGTTCACCTGATGGTAAGTGATATGTCTGCCTATAACAACACAGCGCTAGTTAGGACGTCATACACAGAATAATATTGAGATCGTCATCTTGAGACATAAAATCTCTCTCGGCGACGTCGATCTCGTTACCCTAGTAATTCCACTAGCTACGGGGCCCTTCATTCAACCATCAGCCGATAGACATCCATCACTGGGCACAGGCCTTCCCTAAAGATTCCCACATCGATCGATCCGGGGTGTAAGGGTTCCCGCAGCAAAACTCACTAGATCCAATCCAACCTCACTTGCTCACGGTGCACGCTGCTACTCAACAAGCGAGGCTCTGACTCCCACCAACCCGCATTGGGCTAGCGCGGAGGGAAATGGCTAAAATCCCTCATATGAAACCCTACAAACGACGGCCCCTAGTGCCTGGTGATGCGGGCGACATAGGGCCTTTCATTCCAGTACGCAGTAACGTTTACATACTATTGTTTGACAGCAACGGAGACAAGCCACCAGTAAAATATTTCACGTTTACCTTTTTTCAAAGGAAACACGGAAATAAATATACTATCGTATTTGCAGATACCATACCATGCATTGGAAACGAAAGACTAAATCGGCAGTTTTTTTTTTTCCTGAATAAATAAAATTTACATTAAAATATCGCAAGTTATTAAATGTTCATGATAAAGTTAAATTATTATTACAAAACTGTTATGCTTGCCAAGGGTCAAAGAGAATAAACGCCCACGTTAGTACGAGGGCTCGAGGCAAATAAAACATTTGTTTATAGTTCCAGAATTTTTGAACATTTCACACGCAGTGTTGTTAATAGTTTTTTTTTTAGTAATGGTGTGGGTAGAATCTCCCAAAGTTTCTCTCCTTCTGAAGGTAAGTATTCGATATTTTTACTTCTTAAAATTCCCTATTGATTAATCTCAGATACGAGGGGCTCTGACATTTAATATGGATCGCACCGATACCTCTTTGTACTACGCCTGAGCATATCTCAGAGAAGACCTTTACCCTCGTAGACCCTGTGAAGGGTCACACCGTCAAAGTCCGTGAAACCTAAGACTCCCTTAGTCGCCCTTTACGACAGGCAGTGTTTTTTTTAGTCCTATTCTTATTAACCTGAGACTATAAGATTGAATATTACAACCATCCTACCAGACATCCCAATATATTGTTCCATCTTCAGGAACAGGATGAATATTATTTAAAAGTGAATGAAATAAAATATCAAACAACACTAATTGCGTTTCTCTGATCAAATTACTACATCACTCTAAAGGTTCTCACTGTTTTGTTTCACTTTTCCCAAAATCCTTGTAGAAACTACGTTACCTTAAGAGACACCTTACGTACAAATGAAACTTTGAAGCCAAGGGACTTAATTAGGGCCATTCATTAAATTCAAGGCAATGTCTCGGAAAATTTAACTTTCGCTTCCACTCAGGTTACCTTATTTGCCTAATTGTTAATAAAGCTGCTTGATAAACGGTCGACCATTTTTCGAGATAATCAACGTTTTGACATACACTGATTTATTAATTAATTCATATATATATATATAATGTTAACTACATTAAATGGGGACAAGTTTTATTAGATGTGTTTAAATTTAGCTACCATCAAATACAGAAATGCTCTGTGAAGCAGCAGATAACCAGTTGCCTTGTAACTTAGTAACTGGTTCGAATCTGAAGGTAAATAATATTGAACAGTATAAAGTTTGAACAGTAGAGAGTTTTTTCGATCTCGCCCGACTAACTACCAGCTACATTGTCTGTCTGCCACCATAAAAACTACGTTGCAGTGTTCATAAGTATAAAAGTTGGAATTTTCGTCTGTAGGCTAATTGCTAAACGAAAATATCAAATGAGGTATGAGTGAAACTGGGGTGAAGAGTTAGGTCGTTGAATGTAAATTATGTCACAACAAGCAAGCAGTTTTAAGATGTAATAAACATATTCTTTTCAATTAAAAAGAAACATAATTACACAGTTTCAACAGAAATTAAAAAATTCATTAGTTATATTTACATTTAAATAAATACCTTTTTCTCTTTTCCAATATTCGCTTTATCCTTTAACTTTGGGTAAATTACGCTAATAATTAGCATGGTATACTTTCTGTATACTTGCATGTATATTTCTCTAATTACGCATTTTTACATAATATTGAATTGCCGTTTGCATATTTAAATATATAAATAGTATTTAAATAAGACTCTGTAACTACTGTGTTAATTTTAAGCAATATATGGTGTTACTTAGTTGATGCAACTTTAAATATAAATACAAAATCAAAACATAATATAATCCTTAGATTGTAACCGTTCACTATGTAAATGGATAAAAAAGAAACTATAAAATCGAATTTTACAAATATAGTAAGATAATTGTTTAAAAATTAACAGATAACGGTAAAGTTAGAATTAACAATATACAATTTGTTGTAAATATTTTACATTAAAGATTTTACTATAAATGAATGTTTAAGGGTTTTTTCGGAACATCTTGTTCAGACTGTTGAGAGATAAAACCAATTTGCGTATAGTGTACATATTCACAATAGATCACATAACGGCGACATGGGTAGTGTTTGCAGCAACTTCGGATTAACCCATGTCCGTAAATGTCACTGTTTAGTAGTGTGTAACTTGACTGAAAGGATCAGACCTGACCTTTCACTGTAAGACAGCAAACTTGTAAAAATAACAGTATAATAAGATAAAAATGCTTTAGGTTATAATTAAACCAGGTTAAACTATAAAACCATCGCCAGATAACGCAACCTTTTTTTTTATTTAAGAGACAAATCTTCGAAAGATACCCTGCTTCTCGGGGGAATTCAGGGTTATGTAAAATTTTTACTCACTAAAACCCTTTCGGTGCTCTGCATCAGTGCATTCGGGGAGGCTCTGGGATCTCTTATAGAACGCACTGGTGCCTCTCTACACTTTGTTTTAACACGTCTCTGAGGAGGGGTTAACCCTCCTAAGCTATCCAACACAGGTTCGCTTGTTGAGCGATAAGGGCCCCCACCCTCAAAGCCCGCGAAATTCCTTAACCCTTTTAGTCGCCTTCTACGACAGGTAGGGCTTACCTTACTCCTATTCTTACTAGCCCGAGACTACAGGGCTGGGATAAAGTAACCTAGGTCATGAATTTTGAGATAAAGAATTTAATAACAGATAGGTATATAAAAGAAATGAGATAGATTGGATATACACAAATTGTTAAACATAATTAAGATAAGGCAAGGTAGAATGAGTTTATTAATGAAGATCAGTTGATTATTATAGGTAAATATAGACTAATAAAAAGAAGCTGAAATAAGAGAAGGAAGGAAGACGACGATGGTAGCAAATAGCATGAACAGGAATAACAGGCAAGATTGAATTTAAACAAATGTACTTACGTATGTTTTCATACAATTTGGAAACAATGAAAAAACATACATATTCTGTAAGGCTATATTAATATCTTCAACTCCTGTACTGGTTTATGGTAGGGTTGTTATAATTACTTCGTAATAATTTGAATCATAATGGCTTCAAACTTAAGCCGAAGGTTTACTGGTTTCGCGACACAGATTTGAATATCAATCACATCCTATTAATTATCTTCCGTAAACTTGAACTCAATCTTAATCGGATTATTAATTACTATCGTTTTAATTTTCCTTTAGTCTATTTATTTAATTTTAGAATTCGAAATAAAGAAATACTCTTCAGCCATTTTTCACATCATCGCCAAATTGAATTCATTATGAAAAAATCATCCGACTTCCAGACCGTTCTCGTTAAAGTTCTTAGTATTTATAAAATTATTACCTTCTGCAGTACGTAGATATAAATTGTTACTAGATATTGAATGTTCAAGTAACGATTTCTTATCATCAGCATCGTTATTACCAGTGCATCATCATCATTAGGTGCCCTCTTCAAACTGAAGTTTGGCGATCAGATTGAGAAAACCAATTCGATCTTCAACTATTCTTTTTAATTAATGGTATTTAAACCCGGTCCATTCGTTTATGGCGTCAAACCATTTCTTGCGCTGTCTACCAGGTGCACGTTTTCCAGGAATTTTGCCCAATGCTGGGAGGTCTCCCTAAAAATAGGTCAAATAAATCATGACGAATGTTTTCTTACATTTGCGCGAATATTAGATATTTAACGACAGTAAATCAAACCGATTTCATCGCATCAATTTTAACTATTATATATTTAGTATCTATCGCAACTACTTATCGCAATGCAGCTTTTATGTAATTAATGTGTATTTATAATTATGATGAATCATCGTCAGCCGATAGACGTCCACTGCTTTACATAGGCCTCCCCTAGATCTCCATATTGATTGGTCCACAGTCAGCATGGCCTCCGGTACCACCGGGCACTAGGGGCTGTTGGTAGTGGTTCATATGGTAAGGATTTAGCCTTAAGACATATAATGTTAAAAATCGTTACCAGTAATTTGACTGCAGTAACGCCTTTCAAATCGGAATACAATAATGTTTGCACACTACTGTTTAGCGGAAGAAATAGAAGGTAGTTACTACCTAAATCTACCATCAGGGTTCGTCGTCCCTATTTCTACTTATACGCCCACTACATACATTTTCACTTTCGCCGATAGATTTTCATTACATGTGATTAATGAAATGAAACCGATATGTACCGTAACGGCCATTAATCACCTGATAAGAGTGAGGATCGGTAGTCTAGAAATCCCATATTTTAAATCTAGCAAACCTCTTTTTCAATTAAGTAGGATCAATGAGGCTCTGGTTTTTAGTAACTTCAAATATTAATTCATTGATTTTATTTTTCTAATATAATTAAAGAACAAAGCTTCACTCATGTGTTGCTTAAATCCAACTTTATTTTGACTTACAATGTTGTTTCAACAAAAATAATTAAAAGAACTTATTAATAGTTAATCATTACCTTTTTTGTCGAGAGGGATATCTTTAAAAAATACCCTTCTTCTGGAGGGAAAGACATGATTATGTTTGATTTGTACCCACTAAATCCCCCACGGTGATCATGCTTCGCTAGAGGCCCCGGGTTCTACAGATACACTAGTCCTTCTCTTCACTGCACCTGAGCACATGCTGGGAAGTGCCGTAACCCTCCCCAGAAACCTCTCTTTGCTACGACAAGCACGAGACCACGTTGTAGTTGTCGTCCGGATTTTGCTTAGTGGACAATAAGGGCTCTCATCGTCAGAGCCCACGAACCCGAAAATGCTTTTACTTTTCTACGACAGGCAGGGTTTACTTTAATTCTAATCATTGATTACCATAAAAAAAATTGTTGTTTGCCTTTAGCAATCTTAGCAAAGAAATATTACTTTCTTTTCAGTACTTTCAATATAATGCTGAGAAAACGAAGTAAACTTTATGATGTTTCATGTTTTCATAGTTTCCTAATATGATCATGAATTTTCCGTGAGAACAAAGGTGAAATTTTCCTATATTTGAACTGCACACTTTGTTGGCGAGTTAGAAAACGTGAGCTGAATTATAATTTCAAAGAAAAATTTTTAAAAATATCTACCTCATCTATTGAAAATTTTCAGATCGATAAAATGACATTACAGTATATATAAATATTATTATTTCTAGATCTCTTACAATTCCATTCATTGCCTTTGTAGCAATATTTTAGTTGAAAGACATTGAATAAATTTGCATCCACAAATATAACGGTAGAATTTTGAAGGATGAAAAGGATTTAGATTTTCTCTTTAACTTAAATTTATTAAACAAAGTAGATTTTAAACTTACATCTTATATGAAAGTTGGGGTGCGAAACGAAAATTGAATCGTGAATTTATAACTAAAACTAAGTTCATCCAATCATTTGTGTATATTGTGATATATATATATATATATATATATATATATATATATAATACAAAAAACAAACAATATTATTTTTTTATATTCTTAAATCATACCTAAATTATTTATTAAAAATTTAAGGAAAACATGTTTGTTTTGCTGTTCTTAAAATTCTCTGAGCAATTCTTTCTAGATCGTTAAAAGTCTGTATATCTAAAAGCGAATCGACGTTAACCGATTTCAAATTGAAAACTTTAAGAAATTTATGTAATTTCAATGCTTACTTTTTCTATAGGTTTAATTTAGAAATATTTACAGTTTATAAAAGTATTTATTGCTACATTCGATTTTTTATCCAAACTAACGGTTACATTTTAATTGGATTCCGAGAACAAACCACGAATTTCTGTGCTCAATTTTCCCCTTGCTTATTTTGCATGCGTCGCTTCCCGCAGCCTCCAATAACAAGCTTCATGATTATCGAAATTTCTGACGTGAACGTAATTGAGGAAATTATAGTGAAATGGTACACAAACTAAGCTCGGTCAGACATCATATTAGAACTGATATAGAGGACTAAATTTCTAAACCAAAAAGGTTAGTAGCAGTGACGAATTTACTATAATTTTTGTTAACATGGAAATCACTCATGACAATAGTTAGCGACAACGACAGATTCAAAAGACTTGTATAATGGACATTAATGTTTGCTCTTCAAGGCTCTAGGAATATTGTACCCAGCAACCTTAGACGTAAAGAGATGCAATGGTAAGCGAAGTATAAAAGTGAGTAGCAGTGAAGCTCGACGTAGCAAACAAGCAGCCTTTTGTGCTTGGACCACGGCTCTTCGCAACTAGGATCTCAATGCCTCTGATGTGAAGCGAACACTTAACGCTGTCACAAGTTATAGCAAGAGGGGAATTGCCAGAACAAAATTTTATTTCATTAACAGAGTTGGTACAGACTTCCTAAGGGACTGTGTCAATGAATAGATAGCTTTCTGTCCTACAGAAAGATAAGAGCCGTCGTTGACATAAATGCAGGTGTCCCACAAGGCTCTGTGCTGTCGCCGACGCTCTTTTTACTCCATATAAATGACATGTTTTCAATTGACGGTATTCATTGCTATGCGGACAGCACCGGCGACAGCTGCTACACTAGCCGTAACAACGTACCTCAGACTGCTGTAGAGGAAAGTCGAAAGAAACTTGAGTCAGAAATTGAGGTAACACTTGTCATTGTGTCGGAATGGGGTCGCCTCAATTTAGTTCATTTTAATCCATCGAAAACACAAGTTTACGCGCTCACCGCTAAGAAAGCTCCATTTATTGTGGCTCCTTAGTTCCAGAATAAATCTCTGACCATCACAAGAAGCATTGAGATTTTAGGCGCCGAAATCTCCAGTGACGTTCAGTACCGAAGGCACTTCGAAGACAAGGTAAAGCTGGCATCTAAAAAGCTCAGTGTAATTAACAGGGCGAAGCAGTTCTTCACTGCGGGGCAAAGGTTGTTGCTATATAAAGCGCTAGTCCGGCCTCACATGGAGTATTGCTCTCATCTTTGACCGGGAGCACCTAGATGTCAGCTGGAATCTTTTAACTTAGTGAAAAACAAAGCTATCAGAATTATCGACGACGCTTTGCTCACGGACGGTATTGAACCTCTTGGTTTTAGAATAGAATTTGCCTCCTTATGTGTGTTCTTCCGCCTTTATAACGCGATGTGTTCTGATGAAATGTTGACATGATGCCGACGGCCACATTTCATCATCGCACCACTCCCCATCGGCAGGAAATTCATCCTCATACCCTTGAACGGTAGTGGTCACGTACGGTCCGGTTCCAGAGAAGTTTTCTCCTGAAAACACTCAATTTGTGGAAAGAGTTACCTGTTGAGGTTTTTCCTAGAAGCTACAATATAAAGTTCTTCAATAAGGGCGTGAAAAAGTTTCTGCAGGATCGGCAACACGCCCAATGATACCACTGGTGTTACTAGCGATCATGGGCTGCGGTTTCCGGTCAACATCAGGCGGGCCGTAAGCCTGTTTGCCACCTAAGTGGTATAAAAAAAATTGGAGTATAAATAGAGGAAATAAAATTATATAATTAAGATGGACATTTATGTATATTACAAAACTAAACTATACTTATCTTTATCAAAATAACTTTTGTGTTATTTCTTGTTACACATAAAGAAGTCTATGAAAATTAAAAAAGAAGAATTTTATTCTAATTTATTATATAAAAGACAGATGTATATAAATAATACTTTTATTCGTGTTTTTTTTTAACTTTTAAGGTTGCTATTGATGAATTTTTAAACATAAACAGATTAAAAACACAAACCACTATAACTCATCGATTAGTCATATAAACCAACCTTTTTCTTGTACTTATATTATCAAGCTATCTGTTTATTTTTTATATTATTACATAATAACACACATTCTTTGATTTCTCTGCAAATATTGAAATTTTCAAATAGCAAACACAATGTCACGTCACTGTTGAGTATATTAAAGTAAATTCTAACTCGAATATTTCCACGAAGCATAATAAGAACACAAATGAAGGAGAAGTTTGAAACAATATTTCCCGAAACAAATCAGGTAAAGGCGTGAAACACCACCCTGTAATATAATCACAGGAAGTTACTCAGCTTTTCTATACATTGCGAACTCCCTTTAATTGAAAATAAAATAACGGAAGAAATCAAGCATTCATTTAAGAATTCTCCCTTTTTTAAAAAGAAAAAAAAAACAATATTTTATCATGGATAAGTTTTTGGGGTCCTCGTATAGTCAGTGCATTCGTGTACAATTTTTTTGTTATTATACTAAAGTATTATATAAATATATATGTTTTATATGGCGATGACGGCCGATGGGGCGGTAAGGTTCTCAAGTTGCGGCTACGTACTAATAGACGTGACGCTGGGGTTCCCCACACGGTGGACCGACGATCTGGTGAAGGGACAAGCCGGTGGAAGTCAGCAGCGCAGGACCGATCGGTGTGGAGATCTTTGGGAGAGATCTATGCCCAACAGTGGACCTATCGGTTGATGATGATGATATGTTTTATACATGAAAACAGTAACAGTAAGTTGAAAATATGTATCTTGTCTAGAAACTTAAAAGAGTAAGGCGATATAGGCAAACACCTTTCACCACCATGTCCCAGCAGATGAAATTCGCATCAAATCTAGGCATATATAATATCCTAATGGTGATATCTAATGACGAAAATCGTTAGTCTTTCATAGTTGTGTGCTAACAATATTGTGTTCCGGTTTGAAAGATATTGTGTTAGAGAGACTAAAACTAACTTTAACAAACTTACACGTTTTATACTTCAAGCGTAATTTTGTGCTATAAATATAACAAGTACCACATGACAATCAGGTATATCATTTCCCATAAACTCCATCAACTCCATTGAATGAAATTTTTATTATGCTGTTTTAATATTAAAGTAATAGTAGAATAGTATACATAACAGATAAATTAATAATTATCATTTATTCAATCAGTACTAATATTAACAATATTATTAACTATATGATATTGTTGTTTGTATCGGGCCTGAGTACTTTTCTACTACTTCTACTTGGCCTATGTCCAGCAGTGGACGTCTATCGGCTAATAATGATGATACTACCTGATGTTTTTAATCACCAATTTTTGAGAGAACGAGCGACATCATTCATTTTATTCTTGTATTGTTAAATGCTCCGGGGGATATTCACTCTTTGTGAACGTTATGATCGTGTTATTTATTTCTGTAAGATACGTGTAGATTCATTTCAAAATTAAATACTTCTCAATACCAAAAAGATTAATAGTACTATCATTCGTACTTTTTATTTTTATTCGAGAAAGCAACGAAACGAACGTGACGTTCACCTGATGGTTAACGATACGCCCGCCCATAACAACGTGGCGCTAGTGAGGATGACATGTACTGCACCACATTTCACTCGTCGCCTAGAGACATAAGTAATTAAGTCTCGTCACCCAAGTTATTACATTAGCTACAGCGCCTTTCAAATCGGAACACAGTAATGTTTGTACACCACTGTTTGGCGGTAGAAATAAGGGTCCTTAGACCGTCTCCGGCATGAGACCTATCACCATTATATTGTAGTGTTCAATTTTCTTAACATTAAGTACAGATTTTATACATGTTTCATCAGTTACTTGATTGCTAACTAAATATTATAATGATTAACAAACTTCTTTCGAAATTATTTAAATAATAACGTTTTTTAAATTATACTCTACTCCGTTTACCTCTTCCGTCGCCGTTAATTGATGGAGACGAAGTTAATTAAAATCAGTACGGTGTAACGCTTTATTCCATTAATAATTTGTTTGATTGGAAGTATTACAAACGATAATTTCACTGCTAAATTGTTTGCGAACTCGAACACGCAATATTCATCATCAATACAAAATTAATCAATTATTGACTCAAAGCAAAATGTATTTAGCTCGTCTCGCATCAGACAGATGCGTTTGTTGAATTTATCATTCTGCATTTATTCATTAATTTCATTCGCATTGTGCTCGCGTGTAATTCACTTTGAAAGAGATCGTTGTTACATTGTGAAAGCCTTAATTATCAAGTACAAGATGAAACTGAAATGGAGGTTTTATAGTGAACAATGATTTCTCATAAAAATATTTGGATTTATGAACGTTTTGTCCTTAATATTTATATCATAATTTATCATTGAGACTTATTTTATGTTTTTAATGATTAATATTTTCTTAAGTAGTTTTACATACATCTGTCATTATCATCAGCCAATAAACTTCCACTGATGGATACAAGCCTCCTCCGAAGATTCCCACATCGATCGAGTAGGGATTCATAAAAGACACTTTTGGCAATTTCCTATTACGCTGGCCCAATACGAATTGGTGGGAGCAAGAGCCTCGTTTGTTGATTAGCAGGGGGCACCACCAAGTGTGGTTGACTTGGATCCCGTGAATTGTTGTACGAGAACCCTTATACCCCTACCACCTACCCCGTCACATACATCCGTGTCAAACTTCAATTTCTTGTTTCCTTCACCTGATGGTAAATGTCTCTAGTCTCACTGCAATACATTATCCTCGACACCTGAACACATAAGTTGTTGTCTCGTTACATCAGTAAGTGAACTGACTACAACGGCTTTTGAAACCGTAACAGTAATGTTTGCACACTACTCTGTAGATGAAAAAGTAGGTGCTGCGGTGATACCTACTCAAACGGTCTCCGGGAGTTAAATTTTAAAATACTATTAAAAAACGATATTTTCATATACTTAAAACTATAGCAATACGCTGTCTGCCCTGAATATTGGCCTCCCTAATCGATTTCCAATACGTCCAGTCCAATACCATACGCATCCAACGCTTCCTTACGATCTTCACAAGGTCATCGGTCTAAGTGACAGGTGGTTGGTAACTTTATTTTTTTTTTAATTAGATCGTTTCAAATGTAAATTTCTATCTTAGCGAGTGAAGATTAAGTTCAATCTCATATCAGCAATATTTCTCGCAGTGGACGCGGACAAACCAAAGGAAAAATAAGATAATGCTCATCATTGTTTATGTCTTAGCGGTATTAAAAGGATATTTTTAAGGAAATCCTCGTACAAACCAGTGTACAGAGGATCGCACAATGGATTCATTTTGTCCTGACAGCTCGCTCTTGCTCCTTGTCATTGAATGGAATGGAGCGTCAAAGCCGTAACTAAGAACAGCCATTTTTGTACTTAAGCGCACAAAGAGACCAATTTTAGTAATGGAATCCTAACCATTATCTTTGCAAGTAGTTCGTCATATGGTGCGGTATATAAGGATGTTCTAAGCGTCTAGTACTCTTGTAATACCAAAGTGCATCAATACATAGTCACCTGCCATCATCATCAGTCAATAGACGTCCATTGCTGGACATTTTCTCCACTCCTCCAAAGATTCCCACATCGATCGAGTAGGGATTCATAAGGGAGGCTTTTGGCAATTTCCCATTACGCTAGCCCAATGAGGGTTGGTGGGAGCAAGAGCCTCATTTGGTGATTAGCACAGTGCATTACTAGAAGATGAGGTTGGCTTGAATCCCATGAGTTGTTGTGCAGGAACCCTTACACACCCTTTGTCATCTGTAACACACTAAAATTACCAACATTATCATTATCTACCATTTCTTCATCAAGGTTTCTAGGTTCATTAATAATAAGTCTCCCGTGAGTTATTAATACTAAGAGTATTAGTACTAACAGTATTAATAACTCACAAAGAGTCTTAAATATCATAGCAAGAAGTTCTTAGCCTTTGATAAATTAATAAATAAGAGACAGAAAGGGATTCTTTCTATATGATATATAATTTTTTATTATGCTATAAATTATATAAATTCTTGTAAAATTTTCTTTCCTACTGATATTTTTTTGAATACGATTATTAATAATTATAGTTATTTATTGTCTAAATAAAGACTTTGACTCGTTTCATAGGAAATATCTACAATATTTATATATAATATGTATATGCGAATACGGTTAGAATATTTATGACACCGAGGAATTTCTTTTTTTCGTCGACGGTACAGTTTTTATATAAAAACAAAGATAACTTTTAGAAAAAAGAACTAACTAACCTGTTTCGTATGTAAGATTGGTTTTATGTGAAACCATTGTGTGCAAATCCATCAATTTAAAAAAAAAATCGATTGCATTTGTTACTGTTTGACACGTTGAAATATTGGCTTCATTGTGTGAAATAACTATTTCGATACACGAATTCATTTTAACTGTAGCCCTCCTGCGATATATTCACCGCGGTTTGTTTTCCTGCCCGGAGTAGATGATAGATTTTGTTTTATATTACACAAATCTTAACATTTGCCGAATTAAAATTAACTAATGAACCACATTTCAGTCACCTATGACGACTATTTAACATTACGATAATTAATTATAACCCGTTTGAATTTCTCGCATCACCTAGGAAGTTTAATATAATAATTTTTTATTTTAATAAAATACAAACAAAACTACCATATATTAGTTTATTTAAATTGACAAAAAAATTACATTTCCACAGAAACAAGTCAACAACAAATAAATATAATTCATTAAATGTACTGTACTGGTACACAAAGAAAATGTAACGCGATAGATATTAGACTTTTTACTTATTTATTTTTATACCACAAAGCGACGAGACGAGCGAGATGTTCACCTGATGGTAAGTCGTACGCCCGCCCATAACAATGTGGCGCTAGGTAGAATGTTAGTCGACAGACCTACCTAGACGGTCTCCGGCAACAGAGACTTACCGCCAATAGATGTAATGCCAATTCTGATGAAGATGGGAAGAAAATGCTGCAGTTAATGATTTCTTCAGCCACGTCATCGTTCATTATCATTTCGGACCATACGCCTGTCAAGAGAAAAAGTAAAAATAAGAAGTTTTCCAAGTTTTCTTGACATTTCGCACTCTAATGAAAATGTGCGAAAGCTTGAAATCCAATAACACCATGCTCTTAATCTTCGGGATTACATTTCTACAAATCCGTATTTTTCACCCGAGATGGGGATCTACATGTTTTATTATCGCGCAGCTGATCGTCTGATTTAATTTTTGCGAAAGTAATGTTGAATAAATAGTAGAAAATTATTAATTAATAATTAAGAACATGACTAATATTTACTAAAAGTACTATCAGAATTAACATAGTTAAAAGTTATTTTTATTAATGATAAAGAAATTATTTATTTTTTATTCGATGAAGCGACAAGACGAGGGAAACGTTCACGTGATGGTGACACTCCCGCCAATAACAACGTGATGCTAGTTAGGATGTTATAAACTGCATCATATTGTGCTCTTCGACTTGAAACATGAGATATTAAGTCTCCTTTACCCCAGTAATTTCACTAGCTACAACCCCATTCAATCCGGAACACAGCTATGTTTACTCACTATTGTTTGGCGACAGAAATAGGCGCTGCGGTGGTACCTATCTAGACGGTCTCCCTATTGTCGTGACTCCACTAAAATATACGAAAGTGTATATAATCTTAAGAATTTTCTCCTTGAAGTACTTAAAGAACTAACAATAAAGGGAAAAATTATCATAATTCATATTCATATGTGCAATATATAAGAGATTTCCACCTGTCTCTACATAGGTGGACATCTATTATCTCTCGTCACCATAAATCTGTAACCATAGGACTTAGACACTTGAAATTTGGTAGAAATAATCCTTTTGCCGGGTTTAAGTCAGCTAACATGGATTTTACAGAATGGTATCTCTAAAGGGGGTTTCGGGGGTGTTAATAACAGGAAGGGGCACGGGGCAAACGCGTTGCCGCCGGGCGAGAATATTTCTGACAAATTTCAAATCCAATTCTATATTACGGCCTACAAAGAGGAGGGCAGCTGGTATGTTAGTATATTATAGAAGGTTAAGGTACATACATGGTGGCCTCCACATCATACTTTGGTAATCTACACGGTCGTTAATGCTAGAAATGATTGCATACTTTTAAGTTAACTAATTATATTACGAACTCAAAGCCTTATGAAATTATACCTTAAAATTTTTAATAAATTATAAAGTTTTAAAACGTCTAAAGAAGCACACACTTTCTGCTAGGAATGAAGTTGTAATGCACTTCTCGCCAAGTTTATCTTTTAAGCTTAAGCTTGCATATACACCCTTCCGTCTTATGCATTTTATTATAAATTCTCGTTTCCCAATGATTTCTTTAAACATTACTTTTATCATACTATATAACATTACATTTACTTTTAAATATTTTTTTTATTATATTTATATTAAATTTTCAATGAAATATGCAAGTAAATTATCAACAGATGTATTTATTAATAATTTACCCTCGACACAGAAATATCAAGGGTAAATTATTAAAAAACTGTTTTTATTTAGAAAAGTTAAGAAAATAAGTTTAATTTAGTGATATGTTTAATGTAAGATAGCTCTTTAATGAAAGTTTATTATATTATTTAATTTAATTGATATAAGGCTGTTCTATTGGCTAGTTTAATTTTTATTTATCATCATCAGTCTGCAGCCGTCTGTGCTGAACATTTCCCCCAAGAACATCCACTACTGCGATTTTTGCAACAAGTCGAAAATGAGAACTGGCTTAGCAATTTTTATAGGTCTTAAAGAAAGTTGTGATGTTGTATTTAAATTAATATTATATATAATTCATTATTAAAGTAAAATATAAATTAACTAGAATTTTAATATTTTAGTATCAGAAAGTCACAAACAACTATCAGCAACAGTTTTACAACTGAAACGTTTTAGATCAAATACTTAAGTTACTTCTAGTAGCTTCAAACATAAATTAATCCGTGTGAATAGATATCACTTATTGTATTGGTTGAAATATCTTGGTTGGTCTAAATACAGCTATTTATTTGTTTTATCTTAGATCATCACCGTTTCAATTGATGGACGTCCACTGCTGAATATAGGTCTCTTGTAATGTGTTCCACAAACCACGGTCTTGCCCTATTTGATTTCAGTGACTCCCAGCGATTTTTTTATGTCCTTTGTCCACCTAGTGGGGGGTCTTCCAACGCTACGCTTACCGATGCGAGGCTTGCCATTCCAGCACTTTCAGACCCCAATCGTCCATCGGTTCTACGAGCTGTATACCCCGCCCATAAGCATTTTAGCCTCCCGACTCGTAGGGCTATGTCGGTGACTCTAGTTATTCTGCGGATTTCCTCATTTTTGATTTGATCACGCAGAGATACTCCAAGCATCGACCTCTCTATCACCCGCTGCGTGACTCTGAGCTTTCTTATAAGGCTCATAGTCAGCGATCAAGTTTGGAGACGTAGGTCATCACTAGCAACACGCACTGTTCGAACACTTTGGTCTTCAAGCACAGGGATTTTTGATGAAAAGACCTTACGAAGTTTTCCAAACACTGCCCATCCCAGTGGGATTCGGCGATTTATGTTAGATATTCACTATTATTATTATCATCATCATCAGCCGATAGACGTCCACTGCTGAATATGAGCTTCCCCCAAAGATCTTCATGTTTGTAGGGGTTTATTTACGGGGAATTTGGGCTCTTTTCCACCACGCTGGCCCAACGCGAGTTGGTGGGAGCCAGAGCTTCGTTTTTGATTAGCAGGGTGCGCCACAATCTGGCGAGGTTGGCTTGGGTTCCGTGAGTTGTTGTGCGAGATCCCTTACACACCTTAATTAGATATTACTATTGATATTATTCTATAGATAAATAGTTTACTAATATAATTGTTTATAAAACTTATTACATTTCTGAATTACACTTTTAAAAGAATTTATGGTCTTCAACTGGTGCTTAAAGTTTATTCTTGAACATATTCCGTTTTTTATGTAGCGGAGATTAAACCAGCAATGTTAACGGTAGGCACAATGATTTGGTGCTGTTGAAGATATTATACAGGATTATATTCCAATCGAACTTTTATACATAGGTTAGTGTTATTACTTCAATAATTTTACTAGTTTAATACAAAATACAATAATCTTTACACAGAAAAACATAGTAGTAGTAATAAACGCTGCGGTGTAAACATTATTAAGCAACAGCTCTACATCACCGTCAATATTCTATTTTTGGTTCTCTGGTCGGTCACTTCATTAATACACATTTAGTATTGATAAGCCTCTGTTGCCGAAAACCGTCTAAGTAGATACCACTGCAGTTCCTAATGCAGCCGGCGAACAGCGCTGTGCAAACATTACCGTGTTCCGGATTGAAGGGACGTTAGAGCAAGTGAAATTACTACAGTAACGAGACTTAGCATCTTGTCTCCCAAGGCGACGGGCACAATGTAGTGTTATGTATCTTAACTGGCGTCACGTTTTTATGTGCTGATATCGCTCACTATTAAGTGATGTTTCATTTAGAAGGAAAAAAAATATATTGTAGGTAAATAAATAGATATATTTATAATAATAAAAATTTACTTAAGATGCTGTAAAATACAGTATTTACTCAACTTACAGTATTATTACACATTCTATAAGTGAGACATCACTTACATTATCAAATCTCTCTCTTCCTAACTATTGCCCCATATGGTAGTGAGGTCATATTTCCTTATTTTTCCTCTCAACTTAGCTCTGTCCTCGACATCATCGTCACTCACTTTTCACTCACGCCTTTCTCTTGACAATACATTTTTCCACCTTGTTTCGGGTCGTTGCGAATTTTATCGGGCCTAGTCACGTCACACATCCATCTCAGTATTTTCATTTCAGCAATTTGGATGGTATTCACATTTTTTTGAGTAACGGCCCAGGTTTCGCTACCGTATAACTAGTCGCTCGACGCTGGTCATTATCATATACTTTAATTTTTAATTAATTTTTAATTAAAACAAATTAAGACATTTAAAGCTGACAATTAGTCCTACAAAACTTTAATTATGTGCAAGTAGAAATTATTTTTGTCGGAACTAATCATTTCTTTTAATTTATTTGTTTCTTTAAATTTTCTATACAGAAGTATAATGGTGTCTATCTATTGGGACAATTTTTTCTTTTATAAATTGCCAAGATAATAAATATCAAAGAAATATATACCACGTGTTTTTTAAATAAAAAACATGTCACTTCTTTCTTCAAAAGACAAAATATCTTACCGATTGCTTATAACTTAGCAAGTTATCGTTCACTTTAGCCAATACTATTTTTCTATAATGATGGGTAGTATTTAATTTATGTTTTTAATACAAATCGATTTTTATACGATATGATATGAATCGTTTCAAATAAATTGTTTTCAAAACAAAATTAGCATGAAAGTTGAACGGACTGGTTTTTATTCGTGTATATCTGTTCACAGGTTATCCTAATCCGGAAACTATTCGAGCAGGAAACTAAACCCAACAAAATCGGCGTTTCAATTTCGCATCAGTTAATTTTCCCTTTTTTATCGTCGCACATTTTACTCTAAGTAAGTTTTTAATATTTAAATAACTGTAACAAAATATATGAGTGCTTATTCAATATAAATTGACGCTGAAGTATAACGTCGAATATAAAATATTCACTTAGCTGTACAATTAGATAAATTATTTTATTCGGATAGTAACAAAACCCACAGTAACATGTATTAGGTATTTTCTTCGACCTTATTATCCGATGAAACAGTCGTTAAATTCGGAAATTATTAGAAAACAGAATCAGAGGGTAAAACAAAGTTAAAGAAACGGCAAAACCAAAAAGAACTAAATATAACGTGCCTTATATCCTCAATCACGAATGGGTTTCCAATGGAACATAAATCTGCAAATGCTAAGAGAACTGGATATTTCAATGATCTTTTGCATATGTTTTAGTAATAAACTGGTTTTAAATAAAAGATTTCTTGGAGTATATAACATATATCCTACGATAGTTGCCACTAGTAGGGTAGTTACTGATTTTCTTTCTTAAATTTCGCTAACTATATGTATGATATATGTATTTGTAAATGCGTAGCTTTTTTCCTGTTTATATATAAATCTTTGAACAATTTTTAAACCACAAAACTGCTTAAATTCTTAGTGAAATCTTTAAAGCTATACATATCTTAATAACGTTAATGTTTACGTTTTTTTCGGTTTTACTTATAACTAATATTTTTTTTCTGGCTTTTGAATTCACAACACGCGTGTTACGTAGTTCGTACGTACTGCTGACACTTGTAAAAGTTTCGCATTTGCAAAAGTATGTAATTAAAACTTTTGAGTATCAGAACATGAGAGTAATATTAAAGTCCTTATGTATCTACATGTTGTAGATAATTTTGGGAATAATAAAATTTGATGCTTTTGCATTTAAAATAGTTCAATGTTTTAATAGTTTTCCTAACAATATACCTATTTCTATATAAAACCCTCGTTTAGATGCATGTCAAAAGAAAATAACTCTGACATCCCTTGTTGTGTGTGACGTCGGTTAAAGAGCCTTATTTCATTCTACAAAGGATCCACTTATTGGAATAACGAGAGCCTCAACAAAAGCATCGTTAAGCATCAGCTCTTTTTCTTTAAAATTTATAAGGCCTTAACAAGTTTGGCTGGGGGGGGCGGTTTTTGAAATAAATGATTCTTAAATAATAATAATATTCCGACAGTAATCAAATTTTCAAAGTACCCCTGGACGAATCTAAAAGATAATTAACGAAACAAAAAATGTAATAAATAAAAATAAATGTAATGTATCAAATAATATACCAAATGCCACATTCCTTGGTCTTTGTCTTTTATGTCAGTTAACTACTTTAGATATGCCCATGGTATGAAGTTACATATTTAAAAACTGATCCATAATAACAGTTATCTATGCACTAACTTAATACATTTAATGTATTTAGAAGATTTGGAGAACTCATAGAGAATCTCAAGATATTTCTTTGCCTATTTTTCTTACAATAAAATTGTAAGAGTCACAAAATCAAAATAGAGTACATTATATTAAGATAAGTACCTTGCACTCGACAAAACATAATAGGAATAAAGACAGAACAGAATTTTATGCATAACAGAAGTGGTCGTAGTAGAATCTCGCATACTAGAGACAAGTGCACTTATCTTCAAATATTGGTAACGAAGAAAAGAAACAGCTCGCAAGTTATGTTTATGTGTTACTAAAAGCATGTTATCAAGCTCCTTAAAACCGGGCAAACAGCCAAATATTTGATATTATGTTGAGATGTTAAGTAAAATTTTAAGACTAGTGTACTCAAGACATCAGCTAAACTATACGAAAGGAACACAGATAATTCAATAACAGTTTTAAAATAATTCTTTTACCTCTATGAGTATATCTTCAATAGCAACTTAAGCTACAATCTAACTGTACTTAGGTTCAAAGCTGCTTAATGATACCAATTTACTGTAGTCTAAATTTCGATATTAGCGAAGACATACTTTATTTAAGAGATTTTTAAGTATTTGGTTCTGTCATAATTTATACTTTTATATAACCTTTAACAGTAGGTTCTCTGTAAGCTTCTCGAGTGCCGCCTCCGTACCGGTAGACGTAAGCTGGGAGCGTCCCCCCCCCCCCCCCACACACACACACACAAGATAAACCGACGATCTGATGAAGGTCACGATAAGCCGCTGAATGTGAGCAGCGCAGAATCGATCGATGCGGAAATCTTTAGTGGAAGCCTATGTCCAACAGTGGACGTCTATAGGCTAATGATGAACCTTTAACCGATGATCAGCATCATGCGTTCGTCGTGTCCTTATAACATGTGATACTAAATATCTCAAGTGTCTTTCCGTAATATCAGTACTGCACTGCTTGTGCCGCGTGTGAAGAAATGTAATATGTCCCCACTTTCTTATAAAGAATCTCATTTCCACATTCACTTCATAATGCAATAACACCCGAGTTTCAAAAAAAATTGATATACGTTCTATCACACAACATCCATTTTTAGATAGCAAATAATAATTTTCAAAGTATTTAATAAAAAAAAACCGTTGTACTTATTGGAGTCTATTGATTATATAAAAGTATGAAGATAAAGCATGATAGTATAGTGTGCAACACACGAATATCCCTAGATGCTTGCAGAGTAGGAATCGGTGTGGAATTCATTGAAGGATGCTTATGACCAGTTGTGACGTCAGCTGGTGATAATGATACCGTTAGAAAATTAAATTAATCGGTGGTGGTATAATCAACGGCAAGAATCAATCACAAACTGTTGACCTGAAACTCGTAGTAATTTTTATCAAGTGCTAATGGAAACTATATTTGCTGTGAAGGCTATTTGAAAGACCTAGTTCTGATACATTCGGTACCAATACGGTGTGAATCTGGATAGGGAAAATTGTTTCCATTTATCAAGTATATAGAAAGAAGACGTACACCTTCAAAGTACCAACTGTAGAGATTCTTGGTATTTTAAAATGTAATAGCAATTTTTGGAGCGTTCATTAGTATTGCAGACAATCCAATCCTCCTACCTAAGCTATCTTCTTATCAGGCGGTTAACGTCCGCTGCTGGGCATAAGCTTCCTTCAAGAATCTTCATTGAGGTGGATTTAGGCCTTAGCCCCACCACGCTGGCCTAGTGCGGATGGATGGGTGGTCAGTGACTCGTCTATTATTTAAAAGGGTACACTGCGTGCAGGTGACTTGGGCCTCCGTAAGATATTGGGCGAAACCCCCTTACACTCCACAGACGTAGACCTATACTACATATATCATTAACGGTGAGTTAAACTTACTATCATTGTTTTAATTAACATTAATACTTATCATATTAATGTTAATAAATATGTACTATTTACCCTAAATCGCTTTACCATAGACATCTAAACGGACAAGAAGTACATAATTAATTGCCTTAGTTATAAAATCAAAATCATTAAATTTTTTTTAAATAAAATAAAATTTTATAACAATTTTATGATAGGTTTAGATATTTTAATAAAACTTTCAAGATATAAAAATTTTTTAGTGCAACTTATCCGAGCGAAAACTTCTTTATATCTCTCAAGTTAACTGAAAGTGCATTATAACTTATACTCGAACCTGGTGTAATCGAAGTTGTTCCACTAAAGTAAACACAAGCGCTTTAGGTTAAAATTTGTCTTGTTCGGTATCTCGCGAAGCTTAATATGTACTTACTGCGTTTTAATTAAAATGCAGTGACGAATGAGTTCATAAAATATTGCGGACGAATAGAAAGGGTTACTTTGAAAATAAATAGACCGTTCTATTTTGAAGCTTTATAAGTGGGAGGAATTCAAGTATATGTGGGTTTTTATAATCGTTTGTGGCTACACCACCACATAACAACAGAACTCAACAATTTGTGTAACAGGCAAACGTTTGTGTTTGAATTTTTTTTTTAGATGTACAAATATATATGAACATATTTATGTATATATATATTTCATCTTATTATTTTTCATACAGCTCTAGTATACTTTTTCTCTTTTGACGAAACAGTCATTCTCATTGATGGATGACTTGACGGACATGGTGACGCTTTCTTATTCAATTAAAGCGACGAGACGAAGGGCACGTTCACTTGATTGTAAGTGATACGCTCGCTCATAACAACTTGGCTCTAGTTAGGATGTTATTTACTGCACCACATAGCGCTCGTCGCCTGCGATGTAACATGTTGAGTCTCGTTATCCAGTTACACTACCGCACCCTTCAAAACAGAACACAGTAATGTTTGCACAGTACTGTTTGACGGCAGAAATAGGTGCTGCAGCGGTACTTATCCAGATAGTCTTCGGCAACCAAGACCTGCTACCCGTAAAGACAGGCAGGAAAACTTCTTAGATGATTCGATAAGGTCTTTCCAATATGTCGGTGTTCGAACGCGAGAACGTTGACTTAATGCTCATCCTTGTACCATTACTCATTTTGATGAGTATTTATCTTAGATTATATTTGGTCCATACATTTTATTGCTAACAAGCGTCCTTATTTCAAAGCAATAATATTCATCATATTTCGTAAGATCGGTCGTTTTCATACAAGAGAACAGGAATTATTAAGTTTATCTTTAAGCTTACGTTTTTTACTTTAAAGGTATGGTTATATACCTTTAAAGTAAAAAAGGTATATTTTATATAAGAGAAGGTTTAGCAGTTAAGTTTAGTTAGCGTGTTAACATCTCCTTTTTCTGGTCTCTTTATGTTATAAAAAAAGGCCGATAAGCTGCTCTCGTCGGTTTTCCTTAGTAGGTACAGCATTGCATATAAATGTTGAATGGTACAGTGTATTGTTCCATGGTTACAATGCCTGCTTTTTCGCTTTATTCATTATTTACCATTGTACTATTTTCGTCAAAAATTTACATTTGTATTAATATTTAAAAATCTACGCTCATTTTTTATTTGCCTACCGTTAAAAATATGGCAAAGGAATTCATTTTATCTTACTCTATCAAAGATTCAAAGTATGCATTATAATATCGCATCCTGAAACCATAGTTGAAATCTAAAGAGAAAGAAATTTAGCAATAAAGATTTTTTTTCTTGAACTATCAAATAATAACATTATTATCCTTACGCTCTGGTGAAGGTTGCGGGAAGCCGCTGGATGCAGACAACGCGGGACCAATAGGTGTAGAGATCTTAGGGGGAGGTCTATGTCCAGTTGTGGACGTCTATCGGCTGATGATGATTCCTCCTACTGAAACGTTTTCTAGATTCTTGATGATGTCAGCGCTGCAAGCCATGCGACTATTACAGCTTATCTGACACTGGGCACGTGGAGCTGGATCCACGGCCTGTTTACAAAAAAAAATGTGTACTATTTGGAGTGTAGCTATCCGACGGCGGAATTTTATAATGTGTGTCAGGTTGTTGGTTTCTCTGGCGAATCTACTCGGTCGTCGAGGGTGGACGCGGACCTGTTCCCCGACTAGCTTCGCCTGTATCGGAATCTCTGGGCGATGAGAACCGCCCATGATCGCGGGTGTATTTGATCTAGTGTACGCGGTGTGTGAGTACCTGTGGCGCCGTGTTCTGAAGCGAGGGCGGCGTGATGCCGAAATTCGGAGCGTGTTGGTAGTGTCCGAGGTGTGTGTGGTGACGTGGGTGTTGTCGGTGACTGTGGGTTCGTGTGTGGTGTAAAGAACCCCTGGGGATGACGAAATTAGCGCATGCCGTGGTCTGCGCTTATTGGTCTTGGTATTCGAAGACGGCTCGTAGTCGGCCGCCTTGGCCACCAGAGGGTTGGGGTGAGTTGTCGCCTTGGCGAAGTATGTTTCGAAGCATTCTCTGAAGTGTTCCGCAATGGTCGGGAGTTTGAGTTCGCTGTGGAGGTCCACATTACGCTGGTACCATTCGGCACCGTTTGCGATGCGGGTGAATCGATTTTGAAGAACCTGCGGCGGTTTGAGGCGTGCTCCGGACGAATGGGCACTGAAACGTTTTAAAAATTTAATCGCTTTTATATGTGTATAGATAGTTAAAATAAAACGTCCGATAAATTGAGACGCCGTTAATTCTCTCCGACGTAAAAAAAATAATGCGTTGAGATAACCGATATTGATCCGAAAATTTAAAGCTCTCACAACAATGGAATGAAGCCAAACATCTATTTTTCATCTGTTGGTGGCTTAATATAATTTATTGGCCGATACATTTAGCTTAGTCTTTGTTTACCATATATGGGTTATAAGCTTTGTATATAATATAGTATGGTTTTTCTATAATTTTTTTACCACTTATTTAAAGCCGACTACGTCAATTTTTAGCTATCTACTTTCAATACAAAGAAAAATGTAGCTATACAAAAATCTGAACCTCTGCTGCAAATAGGAGAACACTATACAATAATGAAAGCAGTTACAGGGCTATTAAGATTATGCGGTATATAAAAGAAGGTGGAAAAGCGGAAAGGACCATGTTAATATCTACAACTTTAAGCTGCGGATCACAAGTATGTTGGCGACAGCTTCGGAAGGCTCCGTTGCTTAGATGTGTCTTTCCACAAGCGGAAAAGATAAGAATTAGTTTACCTGAGATCGCGCGATACGACCAAAGCTGGAAGGAAAGAGGATAGTAAAGCGAAGAAAATATAACATTATGAATTTTTAAACTAAATAAATCAGACATACCTCTTTTTTTACCTCCACAAGAGCAGATATGCGAACGGATTTCTGCGATATAAAATAAAGGGTTAAGTGGTCGAAATAATAGCTAATTCATTATTGACCTCGACTTCAACACATTAAACAACACGTTAAAGAACAGAAACTACAATAAACGAAAGATTTATTCCGATGGTCATCCAATAACAATTGGATTGCCAATCCGTAACCATTATTACATGGACTATGACTAACGGATGTTATAATAAAATATTCTTAAATCTTGTTTCCCTGCGTGACCCACCATCTATTCTAAAGAAAGGAGGACAGAAGTTTTCTTCATGACCATTACCAGCACCGTTACGAGTACTGTCCAAAATATTCAACCTTGAACATCAACAATTTGTAATGATAATAAATATTTAAAAAATCTACTTTGATGTAAGCCATATTGTTATTGAAAATAACTTACGTAATAAACTTGTCAAAAACAAAAACTATAATAAAATTTGGCAAAATTGGTTACAGGAATATATTTACAAATTTAACTCACGTCGTGCAAAGAAGAGAATTCCCCCTCTTTTTGAACATTTTATGGTGAACGTTCTGGAAGTGCAAAGTTAAAATTTTCCAATATTTGAAGTGAACGCTTTGTTAGAGAGTTTGGAAACGTGCACTGAATTGTTACTTTCAAAATAAATTTATAGGAAAGTAGCTTAATTATTTTTACTCAATGTTCAACATGGGTCTAGAATAGGGCAAAAAAATACCTTTTTAAGCATTTCATTCTTCTTGAGCACAATATGTCACAATTTGCGAGACACAAATAATATAAACTAATATAATTTACTATAATGATTAACTAACTGTAAAAATCATAATATATTTTTTTAAATATTTCAAGCCTATACATATTATTTTCACAAATGTTTAGTCAGTAAAAATAGCATAGAGACTAGACTTTAGTGTTTTCCAAAGTCTAATCTATAGTATCTTGAAACTGGAAACAAGCAGTATACTCTGTCGATTCAAACGCACGATCGGACGTCCTGATTGATGAGCCAGCTCAGGGATTGACTCTCGGACACGGACTGAATAATGATACAGAAATATTTTGCAGGAGAGTTTACAAAGCTTCCGAAAAAAATCAGCAAAGTGCAATTAAAAAAAAAATAATACTTTGATCTTAAACTTAAATATTTTCAAGTTTGATAAATCATCGTAAGAAATACCGTATATGAAAGTATCATCATAACCTTAATAATTGAAATTGTTGAAATCTCTATTGAGGTAAGATTTCTTAGACAATTAATACTGAATAAAACTCAGCTGCTGTGCGGTGTTAAAGTAACTTTTATAAAGGATTTATTGCCTAGCTATACTCCCTTTGTTCTAACGATACCCTCGGGAGAAGATTTTAAACCTTATTGATTGTTACGTACCAAATATTTCCGATAAAAAAAAATTATATTATTCAGGCGCTTTCTAATTTATATTAAAGGTAATTAAACATTTTTTAAAAGTGTTGGAGAGCGAGGCAATTCATACGTCCTAAGAAAAATAGTTTTTGAGTAGATACAACATCCGCCAGCTCGCACTTGGCCTGCATGTTGAATTTTGATTTGAGAGTCTCCTCGTAAGAAAAAGGTAACCGTATCTCAGTGATGAGAACAACGTGGACCGTTTATGTTATTTCTGAAATATATTTTGTTTAACATTAAATCTATCAACAAAGGCTTTTAAACTTTATTTATAAAATTACGGAAGTAAACTGCATTTAGTGGATATCGCAACATCTTTCACTTCATTAAGAGCTGTTCAAATTCGAAGCAGGTAGTATAGTTTAGCGGATGTTGCCTTTGTTTGAAACGTACAACAAAGACTATCGCTATCGTAATCTATTTTATTCTGTATAGTTAATTTGCCGTTTTAAAACATTTATTAAAGTTATGTTTTATATAACATTGAGTGTAAGGGGTCCGCACAAAAACTCACAAGACCGAAGCCAACCTCACCTGCTCCGCCCCAACGGGTTCCCGCCTTGCCCTTGCCGAGGAGCTTAGTAACCGTGGCACAGACACACGGTGAAGCGAAGAGGAACCGACCCGGCGGTCCGGGGTGACCATCTGACCCGTGGCGGCCGCTCCAGGTTAGAGCACCGGTTGGATAACTGGAGCTCACCGGAGCGCTCCAGGTTAGAGCACCGGTTGTATAACTGGAGCTCACCGAAGCAGTCGAAGGCTGCAGGGGCGGCTTTATGTTGCCTTTTGCGGCCAGGCTGCAGGGGCGGTTTTGTACTGCCCTCTACAGCCAAGGTGGAGTCGCGGAGGGAGAACCCTCTGCGACTAACAACGGATGGCGGCGGGCCCAACATCGGATCCGCCATCGCCGCAGGTAGCCAGGAAGAGTTCTCTTTTGGCTCCCATGGCCTCTGGGTGACGGGTTCGGGGGAATCCGTTGTACGCGCGACAGCAGGAGGCCGAGGAGGAAGCGCGCTGCATGTTCCGGCATGCCCCTGCGGAGGTGAAAAGGGAGGGTTCATCCCTCCCTCCAGAGGTGGGGCTGCGAAAGCGGCCAGCGCCAGCGGGGTCGCGGATAGTGCGAAAGCGTTCCTGTGACCCAGCCATCAGACGACGAGTTGAAACATCGTGGGGGGTTTAGTCGGTGCAAGTCCGACATAACCTGTCCTTGCCCCCGCGAGGACGGGTATGCGCAGGCATTTCCCCCACGTTAATTAAAAAAAAAACTTCACCTGCTCGTGGTGCACCCTGCTAATCAAAATCAATCGATATGGAGATTAGACATTCAGTTATTATTTTTTTTTACATTACTCTGTTTATCTCGTAAGATCTGTAATGAATTATATGTATATACATACAAAGATATGTATGTATATATATTACGAATAAGGAAAGGTAGAGTAAGGAGAGTTGGCGTATTTGTACCTGAACTAAAAGGACTATGCTTTGACGTAAATATTTACTAGGCTGAAGTAAGTGAGAATTGGCAGGCATTAATGTGCAGTCAGCTGTTTTAATGCTAAGATCGAAGTATTAGCAACAAGCATTATATCTAACACTAGACATAATTCAAGGCTCTGAGGTAGAACACCACGAGAAGAAGGCCCAACGATTTTGAGATATTTGGAGAAGTTGCAACAGTATGTGTATATCGAATCTAAGCTTGTTGTAAATGTTAACTTTATTAAATTTACTTCCATTTTGGTCTAAACATAACGTACTTTTATTTAAGAAAGTTCGTGTGACAATAAAAAAAAAAAGATTATTACCCGCTGTTCATTACGTACTTCTTTCTGCGAAAACCCAACGCGGCATTAAATTACGAAACCTTCACATCTCTTGACATCCTCTTGTAATAACATGTTAACTGGTGCGTCCTAACAAAGTTTCCCGTTTCATGAAAACGCAATTTGAATTCTCTGCAGCTAAGCTTTAAAATAATATATGTACGCAAAATCGATAATTGCTTTATTCGTTTCTTACAAAAAAAAATTATGTTAGCGTATATATATTATTATGTATATAATGTAAACATTAAGAACAAAATACAAATTATAGTGGTGGTAGGTCTTTCTTACCGTCCGTTTAGATAGGTACCACCGCAGCGCCTATTGCTGTCGCCAAACAGTATCTAACAGTGTGCTAACATTACTGTGTTCCGGTTTAAAGGGCGCTGTAACTAGTGAAATTACTGTGTTAATGAGACTCAATATATATATCTCTAAGCAACGAGCGCAATGTGTTGCTGTGTATAACATCCTAACTAGCGCCACGTTGTTATGGGCGTCTGTGTGGCTTACCATCAGATGAACGTCTCCCTCGTCTCTTCGCTTTGTAGTTTTAAAAAATATTGTTTATGCCTATATATTAAGAAAATAATGGACATTAAATACGAAAGTCGTTTTGTAAAGAAAGTCGTAATACTTCGTATTTATTTTAGTTTTCTCTGGCTATAGGTACTCGTTACGTGAATTAATATCTCTCTATTGTTCTCGCTGACACTCATTGCAAGCAGATCTCTTTGTTCTAATGTAAATGTTGTTACTTTATCGTCACTTATATCTTATCACTTTAATATACGTTATATATAACGTGTATAGCCTATCGTCTTATAGCTATCTCAAAGTTATCTTAGCTTCAACTTAATATAACGTTTTTACTTGTATTAAAAATCAATCGTTATGTATGTATTAACTTATTTAAAAAATAATTGGTTGTTTTTAACTTATGCTCCACCACCAACGTAGCCGAAGAAAATTTTGGTAAATACCATCACGTCTCTCTATCTACTAACAGTACCATGAAAACAATACTATATTCCGGTTTCAAGGGTACTGTAGTGAATTAAATTGCTGAGGTGACGAGAGTTAATATTTTATGTTACAGTGTTATGAGCACAATGTGGTGAAATGTATATCATCCTAACTGACGTGACAATGTTATGAACAGGCGTATTCCTTACCACCATGTCATGAAATCTGTCTAATAAATTTTGGTAACAGAATTGAGAGAAAATCATTTTATTTATGTGTTGAAGTATTTATAATCCTACCTAGAACCACATTGTTATTTATAAAAAGATTTAATAATTTTTTTCTATACGAAGAAGCGATGAGACGAGCAACAAGTTCTCCTCCTGATGGTAAATGACAAGCTTACCCATAACAACGTGACGCTAGTTAGGATAATATATACTACACCACATTGCAATCGTCACCTGAGACATAAGATGTTGAATCTCGCTACCTCAGTAGTTACTCTAGCTACAACGTCCTTTAAATCGGAACACAGTAATGTTCGCACACTACAGTTTAGCGAAGGAAATAGTCCCTGCCATGGTACCTACCTCAACGGTACCCGGCAACAGACACCTACCACCAATTATTATTCTTAAAATATTTTAAATATTAAAATCCTTAGCTGAGGTATTATAGTAAAATTACGAGTGTTTTTGACAGCACGTTTATTCCCTTGAAGGTAGTCTCCTTGGAAGTTGACATATTTCTTACAATTCAAATGCTTTTCCATCGAAATCCACTTGAACTATTACAGTTTTCATCGCTGTAGTTTAAATTAATATAGTTATAGAAGTTTGAATTAACATTATTGACTGTTCTGTCTCTTATAAATATCAATTAACTATTGCTGATAAAAATTAAGCAAAAACTTATATTTCTTTTATCTCGTAAAAGATCATTGTAGACTATTCATGTGTGAACACTATCACCAAGGTTAGCTCGTACACATTTTTATCCATGTCTGTAATAATATATCATAAGTACCACGTTTTATTATTAAATTACTTAGTTTACTACATGGCCCTAATTCAAAGTAGCTATAGATTTGGCGCTCTAATATATCAAATGTAAAAGTTAAATGATTTATCATAATTATCATCATCATCAGACGTCCACTGTATGATGTAGACTTTTCTCAAATATATTTAATGATAGGTAAATTGGCTTCATCTTCACTAACCAGGAATAATGAAGGTGAAGCCTTGTTCCAAGAGGTTATTGCTTTTGATCTGGCCATCGTGACCACCTTTTTTGAAAAAAAGAATTAACACATAATCATTTACAAAAGCGTTAGCTACAAAACACAAATGTATTACATCCTCCTAAGAAAAGCTAGAAATGGGTCAACCAAAGACTGTAAAGTCATACCCTGTGAAAATCTAGTTAGTCAACACACGTTACTGATACTAGAAACTAAAATTAGAATTCGGTTAAATAACAGCAGACCAAAACCCTCTCCTAAGATTAAATGGTATATGTTAGAGAAAGGTGAAATGAAAGAATTAACTGGCATGACAGTAAATGAATGTTGAAATAAAATGGCATGGTGCATTAAAGGAATAGCAAAAGGTGTGCTAGGAGAGTCGAAAGGTAAAGAAAGAATTGATAGAGAAACTTGCTGGTGGAGTGAAGAAGTGCAAAAAGCTTTGAAAGAAAAGAAGAATACATTTAAGAAATGGCAAGGTGTAAAAAAAAGTGTGGATGGATTGTGTGAAATATGACATGTGTAGGAAGAGTGTGAATTCAGATAAGACAAGGATATATGGGATAGGGAAGAGAAGTACATACTGTGCCGACCTCACATAGCTGGTAAAAGAGCAGGAGGAAAAAGTTAAATTGAATTAATAAATTATGTGGAGTTGATTATAAAGACATACTGTCTTTTTAACAAAAAAAAAGTTATAGGCTGTTATTTTCTTTAAACAACGTGATGAAGGCAACAAATGAGACGAGACCGTTTAACTGACGAGGTGCTATAATGGACGCGTGAAGATGGTATAAATTTACAAATTCCTTTCTATATATATTTGATCATATATAATATAGCTAGTTTATATTTTAAGCGTTTGTGATGCGGTGATCGCTCAATTTGTATGATACAAGACAGAAAAGATTCGTACGTTCAATGTCTATTGATCTTGAGCTTCCGATGATAAAAGCTAGGATTTCGTGCTTTTAAAGCTTTCAAGGATAAGCATCCTTCGCCAATCCTTCCTGCATCAACTTAGCCTGTGTGGTGGATAAATGGAATTGAGTTATAGATACTTCGTGTAAAAGGGCTCCAAATCCCGACAACGGAAATATTAGGTAAGCTATTTTTATCTTTTATCTTGCATGATAATATTATGTTATATCTTAAGCTAAAAGAATTAATATTTTAATAAAAATATTAAACAAAATATTAATAAACGTTTTTAACATTTCTACGATTACTTACCAACAATGAGAAAAATCTCCGTATATGTGTGTTGTGTATGATGATTGTTGACAATGGAATAGTCGACTTTAGTCCAAATAAATAAGAAATCATCCGTAAGGATAGTAAATCCGAAAATACAAGTCTTACACCAAACTATTTCTATTTAATATTTATGTTTTCAGTTCTATTAATCGACAGCATAATTTTGTGAAAAAGTTTTATCATCAAACGTGCCTTGTATATGTGTAACACGTCAATCTATTATTCAATCCTTTTCTCTTTAAAAAACACCCTTTGTGGAACACAACATCCATGTAAAACTTGATTAAAATTTCTCCTTTCTGCAGTTTCTTTGAAGAACAGAAAAACTAATATCTGTTTTTAAACAGCTGTGTTTGAAACTACAAAATATAGACCAAAGTATTTTATTAGGAACAAAAAGTCTATATAATAACATTTAATAATTTATACTCTGCAGATAAAATGGTATTGGTGAAGATTTTAATTAATGTAAGAAATACATCAAAATCTTTATAACCAAGAAGAGGAAAGTCAGATCTATTAAGTAAAAATCCTTTTCATCTCATCATCATTTCAATCTATTGTTGTCCACCGTTCAACATGGGCTTTCCCAAATATTTAATGTACAAATAAGTAGCAATATAAACAGTAATTTTGGATATTGCTTTAAATAAATTATTCACTTTACAAAATGTTAAAATGATAGGACTAAACTAATAATTCACAGCTATATTTTGTGAGAAAGGTGCTATAATAATACCCAGTTTTTTTTCCTGTCAAATTTATCTGCCGATAAAGATTTGTTTCATTGCGATGTAAATCAATTTACATTCATACACCTTTTCTATTATGCTCTTCAGTATGAATGTGTATTCCTCTCATAATAATCACAAGGCGGAGAACGACCTAAATTCCCTCACATGAATGTCTACAAAAGTAAAGGAATTTTGGGGGGAAACATATGTCCAGCTGTAGACGTCTACCGCTTATGATGATGATGAAGGCTATAGTTAAGTCTCGTTAGTTTAATATTTTTATTTATTCCAAAAAACTATGTTGTGCTTCCTATACACGTCAATAAGACAGACGGATAGTGTACACCAATTTATTACATAAAGAGAGATATATACCTTCAATATCTGTCACAACTTCCTTCTTAAAGAAAAGCAGGAACCCTATAAAAAGAAAAAAATCACGAAGTTGTGTAAAATATACTTAATGTATAAGCTCATGTTATTGTTTTACAGTTGCTTTTCATTTGTAGTCAATCAAGAAATCAGATTTCCTTTAAGAGTGTGGTTTCGGAATCTAAACTACGCTTATAAGGAGAGATTTACGTCAATCAGTATGTAATTGCAAATTGTTTATTATATATATATATATATATATATATATATAATTGCTTTCAAAATCTATGAGTATAAAGTTAATTTCGAACATATGATGAATCTATTAGGCTCAAAAACCACAGTACTTACAGGCTCAATCACAGAATTATCATCAAATACAAAAATCCGGGGACTAGCGACCAACGTAATTATTTTAGAGGTAAAAAATGCTGCAACATTTTACTTGGACTTCAAAAAACTGTTCTGGTGGTAGATCTGGTATGACCGCATCTCCTTTTTCTGCCGCCAAATATTGGTATGCAGACATTACGATGTTCCCTGTTTCATAATTAATAAAATTACTACGGTCACAAGACTTAACATCTTATGGATCAAGGCGACAAGAACAATGTGGTGCTGTGTGTATCATTCTACCTAACGCTACGTTGTTATAGGGTGATGTATCAATAACTAACATGTGAAAGTGTCCCTCGTCTCGTCACATCGGCGAATAACAAAGTAAGTAAATAAGAGTATCGATGGGCATACCTAAATTTTTCAGTTCAATAAAGTAACAATTTCTTAGTATTTTTGAATAAAAATTGGAATTATCCTTGGTACCTGCGCACCGCATCTCAAGAGATCTCAACCTGTTCAAAACTGCATCAGGTCGTATTCTCATTTTAAACTTTCTTGTATGGTTTCGCAAAACTCATTCTGAAGTTGTCACCAACATTTACGCTGTTCGTAATATGGAATTTTGGATGTACATTTATAATGACAATTATTACTGTTATAAACATCTCGTTTTACGATCTGTTACATGAAAACAAACACAAGAAACTATTAAATATTGGTGTTAGGATTTTTAGAAACACGCAATCTGCAATTTTATTATATTCAGGTTGTTAACATATGAAAGCTTTAGTATTCTAGGCGAGCCTCACGGCCTCGCTGTCACTTAACATCGTGTGAAATCTCGGTCAAGTGATAGCTCATTGTATTTAAAAAGATTTACTCACTAACATAGATCATTCAAAATTTAAATTCATAGATTATAAACTTCCCCTAATTATTGAAGTTCAGTCAATTTCTAATATAAAATCAATTTGACCAATTAGTACAGTATTAGTATATTTTAACTCACCCCTAGGTACTTTAAGTTAATCCTAATGAATATTTTATAACAAAAAATACCTGTTTTTCAGTTACGTGTACCAATTTATTCGTGAAGAAGTTGATTATCTTTATAACTAACCTATCTAGATTACGCTGCCTCTCAAATAAATGATTTAATACGTTTGTAGAAGATAATAGAACTATTATCGATAAAAATAGCAGCTTCTGTGTTATCTGCATATAAATAAAAAAAAAAATTAGATCCTATTTTTTTTTTAATTAAACGACAATGCCAACGGAACGTTCATCTAATGGTAAGTGATACGCTCATAACCACGTGGCGCTAGTAAGGATCATAAGGATTACATTACGCTCGTCGCATGAGAGGCTCGTCAGTGTTAAGTCTCTTTACCCCAGTAATTACACTAGCTACAAGCCCGTCAAACCGGAACACAGTAATGTTTGCACACTACTGTTTGACGAGAGGAATAGGAACTGCGGCTACCCAGGCGGTGCCCCAAAAAAGAGACCTACCACCAATAAATACGTACGTATTGGTACGCAAAGTATTTTTTAACTAATAACATTGCGTATTTAATATAAAGGATTATATATTATGCCGAAGTTTAACGCGAAAGTAGGTCAGAATTTTGCAGCCGATAACTGGAGCGTTTCTTCATGAAAGTTATTAAAATACTCGAACTCGAATCCGAAATTAAAAACTGTTTGAATCAAACTCTGAAAACAACAAAACAGTTAAGCGAAAACTACAATGAAACAAAGGCACTTTGTTCAAATAGCGTTTGCAATTATTTCTTTTTACTTTACATTCTTCAAATTCATTGACTATTTGAAATCCAATATTTTAAGTTATAAAATTAGTTGTTATATATTAATAATTATTACCTCCTCCCAACCTGCATTGGGCCAGTGTGGTGAAAAATTACCCAAATCCCCAATATGAACCCTAACAGATGACGGCCTCTATTGCCCGGCGGTACCAGAGGCCATGGTGATTGTAAGGTCCCCGGAATGCGCCGGATGCGGGCAGCGCAGGATTGATCGATGCGAGAATCTTTAGAGGAAGCCTATGTCCAGGAGCGGACCTTTATCGGCCGATGATAGGATAATTATTACATTTACTGAATTTCATTTAGAATACTGGTGGTATTAATTAGTGCTAGGTCTCTGTTGCCGAAGACCGTCTAGGTAGCTACTACCGCAGCGCTTATTTCTACTGCCACACAGTAATGTGCAAACGTTACTGTGTTCCGGTTTGATGGTCGCTGTGGCTGTGTAATTAATGAGGTAACGAGTCTCGAGATGGTATGTCAAAGGCGACGAATGCAATTTGTTGCAGTATATATCATCCTAACCAGCGCTACGTTATTGGCAGGCGTATCACTAGGCGTACCATCAGGTGAACGTTCCGTTCTTCTCGTCGCTTAATTCTATAAAAAAAATATATTTTTGCCAATAAAAGGATCATTAGTTTATTTATTCGATAAATTACAGTATAACTTTTGGGAGTTTCATTTGCCAGAATTTATTACATACTCCGAGATTTATTGAAAACACTCGACGTAAATTATCCTTGATTAATAGACTTGTTGTTTACTTCGACATCTCATTGTAGTTATAATTCGTAGTTGTAGTACTATGTAGTTTTAACTCATAGCTATATTTTTGATAGAGTGACGTACATATTCATTGGGGGTATAACTCTGTTGGTAATAGATTTCACTGAAGTTCCTATTTCTACTGCTAAACAGTAGTGTGCAAACATTTCTGTATTTCAATTTTAAGGGATTTGTATCTAGTGTAATTACTGAGGTAACTGGACTCAACAGCTTATGTCTCAAAGCGACGAACACAATGCTGAGTAGTATATATCATCTTGACTAGCTCCACGTTGTATTAATTATTAGCTCAAGGACTCGAACGCTTCGTTGCTTCGTCGAATAAAAAGAGAGTTATTGGCTCAGAATACAGTTTAAACCATTATAAAAAAAAACTTTAAAAGTAAATGATTTTTTTTAGAAAAAAAGTTTATCTTTAATATACACAAATTTATCTATAGATACGCGCAGCAGAATAGTAATTAAAGTACGTCACCTTAACGACGGAAATAACTAAAGTTTGTCTCAAAGTTTCGTGCTTAGTACAAAACGTAGACTCTCATTAAATTTCTTTATTGATTACTATTTTACCTGAAAATAAAACTTACTGTAAGGTAAAGTGATGATTGCCTTAACAGTTTTTAGTTAAAACACAAAATTGTTTGGTATTTAAACCAAAAAAACCTTTTAACTGAAAATGAACTATTTTTAGTTTTACGCAAAAAAGTAAAAACTCATAAAGTAGTAATCAATATCAGTTTAGATTAACAGGTTTCACTGACTAGTATTTAGATTTATAGAAACGTTGTTATTCATTGTTATTAATAATAATTATTATACATTAAACATATAATTAATATATTTCAAATGTACGTAGTTGACTCATAGTCGCAGATATTCAACACCATGTCATTATAATTACTTGATAGTTATTAAATTTATGTTATCTATGTTGTTATCTACGTACTATAGAATTTAAATTAATCAACGTTCAAAAGCATCTTCTGTTCTATCACAGAAGGATTTATAATATAATAAGTAACTAAAAAGTAACCCTAGGAAGAAAGCAGCACCTTTTGTGACGAGAACAGTTACTACCACTAAAATTAGGAATGGGTATTCCTAATTGTATTATTATAAGGTAATAATTTTGGTGGAACTCTTTTAATTTCATTTCCTTCTGTGTTGGATGGTGGAAATTAAGTAACGCTTTAAGGAATTATAGGTAATTTTTTTCTTATATCATCATATCTGTTCTTTTGTTTAAAAGAAGCTATCTAACTTATAATTACTTTAGGACACCATGGCAGAATGTACTTAATATATACTACTTAGTTTTATGTACGTTATATGTAATTACTCTGAATCATAGCGTATTTATACGTTGAATAACTATTGATGTTTTAGACATATAAAAACATACAATATACAAAATCGCCTAGCGTTTAAGCACGCTTTTGTAAGATACTCGTTATTCCAATAAAAGGATCCTTTGTAGTAATAATATAATGTTATTTGAACCTACGTCGTACACTTAAAAAGGGAGGTTAGACTTATTTTACTTTATATCTAAACAAATTGTTATTCAAAATCCTGAAAATTTATATCAATTTGATTCTTATTTAATTTTTTATATGCAGTAAAAGTATATCATCTCAAGTTTAATACAATCAATAAATATTGCGGTTATCATTTTCTAAGTACATTACTATACTTTACTGGTGGTAGGTCTCTGTTGCCAGAGACTGTCTAGGTAGGTACCACCGCAGCTCTTATTTCTACCGCCAAACAGTAGTGTGCAAACATTACTGTGTTTGGGATTTAAGAGCGCTGTAGTTAGTGTAATTACTGGGGTAACGATACTCAACATTTTGTCTCAGCTGACGCGCTCAGTTTGGCGCAGTATATACCATCCTAACTAGTGTCAGGTTTGGCAGGCGTATCACTTTCAATTAAGTGAACGTCCCGCTCGTCTGATCGCTTAATTGAATAGAAAAAAAACTGTATTAGTTTATTTAAAAGAAATTTAATACATCTTGCTTACTAACTTGAGTTTGATTCGCATAAGTTTTTATTAGATATAAGCTTGGCTGAAGATGTACTCTGAAGTGTCTATACTTGATAAAGATGTTCTCTGAAGTTTCACACGATCACGCATTATTTTAATCATATTTTGGTGCTTGTACTTTCAAGAGAAATATGCTAAGTGAGGTTTGGATGTAAGCCAATTCGGTCATAGATTTATGTACTCGCTTTATACGTTCTTCATGTTTTCCAAAGAACAACAAAAACTACACTCCTTCCGTTTGCCTGCTACCGAAGCGGATACTGACTAGACATATCCGTTGCTGGCGCTGTTCTATATTTTATCAGAGAATATGCCATAATTTATTATTATAAGCCTATTTGATGAACATTTTGTAACGTAATTATAATATTATGTATAAACTTCCTTACCAACGATAAAATAAACTTTATATGTCATTAATTATTTGGATCTAAGCTTAAATGTAACACTCTTATCTGCGTTACACTTAACGAAAACCACAAAGTATATTTTTGGAGTACTAAAATGCCTGTATTATTCTACTATGTATTAGGAGATCGCTTCCGAAAACGAAGACAGATGATAGTACTAATTGACACCTTTGAGATGATTGGACAGAAAAAAATCTATCATATTTTAAAAAGGTTTTATTAGCATTATTTACGCTCCATCATGTTAGCGCAGCTAAATGAAACGATAGTTTCATAAAAAATACATTACTTTACTAAATAAAAAAAAAACAGCAATGAAACACAAAATCAAAAACAGCTGATGCTGGGATCGACGAACGCCAGGACGCGGCGCGGCCGCTCCGGCAGCTAACCTTCGCACAAATACTTATTTACAACATTTGTGTAAATAACTAACTAACAACACACCTGATGGACTACAACAATATGATGGATTATTAATAATGAATCACTTCCTATTAACTAAGTACAGTTTCAATTCTTACTCTGAATTCAAATAAAATATTAAAATTGTATTAGAGGTTTGGCAACATGGTTAGTAATAAACCAAAATAAACGTCCTTTTTCGTATACAACAATCCAAAATAAAATAATAGATAAATATAAACATTCTATTACTATACATAAAACGTGTCAGATAATTATTAGGATCGGAATAATTAATAAAATATATTACCTTCAGCTAGCTTAATCGAATATTTATTCCGTTCACGCAATGGGCTTCTAATAATATGTATCTTACGATAGGATACACAACTTCTTTGTGCCGTTATTCAACGAAAAATAGTCCAATGATTTTTTCTCAGTTTTTCTCAAAGTTTTTTTTTCTTCAAATAAGCGGCGAGATAAGCGGAACTTTCACCTGCTGATAAGAGACCGCCCATAACGACGTGGCGGTAGTATGGATGATATGTACTGCACTTCATTGCGCTCGTCACCTGAGACATAAGATGTTGGATCTCGTTACCCCAGCAATTACATTAACTACAACGCCCTTCAATTCGAAACACAGCAATGTTTGCACACAACTGTTTGGCGGCAGAAATAGGCACTGTGGTGGTACCCACCTAGACGTACTCCGGCAACAGAGACCTGCTACAAGTGTGCTCTGTTTAGTAAAAACGTAAAAGGAATCTCAAATTTTTATACAATTCTATGCATAAATTTACTTATTACTTAAGCTAAGTTAGAAGAGAAATTTTTAATTATATAAAAGAACTTAATTTTATAATAATTAATCTTGTTGATATATATAAAAAAGAATAATTATTGAAGCATATATTATTATAGTTCACTATTACGTTTACGCGAAGTTTTCCTCTTATTCGATTATTATAGTTATCCTTTCTTAGTTTAAAAAAATACTTATTTAATGAGTGTAACTTTGAACTTAGCGATTGTTGAAGCTTTTTCTTACTATACATTTTCGTTGAAAGTAATTTAGTCTAAAAATAAATCAAGCATTAGATTGCAAATATTTCTGTCATGCATTCTGTAGGACGCTGTTTGTATTTACAGTTTAAAAATATCTCAATAAAGAGCTGCCATAATAAAGTGTAAACAAATTATTATACTATAGATAAGGCATATTAGATTTTATATATCTTTTCTTTTAAAACTGTTCTTAAATCTAGATAATTATATATATAAAATGCGGCAATCTCTACCTGCCTACGTTTCAAATTTTTACTACTAGACCTATTAAAGAATGAAGGCTGTTAGGTTATAAAGGACTTGAGAGCGTTATTAATAACCTATATCCTAACACTGACAATAAAACTACTTTTTTATCGTGTTACACAGGCAGAAAAATATGTATTTAAAAAATTATCAATATGTAACTTTTAAATTGTGAAATTCGTGCCGCTTGGAAAGGCTGCTAAAGTACATGTATGAAAATATTAAAGGAATTTTCCAATATGTTCTATTCTCCATCTCGACTGAAATGTATCTTTCAAATTGAATTCTTCTCGTAAAAGAATACGGAAAATAGAATTTTAAGTATTTAATATGTACTATGTATGTATCATGTAACAAGTAGATTTGCCTTTTTTTTTGTTTTGGGGGGAAATCTTCGAAAGATACCCTGCTTCTGAGGGGAAGTCAGGGTTATCTGAGATTTTAACTCACTAAAACCCCCTCGGTGCTCTACATTAGTGCATTCGGAGAGGCTCCGGGATCTCTTATAGAACGCACCGGTGCCTCTCTACACTTTCTTTGAACACGTCTCTGAGGAAGGGCTTAACCCTCCTAGGCTGTCCCACACAGATTCGCTTGTTGAGCGATAAGGCCCCTACCCTCAAGGCCTGCGAAACTCCCAGCCCCTTTTAGTCGCCTTCTACGACAGGCAGGGCTTACTTTATTCTTATTCTTTCTAGCCCGAGATAAGAGGGCTGACGGGCTGGTGCGTCCATTACCACCGCCCCGTCATTTTCTTCTCCGAGCGGAATCAACTCTCTCTTGATTCCGTTCGGCGGCCTCCTTCTGTACCATTACGGCTTCACAGAAGGAGACCAATGCTGCCCATGCACTTTTGCTCTTCATCGAAGCGGCTACTGCTACTGGCAACGAAAGATCGTGTCCGATCCTATTGTCCAAGCTTTGTGGCTCGGACTCCAACGCAGGGCATTCAGCGAGCGTATGCTGCGCGGTATCCGGGTCCCCGTCACAGTGGTGGGATGACGTCGTCGGTTCGCGGCCGATCATTTTTAGATACTCACCAAAACCTCCGTGTCCGGTAACCACCTGAGTCAATCTAAAGGTGACGTGCGCTATTCCACCCGATCGGAGCCATACTTGGAAGCTTAGCAGCACCGCGATTACGATGCGCTGTGGTGAGCTATGCGGCTCCGCTCTCTCCAAACCTCTAGAGCACGCCTGCGCTTCTGCCTACGCACTTCTGCCGCATCCAGGGGCTCGGCCTCACCGTGGCGATAACGGAGTCGGTTATAGACTCGCGCATCCATCTCAAGTAAATTTACCTACCAGGCATTTTTAACCGGCAAAACGAGGGAAACGTCAATCTGATAGTAAGTGACACATCTGCCCAAAACAAAATAGCACTTGTTAGGTCGCCGCTGTCTTGACACAAGATGTCATTTCTTGTCACTTCAGTAATTTCATTAGCTACAATACCTAGAACCGCAACACAGTGTTCCTACACTACTCTAGTGACAGAAGTAAATACATTATGATAAAATAGAACTACACAAAGTTTTACTCTATTTTGTGCGCTTTTGACTCTCGTAATTCTTTAACAGAACTGAAGCAGTTATTTTATAGTTTTTCTCCCCTATTTTATGATACCGCTTCGGCTGGACTTAGTAATATGAAATAGATAAGATCAGTAGTTTAACTTTGACTTTATGTGACAAGATTGCAGATAAATATTATTATTAGGTTTTTTTATTAAAATTTTCTCAATTCAATCTAGAATAAATATGATCCATTTTTAAAACTCAATTCTAAAAACAATTGTGATTTTAGTAACAATATATCTGGATAATTTAAATATTTTGGTTTGATATTTAGCATAACTTTAAATTCACGTTACACTTAACTGAACAGCAATACTTTATAAAATTGTCAAATAAATTCCTTCCTTCGGAATTTCACAACTTCAGCAGTTATGTTTTGTGATAATTATGAAGTATGTTTGCTTTGCGCAATTTTGTTGATTAAAATTTGGCTGCTCATCGTAACTTTCCGACCATAACATTCGGAAACTTTGTACTTATGATTGTAATTTATTGAACAACACAATAACTCTATCAACTCTAGTTAATTAATAAACATGGATAACAGCACATAACATTTTATCAACAGCGGCGTGCCTATGGTAAGCCAATATTAATTAACAACTCGTTTACTTGATGAAAGTTATAATATAATTTTTTTAACCCCTTCGATTTCTTCCTTATCAATTACGTGGGCTTCAGCCGGAGGTTGCAAAAGAAAGCTATTTATATTTAAACTATTTATTAAAATTTTATTACAAACTAAAGTCTAGAAAGTCAATGCATTTCGATGTTGGATCTTCGACTCTTTGTTATTCGTTCGTCATCTCGTGGGACCCGGTATCTCTAACGGTCTTGGTGTCTTGTTATTTCGCGCTAAATGTTGGTAAGGAGTTGCATGTAGACCCGTGTGAATGAGAATAGGTGCAACTCAGCAAGTTTTATATATTAGTGGTCCCTAACACCTCCCCCGAACCTTGGTTGTGAATTGAGCTGGGAGAGTATCCCCTGATGACCGAGGCTACTCTGGTTGAACCCTTTGATTATTGAATTTAGTCTTCCATTTTCCATATATAAGCTTCAAAGTAAATGCGCTCGCAAATATGATAATGAGATAAAGCGGCACGGTAGTATGGTATACAGTAAAGTCCTTTATAAGATGCACTAGTTGCTGCTGGGAAATTTTGGTGTTCATCTCATGAAGATTTTCAAGGTTAATAAAATTCAGTTTAAATGATACAATTTGTTGCGGTTTGACAGCTTCATCTCTGGGTATATCCATTATTTTCAGAGCTTGTCTTTTTAAACGGTCTTTTTAATTAGATATGGTGAACAGTGATATCTCCATGTAGCACTTCAGCGGGATAACGGCGAGGTAAACAGCCTTGATATAATTCATAAAGATCTCGTCCACAGGAAAGGTGCACTTTTATTGCCCTCGGGAACTGGAGGCTGTAGTGAACGTCGTCCAGCTTCTTGTACGCCGAAGTTTCTAATATGACTGTTACAGGTTTACATAATGCTTTTTTCTTTTGTGCGGTAATTAGTTCATGAATGTAATTACCAGGCGTTCGATTTTGTAAGCTGGGCGGCTTTTCACGGATGTACCATTTGTTGGTCTTCGGGCATTTTGCCTCTATATACTTGTAATCTTTCTCATGAATAACTAACAATAGATACGGCGGTGTAAGGACGTCTAGGTTTTTGTTGGGAACAATGAATAGTTTATACGTATATTATTTTCCGTATAACAACTTAGTTACCTTATTGATTATAATATTAATAGAATTTAAATCTAAAATAGAATGGTGCACCAACCTTTACAAATGCTACGTTGTTCTGTAGTGTAAATAATTCCTGTGAGATGGAATTCAAGTTATCGCTAAGAATTATCATAACTTCTCCGAAATGAGCATATTCTATTAAGTTATGGTTCCTAATAACATCGCTTTCATTTATTTTGTTTATTAGAATCTCTATATTCTGTAATTTTGATGTACTGATTTGTGAAGTTTTTAGTTAAACTGATATGATTATTTAATTCCGTTATAAGTTTATCTTCGTTTTCGCGAAGTGAGTTTATGGCTTGATTAAAATAAACTGCACTACATTAGTACTATTTTATATATCTATATTTATTCTATTTCAAAACTTTTCATAAAAATGTTTTCTATTCTCTGATGCTAAAGACATTTTGTTGTCTGCAGGGCTTATTACTGTAACTAAACAATAATGTGCAATTATGGTTATGTATTAGTTAATGTATTCCAGTTTGAAGGACTATAGCTTGTGAAATTAGTATATTTTTCTTACAATTTTAATTCATAATGAATTTTAAATTTGTTACAATGGCAAAAACTTAATAATTTAGAATAATATAAGTGTACTCTATGCTTCGTGGCTGCATAGGAAATTTATTACCAATGTCTAATTTGCCATTGTAAAATTACAAAGAATGTTGCAAATTTCACTTCTATGGTAATTTTCTGGTATTACAAGTAATAAAGTAATGTATGAACTACATACTGACCTAGAAACGATAGCATATTAAAGCTTTTGAAACTATTTAAATACGGTCTTGAAAAAAAGCGCCGAGTAACATTTTCTCGTCGGTGGTATCTCACTATCGAACATCGTTAATTCACCATCCATATATTGTAAACATTCTTAGTTTGGGGGACAAAGAAGTCTACCTCCTAGTTCCAGATAAGAATAGCAAAAAACAAGAACAACTTGCTGAAGACAGCATTCCCGTCTAATAGAGCTAACAGGCTTTTTACTAGGTTAGTACTTTCTACCATTCCATACCATATCGCCAATTAAAATGTTTGTACCCCAGGTGGGTCCATGATCAAGCACTAACCTTTTTGACTTTAATTATTATTTGATTTAACACTGAATTTTATCATTCTATTTATTTAGTTTTTTAATAAGATTGAAAGTACAGTTTAAAAAGCGCTGTAACTAGTGAAATTATTGGATAAAGATAAAGTTTACTGGTGGTAGGTCTCTATTGCCGGAAACCGTCTAGGTACGTACCACCGCAACGCCTATTTCTGCCGCTAAACAGTAGTGTGTAAACATTACTGTGTTCCGGTTCGAAGGGTACTGTAGCTAGTGTAATTACTGGGGTATCGGGACTCAACATTTATGTCTCAGGCGGCGAGTGCAATGTAGTGCAGTATATATTATCCTAACTAGGATCACGTTGTTATGAGTACGTGTATCATTTACCATGAACGTCTTGCTCGTATCGTCGCTTAATTGTATAAAAAATACATATAATATCTCATATAACATGGTAATGAATGTATATGTTGATTTGAAAATGTCGTAACTAGCGCCACATTGTTATAAGCATACATAACTACAACTATAAATATAAAAGAGTACATAAAACTTAACATACTAACTTAACTATACTTACAATATAAAAATTTTTGAAGCTGATTTTAGCAATTCGAATAATACATGGACTATTTATTTTTTACTTAACAAAGCTTTTTTATACCATTACACTAAATAATTCAATTTCTTTACGCAAGGATAGATCCTAATCTATTTATGTACAAACGAAATGGAGAAGAACAGACATTTTCACTTTAACTAAGACCAATGAATCTTTTAAATCAATTTATCTACATATATATAGAAAAATTACGGTATTGCTTGGAAACGCTTATCTTTGTCCATTATTACTTTACTACATTGGATTGTTATCATAAAATTGTCTCTAATATGTATTGTTTATAAAGATCAAAAGATCTTTATATACATTTATATAAAAACATAAAAATTTTAAATTAAAGTGAATAGTAAAAGTCTTGCTATATTTTTATTCAACGAAGCGACGAGACAAGCGAGTCGTTCACCTGATGGTATGTGATACGCCTGCTCATTACAACGTAGAGCTAATTAGGCTGGTATACACTGCTTCTCATTGCGCTCGTCGCCTTGAGTAATAAGATGTTAAATCTCCTTACCCAAGTAATTTCACGGGTTACGAGTCCTTTTAAGCAGGAACACAGTAATGTTTGTAGAGTACTGTTTGGCGGAAGAAAGTCGCTACGGTGCTACCTATTGTAGTGGTCTCCGGCAAAATAGATCTACCATCAATTGCTATTAACAAGTCTTGCAATGTATAACGTATAAATATCAATTATTAGAAAATATGGTAAAATTTGTGATACATTTGTTTAGCATTATAAAATAAAGACAGCAATACAAATATCTATAGAGTTGTCCTAGTAAAAATATATATTAAGTGAGAATTATTGAAAGCAAAGTTATTTAAGAAATTCACTGAGTTTATTAATAAATAGACAAAGAACTGATGTAGTAATGAAATAGTTCTCCGCTGCCCAGACAGTGTCTTATCAGCTGTGAACAAGCTTTCCAACCCCCAGACTCTAAGAACGGGTGGGATTTCTGTATTACTTGTACTTAACTTCTCGCTGTCCCTTTCTCACTGACTTCATGGCGGTTTATACGAGTATATGTTACAATCTATTCATACAAAATTTTGATATATTATTTATTATAATGTAATATATAAAAATTATGTATACAAAAAAAATTCTTTTACCACCAAAACATTGGTGAATATGCTTATGTCCATTCCAGGTGAACATTCCGCACGTCTCGAAAAAAAATATAATATTATTACGATTTATATTTTGTTTTAAAAACAAATTGCCTACTTTAGATGCAGGTCAATACGTGAATTCATAACTGCAATATATTTTGTCAAATTTGTTGTCAGATAAGCACGGGTCGGAACATAAAATAATCTTTATGGAGGAGTCCTCTTCATAAAAACTTTATTCCTTTGTGTTTAATAGAAAGCTTTTATTTTGTCTCCATTAAATTTAAACGAAATGTATGACTTAAAATATTTTAAAACCCTCTTTTTTATTCGTTACATAAACTCCAGTTACGATGCTTTAAATTTTGTATTCGTTTTTGATACTATCAATATTTTTGAGCCTCAGGTGTTCTTACAAAGTGTGAGTGTATTCTATGCAATTTGCTTATAATACACTCACACTCAGCCTATATCATTATCGGGTTAAAAATATCAGTCAGATAGCTTTGAAAGCCAAAAAGTCTGAAGGGTAGAATTTCGATAATAATTGGCAAATGTCGATAAACTGGAATGCTAAATGGAAGTAAAAAAAAAAACATAGCATTTTAACACCTATTTATATCAATAGAATTATTATCATATCACGTTACTTAAAAATATGATAATAAAACTATATTTCATTATTTTTTAAGCCGTAGGTACTCCGTGATAAATATCACATTAAGACCTCTATCTTCTTAGTCCTCCTACGACGATACGTGTTGCAAAGAATTCCAAAATACCGTGGTAAGAAATAATTAAACAAAATTTAAACAAAAATTAAACTTAATTTCCACGTTTTCTATTATATTATTATTGTTGTAGTATTTTTTAAAATATTCAAGATATTTTAATGATAGCATATTCCTGAAAGTGTGTAATTTCTGTAAAATTAATTAGAGACCCGGTAACACAAAGGCGTTCTTGTGAGTTCAAACAGGCACTCATACAAGCACTTGTAAAGGTACAATACAGGCTTCAGTCTGAACTAAAAAATAATAATTATAATATAAATATTAATAATCCACAAAGCTGTGTGTATAAATTTTTTATATTTGTGTAATATCAACAAATATAATAATTACACAGCATCGCCTGTTGAGTTTTCCGATCCGCCTTTGGATGTTTCAATAAAGATTTTAAATATATATATAAAAAAATTATATCACCAAAACTAATAATTTAAATGCGACGTAAGTTTAATGTATTTTGCAGTACTTTCACTAAAAGTAGCAGAATTACCGAAAAATTCGATTTCTATAGCAATAGTCTGCATCTATTGCATTATATATTTAAGTTTAATATTATGTACGCAACTTTTCCATTGAAAAAAAAATATAATGTACACAAGAAATATACATAGCTGATTATTATTATTAATTTAAAGGATATCCATTAAATTATATTAGTTATTGCCTTTTATAATACCAACTATGTTAATATGTAAAAATATTAAATAATATTAAATATATATTAAATAATATTTAGTAGAAGATAATTTAATATAAAGTATTTTTTGACTTTGTCATCGTGTAACAACGTGATTCTAAAAAGCAGATGCTTCAGATTTATCTTTTATAGGTAAAGGCAGGTGTACTATTCAAAACTGATCTGTACCTGAATGTATAGAGACTCTATTGAACTACATTACAATTGCACAATACCCTCGTTAAGGGCTATTTAAAAGCTTAGAGTATCCACGTCAGCGAATAATAACTCAATAATTGCATATATATTTTGGTGTAAGGTAGAAATTTATTAACACAAGTCTTGCCACGAAGAGGTTTGACAAATAATTGTGATATTTATAGGATTAATCAGAATAAACCTTTTGAAAATTATCTACTTTTACTTGAGATCTATTCATCTTTAAAGGGAAAGTGTAAAAAATGCATATCTAATAATCTTCATTTGAAATATTTTTAAATTTCATTACGATGATACAACATAATACAATCGCCATTCTCTTAATATCATCGTTTACTAATTTATATTATTTTCGATTAATATCATACTTTCTCTAGTAAAAGTTAGTACTACTTTTAGTAGGAAAAATTGATAATTTTTCGAATATGAAATCATTGTTTAAGCATATGCTTTTAAAGTCATGCTAAATGTAAAAACTATTTAGCTTTTTTAGTTCCAAATTTGTTCCATACTTTATTTATTATGTGTTTGTATCTATATGAAGACAAGAATAATACGCATTTATATATATGTGTACATATATTAAAATATGTAATATTTATGTTTTGTATAACATACCAAATATATTTGTTGTAATATTGAAATTTTGTTTTCCTCGCAGTTGTAAAGTTGGCGGGAATAGAGATCTTTCTAGCATTATGTCCGCCATTTTGTTTGTGTTTGTTTACTGTCTATTTGCTTTGTGAAAAAGTTTAAATAGACGCAAATAAATCAACTTCTCGTTTCGTCATATTCCTCATGTGTAACGCAACCACCTTCATCCGTTAGTTTTGTATTTATGATGTGACACCATCTCATCAGAGCATCGTAAGCGGTGGAGTTGAATGCGTTGCGGATATGGTCAATCTAAGACAAATACATAAAAATTACTAATGGTAGGTCTCTGTTGCCGGAGACCGTTTAAGTATCTACTACTACAACAATAGTGTGCAAAACATTACTGTCTTCCCGTCTGAAGAGCTCTGTATCTACTGAAATTAATGGGGTAACGAGCCTCAACAACTCGTCTCAAGGCGATGAGCACCATGTGGAGTAGTGTGTAACATCCTAACTAGCGTCACCTTGTTAAGAGCTAGCGTATTATTAACCGTCAGGTGAACGTCCCGTTCATTTCGTCGCTCCGTTGAATATAAAGAAACATGTACATAAATAACGTAGTGTAAAAAAGATATAAAAAACAGTAACGAAAGGCTTGCAGCGACGAAAACATATTAAGCTTATCTAGCCGACAGGTGTCCTGTATTTACATTATTAATTAATTTATATTGCGTTGAGCTCGCCTAAAATTTACGCTATGCGAGCTCTTTATACTACGCTGAACATTTTAGTCAAAATTATTTACATTTATATTTACAATGCAATTCATATTTTCACAATAATTTCATAAGGTTTTATTTAATTTTAAAAAATCTGTTGAAGATTAAACATAGTATAAGAATTTAAGTATCTTCACATAACAATCTTATTACCAAAATAACTCTCATTGCATTATTCGGGATAAAAAACTCTAGAACTTTTTACACGATATCTTAAGAGCAGATCCACCTTTTTTTTTACCGATGGGAAATGTATGTGGGCATCCCGCCGCGTAATGGGCGGGTATATGGGTCTCGCCAGCGCACTGCCGGAATACCCACTAAAACCACATCGTCCCCGTCCTCAGCGCTTGTGAAGGACTTCGGGATCTTTAAAAAAACGCACCAGTGTCCTCCAGCCCGGCGCCCATAACGGGCCAGCTATCTTGGTCTGCCTCTACGGCTCCTCCGACGAGCGGGATCTGCACGTTCCCTGCTCGCTCAACATCTTCCTTTGCGAGCATTACTGTGTCGCTAAAGGAAAAGGACACTGTGCCACGCTTCCCGGCTTCTCATCATCACCGCTACAACGTCCGCCGGGAAGAAGAGGCCCACCTAGAAAAAATTTAAAAAATCGATGCAGGATTTTTATGAAACAAAAACATTTGTGTAAATCCTTCCCTATTTTTTTAACTTACACGTACTGTGTATTAGTGCGTATATCTATCTATATATACTCGTACATATATAATTAAAATGGGTTTTGTTTGTTCGTTATCACCTGAAAACTAGTGAATGTATCAAAATTGGAAGTTGCCCATTCGACGCGGAATGACTTGTAAAGGGTTAAAGGCTATTTATTTTTTAAATTTCATTGAACCTTAATCATTTTATTTTTAATTACTTTTATAAAAATTTTCCTTTGGTATTATTTATGCGGTTGCTGTAGAAAGTCATTTGCAGGGGCGGTACTTGATAGCAAGTAATAATTCAGACAAATTTCATCCCTAAATTTATATTACGGCTATCGGCTGTTGATGATGAGTGGTTATATGGGCTTTTTTTGCAGCTGAAGTCGGATCACCAATATGGGGATTGCGAAGTTTAGTTCTTGTAAATAAATAACGCGTGCTTAAAACAGTACCAATGTATTTCGTAAAATTTATTTTACAGTAAAAGAAAATTAAATATTAGCACTAACAGTTAACTTAGCTGTCGTAGGAATCTAAGTGATTTCTACCGCAAGACGCCCAGTCTTTTATACTTAATTGATTATTTGAAAGCGCGACTCAACACCGCGCTCTGGTTTCCTTCAACGCATTGAATATATAAACAAATTAATAACTCAACATTTGTTACAAATTATAATCGACAGATTCGATTGCTTAGTCTTCGAGTGCTAGGTGAGAAGACGATGCCAGAATAACGAAGAACGTCTGTCCAGAGCGGCGTCGCGACGGTACTCTTGTGGTGATGGATACACGGCCACAGTTTTATATGTTACATGTTTTAATATAAATACATTTCTTAGTTTGACTCCATTACTAAGGATAAAGTTATAATTAACCTCACACGCTAAGTAGCGGAGATCGATTGTCCTCGAAAGCTATCGTTTTCCTTTACTGGTAACTCAAGCTCAATGTGGATCTTCGCCTCTTCACTCATATCTAAATCAATACAGCTACTTAATACCATTTGATTATTTTTTTTATTTATTTCGACTAGCGCTTATATTCTATTATTAAATATTATATTCGAACCTACCTTATCGTAAGGCGATGTAGTTTTAAGTAGTAAAGCGCATTAGTCTAAAAATAGCTTACTCTTAAAGATTCCTACATCATATCTGGACGGAAATACTAACGCCGGCAGACTGTTCCAAGACTTCGTTGTTTGTATTTTTTTTAATTCGTCGAAGCGACGAGCTGAGCAAGACGTTCACCTGATGGTAATCTTTTCACTAGTTCCACTGGATAATAAATCACTTGTCCATAACAACGTGGCACTAGTTAGGATAATATACACAACACCATATCGCGCTGGTCGCCTTAAGGCATAAGATGTTAAGTCTCGTTACCCCAGTAATTTCACGGCGACATCATTACTGGCATACAGTAATGTTTGCACACTTCTATTTGAAAGAAGAAATAGGCGCTGCGGTTATACCTACCTATACGGTTTCTAGCACTAGAGACCTGCCACCAGTATAATATTATAGTTCAGTGGTATAAGGGCGGTGGTGGTATCGAACCCTGCAGCTTCTGTTTCTCTTTGAAATAAACTCGGTAAAACACCTAAGGGGCTTCATATTAATCCCAAATACGGCTACAGAAATTTTACAAGACTTAAATTCAAACTCAGTGACTAAAACTTAGGTAACTCTGATTTTCTAGTCACGTAGCCTCACTTCGCCGTGAACACGTCCGGCGAGCGTAATAAAAACTTTCCCGAAATGAAATAATTCACATTAAAGCGATTTGTTTTGTACAAAATTTCTTGTTACCGAATAAACTCTTTTTAATTTGAACGTAGTGAAAATGTTTTACTTAAAAAAAAACTTATTAACATCCAATATACATTGTACTACGCAGAACATGTAAACAAAGTATGCTATGTCATTCAAACACTTAATATCGATATACAAAACGACTCGTTTCAAGTGTTTAAGTATAAGATCAAAAAATACTTTTGCTCTGATATAACTTTATGTAATCACCTCGTGCGTTATGGTTTAAGCCGATTTATTGTTTAATTGTTTTTAAATTACTTTAACGGATTTATTTAATTGTCCTGTAATCAGGATGAGTAATAGTAAATCGAAAATAAAGTCCTGTAATCAGAGAGCCTTTAAGTATAATTTGTATTAAAACTATTTTATTATAATTACATTGTCATTATACTTTAATGTACATCTCATGTTGGCTTCCTATTAAATAAATAAAATAAAAAAATTAAATACTTTTATACTTGTTTGCGATAAACATCTACAATGTTAAATTTGTTCAGACTTCCTTATTTTGCTACTAAATCTAAATAACCACTTACCCAATGCTGTAAAAGTTTTCTTTTCGAAATAATTTACGCACAATAATAAATAGTTTAGGTATTATTCCCAAATTTTCATATTCTCTTACGTAATTCTCCCATGAAGGAAAGAATTAATGGCTGACCACTACCACTCTGCTCAAGTGTGAGATGGTGAATTTCATGACCACGAAAGTTGTTCTTAGAGCATGTCGGTTTCCTTATGTTTTCCTACACTGTAAATCCTGAAAAACCTTAAAGATAATTATACTAATTAAAGCCACGAATTATCTATCACTCGATTAATTAGGAAAAATTTAACAAACATATATTTATAATAGGTTATCATAGAATGTTCTCGATTAATAATTATATATACAAACTAAGTTAAAAAAATATTTCTCTTAAAAGAAATAAATTTAGTCCATGTAAAATATTAAATACAAAAATTTAAGTTAAATCTGTTCGTATGAGTAAAAAAATTATTAAAACAGTATTTTTAATCTTATTATACTTAATAAATTTTTGTTACTCGTTCCCAAATTAAGGCCAAGATTTATTGGACAAGTACACACTCGATATAAAGAATCTACTCGCAGGATAGCAATACTTGATATTTGGCACCATTAACAATTTTTTCTTTTAACCTTTTGTAACGTAGCCAATATTTTCTTTTTATTTTGTGAAAAACGTTGCTACTTACTTGGAAAGTATCTTTTTAGTTACCTCCACGACAACTACATAACACTCCACGGCGAGTAATTCTATTATCATAACATTTTTAGACCTCAATGAAAACCTTCCAATAGTAATAATAAGGAATTATTTTATGTATAACAACACAAAATTTATATTTCATCTTAGAAAAAATATATGTCCTAGAAACAGATATAAATTATCAACAGTTTAAATAAGAACTTAAATTGGAATTGGTTTAATATAGCCTTTGTTTACTTTTATAACAAACTATTTAATATAGCTCAACTTTATTTACGATGACACTAAAACTGGCGTGTTTCGATGCTAACTCGAAATAAGGTGCAACATCTTGCACTTTATTGTTCATAAATTTCGAATCGTAAAGTGCGCATTTGTGAGTTGCATTGCAAACGATCGTAAGACGTTTATAAAGCAAGAATTAACGGCTGACGTGAAACTAAACTAATACAACAATTATAACTAAAAAACTATATAAAAACTATGTATATATAATCAAAGATAAATAAATCTTACAGAACATACATTTTAGCAATTGTTTTATGACATTCGTTAATTACATAAACACTTTAGAAAACTTAATATTCGCTGTTGCCGGAGATCATCTCCGCCATCAAATAGTAATGTGCAATCATTACTGTGTTGCAGTTTGAAAGGTGCTGTAGCTAGTGAAATTGCTGGTGTAACTATACTTAACACCTTATGTCTCCAGACGAGGAATACAAAATAGTGCTACATTGTTATCTAGCAGGATTATCCCTTACCATCGGGTGAACGTCTCGCTCGTCTCTTCGCTTTGTTGTATAAAAAAGAAAAGGATAATTATACTTTTCTTTAAAAATATGCTCATGCCTAACGAAGACACCAGTTTTAAACTTTCGTTTATACATAATACACATAAGTTACAAATCAACTTAGTAATTTATATATTTATAATAAACCCACAATTTGTTAAGATCTCGTTGAAAATAACTTTTTCCTTTTTATAAGACTTATCTGTAAGAGATGATCTTCATTGGCTCAAATCTACAATAACCTAAAAATTATTTAAAAAAAAAAAGTACTAAACCGGGGATAACAAAAGAATAAACATATCAAAAATATCTCGCACTACGAAAAATAACAGTTAAATAAATATGTTTTCTTTTCATAATAATATAAATATAACCTAAATGATATTGAACCAGTAGGGAGTTTAATAAAATTCTAAAAACCTCCGCGGAACCCTCACTTCACAATAAGTAGAGGGTACAGCGGGTATATGCCATAAATCATTGTGACATTTCAGGGGCTGACATCGACATGATCGTTAGTTGCGCTCTAGCAACCTGCCGATAACAGAAAAGTTCCACCTAAAATGTAAGGTTAGTAAACACGAGAAGAAAGAATTCTTGCGTTCGTTATCTTATCACGATTGTGTTAGTTAATATATTACAATAACGTAAAGATCTGTATCAACCTTGCAAAGATTTTTAACCACGCTTTCGTATTATAAATATATACTTTGTTGTTTCTTGTAAATAAATCACGCGTGATTCTAACAGTATCCGTATATGCTCTTAAAATTCACTTACAAACATAAAAGAAGATTAACATTAGCATGTACAGTTAACTGCGTTGTCATTGAAATCGACGTGATTTAGACACCCAGTGTTTATAGCAATTAGAGTTTTATGAAAGCACGCCACGACATCGCTGTCTGATTTCCTTCCACGTACTGAATGATTATATAAATTAATAACTTTATATTTGTCTATAAATATAGGCATGAGATTCGGTTGTTTAATTTTCGAGTGTCACGGGAGAGGAGGACGACAGATTAATATAGAACGTATGTACTCAGCGGCGTCGCGACGGTACTCTTGTGGTGCTGGATATACGCCACACATATCAAGTTTAACTTTAAAACAATACGAAATAATTTTATCTATATATTTTTCTATCTGTTAACAGCAAAATGCAAATCTCACAACTTTTAAATAACCTATGCTAGGTACAAAATATTTTGGTGTGTCGCAAGAATATGCTTAAATAAGACAATAATATTGAAGTGTAAACACCAATCCCAATGTAGCTATGTCAAATACTAATATAAAGAATGAAAGAATTGTAGTTTCTATACAAAAAAAAATATTTACAAAACGTTTTCAATCAACAAAATATATTGTTTTTTATATTATTTTAAGAAGAGATGTAAGTTAACACAGCGAAGGCATCTAACAGACCTATAAATAAACATCTAAACATAGACGCTTAACATCTTAGCTTATGTGAAGGTTAGAGTATATACTTTAATCTTCACTTTCAGATATAAGATGTTAAACTTCGTTATCCCTATGATTAAACTAGCCACGACGCCTTTTAAACTGCCACACACTAACTTTGTTACTAGTGTTTGGCGATAGAGATAGGCTGCGGTTGTATCTACCTCGACCTTTTACTGGTGGTTGGTCTCTGTTGCAGGAGAACATCTTCTTGGTTGTTGTGAACGTGTGGGACGCTAGAACGAGACTCAACATCTTATATCTCAAGGCGACGAGCGTAATGTGGTGCAATGTACCATTGTAACTAGCGCCAAGTTGTTATTGGCAGGCGTTTCACTTACTATCAGATGAACATCCCGCTCGTATCGTAGCTTTATTGAATAAAAAAAGACGGTTTCCGGAAATAGAGATCTACTATCACCAGTAAATTACGATTAGTAATTATATCATCTTTTTACATAAAATATCAAATATGTGTACGTATTATTATAGAAAAAAATCTAAATCCCCTCTGACAATGCGGTTTATGCTGTTACAATAAATGATTCAATTTTCTTTACGCAAGAATAAAATCTACTTTAGTGTTATGAGAGTAATAGAGGGGAAGGAATAGTTTTCTCTCTGCTTTCAAGATAATGACAGAAAACGCGTTCTTATACCTACAAATGTATTACGACCTATTTGGTCCGAACTCAATTGACTGGAAACGGATTACAGTACAGAGATATGATTGTCCAAATTGAGATTGACTGAACGGCTACATGAAATATGTATTAGATACATGATTGAAGGATTATCCGGTTTTAGATATTGCACAGAGATTCAAAACATATTATTACATATTTGATTTTACGGATAGAATTTTGACGATGAAAATTACAACTTATAAAAATGATTACAGTTCAATATCACTACCAAGCCTAGGTTAACATAATAAAGATTCTGTATACAAAGACATGATATATTCGATGCTTCTATTACTCAACTTATAGAGAGTATTCAAAGTTATAAAAATCTCTGTTATGTTGAAAGTAAAATCTAAAATCTTCTAGATGAAAACATTAGGTAATGTACAGTAATTTGCATAGACGTTTTTGCTACTCGGTGGTATTTCAGCTGGTAAGAATCAGTCGGAGATGATTCCAACATAGAATTTTCTTACAATAAATATGATGATCATGCTCAGCAAAAGACATTTTTCGACTAATAATGAAAATTTAGATTTAATATATTATAAGTAAAAATATAAAAATATTTATTAGAGATTTTCTTAAATCGTGTTATATATATCGATAAACACTGCTGTACGATATCATCACAAAATGCGACGTATTGAACACACTGTTTGCATAGTAAGGGTTTTTCTAAAGCTCGATAAATCACTGTGACACATCCGGAAGCGACATCAACATAATCGTTAGTCGTTCCTTATCCGCCTAATGTACGAAAAAAATAAACATCACCTATTTATCAAGTATTTTCTCTTTTTAAGAGCGATCTTTGCGACATAGCCTAACTCTCATGATATTGTAAAAGGCGACTAATAGGGAACAACATAAAATATTTGCAGCTTTTCCTCTATCAATATGCTGCCATGGTTAACCCTCGTACTAAACTTGGGAAGGACAGCAATTACTACCAAACTCGAGAATCCTGTGAATGTACGAGATATACATACTTTTCTGTGACATGTTGATTGTGAATGACTAATAAATGCTCTATTTCTATCTAGATTTCTATGCGTCCTGCAGACTATTGACGTATATAATCATTCTGTAAACAGGAATGAGCATTGTTCCCTGAGCATAATATGGAGGGTTCTATAGTCCCAGTTAGTTTCCGGCTTACTGTACCCAATTAATGCGAAACGTATTTAAAACTATTCATTAGTTATAAATTGTGTCGTCTCTATGTATTAATTAAACTAATTTTTAATAATGTTAAATAATAATAATGTTGATAACGGGAAAAACTTTGTTATCAGATACACTGGACACAGGCCAGGTTCTTGTCACGATAGCGGTGAAGGGATGATACGCAGCTCTACACACGTTTACGTATTTGCAAGATCATGCCATCTAACTGTCGAAGCGCTGGCAGCTACCCAATTTCGGACATTGCTTCGTTGGTACATAACGTAAACATTATAAAAAGGTTAGTCATTATATATGTTTACTTATAACTGTGTACAAAAGCAAATTAATTAGAAATCCTAATTCAATATTATTAGGTCAAGTACTAATAACATTAATAGAAGAGACCCTAAACCTAATCATTGTTAACGCAGCATTGAATATTAATAAGTGGAAGACAACGCGACCATTTGTATATCTTATATGCCTTAATATAGAATTGCATATTTATAACGATTACATATATGTTTATTAGCATATTTATCTATTCACATGATAATATATATAGTTTGGTTTGTAAAAGGCTTTCTTTGAACCTGGATAGTTATTACCTCTGCATCTTAAATCGACCGACATGACATCACATATAACATCGTTGTCACTTAATTTAAAATTAAGGTTGGGTAGATAAAAAATTATCCCTTGACTACAAACAATATTAATAATTAAAAATATAAAAATAATACAAAAACACCAGTTAAATTTTTACATTAATATAGTACAATAAACAAATCTGAAACACGAAAACATGCCTAATGGCATGTTAGTATTATTTATTAAAGGAAAGAAAAATCCTATTACAATAGTCATCTTTATTATCAGCTGATAGATATTCACTGCTGGACATAAGCCACCCCCAAAGATCTCCACATCGATCGCTCCACAGTCAGCATGGCTCCCGTTACCGCCGGACACTAGGGGCCATCGTTTATAGCGGTCCATATGTAGGGTTTCAGGCCATTGCCCACCACGCTTGCCCAATGCGGGTTGGTGGAAACCGGAGCTTCGTTTATTGATTAGCAGGGTGCACCAAGAACAGAAGAGGTTGACTTGGGTCACGTGAGTTGCTGTGCGGGAGCTACTACACCCCCATCATAATAGTAAAGTCAAAATGATGGAATACATAAAAATAAAGATATAAAGCAAATCATTATGATTTGAACCCAATACTGAAAAACAACCAGTTATATATAAAGGTTGTTCTTGTTGTGTTATTTGTGTACGTACGTATATATACACGATGAAAGGTAATAGGTGTAAAAGATCTGGAGGTACTAAAGTATAGCTCGTATCCTATCTATCTACGGATGTAATATCCCATCCAAAAACAATGGTTCTAAAGTTATTATTTTTTTAAATATTATTCAAAAAAATCCCAATTTTCTAGGAAAAAATTCGATGATTTTATTTCTTACTTATTTCTACACAAATTTTAATGTAATATTTATTTTTTAATTATTGTTTTATTAAATTAAATTAATAATCATCACTTAGAGGCTAAAACTTTTCAATTAGGTTCTTTAAAAATCTTGACAATAAAAAATAAGACGTCATACTTACATTTTTATTTAATCTTAAAACAAAATTTTATTTATAAAAATACGTATAAAGTACATAAAGAAGTACCTGATTTCAATACCTATCCGACATACTGGAGAGGAAGAAGGAGTTATAGACCATTTTGTTTTAGCCCCGACTAACTCAACCAGGGTCGTGGCAAGATTGCTGAGCTTAGCACAGTGGAAAGTGTGGTTTACTGTGCATACAGTCTACTCCTACCATTATTTATACATTGGTCCAGGCTCTGGTGGAAGGAGACCCTGCTAGGAGGCTACACTTCTGCCGTTTCATGCTGCATGCAGACTTAGAAAATAATAAATTTCTCACCAAAATATTGTGGACTGATGAATTGAAGTTTGACAGAGACGGCATAACAAATTTTCGTAATAGTCATTATTGGGCTCTGCGAGGTGAAAATTCCCACGTGATTAGAGAAGGAGCTCATCAGCGAAGATTCCCCGTAAACATTATTCATACGTTTACGGGAGCATAATTCATGCTTACTTGATAGGCCCAATCTTCTTGCCGAACAATTTAAATAAAGAGAAATACGAAGATTCTTCGAAATAATTTTTTTAATTATCTGGAGGATATACCACTGGAAACTAGAAAAGAAATGGTGTTCCAGCATGACAGTTGTCCCGCCCATTTCCGTTTCGGCGTAAAACAGTGGTTAGACACTACTTTCCCTCAGCGATGGATTGGCCGAGGCGAACCAACACCGTGGCCCGCAAGGTCCCTGATTTAACACCTTGTGATTATTACTTTTGAGGTCACATGAAATCTTTAGTGTACACAACACCAATTAACTCGTTAGAAGATTTAAAGTGAAGCATCATCGTCGCTGCTGACAAAATAAGAGAACAGCTCACGCGGCGAGTCACTCGATCTGACTTAAGAAAAAGGCTTCTTGCTTGTATCAGGAACGGTGGCCGTCAGTTTAGGCAAAAAAGTGTTTTTTTTTTCTAAATTTTAGAAACTTTATGTACTTTCTTATACCTTGTCGGATAGGTATTGAAGTCAGGTACTTCTTTATGTGCTTTATACGTATTTTTTATAAATAAATTTTTGTTTTAAGATTAAATAAAAATGTAAGTATGATGCTTTATTTTTTCCTGTCACGACTTTCAAAAAACCTAATTTAAGAGTTTTAGCCTCTAAGTGATGATTATTAATTTAATTTAATAAAAGAATGATTCAAGAATAATTATATCATTAAAATTTGTACAGAAATAAGTAAGAAATAAAATCATCGAATTTTTTCCTAGAAAATCGAGATTTTTTTGAAAAATATTTAAAAAATTAATAACTCCAGAATCATTGTTTTTGTATGGGGTATTCCATACATAGATAGATGGGATACGAGCTATATTTTAGCCCCTCCAGATCTTTTACACTTATTACCTTTCACCCTGTATATATGTATATATATTTATAGATATAACATATTTTTAGATTTAATAACACCTAGTTAAAATAATAACATGAAACAAATTACTGAGCTGTAATTTTGTTAAAGCATCAAATGTTGAAAAGCGCGAGCAATTAATCTTGCAGTAAAAAGGGGATGGCTTAGCAATGAGAGGGATCGCTGACCTGGCAAGTCATGCTGAAATTATCCTGATGAGCTCGTTAGCCGAGACCTCCAGAAAGATCCCAACAAAATCAAACTTTACTTGTAATATTAATAAAAGCCTGGTATCAATACTTACATACAACGAACCTTATACCTGTTTAACAATTAAATTTTACCTTTACAGATAAATCTACATATTTAGGTTTTATTAACTAAAAATATTAGATACATACAGTAGTTCAGATTATGTCACAAACTTTAAACTTATGAACCAACTTAAGTGGTTTGTAATGTAATATTGAAGTTATCTTGAAATATATAAAACTTTGAACTGGACGCAACGTCACAGTTCTAGCACAAAGAAAATAAAATTTTAAATCGACCTTTTATAAGAAGAAGAAGATAAGGACTTCTTGAAATAATGTACTTCTTTTATGTTGTACATTTATGCTTAAAGTAGAAAAAAATATTTTTGTTTCTCACAATGGAAACCGTTAATGATGAAGCAACCTTCCAGGTGAACCATCGTTGGAAGTTAATGGCATCTACTGACGCTAGATTGCACACAAGAGCCTATGTCCAAAAGTGGATATTCACAATTGAAAATGACGTCAATGACAAATTGGAGAGGAGATTTTTCATTAAATCATTATATTAATCATAAAATTGGGATAAGGAGACTAATATTTATATTATTAGTACAAACGATCCACCTTTCTCTCCACAATACTGAAAAACTTTACTGAAAAAGGATTTTCAGCAAACCTTACTGTGGAGGATTGTGCTGCAATTTATATCATCGTTATTAGCACCACATTGTTATACCTACGAATGTAACTTACCACGAGTTCAATATCTCACTCGTATCATTGCTTTTTTTTAATTATATATCTACTTGACTACGATCCCACCTGGTAAGCGGCGATGTGACCTTTGACGGTAAAGATTCCCTTTGATGGTAAAGATTCCCACACGAAACCTTGACGGAAATATTGACACCAACAAAGTCAAAGCGAAACGCTTTGTACTATTATTCGGAATTTAGACAAAGAAGGGATGAACACTTGCTTTGTGTCTCTATACACGTCTGATAATAAAAGCGCGATGGCGAAATCAAATAATGATCATGAGAAGTTCACTACTCTGTGTTACAGGCTATCAAGTTTAATACTTGTCAGCTCAAGGTCATCGACTAATCTTATGGCGCTCCTTTCATCAGAGTCTAAAACATTCAGTTGATGTTTTGCAACATCTGCCCAGATGTGTCGTTTTCGTTAAATGAAAAAACTTTACATTCACAACGAAAACAAAATCCATATTTAACTCGATGTACTAGTGTACATTTAAAACACTAAAAATTTCTAACAGGCGGTCGCGTTTTAATATAATTTTTGGGAGCGGGCCACGAATTTACTTGTTCAATTTCCCCTCGCTTATTTTGCATGCGTCGCTACACGCAGCCTCCCAATAACGGGCTTGCGTGATTATCGAAAACTCTAACCTGAACACAATTGAGCATTTGCTCTGATCAGTACCCCAACGGCACTAACATCTAAATTCATCAAAGACTATTCTAGATTAAGATGACATTTTATTATTCTACAAAGCGACGAGACGATCAAGACGATTAACTGATGGTAAATAATACGCCGCTCCATAACAATGTGGCACTAGTTAAGATGGTGGATGATGGATATACAAGACCAAATTTTACTCGTCGCCTTGAGACATAAGATCTTAATCTCGTTACCCCAGTAATTTCACTAGCTACAGCGCCTTTTAAACCGGAACACAGTAATGTCTATACACTACTGTTTAATGGCAGAAACAGGCGGTGCGGGGGTCACAACATCGACGGTCTTAGACAACAAAGACCTACCACCAAATATATTATATAATTTTGTTCAATTGTGTATTTTCACCATGTTACCATCAAGTAGTAATTCGACGACCATAATAACATGTGTTCCTGCTCCCAACATATGAAAGACTGGTATCATAGCGAGCATTTTTCACCAGACACAAATAAAATAACTGATTTATAGCATATAGATATTTAACTATTAACTAATTATTAAACGTTTTCATCTTAATTAGAGACGGTTTGTTACCACCATGTGAAGAATAGAATATCAACGGCGGAATTAAATAGTATAAAAGTAACTAATAGAAAACCGTGATGAATCAAAGGCACTTTGTTCATACAGCTCCCGTTTATTTTTGTTTGCTATTCTCTTCAGTTTGAATAAATCATACAAGTTATATATTTTGTTTGATAAAATCAATTCACGTGAAATAATAACATTTGCTGCTAAAATTATTTATCTTTTTTTGGAACAAGGGTTTTGTTTGGAATAGGTCATCAGACCCTGTAGGAATTGTTCAGCTTGTGTATCTTTATTTTTACTCTACATATATTAATATATGTATCTTTATAAAGTTCCTCTCTGTTAAATAAGTTTTGAGCACATATTTATTGCGGACGATGTCTCTGTTGCCGGAGACCGTTCAAGTAAGCATACCCGCAAATCAAAATGTTTACTATCAAACAGTATTATGTAAGCATTACTGTGTAGGATTAAAGGGATGATGCAGGGTTTATTATACCAAATAGCGCCACTTTGTTAAAAGAAGCCACATCACTTGATTGTCAAGTAAACATTATGGTCGTCTTGTCGCTTTATTGAATAAAAAAAATTACACTATTCTAATGATCCTATCGGCCACTCAAAAGTACTTAAATGTATACATAATATATATTAATATGATGCCTTTCATCATCAGATTTACGACAGTGAAATTGTAATCAAATTCAGTCTAGTCATTTTTGAACAAACAGACCGACGTAATATATATATTTTTTTAATATTTTGGTATATCTTTACATATAAAAACCTTATTCGGTATACAACATTATGCACAAAAGATAAATCCAAATAGCATTAATTGCTAATCTTTAACGTTAAGCAGAAATAAGTGTGAGGAAAGATGAAAACTTATTAATGAAAGGTAGAAACTATAAGAATAAGATACTTTTAGTTAGTAAATAAAATACAATAAGTAACAACGAATTTTTCTATAATTTCACCTATTTCACCAAAAAGTCAATTTTAATTACGTTGTTATTGTTTATTCTTTTTTACGACATCATAGTAGTAGACCCAAGAAAAAAGAGAATTTTATTTTCCTACAACGTTGCTACCGCTGTAGCAATGAAATGTGTAAAGCAATGTCTAGAACTTTTTATACATATATGGATAATGTTTATACGTACGTCTATACCTAATGTAAGTTCAATAAACATACACAAATAAAGCTTTTGGAAGATAGCTTAACATAATAACTATTACCAGTATATAAACTAATAAATTTCATGTTTATTACAAATGCGGAAATATAGACTCTGTTATTTGCTGAATGAACTGAATGGATATAAGTTAGGGTTACAAATCCGGAAAATAATTGGGAGTCGCTCCACATTCATCAAAGAACGGTAATGAAAAGCTGAGACTTAAAAAAAAATAAAAAATTTTCATCTTAAATATCTTTCAAATCGAAATATCTTTAATGCACTTTTGACTTTTATATCGGGCTTTAATTTATTAAGAATGACAAAGTAAATCTTTTTAACAAAGTTAATATCTATATGAGAATAAAATATCTTTCGTTAATTGTTTTTCCATCTGTTTATACATTTTTTTTTTTTGAAAAACGAAAAGTGGGGAAAGGAAAAAAGTGATTGAGGAATATCAGGGAACGGACTGGCATATCTGGGGCGTCCGAATTTATCTGCCGAATCAGAGATAAAAAGGACTGTACCACGCTGATCACCTACCAGCACTAGTTAGAGAAGCACTTTAAGAAGAAGACATATCTTCCTAGCTATATTATTAACTTTCATACTAATATCTTCCTAGCTCTCTAGAAACTTTTCATCATTATAATCAATTCAACTCACTGATGGCTACGGCTATGAAAATGAAATAATCGGTACAATCATCATGTCATTAAACTTCTTCATATTGCTCTTGCGATCTCCGCATCGAAAAGTTCTTCTTCCTACTTTTATTCTATCTTCGCCATATGCGCCTCACCTTTTCCACTTCAGCTTTTAGGCTTCTGCGTTCTACCACGATAACCATTCTAATGCATCATTCATAAGTCCAATCGTCATATTTAAAATACACAGGTAAATAAATATTCATGTCGTACATACATGTAAATAGTTTTGCATTTTTTACTCTGTATCCCATGCTATTAATAAAAACAGACAAACAGTTCAAAATGCCTTCAATTAATTCTGTATGCAAAATGCATTCGTAATAAATTCGTTCTGATCTTTTAAAACACGTTCAATGTAATAAATGATACACTCATTACCCTTATCATCATTAATTAGACTAATGAGACATTTACATTACATTAATATTATGTTCAAATGAACTATATCCGACAATCGACATTCCAGTTAAAGTTTATTTTAGATCTGTACTGAATTTTTGACACCAAAATAACCTTAGGTATTTAAGTAAATCAATCCGTTTTGTTTAAAACTCTTTTTTTTAATAAACTCAAATAATTTTTAACCTCACAACCCTCTAAAACCTCATAACATTATTAACTGTTAAACTGTGTAACTTAGGTGTCTGTTGCCGGTACCACCGCAGCGCCTATTTCTGCCGCCAAACAGTACTGTGCAAATATTACTGTGTTCCGGTTTTGAAGGGCGTTGTAGCTAGTATAATTACTGGGGTAACGAGATCTAATATCTTTTGTTGCAGCCGATGAGCGTAATGTGGTTCTGTATGTAACGTCCTACCTAGCGCCATGTTGTTATAGACGGATGTATCACTTACCATCACGTAAATGTGCTACTCGTCTCATCGCTTAATAAAAAAAAACTCCAAAAAACTAAAGACATGTCAAAACGAATCAACACTTAAAAAGATTAGCGGAAACAAGATTTTAAAAATTTCGGTATTAGTTATTGACTGTGTATGCGGTTTAATTTGTATGCTAGATTTTTTTTCTGTTTAATTTACTCAGTAATATCTTAAATTATTTATCATTACTATCTATTATTAGGATTATTAAAAAGTACAAAACCAACTTTATTGTGAATGGAAATTATCTTTGGAAAATTTAAGAACTTCAGAAGCTGACGTCATTATTTATAAGAAAAAGAAAATTTTAGTCGATGGAATCTTTGTAGGGAAATTGATACTTCTTAAATACTCAGTAATTTCCAAAGAAACTGCTTTCAACTGACCAGCTACAGTAGTTTTTACATACTGTTTGACGACATACATAGGGAAATTATTTACTTAAATTGCTTAAGCAAAGAAAACTTAAGAAAATCGAGTTTTGGTTGTTTAAGCGACTTTACAGTCAGCATGGCCTCTGATACCGCCGAACACTAGAGGTCGCCGTTTGTATGGGTTCATATGGGGTATTTGCACCATTTCCCACCACGCTGGCCCAATGCAGGCTGGTGTGAGCCAGAGCTTCATTTGTTAATTAACAAGATGCACCATAAGCAGGTGAAGTTGGTTTGGGCGCCGTGAGTTTTAGTGGAGAACTCTTACACTCCTGGTTACTATATGACTCTCGCTACGTGTTACTAATATATAATAACTAGCTTTACCCACGCCTACCCCTTCCCCCACCTTCTTTGCGTGATGAAAACTTCATAAATATTGAATGTAAAGTTTTAGCTGTTGTATTTTTCCCGACAATAAAAACAAAAAAAAAACCGTCATTTTTCTTCAATTCATTCGTTTTTTTAACAACCTAAATGTAAACAACCCGTATCCCCACCTGTAACTACTTTTTTTATTCATTAAGCGACGAGATAAACGGGACGTTCACCTGATGATAAATGATACGCTTGCCCATAACAAAGTGGCGCTAGTTAGGATGATATATACTGCACTACGTTGCGCTTGTCGCTTGAGACATAAGATGTTGAGTCTCGTTATCGCAGTATTAATACTAGCTACAACGCCCTTCATACCGGAACACAATGATGTGTGCACATCACTATTTGGCGGCAGAAGTAGGCGCTGCGATGGTACCTACCTAGACGATCTCCAGCAACAGAGACCTTCCTTCAGTAACTTCTTCCTCTACTTGATCATTCGTCCATCCATCCGACCTTCAGTCAGTTTGTTCGTTCGTTCATTCATTTATCGCCGGCCTCGTCGTAGGTTAAATCGAGTTTTTTTCATATTGGCATAATTTTGAAAAATTTGTTATGTAATTTGTTTGTTTATTTATTTTGTTCATTAACTTATCCATATAACTTGACAATCCAATTTATAGCAACCGTTACTATAGCAATCGTATGAATAATACGAAATGAATGGTTATATTTTTCTTTTGTAATGATGAAAGGTCTATGAAATTCAAAAAATAAATAGTTTATAACCACCACATCATTCCGCGTCGAATGCTCATGTTTCCGTATCCGACACGTTCACTAGTTTTCACGTAATTTGTAAACAAACAAAAGCCATTTTCATTATATATATATATATATGTATACATATTTAATATTACATTATTACAATACCAATATATACGCCAAGTAAAAAGGCACCGATGTAAAAGCAAGTTTAAAAAAGAACAATTACGGCAGTTTTTAAAATAAGTTACAGACAACAAAGTTACCGAAAACAGTTAAAGACAAATAATAAGATAAATCTTAAACCATATAAGATAAAGAGAATTGTGAGAATAATTTAGAAATGATCGAGAAGATATATAAGCCAATCACATATGTAGAAAGCCGGACAAAAGTTTTGTTTTTTTTTTTGTGTTTATTTTCTAAAAGCTCATTCGCTTCAAACCGACCGCCGCAGAGCTAAAACAATGACATTTACGGACAGGGGTAAATCCAACGTGAGCTGCAAACACTACCCATGTCAACGTTACGTGAAGCCGGCGTAAACTTATTTTGAATAAATTGATTCCGTATAACTAAAAGTAAAGAATACGACTAACCCTAAATAACGAAGAAAAATTACAACTAAAGGGTGTACATAATCCAGTTTACAATTTCAAAGTAACATCGTTGTATTGATAAAGAAACTATACAAATGGTTCTACTGGGCAAGACAAAAAACTACAGATTTTAATAACTTAATTTCACATGATATTGAGTGACAAAGTAGGTTTAAATGATAATATAAATGTATAATACTGTTTCTCTATAGTATAGCAGACACAATATGAATGGAGTTAACTTCGGAAATCCCTACCTGCCCAGTAGCCCAGTAATCGAACCATAGATCTTTATATTACAAAGTACATGAAGCAAACGAAGATGCTATTAAAACAAAAAAAAAGTTATACGTACTACGAAGCAAAGATCGTTTTGCATCTGAGCAGTTATTAAACGTACATTTTAGATATCACGATGTGACGAATTATTTTGTTAGGAGACAAGTGTGATATATAATTGCAACAATTGTTACTCAAAACTCATTATGTAATAGTTTATGAAAAAAATCAATACAATGTAATGGAGAAAAATGTTCTATCTTTTATGTAAAAAAAAAGCTATCACTCAAGGGATTCCGCTTCGTAAAACTCTTTGTCGTACAAATCGTTAGAGGTTTTTTATATGCTTTGAATGTCAAAAGGAAAACTTTGTTCTTTTACTACAAAACATGAATATTACTTAATAATGTACCAATGAAAAAACTAGAATAATAAGTGAATTATTGTATTGTAAATTATGCGTTTATCAACCTTCAAAATTACCTCTCATAGATTACAATCCGTAATGAAGCTAACATTTGATGTACTTAACAAATGTTGCGTTTTTTTTTTAATATTACCTATATTGTTATCCAAATATATATGATTGTATTGTATTGTTGTAAACTACAATAAAATGTATCTCAATCAAATTAACATACAGCTCGTCTCTAATCTCATTTTATTAAAGCAGGAATAAAAAAATATTCACTTTATCACTGTGCACGCCGCGCAGTTAGTACGACATAATTGGATAGTACTAGCACAGTCTGAAAGGGACTTTATACAAGTTAATTACAATATTAATAGACTTTATAAGCGCACCTTTCTATATTTCACATTGAATGGCATCAGATATATTAATTCTTCTATTACAATCGAGTTAAGTTTGACTATTATAATTATTGCTGTACATTAACTTAAATTTTATAAATCAAACGACAAAGGTATTTTGTTCAAGATGCTGATCGGTTTATTACACATGCAAGGCAACTATCTTTTCCAAGTTATTATAACAATGTTATTACTTTTTCGTTTCTACAACTTTATGTACAACTAACATAATGAAAACAGAAATCCTATTTTCCAATACTGATAGTATCAAAATTCCAAGAGTAGAACTCACTGTAGGTGCTTAAATAAATTTTACTAAGTTTCTAATTTTTACAATGAAAAACGTACTTAAATAAAATTGCTTATTAAAATTATATTAACATATAACACACATAAAGCTTCGTGTAAGTGAAATTACGGTCAAAAGCTTTTTACGGTTATATTTCTCATAAAAATAATTTATAACCCATGAAGCTACTGAGATCGTAAAATTTAATTCGTGATAACCACGCACAGGGAATGCAAGGGAAAGGTGAAGTTAAGTAATAACTTAATACATATGTCTACAGACATTATAAAGCCGAGTTCATTCAAAGGGACTTAGGTCATATAGTTTGCAATATGTCAGTAACTCTCGCAATCTGTTATTTGCAATTAATTAATTTATTTATTTACATATATAATTAATTATTTAAAAATAATGTCTATAAAAATAAGTTTTTTTTTTCATTTTTGGCACATAAACATAACTTAGCCAAGTAATAGGCAACACATAATTTCAATTACATACAACACTGGGAACACCACGTCAAGTAAGCGGGCATAAATAAAATTCATGAACGTATAAAAATTGGATAAAAAAAAACTTATAAATAAATATCTCTCTATATATACAATACAGTACAGTGTATAGTACAGTGTATAAATATTTATAAAGAAATACAATCAAAAAATTACTAGTGCTACGTCTCTGTTGCCGGAGACGGTCTCGATAGGTACCACCGTAGCTCCTATGTCTGCCGCCAAAAAATACTGCTAACATTACTGTGTTCCAGATTGAAGATCGCTGTAGCTAGTGAAATTACTGAAGTAACGAGACATAACAACTTATGTCTAAGGAGACGAGCGCAATGTGGTGCATTATATATCATCCTAACTAACGCCACGTTGTTATGGGCATGCACATCACTTACGATCAGATGAACGTCCTGGTCGTTTCGTCGCATAATTGAATGAAACAAAAAACAAGGTACATATAAATAAAAATAAAATTAATTAGAAAGAAACAAAAAAAACTCTGTGACACTAACAATTGAAAATGTAAAACAAAATCAAACATTAGTAAGTAGCTTCCAGGGTTATGAAGGTAAATTAACTATTGCACCAGTACCGACACTAATTATAACAGAGAGTGTAGATCGCTAATGTGAACATCTTGGCACTAACTATGCAATATCTGTTACTCTTCTAGCCCTAACTTGATGTCTGAATGTTGGCTGTTAACTCTGAAAATAGTTAACCCTCTTGCGCAAAGTAAAAAAAATCCTCGGCGGATTTGATGCTGGTTCAGTCCCGTACGTATGCTGCTATTATTAGAAGGTAATGACCTTGTGGTAGGTCTCTGTTGCCAGAGCTAAGGAGGGCTTTGTCCTTCCGTGAGATGTTTTAGCCAGATTGCAGAGGGATACCAGTGTGGTTCGTAGAAGATCCCGGAGCCACTCCTAATGCACTGAGGGAGACGACCTGAGGGTTTTCGTGGTTAGAAGCCCCACACAGTCTTCTCTTTCCCCCAGAAACAAGGTGTCTTTTAAGACAGTTTTCCCCGCAATAAAAAAAGGTCTCCTTTAGCAGAGACCGTCTAGATAGGTACCATCATAATACCTATTTCTGCTGCTAAACAGTAGTGTGTAAATATTACGGGGTTCCGAATTTAAGGGCGCTGTGGCTAGTGAAATTAATAGGGTAACGAACTTCACATCAGCCGATAGACGTCCACTGCTGGATATAGACCTCTCCCAAAGATCCCTAAATCGATCGGGCACTAGGTGTCAACGTTTGTGAGGGTGAAGCCATTTCCCACCACGCCGGACCGATGCGGGATGGTGGGAACGACAGTAGAAATAAACAAAATAAGAATACTACGACCTATATTGTTCCAATTGCCCTAAATAACCGATATGGGTGTGAAAATCTTATGATCACGTTTAACAAATATATTTAACATCAAATATGTTGTGAAGTTGAAGTTAAATATTAAACAATACGTGTACGAAAACTGTTCGCAAGTTATTAATTTGCCAAGTTTTATGAAATTCTAGAAACGTTGTTGTCAATGCTTTACTTAGATTTTTTTCACTACGATTCAATAAAATATTCAACAATATTGAACAAAAACAAACTATATTTCTGTATAAATGATAGATAATAAGTTAACGAAACTTTAAAAACCATAGTCGCTACATTTATATTATAATATACGAAAAAGAAAATTTTCTTTCACCCCTATTTGGCGAGATAGTGGCCCAATATCTAAACTGAGGAAATATTAATAGTACTGTTAATGGAATATATTAAAACAAAATAAGTCTCGTGTATTCTGTATAACGTATACAAAAATATTCAAATCTCACGTCAGGATAATCGTAAATGTTGTAGTGTATATATATTGGAGGCTGTATTGAAACGGCAACATGACTTTTGCCGAATTCGTAACATCTTTGATACTCGTATTTCACAGTGAATTGCTAAGTAGAAACAATTCCGTAAGTCTCAGGTGACTGCCGAGGCACGTCTTTTCAATTTGCGTCTCTATAAATGGAAATGCTTAAACCACAAAAAAAAAATTTGAAGACAAATTGTTATACCTATTGAAACTTGCGTCATCAGGAATACTTTTATTTACTCTTACATTTTATATATTTTAAAACATATATACTTCAATGTGTAACAAAATAATAATTAATACGTTTCAATAACCAGACTAGAACTTTTAATTGGTGGTAGGTCTCTGCTGGACAGCGTCTAGGTACCAATGCAGCGCCTATTTCTACCGCCAAACAATGTGCGAACATTACTGTGTTCCGGTTTGAAAGGCGCTGTAGCTAGTGAATTTACTGAGGTAACGAAACTCAATATCTTATGTCCCAGACGACGAGCACTGCATGGTCTTTTTCTATTTTTTCTTTGAGACAGATAAAAAATATTTGGTGCAGTATATATCATCCTAACGTCACGTTATGGGCAGGAGTATTACTTACCATCAACTGAGCATCCCGCTCGTCTAGTCACTTAATTGAGATTAAAAAAAAACCTGAAAATATACACCCAGATATTTATAACCGAGCTTACCAAAATATAACAAGGTTATATAACAGACACTTGCGGCAATGAAAGGCTTTTATTATCAGATTTTCCCACAAGGTTGTTTTAATGAAATTCTTAGTAATGAAATTAAATTTATTACATTTATGAAACATCTGATAAATTTCGCTTTATTTTATTTAGTATTAATAAAACGAAAATTCCTCTTAATATTTACACTATATTCTTTTTCATATTTCAACATATAAATTTACTAAAACTTTTATTATACTTCTCAGAAAGCTATTTAAAAAAGCTTATCTTCATGATTTATTTACATATTCACTGGTGGTGGGTCTCTGTTGCTCTCTAGGTAGGTTCCACCTCATCTCTTATTTCTCTTGCGAACATTACCGTGTTCCTGATTGAACGGAGTTGTAGTTAGTGACATTACTAGAGTAACGAGCCTTGAGATTCCATGTCTCAAGGTCACAAGCGCAATGTGGTGATGTATATACCATCCTAACAAACGCCACGTTGTTATTGGCGGGCGCATCACTTACTATCAGGTGAACGTCCCACTCATCTCCTCGCTTCATAGTATAAAAAAAAACATATACAAACTTAAGATAAAATTTTTAATGTTTGAAAAGTATAACAATGTATGTAAATGTATCTTTATAAGAGTTCTCTTAGGCGCTACCGCGGTACAAGTTATAATGCGGTTTTAGTTTAAGTTGCACTTAAGTTTCTTAGATGTGATGTTTAAGCAAGCATGTATAATCTTATTTCGTTTTTAGTTTTGATATTATTAAATTACAGTAATATAATGTTTCATATCAAATATTAAAACAACATTTCCTTTATCAAAATAGAAGTACAAATAGACTACATAGAGTAAGTTTTGTAGAGAGCGAATTCATTTTAAAATGTAATGTTTAAAAGTCTTAAAATAGTAGTTTGTCAAAGAAACATTATTTTTTAATGTATATAGGTACATATCTATGTATTTTTACTATTTTATAATTGGTATATAACATACTAAATAGCCATCGATATAATGTATACAAACAAGGATACAGATATAACCAAGAAATAACATACGAATTATTATTAAATTTTCACTTACTTGTACAGTGATTTTATTTGTTATTTACTTTTATTTTCAAATGTTTGTAACACACCAATAAATTAAAGCAATTTTAATATGTTAACATAATAAAATTTTCAAATAAGTTCTTGTACCTCGTAATAAATTGTTACTTAAGAAATATTAACTGTAGGTGCTACTATATGGATTGTCTAAGGATAGCATTTATTAAGGCAGTAAGCTACGAATCCTCTATTTAATCGCTGTCAATGCAAAGCTTGATGGATAGAGGTGCTCCTCGATCCATTCTAAGGTGCTTATGTGTACGTATGTTTATTTACAACATATAAGTTTCGCCGTGAACATTTACAATTGCATATGTGAAAACACGATTTCTTACTTATGAAATGACAAAGTTGATTGAATATTTGTAAAATTTCTTATATACATTTTAAAGCTTCTTAACACATACTAAATGTTATTTACAGTTATTAATACAAAAACGGTTTTAATTTATTTTGTTTCTATACAACTTAATTACTAACTTTACTAATAACTTTTGACTATAAGCGTTCTTTAGTGTAAAATTTGTGAGTTTACTTTTAAATAATATCAAAGTAAAATAAATGCAGTCGTATAAATAATATGGAGGTCTTATAAAGAAAAATCGAATAGGGCAAAAAGCTGCTGAAGATTTATTTTATACGGTGCAAAACATAAGTCAGTAATCGGTATCATCAATCAGGTCATCCCGCTTGACGCGCGAACTTGTCAACCGTCGCGTGCGCTCACTTCTTGTTTTATTTCGTTATTTTATTGATAAAACTCAAACATATTACCACCATCTATCGTACGTTAAATTAATCATTGAAATAAGGCTTCACTTTTATATCAAAATGTAAAACACCGATAAACCGTTAATATTCAAACATAAACTATTGATTTAATAATCACAGATATGTTGTGAAATCTGTATAAAAGAATTTTCCGTTTTTTGCCAAGTCAGATATACGATATTTTATCGCCTAATTGCGATATTTATGTATAATGATTATATACTTATTAATTTGTTTATATTTAAGCGTAATTTTAGGGTTATTTGCTAGCGATAACTTTCAATGATAAAAATATTATAACAAATCTGAAATGAACTCTTTAAATTTATACTTATTTAATCTACATATTAAATAAATATAAACTTATGAACGTAAGGTGTATGGATTCCCACACAACAACTCACGGAATCCAATCCAAACTCACTTGCTCGTGGTGCTCTCTGCCAATCAACAAACGAGGCTCTGGCTTCCACCAACTCGCATTGAGCCAGCGTGGTTTGAAATAGCCTAAATCCCTATGGAGCTACGTTCGGGTAGGGATTCATATGAATGAATGAATGAATCCCTACCCGAACGATATGAGTATCTTTGAGGGAGGCCTATGTCCAACAGTGGACATCTATCGGCTGATGATGAACATAATTTTTATAACACAAGCCTACATACATGAACACAGGATTTTTGTCCAAGTATCATTTTGGTGTCACCTTAGTACTTATTCCAGCCGCGGAGCAAAGCTGTTTTCCGGTTAGAAGAGTATTTAGTAAATTTTCAAGGTTGATGTTAAATAAAAATTAACTAGCACCTAATAGTTAAGACCTAACATTATTTATTGTTACGTGAACTATTTGCTGAACACGTAGCCACGGTGCATTAAAAAAAGTTATGAATCTCTTTACAAAATAGAACCTGTGCATCGACCTAATAACCACTGCGCCAAATATGCACATCATAAATTACTTTTAGGTGGAATAAAGAAAAGTTTTATTGTCTCCGCATTCTGGCTTTATTTTACATATTTTTTTTTGTTACTTTGGCCTTCTAACCTTTTACTCCAAATGTTGTATTGTAAGCAGTATAATGCTAGTTCAAAAAATAAAAACGACGGATATGTAGTAACATATATCAAGCACCATGATACATATAATATTTTTTATTATATTTCTTACATAGTTTACCTATGTTAAATTTTAAATTATATTAAAAGTAATACTCATATATATTTTTTTATTTAACGAAGAAGCGAGGTTTCACTTGATGGTAAGTGATACTCTTACCAATAATAAAGAGGTGTTAGTTAAGGTCGTACACTGCGCTCAACGCCTTGAGATAAAATGATAAGCCTTGTTAAGTTAATAATTTCACTAACAATAGCTCTTTTTTGCAGTATTTCTTAGTAGCGGAAATGAGCACTGCTATAGTGGATAATTTCTGACATCAGAAATTTTTCTTCCCCTCACTAGTTACAGTCTTGAGAGGAATGGACATAGTCATCAAATTCTTGCAATTATTGAGCCTTTGATCATCTCTACACGTATTCATACAGAGTGACTTTCACTGCCCCTCTGGCCTAGTGAATCCTCCTAAATGTTCTTTCTCGTGCCATAACCCCATGTCATACTTTGTAATACTAACTGCTCTTGCCCTTGTACCTTTCCCTGAACTGCTGTACTCAAACATCAAATCATTTTGTCTAAACTCATTATTTCCACAAAAAAAAATCTAAAAATGTAGTAATAATACAAAAGATTATTCATTTCCAACTATAACTAGAATCCTTATCACTAAGATATTGCATATTCAATTGAATAATAGTAGCCATGTTATGGAAATGGAAAACCGTGTGCAGCGCTGCATTCTCTTGTCTCTTGAGAAATAATATGGTCAGACTTTTAAGGTCAGTAATTTCATTAGTAGCCCTATTCGAATTGGAACAGCACTTGCTAGGCGGTTGGTGGTACGAAGGATACTACTGCTCGTAAAGAAAATGTATAATGTGGTTACTTTTTTAACCGTTTTAGTTTATCTCGAATGTTTTTTTTCTTTTTCGCATTACCACACAACATTTTCTACAGTAAATATTGTTGATACTTTTGGTTCAAATTTTATGATACACAAGTTTCAAGACCATGAAATTGTTAACTTTTTCTGTTTGTCGTCGAGTCAACGAGAAGAAAAGTTAGAGATGTCAATAGCTATTGTTATAAAAATTATTAACGTTATTTTTATACTAATTTACTTACCTAAATACCTCTTTATAGAAGACCCCGTGAATTAGATTACTTTAGTAACAAGATATATTGTTATTAGGTTTCTTAAAGATCTTTCTATCTAAATATTATCTGTGTAAATTTTGTTTGGTGTAATGTTCTAAATAGCCCCTATTGTTGTGACTAAGCGTAGCTCTTACTTGATAAGAAGAGCATTCATTTGATGATGAATGTCTTACTTCTCCTCTTGCTTATTGTAAGTTAAAAAAAAATAAACTACAATGAACATTAACCTTTTTTCTGATTTATTTTGGATCAAACACTATATATTTTTTTAAATAAAAACGTAATAGGAATATTAAAAAGTTCAAGTGCAGTATGATACACATAAAGTTTCATGCAGTTATTATAAAACGATCGCAAGTTGGCATATATAATACGAATGTTTCAAGATATTTCGACATTTATTATTTGACTTACAATAAATCAAAGCTTTCTACTAAACATTAATTTCAAATATTACGAATAGTCTTTAACATTCTTCCGACAATAGCGTGATCGCGATTATGTGAAATTAGAGTTGTTAGTTTTATACGAAGACCTTAAGGTTTCGTGCGGTAGAACTTTATAAATACCGCAGTTCGCAACAAACCAGAACTACCCAACTGGTAACTCGGCGATTGAAAATAATATACGTTAAAGAAGAAATTAATTTTTCAACCGAAAAAAAACTGATTTTATGTAAGGGTTTTATTAGTACAATAATGTTACTATTCTTTTATCTCTTAATCTTATATTATATAATATTTTGTATGTCTTCACTCATGAGATTTATAACACAAGGAATCACCAAAAAAATTATTATATTTTATTCTTGCAAAATGTGTGTTTAGTCCAAATAGAACGAATATATAATTAATAATAAATAGTTTTAATATAAAGAAACTTAGAAGGAATATATGTTACAAAGAAATAGGTTGTAAGAGCAATATGAATACGTAACAAATAAGTACATATATTTTTTTTACTATTACTCGTATTTGTCGACATTTCAATAACCAAAAAGTCGATAGGCTGTTTACAGCGAAGTTACATGGCAATCAATAAGAAACATAGCAGATGATAAATAATTATCTTTGCACCACTCGACTTTGAACATTGGCTAGCAGTGGTCTCCTTGACCAGAGTACATACATTTTTGCTTACTTAGTTCTAGAAAAAACGGTTGATCTAATAACTACATAGGTTCTAATAAGGAGTATCAATTTATCCTATAAAAGAAGTCATATACTTCCAATTATTTTATAGAACATGATAATACGAATAGAGCAGTACATTTACCTCAGTAGTATATGATACGTGACACCATAACAATAAAACACTAGTTGATTGTAAGTAAATACATTAAAATAGCTTTAAATTTTAACAAATAATTAACTAACGTGTTCATTCATTACTTCTTAATATTACTATTTACATTTCACAAATGTTGAACAGTTTTTGAAATTTCAATTTCATTTAGTTGGCAGACAGCGCATGAAGGTATGTTGATAATGTAAAAGCTTATAAGGCAGAATGAAATGCCACTCATTGTTCGTATAGGCCTGACTGAATTTGTACGAGTTGTGATTTATGATTAAATAATCTCATAAATATATTAGAATATCCGATACAACATTTACATATGAATTCGTTTTAAGTATTGACTATTATGATACACTACCTTATTGTATAACAAAACAATCGTTACTTTTTAACAACATTTACGGTATTACAACATTTTTAAAATTATCGGTTGGAAAGAATAAATATTTAATTTAATTATTCATTATTTACTTATCATTAGGTTTTATTATTGCGTTTTTATTGTTTATATTTATTGTTAAAATAACATAGTTATAAGTTGAACTCAATAGACGTCCACAGGACAATGGCTTCTGCGGGACCATGGGAAAGTGACACTGAGATATTATATAGTATTTGTTTTGATGAACAAATAAATAATCATTTTCTTTTTAACAACATGTAAAAGCAGATTTTCTTTTTTTAATCTATTTGTTACAAAAGAGTTAAAACAAACTTAAAAATTCGAGAAACTTAAACTATTAGTAGAAAGAAATTTCCTTCGAACGAATGATAATGTAAACACTACTATTAATGCTATATAAACTATTGTTAAGATATATCTGCACATAATAAGGTAAGTGTAAAAAATTTTGTGTGACGTAAACGCAAAACAAATATTGAATGAAAAATTTTTAGGCATATATGAGAACAAAAGTTTTTTAATCTTCTCGTATCTTAATATTTATTTGAACATAACAAAGCTTTGCGTAACCGCCGTCGATAGCGTTGACTTATTATTATCACAATAAAAATATTAAATAAATACGTCTATAATGGAATTGCTAAAGGCTATTGCTAAGTGTCAATGTCCTTGTGTTTTTAGTGTATTTGTTTGTGATGAATATATTTTTACACTTACCACACATAGCAGGCCGTTAGTACACTGCTGTTAGATGGTCGATAGTTGCTAAAACTTTTAATTTTATTGTTATAAACAAAACATATATAAGTCAAAAGGGTGCTAAGGTGTAAAAAGAAACGAAATAAATGCTCGAATGTAGAATTATATTTGTATGAGTATCGTGATCTGCTTTTAAAGTAAGCGCGTTATACCGAATAATATAATTTGCTCTTGAAGCTTATTTGAAACGCGAAGCACACAGTTCGTGTATTTCAATAAGCAAAGTCAATTCCAGTACCACCCTACGAAGCCTGGAAAATGTATGATCGGTAATATTTTATTAAACAACCACTCACTCCCTTGTGAATGAAAAAAAAAAGAGTAAAAGTAACTGTAAGAAATTTATCATGAACGTAAATAAATTACGTTGGAAAAGCTTGCTCAGTTATTATCTCTTTATGGGCAATTTGTCTCATCAAATTACTTTTACTTATTTGTCACGATGAAGTGGAAAAAATATTTGTTTTTATCCTTTAATCAACTATCACGAATACAAGCTGTAATCCCAATAGTAGGATAAAGAAGATAAGCGATTTCGTCGTCTGACTAACAAAACTTAAGATAAAACTGAACTTAAGACAAATATCCTTGTAAAGTGAACTCTCTACTATAAAAACAGGACAGAAAGGACGTTGCATCACGATGCTTGACATCCTTTCGATACTCCTTTAGTAGTCACTACGGATATAGATACCGCAGTGGACAACGTCGTTTTTTGCTTTCATAAATTATTGTGGCAACTATACTAAATTCTCCTATGGTAGGTATTATGCCTAGTACAATGGAATACCTAGACTTAACTTTGTACGTGACTACTATGAGCGCAATTTGCTAGTTGTGTAAGCACCCCAACATGCAAATGTTTAATGCCGACCACTCGGTGGTAAGTGTTAAATCTGTCAATAGTAAACGATACAAGATTTTCTTCTCGTCGCATCGCAACAATGATTTAATAAAACACAACCCTTATTGAGGTACTTAAACACAAAATATCAAACGGAAATAACTGTTGATATCGTTCGTTGAATTTTAATTTTCATACACGCCACATGTCACAATACAGCTTACCGTCCAAATATTATGGTGGTAGGTATCATTTGCCGGAGACTGTCTAGGTAGATACCATCACAGCGCCTAATTCTACCATCCAACAGCAGTGTGTAATCATTACTATGTTCCGCTTCCGGCTAGTGTTATTACAGGGTTAACGAGACTCAACATCTTATATCTAAAGGCGATAAGCGCAATGTCGTGCAGTGCATAGCTAATAAAAAATTAAAAAGAATATTCAAATTAGACATTTCAATAATACTGTATATATATATATATAATAATTTCAACTTTTATTTTTGTTAATACTTATGTTACATACTTTTGGTAACATCAAAATTTCAATGTTTTCTTCGTAAATCGACGGCATGTTTAATTTATATAAAACATTTCGTTTAAATTAAATCCAACCCAAAACGTGAAACAAATAATTTGTGTGGAAAAGTTTACTTAAAATTTATCATTAAAGTCATATAAAGTAGAAAATTTACAAGCGCACCTTTCCCATTTCTGTAAATTTACTCAAACACATTATAACTTTCAACTTACCCTGTAATAAAATCAAAAAGGAAATTTTGTACATGAGCAAAAAAGAAACAATTTTCAATGTTTTAGGTTTTTCCTCATAAAACACAGAAAACAAGTTATTCTTCATTTTTAACAGACAATTTCAATTGCAATTAAAAGTCAATGAGGGCATTATGTTGACGGTAGGAACACAGAAATGCCGTTATGGCAACACATTTAATGGTGGTGGTGGTTATAATTAATGGTGGTTGGTAGCCAAGCGGTTTATATCGGCCATATATATCGAACATATGGTATTTTATAGTACATAAATATTTGTAGAAATCTAAGACATATTTTAATAGGTTAATGATATTGAGAATGAACAGGAAGTTATATCAGACAGATCAAATATTTTGACTCAGATGTGATCGAAGTAGTAGAGAATAAAATTACTTTTTAAATGTTTTTCCCGATTTTTCTATTTGATCAGACTGGAAGTTAACTTACAACGGTTAGCTTATATGAATGCTGATGGGGATGCATAAGTATTGAAGAACATGGGAAATATTCACGTGCGACTCAGAGTAGCGGCAAAGCACTCTTAACCTCTGCTGCATAATATGTTAGTGTTGTCCTAAAGAAATAAACATCACTTATTTTAAGTAAATAGTCAATATTTGATAAAAACAATACCTTTTAGTAACATCGGTTAAGACCATACACTATATACTAAGTTATATTCCTTCAAAATTAATTAAGATTATTATGACAGATATGGACATAGATATTATTCCATTTCATGTTAAAATTCAGTTTATTTCTTAATATAAAGATTGTTAACATATATAAATATATAACATAACTAAAACCTTTTTATTTAGATTTTTACAAGCGTGAATAAGCATTTTGGATTATATATTACTACACCAGGTTTTTCTCTCGAACTTACTTTGTCCTATTAAACATAATTTCCGGTACACGTTTAAGTTAGGTAGAAATTATATAATACCTATGCTTTCCCACGGTATTATCCTGGAACTGAAAAGAAAGGAGACGTCGTCACTGTGATTAATTGACATTAGTTTCCAAACCGTTGTAGCGATCATAGTATAGTAAAGAGATTCTATACTTTATTTATTTATAATAGTAAATAATCAGTCTCGATTTTTAAAAATGTACACTAATAGATCTGTCATAAAATTAAACATTTTCTTTCATGTACATTCACGTTATCGGTATCGATCAGTTACGATATAAATATACTGACTCTGTGACGCTGACAGCCAACCTTTACTAGACAAAGAAAGGCAGCTAAAGAAGTAGAATGTTTACTGGATGATAAGAAACATTCTTGTCGTGGTACTGGTAGTAAAATTACTGTCACCGACTCACAGATATGATTTTTGCCTCAAGCAAAGTGCGGTGGCCGAAGCACCGTTTGCACTATCTCTGCCCGTCTGAAGGCTGAAATATATATCTAAAAATGTAATAAAATTGTTGATAATGCATTGTTATAGTCAAGTGGTCTCTTGGTCTCAGATTAAGGTGAAGGAAGCGGTGCTTAAGCACGCTTTTGTGGTAGAGATGCTCGTTATTCCAATAAGTGGTTTCTTTGTTGTATTATTTATATGTAAGCTTGGATCTCTGAATACGTGAAGGATAAATTTTTTATACCAAAATGTAATACCCAAATCTAGGTTCAGTATGATGTATTTTATAAAAATACTTGTGGTTTAATCAATAAATCAGTTAAATTAACTTGTGCTTTATCCCGAATTTAAGCAATAACTATATTAGATAACTCAAATACTTTATAATCTGTATAAGAGATTATTTAGAGATTCTAAAGAATTATCTGTTAGATCTCTACATATAATACTATCTCTATTATGGAGAACATACCTATGTCATTTTTGACATTTTAAACTTGATAACTTAAAAATATATATAACCATTATCATACACAGAATTTCAACGATTTTAAAGCTAATCTTTCTAGCACTCGCAGTGTTATTCACATTTATTTTATTGACAAAGAAATATATGAAACAATTCTTCCTGCATAGACTTTAAGTACTCTCTAGATAATTGAAACTGATATACGGACGAGACAAACTTGCCAAACATAATAGCACTATTGACACTGTTCTATTTCCCACGTCCATATGTGGAATAGGTAAATACTTGAATCAGGCGGAGCAGCTTCCAATCTCTAACTGCCATTAATTACGCACGAAAAACTACCTCAAAATTCAACGACATTCCCTAGAAAGTCACAGCAACGGTGTAGGTTTTTAAAAAGTTCGATAGAAAAAACTACAAAATTTTCAATTTTAATTGAAGTTTTTCGAAAATCGCCAAGCTTAACATCCGGTTGAACAAAGAAACTGTTTATGACTGATTCGATATTGAAATAGTTGCCACGCCAATTTCTTTGTGGTAGTTTGATTTTTACTTGGATGTATTATCTGTTACCGCTTACATTTTATTATTAACACTAGAGTCTTACTGCTCCGACACAGCGGCTGAATATAAATTTTAATATCCAACACAAAAAGACAACAATGACTCCTGTCTTCTGTTGTTTCCTACCAATCAACAGCTAGGACCTTGTGAAGGTCATCCTTTCACCAAAACCCGGGCCAAGCGATAGATCGATATCTGCTCGAGTTTCCCGAGATAACTTTTTTGACTCTACTAAAAGAACCAGAAATCTGGGAACTCAGGCTTCTTCTATGATATTCGGTTCGCCTATCAGTCCCTCCATGACTTTATAATAGTAAAGAAGAATATTCTTTCTATTAAACACTTATAATACTAAAATCATTGGAATGATACAAACATGACACGATGTTCTTGTCACGTTTATTAGCCCCGTGTGATCACGCTGGACATCTATTACTTTTTGGTTATTTTTAATTTAACTTCACACATATGTTACGATGCATAAATCTCATCCCGCAAGCTGAAATTAGAATTTTAATCGCTGGACGCTGCAATCTGTTACTCTAAAATTTATTTACTTTCAAATTAAAAATTGTTTCATTAGTACATATGCTAACATAATCGTAGGCAAAAATAAAAAAATTGTACCGTAAGTTACTAGTACTAGTAATAAGTGAAAACGATAAAGAGTAATAAGGGTATCCATTATGTTCAGATATCGTAATATAGACATGTTTATTAATATTAAGAAGACAATAAGGTTTGTACAACCACACTATATTAAATGAATCTAAAGAAATAAAGTGAATTCTCTCTGCACCTTCATATGGGGCAGTAGTCCCAGAGTTTTATTCTTTAAAAATTTTTCAAGGCGATCGCTCAACTTAACTGGCGCAGTCGCAACGGACAGTATCTCCAGAAGATTCGCAACAGCAGCAATACAAATCGTGTCTACGAATCTACTAAAAATCGTAAATACGTCCGGCATTGAGAAACGTACCCACGGCGAGCAGCACGCAAGCAAACAGGGAAACCCACAGAAAACAGGCATGTTCCTGGGGTGACCATACAACTATGATTGCTCTAAGATTCCTTTAAACTAATTAACTAACCTTAAAATATAGGAAATTTTTATGTTTTTACTATTGCATCGATTGTGTTTTTTTGCGTATAAAAAACGTATTTTTTATATATTAAATTATCTATTCTACTGCCTACTTACGACGGAAACAAGAACGTTACCATTATTCATGTTTATTCTATTCAGTGTTTTATTTTTTAAAATCTCTTCAAGCCGATAGGTCAACTTAACTCATGCCATAAAGTTTTTTTACAGTTCAATTCGTTATCAGACAACAGTTAAAAATGTAATGGCCGATTTTGTCACAGAGCATTAAACTCTAGTTCACACAAAGTTGACGCTATTCTACAAAACTCGTACTTAAAATTTATTTAAGCAATACTTTTGAATCACTCATAAATTACGATATATTATTTCGCACAAGATTAGACGAACAGCATTCAGCTGGTCCCAATGTGACTGTAACAATGGCAGAAAGATATTTATAAAATGCCTCCATTGCTCAACACGAGACATAAGATTTCTTTTCGTTGTCTCGTTACTGCAGTAATATTGCTAGCCAATAATAACCCGGACACGATGTTTGCATACTACTACCTGGTGACAGAAATAATTTGTTTTATACATATAAGCGACGAGACGAGCAGGACGTTCACCTGATGGTAAGTGATACGCCCGAGCATAACAACGTGGCACTAGTTGGGATGTTACACACTGCAACACATTGCGCTCGTCGCTTGAAACATAAGATATTGAGCTTTGTTACTCCTGTAATCATATTTGTTACAAGGCTTGTCAAACCGGAACACAGTAATGTTTGCACAATACTGATTGACGGCAAAAATAGGTGCTGCGGTAGTATCTATCTAGACAGTCTCCGGTAACAGAGACCTCAACAATCCCAAAGTTCTAACACCTTTATTTATTTTATTATCATCAGCAACCGATAGACGTCCACTGCTATACATAGGCCTCCGCCAAATATCTCCATATCGATCAGTCCTGCGCTGATCGCACTCAGTGGGTTCCCGCGACCTCTAACAGTCAACATTGTCTCCGGTACCGCAGCGCACTAGAGTCCGTCGTTTGTAAGGGTTCATATAGAGGGATTTGAGCTATTTCCCACCACGATGACGCAATGCGGGTTGCTGGGAGCCAGAGCTTCACTTTGTTAAATAGCAGGGTGCACCAGGAGCAAGTGACATTCGCTTGGATCCCGTGAGTGGTTGAGCGAGACCTATAGCTCGTACACCCCATTTTATTACATCATATAAAAAATATTTAATTTGTATCTCAACTATTGTATTAAATATGTCTAAAGGTTTAATAAAGTGTCGTTTCGCAATGTTCATGTTGGCCAATCCCGGTAGTCCTGCCAACCCTCATCTGCTTCCGACGAAATGCTCTACACGTATTTACGTATTTGCAAAACCATGTTATCTGACTATTGAAACGTTGGCAATATATAATATTTGACTTCTTCGTGTACGAAAATTCAATGTTAAGTTAACCGTAAAATATTTTTTTACTCGAAGCGCAATTATTTCAATAACAAGAGCTTTTTTATTATGTGTACTGTAATAGGATTATTGTTAACTTTCAGTTACAGTCCCAGTTAAAGCAAGAAACAGAACTAATAATAATAACCAGTAAATCTAAGAAAGAAAATATAATAAAAATCAGCTAATTTGTTAAGCTCAGAAATGTACTATAACAATATTTTGAAAAAATTTCACCTTTCAACGCTCGGTATTAAATTAAGGAGATATTTATACATATAACAAAAATGGGTTACCTTTGTTCGCCAATCACGTGAAAACTAGTGAACGTATCGAAATGGGAACATGAACATTCGACGCGGAATGATTTGTAGATGTTTATGGGCTACTTATTTTTCTATTTCATAGATCCTTCATCATTTTATTTCTTATTAACTTTTATAAACATTTTCGTTTCGTATTATTTATGCGGTTGCTATAGAAAGTCATTTGCGGTAGCGGTTGCTCTCGAGGAGTACTTCAGACAAATTTTATTCTATATTACGGTCAGCAAAGCAGGCATGGAACATCTACTTTAAAATTAAAACAAATTTTTAGCCGAGTGTAATATAAAAATTAAAACACTATAAAATTATCTGTATTTAAAAACATATGCATCCGAAATGTTTGACTTGCAACAGTAGGGAAAAATAATAAAATTCACAGAAGCTTTATAACTTCTTAAAAATATATAATACACTGAACATGTATACATTAACAATTGTTATATTTTATACATCTACTATTATTTAAACATTTAGTTTATTCTGGTGTGAATAATATACACTTTCTTACTCCATTAAAGAGGAAGCAGTTAGACAACATCTTATCGACGGAAACTACTAAAGTTACTTCAAAAGTTTAGTCCTAAGTTACGTTGGAAACTTCCATTGTGATATGTTATATTTCTTAAATGTGGCGACTGGTATACTTTGTCTGTTATTATTATAGAGAAGCTTTCAGTTATAATATTGCCTTGCCGTTTAAAAACTACGGCGCCATAGACAAAAAGTTGGATACACAAATGATGAATTATGAAAAAGTCTTTTCAAAATATTATTACTATTTTTTGGCTAATATTTATGCTAAAACAATACGACTGCTTTCTTTATAAATAAGTAAAGGTTAATAGAAAAACCTGTCAAGTTGAAACTTTAATTAAAACATACGAAACGATCGAAGTAAACTGTATGCATTGCGCTCAAAATATTTTAATGTACATCAATCAATGCCGATTTTACCTTTTGATAAAGTGTGAAAGGAAATAATTAAGAAAGAATAATTGTTTCGTCGTGTAATGGACCCTTAATACCTTTGATGGATGGTAGTTGTACAGCGCCATTTCATCTTCCGGGTAAAATATCAAAACCTGGCCTAAACAAATCATGGTGAATGATTAGTCTTTGCCATTACAATATACGCCTATTAATTCTTTTTTATTTAACGAAACGATGAGATGAGCAAAACATTCACCTGATGGTAAGTGAAACGCTTGCCCATATCAATGTAGCGCTGGTTAGGTTAGCTTCATATTGCGCACGTCTCCTCTCCTCTTGATGTTAAATCTCGCTACCGCAATAATTTCACTATTTTCTAGCGCTCTTCAAAGTGGAACACAGAAAAGTTTGCACACTACTGTTTAGTGGCAGTAATAGGTGCTGCGGTAGTAGCTATGTAAATGGTCTCCGGTAACAGAAACCTCCCACGATAATTTTAGGTTCATCAAGTTTTAGTAAATTTAACGCCTAGCACACCTCCACTTTCTCTCTTACTATTTCTCAGGTACTGAAATAACCATTGCAAGAATACTTACATATGCTGCCTCAAAGAAGGCACAAGCGAAAAAGGCTTTCTAAAAAGCCTTATAAATACACGAAACGTAGCATTTCCCGGATCTTGCCATTTTTCTCTATTTTCTTTACGTCCTATATTTTATTTCTCGTGCTATTAAGTACTTTTAAATAATTTTCTTGTCACAAAAGTAAATTAACACAATACCAGATGATTGATTGTTGGAAAATAAAATAGATATCAAAACATATGTAGATAGCACACATACAACGCGACGTCTTTATTCGATTCCATCAGTCATTTGAGTTGGGGACGGTCTAAGCACTGATAGCATAAAACCCATCAAACATCCCATCATTGGGGTCCCATCGACAGGGTTAAAATCTTCAAAAGATATCCTGTTTCTGGAGGAGAGGGATTTATGCCTACTAAAATCCTTTCGGTGGTCATTCTCAGTGCATAGCGGGAGGTTCCAGTAACTTTCACGGAACACATCGGTGCCTCCCTCACTTCGCCTAGACACATCCCATAGAGGGCCGTAACCTTACCCGACAACCTTACTTTACTACAACTAACCCGGGATCACCTCGTACTTATCGTCTGCCCTAGGCTTGCATAATGGAAATGAGGAACACATTACAAGAGACCTATGTTCAGCAGTGGACGTCCATCGGTTGAAATGATGATGATGATGATCCCGGAAACCCTTTTAGTTGCCGTCTACAATGAGCAAGATTTACCTTAGTCCTATTCTTAATAGCACAAAACTAAAAAGCAGCGGATCTTAGTAGTCTACTTTTCATTTATTAAATTATATTTTGATACTCGTTAAATTTCAATTTAACATCAAACTATGAATGAATTAATGGATCATGCAAAAAAAATATTACTTATTTAAGCGTTACAGCTTCGATTATAACAAGTAAAAGTTATAATGCACTTTTACTTAACTTGATAGTCATAAAGAAGTTTTCACCCGCGCACGCTCCATCAAAGAATTTTATACCCATGAAGTTTCATCATGAAAATATATGCAAAGTTTTCCCACCACCGCATACATACATGTAATAATAACAGTACATATATCATATGGTGTAGTAAATTTTTCAGTAATTATGAACCTTTAGTATAAATTTGATATAATTTTTGTTTGTTTTGTTAGCCGCCGAATATTAAGTTACAGGACCATCACTGTATGACGTAAAATATCTCTGTTCAAGCAATTTATTTAGTATTGTATACAAAATATTATTACAGCACTACTGAACATATTATTTATGACTGTTCATAAATACTTTTTTAATCTTTAAGTATCAACATATATATATATTAGAATTTCATGCAATACATTACAAATCATTCTTAACGTAATGCGAAAAAAATTAAATGTAAGTTTAGTGTTGAATATATTTTCCTTACATTTTTTCACCCACAGGGGAGAGTACCGGCAGTCGTTATTTCAGTAAAATATTACCCATCGTATGTTTTCCGCCTTCCCTGGACTAGCTGAAATTGACTTCGCTTAATGAAATACTAAAATGCGCGTGGAGTAATTTTGAAATATGATACAGCAGTCCAATTTAGAGGTAAATAATAATACAATTTTGACCAGCAAATTTGTAGGTAAATAATAGACACCACATTTAGCAACAACACCGTGTGGTATTTAAAAACAATTAAGAACGTTACTGGTGGTAGATAGATAGATAAATCCGTTTATTTGCCCACGCAGTACAGAACACTTGTATACAGACAAAAACATTACATCATAGAACACAGATAAACAAAAATATGTTAACGTAGTAATATTTTAGATAATCCTTACTGCCGTGTGTACTGCAATGGTACAAAATGGCCATGGCCATGGCTGTGTAACTGTTGCCACGTATTGAACAACAGACTGATTTTCAGCTACTACCTTTTTTAAGAGCGTCTATATTTTCGAGATGCTTGTGCGCGCTTGATGTAGCCGGATAAAGAAAAAGGCTTAAAGTTATATTATTAGTATTAAATTCAGGAAAAGTAAAACTTCTGCTTGTGTGCTGTAAATGTAAAATGGTAGACTGGGAATTAATTTGTTATTCTAAAAGATATCTTTTCAATTTTGATTTAAAATAAACAAGTGTAAGAGAGTTTCTTAAAGGGGATGGTATATTATTCCAGCACTTTGTCGGCAGATGACGGAAACTACCTGCAAAAGCCAGAGAATTATGTTTATAGAACACAAGGCAAGAGCGAGTGCTTCTAGTGTTGCATCTATCTCGAGCTGATAAAAGAATCAGCGTATAGATATTCCAGTGTTCTAGATTTTAATAACCTAAACAAAAGATAAGCAAGATGCATTTGTCTGCGTGATTCCGTATTTAACATTGATGATTTGTTTAAGTAGGAAGAGATGCGAGACCGCGTAAGTAGGTCTCTGTTGTCGGAGAACGTCTAGGTAGGTCCTACCATAACTTCTATTTTTGCCGCCAAATAATAGTATGCAAGCATTACTGTGTTCCGGATTAAAGGCGCTGTAGCTAGTAAAATCACTGGGTAACAAGGCTTATCTTATGTCTTAAAGTGACAAGCACAATGTGGTGTAGTGCATACCATTCGATCTAGCGCCATGTTACTATAGGCAAGCGTTTCATTTACTATCAGGAGAACGTCCCGCTCGTTTAGTCGCTTTGTAGAAAAAAAAACTTGATTTATCAAATAGGCATGATAGCATCCGGGTGCACTTAGCAAGAGAGCCATTTAAAAAAAGCATTATTCAATTATACGGATAGTATAATTCAATAATGTTTTATTCAGTAAATAAAAAAAATGGTGATACCGGTGCAGTGTCTTATATATACTGAGCTAGAATTTTTTTAGCGTCCAACGTGTCTATTGCTTTCAACTGTCCATCATAACAATTTGAGGCTCTGCCTTGACGGAACAAGTGCCCGAGATAATCAACCTTTCGCTTTTTAATGGTCTGCAATAACATCCTAGTTTGGCTGACACGCTGGAGATATTCACCATTAGTAACTTTTTGCGTTTAACTTATCAGTAGTAAGCGTCTATAATACCACATCTCCAAAGCTTCGAAGTGCCAAAGTTTTGAATACTTTTCGGCAGCCATCGTCACGGGAGGACTAAGACAACAGATGTTACAGCCTAGTAATTACATAAGTAACGGCGGGAGTAATAAATAGTTAAATAAATGCGATTAATCCATAACAATGTGACGCTAGTTAGGATGTCATACACAGCATCATATTACGCTCCTCGCCTTGAGACATGAGACCCTGAGCTTCATCACCCCAGAAATTATACTAGCTTAGTATAGTAATGTTTGCACGCTACTATTTGTCCTAGACGGTCTCTGGCAATTGAGGCCTGTCGCCAGTAAAAACACACTTCAAAACGACAACGGTCTTTATCGTTAATATTATTTGCGGTAACCCTTCCAAATACGAGCCTTTGTAAAATTAAGCTATGCTATAAACACTTTTGCTAATTTATGTCTAGTTTCCCCATCGCCCGCAGCCTTCCGCTACCTGAAAGGTAAAGCTAATATCATGTATACGTCAGTGCTTGTCTGAACTCACAAGAACGCCTTTGTGTCAGCATCTCTCTTTAATTAATGTCAATGGATCTGAATATGGTGAACGGAATATTTGAATTTTCTTTTCGTAATGGTTTAAATTTGATAAAATGTTATATAAAGAGTTTACTTTCTCTCATTACTTATTACTAAATATCTATTAACAACCCTTACTGAAGTTTTTTTCATGTTTATATGAAAAAACTTCAGTAAGGGTTCGTTACGTATTTTATGTAGAGTAATATTCTATTAATAATTTCTTCAATGCAGTGTGTATTTTACGAATGTTTTATATACAAAGTAATTATTAATTTACCGACTAATAACATATCACGAGATTACACTGCAGCGTAGTTGCTTGTATTCTATAAGAAATCCTCATATAATAAAGGCCAATAATAAAATATAAACAGAAAGTCGCAAAGAAAGTCAAAGTTTTATACAACAAAGCAGCAAAGCCTTTGTTAGATACTAGAACAAAGTCTCGGAACTCGAATTTAACTACTTTAATCCGCTTGCAAAAGATGAACACGCTTAGTTAATTGGAAGCGTCTAATCAGTATTGACTGAACCGTTATTTCCGCTTCGTATATTTCAAATACTTGGCAACTTTAATTCTTATCGGAATAATTATTTTCTTAAATAGTTTTCCTATAGCTTATGAGAATCATTACCAGAAACAGACATATTCTTTTGTTGTAAAGTGAAATAGAAATATCATTAATTTCCGTACATGGTATATCTCGCTTTAACTTGAAGAATTAATTTCTATAAATTTTCTCAAGGAAGTTGTTTATAACTATTTTATTTAAATGTTCTTTATATGCAAATAAAAAAAGGCATAAATACGTAAAAAATATATATACAATGAAGACTGCAGAAAGCCGTCTTATCACTTAAAGCGATTTCTTCCAGACAACTAGTATATGGACATGATTGAATGGTACTTACATGCGGGTGTGCCGGATTAAAATATATACACGAAGAGCCATATATACATATATAAATATATATATAAAATATACATAAAATATACATGTATATATATATATATAAATATATATTAAAAGGGGAAAAAATTAGCATTTAAATATATTATTGAAAGTGAAAGATAGTAATATTTTACCTTTATCCAAAATATAATAGTAAAAGAAATAAAAAGTTAAAAAACAAAAAAGCTGTATAAAAAAACTGGTTTTGAAAACAGAAAACATTTCTCTACTTTTTTTCTTTCTATAAAGAAAATTTCTGTGCGGCTAATAAGCACAAGTGATTTTCTAAACGTTACCTGTTTAGTGAGGAGGGTGGCTCTTAATTAATTGGTAGCTCTCGTAGGGGTATTAACTAAAATGCCAACCGTGCTTCATATATCACCGTGTACAAGGTATTAGGCAACGTAGGGCAGAAAATGGGGTACATGGTAATGTAATCGTACTGATTGATAACGAAATTTAAGGGATAATAATATATAATATACATATGTAATAATATAAAACGACTTAATTGTTTATAAAGATTTTGACTTGAACAAATCTAGAAATTGTTAAATTATAATAAACCTTTATAATGTTAAAATTCGATCAATATGCACTACGTGATATTAAAGTACATGTTTATCTTAGTTGTAATACTATTATTAATTTCTTATTCTAGGAAGCGACGGTACGAACGGGACGTTCATCTGATGGTGAATAATACACCCACCCATATCAACGTGATACTAATTAGGATCTTAGACACAGCACCATGTTGCGCTCGTCGCCTTGAGACATAAGATGTGAGGTCGCGCTACCACAGTAATTTCACTAGCTACAGCGCCTTTCATACCGGAACACAGTAAAGTTTGCCAATAGAAAAAGGTGCTGCGGTGATACCTACCGAGACGGTCTCCGACAATAGAGGCCTTCCAGCCACCGGTGAATGTGATCGAATCTCACAGAAATCACCTTGTATAATATATAAAGATATCTTCTCTTAGATGGAGAGTAACACTAGAATATCATAGACAGCGAATAGCAGCTGTTTATTAAAAGCTATTTTATCATAGTCTTCGGGTCATCTCGTACTTACTTCTTATGCATCGATTATTAGTAATGTAAGATGGCTTTATTTTCACTCTGTCAGCACCCGATCTTAGGTCTAAGTATTAGAAGGTTCAAGTTTCATTTTCTCGTCTAATCCCCAGCTCCGCTTCGAAAATCACTTCTTCGCTGGTTATACCGACCTTGACCTCTATCATTGTCTTGATAATAATAAAGTCTGAATATATCGTCGTCCTCCGGTGGAAAGAGATTTTGGCGAACCCAGCTGAAGCGTATTTTCTTCTCTATAAGTTATAATAAATAGTGCCACGCGGTATATAGCTCCTTTCTATTCGACATTAAGGTATCCGAACCAGCTCGAAGATCCTGTCCCACATTTAGCCAAGAGGACATTGAAAGTCCATTTTTGACGGTTCTACTTTTTTTTGGTATCGAAAATAAAACCTCAGCACTTTTCATTCATTCAGCGGAATCTGCGTCTTACTGCCTTTTCTTTCGTTACTTTAAATGGAAGCATTTACCAAAATATAAAATGTAACGATGTCGATGATTAGTTTAAATTAAACTTTTAAAATGTTCTACAGTATAAATTAACTTTTTAGAAAGTTTTTGGTTGATTATAGGTTACGTACACCAATTTTAACACAAAGTACCAGTTTCAGACTCGCGCAATGTTGCCAATCAAGGAATCACTTTAATAGTGTGGAATTAGTGGCAACAAATTAATCGTGAAAGTTGCATCCCAAAAGTTCAAGCAAAATCAGAGTCCTATGATTTTATAAGCAAACATAAAATGATTTTATTTTAATTATATATTTGTTTACAATAGTTTACTTTTCCTTTTCGATAAACGTCTAAAACAATTATTACCCACTATAGTCGTATTGTCCTAAAAAAAGTGTTTCCGTTATTTTTACCAGTTTATTAATCTTTGTGACTGGAGATTGCAATTTTAAATATATGTGTAGTTCGTTCGGTTTTGACAATACGAGGTTATCATGTTTTATAGTAACCCATGTTAACTGCCTTTTTTTTTCAATCCGCCGAAGCGACATTATGAGCAGGATAACTTAACTTTATAGTAAGCGTTAACTTTGTACTCGTCGGCTTGAGACCGAGATATCAAGCTTCTTTGCCCCGGTAGATTCACTATTCGCAACAACACGATTTACGGTTATATTTGAAGACTAATTAGTTACTGGGGGCAGAAATAAGCGATACAGAGGTATCTGCCTAGAAACTCATCAGCACTAGAGCTTCTTTATTCATTATCTATAACATACACAGCAATTTTATCTCAATTACGCTGATATAGTATAATTTAACAAACGTACTAAATTTGATTTGCAAAACATTATTTTAAAGTTTAACCGTATTTACGACCAGTCTAGTTACAAACAAAAATTTCCAAAACGTAGACTTTCAACTCACGTACCTGAATTCGCCGTGAACACGTTCCGAAAGAGTAATAAGGACTTCTATATAATAAAATATTTAACTTCAAAACGATTTCCTTTGTTAAAAATTTCACGTTAGTGGAGGGTATATACTTAAATTTACTAAAAGTAATAGAAGTAATTGTAACTTAGTTATACTAGAGTTATATGGAATTTGTTCACAAACAATATTTAATTTTAATATCAAGTCCGTGTAGTATCAAGTGTTGTATAAAATATATACTCGGATTAAGTACTTTCTAGCCCATTTTTTTTTACTAAAGCAACAATTTAACAAACTTAAAAAAAAATACATTTTTATTATAACATGTATGCATACTGTATATAACAATATTTTGAGGATACTACATCTGAAATTATTAACCTAAAAAGTAACCTAATGGCTCAGTGTCAAAGAATTACCTCACATCAAGAATTTCACGCTTCTCACTATGTATCTTCATCCGATAAACGTCCACTGCTACTCATAGACCTCACCCAAAGATCTCCAAACCGATCGATTCTGCACTGTCCGCATCCAGCGATTTTCTTCGTCTTTACCAGATCGTCCGTCCATTTCATGGGTCACCCCTCAACACTGCGTTTACCGGCTCGCGGCCGCCTCTCTAAATACAATATTAAGAAAACTATATTGTAATATAAAAAAAAAATTATTACCAATTTAATATACAGTTTCCTTCAATATTTTTAAAAGTAAACAACCTTTTAAAATTTATAATTCACACGAATTGAACTTCGTGGAACTGTGGGAGGAAATATAACGTCCTGTCCTCCAATTGTGAAAATCTCTGAAAAAATGCTTTGTTCAAACAATAAAAATAATTTAAATAGTCACAAAGAATATCAAAAAAGAAACAAATATCATTCAACTTGAAATCATCTATTATTCTATTGTTATCGATAACTTGTTACGCGATATTTCTCTTAAAATAAAATATGAACTTTAGTAATATAATACGAAACGTTATATAAATGTAATCAATGTCAAAATAATATCAGTTTGAGATACGTTTATATTTGCACACAAAGAACTTGGCGGAAGATTGCAATTCTTTCATCTATTATTATAGTAATACTGTCATATCGGGATACCATCTTCCCTTGAAGCAAAATTGAACCAATAATAATAACGCTAACAGCCTCGAATCAAGATGCTTTAAAGATTGCGCTTTTGATACTGCTCTAGTATAAATTTAAGTTATAAGAAAACCTACTTTTGTAATATGTATTTATAAATTAATAATGTTATGTGATCATCATCATCATTAAAGATTCTCACATCGATGAAGAGGGATTCATATGGGGAGCTTAGGCTATTTCCCACACACTGGCCTAATGCGGGATGGTGGGACCTAGAGGCTGGTTGTTGTTTAGCAGGGTGTACCACAAGCAAGTGAGATTGTCTTACATCCCCTGAGTTCTTGGTTGGGAACCCTTACACCCAATTTATTTTATATACTCATTTCAATTTATCATCGATGCGAAATCATCACAGTTTTAAAACGATACCACTGATGGGCAAGTCCCTTAGGACGACATAGGTTCTCTGAATATAGACATTTCAGTTTTGAAAACACATCAAGATGTGTCTTAAAAACTGGAATATCATATTACTTGTAACATTTGTCACGTAAATAACAGAGAATTTTGTCAGTTATATGTTCCCGGTAATCTCCGAAAAGGTTTAACTGAATTTATCGACAGTTTAATAGATGTAGATATAGGGCTTAATACATACTAAACCTAATTAACTAAATGATTTTGTTTTTGGGCAAAAAACATAAAAAATAAATGTTGAGCTATATGTGGACATATTTTTTGTGTCAGTTTATGCACATAATAATTTCGCTGGCGATAGGTTGAACGGTATTGAGGTATATATACTGCAGTACCATCTGACCGTAAGCTATAACATAGAGGATAGAAAAAAATCTCTAACAATACCTTTATATACGTGCCTATTCTAATAACATTCAAAAACGAATGCTCTCAAAGTAAATATATCGTAAATTTTTATATGTATGTATAGGTTGAAATCTATAGGTAATAAAATATTAACTTCACGTTCAAACGGAAGCATACAAGTATACAGCAACATGTCCAATTGAATGTAATGTCTTTGCAATAAATGCGATCACGCGTTGGATGTTCGAAAATAGGAAATGATTTAGTCCCATTGACGGAAATGAATCCATTTTAATGATGTCCGTATATCTAGTCTCTACGATTTTCACATCGGCTGCACCAATAATATGTTTCCCGTTTTATATAAACTATAAGATACTTCGTTTAGATTCTATAATGTCTTGAAAAATGTCTAAACTTATTTTTTTGCAGTATTACAGAAATCGTTCTTATTTTTTCTCTATACCATGGGCCAATGTGACATTAATTTCACACGGTATTGGGTGACATGCGACTGTAGATGATTATGCGTGCTCGCCCAAATGGCTATGGTTCTTATATATTTACGACAAAAACTTAAATAAAAACTAATTTAATACACTTTATTTTGCCGATAACATATTTTCTTGCAATAAAGGGTTAACTATGTTATTGTACTATATATTAATAAGTCCATATTATCTTTATACAACAATTTACACGAAATAAATAAACAAAATGCGTTCTCTGCTTATCGCATTCATTTACTTCTAGCCACTCATGGTATTTTCTAAAGGAGACAACCTTACAATACCTCATCAGAACTTTTGTTCTCTATCGAATTTGTAGTTTCGGAACTATCACTTTAAAAAAATGTCAAACGAAACTCTCTCTCTAAAGTTCTAATTCTGTTCCATAAGCGATGAGATGACTTCATATCTGAAAGTTATCTCATATCTACGTAAATGGTTTAACCCCTTGTAGATGATGACGATGCAGAAACTAAGGCAGAAGATACGATGAAAAATATTCGCCTTATGTTATGAGCATTACTATGGTAGGTCTCTGTTGCCGGAGAACATTTAAGTAGGTACCACCGCAGCTTTTATTTTTTGCCGCCAAACAGTAGTATGTAAACATTAATGTGTTCCGGTTCGAAGAGCGATGTAGCAAGTGAAATTACTGAGGTAACGAGACTCTACATGAAATACTCATACATATGTCTCAAAAAAAAATATGAAACTACAATAGAAATCATTGAAATATTGAACCAAAGTTGGTTAATATTGGTTAATACTAAATATAAATCATCTAGAGATAAAAAGATTTACCTTTTTGTACAATATTCCTGCCATTTGTAACTTCTTTGCAAAGATAACTTAAATTTGTAAAGATGCTGTAAGGTTCCTTCGGGAGTTCTTCTGTTCGTGAAGTTCTTTATAACAAAAAAAAGAATTTATCTGCTCACGAAATAATCATATATATATATACCTAGAATTGATCAAAAAGTGAATTCCAGACAAGCAAATACCATTTATACAGGATGTATTTTATTTCCAGGAAAACCATAATTGATTTTTATTTTTTCATTAAATATTTATTCGTCAGAAAATTTTTTGCACATACAATCACCATTATGAGCAGCCATAAAGTCTGATACTAAATAGGTTTTATACCTTTTAGCAAAGCAATAAGATCTACGTACTTCTTATGGAACGACACGAGGGGATCAAGATGTACAAAAAATAAAAATGGTGGTAGAACTAGTTAAGACGATATACATTACAACACATCATGCTCATTGTCTTGGGGCATGAGACGTTAAATTCTATCACCCGTAGTAATTTCACTAGCTACAATGCTCCTCAAACCAGAACACAATAATGGTTGTATATTACGATTTGGCGGCGGAAATAGGAGCTAAGGTACTTAAACCAACAGCAATAGTTTATATGGTAGATAATGGTATTAAAATTAACTCACGTAGCATATTGCGTTCGTCATCTTTTAGCTGCCTTTGTTGGTTCGGAATCGACCCAGGGAGGCGAAGGTCTCTGGATCGTTTCCAAAGTGACATGTTTAGTAGTTGAATTTTCTCTACAGCCACCATCATATTATCAATCTACCGCAATAACAGCATTGATATGAACCGGCCGTTAAAATATGAGGGCAGAGTATTGTGGACGTCATACCATCCACGGTGCCATTGCCACTTAACACCATGCGAAGTTGTGGTCAAAATTTAGTCCCAAACATATATAGGGTGGCGTAAAAGTAATCCGCCTATCAGAAAATACTATAAATTTTGCGATTGGCCCCTAATGTCAGTTCTGTTTTGACATTTGTGTAGTAAACACATGCGAAATACACGTTAATAAATAAAAAAAAAATTAAAAGACCAAATAAAAATAATCCACAAGAAGAATCAAAGTTTTTCATTTTTTTTTTAAATACAGCCAAAAAACATCCGAAGGTTATTTTTGCGCCACCTTGTATATAAATACTGCTCTCTAATAAAGCAATGAAGCAAATGATGTTGTAGAATGATATTTACAATCAGATGTTTTACTCGTCACATAAATGTATTTTTTAAAAAAAGGCTTAAATTGTATTTTCTTCGTTATTAATGTTAGTGTTCTGCGGATTAAAATTTGTCTTAATTTCCGTAAAACGTACGAAGCGTCGCCTCTAGTATGCGACATTAATTAAAACTGCACGTCATTACAACAAGCCATCTCTATCAGATCGTGCGAGCTTTCTAAGCTATAATAAATCTTAACTCTACCTCTCTTACATCTTAATACAAATTGACATTATAAAAACCTTTCCACAAATTAAAAAAGAAAATTATAATGCTCGTGTTTTTGTCTTCGTTTGAAGTTTTTAAAAAATATTTAATATAATAAACAACAAAAATAATGAGAAGTAAATATGCACCATAATATTGTAAGTAATGATAGATAATAGAATTGCATAAGTAAAAGCATAAATATAAGTTAGAGCGTATTCTGGTGGTAGATCTTTTAGCCAGAGACCGACTAGGTAGATACCACCGCAGCGCTTATTTTTTCCGCTAAACAGTATTGTGCAAACATTACTGTGTTCCGGTTTGAATGGCGTTGTAGCTAGTGAAATTACAAGGGTAACAAAACTTAATATCTTATGCCTCATGGCGACGAACGCAATGTGGTGCAAATTAATACCATCGTAACTAACGCCACGTTGTTATAAGCAAGCGTATCGCTTACTATCACGTGAACGTCCCATTTGTCTCCTCGCTTCGTTAAATTACAAAAAATGCATAATATAAATAATAATAATATTTATTTATTTAGGTATAAACCCATGAAAAAAAAGAAGAGAACTAATATTAACTAAGACTAAAATATATAACTAAGTCTGGAGCCAACAAAACAAACAAACTCAGAACAAATGTAAATAGTTCAAATTAGTATGTGTAGTAGTAGAATATGCACATGGTGTAAATAATAGGCTATTACTAAGTTGCACCTTACCACCAAAGACCATATCATCATTTGACATCAAGTCGGATCTTGGTTAAACGCTAATCTAGTAGAAATTAAAAAAACCTTATGTCGATTGTCCCGTGTGTCAGGTACCTGTCGAAGGGGTGAAATCTTATATACAAAAACATCAACGTTTATATGTAATTTTTTTTTAATTTACATGGGCCAGAGAAGTCATATTTATTATATTTATATAAATGAGAAAATTATATAACTTTACTAGACTATGATTTAACGATACAATTAACCACAATTTAAATCAAAGCTAGTCATGAATTAGTTCTCTTTCGGTATTAACGCAGAATTTCCTTGTTCGATTTCCACTTGATTATTCACTGTGCGTCGCTAAACAGAGCCTTCATTAGAGGCATTGATTATCGAAATTTCCGTTTTCTAGTGAAATACACATATACCATTTAAAAAAGAATTAAACTAAAATTAGGGTTTTTTATACTACGAAGCGATTCTGATGGGAAGCGATACGCCTGACCATAGTAACGTGGCGATAATTAAGATGTCATACACACATTACGCTCGTCGCCTTGAGACGTAATTTTACTAGTCATAGCGTTCTTCAAAATAGGCGTTGTGGTAGTACTTACCTCGACGGTCTCCGGCAACTGACACTTGCCACCAGTAAATATGATATAGTAAAGGAAAGCGACGATACCTTTTTAACAGAAAAATTTCACCGAGATAATCCTCACAATGCTTCTGTTTACTTTTATCAATATTTCTATCCTTTTACATCCATGTATGCATTTTGTAACTATTTAGATTGATTTTGAGTATCTCAGAAGATTTTTGATTACACTTAAGGAATTTCAGTAAATCTCCTCGAAACCATCATTATTGTTTTAATCTCGTTCGAACTGTTTTTAATAACCATATTGATTTGTTTATAAAAATATGGACTAGCGACGTTATAATAAATTGTACTTTATTCCTCTTACAGCAAAACTTAAGACGGAATTGCTTCTTCGCAAATTTTGAGAAAATATGTGAAAAGGAACTGCGAAAGCCTGTGAATAATGTTTTTGCACCCATGAAGGAACAGTGAAAAATTCAACACCGTTATCAAGCAATTGCTGGCAATTGTTAGTTGACAGTTTAAGTAATGAAATATTGTGATATGACCCCCAAAAGTTTTTTTTTTTTTGTTACGTTAAATCTATGGTACAAATAATACAACATTTATATCGTTGACATCACATCAGTCTTACGGAAAACAATTCAATTATGTGGGATAGCCTTCACAAAGAGAAAACATGATAAATGTTTCAACTCTACCGGAAAGAACGTCCGCTCGATATTTGCGCTATAAATAGAATTTTCGAAATGTAAATTTTTTAACTACATTATTTTTTGTTATGTAGCCATTAATATAAATTTCAATAAAGCAAGAAATATACATAATACTGTTATTAAATAAAAGCGCTGATAGATCAGTTTATTTATACTTCTTCGATATCGTGTAAAATGAAGTATATTATTTGAATCATTTATTAATAATATACTGAAAATAACTAAACACATTGATTGTCCTTTAAAAATATACATCGAGTCCAATATTCAATGCACGTCTAGTCTAACGGGACTGGAAAATAAAAGCAAAAGAAATAAATTGCAAACGCTATGTGAGCAAAGTGCCTTTGTTTCATCACAGTTTTCGATTAGCTCCTTTTGGTAGGTACTCGTTGAGTTTTAGCACAGAATTTGTATATTGTAATTCAATTAGATCTAGGCACATTAATAAAATATTAAAATGAATGACTATATCATCATCATCATTATCAGCCGACAGAGATCCACTGCTGGACATACGCGTCCCCCAAAAATCTCCACATCGATCGATCCTGCGATCCCACACCCAGCTGCTTCCAACAACCTTCACCAGATGGTCGGACCACCTGGTGGGACGTCTGTCAAAGCTGGCGGGAAATTTTCGCCCCCCGGGGATTGTTCGCACCCCTAGGTACCAGTGCCACGCCGTCTTTATGATCGGCATGGCTACTGGTCCCGCCGGGCACTTGGGGCCGTCCTTTGTTGGAATTCATTGAGGCGAAATGGACCATAAACCCACCGCGCTGGCTCAGTGTGGGTTTGTGGGTGGTCAGAGCCTCGTGTATTATACAGCAGGGTGCACCGCTTGCAGGTGAGGTTGACTTGACCTCCATAAGATGTTGGGTGTAAGACCCCTAAATGAATAACTATAAAAAATTCAATTATTAATAAGAAAAATGTAATAAGAACAACATACTGTAAAAGTATCTTTGAAAATCTAATAAAGGTGATCTCGTGAATGTCAACTTTATCCTTTAAATATACATTAAACAAACGTCAATATAATTAGCTAAAAGAGTATTTAATATAATTAAACAACTTAAATCACAGCAATACGTTCAGCTTATTGGCATTGCACAACGTTTAACTTTAAATACTTCCTCTGCAGCTTCACTCGCAAGTTATTTTAAGATTTTATTTCCTCTATAAAACATTATTAACATTTTTTTTCTCGAATTCCTTTCAAACTCTGGCAACACTTTTCTCTTCTTTGTACACCATCTTTCAAAGCATATTTGCACATATTGCTATATTTCAACATCATTTATCTCAATTTAATATAGTTTTCCAAAAAAAGTCATGAATTTGACATCTGTCTGTCCTTAGATGACTTTCGAAAATTCTAAATAAAATATACAAATAATTTAAATATTATTAAAAATAACGAAAGTACTACATTTCGACACAACCCACCGGTCATTTTCATGCACTCAAAAAACCTGTAAATTTATTATCCATATACATGATCGAGCTCCTAACCTATATTAGTTCAATTACAATATATATACGCGAAAAACATTGTACATAGATCTATATTTTAAATACGAACAGAATATGCTAACATTACTGTATTCCGGTTTGAAGAACGCTATTGGTAGTGTAATTTCTGAACAAACGAGACACGTCTGCAAGCGACTATCATAATATGTTACTGTGTAGGTCATATTTTGACATATTTTAGTATAAAATACTTTAATGACGCCGTCAACAATAAATATATTATTGCTCGAAGCCGAAAAAATATTGCCTGGTTTTTGAACATACAATAGGCAATTTTCAAAATAGAGAGCTCTTAAAAAACCTATTCCTGAAGTCGCTTTCGGGGATTTAAAAATACTTAAGAGGTACATAAAACTCATGATATGTATCCGATATGTATAATATATTTTTATATATATGTATTGAAAAAAGGTTTTCTCTATTCGCCAATCATGTGAAAACTTGTAAACGTATCAACGTTAGAATATGACCATTCGATGAGGAATGATTTGTAGACTGTTATGGGGTATTTGTTTTTTTAACTTCATAGATCCTTCGTAGTTTTATTTTCTTTTCGCATTTTCATTTGGCACTATTTATGCGGTTGCTATAGAAAGTCATTTATGGTTGCGGTTGCTCTCGAGGAATATTTCAGACAACTTTCAAGTCTCATTTTATATTACAGCCAGCAAAATGGCCCAGGAACAGCTAGTATAACGTAAACCTATATAATGCTGACAGCATTCTGTGCCAGTCAAGCTGTTTGGGAAGTGAAACAGATGTTGTAGATAGGTGCAAGCGTTATTCTTGGTACATACTTCAAATAAACAGTTCATATACAATAATAGATTAATTATCTAATCTAAAAGTACAAATAATTTTGCAAATAAAAGATAAGCACTGATTTTGACGTATATTTTATTTCAAGTTTAGCGTCCCCTAGAGCTTTATCTTGAAACTTTAGCTATTCTCTATCCCATCTATTATTATGTATATAACAAGAAGTCCTCAACTAAATAAGGCAAGTGATAGGAAATAGATGGCGCTTAAACAAATAATGGTTTTATTGAAACATGATTATTCACGAAAATATGGAGATATTAATAATAAAAGGGTTGCTAGCAAAGTAAATATTCGACTCTTTAAACAAAATATTGTTTTAAAACAAATATCTTTACACAGGACTATTATACAGTGGAAATAGAAAGACCTTTTTTGTTTTACGTGGGGGAAATGCCTATATATACTTGCCCTCGCGGGGGCAAAGACAGGTCGTATCGAACTTGCACCGACTAAAACTCCTACGATATTCCACTATCGTCGCTTTATGACGGGACCACGAAAACGCTTTCGCACAGCTCCACGATCTATGCAGCGCGCAGCTCCATCTCGGTAGGAGAGACCACCCCTCCACCTTCCACCTCTGTAAGGGTGCGGCGGGACATAAAGCGTGCCTTACTTTTGGCCTCTTATTGTCCGCTGGGGAACGGGTCTCTCCGAATTCCTCCTCACCGAGAGAAAATCTCCCGACTACTTCAGGCGGATCTTGTTTTGGGCTCTGCCGCCAACCGTTATATGGCCGTGGAAGAAAGAGAGAGCGGCGAAAAGCAATACCGACACTTCTCTACCTCCGCGACTTCAACGCGGCTGCGAAGGGCAGTACAAGCCTGCCCTCGCAGCCCATTGGCACATATCCGAGGTGAGCACAGAGCTCATCTGGAGCAGCCAACTCGAGACGGCCGAATAGGTTGCTCTTACCTATACCGTGGGGAAAAAGGCACAGTTACTAAGCCCCACAGCCACGACAAGGCGAGAACCTGTTCAGGGGAATTAGACGTACCTATACGGTCTTCTGTAACAAAGACACAGATTTTACTACAAGTAAAGTATATGAAAATAATTAAGCTGAAAATGATTTATGAGACTTAAATTTATATTACTTACATCAGAATATATTCCTGTTTATCGTGTCGATCACATATCAACGTCTCCATAAAAGTACCACTCGGCATCGATTGTAAGAAATGACATAGTTATGTAATACTTAAATTTCGTTAAAATATGCAATACCGTGCGAAATATGGCGTACAAAAACTTCACTTTTTATTAATAGTTTATATATATACTAGTAGTACGTCTCTATTGCTGGGCTCTATCTACGTAGGTACCATCGCAACTAGATATTACTACCACTAAACAATAGTGTTCATGTATTACTATGTTCCGGTTTGAAAGGTGTCGTAGGCAGTGAAATTGGTTAACGAGACAACATATTCTGTCTCAAAGTGGCTAGCACAATGCGGTGCCGTGTATACCATACTAACTAGCACTGCGTTGTTATAGGCAGACGTATGACTTACCATCAGGTAAACGTCCTGTTTATCTCGTCGCTTCGATGAAAAAAAAGTTTTAATACACATCATTTAGCAAGAGGTCCTTTTGTTCAGATTTTGACAGATAATACAATCCATTGTTAACCTTATTATTACTATTGTTGTTACATATTCACGGTATTCCACGTTCATTTATGTATTAAATATTTTCTTGAATATAACAATGCCATTATTTTCTTACACAGAATACTTTCCACTTCTAGTTTCTTATTCATGTCGCCGACATTTGTTTATTATTTTGATATTTCTTTAAAAAGGTAGCCTTGTGATCTCTCTCACTTTTCGTGACCTATTACTAAATTATTTTCCTGCGTGATGAAATTAATTATGAAAAAAAAAGTTCTATTTATGCTTGCTCCATGTGACCATGGTGAGCTCCTGCAACTCCTAAACTACTGATTGCAGCTGAACAATTGACACTACCTGTATTTATTTATTGTATGAGTATATTGCAGTCGATAAAAGAATGACAGATACATAATGACATTGAAAATATATCTAAATTGTGAATAAAACTGGGCGATGAACGTTTACGGAACTATAAACAAGGACACAATAATAAGGAAATTTTAATGACATCGTTTACAAATGTATGTAAGTTGTAAATAAACATAGGAGATAATCTAGTAAAGTTATTTGGAGCATTAGAGAGCTTAAAAAATTAAACTATTACAGAAGCACATATACTTCACTTACACATACTCCTCTGCAAACCTTACACTGCCTTTATATTCTATCGAACTTAGGCCGTTGCATAGGGTACGGACTCAGTATTTTAACATACCTACGCACTTGCATGCTTTGGATAGGAGCCGGATGTATACCTAGCTATTAAAGAACTATAAATAAAAAAATATTGTAAGAAAGTAATAAAGACTTTTTTACATAAGAGTTACGACAGCCATACATTGAAATGGTTTATAAAGGAGCAGACCCCGCAAGGTACAACATAGCTTCACACCTTAAGAAAATTTTCAGAAGCGGACTCTACGTGTCGCAACAGCATCAACGAGGAATTCGACGGAACGTGGAAACAACTCCAACGGAAGACCTCACCACATGACGTCGCATAGAAACAAGCTTCTTTTTGAATCCAACGTTGCTCAAATGGTTTAAAACTGTTTTAATGGTTTGAAAAGTGTAAAATGAACCAAATTTTCTCTTAGTTGACTTCCATTTTTAACATCATGTAACTCACAACTGAATGGACCAAACAAATAACAGTTAATTTTTTTTTTAGCGTGAAATGTCATTTTAAAAACAAAGATAAATTTGAAATTCAATACTTTACGAGATATCGATTACTACAGCCATCTACCCAAAAAAAAATGGATTTCTTTTTCCTTAACCTATTATATTTAAACTATCTGCATAATCTTAATATTATCCGAGCGATGCGCCATCTAGCAAGCAGCTGTTACGCTCACTACCTAACACACACGTCGCTTGTGATTATTATCCGAGCGATGCGCCATCTGGCAGTTAGCTGTTACGCTCGCTGCCCAACACAAGTCGCTTGTGATTATTATTCTAGCTATACACTATCTGGTAGGCAGCTGTCACTATCGCTGCCCGACAATCGTCACTTATGATTATTATCCTAGCGATGCGCCATCTAGCAGTCAGCTGTTACGCTCGCTGCCCGACAATCGTCACTTATGATTATTATTCGAGCTACAAACTATCTGGTAGTCAGCTGTTACGCTCGCTGCCCGACAATCGTCACTTATGATTATTATCCTAGCGAGGCGCCATCTGGCAGTCAGCTGTTATGCTCGCTGCCAGACACAAGTCGCTTGTGATTATTATACGAGCGACGCGCCATCTAGCAGTCAGCAGTTACGCTTGCTACACACGTCGCATAAAAGATATTACTAGTTAAACTCAAACATTGTGTTAAAAATTCTTTTGAGGATCCACGGAATAGTTAGTGGGTTGCAAAAGACCTACATAATAACAATGTTATGGAGTTTGTGGATGTGTCCTTTTTTTTTAGTTTCGGGGGAAATCTCCGAAAGATACCCTGCTTCTGGGGAGAAACCAGAGTTATGTTCTTACTCACTAAAACCCCCTCCGTGGTCTGCATCAGTGCTTTGGGAGAGGCTCCAAGATCTCTTATAGAACGCACCGGTGCCCCTCTACACTTTTTGTCCACACGTCTCTAAGGAGAGGCCGAACCCTCCTAGGCACCATCGCTGAGCCATACGCTGTCCTACGCAGGTTCGCTTGTTGAGCGATAAGAACCCCCATTCTCAAGGTACGCGGAATTCACTTTTGAATGTGCTCTAAGTGACAACCAGAAATAGAATGACTCGTTTTGGCTTAGACTAAGTTTATATAGTACTAGTAAGTGGGATAGTGGGAACATTGAGTGAACAATATTAAGGGTTATTCTCACGTTATAATAAGAACGCATTTAAATATAAATTATAATTGGATATCAACAAAATGATTATAATAGAGAAAAGGTGTTTAAAATATTCAAAAAGTAGGATAAGCAAAGTGATCACAACTTATACTAAGTAATTTTCGACATAAGTGATCCCACTTACACAAGGTGTAAAATGATTAGGGTAGAGAGGCATGTGAACATGTAATACTAGCATCGGTCTAGGTTGGTTAAACTAGTAGTTAGTTTTTAATTAGTTTCATGTCATTCTTTTTGTCTTAACAAAATAGAATAATTAATAATTAAACTTTTTTTTGCATCTTGCGGCTACAACCTTTGTAATATAAGTATCTAAATTATAGATAAATATAGGAAATAACCTATTAATGAACTTGAAACAAAGACACAATAGTAAAAAAGTAATAACGACATAATTTACAAGAGTATCTAAATTGCAAATAAACATTGGAAATAAGCTGCTAATGAACTAGAGAAAAATACATAATTACGAGAAAGTACAAACGGCATAATTTACAAGGGTAACTAAATTGCAAATGAACATTGAAGCTAAGCTGCTATTGAACTAGAGACAAAGACACAATTATGAGAAAGTAGAAACGATATGTCGTAACGAGAGTATATAAATTGCAAATAAACGTGGAAGATAATATATTAATAAATTAGAGACAAAGACACAATTGTAAGAAAATACTAAAGACATTGTACACGAAAATATCTTACTTATAAATAAATATGAGATATAAGGTAGTAGTAATCTGAAGACAAAGACAATTATGATAATAATGACATCGTTTACAAAAATAACTAAAATTACAAATCAATACGGGTGGTGAAGATTAGGTACGGGCAGTGCAGGACCGTTCGGTACGAAGATCTTTAAGGAAGACCTCCGTCCAATAGTGAACTTCTTATCGGCCGAGCTGATAATAATGGGTAACACGGAAATAAAGAAGTATATACAAACACATGACTTTATGTAAGAAAAATGTAAAATATGTTTAAAATATTATATACAATATGTAGGGATATGTAACAGTAAGACAACTCAAAAAACGATTAAATCTGTCTTTTATAACCTGACATTTAAATAAAATTGCGTGCATACCAGTTTTCTTTCTTTTTCCTAAACCTTTCCATATTCTTGTTTCTGTCTTCCTTGCCTTAAGCGTCGATAGCAGATATGAGGAAAATTCTAACATTTGATGATCCCAATATTCTGAAACATAACAGTTCTTTTTCACCTTGCCGACCTTAGGTTCGACTTAGAGATTTCTTTTTTATACCCACTTTTAATATTGTTGAATAATGTGACATTTACTAACTAGCATTCACATGTCTACGGTGTGAAGCTTATTTATTATAATGACATTTATATGTGTTCTAATAATACATTCCAAAAAGAACTGCCAATTTAGTAGCTGCTTTATGTATCTTTTGATTTTTTGAAGCATTTACTTTTCAGACATTTTGCAAAACAGTGGCCTCTGCTCCACTTTATTCATCATATTGTTATTTACGTGATTACCGACTATCTCAATTTCGCTATTAATTTATGATTTAGCATCATTGCTTGAATCAACAATGCCTTCCTATATTATATGAACACGATATATAAAATTTTTTAGTTCAGCAATTTCACTGACTTTTAATACACATTACTAATTGTCAATTGTAGTTTTGCTAAGGATTTCACGATATCTTTTATACCTATATTTCTCTGCGACATATATACTTCATGAATACTAACCATATCGAGGTCTCTACACTTTTGTGCTGCTTACAAAATTATTGGTATATCATAATTCACGATCATGTATGACTTTAATCAGTATGGTTTCTTTTAAAAATTATTATTATTATTATAAAATTATTATAGAGACGTATAATATTTAATATGTACTTAGAAATATTAGGTACATTGAAATACAATTCGGTTTTGGCAAATAAGATGTAATTTTTTTTTTGCTATTATATTTTATTTCTTTATTTAAACTTATCAATCAATTAACATTTCGACCGATTTTTAGGATTATGGCTCATAAAATTTTTCTTTATCAACACAAAACAAAAAATAGAACACGTGATAAAAAAATAGAGAGAAAAAATAATTTTCAAGCTAGTTTTGCTAATATTATGTACTGCAGTACAGAGAACTTACAGGACATAAACATACAACAGACCTTATATCGCAAGGAATAATGATTTTAGGTCGGAATAAAAAGATAAACTTCTTGTGACGCAAAGGTAATTATTATCTTCTCAAAACAACTCGTACGGAAATCCAATAAACAACGTAAGAATGTAAATACATTTATATACTTGTAATTCATGTTTTTCTTATAAATTTGTGCAAATGTTATCATATCAAAAAACCATTTGTATTGGATTTATATTGATATTTAAATTATTTTACACGACGAGATCTGGAGGTGAGTGTTTTCATAACTGAAACTTATACGAGTATATTAATCGTAAAGCAGTAAAACTTATCAGATAATTGTTTCTTTACATTATTGTAATAGCGGACCTATCGAGACCATCTGACCAAAACAAAGTACGTCTAATGAACAATTATCGGATAAGCTTCCGTATTAATACTTATTTATAAATAAACATTAATACCAAATCGAGAAATATTTGTATTAAGTTGAACTTTTGCGTATATTAAAACAATTTTTTATAAACCACTTTTTCCATTAAGAATGTATCTTCAAATCCGGCATTTTAAACGAGTCAACGACCACACTTCGCTTAACTGCACTTCAATATAATCAAACGACACCAAAATGATTAGAGAGCAAATTTTTTTTTTCAATCAAAGCTTCGACGCTTCATTATCGAAGGAATCTTACTTATTGAGTAATGAGCATAAAATCATCATTGCATGCATCGTTTAAATAAATTTATTGATAAAAAATATAATTGAAGTTGTTTTAAAATCAAAATACTATCGCTTATTATCGCTATCGTATCCTTTAGTTAAAAAAAGGACGAAGCAAATATGACATCAGACAGTTCCTATTTGTAAGTTGAGCGTCAAGGATGTTTGTAGTGTTTATAGTTATGTTTCTCCGAAGACAACTCGAGGAGGTACCTTAATTCACGTGGCGTGTTATGAACCTATATTAATATTCCTACATGCGATGCCTCAAAGCATCTATTAACTTCAAAGTGAGCTTTAAATTCATCGCATTGCCAGAAATATAGAAGTACGTACATAAACATCAATATACCAACACACAACCATTAAAGTGAACCTATTAATTTTCAATTATTAAACCAAGAGGTGTAGAAATTTTCTATTGTAAATAATTAGAAAGAAAATAAATAAAGAAAACTTCAACAGATTTAAGGTACTTAAAATATTTTAACGTTCAAATACGTTTTATGAAGCTTACAAGTTTAAGTATAACTGCTTTAAGCGGCTTTCGTGTAACGCCGAACTTAACACAAATTATGTTTCAAAACATAAATTCGTGTTTTATGTTGGTTGATTTATATTTTAAGTTAAGGCCGGGTAATTTCAACGAAGATTCTTGTTATGTTAGATTTACAGCAGGTCCAGTCCTTACGCGATGGGTAAATGAAATTATATGATATTTTTTGAATAATGTACTTTATTCTCTTGACTGAAATTGTGACTGTTTGATGATGTTTCTTTAATAAAATTTAATGCTGCTACTCATCTGACCGTCATATGCAGGTTATTAGATATTGGGCTCACGACCTAAAATCTGCCGCCTAAATGACTTTCAAAGTTGTCGCTTTCTATAATTCACAACAAAAAGCTCAAGAATTTACTTGATTAGATTTTTTTAAGTAAACGTTTATAAAAAGCATTTTGCCATTTTGTAAGAGGATAACCTTAGACATCAAAGCATATTTTATATTTTGTAATAAGTATTACTACACATACTTATCAGTGAATAGACTAAACCGTTTCGCTTTAATCATACATTTTTTTAGTATATTATATATATGTTTACATGTAACATGATCCCGTTTATTGATACGTTTTTCTTATTCATAACTTTTTATATTCAATCTACTGTTTAGAATTTTATTAACACGCCGAATATTTAAATTGGTTCAATACAAATTTAAGAACAATGAATCAATTTTGTTTTTCATTCTCTCGAAAACATTCTTTGAATTTTCAGATAAATTCAAACACATCTATTGACTTTTCGCCAAGAGAGGGTAACAAAAGAAAATAGATCAAATTTTTTCATTAAAACATGAAACCATTGTTGTTGTAACGGATGTTTCGTGACTTATATCAATGTAAAATGAAACATTATTCTAATTTTCTATTAAAGATTTTAGCTCTCCGTATATGTAAACAATGAAATTAAAGTATTAATATATCGAGCTTTTTCAAAAGTGTTTTAAAATTTTATTATCATGTCCTATGCATAGTCAAGTTGTGAATATATTTTTTCTCTATCCAAATTCATGAAAAACAAAATTCAAATTGCAACTTGAGAATTATAAATAAGAATAATAAGTCAAATCAAAAAAGCTGCCAAATACTCACCTAACCTATACATTTAATATAGTTCAGAAAGTATCATGCTTCACAGGAAAACAGATACAAGCATCTAATTCATGACCTCATTGAACTTTATACAGTGCTGGTAAATTGTGTTTGCAAATTAAATTTACTTTATCAAGGTAAAGTCAATTCAATTAAGAATTAATGTATTGGTCTAGATTCAATAACAAATAGTATGTAATGAGTGCCAAAGTTGTAAACAATGTCCTTAATCAATAAAGTAATGAGGAGAGCTATCAGTCAGTACCGAGAGGCTTTAGGGTCTAATAGTATTTGTAATAATGCATCTCACTTTATTAATTAAGTAAGTAATTCAAGTCGTACGTAAGAAAAGTAATTTACTACGGAAGTGTCAGTGTTATAAGGTATTTACAAAAATACTGCATTAAAATTGGCAGAGCTTTAATATTAACAGCACTTAGTATTATTACGAACGATGACAATACTTTTACCCAAATCATCTCAGGATTAAAACAAAATAATAGAAAAAAGTATATCAAACAGCAAATCTAATTTTTATTTACAACACCATTATCATCTTTACATATAACTTTCTTTACTTCCTACCTTTGGTTTTCATAAATAATAATCTCACTATTTCTCCACAATCTTTTGTCTTACACAGATAATTTATCTGATTAAAATACAATGATCATATTAATAATTGCTTTAAAAAACCTTCTATGTTTTAAATACTTTTCATAAAACACCAATTTATGGTAAAATGGATGACAACCACGGCAATTTCCCAGTTGTTTTAAACGTGTGCCAATCGTATAAGAAACGACTAACGATTATCATAATAAACGATATAAGAACTATATTTACTATATTTATGTAACTGATAGGCATGTTTGCTTCGCCTGTATCACTACTACACACGAGACTCAATGATATCGTGCTGATCTGAAACAAACATTAGTATTATTTAGGCATTTTGACGAATGAGCTATTACATTATCATTTACTTGAATATTGCACTACTTCAAATTATATATTTTTTTTTTCAACTAACCGAGATGAGCCCTACGTTCATCTGATCGTAAGTAATACACCTGCTCGTAACAACGTGGTGCTAGTTAGGATGATATGCACTGCACCGCAATGCGCTCATCGTCTAAGATATAAAATGTTGAGTCTCGTTACTCCAGTAATTACACTAGCTACAGCGTCCTTCAAACCTAAACACAGTAATGTTTGCACAGTACAGTTTGGCGGAAGAAACAGACTCTGCCGTGATATCTACCTAGACGGTATCCGCAACAGAGACCTACCACCAGTAAACAGAATTACAGTTTAAGTAAAATAAATAACATACATTTTAATTCAATATCTGTTTAATTTATTACTCACAAACCCATCTTAGGTCCATTTCCTCAATCATCAGCCCGCATTCGTTTATTGCGGAAATTATATTTATGTTAGACGTTTCCCCTCAAAGATTATTGTAATATAACTTTATAACGATGATTCTCAAAGAGTTTGAAGATATTTTATTATAAACCATTATGGATGGGCGAATTATTCCTCACACTTAAAATTATAAAGAAATCGTTGAATGCCAGATATCGCGACTATACAACAGAACACCCGATAATGGGATCTTTTGACCCTCCAAAAACTTATTTTCTTGCATTACTATATTCACATTTAACCATTTATACCAAAAAACTGGCGACCAAGTCATTCGAAGTTATTTTTGGTTCACTTTTTCAAGAATTCTTCTTGGAATGTTCGTGTGATATCACAGTTTGTCGAATATACACTTATGTAACTAATGCTTTTATTCCCCAATATATAACACGGCAATATTACGTCACAAATTCCTACACAGCATCTCTATTTTGTGGTACAACAATCAATTTTACTTAACCTTTTTTAAAGTTATCCGGCCGCCTCTGTTGCCGAAGCCCGTCTAGGTACCACCGCAGCGCTTATTGTAACCGGCAAACAATACTCTGTTTCGGTTTGAAGGGCGTTGTAGCTAGTTAAATAAGTTTGTATGTCCAAAAGCGACAAGCGCAATGTATTGCAGTGTGTATCATCCTAACTAGCACCACATCATTATGGGCAAGCGTACCACTTATCATCAGGTGAACGTCTTGCTCGTTTCATCGCTTCGTCTTATATGAAAAAAATAAAAATAAATATAAAAATAAAAATAATAATAAAAAAATTTAAATCACGTCACAATTAAAAAAAACAATTAATCATTTATGAATGTTGTAATTGTTTTTGTTAATTCTTTTAGTTTTAATAAATTGATAAATAGTACAGGGGTATCCCTATAGTATAGGCATAATAAAGAGTAGAATATATTTTAAATACACAGTTTCTATCTCTTTCTTCGTTTTAAAACTTCTCTTTTGTAAAGAAATAAGCAGACCTAATTACAAACAAAGCTATTGTGCAATTTAATTGCGCCCTACATATTATATACAGCCGACTTCATTTAAAACAACAATTGTTACCTGAGCTAGCGACGTAGACTTATCATCGGATTTAGGGCATCTTATATCTGATTGATCGCGTATCACTCTCTTGTATTTGTGCAACAAAGACTGGAACCTGGGTATGAAGTGACAATCGCATCGCCACGGATTGTGACCCAACATTAAGTGCATTATGTTATTGTTAACTTGAATTGCCTTATCAAATGCATATACTGGAATCTACAGTAAAAAAAAACTTTATGTTACTAAAGCTCACTCTCTTTAAAGATATATATATTTATAATTTTACTAAAACTATATTATAGAATTTGTATGTACATATGTCTATGTAACTATCAGAATTAGAATGTCTCGTTTTGACAGTTAATTAATTTAAGATGTTGTTATAAGAACGCTTTATAACATAAATTACAATTGGTTATCAACAAAATGTTTATAATAGGGAAAAGTTTTTCAAAAAATTCACAAAGTGTTATAAGCTAAGTGGTCACAACTTGAACTTAGTAATTTACGACATAAATTATTGCACCTGAAAATCTGCAGAATGATTATGGTAGACAGGCGTGTTTTTTTTTTATTAATGTCGGGGAAATGCCTGCGCATACCCGTCCTCGCGAGGGCAAGGACAGGTTATGTCGGACTTGTACCGACTAAAACCCCAACGATGTTCCTCCTCGTCGCCTGATGGCGGGGTTACGGGAACATTTTTGCACCATCCACGTAGACAGGCGTGTGCAGATGTAACAGCTAAGTGGACACAGCTTGAATTCAGTAATTTACGACGTAAGGCAGGAGCATAGGCGTGCTCTAGAGGTTTTGGTAAGAGCGGTTCGCTGAGCCGCATAGCTCGCGACAACGCATCGTTAGCGCGGTGCTACCAAGCTCCAAAGTATGGCTCCAATCAGGTGGAATGGCACACGTCACCTTTAGATTAACTTAGGTGCTCACCGGACACGGGTGTTTCGGTTGTATCTAAATTGAATGACACGCAAACCGACGACACAATACCACCACTGTCGCGGGGACCAGGATTCCGCGCAGCAAACGCTCGCTGAACGCCCTGCGTGGGAGTCCGAGCGACAAACCGTGGTCAACTGGATCAAACACAATTTTTCGCTGCCAGTAACAGTAGGGTCTTCGATGAAGAGCAAAAGTGCATAGGCAGCCTTGGTCTCCTTCTATGAATCCGTAATGGTACAGAAGGAGGTCGCTGAACGGAATTGGAAGAGTTGAATCCACTCGGAGAAGAAGACATCGAAGCAATGGTAATGGACGCACCAGTCCGTCAGCCCTATAGACTCGGGATAGTAAGAATAGAAGTAAGGTAAGCGCTGCTTGGCGTAGAAGGCGACTAAAAGGGTCTAGGAGTTTCGTGGGCCTTAAGGGTGGGAGCCCTTATCGCTCAACAAGTGAACCTGTGTGGGACAGCGTATGACTCAGCGATGGTGCTAGTAGGGTTAAGTCCCTCCTCGGAGACGTGTTAACACAAAATGTAGAAGGGCAGCGATGCGTTCTATAAGAGATCCCGAAGCCTCACCAAATACATTGATGCAGAGCACCGAGAGGGTTTTAGTGAGTATGAATCTCGCATAACCCTGACTTCCTCCTTGAAGCAGGGTATTTTTCAAAGATTTACCCCCGGAACTAAATAAAAAAAGACAGGCATGTGTACATGTAACATTTATAAGAAAAGTAAACGAACGGTTCACGTGGTTAGTGATTACTGTCGCTCATTGACATCAGGCGAGTTACTTTTGCAACGGCAAGCCCAAATTTCGTTAACGAGAATAATCAGCTTTCATCTGTACATTGCTCACCTGTTTCAACATATTACCGCGTAAGCTCAAAACTCGAAACGTCCCGAACCACTCCGTACCCTCTAATTCTTTCACGGCCGATATACTGTTGTTATCTAGATATAGGTCGGCAAGTTTTTTATAATGCGGATTCTGTATTATCATTCTAATAGTGTTTATCTGAAACAAATGTAATAATGTTAATATAATCAAAAAGTTAAATATTGTAGTTAAACTTATTAACATTATAATTTAAACCGCGCGGAAAAAATAAAATCAATTGAAAAAGTTTAAAAAAGACGTATTAAGACACATAAGTTTCACCCAATAAGATTTTTTGGTAGGTGCTACTCCCCATCTTTATTAACAAATATAAACTAAATATTAAAATTAATAGTAAAATCAATATTTCTTATTCACCGACTGTAGGCTATTTTATCGCATACATTATTTTAATTTCAAAGACCTGTTTAGCGTTTCAATTACACCTCTCAGGAAGTTGGAAACCGTTAATAGTTTTAACTTAGCAAGAGGTCTAGTATACAGGGTGAAAGGTAATATGTGTAAAAGATCTGGAGGGGCAAAATTATAGCTCTTATCGTATCTATATACGTATGGGATACCCCATCCAAAAACAATGGTTCTGGAGTTATTAATTTTTTAAATATTTTTCAAAGAATTTCCGATTTTCTAGGAAAAAATTAGATGATTTTATTTCTTAGTTATTTCTACATAAATTTTAATGTAATAATTATTGTTTAATCATTGTTTTATTAAATTAAATCAATAATTATCACTTTGACTTAACTCGTTAGAAGATTTAAATTCGCGCATCATCGTCGCTGCTGACAAATTAAGAGAACAGCTCACAGGGCGAGTCACCCGATCTGACTTAAGAACACGGCTTCGTGCTTTTAATTAATTTAAATGAATTGTTACTTTAAACTTTTACTCGGAACTCAATATCTAAAATGACAACAATAAGCTCGCACGTGTTACAACAAAAACAAAAGGGTCAAATTAAGGGCCGGCGCGACGTCTACTTTTATGAGTGTCTACAGTTTGATATTTCATGGTGCTTGGTTTTATTACAAGTGTTTTTTTTTTCTAAATTTTAGAATCTTTATGTACTTACCTTCAATACCTTGTCAGATAGGTATTGAGGTTAGGTACTTATTCATGGTCTTTATACGTGTTTTTTTATAAATAAAATTTTATTTTAAGAGTAAATAAAAATGAAAGTATGATGCCTTATTTGTTACCGTCATGGAAGTCAAAGAACCTATTATAAAATTTATACTTTTAGTGATGATTATTAATTTAATTTAAAAAAAAAATATTAAACAATCTTTATTACATTAAAATTTATGTAGAAATAAGTAAGAAATAAAATCATCGAATTTTTTCCTAAAAAATCGAGAATTTTCGAAAAATATTTAAAAAATTGATAACTCCAGAAGCATTGTTTTTGGATGGGATATTCCATACATAGATAGATAGGATACGAGCTATACATTAGCCCCTCCAGATCTTATACACCTATTACCTTTCACCCTGTATAATTAATATCTTTCGCCGGCTATATTATGACTACTTTGATGGTAGAATATTTGCTAATGTTATTGAGGCAACTTTGAAGTACACACTTTTCAATTAAGAGAAAGTAACTTGTAAAACCGCAATTTACCATTTTATAAAATATTATTAGATTGAAATAATAAACCTAAAACATAAAAAGTTATTTATAACACAACTATTATACCTAAAATGTACCTATTTATAAAAAATAATCAATAGCAATATTGTTTTAAATAGCTTTATAACTAAATTTATTTGTATTAAAAAGAGTACCTTGTTGTTTTCCAGTCTTAAAGTAGTGGTCCCAGGTGGTAAAGTTGCGGGTGGTACCTCTAATTGCCTATTGGAGCAATCAACAGTAATCATTGGGATAACAGCACCCTCCCGATCAGATACTACATAAGTCATCACACAGGCACAAGGTGCAGGACAGGTTTTTCGTACCATCTTGCAATTAGTAAAAATTGTATCAGGTAATTATTTTATTTATTAACAATTATACACATACATACATATTCTTTAACAAATTAAACTCTTTGTTAGAAATGTCAGCTAAAACTACGAAATATTAAGAATGAGGACATTAATCTATATATAATCAAATCGGGTTTTATTTTTTTGCCAAACACTTGAAAACTAGTGAACGTATCGACATGGGAACATAAGCATTGGACGCGGAATGATGTATAGATGGTTATAGAATATTAATTTTTTGAATTTTATAGATTCTCCATCATTTTATTGCTAATTGACTTTTATAGGTATTTTCATTTCGTATTATTTATATGAACGTCGTATCATATTGCTATAAGAACGGTTCCTATAGAAATACATTTGCAGTCTAATTTTATATTACGACCAGCAAAGCGGGCGTGGAAAAGCTACTTGCAGTACACTTATAGTAGTATATTGCTCACATTGTTCATAATTTTCCGTCATTCTAGTTTATAACTGTCCGTTGTTGAATTTGGCCTACCCAAAAAAGGCTTGGCGTCAATGAAGGTGAGCGCAATTTCTTAGTAAAAGTCTCTAAGGAAACCTTTTCAAACTTTTTTATGTCCACAGCTTAACATAGGGCTCACCAATTTTAAAAGTAATTGGAGAACTGGTTTAGCATGTCAATTGCCGAACTTAGTATGCACGATCACAGAAAGATGCTGATCAAATCGTCGTCGTCGTAAATTCTATACCGACTCTCACACAAACGTATGTGATGATGTTTAATGGTTTTTTTTATTTAATTAGGCAACGAAACAAGCTGGATGTTCACCTGATAGTAAGTGATATATAATGATCTAATATAATACCTATCATAACAACGTAACGCTAGTTAGGATGATATACACCGCACCGCATTGCGTTCGTCGCCTGAGACATACGATGTTGAGTCTCGTTATCCCAGTAATTATACTAGATATAGCGCCCACAAGAACACAGTAATGTTTGCACGCTACTGTTTGACGGTAGAAATAGGCTCTGCGGTGATACCCACCTAGATAGTCTCCGGCAACATAAACCTACCTCACTAGATTCTGGAGATGTATATGGTGGCGAATCTACTCGGCCGTCGAAGACGGGCTCGGACCCGTTCTACGACCACCTTCGCCTATATCGGAAACTCTGGGCGGCATGAACCGCCTCTGATCGCGGATGTACTTCGTGTACGCGGTGTGTGTGTGTAGCTGTGGAGTCGCGTTATGATGCGAGGACGGCGTGATGTCGAAATTTGGAGCGTGTTGGTAGTGTCCGAAGTGTGTACGATGATGTGGGTGTTATCGGTGACTGTGGGTTCGTGTGTGGTGTGCGGGACCCCTGGGGACGACGGGATTAGCGCAATGCCGTGGTCTGCGCTTATTGGTCTTGGGATTTCACCATGAACCAACTCTTTTACTTTCTCTGCCTCTTCTCTAATCCGGTTATGGCCTTCATCGTCAGTTATGACGAGATTCGGGGTAGAATATCGCAGCCAGTAAATTTGCCGATTCTTTGTGGTTTAGATGTTTTCCACCATTTGCTTTCAGGGTCATATCTTCATCTCTTCTGGTAGTTCGGTTGATAATCCTGTATATTCCTTCCCATAATTATTCTTTGTCTTGTCTTCCACGAAACTCTTTCCAGCTCTCTATACCAGCTTATTTGGCATGGCTCTCATAATCTGCTTTCTTCTCCAGGTATTCTTTAACGACCTTGTCTCGCCAATGAGATGCAGCGTTTCGGATCCTTCTTCCAAAAATAACCATTTTGTTTTTCTTAAGGTCGAGCTCTTTGTTCCACCATGGAATTTTTATGGTCTCAGACCATGTCTTTGTACGCAAACTTGCCCCGCATGCCTGAGTTATCGCTTTGGTATAATTTTTCGCAAGTAGTTCCAACTGCTCCTTGTGATGCACCACGTTTATTGTCGCCACGCTTATGTTATGTTCGTCTTTGGTTTTGCTCAATTCCTCAGCATATAGCGTCCAGTCAACCTTTTTTGTATTATAAAGCTGAGTTGTTCTCTCCACTCTGAAACCCTTGCTACTAGCTAACACGTTACTAATTTGTTAGCCGACTGTATACAATAGGTAGTCGTGTCAATTTAATTTTGTGCTATTTACCTATATATTGTACATATATATTTGTAATAGAAGCTGCGTCTTAGAGCGTAGTAGTAAGCGTAGATTTAAGTTGCAAAATGTATTGTATGATATTTTTATGTTATATTTTTAACGTATAGTATCAATAGTATTATTAATGTATTTGTTTAATAAATCATGAACCAAGTTAACACGTTAAGGATCTTTCAATCTAGTGTTTATAACTATTATGTTTAGGTAAAATTAAACCTAATATTCGTTATTATTTATACTCCTCTTACATAATCATAATCTATTTCATTTGTGTGTTTGCAAACTTTGAATCTAATATTTGACAATAAAGTTAAGTATACTAATTTTCCGTTGAAGACAGTACAATAAACCTAAAAATAGAGCCATTTGCGTAATGTTCTGTAAACTGTGACATCACGAAACATGATGTCCGTAGATTAAACGGCAAGTAGATAGCCACGGTTATAGTTAACAAATAAAACGAAGGACGCACTAATGACAATCCAATTAGTGTCTTATCTCACAACAACTGGGTATTTGTACGAAACATAAGCTTTAATATATACGAAATGAAAGTTACATTATGTTAGTAAAAGTATCTACCTTTATTACGTAACCAGAGATATATACTTTCATATACCTTTTACTCCTATTGTTTATAACATATCCTCACCTCTTTTGAAATTGTAATTACTTTAAATATGTTACTTTGTTAATATTTTAACCATCTTATCTCTATTTTAATCATTTGGTTGACACCAAATTGTAATTTTTGTTTCAACGCATTCTTATCATAACGTGGCAGCAACCCTTAATATTGTTCGCACAATCTCTCCCCTATCCCGCTTTTTAATATTTTATAAACTTAATCTAAGCCAAAACGAAACAATTCTGATTGACATGACACGATAAATTTCATTATATTATTATTATAGTTCAATATTAAGATAAATTTATTATTAAATGTAAATTTCAATCGATCACATAACAACTTTTAAACTGCCTCTAGCACAACCAATTGACACTTGTACGACATTATGAGAAGATGTACTTCAAGAAAAGAGTTCAAATAATCTATCTCATATCCTGTAAAAAACCATTTTACTTTACTATTTAAAAAAACTGAAAAAATTTCGCGTGAACATCCGGATTTTATTTTACGGGGTGTTTACGATAACTACCGAATAAATTGATAAATGAAAAAGTTTTTTTTTAAATAACCGTTAAATAGTTACTTTAAAGAAATAACATTAAATAGTAACTTATTTAATATCAAGAGACTACGAACATTTTTGTTTATCAATTTTTTTAGTTTTTTACTGCTAACAATTCAATCTAGTTACTGTTCTGTTTGACATATACAAGACTATTTTAAAAAGTTAACTATAACATTTAAATTAAAACGAAATACTTATGTGCTCTTGATTTACCTGTTCCTAAGTTCCGTCCGTTGATCCCATTAGCGATAGTAAATATGAAAAATTCTTAATAATCTGAATAATTTTCTTATCATTATAAGACCATAAATATTTAATTTTCGAAGTGTACAAACAAGCCTTTAGGTTTCTTTGTCAAAAGAGGCTAACGTTTACAAAGACTTAACAAAAATTTACATTAGCAGATAGTAAGTTGTGATGATTTATTCAATAATATAGTTCAGTGAACGAACAATCGTCTTAATTTTAAGGTAGCCAACCCACATGCCACTCGTTAGCTGTGGGCAATAATAGGCTGAAACGACGAAGAAATTATTGTAATCAAAATATTTTTGATCAGTACTTGAAATTATACATTGTGCATAATAAAGTAAAATTGATACTATTATACATCTTTGTTAAGTTGTGACCAAAACGTTTTCTTTGTTTTAGCAAGCAATAAACATGTATTTCCCAAAAACGTCTCGACTAATATTAGTTTAGTCCAATGTGTGTAGTTCAATATGGTTTATTACTAATATGAAGTGTATTTACACCAGAGTGCAATAAAGATCGTGTTTAAGAAAAAAAATACTTTAAACTAAAAAGAAAAGAATAAAGTGAAGGTAATTACTTTATTTTAATTATTAATTAAAATAAAGTAATTTAGGTTAAAGTAAAGTAAAAAGAAAAGGTGATACAAATTTACAAATATGCTTTGTTTGTAAATGAATAGGAAGGCTTAATAAATCGTGAAAAGTAAATAGTAAACTATAAAACAACAAACGCATGCATACATAATATCATTGTAATAAAAATATGTAAAATATGTATAGTATATAACTCCATGCATACATACACAAGTAAACGTTGTAGTTCAGTTTTCTATTCCTATTTACTACCATCAATAGAATTATAACGCTACTAATTGATATTATAACAAAATATAGAATATACCTATGATATAAAAAAAAACCATTCAATATATTTATCATTATACTTTCTACAACAATGACCACGAATATTCCGTTCTAGAAGAATTTCCTAGCAAGAATCATTAGGTTATGGAACAAACTTTCTGTCGAGATTTTTCTTAGAAGCATTTTTTTTTGATAAAATAAAAATTTGCGCTGCTAGTTTTATTGACAACCATTGCAGCTTCATCGGACTCGGGTCGGCGGATGCCAGATCCGCGAGCTACCTAGAAGCTTACAGTACTACTACTAATTTATAAAGTTGTCCATGAGTTCTTCGAGATTATAGATGCTTATAAGCTACTGAACTGATTCCAATCACGCAAGCCTAATGCTCATTAGCCGCTTCCATGGTATAAAAAATTATAACATAATTTATTACATTACAATGACAAGAGTTAGTTTTAATAATTACAATGTTGTTTTGTATAATTATAACCATGACGGCTGTAAGATTTTGTCCTATAAGAACTAAAAATACTAAATGATAAAAGATTAATAAAAAAACAAGAACAAATAATTTGTTTGTTTTTACCTTTATTATATCCATAACTTTATGAAGCGGTTTGCCTTTGTAAAGCCTTTGATTACATACGAGCTGATAATAATCGACTATACGCCGTCTTACGGTACTGTTATCTTGCTCAATTGCTAACCAGTCTAGTCCACCATCACTACAGTCCCATTTGTTATCTATAATATAAAAAAATATATTAATATCTGGAAATACTATTTAAATACTCGAAGTAGAAATATTAAATTTTAATTAATTTCGTGAACGATTTTGCTTGGTTCATTAGAATTAATGCAAATAAATTATGGGTTTCACACAATTTCTTTTAGGTCGGTAGATAGAATTTAATTTAGCTCAATATATCGAAAATACGCCAGAACTATATTAAAACGATATATATTATTATATTCTAATTATATAAATACAAATATCTTCATCATCATCATCATCAGCCGATAGACATCCACTAAAAGACATAGCTCTTGCCCAAAGATGTCCATATCAAGTCCTGCGGTGCTCGCACCCAGCGAATAACGGTCAGCATGGCTTTCGGTACCACCGGGCACTATTAGGCCGTCGTTTATAAGGGTTCATCACGCTGGGCCATTGCGGACTGATAGGAACCATAGCCTCGTTAGATGATTAGCAGGGAGCACCACGAGCAGGAGCAGTTGACTCGGGTTCCGTGAGTTGTTGTAAGGGAACTCTTACACTCCTACAAACCTATTAGTTTTAAAAAATTAACTATGTCTCTTTAGACATACAAGGAGAGAAATGATTTTGTGCAAACTTAGTATTTAACTTACTGCTTAGATGCACACGTTCTAACAAAGGAGGTCCATTAATCATGCCAGCTTGCATATGTCTCAAGATGTTGCCTCGTAAATCCAACTCACGGAGTTGTTCCATTCCGGAAACTAGATCCGCAGGGAATTCCCATAGCGATATTAATCCATGTATTCCAATTTTCTGCAAAGAAAAATTAATTTGCCATCTAACGCTACCAGAGCGCGTTTCAGGCGTTACCTATTGTCTTGACGAACTATTTAAAATTATCTCACTCTCATTACTCACACGAAATTCTCAATACTTTTTTAAGAGAAACAATACAATATAGAAAAAAATTATTGTTATATTTTTCTTGGATAAAAAGCATGAATAACTTGAGCGTAAATACAATTTGTTACAGTCGATAAGACATTTAATAACCTCTTTATTATATCTAAACTTTGGTTTTTTTATATTTCTTTTATTATATGTAAATAAATATGCTATTATATTTATATTACTTTGACTAGTTATATTATAAATAATATTGTATATGGTGATGAGTAAGTTTTACACTCTAAACAAGGTAAGTACGATAGTGCTTTGTAAATACATTAGTATGAAAAAATTTTCAATATTTGTAAAAGTATTTTATCTCACAATAGTTTCTCAAAATAATCTTAGAATACCTTAGATACATAATTTTAGATGTTTTTAGATTTTTTCCATTAACGTCTATACGTTAATTTAAAAATATCTGGGGCAGATGATTGATTATATATATATTATATTATATTGCTTAGTAGCTTGCTCAAACATTTAGTATATTATAAAGAATGCAATAGGTTTAATTTTAGCACTTAAAAATGAAAAGGTTTAAAATAAAAAGCTCTTAATTTTCAAAAGCAATCCAAACCAATATCAGATGTAGAAACTTATATATTTATGTCGGCTAATAATGACATTTACAAGAAAGCTTAGAGATAAGAGATAATATAATTAAATAATTTCAATTTAAAGTTAGAAATTTAAGCGACCCAAAGTTTGCTAGAGAAATTGGTTCTATATTTAATTTCTTAATACGATTCAAGAAATAATTTAACTTCAAAAAATAATCTAATTTCACTTTAAATTTAAATAATTTAAAGTGAATAATAAAAGATTCCGTTGTTTCGTTATTCCGTTCCGTCCATTTCTATGATCCATGATCGAAACTTTAAGTTTCAATACTGTCTATATTCCATGTAAATGAATAAATAAAAAAAAACAAAGGTAATATATTTAACTTAATTCCTTATTCCGTAATTTTATTTAACTCCGATTACTGTTATGGTATGTATTGTTTATATTTTACCCGTAACAATACAGCTATACGTTCAATATTAAATTTATGCAAATCAAATTCAGTCCGTTACAAAAGAGGGGAAAATTAATTTAAACATATTAAAGCATGAAACAGAGTTTGTTTATTTGCTTAACTAAAACCAAAGCTTATTTTATTAATGATTTTGTAACTAATTGACAAGTAAAACAATAAAGATTACATATGGAAAAAAAACTAACAAGTGACCGAACCACACCTATGTTAGTTTTCGTGGAGAAAATACTCTCGCAAAGACATTAGCAGGTTATATAAGATGTTTACTAACACCCAACTAAACCTTTACGTTATGCCATTATGACATGACCACGGAAACGATATACCCCCATTGCACCGTTGAAGGTCTGCCATCGGATCTTGAATGCTAAATTGCAGACGCGGACTATATTACAATTTTGAACTACAAACGAATGTCATTTGCGACAACCCCTTGCCCCACCGATGAACTTCCTAAGCGGTCTTTACGAGCCCATTATGACGAGCATCTTAAGCGACCTCCTGGTAAAAGTATACCATGGTTCGTGTAGGTAACTCTTCTCTTCGCCGGTGGTGATCAGACCACGGCCACTGAACCCCTCCGCATCGAACAGGCGAGAATTACTTTGAGGAATACGAACTACACTACGCTCTAGCGTAGCAACCAACGGTGGAATTACACCACTGTACCATTTCAAATTGCTAAATCGCGTAGAAAAGTCCAAAAAGAAAATAGAATATTATTAGAATTTTATCTAAAAAAAGGAATGATTGAGATATTTAATATTGTAATGAATACATCGCTAAGCAATAAGAAATATAATACGTTTTAATAAAATACACACTTCAATCTTACTAGAGTCTTCAAAGCGGCCTTTGAAAGTTGTTAATGCTGTACAATTGATGAATTCCAGAACCCGTATTTCGGGAAAATGATGGTGGAGACGAGCCACGTTGAAACATTCACCCGGCCATTCCACAACTTTAAGGTGTGTAATTTCGTACCTGTCCAAGTAATTTATTAAACAATTTATATAGTTATTACAACATATACAATTATTATATAAAATACGAAACCCATAACCGCTAACTCATGCCCAGGACTTCGTAGAACCAAACAATACAAAGTGTACTGTTTCATGTTTTTTGCTTATACAAAGTTACACTTTGGCGTTTGAGAATATTTTATAATTATACTTGATGATAAACACAATACAAACTTTGATAGTTTATTATAAATACAACAAAAAGTATTTGTTTGCTTAAACAATGTAGTATTTGTTTTATTTACTACTATATTTTTTTATTACATTTGATGAGTTTAAAGAATTTGATCATATATCAAATAATATATGATGAAATTCTTTAAACCCATCAATTCCTTAAATTTAATACGTTTTCATATATGAAAAATAAATATTAATGTTTATTCAAAGAAGCGACGAGACGAGTGGGACATTAACCTGACGATAAGTGATACACCTGCCCATAACAACGTAGTGTTAGTTAGGATGTTATATACTGCACCGCATTGCGCTTGTTGCCTTAAGAGATAAGATGTTTAGCCTCCTTACGCTGGAGTGGTGTCTACCTAGACGGTAACCATTAGGTTTGGTGTTAACCAGTGTCTGTAATTTAAACCTAATTAAAGATTTTGAATAAATCTGATACATTAATAGCAACTTATAGCTGTCACATCTACATATGACTTTCTTTAACTTTATACTTTTGCGGTACCCGGTAAAATAGCAATCTATTCAACCATGTTTGTTTATTACTATAATGAAGCATAGTATAAAAGTGCCAATTGCTTAACAATAAAGATTCCCACCACAATCTTCAACAATTGTTATAATTATTATCTACAGTTTAATACATAAGATAATATTCGCGGAGAATCATCGGAACGAATGATTTCTTATTTATATTCAAATAACATAATTACATTCATATAACAAATCACAAGGATAAAAGGTTATTTCAATTTAAGCGATGTTTCTTACAGGGGATGTTAATAAATGTCTGTGTTATTATAACTTATTAAGAAGACAGATCTAAAAAGGAGGACGACTTGTTTTTGACAAAGAAAGATTTAAACAAAAAAATTAAGAAATAGGATATTAAATTCTTCCTTACGAAATATTGTATTCGTTTGTATTCTTTCCCACAAGAATAAATACCCAATATAAGATATAGTAAGTATTATATTTAAGGTGTTTTGATCGTTATTAATTACAAGAATCGAAATCACATTTCATCAATCTTCAAAGAAACTTCAAATAGTAAGACATAATTTTTCTTGACAATTTTCATTTCTTGTAACGTAAAGTAAACGCAAACAATCTATTAGTTTCGGTCCAAAGTACTGTACGTACAAGTAAGTAACCGAATCGTTAGAACCCACCGCCTTGTCAAGGCTATTAATTACTCGTACTGGAAGTATCCAAAGAAAAGACTGAGTAAACTATTACTAAATTAGACCGGTTTGCCGTCTTCGGCTATTTTTTATTACAATATCATTGGGATCGTAGTAGCATTCATCAGAAAAGAATTAAACTGTTAGTAAATATCTTATTTTTTTTTAAATTATATTATCGATCTCAGATAAGAAAAAAAAATTTTTTAATGATAAAAACAACGCAAACTTACTTTACTCCCTTGAGCCATTCCCCAGTAAAACCTCCCCGACATAACAACCGATTGTGTTCGACAATACAATTTCCCGTTCTCATAAACTCTCCTAGTGAACAAGATCTGCTCAAATATAAGTTATTTCTTCTCAAATGTGATGTTAATGTTGGAGTACCCAGTTGAAATAATACCATCATTAATACTGCTTCCGATACTGAAAAAAAAAATATTTATGAAATTACTAGTTTATATTCAAAAAGATATAAACCAATAATATTGATGAATATTTATTATTATTAAGTTTCTGATTATTGATCATTTCAATTTAATCAAGATGTTTGAATAAATGTTTACATGAAGAGTTATTTCAACAAACAAAAATAATAAACTAATACAGGTCAATAAAATGTATCGGTATTATAGAAAAAAATAATACCGATCCTAAAGAATACCTAAAACGACATAACTTGTCTAACATACAAAGATACGAAACGTCTGATAAACAGAAACAATTTTACTTAATTAAATTTTATTTACAATCGTTAGGAATAAGTTTTATTTGACAGTGAAACATCAAGGAGAAACTTTTTAGACCCTTGTTAGAAATTTACATCTTATCAAGGGTTTAATAAAAATTTATAACAGACGAATAATTAATTATATACCAAAGGAGAATTCCCAATCCATGATGACAGTTTTGATATTTGCTACAAAAGCTTACACACTTTATGACCCCCAAAGCCATAATGAAATAGGAATACTAATGATATTAAAGTATATGTAGAATGTATTATTTATTATTATTTCTGTTTTCTAATTCTCCCAAATTAATTCATAATTTATTTTCTTAGTAGTCTTTTGTAAGACAAAAATATCTTTTGTAAGTAATTCAAAACAGTTTTAAGATGGTAATAATTATGTTAACACATATGTGCAACATCAATGTTTCCTTTAAATATTACTACGTAACTCCGTGACGAAGATATTTAAATTGAATAAATAAAACAATTTTAATGCAGCACTAGTTCTGACTGATGTATTTTACCTATAAATTTTTTTTAAGTAATTTTGTCGTAATAAGAGTATCAATCTTTAAGTTATTCTACCTCCAAAAAAATTTGCGTTATTTAACTTTCCGAAAAATTGTTTAAATTTTTGGGATACACTGAATATATTATCCTAGTGGAAAGACAAAAAAAAAAAGACAGGTTAGAATATCCTGACCACCACTCCAGATTTGGCGTATCGTAAGAGAATAAACTGCAGGAAACTAGCAGCAACCTTTCCTGTGATCTTATTAACTCAACATAAAATAATCGTATACCAGGCGTGGCCAATACCGTAAATAGCCATATAAGTAAATAAGTTATTTTGAAGAGCGGTGTTAGAATCAAGAGGAATCATACAAACACCCCGGCTTATTATCAAGGCGTGGTCCCAAGCAGTAAGCAAACATTTAGACGGATATCTCGTAATTTATATAAAAAAATAAGTTTAAATATACAGCTTCGTCAAAATGACAAATAACTTAGTTTTGCAAAAATGGACTACACTTAGGACAACTGGGAAAAAGCTGCCGCATCTCATCAAAACGTTTGTTCGCAGAGATGATGAAAAATTTATTTTAGTCAAAAAATCCCCTTACTTAATAGAAACCAATGATAAATTTACTAACTTAAGTTTAACTTGAAAATATAAACTTTAGAATTACAATTGACTTTATACATACTATTTATCTTCATTTTCTTTTTAAATCAACTCCAATATTACCGTATGAAGCAATAATAATTTTTTTATTAATCTTCAGGAATTTGGGTAGCCTAACAAATAGAATTTCAATCAATGACATAGATGTAGGAATACGATTGTCATGACGTATTATTAAATCAACTTATAATTTGTTTTCCTTTTAATCATTGTGAATACGAAGTTTTCCGCGAAAATCTCGTGTAATTTCACCCCGTACGAGACCGTACCGCGGAGGCCGGCACACCGAGCGTGACTGAGAGTCTGAAAATGAAAATCTCTAACCAAGATACTGGAAAACTTCTTAACTGAGTTGCTAGCGAATGAAGTGAATAAAGCGTTAAACTAATACACAATTTTTGTACATGACAAAATTTATTAAAACATATTTTTTTATAAAAATTTAAAAGAAACATACGATTTTACAAGAAGGTTTTATAGAAGTATATTATGGGATAGCAATATTAATGAAACAATCAATACTATATTTGATTCTCTTTGTAAAGGACTAAAAGGTATGAAAATGGAAACAAAAAAATATGTTTATAAAAACATGGTAATATGGTAATAATACCAAAAATTTATTATTAATGTTTATAATATTAAAAAATGTATTTATATATTATGCTTTTATAGTTTGTCTTGTTACATAGAGATACTTTACACAATTTCAAGTGTTTAGAATAGATAGTGCCAAGAATTTTTTTAATCCACCAGACTAGGCAATGATCTTTTTCCAAAATACGTAATTTATCATCGATGTCACGCAATATTTCACGTCTTCATCCATTTAATATCTATATTTAGACCTTAAAATATAGTATGTGCTCAATTAAGAGATTTATAGAAACAAATCGTCTAAACAGGTGTTTTAAAGTTAACAAAATACACGCTCCATTCAAAAATTTTCAATATGAATTAAATTTTAGAATTGTTATTAAGTTTTATATACAGACTTTGTGAAAATTACCCTTAACTGTTTTTAATAACCAACAAATATTTACACAGGTTTATAATAACGAAATTACCAGTAATCATATAGTTCATAGCTAAGGAGATACTTTATTTGAATAAGTACCCATGAGTTTTTGTTTTCACAAAACCACTTAAATCAAGTTTGAGATATTTTCTGCCAAAATTGTATAACCTAAAATAATAAAAAGAATATTTCTCCTATCTTGTCGTAAATCATAGTATAACAAAATGTACCTAGCGTAAATAAATATTGTAGTTTTTCGGTTATGATAAGTTATCACGCAAAATTGGTAAACAATTACAGTCAGATATTAAAATTCATATAGATAAAATGTTATATACAATACTGACGACTCGTGCTTTGTTTTACATATGTATATATTATATATATGATAAACGAACTATTATTCTAACTCTCATCGTTTCATTTTATCCTTGCTTATTTCAGTGTATTTAGCAATAAAACACATTATTTATTACTCAAACATTTATCGTTGAAATATATTTAATAATTGCGTGCCATACGCCTCATTTTAGTTGTTTTATGAAGAAATCCATACATATATATTTAATATAATATAATTTAATACAGAAATATCTGTTTACTCATCTGCTCGTGTGTCCGCAGTTTAGACCATCAACTTAATTTCACATGAGGGCATAGAATATTTATCATGCCGAAACGTTTGTAAAGTAAAATCTTAAAAAAATTAAAAGATTCTTCTACACAACCGTGAATTTTTTTTAAATTATGTGGAAAATAGAACTTAAAACCAGTGGGCAACTTCTAACCCCATCTTTAAAATGAAACGCACATCAAAGGTCATTTATGGGAAGACAAAGAAACTCGTTTAAAAAAAAAATTATTATAATTGGCTTATAAGAACATGTTTGAACTGAGTTCAAAATTTGAATTATGTAATGGCTTTTTCAGATAAACCTCATTTACATAATGTTAATATGAACAAGAAATGGTGTGGTGAAATTATTAAAACCTTGTAAAGTTGGCGCTAACTAAGTGATTATACAAAGCGATATGACTCAAGTACGCTAAAGTTTAACGAACACATCCGTAAACCAACTACTTGTGCTGAGATCGCTTAGTTTAGCAGTTATGGAATTTAAAAAGTAATTATGATTTATCGCTTTTAAAAGAAAAATTTAGGTATTAACAAATGTCGTATGGATATAGCTTAAAAGGCTTGTTACATATGCACACGCCTGTCTGTCCTAATCATTTTGCAACTTTTAAGTAGAATCACTTATGTCGTAAATTCAAGCTGTGACCACTTAACTTCTGACACTGTGAATATTTTGAACAACTTATCTCTATTATAAACATTTTGTTGACAACGAATTTTAATTTTTGTTTAAATGCGTTCTTATAACAACCCCTAACATTGTTCACACAACCTTCTCATTATCCCACTTTCTAGTATTTATTATATAAACCTAATCTAAGCCAATACGACACATTCTAATTGTATATATACATATGTTGCTATTATAGTTATAATAAAATTCTAAATAGATATATTATATCTTTAAAGAGAGTGAGTTTAATCGATCACTTAACATGCTTCTTAAATTATAAAAAAAAATACATTAACATCAATTTACTAGACTTAGACACCTCGCACATAGTGTTGCGTAAACCAAAGCCTAGAGCAGCACAACATATTTTTGACATGTTACAACGACAGTATAATATTAGCAACATAAGTTTTTTTCCACTTAAGTTATTTTATATTGTGGTATTTCTGAGCCAATTTGTCTGTCATATCCCTAAGTGATAAAATATATTTTATTAACATTTATTATATATATTTATTAACATGTTATAAGCTCACATGATGCAAGAGAGAAAGTCCGTTAGTTTTTTTTTTATTTCAGTGCTATCGTGACTTTAATATCCATAAACGGAATATTTGTATAATATTTACAAAATACAAATTTCTTTACAACAGTCGTGTTCGTGCTCATTATTAAAGAAATAAGATACTTACCTTGCAAATAATATTTGCACGAATTTAAATATTACTTGCTTAAAATTTAAATAACTTGATTTTCTTGCTTTTGTTCGACACCGCGACTAACACAGTTACCATTGCAAAGTGTTCAGCTATGCTCTAACAATTTATTCAGTACTAAAATTCCAACAAATGACTGTTTTCAGCAAACTGAAAAACATCCATTTCCCTTTCCATTTCCATTAATCTATTCATTTTTATATTTGTCTTAAAGTCAAATTTACTGTTATTTAAACCAACTCGCGTGGTATACGTCCATTAACATTGAATGCTGGATTCGAAACCCTATCTCATCTTTATTACATTATCTTTTCAGTGAATAATTGAAAAAATATTTTAAATGTTTATTTTGGAATAAAAATCAATCTAATGTAAAACATTTTATAGATTGTGTGAAATGATGACTGATCAACATTGAACACAGTGTATAGAGCCAATGCAAACATTATTGACTTTCTGTCGCACTTCCTGTTCAATCAATATAATGTTGAGGTATGGATGAGGCTACATATCCGAAAAAGGCAAAGACCTCAAAATCAATACAGATAAAAAAAAAGAATACAGACAGTAAAATAAAATACGAGGGTAAATCGATATTAACACACTGTGCTACTTTCCTATCAATTATTCTTTTTTTTATTTTATTAAGAGATGAGACGAACGGGTCGTTCAGCTGATGATAATCTGATGACACGCCAGCTCCTCAGAATGTGAAGCTAGTTAGGATAGCATACACTGCACCACCGACGTGTATCGGGCAACGAGCGTAACAGTTGACTGCCAGATGGCACGTCGCTCGAACAATAATCACATGCAGATACAATCAAAATATATATGGCATGGATACCCCACAGAAGTGCAAATGGAATAATGCCACAAACAGCAGCAATAAACTGTAACCGTACTGTTACGGGGTGGAATGAGAAAGACTTAAAAAAAATATTATTTATTATAATTATTATAATTTAGATCATTTAGAAACTTATTACAATTAAAACATGTATTCACATCCAAATCTAACTCCGAAATGCCTTTTGGAAAAGAATGTAATAGCATGACGCAACTGCAAGTAAATGGAGTAAATAAAGTATTCATTTTACATGTCGCAATTTCGAAAATGGAGTAAAACAGCTAAGAGTTTTATTTTGTATAGATTGCTATGTAAAAAAAAAATATCATAACTGTATCCAACTTTGCTAGACTGGGATTATACGGAGGACTGCCGTAATAGTCAATTTCCCAAGTTATGTTGTCGCCTATATTAAAACGATTTCAAAGGCCTGTGAAAAAGAAAAAGTGACAATGGCCAAGGCCTGTTCCATGTCCACATGCCTCTCTACCCTAATCATTCTGCACCTTCACTGATATCGTAAACTGACAAATTTAAGTTTTTATCGACCACATCACAGGCCGTTAAAACAATTCTGTATTAACTATCTGTGCACTCGAGTCGAAAATCGTTTAGAGGCCCTTAAAAAGCTTATGTGATACTCTGGCCATGCCGCACCCGCTCATCGCTGAGGTACTTGGGATCCGATGCGAGGTGGAATGCATGCTGCGTTGATGACGCTCGTAAATTATCATTATACACCATGTTGTGTTAAAGATGCAATTTGAAATGCAGAATCGCATGAACGAATGAATCGATAGACGTGTGAGTTGCGTCGTATCGGAATCCGGAATTAGCCTTATTAATGTATTTAGATTTACAATTGAATGTGAAAGTCCTTTAGTATAGACTTAGCGAGTGAAAATAATGAAATAAGATAAAAGAACAAGAAAAATAAAACAAAGCGCAAAAAAAAAGAATTACAATATTTTGGACATAAAGATTTGTTGTTGTTAGTTAGTTGTAGTTTGTAAAAGGATTTAGGAATTCAAGATGATTTATTGAATTAGATTTTGGAGTTAGAGAAAGAGTATAAGGTCGAGATGCTTACGTAAGTGACAAAATTATGCGGGTAGACATCGTGTCGTTCGACGAAGATCTGCGAACCTTTATTGTCTTGCCTTATAGATACGTTTTTTCTTAGTCTCGCTGCCTCAAGCTGTCCTACCGACTGCGCTAAATTTGTTACGTAGTCGACAAAAATCACTCTCTTTAAAGATATATATTTGGAATTTATTAAAACTATAATAACAATATTATGAAATTTGTAAATGTGTCTTATGTGACTAACAGAATAAAAATGTGTTTCTTTTGGTTTAGAATAAGTTTACATAATACTAAAAACCGAGTTGGTGGGGAAGTTGTGTGAACAATATTAGGGGTTGTAGTTATAAGAAGAAGAGCGTTTAAACATAAATTACAATTGGTTATCCACAAAATCTTTATAATAGGGATAAGTTGTTCAAAATACAGTAAAAGCTTTCATTTACGCTTCCTTTAATTCGCGTCTTTACTATTCGCGGATTTAATAATTACCCAATTCCTATATTCGCGGATCTAATAAGTACATACATAATAATAAAAGGATTGCAATAGGAATCCTATTCAATATCCTTTGTAAATGCCGTCAAATGAACTAAAAAAAAAGTTAAATAGATCTTAATTACACCTTTGCATAAAATATGTTGTTAAATGATATCGCCAAGGACTTGACATAAACTGCATTCGCCGCGATAGGCGTTTTTGTGAACGTAAACAAACAAAATGAAAGCAACCTCATTACTCAAGTGATAAAGTATATTTTAAATGAATGGCTTGAATCGCAAGATGAAAATTTGACTGAAACCAACTTGGAGGAAAGGTTAAATTCAGAGCTCAATGAAGAAGAGGCTTCAACAAGCACTAGATACGTGACTTTTAATTTGAAAAATCTAAGTAAACCTTTAAGAATGGCAAATAAGTTTTGAAATTTCTTTATGAACATTGATCCGACTATGGAATGAAGTCTTATTTTTAAGAGGCTAATTGCTAATGAGACTGATGCGTATCAGTCTGAATTGAAGGAGCTTTTAGAAACTGCCGAGCAAGAGAAAATAACAAAATTCTTGAAACCATTGCCTAAGCCTTAAGATAGTTAATCAAAATGTTCACAAAAACTTCAATTGAATGGATTTTATTATATATTTGTTTTTTTTTATTTTGTCACCTAGAAACATATCCCCTATAATCCCAAATAAATTACCATTCCGTTTTCACGGTTTTTGTACTCGCGGCATATTTATGAAACATATACCCCACGAATAAAAAGCTTTTACTGTATTCACAGTGTCTATGGGGCTTTGCTGTTTTATTCTTGTAAATAAATCACGTGTGCTTCAAACAGTACCCATGTATTCTCTTAAAATTCACTTACAATCATAAAAGAAAATTACATTAGCATGTACAGTTAACTGCCATTGTCATTGAAATTTAGGTGATTTCTACTTCATGACGCCCAGTCTTTATTGTTAATAGATTTTAATTAAAGCAGAACACATCGCGTTCTGATTTCCTTCCACGTATTGAATGATTAAATAATTTAATAGCACTATATTTGTTTATAAACATAGGCATCAGATTTGGTTGTTTAATTTTTAAGTGTCAGGTGAGAGGAGGACGAAAGAATAATATAGAACGACCGTCGACAGCGGCGTCGCGTCGGTACTCTTGTGGTGCTGGTACATATATCACAAGCTAAGTGGTCACAACTGGAGCTTAGTAAATTACGACATACATACCATGTGCGGTACCACGACGATAGTTTCTTTTTAGTAAGCTTTACTCTTATATGGCAATTAATATCTCACGCCGACTATAACTGCAATTCTCTTAAATACATACAATATTGTATAATACATAAATTGTATAAAGAAATAAATGTAATAAGATCACCGCTGTGAGTGAAAGCCGGAGTAGGATTCCAATCACATCAAAAAGAAATAACCTATTTGTAGCTAAGCGCGTGATTTAATTTCCAGCAGTCCGATCCGTTGTACGAGTATATACTGATCGAATATTTTAGTCAGGGCACATGTGTAGTTTGAATAGTAGTATATATAATATAAAAATATTTTAATAACTAAGTAGTAATAGTATTTTAAAAGATAAACAGTATATATCAAAGATAAAGAATATTAAAAAATAAACATTGTAGAGTTGACAAAAGAATTGGATTCTATGTTACATTATAATTTAATACACTACCGAGCAGATTGATAAAAGAAGATCGAAAAAGTATGTCGTCTCCAGTGATAGATAGCAATTGTCAGACTTACGTCTTTCAACAGCAGCGCTTTGGCTCCCAATATTCAACAATGAAAAGGAAATTTCGTAACACACAGTGTTAAATTTGGTTATACTTGTAGTCTACATACAGAGATTAAATGGTTAAGGAGAAAGATTTCTTACAAATAGAATTTTCCTTCAATTTAGAACATATTCTTCGAGACAAATTAAATCTTAATATTTAATTTTGGTTAATAAACTAAAAAACAGTTCATAACTTATTTATTATGGAATAACCATAGCTACGGTTATTAAGCAGAAATTCACCTTGTTAAAAGCTTTGAAGTTTCTATACATTGAATCCAAACTGTAATTTAATATACACTTTGAATCGGATAATACTGACAAAGGAATAAATATATGCTTTATATCATTTTAAAATTAAACCGTCAGTATTAACGTGGCCAATTTTAGTTTCAATATTACCATGATCATCATTATCAACCAACAGACGTCCACTGCAATTACAATATAATATTGAAGAATAAAAAAGGTTCCTTACCTAGTTAACTGTCAAAAGGTTGCCGATTTTATATATTCGGCAAAAAAAACCAAATCACGATGTCACTAGTCTTATCGTTTAATGGACTTTTTACATTTAAATAAGATCATAACATAATACTAGTGGTAGGTGTCTGTTACCGGAGACCGTCTGCGTAGGTACCACCGTCCCCTGAACAAGTTACCGCCTTATCGTGGCAATGGGGCCCAGAAGCAGTGGCTTGGACACATACGGTAAAGCTTAGAGGAACCTATCCGGCCGGCCCGAGATTTAGAGAAGGTCCGAAGTGCCCACTCCGGGTGAGCACCAAGAGCTCATCTCGGATATGTGACGATGAGCTGCGGAAGCAAATTTGCCCTTCGCAGCCGTGGTGGAGTCGCGAACGGAGAGGAATGTCGATATTGCGTCACGTTTTGAGTGAATCTAAAGAAATAAAGTGAGTTCTTTCTGCACCTTCATATAAAACTCTTCAAGCCAATCGCTCAACTTCCAACAGCCACTCATTTTTAAAACATTGATGGATTTTAAAAGAGCGCCATCTATTATACATATGAAACACTTAACCTTAATAGGGTCGTCTTACAATAATAGGCATAAATATTTTTTAAATGCAACACCGAAGCTCCCTGGTACAGGTTCTATTAAATTAGAAACTAGCCTAGAAACGAAATTTCAAGATATTTTTATATTCAAGGTATTTTTAATACTTGTCACATAAAACTAAATAATTAACCCTGATGGAAGTATTGATTTACATAAAAATATCAATTTCCCAGTTTATGGTTATAAAAAGAAAAAATTTTACCGTACAAAATGAAAAAATCTTAACTTTGATTTTGTTGGTAACCTTCAGTCTATATTATTTTAGTCCAATAAGTACAAGCATGTTAAAAATATACAATGTATAACATAAAAATTACGTTAATAATTGCTAGGAAAAAAAATTTATGAAATACTTGAAAATTCTTTGTGCGGTTACCCGGTACGAATACTTGGAAGCAAATATCAGGTATTAAAATCTCGTTGTATGAATTCGCCCATCCCTACAAATAAACCGTTAACTTTATGTAGTATAGTGTAAGGCCGGTTAGAGTTTGGTGGTGTAAAGCGTCATTATGAATTTGTTTATTTACATCAATTAAAGTGTTCAACGATTATTATTAAGTAAACCAGTGTATTTAAAATATCTAATGTGATAGGTGAACAAGTACATAGTGGTGTTTATAGCGTGTGTTGATGGTTTTTTTTTTAATTTATGAATGTAAGTAAACATTATTTGATAAAATTTATATTGTTGATAAATTTATATTTAAATGTTGTTTACTATTCATGAAAAATTTGTGAAATTCGTACAGTTATCAAACTCATATACACTAATTTACAACTACACGTAATCTAGTCAATGCATGGATTCAAAGTACTTTTAAAAAATACTACTTTTAAATAACAAAAAAATACTTACGGTGGCTATAATGTTTAGGGCTATTTTTTAGAGAACTAATCTAAAAGCTCTCTAGACAAATTTAATAATTAAGTTATAAAATATATGCCATTCAAGGCCATAACATCATACTCAGTTGGCAACACTGCATTTTACTTGAATATTTTGCTAATAAAACGGTCTGCATTAACGCGCGATCCATCACTATCTTAGGCCTATTAATTTTGAAATATGTAATTATTATTACTTTTTTATAAATACCCGCAAACAATTAAATATTGACTTTGTTTTTCTTAAATGAAAACTTTACTGTATTATATTCACACCTTTTAAGCCATATGTGGGCAACAACCGGCCCGCTGTAAGATATGATCCGGCCCGCGACACATTTTGAAAAGACCCATTTAAAAATATATTACATTAGGTACTTATACTCACGGTAGTAACAGTGAGGCGGCAAAATTCTAAAGATTTCATGTTTGCCGCCTTACTCTGATAATCGCCGCCACTCGGCTTACTCGATCAAATTCTTTGAAGTTTGCCGCCTCACGGGCGACACATCAAAAGATTTATTGCTTCTCAATTATTCTAAACTAGTTTATTCCAGATTATTCCTTCATTTTGATTATATAAGCGGGTGGATGGCCCGAATGTTAGTAGATTCCAATACAGGCGAAGGTAGTCGGGGAACCGGTCCGCGCCCACTCTCGACGACCGAGTAGATTCGCGAGAGAAGCCAACAACCAGACACACCATGTAAAATTCCGCCGTCGGATAACTACACTCCAAGTAGTACACATTTTCTGTAAACAGGCCGTGGATCCGGGTACACGAGCCCAGTGTCAGATAAGCTGTAAAAGTCGCATGGCTTGCAGCGCTGATATCATCATAAATCTAACGAATGTTAGTTCAGTTCTATTTGAGCTACGAAGGTAATAACTTGGACAATACTTACAAATAGAGTTGATCGACATTCAAGAAAACTCACTTCTAAAATCCAAATTTGAAGACGTAGAGTTGTGCGATTTCTACAAAAAATACTTAAAAAAAGACCACTTTGCGCAGCTTAGAAAATTTGCAAGAAGATTGATTTGTGCGTATGGTAGTACTTATAAATGCGAACAAATGTTTTCATTGATGAAAGCTAATAAACCAACACATCGTACAAGACTAACTGACTGACGATAATTTGGAAAATTTTTTACGTCTTTGTATCGATGGATTAGTTTACCAAATTTAAGCTCAAGTGTCTCATTGTTTTCGATGTATTTAACTTTGGTAGTTTGTAATAATTGCAAATTTAACGATTTAATTGTAATGTACCATTTTTTTTTATTTCATTTTGTTATTTTAATAAACTGTACTTATAATAACATTGTCGTATTATTTCGTGTCTAATATCTATCGCAAAAAATATTATCACTACTTTAAAATGCACTAAGTACTTTTAAACGCGGCCCGCGAACGTATTTGCACGCTCAAGTTTGGCTCTCAACATGTCAAAGATTGCCCATACCTGTTTTAAGTAATATTTGTGACAAAAATTTTAATTCAAATATATTCGAATATATAGATACACGATAGTTCGAAGCAGCTGTAGCAAATCACACGTCACATGGAGCTACCCAAAAACGATTATTTGGACATGTTGGTTTCTCATGCCTTTGATGCCTCATTGCCTCATGCCATGCATTTGTAGCAAAAATATACATTTTTAGCGATTACGTAAGTAAATAAGTTAGATGAATTTATTTAAATATAAAATTGTTTAAAGTTTATTGTGCCCTGGTTTTTGTAATACTTTCGGAGCGCCCTGTTCTTACATGTGCGACCCGTGTCAAGTCTTGAGCCCTCAAAGACCTCAACTGCCGTCGCTATTAATATAAACACTATAATCATACTAAAGAGAATCAAAGTACATATCTCAAAAAGTATTTCCGTTTTGTACAAATTACTTTAACCTTTAATCTTCTGTAATAAGATTTAATTTTCCACTTCGATTTCAAAAGAATTTAAAAAGGTTTAAAGTATTCAAAGAGCACGCTGATGTTATCTTGCGAGTGTTAAGACGATACTTGCAAGCTTCAAATAGGAAATTAGTCTAAATATGCGACTGCGGGCGTAGCTCAAGTCGTCGCGCGCATTCGACGTTTGGGGTTGGAGGTGGCGCTGAGCAAGTAAGTGCGAGGCGTTGTCCTTCCACAGTGCTCGGAACGCGCCTCCACTGGGCACGGAGATGATAGTCGGTGGGACTTCGATGAAGTCCTTGGGACTCATCCTCGACGGCCGGTGGAAGTTTAACGAGCACTTTCGGCAGCTGAGTCCCTGAGCCTCCTTCTGCCCAATCTGGAGGGCCGAGCGTCGGATGCCGCCAACTCTATACCGGAGTGGTGCGCTCTATAGAGTTATACAGAGCGCCCATATGGGTGGAACACCTGTCGGCCCACGACCGGAATCTGCTACGATCACTGCAGCGTCTCCGAGACCTGAAATACGGTCACCTCACCGTGGAGGCCGTCCGATCGGTCCTTGCGGACTGGCTGGATAAGGACTGCGGTGTCCTCAAATTCCGCCTGATGCAGGTGTGGACATCCGGTGGACATCGGATAGGACATCGTCGCACACCTTGGCTGATTGCCGATTCGGAGAAGATAGGGCCGCGCTCGTAGCAGCGATAGGGAGTGACTTCTCGCTGCGGGCAGTGGTGCGTGCCATGGTCGGAAGCAAGGCGTCATGGGATGCGGTATCCCGATTCTGCGACTCCGTTATGACGAAGAAACGGGAGAGCGAACGTCTCAGGGAACGGCCGCCGAGGGGGCAGGACGCGGTCGCAGCGCGTAGACAGCTCACCGCCAACGGGCGGGGCCGAGCGCACAACCGCCGATTGCCTCCTTAGACAGAGGAACCTGGCGTCGCGATAGACATGGGCCATCGGGCCGGCGCCCCCATTGGAGAGGGTTCCCGGGGTGTATCTGGCGGCGCGTCTCGTATTCTGACTTGTCACCACGTAGGGATTTTCTGTCGGGAGGGGTGCTTCACATTCCTCTCCGAGGCGAGCCCGTTCGATCAGGGCGCCGATCGGGGGTTGCTGAAGAACTGCTCGATGTTATCCCGTGACCCTCGTACATATTTTCGGAAATGTATAGAATACTGTATGAAGCTTTTTAGTCGGTTGGAGTCCGACACTACGTCGTTACCGGCCCTTGGTTCCGAGGTGTGCGCTCGTTAGTTTGTTTATTTTGTTACACACGTTAATAAAAAAAAAAACCGTATAGACGGTCTCCCGCAACCGAGACCTATCACTAGTCTGTTAATCAGAATTTAAACTAAAGAAAAGTTATCTCTCTACAGTTAAATACATATTTAACAAACAACAGTTAACACATCTTTATTTCTGTTTTAATAATTATTTTATTATAAAAAATTAAAGTACAAATCTCAAGAGGTAATTTATTTTGTACAATTGTATTCGCATTGAAGTCTTTGTGACAAAGTTTAATTTTCAGGAACAAGCCTTGATGTACTTAAAACTGCTTTTTCCAAAATACTTGTACCAGGGCGCCCTGGTATCGAGTCTTGCAAGTAAAACTCATGTCTAACCTCTCCTCATCGTGCTGCGGCGCATGTGCAACGAATGCTGTTCGCTCGCCTGTCGTTTCCGGCAGTTTATACAAAGACGCCGCGCCACGTTCGTGTCAGTCACGCTTCCGCGCTGCTTACAATAACTTCTTTCATATTAAGCTTCAAATTCTATGAGTATAAACTGTTCTCCTCTGTTTCAGTTTACTCCTACTCAACTTTCCGACTATCTTTATTGAGCTATTCTCTAATAAACTTTTGGGGAATTGTGTGTAGACCTTAATTTATCTCCATCAAACTCTACCTCCTGCACTTTTTTATAAATAGCTCTACGCGAGTTTTAATAACTACAATTGGTAATGAAGAATGTCCAAATCATGGATGATGGCTGCACCCGAGTTAGCCCTTTACTCTGTGTTACATAATTAATCATTCCAAAAAGCTTTTAAGAAGTTTATTAACACTGTGAGGTTAATGTTAGCAAAAAAACTAAGGTCTCGGCAAAAAATGCTGATTTCCAAACCCGCCCACCAATCGACGTACACTTTCTAGAAAAATAAAGAGAACGACCGATGTGTTGTGAGTCATATATCAATAAGTGATTGGTAGTAACTATTATTCTGTACCTACCTTCCTGTAGATACCGTTGGTACTCACTGTATTCAGTCTAAGTGGGTACCACTCCAACGCCTATTCCCGCTGCCGAACAGTAGTGTGCATACATTACTGTTTTCCGGTTTGAAAGTTACTGTAGCTAGTGAAATTACTGGAGAAATGAGACTGAACATCTCAAGTCTCAAGGTGGCCAACGCAATGTGGTGCTACGAATACCATCTTAACTAGCACCACGTTATTATGGGCAGCATTAATTTAGCTCGCGGATACCTCATCCGCGAGACCCTAAGTCCGATGAAGACGCAATAGTTGTCAAAAAAACTATCTAACACAATGTAATCGTTTAAATAAATATTATCAATGAATTCAATTATAAAAAATTATATAACATAAAACAACATATATACTAAATGAATAATTTTTCAGGTTCTCTGTAATTTAACCTTAATAACCGGCTTTTTCTACTTTTTTTTTCTTATCGTGATTGGTTGAAGAATCAAAATTAACAATCTTATTGAATTTGGTATACATATGCATATGCAAGATACGTTTTTACGTTACTAGTTACATCGTAGTAATCACCGTTATCAATATGAATAAGCAGAAACGGCTGTTTTTTTATGATGAAGTTTACGCCGCTAGTTACTTTGACAACTATAGCTAAGCTTCATCGGACTCGGGCTCGCAGATCTGGTATAGTCGAGCTAAATAGGAAACTACTGTATAAGACCTTAAAGTTAGAGAAAACATTCTTTGACCTGAACCACCTTAAACATTTATATATGAATAAAGAATTAGTTCTCACTGCACACTGGTATGGAGTATTAATTCCTAGTTTTATTTTTTAAAAACACATCCAATTAGTTACTTGACTGACTTGCGTTTAAAATGATGATTAAAACCTTAAGAGCAAATAATTTAACTATGACTAAAATTCTGATCAGAGAATATATTCTTAATGTCCATCAGTTCACACTTTTACCTTTAAGCTATATGTTATCTGATTTCTACCCAAGTGATGCTGCGGGCTCTTTGATATGTTTATTGTTGTTTAAATTACATTTTCAAATTTACTTTCTTTTCACAGGCGAAAAATGGACAAATCAGACATACAAGAGAAAGGTATGTAATAGAAAAAATTGCATAAAAATACTCTGTGTTAAACCCAAAAAAGATGATAATTGATACATTTTATTTTCAGATGTCGTTTCTCAAATGGCAAAGTTTAACTTTCGAAATCCATTGAAAGTTACGGTGATTTTCGACGACGATGTCGACAAAAATAAAAAAAGAAAAGTCCCTCATTTAAATAGCAATAGAAAAAGAAACGCGACTTTTATGAAATACGGAAAAGACGAAGCTATGTTAAATAAAGTAGTACTGAATATGGCTACAATAATGGAATGTTACTTTAATTTCATGAAACTTACCACTATTACAAATGACGCAAATCTTATAAAACTTTGTAAAGCTCGATTATCTGACCTTAGATTATATTACTTTAATCAATCTTTTATCATATCAGAAACACTACTGTTGCCACAGGAAAAAAATATATTTTTTTTTGATATGGTTATAAGCAAAACTATTAGAATTTTAAAGGAACACCCACAAAATATTTATTATAAGTTAAAAAACCTTTATAATGATTTATTAGATTGGACTAAAAGAAAAATAAAAAAAAAACAGGATGGGTACATACAAAATTTATGTCAAACTCAACCGGGTTGTAGTACAAGTTCTCATGCTCATGTTACACCGCCAAATATTGCAAATGGCAGCGATAATACTTTATCCAAAAACATTAATTCACAAAACCTAAATACATTAACATTGTTTTCCGGTGGAACACCTGGTAATGAAATCACTATAAACGTTGACACTAGGTATTTAAGGAACAATAATATCGACAATGTTTCTGCGCAATGTGCTACGACTTCTTATAGAGAAGTGCAAAATTTAAGTCTACCTTCTACATTTACCTCAACCAACAACGCTTCTACTGGAATTGTTAACCAACCTAAAGAAAAAACTTTAGTGGGGCCATGTTTCCTTCAAACCAATAGTCAACAATATATTAATCTTGAAAGTACAAACATATCTCCACTTAATAATAACGTTTTAATTGTTCAAACCATGCAAACTGACCAACAAGATATATCCAAACGTTCTTTATCAAGAGACAGTGGTATTATAAGTCCCGATACGTTTGATGCCTCATCAGAAAAAAAAGTAATATTTTTTTATTACTAAATTATACTTCATTGGTGATTACAAATTGTTGTAAATAAACGGTATTATGTTTTTACAGAATTCTAGCACTTGTCAACGTGTTTATCAATCCAATGGTGTTGTTACACTGCCTATTGCACCAAACGTTTCTCATGGCGTGAATACAGCACTTCATTTATGTTTTGTTTGTGGGAAAGCAACGGAGTTGGTTTGTTTAGGTTGTTCCAAATACTACTATTGCAGTACAAATTGTCAGGTAATTAATGATATCAATAAATAACATTTTAAATAAAAAAGAAACTATAAGATTATTTCATAAAATTATGTGTTTCTGTTTTGCAAAGTCCGTACGTATAAATACGTTTTGTTTACAGGAAAGTCAATGGGAAGAACATAAGCAGATATGTCATCTTATTCCAAAGAATAATTTAATGTTAACTAATAATCTTTATAATGTTATTTGAATTAAAACACGTGATTATATGGATGGTTGAATTTTTCTTCTCGATCAATGAAAGTTCACAATGATTATTTCAAATTAAAAGTCTATCCTTTTCTGTTTAAACATACGCAAATTGTTATAAAAATATAAAAATGTGAAATGAAAAAAAAATCATGTTTTTTTGTTTCAAGCCGACGAGCACAGCAGGGTGAATTGATTATAATCCCAACTAACTCCATATTGTTATGGTAGTGCGTATCGCAAAGCATTAGTAGTAAACATTATCTTCTTGCTTTGGCGATAAAAAAGGTAAATACATATTAATCAATAAACATGAAAAATTCGTTGGCGAAACAGTAGTTTAGCTCGAAAAAGGCCTAAATCTCAATAAGGCAAAAAGAAAACATTTCAACGTAGTCTAAACAACCATAAAACCTCCAAACCGTTGCAAATAGAAAACTGCACCAACAAGTTTATAAATATTTTATTGTAATCTCACTGATATTTGAACATCAATATAATATTTCACTAGCACACGTCAAATTTCCACACGTCTTGACTTTTTCGCGTCCCGCAGCGGATTGTCTTCTTTTCTAATACAAGATCGTCTTTCAACTATCCCCACTCCGACCGTTATTTCGTTGACTGTGTTGCTATAGTCCACTCATTATGAACTGAGGCTTCGGGTCATAAATCACATTTATCTGTCTGTCTTACTCGCACTTACAGGTTTTATGAAGAGGTGTAGTGATAGTGACTTATTCGTAACGACCAATCGGGAGTTGGAGTCCTAATGAAGGTCACGATGACACATCGACCCTGCGTGCCCAGGTAGCTAAGTATCGATAACGAGTTACATTTCGTGCACATACCTACCGTCAGTGACGTGCCCGACGATTCAGTTTAAAATGCATCGACTATAGTAAAAATCCGTCCTTTATTTCGTTGACAATGTTGCTAATAAAATTGCAAATTAAACTAATAATTATAACATGCTAATAATGATCAGAATGTTGGTTTAATGATGATGAACCTTTGCATCAAATTATTTTGCTTTTTATTTTATTTAAACCTTCCATGTTTCAAATTCTTTGCTACTTATTAACACAGTTTTATTTATATTTCAAAAGCTCTCTTCAATGATAGACGATAATCATGTTAGGTTCTTCAGTAAATTTGTTTCGGTGAACAATCTTTTTTCTAACTACTTCACACAAAATGACTAATATGTTCACCAAGTTCACAGATTGGTCGTTCTCTACCTCATCAGGTTGGTCTCGCGACAGGATTTCTTCCTCAACTAGCCAAAGCTTTCGACAAAGTTTAGCATGATATTATATTCATCTCTTGCACTCTTATTTTGCTATATAGCCTCATTCGCAGTCAGACATATCTTGTAAAAATTTTATATTCCTGCCGCATGTATAATAAAGAGCGCTTTGATTGCTGGATGAAGCGGGAGCAGGAAATAAGCACAGACAGCGTCGCCTCTTTGATGAGTGAAGAAGACGTTAGGAATTGAGTAACTCGAGTTAAAAAAAAAACGAGAATATTAAAAAACAAAATGTGCATTAAAGAATTTAAAGTAAAAAGAAAAATTACTATAAAACAGAAATAATTGTAAAATTTAAATGTAAAAGTGCCATGAGTCTACGGAATAAATCCTACTTGAACTGTCGTCCTTGATCTGTCTTAATAAGAGAAGGTACTCCAAACCCTTGCAATCCAACCGGACAAGAGCACATCAGCGGTTTCTTTTGCTGTGATACGCTCATGGGCCACGCCTCAGGCCATCGCGTCAACCTGTCCACTGCCGTCAAGAGGTAGCGAAAGCAAACAAAAAGAGGTCCCACAATGTCGACATGGATATCTCTAAATCGACCAGGAGGTGCGATGAAATCACCGAGAGGCGAGGTAAAGTGCTGAGTTACCTTATTGCGCTGGCAAGATTTCGTCCAGGTACGGACGTTTTTTTGAATTGTGGGCTACACAAATCTATTTGTGAGAAGGCGGGACGTTGCTCGAAAACCTGAATGGCTTAGGTTGTGGAGTTTGTTAAAATACTTATGACGTATAGGAATGGTGAGGAATGGGCGTGATTTTCCGGTTGACATATCACAGACGATTGTGACGTTAGTTCCAGGCAGAGTAACTTTCTCTAACTTTAGAGAGGTACCGTAAGGGATAAGTTGTTGAAGTCCTCATCATCTCTGTGACTCGGCCAAAACTGCGAAGTTATCCTCGAGCGAAATAGCTTCAATAAGCAACATGGCGTCAGCCACGATGTTATCCACAAATTTGATGTGTGCGATATCAGTCGTGTACTGAGAAATAAACGAAAGCTGATTTAACTGAACAGGCGGTAGCTTCTCCCGACGCTGAGTAAAAGCGTATAGCGGGGGTTTATGATCCGTAAAAATGTTATAATGCTAGGCTTCCAAAATGTATCGGAAGTTTTGTACGGACTCATAAACAGCTAACAGTTCTCTATAATAAGCAGGCCACGAGGATTGTCGTACAGTGAGCTTTTTACTAAAAATGCAAGTGATTGCCATTCTGTGCATATACTCGTTCTAAGCAAGCACCTACCTGGATAGTAGACCCACCCGTAAAGAGACCTAAAGATGCGTCGGGCACAGGGTATGCCAGTAAAGTAGTTTGTGCAAGGCTGTCTTTGCGAGCGTGGAACGCACGCTCAAGCTCTGGTGTCCAAGACACAGGTTTGGCACACTTGAGTTTGGAATTGGCCAAGACGGTTACCAACGGTGCCTGTAATTCAGTCGCGCGTGGTAAGCAACGTCTGTAATAATTAATCATACCCAGGAACCTGCGGAGGCACTATACGGTTTTAGGAAGGAGATATTTCTGTAGGACGGCAATTCGTTCCGGCGGAGAACAAATACCGTCCTTTGAGACATGATATCCCAAAAATGTAATTTCATCAGCTCCTAACACACACTTAGCTGGATCTACGACCACGTCTTAATCAGCCAATCTTTGAAAAAGAATTCGTAAGTGCTGGGCGTGTGTATCCTAATTTTTTGAGAATACTAGTATGTCGTTCACGTAGGGAAAACAAAAGTCAAGGTCGTGCAATACCTCATCCATAAAGCGCTGAAATATTTATCCGGCATTCTGCAATCCGAAGGTCATATACAGAAATTCATAAAGACCAAAAGGTGTTGTAATCGCGGTCTTGCACACGTCTTCTTCGTTGACTGGTATCTGTTGATAATCCTTTACCAGGTCGAGGGTGCTGAAAACGGTAGAACGAGCGACTGTGGCTGAAATCCCCAATATGACGTAGCGGATAGCGATCTGGAATGGTTCGCGCATTGAGTCCTCTGTAATCGCCACATGGGCGCCATGTACCAAGTCCTTTTTTAGGCACCAGTTGCAATGGTGCGGCCCATGAGCTTTTGCATGGTCGTGCGGTGCCGGTTTTCAGCATATCGTCAAATTCCCTTTTAGCGATCACCAGCTTATGCGGTGCGAGGCGACGGGGACGCCAAGAAACCGGAGGACCATGAGTGGTTTTTATGTAACGCACCGTGGAATGTTTAATCTCTCTGTGCAATCCAGATGGTCGAGTAATAGATGGAAACTCAGCGAGGATATTGTCAATTCGCGACACGTTATTGACCGAAATGGTTTTCACGCTAGCCTTTTCGGTACAGGCGAAAGAAGTTAAAACAGAAATATCGGTGATGCCGTCCACAAGATGTCTACTGCAACAGTCTGGTAGCAAATGATAATGCGCCAGAAAGTCGGAACGTATTATAGGGGTATTAATGTCGACTATGACAATTAGCCATCGAAATTCTCGCCGCAGCCCTAAATTGAGGCTGAGGGAAATATTACCATACGTTTTCATAGTGCTACCATTAGCTGTGCTAACTTAGTAGCCAATGGGAGACACTCTATTATCCAACAACTTTAATAAAATATCATTTACTAAAATATATAATATGTTAAATTTCATTTTTCATAAAACAGGTGCAAAAGTACACATATATCATAATAATATCCTATTTCATACTCCCACTGAAGTCCCTCGTAAACAAAGGGACAATCTCGCCCCTACTTCACCGGACACCCGGGTATCTCTTGCATGTACGAGAGATTAAAATTTCAGTTCTGGTGAAAAAATATACGTAAAGACATAGAAAACTATGTAAAAAACTGCAAGTTGTGTCAAGTTAGAAGCCATTGCGTCATTCTAACAAAACTCCCTATGATTATAAAAACAAAAAGCTACAAGACCGAACTAGACACTTTATTTAGATCTTGTAGGTCCCCTTCTTGAGACCAGAATCGACAAATATAGATTTATTCTAACACTACAAGACGACCTAACAATATACTCTCAAGCTTATCCAATGATAATGCGAAATACTTCATGTTCCGCTTAAGAGACAGCTCAACGTCTTGTCCATTTTATCTCACATTTAGGAATACCGAAAATTATTGTAACGGATCAAGGCTCTAATTTCTGTTCTGATGTATTTAAACAATTATAGAAGCTATATGGAATTAAACATATTTTTGCTTCACCGTATCATCCACAAACTTGCAGTGCGTTAGAAAGAAGCCATTCTACGTTAAAAGAATATCTACGTTCTTATAAAGATAATAATATCACATGGGATTTATAAATAAATACTGCGATGTTCACATACAAATTAATCGGTCATTCGACTACCCGCTTCTCACTGTTTGAACTTGTATTCGGTTATAAACCTTACATACCTAAATCCATTGATACTCTCGGAAATAATACATATACAGATTATGTTCGCGCGCTTAATCATAGGTTATATTATAGTCAACAGAAAGCACTGCAAAATATCCAACGTTCTAAACAGTACTATGATGACTCGCACTTTCGTACTGTCCTGTATGGTATCGTCTCTCGAGTCGTCCTGTAACGTAATATATCGGCGACCTGGTATACGTTCACTACCATCATCATAAACAAAATAAAGCACTTTCCCCTGTGTGAAAAGGCCCTTACAAAGTCATAAAAATAAACGGAAATAATACCGTTACAGTACAAATAGACAGAAAATATGTCTGTCGTCATTATGACGAACTCAAACCAGCGATCCAGTCTTAGACAATAAATAATCGTATCCAATTAACTCCAACTCTTTACTTGTCCATTGTTACAGATATGCGACACCGGCATGTGCGAACCAGTTCGTCACACAAATAATAAATAGTCCCGGTATATACTTTGATCAACTACAAGATGTTAAATTCATTAACGATCACTGGAATGTAATTACTTACATCGATCTTAGCTATATACCTCCCCATATAGAAAATGTTCAGTTTTTATTTCAAAAATTAAAAAAGTATTGTAACACCATCCAATCAGCTAAAGTAAAATAGTTATTAACTCATTAAATGCATTGAAACTACAACACGAAAACAATGTAAAGAATTTTTCTTCTATATCATATCTAATGCAAGTTGAACAAAACAAAAGGTATAAACGCAGTCTGATAGACGTTGACGGTTCCATATTAAAACCCTTCTTCGGCACTCTAGACACGGACGACGCGAACCAAGTCACTGACGTCATAAACAAAATACAGTGGGATGAAAAACAGCAGCAGTAATGCGCGATAATATACATGTGATTAAATCCACCACCTCAACTTTCAATAATACAATGTCAAAGGTCAGAGAAAACGAAAATCGCTTAAATCAAAATTTAAATAACATCGATATGGCCTTTGAAAACCTAAAAGTAAACTCTCAGTTAACGTTACTAATTACTTCCTTAGAGAGTATAATTCTAACCTTGTCTTTCGACATAGATGATATAAACAATGCTGTATTATTTAGTAAAGTAAATATTCTACATCCGTCCGTATTAAGCCAGCCATATAAACAACTGTATATGGAGCTCGAGCTACACATAAACAGTCCACCGCGACATGCTGAGTTACCTATATCACTAACGTTACAAAGTGTCAACGAAATATAAACATAAAGGACATCATGTTCAGATATCGGACACATTTGTTACAATCATGAAAACAAATTAATATTAATATTAAAGGTTCCGTTAGTTCTCCCACAAGTATATAACTTATTTCACAATATACCTATCCCCATATCCCCTGACGCGAAATCAGTACATATATTTTAATCATTCCTAGCAAACAGTATCTGGCAATAACATTCGATCGATTATTTTAGTCTTAGTTGCAAAGTGTCAACTCGTGCAAAGTGATTATAGACAAATGTTTTGTGTGTGCAACAACTCAACTGTTGCAAGCCCGTTGTGTGAAGCTATATTATTAACAGACGTTGTTACCACAATTCTTAGATCCTACCAAACGAGTATACTTTTTGGGTTCGTAGATCTCTTTCAGAAAATAACTCATAATCGCTGGATTTTTATACAATCTGAACCTCAAGTTAAACTCAAGCATTGTGTTAAAAACTTCTTTCGAACATCCACGAGATAGTGTAGCGCAAAAGACGTACAGGTTCATTCTCCCTTTGAACTTCAAGGCGATTCGACGAGTTTATTGGATACATTTAAAGTGTACTTTTTAAAAATTTTGTCTATCAAATCTGTTGTATATACTTTTAACAAAACGACATAGATGTTCACACTCTTTAATCTTAGCCACACTGCCTTTATCCACCTCTGCCTTTGACGGTACGGCTCTCTTCTTTTTTAAAATTAGACAGTAACTTTAACTATACCTATAGTTTTCGTTCCCTATAACTTTTTTTAATTAGTTGTTTTAAGGCTGCTTAATTGTTAACTAAAATTAATTTAATAACTCCAGAGATATAAATAAGAGTTATGTTAACAACATTAAATTGCCTCTTTTGTACAGATTTTTTTAACTTTTAACATTTAAAACTTTTTTATATAATTTTAAAAATAAGTATCGCCACTAAGTATTAGTACTGTATGAAGCCGTACCGTTTCGGACGTGGCACAATTCTTCTACTCCGAGTGATACACGCTCCCGCCGGTGTGCCGCGCCGCTCCGCACCGTGCGGCTCCCCGACTATCCCGCTCAGTATTAAATATGTCCTGACATCATCACCATAATCCCAATCTAACTGTGCACCCCTAACCAAGCTAGTCTCTTTTTTAAGTTGTTGTTGTTTTGAAGCTTGTACTTTCAAAATATGTTATCTATTACGGCGCAGCACACGCCCATTTTCAGTTTCCAACCAGTACGAACGATCATTCCGCGCTACTATTCACACGTGCCTTCTCTCATAAACGTTTCTCCTTTATTCGCATCAACTCACCTAGCCGTAATGAAGATAAACATCTAGTGCCCCTGTTATACTAGATTCGAACGATGTCAACGTTGCAAGCCATGCAACTTTTATAACTTATCTGACACTGGGCTCATGGACCCGGATCCACGGCCTGTTTACAGGAAATGTGTACTACGTGGAGTGTAGTTATCCGACGGCGGAATTTTACAATGTTTTTGGTTGTTTGTTTTTCTGGCGAATCTACTCGGTCGTCAAGGGCGGGCGTGGACCCGTTCCCCGATTACCTTCGCCTGAATCGAAATCTCTGGGCGGTGAGGACCGCCCCTGGTCGCGGGTGTACTGAGTGTACGCGGTGTCTGTGTAGCTGTGGCACCGCGTTCTGAAGCGAAGGCAGCGTGATTTCGAAATTCGGAGGATGTTTGAAATGTCCAAAGTATGTGTGGTGACGTGGGTGTTATCGGTGAGTGTGGGTTCATGTCCGGTGTGAGGGACCCTTGGGGATGGCGGAATTAGCGCATGCCGTGATCTGCGCTTTTTAGTTTTGGGATTCGAGGGCGGCTCGTAGTTGGCCACTTTGGCCACCAGACGGTTGGGGTGAGATGACGCCTTGGCGAAGTATGTTTCGGAGCACTCTCTGAAGTGCTCCGTAATGATCAGGAATTTGAGGTCGTTGTGGAGGTCCACATTGCGCTAGCGCAACCGGTGCTGAATGGTACTAGTACCATTCAGCACCGGTTACGATGTGGGTGAATCGGTTTTGAAGAACCTGCAGGGGTTTGAGGCGTGCTTCGGACGAATAGGCGAAAACTACGCTGACGTAAGACAGTATTGGTTTACGCATACCTTGTAGAGGTGAAGCTTGTGTCTGAGAGAGAGCTTACTATTTATGCACAGCAGGGGGTATAACTTGCCCAGCACTTGGGCCGCTTTGTTTCTCGCCTCACGAATGTGGGCGATGAAATTGAGCCTGGTGTCGAGCGTCACGCCGAGATATTTGACCGAGTCCCTCCAAGGGATGGACTGGCCGAAGAGGGAGATCTGGCCGCGTTTATGGCCGTGTAAAACCAACTTCATGTGAAGGGTTGAGGACCTTCAATGGGTGATGTGAATGGCTTCTCTTTTTTTTTCAAAATAACTTCCATTTATTATCATTGCTTTCTACGATTACTTTGCTATGTCCGTAAATGTACTGATGGAACCTTGTGCATCCGAACACTACTGCAAGCAGTTCCTTTTCAATTTGTGCCCAGCGCTTTTCCGTGGGTGTGAGCATGCGCAACGCATAGGCCACGGGTCGCCCGCCCTGCAGCAAGCACCAGGCCACGCGCACTCGCGTCCACCGACACGGTGACCAGGTCATCCAGTGAATAATACGCCAATACCAGAGCTCTACTAGTCGTTGTTTTAAGCTTATAAAAAGCTTTCTCGTGGTCATGTAACCAATCAAATTCGACTTTTTTATTCAATAATTCTCTCAACGGTGCTGATATCTTCGAGTATTTAGGAATGAACTTTGCTAAATAATCAGTTATACTCAAGAAACGTTGTACTCCTTTTTTGTCTTTTGGTTTTTCAATTTTCAATTTTGCGTCCACTCCATTGTCATCTGGCTTTAACCCTTTAGAATTAAATGTGTGTCCCATGAACTTTATTTCTTTTACACGAAAAAGACGTTTATTATTATTAAATTTTAATAATTCTTGTTTGCTCTACGTAAAAATTCAGCTAATCTCTCTTCATGTTCTTTTTGATTGCGACCCTATTTAAGCAAGTCGTCACTTTACTAAACTATATACACCTGACCCCATGTTGTGATAACATCGTTTTATTAAAAATATATAAATATTTTTAATAAAACGACATAGATATTAACACTCATGAATTTTAGCCACACTGCTTCTGTCCACCTCTGGTTATGACGGTATTAACATATACTCTTCCTATAATATTTATGTACTACCCACTACAATATCAACAGTTATATATAGGGTGGCGCAAAAGTAATCCTCCTATCAGAAAATGCTATAAATTTTGCCTTGATGTAAAAAAATTAAAAGACCAAATAAAAATAATCCACAAGAAGAATCAAAGTTTTTCATTTTTTTTTTTAAATTACAGCCAAAAATAACCTTTGGTCTTTTAATTTTTTTACATCAAGGCAAAATTTATAGCATTTTCTGATAGGAGGATTACTTTTGCGCCACCCTATATATTGTCCATAGTTCCACTGATGTGCGATCTACTATAACTCCTTAACGGTGTGTCCCGAAGTTCGGAACACTTCGTGGAATCTTATTAAGGATTGCTCGTCAGCGAATTCCGCGAAACGTGGCGAGTAAATAACAAGCGTCTGCTTTGATTACAATTTAAAATTACATACATATAAAGAAGTTTGCATGATGTAATTTTTTTGATATACCTTATATGATAGGTTATTTATATGGATTATTTATTTCATATATAATTTTATATCATACTCTCCTTAAATAATTGTAAAATATGAACTAATGGGAAAAAATTTAAGAAAATTATGTTATGATATAGTTATGTAATGTTTTTAAAAGGTCGTCGAATGTAGTAACTTATCGAAAATTACGACAGTCGTTCACTGCTTCATTGCCTGGCTGATGGGTATTCACTTAACTTTAGTAATTTACATACATTTAGCATATACTTATGTAATTGATACATTTCTCTAACACAAACGATCAACTCTTCTACATAAACCAACTCTCAAATCATACACACAAAAATCAACTCGCAACTGGTAATAATACTTCTAAAAATTTACTAGTAATATTATTATAGACTTTTCAGTCTTGTTCAATGGAGTCAGCTTTTTCGTGACTTATGTCCCTGAACGCCTAGAAGTATTTATATGATATTAAAAATTTTTAATCGCTTGAATAAACACATTTTGGCATAAACTACATGACATATAGACGTTACAAAAAACATTAAAAGGAGCTTTTATTTTAACTAATGCGATAATGTAGTTTATGTTAAAAAAAAAAGTCTAATCCATCAATCAAACTTTCAAGGAGGGTTCAAGTCAGTCCGACGTACTATTTTAATATGTATTAATTAGCACAGTGAAAATAAATTATACTGCATGATTTAAATTCTAAATTATTAAATACTTTAAAGTATTATTATTAGATATCAACTCTTACTTGGAATAAAGAAGTATTTATCTTACCTTTATATTGTTTTAAAACGTATACTCCGAAGATTACCGGGATCAAACAGAAAATATTCATATAATTTATGTAAAACAGTTAATTTGTTATTATAACTTAAATTTTATCTATTTGTACAAATGTTATTTATTACAATTATTTATCTTTTCCATAAAAATAATTTTGTAAAGCGTTTTCGAAGCGTGTTTCCCAAATTTAAAATAGCAATTAATTGAGACTAATGTTATTATTTTTTCTGAATTATGCAATCACACTTCTTAAACCCACATAGAAACAAGTTTTAATGTATATATTACAGCATTCTAGCTAAATCAAGTTTAAAATAAAATTCCAAGATTTAATGGTTACTATATTTTAAAACTATTGAAATAAACTAACGTAATAATCGCTGGAAAATTTTAATAGAATATTTGTACAAAACTTTAATTACTGATTTATAATAATAATAATAGATAGGAAATAATACTATAACAGGTGGTATAAATTCTTTTATAAAATACCAGTACTAGAGAATCCTGGTATCAAGTTTTCCAATTATGATTTAAACTTTGCTTTGCCGTAATTTGCAAGAAGTAGAATTTCAGAAAATTATCCGTCTGTGATTATTTAAATATGAATCACTGTTATGCTTGGTAATTTTTACTTTGAGGTGTTATAGACATTAATTGTACAACCCTACGATACATTTGCAATGGTTACAATTTGACATTACAGTACACATCCGAAAATTATAAATATTGTTGTAATTGGCCACAAATAACTGTATCGTTGTTTCTTTTTAATTACACTTTGGATAAAATATATCTACTGAAACTGCTACAATGATTACAAAAAAACCGAAGACATAATCGTGTTCACAAAAATGTTATTACTTATTTTAAATGATTTACACAATTTTAGTTTATGCTCTAGTTTAAAGAGCAACTACACAGATTTAAAGATGTGGTATGCAGCTTTAGTGCGTTTCATTAGAAGGAGATTGGTTTTGGGTATTATATTCGCATCTTCATTAACCTATTGTATCGTCAGTTTTTTACGAGAGGCAAGTATTCATGGCTATCTTGTACTACAAATCCGAACATTTTCAATTAGTTTATTTAAGCAGTTTATACACGTAAATACGCATCATTACTTGTACACGTAAATCAATGTAAATAATATTTTGTATTATAGATAACTGATATGAGGTGTATTTCTTCTATCACTTCATTAAAATAAATCTTTGAAATTTTTCAGGGAAGTAGCAGAAGTATGGTGTTCCAGGATATATCAATTGAGCAAAAACCCTTTATTTGGAGAACCCTCCAAGAACATAATGATACAAATGATACAAAAACCTGCAGAAATTCCATACAGGGCAAATCTGTAATTGTAGATGACAAAGGTAATAAGAAATTACTTAATAATTGTAAATATAAATAAAAATATATTTTTTAATCAAGCTGTTAGCATCAACAAAGTTAAAATTACATATTATTTTGTGCATAAAATTATTGCTGCATTAAAATTATTAGTACCAGAAAAAAATTACATTTTGCCTTATTAACTATAATTTCAAATTATATTAAATAATAGAAAGTCAAGGATAGTAACATTTCCTTTCCAAGAATGCTCTGGCTATAATTGTTATCAGTTAAAACATCAAATCTGTTATTGCAGCAGATTTACAATATAGATGGCACAAGTCGAGCGTTTAAAAAACCCTAACTCATGTAAATTCTTGCTTATTAAGCACTGAAAACCAATTGACATAAATTTTTTTCTATTTATTTCCAATTTTCCCTGATATTATTATTCAGGGTTTTACCTTATTTACAACATATTCACTACTAATTTATGCTGTTTACATTTTTTCCAACATTATTTCTATATAATTTTTTTTACATTATACTTATGCTATCTAATTATCTAATATTCATAGAAATTAATAGAATATTATTGTTTACATATGTATAAAGTAATATTTACTTATCCTTATTTCTATTGTTTACAATCTTGCATATATTTAAGCAATAATTTATGAATTTACTTCTAACTCATTTATGTTTTATTATATCAGGTGGATTAGGTGTATCTATTATTAAGCCTGTTTCTTGCTGATAAGAGGTCAAACTCTGAGTTGCAAAAGCAATTGTTAAAGCTAGTTTGAAATCTTACATAATTATTATTTTGCACTAACATTCTAAGATCACATGTAAAACTTCTTGTTATGTATATACCACATTATACTTTGACACCGATTAGATGGAGTGACATTAAAAAGAGTTTGATGATAATGAAAGTTTCATATATGAACTGCTTATATTAATTATAGTCTACACAAAAAGTATTGTTAGAAATTCTGAATAGCCAGCTTAACCTATAAAGTGTATGGCTTAATATAGAATAAAAAAAAATTGTGAATAGTACAGTACAAAATTATTTAACTCTTTTTGAAAAAAAAAAACAGCTAATGATAATTATTTGTAGCATACCCTTGTTTTTGTTTAGGTTATGTGTGTCAGAGGAGGGATATTTTAAAAAACAGCTGTTGCAATCCTGATGCAGAACTCACAACAAGATACAGTTGTCAATCGTGTAAAGACAACAACTGTTGTGTTATATATGAGTACTGTGTTTCATGCTGCTTAGATCCAACCAAGGTAATGTTTTTGTTTAATACTATGTTCCTCTAATTTATATTTATATTCTACGAGATTTACAATTTATTTGTTAGTATAAAGGAGAATTTTTTCTGACTATTCCTTACCATTTAATTTTTGTTAAAAAATGGACAATACATTGCAGCTATGTACTTTAAATTATTTTTATGGTTACAGTGTTATTTTAACATTTCATAATATGTCACAAAAATTTATTTATTTAAATCTTTATCATAAATTAAAAAATGGGTACATTTCACAATTCTTTACTTTGTTAAATACATATTTCTTTCAGAGGGACATGCTAGAAATAGTTTTATCTAAACTCTCAGCAGAGGAGAATGTCTTGTTCCGCTCATTGACTGATGACTTTGAATTGTGTTTAACAAAATGCCGTACCAGTTCTCACAGTGTGCTACATGAGAATTCATATAAGGATCCTGCACACAAGCACTGTTTTGGTGATGAACTACCCAGAACAAGAACACCCGACTAGTATTACTAATTTAGTATAACATTATAAAATTGTGGTATTTCTTTAGTATAATTTCATACAAGAGAATATGATTTATAATATTATAATCATTATTCCAACCTGCACTTAGCAAGAGTGGTGAAAAAAAGCATTGACTCTCATTGTAAGAGAAGTGTCGTAGGTTCCAGCTGTAAAGAACATTAAGAAGGCAGATAATTTGTTTTTCATTTATCAGAGCATAATAATGAGAGGATGTTTTCCTTTTAGCATTTTAAATTATAAAAGTTCAATATATAAATGTTGAACGAAGTTACGCTTTTGCGATCATGGGCTTAGTAATTAAGTAAATATGAGATATATTAGAAAAAAATACTTATGTGATATATAGTTATACACAGATATTATTCATTTCATTGCTGCATCGAAATTATTAAACATGTATTTATATACTTAACATATATGAAACAAGTTAATTCTAATACTATGTATACATGGTGCTAGTTTGTGGGCTACTTTAAAGGATCAAATATGAACAAATTGTAAGTTACTTGAACTATACCAATATTTTATCATATTTTCAATGATCAGAAATGAGTTGCATATCATTAGATTTATTGTAGGAAAGGCAATGTTCATTGTGTAATTATTCATCATGATCACTGGTTGTCTTGTGATATTCAGTATCCTATTTATTGTGAGAATATAAATCTATTCAACTAAATAGTTTTATACGAAAATGGAGGTCTGGCTAAATCTTTACTGCCACTGGTGAAAGGACTCTGTTGTCGGAAATCTTTTAGTTTGGTATCACCATAGAGCCTATTTTTACCGTTAATAGTAGTGCCTAAATTTTACTGTGTTCCGGTTTGAAAGACGTTATAACTAATAAAATTACTAAAGAAACAAAATTTATCATCTTATGTCTTATGGCGGCGAGCACAATGTAGTGTTGCGTATATAAAGAGTGCCACATTGTTACGAGCAGACATATCACTTACCATCAGGTGAACGTCCTGCTTGCCTTGTCTTTAGCGCATTTATTCTAATTTTAATAAGCGTAAATAATCGATTTCATAGACTGCGGAAATATTATAATTTCTTTCAGAGGCGCCTGTACACTTGTCCGAAACGGATTTATACGTATTTGTAAGTCACAGTTCTTCACAATATTCATATTTTGAATAACAATTATCAAAGCTATGAAAACTTTGCTATATATATATATATTTTGTCTGTATGTGTCACAAATAGAAGCCTATCTGAAAATGAGCCCTATCCAAGTGTTAGATGAGCTGTATAACGCGGTCACACTAGTAACAGCGATTATCATCAAAGAATACATATAATCAGAGGCATGCACAAGAATCTCGGGTAAGGCTGATAACGTACCCAAAATCTGTGCTTATCTACACTTAAAAAACACAACAATTTCAATTCAACATGGTTAGTACCGTTTGACCGACTTGTGAAACTATTATTTAGATAACTTTTTGCCTACTAACTTAGTTCCCAAAGTGGTCCAGGTGGACTCCCAAGATCTATGGAGACTCAATGGGGGTCTACGTTGGCTATAATCTTCATATTTTTGTCGAGATTTCGGAATAAAGGATTTTAGCTGCAAGGGTTCACCGAAATCAGCAATATCTTGTATGTGGTTAATTGAGAAAATAAAGTCTGGGATCCTCTGGCCTATAAGAAGCACATGCTTCTAGATTTAAGAAGGGCTTCGATTTTAACACTGAAAGTAAAATATACAATTTAGCAATGCACGCATCACAATGATAATAATCCTTTTTTTTCTGGTTTGGAAGTCAGGGTTGTGTAGTATTTCTACCATCTAGAATGACATCCGTGGTCAGTGGCATTGCGTCTTACTGCATATGGGGAAGGTGCATAGCCCTCCCTAGCATCCAATCATAATAATCCTAGCGAGCCAACCGGAACAGTGCCTTATGTGACGGAACTTAACATTCTTATACAAAATAAAATGTAAAACAATAAAAAATACAAAAATAATGAGAAATTTTCATGTTATGTTATATCTATTTAAATAAGCATGTAAATCAATATCATAAAATATAGTTTACTTTATTTTAACCTATTCGTAGGTTAGTTTGTTGTAATATTATTAATATATTTTTATTAAAAAATAATTCTCACTATTGCTTTTATTTCCTAAGATAGTTAATATTGACAAATTACATTACATTACGTTTGAATTATATTCTAAGGAAAAAAATGCTATTAACTTCAACGCATAGCTTTCATCCCACACAGGCTTATAATTACGTATATGTATTAATAAAATGTAAGTAAAATGAATCTTTTTATGACTGTATGGAAATCCTTAATTACGGTTAATTGATGTGTAACGGTTACCAAATTCAGGGTTATAAACTTACTGTACTGTTAAATAGATTTTTAGAATTTGTAATAAGTTAATAATTTTGTAATAAAATATATTTTTTACAATACTTGTTTACTTTAATTTTAATATTATTGTGATAAAGAAAGTGCTGACAACAAACATATTTTAAGGAGCATGAGAAGTTGTTAATGATTATAACTCAGTTTTAATAACTAAAGCCGTGATAAATCAATACGTGAGAGATCGATAAAGCATTATAAGTTTTCGCAAAGAATGTGAATGAAATCGTCGCGAACAAACCGACATGTTCCAAGAGCAGCTTTCGAAAAGCTAGTACTTGACCAGTTTAGTGAATGAACAGCATTGACTCTCTCTTTGTGAGTGAACGCTGGGGTCCCAACATTGGAAATTGTAAGAGCACCGTTTATTATTATTATTTGTAATAACTTCAATATATATATATTAATAATGCGGTGGGGAATCAAAAATCTACTAATCTTACACGTACGCGCTACTTCTCTGACAGTAAATGAACATACGATTCTTTATATAATTACATTCTAATGTAATATACCCATGGGATAATGTAACTATTAATCATACTTACCTATACATGGATAACTCAAATGGAATCAAACCTAAAGATCTCGACTTGGAAACTGCACTCAACATAAAAAATTAACAATGATCGCGTGCACAGCACCGATTTCAAATATTTATTCTGTTATATGTAACAACTTTAATAATAATGTTAGTTCTATGAGAAAGGATCAAATGTTACAAACGCTTTACTTATATAGATATTTGTGTAAACACCGCGTTTACTATTTATTTAATTAGGGTCCATAATTCATATTATTTATTTTTAAAGATCACATATTGTCTACGAATTATAACTGTTCTACAAAATTTAATATAATTCATAACTAGTGTTGTTTTATTCCAGGAAACGACGACACATAACGTTCACCGGATTGTAAGTGATACACCTGTCTATAAAAATGTGACAGTATTAATGTTGATAAAAACTACACCATACGGCGCTCGTCACTTTGAGCCACAAAAGACGTGGAGTCGTGTTACCCTAGCAATCACAAGTCACACAGGTCTCTTCAAACCGGAACAATAATGTTTGCACACTTGTTTAGCGGCTGAAACAAGACCTATATACTTAGATGATCATCTGCAACAGAATCATATCACCACCATCTTTTAAAAAAGGGCTCTCGAATGAGAGCTCACAAGAGACCTATTTCTAGTGCACTATATTTTGCTTAATTAAGAGGTATGGATATTTTTTTATTTGTTTTATTATATTGTGCGTTCTTAATATAGTTTGTAACACACACAATAAAGAATTAAAAACGTGTCGTATATATTTGTTTGAACATGTAGAATCATGATTGCAGCTACTGCTACAATCAGCCACTAACAGCCAACGTGCGCTAATGGCCTTTCAAACGTTTTTGCGTTAACGCATCGAGTTTAGTCTCTGTTCGACTCTCCGTATAAATTGTCGTCTCAGCATAATGGTGAGGTGAGTTTCGATACGAAATTATTGATTTACATTATTATATCGCATAGTGTTTTTTTCTATCGAGTTATTCCGTGTTAATTTTTTAAAACTTTGCCTTAATAAACTCTCTAGTGTAGTTGTTGAATAAGAGATATTTTCATAGCGAATTTAATGACCACCTTCGCAGAAACTATAGTCACGGTGCAAACTGGTTGTATGCGTTTGCGACATTAACAAACATCGCCCTTATTATATAATAGTCTTTGAAACAAATAAAGCAAATGTTTCCAAAAAAAAATTATGATATGTTATAATATAAAATAAAGACTATATGATTTTAATAATTGTCATTTATTAATATTGAATATATAAATATTTTGACTAACATTCTGCATTACCATAATTGTTTCCGTCATATTTCCAATAATCGAAGGTTTTATTATAAAGATTTATTTTTGATAAACTTTTTTACAGTTTTCTTGACCGTGATCAATCCACTAGTATAATTAAAGCGTTAGATGTATACATCCTTCGAGCGTGGTAGTCGAGGTTCAAGTCAACGCACATACCTAATTTAAAACGACTAGTTTTAAATGATTATTGGCTTTTAGTGTAATTTCTATTTTCTAGAACTAGACGGAGAGGCTGAGATAAATGTATGAATTGTTATTTATTTTAAGTATTTTATTACAGTAAAACATACCACAATTATGATGTACATGAATTACATTCTATAGCAATCGAAGCAAAATTTTACTTAGCAACATTCTTAATCAAGAATAAATTTTAATTATTAGGTAACAATTAAAATTTATATGGACAAAAAACAACTTTAACTATATAAATGTGAAAAACGCTGCTCAGAAAGTCAAGAAAATGAACAATTTTATACCTTTTTAACTCTATCGTTTATTTCATTAACAACAGCATCAATACTAAATTTCGTGTAATTCTTAATACATTAATGTTTATTTTGTTTATGAAAATATCACTGTTATTTAACTATACATTTTGAACTGGTTTCTAACCCACCGTGAGTAGAGACATAGTGATTACTATGACAAAAATATATAGATGCACTATTAACCAACGACCTATTAACCAGGCTCCTAAACTAAATGCTACCTGTAACCAACTTTAACAGACATTCTTGCACATTTAACTACAGATTTCCTGTCCAGCTAATCTTTTATTTTTCACCGGATGTGTAAATAGTGCATCTTTTACATGTATATGGCTGTTTGAAACTACTTGAAAGTGGCACTTTTGTCGCAAGATAAGATCAGGGCAAGGTACTAATAAAAGGTTATCGACTTAAGATATTTAAAGGAGCGAAGAGGATTGCCTTAAAATTCAATTTCCTACATTTATGAGACAACGTATCGAATGTCCACGGAAGTCAGAAACGATGATTACAAATAAAGTCAAAATGAAAAAAAATTTTTTTTTGATAGAAGTAATGTATTGTTTAAAATATTATGTTTACGAGCAATACTTATAGGACCTGAAGGTCTTTGTCAGGTAACATTTGTGTAATTTTTTTAAGCTTAGACCAAACGTTTTGTCTAATGCATAACTTTCACAAAAATTAATAACAAGTGAAAGTTTTGTTTATTACGTAAATACATACAGTTTTATAACATTTAAAAAACAGTGCAAAGGCATTTTAGCTAACTAAGCTGCAACTTTAATATCTCTGCTGTATTGCAAGTCATATATAAGATATTATGATCGAAGATGCTTAACCATCTTCGACTTCATTGTTATTTAATGCTATATAAAATTGAAGTTTAGCTTTCTAGAGTCTTTCATTGAACCGATTCTTTTATTCTCTGTTCTTTATTAACCAGAAATTTAGAGAAATATTAACTAAATAGTGCTTCATAGAATCTGCAATGCATTTTACCTTATTTCAAATGTAACATTAACGTATGAATACTTATTTTTTTAATGAATATTTTTTTTAATTCAATATTCATATAAGTATTAGATATATCGCGATGTCTAATATTAAATCATCACACAAAAAAACAAAAAATTATGATGTCTTTATTTTACATATAACTCATATAACAGATGTATCTCATGATTTATTTCTTGAGAAATTCAATAATGTTACTCATATTACACTAGTTATCATTATAAATTTTCCGTTATATTTCTTAATGAATTAAGCAACAATCCGTATGAGACATTCACCTGATAGTAAGTGACACCGCTTGCCCATAACAACGTGGAGCTGGTTAGAATGATATATACTCCACGTTGCGCTCGTCGTCTGAGAAATAAGATATTCAATCTCGTTACCCAAGTAATTTCACTAGCTACAGCGTCCTTCACACCGGAACAGTAATGTTTGTACACTACTATTTTTCGGCAGCAATAGGCGCTGCGATTGTACCTACATAGACGGTCTCCGGCAACAGAGTACTACCACCAATAAACAACATTACGACCAATAATTCATTTTTAACACATGAAAACCATTCTAATACATTTTCTATGGCGCGTGTTTATATTCTAAGTTTAGTAAAAACTGACACAAAAAATTGGATTTAACTTTATTCTTAACATAAGTACAATAATTGTTGTTCGCTACTCTTTTCAGTACAAGTGTGTACCGCTTTGTCACGACCAGATATTAATTGTTGCATTATTATTTAAATACGCAATTAAATTATAACCTATCTTTATAATCTTATAGTAAATAAGAATTATAAGATACGTTAACATTATCACAGTTGCAAAGTGTTGCGGGAATTTTCAATGTTTTATCTTAATCGGTACGAAGTATATAACAGTTATAATTTTCTTATAACAATAATATGTGATTCTTGATAATTGCGTCTTTCTTTCCTCAAAGGCTGATCTTAAATAGCGGAATATAACGCAGTTGTTATCTTATTTGTTCCTATGAAATGTTGATTCTATCGACGAACGTTCGTGGTTATAATTCAGAAATTCTGATCATCATTATAAAGGTTATCAGCATTTTTTTGTTTATTGTATTGTAAGTTAAATCGACGACGAGGTTTAATAATATTTATTTAATATGCTGCATTATTGCTAATTAGGCTTGGTACACTATACAAGTTTTAAATACTTAAATAGTATAAAAATAAAAATATTAGCATAGTTATTTATGTGCTTTTAAATTTTACGTTTTCTGGTCATAATTTGTATGTGCTACAAGCAATTCTAACAGTTCCACATAACGGCAAGAAGCTATCGAAATATCTACTGTCACTATCTTGTAAAGATAAAATGATTTGATGACTGGTCTTAAGGCAATTAAAATTCAGTAATGTAATCGCTTATCTTAAAGCGTTGATAAATATTATAATATAATATGCAAAGTATTAAATAATATGACGATGTTATTGTAAAGGCAGTCCATGAAATTATTATGATAAATTGCGAGAAACATTATATCGTCCGACTTTCATACAAATATAGTGAATAGCATTTATGTTGTGACTACCACTTATGAGATCCAGAATATTTTGGCTGCGCTCGTTTCACCATCTACGGCCTCATAGTCACTTAAGCCCACGGGAATTGTGGTTTAATGCTAAAAAATTGTAAACAAAACAAAGAACCGTTTTTCTAAGCACGTAGGTAGGAATGCATCGATATAATTTAAAACTTCTCTTCAAATGGCCACATTACTTAGAGACCTATATGGTTAAGTCAATAGCTTAGTAAATATACTAGCTACAGTGTTCTTCATAACATTACGTTTTAGCTTTATTAGCTTTTTGGTAGTAGAAATTATCACTGCGGTAGTACTTACACGATTTTATGTAAACGAGTAATCATAGCGTCTCAAGGATTATTATAAAAAAAATTCTACATAATGACATTTTACAATATGATGCTCTGTAATCACATCACAATTAACACTATCTATTTAAAATACGCACATTATAACTACAAATCTAAATATACTTAGTACTCGATCCTTTATTCGCACGTTGTGAATTATTTCAGATTAGTATTGTCGACAGATAGATTTAACAAACGATGTATAAAACTGTTTCTTATTTTTTTATATTAAATAGATCCATAACATTTATTTGTATAACGATCTAACGAAATTTTATCACAAAGCGTTTGCGATATCTTTTTATTCGGCATAAAAAGTTAGATAAAAGATGACCTATTATTCATGTAAAATAATTTTGTGTCGAAATATTTTAAAAAATTTCTAAATAATGCGCTTGACACCTTCAACGTATACATCAAAATGTTTCCCTTTATTTTTATAACCATCTTAATTAATATACTAATCCATAAATTATTGGTAACGTTTACATTCAAACAAGTATTCATACATAACGTAATCAACATTACCATTTGTACTTTCACCTGGTGGTAGCTAACACGTTCTAACTGAAACTGAGATCGAAATGACCTCTATAGTACAATTAACAAAAAAATCTTAAGAATAAACATTATCTTGATAAATTCAAGAACAGCATTGACTTTTCATTAATGGACAACTCATCAATAACTTACATTATGACGACGATACGGTTCTCATTGCCTCATCTAAAAAAGACCTACAGATGACTATAGGTAGAATGCAGGAGAGCTGTGTGAGAGCCGCTTTGTCCATTAACATCTCATAAACAAATTATGTAGTGGTATCCAGGAATCCCAAAATATCGATATCGGGAATATTGGGCGTATCTGACAATACAAATAACTTGGTGGGTAAATGAAGTATGGGAGTCTGATCAAGACATTAAGGCCCGGAAAAAAATTGCCCGAGCATCATTTAATAAAATGATAAAATCTTTATGTTGTCGGCAGATTAACTTAAAACTTATAATACGTATTCTCAGATGTTATATCTAGCCTATATTTATAAACGTGTGTGAGGCCTGGCCCCTAAAAAGAGGATAGCAAGAAGCGCTTGGAAGCGTTCTAGATGTGATGTTACAGAGGCATGCTACAAATAAGTTGGACGCAAAAATTCACTAATAACGAAGTTCTCCAGCATGTCAGCCAAACTAGGATATTATTGCACACCATTAAAAACCGAAAGGTTGATTATCTCGGGTACTTGTTCCGGTATGACAGATATCACCTGCTTCACCTCATTATAATGGGCAAAGTTGAAGGTAAAAGACACGTTGAGCGCCGAAAAAAATCCTAGCTGCGAAACATAATAGAGTGGATCGGTATCATCAGTGTTGGGAAACCATTAAATATGACTATGGACAGGCACTTTAAGAAGAAGATCGGCTTTTCACAATTTATTAAATATTTGTATAAACCACTCCTTAAATCGTATTGAAATTGTACTTCGTTTGGTCTGCTAATCATTTCAAAACCATCATAAAAAAACAAGTACCTAAAGGCACATACGCGAAAATCGCTAATATATTTTTTTCTAAACTATGGAACACTAAACTAATCCCAAGCAAATCATTATCATCATCATCAGCCGATACACTGCCTAGGAAATACATAGGCACAATTCAACACCATTTTCTTTAATTCTGTTAAAATTTATAACAAATCTGAACCGGAGCATAAATGTTCGATTCTAGATTTTAACGACGACCAGGATTTTATTGTTAATATAAAAACATTTTTTAGCTTAATTGTTGATCGAGACCTCTATTATCTCTAACCTTGCCCCAAATTTGTTCAGACAAAATTAGTTCATAATTGTCGATATTTTTAGGTCATAGATCATCGAAGTCCTCTTAACTACAGATGTTTACACTTATATACATTTATTTTCTTTATACATTTTTACTTTATATCGACTTGTATTCTTAATATATCAGAAACGGGATTATTATTGAATATAAAACCATGATATAGATTTTTTTTGTTTATTTAATGAAACGAAAGTTATCAAAAATAATCAAAATGCGGTTAAAACAATCGGCATATGCATTTATAGTGCCATTAATGAATATTACTAACAAGGTACAACGGTGCAGCCATTAAACATGACATGACACATCAACGTCAGATTACATTACCCAAATATTGTCAGATAAATTCTTTTGCTCGCGAACAATATTTTAGGCCATATTTAAGTAAATTATTTTGTTTTATTAGCAGCAAATAAATTCTCAGTCTCATGATTGTAACAAAAGGAAAGACGTTATTCTTTTGTGTGGTGAATCTTATTGTTTTGCGGTAGTTTGTGGCGATCGCGGCGCTTTGTGGTGGTCAGCGTGTTGGCGGCGGTGGTGGTAGCCCTTCTGGTCGCCCTGCTGGTGCTCCAGCCGTGGAACAGCAGCGACCATCCACGCTACCCGCGCGCCGCTGTCGCTGCAAATGGCTACGAATGCGCTTCTATCGGACGGTTAGTATCAAAACTCATTTAAAAGCAAGAACCGCAAAAAATTTATCTGCTTTTATCTTAAATAATCAAAAGGAAAGTTTCGTACTACGACTTTAATCCACAAAGAGTGAAAGACAATTAAAATAACTCATTAAAATTTATTTGTTTTTTTAATAATACAAAAAAACTTATAGATCCATCATTCTTTACATAATTTTTAATATCTTACGTCGAGTATCATTCCGTTTCAGTATATGCTAGGTGTTTCATATAAATTAGTCCTGTATCTGAAAAAGTTTTATAATTGGTTCGCCTATTTTTAAAACGGTAAATATATTTTTCAGTGAAATATTAGAGAAGAACGGCTCTGCGGTGGATGCGGCGATAGCAACATTATTTTGCGAGGGCTTGGGGTGCGCACAATGCATGGGTCTCGGAGGCGGATTTCTAGCGACGGTTTACGACGCGTCCACTGGTCAAGTCCGAGTGATCAACGCTCGGGAGAGAGCTCCAGCGGCCACCTACGAGAACATGTACGACAACAAATCGTCAGTGGTGGGAGGGCTGGCGGTCGCCGTGCCAGGCGAGCTCAGGGGTTACGGAGAGATGTATCGAGAGTTCGGACGCCTACCATGGAAAGATCTAGTGAAACCAGCAGTGGATCTTTGCCGCAAAGGGCACCGCGTCAGCGAATACATGGGCCGCGTACTCCGTTCGTACAGCGACAGAATCAAAGCCGAGCCATCCATGAGGTGAGATACGTATGTTATGTATAGTGCACGGAATAGTATAAAATAAACATAAAACAATGTGATTAAAAAAATGTTCAACCGTGGCAACAAACTTCTATTGTGTTCACAAACTAATGAAAATATTATAAAAGAGAGATGCATTAATAGAAAAGATGTAAAAATCAGTTAAGTCTATTTCGTTATCAAATCTCTATATTACTGTGTTCGTAAATCATTGTTCATAACTACGAGGTGATTCTATAGGGAAGTATACGTGAATCCAGAGACGGGAGAGGTTTGGAACGAAGGCGACATTATCCGAGAGCCGACGTTGGCGGAAACACTGGACGTGATAGCAGAAGAGGGCCCGGAGGCGATTCACAACGGATCGCTTACAGCCGCGCTCGTCAAAGATATTCAAGCATTCGGAGGCATCGTAACCGAAGAAGATCTCAGGAATTACCGGTCAGATTTACTACTTAACTGTATAAGTTTCCAAATATTTATATCTTCAACCGGTTCATACAAATATTGTTTGTATTTCTTACTATCCAGTGTGGTCAATACGATAGAATACGTATTATAATATGTAAATAGTTTTATATTTTACATTATACAATAATACATAGAAAATTATTTTCGCAACTTAGTTTCCATTTGAGTAATTATTTAATCATTACTTTCTTCTTACATATAATAGATACGTGGATGAACATACTAAATTTCATTCTTATTTTATTTGTACACAGAGTAGAATGGCAAGAACCAATCGCAGTACCCATAACAGAAGATTACACTCTCTTTTCCGTTCCATTGCCGGGTTCCGGTTCGGTGCTAGCATTCATTCTCAATATGTTGCGCGGATGGGTAGGCGCCGGTACCGACGCCCCAATCAATTCCAACCTGTACTGGCATCGCGTAATAGAGAGCTTCAAGTACGCATATGCCAAGCGCACAGGGCTCGGCGACCCTACACGCTATAACCAACAACATTCGATCCCACAGGTAAATCGACATCACAGTATACACCCAACGACGACAATTCGGCGCCGTAGTAAACCCTCTGTGAAATATAGGATATCAGATTATACATAAAAAAGATGATCAAAAATTGCCTAGTAGCATAAAATGCGAATGATTTTTATCAGTATAGTTGACACCTGAGAAGTTTATAGAGATTGGCATTCATTACGCTTTCTTGTTTTAAAAATTACCAAAGAGTCTTTAACATTTTGCAGCTAGAACGTAATTTGTCATCTCGAGAATGGGCTGAATATCATCGCACTCTAGTGGACGACACAAGAACCTACTCTGATTGGCAGCACTACGGCGCCTTATTTGAGGGTGCAGACGACCATGGCACCGCTCACGTGGTGGTCGTCGCCCCTGACGGGAGCGCTGTGTCAGCCACAAGTACTATTAATTACATGTACGTCGCAAATTGTGCCTTTCTTTATTGCATTTTTTTTATTTTTATTCCATCACGCTTTTTTTACCAGTGGGAGTAGGCAGAGGCGTATAGACACTCACTTTTCGCCGGATGTGGTCACATTAGGTCCCATGTAACAAGGGGCGAGCCTGTTGCCACTTTATTGAGGCCACCACACGCACACACAGATAATTTCAGTGTGCGGGTGTCCACACGATGTTTTTCTTCACCGTTAAGTACGTGGTAATTGTAACACTATGCACATTAGGCATTGAAAAACTGGCTAAAAGGTGCATGCCCTGGCCGGGATTAGAACCCTAGTCATTTGATTGCGATGTCCGAGTTCATAGCCATTGAACCGCCACGACTATTGTAAAAATAATATCTAAATTTACTGGCTAGCTAAGCTTAGCTAGCCAGTAAATTACATATATACATACATATAGACATAGCTAATTACATAAATTACATACATATAGACATAGCTATGTCTTGCAAACGAACCTGTATATTTATGACACATACATTGTCAATATAGGAAAGGCGTACGGTTCATATTTCAGAAGAATATAGAATTTTTTTTATTTATTTTATCCTTTCCTTCTAACATCATTTGTCTTATCTTCTTCTAAGTGTTTATTAAATTTATTTTAACACTGTAATCCTGATCTTCAAAAGACGGCATCATTAATAATAGTCAATATAACTTAAGCAAAGACGATGTGAAGATATTTAAAACTTCCTGTCAATTTCCTGCGTTTAAACCGCGGCATAACATTATATTCTATCATCCGTCATTGAGTTACATTTTCAACAAACATATCACTTTCCACGCAGTAGTTAATGCACAATTCTTCGGTCTTCTACATTCACGCTCATGTCAATAGTTTGAATAGATTTGGAGTATAAAAGGGATTTTACACTTTTTTTTTATTGAACGAAGCGACTTATCGAGCGGGACGTTCATCTAACGGTAAGTAACGATAAGCCTGCTTATAACAACGTGGCGCTACTCGACGCCCTGAGATATGAGATGTTATGTCTCGTTACCCCAGTAATTTCACTAGCTACGACTCCAAAATGGCATTCTTTTTTTCATATGGTTTGTTTATGTGTACACATAGTATTCACATGCTAGTATTTTCTGAGTGGTATAATAGCATAAATTTTCTATAGATGGGGATCACAGAGACGTTCGCGAAGCCTCGGTATAATGTTGAATAACGAAATGGACGACTTCGCAATACCGAACCGCGAGTCAGCATACGGTCTCCCACCGTCGCCTGCCAACATGTTGGCTCCAGGATTACAACCCCTTAGTTCCATGGTGCCAAGCATCGTGCTTTCTAAAGACGGAGTCGTTAAAATAGTTCTGGGCGCTGCAGGTGGCACAAAAATCACCACACAAGTTTCATTAGTAAGTAAAGTGATTTGATCAAAAATCTTATCATTCTGATACTGATTATTATGAAAAAAAAATAATATGTTATAATAATTAAGACTGTCCTAAAACTATTTCACAGGCGTGTGTTTAGTTTGTTTGAGACATTATCATTGAAATCATTATAGTGTAACATAAACTTTTTGTTAATATTTGTTACGATTATGTCTCGATTTTAATACTTTTCTGTTTTTATCATAGGCAGTCATGCACACTATTCTCGAAGGTAGTGAACTTCACGAAATTATGCAAAGTCCGCGACTTCATCATCAACTCATACCAATGGAAGTGGAATATGAAGCAGATTTTGATGCGGTACGTATCATTAAACAAAATATAATTAAGAATATCACTTTCAGATTTGTTATTTTTTATTTATCTATAAAGTTAACACATTAATTAATATACACTAACGCCGGTAAACCGCGTAAGTCTAGGCAGATTGCGCTGCACATATTTCCCTATCAATCCTAGTTAATTACATTAACTAAATTCCGTGTTTTTACAATTTTCACGGCCCATCTATTTTTTTTAATTTTACTTATATTTGTAAACTACACAACAAATAATTATTATTTGAAAACATTTATTTGTAAATAGTATCCTATTTATTTCCAACAATGTACGGCATAATTTTATTAGACTGCGCTTTCGAAACTGTCATAATAAAGTTAGCAATGGAGTCGTCCGTCGTAAAATATTCAAGGTGAAGTTTGCGTCATCCATTTCGTTAGACGAACGACTTGTTTGTGCGCACGTGGTCTTGCAAGGCTTTGTTCAATTTTACATACCAAATAGACAAACGAATTCAATTCACTTCACAAATAACTAGTAAGTGTAAAAAAAGAAATATGGATATACAGTACAGTAGTAAGTCTTAAGAGATCTGACGGACTTATTATTTAAGAAATGTTTTATTACTTTCAATATTTAGGGATTAACTGTTAAAAAGCACACTAATTGTTGCTTTTATTAATGTCATCATCGTCATCATTCAAAAACTAAAAAATCTCCACGAAGAACGTAGACAATCAGACAGACAGTTATTAGCCAAATTATATATATTACACACTTTAAATTCTACAATTTCGCAAATTTCAACAATTATTATAAGATATCGTACTTCTATCTACCTTCCAATAAATGAAGCATTTAATGAAATATAAGCATTGTTCATTGTTTCATAAGTTACGGATAACGACTCATAAACGTTTTCAAAGACCAGATCTATGGACTTCTACAAAATTTCTTTTTAAAAATTTAATATATTGTATACAATAAGCTGAATACGATATAAAATTGTTGGTGAAGATACGGCATAGGTGACAAAGACTACATTTACATTTACTGTCATTATTTATTTCTGTATATCTAACAATTACCTGCTTATATAACATCTCAAACTCTTTTCACTATAGAGTGTTATAGAATCTCTCCAGGCAAGAGGCCACGCAACTACAGCTCGAGGACCAACAGCCGGATTTGCTGCTATGGTTGCAGCTGCGCGTGATAATGGTGGCAACTTAATACCACAAACCGATCGTCGAAGAATTGGCAGTATTGACGGTTTCTAAGAAAAAAATAGTTATTTGAACTTTCAACAGTTAATAAATTTGAAAGTAAACTTATTTTCAGTATAAAAATAATAGATCTCTATAAACAGATAAAGATTAGGGAACTCTTATGGTATACTTTTTACGGTATAAATCTCTTTATTTTTTATGCAAGAAATAGTTTCCATTTCTTTTTATATATGAAAGACGTAATTTAGAGGTATAATATTGTTAATAAATTACTTTATTTCTATATAAATCAGGCTTGAGCAATGAATGGCTCGCGGATATACTAAACATAAAACTTGTGTATGTGGCAGACATTTTTTAATATTATTTACGATACGATACAATTAAAACATTTAAGTTCATCAGCACTTTCATATGATTGATATGCAAGCAACGTTAGCAACAGGCAAATTTACGAAACCACTGGTCGTTCTGAATCGGACAATAAATAATATTTTGTCTGGTACGATATTTTTTTTATTCTGATCGAAGGAGCTTACTTGATTAAAAATATTTATAATTTTTGGATGTAAATATGTTTTTCTATGAATATAATTTATAAGTCACCTGTGATGTTAACGTTAATTAATGTATTATAAAAAAAATTCTTAGTTCATTATTACTGTTAATAAATAAGAATCTTTAACATTTGTAACTATTATTTATTCACTATACGTTAACATTGATTGAAGTTTTTTTTATCCCGAACTACAAAAAAATGGTTATAAATTTAACACATTAATTTATTTATTTATCCTATATTGTACAACAGTTACAAGATATGGAATACATTATATATATATATATATATATATATATATATAAATGTACAATGGGCGATCTTATTGCTCAAAAAGCAATTTCTTCCAGACAACCCATTGGAAAGGAAGACGTGAACTAAAGGAGAGAAAAGATAGTGGTGCAATAAATTATTACAAACTGAAACGCTTGGTAACAGATGCAAGCAATAGCACAATTAGACGGAATGTATAATTTAAACTTTATGATAGTAGTTAAGTGTCTTTTGAAAGAAAATGGGGATTTGGCTGTACAAATATGGTTCGATAAAGAGTTCCATAAGCGAACCGCCATAACGGAAAAAGAGTGTTGGAAAAATAGAGACGAGTACACAGAGACGCGAAAGGAAAGGTTTATTGAAGAGCGAAGAGTACAACTGTGGCAATCGGCAATAAATTCGAATTGATTATTTAGGTAGGAAGGTGTTAGAGGATTGAACAATATCTTATATAGAATAGAGAGAATGTGAGTATTCCTGAGAAGACGGATTGACAACCACTTGAGTTTTTTGCGAAATTCAGTGATTTGATCGTATTTGCGTAACATAAATATGAATCGTGTACACAAATTTTGAATACGCTCAAGCTTATCAAGCTGCGCTTCGGTTAAGTCAATAATGTGTCTCTCTGAGACATCGTACCACTCAAACAGCAAAACCGATACAGTTTTCACTCTACTGTTTATATACTATTACCTTAAAATATTATGCTAATAACTAATGACTAATTTACATGGTCGTGATCAATTCAAACTGACCGCGAACTTCCGCTAGTTGGCGAGACACCTTAAGAAAAAGAATCAATTCAAACAATAAACAATTAGGATTGTCTCACTTTGTCTTAAACATCCATATCCTCACGTTCCATTAACTTTATAAATATATTTCACTGCCATTCTGTTGTAACATGAAAAATATATTTTTCGTCTCACTCTATTTCAAATTAAAATAAACAGTTGTATTTTTTTCACTGCTAAAAGAAACAATGACAATTTAAGTAACAGTGATAAGTTTTCTTCTTAGAATACAAAAAAAAACAATGAATAGTGCGATAGTTATTTCTCGTGTTCATTACAAAATATTCACATTATTTTATGTCTTTAATAAATATTAGTAATGGAACAATCATAATAAATAATCTTAATTTATAATTTCTATGTAGTACTTTTTAATTTTACAGGTAACACATTTCCAATAACGTTCAAATTCGCGGCAAACGTGACGTTTTAATGCGTTTTGAGTTTTGTTTTATCATTTCAATACACAATATAGCTCAGAAAGATCCGAAGTCGCATGTAACAATAACTGAGTTATAAGTTACTATATTCTGTTCGGAAAAAAGGTGTCAATAATATTTTACTACTAATTCGTAACATTTGTGATTAGTTCTTCTCCCTCTAAGCCACAATGGATTATAAACTCTCGGAAGGTTCTTTAGAGGTTTGTATTAATAATCGCATAAACATAATTTTTGCGACATTTCTTAAGTTTTCATTTAAAAAAAAACATCTTATGCTAATTACCAATAGTATTATACATTAATCCGTCAAATTTAATTAAATGTTTAAATCACTACAGATCATAATAAACGGTGGACATTATGAACAACCAATAATGCAGATACTAGGAAGTAAAAAGGTTCAAGGTAGTGGAGCCAACGAAAAGTTTAGATTATTTATGTCTGATGGTAAACATTCGCACAGTTTCGTCTTACTCGCTACCCAACTTAATGATAAAATTTTAACCGGCGAGTTATCAAACAATTCTGTAGTTCAAATAAATAGATTTTTCACATCTGTATTGAAAAGTGACGGTAAAGGAGAAAGGTTAGTAAAAGGTTGTTATATTTCTTAACTGATGAAAAGATTTATTGGATCATAACATCTATTTTAAAATGTGTTTGTTAAATAAAAATCTATATTGAAAATTCCGGGCTAATTTGTTTTTGATATGTATATGTCAACGCTAACTTATTATCTAGAACAATTTTAATATGATGAATTGACAAAAATATTTAGAATATATACCTTATACAGTACACTCAATTGACCAATGTGGAGATCTTTGAGAGAGGCCTATATTTAGCTGTGGACATCTATCGGCTGATGATGATGATGATAGTACACTCAATAGAAATTCCAAAAAAATATATATTTCTAGCAAACTATCTAGGACTGAATAATTTTTATAATCAGGCTACCAAAGTGTTATAAAAACAAACAATATTTTAATAAATTATGTTGCTCGTTTTAATATTTAGGCAGAACTTTAGATAATCTTGTTTTGAGAAAATTATTTAAAAACAACTAGTATTTTTTTTTAGACGAGTAATGATTGTAGTTGATATCACAATCATAGCACCTGGTGCAGAAGTGGGTAGGATACTGGGGAATCCACAAACTTTGAGTGAAGTTTCTTCAGCATCAACAGCAACACCTGCTATGCAGCCAGTTCCTAAACCAAAGCCAATGCCAACTGACATTGTTAAACCTGCTTCAAATACAAGCCTTGATTCCAGTATGCTATCATCACAAATGACACATCCAATTGCAAGTCTCAGCCCATATCAGAATAAGTATGTAGAGTGAAATTGTTATTAAAAGTAAAAAAAGTGTAAAACAATCCAAATCATACAGAATTTAACTATTTATATAATTTTCAATTTTCCATGAATTGAAATATATTATTTATTTATGCTATTTGTTTATTTACAGGTGGGTTGTAAAGGCCCGTGTTATGAACAAATCAGATATTCGAGTGTGGAGTAATGCTCGTGGTGAAGGCAAACTCTTCAGTATGGATTTGTGTGATGATAGCGGAGAGATAAGAGCCACTGCATTTAAGAATGAGTGTGACAAGTTTTATAATTTAATTCAGGTTCGTTTATATTGCATTATGTCTTCTAGTTATGATCATTTTCTATCATCATTTTACAAAAAACTTTTAAATTTAAAATTGGATATAATCTAAGTACATCTAAGTACTAGATTAACTTTAAAACAGTAATACTATATTATTAATTAAAATGTTATATTCTCTTGTCAGTTACAATGCTTCTACTATAGTTATGAAGATATAAATGATATGTCAACAATTGAATTTTCAACAGAAAAAATAAAGTTATATTTTCTATGAATTCTTAAATAAAGAGGCTTTACAATGATGTGATTTCTGTGTGACAGTCGCTTCATACATACAATCAATCTGTAATGTGTTCTTTTTGCTTTGTTTATTATATAAGTAATAAATCTAATCTGTTTTCTTGGATGTTATAGGTAGATAAAGTTTATTATATAAGTCGCTGCCAATTAAAAACTGCTAACAAGCAATTTTCACATCTAAAGAATGATTATGAGATGACTTTCACAGCAGACACAGTAGTTTCTGAATGCATGGAAGACACTGCAACAGTTCCCACAATAAAATATGATTTTGTTCCAATTAATGAAATAGGCACTAGAAGTCCTGACTCTTTACTTGGTAAGATTTTGTTTGTTTTATCATATTATTATATAGTAATTTTTTTTTATATAAACTTTGTTTAATTTCATTTCAGACTTGATTGGTGTATGTAAAAATGCGGCAGATTGTTTAGAATTAACAGCAAGAAGCACAGGAAAGCTTTTAAAAAAAAGGGAATTGACTCTTGTAGATTCTTCTGGTGGTGCAGTAAGTACATATTTTTTTTTAATGAATTGCTATATAAATAAACAAATTTTCAATGTTTTAAATAAATGATAACTCACAGTTGCACCAACTAGTGAATCTTGAAAGACAATGGTATCAAACCTGCGAGCTATGTGGTATTAGAAAAGCAATGAAGCACTGTGTGTGTGTGTGGCAATTATTCAAGCTACTGCCAAAATACTTAGCCTCCAACCTGTTTTTTGGCGGAATTAAGTTAATCATTATTAAGATAATTTTTTAAACCCACTACCCTGATGACCATTTATCTCACTTGATGATAAGGAGCTACAGTGGCCCATAGATGTCCATGATACTATTGTTTCACAAGCATGTCGCTATCCTTGAACAAACCTTGAAACATCACTAAATATTCTAACTACCTGGACATGGCCTTGTCTCATGAGGAGAGAGATAAGACCATTTTTCCACCACACAAGCCAAGTATGTGTTGGTAGAGATTATTATTGTAACATTATTTTTAAAACACCACGTACTGTAGGAAACCATTATCAGGAAGCTAATAAAGAAAAAAAAATGAATCATAAGTATTTCTAAAAAATTATAATATTTAATGACAGAAACACTTTTTTCTAGATAACATTAACACTCTGGGGAAAAGAAGCTGAAAAATTTGATGGAAGTACAAATCCTATTATTGCTGCTAAGGTAAAGGGGAATCTACTTATTAAAAAGAAAACTAAAACTATCACTAAAAAAATCATCACTATCACCCATTGTAACCAGTATCAATAGAATATATAAGCACTAGTGTTAGTCTGTTCTTAGAGTCTGTCTAAATAGGTATTATCAAAGCAAGCAATATTTATTGCCAGATGTAACTAAATGTAAACAGAGAATAAAATTTACATTACAGGGCGCGCGTTTAACAGAATTCAATGGTAGTAAATCATTGTCGTGCCTATCGAGTACCATGGTCCGACTAAACCCTGACCTGCCCGAAGCTCACAAACTGCGCGGTTGGTACGACAATGGTGGCGCTGATATGGAGATTGTAAATATTTCTGCCAGGTGAATTCTTTTACGGTTTTTCTGCTACTGGGGAAGAAATCTACTAAAAGACTGCCTTTGGGGGAAGAAGTAAGGCTTATGGGAAGAATTTTGTCCAATAAAAACCCATGTTCTTTATAACCACAAGATCACAGCAATATGATAATGATCACCATGATGTTCAAGAGCTGTAATTATTATTTTTTTATTTAAAGCACTTTTTTGCTTTGACATTAGTCAGTCAGTTTTTTTTCAAACAAAGTATGAATTTATATACAAAGTTGTTTATAAAATAGATAGAAATGTCTTTACACGAAGCTTCTTTCATTTATAAAATGTCATTATATCAAAGTTTAAAAATTTTACAGGACGGGTTACGGTGGCGGCAGCAATGAGTGGCTGACGTTCGCGGAGGCGGAGGCCCAGCAACTGGGCAGCGGCGAGAGAGGAGACTATTACAGCTTGCTCGGCGTGCTCACGTTCACGTTTGCAGATAACGCCGTCTACAAGGCTTGCCCACAAGAGCAGTGCAACAAGAAACTCATCGACCAGGAGAATGGGCTGTTTAGATGCGAGAAGTGCAACCGCGAGTACCCAAACTTCAAATACAAGCTGCTGCTTGGAGTGAGTAACCTCACTAATAATTCTCTATTGTACCATTTATTGTGGCCAATAATTTTGTTTTACTTTTAGTATGTAATTAATCAGCTATATTTGATTGATTAATGATGTTTTTGGTTTTCTATGATTGACTAACATTTGATTTCATTTTCACGATATCAGGCATGATGAATCGTACTTGCACAGAATACTTTAACTGTTCAATAGTACATAGTCATTTATTATTTTCCTTATAAGGCCAAAGAGCGCTACTTTTTTTATATATATAAATGTTTGTCGGATTAACCATCATCCTTATACTCTTTTCTGAATATTGTGCGAAAGAGTTGATTTGAGGATATAAGCGATTGAACTGTGCTTAAATACCATCAGTTGAATTGAATATCGGAAGACCGGAATAGTTTTTTTATTCTGTCTACCAAAGTTCAGTTTGAAGAAAGCACCTCATGATGATAAGTTCGTTAAGGGAGAGGTCAAGGCCACAAACAAGCGATTCTTAGCTTCTTTACAGTTACATTACATTACACTGTACTATTTGATATTAAGGCCAAATGTTATATTACATTATATCCCATTGTAGATTAAAACAAAAAAACGATGTAATTTTCACCTTTTCCAGGCCAACGTATCGGATCCTACGGGCGACCAGCGAATCACAGCGTTCAACGAAGCCGCCGAGGCTATATTGGGCAAAACGTCCGCTGAGATAGGACAAATGTTCGAATACGATAAAACTGCCTACAGTCAGATATTTGAGGAAGTGAAATTTAAAACTTTCGTTTTCAAATTTCGTACCAAAATGGAGACGTACAGTGTAAGTTTCTGTAATTCACAATCATCTAAATTTCAACATATTCACGTACATTTGTAATAGGATTGTGCGTAGTATTATCGGTATTTAAAGATTATAGGAATTGTTGCTACTAGTTTCCTGAAGATGCTCCCTTTTGCATCAGTTCTTACTACACGCCGGGGGTTAGAATGTTTACATGGTGTTGAGTGACAATGAGCCCGTACATGGTGGAACGCGTCCGCCTTGAATCCACCGGCTATTTACCATCTGCCCGAATATAGCGATACTGTTATGGCGGCAGACTTGCAACATGAGGGTAATTAGATGTCTTTGTTTTACTATTATAATTATTTTCAGGATGAAGCTAGATTAAAAACGACTCTAATTTATGCCCAACCCGTCGACTACAAGGACGCGAACACGCGCCTCGTAAAGAGCATCAGAACACTGAGCGGCGTCGAAGTTTGATTGGTTATGTGTTTAAACAATTAATTTTACCACAATATTCAAATTATTTTACAAATTTCAATTGAACTATATTCTAATGATTATCGACTATGTTGCCATTTACTGTTAAAAATTATGTAACTTCCATTTTTTCTTGTACAACATATGTAGGTATTATATTTTTTAAGAATTTGTATGGGATTTAATAAATAAAAGCATTTATGTTACTCGCTAATTATTTTATTCAATCTCATTGATATGACTCATAATTTGGCTAGGAAATGGACAATAAACACGCACAAAAACGCCGGAAACAGTACGAATGATACGAATAAGTATTTTAAAGTTACATTTCAACATAGCTTACATCTGTTAAATTACAAAGTCCATTATAATAACTTTAAATCGTACGAAATTGTCTTTAAATTATGTTATTGACAAGGTTGCGAGAACTTAATGTATTATTTCAATTGCCCGAGAATTAATGTATTAGTACATGTGCAGAAAAATATTAAGCTTATAGATTATCAGTTGTAATCTAACGTAAATGTCGGACTAATATCTAAAATTTACAGTTGCATATTATTTCAATAATCTAAAACTGTAGTAATTATAATAATTTGATAAAAACATAATGGCAGTGTACTTAATTGTAACATTAGTCACAGTCTTGTCGTGCGGTCGCATCATTAATAATGTAACAAACACTTACTGTGGTAACGAGATAGTTATCTCCCAAGGCGACGAGCAAGTTAAGGTACAGAGTATATAATCCTAACTAGCGGAATATTACTATTGGTGTATGTATCATCTACTATCAGGTGAACGTAACACTCGTATAGTCGCTTTGTGGAATTAAAAAAAACCATCACTAAAAAGTGCGTCGACGTCGAAAAGCGCTATTCAACTTCATATTGAGTTACAGTTTTCTGTCATGAACTAACAAATATTTCAGTATATGCATTAAAATAAATATTACCTTTTATTATAATTGTATTACCTCGTTTCTTTTATTATACAGTGCGCCATTTTACAATGATTTACTTAAATTTTGTTCAATAAATCGTCTCCAAAATTTTAGTTTTTACAAACCTAAAGGTTAATGTATAAACAATACAAAAAAAAAAATATTCTAAAATGATATTAAAATGTGTAATGCGCCTTGTAGTTGAAAAAATAAGGTAATTGTATGGAGAGTCGGTAAAAGAGACGAGCTATATAGCGGATGAACAACGGTGATGGCGCAAGAGTGCTCGCCGCTTTTACATTAGCCTCGCCGCAGCCGGGCTCACCTTCTGTGATGCATTATAAATAAAGCTTAAACATAACATAAACAGCCTATTTAAAATTCCAACTGCTGGGATTCGAAAGTTGTCACAAGTAGAGTCAAACCCATTTATCCACCACGCTGACCAAGTGCGGTATGGCTAAATAAACCTTACACGAAATAAATAAGATCACTACAAAAATAAAATTTATTACATTAAATAATGAATCGCTTAATTACAAAAGGCGTTTAGACATTATCGTTAAGGCCTACCATTTTGATTCGAGATTAGCGTTTACTTAACATTAACAGCTACATAATTATCACATAAACCGAATACACATAGTTTATTAAAGTTTGGAATTAAAGCCGTAACCAACATATGACAAATACATTGGGGAACGAGTCGCTATACACTACTTAAATACAATTACAATCAACTGAGAATATTCAAATTGTTTAAACCTTATTATAAATTTTAACATGTAGTACTTACGAATATAACCTTTGTATTATATACCATACTGTTATTTAAATTACATATTTTAAACGACGTCGTAAATGACAAAATATAATAAGAAAATATTGTGTTTTTAGTTCATTAATTCAATTCCCAAAAGAAGCCTTTTCTATAATGATATATCGAATATAATGAGATTCTAGGTGAAACACCGCCAAAAAGGAAGGATAATTCGCAAGCAACGAATCGATACACACAGAGAGTAATGATAACATCGCGTAATACAAAAAACATTTCACACAATAGCAAGTGTACCATGGGTGTGAGGTAACTCTGCATACATACATACATGATTAAATAATTCAGTAGTCATAGCCCAATCGGACAAATACCGCACTGTACTCCTCTCGCGGTATGCACTGGGCGCGGTACACGACTGTCGCACGCACTTATACGTTATAAACACTCCTATACTAGTTGTGCAGTGACACATGGGTTCAGTCATTAAAAAACGCAAATGATTTTGCAGAGCGAGCGAAGAGGTCGCCTGCCCGCCTCCGCTTCCGCTCCCGCGTACGCGCCGCCTGCGCACACACACGCACCGCGCGTCATCAATATAAGCTCCAACACAACTAAAACTAATAACAACCGCGACTAACGAACCGATAAATTAAAGCGAATAAATAATAATAACGCTCTTTGGAACGGATTGCGTTCGAGGTGTGCCGCGCGAGGGGAGAAATGGCTGCCAGGAGTTGCATCAACTAAATTGCCCCTAAATTTTACCTTAAAAACTAAACGAAACTGAGGAGAACAAAGTGTACGGGACAAAGGAAGCAAATCTTACCCGTTCATTGTCCTCGTAAATTTTCAATAATTATTATTCTACACTTATCGTCTTAAACATTTAAAACGGTGTAAAACACTAGCATCTTATGTAAAAAGTAATAAAAAAATAATCAGACTAACAATTTTTCAGTCAAGCAAAAATTATAAAAAAAGAAGAAACACCCGTTTATATAGTTTACATGTGAACGGACAAATAAATATACAATAATTTCCTTTGTAGCAACAAACTAAATAACTATCAGGATAAAAAAAAATTATTGCTGTAATTAAAACAAAATCTCCAAGAAAATAATGAAGAGCTATAAACTGTGACTGTTCTTGCCGATCAACACTGCGCCATTTCGTCCACCACAAATAAACACCGACGCACCAACCTGTACTTATCTGAGGCAATCAAACCATAAATTACCACCACTGATTTTTGATACTAACATTATTTCTTTAACATATAAACACGAACACTACCTTTTAAATTCATTGCATTATTATTTCTTACAAACATCAATTTTATTTTCAACAATGTTGTTATGTTTTGATTCGAGCAACAATTGACAAAAATTGACTAGTACTTTTTAATGGTCATATAATGTAACCTTCATACATATATGTTTTTCATTAATGTTAATGGTCTAAAGGTTCCATAGGTCGGTATTTATCGGTGTGGCGGCGCTGTTATCGAGCTAGGTGCGCGCGCGCATCAGAGCCAGAGCGCTCTGGGTGCGCGTGCGTGTGTGTGTGCGTGTACGGGCGGGGCACGGGGGTGCGCGGCTCGCGGAGGGCCGCTAGCGCGTTCACGGCACCAGGTCGGGCAGGCGCCCGCGGCCCTAGGGGCGCGCCCCGCCCTCCGCGCTCACCACCTGCAATAAACGCCGCTGCCTATAGACCCCAACACTAGCCATACTACTGTTACCTAGAAATACCTCTACATATAATTTCAGAATTTCACATATGCACATCATTATTTACTTTGCTTGACTTCTTTATATATGGAGCATTTGTATAATTCATGAGTCACTTTAACATAAATATTTTTATCAAAATTAGAGGACGGAAATAACAGAATACCATAAAAATATTTAATCTGTTGCAAGATTTATGTTGGCTATGTACAATTTAAAAGCTACGGTTCTTAGACCAATACCCTCGTATTTTAACTTTTCCCTATTTTACCTACCTTAATATGTCACAAATGTTATTAACTATAACACAGTCAAAGTGCTGTTATTACCACATATTTACAGTCCTGTAATCTTGGGCTAGATAGAACAAGACTAAGGTAAGTCCTATCTCTAATGATCGGCGATTAGAAGTGCCTTAGGTTCACGAAGTGGTCTTTATCATTATCATGGCATAGCGAGTGTGCTACCTACGAAGGGTCCGCCTACCCTTCTTAGAGGCGTGCGTAGAAAAACGTGGAAAGGCACCGGTACGAATCGTTGGAGATCCTGTCGCACTAAGGAAGACTATTGTACGGCGTTTTATCGACTGAAAATCACACACAACACTGACTTTTCTCATAAGCAGGATATTTTTAAGAAATCGTCCCAACCATCAAAACACCACATATTTAAATGTTATCATGACTTTCATTAATGACATAGACAACAACATTAAAAAAAAATTATTAAAATTATTTCTAATTCATTTCTTAACACTTTATTATTTGAGGATTCGATAAAAAGGATATTAAACAAAAAAGGCCGGATAATATGCATGAAACACACATAAAGCATCACACAAGATGATTTTTCATAAACTACAATAAAGATGAACATAGGGTAAGCGATGTTAATATTGAAAATGATTAATATGTATTATTATTTACTCCTTGCAAAATATATATGTATATTAAAAGCATGTGTGCAATGTATTTATTAATTGCCGAGGGCACATTTTTGATTACATTTATTGTAATGATTTGATGTTAATATTAATCAAATACGATTTTTTTTTATATAGTCATTAAATATACTATCTGGTATCACCAACTTGCACTTGGCCAACGTGGTGGATAAATGATCTTGACTTTTTCCTGGTGCAAGAAGTTCCCGAGTTACAGCAATGGGAACATCAAGGCGGTTGGTTGTTTATTCATTTCACATTACTGTATATGTATATATAAATATATATATATATATATATATATATATATATATATATATATATATACACAGATTAAATATATGCAAATCATGTTTATTGTTGTTTTTTTTTTTTCAATTAAAAAGTTTTGTTTTATACTTTGATTTTAACACAATAAATAATGTTAAAACTGTAGATCCAACATGTCTTTGTGACATAAAGATATATTGAAAAAGAGTTGATAATTTAATCAATTGATTTATATCATGAACATCAGCCAATATACTTCCGCTACTGGACACAGACGTTTTCATAGGTATGTTTTTATATTCAGTGAATATCAAAAAAAAATTTATAAAATCATTTGTTATGACTCACTTTTCGTTCCTTATAGTAAAGCTCCTCGCTCTCCTTGTCGCAGAGCAACAGCACAACGGCTCCGAATAGGAAAATGGCGGCACCCCAACCCACGCCGTATGCCCAACCAAACTCCCACACCGATCTGTTACCTATGGTACACGTAAATATCACTTGTTAATAATAATAAAAAAATATAGTAACAATTTATTTGTGTATTGTTTTACACAATCCTCCTATTCTTCTACCAAAGTAGTTTGTTTCTCTTATCTTTCTGTATATAAGGTATTAAATAGTTCTTAAGATAATTTTTGGTTTGGTAAATTAATTACTGAAAATAAATATATATTTGTGCGTTACCTAAATTCAATTCCGCTGCGAAACACACGGGGTAAATCACCAACGCTATTAAGATGCACATAACTGAAAATTAAAATGTTAACATTATTATACGCATAACTTGGACAAAAACAAAAGAAATTATTTATAAAAAAAATACGTATAAAGCACATAAACAAGTACCTGACTTCAATACCTATCCGATAAGGTATAAGAAAGTACATAAAGTTTCTAAAATGTAGAAAAACAAAACATATTTCTTACTGTAACGACTTTCAAAGAACCTACAGATGACCAGATGACCTCGTAGTCTTCACGAGATATTTCTCGGGTCATCAGATAAAAAAAACTTCATTTTTAATCTGGTTGGATCCTTTACTTGGGTCCTTTTTAGCAACACGAACGATTAGCATATCTTCTCTGGGAGAGGTTTTTCTTGGCGGAGCCTTTCTAAGAACGTTTTCAACAGTTCCATGTGTTTTATAATGATCAATTGCATTAAAAACTTTCTTAACAGAACAATTTAAATGCTCAGCTATTCCTCCGTCCGCCCACTAATAATCTATATGTAAATTAACAATTATTTGCCTAATTGAAGCGTCACAACTTTTAGTCTTGCCGATTTTGGACAAAATGAAATTCAGGTTAAATTTTGAATAGCCGCCAAAATAACGGAAAAAGCCAAGAAAAAAGAACGAGCTATGGATGCTTTATTAAAATTTTTCTAATTAGGCGTCCAAGCGGCCAGGATTAGAAAATAAACTCCTACATGTGTAAGACTCATTTTGTAGTTATATGTAAGATATATCTTATATTTTATGCATTTAATGAGTTTTTTATTTGAGTAAATTAATAATCATGCAATAATATAGCCAATAATGGCATGATTATTAATTATTGAATGTGTATATTTTTTACGAACATTTGTACGTTAAGTTATACTTTCTTTATTCATAAGAAGTGTTTCTAAGTATGTGACCACCACTGTATGTGTATATAAAATAATATATTAACTTATTGATTATTATTGTAATGACTAGGTAGCAAACCAAGAGTTCGCAGACATTTTTGGTGACAGAGATATTTTTGTTATTATTTGTTTTTATATAATATACTTTATTTTCGAAATTAAAATGGATTGTTGCAATCAACAATTGGGTTAATCTATAACGTGCAGATCTTGGGCGTCAGATGGGATACTAGAGTAGAGACTCCAAGTGCATAGAACTACGTACGCGCAAGGGCCATGGCAAGCACGGCGAAACGGTAGTAACGGAACTTGGTGCGGTGGTCGGCCGAGCGCAGGCCTAGGCCTGTGAGCAGCGCGCCGCACACGTCCGCCGCCAGTGTTGCCACGCACAGCCCGGCAGCCGCCCTGCGAGCATTAATTACCACTCAATTGAATTTTACTTATACATTTAACCCCTTGACATTTACATGTACGTTCAGAAAAACCAATAAGAAAAATACTAGAAGGTTTAATGCCTTCGAGCCCATTGCTTACTAATATGTCGGGAACCACAGCCGTCCAATCTTTTTGCATTTCTGCAAAAAGATAATTACTAAGGTAATAAAGGAAAACAAAACCAAAAAGTAAAAAAATAGAAATAACAAAAATGTAAAATATGTAATAGAAAGTAAGCAAAGAGTGAAAATGTAAAAAGAGAAATGTAAAACAAGAGAATGTATAGAGAACAAGTAACATGAAGTGATAATAAAAAAGTGCAATTAAATGAAATGAAATGTTAGAAAGAAAAAAAAAATTAACCTAGAATAAAAAAGGAAACAACAAATAAACCACGGCTGACTCCCTCATTTAAGAGCGATGGATGGAAGAAGGAAATAGAATGAAGAATGATCGAGAAATAAAAACAGAAAGAGGAAAAGTAAGGAAGAAAGAATGAAGGTAGCTAAGTAAAGAAATATAATAAAGATAGAAATAAAAGCTCTGGCCCACAAATACCTGGGGAACGCGTAAAAAAAATTAAAAAAAATGTTTTTTTTGGTAAATTATTTACTTTTGTGTTATATATCGTACTAAGCTTATAACTTAAGCCAAGACTTATGGTAGCAAAGTTAGGTCAATAATTTATCATTGAAGTTTATCTTATACGTGTTCTTCGTAACCAATGAGACCTTCAGAATCGCTGTATGCCACTCATAGGTACATCGCCGCATAAATAGCACAGCTATAGGTACCTATGTGTAAAAAAGAACCATCATAATATTCCACTTTGTATAAAGTTATCAAATATATTTAAGTCAAATAGAGAATGAACAAAATCCCTACATATGCAACTTAATGCATTAAACAAAAAAAAATTTAAGCTCACTTAATGTATGATGCGGGTCGGGCGGCATAGCAGCCGGGCTGTGCGACGATGTCAAAAGGCAATGGTGTAGGTGCATCTGGATCGATGCAGTGCATAAAGAGACCCTGCCTCCAGCCAGCTGCCATCAGCCAGTCCGCCGATGCTAGGCCCAGCACCATCAGCACAACTACTAGTAACCCGCAAATTAACGCAATCACCTATAAAGAGAAAAATGTAAAATTTAATAGCCGGAGAAACGGAAGTTAAAAATATTTTATTGTATGATAAAAACTATCGAATTACTTTGTAATAATAATAAACGTTTATAGGAACAATGTTTATTTTGAGTTTCCTTTTATTAAAGGTGCAGCTTAGAAAAAAAACTTGACGTAGCTGAATTATAACAAACGGATGTACAAATAAACGAAATCATGTTCTTTTTTTAAACTGAGTGCAGCACAAACTTGGATTCGATCTTTATTATGGCTACCAAAGTAGACGATATTACAATATTCAACAGCGACACAACATTGCAAAAATTCAAATCTATGTATATGTATGATTCAGTTGATCCGGAAGTTGCGACCTTTTGCATGTGGTCAGACAGTTAAACATAACTCCCATATTACTCAGACTAGTTTAAATTGAACTAACATTAAAATTAACTGTATTTATTGTTACTTATTCAAATACTGATTGAATTTTTTTTTATATCGATTTTGTAATTACAAAGATTTAGTACATGTACATGTTTCCAAACACAAAATGACCTAATTAATTCCCAATCACATGACAAATGTGACCATAATCTAGAGGTATGATAAAGCATAATAGGCAACTTTCAGCGTTTAGTATCAAATTAGTAACATAAGTATGTAATAAAATAAAGTCGCTAACAAATACCGCATGCGCTCGTATTTTCCTCCTTGTATTAAATATAATTGCTGAAGTCTTTTTGTAAATATAAATGCACTTATCGAGCACTGATAAACACTATGTATTTATCTGATCGCCAGGCATTGCTATGATACTATCTACAAATATAGTGTACTGCACTGCATATCGGAGTTTATCTCTTTAGTGTGAACAACTAGCATATTTGTTGTTCGTGTTGGTACTTATGGAACACGTACGTATAATAACCGGAAATCATTCCTTATATTATATATATATATATATATATATATATATATATATATATAACACTTGCAGACGATATTCTCGCTTGTGTATCTGACTTTTCGCTTGCGACAGAAGATTGATTAAGACTGTCGATAGCGTCAACTGATACGAACAAGCGACTTAATCTATCAGTACTTTAAACGTTGTAGCCAAACTGTAAGTTATTTTATAACTTAACATTATTTATAATTAAAAAATTTTATATTTACGCAAATATTACATATTGAACAAGACTATTGCAGCAATGATAGTTTATAGTTATAAGATTTGGAAGATCGATAAGAAATCTAATGAAATGGATAAATTTAAAGGAGCTTCAAATTGTATTATGGATGCTAAAACTACCACAATAACCTAACAGCGAAGTAGTATTTTAGAATTAACTTTGATTTGTCCTTATGCATCGCCGTGCTGTAAATTTATTTCCAACGCGATATTTCCATTACGGCTGCGAGTCAAAAGTTAGTTTCCGTTGACAAAGAACGTCAGAAGACAAAGGAAGAAAATGTTCCCACGTCGCTCTACATTGCGCTCCGTCAGCCAGCGCCTCGGGTACGGAGTAATGAGTCGCTAAAGTGGAACTGGGTATCGCGACGAACAATAGGGGGCTCCTGCCTACACATGTATTCGTTGTTCTATCGCTTTTATTTAACTACCACTCCAAACTTCCTTTGCTACTATCAAATTTTTACATTTATCAAAAATTACTTAGTTTTTTAACCCAAAAAGCTATGGAGTTTAACTGAACATTCTGGAGGCAAAAAATAACATGCTTAAATATTACAATGAACCATCATGTCAGGATATACCGTTTCGTAGGCAAATTATTACGAATAGAACTAAGGAAAGCCCTGTCTTCCGTAGAATGTAACTAAAAGGTTTTCGGATTGGCTGGCTTTGAAAGTAGGCCCTATTGCCTATTAAGCGAGTCCAGAACGAAAAGTATGGATACAAGATGGTCTCGTGTTTATCGTAGCAAAGAGAGGTTGCTGGGGACGGTTACGGCACTCCCTAGGACGTGCTTAGGCGCAGCGCAGGGAGGCACCGGTGTGTTCCATAAGAGATCGCAGGGCCTTCCGCAATGCACTAAGGATGACTATCGAAGAGGTTTTAGTGAGTACAAATCCCCCATAACCCTAGCGTACCCGTCAGAATCAGGGTCTCTTTTGAAGATTACCCACGACAAAAAAAAAAGATGAGTACCACGGCTGCTCCTATTTTTGTCGCCAAATAGTAGTATGGAAACGTTACTGTATTCCGGTTTAAATGACGCAATAGCTTGTGAAATATACTGGGATAACGAGACTTAAGGTCTTACGTGTCATCGCGATGAGTACAATGTGGTGCAGTGCATACCAACCTAACTAGCGCCACGTTATTACAGGCAGAAGTATCACTTTTAGATGAACGTTTCGATCGTCTCATCGCTTATTAAAAAAGTTATTTGTACGTCTCTTTAACTATAAAATATACGAGCAACAGCGCCTGAACGCACTAGAGTACTCTTGTTATAATTGCATACTCTTACCTGACGTTTCGTCAGGTCTTGCAGGTTCCCGAAAAAGACGCCAACTAGAGACTCGAAATGTTTTTTCCACAAACAAACGTTTTATTTCATAATATCATCTGTATTATCGTTGTGTACTAAATAAACTTAGATTTAATATTTGCGAATAGTTCTATTTGAATGTTCGATGAATTTTACGCTATTCTAGATTAGATTTGAAACATGCTAGTCTACTAACAATCACATGAATGGCAAAAACACAAATTACAGTTAAAATACGATGAGCCAACGATAAGGCGTCTTCTATGTCTATACTTATTTATACTTTATTAGCAATCAAACTGCAGGGTTGCCATATTAAGATATAGATGGTTAAAACTATTTCATAGTGCTGAAAAGAAATTATATTATTGCATAACTTTTACATTTTAATTGTGGACTTATTCGAAATTGTGAAAACAATCTCATAATTTAATAATTCAAAATTATGCGATATCACAGTACGAAAACCTGCAGAAATATTAAAAACGCGCCGATATAACTTTTACTATAATTTACGAGCATATGTTATTGAACCAGCAAGCATAAAGTGGTGATGATCCCAAAAATAAAAATTACCACTGACTGATTGACAACGAACAAATTTTTTATTATTTTATTAGAACGAATTTGATGGTAAAAAATTAAATGTAGCATCCCTAAAAGGCGGAGGGGAAAGAAAACGCGAAAGTGAGGTGGGTGTCTCGAGGTGAGGTGGGGCGCTGCGTGGCGGGGCCTCAGCATCGATCGCCCGAGGCCCACCGTCAGCTGTTGCTGACCCAATCACCATCCGGACTTTCAGTTTTTCATCTGTTGACCCGTACCAAATCAAATTGATTATTGTTACTTTATTACTTAAGCCCAGTATTCCATGTTTAATGGTCCCCAAAATTATCGATGCTAATATTTAGGTTATGTTACATTTCATAATACATTATCAATCGTTATATGATATATTTAATATAAACATATGAATGACGAAGCGAATAAAACATTGATCACATGGTTGGACCCATGTGTGCACAATCACTGTTAACGTAAACTTGTAAACTTTCAAATATAAAAGAAATTATTAAAATAAATCAAATATTTCTTCTACTTGAAAATATTCCACAGGTCTTAGCATGAGATTTGTTTAAAATAAATTTATTTTCCCACAAACTTACTTCAAATTAAACTTTCTGTTGTTCGGAAGTGATATGAACGTGTGAATGTGTCTACGGAGATCGTTGTATAGGACAGAGTAAATATTGAGAAATTCTTAATTTTAACTTAAGCTTAAACATCTAATCATAGCTTGCAAATCTTTTATTTAGAATAAAAAGATGTGCAAAATAAAAATGAATACAATTATAGTCAGTAGTCATTTTAACGATACAACATGACATTTTATCTGCATAGGCATATATTTATAAGAGGCGTAAATAATTGACGCATAGATACTATTTTTTGCAGCAAGTATGGTGGATAAAAAGCTGTGAACCTTTTTCCGTGAGATATGATCTAGAGTCCCACTAGTGGGTCTCGGTAAGAAGTTTTTACTATTTTCATTACTTAACGGTTTTGAAAATATTTAAAAAAAAAACTTTTTACGCTTTTCTATTATTTGAACCAAGACTACATCGACGGTATATTGTGGAAGAAAGCTCAAGAAATTAGTAACGAAAACGCAGTAACAAAACAGTGCACGAGGAAAACGCTAAACCTCGATTCCTTCCTTTAGGGTTAGTTGTTTAACCAGTCAACTCTTTAAAGCTATTTTCCAAAAAATGCGTTTGTTTCATGACACAAATAAAGCGGAGCCGCATATGCTACACTTGAATGATTCAACAGCAATTTTACCGTATGTTCATATAGATCTACTTCTACCAAACCGAATCAAGCTCTTTCGGTTTTATAACTAGAAGAAAAAAAAATTTCACACGCATAATTCAATAAAATTAACGAAATCATAGAAAACAGTAAGAATCGTCATAAGTACATAAAAAGTTGCAATTGTAAGGACCTTCGTCTTTACAAAAATATAACTCGCTTTTATGTTTGTTGTATCACATTGCACCAAATGGGTATTTAGTTTTTGTATTTTGTGTTCATTAAAAGTTTTCGTTTAATTTAATTTAATATTATTTTTAGTTTCTTTTTTAATATTATTTTAGCTCGCGGATACCACATCCGCGAGCCCCGAGTCCGATGAAGCCGCAATGGTTGTCAATACAACTGCAGCGTAAACATCATCATAAAAAAAGCTCCAATGTTTGTTTGATGCCACTTATTGCAGTAACATTAAATTATAACTTGATGTGAATCATTATTAACTATTTTTACAAATTTTTAGTAAAGAAATTGTCATTGTAAGCAAGAAATATTTTTCTTACAATTGTTTGTAGACAAACATGTGCACTTAATTAATTCAATTTGTAATTTTAACTTTATATAATAAAAATTAATAATTTTACACACTAAAACATTCCAAATATCGGACTAGCCCGAGTATGCACTAAAACGACTCCATAAAATTTAAGGACTTGGAATTATTGCATACTGTAAAATATCAAATAAGCGTTATGATGTATATATTATTGGTCTCTGTTGTTGAAGGTCATCCATGTTGGTACCACCTCGGCTCTATTTCTACCGCCAAACAGTAGTGTGTAAACATTACTCTGTTTTCTGGTTTTGAGCGCCCTCAAGCTAGCTAGCGCAAGTGAAATTATTGAGGTAACGAGCCTCGACATGATATACCTCACGACGAAAAGCTCAACGTGATGCAGCGTATATCATCCTAACTAGCGCCACGTTGTTAAGGGCGGGTGAACTCTTACCATCAGGTGAACTTTTCACACATCTCATCCAATGGTTGAACAAAAAAAAAAATGAAATCCCAAAATAAAAGGGCAAAATGGAAATGCAACCTGTGCAATCTGGTTTGCTGGCATATCGTCGTTGTCCGTTGCAAACTGCGGCGGCGGCGGAAGCACCGGCGGCGGTTGGGCGCGCGGCTGAGAGCGGAGCCCGCCCGCGGCCGCCACCGCGCGCCCCTGCATGCGCCCGCCGCCGCCCGCTACGAAGGCACGCAAGGGCGCGCTACACCACCGCACACCACACACCGCACCACACCACTCTACACAGGCCTTACACCACGTGGTACCGCGCTACGACTCACTGTTGATACACCACCACGCGACGTCGAACTAATTCTACACGTTACAAAACGCAACGATATGTCCCACAACTACATATAACTCACCAAGAATTTTATATCGCTCTTACTATACCAATCTTTATTATAAGCGGTTGTGAAGCTTCGAGATACAAACACAAGCTTTAAAATAAAATGAAAATCAATAAACGACAAGTATTAATATATATATATATATATAGAGATGAATCATCTTCGAAATAGTATATGTATTCCACCATGCGTGGCAACGTATACAATTAATATTTATGGCCCGCAAGCATATTCTTTTTCATGCACAAATAAATTCACGATACTTCAAATTTTGATGAAAAACTGGATGAAAAAATTGAGAAAGATTCCATCACAAATAATTAAATAAATTTCATGTTTATTTATAAATAACGTACAGATTCTTAACAATTAATTCGTCCTAATGAAAACAGTTTTTCTAATCTGACCCAAAGGCAAAAAACATAGCTATAGCTATACTTGATTTAATTAAACAATACGAGTAATGCCTTCCGCGTGATTAATATTTTGTTCGAACCCGGTATTATACACTCACTCATAATAATCTTTTAGAAAAGTAGTGGTGGTGGTCGATGATGATAGGTCTCTGTTGGCGGAGACCGTCTAGATATGTTCCACCGTAGCGCCTATTCCTATCGCCAAACTACTATTTGGCGGCAGACACGCACACTTTGATAGGCATTGTAGCTTATGATTATTAAAATAAGAGAGACTAATTGTATATGTCAAGGCGACGAGCACAATCTAGCGCAATGTATATCATCCTAACTGGTTACACTGGCCACGTTATTATGAGCATGCATATCATTTACCACCAGGTATGTCCCATAGAATGAAGATTGAGATCTTTTGGGAAGCCCTATGTCCAGCAGTGGACGTCTATCGGCTGATGTGATGATTATAATGATGATGATGATGAACGTCCTATTCGTCTCGTTGCTTCGGAGAATAAAAAAAACTTTAAGAACTTTAAGAAGAAGAATCAACAACAGTTTTCTTTGCGGGAAACTATACAAAACTCGGACTTTCCTTAGATGGCAGCGCATTTTTTAAATATTTCACCTGCAACCACAAAAAGAGTGACGACTCGCATGTCTCGAAGATATTCGAAATTCTTTAGGTCCATCAATTCGTCAAGTTGTACTAATGTCATCGTTTGCTCTCTTGGCTGGAGGCGATGAGTGATGGCGTTGGTATAAATGTATCTAAAGCAAGTTTACTAGTCTTAAATATTGCGATGCATCGATCATTAGGGTGGACGTTTTATATAAAATCCGTACGGATATACGCAAAGATACGGAACACAAACTACCCGCGCATGTTGCTTTTCACAAATTAGGTCATAGCGGCAAGAGAGCGATACAGTAATTGTAGGGAAAACTGGCGCTGAATGAGGTCACCCGTTGCCGTCACACACACGAATAGAGTTGAACAAAAATTAGGTGCCCTATACACTACAACAATACGTGGGGCTGAATGCGCTCGTTGGAATAAAAAACTTCAGCGGGAGTATAATCATCTTCATACTGTACAAAACGAAAAATTTATCAAGAGCCTTAAAAATCTCATGAAAATTTACTTTTACCATACTTACCCGGTTTTTTTTATATACATTGAAGCGACGAGACAAGACGAACGTTCACCTAATGGTAAGTGATACGCCCGCCTATTACAACGTGGCGCTAGTTAGAATGTTATACACTACATCACATTGCCCTCGTCGCCTAAGACAAGATGTTGAATCTCGTTACCCCAGTAATTATACTAGTTACAACGCCCTTCAAACCCGAACACAGTGTTTGCCCACTGTTTGGAGGCGGAAATAGGCGCTGCGGTGAGACCTACCTAGACGGTTGCCGGCAACAGAGACCCACAATTACTTAACTTACCTATCTGAAATACGTAAATAAGGTTAGGGTAAACGTTATTAAATTAACTTTAAATTTATGATACTTCTAATTTTATAATAACTACATATTTTGCTTACATCTTAAAATTACTTAAATGAAATCCGTAATTGAGACCATGTTAAGTAAATATAAAATAACTAAATGAGAACTGGTAAGTCATATACCAAGCATCATGTAAAATGTATAAGGGATGGAATAATTTATATTTTCTACAAAAATACTGGTTAATGCCTCAAAGAAAAATTTTAACATTTTAAATTTGGAATCGTTTACACTTTTAGAAGCATCGCTTGGTAAAATCAATTAAATCAGTTTCACGCGCGTTTTCTTTGCTTTAACTTTCTGCAACTTTATTTTAACGCCCATACTTGTGTTATGATTATCCACAACCACAAAACATATTTAAATAGAAATATCATTCTGATTATAGATATTCAACCTTCTTGTTAATACTTATATGATAAAATAAATAGATATAGCATTTGCCTTTGAAAATGTTATTTATACTTAAGAAGTTTAATGTTAATAAAGATGCTATGCATCAAAATGAGATGCTGCCAAAACTTCTTCATGAATTTCTTCTGAAAAACGTTAACGAGCCATTTTTCAGCCTTGTGTGAAATATAAATCTATTCCACAAGTATTATTACAAATTTGTAAGTTTTTATATCATTACTACATTTTCCTATATATTTTTGGCGTGTTAAAAGAATGCAGTTCTGCTACAATATGAACGATTAAAAAATAAATTTATAAAGTTATGACATGATAACTGCGCAATAACTTTACGAGCGTCTAAAATTTTCAAACATTCGTGATATAGAATTATTCGAAATCAGTGTAATTAATAAAAGCCAAAAACAAAGTTCAAGTACTAATTAATCGTTATAACTATTGAATGACCAGCTTACTAGCTTCATGTAAAAATATCGTTTTGTAAAATTTATAAATGCGGTGAAACAAAATATTTATTAAGCGCTCAGTTCAAATACTTAACGTATTGTTCACGTTAAACATTTATCAACCCAAGCTTCTAAACGTACAACATTCAAGTGTAGTGACCGGAAAACCTTTACATAAAACAATGAAAAGTGTACTTGTTTGTTTCGAACGGAAACCGTAGGCAATGTGTAATCCAATAATAGAAAGGGTAAATAATCGTAAGCCATACATATTCCATTTTGTAACACCGCTGGTATTTATTTACCATGGTCCTAAGACACGTTCATGTTTAATGAGTAATGTAAACATTTACTTTTAGTCACATAATGTAACGAAATATTGTTACAGTATGACTCAAAACATAGGTTTAGGCCCTTAAATTAAACAAATGGAGACATATCAGAACGTAATCATCGTAAAGGAGTTAAAAGTGAAAACTGTGTTATGACCTAAAATGTCATAATCTGACTTATATATACAATATTTAATCAATTTGTATATGTAGCCTAAATCTTTTTGCGATATCACGTTCGAGTAAAGTATGAAATCATATAACGTTTTTGAACGTCACGAGTGAAAGTTAAAGGAATAAAGAGGCCAGCAAAAAAAATGAAGTAGAATGTTTCATCATTTTCGATTTTTGCGCATTAGATCGCGCCGATTTATATGACTTTAAAACGAAATCACCTCTTACTGTTGCTATTATAGAAATGTCGTGTATTTTCGTATGTGAGTTATTTTGTTAAAAGGAAACACAAGCTGGATAGAAGTTGGGATGGGTGTGCTGTCGCGGTCAAAGGGTGAAAGCAGTGCTCGTGCGAGGGAGCGGGCGGCGCGGCGCCTGGCGCGAGACTGCCGCCCGGACGCCGCCCGCCCTCCGCCGCGCCTCCGCCTCCGCCTTCCGATCGCTAACAAAACGCAGATTGCGAGCCATGAGTTTATTAGCCGCTTCTGCGACCGATCTACACAAACAACTTAGCATTTAAACACGAAAACATCTTTATCTTGCGTTGATTCCAAGTTACACCTGCGTTATCTGAAGGCGAGCCTGTGGAGTACGACACGAAGGACGGCGAGGTTGCGGCAAGCAGCACCCGCTCCACCCTCGGACCCGCCGAACGCCTTCATATCCTAACGGCACCGTGCACCATCTTCTCCGCGGCCGCGCACCGAATGTAGACATCATTCTATCTCCAGGTTTAGGCGTATCAAAGACAATTTTAGGACTGTCCACAGTCTCCGAATTAGGATTGATACGACACTTTGCTCCTGTTATCGCTTTCTTTATGCCCTTTAACGCCCTGTGAGCTGCATTTTCTTCCTCTTTTATTTCAAGCGCTTCGTCTGGTGTAACGATCTTAAGTCGTCCCGGTGGGGAACTTTCGATTGGTTCTGGATGATGCTTTTTTATAAGAAGTCTTAATTTATCAAATATTGTTGAAGGTGGGTCGGTATTTGTTCCAACGGTGCACAAGCGAGGTCTATAATCACAATCATTTTGAACTGTCGTCGGAAGATACGGTTGCTCATAGAGCGAAGTTGCGCGACGAGGTTCGCTTTCGTCTTGCAGATAGGCAACGTGTAGAGTGCTGATACTCATCGGGTGGTTTGGCGGAGGCCAGAGTTCTCTAGTGGGCGGAACAGGTGTAGGCCTTTCACCCAGCATACGACGCGCTAGCTCCCCTGGCTGCCATAAGCAGCTAGTAGATAGATTCCCGTGTGTTTGCATTACGAGCCCAGTGATCACTGACAATATGCGAACCTGTTTGCTAATCCAATACTGGGCTTTGTGCACTTGTCAGTATTCACAAGAGATAATAGTACTTGTTTACGGAATTTCATAATTGGATAAATAATAGTAGTTCTGAAACATTTCTATAGGCAATAATGTTATCACCTTCAAAATAATTTCTTATATAAATTTAAACTCACAATTTTATATAAATGTAACACAAAGTAATGTACAAATATTAAACTAACCTTTAATGGACGAGTTATGGTAACAGTCTCTATCATGGTAGTCGAAGCCATTGTATCAGATGGTCCCATTCCTGAAAAGATAAGTTATGAGTGAAGGAAGGTAAATTATTATATCACTCACTATTACATTAAGATAAAATAACCAAATTATCTTTAATGCTCTCATACCATGTAGATTCATGAAGTAACAGCTTACCACTAGTAACCTACATGGTAAAAGAATATATGAAAAAATTACTAAATATGACAAGGTATTATGACATTAAACTATCATAGTTATTTTATAAACAAGTGTAGTTATCTGATAATGGGTCAATTCAAAGCAGATGACAGCAAGAAGTTAATTAAAGTTTATACTGCTAAAACCAAATGCTAATTGATTGTCTATATATAGGCAATAAAAAATTTAACAACATACATGAACTCAACCAAGTCAGTAATATAATAGAACCATTCAAGGGCACTACATTTGTGATAATGTTACAGCTATGAATGTTACTTAATATTGAGTAAATTATGTTGTTAACATAGCATAACCAAAAATTCTAAAAGACAAAGAGAGAAAATCACTAGTATACTGACCAGAATAATTTGTTGAAAAAGCAAAAATTCTAATTACAATAAAAGAAAAAAAAAGAGGTATATTCTTAGAGTACCTAGGATGTTCATCTATTATCTAACTTATATCAAGTACATGAAGTTACCTTATACACAATGATGACAAACAAATTTTTGCATGATTATAAAATATTGTATATTAAAATTTACCAATTGAATCAAAGCTTCAATTGAGATTTTAATGTTAATATTATGGTTTTAAATCTAAATTTGCATTTGAGCCACAATTTAGTTAATTATTTTATTCCAGCTTTAATTTCATTATATTCTAACTATAACCCTAAGATGAAGACTGAATTCATATTAAAAATGATTTAAGCATATATGATATAGATTTTCATATATTCGTTATACTGTTAACAGAGGAGAGATGGTCAATAGATTTTGGATAGTACATTAAAATTTATTGATATATATTTAACTAATAAGTAAATTGCAATAACGGAATTACAGGTTTTATAGTTAATCTTACTATTTTAAAATAATTTTGTGAATACTTACATGTAAACAATGCTGTAAATTTACTGATTACAGAACTGTTGCTGTTGATCTTATCTATAAATTAAGCCAATAATGACGTTTAACTAAACTAATAACATAAAAGAAAATACGTAAACAAAGAAGGCATGCATTTATAACACAAAAATTGCACTTTCAACTATCCCAAGCTTTATAATAAGCAATGACGACTAAAACCATAGAGCAAGGGCTAACTTCATTGTCTTACAGTTAAGTTAATAATTTTCTCAAAAAATACAATAAAAAGCACCGAATAATAATTTGAGTTTTCAATTAGATAGGTAGCGATATCCCTCCTCATGAATAGTATGTCTTAAGTGAATTATACTATCAGCTAGATTTTAGTTACATGACATGTCTTGCATTCCATCACAATAGTCGCTTTAGTTTAAAAAGCATTTGTTGGGTTTTATAACAAAATTGCACTTTAAATGTCATTTGCAACTTCTATTAATTAAGAGTATCTAAATAGCTGTAGCTATTACAGATGTAACATTGAATATGTTTTGATATAAGCCTGAATATGGGTTTTAGTTAGGCTTTATCGTATATAATTTAGCGCATAAACTCTAATACGATTGTAATATATTCGATAAGTAAAAAAAAAATTTTTCAGGAAGGTCACAAATAGAACATCGTATCCATAACAACTCGATATAGAACTTGAAATTATTCAAATTGTTTCAAAAGCCCTATTTTTAACGTAATACTTATTATTACGGTTGACTTTATGGTTCTAAAGACGTAATATAGGTGTCTTTTATAATGATAGTCTGTACACTTTGCTTGACGTATTCATGTTTTCTGAAGTTTTGGTTTCGGCGGCGCGTTGATTTATCTTTTTAAGGTTGTTGAGGAATGTTTAGTGAACTTACTAATGTTCAGAATTTTAGTTATTCATTAAAAAGAAATGGCGGGAATTAAATCTTTAGCAGTAAGGGGAATCCGAAGTTTTGGACCAGAAGACAATGACGAACAACGTATATCTTTCGAACAACCATTAACTTTGATTTTAGGACAAAACGGTTGCGGAAAAACAACCATAATAGAATGTGTTCGCTATGCCCTTACTGGACAGATGCCTCCTGGAAGCCGCAACGAATGTTTTGTTTCCGATGCGAAAGTAAACAGATCAACAGAAGTATTAGCTCAAGTCAAGTTAAAAGTAAGCGTATATAATGCATACCGTTTAGTTTAAATTATTTTTAAAATTTGCGATATTTTATTATCTTATAAAATTAGTTAAAAGAAGGTGCCTGACCGGTGTATTGTTTGAATTCGAGAAATAACTTTCAATTTCCTTCAATGAAATTCTTTATTGTCCAATGTATAAAGGTTCATATTTTTTAAATAAAATATTGACATTTTTGTAAAGTAGGCAGATAAAAATATCTTTTAATTTTTGCTCAGCAGATCTTTTTTCACTGGTGGTAAGTCTCTGTTGCTGGAGCCTGTCTAGATGCATACCCCACAGTTCTTATTTTTGCCACTAAACAGTAGTCAGCAAATATTACTATATTCCGGTTAGTGTGTTGAAGCTAGTGAAATTACTGTGGTAATGAGACTTAACATATACATCTCAAGGTAATGAATGCATTGTAGTGCTGTATATCAAATCATTCTAATCCTGTATCATGCCACTTTGTTATGGGCAGGTCTATAACTTATCATCAGATGAATGTCTTATTTGTTTCTGCTTAAAAGAACATTAATAAATATCAATTGATTTGTAATTTTCTTTTCAAAGATCGTTTTAACATTCATTTAGTTTTTATTTAAGTAGACACGACATCTTCATATATCTGTACGATATCTTGTTTATTATATCCAAATTAGGAGAATATAAGAAAAATGTTTGGACAAATATAAATTGTAAGAATTGATGTTGATATGTAAAATTTTATTTAACAGATTGTAAATGCTAAAGATGAGCAACTCGAAATTGCTAGGTCTATGAGAGTCACAGCATTACAGAAGAAAAAAAGTAAATTTCAGACACTGGATTCATTTCTATCATTAATTGACGAAACAGGAAAAACAAAAGATATCTCATCAAGATGTGCAGATTTAGATTCAATGATGTATGAACAATTGGGTCTGTATTTATAAAATTTTGAAATTCGTACCTTATCAATAATTATTATTCTTCCAACTCTTACTATTCAAATATTACCAGCCTTCATTTAAGCTATCAGGCCTAGCATAAACATTATTTTAAGCATATTTCACTCTTATAACTGAACCTCATTAAATACATAAAAACAAAAAGAAACTTATTGTGAAACACAACAACCTCATGATTCTTTATATTTAATAAAATACTTTTTGTATTATTTGTTAATTTTAAATTACTAAAAAAATTTAAACTGTTAAGAGATTAAATTGGAATTTACAGGGGTATCCAAAGCAATTATGAATTCAGTGATATTTTGTCATCAAGAAGATTCTAGTTGGCCTCTAGATGAGGGGAAAAAAGTGAAGGAACGTTTTGATGAAATATTTGAAGCAGACAAATACAGTGACTGTTTTGATCGGTTAAAGAAAATTAGAAAAGGATATCAGAATGAAATAAATGTGTTAGGTAATTTAAATTTTTTGGTTTTGTATAAAATAATGTTTCAGAAAAAGATAATAACTGATTTATTATTATGCATAATATAAAAACATTACAATTTTATTTTAGAGCAAAAAGTAGCTAACTTAAGTGATAAGAAAGAAAATCTTGATAAGAAGAAGTTAGATGTTGTGAATACAGAAACTCAGATCTCGGAAGCTGAAATTAAAGTAGCTGAATTAGAGTGTGAAATTAAACCAATTGCAGAAAAAATAAAAGGCATAGAAACTCTTCAAAAGAATCTAATTACAATAGAAACAAAAAGAGAAAAAATAAAGACCAGGTATATAAAAAAATTAAGCAAATTAAAATAACAGTGTGAAATGAAATATAAGCTCTATTTTTTTTAGATTAGACCATTTCTCTACACAAGAACAAGAATTGAAAAATGCTGTTACTAGTGTATTTGAAGGCTCACAAGTAGAATTAGAAGAGAATATAAGTGAGTTCAACTTGTTTTCATTATTAAGTAAAATAATGATGGTCTTCTAACACCTTAGTAAATAATTTTAATTAACTGCTTTGTCTGTACTAATCAAAATAAAATGTGGCATGTGTGTGTGCAACATAATGTGTGTGGTAGTAAAGTAACAAGACTTAAAATATTATTATACTAATATAATTGTTCTACTCATATCCACCTTTTTGTTAGATAAAAAAACACCTGATTCAATATAGTAATTTTCAATCTCAGTGGAATAATAAAAAACAGTCTTCATTTTCTTGTCTTACCTCCTCGTCTTTAAGGGTAATAGGGCATAATTGATGGAAATTTATGTTACAAGTTTTTTGTTTTGTTACATGAACTAAATGAACATAAAATGTTAATACCTAATACATATCAGGACAAAAAAAAAACATTCATATAAATACATCATAAAAGTATAATTATAGGACATAATGGTATTGTGCTCACCTGTTGGGAGGTCAGTTGATTAAATATATATATATATTTTAAGCTAATTATGCCGCAACTGCAAAAACAAAACAAAAGGATCTAGATGACTCATATAAGAAGAACTTTACATTTAATAAAGAAGAAGAAAAGATTGCAAATGAAAAAACAGCCAATGAAGTAAAGTTTAATAAATTAATAATGTTGGAAAGTCAAAATCAAGAGAAAATTGATAAAAAAAATTCAATGCTGGCAGTTACTGCAAATCTAGCAGGTAAACAAATTAATATAAAACATTATAATAATTCTTTCTTACCATTTCAATAACCATCATACTTTTTATAATTTTGTAATTATTTGCTACCTATTAATATCATATAGAAAAGTTTTAGGAATTTCTATACAAAATGTTTTTTAAAGTTGCCATAGAGTTTTAAAGGGGCTGATGATAGTAGATTTTAATATTGTCTGTAACTGTAGCTACGACTCACATTGTAAGTTTGCTACCATAATTAAATTGTTGTATCATGGTTGTCAACATATGAAACCAAAGTATTCTAAATTAAGTATACTTAACAATCTACCACTCTATTGTCAAATAACATCATGTAAAATTGAAAATGTTAGCCCTTGTTAGTATTAAATAAAGACATTTCCTACTTGCTGAGTTATATTTCAGATATTGAAGTAGAAAAGATAGAAACTAAGGAAGAGGCAGAAAAGGTGGATAAACAGATAAACAATAAGTTAAAATACTTACACAATGAACTCAATGAACAGAAAGCTCAAGTGGACATCGAAGAGAACAAACTACAGGCAGAAGTTGATAATTGTCGTGATTCATTGGTAACTGCAGCAACCAAGTCATACTAAATATTAAACTTTTGTTTTAAAAAATTTATTAACTGCAGTCTCATGATTACATACTATTACTTTATGGTACACATTTCTTGCTCGATAATTTTTCAGAAATCTAAAAATAATTTGTTGTAAAACATTCTATTGTTCCCACTGATGGAACGATTGGTCTTATAAGGATAGAGCCAAGGCCGGTTATCTATCTCCAAGCAAAATAAGATTTGCTGTTTTAAATATCTAAAAAAGCTGTTCTTGAAATATGTCAGTTTCCTAATGATTTTTTTTACATGGGTAGCTTAAACATTAGGAATCGAACGCGCACGTCTTTAAACATCATCTACACTTGTTTACAAACTGAACTATTGTGGTTTCCTATATTTTTTTAACACCGAAAAATGTATATTCTTCTTCCTCATGCCCTTTTTCCAGCTATGTGAATTTGGCACAGTATAACACCAGTTTATCATTAGTTTTGTATTAAATAAATGTTCGGCTATTATTAAATTACCTTTTATAATCGTTTTAGTCAAGACATAAACAGAAAATATCTAATAAAGAGAATGAAACACAGAATATAAAAAAAGAATCACTTAAAATTGAAAAAGAAATTATTGATACAAACAAATCAAAGGTGAGGTTGGAGTATTTAGAGAAAAAAATGGCTACTGCTGAAGAGTAAGTTTTCATTAATATATTTTATTTTATATCTACATATCCAAAATGTATGTAGACAGCACTGCAGTGTTCATAAATATTAGGTAAATCAAAATATTTTAGATATTCAGTGATTTTGTTTATTCACATGAAAGCTACCTGAAGAGTAGGATGTTCACATGATTGTAAGTGATACATCCACTCCAAAAAATGCGGCTCTAGTAAGACGATATGCAATACCACATAATATCTGTTGCTTTAACAAATTAAATGCTACAGCGCTGGTAACCGGAATCTTTCGCTGTGTGTTTCACATACAATTACATGCTGTACTGTTCAATGAAAAGGAATAAGTTTCACTTTACTATGTTTTTAATAATTTTAGAGATTACCAGCAAGTTGTAAATGAATTAAATCCAGAGGAATGTCAGAGCTCTATAAATGAAGATGAAGCTGCCATGGAGAAAAAAGAACATGAACTTGAAGAAATTAATGAAATGGTGCTATGATAACTTATTAATGATAATATTCCCCAAACACCTCATAAGAAATTTAAGTACTTCTTATCACGGATTAGTGATGATTCTTCTCTTTTCTTTTTTTTTTGATAATTTCAATAACCACATTACATAATGAAATTACATGCAAAATTTTATAATAAACCAAGACTTGATGGTAGATAAATGTGTGAAAATAATAAATAATATTGGAAAGATTAAATCTGATAGTTGATTAACATAAAAATAAAATTAATTTCAGATCACAAAATTGCAAAAGCAGAGCACTAAGCTAAAGGAAAGAGACATGATAGAAGATTCCTTGAAACAAAAAGAAAAGCAAATGAATGTTTTAAAAAACAAACACAGAACCATCCTTACAGAGTTGCTTGGCCAAATGCCAGATAGTGACTATGCTTTATCGATTAACAAATTAGAGTGTGAATTACATACTGAAGTAGATTCCATTATGAAGAAATTGAAGGAAAAACACACCAATGTAAGTATGTTTATATTGATAATGATAAATTAAAAAAAAAATTACAATATTATTGACATTACTCAAAAATGCTTAGCTGACGTAATGTCGAAACTATTTTGGTATTATATATATTCAACCATCATTATATAATATTAAAACCACATAACATGAAGTCTAGTTTCCCATTACCTTCTTTCATGAGTATACTTTTAACCTACAAGTACAATTCCTGTATTTTTATATACATATTACATAGAGTAGTAATAACAGGACTGGTTAAAATTTTTAAAATAGTTATATTTTAAAATTACGATTATAGCTAACGAGTTTGGAATCGGAAAGGAAACATATTCGGGAACTGTTGAATGAGCGTCGAAGCGAACTGACTAAAGCCGAGGATCAAATGTTTCAAGCATGTGGCACACAATCATATGAAGTTACACTGTCAAAACTCAACAGCACTGTTGAGAAACTACAGGTATGTGCAGACATTAGATATATCCTCACATCACAATCAGACAGAAGAAAGCCATTGCTCAGTGTAGATCCCAAGGATTTCCATGTGTTTCAGTCCTGTCCTTATAAAATTTACAGCTTTTAAACAAAAATTTATTTAATATAATATTTTTCTAGGAAGAACAAAATATGCTGCAATCAACAATGTTCATATTTACAAAATATAAAAATCAACTGAAAGACAACAGTTGTTGTCCACTGTGTAGTAGAGGCTTTGATTCTGACTCAGAGGTATATATTTTTTTTTATAAATAATTCGCGGCTTCTTGCGACTTTCACCATAACAATGGTCCACTTCGTGTTGGTCATATCCTATATGATAAAGAACAATTTTTTTAAGGTAGCGGACTTAATATCGCAACTAACTACACAAGTAATAAATGTGCCGGCTAAACAAGAGAAAGTAACTGAAGAGTTGCAAATAGCGTCAGCTAAGAAAGACGACTTGCTCAGTATGAAAACATTGAATGAGAAAATTAACACCTTAAAAGAAAAAGATATACCACAATTAGAAAACCGTTTGAGTAATATAGACAAGGTAATGACAAATCTGAACATCTATTTCAGTTTTGTAACAGTCTACATAAGTGACTGCCGCGTTTATTTCGGTTTGAAACAGTAGTGTGTAAATATTACAGTAATCCAATTTGAAGACCATTAGAAAGAAAGTTATATTACTGGTATAACTAGACTTAATGTTTTATCAGTCTAGGTGTCAAACAATGCAATGCAGCGTACATCATCCATGCATCAAAATATGCAAATATAATTTTTCAAAATTAAATATTATAAATATTCATGTGAAAAGATGAATTTGAAGTTACCACTTAAATTAGTAATTTTAGTTAGTTATTAGAAAGATTAATTAGTTTGAAACTACTACTTAATCAAAGGCCGATATTTACATTTCTAGCAAATAGCAGGATTAACTGAGGAATCTGAAGAGTTATCAATGGCTGTGATGGAACCTGAACAGAAACTCCAAAATGCGAGGCAGTTACAAAGTGACATGCCATTACTAGATAGATATGCAAATGAAGTTAATGCTACAATTAAAGATGTAAGTAAAAGAACAAATCATGGTTTTATATAACAATACTAGTTTATTGCTTCCCTTCTGTCTTTAAAGTAAGCATATTGACTTAATAAAACTTCTCACATTTTACAGTTACAAATAATTAAAAATGAGTGTTTAGATATAGTGATGGATATTGACATAGACCAAGCCACTAGCCAAAAGACTGATATAAGGAATGAAATAATATCTTTGAGATCTAAGATAAAATCAACACAAACAAAACTCAATCAACATAATAAGAAATTGCAGACTATGGGCGAGAAGAAGAACAAGCTTAAAGAAGAACTTCTCAATGTTCAAAAAAAGGTATATGATAAAAAATTTTTTCAAATTAATATATACTTTTTATTTCACGAAGCGAATTGAAGTGCAATTATCACATGGTAAGTCATACGCTCGCCCCCTTGCCAAGATGATGCTAGTTTCTACGCCTCACTGAGCTACTCACCTTGAGGACAACAGCAAGTCACATTACTTCTATAAAAGCGCAGGTTTACGTTCTGATTTAAGCTTGAGATGACTTTAGCAACTTGCCGCGTGGTAGATAAATAGCCTTGATTGTGTTTCTGTAAGATAAGGCCTGAGTTCCTGTAGTGGAAACATGATGGCAGACACTTTATTATTATAGATATTAATTTAAGTGTTTATGTAAAATTATACGATATTGTATTAAAATTTACTAATAACTGTTGCAATGCATAGGTACAAGAGTTAGTTACATTACAAGAAAATCTAAAACAACTTGAAAATAACAGAGAAAATGCTTTAGTTGAACTGAATCAGCTACAAAATTCAATAGCACCATTAGAAGAACAACTAACAAATAAGGAGAGAATTAAGAGTGAATGTGTTAAAAAAAACAGGTGAATATATAAATAACTACACGAATAAAATTTAAATTGCTGTTTGTAATGATAATTTATTTAATAGAAAGTAGTAGACATCTTTCGGCTGATGATGGTTAAAGAGTAGTAAGGATGATTCAACTAGACGCCATTTTTCTAATAGCCTTATGATATAAGAAGTTAAATTTCGCTGCCACTATAATTTCACTAATTAATGCGTCTTTTAAACCGGAACTATAATGTTTGCGCACTGATAATGAAAACGGACACTTAACAACTGACTAGAAAATTAACTTAAACAAAATTTTCTTTTATATAATAGCAATTTTTTCAATAATCTCGAAAAAAATTGGTAATAGAAAAGGAATTAAAAAAAAGAAATGAAATTGTAACCTAAAAAATATGCGCAGATAATATATGTATATTACATTGTCACCGGAAGACGCCTACTGCATGTTATTTTATATGCATAGTAGTAAATTAAAAAAAATGTTTTTAATGACACGTTATTTGTTAACAAAAGGAGTGCAATTGACTTCAAAAACGAATATATTATAAAAATTAAGAATGCTTACGATAAAGTTAAGTCTATTGATATGGAAATTAAGCAACATAAAGAACGTAATGTACAATTGGAAATGGACAAAATCAAACAAGCTAATGAACGATTAATGGAAAAGCAGAAGCAAATTATGATTGATAGAGATACACTAACTAAGAAAATCGATAGTTTAAAGGATGAACTTGCGAAGCAAGATGTAAGAGATTTTTTTTTAATTTCTATTCATTTGACCTAATTAATTCTTCACTACTCTACAAATGTATCACACTTTATCCCGGGCGGAGCGTTTGCCTAATAATACAGACGTCTTTGAATCGATTCTGGGGCCATATGTTCCAAAGGTTGGTTGGTGATAAAGTTCTTTGGAACCAGTCTGGCTGGCTTTGCTGTGTGCCATATGTAAAATGAGGAACAGAAAGATTGAGTATTCTAAAAGTACCTTAGTTTTCACAGCCGCAGGTTTTAGTCCATTGTTATTAAAAAAAAAAAGTTTCATGAGTGTTAATTGCTATTTTTCAAAAAATTATATTTGAATGGACAATGGACATGACCTAATTAGACAAATGTACTAGTAATAGTATATTTGTCTATTTAGGTATAAACCCATTGGATAAAGAAAAGAAAAAAATCATAATATATCGATGTTAGTATATACAACATAAACTAGTAATAACTAGCAGCAAACAACTAAAACATTTAGCTAAGAATAAAAATAACAAAATAAATAGTGCATGGGGTAGTATTTGTTTGCATCTCAAAATCAAAGTCAGATTATTCATATATTCTTTTAGATTTACAAACGCAATTTGGAGGATAATTTAAAATTACGAAAAGCACAAGCTGAAATAGCGAATTGCACAAAAGAATTGACGGCCCTCAACGAAAAATTAAGCGGCGTTAACATGGACATGATTGCCGAGAAGGAATCGCTTATGTCTAAACATGAAGAAATATTCAAGGAGAAGTTGCAAACTGAGGGTTTGCTGCGTGGTTATAAGGTTTGTAGTCCTCCTCATCAGTTGGTAGACATCCATTGCTGAACATAGGTCTCCTCCAAAGATTCTATGTAGATATGTTTTGGTTTTAGCTGAATGATGTTTTACACAAAAAAACCTATTTTATTTCAGGATAGATTAAAATCATGTAAAGCTGAATTAAAAAAAGCTATGACTGAGAATATAGAGAAACAATATAGAGAGAAATACTTTGATCTACATGTCATCAAAGCTCTTGAGAAGGATATAAAAGATTACTCTGTTGCTTTAGAGAAGTGCCTAATGGAATTTCACAAGGAAAAAATGGAAAATATCAATTTAATTATAAGGTAGATCTCAATAATAAGCGTTCAGTTTATGCAGAAGTATTATAGATTTATTTATTAGAAATTGTAAAATACTATATTTATAGCAATTTTATTTTGCATTGTATTGCATTTTAAATATATACTTGTAGTAATGAAATCTTTTTTTTTTGCAGAGAGATGTGGAGAAAAATTTACAGGGGTAATGATATAGATCACATAGAAATAAAAACGGAAGGTAATACAACTACCGACTCTGATCGACGAAAGTATGATTATAGGTACGAACTTTATTTTATTATTCGACGAAGCGACGTGACACGTAGGACGTTTATCTGAAGGCTTACCTTCAAATAGCTAACCAGCGCCCACTATATTGACCATAAAATGCGCTACTTAGAGTTATGTACACTGCACCATATTGTGCTCTCCGCCGTCAGACATAAGAATGAAGTCCAGTTACCCCAGTAATTTCACTAGCTACAGCACTCACCAAACCTACGTTTACAGACTTTTTTTTAGATGTTACAAATAGATACCTATCCAGAGGCAACAGGAACCTACAACCAGTTTGTTTATAAATAGTTTTACAATTGCTATTTTTTTTTTGCAATGCAATTAAAACAGTTTTATTAAGTATAAATCGTACATTCCTAACTGAACTAAAACTTCTCCCCAAAAGCTGCGATATCTCTAAAGATTCCCTCTCCTTAGAAATATGGTCCGTTTTAAATTAAAAAGAGGCTTTTTCCCTTTTCTAAGTAAATATTTTTTCTCTTACAGAGTAGTTCAATGTAAAAATGGTGTGGAAATAGATATGCGTGGTCGATGCAGTGCAGGCCAAAAAGTGTTGGCTTGTCTCATCATACGGTTGGCGTTGGCAGAGACTTTCAGTACAAGGCAAGTTGTCCTTTGTCATGGCCGGGAATAGGTGTCTTTTCAGTGCCAACATTTGCGAGAGGTCCATAAAGAGCCTCGAACAAGATATAGGCGGCGTTTACGCAAAAAGAACCGATTACTTGTCAAGATCAACTAAAATTAGTTCTAAAAATCTAATTCTGTCTGTTGATGCTATATCCTGCGAAAAGAGAGGGATCTCATTTGTTAGAAAATCTATATCATGTAATTATAAAAGACTGATGGGTTTTAATTATCATATGTTTCTACACTTTTTTATGATACATTTTGGATATTACTTTTTTTGATATTTTTGACAACTAAATCCTATACGATATTATTATAAATATTATTATTTATTTACCAATCTTTACCATGGAAATTAATAAGCATGTTATACAAATAGTCATTCTAATTAAATATTAAGTATAAAATATGTAATACAAGTAGAAAGTATATAAGATGTTATATAATTTCTATCTATACATTGTTTAATTTATGAACAATAGATGATGTCTTTATTTGCTTAGCTAGATTTTTTTTTATTCTACGAAGCAACGAGACAAGTGGGACGTTCACCTCATGTGACGCTAGTTAGAATGCTATTCACATCACCACATTGTACTCGTGATATTGTGACATAAGATTTTAAGTCTCGTTACTCCAGTAATTTCATTAGCTATTATGTTTAAACCGGAATACAAAATATACATAATGTTTACATACTAGTTTTTGGCGGTAGAAATAGGTGCTGCGGTGTTACTTAGACCGGCTCCAGCATAAGAGATCTACTATCACCAGCCAATTCGCGGGATCGAAAAAACCCAACCACTAACCATACTCTATAATATGTGGCCCCGGAATATAACTTCGCACCTATCAACTTAAAAACTTTAATATTATGTTATTAATTTTCAGGTTCAGTATTTTAGCACTAGATGAACCAACAACAAATTTGGATCAAGAAAATATTAAAAGTCTTTGTGCTGCTCTAGGACAGATTGTTAAGGAAAGAATGGTGCAAAAAAATTTTATGTTCATTATTATTACACATGATAAAGAATTTATAGAGTCCTTAGGTAACATTGACAAGGTAACCCATTACTATGAAGTGTCTCGAAATGAAGTAGGAAAGTCCAGAATTAAAAAGATCAGATTTTCGTAATATATATTATTATTCAGACACGCGAGCCGGACGCTCACCTGACGGTAAGCATTACGACCGCTCAGAACCATGTGGCGCATCAGATGATATTCATTGCACCACAGTATGCTCGCAGTCTTAAGACGCGAAATTAGTTTTCTTCAGTACTTTCATTTACATATATAATTAACAATGTTTGAAGTTATTGTAGTCATTCCTTATATAAATGTGTAATAGTTGTTAAGAAAGGCTGTGCCTTACATTTCAAGAAAGCATTACATTTTTCATATATTAATAAACTTTTTTATATAAAATTGTATTGTTATTAACATCCTTCTTAATATTATCACTGCTGGGACTCGGAGTCTCCAGACGAAAGAGATAGTGTGGGTGTATGTTACATGTTTATGATGGCTATTCTTGTTGGTTTCTTTAAGATAATTTCGTACCCGTGATCCGTTAGCTCAGTTAAGACTGAACGTACCCACTACACTGATTTATCACAGCTTCAGATTATTTATTATAAAATGCTTTTATTTATATGTGCTTACATTTAGTACATATAGAAAGATATTTAGAAATAAATTGCAACAACATAATTATCACAATTGCTTGGTTTATAAAAGTTTTCCCGTGTGTAGAGATGATCATATTATTTACCTTAAGTGTAATGATGCTTTTTTTTCACGGCAATTCGACGCATCAAAAATTCAATCATAGTATAATGTAAAAGCACATTGATATTTTAAAAAAATGTATACAATACAATTATAAACTTGAAAAGGTATTGTTTGAATTTTCCGGACCACTGTTAAACATAATACATAATACTGACTTATTCAAGAAATAAAAAAGGAATAATTTAGAATAAATTGACCTAAACAGTAACCAGCAAAACTCCAATAAATTTTTTTTTGACGACAACGAAAAGTAAAAGTATAGCGCTTACTTAATGATAAGTGATACACCAATCCATAACAATGTGGCGCTTGTGTTTCCTCCTATATACAGCACCACACTGCACCTCTCGCTTTAATATAAAAATGTCTCTTAATCCCAGTAATTTCACTATATACAGTGCCTTTAAAACAAAATACAGTAAAGTTTGTACACTACTGTTTTGCGGCATAAATAGGCGCTGAGGCGATACCTTTTCAGAATGTCTCCAGCAACAGACTAGCCACTTAAAAAAAAATTGTAAGCACCGCCTTTAACCATACAGATTTTAATTTACAAACAATCCAGTAATATTGTTCAAAGGTTTACAAAGTTCTATTTGATTAATTTGTAGCAATTTGCTTTCCTGCAAAACAGTCAACGTGACCCCTAAAAGTTCGCAAATTTGCGTTGGCGGAAATGATTGTGTGAGACATTTGGTGATGTAAGGAACCAAATCTTCGGTGAAACACATGCAAAAAGAAACAAAATTTTGCCTTTCAACTTCCGTAAAAGCTTGCTGCTCTCCATAATAAAATGTTATAAGTATTTGAACAGCCTTATCCAAAGACTTTCTATAGCTATGATATACATCTTTTACTATATTTAATGGAGCAGTAACCCGCAATGAGTTCAATGTTGTAAGTAGACCATTACAATACTCAGCTAGTGGATAATAGTCTAATAAATTTTCAGATGGACCACAAGCCATATTTTCATTAACAGGCCGTGGCAAGTTCTTTATTGTAGGAAGTTTATAAACTTTCATTTGATTTTCAAATTGATAATCAACTTTGTCTAAATTTGAATGAAATTGTAACATAATATTTTTGCGAAATAATGGCGTAAGAACACATCGTAGATCAGCACCCACTCTGCCAAATGAGAGGCAGAGGTACATACACTGATTTAAAAGCGACTCAAAACTTGATTCATCTTCTCTCTTTAAATCCTGACTCAGGGTTTGTGTTAAAATTTCAACCTAGAAGAAAACAAAATAATATTGTAGGTAAATTAATTTGCTCCTTGTATTTCACTATTGGTTGATGTCAGTTGTCGGAGATTGTCAATGTAGGTGGATATCACTGCAGCCTCACACGGAACCACTTGCAAGCATTATTGTGTTCAGGTTTGGGATGCATTGTAGTTAGTGATAATTACTATTAAAATTTCTGTTCCATGGTGACAATCACAATGTGATAGTATACTTTTAACATCTTAACTAGCACCACATTGCTATAGGTACAAATATCACTTGCCACAAGGTAAACTACAAGAGATCTACTTATTTTAGAGCTTTGTAGAATAAACAAAATATGCTAGTAATTTTCAGAAAAAAAAAACCTTTTGTTTCAGCCAACATGACAAAGCACTTGTTCCACTAAGTTCATCATCTCTGACTTTAGATTCTTGTGCATCTGATAAAAATATTGATTTATGTTGAGTTAAAACATTAAACAAGTGAATTCTATGTAGCTCAATAACTTTTCGTAATAATTTTTCAGGAGCTGGAATGATAAATAAAAGAAAATAATTAAACTTAAGTACACAAAATAATATGATATGAATAATGACATTAAAATAAACTAATCTCACTTTCATTACTCTTGGCATCATCTAAGGCTTTTTCAAACCAAGCATTCCTTGCTTTTAAAAAATGCAAATGCAGTCCATCTGTCATCACTGTGTTATTTGGTATTTTACTTCCAACTGATGATAGTTTGCTTTGATCTTCTGTAGATTTGAATACTGTGTTAGCTCTTCTTAAATAACCTAGAATCTGACAAGAAAATTATGCTACCAAAAGCACTCTACAATCAAAAACCACAATGACAAGAAAAGCACTAGATGAAAGTAATACTAGTGTGGATGTAGGTTAGAGGAGGCCTATGTCCAATATTGGATGTCTATCAGTTAATGATGATGATAAGGATAATGAAAACTGTCTTACTTGTAAACATTGTGGTAATGGCAAGTCATAATGAAGCTGATTATACAAGTGGTATAAAGTTTCAAACCAAAGAGTCATAATTTCAGAAGTTGTATTCTGTAACAATATCAAAGTTATATTTAATCATTGTATGTTCTTCAAATGAAATCTAAACTTTTTAAATACAAATCACATACCTGAACTACTGGGATCTCTGAATATCTCTTTGATAAATTACGAACAAATGTAAAGATGTCTAATGCACTTTCATAATCTTCAGCATTGAGGGCTTCTCTCATCAAGGATGGTAATTCAAGCAACTCTAACAGCTTGTCACTTTGATGGCGGATACTGCTATAACGTCTAGAAACAAAATAAAACTTAATTGCTTCTATAAATAAACCTTAGGGAAACTAAACTTTTATCAATATGATATGATTAAGGGTTCTATTTATCTAAATAAATAGTCATCTGCACACAAAGAGATAGATCTCACTTTACATTTACAATATTCGATACAAAATATTGACATGAATGTTGTTAGCATCTGAAAAATAGAACCCATACATTAACTGTGTTTGAAATATTGACTTACCTTTTTTCTTGTACTATATTACCAACGTTAATTGAGAATTTTTTACACTCTTGTATAAATTTAGGCATATTAATTAAAAAATTTTCTAGAGCGTGTTTCGATTTCCCCAAATCTTTCATGATAGTGCGAGATATTTCTGCAGTTTCTACAAATGTTTTGCAATTTGTGAATGCCAACTCTTGTGTCTGTTCTGTTAAGTGTTTCATTTCATCATCTAACCTCTCTGGTTCCTTTCTAACATGATCCCAGTTTAGAGATCCTAGCTTTTTAATATAATCAGTTATATCACTAAAATATTCTGGTGTTTCTGTAACAATTTTTTTTATATTAGTACATAATAAACTGTATTGAAATAAAAGTATTCAACTAGAAATTAATTTTAATTTCCTTTATTGTGGTAATGAATAGTGAGGCTATTCATAAATAAATTAACTGAGAATTTAATAATTTTTTGATTAATTTAAACATTAATAATATCAACACTTGTTTATTTACACTACTTGCGACATAATTAACGATAAAAAAATTAGAACAAATTCATAATATCAGATTGGAATTTGGATAAAATTTAAAAATCACAAAGTCCTTTAGATATGCACTACAGAATTTAAACGCAAATGAAAATTTATTAACAGATTCAAATCCATCTTTAATAATTTATCTAGAGAAGTATATTTTTTTTCAAGTTATGGGATCCAATATCAGAAACTAAACTACTTACCATGACTGGAATCGGGAAATAATAATTGACACAACTCTTTGAGTTCTTGAACCATTTTCTTTAACAAAATTCAGTTATTATAATAGTTAGCACGACTAATTAGATTTTGGTTATTGATAATGTTCATATTTTGCTCATATATGTATAGTGATTACCTGATCACCTGTAAACGTTTACGTATCAAATATAATTATCTCAATTGGACTTGAATTGCCATTATGAAAATATCATAAAAATGTTGCTATTTTCGTAATCAGAGTCTAATAATTAATCAGATTTCCTATACCTGTTAAGAAAAAATCGTACAGCTTGCTGCGTTATTTCTAACCAGTTTATTACAATTTATAAGATTTTTTTCGTCGACTGAACTAATAACACGTTTAATAATATTATTTGGAGCTTTTTTTTATTAAATAATTCATTATCTCGATGTCTTTTTTATATTACCTATGTTTGTGTAGTTGTGTAATTGTATTCAATAAAACATTTAAAAAATTATCATTGTCACTGCCGATAATGGGCCTAAACTTTTCTACCTTTAATAAAATACGTTTTATTAGATTTATTGTTTTAAACGTCTTAAATAATTGATCAACTTCTAATTTTGAATATTAAAGCCTACAAATAATGTATCTGGATATTAATGGAACAAAGTCATTAATTTTAATATTTTCCTGTTCGACTTTATGTATCACTGGACGATTTCTTTCAGTACTAGATGTACATAATCTGTATTGTGTAAATGAAAATTTGGAAACTTACGAATATTCGTTTAAGATAACCATTTGCTTTGTAACCTTTTATTACAAAAATAATAGTAAATTTGGTATAAAACGAATAAAAACATTATATAAACTCTTTATTTATCATTTGGTACGTAATCGATGTATTCTTCAATTGCTCTGATTATACCCTATGTTTTCATCCATGTTGAACTATTGATAACTACTGTGATTGCGTCATGTAAATGTGTAATTATAAAATGTACTTTAAGTATTATTAGTTTTTTGGTATACAATTATTATAAATATTATAAGTAATTGTAACATATTTTGTATTGATTGCATTTGACATTTCTAACCTATGTAATTTCAAGTCTTGACACCATTTTTGCTACACTTTTATATGAATAATGCACTGTAATTAATAAAACGAGTAATTCATCACACGCCGAAAAATAAATTTCATCGTTGAAAACTATTTCACTAATAATTAAAAGTTGATTCGATCTATAAGGTTATGTTGATGTTTTGATGTTAAATGAGTGAATATTCGTAGAATAACTGATATATTGTTTATCTTTTACTGTCAGTAATAATTAAAAACACAGTTTAACTTAAGTTTGTGCGGATAATTACTATACAATTAAAATTATTTTTAAAATACTTTTGTAATGCTTTTTTCAGTTAAATAACCAAAAATTATAGTTGCACAATAGGGGAGATTTTATTATGTCTTCGTATATAATACTGAAATCACAATGATAACATATAAATTATATGGTCATATAACATAAGAAATGTGAAGAATGAAAAAGAAAAATTGATAGTCGATTTATGAATACACAATAATTAGAACAATGGAATCAACTGGAGTAGATTTCAACCTCCATTGGGAGGAGGTTGTAATTAAGGTGTGTTTACTTTTATTACTATTTCAATTATTATATTTTTTGAAATAGATTAGACATTATATTATATTGATTTATAAATAACCACTCTATTTAACCACTACACACAACATAAAATCTAAATAAATTAAATTTCCATATAGTTCACTGTTCTTTCAACATTCTTTTCTTTTAATTTAAATGTAATCCAAATATAAACACAAATTTTTTCAGAGTAAATAACATTCTTGGGCTAAAAGTTTGAACATGTTGTTTCGAAATTGGGTTATAGAAATAACTTATAGACATTGCCTTTACCTCCAATGTGGTATAACACAGTATAAAATTTCACTACTTAATTTGGATGTGGTTTAGCAGAAAAGATTCAATCAACATTATAGGCATAAAATAGTTCCTAGCTATTGGTTCTTTCATCTAGCTAAAAAGCCTCATAAAGATTATTTTTCTACAAATAATTGTAACTCCACTGTTTGACTCATATTCATTCATTACAACTAGCTTATGAGTTTATAAAATTAATAAAAAAGATCTAAAGAACAAAAAAAATTAATAAATTTTGTTACATAAATGCTTTTTAAAAATCCAATTTAGCAAAATTTATTCAAACCCACATTTTTCTTAATAACTAAAACAATACCACAGTATATGTGACAAAAGTAGACAGATAAGAGTATAAGTATATTACCCCTCACATGACAATGACATAAAAATATTTTAAATACAACATCATTCCAAAGTCATCATTCAAAGAATAAAACTAAAACACTTAAAAGGGACCATTTGTGGGTTAGGTTGTTTCTGCTAAACTGTTCATATATTGTCCATCCTGTTGCTGTGATGTGATAGGCATTTTCCTTATAATATATCCCCCTGTGCCCATATATATTAGCTATTCGCTCCTAGAGTGGACAATAATACACTTAAAATATTATTACTAAGGTTTTAAATATAATTATCATAAATTAATATCTATTAGGTATTTTAACTGAGTGTTATTCATTAAATTGTAGAATTCTCCTAAACATGAAAATCAAGAAATATGCAATCTCGAAGGTGTACAAACTGTATCTTATGCTACAATTGTAAGTGTTATAATTTTTCATATTTTATATGTATTATATTTTACCAATCTTAATGATTCATCAAAATTTCAAGACCTCTGAAGAAATGATTGCTGATACTGATCAAATGGCCGCAGAAAATTTAATGTATTTATCCCAAGATGTAGTGGGTTATACTGAAACAACAGAATTAGCCGATGATTTGAATGTTGAATGTGTAACTGAAGAAGTCATTACAGATGACTGGGTCCTAGCTGGAGGTCAGGAAAGGTAAACAAGGAATATTTAATTATTTTAATTACAATGGCAAGTCATGTAATTTCCCCATTGAAGATGTCTACCATTTTAAAATGACAAGAATGCTGTACAGTAGTTTTGAGTATAAATATAGTTGGGACAGTCATGTGCCATAGAAGTACTACTAATTATATTTTATTTCCATGAAGTAATGAAATGAGCAGGACTGTCACTTCATGTGTGATGAATCATGTGAACTATTAAAAAATTCTTTGAGAATAATACATGGTTCTTTTTTAATTTATTTTAGCATTTTAATACCAGAAGAAGATTATAAACTATGTACTGAAATGTAATTTATAATTTCAGAGTGGAGGTCCCATTAGAACAGTTGGTAACCCCTGTATCTGATGTTAAGATTGAAAATGACATTGATGTTCCTTTGCCAACTGATCAAGTAAGTAAAATGTTTATTTAGTATTTATGCTTTAGATTTGCTGGATACTGTCTGTGTAGGTAGTATTGTAACACATATATGTAAACATTACTGTGTTCTGGCTGAAAGAGTATTGTAGGGAAAGAATTTTTTGGAGTAATAAGACTTAACTCGCTTAATGATATGTCTTATAAATAATCTTTTGTCTCAAGGTGATATGCACAATGTGGTGCTGAGGAGAATACCTAATAAACTAGACCCACATTGTTATGAGTAGGCATATCTATTAACATCAGGTCAACATATCACTCCTCTCGTTGCTTTGCAGAATAAAAAAAATATATCATAGATTTTTTTTTTTTTTTGTCTTTATTATTTTAGGGGTTTTCAGCCTATCAAGGCTATGCCAACCCCATCGTAACCTAAGCACCTTTTATCTAATTATTACAATTAGCTAACATATACTAAATACATAAATACCTATTACTTCTAACTACATTAAATTAACAAAATGTGCTTATAGATAATTCTCGCTGCTACTGATGTTGGTGCAAATAAAATACATTGACTTGTGCCGACGCTTCTGATGTCAATTTGCAAATTCTCCAACAATGTTTTTCTCAGCGGTCTAGTCCGGACACATTCCGTCAATATATGATATACATCTTCTATTCTTTGGCACAAATAACAGTTGGGGGAATCTGTAATTTCCATTAAATATTTCAAGTTGTTGAGCGGCATGTGTCCGGAACGTAACCTGAAAGCAACTACAAGTAACTCTCTACTTATACTGCTGTTCGCAAACCAGGGTACACGAGGAGGCTCACCTATCATAGATAATTTCGTGTGTTGTTAATTTTTATTTGCTACCTACACATGGCCTAATTTCACACAATGTATGGTTACTATGAAGCTGTGCATGGTGAAGTGTGTTCGCCCAGAATACTCCGACTCTCATATATTGATAACACAGATATAAAAACAATAAGAAAAACATCTATATACTCTATGTTCATTATTGTTACAAATAAATGAGTTTATTTAAAGTAACCTTACGATTATGTTAAAAAGGATGAGTACACGGCGATGCGTCCATGGCCGTGTGACTTTTGCTCCCGTCGGTTTCGTAAGAAGGCTGCGCTCATGAATCATATGGTAGCACACCAGAACGACCGGCCGCACGCGTGCAATTTGTGCGGTGTGCGATACGTGCGCAAGTGCGACCTCATGAATCACCTCAAGGTGCACGCATTCGTACCGGAACACACCGACTCACTTGATTATGGTAAACAAATAACTTTCTTTTAACAATTATAAAATTTATTTTATAATAAAAAAAAATATATTTTAGTAAAAAATACGGAAATACAATAAAAAATATTATTGTGATGTAAACTGGTAAGATATTTCTGTTGCCAGTTTAGGTAGGTTCTACTGCAGAATATACTTCTTTGCAGCTTTGCAGCTAGTGAATTTACTAAGCGCATTAAGATATCTACTTCTTCAAGACATCTTATGTCTCAAAGCAATGAGCTAAATGATGCTGTTTATATTTTCTAAACTAGCACTACATTGTTGTGGCAAGTGTGTCATTTATCACTTGGTGAACACTTGTACCAGTTCCATCTCCCCGTTTCTTGAAATAAATAAAAATAAATAAACCTAAGCATGTGCGTATCTGAGAGAGAAGTATAGATAATATGTTTTTGAATTAAGTCACCAAATAAAAAATATAATATGTATGTAATCTGTAATTCAATTGATGTATACTCTTAAAAAATAATATTTAAAAGCCATTAGTTATATTGTTATTAAAGCAATAAAATTACCATGGAATAACATATTTTATTTACAGATGATGTTTTGACTGACGATACTCAATTATTGAAACCAAAGAAAAAAAGGGGTCGACGAAAAAAAAACACGGAACCGGCCGAGGTAAATGACTAGTTCCGGGGGTTGCGGAAGAACTGTTACGTGTTATCTCGTGTCCCCCGTGTATTCTTTTCGGAAGTGATGGAATACCGTGTGAAGCTTTTTAGTCAGTTGGAGTCCGAGACTACCCCGCTACCGGCCCTCTTGGTACGGGGTGTGCGTTCCGTTAGCATTTTGTTACACACAAATAAAAAAAAAATTACTAGTTCGAAAATGCTTGTCATAGTTTGGATGCTTAGATTTTACATTCTCTTTTTCTGGTTTCATGGTGACTGAGCCTTTGTCTTGTAAGACCTTAACCAATGGTTCGATTTCATAATCCACATGGTTAGGATAATAAACACGCGACCATGCGTGATTTTTTGGAAAACTAGATTTAATATATTATGTATTTAACACTTTGAAGTGACAAACGTAATCTCGTCTATAAATACTCTAATATATGCACACTAATGTTTGGCAGCTGAAAAAGCAACTGCGTTTGTACTTTTTTTTTATTTATACGATAGGTAAGTGCAACCGTAGGGACTTCTGGTTTCCAGCAGCAGATACCTGCTACCAATATGAAATTTATATGCAGAGTTATAACTCTGCATTGATTTTGATTATAATCACAGTTAACTTTATAGAATGGCGTTTGGGAAAATATGACGTCCGCCCGTACACAACAGTGGCAGCGTCGCGCACGGACGCCAGCGCCACGCTCGCCGTCACCGCCTTCGGAGCCAGAGCCACCACCTGCGCCGCCTACCCCACCGCCTCCTACAGACCCCTCTCGACCCTTTGTTTGCCGGCATTGCGGCGTTGGTTTCGCAAGGGAAAAAGCGTTGCAGTCCCACGCTAGGGTAAATTATGTGTTCGACTTATTTACTAGCAGTACGATGTAATTAAAATATAGATAGCAATTGGTTATAAATAAGATGTAATATGTAAACAACCTAGTCAATGTTCTCACTATTGGGACTCGGGGCTTTCTTCCAAAAGTAGAGTAATGGTCATTTATTCACTTAACTGACCAATTGTGGGTTGGTGGATTTATTATATGGCGAAATTACATATTATGGGGAGCATTGGAAACTGATCGATTCACAAAGATATGTGCCCTGCCCATTGCCACTTCAGCTTTGCGATTCGTAGTGTATAATAATCAGAGGTGAATAAGAGTGTACTGAATTGGTTGGTTTAAGCAGATCCACGGAGGTGACTCACCCGTAGAGTGTGGCGAGTGCGGTGAGCTGTGCTGGTCCCGCGAGGCGCTCAGCATGCACGCAGCGCAGAGGCATCCGCACGTCGCGCCGCGCACACACCGCGAGCCTTCGTACGACGAGTCAAACTCTGGTAAATACCTATAGTACACAGGCATATTTTTCTATGTTCAACATTTTAACGAAAGAAAATAAAAACATTAACAAATTTTAAACTATTGTGAATAAAAAAGCATATGTGGTGACACAATAAGTCTTGAGCATGCCGATATCATGAGATATTACTGAGTATGTTTATACAGTCAATCATTACATACCTAATTGATTTCCGAAAATATAAATCTGCTTGGACAATTATAGGTTTTTTGCAGCAATTCTTAATTTTTTATTATTATTTTATGCTATAGTCTATAAAAAATGGTTGAGATATGTAAAATATGTAAGAGAATTAAATGGTTATACTATCATTATATGTCATCATATGTTTGTGTGTAGAAGATTAATATTGTAAAAAAATAATGTGTCTATGCAGATGACGACATAGATTTCCGGATGTCGCCGATGGCGCAGAGTGACCGCGGCGTATATGAGAACGTTCGCGGCCCAGAGCTGTTCTGCCAAGACTGTGGCGTTGCTTTCCAACGAGTAGACTTACTCCGACGCCATGTTGCAGCAGCACATAGGTAGAGTTTTCTTTCCTACAACCATTTATTAAATTAAATTTCTGTACTAAAAAGTAGTATTTAATAATATAAAAGAAAATAAAGCATTAGACTATATCTTGAAAATCTGTCAATTAGCATTTAATAGTTTTGTGTTTAATAATAATATTATTGCAGCTATAAACGCCACAATAGTACGAGCAGCACATGGGGAGAGCATACGTGCGATGTGTGCGGGGAGAGTTGTACGGACGCGTTACAGCTGCTAGCGCACGCTGAGGGGCATGCGGAGAGGCATCGCCCTAGCAATAGGTTTGTATTCCAATCAATATTTGATTTGTTTTTGATCTCTTCTTAACTAAATATTGTTTCTTTTTTCTTTCTTTGGATTTTTGTACCCTAACATTCATCTCTACTAAAACTATAGCTGGCTATTAAGTCCGTCTGCTTTATGTCCAGAATAATAAATTCCGTATACAACTACCTACTTACCGGTTGTACTAAAAGAATGTTAAAGTCGGTAATTTAGATCAAATTACAAATACTACTGAAAATTATTGGGGTTAAATATAACTTGAGTCTTTGATAAATAAAGTTTAAAGTTGATTTAATTTTCAGACTAAAGAAAATGGGTCGTGGAAGAAACAATACGTCAGGAAGTAGCACAAGACAATTTCCGTGTAGAGAGTGTGGTTAGTGTGACATCTACTACTTAATCATCATCATCGTTTCAGCCTATTGACGTTCGCTGTTAAACATGAGCCTATCCAGTCGATTTCAGCGTAACGAATTCGATGCTGTGTATTTCTAACTTCACGATTCCTTGCACGACCTCGGTAGCATTAAACTTCTACACGATTGCAGATACAGATGTCCATTGTTTGAGATGATATTAAAAAAAATATTGATTCATATAAATATCAGTTAAAAAAGTTATGTGTTATATTGCCTGGTAAATTGATTTTGAATTAATGGTTATTAAAAGAACTAACATGATGACGTCAATCTCCATAATTTTACACTACATCAATTGTCGTTGTATGAAATGTGTATGTTATAGGTAAGGTGTTCGGATCACGTAGTTCACAGCAAATCCACATTAGAATCCATACCGGCGAGCGGCCGTATGCTTGCCGATTTTGCTGGAAAGCCTTCGCTGATGGAGGGACCTTGCGGAAGCATGAGCGGATACACACTGGTATGTTTATATAGCCTCATAATCTAGCAATAAATATTGTTATAATATATAGATAATAATAATAGTACACTTAAATTTTGGATTATAAATTTATATAAACTATCAAGAACTTTACTAGTATGCTATCATATTTTCTAAATGTTGTAGGAGAGAAACCGTACGCATGCGCAGTGTGTCCCCGCGCGTTCAACCAACGAGTGGTCCTGCGTGAACACGTGCGCTCACATCACTCGGCACCAGATCGCCGCGCCAACGGTATTAATTTTTACATGTACTGCTATGGAAGTCTGTTGGCTGATTACAATTTAAAAATAATTAACTATCAATCAAACTATAATTAAATAATTAACTATCTAGCTTCTTTTGCCAAACAGTTCGATCTAGAATATCTTCAGAATGCACAATGCACTTTTAGACAGTATTCACAAATAAATTTTCAAAGAAATCTATTAAATGCATTTAACGGATATGAAAGTGTATTAGTGGAAGCGTTTCAGATATGTGACATAAGCTGAAAGATGTGTACTGCAAAAGCATAAGCCTCAGCACAAGTACTGAATGATGCTAATAATGACGTGAATAGTTAAATAACCTGAATTTTAAAAAATAAGTATGGATTGCACATTGTGCTTTAGTTGTTGTTTTTAAAACTGTTCATTATTATGATTGTGTCAGATTTAGAGTGTACAATACAACCATCAAAAAACTAAAGTTTCTTAAGAGGGGAAGACAAGAGAACATTTACTGCTATATATTGATTTATCAAACAATTTTCTCAGACACATTAATAGCTTGAATTTTGCCATTTTAGTAATTAAAAAAATATAATAAAAACATTATTACTGGTGATATTTAAATTTTTAGGTGGAAATTCGTATTGTTGCGTAGTATGCGGTCGGAGTCTACATTCCAGTGTAGAGTTAGTACAACATTTGATTCAGCATTGTGATGCAAACACAGCTCTGAAACGCCAGCCACAGGTAAGTTATTAATTGATTGCTGTACTTTAGCAATAATTTGTACATAATGAATAAAAAAGTACCACATTCTAAGAACAAGAACTTATTTAATATTTTTGCATTGAAAAAATTTCTTGTAAATTGTACACAGAGCGGTCCCCGAAAATATAAACGCCGACGGAAACTAAAAACGGAAATACCATCACCGAAGCGTGAATGGGAAGAGGAGCCGGAACGAGGTTCGTCGCCGTCAGGCGCCTCCAATGTGTCGCCCACATCGCCTGTCCGCAGTAATCCATCACCGCTTCGTCGTAATACGTCACCACCTCGACGCAAGATTTCGCCTCCCCGGCGCCGACGGCGGCGCGTGCAACCGCCACCCCCACGACCTCGTATGATACATACCGAGGAGCCCAAAACTAGAACTAAACAGGTATTTGTGCATATCTGTTTCTATGTTAATACATAAATTATCTTGACTTTTTTTAAATATTCCTGTTTAATTGCCAAAAACATTACATTAGACCTGTGTTCATCAGTTGACATCTATCGGTTAAGGTGGAGATGATGGTGATAAAGTTATTAGTGTCTGATGTTACACTAATAACTTAACAAATAAATAGATAACATTTTTATTAATTAAATGTGATACCATTTCATTTCTTTTTTTTAAGAAACAAGGTTGTGTAGTTTTTTTTTATTTTTTATTCGTTTATTTATTAACCAAAAAAAAATTAAAAACATATATCAAGAGTCATTTACCGATGGCCCCACATCAGTCAAGCTTGTTCTGTGGATGTTCAAATTAAAAGTAATTACATGTAATTGTAAAACTATTGGTGGTAGGTCCCTTTTGCCGAAGATCGTCTATGTAGGTACCACCATAGCTGCAATTTCTGCGGCCAGTGTGCAAACATTACTGTGCTTCGGTTTGAAAGGCATTGTAGCTAGTGAAATTACTAGGGCACTAAGACTCAACATAGATTTATCTTATGTTTCAAGGCGACAAGGACATAGATACTGTATGTATCAAACTAACTAGTGCTACATTTTCATGGGCAGGAGTGTCATTTACCATCATGAACGTCCTGTTTGTCTTGTCGTTTTGTTGAATAAAAAACAACTACTAAATACTTCCTTTCTAAGTGTTATTTTTAACTCAACTCTTTATGAATGAACGAAAACTGTAACCAAAAAACTTTAATATTAATTATTAGCGCATCGCTTTTATTTATTGCAAAAGGTACTTATTAAAGTTATTGTTACTAACTCACTAACACTATACCCCCAGAGACTGAAATAAAGTTTATTTATTGTTATATTTATTCTGAAGTTATATTACTGATATTAAGTTCGGTATATTGTATTAATCTCAATTTTCATAGGTACGTAGTCGCCGACCACCGGGGCATCCTGCGGACGATCTTCGCGCTATAGTTCCGCGATCCTCGTCGCCGGTGCCACCTACCTCTCCCCCGGTATCCCCTCCCTCTGCCTGTACAGCCCCGTCTCCGTGCTCGTCACCAACGCCGCTATCTCCGACGTCACCGCATTCTCCGACCGGTCCTTACAAGTGCGAAATGTGTTCACTGGAGTTTCCCCGCCGCGACGCGCTGCTGCTTCACGTACCCGTTCATATTTGACGAACGAGCGAGCGTCTACGCAAGCGCCGTAATCACGCGCGCGTGTGAAACACCTTTACTGCGCTCTATGACGCTGTTTTTTATTCCTTTACTTTTTACAATTGATGTAAAAAAAGAAATAAGTTTTAACTATATTTAGACTCCTCGTATCTTTAAAGAAAATATTTAAAGAATTGTATTTTTTATTTATTCAGAGCAATATCTTATTTTTTCCATTAATATGCAATTTAGTACCGATATTAATAACATATATTTAATCTGTGGTAGCTTAACTGTTGCTCGAACGAAGATGACAAGCAGATGATGTTCATGTAATGATAAACGATAGGCCGTCCCATAACAATAGGGCGCTAGTTGTTAGAACGATATATACTGCACCGCATTGATTGGTGTTTCTACTTTTTATCATTTTTAAGTTTTTTGTTACTTTACAAAAATATGAATGTAAATTATTAATATTATATAAAAATGTCTATAGTTGGTGTAAACATCTGTTTGATTTTATTGAAGACATCTCAGTTTCTAACTCGCATGGTTTGATACCTGTTATTCTATGCCAGTTTCATAAACTATTAAGAAGTATATTACATTTAAACTTAACGTAATTGGTGTGCGGCTGGTAAATTTTTTTTTTTATTGAAATATTGTATATGTCTGTACATACATTATTAGTTTTATCTCACTAGTGTTAGGATTTGTAAGCCTCGTGTAAATATGTCGATCTTTAAGAAAATATTGATTTGTACTACCAAGCAAAATCAAACAACAAAAAAAGGTATGTTTTTTTATGTGCCACTTAGGAGAAAAGTTGTAAATAACCGATCTTTATGAAGATTAATAAATTACATTGGTTTTAACAGACGCATATAAAATTAAGAATTCAGGCAAATTGTCATTTATGTATCATTGAAATTGCTATGTTACAATTTCAGAAAAAATAAAAACAATAGATTTTTCTTTTAAATATTGTTAAAAAATTTCGTATAAATGTAACTGCTACACCTATGGTTGGGCCAATATCTAATAGCACTTGCCATTTCTCTTTTCCGCCGCTATTAACTTGAATGTTTCAAAAGTCACGATTAAATACTATTTGGTAGTCAACTGCTAATTGAAAGAATGTATAAATATACCCACAGTTGGCCAGTGTGGTGGGGATTTTGACACTTTTCTTCTTAGAGAAGTTCACCAGTGTCAGCAGCAGTAACGATATCTGAGGTGCTTATTATTATAATATACTAATTGAGAAAGTATATCTTTTGTTCCTTTTCAAAGTATTGTCGTTAGTACTTTTCTTTTGTATCTTTAGAGTAAACGAATATAACAATCTGCAATTTATGAAAAGTGAGATTTTTTTGAAAATTATTTTTTATGAAATTCTTCCTAAAAATTTCATAAAAAATACTTCGCAATTATTTGTTCTGACTTTAAGATGGTCATCAGGTAACCTCTCAAGGTATGTGGGGATCGAACTTAGTAAGAATCAATAAGTTAGTATTAAAATTTTATAAATTAAATATAACAAATTAAAAAAGAGATAAATTCTATTGTTATGATGTATTTTTATATCAATATTATTGTTCTGTTATTTTGTATATTTTAATTAATCCTGTAAACACCGACAAAGCCAATAATATCGCGGTGTGTTAACAAGATTTTAATCTGGTAGAAATGTCAAGGACGTTGACACAAGTGTACGTTATATTTTAAGTTGTTAAAAAAAACGGTTAATGTAAATTTTATATTAAAAAAAGAAAAGGGCCATCGTCAATGCATAAACAGTTTTATACTTGTTCCCAAAGATATAACAAAAATTTCTATGTCTATCCTTTCTAATAACGGAATAATGTATAAAAATTTACACTTATAAAGTCAAAAAACGCTTTTTAAACATATTTTTACATTGTATCTGAATTTTTTTTTACCAGAATTCAAAATCACGTTACACGAGAGCTTTTATTAGTTGATACTTTATTTTTTAACGAGTATTAGAAATTATGTAAAGATCGACGTATTTGTCAAATAAAGCTAATTGTACACAGTTCTTGTATTTTATTGACTGATTTATCAATAACTATACTGTAAACAATAATGTAAACTTGTATATATCTAATTATAATTATGTAATTAAATGTTTACAAACGTGTTTCATTGATGTTTATAATGGAGAATGATGTATTTCCGCAAATTAAATTTTATTTCCGTATAATAGCATGTTTTGGTACCGATTCTTGAAAGGGTTGTTTGTATTTATGTTAATAGCATTAATAAAGATAATAATATTAACACAATGCTAACAGACTCAATATTTTAGATTTCTAAAAAATAGTGTACATGTAGGATTAATAGAAAATTAAAACAATTATGTCAACAAAAACAACACTTATTCATATTTCAATAATGAAGTCTGTTTATGCTTATAAATACACTTTATAAAGGATACGTGTAAACTTACATTTTTCAGTTGTATGATAAAGAAATATTCTCAAATCCCCAAAAATTTTTATTTTAATATATCTACTTTACTTTCGTTCTACAGGTGATTTGTTCATTCGTCATTATCATCAGTCAATAGACATCCACTGCTGGACATAGGCCTCCCACAAATATCTCCACATACAGTCAGCGTGGCGTCCGGTACCGCCGGACACAATGAGCCGGCGTTTGTAAGGGTTCATATAATGAAATTTGGGCCATTTTCTACTACGCTGACCCAATGTGGGTTGGTGGGAACGAGCCTCGTTTTGTTAATTAGCATGGTGCATCACGAACAAGTGAGGTTGGCTTGGATCCCGTGAGTTATAGTGCGGGGACCCTTTAAATCCCTGTTTATTGTAAATTTTAGGTAGTAGTATGTATATGTAGCTCGCTGGCCTAATGGTTAGAGCGTGCAGTCTTCATTCCAAAAGTCGCGGGTTCGAATCTCGGTATGTACCAATGACTTTAATATTTAAGTTATGTACATTTGTAAACTTTAGTTACAACAGCGAAATATAGGGTGGCGCAAAAATAACCTTATAAAAAGTACCTTATAACACAGGTAATAACGTACTTCTTATAAGGTTATTTTTGCGCCACCCTATACAAAAAGTGAAAGAAAACATCTTGAGGAAACGTGCACATGAATTAGAATTTATTCTAAAGTGTGTGTGAAGTCACTAATCTGCATTGGGCTCGCGTAGTGACTATGGCCCCATCGCCCTCATATTCAGGGTAGTAGGACGTAAATTGGCTGTTATGGATGTATATGTATCTGTACGATGAAAGAGCTCCACTTTTCACATACTCATTAAACGGAGTCCTTTCTTTGATTTGTTGGTACGACATAGCATCTATTATTTGCTTTATTTGATTTTTCTATTTTTCTTGTTCCCATCATGTTCATTTTTATCCTTTTTTGTTAATACAATGAAGCGACGAAACGAGCGAGTCGTTCACTTGATGGTGTTGAAGTGATACTTCCGCCTATAACATAGCGCTAGTAAAAATGGTATACACTACATCACATTGCGTTCGTCACCTTGATACATAAATCTCGTTACAACAGTAGTTTCAGTAGGTACAACTGTTTGGCGGCAGAAATAGGAGCTGTGGTAGTACATACCTCTAGGTTGGTTTTTTTTTTTGTTCAACGTGGAGGAAATGCCTGTGCATACCCGTCTTCGCAGGAACAAGGGCGGGTTATGTCGGACTTGCACCGACTAAAACCTCCACGATGTTCCAACTTATCGCCTAATGGCAGGTTTACGGGAACGCTTTCGCACCATCCGCGACCACGCCGGCGCTGGCCGCTTTCGCAGTCCCACCTTGGGAGGGAGGGATAAACCTTCCCTTTTTCCCGCAGGGCTACGCCGGACATGCAGTGCGCCCGCTCCTCGGCCTCCTGCTGTCGTGCGGGCAACGAATTCCCCCGAACCCGTCGCCTAGAGGCCTTGGGAGCTAAGAAAGAAAACTCTCTCGGCTCCCTGCAGCGGATCCGATGTTGGGCCCGCCGCCACCAGCTGTTAGTCGCAGAGGGTACTCCCTTCGCGACTCCACCTCGGCTGCAAGGGGAGTATGAAACCGCCCCTGCAGCATGGTCGCAAAGGGCAGCATAAAGCCGTCTCTGCAACCCCCGGCCGCTTCATTGAGCTCCCGTTATCCAACCGATGCTCTAATCAGGAGCGGCCGCCTCGGGCCATCCCTTTACCGCGGGCCAGCCGGGTGGGTTCCTCTTCAGTTCACCGTGGGCGACCCCGCCACGGTTACTAAGCCCCTCCGCCACAACAAGGCGGGAACCCGTTGGGGGGACCTCTAGGTAGGTTGCCGGAAACTATCTCCGGTTTCCAGCAACAGAGACCTACCACCAGTAACCCACGAAAGTACCTCTGTGTCTTTTCATGACGCGTCATTCTTTTAGTAGCAACCGCATAAATAATATGTAATAAAAATGTTTACAATAGTTAATTAGAAATAAAATGATGAACAATTTATGAAATTCAAAAAATTAATAACCTATAACCATCTGGAAATCATTCCGCGTCGAATGGTCATATTCCCATGTCGAAACGTTTACCAAATATACATTTTTAAAAAAGTTTTTAATGATATTTTATTTTATTTTTAAGATCGTATTTCTCGATTATGAAAATTTAACTCATTTGGCATATTCTATTATGGTTTAATACTAGCAAAAAGTATGAAAATGTACAATAAAAAAATTATTATTAAAAGAGTGTTTGCTTGGTTATCGTATATAGCTCCAAGTATTTAAAACCATATACCTAATTTTAAAACCGGTTCGCGTAAATACATCTGATCGCTATTGCGTAGTATTACTCTGTGCGATATATATAATTGAATTGAATATAATATTAAAATAAATAGTCAAAAATATGTTTCACCAGTTATTAATATTAAGTATTATTAAAAACCAGTAAATGTAGGTTTTATTTTTATTATTTTATGCTTAATAGATTTATAGTGATGACATATAGGTGTCCCGTGGCAGATTTAGGATTTGAAATTCGAATATTTTTTAACGGTTACGCGGGGGACCGGGGAGGGGTTAGAATTTGGCGCGGCATTTGTGCGGATTGGTCAATCATGATATCGTAGTGGACTGACGCGCACCGCGCTTTCGCAGTTGAAGCGTATTTTGATGCTAATAAATTGTGCACTGTTGCTCGCCGGAAATTTTGTTCTCACTACAATATTCGTCGCTCAAATGAAGCACCGAGTGAAAGTTTGAATAGGACGTGGGTCCAGAAGTTCCGTGCAACAGGTTCAACAGTTTAATTAAAAAAGTGTTTTATACCGAAACTAAGTGAACATCCATCGAACAGCTCACACACGCGCACACACACACATCGAACACACGTGGTTTCAATAAGATGGCGCCACGCCTCACACAGATACACCAATCATTGTTTTCAGACGTAGAAAGCTATACTTCTCTTTATATGTTGCGATTGTTTTATTAGTATATTTATATTCGTATTTCATTGCTAACCTACATATTTTCCGTATGTACTTACAGAAGATGTGGTGACATTTATTCGTTTTAATGATACCAATGTTTATATACATTTATAATGGTGGCTGTAAATAATATAAAGAATACTTGTGAATTCGTTTTCGAAAATGCTTTAACAAACAGAAAAAAACTCTTTGAAAAAGCACTAATGTGTGCTAAAAATGGAAAAGTTCTTTATATATTGCAGGAAGAATTAAATGAATTACCTGAATTATCACAGGATTTAAATTTAGTGAATAGACATTATATGAAAATGATAAGTTTCCTTTATACGAAATCATTAGATGCATTGGTAGAAGGTATTTCAACATTACCTAATTGGCAAAATGTTCCCAATACAATAATTTTAGATAATTTGAATGGATATTGTGGTACAAGTAACTTGCAGAAAGCTTGTGGAATCATTGCTCTAGTTTTAGATACTTTAAAAAGTTGCTCTAATTTCTTGCAGAAACCTTGCCATTTGCATGTTTCTGTAGATAGCCAAGTGGTAGGAAATGAATACTGTAACATACTAAATGAAGTTTACAATAATTTATTATGGATTACAAAATGATTTTCATCATTTTTATAAGATTATTGATTATTTTTTCATTCAATTATTAATGTTTTCTTTGAATTTCTTTGAATAATTGGTAAATATGTATAGTTTTTGGCTAATCTCACCTACTTTTCAATATTTATATAAGCTTCAAATAAGCATCTCGGGGCTTGTAACATAATTTTTCATCAATTTTTCTTTTTTTCATGTAATTTGATTGTTAAAAAATAAGTATTATTATTAAAAATGTTTTAATAAAGTTTTTTTAAATTGATATTGAATAAAAATATCTTTCATTTTATGATTTAAAGGAAATTGGAGTTGAATTTCCACCCAATAGTAATTATCTCCTGAGCATTTATACAGCTGTATCACAGATTTCAGTTTGATAGAAGAGGTCTGCTATCAATGTTCATAGTTTATTTATCTTAGCATATTTGTTTTCTTAAATCAGACAAAACTTCTATTTTATTTTGTAAAAACGTAAGTGAAGTTTTTATGGTAATTAAATATATCTTCTGGTAATGAGAGGGATGTAATCATCACTAATAAAATGACAAAAGCTTATTTTTTTTATATATTAATATTTTTTAATCAATACCAGTAGCTCACTGGCCTAATGGTTAGTATGCAACTTTCATTCTGAAGATCGCAGGTTTGAATTTCGGCATATATCAATGACTAATATTTAAGTTATGTATATTTGTGAACTTTAGTTACAACAGCGAAATACAAATAGTGAAGGAAAACATTTTGAGGAAACCTGCACATGACTTAAAAATTTTTCTAAGGTGTGTGTGAAGTTACTAATCCGGATTGCGCCTGCGTGGTGACTATGGCCACATCACTCTCATATTGAGGGTAGGCCTGTGCCCTAGCAGTGGGAACTTAAATTGGTTGATATGGTATGGTGCAGTTTATTATTTACATTATAATAGTATGATAAAGAAAATACCAATTTAAAAAAAAAAATTGTATAATACCTTCATGTCAAGTATAATTACATTTCCTTTAAATTTAACAAAAGATCACTATGTACAGTATAAAAACTTGTGGAATGAACTATAAGTGATACAAAATTCAGCAAGAAATTACATATGACAATCACCTAAACTTTAAAATAATGTACAAGACAAAAAACACAAATATTGAAAACAAAAATAAATAAAATATGTAATAATTATGGCTGCCTTTCCCCATTTTTATTACTCTCCCCATAGTTTTTCCCAAAAATCCTGAACTTCTGTCAACGTCATCATCAATTCCGCGTATAATTTTATCCTGTATTCTTACTTCATTGCCAATCTCTATTGACATATGTTTAAGTGTGTTAATTTTACCACTGAGTTCTTCCGCCATTCTTTCATTTTCGTATTCCAGAGCGTCTTCTGTTGTAACTCGCGGTACAGGTTGATATTGGTAGCCATCACGGGCTCTCCGCATACTGCTTCGCCCCGCCGTTATGAAAGTATGATTAAGGTCTTTAAACTTTACAGTTTTTCCGGTATTAGGGAGTAATTTGCTAAAGTTAGAGATCTAAAAAAATTGAATAATCACAAAATAAATTCAATTTCCTCATGAAACGTCTGACGTTTGTATCTATTGACACGATATTCATGTCATTTCCACAGACTCAAAAGAGCCAACTTAATGTTACCTAATTGTATAATCTTATGATTTATCAAGTCGGTATCAAAGCACCGTGGTGAACATTACGATTTCATCAGGAGCAGCTGATTTCTATGTAATCTATTCATATCGAACGAGTCTCTTACGAGTGTGTAATCTTGAAGTATGTAACAAAATTCTGACTGATCCAAAAATTAGTATTATCAGTAAACATGTGTAATATAATGAATGTAAAAATTATTGAAGGAATTTATTTAGAATAATACGAATAAACACATACACGCATAATAAGCAACAGGTTTTTATTATCTCAATTAAAGTTCCAGAGTACTTTTTCTTTGTGTTACATGGAAATTCCTTCGCATACATGTACTCGCGGAGGCAAAGACAGGGACCGTTCCACGGTCATCGCTTTATGGCGGGGCCACGGAAACACTTTCGCGCACGTACGCCTGTCCGGCTGCACCGCGAAGCTTTATCTCGGGAGGAGAGACTCCTACCTCTGTAAGGGAGCGCCGGATTATACAACACAACCCCTTCTCGACCTCTTATTGTCACTTGAGGAAAGGATCCCACCGTTACGCCAGGGGAGCCACAAGTCAAAAGCTTTCGATTGCCTGTGGCGTTCAACATTACGATGATAGAGGAAGCGTCGAAAGGTAATACCAGCATTCTTTTGCCCCTCCACGGCACCGCTTAGTCGTGGAGTAGGGAGAGCGGTCAACCGCATTTTGCAGAGTAGTCATGGTCCGTGATTATCGACACGTCTCTTTCCGCGCTCCGAAAAACAGCGCAAACCTGCCACTGCAGCTCCCGACACACATCCGAGTTGAGCGTATGAAGCGGTCGCCTCGGGTCTACAGAGTAGGTTTCTCTTAGCTTTACCATGGGTAACCAAGCCACGACTACAGAGCCAACTGCTACGACAAGGTAAGAACCTGTTCGGGAGTTAAGTCCTGGAGTACCTACCATTGACTTATTTAAATTGTGTATTAAGCATGTTTTTATAATAACGTGGTAGCAACAGATCGTCACGACCAACAATTATCTTAATATTCATGAGAACATAAAACCTTAATATGGTGTAAAAAAGTTGTGCAAGTCTTATTAGTCAACTCATTATATAATAAATTTAACTATTAAGCTGTCACGACAATTTCCTATAGTGTTATTAAGTTTGTAATATTTGTCTTCACAATTACATATCCCTTCAAGAAATCAAATTATCTAAAGATAATAGAGGCAAAAGAAAACGAGGGCGTTGGCGAATTAATGCTGGTACATTAAAAAGGCATTGAAGTCCTATGGATTACGAGTTTGTCCTGGTACTCTCCAAGTCTATCATAGCATTGATAAAACAAAAACATTTAGTTTTTTTCTCAAAGAAAATTTATTCTTCTTGCGTATCTAGTAGCCGCCATATACAGTTAACGAACCATCGTTTCTAATTTTGTTGTAATGAGGAAACTGGTTGTTTTACCCACTGTAGCATAGGAAATTGTCAGAGAAGACGGAAACATTGCGAGTTGCCGTTTTCCTTACAGTCCATTAGTAAGTAGAGTCGCACCGCGGTTTTCTCTCTTTGTACCTTACGCAGCAGTTAAAGTGGACGAACATTACTGTTCTCTGCAAGTTAATTAAGTGCTAGAAATGGTGAAGTTACTAAGGCACAACTTTAATTTAGTGGCTAAAGTAACATCACTGGGATACAAATTAATTATTGACACCATAAAAGGAGCTCATTTATTCTCAAGACATTTACAATACTATGAAACAAACATCCAAATAATAACATAACAGAAACTTGAATTTATAGTATTCAGTGATATTTCTTTTATCCTATCTAAATTTCTTTTCAAATTAAGGTTTTAATCTTAAACCAAAAAGTACATATAATGTAGACTTTATTCTGCCTTTATATATGTACAATTATTTCCAGACCAAATTATGATTATTATCAATAAAAGGCCTAGTCACTTGCTTATAATATCAGTATATACTTTTTATCTACAATGGATGTGATATCCGTTAACAATGAAACCATAGATAGTAACCATGCTCGCTTGGAATACTCTAGCTCGAATGTATTACTACTGGAGCACCATAGGAAGAGATTTAGACTACCATCTGCAACTCAAGGACATATACATCTTTTTCTCTTGTATTAAACTAGAGACCATATGTTACAAGTTAAAAAGGTTATACACCACTCCACAGGGCCAATTAATAATATATATCTATATTCCACTAACAAAAGATATAATCCATAAAGAGTAGAAGTAAATCCGTTAAACCATACTAAAGTAATCATATTATAAAATATTATTTACAACTTGCTTACAATTATCAAACACTTCACTACAGATTTTTGTAATATACCCACAGGAAGATCATGGTGCCATGAAATTCACATCACCATAATTAATGATTGTTTAAGTCGAGGTATATAAATCATCTAAGTATTTCCCTTTGTAATTGACCACCATTATTTTATACTTCTATGTGCATTGAAAATGGTTTAGTTAATTCATGACACATTCAGTATTTTGCCAGTTCTATAATGAGCAGTGTACATGAGATTTCTTTAACTATTCTGGTTCATAAATTATTGTTTTCGTGTTGAATCACCATCACAGACCTAGTATACAAACACCACTGCTGTGCACAACAATTCAGTTATGTCAAGTCAAGATTTCTTAAAATTTCATCCAAGTTTCATTCTTGTGCTTTACTTGCTTCTGTTATTGATTCATACTGCTCTTTATCTAGCTCTGTCATTGTAAAGCTGCCATCAGGTAACAAGAGAACTACACGCCTTGTGCCTCCTGAGAAAAAAAAATAAGATGTTAATTGTGGTATTTTTAGACGCGAAAATTAAGAGTGATATGTAGATAATTTAGTGATAGGACAATGAACAAACTAATTTCAATATTAGCCGGCGGGCGCCTTTTCCAAGTAAATCCTAAATGCTCTTATATTGTCTTAAATGTGTATTTTTAGGTACAATAATTTAAAAAGAAAAAGATCTCACCAGGCGAGGGTAATTCAGCCTGCACCAGCTGTGCAATGACCTGCGTTGCGTCCTCTCCGGGCTCGCCTTCAACTTGTACGGCGACTTGTTGGAGCGCTGGCGCCGCATCACCGCCAGGCATTAATTGTGCCAGTTGGCTCGGATCAATTGCCAGCACATCCTAAACGTAAGGAAAATGATGATCAATAAATAGTTAAAAATTATGTCTTACAATTATTTGTGTAACATAGTTATCTACAACTCTTACAAATCCCATGTAAAAAACAATAATCTCACCTGTCCATCTTCTCTCGTAACGTACATAACTCCATCGCTGTCAGTTCCAACAGCACCCTCCACACCTTCCACTGCCCCTTCAACACCTTCCGCAGCTACTAATAATGTCTGTCCTGCCTCATTTTCACCAGCAACCTTAAAGGTTAATCATTGTTAATAATCATCAAAAAAGACAACCACTACTAAACTATTTGAATCTGTTAAAGATGTTTGTGATAGATGAATTAATGATAGACAGTTTGTATTTTTCTCAAAACAGTTTAAAATATTCCTTTATTGTCATTACTCACTTGATAGAGGACTCCATCTTCCCCTCGGATCATGATAGGAGGATGACCGGCGTGTAACAATCCTACTTCTTCACCATCATCGACGCCAACCCCTTCTTCTAGAAGTTGTTTCACTGCACTAGCTTCAACCTTCACTTCTGTCTATGTGACGAAATATTAAATATTAGGGCCAACATAATAAAACAAAAAGTCAGAATTTTTTTTTTTAAATATGAACAAAAATAATTCAAGAATATAAAATGAGTTCATTCTAAATAAAGACTTACTCCATCTTCGTCTGTAAGCACGGGTAGAGATGGCTGAGCCCCGTCTCCCTGCACTAGCATCCCCGTTGTACCACCCGGAGACATTTCCACCTTTAATCATACAACTCTAAATAAAAAAAGTGGATTAGTTGAAATATAATCTTGGTTACCAGTAACAATGTTGCAATTTCACAAACGACAATCTATAAAAATAATATAGGTGGACATTTGTGAAGTCTGTGTACCTTCATAAGCATGGTAGCATTGTGCTGTGGCGGCGGTGTAGGGGCTGGTGGTGGTGTAGGTGGTGGCGGTGGCGTAGGGGGCGGTGTGGGCTCGCCTTCTGCGCGTGCTAACCGCTTTCCGGAATATGGGCACAATGTGAGCTCGCGATCTGGACTGGGTGGAGGCAATGGCCCCAGGTCGCGGGGGAAAGGATCCTCTATACCGTCCGATGATTCAGATGATGCGTCCGACTATAAAGAGATTTATAATAATCCAATGAATTGAGTAAAAGTAATCATATAACTCGATCTGATTGATTTCCAAAAAAAATTTCACTTTGTCAAAGTCGAAGGAGATTGTCTTGTCGCGTATGCGCACTATGTTGCCCGCCGCAGTGGACACCGAGTACCCGCCACGACCGCGCCCGCGGCTCGAGCCCCCGCGACGTAGCAAACTGTCACCCTGTTACAAAAATTAAACAGTTTTTTTTTTTAAATTGGATTCATTTATTCATATATGTGAAGTGATTGTAAAACTGTAATAACAATATGATCGGAAAAACCAACTTATGCAAAAACAGAATAAATATATTACTTAAAGTGGGCAAGGTATCATGTCCATTGTTGTATTAGTACAATAATGTAGGTACAAGGTAGTGATCATAATGAAACTAAAAGGTCGCAAAGAAAGTTCGTTAACATATGACATCTACCAATCTGCACTTGGCCAGTGTGGTGGATAAAATGACCCGAACTCTATTTCTGTCATGGGAATGTTAAAGTAGCTGTTAAATAGGAATGACAATATGTCCTGATAAATAAAAGCCAGTTCATCATTTTTTTGTTTAGAATCATATTATCATATATTCTGTCTGTTCCTTGTAAGAAGAAACAACAAAAGCATTATCTTGCCTGTGAACATAATCTAATTTATCTCAAATTGTTAGAATATAAAGAGTATGTAAGATTTTCCATGATTCTTATCTTCAATAAAAAAATGTGTATTTTAACTATTTTATCGTTCATTACCTGTGCAAGTTTTTTGTTGAGAATTGTGACTGGAGACTTGCCCTCAGATTGTCCATAAGGTCGTTGAATTGTACGTTGTATAATTTTTTGTCCAGATGGTGTAAATATTGTCTTTTCGGTAACCTGTTGTCCACTAGACCCATATGTTCTCTTGTGCTGGCGATAATAGGATTTAGACAACTTAAAGGCATGAATGTAATAAATAAAAATAAACAATATATATAATTTTATTTTTACAATAGCTTAACATTTGGCTTTACTTTCACACAATGTTTAGTGGCAAAACGTGCCTCCACTGTCCGATTCCTGCTCCCTCATAATTGCTCTAGTTCTTGTATGTTAACAGCTAAAATACGGCATAAGTATTATTTCAGCACATTCGAAAAAACCCTACTACAAACCAAACTCCATAATGTGACCTGGAATTGTACAAGGATCTCTGCTAAAAATTACTAACCACTGCTCTACTGAGTCTTTTTAAATTAATAACAATTTATGAATATCTAGAGGTCAATTTATTTTACCACAATATATGGATTTTCGTTTTTTATTTAAAAATGTGAAATATACCTGTGATGATAGTGGCGTTCGTATCGGAGAACTCTTTTTACTCTCTTCAAGTTTTTTCTGTTTGGCAGCTAATATTTGCTTCCGAATTACATCCTGATCAATATTTAGGCCTGGACCTAATTTTCCCGGTGAGTCAATTTTCATTATACCAGAGCTTTTGGACATTATGTACACACCTAAAAAGAAATTAATTTTGAATTTCTGTCATATTTTTATCCAGTTAAAAATCACACGCAATTCACTTTTGCTGACTACTGCATTTACTGTCTATCATGAGGATATATAAAAATATATATATTTAAAAATGTGTGAACAGAAAATAGAGGATGAATAAACTTTGAAAGCGAGTTATGGTTTCAAAAATATCTACACACACCATGAAAAAAAGATGCCGTGTTTACCTGTGGTAAGATTCGGCATATGTTTCGGATCGACTTTAATTACCCCTTTTATATTTGGCATTCCTTTACCACCAAGTCCAAGTGATTTCACAAGATCTGGATCTAATGAGGACTTTGGAGATTCCATACCATTGCCGTTCAGTATCTTCTTCTCAGCTGAAATTGCCGAGAATCATAAACAACCATGATTTATTTGAAATCTACTATGCTTTTTGAATGTATGGTTAATATAAAAACATTGTATGTTGGTGGTCTTGGTTTATGTAATGGATTAGACTTGAAGACGAAATTTACTGTCCAAAAAATTTGTTGTAAAAATATTACCTCTTGGAGACTCCGAATCTGAATAATCCTCCTCCTCACTCGACAGTTCCTTCTTTATTTTCTTGGCAGCGGGCTCATCCTCGGCGCCGCACCATGCCTTCACTTGATCTAATGCACGAACTTTGCTAGTCCTTTGTAGACGTCTGTTGAACATTAAATAAAGAAAAATTCTCAAGATCAGACAACTGGTCAAGTTATAATTATTGTTTAGTCACTATAAAAACACTGTGCCTAGAAGTTTGTATTTTCTATAATAATGATCTAAAATAGGAATAATTAATTAAACTAACATGTCATATGCAACAGTTGGCTGCTTGTATTGGACAGACAACATCTGAATACTTGCTTGTTCTGCAGTTAGATACATGTTAGCACTTCACCCTGACCCCACAGCTGTTATGATTCTGTACAGCTATCAGGGGGATATGTGATAGTAAGGATTGTAAATTAAAATTGTGCTTAGAAACTCTTTGGAGATTGCAGTTATGAATAGCAGCTATATAATATATCAGTTAGTAATAGTGAGAAAGAACATGAAAACATATGTTTTTAATTTGCAGGATCTTTCACAATCTTATTACTTAAAACAATTGCTATATTTACAAATTATGTGAGTATTTATCTTTTCTCTTTGACTGAAAATAAAGTCAAGTAGGGTGACACACAGCAATTTTTGAATGGCTACCTACTACGGGAGTGTGCTTCATAGATGTAAATAAGCACTGTATACACTAGCTCGCTAAACCTACATAAATAATAATCTTCCAATTCACTCAAAAGGTACACAATTATTGTGAATTTAAATATCTTTGCTCATTGATATGAAAAGCAAAGAGATTTCAGGTGCACTGCAGTGTGCATACCCTACTAGAAAATAATGTGCATGCTCCTGCTACCTACCTAAATATATTACATGAATTTTATTCTTCTCTTCTACAACAATAATTAAAATGGATAGTCAGGCTATTAAATGATTAAGTGAGCTGGATGAGGTAGCGCTAATTAAGACAGTTCATGGTGTTAGTGTATTAAAATCAATAAAACACATTCTTACCCAGACGGGGAAATAATGGGGCTATCCGATTTCTTAACCATTTGCTTTACAAGCTGTGGCATAGGTGTGTTGATTTGTTTAACCTAGACAATAGAAAAAAATTAAATGGAAAAAATTCATCAAATAACTATATAAAACAATAGTTTTGTTGTCTCCTCTATTGTTATCATTATCAGTCTTTGTTTATCGACTGCTGGATATAGGCCTTCCCCAATGTGTTCCACCAAATGCGATCCTCTGCTTCTCGCACGCGAGAAGCTTACCTATGAATCTTATCAATAATACAAGTTAAGAAAATTTATATCCAATACATAAATCATAATGTTTTAAGTCATCTCATTATCTCCTTTCTTAATTGATGAATTTATTTTATACCTGCACTGGATGTTGTTGTTGTTGAGCTCTCATAGCTTTTAGTTCCTTCTGTCGGGCTAGTTGCTTCTCAAATGCTTCAAGGAGATGTTTGCAGGTCTCCATATTGTCAACAGGCTCCCAAGTATTCTGTTCACTGCATTAAATAAAAAGAATTTGCTATACTATTTAATATGAAAGTACACAGATTTTATTGCATATGCATAAAAAATATGTTTGCTGTACTGAGTTATTCCATATCTTTCCATGGATTGCATTTAATCAATTAAATAAACAAGAGTTATTAAATTTTTAAATAAGTTTGAGGGTTGTTAAAGTGTGGAAACATTTGCTAAAATTTTAGAAATATAAAAAATTACTGTAATACTAAATTATTTCCTTAAATTTTGCTATTTTGAAAATATGTATTGAAATTAAAAAGAAATATATACAGCTTTAGACTTTCAGGATATTTTAAAAATTGTAACATCATTCCATCTTGTTGAAATATAACATTAAATATCCTCTCAAAATGTATATAATATATTTTATCTTGACTTATGTAAAATGTAATAAATAATTACTAAAAGTACATACAAAATATCTTTTCTGCAATATTTAATTGAAAATATGATACACTAAAAATGTGATATAGTTAACTAATTTAATTTTTTTTTTATATTTAGAGGTCATAGTATTTGATATACACAAAATCATATAATACTAGTGGTAAGTTTCTGTTGCCATAGATTGTTTAACTAGATATCACCAAGAAACCTATTTCTGCAGCCCAATAGTAGTGTAAGCATTACTGCGTTCTGGTTTAAAGAGTGTTGTTAGTAAACTTACCGGAGTAATAGAATTTTATGTCTCCAAGACAACAATCATAATGTTGTGCATTGTATATCACCTAACTAGCGCCACATTGTTACAAATGTATGTAACACCAACCATTAAGAGAGTTGATCATTTTGTCTGCTAATTAAATTAAATAAAAACTTACTGAGGATATCCTTCCCACTTAAGTAAATACTCATACTGCTTGCGACGCGGATTAAATCTTTTGGCAAGAATCTTCTCTACAACATATTCACCCGCTTCTGCTGGGTCGCCCCCTTCGCGTTCAGAGCGTCGCGCTATCCGTTCTTCTGGTGGTACTCTTTCTTGAGCGTTACGTACAGATTCTTTATCTATTAATTCCTACAAAACAAAGAAAAAAGTATTTGGCAAATATGACAAAAAAAAAAGTATTTGGCATATATGCCAAATGTTTTGATAATATGGTAAAAACTAAACAATCTTATGTAAAATAGTATATGTTTCATGTAAGGATGCCAGACATGACTCCCGAGGACCTGCCTGTGTGCCATTGAATAAAGCCACTGCATTTTGACTGTAGTTGGATCTTTGCTACTTACCTTAATTTCCGATAAGACAGGACAAATTACCATATTGACTTATCTGTTAGAATACAGCTTTAGATATTAAACGGAATTTTTGCAATAGTCACAAAAAAGCCCAAAAACCATTACAAAAACATTGATGTCTAAGTTTAGTACTATTAAAACATTTCCTTTATTTTTAAATGCAGACAGACATCAATTTAACAGACTAAACCCTACAATAAACTTGTAAAATAATAAAGAAATTAATTACTTTTGACTTTGGAGCTTGGAATGTCACTGGTTTAGATAATAGTTTATGAGCAGAACTAGCCTTGATGTCATCACTTTCTTCTCCAGATGGCAGCATTTCAGTATCTTCCTGCAATCCATTTAAAAAGAAGAATTTTTGAAAAACAATGAATACATGTTCTCAATAAAGTTAAAATTTAGAAAAGATTGGCCAACATACCACTCTAGGTATTTTCCGCGGTCTTCCTCTTTTCTTTACTTCTGGAGGTGGTGCTTGAACAGGCACTAATTGGTCTTCAGTCTTAACCTCCATCTAAAGAATTAAAACATTGACATGACAAAAAAGGGCTTGTTTTATTACTCGAGATTTTATAAGTTTTATATAATTTTATTTTTATATAATGTCATATACATCAGAATAAAAATATGACAACGTCATTTTGATTTCAAATTTAAAATTTCTACAGAGCTTTAGGAACAAAAAGTCTGAAGTCTTTGGTGTACCAAAATATCATCATTAACAATAAATACTAAATCTTGGAATTTTTAAGATTTTTTGGGATTGTTTACTGAATTAAAACCTTAGTTTTGTTATTAAACTACATACGCAATTTTCAAAAGTAGTAACTTACAACTTTAGCATGAGCAAATTTAGATAAAGCCTGAACATTTGATCCAGCTGTAATCCAGGCAGTTCTCTGAGCTTCTGGCATGCGACACCATTGTTGATACAATTTCCAGCTATTATCAGCATTTGATGTGGATCCATCTCGAGCAGAAGAGCACTTCCACAGTAAAAATGCCCATACCTGAGCTTTGCTTTCATTCTAAACAGAATAGTTAAAAAATTGGCTATAAAAGCAACTTCATAGTGATTTGTATACAAAAAATTAAAAAACACTTAACAACTTACACTGTCTCTTACAGGTGATTTGCCAATGCAGTTGCTGGCTTCTTTGTGCTCTTTGAACTCTTCAATAAAATGAAATGCTGAATGGCATTGACCACAAACCAGAACATCAAGAGTTGCCATTTGTTCATGAGCTTCTGCAATCAAAAACAATTACTCTCAAATACATTTTTTTCAAACAAAGTTTTAAATTACAAATATCACACTTTTTTGATAGACTTAAATTACCTTTTAATTAATTACTGGTTGTGTGGAAGGAAAGAGAGCGAGAGGGCGGTATCCTACAAGATGGACACGCACAACTCAGGACGCTACGGGAGCTACCCTACAATCATCCATCCAAATGGCGCAAGATAGAAATGTCTGGAAAGAAATAGTGGCCAGGGCAACGCACCATAGTCACGTCCCTCAGTCATGAGGTTACGACAAAGAAGAAGAAATTACCTTTAAGCGCAGTTGGGTTTTTAGTTAATTCTTCTGGATTTCCCGCCGTAACTTCTTCAGCAGAAGGCGATTCACCTTCTTCTACAGTTGTCATTATAATTGCTTATTTTAACTGAAAATTTTCAGTGAGTAAATAGAAAACTGTTTATATTATGTGTAAATTTACTATATTTTCCTAAATATAACCTTGCTAAAATAGGCCGGTGTCTTCCCGCCAACACATTTAACATCGTTTTACAGCCTAATTATCATTTATTTTGACCACCTTTGAAAATATTTTCAGTTATTTAATTTATGATATTACTTTAAATTTAAAATTATTTACTCACGGCAATTCTACCATTTAATTCAGAATTTCTATATATGACACAAGCTAGGGACGCCAAGCATATTGCTGTATAAAGTTATTTCACTGTTATAAATTCAGACAAAACAGTATATCTAACAGCTAATGTATCATTAAAGTTGTTTTCTTAATAATCTTGAATTACACATAACACTTACCAAAACAATGTCAAATTTATACTTTTTTTTTCACAAATTATTTCACTATATGAACACAACGAAAAACGGAACAACTAATGCAAGCATCAAATACTTTATGAAGGAAAAAAACCATTCACCGACAAAGTCTCGAGGCCCCCTAGCGGACGCCGACAATTCTTGTTTTCTACGTACAAAGATATCAGATCTGCCAATAGTAGAAGCGTATTGCTTCCTCTTAACCAATCACTGTAGAACAATCGCACGAGCATATCATAACAGACTTGGTATTAAAAGCTTGGCGAAGTCTTTCACCGACATTTGATGACACCGACATATTTCACCGACAAATAAAAAAATCACTTGATACATAATTCCCAGGGCAATTTTTGGAAATATTTAAAAGTGGCATACAATTCATAAGAGAATGTCTTATTAAATATTTAAAAAAAATTATGTTGTGTCGAAATATTTACAAATGATTATTACATTAATATCACTAGCAATGAAAACGTAAATATATTGATATCATTCTTATGTTGTTTTTATTGTTAAACATAATTATTCCATTACTGGTGATATAAAAAATATAATATTAAGTAATTTACAGTTATTATATCGTTATTAAACAGATAACGGTAATAGGAAACGATGAAGACTATATCACTAAAATCATTTGTACGCGATCTACTATAAATGAAACATTCGATTTCTTAGACTAGTAAACTAATTCATATATATTTATATATATAATCCTATATATAACTTAATAGATCTTAACATTCAGAATCTGAACAAAGTTAGGTTGCGATAATTGTTACTTGCGACTTGTTCCGTGTATGATTTATAAATGTATACGGAAATTAGTAACGCTTATAAGTTACACAATATGAGGAGTTCGTTACCTCATTAAAATTAGATACTTTCCAATTATTATATTAAAAGTAGTCATTTATTGATTTATAGTATTTTTCTTTCTTTAAAATAGATGACATTGCCTCTTATTCTCTTAAATAATTAGTAAATTGAATCTGTTTAATAATTAATAAATTATTATTATCATTATTGTGGACATATTTTCAATAAATCGCGATTAGTTAGTTGTGTAATAGATGAAAGTATATTATATGTGGTATAATATTAAAAAAATGCAACTCTTAGGGAGGGATAATATAATAGTTCTTTTAGTCGGTTACTTTTACATAATTCCTAACGAAAATATCAAATTTGGGATAATTAAAATTGTATTTGTCTGCGGACACTATATATGTTTTGGCTTGCTTATTAGCAAACAGTAACAAGAAACTACACTGAAAAAAAGATAAACTGAACAACGCAACAATTACTTTTACTAAAGCAAATGTTAGTCACCATTAACAAAAAAATTAAATTTTATTCGTTTTTCAGTTTACATTTATGTTTTATTTCATCAAATGCTGTAAATTACAATGACAGCTACTTTAAGCAATTCGCTTTTATGCAACGCTAAGTGATTGAAGTATTTGCAAGAATATAATCGCTCTGATAAATAGATATGTTAAATATAAAAGTAATGTTTGTTGCCATTTTATAAATTTAAATTTATAAGTATTTAAATATTTTTAACCTACCTAGATTCTGGAGATGCAAGCGCTTGCAAGCCATTGCGACTCTTGCAATTCACCTGATACAGGGCTTGTGGAACGGGATCCATGGTCTGTTATTTTTTAACGCATTAACAACAACTACCGTTTAGCATTTAATTTAATCATAGTATGTACTGTATAATGTAGATTATTTTTAAATATACCTTTTTGAATAGTTTTATTAATTATAAAATGTTAAGAAACTATTGTGTTTAGCCAAAACCTAGCAGTACATATTTTAACGCAGGATATTAAAAATTACTGAATTGTCATAATGATAATTGTATAAGTTACGGCAAGACTTCTAACAAATACATTGCAGACTTATTACCGGTGGAGTATATTTATTTAATCCTTCCCATCTGCGAATGGATGTTTTTTACATACCAATTTTTACCATGACAATGGCCTATTACGTACGAATTTTATAAACATCACAGTCTAATGACTTCGAAGTGTAGCTATCTGAAATAAATTCAACTATATTTTTTTATGTATATTAAATTATTTCTATATTAAAGTAACCTTATGATATCAAATTTTGTTCAGTGAAGGTCCCGTCTAAATCTATATAGCCATTTAGCGATCATCCAGAACGAACTGACAAATAAATATTTTTTTATTATATTTTTTACCACAAGTATCCTGTAAACATATACTACAAAAACATTAAATAGTAATAATAACATTAAAATAGGTATTTGGCGAAACAAAATGTTAGATTATCATTTATTAATGAAGAATAAAATAAATTAATTACAAAAATAGAGTAAAATTTTTATAATAAGCCTAAGACATAGCAATAAGAAGTTTAGAAGGACGGCATAAATTATTTAATTTATATAGTTCTGGTAATTCATTAGAGTGAGTAGAATTTTATTGTGGTAAAAACTGTACTTGCTCAAAGTTGCTAAGATCTGACGTTTGCCTGAAGGATGAAATAAACAATATTCTTTTTCGAAAATGAAACATGAAAGATGCTTATCATATTTGCCGTTGAAGTGTTCTTTATAGTAGTAAACGTGCCTTAGACAGGTGATTTATTGAAACATCCATGTCTGGCGAGTACCTGAAGCAACCTGAAGGTGGCATTCGCCACTTCACCTTCGATCTGAACCGAGACCTACTGCCAGGCTATGATTTTATATTATATATGATTATATACTATGCCTTGACAATTTCATGCAGGTCGATAAACACATGATGGTACACTAGAGCCTGGCACCCAAGACAGCAATTTAAAGATATTAACGAAGGCATTCGGCGATTATTCTCTTGAACAATTTATCGGGGTCATCTAGCACGCACGTGGTTGACAGTGGATGTGCCTGCGATATTGCTCTCTTTCGTCAAAAGCATCATCGTAGCTTACTCTTACCCAGGGAACACATGCCAGCGCAGGGGTAGTAGGTGAACAACTGCTTCTGTCTCAGTGCCAAGTTGGCTGCAGGAACTAAAACAGTTAGGCTATATAGGGAATTTCGAAAGGACCCAGCGCGGTATTCTGAATTGTAATGTGCATTGATTGTCAATATCCTCCGCCAGTTCCATTCTTAAAACCGAAGGATCTGATTCAACAACGGCTAAAAAAGAGTTACAGGCTATTCTTTTCCTTATAAAGGGCATATGAGCCCTTGATTTTGAAAGTGGTGTAAGTTATATATTTCTTATTTTCTTTTTGATTATGTTATTTTACTAGGTTTTGAAATGAAATAACCGTTAAACTAGATTTTAAAATTTTTTGACTTATACCACTTTTATTATCATGGGCTCATATAAAACACTATTCCTTTAAAAATAAGCTCTAGAATCTGGATTTCTTGTATTATTCGTGTATTTATTATTTATTTATGGAATTACATTATATTCGACTATATGCTCGTATAAAATATTAAGTTTTTTTTAAACAATTCTATAATATAACACGAGCAGATTTTTGAAAAATTTTTTAGACTGCTGTTTCATAATTGTTTTGTGAAAGCGAGAACTAGGTTTCCTAGTTCCTTCCAAGTTTTGTTGTTAGTAATTTAAAGAAAAAGAACCCATTTAGTGTTTTGCGGTCAGTTATTTTCCTATGCATACTTATTTTGCTAGAGTAAAAATTACTTTTATATTAAACTAAATCACTAGTTAAGATACGAACTATAACTACGATGCATCATCACTGCTTTATGCCAAGCTATGGTTTTATTCAAATTCAGGAAGTCTCAGATGTTAACAGTAACGAGGTTTTAATTTTGCTGTTTATTATTATTATGCCACGAAATATAGTTTGAGTAGGTACATAGCACCTCAGCAACGACTCGGAGAAAACAAGTTCTAAAGGGAATAAGAGCCTTTCATAATAAAAACATTGATTGTAAAGTAACAGATGTACAGCTTCTGCATATATAGAAAAACATAAATAGAAAATTAAAAATGCCTTTAATACCTTGATATTCATTTAGTCGAAAATAAACTTTTTATTTTGCTTCCATGTCTAAAAGTTCATCAAGAAATACAATATTTATCAAGTAATAATACTAAAGAAATACTACAAAAACAAATAAGGTAATTATGTTAATAAGCTTTTTTGGAAATAATGAGATTATTATATCAGCATAATATACCATAAAATTCCAACAGAACCATTTCTAACTTCCGAAAAGAAACATTGTGTAATATAATTTAAATAACATCGTAATATATACATTTAATATAATATAATAAATGAATTGATATAATTATTTGCAATAATAATTTCAATTAAAAGATAATTGAAATTTAACGGTAATAGTAAGCAGGCTAAGAATTCTTACACATTTTTTAATCTGTATAACTTTGAGGCATCGTGGGACGCTTTGTATCCTTCGCACTGTGCAAATTATTTTTCATACTCAATAATCCGTCGTTATTGCGTTGGTATGTATCGTTCAACCAGGTAATTTTTTAGAATATCGATTATAAATTTATTATTATTTCATAACTATTTCAGAAAATGTCAGGCATAGCGAGTGCACGTTTAGCTGAGGAAAGAAAAGCTTGGCGTAAAGATCATCCCTTTGTAAGTCTATTCCTAAATTCAATTGTTCATATTATTAATTTATTTCCGTACTTAAGGTTTTATTTCTTTGCAGGGATTTGTAGCGAGACCTATGAAAAATCCGGATGGATCTCTAAATCTTATGACTTGGGAATGTGCTATTCCCGGAAAAAAAGGGGTTTGTGAATTGTTTTAGAACTTTTACATCCAACTAAATTTACCCTATAGAAAACAGCTTTTATAAAACGACTTATAAAGATCTTTATAATTTATTAGAAAATAGTGAGTTATTGTTAGTAAAGATTGATTACTTTTATTTACAAAATATATCGTGAGTAACTGCTCTTTTATTGGTGTACAAAGCTGTGATTTTTGACGGCCACAGTTTATTTCACAAGTATAACGGTTATAAAAATGCTTTTTCAGACTCCCTGGGAAGGAGGTTTATATAAATTAAGAATGATATTTAAAGATGATTACCCATCCAGTCCTCCTAAATGCAAATTTGAACCACCACTATTTCACCCCAATGTATACCCATCTGGTACAGTTTGTCTTTCACTACTGGATGAGGAAAAGGATTGGCGCCCAGCAATAACAATCAAACAGATATTACTAGGCATTCAAGATTTGTTAAATGAACCAAATGTAAAAGATCCAGCACAAGCAGAAGCTTATACAATTTACTGGTAAGGATGCTTAACATATTTATTGTATGCATGTATTCATGTTATTTATCATAATTATTTTTTGAAAAAAACCTGTACTACTTACATACACACATACATATATATATATATATATATATATATATATATATATATATATATATATATATATATATGTATGTGTGTATTCGATTATTTGGTAATTGATGTTCTTTTTTTTTTTCAGTCAAAATCGGCTAGAATATGATAAACGTGTGAGAGCACAAGCTCGAGCTATGGCTGCCACTGAGTAAATTACTTAATATCTTTTAATTTAGGCAACATTTTAAATTAATGTATGCATCATAAAAGACTAAAAAACAAAAATTTCATAATATATTCTAGCTAGTATAAATGGCTAGTTTTTAAATAGATATTGATGCGAAAGTTGATATGAACTTTAGTATGGTAAAAATATATCTTGGGAGTTAATGCTGTTAGCCTAGAATATATTATGACAATACTTTTTGCGATGATATATCTGTGGATGACTTTAGGGCTATCTTGCTGACATATTTACTTTTGATTTTACATTTTCAAAATCAGTAAATAGTTCAGCATATTATTGTTTAATAATAAATAAAATTCCATTATAAGGATCTTGTATCATTTGTAAGTACTACTCATTGTTTACACTAATTATTGACAATGTGTAAGATTTTATTTATTTTGTGTATCATTTAGTATTTGGGTCAATGATTTGCATACAACTTTATTTACTCTATTCAAACTAATTGAACAATTTAACATTGTATGTTCTGCATTGTAGAAGGATAATAAAATAGTTGTTTTTGCAATACATCATAATTCTTTTAATTGTAATAATCACATCTACTTTGAGAATATCCATTATTGTTTCAATCTACTTTTGTATCTTGGTTAGTTTTATCTAACAATAAATTTATAAACCGCATTGCTTTCTTTTTAACTAATAATAAGTTTTCTTTGAAAAATAAATATTAAATAAGTCTAAATGTATATTCTTTTTTTAAATACTATAAAAAAGTCGAATATTTTATGGTCATTGAAAAATAAAAGATAGTAGTAATAAATAAGGCAATCATAACTATCAAAAATTATCTTATTAAACCTTCGAAAAGAAATCCTAAATCGTCTGTTTTAAATTAAAAATTAAAAATATGAATGTATATTTAAGTATTTTTAACACGCTGTATAATTAATTCTTCAGAGATTTAAAAAAAAATTTGAAGACAAAAATAGTATTAGGTTTCGCAAATTTTTACGGTAGCTGATTTTTGACATTCTCAGATTATTTCTATTACTAACTTTTTAAAAATTATGTTACAAAAATATAGAAATAATAAATTACAATAAAAAGCATTTTAGATTTCGTAAAATTCCTATTTTGTTAACTTGTTAGTCCATGGATTGTAGCAATTAATTAGTTATATAGCATTTTGTTTCTACATGGGTTCATAAAAATACGGCCATTTTAGTTAAGAACTATACTTCGCATTAACAATTTTCAAAAAAATTATGGTCTAATTAACCCGCCATATTATGACACAAAGTTTTAGTATATAAATTTGACTGTGTATCAAAGGTTTTAATAGATTATTCAATTAGAAATTTCATCCTTATTTCTAAGAAATGTTTATATCTACTAAGAAAAAATATTTAAAATCTGAATGAGTAAGCATTTTACTTGATAGTAAGTTATACGCCTGCTCCTTACAACCTGTTACAAAGATAAATACTGCCCATTTTGCGACATGATTATTCAACTAATCTATTTGCTAACTGGTTAACTACTTTTTTACGAGCTAATTTTCACATATTTTACATAAATTGTAAAAGAATTTTTGATAAAAAGTACCATATTAATTACTTGTGAACGAAACAAGTGTTGATGAATTTTCGTAATTCTTTCTGTTGTGTAAAGGACATCAAGTACTTGAATGTAATATATTTTTTTTACTACAACTGTATTAAAAAAAAGAAAACAAAAAAAATCATTGGTAAAAATAATCTCTCGTAAAAAACCCATGAACTCTTTTTTTTTACAGTTAGTAGTTAGTTTTTATTCACAAACTGCTCAATAGTCTTTATTCCGACGCTTTGCAATTTATACGCATTAAATAGAGAAACGATATATCGACGGTTCGCGCCCAAAGGCTTAAAGTATGTGCCGCTAGATTAGAGTGAAAAAGACACTAAATACAAATAACTTAAAAGGCTCAAAGGTTCTTGATACCAGGGCTAAACTTCAAGAAAAAAATTAATGTTGACGTAGGAACGAAATAGTTTAACGAATTTGAAAACATTTACGGTTTCATTGTCAAACGAAATTTAATAATATTTTGTATTAAGATATTATTTGAATATAGTTTTTTAAATATATACAGCACGGATAGGCAATATCATGGCAGATGATGAGCAAGATCCTAAAGAATATCGGTGGGAAACAGGTTATGAGAAAACTTGGTAAGTTTTGTGTAGTTGTAATGATTGCCATGACGTTCAATAATTTAATAATAGGCAATAAATTACATTTCTTTTGGAAATGTAAAGGGAGGCTATCAAGGAAGATGAAGATGGATTGGTCGAAGGTCTCGTAGCTGAATTCGCCCAGAAAGCTGCGCGCAAAACTGTAACACCACGAAAGGGTCCAGTACGTTTAGGAATGATGAGACATTTGCTTGTAGCAATTGATTGCTCTGAGGCCATGAACTGCCCTGATCTTAAACCTATTCGCTTTTTGTGTACATTGAAGGTATGTATATTACTTTTTGTACAATAATTTTTTTAATAACTAAATATAATAATTGTACATATTTTGAATTATGAAGATCAATAATTACAAGTCTATTCTCTAAACTTTAAAGATAAGTTTGATGATTTCTTTTCTTATTTGACAATTTATCTTTGTAATGATTTCTTGTATTTATGTGAAGATTACATATTTTTATAAAACTACACTTTACTGGGTATATAGCATCTATTTAATTATTTTATAACTTCTGTCTCAACTCTTTTGCAGTAGCCATGGTGACAGGACTGTGGTGATAGTTGTTCTGTTATTGTAGTCATTAAATAATGCCTACAGTTTTTTCTACTTATTTTAAATGCAAAGTGGTTTAAATGTTGGGGTATTAAATTAATGGCAAGCATTAAGTGTCAGGGTTTAAGTATGGTTTTTCTAAATGATATAACATTATTATCATAACTTTTCCAGTTGGTTACATTTAATTATGTGTCTAGCAGTAAACCCATGGTGAATACAGTATCAAAGTCAATATTGATAATATGTTCAAATAACTGTTGAGAAATATCATATCATCAATAGTTTCCACTCCACAATCATTGGAAGTAAATATCTTCTTTACTTAAATTATACTTATAGATAGATCATAGACTTGTGATTAATCACTCTAAGATAATATGATGAAATAACAAGTCTAACCGTTGATAAAAATAAATGTATTTCAGCTTTTAGAGAAATTTGTCGAAGAGTTTTTTGACCAAAATCCATTGAGCCAACTTGGTATAATAGCAATGAAGAATAAAAGAGCAGAGAGAATAACAGAACTTTCTGGAAATGTTAGAAAACATATAAAGGCTGTGCAAAGGTAATTATTTAACTCATTAACAACAATCTGATCTTTGATCAGTTTGTCATCATCTTTTTAAATTGACGGAATTTTTTTAAAAGTACTCTGTCTTCTGGGATTTAGTGTGCTATAGTCCATTGTAAGAGGCTAAGATGTTAGAAAGTCACTATCTTTTAGAAGCCATATGCATATTGCATATGGGGTATGCACTTGGGGTTTGGCATACTATATTAAAAAAGTTTATGAGCAGTGTTAACATACAATTATTACAAATTAAGTTTATGTTGTAGCTTGACTAATTTAGCACTTGTGGGTGAACCATCCTTGCAAAACACACTTGAGCTTGCAGGGAGAATACTCCGACCATTGCCTGGTCATGCATCTCGTGAATTACTTGTCTTGTTTGCCTCACTTACAACTTGTGACCCAGGAGACATTGTTCCTACTATCCAGGTGAAGCAGCTTGCTAATTTGTTTTAATTTTAGTCTCATATAAATAAGCCAGTATAATAATGTAATTAAATAATAGTTTGAGTTGCATTTTCTAAATCAATGTTGCTTATCATGTTTTAAACTCTGTTTATAATTTAAAGGAATTTGATGAATGATAGTTTCATTATAATTATATTGGGGGCAGTTTTACTTGATAGTAATATATGAAAAATTGTGTACAAACAATAGTTTAATCTATAGTAATTTGTATAATATACTTTGTAATTTTCTTGTATTTGTTATTTTATTATGGCTTTCCATAGTTTTTGACTTTAGTGGAAATATTACTATTGGGTTGAAGGTACATAAAGTATATTTTTTTGGTATCCAGGGAAAATATAACAACATTGTTAGTATGCCACATGTTTGTGTGAAGCAAAGTAATATTTATAAAGCCATGTAATAACAGCCTTATAAATTTACTTCATTTAATTGTTTGCAAATGAGTCAATATATTAATAATTATTTCTTTTTAGGCACTGAAAACGGATGGCATAAGATGCTCTGTAATAGGTTTAGCAGCAGAAGTAAGAATTTGTAAGAAGCTATGTCAAGATACAGGTGGAGAATATGGAGTAGTGTTAGATGACATCCATTATCGTTCTTTACTTTTGGAGCATACTAGTCCGCCGCCAAGAGCGCGTGCTTTAGACGCTGGACTCGTCAAAATGGGATTTCCACACACTGCCCCACCTGGTACTCAATCGGATCCCACAGGCAATACGGATCCACCAATAACAGTGTGCATGTGGTATGTATGTAGTATAGTTTTAGTTTTCACGATTTTTTTTATTTCGCTTTCACCAATATTTTAGCTATTATTTATGTTTACTGAAAATCCCCTAATTTGTGAATACTTGCTCATATTCACAATGTTGGTGGTCAAAAGTAGTATGTTGGTACAGATCAAAAGAAAGGTTGTTGCTCTTTTCCCCTTCCTTCAAACAGTTCCTATTTTATAGAAATTAAAGAGGAGTAGAGAACTTGTTAATTTGTGCATAGAACTTATTGCTTTAAAACATTTTCATGACTTGTTATAACTGCATTGGTTGGTTGTTATCTTCTTTTTCTTCCTCCTGCCCTATTCCCAGCTATGTGGGTTTGGGACAGTACATATTTCTCTTCCATACCTGACTATCAGCCATTATGTCTGGTTTCACCTTCTTCTTACAGTTGTCATCTTTCACAAAATGAATTCACACTTTCTACAGTCTTCCTCTACCCTTATAACCATCCACATTCATTCTTATTATTTTCTTTGTTATATGTTTTTCATACCTCCGCATAACATGCTCGTACTACTCTTACCTCTTGCTCTTCACTTTTTCTGTCACTGGAGCAAATTTCAGACTTTCTCTAATATATTCATTCTTAATTTTAACTATCCTCGTCACACATTTATCTTAACATTCGCATCTCGGCCACATGTAATCTCATTTCATTCGAACCTTTGGTGGTTCAACATCAGCTCCATACAATACGATAGGTCTAATGACCGACTTGTAGATCTGTTCCTTAAGCTTAAGGGGCATTCGTGGATTACAAGTTGTTCCAGTGACCTGTCGCCATTTCATCCATCCTGCATTTATTTCGCTTTTTACATCATAAGGCGATCGGAGAAGAGCTTGTGGGACCGCCGAAGTCACAAAACAAATGTTCAGTTTTGGTCCATTGATCTTAAGCCCAGTCTTCTCCAATTTATTTCGCCATGTTTTCAACCTGCTCTGCACCTGGCGTTCATCTTCCCCGATAAGTACGATGTCGTCGGCAAAAAGAATACAAAGGGTGCTTCCTCCTGTATGTCTGAGGTTAGTGCATCTATTACCAGGAGGAAAACATGCGGGCTTAATGGCCGACCCAAGGTGCCCATTATGACCCCGAAACTTTCGTTTTCGCCAGCAGTGGATCGGATGTGTGTACTGGCACGACAGTACATAGCACGAATAAGCTGCAGATATTTCCCAGGCACTCTTCACTTTCAAAGCCCACCACAGAACCTCCCGCGAAACTTTATTGTGTGACTTTTAGAGGTCCATGAATACCATGTGCAGGTTTTTATGCGCACGTCTGTATTTTTTGCAGAGTTGGCGAAGAGCAAAAATGGCGTCGTAGTCCTCCGCCCAGGCATAAAACTAAATTGTTTCCGGGCTGCCTTACTCTCCTCTCTGTCTTCCCGCTAAGATTCTTTCCCACACTTTCATACTTTGTAACATGAATTATATTTCTTTATAGTTGTTACAGATCTGTACACCACACTTGTTCTTAAAGATGGGTATCAGTGAACAACTGCACCACTCATCCGGGATCGCCTCTTCTTATAACAACTTGTTGATGAATAAAGTCGGCTACATCCGTCCATCCGACTTTAACAACTTCCATACCTCCACTGGTATTCCATCCGGCCCAACAGCTTTCCCATTCTTGCTCCATTTCCCACATCTCCACTCCATTCCTTTTAACATCCCTCCCACAGTAGTAAAATTTATATCCTTCTCCGATTTCTCTACCTCTCAATCCCTTTCACTTTGTCTCCTGCAAAGAAGCCACATTTATTATTCTTCTCTTACATACATCTGCTAACTCTCTTTTCCAGCCAGTCATTGTTTCGACATTCTAACTTGCAATTTTCAGCCTTACGTCCTGGACACGCGTCTTACATCGCACTCGTCCTTGATGGGACAACTCTAGTCCACTTCTCACGGAAGCCGGGTGTCGCTTCTGCGGGTCGCCTGCAGAGGACGTTCTAATTCGGTCGCAATTATCATATTTACTGTGGTCCGTACTGTAAAGGTTTTGGCTAGTGTTTTTACGGCCGGCCGCCTGCCTGACTTCTGCCCTCCTCGGGAATTATTGCTGGTGGAATAGGCGCCACTTTACGGTTAGGAGGATAAAAATGTGCAAACGCCTCATGGTCGTGTATTGTGCATCAATATTGATAATTTCCATAGAAAATTGCTGCACAATCCGCACAATCGGTTGGTCGTTATATATAGATATAAAAAAAAATTCAGCCACTTAGAAGAGGGCGAGGGTGTTGGAGGCGAAGGGCATCTTTGTCCTCAATGCCGGAGCAAGTACTGTTCGCTACCAGCGCAATGCCGAACCTGCGGACTCACACTGGCTTCGGCTCCACATCTAGCAAGGTAAAATAATAGTGAGCATACATTGGTCTTTTATTATATATATATTTTTTTAGAAATTTTTGTGATAACATTTAAAAGTAACAAAGAAATGTTAGGTGTATTGTTTTAATTTTTTTTTATATTAAAATCTAAATTATAAAGTATTTGGTTTTGTTTTATACCAAATGATAAGATTTATAATTAATTTTCTAGAAATACCAATTAAAAATTACATGCACTTTCAAATACATTGAAGTATAAATATTTTATTGTAGTTCTTTTATATAAAACGTCTGAATGTTATCACCACTAGGTCATATCACCATTTATTCCCAGTGGATCCGTATGAAGAATTGAATTATGAGGGCCAAGCTCAGTCTTGTTTCGGTTGCATCAGGAGTTTCACAGAGCTAGATAAACATGTAAGTCTATTATAACCGTTATATTATGTACAGTTGATTTTTTTAATTTATCTGATATTCATCTGCTGTTAGAGCGTTATGAAACTTTCTCTGTAGAGCAGTTGTGAATAACTTACCTTGAATCACGACTGTCCAGATAGATACGAAGGTTTTTTCATTCTGGTCTGGCTAGCTCTCATATTGTATCTAAGCAGCCACATGATTCTATTTTGGTTGTCATCATATAAGAGCTAGTGTACGTACGTGCTAGGATGTACGTTCTTCACCATACGCAACATCATCATTTAAGGGTACACTAGAAAGTACCACCACAACTTCTATTTCTGCCACCAAACAGTACTGTGTTCCAATTTTAAAGGCGCTGTAGCTTGCAAAATTACTGGGGTAACGATACTTAACATCTTGCGTTTCAATGTGATGCTGTATATATCAGCCAACCAGCTCTAAGTTGTTATAGGTAGGCATGTGTATCACTTACCATCAAGTCAACGTCTGCCTCGTCTTTTAATACGTAAAAAAAAACTTAAAGTTGGGGTCACGCGTTTGCTCCCTTTTTTTAAAAAAGGTAGTAATATAGATTAGATGGTTCGGCCATGTAGAAAGAATGGATGAAGGAAGGTTAACGAAAGAGGTATACAAGGTAAGAATGATTGGAAAAATCGGTGCAGGTCGATCTAGGCGGACATATTCCGATCAAAACAAAGATGTCCTAAAGAAAGGGAAGGTCAAGAGTATTCGCAACCGACGCGCATGCATGAAAACGCTCATGAAAGTGGAGGAAGCGAGAGGGGTGCCAGGATAGTTGCGAGTGGAGAGAGGTGGTCTCTGCCTACCCCAATGGGAGCGAAGCGTGATATATATGTATGTAAGTAGTAGTATAAAATTATATGTGGTCACATCCATCAGATATATCGCTGCACGCGATGCCTCGAGTACTACTGTTGGGAGTGCGAGAGCGTGGTGTCGTGCACGCTGCACGTGTGCCCCGGCTGCGCATCGCAACCTCACCTCTATCAGCGGCTACCTGATACTCGATGACTACCCAATATCAGGCGGTCTCCAGTATAAGCACACCACATTCTGTGATTGAATAAAGTTTCTATATATATTCGCGTAAGTTTTTATTTAACCAATGTATGATAATGTTTTAAATATTTCTAGCAGTGGACAACTATCGGCTGATCGGCTCTCAGGTTCACATTTCAGTTCTTATTTTGATTCATCGTATTATATTTGTAGTAATAACTAATAATGAGAAAAAATTTGAAAAATTTATTTTTCACATATCGAATGTTATCTAATCTTTAGAAATAAATGTTATATATAATGAACATTTTAGCTTACTGAAAGTTAAATTTGAAAAAAAATAAATAAATGTATATGTTGTAATAATTATTTAATTATATCACAATTTATAACATCAATGCGTGGCTATAAAAATAATAGCTCATACGAGCAAAATACATAATTCGAGAAGCACCCACACACATTTGTTATTTAACGACAACAATATGGTCATTGCAAAATCACAGATAATTGGATTTACTTAGAACTGGTAGAGAAACAATCAGATTGTTACGATACAAATTTGCAATTTTAATACATAATTATAGATAATAAATGTAAAACAATTCTTAAATAAACTATTGTACAATTAAAAAATATTTAAAAAGTTTTAATTTTAAATAACATTATCTATTAGTCTATCAATCATTTATAACAGTCATTAATCATTCAACAGTAAGCTGGTCCTCGGTATTTACGGATGAAAATATGGCTTCAAAATTTCCTAAATTATAAAATTTTCCTAAAATATGTCGTCCATAAATATATTAATATTCGGAAGGTATTTTATTGCATACAAAGTGAAACATTTTTTGAGTTTACTCGAGACAAACCACCTGAAGTATTCATTCAGTGGGACACAGTATTGCAGTCACAATGAATGCATTGGGGATAGCCTTGTCTTATTTCTATTCAATGTCTTAACATTAATAACGTAATACTCTATTAAATATGCTGTGCATCAGAAGCCTTCTTGCGCGTCACCCACAGTATGTTGGGTTTTTGGTAATACTGTTCAATTTGTAGCAATGATTTCCCTTTTGTCTCGGGCAGTAGAAGGAACAACACGACAGTGGCAAGAGAAGCTGCTGACCCGAATAATGCGAAAACGCCGGACATACCCACAGAATTCTTCATAACCGGATAAAGCTTTGTGAAACCAAATAGTACCGCGTTGAAAACGCAGAATATGTATCCTCCACACAAACCTCTCACTTTTGTTGGAAGTAGTTCGCCAATCATTAGTCCGGGGAGTAAAAAGAAGCCGAGGGTATTGAAGGCAACGTATCCTAATATGAGAACAGGTGTGACGATTCCAGAACCGGCATCTAGGTATAACAGAAATGCGAGGGCCAAGGTGCAGACTGCGGTACCGAGGCCCGACAACATTACTAGAGAGCGCCGCGTTAACTTTAAAAGAAGGATGCAGGCCAGCACCGTCATCCCGAGCCTGGTGCAGGCGCTGGCGTTCGCTACTAGCTGTAATGAAATGACATAACGTGTAAAAAACAATAATAATTATAGACAGACGTATGATGTAATGGAAATAAAACAATAAATTGTTATATAATTAAGTATACCGTGATTATATCGCATATTTAATTTTTTATGAAAATTATAACTTAAGTTTTTTCATTATTTTTTACTATACTAATATTAATTCATGTAATTAATGTATTTTTATATCATAAACACACAATTTTATTATTCAGTTTCTTTTACTGCTTTTTTTGTATTTACGCTTGACCGCGTGGACTTGTCGATTACTAACATTTCCGTTGTTTTTTTGTTAAACAAAAATTAAATTTTTTTTTTTTACATATAGATTCTGAGGAACAGTCTCTATAAAATTATGGATAAGTGCTCAAAACATTAACATATTCTCTCTGAAATAAATAGTTCAATTGTTTAATTGAAATGTGTAACATTTTCAACATTAGTACCTAACATGAATAATATACGTAGATTAGATGTACAACAAGAGAAGCTACAGAATTTCATGTTTTATCTAGTACGATCTTTATATGATTTAAGGATTTTCACAGATAACAAACTGTAGTCTCGAGCTAGTAGAATAGGACTACTGTAAGCCATGTCTGTAGTAAATAGCGATTAAAAAGAACCTTTGACACAGACCTCATTTTCGTTCGATAACAGCTTAACGGAGGCGGCAACTTTTTGTAATGTTCTAGTTAAAAAAAAAATAGAAACAGGAAGAAACTAAATTATGCAAGAAATCATATAAAAAGACATGGCTTTAAATTCAAATTTTAGGTAATATGTGTTGTTGCTAATGTCGTCGTGTGAGAGACTAAATATAAATAATAAAAGTAAACACTACCTGTGGACTGAGCGATCCGCCAGCTTCCTTTACAATATCAACCGCATAAAATATCACTATGTAGCTGCCTGAAAATATCTGAAGCATGTTGAAGGCGTTGATGAGCAGCAAAGGCTTGAGGACGGGCGGGCGAGACACTGTTGCAAAGAAACGGATGGTTTCTTCACCACGCGCCTTCTCTTTCTCTCGTGCCGAGATTAACTCGTGGAGCTCTTTTTGTGCCTGGAAAGTACTGGCGCATGAGTATTATAAGGAATAAAATAAGTATAAATTATCGATATTCATGAGGTCCTACTGTGGAGTTTACTGGTGGTAGATGTCTGTTACCGGAAAACGTCTAGGTACCACCGTAATGCCTAATTCAGCCGCCAAACTGTAGTGTGCAAACGTTGTGTTGTTATGAGCAGGTATATCACTTATCAGGTGAATGTTATGATCGCCTCGTCACTTGAATAAGAAAAATTAAAAAGTTATCTTGAAACCAAAAGTGATATTTTGTTACGACAATAATTTCTCTATCTACATCGTCTCTTATGGTATACAGCGGAATACAAAGTTGTTTTCACATTACTTGCTAGGCGGTTGCAACAGGCCTTTGTTGTGGACTTACTTAGATTGTCTCTCAAGAGACTTATCGTTAGGCAAGACGATATTTTTTAATTGCAATATGAACAATTTATCAAACGTAACGCTAAATAAAAAAAAACTTATTTAATACATGTACAATTACTTGGCGCTTACTCTCGTAATTGTATTATGAAGAGTTTTTTGTTTTTATTCAATTAAGCGACAATACGAGCAGGACGTACACCTGAAGGTAAATGATACGCCTGTCCATAACAACGTGGTGCCAGTTAGGATGACGTATACCGTACCACATAGCGCTTGTCGTTTGAGATATAAGATGTTGGGTCTCGTTACCCCAGTAATTTCAATAGCTGCAGCAACAGTCTATCCGGAAAACTGTAATAGTTACATACTACTGTTTGGAAAACAACAACAGGCGCTGCGGTGATACCTACCTAGACGGTCTCCGGTAACAAAGACCTACCACCAGTAGTAGTTTTAATATATTGTATATTATATCGATACTGTAAGCAATATATTGGAAGTAATTAATATAAGATAAACAGTCAAGTAAATATTTGGGCCGGGACAATCATGAATATGATTCTAGTTTGTATTTCAATTACACAAGGCGTGTGGTTTCGAGAATCTTCTACACTTCAGAACTGTAAAGTGATCGCTCATTGAGCTCGTTAAAGCAGATTGGTGAAGTCGACACGAACCAATATAAGTGTTCGTGTTCAGCAAACAAAAGGTGGACAATTGTATAATGTTGTTCATTGGATCATATTCTCGGAATTAATTTGTTTACGTTTCGTAATAGATCAGTGGCATTCTTTTTTTCTGTTCCAGTTGAATATAATTTGATAAAAGGGTTTTATTCACTTCGGTATGAATACAAAATATTAGTAAGTCTTCTAGATTATATCTCGCATTGTTGGTTTGTGACAGCGCAGGAGAACTTTCCAGAACCTTTTTATAATATTAGATCTTTATATATGAAATTAGCGTTTTGTGGTACTGACTGATCACTTTGATCTGAAATATCTCCTCTTTGGTTAAGAATTCCAAATTCAAATTTATAAATTCATTTAGCTAGTACATTTGAGTTTTGAAAACAGCCATTCATTCGTTTTTTTTCCACATTAGTTTTTTCTTTGGCGTCACTTATTACCGCACAATGGAAAACACTAAATATCGGTATATTTACGAGTACGAGTTCTACCATGACATCAGTGCTGCAGAAACAGCTCGAAGGATTAATTATGTGTACGGCGCTGGTGTCGCAAAAGAAGCGCGGTACGTTTTTGTTTTCAACGTTATATTTCTGGAAATTTCGACCTTCAGAGGCAACCCCGTGGACGGCCGGAGACCAAAGTGAAAAATTAAGAATTAAAGGCTATTGTAGAAGCGGATCCATCACAAAGCACTTCAGAGATAACTGCAGGTTTCGGGGTAAGTGACAAAACTGTATTAAACCAATTGAAGCAAATTGGGAAAGTAAAAAAACTTGAACGATGGGTACCTTATGAATGGAATGAATCGAACTTGCGAACATGCGTCGACTGCTGTGTTACTTTGTTCAACCGACGCAATAATGAAGGGATTTTAAATACAATCATTACTTGTGATGAAAAGTGGATACTGTACGGTAATCCAAAGTGCTGGTCGCAATGGCTGTACCCAGCCAAATCCTGCCCTAAACGAAAATTGATTCGGAAAAAGTTACTTGTGAGTGTTTGATGGACTAGCGCCGGTGTCGTTTAATACAGCTTTCTAAAATCTGGCTAAACGATTGCGGCAGATATCTATTGTCAGCAACTGCAAACCATGAGGAAGAACTAGCTGTTAAACAACCGAGATTGGACAATCGCTCTAGGTCACTGCTGCTTCACGACAACGCAAGACCACACACTGCACAACAAACAACCACTAAGTTAGATGAGCTACAATTGGAATGTCTGCGACATTCACTACATACTACAATATCATGGCAAAAGTGCATAGATAACAACGGTGCCTACTTTGATTAATCAAATATATTTTCCAAAAAAAAATTTGACTTTATATTCCTCTCATACAAAAAGCCAATTTCATATGTAAGGACCTAATACTAAAGTGAGTAATAAAAAAATCTCTCACATATAATCAATAGAAAAATATATACTGATTAGTTTTTTTCATGCGATTATTTGTTTACATTTTAAATGATCGTTAATAAAGTCATAACACCTAACAGCTTTAAATATTCAAAAAATCGTTAATGTAATAGTTTAGTCATCACATAGCGTTATTTAGGTAAATATGTTAGTTAGAATAAAGTTGGTTGAGGTTGGTAAACAAGAATAAAATTGGTCCTGGTCTTGCAGTCTTAATCGTGGTTTTACACGAGCAAGATCCAAGACTAAGACAAAAACCAATACAGACTTATTATACAAGAACAAGACTAAATGAAAATATTCAATTTCCATCGAAAATATGAGTTAAAATATTTGTCATAACTTGAACATATCTTTTTTTCTGAAAACAGAATATTGAAAGTGTAAGACTGAATATACAAGACCAAGGCCGAACAGACAAAACCTACATTGATGAAGTCTTGGTCTTGTTCTTGCTTGCCTCATCACTAAAATACATAGAAAATATATATATATTTTTAATATGTCAGAAACTCACAATGTCAGAATTTCCACGGAGTCTTGCCATAGCAGCCATAGCTTCATGGAAGCGGCCTCTTCTTGCCAGCCAAGTTGGGCTCTCCGGCGACATGCAAAGCACTACGAACGCCAAAACTGGTAGGACGATACAAAGAAAGGACACTGAACGCCAAGGCAACGCACCACCCAGCGCATACACATATAACACTCCGAGAGAATAGGCAACGAAAGGTGTCCCAATTAGAAGACCTCGTAAACGAGGTTCTGATATTTCTCCTAAGTAAACCTGCAAAAAAAGATTTTTTATGCAATAGGCTAACATTTTTAATCTCAATTTCAGTGATAATGAGGCCGAGGATAGTGCAACGTGCACCGAATACACATACGCTGTATCTCATATGTTAACAGTCGGATCACAGAAATCCACTGCGCCACAGAGAAAGTTATTATTGTAGAATATTAACATTCCTGTACTTCGAAATAAAATTTCTAGCAATAAGTATCATTTACACTTTATTAACATGTGTTAACCTTTTATTTTTATTTTTAATGAAGTACAAATTTAAAGTTTTAAATGAAGAAAATTGTAAGCAGCTTAGATGATCTTCTCTAAATTTTATATCATTTTTGAGCCTTATTTGATATATATAATTAATATTGGAGATAGAAGATATCTAGACCTTATTGTTTATAATAATATTTTGTTACACAAACCTGAGAAGGAGCTGCCATAATGCCAACAGCAAAACCACATACAATTCTACCCAGCAGCAATAATGCGTGGTGTACTGCAGTGCCTATAAGGATCCAGCCTATTACGAGTGGAAATGTAGACACTTGTAGAGTCCGCCTTCGCCCTATGGCCTCCATAATAGGACCAGATAACACAGAGCCAAGCGGGGTCGCAGCGGAATGTATACTTGCTGTAAAAATAAAAACATTAAAAAATATGATATACATAACAAATTTTTTTTATGTTTGTTTTAACAAAATGCGATTTAAATGTAAATGAAATATAATTTACATGTTTTGTGTACTTTATGCATACATAATAAGTTCTTTATTGGTAATCGCAATAAATATATATACTAGAAATTTCCTGGCCGCCTTGCTGGCAGTGATATAAAATGAGACCTGAAATATTCCTTGAGAGCAATTCCAACCACAAAATACTTTCTATAGCAACCGCATAAGTATGAACGTTACGTCTGACATCGTTATCTGTTAAAAATGATCTTAAACGTGTTTCTTCATATTCCGCGAATTGAACATCGAACACAATGCCATTGTATTAGCGACAATTGTGATGTAATCATGAACTCCACAATTATCTGTGAGTACTTTATTTTTGCATCATAGTTTTTATTATGTACTAATGTATAGCAAAAACTGGTAACACTAAAACACTGTTTCTATTTGAACAATAAATTAGTGTTATGTAAAAGATTCGCATAACATTTGGAAAGATTGTGTAAGAAATTGTAATTTATTATAGATTTTTTGATTTTGTTTCACACGTTTCGACTTGGCTGTTAAAAGATAATAGTGATAAATGAAAAAATTAAACAACTTAAGTCTTTAGTTCATGTAATAACTACAAGGTATCATGAGCAGAACATTCGTCTGAGGGATATAATTTAAGCATCAAACTTTACAATATAATAAACAATTTACACGGGATAGTACGGGATGTAAACCTTCAAATGTTTAAGTTAATAACCATTGATATGCAAAACTCGTTGTTTATTCTTTATGATATTGTAAAGTATTATATATCAACCTCCAAATCAAAAAGCAAATATTGAATTAACAGAGGTTATTTTGAAAATTATTATTTCAACACTGTTAAAACATTAATGTATGTAGATGTATAAGAAATAATGTCATTGTATAAAACATTTCGCGTTCCCGTAAGTTTTTATTTTATCGTCTTTTTATGTAAGCAATCATATAAATAAATCATAGGTGATAAGTATAATAAATATAATAATTTTCTCACCAAAATATTTTGGACTGATTAATCGAAGGTGGACAGAGAAGGCATAACAAATTTTCATAATAGATATTATTGGGCTCTGCGGGGTGAAAATCCCCACGTGATTAGAGAAGAAGCTCATCTGCGAAGATTCCCCGTAAATGTATGGATGGGCATAATTCCTACTTATTTGATAGGTCCAGTCTTCTTGCCCAATAATTTAAATGGAGAAACGTGCGAAGATTTTCTTTGAAATAATTTTATTAATTATCTGGAGGATATACCATTGGAAACCAGAAGAGAAATGGTGTTCCAGCATGCCGGTTGTCCCGCCCATTTTCATCTCGGCGTAAGACAGTGATTAGACACTACTTTCCCTCAGTGAAGGATTGGCCCGCAAGGTGTCCTGATTTAACACCTTGTGATTATTACTTTTGAGGTCACATGAAATCTTTAGTGTACACAACACCAATTAACTCGTTAGAAGATTTAAAGTGAAGCATCATCGTCGCTGCTGACAAAATAAGAGAACAGCTCACGCGGCGAGTCACTCGATCTGACTTAAGAAAATGGCTTCTTGCTTGTATTAGAAACCGTGGCCGTTAGTTTGAGCAAAATTTAAATTAATTGTTACTTTAAACTTTTACTTTGAACTCAATATCTAAAACGACAACAATAAGCTCGCACGTGTTACAACAAAAACAAAAGGGTCAAATTAAGGGTCTACTTTTATGAGTATCTACAGTTTGATATTTCATGGTACTTGGTTTTATTACAAGTATTTTTTTTTCTAAATTTTAGAAACTTTATGTACTTTCTAATATCTTGTGGGATAGGTATTGAAGTCAGGTACTTATTTATGTGCTTTATACGTATTTTTTATAAATAAAATTTTATTTTAAGACTTTATTTATTTTTTACTGTCACAACTTTCAAAGAACATAATTTAAAAGTTTTAGCCTCTAAGTGATGATTATTAATTTAATTTAATAAAACAATAATTATTACGTTAAAATTTGTGTAGAAATAAGTAAGAAATAAAATCATCGAATTTTTTCCTTGAAAATCAGGAATTTTTTGTAAAATATTTGAAAAATTAATAACTTCAGAACCATTGTTTCTGGGCGGGGTATTCCATACATAGATATATAGGATACGCGCTATACTTTAGCCCCTCCAGATCTTTTACACCTATTACCCTTTACCTTGTATATACGAGTGTAATGAAAATGGGTTTCCTTTGTTCGCCAATTACGTTAAAACTAGTAACGTATCAACATGGTTGCATTCGACGCGGAATGATTTGTAGATGGTTATAGGCTAATAATTTTTTTTTTATTTCATAAATCTTTTATCATTTTATTTCTAATTAACTTTTATAAACATTTTCATTTCGTATTATTTATGCGGTTGCTCTCAAGGATTATTTCACGCAAATTTTAAGTATAATTCTATATTACGGCCAGCAAAGCAACCAGGGAATAACTAATTAATAATAATTTCAAATAATCTTGTATTTATAAAACTCCACGGTGTAGGTTACAAGGTGTTTAGGTTTGTAAACCAACTTTTCGTAGTTGAAGCTACAAAAAAAAAAGTGTTGTGGTGAACGCCAGTCAGTGGACTCGAAAAAATTTATGTAGTTACAACATATTTTGTACTTTTTGTTTACACAAATGAATACTACGTATATTAATTTTGATTTGCTTGGTACTACTAACTCGGCTCCAAAATATCTCATATTTAGCAAACCTTAATATGTTGTTTTTTCATTTTAATAATTTTTTTGCGATCTTATAGTTGCAAAAATTTTAATAGTACGTTGATTGAAATATATTTCAATACAGCAAAATGTACATTCATCTGCTACGAAGATGCAGTAAATATAAATAACGAATCTGTTTACGATGCTACAATAAAGTCTTTATTTTCAAATGGTCGATCCTAACGAGACTCATTTATTTTAATGTCTATGAATGAATTGCATTCATCACATGTTCGAGAAACAACCTCTGAATATGCTCTTGTAATGATTAGCACAAGGCACTAGTTTTTCAACCTCCACTATCTTACATTATTGAAATAGCTTAGGATTGAAAGCTTTTGTTTTACTTTATCGTTACATTTAAATATTTTGTCCAATTATATACTGTGATGTATAATGCAACAAAGCTTTTAACTATTTTTTTCAATATTATTTACCGTTGTCAAAGAGAACGTTTCCAATCCGCTCAGTAACTAGTTACTAGATTTTGCCTTTTATAAATATTGTGATTATATTAATTTCTTTGTTAACTATAAAAAAATCTTACTTTATTTTTGGCTGTAATATAATAATAGCATTTGCACACAAACAACGCACTTTCTCTCCCGGATATCGCTATAAATCCCATGGAGGATGCATAAACATTTCAGGTAATGAAATCGGAAGTTTTGCGCAACTAGTCTATGAAAAATGTTAATATTTTCGATCACAAACGTAGATTATAAAATCAATGAAAAAGAAGATAATGTAGTAAAGGCACTTTTTGTAGAGATTTTCAATTTTCCTTGAATAATTTTGTTCCTTATGTTACTGTTAACACAAAAAATATCGTATTTATATAGGAAGTTGATCATTTAAGGCCTTGGATTGGTTCTTATCATATCTTCGTAGTTCATAGTTCTGTGTCACATCGACGTTAACGTGCTACAAGGCGGAATTCTATCTACTATAATGTTTTCAGTGTTTATGAATACCATTACCTCTATCATCGAGTCCTCGTACCTCCTCTATGTGGGTGTTCTGAAGATTTACTTAAAACCTACCACCTCTCTAACCTTAACACTGCTATTATACCCTTAAACGATAAATTTAATATTTTACATGTCTGGTCAAACAACTATAGCGTAAAAGTAAAACCATGAAAATTTTAAGTAATGATTGTAAGTTAGCCCAAGCATGGTTGTTACAATTGATTAAGGAACATTGAATCTTATTTTTATAATGGGACTAATATACTATTCTCTAACTGCATAAAAAAATTTAGCTTACATGCGGATACTGTTATGACCTGGGAAGTACGTCTCTTAGATTAGTCATAAAGTTACAATCCCGTAAATCCTGTATTGCCTTAAAGTTTTTCTTCCTGATAAGTTTGTTTTTATTCAGCCGATAGTCTTTCTTATCATTGATCATGTTGATGTGTGCTACACAGACTTGTCTCAAAATTTAAACAAATTCTAGCGCCTAGGACAAAAATTTCATATGATTTATACTCGGTTTACACATTTCCTTACGTCATCTCAAACTCTAATGGTTCCCTATTCGTCACGGGTGCAACACCAGAATATTGTTAACTGTCTAGTTTATATCAAACAACTGTTCTTTTCCAAAATATCTAAAGGCAAAAGCTATCTTCTACTCTATAACGATTAGCACGTAACTATTTTAAAAAACACTCTTCATAGCATCATACCATTTTCTATGAAAATTCGTTCACTGTGGGCTAAAAGCAAAATGTTCCAAAGAAGAATAGCTTTATGCTCTTATGGAACGCTTCGCCTTCTGATGTCTTGAATGCTTATAATAATTTCTGTGTCGTATTTTAAGTTGACTAAAATATTGTATTCATGTCTAAATTTAACCATGATAATGTAAAAATAATTAACTTAATGTAGTTGGTGTTGTTGAATTGCAAATGTGTGTAATTTCAAGTCAAAATTGTCTAGACAATCAAATAGCTGTCTACTTGATATACGTACGTAATTTTCTTTATAAGAACGTTAGAAATTTTTTCCTGTAAGTTGGTTGATATCAAATAATAATATAATAACATGCAAATATTGAGTTAATATATATAATTTATGATTATATTAATATTCAACAAAGTCATGAAGAAACCCAATTTACTTAATATTATAAAATAGTTCATCGAAACAAGTGCTGTAAAGATTTTCATTTTTATAACTAAAAGCTAGAAAACATCAACGGAAACTGACATTTACTTTAAACTAAGGTTATAGTATTGAAATCATAATATGGTATAATTTTAGCCATTGTAGCCATTGGGCTACAATATCATAAGAAAAGGGATATACCTATCCATGAGCCCATCTCCTCATCTATCCTCATGCTCGAGTTTTCAGTTTGTAGCTGCGGCAGCGCTACTGCGGAGAAACCGATTGGATGTCCGGCGCCAGCTGCTAACACCAACACTGCACATGTGATCAAGCACTGAAACAAACAAAATTAAACTAAAAAATCATCATCATCATCAAACACAACATTAAGTCTTTAAGAGAAGAGTGAAGTTATTATTGATGGTAAAAATGTAAAGCATGCCGCTTATATTTCGACTGTATAGCTGTACTGTATTGGTATTTAAGAGGTTGTAGCTACTAAATTTACTTAGTTGCAGAGTGGATATTATTTTTTAAATAGTATTATAATTTTATTTTGTAAATGGGGGTTTTGACTTCTTTGATTTGCTTCAATCAATCGTCTTATCTATTTACTGTTACCTCTTGAGGACGTGTTTATAAATATAATAAAAAATATAAACACGCAAACCAAGCATTCATATCACCTTTGCTTCGGGGAAGAAACGTCTATAGAACAATCAAAACCTGCCATTGTTCTGCACTTGTCAGCCGATATTAAAATAACAAAGGCGATTAAATCTAAAGATACTGTTACTATAGCCGTGATTTATTAATTATTACCTGCTCATCTATAAATGCATACCTATTGTTATTGTCGTTTTAAAAATAACTAAAAAAAACTGGCAAAGTCGAGAGTTTATCATATTTTATACAGGGTGAAAGGTAATAGGTGTAAAAGATCTGGATGAGCTAAAGTATAGCTCGTATCTTATCCATCTATGGTGGAATACCCGATCCAAAAACAAATGGTTCTGGAGTTACTAATTATTTAAACATTTTTCATAAAACTAGCTTTTTTCCTAGCACATCGGGGCTAGGAAAAAATTCGATGATTTTATTTCTTACTTATTTCTACACAAATTTTAATGTAATAATTATTGTTTTATTAAGTTAAATTATTAATCATCACTTAGAGGCTAAAACGTTTTAAATTAGGGTCTTTGAAAGTCGTGATAGTAAAAAATAAAGCGTTGTACTTACATTTTGATTTAATCTTAACATAAAATTTTATTTGTAAAAAAATACGTATAAAGCACATACATAAGTACCTGACTTCAATATCTATCCGACAAGGTATAAGAAAGTACATAAAGTCCTTAAAATTTAAAAAAACAAAAGCATTTTTTATGTTATGAGTCAGTACGACAGTTAAAATTTAACTACGTCCGTGGGCGGACGTACATTATCGTTGTCTTCTTAATTCTGAACAGTTTTTATTTTCCATACCAAATAAATTTAAGCCCTTCCAAATCTTTTACACCTATTACTTTCACCCTGTATATACTAACTGTTTCGCGCCCGATTTGATGGCTGTGACACCCCTGTAACACCCTTTCGGGAAGGAATTTTATAAAATCCATAATTAGCTGACCTACACTCTGTAAAAGTAATATTCCTACCAAATTTCAAATTTCTGACTCTTATGATTCCAAAGATATCGCGGTGAGTCTCTACATAGGTGAAAAAAATCTGTCATATATATAAATAGATAATATTTGTGACTTAAGTATTTTTTTTTTAAATAATACATCAAAACGATTCCACCGTGAAATAATTAATATATTATACACGCAAAAAGATAGGATATGGAATTCATTATTAGTTTTTATAATGGACGAAAAACTTGCAAGTCATTAATATAGAAGCTGTATATCCAACAATTATCTATATTAATGAAGTTTTTTTTTAAAAATTGTGTCAATGACTCAGGTACACATAAAAATGTATACGATATAGACGATATACGTATATAGACTACGGTACAATCGGGCAAAGACAAGGTGAAGCATTTAAGGTTTTTATTTCGATGCAAAAAATAGCTTTCTAATTTGAATACTACGCCTTGCGATAGGCTATTTGCCTGTCGCATCTCTAACATTGAATTGATAAACTTTATACAAATCTATTGAATGGTTACAATTACGCTTTTCGATAGCAAAGCTAAAAAATTCACGTTTGAAGATAAACTTCTTGTATGTCATTCATCCACGCTTTGATCAGTATTGTAAATTTTATCAACTTAATAGTAAAATACTAAATCACTCAAGTGGCTACTTAATACATATAGTTTCAGCTAGACTTAAAAATGCTTTAATTGATCTAGGCAACAAAATTATTTACATATTTTCCAAAATACGTAATTTCTGTATTGCTTGTTTTACTTTAATTGATCTATGAAGCTTGTAAGGATTTATAGTGCGAGTCATATTAACTATTTTTTTAATAGTTATGGATGGGAGTCAATAGTTTTTACAGAATCGTTACTCTTAATTATATGGAAGGCGGCCTGTGTTACTGGTAAAAAAAATTTATAATAAGCTATTTGAGTTAAATAGAAGTAGCCTTGACTTCGCTGATATCAAGTTACAAGAGCAATTATTGTAGAAGCTAGTATGTGACGTAATATGAAGTGATAATGTTTCGTTCAACACAAACAAATCAACTAATGATGCCGGGGGTTATTCAATCCATATATAAAATTAATAAGTAATAATTGGTTGGACGGGTTGTATAGAATACGTTATATGAATTCTATGTCCAGCATTGGACGTCCATGGATTGAGATGATAATGACTCTGAATCGGTGGTATGGAAGTATTATTGTTCGAAATTTTCAGAAACGGTATACGAGCGTAGTTATTTTATATTGCGTTATCGAACTATTAGCAAATATATTGTAATTTGTATGTTTGTTTTTTAAAAATGAAACATTCCTTAAAATACAAGCGAGGCAGACAACGCTGGCGCTCTCTTGTGTCGGAGGCCAAGACTCACTTTGGGTCACTGCGTCAGAGAAGGAAATAAAATTCAAGCAGATAAATTAAATTTAAAAAAAGTTATAAGTACTCAAATTCTAATGATGCTCATAATATCCCTAACTTAAAACGAATAATATTAATGATTAAATAATATGCCGTTGCCAGATTTTTTTTGTAAATTGATCTTTTGAATCACTATAAACAATTAAGGCAATATAATTTTTGTTGTAAGTCTTCCTTTATTATAATTATATAAAATTAAACATTTTAGCTAATTCAATAAATTCTAGTTACACCAGATAATCGAGTAAGATATAATAATACTATTTGTTAAAAAAATACCTGATTAAAGACACCACGCATGGAGGAATACGTCTCTCCTTTGACATATGGTGGAAGGGTTGCTGTTGAGCTGATGCTGCGAAGAAAGCTCTGAAGAGCCTCATATTCCTCTTGGCTGTGATGGGTTTGTTTGCTTTTAATTTGAGGCTTATGGCTCTCCGCAAGCATAGCTTCATGCGCGCCATCGCTAAAATAAAGACTTTCTATAAGTTTTACGTTTCTGAAATTAATATGAAGTTTGTTCAACTGAATTTTAATAATAATAAAATATGTGTAACACAAATAAAATTTCAATGAAAAACATTTTATAAAATAAATGTTTAATTGTATTTTGTTTCGTTGCCTTGAATTTTTTATATTCGTACATCAATTTTTCTCGTATATAAGAAACATACGTATATAATCACAGAGATAACTTTTAAATTCGAGATAATCCTTGGAACAAAAATAACCACATTTGGAAAATGTTATATAAATATATAAATAAAAGTTTTTAATACGTAAAATCTATAAATAGCGTAGCATAAAGCTATCTATTAACACGATAAGCAGTAGTCAACATTTAGGTATCGGATCTAATATAAAAAACCGGAATATTTAAATTAAATTCCTTATATTTTTTATTTTTCAATAATCTAAAATATTTACGTGTTCAATTGTTCTAATGCATAAGAATATCTTTTTTATATTAATGAACCCGCAGACAGAGACAAAGCTACTCAGGTACACTCCTCTTTTTAGGTCAAGGTGTAAAACAGAAGGAGCAGAAATCCCTTATATGTTATTTTTGTAATTATAAATACTCATTTAAATGAATTAAACAGACTGTTGAATATATATTTTTTTTTATACTCTGAATCATAATGTTTTAAGTTACTCGATATTCGTTGATAATGGTCCCGCCGTTTGGTGACAATCATGTTTATTCTTTGGTTCTTGCAAACCATTATGGAAGTGATATACTTGCAAATCATCATGAATGTTTTACCCTTGTATGTATAAATAATTGTTTATATGTTTATATACATTAAGTGCTCACCACTATTGTGTTTTTAGCATTAAGTAGTTGCGAATCCTAGCTTACTAAGCGATTATAATCAAATTAATTTAATCGAATATCTTAACTGAAAATTATGAAGTACTTGTGTAATAAAAAATTACCGAATTTAATAAAATATGTACAATGTTTTATATAGGCATTTTCTCAATTCCACACCTATCTTTTTTATAAGAACACATTTACAATATTTTATTAGGAAATCATTGATTTTGCATATGGTGATTTTGAATAGGGTGTTAATTTTTTCTCCTGTGTCATCAGAACTGTTATAGTGTTTAATTCTGATAGAATTGAAACGATTAAAGCACGAGAAATAATAATAAGGTAAAAAAACTTAGTGTTAACTAACTTTAAACCGGAGGCAGACAATTACATTAGGTATTTTACACATTATAAGAGAAAATTTAAAAAGCTCATCGAACAACTTGTCATTTTATGTTAATAATTTCATTCATTTAATATCCATAGCTGGAAAAAAACTCCACTGAAAGAGAGGGATGAGTAGGTAGAGAATTACCATACTTGCAATGACGTTGTTTAAGATTACGGGTAAGGCTACTGCACTTTTTTTTAATCATCCTCGCTTTAGTAATGTTTATCATGACGAACAAATTATAAAACGATATATATAATAATAAAACGAACGAAACGATTAACTGTAACATTGTATGTTTACGACTTACAATTTATAGTTAATATTTTTTACAACTACGATTACAGTTACTTCCCAAATTGAATAGATGACATTTTTCTTTTCAAGTGAACTATTTATATTATTCATACAAAATCAATACACTTCGATGTCTTACTAGAGGCCTTCTTAATAGTTATCCACGGTGCACTATTTTTGCTGCTATGCACAAATGTATAAACACTATGATCTTGACTAACTGATAAACGCTTCGCTGGTTAACATTATTATACAACAATAAAACTATTTTAACACGTTGGATTTTGACGACAGTTTAAAATCTCTAAAAGTGGATATTGAATTAATAATAAAAGCTATGAAACTGTACGTTTATTGAATTTGTATTTTAAAAGATGGAACAGAATTGTTGTAATATCCATGATGTTTTAGCATTTAGACCTTGAGTTTCAATTGCCAAATCTTATTATAACCCCAATATGCTTGGTATTGGCAATGTTTTCACATTTTTTTTACGTTCCTGTTACATATATATTAGTGTTTGAAAAATATCTTGCTTTACAGATCGTCGTGTTTATATTTAGTTGCTTAAGAATAATGAGGTTAATAGTGGATAATTGATAAAAATTATATTCTAGTACAGCTCTATGCTTTATAGTAAAATGCGAGAGACTGGTAAATACGGCGTGGTTTTACCTACCAGTAAAACAACCAAAGCGTTGCTAGGGTTAACTTTAAGCACCAGCATGGTTTCTGTTGGCTACGGCCGTGTTAATTACCTCTGCAGAGTCCATATCCGCCGCATTGTTGCTCCGGTTTGACCGGCGCTGTATTTAGTAAAATTACTGAAGTAACGAGGCTTAACATCTCGGTGGACGGAGACTGTCTAGTAGGATGCCACCGCAGCTCCTATTTCTCTCAAACAGTACTGTGCAAACATTACCGAGTTTTGGCAGTTGTGTTTGATGAAGTTTATGGGGTAACAACACTTAAGATTTTTTTTTTTAAGGTGATGAGCACACTGTTGTTAAGTTATACTGTTAACTAGCGCCACAATGTTAAGGGCACGTCACGGTGTCACCAGAGATTGAATTTTTCGCTCGTCTATTTATCGAATAGAAAAAAAGTTTCAAGGCAAAGTGCATAATATGGTGCAGTATAAAGATCAGGATCAAGGTAACAAGTGTGCAATTAATTATTTAAAATAATGTAGATAAATTGTTCTTGATTAATGATTATTACAGCGATTGTTGATATTTATTTTATTATTAGCAACGTATCAGTATTAGGACGTCAATTTCCGCAGCTCCGATAAAGGAGAGAAAGGAGATAAAATCCTTGAAAGACATCGCAAGAACGATGTTCGAATTACTTGTGTCAATTGATATATTATAATAACTACTATTCTTTGAAACGTCATTTAAGGGAATTTATGAATAATAGAAACAATATGGTGGGATGATCAAAATACTACTTTTTTATTTTATCACAGTATATTTTTTCTTTGGAAAATAGAAAGTTAGCAACTTTTTTAGATTTCATAAGATACGAACAGAATACATACGAATATTGCTGTGTTAGGCACAAAAAATAACTAATAAATTGTCTTTTCCATGCCTAATGTATAGATATGTAAGATCATTCATCATTGTTCGATGAAGTCAATAAAGAAAAAGGATAATAAATACTTGAATGGTAGATAATAATTACAGATTTGTAATATCAGATTTTTGACAAGATGCAATTGGTCAACGATATCACAATTTAAACTTCTCAATAACAAACAGCAACGAAAGAAAAATATACTTAAAGGATAAATAACGATGGAGACCTTTTAGGTCATCCACAACAGTTATGAAAAAGGAGATAATGGAGGACACTGAAATAATTAAATAATGTTCGCATATAGTGTAGGATGTTGTAATATTACTTTTTATCCTTGATTTTATATAAAATCAGTCGCTAGTACTGCGGTACACACATCATTGTAAAGTTATTGTTACATGTCGGTAATAAGTCTTATCAATCTTCTTTATTTAACAAATAACCTAATTATATAATACATCTTTCCTACCTTTGTATTTTTATTATTCTAAGCTTCTTTTTATACGATAGCACGTAACCGAACAATAATAACACCATCTTAGTACACAATAAAATTTTAAATGTTTGAAAGTGAAATTTTCAATTCCTGTGTATTCCAAGGGACCCGATGTACGACTGACAATGATTTTCGTATCAGGGTAACCCTTAACCCTGGCGCACAGTACTGCAACTGCATTTCTGTACATTCATTTACAACAATGTTATGTATAGACAGACTTATTCTATTAATAAAATCCTTATCTAAAAATTTATTGAAAGCTATGTTTAATTTATTGAAAGACGTAATTCAGAACACTTTTTATGACAATTTAATAACATTAAAAGTTAAGTAAATTTAAAAGATAAGTAATATATACATTAAAAGAAGTTATCAATGAACATCTCGGAATGTAGATATTATAAAAACACTTTTAAAAATGTTTTCTATTTTATAACTTTTTAAACATTTGATAAAAAAAATAAACATAAATTAATTTTCAGAACAGCCTTTTTTATCCCCCTTAGTAACACGAGAACAATTTATTAACAAAACAGTACGTTTGCAATTTTCAAAAAGTTCCCGATTTTCTAGGAAAAATTCGATGATTTTATTTCTTACTTATTAGTACACAAATTTTAATGTAATAATTATTGTTTAGTCATTGATTTATTAAATTAAATTAATAATCATCACTTAGAGGCTAAAACTTTTAAATTCGGTTCTTTGAAAGTCGTGACAGTAAAAAATAATGCGTCATACTTACATTTTTATTTCATCTTAAAACAAAATTTTATTTATAAAAAATACGTATAAAGCACATAAATAAATACCGGACTTCAATAACTATTCGACAAGGTATAAGAAAGTACATATAGTTTCTAAAATTTATAAAAAAAAATCATTTTTTAGGTAATGACTCAGTACAACAGTTAAAATTTAACTCCTTTCATGGGCGCACGTACATTATTGTTGTCGTCTTAATTCTGGGTAGTTTTTCTTTTCCATACCAGAAATAAATTTAATTTCAATGGCGGATTACGATAATGAAGAATATGCTGACATTTTCCATTGTTTTCGACTTAGTGATGAAAATTCTTAACAAGTACGAAGAGAATATCAGCTATCGTCACCTATCAAGACATAGAGTCTTTGACACATTAAAGGGCTGTAATAAAGTTGAAACACTATTACGAAATAAATTTATAAAACTACATAATTACCTTTTTTCACCTGTTATTAGAATTCAAGTAGACTTTGAAGTTTCTTCTTCTTGCAAAAAAGAGGCTTATGCAAGCAAGTCCCGTATTGTTTTGGAAAACGATGCGTTCGATATCTTTAAACGAGCTTTTAAAAGAGTAAGTTTATCAATATGATACTGATAAATGACATAATGCAAAACTATCCGAATAAGAAATCTTTTTTTTTATTTAAAAACGGTTTAAAAGCGAAACCGTGTAATACAAATATCGTGCAAAGTAAGGGACAGATGTATTTCTATTATGAAATTTAAGAAAATCTTTTAAAGAAGAAATAGAAGATATAAAATAAAATAAACATCTTCTGAAAATGATAATCAGAGGTAAATTATCCTTGTTATATTCTACTACATTTAAGATAATTTCCATGTTTTTTTTTTGAGGAAAGATATTAAATAAAACTAAATGGAAACGATTACTTTGAGGTCGCTGTAGCCTTCGCATAAAAGTTATAGAGGTTACATGTTTTATTGTGCTGTGTCATAATTTCTTTTATTAATTAGTATGTTATAGTTTTATTAAAATTTATCCTAGAATGCAATGTTCAAAGTGAATTTTAAGTGCAGCTATAAAAAGTTTATATTCTACTACTTGAGATACACTATAATTGGCCTGGAGTATTCTCTTGTCCGTAAATTATTGTCTGATATCTTAAAGAACATAAAACATTTTAACTATTTCTTATCTATAAAATAGTACAGTATGTATGGTTTATATAAGAAAATTTAAAAATTATTAGATTGAAGAAATTGATTGTGAATAACAGGTAGCAAATGTAGACGGTGATTTGGATGAATATTGGGAGTCAAGATGTGCATTTAAAGAAATCAAAATTAACGTAACCTATAGTAGCTAACGGAAATAATTTATAATACTTACACAGGTGTTAAAAGCATTCACCCAGACCTTAAATTTTAATCTAATGTTTAATTATTAAAGTTGTATGTACATAATATTAAAATGAAAAATCTTCAAATGGCGGAACTGATTTTTTATCATAGTAAAGAAAACGTCCAATCGAATTATTCTTTCAAATAGACTAGATTCGATGAAGCTCTTTGAGAGCTTAGTCTCTGACACTACTTTTCTTTCCGGAAGTACTTTAAAAGAAATTTAAGTATTTTTGTTTAAATCTGCATTACTCTAAAAAATTTATTTAAATATTTATTTTATTTTTTATTTATTAGGTCTACAATCAATCATACACTATTACATTCACTAAAATATATAAAGAGTTTAAACAAGAAAATCTTAGTACACGATTGGTAAGAAGTAGACACAGCATTCACTAATTATACTCACTGTTTACGGCTAAGATAGGTTAGGATAAACAATAAAAGTAATTGCGGTCGGAAAGCACTAAAAGTGCCAGGTTTGCAAGAGCGCAACACTTTACCAAAAGTATATAATGAGCCCGCATGGATGTCGAAAAATTTACTGCAGCAGTTCAATAGCTTGCATTGTCTGAAAACTGGAGAGTTGTAATCAAGCACAGATCTCATCAGTCGCGGTGACAGAAGTAATCTCACATCTAGGAATTCAAAAAAGTATCCTAATATTGAAACTGGATAGAAGTGAGAGGCAGTCAATTTTATTGTTAAACAATTTAAACAAGAATATTAAGTCCAACATATCTCTACGACTATCTAAAGATGTTATCCTAAAGTAGTTAAGTCTATCAGTATACGAAAAGCCTCTATCAGCTCTACCGATGTTTCTAGCAAAGTGCTAAAGAAACCTCTTTTGAATTCGCTCCAACCTAAAGCCACGTATAACAAAGTAAACAAATATTGACGCTTAATATTTACCTCCAAAGCAGTTTTGAACTAAATGAGTATTTAATAATAATTTACATTTGAAATACTTTAAAAATTACAATTAAAACAACACCTGTAATAAATTAAAAACAATAGCAGTAAAGTATTCAGCCCAAGAACAAATTGATATCGAGTTTTAAAATAAAGAGCTAATTGCTTCATATACTAATCAGTAAATAATATTATTAAACAAATTTTTAATTCACCTTTTGATACGCAATTATACATAAAGTTATATAGCAGTTTGTTGATTAATTCGACTGAATACTTTAGATTATAATTTATTATTTTCGCTTTTTTAAATTCTGAAAAGATTATGCATTGTGCATAAATACTGCAGGACAGTCACAAGAATGAGGATCGGAAAATGGCCATAAGACACCGTAATACATATTACAATAATTTTTAACTGCCTTCTAATATCTCTTAAAAGTCTAAAACAAAAGTCGTCAAGTGTCATTATCTGCATTGCCTATTATTATTATTTTAATTGTAACATATAGAAGCACTTGCATTCTAACGCCACCTATCTGTAATGATTGTGATCATATTATTTTTAGCCTAAATATTTTAGATTCTAATTTTGGTATCACTTAATAAATAAAGTTTACAAATTGCAATTCGAACTTTTCAATAAAATATAAGGTAATGCATAAACCTTATTTGTCTAGATTATGAAGTGATGACATTTTTGGGAGGCGATGAATACGACCTAAAATCAAGTTCGGTACTCGATTAACAAGGAAATACACGGCGTCTTAAATTGTTTCCTAAGCAACTTTTGATGATATGGAATGAACCGGTTTGTATACATTTGGAGCATAAAATTACGCTTTATGGTACGTGCTTTTTTTGCTATCATTTTTTTCTGTTGCTTTAATAACTTGTAGAGGTGTAATGGGTTCCGCTAAATAAGTCACCGGACCCAAGCTAACCTCACCTACTCGTGGTGCACCCTGCTAATCAACAATCGAGGCTCTGGCTCTCGCCAACCCGCATTAGGCCAGTGTGGTGGGAAGTGGCCCAAATCCCACTATATGAACACGAAACAAAAAAAAACACACGAACACATACGAAAGCCCTTTGTGCCCAGCGATACCGGAGGGCATGTTGAGTGTATGTGGAGATTTTTGGGGAAGGCCTATGTCCAGCAGTGGACGTCGGCCTCCATCATCAAATGTTATCTCTTCGACTGATGGTGATGATGATAATGAATAACTTGTAAAATTTAATAATACCATAGACATTGAGAATTATTGTAATAGATATAATTTACTTTAAAAAATCCAATAAAAAGCGACGTAAAAAGAGATAATAAAGATTGAGATTTAATTTGTTCGTCATTGACAAAAAAAATTATAATTCTTTACCTTAATATTTACAAGAGCCAATATTAAAATAGACTGTTTTTCATTGTTATGAACAAATGTTGCATTAAGATCATTCATCCAAAAAAGGGGCTAGATCAATTTAAACTTTACGGAATCTCATTTTAAATTATTAGTTTACTTGTTTCGAAAAATTTATGTTCCATTCATATGTTATTATCAGATTCAAATCTATAGACTATTCATAGAATAATAGATTACAATTATTTTTCATATTTTTTTTTAAATTAATTTTGGCTGCTAATTTAAAAAAAAATATGAAAAACTTTGATTCTTCTTGTGGATTATTTTTATTTGGTCTTTTAATTTTTTTACATCAAGGCAAAATTTATAGCATTTTCTGATAGGAGGATTACTTTTGCGCCACCCTATATTTGTAACAGCAATGTATATTATTGTTTGTCGCCAAAATAAAAACTAGATATTTACAATTAATTACATTTACTGGTAGTAGTAGTCTATTGACGGAGACAGTGTAGGTTTTTACGACCGCAGAGCTTATTTCTACCGCTAAACAGTATTATGCAAACATTCCTGTTTTGCGGTTCGAGGGGCGATGTAGATAGTGATATTAAGGCGACGAGCGCAATGTGGTGCAGTGAATATCATCTTAATGAGTGCCACGTTGTTACGGGTAAGCGTATTGCTTGCCATCAAATGAACGTCCCGCTCGTCTCGTTTCGTGAAATAAAATAAATATTAACCGTTAGCAACCACGGTCAAAACTGTTTTTGTTTTAAATGACTATTGTAACAGACGAAAGTAAACGGCTACGTATTTGCATATGTAAATACAGTGGTGACATTTGTTTTAGATACATATATATATATACGAACAATGATATTGATTGTTTAGTTTTCATGGTATAAATATTAATTTTTCAATGTTATTAATACTGATAATAACATTTGTTATAAATTTTTTTAAAAACAAGGACGTATTCATGTATATATTTAAATAAAGCATGAAGTATTTTTTTTTTAATAAAAAAAAAATAATATGCGACATCCCACCGCTGTCGATGAACAATATAGCGAGTAGCGAACTCCAATAGTTTTACCGCTGGATTAGTAGCGAAGGGCGATACTCGCAGCATTCGCTTGGGGCGGCTGAGGTGGTAAAAGGAAAACCTCTTGCATGTTTGCAAAGGATCTATTTGCTCGCTTGGCCAGTATGCCTGTTCACTCCGCAAGTTTTTGATTGCAAAGCGAGCATCGCTCAGTGATTATAATCTTTGATAGTTCTTGTCGTTGTGACAGAACTAGTAAAGAGTTTTCTCTTTACTAGTTCGCCAGCACCGTGAACAGACAGCGGTCAACTTTTCATAAATCTATTTCTTTCGTTCATACGCGATCCCTATAGTTTATGTTTTCTGAGTGGGAAAATAATCGATAGTTGGACTTTTCCTCATCTACGGTGATACAAGTGTCTATATGATGAGGATTTTAATCCAGTCATATTTGTAGATTTCTATTTAAATTCGTGCTCGAGATAAAATATTAGGTAAACTAATTAATGATTTTTTATACAATAATTGTTTTTAACATGTCTTATTCTTGCGATTGTTAGATATTGTTAACATATTTACCTCATGATGAACACAATAAATAAGAAAACTTATATTTTTTTCATGTTATTTAATAGTCATTTTCATTGTTATTAAACTACTTCTGTCTAATGATGTTACAAATTTTCTTTTACAAATTACGTAAATTAGCAAAGCCAATGGTGTCAAAAGTGCAAAGGTTAAAAAAACGATTCTTATTATGTATTGCCAATTAAAATACTTATTAGTTATGAAAATTCGAAGAGCATAGCTAGAGTGACACAGCAACAAAATGAAACTGGTATATGAAATTAAGAGTTCGGTCATTTATTTTTAGTATTGGGAGAGCCACTCCTCGCCATTCAGCAAATTGGTCGAAGAAGTAACATAAATTGCGCAATATTAGTTAACATTATAGTAATATGACGTAAGAGATATTATATAAATAATTACAAGCTATATTGTACATATACGTGTGTGTACCTGTTGATTATATATAATTATCTTGTCGCAAAAAAATATGTGGCTAATGAAATGTAGTAACATCAGTTCAGCTCCTTGTAACGTTTTTCAAATATGAATTTCCATGTCTAATTCAAAATGTTAAAAAATAAATGGGCGGAATAATGTTACATTTTGTGATCTTACGTTGTGTTGCGCTACGTTAATATAGGGTGGCGCAAAAATAACCTTATAAAAAGTACCTTATTACCTGTGTTATATATATAACAATACTTATTCAGAACATGAAGACGTTCGACGATGTTATTTACTTAAAACTTCCTTCCCCCTTCTAGCTTATCTTGTACCGTAAGTGCACAAAACGTTTACCTTTTAAATTTAAAATGTTATTTCTACTAAATGTTCAGTGATTAAACTAAAATGTTGATTAATCTTTAAATGTAATCGAAGTAATATGTGGCTTTAGCTATTCCATTGTCGTATTGAGACAGTTAGTTATCATTAAAGTCACTAGGTTTTTTTATAGTATAGTAGAATTTAAATATAAATTATTCACAAGACTTAAGTGCAAATTAAATGCAGCTATTTATCCATACCTAAAAACGATGTTTTAGTATTATTTATTTACATGTTATGTTAACAACTAAAACACATATGAATATTTGTACATATGATATATTATACATACATATGAATGTCATGCCATTGTGTGGTTATTTAGTAATAAATATCAGTAAAATATCTAACTAACCTTACAGTTGTCATAGTATTTGACCGATAATAAAATATGTATAAATTCTAATAAAAATATGTAATAGTTTCAAATTAAACAAACATAATAATACATTTTTGCAGCAGTACTCTCTATATTAACTTTTTAAGACCTGGATTACATCGAGCCAAGAATTTTTTAGCTGGGTATGAAACCATAGTGATAAGACAATTCTTATTATTTTTTTTTACTTCAAATGTTAATAAAATTTATAAAAATATGCTGTCTAATTCTACTGATGCGATCTCTATTATGGCAAGGTACAAAAGCAGTTTAGTTTGGGTGCCAATAGCAATTATTGTAAAAAAATTACATATATACTTAAATTGTTCAGAAGTATCGATATGAATTTTTTTTTTAAGCTTTTTAAATTGATTGATTTATTTTTAATACAAATATATTAGTTAATTTTAATATAAATCCAGAAACCTCATTTATATTTTGCGTTTGTCACACAAAAAGCAAAACACAAAGTCGTGCAACTCACCTTAAACTTTTATCCTTCATCTTTGTTTTATAACACAATTTTTATTTAGTATTTAGAAAAAGAGCAAAGGAACTTTCACTCGAGGATGTAAACCTTCGTAATGGTTTTCTTCGTAATTTTCGTTGTAAAGAAACAAACAATATTTTATTCACAACTTAGTGAAATAATATATATGCCATCGTATTTTATATATACGTAGCGCTGTGAAGAAGCGGTAACAGCAACTGAGAAATCGGTGTCGGTCGCCGAATCGACTGGCTGGCGTTTGAAGCGCTAGTCGCTTGGGGCGATATTGTGATACGCATGTGAACGCGGTTAGGTCTCGTGACGACATTCAGTTTCCGCAATATTGAACTACCAGGATGGTGCCAAATGTTGGTAAAAAATACGATAAAATTTTAGAGTTCGGTACCAACAAACAAATCAAAAAAATTGTTTAGGAAGAGGAAGTCAGCCTTCTTTTTTATATTATCGACTATAAAGTATGTATTTCAAGGCTTTCTATAGATATTATGCGGCTATAAAATTTCTATAAACCATAACTATATACCACAACCGTACATACTATTTATGATTCGTTATTATTAACAAATATAAACTTAAAAATTTTTTCCTAATGTACTTAAACTGTGAATAGTTTTAAACATATCTGTATTTTTCGTAATAGCTTTTAGTATTTTCGTACTTTATAATTTAATGCTTAAGCACAGAATCTCTTTTAATTTATGTTTACTTGATGATTACCTGGTGATATGTGTTTTATTTAATATTTTCATTCGAAATAAATTATATTAATTTTGTGATGTTTTATGGGATAAAGAGCATTAACTTAAATTATATTTAACTTTTTTATTATTAGTACCCGTAAAAAAGCAGAGTTGTCTTAATTATAAATTAAAAATATATTGAGTTAATAAAAGGAAACCCATAAACTATGTTAAAATTTATTGATGCATTATAGTTATAATACTTTCATTGTGAATATTTTTCAACTTTAACATGTTTGTTTTTGTTTTTTATTTATTTCCAATTTTCTCTAATGTTTTTTATTTAGGGCTTTACCTTATCCTATTATTTAGAACATTTTGACACAACATTTATTTACAACATATTCATTACTATTGGCTATTTACATTTTTTCTAACGTTATTTCGATTCTTTTTACATTATTTCTATACTTAAGCTAACGAATTGTCTAATATTCACAAAAAATACACAATATTGTAGTGTACATATACATAAAGTAACATTTCCTTATTCTTGTTTCTATTGTATACTATCTTACATATTTTTAAGCAGTAATTTATAAACTTACTTCTAACTAATTTATTTTTTACTATCTCGGGTAGACTGGCTGTATCTATTATTAATCCTGTCTCCTGCTCAAAATCATAGCAAGCATTTATGTATAGGGCAAACCGTCAGCAAATGAGGAACCGTTTTCTCCACGACGTTTATCACATTTACACGACGGCGTCTCCCGACACTTGAAACGGTTCAAGTATTACGAGAATCCGCCGTGGCCAGTGAATATCTGGTTTAACTGTTCAGCTGGCCGTACCTTTCTTATTAACTGATATGCCTCTGGTGGGTTCAGGAAAAATAACTTAGTGATGGACGCGGTGCCGCCTTTGCTATATCGGGCGCTCCATCTTGCAACTGAGGCGCCTCGAAGCAAACGTTTAACATACGATACCGGGCACTGGCCATAATCTGGATTCCTTCTGCTGTTAAGGGCAGCCAGCTTGTCTAATTTGTCATCACGCTCATTACCAGGAACTCCCGCGTGGACATTAACCCAGAACGAAGACACGTCTTTGCTCTGCAAATTCTTCCTGGCCACCATGGCAAGAGGATGGAACGAGCCATGATTCGTAAAACTATCTATCGAGCGTGGCTTTAAAGTCAGTCACCATAGTTCTCTTCTGTCCTCCAGAAAACCATATTGGTTGCCTCATATATGGGAAGGAGTTCCGGAACATATTCGGTTATAAATGCACAATTAATATGTATAACTATAATTGCATATTTTTGTAACATGTTAAAAAAATATTAACGTGTACGTGTGTGGCATTTTTTGGCTGTTGCGATTTTACTGAAGTATTTTTGAATGAAAGAATAATGTAGTGTAGAAAGTGCACTCAGTTACAAAGTGCTAATTTTAACCGCTAACAATCATTGAATTCACTTCTAACCGTTTACGCTGTTTTTGTTCTCCCAGTGATTTTTAATTTATCTAGTATAATTCTAATATTATTAATTTCATGAGGTTAAATTTTTTTTCTAGGTTAGAGTTTATTTATTGAAAAGTTTATTTCAAAGTGGTATCCCATTATTTTAAAAAAAACTTTTAACACACGGTAGAAAAGATCAAAGAACAATAAAAGATGATTTTGTACTTTTTGCTTTTGATTAATCACTAAGTGTTTTCAGTTTCCATTTATCATTGGTTATTTTTGTTAAACTAAACGTACTAAAATTCTGAAAAACACTAATCGGTGGACATAAGCACAAACACAGGCATAAAAAGTGTATACGCTTTCATAATAAAGAAACAAACGCATGCAGTGGCATGTTGATTCATTTACGTAAACAATAACTCATTCAATTTTCTGAGCTATGCGATTGCGATAACAGAATCAGTGTTTTTGAATACTCAAGTGTTATCCAAATGTGCATATTACAAACGGATTAAAAAAAATTTATAGGTATTAAAAACCAATAGTAATAAAAATGGGCACTACAGTCATGAATGTTGAAAGACATTGATAAGAATGCAAGCAACGCTGTAAGAATAAACTGGAATACTTACTTAAAAAAGGTTAATGTGCTTGAAATAAAGCTTATGGTAATTATCTATACTTCTTAGTAGGTCCTAGACTTCGTTTAGATATCCTAATTACCAAAATAAAAATCATGTTATTATAACGAAATGTTTCGAAACGTGTAGTGAACACGTCTCACGATTAAATTTATTGAATGTTTAAATATTAGATGTAAATTTTGAATTAATTTATAAATAAAATTTTTGCTATTTTTCAAAAATTTTTCATGTCAAACAGAACCACATATAAAATATTTAATGCTTCTATTAAATATTTATATAAAATTGTATATAATAAACATTATATCCAATTCGCAATTTAAAATTACGGAAGACCAAAGTAAACAAATATATAACAACTATCAATTTAAAAATGAAATGATAGAGGTTAACGAAGATTGATTGTAATGGAAAGATATCTGTGTTTAAACAACCATGTAACAATGTTTTTTAATTCAAAGTCATACATATCGCACAGATAAGAGGGCGTTATTTAATTACATTGTACTTATACAGTCAAATTTGGCGACAAATTATGTAATGTCTCTTTCAAAAAAACAATTCCTTAAAAAGCTCATTAAATGTTTTTATATACAAGAGAATACAACTCTAATGTAAGATGGGTAATTAAAAGTTGCCATATTACATATCTTTTATCTAATAATACTTATTAAAATAAATTACTTAAAACCTAACCTCCAAATAACAACTAACATTGTTTCTATCTCATGCTAGAAAAACGTCTTTCCGTTATATATAAACAATTAGAAAGCAAACATGTAGTAGAATAATTAAGTAAATTATTCTAATACTATTCTACTACATACTACTATAATATTCACGTTGATGTACTTGCAAACATGTTAAACAATATTCACGTTCATGATAGCAAATTTTTAAAATTTATATAGATATTTTATATAATATTAAATACAGGACAATCAGAATGTCCATAATTTTCAATCATTGATAAAGGCTTCCTTGTATATAAAATTTATTGTATTCTCATATAGAAAAATTCTCCTAATGTAAGTCAAAATATTTCATAAATTTAATAATCGTTTTGCAATGATGAAATAGCGTTTTAATTAATGATAAACGTCTTTTAAGTTCTCAAGTAATATTTTTTACCATTACAAATAAATGGTCACACGAGTTATAAAATATTTAATTATTGGTTAGTGCTGTGTCTATGTGTATGTAAGATTTCAATCTGTTTTTTATAAGTTTTTACTGTTCTTTTAACGCTGTTGTTAATACCAAAAAACGTCATCGCAAATATTATTTTCTTCTTAATTATAAATATTAAGCCACCTTTGCAAGTAACTAAATCAATTCATGTGATGTAAACGTGATTCTTGACTTAGGTTGTATGTATTCTACATAACCTAAAAAGTTTAAAGGTCGCAATTAAACCGATTAACACACACATATATAATGCAAATGGGTTTTTTTGTTCGCCAATCACGTGAAAACTAGTGAATGTATCAACAGAGCAACACTATTACTATTCGACGCGGATTGATTTGTAAATGGTTATAGACTATTAATTTTTTTTATCTCATAGATCCTTCACATTTAATATCTAATTTTTGAAATATTTTTATTTTGTATTATTTATGCGGTTGCTATAGTAACGGTTGTTATAGAAACTCATTTGCGGTTGTGGTTGTTCGCAAGGAATATTTCAGACAAGTTGCAAGTCCTATTTTATATTACGGCCAGCAAAGCGGCGGGGGCACAGCTAGTATATATATATATATATATATACATGTGTATATATACACATATATATATAATAATAAACATGACAGCATGTTACGTCATAGATGATAATAACTTTTAACGCGTGCTGCATGTAGAATGGGCACTTAAGATTATTTCCTCATATCGTAAGTTGTCAACCGCAGTAGTAACACGCGGAAAAGGTATCTTCGACTTAACAAACTGTTCAATTCAGTGGCGTGATACAGATTGACATAAATTTGACTTTGACATGGATTGTACAGAAAATAAAAGATCTTCCTGAACCATTTATTTCCTAAAACATAATATTTATTTCATTATCATTTGTCTACCGTTATATTTATTTTTGTAGCTCGCTGGCCTAATGGTTAGAGCGTGCGGCCTTCGTTCCGAAGGTCGCGGGTTCGATGACTGCTGACCCAATGATTTTAAAATTGATATATGTACATTTGTAAACTTTAATCACAACAGTAAAATACAATCGGTGAAGAAAAACATCGTGAGGAAACCTGCACATGAATTAGAATTTATTGTAAGGTGTGTGTGACGTCACCAATCCGCATTGGGCCCGCGTGGTGAGTATGGCCCCATCGCCCTCATAATGAGGGTAGGCCTGTGCTCCAACAGTGGGGACGTAAATTGGCCGTCTAGATTGACATTTTTGTTTTTTAATATGAATGGGCATTATTTTCACAAAATAGAACTTCGTAATAATTATTACGAAGTTGAAGATCGGTTATGCTAATTAGTTAATTAACATGACCGATCAAGTTTGACATTTAGTTATGTGTATCATTAGTTGTACAGCTAAATAAATTCCCATAGTTACGATAACATTATCATAACTGCTTACCATTTTTTTTTGTTCATAAGGAGTTATCTCAATCACATTTAGCCTCATTGTCAAATATAAATGAGATATAATATTATATATGCTCGATCAGACTCTAGGTCACGTATCTTGACAATCTGAACAAAGTAATATTGTTATGGCCGACAGGATATGAGGATGGTAGCCAGGTAGGTTATTAAAAACTACTACGTATAGTCTGAGAAAAGAAGTACCTCTGTACTTCAAAGTAAACGGTTAACCATTGCGTAGAGACTGTTAAATTTGTAATGGTATGTAAAAAAATTAGGTACTTCATACTGAAACTGCTCATTAACATGATCACAAACATTTTTATGTTACTAACGAATATGTACAATTGATTTGTAGACGGAAGTATTAAAAACATATTCAATGAAGAAAAAGATTATGATCGTATGTCTATCTTTTGTTTTCTTCCGTGCGTTAACTTCCGTTGACTTAGTTAACAGCAACTTGGACTATAAAATATTATATTCTTATCCGTATAACACTGTATGTTATTTTTGACATTCTGCAGTTTCTTTTACGAATAATTTTTATATGTAAAGCAACTGTAAAAATATGTGTGAATATAAATTAACATACAGGAGAATATATTTTTTCACTATGTAAAAATAAGGTACGGGTATTATACTGATGGTAGATCTGCCGGAGACTGCCTAGATAGGTACCATCGCAGCTCTTATTGCTGCCGCAAAACAGTAGAATGCAAATATTACGGTGTTCCGGTTTAAAGGGCGTTGTATTTATTGTAGTTACTGGGGCTACGAGACAACATCTTACATCCCAGGTAACGAGCGCAATGTGCAGTATATAACAACCTAACTAGCGCCACGTTGTTATGCGCGGGCGTATTACTTGCCATTAGATGAATGAAACGCTCGTCTCGTCTCTTAATTATATATAAAAAATATATATCTACGGTTATAGCGCATGACGATATACAGGGAGTATAATAGTTTGTTAATGTAAAATTTGCTAAATATGACCTAATTATTGAGACTTTTTTCTGTTTAATTTCTAATAATTCAAAGGGTTCGTAATGTTACTTAATTTTCTTACAATACATTTTAAAGGGGGTGTAAAGGTTCCCGCATAACAACTCACGAGATCCAAGCCAACTTCCCCAGTCTACCTAGACGGTTTCCGGCAAAAGATATCTACCACCAGTAGATGTAATAATATTAAAAAGTTGACATTTTTATTTCCCAAAAATAATTGACTGATATGTATTTGCCATAGGAATAGAAGTAGACTATTCAGTAAAATTGTTTTTTGTACTAGTTACACGAACTATTTGTACACTTGTGACCCACATTTATTTTAAAGTAAACTTAAACTCAATTTTCTTTACGCTAATTATGTGTCGTCACTGTTAATCTAAACTTTTTATATTTTTTTTTTTTTGTTAACGTGGGGGTTTTTTGTTTAAAATGCCTACGCGTACTCGTCCTCGCGGGGGCGAGGACGGGTTATGTCGGACTTGCACCGACTAAAACCCCCACGATGTCCCACCTCATCGCCATGATGGCAGGGTCACGGGAACGCGGATGCGCACTCAACCGCGACCCTGCCGGCGCTGGCCGCTTGCGCGGCTCCACTTCAGGAGGGACGGATGAACCCTCTCTTTCCAGGGCGCGCCGGAACATGCAGCGCGCACCCTCCTCGACCTCATCGCGCGGGCGATTGGTTCCCCCGAACCCGTCGACCAGAGGCCATGGGAGCCACTGGAGAAAACCTCTCCGGGCTCCACGCGGCGGAAAGATGTTGGGCCCGCCGCTACCCGTCAACGGCCGCGGAGGATAGGAAGAACGGCGCTTCGCAATACCGACACTCGTCTTCCCCCGCGGCCCCACCGCCGCCGCATCGCCGGTGCGACACCGGTTGGCCGCAGAGAGTACTCCCACCGCGACCCCACCTCGGCTGCGAGGGGCGGTATGAAACCGCCCCTGCAGCCTGGCCGCTAGGGCAGCATACAGCCGCCCTTGCGGCCCCTGGTCGCTCCGGTGAGCTCCAGTTATCCAACCGGTGCTCGACCCTGGAGCGGTCGCTTCGGCCAACCCTTCGCCGCGGGCCGGCGGGTGGGTTCCACTTAGCTTCACCGTTTTGGGTGCCATGGTTACTAAGCCCCTCCGCCACGACAAGGCGAGAACCCGTTGGAGGGGAAACTTTTTATATTAGATAACAAAATAACAGCTCAGAACAGCTTGCTCATCTCGTATATTCGTCAAATAATAAGAACAGTTTTGAGAATATTTTAGTTAAAATATATTTTATGGCACAGTACCTTTTTTTTGCTTTACATGGGGGAAATGCTTTCGCATACTTGCCTTTTGCCTTCGCGGGGGCAAAGACAGGTTATGTCGGACTTGTACCGACTGAAACTTCCACGATGTTCCACCTTCGTCGCTTTATGACAGGGCCACGGGATCGTTTTCGCACACCGCTGCCTCACCGCCGCCGCATCAGCGGTGCGGCACTGCTTAGTCGCGGAGGGTAGAGAGAGCGACGAATCGCAATACCGACACTCCTTCCCCTCCGCGACTCCACCTCGACTGCGAAGAGAAGTACAAACCTGCTCTCTCAGCCCACTGGCACACATCCGAGGTGAGCTTCGTGAGCTTACCTAGAACGGCCACCTCGGGCCATCCGGGTAGGTTGCTCTAAGTTTCACTGTGGGTGACCAAGCCACGGTTACTAAACGCCACCGCCACGATAAGACGAGAACCTGTTGGGGGGTGGTATAGTACAATAAAAGCTTTTTATTCGCGGGGTACATGTTCCATAAATATGCCGTGAATACAGAATATACTTTTTATTAGTCTATTTGACGGCATTTACAAAGGATATTGGATTGGATACCCATTAGAATCCTTTTATTATTATATATATACTTATTAGATCCGCGAATAAAAAAATTTTAGCTGCGAATATAGGGAATGGGTAGCATTTTTTAATTCGCGAATATTGAAAAAGCGAATGAAGGAAGCACGAATAAGGAACTTTTACTGTACCTATATTATTACTTATTTAATATTGAATATTGTTAGTTTTCTAAACGACTTTTACAACTTCATAGGACTTAGGGCACGCATGTTCAGATTTGTCTGTAGTTTTATAGGATTTACTTAGTAAGGGGACTGTTTATATAGTTTGCAATGTAACTTACAAAGTAACATAAAATATTTATACGAAAGCACCATATCACACCATGTAAATAATTAGACGTCCAGTAGTGGACGTCTATCTGCTGATGATGAAACAATTGGATATTTCATCTAGTATCAAACAAAATAAAAAGATTCCATAAAATTATCTTTTGTATATCCAAACCACAGTCAATGAAAATAGCAAACTATTAAACTTAACTTTCATTACATACACGTACGTTTAAACGTATCAGGCGTTTAAAACTTCTGTACGTCATGGTAATTTTCTTGTAGCCATTGGTCATCGTAATATTGTAAAAATGCATTAGGAATTATTACAAAAACATTTAATTTTTACTATTATACTGCGCTACTTTTTTATTATTTTTTTTTTATTCTACCACGATGAGACAAGCGGGTCGTTCACCTGTTGGTAAGTGATATGCCGGCATGTAACAACGTGACGTTAGTTTATTAGTAATAATGTTTACACACTACTGTTTGGCAGCATAAATAGGCTACGTAGATGGCCTCCGGCAATAGAGACCTTCCCGGTTTTTAGTGTATATGTGGCGTGTATCCATCACCACAAGACTACCGTCGTGACGCCGCTCTGAACAGACGTTCTTTGTTATTCTGGCATCGTCTTCTCACCTAGCACTCGAAGACTAACAATCGAATCTGTCGCTTATAATTTGTAACAAATGTTTTATTAATTTGTTTATATATACAATACGTTGAAGGAAACAAGAGCGCAGTGTCGAGGGGCGCTTTCAAATAATCAATTAAGTATAAAAGACTGGGTGTCTTGCGGTAGAAATTACTTTATTCGTACGACAGCCGAGTTAACTGTTAGTGCTAATATTTAATTTCTTTTACCATTGTAAAGTGCATTTTACGGAATACATGGGTACTGTTTGAAGCGCGAGATATTTATAAGAACTAAACTACACAAATCCCATATATACACAAAAAAAAATCTTTTTATCGTTGCAATACAAGCATGTACTTTTCAATTCGATAAATCTATTTTAATTCTTTTTTAATATCAGTCTACGCATAAATTTTTTAAACAATCGAATTGTTTTTTGTTGTTGAACAAAGTATGTTTAAGCCAACGTCAATACTAAGCTGAATACATCGGTTCTCATCCGATCACCGAAGTTAAGTAATGTAAGTATGTATATGCATACATTTTAAAATACAAACAGGAGAATTGCAAAATAAATCGGCGATCTATATTAATAAAGTTAATAATAAATCCTTTAAAAATGTTTGCCTGGAGGCCCACTTTATTGGAATCATAATAGTTCGGCTATGAGTATTGGTATCAAAGTCCACGGTGAAAATGTCAATGAAATGGTGTCAAGCAAGTTTTTCGAACTCGGTAAATAATATTTTTCTTACTCCATTGAAATATATCGTTTGTAAATAAGGATATTTACCTCCCAGGCTATAAACCATTAATAAATTTTGTTAAAGAGGTACCTTTAGTACAACTGATTGATTACTAAGATATCAAATCGAAATCAAAAATATTTATTTTTTTAGCTACAATATATTATACAGTTATTTTGATGACTAACCTAATAGTAAGCCATCACTATGAGAAAAATATAAAACTGTAAGTGGGCGAAGTTTGGCCGTCAATATAATAGGAGAGACATCAGTATTGATTATTATTTCCTCTTGATTTTTAAAGAATGACTGTTCCGCTGCCATCTTCATCTGATAACTGCGGTCTACCTACTACTGTGAATCTTCTTCTTTATACCCCCATACTTAATTTATGTAGCAGCCTAATAAGCACAGGACAACAATGGAGAGAAAAATGAATATGATGGTTGAAGAATTCTAATGTACCTGATTTATACAAAATTTATTGAGTAACAGAAATTTTGGTGAGGTATTGGTCCTGGCGTTAAAGTTGTTCACAATGTTTATTTAAAATTTTTTTTTTTTCATTATTTATTATATGTGTGGAAGAGGAAGCAGTTGTCTATCATCACGGTTCATTGCAATTTTATGAACGTATTTGCTCTGTGAAATGTGAGTCAGAGGTTTAATGACAGTGACTAAAAATATGTGAAGCGTAATTGCTCATATTCATAGTACAGTTCACTTCTACACAATTATATAAATACTTATAGTAAATCTTAGTTGCCGGAGACTGTCTGAGCATGTACTTGTGTTCTAATTAAAGGACGCTGTAGCCAGTGAAAATACTAAGGTATCGAGACAACACTTTGTCTCAATGCGACGAAGACAATATGGTGCAGTATATGTCATTCTAACTTACATCACACTGTTATAAGTAGGCCTATCACTACCATCAGTAAAGTATCTGCTCATCGCTTCTTTCGTAGAATGAAAATATTAAAATTAGTTTTCTTGGAAAAATGCACTCTTGTCTAAACAAAAAATGTAATGATATTTATCTTCTTCATTTTTCACAATATAATTTAAAGCACTAAGTATAATTATACTATACACTATTGAATTACGTTACTTCTGTGTAAAATAATTATTTTACAAGGTCATAATTTTTTCCCAGTTTAGTTACGATTTTCACTTAAAAAAAAGTTCTTCAGTTGACGAACGATAGTACATTTATTATTTTCAGGTACAGTAGATGGATATGAGCGCGTATGTGTTAATTGGAAACAAATGTATGACCCGTTATAATTCCTAAAGTATCCGTAAGATGTAAACAAAATGCGCAATCTGTGTCACTGGAACATAATACCATATAAAACAGGATGTCATTACCAACTCATCATTCAGATTATTTTGAATGAGCAATCGGCTACAGCGTTAAGAAAAGATGGCATTTTCAAAATTATTGTTCTTATTTACACTAGTACTATTTATATTTACAATTCAAATACAATCGAAGCCGTGGAATCAGACGAACAAAGAATTAATATTACAAAACCCACCACTTCAAGGTGTTGATGAAATGATGGAGACTGCAGAAGCGCAAAATCCATTTCTACCACGATTCGCGATGAAGAAATTGAAAGAAAAACGAGAAAAAGTGAGGGCCCAAAGGAGACAATATCAATCAATTAGAAGATTGCAACCAAGTTCCAGTCAAACGAAATGCGCACTGCAGCGGTACTATGTAAGTTATCTTTTTGTTATTTAAAAAAATTTGAACACGCTTAATATTTTGGATACGATTTAAAATAGAAATGTGAGATTTTTTATATTTATTGAATTTAACGGGTTCCAATTTCTCTACATAGCGTATTCTTCATTATTAATAATTTTACTACATTGAATTACTTCGCGCGAATTCAATGACAGTTCTGTGCTGCTTTGACTTTCAAATTAAATATCATCAAGGTACAATTTACGGTTTTAATAAGTCTAGATTATAAAAATATCGATTTATTGTTTAATACAGTAAGTAATGGTAGTAGAACCTTTTAAGACTGTGCAGTTTAAAACATGTAAAATCACAGTCATTATTTTAAAAAATAATCTATTTACGTGGTTAAAATTCAATGTTACATTTATTTAAGGTTTAATGATTATACCTTGATATAATGTATCTATGCCGAAACGACTGCCAGGTACTGGTTTATTAATATAACAATAAAAGAAGTTTAAAATGATATACACCAAGTTTTAGTGTAATTTTGATGTAAAATACTCATCCAATCTTAAATAGGTACACAGGACTGCTCACCGATTGAATGATTCTAATGAGAAATTTAAATAAACCACTTTACAATCATCACCTTTCATTGTTGTCCCACATTTCTTGTAATATAAAGTGATTTTTCAATACTTTCTTTCATAAAAGTTTATAACGTCTTGATGTTATTTTCAGAAAAAATGAAGTCTCGTGCGTTTTTCGTTGTGGTGTTGGAGATTTTATGTGTTATCGTAAACTGTGAAAATGTAAATGGAAACAATACTCAAGAATTGCTAGACGGTAGCGAGTCACGTCCAAAACAAATTCAAGAAATATTAAACAAAGATGTTTTTAAAGAAGATAATTATGAAGAAAATGTTAATGTCGAGTCTGACGTCAATAATGAGTTTACCGAAAGATACAATGACACGAAAGTTGATATTATTGTTGAAGAGACTATTGACAATCCGCCTAATAACATTATTTCACAGGAAGAAACAGAATCTCTTCTTTACGAAAATCTACAGGAACCACAAACATTTAATCCTTACATTAATAAAGTTATTTTAAACAATGAACCAAACGAAATCATGGAAACGGCGGCTGGTTTTGTCCCGATTCCGATCATTAGAAATAGACACAAATCACGAAGGCCTTTTGTGACTAGAAGAAATTTTAGAAGAAATCCATATCCATATAGAAGATTCTACTTTATACATCCCAATTCATTTTATTATCCTAGCTCTCTAAGATATTATCAAATGTATGTATAAAATTTTAAAATATTTGAATTATAATATAAATTTATATGTAAGTGTAAATATTACTTTTATTTTAAATAAAGATTTATTGAAATAAGTAAAAAAACCCATAGATATTTTTTTATTTTTTATTGTTAATATCTAGTTATTCGTATGCGTAAATGCCTTATTAAATAATTTTAATATCATAAGTAGTTATTCACATTTACACAAATAAATACTCTTTGTTTATCTATTAAACAATTTTAGGATATACATTGTTTAATTTGTTAAATTGTATTCAATATATGGCGATTGGGTGGAAGTTTAAAATACAAATTTCCGTTCAATTTTAGGTCTTTATAATAATATAAGGTATGACACAGTAATATGTACAATTAAATCACAAAATATTTCACCATTTTTACTTATAACAACATTATTATTAATATTATAATTTAACATTACTTTATGAAACTGTTCTATATCAAGTTATACATGTGTGGGATATCCGAGCCGCAATATTAATAGTATCACACAGGTGGTTTTTTTTTTACTTTTATTATATATATCAACTTCCATATATTACCTGTACTCTATACTGTATATGCTATAGATATACTATAAGAAAACTGTAGAAAATAATTAAAACATATTATAATAAATTATTAAAATTGTAGTAATGAAACTGACAGATATAGGTGTCGAAGTAAAAGTAATAATATCGAAATAATAAATAAAAAACTTAAAAGCAAAAGAAATATTTCTCATGTGACTTTCGTAAATTCCGCCATTTAATTAAAATCCGTACTACCCCCAGGGTAAAAATAGTAAGCAATGTAGAATACACAGGCATAAATATTTACTTTTATGATCATATTAAACAATATTTTTATACATGGCGTTCTATGAAAATGAATCTTGTTCATGTACTACTTAAAATAAATAAGTGGAAATATTAATTTATTTACCGGGTCCAACTAACGCTTCGTCCATGAGCTCGTCATCAGTGATGCAGGGAGAGTTAGAATGAGGCGAAGGCGCAACGAGCGGGGACGGGGCTGGGCTCTTGGCAAGTTGTAAAGCGAGCGCTGGCGACGGGGGATAAACGGGCCTTACTGCTACCATTCCTGATACTTTACTGCCAGATGACGAAGAGAAATCCAGCAACATTTCAGCAGCCTCCTGAGGTGTGGTCGCCCCACTCCGTGCCACGGCGCCACTCGCGGGAGGTTTCATACTGGAGTCGGCACCTTTTCTATCTTCCGAGCTCCCTTTTGGTGCTGGGAACCCTTTGGCCATGTCAGTTTTGAAATCTAACGGCATCATAGGGTACACTCCCGAAAACCCCTCTTTTGATTCGTCTTTACTTCTTTGAGGACTTTCGCCTTTCGTTAAACTTTCTAAGTTTTTTGAAAAATCTCTGTCAGTTTGTTCCAATTTGCTGGAAGAAACAGTTTTTGGACTCATGGCTCCCATGTTCAATAACGGCTTTGGTACGTTCAATGGATATCCTGATTTTTGTAAAGATTCTGCGGTTCTTGTATTAGAATTGTCATAGTGGGGAAATGAAAATTTGTTTTGGTCTAAAGATCGCGTAAAATCGTTGACTAAAGAACGACTGTCGTATTGCGTGGCCGGATTGTTCTTATCAGGAGTGTTTAGGTTTTTTAATTTAGGAATTTGAAACTTACTAGTATCAAGTGGCTTAATAAGACCTTCAACTAAAAAGTTAGCTTCTTTAGAATTTTTAAATCTGTCTCCGTCAACATCATCTCGCGAGCTGCTGGGACTAGAATGACGTTCAGATTTGGACGAAAATATGGATTTTTCAGAATTACTCATGAGTTTTGTTCTAGCTTTTTCTCTTTCCCTGTCTCTTATAATTTTAGATAGATCAGAACTATTATTTTTTGGCGAACCGGAACTGGTCTTAGAAGCCGTTTTTGACAAATTAATGCCAGTGCCGCTGCTGCTAGATGATTTAGAGTAAGGCACTTTAGGAACACTACTTAAGCTTGATTCGGAGGGAGTGGAATTGCTTTTCGGTGGAGTAGAACTTGTGGACAGACCAGATTTAGATGATTGCATTGCTTGTGTTTTTTTGGACGCTGGTCCACTAATAACTCCTGGTTTTAGTCCAGTGTGAGTTTTAGGAGAACCTTGGCTCGGAGGAGTCAGTTGAGGCGAAGATTGTTTACTTGAGCTAGAACTATAATTCAATTTTGAACTGTTAGATGATTCTTTCGACCTGGTTTTATTAATTGTAATTTTCATTCCATCCGAACTTGGTTTGACCATATACTCTTGGTTTTTACTTTCGCTTAATTTTATACTGCTACTGGCACTATTTTTTGGATCGGAAAATTTGTTAGAACTACTGGAGGAACTGCTGGACTTTCCACTTCCAAGATCGGGATCAGCGCTATGATGAGCTGATTTTAATTTGTCTATAACTGCACTTAACGAACCTTTTCTATTACGTGCCTGACTTGGTATGTTTGATTTATTGACTTCGATATTGGGAGGGGAAATCAGAGGTTCAGTTACAGGGCTATCACAAGAAACAGGTGTTATTTCAAGCTGTTTTAGTTTCATTGGGTTTTTTAATTTAGGACTACTTCTATCAGAACTAGAAAAAGATAAACTGGAATGCTTTTTTTCCTTATCTCGAGACGGTATTGAACTAGACCCGTAGCTATCTTTAGAAATTTTTTTCGATAAGTCGTATCCTGTAGTACCGGATTTACCAGAAGGAGATCCACTTGCCGCTGATTTAAGCGTTGACATACTGGGTTTTCCTGAACCGGATGAACTATGTTTCGGTGACGAAATATTATGGTTTTTTGGACTTGAATAGCCTGTGAGATGTTTGGGACTATTTTGAACAGGTGAATGACGAGGGCTACTGTGATGACTCGATGTTCCTGTAGGTTTCCCTAAACTTTTAACGGAGCTAGGACTTGGAGATTTTGTGATGGAGACAGATCTGCCGTGAGTGGGGCTCGGACTAAATTTTCTTAGTATGGAGTTTGGGGAAGTCGGACGCATGGGAGAGCCATCTGTAGGTTTTATACTTACTGAAACAGGTTTCGTCAATGGATCCTGTTTTGGTGGGACTTTTTCTGGCGGTCCCATGGAGTCGTCCCTACGTCTTTTTTTTTTCTTTTCTTTGCTTCGTTCTTCGCTGGACTTGCTAGATTTCTTGTCTGACCTGGAGTCGAGTGATTTCAATTGTGATGACGTAATGGGTGTAATTGTAATGGAACTTGGTAAAGCAGCAGGAGTAGCGGCTGATATAGGTATTATTTCTATTCCTGGACGACGATCTAGGCATAACATGGAGGATAAATTGGACCCCGTACTGGTACTACCAGAATTCGACGAACTAGATCCTATAGGAGTAATGCTTACTGAAGAAGGCATATAAGATTTACCGTCGGTGAGATCTAAGAGTAAAGTCGAAGTACTTCTGTTACTTCTTGATTCAGATTCTTTGTTTTTTAATTTTTGCTTTTTGTGCTCAGACTTGTGAAAAGAATTCCTGAAACAAATGGGAGTTAACATATCGATTAATAAATATCCATTTAAAAAATTATTAGAAACATTTACACTGTGCAGATGTCATATCCGAGACACAGTAGCAATATAGAAGTAACCAAGCCTTTGTTTCTACATCCATTATTAATAACCTATATTTTTTTTAACTGTCCTGTCATTATCATCACTTAAACCTATTTTTCTTGTTGTCCTCCATATCTCACTGAAATTTTAAAAAAACGCAAAGAAAAATTAAGGAATTATTAGCAGTATACTAACCGAATTAATTCTTCAGCTTCGCCATCATTTGAGTTGTCCATATCCGATGAGGTCCTATGGTCTTGTACACTTAAAGCGTCTGCTACGTCCATACCGGACAGCTCGAGATCCGATGCGAACTCATTTTGTGACACAGATGACTCCCTGCCCTCTAGGTCGTCATTGGTGGAATTGCTATTCATAGTATTGTCATCCTCATTAACATACTCTGAGTTATCGCTCTCGCTGTCGGAATCAGCGGTTTCGGTGATTCCTTGCTTGCCCTTTTTTTGACTCGCTGACCAAATATCAGTATCAGATTTTCTTTTTTTCGACTTGCGCTCATCAGAGATTGGTGGTTTGGAATCACTTGTGTTCGGATCTTGACATATCAGAGATAGATGATGTTGTTGTTCAGAAAGGTACGCGCCTAAAAATTTTAATTGTATACAAATCCTCATACATACTGTAAACAAGTTGACGGTTTGTGCCCTAGAGCATGTAAACAATACGAGATGCGTGTTAAAACACATGACTACTAATATGTAAAGACGTTAAGCGAAAAGTGGTGTATTTTATGTATCATAACTAGTATCTTAATAGGGGTAGGCACTTATTTTCGTGTGACCGTCTGCACGTATTATAGGTTTATTGTAATAAAGGTTTTAATTACTTTGTGTTGTCTCTACTACGTTGTTTTCTTCAAGCATGTAGAGGGTACTCACCGCCTTGGTGCGTGTTAATGTTACTTGGGTAGAGGGTACGGCCGTGCGCGTTCCCAGGTTCATGCTTCATGTGCTCACCCCCGGGGTCGATGCCGCCCAGGCCACAGCTAAAATTCGAATCCAAAGCCGAATAGTTTCCGTTCATCTGCTTCGATACAGCTTCGCGTTCCCAAATTTTTACCAAAGATCTGAAAGACGAGAATATTATATATTATTTAACACCTTAATTTTTCAGGACAGGTTCAGCCATTTGAAAATATTTTTATTTATTTACGCCGAAAATAATGGAGGAAAATTAGTAAAATAACTGATAAATTTCCTAAGTGTAAAGTTAAGCACCTTAAGGTGATAGGTATTGAGTGGCTTTTTTGCAGCACCCGGCTTATATAGTCGTCAAGCTGCTCTCGGGGAGGCGAGCTCAGGGTATACACGGACGCGCGAGGTGCCGCCGGTTCTGACAGTTCCAGCTCCACAGTCGCCATGCTCTCCTCTAGCGGATGTTCCAGTGATATAGAGATGTGTTGCCAGGACAGCGCGCTTACTTCGAACATGAGTACCGTCTCTAGGTCTATCACTGTAACAGTTTATAGATACTTATTTATATTAACAGTGACACAGATGGGCAAGATTTACATTATAATTTAAATTTATAAACATTCTCAAAAAAATTAAAGCTCCTCATTTAATATATTAATATTTATATGTAGAATATGAATCTTTCTTACGTTGTTTAGTCTGTAGTCGTATGCAGGAAGAAATGAGAGCGTTGAATAGAGCTTGCTGCCGCAAGTAGGCCATAAGCGGAGGCACATGGGAGGGGTGAGTAAAAGGCACGCTGGACACCACGCACCCTTCTAGCCCGCGAGACTCGCACACGAAGTAGCACTGCGTTTGCTCCGGCAAGTGCTGAGTGGCACGCAATACAAATTTCTTGTAAAGGAGATGTTTACTAATTTTCCATGTAGTTTTATTTTGTATGCAAATTCTTATTAAAAAACAAAAATTTGTACTTTTTTAAACAATCATACATCTAATTCAATTGACTCCGTGACATAGTCACTCGGCGCTTGTAACGCGGAGGTGCCTACTTCGATCCAGGGCCTAATATTGGCGTTAAACTCGCCTGGCTACTTAACAGAATTACTGTGTTTTAGTTGTTAACATGAGAGACAATGTGTAAGTCTTTTGCACTTCACTAACTATGCCGTGGATCCTCGGAAGAAGTGTTTGACACAATGCTTGATTTTAACTGGTAATATCTTTAAAGCGACGTGTCGAGCAGCGAGCGTAACAGCTGACTGTCAGATGGTGTGGCGCGGATAATGATCATAGTATGTAGATACATTCAATATATATGGCGTGGATACGCCACAAAAGTACCCTCGGCGAGCACGGTTCATCAATAGACCTATTTTCATATTCTCCTGGATCCACTTTTATCAAAATATTGATTTTATTTTTCAGGCAACAGCACTAGCTCGACAATAATCTGGTGTAATCCATTAAAAACATTGTGATGCAAATGGTCTGTTGACTAGCTAACTTTTATAGAATTGCCTTGCACTGACAACAATAATGTTTTTATTACAATTTATATTCAGAATTTGGCTAAGAGGTAGAAGGTACATAGATAGTCTCCTACAAGAGACCTACTTAAGGATGATATCAGATATATTCATGTACAAAGAACAAAATAATAAGTTATTTCATATTTACCTTGAAGTTTAAATATCTTGTATATGTTGGTGATATGATTACAACACAGCAATAAATAGTAAATTTAGGATAAATAGTTCTTTTTTAAATTATAGTTTCAACTGAAACTTTTGGTAATTTACTTATTTAAATATGAATAAATAGTCTTCCAATGAAAATAATACAAATAACTCTACCACATGTTTGATCAAGAACTTACCACAAAGAGTCCTTTACTGAGATTTAATTCTACAGTTTTCCCCGGCGCAAGTTTGTTGTAGGCTTGTTGGGCGATTAAACCGAGCATTGGTTTTGCGTTTACCCAATCGCCGGATACTTCAACCTGAGATAGATAAAGAACATATCAAATCAATAAAAAAAAAATATCTTCTTTTTTTAAGCAACACTTTTAGTTCTGATTCAATCTTTTCACACAAGCAGAGTCAATGCCATTCCACCAAGCTGGACAACAGCTGTCTGTGTGGGTTGGGTTACAACTTATTATAGGAAAACCATCTTCCATAATATTAAAGTATAGAAAAATTAAACATTTGAAAATAGAAATGCGATGATAATTATTAAATTTACTGTTCGGAAAGAGAGCATCGTTAATATGAGACTGATGGAGACTTGATAACTACCGTTACTAAATTTAATGGAGTGCCGAAATTTTAAGTATCCAAATATTATGGCTTAAAAAAATTTGAACATTGGGTCTAAATTACAATTCACATTTAAAACATTGTTATTTTCATTGAGTTTTATAAAATAAACCAGCAGAAAATCATAAAACAATTGGACAAATTTCCTATATCTAAGAAATCTTTCATATTAGTATCTTCTTTAGTATTTATTTGGCATCGTTGATAATGTGCACATTGAAGAGAGAAAGCAGACTATGGTAGTGTAAAAAGGCCGCCAGAATATGTTTGTCAAGAGAGAGGAAGAGGGGTATTAATATGTGTTTTCATCACTTAAAAGCTTCGTGTCAATTAATGTCCATAAATAGTTTGTTTTATTAAATTACCTCGGTGGTAGCATGGATAAGTTTTGCTAGGCCAAAGCAAAGAGGCATCGGCTGTGACAACTTTAGTGTGAAACATGCTGGCAACATTGCACTGTTTTGAGGCACAAGCTGTGCATAAACAGGTCCGCTTCTGTAATAATTATTAGTTTTACTTAGTTGCCAATGATAAAATATAATATATTCTAGTGTATTTGTGTGTATTGGATATTGAAGAAGCATAAAAATTTATGTTAGAAAAAATTTTTTAATGTGTACCAAAAAAGTTTACAATAAAATTTGTTTATATTAAAAGGAGTCCCCTTAATGTTCCTTTTATTAAGTTTACAAATTTTTTTGCAAGGAAAGAGTTAAAGACATTTATCCATCCAGCAAATCCATGAAAGATTTTGTTCTTAGAATATGTTCATATCTCAAGATGTTCAAGAGGTTTTCCTTCATAGGTTCTAATGATGGTAGATCTCATATCACAGAGCGTCTGGGTAAGGATCACCGCAGCCACTATTTCTGCCGCCACACAGTAGTGAGCAAACACTATTGTGTTCTAGTTTAAAAAGGTTGTTAATAGTGAAATTTCAGAGTAACAAGACTTAACATATTATGTTTTAAGGCGATTGGTACACTGTGTGGCTGTGTATATAATTATAGCTAGTGCCATATTGTTATGAGCACCTTACAGTGTCGCTTACTATCAGATGAACTTGTCGCTCGTGTCGTGGCTTCGTCAAATGGAAGAAAAACTCAAATTCAGTGGGAACCGAACCTACGCTTTTTCGATATGTATGTTAAAAATTATGGTAGAGAAGAACAAAATTACTACTTATTCATCTTACCCCTTTCCAAGTCTTTGTCCTCCCGATATAATGGGAGAAAGCTGCAGTTTGTTAGCTGTTGATCCTTCTAATAAAACTGTTGCCGAATGTCCAATTGGAATATGTGATGGTGCAACTAAAGATGCTAAGCCACTGGAGGCAGCTGGTTTCCCAACAATAAGCAACTCTGTTGTTAGAGGCTGCAGGCCTTTATCCTTATCTAGTAACTCATATGGAGATACAAAGTAAGTGAGACGCATGGCATGGCCTGAAAATCATTTTTATATGTATTATCAAACTTGTAGGAAATCAATATGTGAAATAAATATGGAGTATAAGATATTTTATTATTATTATTATTTAGTAGAAAATTACCTCCCCTCCGCTTTTGTAGAAAGCCAATGGGGCTTTTATGAACTTGGGCCCAAGGATCTTTAATGAAGCTTTGTAACTGCCGAAGTGTACATAAATCTTCTTCTAAACTTTGAAGAGCACTAAAAGCCTTGCATTTCACCTAAATTAAATAGAAACTTTTAGATACAGCATCTTAAACAGTAACTAATTATTTTTTATAGTCTACAACAAGTATTATTAATAAAAGTTCTAGGTGCAGTGGTATAACAATCCTAAAACTTGTTTATTATCAAAAACTAAAAAAACACTTCATTATTGTATATCATTTAATTTTACTGAGTATATGAAGATACAGCCATACAAAATTAAAAGCTCTGCTTGCCAACTTACCTCCTAAAAAAATAATATAAATTAAGATTAAAAGATGGTAAACGGAACAATGTCTTGAAGCAATAATGAATATTAAATGATTAAAAAAAACCTTTATGATAATTTTATTATGTGAATGTAATGGTGTTTAAGATTGTTCTATAGGCATCTTACTACTTTATATATTTACAAAGATTACCTTGACCTAATGATTGATACAAAGCATTTTTGTGAATATAGAACTACTCTATGATAAAAGAATAATATATAAAATTAATTATGTAAGAGGATTGTAACCTTTTTTTCAGCATTTAACTGATATACAGCAGTAAGTCCCTCCAATTGAGCTGTGAAGTCTGCAAAATCACCTCTGGTTATACATGCTACCATTTCTTCACAACTTTGCTGTTCAATCTTTAAAAATAAACAAACACAATTAAGCAAAACTAAAATAAAAAGATTTACATAAGTTTGTGTTATATATCATTATATATACCTTTCCTTCATGATGAATTTTAACATCCTTAACTGAACCTGATGATTCCACTAATATTTCCAGATAAAACATATCTGATGAAATAAAAAGATTCACTCCTGATGTGCCAACTACAAATTTTAAGCTGAAATCACCAATAACTAAGCTTTAGTATTCTTGATAGCCAAAGATAAATTGTTTTATAGATGTTCTGAGTCTAACATTTGGGCATGGTAAATAATGCTTATTGCGTTTGTTTTATAATACCACCATTTTTATAATTACTAGTAGCATCATAGGTGTTTGGAATCAAAGAAATATGGACCTAGTAATATTAATGAAGTAACAAGACATCATATTACTTGCATTTGTTTGTAATGAGCAAGCTTATAATTAAGACCTAATAATTATCCTACTGCCTTTATCACTTTCATACATAAATAAAATATTCAATGGTTTGCCATTATATGAATGTACTAGTCATTCATTTTCATATGTATAGACAAACAAAAATATATAAAGTTCCATTTAATATATAATATAACAATACATGTCAATGTTTTGTTTTGTGTTTGTGCTTAATGCAAATGACAAAAAATAATAAAGCTTTACTGAATAAAATGTTTACAATTAATTTACATGTAACAATACAGTATATTTATTATTAATATGGCCAATTAGATATTCTGCATTGCATTCTGCAAATCTAAGTTTTATAAACAAATTTGACATGTAATTATGAAGAAAAAGATACATACCCAAGCTGCCGTGAAAGGCATTCAAGTCTTTCTATAAGACTTTGACGTGAGCTCACTTTTATACAGTGTTGTAAACTATCTAAACATTTTTGCAAGATTTGTCTATCAGCACTGTCTACAGCCCACCTCTTATCCTATACATGAAAAGAATTATATTGTAATATATTTGTGTAATTAATATTGAGTAAAAACTTGTACAAAAATTAAATGTTTAAGATCATTGTAATATCAAAACTCAGAACCTATTTTATGCTATCTAAAATGGACACTTTTAGCACTTTTATTTTAGCCACTACTATAAATCAAAGGATTGAAATGACAAAAGAATCTGAAAATAGTAGGAACTGTAAGATTACAAATGGGGGTCGTTTTTTGTATTTTCCTTTATTTTACTATGTGTACTGTAATTTAATTATAAAAAATAGAAATGATAGAATATTTTGTATCATTAATAAATTATTGTAACTTACTAGCATTGCCATACGGACAGCTTTCGACGTTTCACTTAAATTTTTATATTGTGACGTTTTGGACCTCAATCTTTCCATGAGAATTTCTTTTTGGAGCTCTTTTGATTTATCTACAAGACCGTTATATGTCGCCATCACTATTGGTTTACTTTCCGTCATCTTGAGAGAAATGTGATTAGTAATAGTGCAACAACAAACAAATTGATAACACCAGCAGGTAGGATAAAAAAGTGTTTTTAGTATTAGTAGACTTAAGATTTTTTTAAAAAATATTGTTGACACACTCTTTGGCAGTAAATACTATTTGATTTCATTCTATTTGAGAATATTATATTAATAACGATTTGTCTTTTGGATAAATAAACTTAACTAAGTAACCCCGTCAGGCAAGAGCAAGTAACCAACTGTCAATTTGGTATGAGATGCCATTTGCTATAAAAATGATAAATGGAAAAACCATTTTGTATAATGCAATTATCTCTTTTTTTCACGACACTATGTTGCTTAAATGAAAGAGAAAAAATATAATTTAGTCGAATAAAATAGGTACAACACAATTTATTAGTATAATAGTTGCCATCTGCTTTTTACGTTTAGAAATAAAGTAATTTGTAAGTAATGCTTAGACTAATAACAATAAGGTTAACAATTATAAATATGACAAAAATATGTGATACTTTTTTTTTCAATAAAACTGTTACCTGTTTCAATAAATATTTACGATTATTATTAAAAATAATTTTATAACATAATTTTAATAATGACCTTAGCATTATTAAGAAGTAAAGAGTGCCTAGTTATTATTCTATAAATACTGTTAATTTGCCAAGCCTATTTAAAGAATGTTATAAAAATTTACAGACTACAATTTTAGCATAATGCAGAGCATTTTGTAAATTAAATAAGTGTTGTTACGTAAAAGATAAAAAGCTACATTTGATGACAGTAATGTAAATTATTACGGAGTTATGTTTAATATTCAAAACCTACACATCCTTATTTTATATAAAACCGTTTAAGAACTAACCAAAATAATGCCAATTTTTTCGAACAAGTTTAAAAGACGACTTAGACTGCTTTGCGTATTAAATCTATTGTATTGTACTAAAAAGGTCGTAATTGAATTATATATATCCTTTCGTTTTCTAGGAATGTAAGATAATGGAACAGCCTAGTACAGAAAATCAATCCAGTTTGTAAAGACTACATAAATTTTGGTATAAAGAAAGATTATATCTCAAAGAATAACACAGTGAATATATTTAATGAGAATTTAAATTAAAATTCATTATAAAAAATTTATTTTGCCTACAATTTATGACTAAAACCCGACACGAAAGGTAAAACTAAACTTAAATGTAGCTTTAATTAAATTGCTATGTCATTGAATGTTCATTTTAATTACACCTGACACGGATACATAAAAATCGCAATATATCTTGCTAAAAATACGATAAAGGTTGCAGAAACCTTTTTGATATAATTATAATTTTATATAAATATTTACCGTTTTATATATTGAAATTCGATTATTCCTGAACATCGATCACTGAAAATTTTCAATGAATACTCAAGAATACAAATGCTTTACGGTTTTTTTTTAATCTCTGTCTCTAACAATAGTCAATAAGCATAGTTTCTAATAACAGGTGGCTGTTTTCGCTGTATATCGATAGATTTCTTACAAAATTTTGAATCATCTGCACCCAATATTATGTTTACAGAAACACAATTAAACATATCGTCATATTAGTATATGAACGAAGTCTGTTCTGTTCACACTGTTTACTGTTTGCTCTTCTATATCAATTTCAGTTATAAAGAACATCTATTTTACTACTTTCATTTTATAAATTGTTTTACTCAGCTATCCTTGTCACGAGCGCAGCGCTATAGAGATCGGGATCAAGAAAGAGGGTGATGCAATCTAATTATGCGTATCTTTTCTGTTTTCAGTTTTTGAAATAAAAATATATACTCCCATTTTTAAAAATTCTTATCTGATGCATAGTAATTAAGTTATGAAAAATAATTATAAACAATGATAAATACGTTAGGCAGATTCTGATGTTTTAGTAACAAAAGAGCTTTTTTTTATAACTAAAAATTCAGAATTATATGATTCTTTAAATGTATAAGAATCCGCTCATAACAACATGGTGCTAGTTGGAATGACATATACAGCACCACATTGCGCTCGTCGCCTGAGATATAAGATGTTAAGTCTTGTTATCCCAGTAATTGCAATAACTACAACGCCCTTCAAACCGGAACACAGTAATATTTGCACACTGCTGTTTGGCGGCAGAAACAGGCGCTGCGGTGGTACCTATCTAGACGGTCTCCGGCAACAAAGACTTATTATCAGTAAACCGCCGCCATCCATAACAGTTTATGATTTATTATATATTTTTGTGTGGAATTGTTACAAGTTTTTTCCATTCTGTTAGTACTGCTTTCACTTTGAGTTGAAAAAAAATAAAATACATTTCGAAACCTGTCACTTGCAGTCGCTGCCGCACTCATAGGGGACCTATGTTTATGAACATAGTCACATTTTTACTGGTATGTAAACTCCATAAATAAAAACTATTTTTTTATTCGGTGAAGTATCATAATAATGAGCAGGACGTTCACACGAAAGTAAGTCATAAGTCCGCCTATAACAATAAATAACTATTTCATACAATTTTCACCATACTGTGCTCATCACTTTGACACATTAAATATTAAGTCTTATTATTCCTGTAATTTCAAATGCTACGGCGCCCTTTAAGCCGGAAATAGGATTGTTTGCGAACTAGAGTTTAGCGGCATAAATAGGCGCTGCTTCACCCAGGTGGTCTCCGACAACAACACCTACCATCAGTATAAATTTGTATAGATCCTAAATTATTTTAGTTTTAATATATTTCATTTAATGGCTATCTATATTCGTTTGTCCTTGGGAAAAACATTATAATAAAAGTTTAAAGTCATAAAGGCCATGAAGCTAAACATACCAATATTAATCTAAATTTATATAACTTTATGTTTGTTTATGTAATGACGCCTTGGAGTTGTGCAATTATACTGTATAAACTTAAGGTTGACAATTAAAATTCCTTGAGAATAATAAATGATTTATACTATATATTTTCAAGGAGTTTTAAACGTTTTAGTTTTTTCTTGTTGGTATTGCGGCACCGGGTTAGCCGCCAGGTATTATTGTGTATACATTACAATATGTACATTACTGCCTGTGTAATAAAATTTCAGGTGTATGTTTAGATATGGAACAAAATTTATATAACTTATTCGTTGTTTTAAGTTGATTAATTTTTATAACCCAACAATTCCGAGAAGTTGGATGCAAGTATAGTTAGTTATTTTGTACCTATGTAAAAATGAAACTTAATTTACTTTTTATTTACTTCTTGATTTTTTATGTTTTAAGTTCATCCAGGTACTCAGGAGATAAATATTGTCCGGAGTTCTCTAAAATTTTATTATGAAGTAAATGACGTCCGCACCTCGTTATTGTATTCTACTTTCCCCATTCAGGAAATTAAATCGCATCACCGATTGTTATGATGATATATGAAGGCGTGTTCGTAGTTGTGGATATCTATCGGCAAATGATTTTTATTAATTCTACAACGCTACAAAATGAGCGGGTTGTTCACCTGATGGTAACTGATACACCCGCTTATAACAACATAGCAATGTTTTTTTTTTTAAAGGGCCCCTTGCGTATAGGGGGTCAAGGCCTTTTCTTTTCGTTTTTGCTTACTCTCTTGTTTATAATCTTTTTATTTTTATATTACTTTTTTTTCATTTATACTTTTCATTCTCTTACATACTGATTTTTTTTACGTTTCTTTGTTATTTTTTTTTACATACATCACCTTTCTGACTTAATTATTACATATATATATATATTGCACTCCTTTAATGTACATCATATTTATTCACATAAATTTTTCTTTGTTTTATTTTGCTTTAATTTCATTTTTACATTAATTTCCATCGTTTTTGTATATTTTGTCTTAATCTTTTTTCAGTTCTTTAACTATAATTTCTATTTCTCTCTATGATGTTGGCTATCACTTCTTTGCAATATTTTATAAATATGTAGCGACTTTCGTCGTCACTCATCTGAGAGGCAATGCTACCTACATTTAATAGTTAAGATGTTATACACTACACATTGTGCTTGTCGCTTTAGGACAAGATGTTAAATGCCGTCACCCCAGTAATAACATTAGCTATAGCGCTTTTCAAACCGGAACAAAATGATGTTTGCACAGTACTGTTTGGCGGCAGAAATAGGCGCTGCAGTGATACCTACCTAGACGGTCTCCGGCAACGGACACATACCACCAATGAATGATAATAATGATCAAAGAATTAGATAACCAAAATCTGAAAACAACTATTGTAGCCATATGAATTGTACATTTATCGTTATAACGATATATTATAACGATATACAATATATTGTACAATATCCTGAGAATAAACTTGAAGGTAGAAACCTGTTTAAGTTGGATAATTGTTGGAAACTGTTTATCGGTATTTTGTTAACAGTATTAATAATATTGCTAGCGTTGTGTTTATGTACAATATTTAGTCGCTATAATAGGGAATCAAAGACGGGATTAAGGCCTTATTAACTTGACTCCTTGTGTATTGTTGGGGGTGGGACCCGTACAACATCTTATGGGATCCAATCCAACCTCACGTGTTCGTGGTGCTAATCTACAAACGAGGCTCTGGTTCCCGCCAACTCGCATTGGGTCAGCGTGGTGGGAAATGACCTAAATCTCCCCATATGGAACCCTACAGTGGAAATCTTTGGGTGAGGCGTATATGCAGCAGTGGACGTTTATCAGCTAATGATGATGTATATTGTTGTGGGACAAGACAGTGCAAAATTTTATAAAATTTGCATTTAGAGTTGAAGACTTTGTATGATATCAATTAAGGCTAATTTTAAAGTTCATATTCGATATAATTGTTTTTATTTTGAATAAGAAGATGGATTTATGGAACTAAGTTCCTAATCTAAAGTTGATATGATTATAGTTTCAAGTAGATATTGCATTAAATGAAAAATCAGTATATTGTGAAATTTTTTTAATGTGCTATGGATTGTGTAGTTTTATCCTGAAGAATACCGAATATCGATAGCTATTTATCTGCATTCCATTTTATAGTATTTTTTTAGTTTAATTAGGCGACGAGACGAGCAGGACGTTCACTTGGTGGTAAATGATATGCTTGTCTATAACAACGCGGCATTACTTAGGATGATGTACATTACATCACAAAACTTTGATTCTTCTTGTGGATTATTTTTATTTGGTCTTTTAATTTTTTTACATCAAGGCAAAATTTATAGCATTTTCTGATGGGAGGATTACTTTTGCGCCACCCTACACAATTTAAACCGGAACACAGTTGTGTTTGCACCATACTATTTGGCGGTAGAAATTGGCGCTATGGTAGTGCTTACCTAAACGGCCTCCGGCATCAGAGGCCTACTCTACTTGAAACTACCACACCCGTCTGAACAGGACGGTATGGAGTTCTTCTGCCTGGGGGAAGGTGTGTAGGCAGACCAACTTACCAACTCGGCTACCGTAATGGACATTTATACAGAGAGCAGCCACATCGACACCAAGCTGGGCACGGTGTTCTGCGTATTGAGGAGCGCCGTGGAGGTAACGACTAAGAAGCTCAAGTTGGGAAACTTCTGTTACTACTACTACTACTTTTGCTGAAAAACTAGGCAGAGCTGCTGGCATTAGCGGAAGCGTTAGCTTACGCGGCCGGCGGGTCAGTGCAGTCATGCGCCATTATAAGTGACTCGAGGTACACTCTTAAGACTGACGCTAGTTCTGACATCTTTTATCCCTTAACGTTAAGAGTGAAAGTGAAAGGGAAGAATGTAAGGTTATATTGGGTGAAAGTGCACGCGGGTAGGGAGAGCAACGAAAGGGCGGACCAACTGGCCAAGGATGCGGCTCTGAAGGATGAAAGAAGACCTGTATGTGAGAATTGCCCCATATCCTTCGTCAAGCGACAACTACGGTTGAAAATGCTTGACGAATGGAATGGGCGCTGTGAGGAAGGAACGATGGATTCGGTAACGCCGATCTTTTTCTGGATGCTGTCACGGCCTATTGGATCCTGCGCCGACTGAAGCTGAAAACGTGTCTGGACCAAATGTTCCCTGGGCACGGAGGATTCTCCGAGTACCTTCATAGGTTCAAGCACAAGAAGAGTCCCTTGTACTTCTGTGAACCAGATCGTGCTGCACCTATTAACTTCCTGTCCCAGATATTGAAAAGAGCGCTTTGACTGCCGGATGGAGTTCGGGCAGGAGATAAGCGCAGGAAGCATCGCCTCTCTGATGAGTGACGACGGAAATCGCCGCATACTACTAAAATTTGGAGAAAAAGTAATAAAAGAGACAATTGACAGAAATAAGAACTAGTGTATAAAAGAAATAGAGAGAAATGTAAAAGAAAAGAAGTAAATTGTAAAAGAGTAAAAAATAATAAAGTAGTAACGTAAGTGATAGAAATAAATAAAGAAGTGCAACGAATAAAAAAGCAAATGTAAGAATTAGAAATTAAGATAAGAAAATTAACGCCAGTGGCGATCGAAGTCAGAGACGAGTCGTTTCACGAGAGAACAAACAGAAAATATGTAAAAATGATATGGTATGAGTAAAAATAGAAAGCATGGAAGAAGAAAAGTAAACGAAGAAAGTAGGGAAAAGAATAGCATACAAAAATAAACACTTAAAATGAAAGAGAAAAAGAGATACTCCGGTTCAACACTAGCTGGGGGTAACAAATACAGTAAAAATAATTAAAAAAAAAACAGAGATCTACCACCAGTTGGTACTGATCAGGCCCTATTTGTATTCTTTGAAAAGTATTTCTTATTTACTTATTTGGATTACATTATTTAACAGATTTAATTACAATAGTATAACCGAGGTTTATCTTTTTATTCCAGCCTTTAATTACAGTTTATAAAATAATAAATAATAAGCTGCATATAAATCTAAAGATTCCATCTCATCTATGCCCTTTAATAATGCATATATATATTGAAAATGAGATTTTGTAGTATTATTTTAAAAGTAAATGAACCGTTCGCCTCCATCGATTTGATTTAGTGCCATCAAACGAAGATACTTTCTTACGATCGCTAAAACATTTTCCGACTCTTCTTTAAGTAAAAGCATTTATTGTGTTAATAAAAAGACAATGGCGTCTGACAGATAAATATTCTATAGTCACAAGTAAAATTGCGTTATTGGGTCTTTCATTGTTTATGTTGTTATTGTGTACAATAAATAAAAATGTTCAATAAATATAATAACGAATTGAACGACTTCAAACATTATAAGAACTTTCTTTGTTAAAATTATTTCTAATTACGGCAATTAGTAAAACAAGACACTAGAAGAGAGCTGATATTTTCAAAATACTCTTGTATTAAGAAATGTATGTAAAATTGTCTCATGCAAATTAATGACAAATGTTATGTTCAATTGCGAGTAATTGGTTACCGTATAAAATATTCAAAAAAATTATGAAAAAAATTGATACATTCTGTCTATAACATTTACTGGTGGCAAGTTTCTGTTGTCGGACGCGTCTAAATAGGTACAGTCGTAGTTCCTATCTCTGCCGCCAAACAATAGTGTGCAAACATTACTGTGTTCCAGTTTGAAGAGCGCTGTAGTTAGTGAAACGACTGGAGTAGCGAAACCTAACATCTATGTCTAAAGGTAACGAGAGCAATGTGGTGCTGTGTATACCATTGTACGAGTATCTAGCGCCACGTTGTTATGGGCGGTCCTATCACTTACCATCAGGTGACTGTTCCGCTTGTCTGATCGCGTAATTTTTTTTTTATAACCACTCTCAATGTGTGGAGGTAATCCGTAATTTTGCGCACAAATTTTTACAATTTTCAACCTTCATAAGACTTCAGTACATCTATATAAAGGTTACACAAAGAATGATAGATGTACTCTATGCATATCTCTATTGTAATAACTTCATTGTTTCAGGAAAAAAGGGGTTTTGTTACGCGTACGTCTGTATTCACCGTGTTTTTCAAGTTTTTTACATTTTGTTAATATCTTGGAAGTTTAATTTTAATAATTATTTCGAATATATAGAGTATATAATTATTTATTTGTAACTAAAAATATTACGTAACCATGAATACAAAAACTTTATGAGTTTACGACAACAAGTGTGAATTCTCTTGTTTTTGTTACGTTTATTATCTTATGTTATGATATTATTGTGTTATTATGTATGATATTAATCCTAGTTAATATAACATTTATGGTTACTGTTATTCTAATCGCATATATCAAACTTGAAGCGTAAAGTCTGAAGCTTGTTTACGTAGTACGTTTTACGTAGTAAGCAAAGATGCTGGGATTATTTGTGCTGAAATCTAATCTACTTAGTACATGATTGATAGCGGGCTTTCGGGATTAGAGGTTCAGTGACAATTATGTAGTTTAAACAAATTTTTTTTTTCAGTTCATTAGTGGATTGTAGTTTGCATTACATGTAGTTATTCCTAAACTAGAGCATCATTTCACTTCTATAATAATTAATTTAACAGCTAAAGTAGTACCTTTATGACACAACATTAAATATTTAGAAAACAGATTTTTCTTATATGTAATAAAATAATGGATGGCCTTTTTACTTTATTTTAAATTACTTGTGGAAGATGAGAACTGCCACTTTGCTGTTTGCTTTGCTGTTAAACAAAAGAAATTATTTTATTAAAAAAATGTCATTAATCTTCTTTCAGCCCTGATTTTTCTTAATAGTTTATAATATTTTGACAGCTAATTATTAATAATATAGAGTAGGTTTTGGTTCTTACTCTTTTTTAATTTTTTTTAGAACATAAGAAAAATGCGCTTTTATATTGATTTCTTTTTATATATATAAATTTCTGCAATAGTAATTACTAAAGTTTAATGCTCTGTAGTATTTGTTACATGGAATAAGTTGAGGTTGTAATATAAAGCAAAGAAACAGTAGATGATATAAATATAAATGTTTATAAAATAAAATCTTTCTGTATTTGCACAAACTTATACATATTTTATGTATTAAAAAAATGTTGGATCAAAGAAAGGACCCTAGTTAATCACGAAATGCCCAAAGGCGTGTAATTATAGAACGCAAATTATCTTTTTGAAGTGTTTGTTTTTAATAACGAATTATAAAACATAAATATTTACCGTTTTTTATTATATATCAGTTGTGGTTAAATTCAAGAGAGTTAGGCAATAAAAGTAAAAGTTGATGACGAGAATGATAAAACACATAAGTAGCGGAAATGCAAATATCAAGTTGATGTTTGTTTGTGGTGTAACAATAAAGAATAAGAACTATAATGAGTACATACGAGGAGGCCCGAAAGTAGTTTCAATAAAATTTAAAGAGCATTAGACTTGCGCGGTGTGCACATGTCATGAAAAGGGATGAAATCCATATGATCGGGCAAGTATGAATATGAATGGATACAACGGTAGAGTAAGATAGAAGAACTTGTAGTATGTCTGTATAGTGAATAATGAGGAACAATCAAGTTTTATTTCCAAGCTAACACTCGAGTCAGTTTAACATGGTGGACCATAGCAGTGCTGTAATGATTGTAGATTTACAATATGACGGTGATAGTTAGCCAGACAATCAAATAAATTTAGTAAGTGAAGAAAAACAGTAAAAATGAAATAATATATCTACATAAATTATTTTCCTATATTTGTTTAATGTTTTTATGAAAGATAGCTAAAATTTTTCCTTTAATATAGCAAATATTGTGATCGCTCGTGATATAAATTGTAAGATGATACGTAGAGTAAAACGTGAGCCTCGTCATTGTTATTAATTTAATATTTTTAAGCTTGATATCCTGTGATTAGAATTCTGAAATACGTATATGAATATATAAGTCAATACTTACCTATTTATCGATGAAAAATTTATATTAATATTAGTATATTTATATCGTTAGCTTAATACAGTACGCGCTTTTTTTTAGGTTTTACGTGGGGGTAATGCCTACGCATGCTCGTCCTCGCGAGGGCAATACACCACGTATATAAGTGTTGCAAGGTGTATACTTTTTACCGACGACATTGTACTCATCAAGGAAGATGAACGCGAGGTGCAGAGCAGGTTGGAAAAATGGCGAAATAAATTAGAGAAGGCTGGACTCAAGATCAACAGGACCAAAACTGAACATTTGTTCTGTAACTTCGGTGGTCCCACCAGCTTTCCTACAATCGCTTTAAACGGTGCATCCCTACCAACCTGCTCCGATTTCAAGTACCAAGGTTCACTCATACAATGTGACGGTGATATTGATCGAGATTTGAGAAGCCGAATAAATGCAGGTTGGATGAAATAGCGACAAGTCACTGGAACGACTTGTGATCCACGAATGCCCCTTAAACTTAAGGGACAAATCTACAAGTCGATCCTTAAACTTGTCGTATTGTATGGAGCTGAGTGTTGGGCTACCAAGGGTTCGGATGAAAGGAGATTACATGTGGCCGAGATGCGAATGTTAAGATGGATGTATGGTGTGACGAAGATTGATAAAATTAAGAATGAGTATATTAGAGGAAGTCTGAAAGTTCCTGCAGTGACAGAGAAGTTGAGGAGCAAGAGGTTAGCGTGGAACGGGCATGTTATGCGGAGGGGTGAAGGGGACATATAACGTAATATAAAAAAGTAATGAGAATGAATGTGGATGGTTATAAGGGTAGAGGAAGACCGAAGAAAGTGTGGATGGAATGTGTGAAAGATCACATGTGTAAGAAGAGTGTAAATTCAGATATGGCGGCTGATAGAGAAATGTCGAAGAGAAGTAAATACTGTGTCGACCCCACATGGCTGGGAGAAGAGCAGGGGGAAAGAGATTCGGTTAACCTACAAAATGCACCTTCTTTCTCTGGTATTTTTCACGAGTTGGTGAGGGGAAAATTTCATGTTTTTTTTTTAAATTACAGATTTGCTATTGTTAATTGCAAAACACACTAAATCTAAATTACCGTACCATTAAACAACAATAATAATCAAATATATTGTACCAACATCTTCTTAACTTTTAATAGTTATTTTTACTAATTTGAAACTCCTTTAGTTTTTTTTTCATGTTTTGCGTGTTATTGCTCTTCATTAATAATGATTTATAACTAGTTGCCCACGTTTGTATTTGTAATAAGCAACATGTTTTATAGGATCTACCGACCATACCAAATACATAATTTAGCTAATAGTATTTTCTTACTTTAAAATTTTGGAAAACAATTAAAACGATGTACATATTTTTACGTATTTTATTTATAGTAAAATAACATGTTCCAAGAATAATTTCACATAACACGAGAAATTTAAAGAAAGCTAAGATTCTATAGAAATGGAAAGAAACATTTCATCTAACCGTAAGACTTGCAACAACAATATAAGAGATTAAACCTCTCTCTATTTCTATCTTAGAGTTAACATTTATTATAATATCTTTAAGTGGACATTTACTTGATACAACAATAATTCAAGCGAGCTTAAATTTAAAATTATAGAATATTTTGTTACATAGATGGAAGGTAAAATTACCTTTACATATAATACATACAAAAATATCATATGTGGAAAGTTTGTCTAAAATACGAATGAATTAAATAAATCTTGTTTTTTAGACAATCAATTACTGATTTTAATTCTAAAAGTACGAACAAAATTATATTAGATTAAGTAGGATGTGATAAGTCAGCATTGTCTAAACGTTTAGCGAAGTGGTCGGTTTTGGTTGAAAGGCATCGATCTCTTAGAGCCGATGGGGAAATGTGACAGGTCGATCTCGTCCATAGGATAGTCTGGTCTGTATCGTTTCTTGTCAAAATTAGAGCTGTAAAAAGATAGAATTTTTTTCGTAGTTTCGTAATATTATTAATATACATTTTAATTATAACTTAAGGTGAAATACGTGAAGGTAGTAGCGCTTTAGATATTCGGTCAGTATACACAAGAATGTTTGTGCTTATTTATATATCTATCTGTATACATAATGAAAATGATATTTCTTTATTCACCAATCAGCTGTAAACTAGTGAACGTATCGACTTGGGAACATTGCTATTCGTTGCGGAATAATTTGTAGTTGGTTATAGGCTATTTGTTTTTTTAATTGCATAGATTCTTCATCATTTTATTTCTAATTGACTTTTATATATATTTTCATGTTATATTATTTATGCCGTATAATTTTATATTACGGTCAGCAAAGCGGGCGGGGAACAGCTAGCATTATATTTATATAAATATATATATTCTGTTTTAACACGTTTAAGGGTTTTTTTTTATGTAACTGTACATTATTTAATTTTTTACATGAATGGATTAAAAACAAAGCAGGGCAACTGCGTCGGAGAGCTTTTTCTGGAATAGTTAATCCTCTGTTCAAATTTGTTTGTATTTCTGATTATATTATCTTGTGTATAACTTCGGATTACATACTTTTAAGTTACTGCAACAGATGTATTATCTTGTGTAAAAAAAAGTATATTCATAAAATTTTTATATCGTAAAAGATTTATGTTAATATCAAATGACGTCACGAACAATAATTGTTCAATGTGCCTTGTGTTAATGTAAAATGCCTTGTCAAATACACTTTTCACAACGTGTTCGTAACATCTATAATTAGAAAATATAATCGTAACAATTTGCAAGAGTCTCTTGAAAGAGCATCCTGTTTGACATTTTGTAATCAGAGTTGAGTGGTTAATTACCTGTTCATTATTATTAATAAAAAATATGTTATGCTTGGTTCCCTGAATATTATAAGCATTGCCAAATATAATGAAAACTTTTGTAGACAATAAATATTATTTTTATTTATGTTAAGCATTTACATTTAAGAGTATTAGTCTGTACTCCTTTATCTAATAATAATCTTTTGTTTATTACTGTAACTGATAATGTAATGAAATTAAGAAAAATTACTTGTGGTGAAAAATTTTAGGTATATATATATATATATAAATATATACCTAAAATTTTTTATATTAAAATTATATATATATGTTGACAATCTAAACTTTTACTTACACAGGTGTATCAAAATTGTTGAATCCGTAGAGGTTGTAGAATCGTTTAATGGCGTAGGGGAAGGGCTGGTCAATTTCGTCAATGTTGCGCTTCCCGACAAAGCTGTCTAGCTCCGATCTGTTAATAAATTTGGTCATAAAAAGAAAAACGAAATAGTTTTGTTTATAATTCTTGTAGAGTAGCAATTGTTGTAAACATTAAAAAAATATTAAAAATTTAGAAGCTGAAAGCTGTGTGTAATACCATTATATGTTGTGTTTTCTATACAATCTATTCATTGACTAATGTTCTTATGGATGCTATAGATTCATACTTGGTTCATATGAAAATGATTGAATTGAATTTGAAAATTGATTGATGAAAAAGACTTATTGTGAATCACTCACCGGTCGATTTCATCGAAGTTACGCTTGGGGTAGTCGTCTCGGTAGTATTCGGAGGATGTTGAGGGTATCATTTGCCGCCTGTTGCTGCCGAACAAACTGTATTCTTTAACTTAAATTGTTAAAAACTCTCTCAGATTAAACATTTAACAAAAATCTTTAACCGCTGAAATTTTTGGAGTTTTTACTTTTTTTTTTAATTAACAAAAAATTTGAGTCTTAACGTGAATTGAGAACGAATGAAAAAAAAAACATGTTTCAAATGATAGTTTATTAATATTTGCAATGAAATTAATGACAAATACAAAGAAAAATGTCGTAATGTATTAATTCCATAGACCGGAAGATAAAACAGTTGTTACATATTGTTGGAGATGTTTTTAGTACTCAGTCATTGTTTTTTTTTTAATATTCATTAATAATCCAAAACTCTAAGAACAAAGGAATAAGCAATTTAATTATAAAACTACGTTGTCAATCCCTTGTGAAAAAACATTTGAGTGGAAACAGTGACACTAGCATAATGTGGTTAAAACCAGCTTAACTAAACAACAGTTTAAATGTGCGTTCTCGTGACATCTAGTGACACTTATATACGTACATTTCGTCAAAATTGGCAATTTGATATTAAAACTTATTTTATAGAAATTCGCGCTTAACCTAAGTTATATTTACTAAGCATACATATTTTTGAACGTTTGTTGACAATACGTGCGCCTTACTATGATGACGGAATATCAGTATATTTCAACACGATGCATTTGTTATTCATAATTATCAGTTCAAGGTATCACTTTCCACTATTGATTGTAAGTTTTCTCAATCGATTCTCAACTTATAACTAATGTTTCATAAACTCTAATTAAAATTTTCTCTATTAATACTTACCCAGTAAGGTCATAACGACGGCCTCCTAAGAATGGGAGAAAACTTGAGTGTCTGGACTCGCGTACTCCGCGAACTAGGTGTCCGCCACCCAAAGGATCCAGGTTTCCTGTTTTGTGGCCTGTTTAGTGGAATAATTCTTCTAGTAAAGAAATAGTTTATAATACGCATTTATAAATTTAACAAGTCTTACCTTTCTTTTAGTTTCAACGCAACCAATCCTTAAAGAAATCTTTTAAATTTGCTGTTTTTGTTTATAAAGTGGTAAAAGTAAACATTGAATATGAGGAGGAATTTGGGGTTAATAAAACAATGTCTCCGACTTCTTATTTGCAAGGTATCTATTTTTTTAAGTTTATCTACACTAAATAATAAATAAATGATAAATTATATATATCACATTCTATGCATTGTTCAATTACCCATATAGCGTTACTATGAGAGAAAACTATTTTAGATATGTACGAAATTTTAAATAAAGTTTTCGTTGCCCAGTTCAAGTGCTCGCACAAAGTTGTCGCCACCCAAAGGATCCAAGTTACGAACAAAATTTCCACCTCCCAGAGAATCTAAATTCCTCTTCACAAGGTTTGGTCCTCCGATTTGATCTAGATTCTTTTTGACGAAGTTATTTCCACCAAGTGAATCAAGATTTCTTACGAAATTTCCTCCGCCAAGTGAGTCTAAGTTTCGTACAAAGTTGCTGCCTCCGAGAGGGTCCACGACGCGGCTGTGCAATTTAGTTTGTTTCTCAACATCGCGGCCTAAAATAGTACTGCCACCTATTCCATTTAAATTCTTTCGCGAAATTCCATAACCGTTAAAGTTGCTTCCCGAGAAAGAATTTTCTCCTAGTCCACTGTTGATATTCCTTCCAAGCAATGTATTACCACCGATACCGTTAATATTTCGCTCTGGATTTATCTGCTCATTTTGCAGGAGTAAACTGAGAAAATATTCGAATTCCTTCTGTTTATAATCTGCAACAATTAACGTAATATAAGAATACCAATGAAAAATTATCAAATAAATATTTTGAGGAACGGAAATATTACTTACCAGTACAGGTGCGTGCAGGAAACGTACAGTGCACAATTAACATATATTTTTGTGTGCATACAACTTTTTAAGTGCTCTTCCATCACCACAATAACATGTAATAAAGACGTGATTGCAATTTAAGATAAGTGCAGTATCGATCACACGGAGATTGATGATGTGTCATTGCTTTCGGTATTTAACAGTGCAAAAGGGTTTTAGAAAACATTTCACAAAAAAATATTTATATTACACAAAGTACATGTGAATGTAAATGAAAATGGATTTTATTATTAATGTATGGATAATGTGATTTTGTCGGTGGTTTCATTGGAAAAGGAAACGGTTTAGAACAGGCTATGTGCTTCAGGTGTTTATTTACTACGCATTCACAAGTGCAAATATGTAGTAACAATCATTGTGCTGTATTTTTAGTCTACATTCTGGAATACGTACCGTTAACATCGTAGCGGTCTAGGTTGTGATCATTGATGCTGGCATCTTGTTCCTGCGAAATGAAGCCTACTAAGTTATCTAGTAGTTAATCATTAACCATGACTTCTGGTTATGTAAATACTTATTTTAATTTTTTCTAATTCAGGTGCCCGAATTAAGGCCGCATACTGGTCGATGTAGTGCTAGAAGACGTACTACTAAATGGATTGAGGAGATGGTGAACACGGAATGCAGCAATGACGCACCGATCTGTGCGAAGATCTTTGGAGAAACTATATGGAGGATAGAAGATATGACGAAAATTAAGTTTTCATTTTTTTTTTAATTAAGCGGCGTGTAGCCTAATAAGATTCAGGTTTGTTAAGGCGTGATCACCACCACATAATACTATCATATCACATTATCACATGGTGAAATTGTTTTTTAATTTGAATTTGTTTAAATGTCACCAAATATCATATTTGAATTTTTTGTTAGTAATAACAACGACGTAAAAATGATTAATAATATACTATTATTTAATTTAATAAATAACTGTTGTACTTGAATAAATTATTGGAAGGAAATGTTTAATATTGGTAACATTTTCAATACGTACAAGTAAAGCTTACTTAAGTCGCTCTACTTTTGTTTTTGAATGTTTTGTTGAGAATTCCGTTTGCTGTTTAATGAAAAATACATTTTGTGAACGTTATGATTAAACGTTTGATTGGAAGCTTAAGCTCTAAATGTATTTTCTCTCCAACGAGGCACTCCATAAAGATTTCAGGAAATAAATCGGACGAAAGGAAATTACCATCCTATTACTATTGCTAATATCTTCGAATAATGATTGTTCACTTATAAATTATAATTATTGTTAAATAATATAAATTTTATTGTTGTTAAATAGTATAAATGAAATAAATCTGTATATTTTTTATTACATCTAAAATTAAGAAAAGGCAAATTTTTCTATTAACTATGCTTAAAATAGTTCTAATCAAATAAATTTTGTACTACGGAACTATTTATTTGTAAATATTAATATAATATAATATAATATATAATATAATATTTCTACCATTATTTAATTTGTGTATCAAATTTTTTCACGAAACATACTCTGTGGGTCATTTAACTCTTGTAGGGTTACCTTTTAAACAGTAAGTTATCTATCAAAATAAATCTTACCCTGTTAGGGCTAGCGTTGGAGCAGACCAGTACGGCTGCAATGGCCACCACAACTGTCCCGGCACGCATCTTTGAAGCTGTTAGCAAAAACTTATTTTTGTAATACATTGTTAGTCCGCTACATTAAAATAATACTTATTTCTTTATCACATTATTGAAACATCGCATAGGTCAAAATTTTAGTTCTAATTTATGATAAACAGAGAAAACATCAGTGCAGATTTTTTTAAAGAAACCATTTTTTGTTTTTTTTTTAAAAAATTTAAGTGACGAGACGAGCAAAACTTTCACCAGATGGTCAGTGACACACCCGCCCTTAACAATGTAACGCTAGTTACGATGATATACATTGCATCACATTGCGTTCGTCACCTGAGACAAGATGTTGAGTCTCGTTACCCCAGTAATTACGTTAGCTACAACGCCCTTCAAACAGGAATATAATAATATTTGCACAGTACTGTTTGTTCGCTGTAATATGCTCTGCGGTAGTACCCACCAGTAATCCAAAATTGTTTTGGTTTATGTGAAGCAAATGATATAATTTAATAAGGTACCGTTCTGAAAAATAAATATATTAGGGGTCCATTTTTTAGTCGAATAAAATTTCCTTCTATCATCTTTATTGTGACTGAATAAAATTTAAATTATCACGTTTAAATTGTCCGACCGTCATAAAAAATTATGACCTTTTGTCATCCTAGATAACAACCTCACATTAAAATACCCACACGAACTTCATTTAGCACCGAATAAATAATTTACGTTCTTCGCAACAATGGGTTATCTGTATTTTAATATCCATGGCTTCTTCATTTTCAAAGATGTTTATGTGATTTTGTGTAATTTTATATTCTTTTATCATCATCGCAAACAACGAATTAAATAGGTACTTTACTGGTGGTAGATGTCTGTTGTCGGAGACCGTTTAGGTAGATACCACTGCAGCTCTTATTTCTACCGCCAAAGAGTAGCGAGCAAACATTATTGTGTTCCGGATAAAGACGCTGTAGCCAATGTAATTTGGTAACGAGACTCAACATCCTGGCTCAGGCAACGAGCACAATATGGTGCAGTACATATCATTCTTACTAATGCCACATTCGTTTGAGGAAGCGTATCACTTAACATCAGGCCAACGGTCAGGTCGTCTGGTCGCTTAATTGAATAAAAAAAAATTATTGAAATTAAAATCTTTGTAACAAAAAAATGCTAAAAATAGATTCATCATTTTATGAGTTACAATGTACTAACTTATTGGCGTTGAACTTGAGCCATCGTATCATTTACCATCAGGTGAACGTCCCGCTTGTCTCGCTGCTTAATTGAATAAAATAAAAAGTAAGATTTGTAAATCAATGTCATATGTGATAACTAATGACTGCAGTGTTCTATTTGTAATCCGATTGCTATTGATCAGGTATACTAGATGTAATTCAATTATTAGTCTAGCATCTCCTTTATTCAATAAACTTCCGACGTTGCTTCCTGTATACAAAGACGCTGTACATTAATGTGCTTTAGTTCGAAGCAGTATTACATATTTATAGTTTTTACATGAAAATTCTCAATAAATTATTAATTATATTTGCTTTATTGATCTTAACGAAAGAAGTATCTATTTTTTATTACTCCCTAATAAAGTGTGATTTAAAACTAAAGGAAAATGGCATTATTCAAATTCAGTGTAATTTTTTTTTAATCTGACGAAGCGACAAGACATGCAAGACGTTCACCTGTATACAGGTTACCTATAACAATATGGCGCTAGTTAGGATGATATACATAGAACCACATTGTGCTCATCGCTTTGAGACATACGATGTTAAGTCTTGTTACTCCAGTAATTTCACTACTTACAAACCGGAACATAGAAGTGTTTGCACAGTACTGTTTTAAATAGGCACTGCGGTGGTACCTAGACGGTCTCCAGTAACAGAAGATATATATCGTTCCTTTTATGTTAAAGACATTAAGTTTATTAGAAATCGTATGAAATAGATACACATATATATTTATATCATGTACGATGACTGAATACGTGATTAAGTAAAAAAAAAAGTACTTCTTTCATTAGATTTTGCACAAAGAGCTAGCTGCGAGGTTTCTCGTATGTATTATCCTCTTTTGTCCTTTTGAGCATCCGTTTTGTGTCCGTGTCCTAACGTGTCCTTTGTTAGTTAAAAAAAGCTCACATAAAAAAAACTAGTGATCATAAAAGTTGGAGTAGTGTGAAGAGATAACCGTCATATAAAATTCAATGAATTATTAAAAAAATATAAATATATTGATGTTTTTATTCAAAAGTATCTTCCTTTCTTGTTAGGTATTTAATATCATTTAGAATTGTGGCTAGTATTTATATAAGACTTGTCTCATTCAACTGCTCTTACTAACTTCTTTCGCATAATGAGAACAATTTAAAATGAGGTCAGTACATGCACGAGCGGTATATTGCCTAGCTTAATGGTATTATAGAAATTTGCATATATTATTTGTTAACAGAAAGCTACACTAAGATGCACTTACATTACTCGCACTGACTAGATATAAATAAGCAGTAGTTGAAGGTTTGTAAAACTATAACAGCATTTAAAAATCTCAAAACATTTAACTTTTATCTGAAATAAATAGAGATAGGTTTATCCGAAAAGATCTCATTAGGCGGTGGATATTGTTAAAGGTCTATAGGATATTGGGAATTAAGGATGATGGTAATGATTACAAAAAAGAAATGAAATCTTGAATTTTTTTTCTAGTTTATTAAAAAAGGTTTCACGGACTATCAGGTCTGTTAATGTTTATATAATTTATAGTTAAAAATGTATGAACAATGAGTTCCTTTTGGTTATAGGTACATATATTTTCATCGAGTTTTTTTTGTTGCAAACGTATAGAATGTAGAATCTGGCGTTGACAGGTCAAGTTAAAGAGAAAAACAAATCTGCGTTATTCGTGTCTCGTGTATTGTGGTATTTTGTAGCGAGCACAATAACTTTCTAATAATTAGTTTCGTCAATCTTCGCGATCGCGCTAAATAACGACTTTATTATCCATCTTCATAAGTAATGGAAAGTACAACTGTTAATATATTTTATTTACTGTATTTATTGTCTATTTTATTTATTTATATATAACCATTTTAAACTTATCAGCTCAAAGAACTTTTTAAATGAAGATAAATATTGTGTTTATTTTAAAAGTTCTATAAATGCAAATATATTTTTACTACTTTATATGCGACCCATGATTTATACCAAAAATGTTATGCATTGACATTTATTTTATGTACGAGTACTGCATTTTATACACTGCGGCTCACTGAGTTTAAAAAGGGTAAGAGATAAATAAGATAAAAGGAATATATACAATGGAAATGTACAAACGAAATAGGGTGTTAATCGGTAAGCTAGCAAAGACTTACGGTTGAGATACTTTTCAATGATAAATCAACGTTAATTCTCTAATAGACAGTTAGTTTTTTATCGATGATGTTTTAACATATGATCGTAATTTAACATAAGTGATAATGAGCGCTGGCACGGTGTAACGTATCGTCCAGATTACTGACTCTATCGGTAATGACATCCGGAACTTAACTATAATAAAAAAGAAATAAATTTTCCAACGTAAGTCCTAATAAGATGTTCCTAATATTAAGCAATTTAATAATTGGAACTAGTTAACATCTGCGGTTCAAACGGTTATTTTAGTGAGGTATTCTTACCAATTCTTGTTATCAATAGTACATTTGTGTAATATTGCTAGAACTTAGTCTTAATCTTGCTTGGTGATAAGTATATGAACCGTGGCATTGTGATGTGAATATTCTAAATGTCAAGCACAATATTAATACTTAAATTCATATAAACCGTAGTAAACACACGTTTAAATAAAACAGTTTGCGTGTACAGCTAGATAAAGAATATAAAATAATTGAATGCATTTCTTATTTTTTATTGTATCAGTGCGTATATAAGTTAAGGTAACAGTAGAATGTGTCTGTTAAAGTACCGCGGGTTGGTTCTAATAATTTCTTATTCCATCAATTCTCAAACCTCAAGGCCCACAGAAATGTTACACGCGCAAGCAGATAATATCACTTGATTGCTGGGAAATTTTACGTCTAAAAATATCATAGCATACATTTTCAAAACATATATTCTAATTTGGATAGATTTATTTATAGATCATCGATATACATTTACGGATTCATCTAACCAAAACTGCAAGTTGATTACTTTTAGTAAGAGATTGATTTGTTAAAGTTTTAAATATATGTTAGATTACATTTTATATTAAAAGGAGTGAGAAATATTTTAAACTTAATTCTGTGTCGATGGAATTTATATTTCTATGGAATTTTTTTTTAAAAATAAATTCCAATAATGAATAGAAACAGTTTAAGTATAGCTAAATATTTTTTAACTTTATATGTTCATTGCTCCCGGATAGTATGAGTGCGAGTATTATACTTTAATTAAAAGATTTAGAATACATTTATTTGTTTATAACAGATGAAGTATTATGTATCAAAACGATTTAATAAAAAATGAGCAACATAAGCGACTAACTTTTAACTGGACCATATTTGCATAAATTAACCCGTACCCTAAATATAGAGTGAATGAAACCTCGCGGGACGGTATGTATTTGTCCTTTATTTGGTCCTGTTGACTTATAATAATCTCGGCAAGGCTAAAAATTTTTTTTTTCAAAGCAAATTATTTATCATTTTTAAAATTTTGAACATTTCGAAACTGAAAAATTTACTTAACCCTGTTTTGTTTTTAAACATAACGTTTTTTTTGTAGTCTTCTTCGAGACTTTTAGATGCAATGATACATAAAGCTTTTCTTGTGAAGGGAAAAATATAAATATATTTACATAAATTAATGAATTATTGTTTTAGCTAAAGTAAGATGATAAAAGTAAAACATTATTTTAAAATATTTTATTAAATCCTTCAGTTTCTGAATCTTTAAAAAAAATTAGGAACATGTAAAATTGTTTATATCTGTCTACATTCCTTATTTGGTTTAGTAAATTCTATCAATGTAGATTTTATAAACTCTTTATAAAATTAATAAAATAAAATATTAGAAAGAAGTTTGTGAATAAAGTTATATGCTGTTATTTGCTGTAACGAAATGAAATTAAATTAAAATATCTCCGACGTAAGAGTCAATTCAGTAGTAAAATAATAGACATTAATAAAAAAACTTGTTCCGAAAAAGAAAATATTTCAGCTTACCCGTTGCAGTAGCTGAGGGTGGGCGGTTGAAGTGGCGGTGGTTGTGGACTGTTGTGCCGTAGGAGCCTCCGCGCCCTCTTATATATCCGTGGGGCGATGGGCGGGCGGCGCCGCCCTGCGCCTTGTTATCTCTCCTTGCATCCATCTCCGCACTAATGCAAATTCTCTATTGTCCACTGAGCTAATTTAACTTTTTTAAAGCACGTGTAGGAACGAGATAAAATGTAAATTCTTACTAATTGGTATCACTATATTTAGTAAGTTTTATAAACAATTTTTAAATTATATAAATTGGCGCTTAACTACGATCTAACCGGACGGTAAGCGATAATACAGTCTTTGACCGTAAAGCGCAATATAAAAAGCTTATATACATTTCTCTTAACATAGTCATAATATAACTACTGTTTATTTTTTAAACATAATACTTTTTTCGATGTGTTACAATAAATAGACAGTTTTCGGTTTTTTATCATTAGCCGATAGACGTCCATTGCTGGAGATAAACCCCAAAAAGATTCCCACCTCGATCAGGTAGGGATTTATATAGGGAATTTAATTTAAATGTAGTAAATGACTTTGATCTTAACTAGAAATTTGTATCAACCTTAAACGGTTCAAGACACAAAAATAATTAATCTAGAAATATACGTACTGGGATGACATTAACATAGATTTTATAAATTATATTATTTTCCTTTAGTATTTCTGAAAACTAGAGCTCTATGCGTAATCTAAGTATTTACCAAATCAAACATCACAAGAAGATAAAAATGTCAAATAAATTCATTATTACCGATAAAGTTCGTTAGCGTTATGATTTTTTTTTCATAGTGTTATTTTTAATTTTATTTATTTTAGACTTTATAACAAAATTATGAATATATATCATTGCGCCTAATTTATTATATAGTATATAGATCCGGCTGCTGGGAATTATATTATAGAGTAGTTTTATGAAACGGCGTTATGTATCAACTATAAAGACTTATTTAAGTACTGCAAAATTATTTACATAAATTAATGTCATCCCATTTAAATAAATTTCATGTACACAGTACACTACTCAATCCTAAAAGAAAACAGATAAGTACTAAACATATTACCTCTTACTAAACGCCCCAACGATATAAGACTAATCGATGAAAGATCTAAGAACATTTACGGGGAACGACAAACATGCAATATATTACTGGAATTATATAACAAGTTACCTGCAGACTGCCAGAAAGCTTTTTAATAAAAATTCCCTAAAGGAAAGTTAGCTTGAAGAATGGCTTATTTCCTAAATAAGGACAACAGTGATAATAAATAATAATTGTAAAATGATATATACACATGTATGTGTTCGTGTGTAATGTAGATATGTAACAGTAGATGAATATAAGAAATAATAAAAAAGTAAATAATTTACAAAAATCAACTTATGAAATGATGTATCTCCTGTATAACACACCATAAATGTTCTTGTGGGGTAGGTAATGTTTTCATAAAACTACCTAACAAAATATTGATGTACGAATTATAGTTTGTAGGATATTATTTCTGTAGTTGATTTTATTATTTATGTTCGGGTAGTAAGTAATAAGCTAGTATTAAAAACGAAAATTATTGTAACGCAAACATCTGCAGCGCCGAGACAAACCTACACGGTTTACCGGCGTATAGCAATATTAAAAAAAAACACGTTAACCTTCATAGATAATAAATAAATAAACATACAAAATGCTGGTCTAATAAGCATTGGCGAACAAATAGTAGCTGAAAAAATGTGATTCCACAGGTGTATTTGTTGAAATTTTTTTTATTCAATTAAGCGACAAGACCAGCGGGACGTCCGCCTGATGATAAGTGATACGCCTGCCTATAACTCCTGTCTCGTCGCCTGAGACGTAAGATGTTGTTTCAGTAAGGTTTGCATACTACTGTTTGGTGCCCACCCACTCGCCACCAGTATATTATAAACATACTTTTCTACTATTACTAACAAACGTTGACGTAAAAACTTTTTGCATGGACAAACACAATGATAGGTATAGGTAATAGGAAATTCATTTATTACAAATCAATAATGTTTAGTGAAATAAGATGTTTTAGTTTTAATTTATATAAAATACTGTTTATAATACTTTGGCCACATAAAAGAGACGGATCGGCGTAAAATGCTCAGAATGACCTACATACTGCTATCAATCGCATATATACAGACGCATATTATTAAATTTGTTATGACTATTAATGTTTTTTAAGAAAACAATAATGAAATGTTAATAAAATGTAATCATCCTCAGCCGATAGACGTTGACTGCTGGACATAGACCTTCCGCAAAGATCTCCACTGTAGATTCAAATTTGGGCCTTTGATTTGGACCATTTCCCACCACGCTGTCCCAATGCGGGTTGGTGAGAGCCACAGCCTCGTTAATTGATTATCAGGGTTCACCACGAGTAGGTGAGGTTGGCTTGGGCCCCGTGAGTTGTTGTGTAGGACCCCTTACACCTCCATGTCATGAATGTAATTGTATATTAGTTATCGGAACATGAAGTCTCTTTAAAGACATTCTAAGCTTTCACCGATGCCCCGGCTACTTAGACAAGCTTAAGTTTAATAAAGTAAGAAAAGGCTGTCGTCTAATATAATTAAATTAGATCAAAGCCTCGATGCACTTCATTCATTATTGCATTTCATGCATCATTCATTTATTCAATCATTAGGTGCCCTTTTAAAACTGAAGTTTGACGATCAGATTGAGAAAACCAATTCGAACTTCAGCTATTTTTTTAACTGATGATATTTAAACCCGGTTGATTCCTTTATGTCATCAAACCATTTCTTGCGCTGTCCACCACTGCACTTACACGTTTTGAAAAGGATATTGATTTCCATCCCCTTTTGACATTTTCACTTGGATTAGTGATTAGAACTAGATGCCAGAAAGCCTTATCTAAATGTCGCGGAATAGGTATATAATATAAATTAATTCTGCATTTGATGTTATCCTTAATATTACAGTGGCATATGCATATATTTAACAGAACGTATACATTTAAAAGAAAATATATATCTAGTGTTGTACACATAATATACTTATTATACGCATTGTGTTCATGACGATTGACAACAATTTTTTGATAAATACTCATCGACATTAATAAACCTTGTACCATTTTAAAATAGATTTCTTCAAAAGGATGCAGCATACATTCTTCACTAATTACTATTCTTAATGATTACCTTAATACAGAAATTGAAAGGTTTTAAGTAATTTGAAGCACGAGAGCGCTTAAGTTCTGTAACTATTAGAAGTGTAACAATGTAATATTAATATAGATCATATGATAATGTCCGTTATAAGTATAATAAGGCGTTAAAATTTTAAATATGTCGACCAAAAATTAAAAAAAAAATCATCGGTTCTTTTTATCGGAAGGATTCAGACCATACTCACTTGAGTGGTGAGGAGGTTGACAGGTTAGCACGACTAGTTGAGTCGTGAAGAAGGATAAGGAAACGTAGACTGAAAGCCCATCTCAATATGCTCGTTTTGCATCTAGCGTAACAACATTTTATTAGTGGTTGACGGAGACCGTCTAGGTAGGTACCAACCTACCTAGCCGCTATCGCAGCGTCTATTTCTGTCGGCAAACAGTAGTGTGCAAATATTACTGTTCCGGTTTTAAAATTATTGTACCTAGTGAAATTACTGGGATAACGATACTCTTCTTCTTCATCATCTTAAGTCTCAAAACGGGGAGCGCAATGTGGTGCAGTGTATATAATTTTAAGTATCACTACGTTGTTATAGGCAGGCGTATCATTTACCATTAGATGAACAACCTTCTCGCCTCGTCGGTTTGAGCAATGAAATAAAGCATGGCTCGGGTGAATTCCTATGGAACACCATAGCATGCTTCTCAGACTTTGAAAAGCAACTGTTTAGTGGGTCAAAAGACTCCAGAGTAAGTGTAGACTTCTTGTTGTAAAAAATACACTAGCTAGCCTTCTAGCTATGTACAGTTAACTAGCGCCACATTGTTTTGGACAGGCTCAAGTTTAACGGCGTTATAATTAATAAAATGATGAATTGAGTTTTAGCATTTTTTTGATACAAAGATTTTACCTTCAATAATTTTTTTTATTCAATTAAGCGACCAAACGACCTGAAAGTTGACTTGATGTTAAGTGATACGCTATACCCGTGCGCTATACACTTGCTTAAATGAATGTGGCACTATGAATGATATGTACTGCACCATATTTTGCTCGTCGCCTGAGACATAGGATGAGTCTCATTACCCCAGTAGTTACATCAGCTACTGCTACCTTTAGACCGGAACACAGTAATGTTTGCACAAAACGGTTTAGCGGCAAAAATTGGCGTTGTAGTGGTACGTACCTAGACGGCATCAGCGACGTACCATCTGTAAAAGCTAAACCATTGGTAAAAGTAATTTTCTTTAGTTATAAGAGTAATATCAAATAAACTGTATATAAATAGCTACATTCTCTAAGCTTTGGACCTTTTTTTAATTTCAATATCATGTTAAGAATAATTATTTATTTCGCGTGTTATAAAAATTTTAACGTCATTTCTACAAAAAATCGTCAATTGCAAAATATTTATTACAGTTTATAAAGTTTATTAAAATACGTCTTTATTACTTGAGAGCATCTGCAAAAATCAATTAATTCAAGTATACTAAAAGTTTTTCTTAAGACCATAACTTTCTGATTCTGGCATACTTGTGGCATAGTTTTCCTGTCAAAAAGTTTTCAGTCGAATGAATTTCAAGTTAATTTACAAGATATTTAATTATATCTTTAAATGTTTATGGACCTCATTTAATGAATTTTGAAATCGAATTAAAAGTACCAGAACTTTAAAAAATAATTGATAATTTAACAAAATACAGATGAATTATATATGTTTGGTAATTTATGATTAGGCTTATACTCATAGTTTACTATATACAGTGTAATGTTGACGGTCTCCTTTTTTCTCAATATCCGAGTTAAATGAAAAGGATATTTGTCTCCCTATGCCTGTTTGTTTACTTAATAGTAGCAGTTTTTTGTTAATTAAAATAACAAGGCTTTGCAGCTGTTTAAAGGTAAAGCAAGTTCAGGAGATAGCTCACTTCACTTTATTAATAAGAATTCATTTCTAGTTTCGGTTCTTTAAAAGTTTTTATTTAGTTAGAGATTTTAGTTTTTGCAATGCAGTTTATCATTTTGTCATATTTATATTTTATATCGTAGGAAATGGATGTAACGAGTTTGAGTAAAATTCCAAGTTTGTGTTCCATTTGCTGTAGCAAATTTTTAGTTTCTTTTTCTTAATAAATATTCAGTAGCTATTTTTAGTACGGCTACTATTTTCATAAAAATGTTGTAAATTAAGTAATGTTTACTTTTCCTGTTTTCCTGTTATAAAAAGGTAGGCTAAAATATAAGAAACATGATCTGGGGTACATAATTCTGAAACAGGTAATGTTAGGACATTCCATCACTTTCGGCACAATATAATATCTTTGTAATAAAACATAAAATTACTGAAAGTGAGTGCTGCGATCCTACGTGTATAGGTTGGCTACGTGAGCTGTCACTGTAGCTTTAGTCTTCGCTACGTGAAAGTTGAATTATATAGAAACGTCACTCACAGGTGAACTAAAATACTTTTACTTCTTTTACAAAATCGAATATAAAAGAATATGTAATACAATTTAAAAACATAGGGATATAATAAATGTTTTTATAACAGAAAACTGTTACTTTTAGACTATACTACTGATATTTCATAATTGAGTGTTGTTAGTTTACTAGTGAAAATATTATTCTCTTGTAACGAAACGCTAACATAAAAGTTTCCTAAAACAAACAGAAATTACTTAGGATGTTAACGAACATAACATTGCGCCCCTCGTCTTAAGACATGAGATGTTGTCTCGTTACCCCAGTATTTTTGTTAGCTACAATGCGCTCCGAACTAGAAAGTAGTATTTTTTTTAAATATTATCACTTATTGTTGCTATCTACAACAGGTCTACCACCAGTAATTTATGCACGTATATGACGTAGATCTAAATTTATACTTCTCTATATAGGGTGATTATATTTAATCATATAAGAAAAGTTACTAATATAGTAAGTTTTATATTAATTAAGAGTGCCTGGTGGCAGATTCATATTTTCTAAATTTAATAAAACAAAAGCTACTTGACTAATCGTTTCAATAGAGGATATGAACAGAGTCCAGACGTGGATTTCACTTTTTAAAAATTACGTCAAATTCTTGATCATAGATTTCTATCAAAGAGTCGTAGCATCGCTTACAGTAATAACATGTAATACGTACGTAGTTATTTTATTTCATAATTCGCGTTGTCTTATTATATAAATTGTAAAAATATTATAAATGATAATTTTATGTACTAAAAACTAAATAGTATAAAATTATGAAGACATGATAAATGTAAAAGAATAAAATAATCTTTGACCCCTATTTAAATCGAACGGTAATAGTTTAAGAGATACAGAATTTACCTTGACATTTGCAACGCCAAAGGTCTACAATTTCAGTGTGCAAGCTTCGGGTGAGTTCGGCAACTTTGTAAGCTTCTAAATGTAAATTGTGTTGGCTGTGTTAGGTCCCCTTATGAGTTTAGTGTTGTTGATCTAGCTTAGCTTACCTGGTCTTTAGTAATGAATCTATTAATAGCCACGTACTAAAATGGTCTCAGAACAAACTTTATCTTGAAAGTGCAATGTTTGTGTCTTGAAAATTTGTTAATAGAGTTAATATTTAATGTAACTGGATGTACCGATATAACCAAACATAATATATTATGGAAATAATATTTAGTGTAATAATTGTCATATTCTGAAAAATGGAGGTGCTTAGAGAATAACAGAGATTTTTTAACCTTTCTGGATACAACCCTATTATATAAATCTATCTCCATATTAAAAGTAAATCTTCAAAAGATTGCTTTGCTTATGGTAGGAAGTCAAGGTTATGTGGGATTTCTATCTACAAAAACCCTGTTGATCGTTAACCTCGGAACCAGAGAGTTAATGATAAGCTACATATTGTACTGACAGGCTTAGAAACTAAATAAAGTTCTATGGTACCTCATATCTTTAAATCTTCAGTGATTTATTATCATAATGCTATTTGTTTTTCGTTTATTATCTGGAAAAAAATCCGTTCTTCAACGTTGGCTATTTATAACGCAGACGAAAAGATTGTGTGCATATTTATTACAAATTCTACTCATGAATAAATTTTCTAGGAAGTCCATCTGAAAGAGTGGAGGCGTATCATTCTTTGTAAAGGACAATTTATTCAAAGAGCGAAATATTTTTAGGTAATTGATTGAACCAAAAAAATATTTATTTTTAGTAAATGGATGAAATCTATTCCTGATTTTGCCCCAAAAGGTTTTAACTAATGTCATTTCATTTAAATTCCTTGTTTACGATTAAGACGTTAATTCATATAGTCAAAATTAAGTGGTAATATTAATTTCTTAATACTATTAATTATATTGCAATAAAGCTTAATTCTTGATAAATTATTATGTTTCGATACCTTTAACAGTGATCGGGTGCAAAATTTATGAATTTTTAAATTATTGGTTATTTATTTCCTAAACTATTAAACCATTGACGTGTTTCGTATCACTTGTATATTACATTATACATTTGTACATAACTTGTATAGTTTAATTCTGATACTTTGTTATTATCATTCGTCTTTAAGGCAAGATGTTACACTAAACGTTATACAACATTTATTAAAGGATAATTAAAATCATTTAATTGTTTTATAAAAAAAAATTTGCGCAACAATATAACAGTCTGAAAACAATTTTTATATTTTAAATGTCTCGCTAAGGGGTTCATTGTATAATTTGAAGAGCTAACAAAAATCGTGCAGATAAACAGTACAGTTACATAATTTTAAAAACATTATTAAAACACAATTGAAATATTTCTATATTTTTCTTATTTAAAAACGTTTACTCACTGAATCCCGTCTGTATTTTGAGTTATCCAAAAAATCACCTTGTCAATTCAGAGGTTTAGTAAAGTAAAAACATATTTTTTACAATACATTGATAATAATATATTTTTTAATAAAAAATTAATCTAAAACTATCGCACATATATAAGGAAAGAGAAAATCGATTTTCGTGGAAAATTAATTTGGTTCTCCTATCGAGTTTATTTGGTACACAAAAGCATATAGTAATCAATGATACGATATTAAATTCTTTGTTCGTCAAACCCCTGATATCCAAATTCTCTTCCCTTTCGATAAGTCTACAAATCACATATAGAAATATAAGTTCTTAATAAGAATTTAGTTAATGCGATAGGTTGCTATAATTTTTATATTATATAAGATAGCCCGGTTTCAATAAATCAATCATCAATGATTTGGTGAACGTCCACCAGATCATCCGTTCATCTTCTGAGGACCGACGATCCATCCTTCCAACGCTACGTCTACCAATACACGACTGCCATTTGAGAGCCTTTCTGCCCCAACGGCGGTGAGTCCTTCGAGTAATGTACCCTGCCAACTGCCACTTAAGTCTAGAAATGTTTTGGGCTATATCGGTGACCTTAGTTCTTTTGCGAATAGCCCGACTTAACATTGTACAAATACAGCATCTTTATTGATAAATTATTTTACTAAAAAGTACATGAGGAAATTTAACATTTTGTTATTTATTCATATAAGCTATTTAGTTTATTTTACATTGCTGTTATGGCCAATGCAGCATTTGACACGTAAAAAGGTCCATAATTAATCACTAAGAAAACTGTAAAAGTTCCCTTCGTGCTTTCTCATCCTTACGGAAGATTAAAGTTATTATATGTAAGGGTCAGAAACCTCATGCGAGGTGACCTTATTCGGGCTATCTGAAATGATATTCTATCGGCTCTACGTCCCTTTCGGCTTCGTTGTGCGTGAGCACTTTTTAATTATTGAATAAACTACGAAATTCTTCTTGCCTAATAAATTACAAAAATGCAACACAATTTTATATTTGTACGGACACCGAAGTTATTTCGTTGATATTTGCATGTCTGAGAGATAACTTTGCATGCAAGTCATGAAAGCTTCACGTCCTTGTCATGAACATTAGAGTGTTACTTTAATTATTGTCCATGCCGGAGATAATTATAGTTCGTCTCGCCTGATAATTACTCTTCTCATTAATATCAAATTAAACTGTGGAGTTTTATCTGTTATATATAAGTATACTTCTATTACTATACAAGACTTAAAAAATATTAATGTTAAAAGCAGGGATAATCTATAAATATTGAAGCGATAGAATTATCACGACACAATAAATTCTCAGCAACCAATCATTAAACGGGAAAAAGTCAACTTCGATCTATGTCATTTTATATACAGGGTAAGATGAAATGTGTTATTATCTACAATTTTTCATTTTTGTGGGTTGATTACACCGCGAAACTGAATGCCGTAGATCATTAAAATAATTAAAAGGCCCATAATAAACAAGCGTCGAGGACAATTTTACTATGAGTTCTAAAAAATAAAAATTTATTGTCCTCGTATATTAATATTTTACTTGTATAACATAATAAATATTTATGAACCAATATTATGTACATGATATATTCGCAGATGGTGTTAAGTTTACCTATAACATGCGTTTATTATTGATTCACTAAAATAACATTTCAACCCTTTAATTAAAAGTTGAAGTTAGTGATACTCATGAGAAGCAAAAAGAAGTGATTAGATTAATTTAGCTAAAAATCTTCCTAGAAAACATTTTGACAAAATCCAATGTGTTCTTTTAATTTTAATTAGCAAAGTAAATAAATTGTAATATTCTACAATAATAGTTAAATGTTTCAGTTAACACGAATAAAAGTAATTCCCAATTACAAACAACACAAAATGTTTAGTCATTATGACTTTAAATTTGTATTTATGTTAGTTCATCGTATTCCTGGTGCTCGGGAAACTACGAAAACGTTATGCGCTATTTACTCCCCGAATCATTTCTTTGTTCTATATATTTGTTTATTTATTAAAATTTCGTATAGAGCCTCAATATCCACTGCTGAATATAAGCCTATCCAATTATTAAACAATGTATCCAGGCTGTCAATCTATCTAATAGGCGATCGACTCATGCTGCACTAGCCAATACATGATTCACTCTTTTTGTAGCGGCAATGATCGTTATTAATGTTTCTAATGTAATTGAGGTCAAATCTATTGCAATCGAAATGTAATTCCTAGAAGAACTTAGGTCTCTGTCATAACCTGAAAGATTAGTAAGCTAAAGTGGCAATGGATGACACAGCGCTATGCTCGGATGGTTGACGACAATTAAAAATGTTTTTTTTTTATTCTACGGAGCAATGAGACGAGCGAGACTTTTACTAATAATAAGTGATATACGTGTCCATAACAACGAGGCGTTAGTAAGGATTATATACCCCTGTATGCGTACGTTCCGGTTTATAGGGCGTTGTAGCTAGTGAAACTACTGGGGTAGAGAGATATACTGTGGTATATCATTCTAATTCCTCGTGGTTATGGGCAAGTGTACCTTATATCACCACTTTGTGTTCGACTTCTTAAGACATAAGATGTTAAGTTTCTTTACCCTAATAATTTCACAAGCTATAACGCCCTATAAACCGGAACGTAGTAATGTTTTCACATTATTATTAAGCAGTAGAAATAGGAGCTGCGGTAGTGCCTACTTTGATGGTTTCTGGCAACTTACCATCATTAAAGCGTGATACTGCTTTATTAGACATTTATTCTCCCTAAATGTAAAATATCTGTTATTAATCAAATAATTTACTACAACATACTCGTATAATGCTACGTTTTGTGTCTTGTTAGAGTGAATCGTTCTTTCTACTCTATAACTTTTAAAATTTTTTGTGAATTAAACACATTTTCACAAGACTAGAAAAATTTTATTTAGCAGTTGATATGCGAAGGGCCTAGGACCGGGCTAAAAGAAAAATAAATAATTTAATACAAGATTGAAAACATTTTTGCCGTTAAGTTTAAAAACTGCTGCCGTACACATTATTTTTTAAAATGTTTGATATAATTACCAATATATAATTACACGAGAAAACAAGAAATCTCTGTAACAATTACTATTAACTATAATTTACAAAAAGTAAAAATTTTTAAGGCGAAATGAAACTCATGGCTTTTTGAGGCAATTCCATTATCTAGAGTGCTCTTGAGAGTTAATAACCGCACTCGACACGGAGTGAGCCGATACAAATCTGGTCTCCATACACTGATAGACTACCGAATGATGTCATATGATATTGCGTCAATATTATCGTAGGCGACGATTGGCAACACTAATCCGTAATCGAGAGCATGAAAAAGGTCGGACTTTTTATGATTTCTCTTTGCTGTTTATAGATTAGCCATACAAGTTAATCAATTCTTATAGTTTTGTTTCTTTTTATTATTTCTTGAAACTATGAGACGTGTAAGAGATTTATCTGATGGTAGCCGGTTCCAAGTAATGTTTGCACACAATATATTGGTATCTATGCGTCTGCTATTTTACCATAAATTTACCTAGTGTTAAGTGACGAGGTGGTTTTTAGGAACACGAAAGACACGTGTTCTAGAGTTGCTTGGTAGTAAAGTTTTTCAACGTATCTGGGTAGCTCCAATTACAGTATTGCTGTTAGGGCTGTGAACATACACACCGTATTATCAACGAGCATTTTCGGACTTCGTTGTCAATGCAGTGTTATTCCATTGTTGATAAAAAAATTACTTCGCGAATTGGCACCTGGAGCTAACGGCTAGGTTTTGAGCAATAAAATAAGATTTTATGAATCACCGATCAATAACAAAATTTTAAAACACCTGTTGTGGAAACCGATGTCTAGTTATATACATAATGTTATATCTATATATATCTGTAACAGGCCATGTCATCTCGTCAATGAAAGCTGAATAAAAAGTACGTTAAAGGCATTCGCTATTCACGTTTTACGAACTTCATTACGTCCCAAACGTGATGTACATTTATTCTAAACTACGGCCAAACTTAATAATAGCTACTAGAGTATAAAATTCAAAGTTCACGGCAATACTTAGTAACCAAGTTAAACTTAGACTACAAAACGAAGCTGACATAAAGCCCCAATGGAATAATTTGAAAATTCTACAGTTAGAATCTTAACGGTAGAAATAACGTTTCACTCATCGTTATACTTTAACCTTAACTTACTTTGTATATTTTAGCATAGGATGTGGTTAACCCTTTTGTTACATGTTTCATTGTTACTATGAATTTTAAATACTGAACCGCTGTTAAAGTAATTGGCAGCCTGGGAAATTTACGTTGAACACAGGAGGCATAGTTAGACTACTGTAGTTTACTGAGGTAAAACTATTACTAGGTAAATTATTGGTTTTAGTCTGGGACCAATAGGTCTTTACTATTTATCAGTATACAAAATACATCTAATTACTTTACTTGCGAACTTGAAATCTTAAGCTTTGTACATAACAGCAAAAAAGTCTTGCGCACTAGATATTGTCGTTTTACTCTAAAATCATAATATTGTAATTTTTTTTTATTTTACGAAGTAAAAAGTCAAGCGAGATGTTCACCTGACAGTAAATGATGCTCTGCCCATAATTTGGCGCTTGTTACGATGATTTACATTGTGTTCAGCACCTTGAGTCATAAGATGTTAAGTCTCGTTACCCCAGTAATTTCATTAAATATAGCGCTCTTGAAACCGGAATACAGTAATGCTTGCACAATACTGTTTTGACGGCAAAAATAGGAGCTACGGTCGTACCTAGACGGTCTCCAGTAATAGAGATTTACCAGACAGAATTATATGATGATGATCAATTCCTGTTTTTTTTTAAAATACGTGTAATAAAATATTAGACTTTAACTTATTTCATGTAATTATTCTTTGTAAGCAAATGTGCATGATTTCTTATATATTTTAGTACTAGTAATTAAAAGACGTCCTATAAAATTTGAGAAGGCTCTTGGGATATTTACAAAATTTAGGTGGCCTACATTTCAGGTTATTTAATTTTGCAAACAGACTTCAGGCGTGGAAAATATAATTTTATGTTATCTTTAATTTTTCTAAATAGCATCTGTATGCATCTGTATTGAGAATGCTTTCAATTACGAATTTTGCAATGTTTGGATTTTTTAATGTGATACAGAAATACTAAGAATAGAGATTCTTTCGGGATCGGGAGCGTTTGCTGTTATTGTACAGTTTTTTCCATCTTATTTTCTACACTTTGTCTTGTGAAAATTTCTACTTTATTTTTTTTCCCGATGACTTCTATAACGACCTAATTAAAATATTATATGCAATAGTAATATTAAAATTGTTTAAATGCAAATAGGAATAATAATATTCTAAGAATAAAATTTATTAAACAAAAATTAATTAATTTCTGTATTAAAGGTAGTCTTCTGTTACAACCAAAATAATTAGGAATGCTATTTCGATATGTTATTTGAACTAGGTTAAAATAAATTTGGAGTGGTTGTTAGAGGAATTTTACGAGCTGAATTACAATTCCGAGACAGATTTTCCGTAATTTCAATTAAATCACGAATGCCATAGGCAGGGTCGTTGAAAATTGAAAAAGTTGATTAATGAATACCTACTATAGCTGTCAGGACATCGACGAATTTGCTGAGAGGACGGACACGGGAAAAGGACGAAGAAACAGAACGTAAAATACAAATTTAATATTTTTTAATATCCATTTACCTTTTTATCTACGTTTTTGTAGTTTACATGTATAATAAATGCGCGATATGATCATTTAGTATAGTAAACTACGAAATTATGGTTGTTTTAAACTCTAGACAAATATTTACACTTACAACTTTAACAAAAATCCTCGTTTTAATCGATGAAAGCGAGAAGCATGAACTTTTGTTATTTATTTATAGGATTTAGAAGATTCTTACGATCTTATAAAAATCATGTAAATTAAATCCCATAAAAATTTATTAAAAAATCTAAATTTAGAAACAATTAATTGATTTTCGATAAATTATTTGTGTCTAAAATTTAGTTAAAAGAAAATAAAACAAAAAAACATACAGATGATGAAGAAAAAATAATTACGATACATCGTTAAATACTCAAAAACGATCAAATTTAAAGTACTTAAAGAAAAATTAAATAAAATTGGGTTTTTTTTATAAAAAGTAGTCTATAATTTTGAAAAGATGTTATTGTATTTAGTGTTAAAATATTATTCAGAGATTTAAATATGAGTATGTAAATATTTGATAAATCATAATATATAATAAAATTTATTTAAAATTGCAGAGAAACTTTTCAAAAAGACATTTATAGTTATAGTGGAACTACATTGCGTGGACTAGGCCATAACATACGAGTATATCTATTATCTGTGCATTCTTAATATTTCTAACTTAAACTTAAAAATCTTTACGAAGACGTTTGTTGGTCTTTCAGCAACGAAATTTTGAATTGCAGAAGGACAATAAGGTAGATTGCGATCGTACTTATTGCCTGCGAACAAACATTAGCTGATACACTTATGTATATAAATAAATTGATAATTAAATGTATTTTTAATATGAAACAATGAATGTGGTATGTAATAATGATTTTAAAAAGTGAACTATGTACTAACAATCCAAGTAAATACTTAAAAATTACCGACATATTGAAATTAAAATGTATCATAGATCGGTAAAAACAAAAAAAATTATAGGTAAGCCTTTTTGTCCTAACCTTGTTTTGTATATATGGCTAAATGTTTGTCGAATTTGTAAATAACAAACCTGTAATAATTATCATCGAAAATGAAGAAAAAATCATCATTTAATCTTTTCATCCATCCATCTTAATAAAACTGGATTCTTCAGTCTATATAATCGATTTTCCCTCTTAAACTTTAACAAATATAGTAAGAATATAGATTCTTCAGTTAAGGACCAATATAATAAGTCTGAAATAAGATACTAGTCCGTCTCCTCTGCTAAGTATATTTTAGTATCGAATTTGACAAGTGTCGGTGGGTTAGGTTAACTGTGTATTGTCAAAGCAATTGGAAATTTAACAAACAACGATCCAATTCCTCGAAGATCGTGTTTCGTCAATGGAGGCTTCAGTTTCGTTTCATCAAACATTAGTGAAAGATATTTCGTGCTTAAGTTCGTAGTTATACAAAAATAAAGTTGAATGCGTCATTCATCGAACCTACTTTTATTAAAGCATTATGGTTAGCCTAATAAAAGTAAATTTAAGATGTTAAGTGTATTTTGTGTTGTTCTGTTAATGTCAATAGAATAACGCTTAATTGTGTTTTAAAAAAATGAAGAGTGTAAATTGAAAAAGAAAAATGTAAAAATTTCGTGTAGTGCCCTTCAAAATTAATATAGTTGATTATATTTTATAATAAACATACCGAAGTTAATAGTTCCCTGTTGACATTAGCATATCCTTTAAGGCTGACAACAGCGGGATTCATTTCTATAGCTTGAATAAAGTGGTCAATCTGGAAAAAAGTATTATTTCTAAAACGATAAATTTATTATATTACAAACTTGGAGTCAACCCTGAAATATTACCATGAAATTAATAATTTTACAACAAATATTTTAATTTATTTTAAGTAAAAAAAAATTACATTGAAATATACTGTGTAATTAGAGCACGTAGGAATAAATTTTGTTTAAATGAAAACGCTACAATTTTCGTATCTATTTGTTTTATATTCTACCAGACTATAGATCTCTCTTAAAATTGTTTCACATTAAGTGGAAGATTAACTGACTTAAACCTGTAGACAGAAAATACCTCTTTTTGCGTCGGTATATCTACTGATAAGATATCAATCGACAACAGTGTTTCCACAACACCGGCTGCCACCTGAAAAATTTATAAATTGCGTTTCAATTTTCTTGAATAATTCGCCAGAAATAACCATAGACGAAGAAAATATACTATTTAATATGTTTATTATATTTTCAAAATTAGCTGTAGCCGGCATTCGCAAGTTTTGCCCATAGTAAATTTATTATATATTGTTGCTCTTGAGATACGCTAATTGCCTTGAGACATAGGAAGTTAAGTCTCACTACCTCAATTATTGTATTAGCCCTTCAAACTGAAATAATACGTATGCATTTTACTGCTCTATCTAAAGCAAATACATAAAATGGTATAAAAAAAGTTTGTTACAATTAACTTGCGACATGCTCATTTATTGCCCTTTAATTTTCTATATAAGTTTTAATAAAGAATTTAAGAGTCGTCAAATGTCTTGCAGTTATGTATAGTTTATGACAACTAGCCCATGATTTTCTTCAAAGGTGAAATATGACATTCCATGTACAACACAACCGTAAACTCTCCACATAGTTCGTTGAAACCACTTCTTTGAACCGCTTTCAACTATTTGTGGATGGAGAGTTTCGGTCGCATAAAATTATGTTTGATATGCAATATTTCAGCAAGATATTTGACGTGTTTAATATATAGTTTGCACATGTTAGTTCGGGGAACTGTGTTTATGACACAATTTCAGTTTCATTGCTTAAACGTTGTTATAACCGAGTTGTAACCAACATTTTTACTTTCATATTAATTGAGATTACTGTAAAAAAAATTATGAGATGCAAGAATCACATGTATTTTACTATACCTTAAGCGTAGACTTGTGAGAACAGTCAGCGAAGATAAAAAGTAGGGTCGAGCAATACGCGGCATCCACGAACAAACCGATTTCTTTAAAGCTGAAGCCAAAGCCGTGGTCCACAATTTCCGACAATGCACCATATATTGCTATGGTTATGTTGAGAAACCTGTTTTATAAAACTAATAAACTCATATCTGATTCTAACAAACATTTTAAGGTTTCGTAGTTGAATATTTTTTACAATAATTAAAAATGCTGATTAAACATTCACAATGATAAACATAATTATTATGACTAAAAATTATTTTTATTGACCTTTTAATTTTTAACGTACATTTAAAAGGTGAGATTTTGGATATGATTATATTTTCTTACATGAAAAGGCAATAGGTAGAATAAGTCCGAGCGTATGCGTTGCCAAGTAATTGAAGGAGTTCCGAGAGATTGAGCCACAGGTAACGGTAACGGGATATTAACTTCGCGGTACACTCCCTGCTTACATCCTGTACAAAGTATATTAGGAATTATTTTTACTATATAAAACATTGTAAAACTCATGTACGATCATTATTTTGTTTAACCAACGCCATAAAAAAATATAATTAAAGTTTTAAAATTATATTAATTTACTTATAACTGGCTTTGCTCTAGTTAAAGATAAAGACCGTACTTAAAGACAATAAATATATTTGCAATGATAATTAACGTCAATTATACTAACACAATTTTAAGAAGGTAATTTCTTTGAATGCGGTATTACAGGCGCATAGGGAAAATGACTATTTAAAGTAATTAAAAAAAATTTAATATCCTATAACCACCTTTTTTTTATTTTACGTGGGGAAAATGCCTTCGCACACCTGACCTCGTGGGGGCAAACACAGGTTCTGACCCCTCCAACTGGTTCTCGCCTTGTCGTTGCGGAGGGGCTTAGTAACCGTGATGCGGAACACGGTGAAGCTAAGTGGAACCCACCCGGCCGGCCCGCGGCGAAGGGCTGGCCGAAGCGGCCGCTCCAGGTTCGAGCACCAGTTGAGATAACTGGAGCTCACCGGAGCGGCCGGGCGCCACAGGGGCGGCTGTGTGCTGCCCTAGCGGCCAGGCTGCAGGTGCGGTTTTATACCGCCTCTCGCAGCCGAGATGGAGTCGCGGAAGGAAGAGGAGTGCCGTATTTGAGATGCGCCGTTCTCCCTATCCTCCGCTGCCATTGACAGGTAGCGGTGGGCTAGGTTTTCTCCAGTGGCTCCCATGGCCTCTGGGCGACAGGTTCGGGGGAACCGGTCGCTCGAACACGCATGAGGTCCAGGTCATGTTCCGGCGCGCCCTGGAAAGGGAAGGTTCATCCCTCCCTCCCGAGGTGGGGCTGCGCAAGCGGCCAGCGCCGGCAGGGTCGCGGTTGAGTGCATGCGTTCCCGTGACCCTGCCATCATAGCGATGAGGCGGAACATCGTGGGGGTTTTAGTCGGTGCAAGTCCGACATAACTCGACCTCGCCCACGCGAGGACGTGTATGCATAGGCATTTCCTCCAGGTAAAAAAAAAAAAACACGCAGGTTATGACGGTCTTGCACCGACTAAAACCCCCACGATATTTTACCTCGTCGCTTTATGGCAGGGTCACAGAAACGATTTCGCACACCTCCGCGACCCTGCCAGCGTTGGCTGCACCATGCAGCCCCACCTCGAGAGGGAAGAACCCCTCCCTTTCCACCTCTGTAAGGGCCCACCGGAACATATAGTGCACTATCCTCTCGGCCTCTTACAGTAACCTGGGCAACGGATTACTCCGAATCCATCACCCAGAAGCCATGGGAGCCAAGAGAGAAAACTCTTCCGACTCCCTGCGATGGATCTGGTCTTGGGTTCCGCCGTCAACAGTCATACGGCCGCGGAGGATAGGGACAGCGGCGGAACGCAATACCGACACTCCTCTCCCTCCGCGACTCCATCTCGGCTGCCAAGGACAGTATAAACCTGCCCCTGCAGCTCACCGGCACACATCCGAGGTGACCTCACGGAGCTCACCTGGAGCGGCCACCTCAGGCCGGCCGGGTAGGTTCCTCTTAGCTTCACCGTGGGTGACTAAGCCACGCCTTCTGAGCCCCACCGCCACGACAAAGCGGGAACCTATTCGGGGGGATCCTATAACCACCTGCAATAAAAGTTTTCTTTAGCACAATTATATACATTTTTTGTTTAATATTGCAACTAGTTGTTTACTTTTATTTGACATAGATGGCGCTTACCTTCAGAAGAATACTAAAAATGAACAATAGATGTCGCCTTACTGTTTAATCCTTATTACCAAAACGCGGTATTAAGTTTTTTTTTGTTTTAATAGGACAAAGTGCGCTTCGTTTTACGTTACTCTGGTTTCCCTTCAAAACGCATAAATCTTTCGCCTTTTACTAAAGATTTCCGTGGAGGGGAACACTCAAATGAGTCTTTGACATTTTTGTAAAGCTCTGTTCTTCAGAGCGTATTATTTATATTAATGCTAGTGTGGGTATGTAACGTTGTAAATTGCTGACAGTAGTAAGCAAAGTATATTATGCTCATTATACCAGTGTAAAGATAATTCTATAGCTAGCGAAATTAATGAGGCAAAGAGTAATACGTTGTTTGGAGCCCAAAGCAACGAACACAATCTGGGGCAGTATGTAAGCGTCTTTATCAATCACACTACATGTAGGGATAAGTATTATTTAACGTCACATGAACTTTTGGCTGATAGTTATTTTCTTGGGTTAACATAAACAATAGCTTATAAGTTAAATTTTTAGTTCACAATATTATGCTTTATTTCTATATGAGTTTTGATATATGCTTAAATAACTTACTTTGCGAAAACAATCGGAAAGACTCTGTGAGGCTATCTTAATCCCCTTACAATTGATGTACCATAGCGCACAATTCATATTAATCATAGTTATAATGTGGAGGTACGCGATTGTATGCCTCGGCAAGAATCCATCCAGGAGAGCGTAAAGGCTCATCAGAAAGCAAACGGCGAGGAGCAAACAGCCAACACTTATGATTACAATGGATAGCTTCAGATTGGGAAACCGGAGATTTTCGCCTGTCACCCGGTAATATCTAACCTAAAATAAATTATTTATTCATTTCTATGTTTACGTATGTCCTAAATGTTTTAACACCGGTTTCGTATCGGCAAATTTATATTATTTTTCAAAGGAAAATCTTAATTAGAAATGCTGCTACTTTACTGGTAGGTATCACCGCAGCGCCTGTTTCTGCTGCAAAACAGCAGTGTATAAATATTACTGTGTTCCAGTATAAAGGTCGCTGTAGCTAGTGTAATTGGGATAACGAGACTCGACATGTTATGTGTCAAGGTGGCGAGCGCAATGCGGTACAATGTACATCATCCTAACTAGCACCACGTTGTTACGGGCAGGCGGTATCACGATCAGGTGACGTCCGGCTTGTTTTATCGCTTAATTGATTAAGAAACATACACTTAGCCATCATTGTACACACTTGATTTATTTATTTTTCACTTCCGACTAGCTAGTTTTTTCGGAACTATATGAGATAAGTTGGTTCTTTGGGTCTTAAGTTTACAAACGTGACAATGGCAGCATCAGCAAATAGATTTTAAGAATAAGCAATTACATCGCGGGATGTTTCTAATACGGTTATAATTAAATTGTTCCGTTTATAACTTTACACACATTTTTAAAGAATGCATTATTTTTAGCTTTATGTAAAATTACATTATATAGGATATCACATTATATTTATTATATAAATGTGTTGTTTCACCTGAAACTTCCCCCAATTAGTTTTGTAAATCGCCACTTGATTCGCCACTCCCCAACCGACGAATGGTATCCAAAAATGTGGAACAAGAAAAACTACGAAGAGGATAGCGTAAATATAATCGTCAAATTTTCTGATAGAGCGCAGGATCATGAGCCGTTCGTAACCAACAACGAGAACGACCACAGTAGCCACGATGTAAAAGCATATCGCATATATAGTAGCCGAAGAGGTCCAGCTAAACGTTATGGTTCCTGAAATAAAAGCTTAATAAGGCAATTACTGTATATAGATCTTTGTCCGGAGTCCTTCTTAATAGGTAGCACCGCATCAGGTATTTCTGTCGCCAAACAATAGCATAGTAACATTGCTGTTTCCTGTTTGAAAGGAGGTTGTCGTTAACAAACTTCCATAGACGAAACTCAACACCTATGTCTCAAAAAGACGAACACTATTTGTTGCGATATTTATCATCCTAACTAGCATCATATTGCTATTTGAATGCGTATCACTTGCCATCAAGAGAACGTCATGCTCATCTCATCATTTCGTCGAATAAAGAAAAATTATTAGAATAGTTTAAATTTTTTTTTAAGATTACCAAGCTAATTGTACTTTTATGTCTAGATTCAGAAAGCGTAAGGATAAAAAATTTATAAACGTTTTATGTTTTTTGAAATAAGGTGGAGATGTTTTTTTTACTGTAATATTTAAGTCGGAGATGGAATATTAAATGAAGCATAAAGACTATATAACGTAAACGTCGAAAATGATTTACTTAAATGAAGTAAGAGGAATGTAACAGTATTTTCTATCATGCAGCACATTTATCATATTACTGTATTTTTTAAATTTATATATTCACCGGGCCTTGAACGAGTAATTGGCATTACAGCGAGTGCTCTAAACAGGACCAGGAGTAGCTTATGGTCGCGATAGAACTGGTCGTGTAACTCACAGGTATCACCATCTTGTGAGGAAAGAAGATCTCTTTGCTCTTGCTCCTGCGAAAGTTATCAAATTATATATAAAACCTCTTTAATTCCTACACTCACTTCACTTCCTTACACTCACTTCACTTCTCAGCAAATTCCGAAAAGAGCATGTAAAGAAAAATTTATACGAGAAAAGTGCACTCTGCCTTACTTAAAACTCAAATCGTTAAAGTTAGTGCCATGTCTAAAAGAATATTTAATGTACATATAGGCTTGGATTTTTTTAAAAACAAACTGGATGAGTTATTTCTGTACTATTTTCCACTCACATAATCCCTCTGCGTCCGATCATATAGTTTTTTATTTATCGAAACGTGGTTCATTTCCTTGTACAGCAAAGAGTTGTTTATGCCCTCGTCAAATAAATGATCCGGTATCATTTTGCTGCTCTAATGGAACTTTTCTTGCTAGCAAAGTACCTAGTATCGAAGAAAACGTTACTAAATTTTCAATTAGATTAACTACTATCGAACAGCAAACAAGACTTGTAAATTTAATTAAATTTCATAATAAACGAAGCCGCCGCTCACTGAATTTCAATGGCGAGCACCCTCTTAACGACTTAGCTATGAAATATTAATCTTTTAAACATTGGGGGCGTTCGTAAGGCAATTGTAGTAATTTAGTTGACCCAAAAACCATTACCATTACCCCAACGTAACTATATTTACATTAAACTGTTTCTAGATATGAAACATGTGTCGGATACATTACGTACGTGTAAATATTTATTCATAGAAAGTTCAAGAATTTCGAAACAGAGTTTGGTGTTAATCCAAAGAATACCTTTGAGAAAAAAAAGATTTTAAAATATATTTAAAGTTTTGTTAGTATCCTATTGTTAAGTTACAATCTTTTTATATTTTAAAGGTGTACCTATTCTATATATATTTTGGTAAAATGCTTCCCTCAAAAAAACTGAAACATCTACTGATCGTTAAACGTAAGGTCGTGTGATAATGTCGCCGAGTTATCTGATCTGTTGTTAGGTTCAGTCAACTACGCACATATGTTATACATATCTATATAATACAAATAGCTATTTAGCAGTGATACTCTTTCTGCATATGATTTGATTTTATTTTATCTACAATTGCCGAATGAATTAGCGATCTCAATGTCATGAGGTGTTACTTCTTGAAAAGAAATACTTATGCTTAAGTTAAAAGTGGTTGATGGAAAGTCTGTTGTCGGAGACCATCCAAGAAGGCTGTCTAGGTAGGCAGCGGTAATAAGGCTTGCACTGCGGCACCTATTTTTAATTCATCATTGTTCCGATTCGAAGGACACTATCAAAAGTGAAATAACTGAGGTAACGACACTAAACATCTTGGCGAAGAAGAATTACATACATAAGATAATCGTAAGTCCAGTCCATCAAATGTCAGCAGAATTTTTAGGTAAAATTTGAAACCATATAATTATTTAATATATTCCGTTTATTATAGATAACATATAATTCCAAAATATCACAGAATTTATTTTCACATTATATGTAAAGCATAATTAAAAAAATAACACAATTACGTAGAAATTTCCGAATCTTTATATTTATTTTGACTGATGTATGTATGTATCAATTTCGAATATAAACATGAAAAACACAACTTACCTTAATATAAATAAAATATGGACGTTTTATATTAAGATTTGATTTTTATTAACTACATTCATAAGTATTCAATTTAGCATAATATTAAGTGCCTACGTTGGAGACCACTCTTGCTTTGTTGACAGCCGGAATTAGAATACCACAATGCAGTATTCCCAAAGATAAACGAAACCCAGACAGGTTCCAAAAACCGAACGACAACTACAGTCTACACCAGGGGTTTCAAAGTCGGAACCATTTACATTCATGTTACAAAGCAAGCGGTTAAGCCCTACACCACAGAGGCAGTGAAATCTAATGGAATACGCAAACATTTGTTCATTTATGCACAATCTCTAACAATACCATCTGTTTAATTTGATCAATAACAATGAAATTATTCTTTAATGTACCACCAACACAATACAATATAAATGTACATTTTCGTTTTCAATTATGATACATTCTGGTGTGATAGTTAACTTTGGTATGCAATATCAAAAACAAAATAAATATCTAATGCCACAATAATGGTAATGAATGAAAAAAAAATTACCATAACAGCATGATATTAATAAAATCTTGTGTTGTAATACAATTTTTGATCAATTACTATTCTTTGTTAGGTTAACTACAAAATCACAGTGCCCCCACCATGGAAAATGAAAACCATAACATAGTTAAAGGCACTGCAATATATACTACATACAATCAAGTAAAATACAAAATATACTTAAAACTTAACAACTTCAATATCATCTAAGACTTCAACTTAGTTAATTGGGCCAACAGTTCTTGGTCACCATCTGTGGAAGCTCCAACTTTGTTACGGGAAACTGAAGGAGCATTTGCCATCTGGAACAGCATAATAAACACAATAAATTTCTGACAACCATAACCCTGCAATTTTTGCTTCAACTTTAATAACTTTTTTGCAGCCACTGGCTTTAATTTATTTTAACAACATTGAGTCGACTTTTGACCTTAATTTCCTGTGATGTCAAGTGTTTATGAAACTGAATAGTGAAACTTGCTCACTCCGAATATCCTTTGATTTTATATTAACAGACAGAAACTGGAGATGACATTTTGGCAGTAGTTTTACAACATGTAGGTGTTCCTTAACCAGACAGGTTTAGAATTACATTATCACTAATCACACTCCACAACATGTGCACTATAATATAACCAGGTCCCTCTGTGTTACATGATATTAGATTAGCCACCAAAATTATATTCTGATTAAATATTGACATAACTTGATAATGAAAAAATAATATAAAATTATAATTCTTGATAAAAGGAAGTTGAGGAGATATGACAACATTATTTTCTAAGGGCAATATTTCATGTTAAAACAATTGGTTATAATAAAGAAAATTCAATAATAATACCTTTCCACTGATTTCAATTCCAATTTCGTCAAGTACTTGGTTGACAATCCCTTCAGTTTCTTCTTCATCTCCCGATTCATCCATAATGTCATCAAGAGTATCTGAAACTAAAGCAGAAAACTCTTTTCACTTTGTTAAATTACCCATATTTTTGTAATTGATATCTCTTTCTTTACTATCCTAGGTCTAAACCATATAATTCTATTATTTTTTTTGTATTCCACAGAACAACAAGACTAGCAGAACCAATGTTAGAACCAAGGCAATTGATACTATGAAAATGCACTAACACTGTCACAGAGATTCCGCTATGCTTTCTCAGAAATTTTAACCCTTCTCGTATGTATAGTCATGAAATAAAATAAAAAAAAAAGTACTATAACATACTCATTTCATCAGTCATATCCATTTTTGCATTAGCCTGCTTAAATGCTTCCATATCTTTAGCAATCTGGTGTGGATTCATTACTTTATTCATGTTGCCCATGGTTTTGGCAGTTGTGCTCATTGCCCCAGCTATTGCAATATTAGCTCCCATTGCTTTATTGTGTATTTGAACACTAGATATCTGTCAAAATATATTTGAAGTTTGTAATTAATATATGAGGAGTTTTCTTATGTATGCAAAACACAATAATATTAATAATCAATAAGTAATGAAAGATAGCACAAGACTATGCTTTGTAGAACACATAAGACACCAGCAGTAGATGTACATCAGTTGATCAAATGATGATGATGAAGTAATGAAATAATTACATTTATCACATTATTGTAATAGATAGGATTAGAAAAACCATTACAACTCTTGTCACTAAGTAGTGTAAGAAAACACCATAGTAAAGTTAATATACAAGATAAGTACCTTACTGTTAGCAGAATATATTCTGGTCTTTTGCTTTCTCAGCTGAACCAACTGTTTAGCAAGAATCTTGCATCCTTCATTATTTCCTTCTTTAGCCATCTTTTTTATTTCCATTTCCTACAAAAGTAATTTAAACATTAAATGAAAGAATTAAGAAAATTGAAAACCAAAAATGTCTTATTTTATGGTGTCTATGTCCTTTAATTAATGAATGGTGACATTTTACTTTTAATACTTTCCTGTATTTCCATTTTGTACTTTAACATAAAAAAATTACGTCATTTTCATCCTAAGTTAATACAAACAAGTAACAACTAATCTGCGAAGAATTTCAATCAAAAAACTGATTATGATTCAATATCAATCATGCTTAAAATTTTCTAGTTTTTAAATTGCAGCAAATGATAAAAGATATATTACATTTTGAAGACCACATCATTTATTTCATCCTCATGTATTAGTTCTTACCAATTTCTTTTCTTCCCTTTCTAAAGTCACTTTATCCCTTTCCAAATCTCTGCCAGCTTTACGAAGTTCTCGGTCATTTTGTCTTTGTTGTTCTAATAGTTCAATAGAAAGAAAATGAAATAAATTAATAGATTTCCTATAAGCTATACAAGATTTTATAAAACTATTTATACCTTTGACAGTAGGTGCTTTTTTGAAGAAATTCATACTTTTCGCCTATTATTAACAATAGACCTTTTAATTATTTGGAAAATAAATCAAAAGAAATAAACTTTTTGTAACTTTTGACAAACACAAGCTGTTCAATTATAGTTATAATTGGCACGATGACATTGACAATTTCATTACACAGAAAAGCGAACATGTGAGAAATGTAACCATGATCAGTTTTAATTTTGTACATGTTTGGGTTTACTTATTTAAAAAAAAATATTATTTTCTATAATTTAAATCTATAATTACATCCATGGCATTTACGTAGTTTTTATAGGATATTATAAGTTAGCTTAAATACCAGATGCTTCATGAAATGTATACACCGCCATCTTTAAATATGCTTAATAACTAAATTGATATGTTAATTTTCTTCTATATTAATATACATTGTAAAACATAACTTGATTATTTTAGCAGGTCATAGAAAGGATACTACGAAGCGACCAGACGAGCGGGACGTCCATCTGATAGAAAATGATACTCCCGCCTTAACAACGTAGTGCTAGTTTGGGTGGTATACACTGCACCACGTTGTGCTCGTCGCTTTGACACATAAGATGTTAAATCTCATTACCCTTTAAACTGCAACACAGTAATGTTTGCACAGTACTGTTTGGCGGCAGAAATAGGCGCTGTGGTGGTACCTACCTAGAGGTTCTCGGGCACCTACCGCCAGTAAAATGTGAATATTGTAATGTATAATCGTTAAATTCAATTGTCGATTACTATTCTTATAAAGCTTATTATTGATAGTTGCGTAATGATGTATATTCAAATTATAATTTGTTGCTAAGCTTTTTCTATGCTAAGTTTTTTCCGTAAGGACGTGAGGAACCCAAACGTCGTCTTTGAAGTTAAACCTAAGCCTTTCAAGTTACCATGAACGGTGGAATTTAATTAATTTAACTCCTCTACGATCTCATGAGTTGTTATTCGCCGGTTTGTATCTACTAATGCGTTTATCTGCTCGAATTGGCCTGCCAGAATCTGGTGAGTCTTCAAAATCAAAATTGCCAGATCGAAATTTTGCGACCCATTTTTGGCACTGGCGTACTGTTAATATGTCAGTTCTATATATATTGGCTAGTTTTTTTTTTACTTGAATTGCATTTATACTGTAACTATGGTAGAAAAATGAAACACCGAAAATGCTACTTTTCACTCTTCTTATTTAAAAGGGCATCTACCAAAAACTACTGCATAAAATCGGACAAAAGCAAGGCTTGCTTTTGTCCGATTGATCGACTCAAAACACGTAATGATTATGCGACGTAAGTATAAAAATAATATGAAAAAATATAATGAAATCCTCAACAAACAACCAAATACAATGTCCAGGCCATTTTAGTACGATTTCGTTGTCTTTCATTTCTTTAAAAACTGGTTCACTAAGCAGCGACAAATAAATAGTACATACTTCAAATGCTTTGTTCCTATCTCTAATACACTATTTTTACAAATAAAACACTTGTATTTTTTAATTTTATTTATTTCGAGAGCAAAATCGATACACCCTCTAATAATTAATGGTCACTTCATTATTATTATATTTCCGATAAAATTTTTAAATCGTACCAAATATACAACTATAAAGAAACACGTATCTTCGGAAAATGAAGAATTGAAATGCTAAAACAAGAACACATTTAGTGTAATAAAAATAAAATCGTTGATATATACAAATAATCTGAAAATATGACATCAATTAACAAAAACGTATATAATTTTAACAGATTTTCGGGGAGCAAAAAAAAAAACAAAAAAGCCATGTTGATAGATTACACGTTAATTAACTCAATATTTTTATTTTGATTTTCCATAACATTTTTAAATAAACTATGTTGAAACGATTCTATAGTACATTCAAGGTAGTATTTTTGTGCGAAATGATAACAAGTTTGATAATTTTTTTTAATAAAAAAACATTGTAATGTGACAAAAAGACAAGTTGTAGGTAAGTAATTCACTTAAGAAGATTATAAGTACTGTCATTAAGTACATGTATGTTTATTTTTTTTATACAGTATAAATATAATCTATTTATTACGTATGATTCAAGGAAGTTATGAGATTCACCAGAACCATTTGGGTTTGAATGGACTAAAGGCCCATTTGTCAGGAAGGCTTTCGTGTGTGACATTATTAAATGAACTTTCAGACCACTGAAACGGTTTAAGTGTATTTCTGTTAAGGATTTCTAACGATTGTTGTTTAGCTTTCTGTTTCGCGAGATCACGAATTTGTAAACCATTTATTGTAGCTTCGTCATCAAATTGATCAGTATAAATAAAGGCTATATTGCCTTTATTGAACAGAATCTCTGTTTCATTTACTTTCGGTGCATCTGTAAACGGCGGACTCGAAATAGCGCTTAGTTCTAGGATCTCGCTGTCTGTTGAACCTGTGAATTAGACATTATTAAATAATTATGATTTTATACATTTATTATATTTTGTATGTCGACTATACATCCTATACGCTGCAAGAATCACGGGTTCGATCCTCAGTAAGTTCGATATTTCGGAAAACTTTGGTCTGAAAACGGCTTTGATTTTTCTTGTAAAAAATGATCATGAGTCTCAGCAGTGTGAACATTAAGGGAGTTTTTATATTATTATATACGATAGTTATACATCTACAATAATAAAACAATAACAAGCTTACCACTGATTACTTTCGTATCAATAACACCATATGCTTCCTGATGTTGCTTTAATATATCTCCTCTAATACCTGGCATTGACCAAAGATCAGCTTCGGTAAGTATACAATTAAAGTCATCGGAACATTTTAGGATTTCTGTGTCATTTCCATTGTACATTGCTGTAACATTGTTCATTCGCATAAGTTTGATGATATTCTCTAATGAAGTAGCGTTCTTATACCCTCGCTTGAAGGTGATTGCCCTCGGCGATTCGGATTCCGAAAATATTTTTCCGTAGACTGTTTCCATTTTCGTCACGTGAGTTATTTCTGCGACGTCCTGTAACAATGCGGTGAACAATTAACAAGCTATTACTTGCAATTAATGGTACAACTTAAAATATTGAAACTGACGACGACACTACATCAAAATTTTCACGCGTCGCCAGAAATATGCGACAGGGTAACGATAAATAAATTATTTATGATTTGAATACATTGTAAAAGTTAAAGTGTATTTTAGTCTAATTAAATAGTTAATCTGAAATTTTTAAAAATATCAGTTGGAGATACATATGCTTGGAATTACAGAGAAAGTAAAAATTATACTAATACACTCGATTGAATCTTTACAAACTTTTTTGACAAAGTCAGATAAGTGATTATGGTAGTTGGCCGCCACCGTAAACAAAGCAGGAATATGGATGTTAACCTTGAAAAAGGGCAGTCCGTATGTAGACCAATACTTTGTCTCGAGCAGAGCAGCGGTGATGTCAGCAGACTGCGTGCGCCCTGCCACCTGCTCCAGCAGCCACACTACACCCTTGCCGCGTCCGCCGCCCGATCGATGGATGATTGTATGCTTTACGTCTCTAATAAAATTTAAATTTCCTGTTTAATATGTGTAAACAAAAATTTATTGTTTAGACACTAGCATTTTATTACATCATCATATCAGCTTCTTAGCGCCCATTGCTGAACATAAGCTTATCCAAAGACTAGTTTATATGTACCATAGTCATCATTTTAGGCATGCGAATTAGCTAGCGTAGTTTAATGGTAATAATTCTCTGAGAATCTTGTTGTTCTTTCCCTAATTCTTTCATTTCTAATCATATTTTACGACAGGCGTATTTTATTTGTGGTAGGTCTCCGTTGCCAAAAATCGCCTAAATAGGTACCACCACAGCACCTATTCCTGCCACTAAACAGTAGTGTGCAAAGATTACAGTTTTCCAGCTTGAAGGACGCTGTAGCTAGTGTAATTACTGGGGTAACGAGACTCAACATATTGTCTAAGGCTACAAAAGCGCAATATGGTGCAGTATACACCATCCTAAGTAGCAATACGTTGTTATGGGCGGGTGCATCACTAATCATTAAGTAACCGTCCCTGCTCGTTTTGACGCTTTACTGAATAAAAAAAAGCCCACTAGGAGCACGAAGAAATTTATCGAACATGAATTAATAATCTTTTAGAAAAGACTGACTTTGATGTTGTTTTATTTCGGATTAGGTTAATTGACAGTTCGAATTTTTGTGAAAAATTATTATTGAAGAATGCAATACTTAAAACTTACTTATTAATGGATATCTCAGTAATGATCTCCTTCTTATCGCTTTTAGGAACTTTATCAAGAGAATGAAGTCGTTGGAACTGGGCGAAGTCAACGACTAGCCATTGCTTGCTCGCCGTGCCCGAGTTACTAGCTGCTAGTGTTCGGCCCCACGAGCTCACACTGCTGGCCAGCTTGTTTGCTGCTGATACACGTGGACCTACTGGCACCTGGAACGGAATAAATAGTAAGGAATTTTGAAAATGTGGACCTTGTTTTAAGTACACTAAATATTCTTGGCTATTGATCAAATACGGAATTCGCTGACATTACTTCTTGTCACCATGACTACGCTATCGAAACCGTTTACCTGATGGTCAATGATGCGCCCACCCATAGCAACGTAGCACAAGTTAGGCTTTTATACACAGAAACGCTTATCGCCTTGCGTTCATCACCTTGAGACGAAAGATTGTCTCGTTGCCGCAGTAATTACACTAGCTACAGCGCCCCTCAAACCAGAATACAGTATTGTTTGCACACTACTGTTTGACGGCAGAAGAAGACACTGTGGTGGTACCTACTTTGACGGTCTCCGGCAACATATACTAGTAAAAATTTTGAAGTAAACAAGCTGTTTACCTGTTCTGTGATGTTAACGCTTTTCCATAGTTTTCTATTATAATTCTTCAGCGTAGTTCCAGTTATTGCCATCCTATGATTATTTCCTTTAACGACATAAAATTCATCTTGGCTTGTAATAGAACCAGGATATCCCGAGAACTCTACAGACCATCCGGGTGCAAGAGTATCCTCCTTAGAGGTCTTGTGATAATTTAGCATGTACTTCTTTAAAATACGGGTCATTGACGAATAGCTGTAAAATTAAAAATAAAAATAAAAATATAATGGTTAATAACTTTAAAAGGTAGGCGAAAAATTCCTTGTTGATAAAGTTACATGTATTGGATATATGAGTAGAGGCAAAAACTACTATATACTTAATATTGGATAGTTATATCTCTCTTTACAAACAAGTCAACGCGGCCATTGTTATCTGTGGAAATTGCCAGCTATCTACTCTAAACATCTAAAGCGTGTACATGCATATACACGCCCCGTATTATTAATTTTATGTAAGTAATAATGCTACCACTGCAATAATATTATAAGAATCATAAAAGTATTTTGTATCGTAACTTATATAAGTGGCAATAAAAAAAAAGATTCCGTTTGCAGTGTATCAGAAATCGAAGGTTTGAATTTGCGTTCTGGTCTACCATGACTTGCGTTTTATATAATTTTCTGTAAATAATGTAATTTAGACATCTAAATTAAATCTAACTTTCAATATGTCTATGTATCTTTCTAATTCTATACCGTTCAGTACGTTTTCGTAAAAATACTTAAAACACTCTTACATTAAATTAGTTAATTCTAATCTTTTTCCATTACTTTTTCGTGTTATTTAATCTTAATGTAAATTAACAATGATTACAGCACAAAATAAAGATTCGGTCACTACCTTCCAGCTGTATTATGAGCTACGTATAGTTTCTTTCTAACTTCTCCATTATCCAAAGTCTCGTTAACAAGCCTTAAAAAGGCACTAGATAGTCCCGGCAACTGGTTCACAGCCGTGTCGTCTATAGACAGGTTTAGTTTCTTCTGCAATTCTTCGACATCCGAGACAGAATTTAACCAGTACAGGTCGGATATGTCCGTTTCGTATTTATTAGCGCTACGCTCGGTTCCGTGTTTCCAACCGGTATATATACCACCGATTTGCGTGTAGTGTAGAGACACCTATAAAATAAAAATAACATTACATAAAAACTTAGTTTAACTCTATACCAACCCGTTCAATTGTACCGTAATATATACTCTTAAACGTACGAGGGTAGGTTCATAGCCGTCCCTTTTACGCTAAAGAGTAGAACTTATTAGTAAAAAAGAATAAAAATTAAAAAAAAAAAATAAAAGGCATCAAGCGCGTAGCATCAGACAGTGATCTGGCATCAAATTCAAGTACTAAGAATCCCATCTTATTATTGCAGCTTTACGTAATTACAAAGCATCCTTGACCAGTTTTGTCTAAAGTATTTTAGGCAAATACTTAAATAGGAATTCAAAATAACTGCCATGTTTTATTCTCTAATGTTTCAGAATTATTACAATCTTTTATCAATTATTAAATCGTGTATTTGTTATGTATGTATGCAATGCATAACCGCAAATACAACTCGCAGCTCATAAAATATATACACGTTTGTATTTCCCATGCGTATGTTATTTACGAGCAATAAATACTCTTATGTATATATTTAGAAAATACCTTCCGCTTCCTATGAAATCTGCAACTTGAATTCTATAAATATATTTGTCTTGTCACTATTAACACGAGTGTTTATGTAACAATAAGTATATAGAGTCAATTATAATTAAATATTTATCTCTAAAGAAACAGCATATTACTCTGGGCAAATTAACATTTGATCGATGGGGTTAAAAAAAATTACACATAAAATAACATTTAACATGCAAAATAACCGTTTATCTAATTTCAAGCGTATTGGAAAATAGTTTTCGCTTTTAGTTTTCTTTTTAGTTCAGTTTTCTTTTTATCAATATTTTATTAGATCATGAAAAATAAAACGTAAACTTTTTCTTACATGGTGCCAGAATGGATCAACAGTTTCTCGATCGGCAGCATAGCTCTTCCAGATATTAACGGACTTGTCCAACTCGTCTCGCACCCTATCGCATTGCTTCTTTGCTAGCTGGTTCTCGCATTTTGCTCTAACTGTATTGTCCAGATGTGTATGTATGAGGTAAGAAGTCAGCGCACCTTCCACGATGCCCGCCGCATACGCTTGAATGTCGTCCCTGTATGAGCCGTCCGTTTCAACCTCCAGTAGTGACCAGCTGTAAATATTATATACAGTGAAAACAATCTGTATCTATAATTATTTCCCAACAAGATTTTTGGAAGATAAATTTAAAGATTCTACAAAAATTAAATACTACGCCAGCAAATCCTGTACCAAACGTTTTTATTAATTTCTTATTACTGTAGTTAGTATTAATTTTAAAGAAGAATTTTGAAATAACTGCGATATTGATGAAGATTGCTGAAGTTAGTTGATTATTATTAGATATGTCTTGCGCTTGCAAATAATTTCATTTTCTACATGATTTTGATATAGCAACATATAAAAATTGCACTATTATATTTCGTGGAAGAGAATTTAAAAATAATTTAAGAACGTAGTTTTCAGACAACAGTTTGTCTAATGATTCGACTATTTCAATCGATTATACATATATGTACCTTATTTCTTAAAACAAGACTTATCTAGTTTGAATATATTTTGTGACCTTAAGATATAAAAAAAAATTGTCATAAACCTCGAAAAAGAACAAAGGCTAAAAAATATATCTGTAAAATATGTGTAGTAAGAAAATAATTAAATTGAAAATAAGATGAATCTTTAGTGATTTTAGTGGTACAGAATAACAAAGCTTTTAGGTTATATTTTTCACGTCGCATACTGTGATGACCAAGACCATCACCAATATAACAATGATACAAAATGCTTTGTGCTATCGGAAACAGTTTGGAATGTCTTATCAAATATCCAGAACAATTATTGATCGAAGTACTGGGTAAATTATTTCTAAGGAAATAAATGAAGACTTTATAAGTTTATTATTATTTATAGAAACAAATATACATATATTAGCAGTTCCTCGCCCGCTTTACTGGCTGTAATATAAAATTGGATTCGAAATTTGCCTGAAATATTTTGAATTTCTATAGCAACTGTTGCTATAGCAAACGCATAAATAGTACAAAATGAAAATGTTTATAAAAGTTAGAAATAAAATGATGAAGGATAACTTTTATTTTTTTATTAACTTTTATATACATTTCTATTTCATGTTATTTATGTGGTTGCTATAGTAAGAGTTGCTATAGAAAGTCATTTGCGGATGTGGTTGTTCTCAAGGAATATATCAGACAAATTTCAAGTCTAATTTTATATTACGACCAGAAAAGCGAGCGGGGAACAGTTGGTATTTGTATAAAGGAAAACATTTATAAGCTTACCCTGTTGTTTCCATGTCCATTCTGAAATATGCGCGTGCTACTCCCTTAGGTATATCTACTAAATCATTACTTTGGCCCCAGTATTCAATGCGATATCCTGTTTTTTCTGAATAAAATACTGTCGCTGCATAATTTCCATCTTCGTGAATTCTACAAAAAGAGAAAACTGTAGATTTACGCAAATTAATATAAAATGTTTATATGTTTAGAATAGCTGCCGAAATGTTATATAAAACTGATTTTATATATTTAGAACAGTGTAACTAAAAGCCTATATGCATTTGGGACATAAAATTACACTTACATAATAAAATACTTAAGTAAATCTTGGATAATTCTATTAATATTATATTTTAAACAGTGCAATTATTTTAAAGATCGAGTCCTTAAATATAAGAGTAGAATTTAAGTTGTGAAAATGAACATATAACAACATGAAAACTAATTTTTTACCTTTCCATTTGTCCAGCAAATAGTGCTAATATAGCCAAAACACCGAGAAATCCAAGAATGTATGAACTTATTTTCGTCTGGAGCCAGGAGGCGCCGACTACTTTCAGCATTTTGCTCATTTCGTTCACTCGCGGATGTGATAGATATATAAATTAAAATTATAAGATAAAGAAAATGTTTAGGAATTTAATAACAATGAAGTGACAGAGCGTATAAACTAATTTCTCCAGTGGGGGAACAACCATCAAACTGGTGAGTAGGCCGCCAGTGTTTATGGATCCGCTGATGATTCTCCGAAAGATGTACCCGGAGCCCACATTGGATACTCGCGGCTAAGGTATTGGCAACACCTGATCTTATAAATGTCTTATCTTTAAACCCTGAAACAAATATATTAATAAGTTTATGTAATTTTGAACTACTATTTCGACGATTCTATGACTGTTGAAAATCTTTTTAGTGTTTTTATGGCACCTTGGAAGATACCTCCTTGAAAGATATAAAAAACCTGACAGCAATTTGTTTTTAGCGCTTTAGCAAATACGTCGTTTAAGTATAAAATAAGACTCATCTTCGAATTTCTAACAGGTAAAGGTTGTAGAAATGCAAAAGTTTTTTTTTCCTATAATATAAAAAATAACATAACACGTTTGTAAAAAAAAGGACGTAACTTTAAAAAGAATCACTACATCCAAATTACTCTGTGAAAGTTATGCGGGGTATCAAAAACAGGAAATAAGAGATATAATACAAGTCAAATTAAAACTCTACTACTTTCCTCAGTTTTTACAGAAGTAGCACGTACGTATTTTACTTTATTAACGAATGAAAATCCAAAAAATTACCTAGAAGGAAAGCTATTAACTACGAAATATCAGTCTTATAATATCACAGGTCGATAGCACGTCAGAAATTATAATAAAACACTTGATAAAATTATACCGCCAAATAATGTTCGAAAGGTTTGTTTTCAGTCAGATCCTCGATACTACTAGCAGGTGAACAGACAGAAGTCAGATCGCATACCACTATCATTATATCAATACATGATACCCACTTCAATGTTTGAAGATCGCAATCTCTTTTATAAATAAACTAACAAATCAAAGCACAAATAAATACTAATAATTTGAACGTAACCCTTATTTTAATTATAAGATATTTTAAAAAAAAAAATATTTATTTACCTTATCCATTATATGTATTGATAACAAAAGGAATGAAGACGTAAATATCTTAAAAATAGTAGCACAACTAAACGGAAACGTAATTAAAGTCTAAAACTAGTGCAGTGACAAATGTAAGCACCAACTTCACGCAACAACCCAGCGACAATAGGATCGATCTTGAAATCATACACTTGCTACCTACATTTACGGTGTTACACGTGGAAAATGTGGACAAACGTTTATGAACAACTATCCCTAGTATTTACCCACTCAAATTTTCTTATACACTGGTAGTGATTACACAAACAGCGAGAATATCTATGTAATCGGTATGAACTACACACAATTATGTTCTATACAAAATATTCCCATATATATACATAAAGCTAAATATTATATAAATCGTTGAGAATTCGTATTACATTTAAGATGTATATTGAATATATGTAATTCCTAAAATAGTTGTGTAACTTCAATACAAAATCGTTAAATATTTTTTTTTATTCAAGCTAAAATTTAAGTGAGTTTATGACATATCTACCCTGTAAGATGATAATGAAACAACTTTATTAATATATTTTTTTTCATATAGAAGTACATCATTATACAGGGAGAAAAATTAAGTGTTAAATATGTATTTTAAGTAATTGTAATATTGCTAAACGTTTGATTTCTATTAATCTCCAAAATATACATTTTTAATATTTGAAGTCTAAAAAAATAAAGAAAATGTAATTTTTATTATTTCATATTAATAATACGTACTATTGCTTAACATGATAAGAAACGTTTATTCTTTTTGACCTTCGAATTGACCTTTAAAATCAATACAATTATCATCAATAAAATTAGTTAATTATGAACCTATATTAATGTATGTTTCAAATGATTATATTTTCATTGATAATTATCCTGCTGCTTTTATGTCGAGGAACACATACTTTTTAATTTTTCCAAAAAAAAAAAAACAAATTTACTGACTAAAAACAATAATAGTAGAATACATACAAAATTAGAACAGATTGGATCACGGGGCTAGGCTTATTGAATTCTCGATGTTAAAGACCCGATAAACTCTCATAACATCACGTATATACCTTTACGCAGAATCCACTCCATATCTGTAAACTTTGGAGCCTTGGGAAAGTCGCCAAGTACAGCAAGAACGTTCGAAGATGTGATCATACACGTGTTCAATAGTAAAGTTATTTACACAAATTAAATGGACGCACTGACACATTAAATTTTTTTTTTTTATTATTTCGCTTTGCTTTTGTACTCCTCCTAATACATCATTTTATCTTCTTAATCGTCAATCTTTCAACAAAAATAATGTTGAAAGCAAATACATGCTAATATTTCTAAAGCTTAAAAGACATCAGATTGAAGAGCCTGCAACTATAAAATTTAGGTGACGATTTATCTCTTATATCAGATCAGTTAAAACGGTACTTTACAAATAAAACCTTTTTTTGTTTTTTTTTTCGTATAAATACTGCTTTTAGCAAATCGATAAAAATCGTACAAACAGATAAATTTTGACTTAATTATCATAAATATTTATTACTTTATAGCTGTGTGAAAGTTTTCGATATTTGTTATTAGTTAAAAAAATACGTATTCTTATTTTTTACTATTAAGCACTTATTTAAAGTGCAAATGCACTAAAGTGTCACGTGGTACTGTTGTACTTAGATTATCTTGTAACGTGAACCCTCTGCCTTGATTCCGAGCCGAGGCGCCATGGCAACGGAGCCACGTTTCCAATTACACATTATATCATTTAAATGCTCATTTTACGTTGCAAAAAATCTTGTTACGTATGTATAGTTACTGGAACAGTAGCTGATACGGCAGATACGACAATATATTGCATTAGGCTACTTACCGAAGCTGTGCTGACTCGACGTATTCAAAAGAATTTCTTGAGTATTACGAGGTATCCTAAATTTTCTTGCTGTTTGAATAGTTTCTTTTTGGAAATTGTATACTTGTGATATATGAAACTAAATTCGATTTAGGAAGAAACACTGCTATTCTTACAATTTAACGAATATTAAAATTTTATTAACATGCACTAGGTATGAACTTTCAAAAGGACGTCCGTTGTATGCGTAAACATTTCTAAAGTAAATCAATGCTATCTGAAGCCAGAGCACATATATTTGGTTTTATGAATTTTATGATGATGCTACACTGCGGTAAAATATATTTTTGAAGAGCATGTGCCATGTTTACGGTACACGCCAACGTTATTGATACTAAAAGCGAAATTAAATTTATTATTTATCAGTAATTATAGAAAAAGTCAAAAATCACATCTCACAAAAAAAGAGAGTACTATTTACTTTGTTTTTTATTTTTAGTTTAATAGTTTTATTATTGGTACAAATGTTTAAGATGATCTAATTCGTAGACAAATATTAACTAAAACATTCATGTACAAATAATTTCAACAGATTCTTTTAACATAACTTTTATATGCTATACAATAAAATTCCCTGAAAAAAAATACTATGAGAAAATTGCTGTGGCTTTTCTAACTGGCATTGTTCTAATTTATATATTTTTATACACAATTACACTTACGTTTTACGTGTTATGCACAAACCAGCACTTTCAAAGAGAATAAATTTTTCTTTGTCACTAAATTACCCTTAATTAAATAATGATAAAAAAACAAAGCTACAGACGCAGTACACAAGAAATCTAAAAATATTTTATATACGTCAAAGTAGATATGAAAAAGCATTATAAATCTGTTAAACTACGTGGTAATGAATTAAACAAACAATGTGTTTAAAGTGATTAAAAAAGAGAATATGGGTTTCGAGATATTAAATTGCACAAATAAGAATTAACTTGCCAACAGTAAGATAAATTTTTTTAACAAAAAGTTACGTGAAACTATTATTTGTAGGCGTTGAGTTAATTTTAAATACTATCAATATAGGAAAATTATTCACGTGTTTTATCACTCTAACAATGGTTACAAATGTTTACTTTACTGCAAAAATAGATACATTATGATTGTTTAATGACGATGGTGTCAAATACGGAGCAAAAATACGAAAGGGAGTAAGATATTTAGTTTATCATCATCTACCTGATAGATGGTCCACAGCTGGACATAGTTCTAATGTATTCCAATAGACGGTTTTGCGCCGTTAAGTCCAATGGCTTCCAGAAATTTTTTACTTTGCCGTATAACCAGAAAAAATCTGCCTAAATTACCCTTAAGTAGGAATTTCTCGTCCATACTTAAAAAAAATTAATAGCATAATATTTGATAATAGTTAGAATTTACAATAAAATTTTTGTAAAGACTAATAATAATAAACACATAATTAAAGTTATTACCTATGTGTTTATTAGTTTAAAACAAACGTGTCGAATATGAAGATATATCACGTATATTTATTATTGCAATCAATCCGTTTCATGCTACAAAAAAATTTATGTTGTACGTATATTATGCATAAGACAAGCAAAAAATATAGCACAGAAACAGAGCATAATTTTATTAGGTACGATTTATACGACTATATATTTTTTTTAACAGCAAATAAAATGAAACGTTAGGATAATTTTATTCTTTTTTTTTCTAAAGATCAGCACTTATACTTCTAATGACAGTATGTGGACTATTAATAAACTTGTTATATTATTTATGAAATATATTATTAAAAAGGACCCCATGGATAATCATGTACCTATCCGTAACACAAAACATTATATAAAAATCGACATATTCGAAGCACAACAGTTTACGTGCACCTGTGACATCCACCTACTCAGACTTGGTCAGCGCGAACAGTCTTAACTCTTTTTGTGTAGGAATTCATTAGTTTTAATGTAGAATGTATGTCGAACAAAATTATGTAAACACAAGTATTCCATACACACACTTATAAATAAATAATATGCGCAAAATGTTTTTAGTATAAGACTGATCAATATGTTTCGCAAGATCAGTAGACAGACAGACAGTATACTCGAGGTTTGCAACATCGTTTCGCATCAAAACGTATTGCTATTTCGGGTAAGGAATGTTGAGAAGTAATGAGGTTAATATTAGGTTTGATAGAAATAATATAGTTATTACAAAATTTTGTAATGTGATTACAAGAACCCAAACATTTAAGTTTGATCCCTGAGGCATAAATTGTACTAAATTCGGGACCAATGGATACCATTTGTTGTATTGTATTATTGAATATTAAAATGAAATAAACAAATTGAAAATACCTAAGTAATTAATTGCACATTATAAAGTTCAATACTTTTAGAAATTACACATAATTACTTAAAATGTTTGTTAGCTTCTATTATTATTTTCTCTGTATGTATGCATGTTTACATTACGATTGTATGTTAAAGCGTCGAAAATAAGCGTTTGTTTAATTTAAAAAACAGACGATATTATGTACTTAAGATTTCTAGTTAAAGTTATTTTAGATATCTGTTTTTTAATAAAACGAAATAATTGTAAAATAAAGGAACATCTTCGCTTCTACGATTTTCAATTGAAAATTCTGCAATGAAAACTCTTCTCCGAGATATGATTTAACACCGAAATCAATTATTATGTATTTGTTAATTTTTTTAAAGACGAAAAGTAGCGTAAAGTAAGGGTTGACTCTATTAAGTTACTCAAAAGATAATTTCATCAGCAGTTACTTAAGAGATTAATATTATATTCAATTGAATTAATATCGCCTAGTTTTAATGAACCGTGGTTGCTGAAATGGATCATCACTCAAAGGGAGCTGCAACTTGTTAATGCAAATATTTATGAGTATTCAGTTATTTTAGCAAATTTTTACCAACTTCTTTTGCAATACATCATGCTATTTACGTTTGCACTATATATCTGCTTCTTACAAATAGTCATCTTTTATCATTGTGTACTATTTTAAACATTATCTTTACGCTCTTCGTCTTTTTGTACGATTTGTTGGCATGAATGAGCAAATATAATTGTTGGATACTGTTCAAAATTTAAGTATAGTTTTAGCTAAGCTAACGACTCGTCCGGTAATATGTTATCACAATGGAATAACATCTAAGGCTAATACACCATTACTTTGACCTAGTTACAAGTTTGCATTATAGATTATGTATTAATTCAGATGATTATAACTCATTAGCAACTGGTCAAAGTTCACCGTTATTACACTGCTATTTAATAGATGTGTTGTTCACCTACATTCTATTAAAACAAATGAGCTGTACAACGTACTTTTTAAGACAAATGTACGAAAATGTTCATAAATCTGGCAAACAAACTTTCTCCTAGAAACAGCGTATCTTTTGAACTTGATCTTTACCCACCAAACCTCCATTTATGTTTTCTTCGAAATAGAAGTGTAGTCTTTCCAAAAAGCGTAAGTGATTTGTCAAGGTTTTTTTTTTTAAATTATTAAGTTGAAATTCATTTTACATATGCCGATAATAAATAAGCACGAAAAATCTCATATTATAGCTATTGTAGATGTTGATCTAAATTAAACACATCGTGGTTAGTACCCCGTACCAATTAGGGTCGGAATGTTCCGTCGACGCAATATTTAATAAGGTCGCCCGGCCAATGATCCCCCATGCCCCCACCAGTCCATTCACTATAGAGAATGCACTCTCGCGGCTACACCAAGTGCATTCACCCATTAACATGTGTGCAACTTTTAAATTTAAACTGAACCCTTCGTCACACCACGTCCACAAACTTCTGGTCATTAATAAAAGCTAATAATTGAAGAGGGATGTTATTAAAACGTGCACGGAGTAGTGCAACGTTTATCATTCTATTATAATTAGCGCTACGTTGCTATGAACGAAGTAATTAAAAGCATCATTCGTCGCAACTTTATTTGTTTACATGTTTACCTAATGCAAGTTCCTGCGCATAACAATGTGGCACTAGTTAGAATGTTTACAGTACATCACATTCCGTCTTTGCTAAGCCCAGCGCCCTTAAAACCGATACACAGTAAAATGATTATTTGTATCAGTGACTACATCAAGACAGGTATTTCCGGTCGACAGCTAAGGTTTAAAACAGGCCAAACGTGGCGCGCAAAGGAGAATGAATGGTACATATACATAAAAACCGGATCGTTGTCTTGACTTGACAGACGGTTATAGGTTAACAAGCCTTTGTATTTTTATAATCTAGTATTATATTATCAGACTGTCTTAAAGAGAACTTTTAAATTCGTATGTAAAAGTCAAGGTTTTATATTAATGTCAAAATATGTATTTTTGATTTTTTATTATCTTCTTCATGAATCACAAGGTATTTGAAGAATGTCGGTATGCGTCTACCTGCTTACGCTCTAAAGACGTTTTTGTAGACACAATTTGGAATCTGGGACCAATACATAAAATAAACATCTTTCAATATGATGATGGCAGACGCTTTTTTTGTAATCAAGGATTACTTTATGCAAACCAATGGGTATTATAAAAAATCATTCTATTATATGTCAACAAATTAGAGATTAAAGATTTACTTATAGTTTGTTGAGTTTTACTTTTAATACTATAGAAACAACATGAAAAGATGAACACGGCAATACCAACAATCAAATAGATCCTAATAAAATCACGAAATGACCAAATGCACCGGTGGCAGGTATCTGTTACCAGAGACCTTCTAGGTAGGCACCATCGGAGCGCCTGTTTTTGCCGCCAAATAGTACTGTGTTCGGCTTTGAATGTCGCTGCAGCTACCGAAATTACAGGAGTAATGGGTCTCAACATCTTATGTCTCAGGCCATGAGCGTAGCAATATCGTGTAGTACATATCATTCTACTAGCACCATGTTATTATGGGTAAGTGCCACTGACCATCAGGTTACCGTTCCGCTCGTCTCGTAGCTTAATGAAATAAAAAAAAATGAAACCGTAATGCCGTTAGTATTAACAATAATAATAATCTAGCTATGTATGTATTATCCGTAGCTTTGTTGTTTTAAATAGCTAAGTTTTTAACTTAAACGAAAATAATTTAGGATCTAGTAACAAAAAAAGCTTTAGGACCTTCGCACGCTATTTTTTTACCTTTTAATTTAAATATAATTTAGCAATACATTTATTCACAAAGAAGCAGTGAATAATTTTTTAAACAAAAAATATTTTTTAAGTACTATAATGTATATATCCATAATTTTGTTTAATACAATATATTGCATTGTATTTATGTAAATTATTTTTTTTTTGTACTTCGCTGTTTGTTAATTCTGAATGCAAATAATGACGGTTATTACATTTTTAACAGTTATAATTTACTTTATCGTCATCAGCCGATGATATTGATGTGAAGCTTTATAAAAATAATGTAAAAATTATTCGGCTTTAATGATCGTCACGAAGTCAACGCAATCATGACCACTGGAAAGCAAATAAATGTTACAAATGTGTTTCTAAATCTTGTGGTTAACCGTGTAACTAAAAGGTGACGCGATCATTTCGTGACCTTCGGTATAATCATTCCCGGTAACACCGTGTGTTGTGATACGCCGTACTAGTCGATAGACATTCATTATATTTGACATTACATTATTAAATGGTTCTATAATTGACGAAAAAATCATGATTCCTTATGTCATTACATTTAAAACACCGATGTGAAAAAATATCGTTATTTCTTGTCACAAGCAACAATAAAGCGATACATCTAGAAAAGCTGTTTCTTTAAATTTTAACGTTTTCTCGGATTTATATGTAAGTATAACGTATATAGTTTTTAAGTCAAAAACGAAGTCATGTATAAGTGATGATTATGGTGAAGGATTTCTTCGGTCAGTTCTCCCGTTCACCACCCCCATTGATTTATTGGCGGTTATGAGAATAGACTACGAAATGCATCTCTGCATTAAAAACATTCTAGACATAAGTATAGCTCTACATACCGCCCGTGTTAAAGCAAGTAAGAGATCAAACTGTCTTTGCTGTCGTCCACGAGTACACTATGAGAACCCCAAGAGGCCCAAAAATCTGCATACCTTTATAGTAGTTTTTAATACATGCAGGAACATAGGGATATATACCTAAGTCTTATTTTTATATAGCTCGTGATTGCAGGTAAATATTATACAAAATTTACCAAAATTCTGATTAAATAATGATTCTGTTTAAAAGGGATCAATATCAGTGAAGCTAATGAGATGTACTAACTTTCGCTTCGTAGCATAGCGTCACTCAGATATAACTATACATTCTGATAAGCTTATTGTTAAATTGTCCATTAATATTAAAACAGTTACGCATCTTGTGAGCATACTTACAAAGTCAGTGGTGTAACCACAAACACAAATTGTCGGCGTACTCAACCCATCGGGATAGACCGATCCGCGACGTTGTGTGATGGTGTAGCGAAGATCTATTTGACAGCTACAGATCTGTGAACAAGAAATATTTACAGATATTACGTTATGACAAGGAATTATTATTATTTTATCTTAAAGATTCCCGCCGCTGAACATAGGCCTCCCCAAATTAATGAAACAAATTGTATTTTTCACGAATTGATTGACGAGTACATAACATTTATAAAAGTCGCAAGAGAAATCGCTTACACGGGATAAAAAATATACGTTTGTGAAAAAATTATAACGTACGTTACTGGTGCAACATTCCAACAAAATTTAATTTTAAAATATGTAACAATTGCTAACACAATTGTACAGGAAAAAAATCACTCTTCCTCGTTGATACACAATACGTCTCATAAATTAATTTAAGTAATTTTATTTACAAAAAGACTATTGATAACAGAAGTGTAAATAATTTTTCTAAGAATTTCTTCCGCTTATAGAAATATTGTGTCGAAAGAATCATAAGTAGTAACTTTTATTAGTAATATTAGTCATCTGTAGTTATTAAAGAATCGTTGTTATAATTTATGACACAAATTCTAATTTATTACTTTTGTCCGCAATGGTCCATTGTTAGTTACCATGACAAAGGATATGTGAAATACAATATTTTGCCGATACATATTCTTAAAACTATTCCAAGAAACTGCAAATATTCCATCAAGGGTACATATCTGTAATAAATGAAATAAATTTAAAAAAGATTGTGAATACTAATTTTATATATAATTGCATAAAAATGCATAAATACGATTTTTACATAATGAGAGTTTTTTAACTATTTCGTTATACTTTCAAACAAATTAACTTATTTTTATGAATTAACCATCCATTTTAGATACAGATCATCTATTTCTATAATTATTTACAGACGGGACATCTGCGATTTCAGCTCTTAATTCATGAATATAAACATGGGTTTTAAAATAATTTTGAACTTTTTCACTTAAAACCATTTTGATATAACATTAAAATTGAATTTAAACAATTACTGTCTCCACTTATACGATATAAATTACATTACAGTTTATAAAATTGAGAAAGAGCAGTGTTTTTTGTTGTATGTCCTTCTACGGCTGGTAGACTTTAAAATAATTAATAATAATTTCCTCTTTGGGACAATTTGCCTTCAATTGACCTTATAAAATATTTGAACTTATCATTTTTACATAAAATGTTTAATAACTAAATTTAAGCATGTAGCATAAGAATCAACAAATAATTAAATATGAATTCATTCCTTAACACTACAACTATAAAGTTTTCGTAATTCTTCAACCTACACTCAAATCTAATTAAGAATAAAACTTACATACATACATATATATATATTACGCCTCGTTCCCAGTGGTGTGGGGCAGAGACCACCTCTCTCCATTTGTTACGATCCTGGCACACCTCTCTCGCTTTCTCCACTTTCATAAGCGTTTTCATGCATGCTCGTCGGTTGCGAGTACCAGAACATCTTTGTTTGATCGAAATATGTCCGCCTAATTCGACCTGCACCAATTTTTCCAATCATTCTTACCTTGTATACCTCTTTCGTTAATCTTCTTTCATCTATTCTTTCAACATGGCCGAACTATTTAAGCATCCTTTTCTCTATCTTTGTCACTACATCTTCAACCACGCCGCACCGCTCCCTTATCACACTGTTCCTCACTTTGTCCATCAGCTTCATTCCAGTTACACTTCTCAGGCTACTTATCTCCACAGCATTAATCCTACTTTCATCTTTCTTCTGACATACCCAACATTCACTACATGTGTGTACTACTCATCAGTGTGAGGATCTACACGCCTCTATGCACAGTAAAACTTATTGTCATAATTATAACATTGTTCTAAGATTTTCGTTTCATATAAATAGGCTACACAAATTTAAAGTTTAATTACAAAAATAAGGATGAGCATTAATAAATTGTTTATCAGTATGATAAGTAAAGCCTTTTTTTCACTGTTACACGAAAACACACCAGCAGAATGTCTTGCAAATACGTCGTTAAAAAAGCAATACTTTACTATTGTACTTCCTGCCACCTTAGAGATATATCAAAGGCAATAACTTATTACTGCGACGATGCCGTGAAATTATCATTGTATTGTTAGCTAGATTGACGATATTGCTCTAAGTTGAATTTCATCTTGCTATCATCATTATTATCTCAATGTAAATTCTTTGTCAATCTATGACGGCATTAAAAACTATGTGTAAATATAAAAAAATTTCGTACATTATCTATAAACACGTTAAGTTCCATTAATTTCTATTAGAAATAAGTAAACACTTATTATTATTAATTCAAGTCATTGGAGAAATTTTGTTAGTGAACTTAACTTATTCAAAGTATAAAAAAAATTACGAAATCGTCTACAATATGTTAAACTATTTATCTAGATGCTTTATTCGTTAGTTTTAAAATTTTCAATGAATACTCGTATTGTAGACAAGCTTCTTCTTCTTGTCTTTACCGTTTCTAACCGTCAGCGTTTCTTAAAAGGCGATTAACAGAAAATAGAAAAAAGTTCAGAAAAAGGACAACAGCTTTTTCTGTGACTTTTACCAACGGACTAGCTCATCTATGGCTTATTCAATATGGCAAATACAACGGTTAACGCTAAGAGGGGAGACTAAAAGGTATAAGGAGTCCCTCACAATAACTCACGGGACCTAAGCCAACCTCATCTGGTCGCGGTGCACCATGCTAATCAATAAACGAGGCTCTGGCTCCCACCAACCCGCAATGTTCAGCAATGGATATCAATAGGTTGAAGTAATGAAGTTGATGGTATTTTCTGAGATAAAAAATTCCAATAGACTTATTACTTTTATAATGATATCATTTTAAATAGATAAAATATGAACTAAACTTCCCCTGAGCACATAAGTTATTGGACAAGTAATGGATCGCTATCTCGTTTCATACGATACAACGGGGCCACCTGGGTGAGACTTCGCTCAATCGTCATCTCATCTGGACCGACTTATTTGCCCGTAATGTTGATGGCCGTAACGAGACCGACTGCCCTCGGGTCGAATGATCCTCGGTGTCTGGGCCGCTATTGCCAACATATGTTGCTATACAGAGACACATCTGTCTGCTCCATATAAATCTTATCTTGTACAATAGAGATATTTAGAGAATATATTTTTGCCTTTGTATCACGCTCATATTATTTCCGATAATAAATTTTTCAAATACAAGTATTTATGTCTAAGCCAGTTTAATTCTTTCAGAGATTTACGTTCATCATTATTTTTTATATTCAATAGCGAGTTGTTTTTAGTTATCACTGTAACCTATTATTTATACAAGAAATCGTATGCTATTTTCCCCGCTTACCATGGAACTTAAGCACGGGGTAACCTTACCGATAACAATAAATTTTGCTATCAAATATATTGTGCTGTATGAAATCTGAAAATATCGAGTTAATAGTGATTATGCGATATACAATCACTACTATATTTTCACGAAATTACAATCAACAATTCAGAAGAAAAACATTATTGTGTTATGATTCATCGCAAGATCAAATATTTTTTTTTTGTGATAAAAATATTAAGTCATTATATATAATATTTTCATTTGATAATTCATGCATGCTTTGACTCTTTTATAGTAAGATGCATTCAAAGCATCTGGGACTCAAGCATAATTTACAAATATTTACTCGTTCACGAAATTTCTAAGATGTCATTATCGAAACCGGTAATGTTTTAAAAATACAGTAATTCATAAATATAAGGTAAAAGTTTCTTTAATTATTTATATTATATCGCTTTCCAATAAAGTTATAGCATGAAAGAAGTCTTGTGTTCAGTATTGAATCACCAACCGACCACTGTTGTGATTTAGATAATAAAACAGATTGTATGGTGTTCGATCGTTTGTGTATCAATTTTTCAAGGAAATAAAAAATAATGAGACGACTATGACTAAAATAAGCACAAAAGACATTGACAAGTGATTTACATGTCACGCTTTGGCACATTACACAATATCGTAAAAATTGTCGCTAACAATGTTGTTGATACTATTGTGGAAACGGCCCCCTGATTCAATAAGCATTCAGCAGTGTAGTTGACTGATGTAAATTACAATTAATTGATTGTGAATCATTGACGTCGATATTGCAAATGAGGAAAATAGCGTGCGGCTTTACCACTAGCACAAACCTTATTTAATAAATAAATACTGTAATAATGATTAAAAAACGCTACTAGTGTTATGTTTGAAAATAAGTACGTAATTTAAAATTTACACAATTTACAAACTCGAAAAAATTCCCGTGACTAAAATAAGGCACAAGATTGGATGTAAGTGATAATGATGATGATGAATCAACGGTAAATGCACTGATAAAATTTATCACATTAGTGACAATGTTACTAAAATTTTGAGCGTAATTGTAGTTAAACATGTAAAAGTAATAGTTTCCTAATCATCGATAACATTTATCTAAAGCATGACGTGACTCACTATAATATAGGAGAAAATACAACGCATAGTACTTGGATATCTATGTGACAATTCTATAATACTAAGAACCGTTACCAATTTTTTTGTAGATCTATATGTATGAACCAGCTGTTCCTTACCCGCTTTGCTGGCCGTAACATCCCCTTAACTCCTTTTAGAAAAGAATTTTTTAAAATCCATTATTATCTAACTCTAAATGATAAAAGCAATATCTCTACCAAATTTTGAGTTAACGTCTAATAGTTTCGGAAATCTTATGATGGGTCAATAAATCTCTGGATATATACTATATATATTTACTTTTTACAAAAATTACTTACGTATCTGCAGGAGGTCGTCTATTTTTTATTTTATATATTCTGCAATACGACTACAGCGCTGCAGTTACACGAGCGTTTATAGCTTCTATTAATTAAGCACCATGGTTTAATAGCTTCAAGTTACCTAATACAGTTTATCAGTAAGATCATGTGGCGACCTCTATTATATATATTACATCTGAAATGATTTAAACACGTCTTTCGAACCATCTCACTTAAAATTAAACTTTGTATGTTCTAAATATCAACAATAATATATTAAATATGAGACCCGCTATAGCCCAATAAAGAATAGATGTAAAAATTATAAAAAGTTGGAAAGACGGCATTTATCAATAAAAGGAAAAAAACTGATATGAGCAGTACACCATCAACTATCGACTAAAGAAAGGTGCTATTGAAGTCACAATTTGAACACACATTGAAAGACGGCACATTTTGCAAATGTCTTGAGCAGCAAATATATATGATTTTTTGGGAAAGTTTATCTTATACAAGAAGGTTTAAGGCATTTACACAGTTTGATGATGATGCCCATGAGCCATTACTTACGTTGGTACAAGGCTGAAGATATCAGCCTTCACATGTGCAACGTAAGTGATGGATAAGTTGAATTTTATAAAATGATTTTAAGAGAAAGGAAATTTTTGCAATCATAAACCAAAATATATAGAACGTTGTAATAGTGATAAAGGTTTAAACTTATAAAGTTTACAATTGATTACCCTAATACAATAAATTTTTATACAAAATTCTGAATTAAAAAATTAACCATATTTCATGCTTCACGTTGGCATTTAAAAAAATTGACAAAGTTCTGTCTAAATGTTAAAATATAAAACTCAAACAACACATGATGCGGCCTTAACATATTCTTTTGATAAATAATCAAACGATAATGTTACTAGTTTTTTGTTTGTATAAAATAAAAGCAATTTTTTTTTAATATATACAACGATATTAACGCTCATACTATAATTTTACGACCAGATGTTTGTTACCATGTAAAAATTATTGTGGAAAACGTATACAATGACATATTAAGACAGTCAACATTGGAAACGTTGATTTATGGCCATCGTCATCATCACCATCATCTCTTTCCTCCATTCCCGCTTCACGTGCAGTCGTGAAAGTAACAATATATCAAAACGAAAGTATGGCTAAAGTATAGTATAATCCTACATTTACGGTTAATAATTTTGAACCTTTTTTACGATTATTTAAAGACTACATCTCTAATTTTGTATTTAAGTCTGATGGATGTATATTTAACGTTTCATTACACATTTAACAGTATTATTTATTCCCCAACATTTTTGTCTATATTTAGTACGTGAATTACGTTTTAAAGCATTAGCAATGTCAAAGTGAAAGTCCCGTCAATATTAGCTCATCATTTTCAGAGATTACCCAGATCAGAAATAACACACATAGGTCTCATGTGATGTATACGAAATACATTAATAAAAAAGCTGTTATGTCATACAGACTAATACAAACTATTAATTTGTATGTATTTACTAAATTTGATCTTCGTTTCGTCGCATTCAATATATTAATATTCTAACCGCGTGCTACTGGATAGCTAGCAGATATAGACAATGTTCGGTCACATTCGGTACACATTCGATTGGGGTCAAGTACCGCATATCTGGGTAATTATATTTTACATTACAAAAAGGCCCGGTTACAGTCAGTCTTAGATTTTGAATAAATAACGATTATAATTTCAATTCGAGCAAAAAATATAACTTTCTTATAAGTTCAAAAACTACTGGAATGGAAAGGTTTGATGTTAACATCTAAATAAATGATATTGGAGAAAGTTGTAACAAACGATACCATATACAGTTTTAGTTTACGTATAAAGACTTTCGTTTTAGTTTATTATTAAGTGTTGCAAATGAAAAATCTGTGCTTATTACTTGAAATAACTAGTTTGATATTTAAATTGTGCAATATGTACATAATGATTAATACAAAAAATTTCCGAGGTAAAACGGAAGGAATGACTTACGTTTTCATCGATTATCCTCTCGAAGTTCTGAAGGTGGCCTTTGACGTAAATAACACCAAGGGGACTACATTTGAATAGGCACTGTTAAGGGCTTTCGTACGAACTACAATGAGCCCTGTAGTAACACGACCACTCTTGGTTACATTGAGTTAACGATTGTCGATCCATTATGAATTTGTGATTGTGTAGCGCTGTCGTCGAACGGCGGACACGCAACGATGACGAACTGACGGCGCTTGCGATTGTCTACATCTTTTAAATTTAAGAAAATCTAAAATTTTTTTGTTTCCTATCCTTTATAACTTTAATTACAACAAATTATAACACCACTCTAATTGAATATATAATTATACAGTCTATCATTTTTTTAATCAAGTTAAATTAACAAAACACAAAATTTTTTTTATATCCAATAAAATTTAAGTTAATAATTTAATGTTAGTTTCAGTCAGCTAAAACAATTTTGTAATATTTTAAAAACAGTTAAAATAATTAATATTTATTTTAATTGTACTAGCTTATATGAAAATTTTGTTAAAGCGCCATCTATGTTCTTGTAATATTACTATTGCTAGTAAATTTGAACTTAAGTAAACTACTTAGCCTAGTTAATGTAAAGGTATTATTGTAGATGTCTGTAATCACAATAAATTTTTTTTATTTTGTATTTAATATTTCATAATGTATAAAATTAAGAAATTGTGATATGTGTATCATAATTATCTTTTAATCTAGATATTAATCATGTAAAATTTAAAAACTTTATTTCGTTCGCAAACTATTTGACTGCAGATCAATATTTTGTATTGAATATCTTTTGATCATTTAAGGGTTACAGTGTAACCCAAACACATTGTATAATTTCGCATTTTAACCAAATTTGGCAAGGAATGATCATGATTAAAATTGTAATTTATTATTAATAGAGGGTACAATTTTTTTTCAGTTACCTTGTTGAAATGTAACAGCACCAAAGGTCATTAGCAGATATCAAAAAATAGTTGTCAAGCGCTTGTGAATTTACATTTGCATATATTAATATGAGCAACTCGAATAAGTTGAATTTTGGAGCTAAATGTTTTTTACGTTTAAGTGGTACCGAAAAAATAGAATCAGCTGTAGGTTTAAAATTGACATGTGTTATGAATTAAAATTTAAACCTTGAATATTGAACGTAATTGTTGAAATTGTGTTAGTTACAGGAAAATTCGGAACTACCGCATAAAAAACAAAGTTGTAATAAAAATGGCAACGAACTGGGTAAGCTAAATTTGTATTAAATGGTTTATTACAGAAATTAATGAAAATGCAGACGCCTTTCCACGGTCAATAATGTCTTATCCATAATGATACGTAGTTTCAGAACACGAAGAGTTCCGAAACTTTTACTAAGCGTTAGTAGAGATTGTCATCTTTAAAATATTTAAAATTGTAAATCTTGAACAATAAGCCAATGTGTTTTATAGTGTTGTTTTGATGAATGAGTCGCGATAATTTTATTAGTTTTTTATTTTATACAAAATCAATGGAAAATAAAAATTTCATTTCATACGGCATCATTAATGGGTATGGCACGATTCTTGATGATTTCAATAGCAGCAGTTTGTTACTATGTGAGATGCGTACATACAAAATTAGCAAGCGTAATTAATGTCAAAATATAATAAAAAGTAGTTTTCGGATTAATATATTGAAAGAGGAAGTGAAACAACACATTGAATTTACACAGATGCGCTGTCGAAGGTCAAATTGGATCCAGCGGTATTAGAAGCGAAAGTTACACTCAATGTATTACCATCTACAACAGATTATAGATCTCAGTTGTTTTTAAACGAACAAGTAACACGCAAAGGTAATTTTTATTTTTTAAATATTCTCTCTGTTATTTTGTTAGTTCCAAAGATCGTGACTTAATCATAACCTTCTTCTTATAATGTTTTGAATGTCGATAGCACATCTGACCACCATCCATCACATTTACCAAGTGTGGGGAGTTCCTCGTTTCAGAGAGCACAAAAGATTATTAGTTATTGTAAATAAAATATATTAATATTAAGATATATTTTAATACGTCGCCTAGAAAATGATTCACATTTAACATTAGACAATTGTAATAGATTAATTGTTGATTTACCATAACTTGAATTTATTTTTGTGTTAGTTAGGACACTTTGCATTATATAAAATTCTCAAGGCTCAGTTTTCAAACAAGTTTTAATGAACAAGCTGATCAATGGACGCACTCACTCTATAGTTTAAGGCTTTTAGATTATACTTGCAAACCAGTTTTTAAACAGCATAAGGATTTAAAAAATAAACAGTACATATTAAATGCGCAAATATTACTTTGACATTCTAACGATAATGAAACACTAAATGCTACTTAACATTAATGAAACAAAATGAAACTTAAAAATTAATTTTAAATAATTTAACCAGTGAACAAAAAAAACTTGTAATTATTGTTTTAGAACATCGTCTACCATATTTAAATTAAAGATTTATTGCATAATAATTAGTCCATAAACATATTTTGCACAAAAACATGTCTAGTTTTAGTTTATTAACTAAAAGTAGATATAATTTTGTATACCGTATAATGTAAAAGTCATATCCGTGTTATAAAATCAAATGCCATGTTAGTCGTGGTAGATGTTGGTTGCACCCCCGAACAGGTTCTCGCTTTATCATGTCGGTAAGGGAAAGTATTTCCCCGACGTAAAATAAAAAAAGTGTTTGTTGCAGAAATCAATGTTGAGAAATTATCTCTGTACCGAGACATCTCATCTTGGTGGTTTTCCTTAGAAAACAGAGATCACTGGTTCGATTCCGGTGACACTTGTTGTGTAGTTTAGATTAATATATTTTTTTTATTTCTTTCATTTTTTATTTAATATATGGCAGCATTTGAAATACAATTCCCTGATATTGAGTGGTAATGTAATCTGCGATGATATCTACACACTTGATTCACAACAACCTATTTAATCTTATCTTAAGGAAATGTTCAATAACGTTCCTAGATGAGAATACTGACTCATTATTTTTTTGGAGTTATTACATAAAATGTAAACATTATCAATGGTAGGGATGATGCCGCGGAAGAAACGATTCGCCATCTGTTAATGTATGATTTTGAGCAGGAGACAGGATTAAGCATATATAGAGATAGTATCCACGAGCTAATAAAAAAGTAAGTAAATTAAATGTTCACTTAAAATACATAACACAGTAAAGAACAGAAATAAGGCCAAATAATTATTTGTTTATAATATATATTTTACACAACGTTAAAAGCTGCCCCCATTTGAAGTACCAATATGCTTTAGGAAGAACTTCAACTTATCTCACAGCCATTTTTGCTTTAGTCCCAATAAATCGTTCAAAGTTGAGGTGTCACGATATTTCAATTCCTAACAAGTGAAGGCGGTCGGTGCACTAAAACAATGTATCACGAAATGCAGTAAATAGACACGCCTGCATTTTGGTTAGATTGGTGTTAATGTAATAATGACGTTTTAAAATAATTCAAATTAATTTTAATACTGAAACAACGGGTTTAAAATTGTGTATTACATACCATTTTTTATCTGTACAACCAGATGCCGAAGGTATTAAATCTTACTATAGACGTGTTATATAAATTTAAACAAATGTATTTACTATATCAACCGTGAGGTCTTCGTTTGACCCTGTCATAATGTAACATTTTTTGCTTGTTTCAGAAATACCGAAATTGAAAATGAGCTTTGAGGATTCCTTGCTTTCGATGCATAGAAAGGAACAACTTAAATTAACTTCTCAGCAATGCGCTCTGCTGATGGTATTTGCACAAAATTTGAAGAACCAATCAGCCTCTTCTCAAATGTGCAACGTAGGTTATTAAAACTTGTATATAATTATGATAGAAAACGTAGTGTTGTATTAACCCTGTTTTTGACGTTTTTTAAGAAGATTATGCCTTAATGCATGAGATGTTAAGTTTCGTAATACGTACGTAGTACTTATTTAAACAATTTCGTCAGAGACCTAGCACCAATAAATAGATATACAGTTTTTGTCCACTGATTTTCAGAAAATTGTAATTGCCTTACTTCTCACAGAATGAATTTCTTATTTAACGTGTAATTTTGCCTACACAGGAATGTGGACTTTGCAAGAACAATGGACATTCCGTTATGTGGTACAAAAGTCACATTTTGAAAGACAAGAGAGGGCTTGTGCAATGTCCAATCTTAAGAGCCTTTACATGTCCTATCTGTGGTGACACTGGTGATCGTGCGCATACTGCCAAGTACTGTCCATACAAGGAATAAAGTTAGTATATATTCAACTGTATTAATAAACATGTCAAATCATTTTGTATTAGGTGGCACTAATACAACTGGCGCAGATACTCGAACAAATAGAAGAATGGAGTTCAGACCAGCATGTAAACGTTTATTCCTTTCTGCTATTTTTGCTTTTTCGACTTTGTCGGAGTTTTTCTAAGAGGTAATAAATTTAGGGATACTAAAACATATCTGTAGCAACGAGGCATTTATCTTGTCTCTGCGGCTTACGATAGTGTGGTTAAATAGAAAAGGAAGAGATTAATATTCATTGTACAGTCTCGAGTTTAGTTGTTTCATTATTTTTACTCGTATATATAAGAGATACGTAAAGATTCCTTGACTCATCATGAGATATTCGCTTCTGCCGTTTAGAGTCAGCTAAGAATGGATTTTACAAAATTTCATCCCTAAAGGTAGTTGCGGTGATGTTAATAACAGGAAGTGTCCCGGGCGATGGCGAGTTGCCTCTGGACAGGAATAATCCTGTTTTCTGGAGATGTTGAGCGATTGAAAGTCATATCAACTCTTACAGCTCATATGATACTGGGCTCGTGGACCCGGATCAACGGCCTGTTGTCAGGAATATTTCTGACAAATTTCATAGCTAAACCGATATTACGGCCAATAAAGCGGGCGGTAAACAGTTAGTATGTATACCATATATATGTGTACCAGTCAGATAATATACAACAATAGCCAAAAATATATTACATGTATACATGCAAGGTACATGTCGGAAGATCGTTAGTTAGTTTCTTATTAAATATATACAATATTATATGTGCAGCAAGATCGGCAACGATTACCAAGTTTTCGTATTATTAAACAAATGTACAAAGAAAAAGCTTAGCTATAACGTCGATTTTGTACCATTCCCCATTTTTAGTGCACTTATGTAAAATAATTATATATACGTATACTTACCATATCGGTACAGGCAAAACCCTATATTCTTTCAAAAAACACTTAAGTAACTACTGTCATAAAGTTTAAATTATATATTCTATCTAATTGTGCTATTATTTTCATCTATCAACAAGCGTTTTAGCTTTTAATAATTTAGTGCACCACTATCTTATCTTTGCTTTTAGTTCACGTCACTTTCCAATGAGTTGTCTGGAAGAAATTGCTTTTTGAGCAATAAGACCGCCCGTTGTACATTTATGTATATATATATAATGTGTTCCATATTTTGTAACTGGTGTACAATAAAGGATAAATAAATAGGTAATTAATTTCCACTGACGATGTCGAGATTTTCGGGAGAGTAATTACAGAATAAATTCTAAGTAATAGGCATTCTATTTTAATAACCAGTGGTAAATACCGATATTGCTCGCAATGAGCTTTTAACGACTATGTGTTAATTTAAAAATATTTTTTATAAATTTGAATATAAAATTGAAATAGAACTCAACAGCTCCCGCCATAACTTAATAGAATAACTTCTTATATATTTTTAATAAATAAATGTTAATGGAACAAGATATAAATAAAAAAAAACTAGTTTTTGACATTGTTTATTATTTATTTAACTGCTCTTTGTTACAGATTACGGGTACATTCACGCAACATTTTTCTGACTTGCATTACTATTTGCTTTAAATAAAACGTTTTAATCTGTTGTAATTTTTTTTCATATAATTCCTAACCATTGTTAATTAACAGATATGGTATCGACACAACAAATATAAAGAATAAATTTTTATTAAAAACTGTCTCGACGTTATACGTTGTTAATTCATTCGCTACATGATGTTTACAAGAATAAACATTAATTTACATTTCTGATTACATGTTTTGTAACGTAAATTGTTATGTATACATAAAATGAAAAGCAACGATCTGGTAGAACTGGAATTCGAAAATACAATAGAGAGCAAATTGGATGGATTTACAGATAGAAACATATTGAAAATATTTGCTCCTAAAATAGAACATTGGCATGCGTAAGCGGATTGATGGCAATTTATCGGCGTAATTGTTCACCGAATGGCGTGGGACTACATTTTAATGAACTAACTATTTTTAGGTCAGATACAAGTTTCAGTTATTTTTTTCGTTGTTAATACGCGGTCTTATTATTAGAGTAGTAAGGAACTTTTAATGTACCTACAATATTACAATCAATACTATAATCTAATAAATTAGTATTTCTGTAATTTCAATCACTAATTTATTTTATTTATGAAAATTTAAAATTATATTTACTATCTATTTGTGCTCAAAGACCCATTGTGTGATAAATATTCATGTAGGTTTTGATAATTAAAAATAAATATAAATTAAAAATTAAAAGACTACGTAAAAGTGAAAAAAACCTCCATGAAACAATAACCATTGGGATAAAATAATTTATATCAATAAGACAAAATTAAGAAGAACGAAATTAGGATTTATAAGTAACTTAACACATGTACTAAACGTACACGTATTCTAGTTCATTACATGGTTATTAAAATAAAAACTTTAAAAAATGTGCTGTACATAAACAATAATTGTAAATCTTATAAAGTTTTGCAAATATTTATCACCTAAAAACACGGAGCACTTTGGATTTCAAACTTGTAAGAAGTATGAAGCAACATTAAATTTACGCGTCAGTGTAAAGTGTGAAGAGTAAGCAGTACCATACATACATCTCGTAATAGTTAGTTGTTCACGGTCGCTTGTAACCGTTTACATCATGGGTCGCTGACATTTAATAGTCAAGACCACCAAATTGCATGGTTGGTTGAGGTAGGGCGGTGGCTGGCGTGTCGTACCAGCCGAGACACGGAAACGGCTGAGCGAGTGCGGCATGTTTGACATAGATCAATTGATACGATAAATTGGGCAATGCCGAAGACACGGTCAACTCGTGATAGGATTTTAAATTGGGCACCAAACAATTATTAATGTCATCTGCGTTTTGATTCATGGAAAATTGATACTGTATTGATAAAGTATACGCCAATAATCTTTTGTTTTAAATACTAGCATATGATGGAATGGTATATCAGTATGAAGTAATATTTGCGACGGGTATGAAGCATTGCTTTAGTATGGGTCATTGGTAAAACTTTTTTCACCACGGTACTCTTGTCAGTGAATGATATTTTGTGGCACAGGTAGCTTTAGTCTCTTTAAGGAAGTAAGGAAGGTTGAAGAAGAGTAGAAGAGCAATGCAAATTTAAATCGTTAAAATGGCAAATAAAATCTTTTAAATGGATTTTTCATTATTTTCTTCATGTTTATGAATATTTTAATTCATTTTCATTACATTTTCTGCGTTAGTACGGATGTTGCTTAGCAAATTTGTGTACCTCTTCATGTAATTTTCTTCGAAAAAACATAGCATATTACTATAACAATTTCAATAATTTTATTGACTTTTCCTGAATATTGTCGCGGCCCCTTTTGCGAATCGAAGAAGCATAAGCCTGATCAGTTTTCTAATGTATCTTGTTTGGAAATGCTGGGAGATTGATTGCACGCATATACTTTAAAATTCATTTGCACTTACGATAACTTTGCCTCTGTTTTCATTTTATTACTAATAAATCCCAGAAGAAACAATTGTTATGGACGCAATTTAAAGATTGATTTAATATACTCGTAGACTTATTAAATAGAACAAGTTTAAACGCTACTTATAAACAACTCGATGTCGCGCAAGTTTTACTTATACACGTAGTTGTATATAAAGATCATAATAGCATATCACGAAATGTAATACGATGTTTGTATATTCAATTTATACATAGTAACAGCAATGGGGAAGTGAACAGTCCGCATATTTGTTATCGGGCCAAATGCGACTCACTTGCGCTGGCAAAGTGTTTACATTGTTACAATACTTTCATGAACATCAAATGGTATTAAACAACGCTGACTGTCTGATATCAGAGTCCGGTGATTATTGCCTCCCCGATTCATATCTATTTTCAACCTATTTAGAATGTAATTGAATATCGGTATTTAATAACATTTCCGTTGCGTTGTATTATAAATGTGTCATTTTTGAAAACAAATTAATGATAATGAATACAGGAAATGACAAATCGCCATGTCTTTCACCACATTAGTTTCTTTTTTTTTACTACATAACTCGCGTTAAAAAATATTTGTTATGTATAATAAGTGTACTTTCAATTTGATAATTCTGATCACAACAAAATGGTAATAGTTGCTAAGAATTCTTTTAAACTTTTAGCTTGTAAAATGTATGTAGACAAGATCAGCCTTGTATTATTAAAGTTAGTACTGTGGTAATGTTAGTTTGAATATTTTAAACGCCTATCATCTATATCTATGGGTTTCGAAGTATCAAAAATTTTGAAAAAAAAACACTTATTTATATTTACCAAATAAATTAAAAATAATTTAATTTAATTAAGAATTTTCAAAAGTAGCTATAACCGACAAGATTACGATATATTCATGCAGGAGACTAGAAAAGATGTACTGGTATAATGCTTAATAAATTTCTTTAATTCTTCATAATTAAAATCTTTATGATTTTTATTAAATAAAGAGGTCACGTAATTTTCCCGCTCCTGAACCTCGAGACCTTGTTTTTTCTTTTATTTAACGAAGCGACAAAGCGAGCGGGATGTTCACCTGATGGTAAGTCATACATTCTCCCATATCAACATGGTGCTGGTTAGGATGGTATACGCAGCACCATACTGCGTTCGTCACCTTGAGACATCAGATGTTAAGGCTCATCACCCCAGCAATTTCACCATCTATAGAGCACTTTAAACCGAAGCACAATAATGTCTGCACACTAATATTTGGCAGTAGAAATAACTGCTGTACCTAAGTGTGGTACCTTCCCATATAATTCCGACAACAGAGATCTACCACAAATACAAGACAGTCTCCTATCCATACCACATTGGCCAAGAATCTAGTAGTGGCGTGTTGCAGACAGTACATTACGAGTAGTTACCAATGTTACTTACTCCTCTGGCGCAGCGACCCAAAGTGAGTCCTGGCCTCCGAAACAATTACCAATGTTGCTGTGCTATTTTCTGCATAATTATTTTAATATAATATTAACCATTACTTTTTATTGGAACTATTGTTTCTGCTTTTGTGTAATACAAATAACCCTTTCGTAAAAAGAAAAGTTCAGAAAATTTTCCTTGAATGTATTGTGTGAAGATTGATATATCTGTTATATATGAGCTCAATAACATATTCATAAATATAATTACATACATGTAATTAAGTACATATTCATATCTTTATCTATCATTTATATATATAGGGTGGCGCAAAAGTAATCCTCCTATCAGAAAATAAAAATAAAAATAATCCACGAGAAGAATCAAAGTTTTTCATATTTTTTTAAATTACAGCCAAAAAACATCGGAAGGTTATTTTTGCGCCACCTTGTATACCTTGTATAAAATAACCTTCCGATGTTTTTTGGCTGTAATTTAAAAAAAATATGAAAAACTTTGATTCTTCTCGTGGATTATTTTTATTTTTATTTTCTGTTAGGAGGATTACTTTTGCGCCACCCTGTATATCTATAGACAATACCATACGACTGTGTTGAAAATTATTAACCTCTTTTATGTATTTTTTATTTCAATACTAAGTCCAAATAATAGCATGGTAATTCATTATTGCTTGTTACTATGGTCAGTACAAGGTTACCTGAGTGTTGCTTCAAAATCAGTCGCAATAATGTTACAGATTCTCATTCTATGAAATGTTCTTGAAATTTTAAAGTTATACATTTATAATATATATTAAATTTATTAGCAACAGATTGAAGACCTTCTTTTTGTAATTGTAAGAAATTCTTTTATGGCACTGAAGACTAACAGAATGATTGGATAAATATTTGTAATTATTTTACATTGAATGGCTAAATGAAATTATCTAATACTACATTTTCTGAACAAATTGTTTTAATATTATTGTCATAACAAGAACATTTTGAACAAAAATAACGATCTTGCCTTTTCAAAAAAGTACCACCTAACGAGGCACGCCAACTTAGGAGACGGTAGTTTAACTCAGTTGACTAGCTCACGAACAATTTACCGCCGACAAAAGCCACCAACAAAGTATGTTTTTTCAAATCTAATACTTAATATTTTCGTTAAAGACCAAAACGATTACAAAGACGAGCTCTAATTTTTACCTGACCCCTTGGAATGTTTATTATACATATTGTAAATTCACTGCACTTTAAACATAAATTAATTATTCAAATTGACTCAATAATTACACTACAGGTTGCTCTTGAAATCGAATAGTAATATTTTTTCACTACTATGTAGCAGTAAAAAGGTGAAAAGACTTAATAACGAAGACGAAATAAAAGTATAAGGTTTCAAATGTAAGATTTAATGAAATCTATTATCATTATGTTTGTGAAATATTTCAATAAAGTATCATAAATATACCTCTAATTATTACCGACTGATTAATTATGGCATCATGTCAAATGTAACTTTACTTGATAAGGGTCGATACTGATTAATATTGACACATTAGTTTCCAGTACCCGCAGCAAATACATAGTTTGCATGTGTTTAAATAGACCTTATCACAACTTACAATAAGTCGCTAATCAATTATAACGATAGTTAAAGACGTAAAAGTTAAATCCCGGATGATAAAATTTTCTAAACAAAAGCTGTTTTTTATTCTTAAAGTATGTATGCTCTTAAGATATGTGTTATTGCTAAAAGCTGCAGTGGAGCGCAGAAAATCTTAAGTACTTTCAGAAACTCTGGAACTGTACTGGTGATAGATCTCTGTTACCGGAGACCATTTGGATAGGTACCATGGCATCGCTTACCGTTTCTTCTGCCATACAGTAGTGTGTATACATTACTACGTTCCGCTTTAAAGGATACTGTAGCTAGTGTAATTACTAGGGTAACTCAACATCTTACGTCTCAAAGCGACGAGCGCAATGTGGTGCTGTGTATAACATCCTAACGAGCGCCACGTTGTTGTGGGCAGGCGTTTCACTAATCATCAGGTGAAAGTCCTACTCGACTCGTCTCTTAATTGGATTAAAAAAGAAAAGAAACATCCTGCATCAGAAAATATTACACGGTTTAGGTAATTAGATCGCCAAAAATTTTTCTAACTCAAAGATTACAGTTTCAAAAAGTTTTGTTATTACATGTATATAAGATGGAATATGAGAGGTAGAGTGCGTTAGAAGCAAGTCATCGATATTTACGGTTTGTATTGTGACAACAGAAAGGATTGCTTGATTTATGTCTTGTGTTGATTTTACATCAGAATTGTTAAGATCATGTCAACAAAAAGAAAAATAGCGCATATACATAAGAAAATATATTATAATACATCGACATTTAACTTAGGCGTCTCTATGTTTTGTTCAGTTACATGCGTAAGAGTAACAACTGACTACTATAAAATTTTATTATTCTGACGTAATACCTAACCATATGAAATATCTCTTTATGAAATGTTCCGTCAATTTTATAATAATATATTTACTAACAAATTATATTGTGTTTTTATAAATAACCACATATGAAATAAATAAATGTGCCATCTATATATTATAACTTGTGAAACAACGCCTGTAAAATCTTATTACAAATAAATATATTATTAAGGAGTACAAAGAACTATCAAAGGTTGAAATTAATTTTATTATATTTCTCTTGTATTCTATTATATCATGCTTAAAAATGTATTCTAACATTACACGTTTTTATTTCACCAATAATACCTAAAGTAAAATAATTCAAACATTCCACGGACACTAAATTATAATAATATGTAATCTCCACGTAGTTTTTGTCCTTTGTGATACATTCAAAAATCTTTTCAGTCTTCTCTTTACCACAATCGACCGAAATCTTTTAAATATATGAAGTTCTATGAGAATTATGTTCTTAGTGACCACCGTGATATTATCAGGTGGCGTTTCCAACACTAGACGAGCAATTCTATAGTTTGAGGGACTAGGTTTTAGGTCTACAAAGATTAGATTTTTTATTACGCAAAATATCTTAATAACGATCGAGGTTATTTTGTTTTATCGTTGTTATAAAGTTCAGAAGTCACAGCAAACGAGACTCAATAGAATAACTTAACTTCCGTGCTATGATAGCAAAAATCATGGTTGAGAGATCATCAATTTATTCACACGAATTTAAAAAACAATATCGTTTACGTCACAGTTACGTCAAAAATTTACTGTATTACTACTTGATTATATTCTGTGATAGAGCTGCCTGCTGGAATTACAAGTATTTGATGAAAACAAAAACTATGACTAATATTTTTTAAGTCCTAAAACCAAAATCTTTCAATGGTTTCTATACTGTGCGATATAGAAACTTTAGAAAGACTGGTGCGCGAATCGATCAGTGCGAAGATATTTCAAGGAGACCTATGTCCATGTGTGATAGTGGGTTATCGGCTAATGGTAATGATAGTGTATAGAAACATACTATTCGATTTTATTTATTCATAAATTGTTACGTACGTACGTACGTACTTCACCGTATTTTTAATTACAGGCGTTATGATCTATATAACAAATTACGAAAATTGTTGAAAAACTATTTCCTTTTCTATTATACTAATATCAATCCATAAGTAATTACTCGAAAAGCAACCTTCGTTTTCAATATTTCTCTTTCATGATATTTATTCTCTTAAATTTCATATGATGAATTATCAAAAAAATTCAGATATTTTTGCCAATATATTAAAAAGAAATATAATATACATATATATTATAACATTGAGAAAATTCATTATTTAACACATTTCCGTCGTATTATAAACATGCTAGAATTGATTGTTGAAATATTCTAAGTCTCGCCCGAGAATTATAATAAAAATAATTTATACAACTTTTTACCGGTGGTAGGTCTTTGTTGCCAGAGACGTCTAGGTAGATTTGTCTGCAACGCCTATTTCTGCCACCAAACAGTAGTGTGCAAACATTACAGTGTTCCGGTTTGAAATGCACTGTAACTAGTGTAATTACTAGAGTAACGAGTCGCAACATTCTTATCTCAAAGGGAAGAGCACAATGTGTTGCAGTATAAAATATTGTAACTAGCGCCACGTTGTTACGGGCGGGCGTATCACTTAACATCAGGTGATCATTCAGTTCATCTCGCCACTTTGTTAAAAAAAAATACAAGAAAAACTCGTACATCTGTTTATAATACGTAAATTACAGCATTCATCTTTTTTGCTTGATTTTGACGACATTCACAGTTCGAGTTTCATAGATAAGAAGATATACAAAACATATAATAGTTTTTTTTTCATGAAAAAAGGTATATAAAACATATTACATAATTTCACTACAAGTTACATAAAACTTTTGTAACTCATATGTATTTTTTTTTTGATATACAAATTCCGATTTAGTTTAGTAATTTTTTTCTGTAAAATTTTTTTAATTTCTAATAAACACTGCTGATTTTCCCCACACAAATAATGATATTAATATAAATAAAATAATTTTATTTTGGCCTTAGAAGGTTTGGCTGATTTGACAAACAAATAGTCCATTTTCCGTACATAGGACTGTAAACAATAATAAAATTTTTTTAGATAGTCTGTGATAATTATAGTGCGTCCTGATCATCTCAGTCCCTCGTCACTGTAGGCGTTGCAAAATACTACAAACGTCGAGGTGATGAATAATTAAATAAACGCAATAAAATCCATAATTTAGTTTTTTAAATATGAAACTGTTCTTTTAACTTAAATACATCCGTGGCTTCAACATTTTTTTCGTCAGGATCATATGCATTGCGATGCAGCATAACAAAACGCACAACTTCATCACCTATCAAGATGTATAATTAAACATTTAAATGCTTCGTAGCATAAACATTGGCGTGAGCTGGCACCACTCCATCCGGTAATGTACTTGTAATTTAAATCCGGTGCAATTCAAACTAATATGTGTTTTGGAATTTTGCACTAACTATTTTCATTAAAGAAAACAACACAATTTGATGTTTCTATTTTATCGGTAATGATGTTTAATATTAATATTTGGAAGTTGCGAATTGTGCAAGTTATTTGGATTTCCGTTTCCATTTTAGACTTCTATACGATCTTATCTTATTTTTTTATAGGAAATGTTGAAAAAAATTAACTGTTGTTACTTTTCTTTATGTTTGTTCTAGTGCGTTTAATCTTACAAGGACAATACGAACTATGACGGTAAGTTGCGTTGTAATTATGATTTTATACGCAACTCTTTACGATTATAGCTTCTGTATAATTCACGTGACATATGACGTGGATTTGTTGCAAATATAGTAAGATTTTAATTACCAAGACTTTTTATTAATAAAAAGTGTACCCATGTATGGTGAAATGCGGTACTATAAAAGTTGCCGACATACTACGTCTGCCAACCCACATGACAAACATGCCGTGTACATTAAATAACCCTTTTTGCCCTTTTATATTTAATTACTTGGTGAAGCCTTTTATGAATTCACCAGTGAACGTCAATAGCCTGAAATGATAATGATCCATACACTGGACTTTCACTTATTCTAAACACATTAGACCCTAAATTATCACAAAATGTTAATAACGTAAAATACTAAGGATAATACAAATAAACAAATAAATAGGAACGACATAATACTATAATATAATTTAAGAACTGAATCACGTACGCTCTTTAATTTCATTGACGCTTATATCTATGTAAAGAAAAGAGCATTTGGAACTTTTGTCTGTTTTTAAATGTAAATACGTTTTTATTTTATTTTTTTAAATACATCACTCGCATTTTTGTCGACATTGGGCTTAATTTCACATACTGCTAATTGAATATGAGGCCGAAGATAGACAACCGCGCTCTTGCTCTTTTATGTTATCAGTAGGAACATCAGCAATGCTTTTATGACGATAGACTTATTTTATAAATTTGGTACCTTACCAGACTAGTTTAAAGAAACCTTATTACCAGCCAAAGTACACATACGGCCCCAGAAATGTACAAGAAACTCTGTTACTTATTATGACTTGCTAAAAGATGTCACTGCTGTGTATCAACTTCTGTATCGCTCAATCCATTTTCATAACAATATTTGTTAAGTACTGAACCTATCAACACTACAAAGACTAAATGTTAAACGCGCCAAAAACAACTATTAGTATTTATATTAAGTAATATTCCATTATTTGTAACTAAATAAACGAATGCAATACGATTGAAGATATATATTTAGTATCATACTCATTCGATTCGATAAGCCGTTAGTGTAAATAGGATATTATTTATTTCATATGACACAACGCAAGCATCGTTACACTATAAGTAGATAAAACAAAATTTTTTATTAAAGTAAATCAGTTTTACCATTGGCCTTTTTAAGCTGTATTATAAAGACCGAAGTGTTTCAAATGTATCTTGCTCAATATCGCGTAGTTTTACTTGAATTACCTTCTAACGTAAGCATAATCGAAGCGAATGCGCAATCAGCGTCACCGATAACAGCAAATACGGCATCTTGTTATCCTCAAGGTCTGTAGTAAAATATACTAGCGGAAAGAATGCAAAAGTTATTCGTAATATGGTGCACAATTATCGCATAACCTGTAGCCTTATATCATTACAATAACAATCAGGAAAAATCTAAATATAATATTTAAAAAAAATGCGCATTTCCGCAAACGTAGATTGGAAAAGTTTTCATGTATTTCAATTTTAAGAAATTATGTAAATATATAATCTCTCTAGTTACCTTTTTTTTTGATAAATGTACCAGCCGAATCACCTAAATATAATGTATGTAACTTACCACCTGTATATATGAGCAGACACTTGCCTGTTGCTAGAAATCGGCTTGATAGATACTAACCCCAACCCTGTAGTCTAGTAAGAATAGGACTAAAGTTAGCCCTGCCTGTCGTAGAAGAAGACTAAAAGGTCTAGGAATTTCGCGAGCCTTGAGATTGGCCTTTACAGCTTAACAAGCGAACCTGCATGGGACAGCGTATAGCTCAGAGATGATGCTAAGAAGGGTTTGGCCCTCCCTCAGAAACGTATTAACACAAAGTGTTGAAAGGCACCGGTGCTTTATATAGGAGATCCAGGAGCTCCTCCGAATGCAGTGTTGCAGACAACCGAGTACTTTTTGTGGGTAAGAATCTCACATGACTCTGACTTCCCCCCAGAAGCAGGGTATTTTTCGAAAATCTCCCCCGCCCGCAAACCAAAAAAAAAGTAAGTACTAACGCAGCGCCTATTTTTGTCACCAAACAATAGGGTGAAAACATTACTGGGTTCTAAGTGGAAATGTGTTGTAGCAAATCAAATAACTGGAGTAATGAGACTGAACATCTGTCTGTCTCAATGCAACGAGCACAATGTTGTATAGTGTATACCATCGTAACTAGCCTCACTTTGTAAAGGCAGGCGTATAACTTACGCGATGAATGTCTCCTCTCGTTCGCTTCGTCAGATAACAAAACAGACGTGGTGGATCTGGATGGATACAGATCAATAGAGAATTACTAATCCAAATTCGTGAGAAAGCTTTAAATTTATAAGATTTCAAATTAATAAGTATTCATTAAAAGAAATTAGGTGTGTATATAATGTTGTGTGTATTTCATTATATAAACATTGGCAATTTTAGTAATACAATTTATATTAAACATTTTGTGTTCACTTCTATAATTAGATAAGTAAATAACGGATGTTTAAATACATGTGTCGTGTTTGAAATGAGGATATATAAATTTATAGAACTGTGGGGTAACTATTAACTAATTAAATTCATCGGAAAACATTACTTTCTGAGTCGCTAGAATGGTATAAAGGAACGAAGTATTTAGATAGAGGGCTCCGTTATCCGCATTCCTCGTATTCGAACCAACCTTTCTGACCTCAAATCCTTCTCAATGAATGCCAACTAGTAGTACCTAGTAACTATCGATTTCTCTTTGATTACTGTTCTCATGATATGCTTGGTACCGTGACATTAATAACTTAACGAGAATTTTATCTATAACTCTTAAATATGATAGATTCTTTAAACATGTATGTGATGGATTCACAATTTATTTACAAATTTATCAGGTGATCGCATCTATACTTAATCTCTTTCATAAAAGTATTCAAAGTAAACAAAGTTATGAATAAAAATTATTTTTATAAAGGTAAATTATTTAAGTAAAAGCGCGTTATAAGACAAATTTATTTATAGATAAATTATTAGTAAATCATGTATACCTTGTTAGTTATTTTAAGTCCAGCCGATAAAGAAGAGACGCAATTAAACTAAAACGAGTTGTGTCAGCCTGTTTGAAGAAAAAGCTTTAAGAGGAAAATAAAACTTTGTTACAACTTTTAACGTTTATCAATTTGATTTAATTTTAAAATAAAATTATTGTCACAACTTTTTACTATCACCTGATTGAAAAAATATATCCTTTTAATTTTTTAATAAAAAAAACTTCAAAAATTACAAGCTATCGTTTGCACTAGGTAATCATTTTCTATAATCTGAACTGAGTTATAGAAATATAGATGACAACATTCTAGATTGAGTTTGTCTACAACAAGCAAAATAATATAAAAAAAAACTTTTTCCGTCTCATGTATTTCAAAGCTTTTATAATTTTCAGAACAGAAAGTATGTAAATTTTAATATAACGTATGTTCGTATCCTTCTTTATATTATTGAATATGTTTACCGAATAAGTTCCGCATCAAATCAAATATCAACAGTCTCATTTCGAAGTCGATATTCTACAAGTAAACCTTTATACGCAAATTGTTTACTGTTTGAAAGGAATTTCTTTAGCAACCAGGCACGTGTAGTTGATTGAAAGAGGTCTGTAAGTGATCAATTTATAAAATAACTCCGATTTCATTTACTTCCATAGAATCTTGTAAAAATAAAATAAATTGAAACACATTATAACTTTGAATAGATCTCCTTTGATATTTTAAATATTATATTTGAACGGTATCTGTTGATAACCTTTATACGGTAAAAACTTACTTTATAGTATCATTAAGTTCTACTCGCGACCCCTTGTACAGTTATCAGGTTTTTTAATTTTACAATTTATAACAGCAACATTGAATCTTTACTAACTTGATAAAAGCAACTGTTTTACTGATGTTTCAATCAATGCTAATGTTATCATTTTTCTTTGTCTCAATTCTAAGTCTTGAATAACTGGTTGTAATCATAAATTTTAGTGTGTATGTTATTATACAGGAGTAATTGTCGACAAAAAATATTAACATACCGGATAAATGCTTTAAACGCTATTGGGATTATCTATCCACAAAAACGTTGTATAGAAAATAATTTTTAAAATATTCACAATGCTTAATAATGTTATTTAAACAACTTATATAATGATTCAATCACAAAAACTCAATATTTTCCGAAAAACGTAATCGAACTAATACGAGTACAATACCATACAATGGACAATCCTCGTGATTAATTTGCACGCAGCCACAATTCTATAATATTATTTATAGGAAACTGAAAATATTATCATAGCTCTACATTCTACAAATATTCGCATGTGAGGCTACCAAAAGGTGATTTCAACTTGAAAAGGATATAGTTTTTAAAACAAGCTCGTGGACATTGGTCAATTCCTATTTCCACCTTTATTTCAGCATGCTAATGCGTCCCCGGTCGCCCGCCGATATTCATTATGCATTCTGTTGCAATCTACAGACGATTTCATAGGAACATAATATCGACGTTTCACTATATCTAAAAAGAATAACGATAAAATATCATGTGTACAACAATAAAATGGGCTAAAAATAAATTAACAAATAACTAAATTATCTTAAAGACATAAATAAATTTGTATAGAAAGTTAACTTTAATTATACGGTTGTCTTATGAAAAAATGTACACATACCTGAATGATACATTGTACGTAATTTTTAGCTCTATAAAATCGTTATTATTCTATTACATAGAATCATAATATGTTATATGTTACCCCCCATCTTCAGAATAAAAAATAAACATATAACACATTAAGTAATCTAAATTAGTTTTAATCTAACATGAGTTACTACTGGGTACACTAAAGAATTATTGTTTTTTTTTTTATTATTTAGCGAATTATATTGGCACAGCGACCCTAAATGAATTATGGTTTCTGATGCTAAAACGCAAAATTTCATATCATTCCATTTCTTTTACCACATACGTCTTTGAAATGCGCTCAAAAAATAATTACAATAGCAATAACACATAATTGTCGGTTTATTTAAAAAATCTTTTATTATTAATAATTCAAGCATTATAAAAACTTTAAAGGTAATAAATAACATTGTAGTCTGAGAATTTTTACACTTAATAAATATATATAGTGTAGTTACAAAGCTTCAAAGCTCTCCTGTAATAAAACCGTAACCTCGTTTAATTTAAACTTTGTAACTACGTGTAACTATGTAGAGATGGGGGATCGTGCAGGTCAGCGGTGCAACACGAGTACCCCCTTCGATTCCCCGTCCCCACCTGCCCCCACGACGCTCGTAAAATACATTTCTCTGTACAGTGTGGCCAACAGTAGGAGATTTCCTGAAAATATTTATAAGAACGTTGGGCACGTCTGTGTTCATTAATGCCTGTATGAAACGAAAATTATGTAGTATTAGTACGCAGTCGTAATAAAATGAATGGATCAATTGATATATGGAAAAATATATGTGTTCAAAGATAAAATAGCATTTAGAAAAAAAGGTTATAAGATAAATAATATCAGTTAGAAGTACAAAGACAAACATTTCACATCAAAAATATTTTAAGATTCATAACCAGGCAATAATTTTAAAATTAGCTTATAAGTAAAAAACATTCAACATTCCTGAAAATAGACAGTGTTTTCGCATTTTTCAATCGTCCGATTTAATTTTATTTTCTTAATACAAGTTTAATTAACAAAATATGTATAAATCTGTATGCGCATAAGCAAACATATTTTTTAAAACAATCATATTTCAACGTTGGCAACCCACAGTATAATATTACCACACGTGTAACATATACCCACATGTATTATAAGTAACAGAATATCAACAGCGGCGCGCGTTGCACACGAAACGTTCCTACTTACAAAGTATAATGTATATTTAACCTCACTAGTACTTCCTACACAGCGTTAGATATCACAACCAATATCTAGCTGTACAATATTAACTTCCCTAAATTATATTACTATTTAAAAGTTTTTTATTTATTTATTTTAAGTATATCTAGTTACACATACATCACGTCATAAGTATGTACAAAAATATACAAAATAACGATATATATGCGTCACATATTATAAAGCATACACCGCATTATTGACGATGTATAATTTTGATTATTATTTAATAATCTAGGACAGCAAAGTCTGCAAAAACATTTATATTACAGACATATCTGTTATTCATCGTATACTCAATACTGAGGATCGTTACGAATTATGACAAAAAGTCTCCCATAGCTCCAGACAGTCCTCTGTAGATAGAGATATATCTCTATCTATCTTTTCTTACGTATACGTAAGAAAATTAATATTTAGTTATTTATATGCCTATATATGCAAATAAGGCTAAAATGTTTATATAGTTTAGTAAGATACGTATAAATTTATTTCCCAAAAAAAAGTTTAACTTATTGGTATAATCTTGCCCTCATTATGTTTCACGGGCATGATGTAGATTATAAGGTGATGCCGTTTTCTTCTTCATCATTGTCCATTAAAATTACTAAGCTATGTAATGCAGATTGTACCGTTTGCAATTTTCATTATAATACTAAATATATTGGTACTCATAACTCTCATTGGCAGAATAGGGTTAAAAATTTCTTACATTATGAAAATAACACAACAATCTTTCGATTCGCCATTGACAAATATCAAAACTCGATGACTCTATAAATTTTTGCAAGACATTTTCGATGACTTTTTTAATCTATAAAATTTCTATTATCCGTTCATATAACATCATTGCAAAAGGTAACTGAGTTAAGTCAACGCGCAAGATAAAGAAGCAAACAAATTATTTGAATAAATTTATTTTTCAATGGTTTTCCCTTTGAACTTCGCTACAATAAGTAAACACCCTTAGCCAAGATAAACAGTCGATATGACCTAGATAGGTTTAAGGCCACATCTCCTAGACAACCAGAAGCGCGTGTTACTGTCGGGGTATTAAAACCCCTATTACAGCAACTCATAAAGTTTTCGCTTATCTAAACCGTTTGGACAAATTTTTCTATTACTTAAACGTCTGATAGATATTATAACAAACAAATAAATATTTTTTTACATTAACGAATGTCGAAACGAACCGATGCTACAGCTTACAATAAGTAATTTAATAACAAAGTACAACTTAATTAACCTATTGTAAATTCCCACAGGTTAGACCCGGTGGCTTCTCTCATAATGAGATAAAGCTATAATTTATCACGATAGCAAAGTGCCGATTGGCAAATGTCCAATGTCGCATATCCTCTAAAGTTACTTTTCGTGAAACATGTCGACACTCGCAATGTGTTCGTTCACCGCAAAAAAGGATCGAACCCACTTCACTTTGCTATGTATGTATAACGCCTTATTCGATCGCACTTACAACTAAGCTAATACTCCCTTAACTGTTACACCGTAACCATAACATGTTCCACCGCCAGCAGACAACTCATAATACGCCCATACGCTGAATTACGTTTGGCGCTCTGCATGGGAGGTTTGCGCATAATCGCCATGCTAGGCAAGCGGGTTGGCGATCGCAGAGTCGATCATCTTGCACAGGTGTCGTTTTTTTTTTTAGCGTCCCCTGCGTTTGGTGGGCCTTTTCTTTTAATTTTTACTTACTCTCTTACTTATTTAGAATCGTTTTAGTTCTATATTCCTCTTTTCACATTTATACTTCTCATTATCTTCAATACCAATTTTTCTTTACATTTCTTTGCTTCTCTTTTAACATACATGCTTGACACCTCGGTATTTATGACCGATACAACTTTGGATGGTTATCTCGCCATCAGTCAGATGCCAATGTTATGTTGGCATTAATAGTGTACCCTTCTGTCACCTCTTATGACACCCGCGGGAAGAAATGTGGAGGTGGAAATCTAAGCCACTACCTTATGGAATTACAAGATGGAGCGATGCTCTGCGCAGGGCGCCTGGCAGAAACTAAATGCGCATAGCTAAAGATCGGGCTAAGAGGCGTTCCTTGGAAGAGAATAAAACACTAATCCGTGGATAGTTATTATAATAATGTTATTAACAATAAGAAAAATGTTTTTTAAACGCGTGAGATTTCGTAGTACGTCGCCCCCAGTTAACCTCCCCCTGTCCCATCCCTTTGCGCCGTTGCTAGGCAACTATCCAGGCTAAACCATCTGCTCAAGCCGCCATTTTTAAATCATTCCGTTATTGCATTCTCCTGGTCCTTATTGCTATTATCTTATTTGTTCTATGAATATGAAAATTTGTGATAAAATGATCTTAAAGATAACTGTCACAGAAATATTTTCTAATAAAATAAAAAGCACTAATAGTAATTGTAATTTAAGCATTAAGCATATAATATGAGGCAGAACAGAGGCACTAGAAAATGTTATTTATGGATTATACGTAGTACCAATGCTAATCTCAAGGACAGGCGTAATACCAAATCATTTACACAAAAATTTAAAAATTCTTGATTTACCACCCAACTCTTACATCACTGCCAAAAAAACTGCAATCCTCAATACTTGTATATCTGTCTGTAAATTTTTCACATTTAATTAATGATCTTCTTTGCTTATAATTTTTTCCAAACTTTCCTATAACAATTATCAATGACTCGTGATATAGGAAATCTTATAAACCACTCATGGAAGAAACTAAACATTTAAAAATAATAATAATATTCTTTTGTTGTTGAATCGTAGGTTAGTGTGGTGCTTACCTGATGGTAAGTGATACATCTGCTCACAACATCACTGCCTTGCACTCCTACATGTTGTATTGACAATGTATATTTAAAAAAATAGATGGTTAGTACACACCAATTATTGTGATTTAATATAATCGGACTTAACTTGATTACATAATATAAAACACTGTGATGCAAAGTGGTAGCGAGTGACAATGTGAGTAAAAAAAATTCTTTTTCATATAAAAAAAAATCCGTCAATTTTATTATGATTGGTTTTGTATCATAGTTACTCAGACAATCTATAAGAATTCATTTGGTAGTTAGAAGTCACCATGAAGTATCAAAAATATAATATGATATAAAAAAAACCATTATAACTTGAATATTTTTACTAAAATTTATTCCTGTAAACGATAGAAAGAAGTTGTATGAAAATGTAAAATGCGTCGTTGAGCATAACAATAAAATATTATTACTCAACAACCAAAAAATTAAAAAGGTTCGCGATTATCGGTAGTAAACAAAATATTTACATTTATGTTGTTGTTTTTTCCATGTTAAATCAACTAATATATACCTTATTCAAGTTTTTATGGGTGGAAAATAATAGACAGTTATTTTAGATAACTACCTATTATTTCCATTGATATACAGCTATAAACAAACATAACCTGTATATTAAAATTACACGAGTGTAGTGCATAATAGTCACATACCACTAAGTAGTTAAAAACTTATTTTAACAGTGTTGCTTACGCTAAGAAAATAAAATAGTTTAATTATATTATTAACCCACACGTATTAATTCCACAAATGTTATGTATGCTGTTAGTTTAAAAAAATATTTAATTTATCATATAATATTTATTTTCAAAAAAGTTTTGGTTTATCACAAATTATAAATTAATTATATATAGAATCTTCACTTGATGAAGCTAAAAATTTCATTATGGAATAATTATTTATTTATTCTAGAAATTATGTCTACAAACACATACAATTTAATTTAAAAACTGAAGAAATTATAAAACTGTCGAACATAACATTAATACCTTATTTAACAAAAAAATGCTTTAATATGATCCCTAACACAGCAAAAATAAGTTTTACTTTATAAACTTTGTGGTAACACCAATAGCAGCGAATTAGAGGCGAAATATGCATGCGGATGCGGGTTGGGGAAGAGGGGAGGAGCGTCAGCCGGCAGCCCATTAACCGACACAATACAAGGCCGTCGATGGGGTCGTTGACCAACCAATGTCACCTCTACCAGTGCAATTATAAGATGGACTCCGCCGCACCGACTTCCTACACACCCGCGCTCCTCTCTTATCTTTCAAAGTTATAATGTAACTGAATAGGCTGCCTGCAACTTGTTTATCTACAATGCACGCACGACGGACCGATAATGAATCAGGGCAACATAATTTTCTAAACATAGTCTGATAAACATATTTATACACAAAGTATTCATAATTACAATTCTTACCTTTAATCATGTACAAGTAATAAATCGGATTCAGTGATACTTTTATGTTTATTAACAATTTTCTTAGATATTTGTTATTCGACGTAACGAACGGGACGTTATCTAAAAGTAAGCTATACGCCCCTCCATAACATGGCGCTAGGTAAGAACACGTAGTACACTGCACCATATTGCTCACGTCGCTTTGAGACAATATGTTAAATTCTTCACTGCAGTAATTTTATTAATTTATTAGAATACATAATGATGTTTCAGTTAGACTTCTTCTACTAACCATAAATAGAAATATTTTAAAACTGAGATTTATATCCAAAAACATGTTTTATGTCCTTTACTATGTTTATATTAATTTAACTAAAAAACATGTATAAATCTTAAAAAAAAATGCTTTATCTACATACACACACACACACACACTACTTTAGGTACATTTTATTAATCGACAAAACCTCCAATAATTATGCCCATACATTAAATAATTTTGTACAAAAGTTTATATCTCTTTAACACGTAACATTTATTATTATACATTAATGCTAATTTGATGAAATATAAATTTGCTAAATTTTCGTAAAAACCTTTTTAAAGGTTATTTGATGTTGATACACAACAACAGTATATCTTTTTTCATGCATATAAACAGTTTGATATACCGCTTAATTTATAAAAGGTATCATCTGAACTAATAAGTCATCATTGAGAGCAAAAAATGACGCTAAAAATATTATAAAGCAATTAACAGGTGTTATAAAATTAATATTACATTATAGCACCCATCATAGGCACTGTTGGTGTCTTTTTTTACTTAAGAGAAACCTCTTATATACGTGAGTCCGCAGGGGCAACATCAATGTTGTACCGCCTAAAACCTATGTGATGTTACAATTTCCTTTTATTTTTTGATAGAACCATGGGAACACATTCGCACGCACCATCAACGAAGCCAGCGTCGCCTGCACCGTGCGGTCCCCAGTCTTGAGACGTCCTCATTCCGTTTTCGTTTTCACAAAGTCATGCTGCATCATATAACTTGGTTGCTTATCGTTAATCGGAAAAAAGGCAATTCAGGGGAGCCAAAAGGGCAAATTCTCCCAGCCTCCTATGGTAGATCTTTTCTTGAGCCAAGAAGATACCACTTAGTCACATACTTTTTTATATATTATGAAATTAAACGACCTTATGGTAAGTGTTATGCTTGCCCTTAACAACACGGCTCTAGCTAGTTAGGATGTTATACGCTGCCACACAGTGCGCTCGTCGCCTGAGACATAAGATGTTCAGTCTCGTTACCTCAGTAATTACACTAGCTACAAGGCCTTTCAAACCGGAACATAGTAATCTTTGCACGTGTCTCAGCACATCTAGGCGGCAGAAATAGGCGCTGCCATGGTAACCATCTAGATGGCTTCCGGCAACAAAGACCTACCACCAGTAAATTCTCCCAACGTGTTTTCGCCTTGTCGTGGCGAAGGGGCTTAGTAACCGTGGGTCGACACACGGTGAAGCGAAGTGGAAACCATCTGGCCGGCCCGCGACGAAGGTTGGGCCGAAGCGACCGCTCCAAGTTCAAGCACCGGTTGGGTAACGAGATCACCGGAGCGGCCGGAGGCTGCAGGAGCAGCTTTGTGCTGCCCTTTGCGGCCAGCGGCAGGGGTAGTTTCATACTGCCCCTTGCAGCCGAGGTGCAGTCGCAGAGGGAGTACCCTCTGCGACTAACCGGTGTCGCACCGGCAATGCGGCCTTGGTGGGGCCTCGGGGGAAGAGGAGTGTCGGTATTGCGATGCGCCGTTCTCCCTATCCTCCGTGGCCGTTAACGGGTAGCGGCGGGCCCAACATCTCTCCGCCGCAGGGGGCCGGGAGAGGTTTTCTTCCGTGGCTCCTATGACCTCTGGGCGACGGATTCGGGGGAACCCGTCGCCCGCCCAACTGCAGGAAGCCGAGGAGGGGCACGCGCTGCATGTTCCGGCGCGCCCTGGAAAGGGAGGGTTTATCCCTCCCTCCCGAGATGGAGCTGCGAAAGCGGCCAGCGCCGGCAGGGTCTCGGTTGCGAGCGAAAGCGTTCCTGTGACCCTGCCATCAGGCGATGAGGCGGAACATCGTGGGGGTTTTAATCGGTGCAAGTCCGACATAACCCATTCTTGCCCCCGCGAGGACGAGTATGTAGTACGTAAAACAAAAAAAAAAACAAAAAACCAAGATAAATATGCCAAGGAGAGTGCATTTTGTAAAATCATCGCTCTGTTCACCGCTTAACATCCAACCTGGACCAACCAACTTAGGTCAGCTCTTCGCTATGGCCCTGGCAAGTACGTTCCTTTTCGCATGAGTGGCGCTTTGACACAAGACGAGAAGCAGCTTGAGATGAGGCCTTATTGACCTGCGACAATGTTTAATTTGATGTTTTGGGCTTTTTAACAATTTTTGAATATCTTCATAATTTTAAAATTTATTTTTAAAAAAATTACAAATTTCAGAGCTTCTAGAACGTTAATGAAAGATTCAAATTATATAATCTAGAAAATTTCTTTCGTGAGTTGATGACACACAAATTGTTTTTGCGGGTCACCTTCAAACGACGCCGTTGACCGTGGTCATGGCCGCTGCGTCCCTGACCCTCGCGTCGCCGTTCACACCATTCCTGCGCATTGCTGATGTAACCACTTACCGTGCTCTAGACCATTGAAGGAAGAACAATACCGATTCCTTATTACCGCATTTGTACAACATTATTTGGTTGCGGCGACTAGGCGAATACTTTTATTTATACAGTATAATTTATAAGTAAACAAATAAACTGAGAACTCACATAAAACCTTTCTGATGTTTTAAAATTGTTCATTGTCATGTGATTCGCTACTGTTAAATGAACTATATTACCTAATTAGCCTTGTTCGTATTTTATATTAACACTTTTTTAACAACTTATCTTAAAGTATTTATAGTACAATCACACGAGTGTCATTTTGGCATCATAAAAAATCATTTGATTTTTAGATGTTATACATGTATTTTCTTAATAATATAAACTAGTACTAGAATCTCACCCGACTTTAAGTGTTGACGTAGTCTAAGTAGCAGCAATATAGAATTAGCCTTTTTCTATCAATTAAGTGACTAGAGGAGCTAGACGTTCACCTAATGGTAAGTGACATGCCCGCCCATAACAACATGGCTCTAGTTAGGATGGTATTTACTGCACCATATTAGACTTGACGCCTGAGACATAAAATATCGAGTTTCGTTGTCCTAGTAATTTCATTTGCTACAGCGCCCTTTAAATCGAACAGTCATGTCTGAACATCGAAAAAGGTGCTACGGTGATACCAACAAATCCCTCAAATCCGTCACCCAGAGGCCATGGGAGACAAGAGAGAAAATACTATCCCGACTCCCTGCGGCGGATCTGGTTATGAGTTCCGCCGTCAACCGTTATATCACCGCGGAGGCTAGGGAGAACGGCGAATCGCAGTACCATCACTCTTCTCCCTCCGCGACTCCACCTTGGCGAAGGGCAGTAAATATCTGCCCCTCCAGCTCATCAATCCACATCCGAGGTGAGTTCACGGAGCTCACCTGGAGCGGCCAACTCGGACTGGCCAATTAGATTCCTCTTAGTTTCACCGTGGGTGACCAAGCCACGGCTACTGAGCCCCACAGCCACGACAAGGCGGGAACTTGTTCAGGGGGGCGTGGGTACCTTAGACGGTCTTCGGCAATAGAGACCAACCACTAGCTAAGTTATTACTTACTCTTTTCTTATAAATTGCAACATTTACGAGTTAAAGTAACACCAACAATGTTAAGTCAATACAAATATAATCATAAGCAATATAAGCAAAAATGTTCAATGTATATTTTCTTAGCACATTATATAAACAACCTAAGAAGCCAACGTTTGATTGTACGTAGACTTTGCACTGTAAATACAATAACACAATAGAACCCTTGTTTTGATCATGCAATGCAATTAATGATAATAGTAGAAAATAATGCAAGTTAATTAAGGGCCACTGTAATATACCGCTTATATTGCAACAATATTAACATATAAAAACTGTAAATAAGAATTTTTTATCTGATGTGATTTACACTTAAGGAAAAATAACTTAAATAAAAAAGTATAGCGTACTACCTAATTAATTTTAATTTCAATTTAAGAAATTACTTTAAGAATATACAATTCTTTGACACATATGTAGTATCGTAGCACACGTCCACAGCTGGACTTTGGTCTCCCCCAAAGAACTCCACGTTTTTGTTGTGTGAGACTCCTTACACCCCTAAGTTGTGAATATCTCTTAGTACTATAATTTAATTTAATAGAATTGAAATAAATCTTGTTTCATTGCTTTAAGCTTCATATGAAAGTAAATTTTATTTATTTTACTAAATGTTTGTGAGAATATCATGTGTATTTTTTTATTTATAAACAAACCATTGAGTAAAGCATCGTTATGCCACATATAATATTTGTTGAAGAATACCGAGCTATAATCCTAACTCTTCTAGTTTTTTATCGTAGGTGATAAGAGAGGTAATAAATACTTTAGCAAGAAGAGAACACATTTAATGAAATAAACGTTTGTGTCCTAGACCCACCTTTTTTTTTTTAATTTTGCAATATTGTCCTTCAATAAAACACTATTGATATTTTTCCTTTTTATTACATACATAATATAATAATAATGTAACATATAATTGATTTACATGATTATAGCTGAACATACCACACAATAAAAATGTTTAATTTTTAATTTGCTTACTATAAAATGAACTAAATAATATAATAATGAAACATTTTCTTAACTTAAACGTTCATTTCACGCCTTTAAACCAACACTCTTATACACTTAACTGCAATGCTTATATTACATATTAAAAAAAAATTGACATTGAGATATATTTCCTCGTCACAACCTTACTTTACAATCAGATAGTCCGCGAACATTAACTCCTCCATTTTTGAAATATGCATTAGAAAAATTCACCATTGGTAACAGTTAAGTTTTTTCTACATTCCAGTATTTAATTGAAAATATTTAGACTTAAACTGTACGAACATTGTATTAATAGTGATTACTTTAATAATAATATGCGAGAATGACACAAAATAAAAATGTTTACACCATTATCAGTAAATGGCGTAGGTAGAAATTATACCTCACATGCATTATTTCATCAGTTAAAGTTTTTAACTACATAAATCAACAGCCTTGGTCAAAGTCTTCCTCAACGTATATTAGGTTTACGAAAACCAAAAATTGGTCCACGTGTGCATAGTATTCCTTTTTTACAGAACTCCCTCCTATCGATCAATGAAAGCGTCGCTAAAGGCAATTGAGTTGGCATATGGGACACTTCGATGTACAACGATTTGAATTTATATAGACTGTGCCATGAAAGTATTATTTCAGCTGAAAAGTAAAGATTTGTACAATTCGAGATATTTATAGCAAACAATTTTAATATAGTTCTATATTCTTACAGGTTGTGTTCATTTTCCAGCCTGCAGCAGATGATTACATAAAACATTAGTACATACTGTATGCTTTTAAATAAGCATGATCGTAACTAGGTTCTATGCATAAGTTGTAATTAGTATAAATTTACAAATATTCAGTTTTAAAATTAACCATATAATCCACTTTCTTTAAATTGAACATTTCGTTATTTATGTTGATAAGAAACACGTACATATTACATCCTACAGCAGAAAATAATTGATAATGAATTAATATTTGAAATAAATAAATATATATGAATGTATAAAATTAATTGCTTCAAGTCGTACTTCGTGGTACCAAATTCTCGTATAAAAAAGATGTCACGGTTGGTTTAGTTTTCGTTTTTAAATTGCTACTTTATCATTAATGATCATCTTATTATTTATTTATTGAATCCCATTCTTGATTATATAAACATTACTGTGTAATACTAATACCCTGCTATCACTGCTTTTTTAATAATACAATGATTATTTTCCGAAAACAATTTTTTTTTTGCAGTTTTCCCTATAATGAAAAGAGAACTTAATAAAACAATATAAGACTTACAAGAAATTAACTAATTATAAAACCAATAACTTTGCAAGTCACACGTAATTAATTTCGCACCTTTGTAAATAAAAAAATATTAGAATATTTTATCAAAAATGTATAAACAAGAACTAACTTTTAAAAATTATTTCGAAAGTGTCACCGAAAGGTAATTATCATTTCACAAATAATACCTTTTTCTTTATACTTGTTTTTTAATGAAAAAAAATACGTAGAACCAATATCAAAATAATACATGAAACGATCGCCCAAATGCCAATAAAAAATTAAATATTCTAATATTTTAATTTCACTAACAAATACTTCTCGGGTAGATCATTTTCAACGCTTATTAGATGCTCCATAATTTTTATTATAAAAATTTCTCTTAAAGGGAAACACTTTTAATAAAAGAATTATTTAGTTTAATTTTGAACATGTGATTAATTACATTTTTGTCATAAATGTATAGCAGTAAAAAGAATTGAAAGCGTACGATTATATTCTTTCTTCGACGGTTGTCTTTCATAAGATAATGTATGTATATTATATATATATAAATATTATACTAACATACACATATATTACGTATATTTGATCCATACATATGAAATGCACGTCTTGTCGATCTGGCCACCGATGCCAAATAATGTAGCGTTTAATCAGGAATTCGAAATTCAAATGTATTTTAAATTTAAACTCATGCGTTTGTTTTAAATTTAGTAAGTCATTTCTTTTGTTTTGTCATAATTTTGTTGATAAAATGGATAACGTAAAAAATATCACGTTATTTTTGACCCCAAGTTCCACCGTGATACCAGCGCTACAGAAACTCACTAACAATTAATGATATGTATGGGGAAGTACTGTAAACGAAAGCACGATACGATTTTGGTTCCAAAGTTTTCATTATGAAGATGTTAACCTTCAAAATAAACCTCGCGGACGGCGGCAGAACCAAGATTACAATAAAGAGGTGACCGTAGAAATGGATTCATGACAAATTACGCCAGTTAGTGAAAAAACTCGAGAAATATATACCGCGTAAACTGAGTGAAGCACATGAACAAACACGTTATAACGACGGAATTTGGGACCGCATCATTACTTGTGATAAAAATGGATATACGAATGGCCGTACAACCGTTTGCGGAAATATTCTTCAGTGGTTCGACCAAGGAGGGCCAGTCAAATCTTGTCCCCCGCGAAAGTTGACTCAAAAAAAAGTACTGGTGAGTGATAGGCGGACCAGTGCCGGTGTCCCATACTACAGCTTCCTAACATCTGCTAGGCGAATAAGGTAGATATGTATTGTCATAAGTTGTTAAGCATGACGCAAAAGCCGTAAAACAACAAAGCCTGATCAATTGCTGTAGTCTAACGTGCTTCATGACAACGGTATACTCCACACGATAGACGGACGCTAAAATAACACATGTGATTGAAATGTATCCGCTTCTCATCACTTCAAGAGATTACCAATTTATTTTTAAATTTAGACAATTTCTTGCAAGGAAAAAAATCATTCCTGACGAGGCCGCGTGCGAACGGCTTTCAAGGATATTATTGACTCTCATTCCATTTTTTTTTCAGCAATGCAATAAACAAACTACCCATATAATGACGAAAGTATTGACCGTAATGGTACATACTTCGATTAATTATAAATTAGTTTTAAAAAAAATCCTCCATTCATAAAACAAGCCATTTTCATATGTAAAGACCCAGTATATCCAAATACAAAAACCCTATTTAGCATCATTGAAGATTTATAATTATGACTTAGTAATCCAAACAACAATTTAACCAAATTAGAAAATCGATTGACCCGTATAGTTACAAAATAAATTTACAGTACCTACTATTACGAGTTTGTGGTGTCGTTACATCGCGCCGGAATTCCCAAAACGTTCTGTGATTCATGTACAATGAACGACCTACCTCAACAGTCTACTATGGCGGCGATTATCGTGGTAATAGGCGTATAACCTACAAATTTTACTGTGCGCTTCGACAACAAACAACAGACCACAATTACGACAAAATTTTATAAACATTGGCTTTTTAATTGAATTATTTAAATAACCAAAGTTTTTTTTTACTATAATTTATACAATGACGTAGTTGTCAATGCTATACATAAAAAAAATACATGATTACCTTTTTCTTTGCATAATAATATCGCAAACATCCAACAAATTAGATGAGTAATTTTTTAATCACAATTGAAACGTACGAATAAAATATATTACCAATTATATACACTTTATTAATAACCTCACTTTTATATAAACTTACATGTGGATATATGATGTGTAAACCATAAAATCTTATGATAAGGATCTTTAACTATGTATAAGCTTTTGGCACGATGAAAAACACGTTGCAAAAAAGTTACTAAAGCTACTGGCCCTAATAGTACAAGGTGGATTTTTAAGTTAGTTTCTATTACACTTCCAAACCATTACTTAGATATTAATAAAAATATCGTAATTTCAGCAGAGATCTTGCATTCAGTGAAGTTGAAAAGACATTATCATTACAAAGAGTTACAGAAACCACCAACATTAACTAAAATTGTATATATAATTTTGCTACTTAGTCAAACATCATAAAGAACAATGCACATTATCTTTAGATATAGAAAAGCATGGTAATGAAAAAAAATTGTTTGTTTCATAATTTGCAAAATTTATCTGTTAACCAATGACATATTCTATCTTGAGTAGAACATATGGTTCTCTCCAGAAAGTATCTTAAAACACCAGTAAAAAATAATAAGTTTTGAAGATAAGTGAATAACAACCACTGGTATTATAGATACATATACTATAGTTAACCCTCTCACTACAAATGATTACTGCACATTATTCCAAATTTTCAATTAGGGATAGAGGATCCATCAATGATAATAATAAAACTTAAGAAATCAAATCATATTGTACCAAAGATTTAACTACATAGAGTCAGTATAATAAACTTGTAAAAAAGATGTATGTTAATATAATTAGTTTTTTTTAAAAAATTGTTATTTTATATATACTAGGCATATCTTCTTCATAACATTACAGTGAACATATAAGATGGTATTGACAGGTTTTGAATATTTTCTTCATAAAGCTGAGATTAAACCTGTGGTACTATGAGATAGATATATATATATTTGTTTTTATAACTTAATCTTTGATGTTAACAAGAAACAACTATTGAAAGTAAAAGGTCTTGACCTCTTTTAATACACAAAAAAAAAAATGAGACAACAAACTGTAATTTTGGATATTTTTGGCTTAATAAATATACAATTGTACACATACTATTGTGGTTCCACTTACTGCTTGAATATTTGATAACATGTCTAACATAAACTCAACTAAAATCAATGGTTTATGTAATAAAAAAATATTGTTAGTAAAACAATTGGTGCAAATACAAAGAGTTCTCATAAATAACCAAACCCAATTTAAATCTAAAAATTATCAAGCATTTACTGACAGTGAATTTATTTTACAAAATCTACAGTATAAAAATACTCTTAAGCCTGTTTAATGTTAATTAATATTGTAAAAATATACCACAGCATTCAGACTTACTTTGGATCATCTGGCTGGTGTTTAATGTGCTCAGGATAGATCTATCATTATACAGTTGGATATGGTTTTTAAAGGAACACATGCCTCTTTAATGCCATAAAAAAAATTATGGATTAGAAAAAATGGACCCATGCTTGTAATAGGGAAAACACCAGTACATGAACTGGAACTAAGAATTACACATACATTTAATATAAAATTCCTTCAACAATTTTATTTCATAAAATGTCATCCCTCAAGTAAACCAGAGCATATATTAAAGACAGTACATACATTGTTGTTACTCATATATAGTTTTATAAAAGAGGTATACAAGAACACATCACACATACACACACACTGTTATCAGTACACACAGTTTAAGTTGCACAATAATTCTATTCTGTTTGTTTTAATGTCAAACTCAATTGTGTCGCTTAAGTTGCTCCAAAATATCTTCAGATTCTGATTTTTTCCTCTTTCGTGTATCAAATCGAACTCCTGTTTCTTGGACCACCTTTTCACTGTTTTTAATTGCGGTTATTATGTTTTCTTTTGACGGCGCAACTAATTTCAATTCATCGATATTTTCACTAGCTGGGGGTTCTACTAGGTGCATCACAATCCGTTCCAGGCACTTTGGATGCTCAACTGGCGCTTCATCAATGCTTGTTACATTATCATCATGTTTTTCCATATTCACTATAACAGAATATTTTCTTTTCATTTCATCCATCATTTTTCTACCATATTCTTCTCCAACAACACTATTAACACAAACAAAGGATTGAACTTTTTTCTCTTTGTCTATTTCAAGGTAGCCTCGTGTTCTCATATAAATAAAATGACCTGATCTTGACATCAACCTGTAATATGATTCACCATATTCTCTACTCTGATCATACATTTGTCGTAAAACACATATAACCCAACGAACATCTTCCTTGTGCATAAAAACAAAAGCAGATGTTCCTGTAACTTCATCAGTCATATAGCCAATGGCTAAGGAAATACTTTGATCACATTGTACTATGCGACCATCGAGTAAATGCCTGGTCCAATATTCAGAATAAGCTGTAGGTGATTGTAGACGAGCAGGTAGAGCATTAGATAAAACATTAACCATTCCAATAAAAACAAAGTCATTTCCACTAGAAGAAAATGTACGGTTATGCCTAACTCTCTGTCTTCTAATTATTTGTTCATCTTGAACACCATTTGCTGTAGCTCTGTCTGAACGTCTATGCATGCCATTTACACGAAAGCGCTCATATCTAGGTGGATCCGACTTAGCTCCAGCTCTCAAGAAACGAATATGAAAGTTATGGTGTTGTTTAAAAAAATTTTCATCACAGCCTGTTTGAAGTTCTGGAGGGTAAATATGGTATCTGAGTATATCCTTGTCATCATTATGGACATACTTGTATATGTCCTGTCCAAGTAAATCTATATGACAGTAACCCAGTTTCTCCTGCACATTAGGCGATACTACAAAAATACGCCCCCGACATGTCACCGCAAACATAAAACCACCAAATAAATCAAAATATTTCATAAAAGCAGAGGACCAGGTTTCCAAATGATGGCATTTTATACTATCCCCAAAAACATGTTCATTCCGTAACTTGTCTGCTGCAAGTCTTAGTACACTTGTTTTGTCCACTTTTCTCTGTGTGGGTATGATATCGGACAGAAGAGACATTATGAGATCAATTTCAGCTTTATACTGACTTCTACGATGTTTTTCAGCAATGATACGTGACTCTCGGTCACTCGCCTTCGCTGATGGCATTTCTGGAGAACGTGATTCTGACGATGAGTCGCCGCAAACTCCCGAGGCAAGCGTATGAACAGCGAAATCTTGAGGAGGCGGCACAGCAGCTGCCATGCCGAATTCGGAATTCGTAAGACCTACCTGACCACTTAACCCCGAGTGCATCGTGAGGCGAGCATTCATTGAACTAGAAGAGGTCATTTTAGATTACATTAAAATTTTATACAACACTAATGTCGTTGTTTATGTCTTGTTTAATACAATCAGCATATAACTACTTATCAAATTGATCGTCGATGTAACCCGCATTATTAAACAAGTATTTAGTAAGTACAGAAAAATAACGTACGTCCTTGTTTTATAATACAGTAAAAATTTTCGTACTTCATAAAATAATGATCATGGGCAAGTTTTTACTTCTATCCACTACAACAACACGCACGACACAAACGGTTGTGGAAGGACTATCCATAGATTCTGTTATGAAGAGACATGATACATTACAGATTAACTAATAATTATCCATAACGTACGAAAGAAGCATATTTGCTAACTTTATTCTGAAAAATAGTTATTGTTACTAAAAATGATGTAAAATATTATTAATTATAAATATATACTCAAACAAAATACAGAAATTATATTAAATGCTCTTTTTACCTGCTACAGATATCATCATTATCATTTGATCACAATTGATATTTTTATACTCTGTTATGTTTGCTGTCAACTGACAGCAATTGTCTCAATAACAAGCAGTATACAAATTACTCTGTGGTTGTAGGTGTTAATTTTTCAAACAACAAAAATCGCTTCAGTCGTTTTATATTATACAAGCTTGCGCTTGTACTTTAACAAATACCAAATTATTTAAAAAAAAAACTTATAATCATATATAATAAAAGAAATTGATACTGATCTTCATATTAATTAAATTACTAGTGGTTATTTCAAGAAGTTACTTCATATTTTAAAAGGAAACTTACAAACCGGTTTTGTGTCTTCATATAGCAATTAGTTAAGAATCAATCGTTTGATTTCAACTAAATAACATCATTGTGTGCGTAATCATAAATAAAAATGATAATACTAAAGTATGTGTTATTTGGTACCTTAGTTTACACTTGTTTTGGAGTGGGAGACGGTAAGGATATGACGTACTTGGAAATTCAAATATTTTATTTTTAAATTTCTTTTAAAATGCTTATATGTTTACAGTTGGCGACAAATGTGTATCAAATGATAGTGAATCAGATGGGACGTGTATTCTAATTACAGATTGCCCAGTTGCGATAAAGTAAGTTTATAAAATAGTGTTAAAATGTGCATAAAATATTAGAGTTGTACAACTTTCTCTTGACATGTTGCAGAGCATCTTAAATTTTGTGTTTTTTATGCAACTTTTATATGTATTTATTTCACTTTAAAGAACATTTTTAAGGTATTCTTATTTGTCTTCTAAATAAAACAATAAAATTTTTATTTTTTAGTGAAATTCGTCTTAAAAACAATCATAAGTATAGGAGGTGTGGATTTAAAGAATTTACGGAAATTGTTTGTTGTCCACAACAAACAACTATTGACAAATTTGGTATGTATAATTTAATTTAATTAATAAACAAAAAATTTAATTAAATTGCAAGTTTTAAAACTCTCTTCCCAAACTTTACTATGCACTTCTTTCACAAGTGTTTGTTGTATCTAGTGAAATTATTGAAGTTTAATTATATGTATCAACATGTTAAACACTGTACTTCAATATTTTTGGTGACTAGTGCAAAATTTTTGTTATCAAATATATCACCATTAGATAAAACATCATTTAAATCTAATATTGTGCAGTCTTCTCACATAGGCTTTCTCCAACTCACACCAATGATTTCTTTTATTTGCTACTCTTGCCTGGTGTAAACCCAGGGTTTTTATTAACTCATCTCCCCATCTTCTTGTGGGCCTTCCTCTCTTCTTGAGATAGCTGCACTCCACATCCTGTTTCAAATTTTGTACCCGCAGATGCTTCTTTCCATTGCTCATTGACATCTTTCTAGTTCATGTCTCTGTAGTTTTGTTAGAGATCAGGTCTTGTATTAAGCATGATAGTATGCCTGTTCCTCGGGTGTTCTCTTTATTTTCAGTCCCAAGTCTTTCCTTTTCATAACATTTTTTAATGCCTAATATTTTTTCCAACCTGCAGGTGGCCTTTATTCAATCTCTTTTTATTTGGTCACAGATAACTGTAAGTTATTTGTGACCAAATCAATTTCACAATTCACCTGACAGTTTTAGAAAAAAAAATAAATAAATACTTAATCAAAGTTTTTCATTATTTAATAGTAGTAAATAATTTATTAACATTATGGTCAGCTACAAATACAGCTATAATTGCAGCTGTTTCTTTAGTGAACAACGGCATAACAAAAAACGTGTCTAGAAATTAGTATTTAGGTCACATGTTTTTTAAATAATTCCCATATACATAGATTTCCATTGCTTAGCATTTTTCTTGATTATCACAATAATTATAATAACAAATTATGAGATTGTTATTTATATTACCTATTATTAATTATTTTATTATATATTATTTATATATTATTATTTATATATTATTATTTATATATATATTAATTATATTACCTAATGCAAAAATGTTTTCCAACATTAATTATATTAGTAATGAATTTTCCCCTATTATATTAAAATTGGAAATACCGTAATTAGTTTATTCATCTCATGTGGGGAATTTACCTTCCTGTGTTATTCCACTAGGTGAAGTCATTGACAACTAATGAAATTTGTTACTTATTCTAGAAATATTTATTTCTACTAATTGTGATTTATAAATAATTCTATGTATCACCTTTAGGTAAACATTAAATATAATGTAACTTCTCGAATTTGTTGCTCACATAGTCAGACAAATATAACTTTTTTCTTAGAGACCTTGTGAAGGGTACTCGGATATGATACTTCTGCTTTTGTAGGGACAATATACTACCACCATATAATCCTTTAAAGAGAATTTAACCTATGAATGGCTTCTTAGTTTTTGTCCTGAATGGCTAGTAAACGCAAAAAAAATTGTATATAGTTAAATTTTGTTTTATTCCTAATACCATTTCTATACCTTTGGGTTAAAAGGGCTTAAGCGTCATTATGAGGAAAATGACTTTTAAATGCAGTCTTACCCGGTTTTCATTTATCATCATCATTAGCTACCCTTCTCAAACTGAAGCTGAACTGAGCAGAAGAAACTTAGAAGAATTATTAGAAATTAACATATTTAAAATTGTGAAATTCATTAAAAAATACGGCGAATTTTTGTGTCGCTTTAACATGATTTTTATTTTGCAGTTTTTCAATTTATAGAAGATATGTTTTTCTTTGTAGTAAATAATGTACGAGTCCAACGGAATTTTAATAAATTCAGTTTTTTATAATATTTTTATAACTTTAAAAACTAAAATGTATCTCAGGAAATATTTTTTAATTTTGGATTTTTGTTGTATTGATAAAGCGAAAGCGCCTTTTGAGCCCTGAGGTATCGATAAGTTGCAGTTTACAATTTAACATCTCCTGTACTGACAACGATTCCTCAAGACGTAAGGTATTCCTATTTACTTAGGTGCTTTTCCATTTGTGATTTATTCATTCAAGAAATTACTTGGCAGTTTTACCACACTGAGTTATTAACAGAATTTAATAATAAAATTAATATTTTTATATTACAAAGTAATATATTTGCTGGAAACAAAAAGCATTAAAACATTTTCTAAGTATAATGAAATATCCAATAAAGATTACTTTTATACTAAAATAATATTCGTGACAATATTGCCTTAAAATAAGATAATTTTAAAATTTAAAGAAATTTCTTAAAAAAAAATTGTATAAAACTAAATTAAACTTTTTGTGATGCATCTCATTTTAGTTTTAAGTTCATAGATTAAATAAGCAACAAATTATGTCATGACTTCTACGAATGATTGATGTTAATGATGTGGATGTTTATCACAAGCAAATATACTTGTTAAACACTGTTTTCTCAAACAGATATGTCTAACGCGATATTTTGCAACGACTTATGACTCTAATCACCGACGAGTGCCACTGATTCAGTAATAATCATATGCAAATGATATCTTGCACATCGCGCACCGTTTTTTTTGTTAAAATTTTGACTATAAATAGCAATTATTTAAAGACGTTATGATGTTATTACATTTGTTTTACAATTAATATTTGCATTGGTTAGTTGGCCATCTGGGCAGTAAACGGTACGTGTAATTTCAATGATCATTTTTTCTACCTAGATTAAAAGAATATGATTTTCCGTGAGTGAGCTGACGGGGAATTTCTATTTACTAAAACCTTATACGTCTTTCCACTCAATGCTTTACTGGTGTTTCTGGGATCTATACGGAAGTGTTGGTCCTCTACTACGCCTTAGGGTTTCACAGTATTTAGCCCTTCACGATACACTCATAGTGCTACATAAACCACACGTTTACATAGTATATTAGTAGTAGCTCGATTAGCGAGCCCCAGGGAGGACGGCAAATGTAAAATTGTCTTATATCTGCCCCGTAGCACGGGCCATCGACAGAATCTTAGGGTGTAGGAATCCAACATAATCCTGACTATCTATTAGAAGCATGGTATCTTCCGAAGTTATGAAAAAATGTAGTTGTATTGTTACCACAACCCACTAAATAGTTCTTCATAATGCGAACAGCGACAGATTGGAACAATCTGCCGGGGCCAGTGTTTCTTACCATTTTTGACGTGAGGATCTTTAAGATAAGAATAGAGAGGCTACATCTAGACTAGTCTTCCATCAAAGGCCATCAACGACTACGACAATCAAAGATACTTGACAGCTAGCCATCAGGTGGGATCGTAGTCGAGCGGTATACTATTTAATAAAAAAAAAACATCTAAAGGAAACACTGCAAAAGAAATATGTAATAAATTTATTTATTATAATTTAAATTTGACTATATTGTTATATAATTGTTCTTTATGCCTGTACAGGTGACAATGACAGGACGTTAGAAAGGATTGCTGATAGAGGTAAGCGAATGTATCATATATCGTTTTAAATCTGATAGCCGTTCTGGTAGCTCATGGTATTTACAACCATATTGTTGAGCAGTCCAGTTACCCTTCAAAGGATTATATCCTTGAGTAACTAAATCCGAGTCATTTCGGGCTGTATTTCTTATGAATGATAAAAGCGATTAGCTGTCAGAGAAATTTGTTTTTTTTATCCTTATTAAATTTGTACTCATAAAATACCTAGCGCCAGTTTTCTTGCTATTTCAAACTTGTTTTAAATTTTATATTTTATAGCTTTGAGTATTGTACATTCCGGTCTACACAAAAGTGTTTGCTTAGACTTGTTTGTGTGTATTTATAATATAAGCGGTTGTAAAAATGACAGACCAGTCAATTTAGAAATATTTTTAGAATATTTAAAATTTGCTATGTTCATTAGTAAAAAAGCAAGACCAAATAGAGCGGTAAGGAATCCTGCATAACAACTTATGGGACCCAAGCCAACCCTCATTTTATTCCCCTCCAACGGGTTCTCGCCTTGTCGTGGCGGAGGGGCTTAGTAACCGTGGTCCGGTACACGGTGAAGCCAAGTGGAACCCACCCGGCCGGCCCGCGGCGAAGGGCTGGCCGAAGCGGCCGCTCCAGGTTCGAGCACCGGTTGGGGTAACTGGAGCTCACCGGAGCGGCCGGGGGCCGCAGGGGCGGTTTCATACCGCCCCTCGCAGCCGAGGTGGGGTCGCGGAGGGAGTACCCTCTGCGGCCAACCGGTGTCGCACCGGCGATGCGGCGGCGGTGGGGCCGCGGGGGAAGAGGAGTGCCGGTATTGAGATGCGCCGCTCTCCCTATCCTCCGCGGCCGTTGACAGGTAGCGGCGGGCCTAACATCTCTCCACCGCGGGGAGCCGGGAGAGGTTTTCTCCAGTGGCTCCCATGGCCTCTGGGCGACAGGTTCGGGGGAACCGGTCGCCCGCACACGCATGAGGTCGAGGAGGGGGCGCGCTGCATGTTCCGGCGCGCCCTGGAAAGGGAGGATTCATCCCTCCCTCCCGAGGTGGGGCTGCGCAAGCGGCCAGCGCCGGCAGGGTCGCGGTTGAGTGCATGCGTTCTCATGACCCTGCCATCATGGCGATGAGGCGGAACATCGTGGGGTTTTAGTCGGTGCAAGTCCGACATAACTCGTCCTTGCCCCCGCGAGGACGAGTATGCGTAGGCATTTCCCCCACGTAAAACAAAAAAAAAAAATCTGCACCGCCATCTTATCAGACCGAATGGCGAAATGGTGGCACAAAATTCCTTCGCACTTACAAATTCAGCTATCACTGTCTAATTTTGATCATAACCTTGTAATTGTTATTTCTACAGAATGCAAGAAGATAATGGAAACCGCTTTACCTCCTCTGGATTTACACATACTTGGTGGCGTAATATCAAATGTAGGAGAATTTCCGCATATGGTAAAATCAATACGAATATTATTGAGCTTACTTATTACAAAAGTAAATTATATAAAAAAAAAGCTGCAACGGTTTTGGAATGATAACTTAAATTTATGCAACAGTTTATTTCCTTGGCTTACGATTTCTTTTTAAAACTAAACAACAGCAATTTATTTACTTCCGCAATAAATTCTGTCACGTCTAACATTTTTTGTCTTCAATAGGGTAACACTTCACTTCAATTTCATGATGAATTTATGTGAGGAAGGCCAAGCATACTCACGTAAAATTGTCCAGCTTTCCTATTCGACATTCTCAGTAATGTATTGTCAATATTCTATAACGCTATTAATAATACGGAATATTATTTAACCCGTTTATTAATTACGAATTCTATGTTTTCAAAAACATTTGTTTTCCTTGTTTAATTAACATCCATAACAAAAAAGCTTCCTTAAGATGTATCAAATAGTTAATATATAATCCAATAAAGAAATTTTGCTTCAACGGAACCTATTTGAATCGATTATAAAGTAGTATTAGTATTAAAAAATAACGCTAGTCGTCGTGTTTTGTACATTCGATGTGATCAAAACCAATTAGGTGCTTTGTTAAATAATATCACACAAGGTTATCAAAGGTTAAAGATTATCCCCGTTTGGAAAACGCGTTTCAAAACTTGTTATTGACGAATAATTTGTATTTATTACGCGATACTTCTACGTGAAACGGAGAAACAAGGCATCTATTATGCAATAAATTTATACACAGTTCTAATTCCGCATTTCTATTATTATATAAGTGATGAAACGATCTGTTATGAAGATCGATTGATTGTCAATATCAAAGCAGTAAGTAGCTAGCTTGGCGGGTAAAAAGAAACCCAACCATCGTCCAATATCTACTTCTGATGGATCCTAAATATAAATCTGTATGTCTCAAGATATGCAACTTAGTTCATGAGGGACGAGGGTGTTTTATTTGTATTAAATACTTAGAAATTGTTTTAATTGTATTAAATACTTAGAAATTTATTTATAATAAACTTCAAAACCAATTAATATGTTGTTACAATGTTCATTTTACAGTGCGCTCTAGGATATGTTAGTTCTAACGGGTATGACTTTCAATGCGGAGGAACATTATTGTCTAATTTATACGTCCTCACGGCTGCCCATTGCATACACAATGTCCAACGGTAAGCATCATTAAAATTTAATAAAAATAATAATAATCATGATAAGTCACCGTATACTATCGGCTAAGTAACAAAGCAGCGCTTATTTCTGTCACAAAACAATTGTGAGCAAGTGTCACTTTGTTCCGGTTTCAATGATTATGTAATTTGTACAATTACTATGATAACGAGACATCTTACGTCTAAACGCGACGAGTACAATGTGGTGCAGTATACATCGTCCTAACTAGCGCCACATCACTATGGACCGCTGTATAACTTACCTGTAGGTAATAGGCCCTGTTGCTCTTGTTATTTTTTAATAAAGTCTATCCAGCTACCTTTTGATATTGAAATAAAACAGGGTCCACAGTTTTTATTCGTTCCAAAGATTGTGTAACAAAATTATTAATCAAAATTTTATAGAACTGAACACTTACCAAGATTCGAAAAGTTAATGACTTGTCGACGTTAAAATGAGTTCGTAGTAAATCATTTTATAAAACAGACGTCTCAATGTGGCGCGGGTTTGATCCCCACTAAGCATAAGCTTCTGGTAATGAACAACATCGTGAAGGAAGAGATGCTTCAAGAACCAGTAGCATTCGACGACGTGTGATAACCACCAATAGGGAGTCACCACCGTAGTCAGTGTGGTGAATTATTGACCTTAATTCTCTCCTTGTGAGAGAAAGTCTAGAATCTCACTAATAGGAATATTAAGAGCGTTGTTTATTTCAGAATAACACCTACGATAGTGCGTCTGGGTGTTGTGGAATTGGGAGATCCTGCGCGAAATAAGGAATCGGATGTGGACATAGAAGATATCATCACACATCCCAAATACACCAGGCGGCTTAAATATCACGACTTGGCTCTTCTCAGGTAAACATTACGAAATTGCATCGAAACAATTTAGCTGCAAATCGATCAAGAGGGCCTATGTACAGCAACAGACTGTAATTATGACTACGATTATAAGTTTTACCATGTTCACTAGACAGACAACACTCACTACTATTCTATTTATTATTAGCAACTCGCACTCATTACGGACTTACTGCTCTGAAATTTGTGTTATCCTAAAGTGATAATTTTTTTAACTTACATTAGGTCAACGCATGTCTTAAATTTCATGTAGGTTTAGTGACAATGGGACAGCTGATAGTTAAACGTCGAGAAAAGTTGGCTTTCGTATTTTGACAGCCAGATTTACAATATGAGAATAATACCTGGGACCTCCGTGTTACAACGAAAGCGCTCACATACTGCGCCATGAAGGCAGTTAAATGCAATATTAATGAGCTTTTAAAATTGTCGTGAGGCGTATTTATCATAACATAAAAATCACAAGAATTCCGAGATAACAGATAACAGTTGTTCTTGCGAAGTCATTATATCTGTTAAAAATATCATTTATAAACTCACCACACTGAAGTTATTCAATCACTATGAACAATCAACATTTTCAGTATTCGATAATAGCTGGTCGCTGATATAGCTTGAAATAACAGAACAGCAATAAAAAATGGAACAGCTATTCTTGTGTTTGTCTTTTGTATAATATTGTCATAAGCTAAAACGCCCTCACATTGAGGGTAAGCCTGTGCCCCAACAGTGAGGACGTAAATTGGCTGTTATGGATGGATGAAGCTAAAATGAGACACATCTAGTATTTATTTGAAATAAACCAAAATTATAGTAAGTCGTTTCTTTATAAGAATAGGCGGTATAATTATAAGAAGAAATCCTCTTTGTAAAGCAAATTCTTAATTAGATCGTGTTATCTGTTATTTGGTTGATTAATCTATCTCGCTCACATCTATTTGATAGTCTGTTGTTAAAACGAGAAGTACCTTGTATTATAACCGGAAAAAGAGAAATTGTAATCTTACAAGAAATTATCGTCGAAACGTCACTCCTTAGTTCATGTTAACTGTTATTTCGTTGATAATTTATCTCATTCACACCCACTGTCATACTGCTGGCAAAACGAGATGCACCTAGTATTATTTCTCGAAAAATACAAATTGTAAAAAATAACACTTGTTATTTAATAACAGAAATTGGTACCTGTTATTATTGCGTAACAGTAATAGTAATAACAGAAATTATGTTTGTCTTGTTATAACCCACGTCTATTTTAAAATCTTGAATATAACAATAAGTATCAGGCATATCGCTTATGTTTAAGCATGTAATACCCTGTCGCGTTAATAACACCATATTGGTTGTACAGGGTGGCGCAAAAATAACCTTATAACACAGGTAATAAGGTACTTTTTATAAGGTTATTTTTGCGCCACCCTATATTTAAAAAAAAAATTAAATACTAGTATTTAAAGTGATTTTTTATTTAATTGTTTATTTTAAACCGCAGATTAGCCAAGAAGGTCGAATTTTCGAACAATCTGAATCCAATATGTTTGTATACAAGTCTAAATGATCCCAATATCCCTCTTACTGTCACCGGTTGGGGTAAAACTAGCAACATAAGTAAGTAACCGTTTTGATAATGTAACATGCTTTTTTTTTATTTTAGCAAACTAAATGTTTAGCCGCGTCCATGGCGCAGTGGTTATGCGCTTTCCTTATAACAGGGAGGTCCTGAATTTGCTGGAAGGGTTTTTATAAAGCCGCCTGGTTAGATTTTTTTATTCAATTAGGCAATGAAACGGGCGGGAAATTCACCAGATGGTTATTGACACGCCTGCCAATAACAATGAAGCGCTAGTTAGGTCCATATATAATACACTACAGCGCCTTTCAAACCGGAATATAGTTATGTTTGCACACTATTGTTTGGCAGCACAAATAGGTGTTGCGGTGGTGCCTACCTATACGGTCTCCGGCAGCACAGGCCTACCACCAGTAAATCACCCTCCTATTATATAGTTATACCGCCATAACAGCATTACCATGTACGAATTATCAATATTTGAGAACCAGAGTGTTCTGGATCAAAAATAGCCGATGCTCGGATCAAAGAACGCGCAGGCGCGGCGGGAACTCGAAATGTGTTTGGTTTCACTTTGAACCTTACATCATAGGGCCACGGAGCATTTAGATTGGCGCGCCCGTGCGTTCGTTGATTCGAGCATCGGCTGTTTTAATTTTGTATTTCATTGCTGGTTTTTTTTTAGTAAAGTAATGTATTTTTTATGAAACTATCGTTTCATTTAGCTGTACTAACATGATGGAGCGTAAATAATGCTAATAAAACGTTTTAAAAATATGAATTTTGTTAATCAGGATCGCTTTTTTTTTTCGCCTCATCATCAAAGATGTTATTACTATCATCGTCTGTCTTAGGTTTCGAAAGCGATCTTCTAACACCCATTATATATATATATATATATATATATATATATGTGTGTGTTTGTGTGTATGTAAATAATATCTCACATTTTACAGGAAACGTTCGCAGCAATATGCTGTTAAAAGCGAACGTAATGGTCATAGACAGGCAAACGTGTGCAAAATCTTATGCATCGTGGTTGAAGCTACCTGATGGGATATCAGATGATCAGTTGTGCGCCGGTGACCCTAAGGGCCTGAACGATACTTGTCAGGTAATTAATATAAAAAAAGGCTAGTTCACTCCCCCACCTCATTTATAACCTATCAGAGTGATATGTCGGATTCTAGTAGTAAGTAATACAGGAGAGTGGTATGAATCAGACTTTTTTTTTATTTTAGGGCGATTCTGGCGGTCCGTTGCAGGGCTTGACTGGGCAAGACGGACACTACCGGCTCGTAGGTGTAACATCGTTCGGGCGCGGCTGCGGTTCAAGCGTGCCCGGTGTGTACACGCGCATCGCTAAGTACCTCGACTGGATCGAGAGCGTCGTCTGGCCGAACAAATAACCCCTATACATAGCGACCACTCTGAAAATATCGTGCCACTGCTGTCAACGAAATACATTGCCTAGCAACGATTAGATTAAGTTAAGAATTGCATTTGATTTACATAAATTACATAATAACAAATATATATTTTTTTTACGTAATATTTGTTTTGTATCATACATTTTCCACATTTTTTTAAAATATGATCAAGCTACTATAAAAACAGTTGATAAAGAAGACTGTTATTAAGTAACATTATCTTAATTAAGGTTAAAAAATACAATTTTAAAAATTATTAAATTAGAAATATCGTGAATATATATATAAGTATATACATAAGTAATATATATTTTAAAAAAAACGAAAATAGCTCTAATAAAATGGATTATTTAATTGTGTATATATACAGGTGATACAGGTCACTAGTAATATCAAATGTAAACAAACCACTGTGAAATAAATATTTTCACTATCACCACTCCTGGCACGCTCTCGTTTGATTCCGGCACCTGTCTTCTTTCATTACCTTTTGTAAGCATATTCTCTTCGGCGCAATACATACATTTCTTCTTTGGTGTCCAATGCATACATGTCTACTCTGCTGTCCATCGACGTATTACAGTATTATTGTCAACTAAACTCCAAAACGAAAGTCTTCAACCAGTTCATATTCTTTGTACTCACATCCGGACTACTGACGATGTGCCTACTCAACGAACATCGAAAACCTAAAAAAGCTAAACTTGGCGTTTTTCTTCCGTATAAGATTCAAAATGAAGTAATACTCCAGAGGACCACGAGCACTAACATCGCTATTAGTATACGTATCAAGGTGAAACATATTGTCACATCTGATATTGAGTGGTGATATAGTAAAACTGAGTAAAAAGTATTTACCTATTCACTTTTCTCTTGAAGATACTCCACGTTACATTTAAACCGGAACACTGCCGCTGGCAAATTATTCCATTGCTTTACTGTTCATACCTAGGACGAGCAACTAAACCTGTTCGTTAACTGGGAACGAACAGATAGGTGTAAAAGTGAAAAACGGTTGTTATTATTATAGAATTAAAAATTTAAAAAATCTCATTAGCGTTATCGAACTGCACTAGCATATGTACCTTTTGCTTACATTTCATGGTGCAATAATACTCTTAATGTGATATACTGCTAATAAATCTTTTATTTAAGTAATAACGTTAGGAATTGTAAACGGATAAAATGTTTGAGTGTGAGTTATATAAGTAATTTTTTCATATATCAGCATTTAGTATGCAAGTCTATTAATAATTGTTAAAAATTCAAAAATTAAATAATGGCTTATGACATCAGCCTTACTAACTTGTAAATTTAATCGAAACCTTGGAATAGTTTTTAATTCAAACTAGTGAAATAAAAATGTATAAGTTGAATTATTAATTAAATAAAGTTTTTAGTTAATAACAGCAATGTATTTTCAATTGTTTTCCATGAATGTAGCATTTTTTTAAAAAGTACTTCAATTGTTATAAAATGTCCTGTACATGAATACTGAAATATATTTTGTTTTGTAAATAGCGTAGTTGTTTTTGGTTTACATTAGATAATGTAATATATAAGATTTTAACATCTGAAATGCAACGTTCTGTTTAACTGTTCTTAGGATTTATTATATTGCAACCGTAGCTTATTCACAGATTATATAAAGTTTCCTCCCAGTGATTGAAGTTTTCTTAACCAACATTCACTGATAGGCAGCCACAGAAGCTCTGCACTGATCATGCAGTGAATGTTTATACGTCGTCATAGGTTACGGTGGCACGGACGATAACACGAAACGATAACTAACAGTGACAACTTACGTCGATAATATAATTTTATATATAAAAATAATAAGTACTTTACAAATGTATAAAATTAAAAACTTCAAAGACATTTTAATTTTTTAACATTCAAAGATATATTGAATTCTACCTATATTGGACAATTGTAATTGTTTGAATATTTATTTCTAATTGAAAATTAAAAATCGTTAGCTGCTTGAACATTATTAGTATTTTCTATGAATTGTATAGTTGAAATTGGCTGTAATAAAAATCGAAAAAATTAACCGTGTAACATACAAGTCTTTGTGTATTATATGTAATAATTAAAAATATATAACATTATTTTTTTTGTGTAATATGTATTATAAATAAAAAATTATTAATATTTAAGTCGTATTTCAACACAATTTACTGCAAATATTAGTTTCTACATTATTTATGAGGAAAACCAAAGTTTACAATTATAGACATTGTACTCAACATTTTTCCCACATAGTCTACTAAAGATAAGAAGGGAATACTGCGTAAAGGAATCGAACAATGGTTTTATAATTTTGTGTATTTACGACTAAGATATTTATACGTTTTATTCAATTAGTCATTTTAATTCAATAAAACGCATAATATATATTTGTGTTTATTAATTTAATATTCCTGTTTTAAAAGAACTGGTTGACTATACACAGAAATATTAATGAAGATGTGGCTAAAAAAAATTATATTTTGCTGTTTGTTTTCAAGATTTGTTAGTGCTGGTGATGGTGAGTCTTTAATTGCTTGAGTTTATCGAGTTCAAAACATGACTATCGTTGAACAGTCATAGTTATGAAAATTATTTGCAGAATAATAACTTTTGACTTGAATAGTAATGTTCTCAATAGGTGTTCTTTTATGAACTTTGTTAAATGATTCTTTTCATTTATTTTAGAGTTCAAATTGTAATTAGCGACTAACCAATTTCTCGCCTCGCTATAATAAAAGGCCTAAAACTCAATTAAGCAGTTTTGAAGTGTTCTGAATTCACATTAATTCGTGGATTACGAATACAATTGCCCCGAGTTTAATTAAATTGTAAAAGCCGACATTCATACTAAGATTTATATCATTAGAAAAATATATTTTTTTTAAAGTCGCTACATGTTTTTAGCCGTTGTGCGAACTGTTAAATGAAAATAAGAATTAATCATGTAAATTTATTCTAGTTGGTGATGAGTGTAACATTAATAGCTTACAAGGAACCTGCGTTTTAATCGACAATTGCCCGTCGGCTATAAGGTAATGACATTATTGATTATTAAGTATCATTACCTCTATATTTCGGTTTAAAGAACTTTATTTCCTGTTAAGACATTTGTCATTGACATGAGAACAACAAGTAGGGTAAACATTAAATAAGGTGCGGGTGAACATTAAACTATAAGAAATTGTTGGGTTATGCCGAGAGACAAGTCTGCTGCCTATTTTTGTTAGGGCGGTGGGCAAGTTCTAAAAGTAGAATAGTAAATAATTTTTTTTGTGTATATTTTTTGTGTAACGAAAAGTTAGAAATAGCATAATCATTATTGTATAACATTAAATTGGTGCTGCATTGTCCGTTCTGTTCCCACAACTAATATTTTCGTAACGTAGATAGCTAGCTACTTATACAAATTCTTCCTTATGATCATATATCAATAATCACTACATAGTATAAAACAAAGTCGCTTCCAGCTGTCTGTCTGTCCCTATGTATGCTTAGATCTTTAATACCACGCAACGGATGATTATGATAGAGTGATTTAAGAGGAAGGTTTATATGTATAATATAGTAGAGAAATACTGGTAATTTTAGAGATTTCCAATGTGATGTCGTAAATAAACATATTTTTGCGTTTACATTGTAAACGCTTGCTGAACCCTACGAGACTAATTTCCAAGTCTAATTTTCAAATCTAATTCCATATTACTGCATAAGCAAAGCGGGCAGGGAACAGCTACTTATATAAATATTATAGAGATCTTTACATTTTGTTTTATTAGCAATGAAATAATTTCGTAGATTGATTTATTTAAACGAAATCTAATACTTTTTGTTTATTTCAGTGCCATCCGATTTACAAATTTTCATACTCTGCCTAGATGCGGCTTTCAAGGTAGTTCAGAAATTGTTTGCTGTCCATCTCCGACAGGTATAAAATACATTATATTATTCATACAAGAATTTAATATTATTCAGATTTATACCAATATACAGTCCCTACCGTTCTTTTTATATTACTTAGTTCATGTATTAATAATCTTATTTACTTTTTTTTTTTTTTTGTTAAACTGCACTCTATTAACACTTGACCTCTGTTCCACGGCTGACAATAAGAACGTAAATGGTGAAGTCTGCTCACCCTCCTGCATCGTTTAGACATGTTAATTAAAAGAAAATCCTTTTTTAATTATATTATAGTTTACCACAAACGTTCGTAACGTTCACAGATATAAAAGGAGCGCGACCTAATATGTCAATAAAATATATTTGATTACACCCCCTTGTCTCTCCCTCTATAGCACTATCCAACTCTTCAACCCTTCCGCTTCCAATATTTTCTCATCTTTCTCCTCCCCCTTTTACATACTACTTTATCTACATATATATGTACACTCGCGTGCAACTGAGTCCACTCAAGCCGTATATTGGTATAAAAGGTTGATTTTCCAGAAAATGGCTTAGCCGATTTTCTTGTTTTTTTTTTGTTTATGGGATTTATCTTTTCTCTAAAAAATGCCATCCTAAGGAGAAAAATCGGTTGAGTATTTATTGATGAAATTTAATTTGGACAGAAATGCATAAAAAATTAAGAAAAATTAAAACGACAACATAATGAAAAAAAAAATATTTTCATAAAAATAAAGTAAGTTAAAATCATTAATACGTTGTATTGTCCCCCTTGCCTTTATAACGGCTTGCATGCGATTATTCATAGACTATGCATTTTTTGATAAAATTTTGAAGAGAGATATATTCCATTCTTCTTCTAGCGCAGTTTTGAGCTCGACGATGCTTGATGGAGCCGTATCTCTAGCTTGAACCCTCAGGGTTCAGGTCAGGACTAAGTGCTGCCGACATCCTCGTCTCAATTTCCACCTCTTCAAGAAAGTGGCGAGTAACACTTGCTGTATGGCACCAAGCATTATCATGCATCAATACAAGATCTTCTCCTATGTACCCTGCATAAGGTACAAAATGATCGAGGAGAATGTCTTCCACGTACTTTTGAGCTGTCAGACCCCCTCTCCGACCGCTACCAGGCACAAAAACAAACTCGGTCTTCCCTTCACATGATATTCTAGCCCACATCGTGACTGAACCACCACCATATTTGAATGCTGAGCGTAATGCTGTTTCAGTGAAACAGCATTACGAAAACCCTTCCCCTGGATGACTGTATACTTGGCCTCTTCTGTCGTCGCCATGGAAACACATTCTGCTCTTGTCAGTGAACAAGATGGAGCTCCATTGCTCAATAGTCCAATTGAGGTTTTCACGAACAAATTGAAGTCGGGCTTGACGGTGAGCTGCGGTCAGTTTCGGGCCTCTGGCTGGCTGCTTTGGAGTTAAATTGGCTTTCTTCAGGCGTCTTCTAATTGCCCACTGACTTACAGCCACTCCTCAAAAACTTCTGACCTCCTGTTGCACATCAACGCCCGTGGGATGACGATTTCTCAACGAAGTTGAGACAATGAAGCGGTCGTCCATCTCAGATGTGTTCTGTTGGTTTGTGGTCTCCAAATGAAACCACCAGTTTTTTTAAACTTTCCGTATACTCGTGAAACAGCTGATTGGCTCATGTTAAGTTCACGAACGACTTGCAGTTGATTATGGCCCGCTTGCAACAAAGCTACAACTTTGGCCGCTGCTTCTGAGGTAGTGTCTATTAGATTGCGATTCAAATACTGGGAGCTTAAGGAGATGTGTCCCTGTCAATGTCTGAGGAGTAACTGATAGAAACTTTGATTCATGACGATGTTAGCGCTGCAAGCCATTCGGCTGTTACAGCTTATCTAACATTGGGCGCGTGGACCCGGATCCACGGCCTGTTTATAAAGTGTACTACGTGTGGTGTAGTTGTCTGACGGCGGAGTTTTTTATAGGGTGTGTCTTGTTGGTGATTGCTCTGGCGAATCTACTCGGTCGTCGAGGGCGGGCGCGGGCCCGTTCCCCGACCACCTTCGCCTGTATCGGAATCTCTGGGCGGTGAGAACCGCCCCCGATCGCGGGTGTACTTAGTGTACGCGGTGTGTGAGTACCTGTGGCGCCGCGTTCTGAAGCGAGCGCGGCGTGATGCGGAGATTCGGAGCGTGTTGGTAGTGTCCGAAGTGTGTGTGGTGACGCGGGTGTTGTCGGTGACTGTGGGTGTGGGTTCGTGAGTCGTGGGAGGGACCCCTGGGGATGACGGGATTAGCGCATGCCGTGGTCTGCGCTTATTGGTCTTGGGATTCGAGGACGGCTCGTAGTCGGCCGCTTTGGCCACCAGAGGGTTCGGGTGAGTTGACGCCTTGTCGAAATATGATTCGGAGCACTCTCTGAAGTGTTCCGTAATGGTCGGGAGTTTGAGGTCGCTGTGGAGGTCCACATTGCGCTGGTACCATTCGGCACCGGTTGCGATGCGGGTGAAGCGGTTTTGAAGAACCTGCAGGGGTTTTAGGCGTGCTTCGGATGAATGGGCGAAGACTACGCTGGCGTAAGACATTATAGGTCTTACGCATACCTTGTAGAGGTGAATTTTGTGCCTGAGAGAGAGCTTGCTCTTTGTGCACAGCAGGGGGTATAGCTTGCCCAGCACTTGGGCCGCTTTGTTTCTCGCCCCGTGAATGTGGGCGATGAAGTTGAGCCTGGCGTCGAGCGTCACGCCGAGATATTTGACCGAGTCCCTCCATGGGATGGACTGGCCGAAGAGCGAGATTTGGCCTCGTTTATGGCCATTTAGGACCGATTTCCACTGGAGGGTTGAGGACTTACGATGAGTGAAGTGGATGGCTTCACTTTTCTCCGGGTTTACGTCGATTCGCCACTTCCGGAACCACTCGCCTAGACGAGTGGTCGCCTTCTGTAAGCGACTCGTTATAATACCCGGAGCTCTGCCCGAGTGGTAGAGAGCGGTGTCATCCGCGAAAAGAGCGAGGCTGACGTATCGGTCCTTGGGAATGTCGCTCGTGTAGAGCGAGAAGAGTAGCGGGGAGAGGCAGGAGCCTTGGGGGACGCCGGCTCGGATCGGCCGGATCGAAGAGAGAGCGTGCTCGACGCGGAAGCGGAAGGAGCGGTTCGAGAGGTAGGCTCGAACGATGGTGACGAGTCGGTCTGGCACTTTGTGAGCGTAGAGCTTGTATAGCAAGCCCTCGTGCCAGACTTTGTCGAACGCCTTCGCGACGTCGAATAGGACGGCGCAGGTGTCGATCGGACGTTTGTGCTCGAAGCCGGCCAAGATGTGTTCCGTCAGTCTGTGGACTTGTTGAACGCAAGAGTGGCTATTCCTGAACCCGAACTGTTCGTCGGGGAGGAGCTTGTTTTCGGTGGTGAAGTGGCGGAGACGCTCTAATACGATGCGCTCGTAGACTTTGCCTAGGGTGTTTAATAGGCTTATCGGGCGATAGCTGTCGGGTAGGTTCCTCGGCTTTCCCGGCTTCGGAATACCTATCACTACGGCCTCTTTCCAGGCGTCTGGGAAGGAGCAGTCGGCTAATAACGCGTTAAATATGGCCACTAGCAGGCCGATGATCGGGGGCGGAAGACTTTTCACCACTCTGTTGGGGATGTTGTCGGAGCCAGGGGCCGATTTGGATTTCAGCCTCTTGATGATGTCGACGACCTCACCGGGGGAAACCGGTTTAAGGGGGGACCTTCTGGTGGGAGGGTTGCTCTACGGCGCACCTCGTCCTCGACCAATTTGAGGTGAGCGGGGTCCACTGGTGTGGTTGAGGGAGTGCACTGGCTCTCTAGACTGTCGGCAAGACACTCGGCTTTATCGGCATCCTCCAACGCAAGGGAGGAACCGTTGCTCATTACGAGGGGAGGCATACGGGCCATATTTTCCGCTTTGAGACTGCGGGCCAGACGCCAGAACGTGGCATCCGAAGGCTCCAAGTCGCAAAGCAGATTGTCCCATCTGTCAGATCTGAGTTCGGATATGCGCTCTTTTACTAGCCTTTGAAGGCGGCGCAATTTTATCCTACTCTCCTCGGATCTATATCGAGAGTATAGTCTCAAGGCGGCGTTTTTCGTTCTGATCAGCCGTCGAAGGTCGGCCGGGAGGGACCCGAGTAGGTAATCCGATTCGGGAACCGTCCTCGACGATTCCTCGACGGCTGTGGCGATGTGGTGGGATAACGAGTCGATCGCTCGGTTTGCAGTTTCGAGCGAGTCGATCGTGCTGGGGATTCCGTCTAGGTGCTGGGGTTCCGCGGCCTTGAGTTTGACCTCGAGGCTGCGCCAGTTGACGATGGTTTTGGTCAGAGGGACCTCACCAGCGGGCCGGCCCAGCTTCATAAGAACCGGGCGATGGTCGGATCTGAGATCGTCGATGGTCTCGATCGAATGCAGTGGGATGGTGACGTTGTTGAACAACGCAATATCCAAAGTGGACGGGTTGTGAGATCCGTTAGGCGGGAATCTCGTCGGGGTTGGCGGGGCTACAATGTTAAAATTGAGCTTACCCGCAAGTTTATATAAAATTAACCCGTTTGGGTTGGAGTTGTGCGTGTCCCAGGTGCTATGCCTGCTGTTTAAATCGCCAGCGAGGATAACAGACTGGCCTAGGTCGAGAAGGGTTCTTATGTCTGTTCCCCGCACCGCTTTGGAGGGGGACAGATAGACGGATGCGATGACAATCGGTTGATGACCGGTGAGGGAGATTTTGCACGCCGAGACTTCTATGTTGGCGAGGGGTGGACTATCGAGCGGTATGCAGTGCAGGGACCGTTTGAAATAGATTAGGGTGCCGCCTTTTGGGCCGGTCAACCTATCGTGGCGGATGATATGATAATTCGCGATTTTCGGGTCGCGATTAAAAGGTTTGAGGAATGTTTCCTGAATGAGCATGACGTCTACGTCGTGGTTCCTGAGAAATAGGCATATTTCCTCCTTTTGAGAGTGGATGCCGTCCGCGTTGAAGTACGCGACAGTTAGAGAGCGGGGTTTAATTCTGCCCAGAATTTTGGTACCCATTTTCGAGGATTAAAAACGAGAACCAAGGGTCGCGGACTGAATCCTGGGAGGATTAGCAGAAGTCTTCCTCCAGCGCAGCGAGAGTTTCGCTGTGCTCGAGGAAGGCTTGGAGCCTGTCCTGCGAGTTCTTCGCGACTCGCAGTTTTTCGCCGAAGACGAGAATATCTTTTATGTTCACCTTTTTAATATAGGTGATCAGTTTTTGGATATTCTCCAACGGAGGCATTTGGCTAGGAGCAGCCTGGGGTTTTGATGGCCCCGACGAAGGGGCGGTTTTGGGAGCCTCGGTGGGTTTGGGTCGGGGGAGCGGTTTGCTCCACGCCGAGACCGCCGGCGAAGGGGCCGGCTGCGCGGGCAGAGGCCCCGAGCGGGCGGGGGCGGAGAGCTGCGGTGCAGCCTTTGTGGGAGCGGTGGTTGGGCGCTGGGGACCCCCGGGGGGCCTGCGCGGAGCTTTGGAGCACCCGCGGTAATTCGCAGGGTGCCCCTCGGCTTTACACAGGACGCAGCTCGGGGGGTTCGTCGCTTCCGCGGTGCGGGGGCGGGGGCATTCTTTTGTCCCGTGGTCCCCGGTGCATTTGACGCATCTCGGGCGGGCATAGCAATTACGGGCCGAATGGCCGTAAAATTGGCATCTGTGGCATTGGCCAATGATGCCCTTTTTGTGCGGGATCTCAACCTTCACGCTAGTGAGATTGCACAATCGGTCTATGCCGAATATTTTTTTCCCCTCCGGGGAAAGATCGAGGGTTGTAAGGATGAGCGGTAGTGTTGCTCTCGTGCGCATGTTGGTCATACTGATAGAAACATGGGTCACGTGAGCTTATATATGTGATTTAGTCCCGGAACTCGCGGGTACCGCAACGAACAATTTCTGTAACGCTCATGTATGACCTTGTTTATTTAAAAAGTTTTGTCATTGGTTATTTGAAAATTGCTGTATTATGAAAAAAATCATCAGTCTTTCGAATAAAAAAACTTTTACAAAAATTGGAATAGCCGTTTTCCGAAAAATCAAACTTTTATACCAATAAACGGTTTGTATTCAGTAGATTCAGTTGCACGCGAGTATATATGTTTTAGTGTTTCGGTGTTTTTGTATTTTGTGTTCATTTAAAGTTTTGGTTTAATTTTAATTTAAATTAATCCTATTTTTAGTTTCATTTGTTCTTTTTATTATTATTTTAGCCCTGAGTCCGATGAAGCCGCAATGGTCGTCAATAAAACTGCGGCGCAAAAATCGCCATTAAAAAAAAATGTCAATAAAAAAGCGTAGCAAAACTTCCCCATTTGGAAATCACGCACACATGCAATCCAATGGTCAAGATTCAGGGACTTTAAGTAATAATAAAAACTTGTTTCTCTTCCGGCAACAGAGACCTCCCACCAAAGTCAATACGCCTAAAACGCTGAAAGTATTAATTAATTTAAAACTGTGTCTCTTTTTCAGTCGACGTTAAAACTCTGAGACCTGCTGATCGTGGTTAGTATTTCTTTTGTAATCGGATAAACTTAATAGTTAAACATGTAACTTGTTACTGCGGTGCCGAATTGCTCTTTTCGACGATAATACTACTATATGCCGGTGCTATGCCAAACTATTATCGTTATAACCCTGAGTTTTTATCGCCCATAACCAGAACTAATAAAAAAGGGGGCGGGCACTGTCATAGTTCAAATAACGTTATATCGCACCGAGTCATATTCTAAGGTGGAACCGGAGCTCATCGGAACCTTAAGCTTTTTACATAGCCGGTGATAAGCAACCCCTAAGCCTGCCCCCGAGGCCTTCAGTGCAGGAATCGAAGGGAAGTATGATGATCTCTGATTACGGATTGAGATGTTAGAGGTTTTGTTTCCTTTTTCACAAACTTCTTCTGCAACATGAAATACTCACGGAAAATGTCGTCAGCCACTCGTTTTATAGCCTTAATAAAGGATGTAAGAGAGGGGTCATTCCCCAATACAACGACGAGGTACTGGCGATTTAAAATATTAAGACGGGCTTAAAGTCGCGCAACAATGGACCGTTATAACATTTACACCTACATAATATTTAGATGTATCTATTTGTAAATTACCATTATAGAACATAACATTACTATTATTATACATTCGTTGATTTGCAGCGCATGAAAATATAACAGTCCCATTTTCATTAATTTCAGCATGTCAATATTTAGTTGACAATGTCGACGCACCAAGTATTAGTTATATTCTGGGTGGTGAAGTTGCTGAAGAAGGAGAATTTCCACACATGGTAATAGTTACAAGAGGTTCTAACTGCCCTTTACAAATGTAAAAAGACGGAGTGCTTCGAAATTTTTCTAGACCAGTGCGATTTAGATTAGACTATATCTTCGCTTACCATCTGATAGGATTGCGATCAAGCACCGGTCTACATAATAGTAAAAATTGTATATTCTTGGTATTTATAAGTAAATAGCTAGTAATTCGTTCTCCTACATCGAATAAGCGTACTGAAAAAGAACTTGTATATGATTACGTAAAAGGTATAAATAGAAAATGTAAATTGTAATAGATAAACAAATAATACACAAACTCCTAGTCCATTTATGTCAGGAAAGTATCTAAAAACATTGGTCATCAATTTCAGGTTGCACTCGGATACAAAATGTCAAGTAACTACGTTTTTCAATGCGGGGGTTCGTTGATTTCACAGAGATTTGTTTTAACTGCAGTTCATTGTGTTAATACCTTAGACGGGTAAGGTAAAATTCCGTTTTGATGTATCAATTCCTACGAAATCTAAGTAACGAAACAAAATTCTAAATGCTAAATTGCAAAAAAAACAGCCTGCATGTTGTACGTGATTCACAAATTATGCTATCAGCCTTTTCAAATGTAGTTATCACCATCATCGTCAGCCGATAGACTTCCACTTTTGGATATAGGCCTTCCACAAAGATCTCCATTATGTAGTTATAATTCATAAAAAATGTAACATAGATTTAATAATTAAGAAATTGTTTATTGGTGGTAGGTTGCTGAAGACCGTCTAGGTAGGTACCACTGCACCTTTTATTTCTGCCGCCAAACAGTAGTGTACAAACATTACTGCGTTCCGGATTAAAGAAGGTTGTAGTTAGTGAAATTAATGGGGTAATCACACTTAATATCTCCTATCTCAAGGCAACAAGCGCAATGTGGCAATGCGTACCGTGGAGGCGCACCCCAACCTAATATAAAAAAAAAATATATTTTACACGAGTTATTATATGATTATTATATTATTATATATTATCATTTATATATTTATATAAATGATTTTGTGTTTTGTATTGTGACGATTATACTTTAAAAGTTAGTACTGATGTTTATTGCTAGCATACGGCCGAGCCTCGTGCGTGTGGGAGTTCTGAACATAACAGGCCCGAGTTGGAATGACGATACAGATTACAAGATTGACAACATTTACACGCATCCAAATTACACCAGATCACAAAAATACCACGATTTAGCTCTCCTAAGGTATTAACTTGTCAATATTCTCTCACATACAAGCCATAAAATGTTACATTTATATGTATGTATACCAGGCCACTCAGAAAGTTTTGCCAAAAAAAGTTTTTTCTATAAGACACTGGCCACTTGTGATAATTTTGAAAATATCGTTTATTTAAAAGTAAAAGTACCACTGTTCAATTTTCAAATTTCCCTGCCCAATTTTTTGAGAGGCAATTCAAATTTTCTTGACTCATTAACAAATGGATCTGCGTCGAGAACATTTTCGTGCTGTGATTTTTTACGATTTCAAATGTGGCTTAAAACCTGATGAGCCATTTGATCGACTTCGAATTGCTTTTATGGATGAAAGACCTTCAAAAGCAACCATCTACCGCTGGTATAGCGAGTTCAAACAAGGTCGTCTTACTTTGGGGGATGAACAAAAGAGTGATCGTTCTACGACGGCTGTCACCGAAAGAAGTGTTCTGGCAGTAAAAAAATTTATTCAAGAAAACAAACGAATTACGTACGGAGAGATTCAGCATACTCTGCAGATTGGTTCAGAAAGTGTTCACAAGATTGTGCACGAGAACCTTCGCGTAAGACGGATAGTTTCCCACTGGATGCCGCGCAACCTCACTGAAACTCAGAAGCAGGGCCGTGTGGATTGGTGCCGTGATTTGGTACAAACATTTGATGCAGGCTCGTCACGGCGCGTTTACGACATTGTGACAGGTGACGATTCCTGAATTTATCAATACAATCCAGAAACAAAGCGTCTGTCGACAGTTTGGTTGTTTCAAAATGAACCAACGCCTACGAAAGTGAAGCGATCGAGGAGCGCAGGGAAAACTTTGATCGCTAGTTTCTTCACTTTGACGGGGTACCTAATTTCAATTCCACTTCAAGACCAAAGCAGCATCAATGCTGAATGGTATAGCATAAAAAGCCTGCTAGAAGTTTTTTCTGCAATGAGCAACAAGCGACTGAACACCGGGCTCCGCGGGTTCCTTCTTCACCACGACAACGCGCCCGCGTACGCTGCGATCAAAACGAGAGACTTCCTGGACTGCACACCGGTCAGAGTCTTGGGACACCCTCCTTACAGTCCTGATTTGGCTCCATGTGACTTCTTTTTATTCACTAAAATTAAAAATCAGCTCAAAGGGATACTTTTTTCATCGCCGGAAAACACGCTAGCAGCGTTTGAGAAGACCGTGGAAGAGGTGTCTGCGGAGGACTGGAAAAAATTTTTTGAAAATTGGATCAAACGCATGACACTTTTTATAGAGGCTGGTGGAGAGTTCTTTGAAAAGATTTAGTCAAAATATTTTTTTCATAGAAGTTAGTTTTTTAGTTTTTCAAAACTTTCTGAGTGTCCCACCTATATAACTAGTCTGGCTATAAATACTGTTACATAAAAACTTTTCTTTTTTTTTCAACTGTTTAATTATTTTAAATTTGGGACACGTATATTATTTTAAAGACTTCTTTCTATTTTGCGCCATTTCACATATTTTTTCGTGTTCATTATCAAATTACAATATAGAATGGGTTATTAGTGTTAAAGAAAATAGGATTGCAGTGATCGCCTTGCACAAAGTGGGTATGGAGCCGTCGGTCATATTCTAGACACTTCAAAAGCTTACTATTAGCTTAGCCGTATGTTCGTATATTGTACTATCAACAGATACAACAACACTTCCTCTGTCGAAGGCCAGAAAAAATCGGGGCGGACGCATGCTGTTACTTGTTAGGAACTACAAAGGCTGTTATTGCTGTTAAAGCCAGATTTCGTCGAAACCCTATTAGGAAGCAAAAAATTTTATCGCGAGAAATGGAGATTCTCGCTAGGACTCTGTCGCGTATTATAAAACAAGACCTGAAGCTCGGTGCTTATCGTCGATATACAGGATATGCCCTAAATCTATTCTTACAATTAAGAGAGTGGATCGATCAAAACGCCTTCTGTCGCAATACGCAGGTAAAGGGAAAGAAATATCCTCTTTTCACAATTGAAGAACGCTACAATAAGCAAAATGATTAAGCGTACGCTCACAGTTCTTCTCTTCAGTTCAAACGATGGTAGAACTGTCTCGGCACGACCGGAGCTCCTGGCCGAAATCGAGAACTTCTATGGACAGCTTTATGCCACTAGATGACCACCTGTCAACGATCAGGTAAACGACCGAAGAGCTGTGCTAACCCGACACTATACCGAAGACATCCTGGACGTCAGCTTGAACGAGATTAGTGTGGCGCTCAGCTGAAGAACAACAAGGCGCCGGGTGATGATGGAGTTACAGCGGAGCTCCTGAAGGCAGGAGGACGACCAGTGCTGATGGCTCTTCAGAAACTATTTAACTCTATCCTACTCGAGGGGAAAACGCCAAAATCATGGCGCGGAGGCGTGGTGAGGCTTTTCTTCAAAAAGGATGACAGGAGCCGGTTGAAGAACTATAGGCCCATCACGCTACTAAGCCACGTTTATAAGCTGTTTTCGAGAGTCATGACGAATCGTCCCGAACGCAAGCTAGACGGTTTACCGCCCACCGAACAAGCAGGATTCCGAAAAGGCTTTAGTACCATAGACCACATACATACGCTGCGGCAAGTTAAACAGAAGACCGAAGAATATAATTTGCCACTATGCTTAGCATTCGTCGACAATGAAAAACCTTCGATTCGGTCGAAACATGGGCTGTGCCACAATCGCTCCAGCCGTGCCAAATAGACCACCCTTACGTCGAAGTTTTGCGGTCACTGTATGAAAAGGCCACTATATCAGTCCGCGTCCAAAACCATCGCTCGAAACCTATCCAGTTACAGTGAGGTGTCAGACAGGGTGATATTTTATCGCCAAAGCTGTTCACAGCAGCGCTGCAACACGTCTTCAAGCTTTTGGACTGGAAAGGACATGGTATCAACATAAACGGCGAGTACATGACCCATCTTCAATTCGCTGATGACATCGTGGTCATGGCTGAGACCATGGAAAACCTTGCCAAAATGCTCGATGACCTCTGTAGACCGTCTCGTCGCGTGGATCTTAAAATGAATATGGAGAAGAGAAAGATTATGTCTAATGCCCATATTGCACCCACGCCAATAATGGTCGAGGGCTCTACACTGGAAGTTGTCGATGAATACGTTTACCTCAGACAAACAGTCTAGCTAGGTCCAGAAAGAGCTTAATCGACTAATCCAACTGGGGTGGGCAGCGTTCAGAAAGCTACGCAGCATCTTTTTGTCTGAGATAGACATAGAAGACAAAAGTCTTGTTGCCAGTGTTGATATACGGATCTTAGACGTGGCCCCTTACTATCGGCCTTATAAAAAGACTGAAAGTCTCCGAAGGGGCAATGGAGAGAACTCTGCTCGGAGTTTCTCTGCGGGATCGAATCAGAAATGTGAAGATCCGCCGAAGAATTAAGGTCGCCGACATAGCTGAAATGATTGCTAGTCTTAAGTGGCAGTGGGCAGGGCACATTGCTCGAAGGGCCGACGGCCAATGGGACAGTAAGGTCCTCAAGTGGCGCCCGTGTACTTGTAGATGCAGTATTGGGAGGCCTCCCACAAGGTGGACCGACGATCTGGTAAGAATCGTGGGAACCCACTGGATGCGAACAACGCGGGATCAATCGACGTGGAGATCTTTAGGGGAGGCCTATGTCCACCAGTGGACGTCTGTCGGCTGATGATGATGATGATGATGTGTGTGTGTATGTATATATCATAGCCAAACAGACGTGAATATGGGTTATTCAAAATATGTTTCTCAATAAACTATTTTCCATATTTAGGTTAGCTAAGCCCGTGCCCTACCTAACCAATGTGTTCCCCGCTTGTTTGTATACAAAAAGGACTGACCCAATGATACCGCTTATTGTAACCGGGTGGGGAAAAACTGACGTTAGTAGTAAGTGTTTTATGATTAGTAAAGTATATTTAAGTTTATTAATTATGTAGCTTTTGTTAATTTATATTAGGCGATATTTTTAATATTTTTGAAATGAATCCAGGATCTGCTACAAGTAATATGTTACTTAAGGCTGTACTGAGAATTGTCCCACGTGAAATTTGTAATCTTAAATATACAAAATCAAGAAAACTACCCAATGGCATCGTTGATAGTCAAATATGCGCAGGAGATTCAATGGGCGTAATGGACACTTGTCAGGTAAATCGTTTACATATTTGTATTAAACAGCAGAGAACTTTTTTTTGGTGGCGAGAGAAATCTTCCAAAGTTGCTTTTGGGCAAAAGTCAGGGTTCAGTCCGATTTCTACATACCAAAACCTTCCCTATTGGTCACGTTCAGTACATTAGAAGAGATTTCTATTCAAATATTTTATTTTAGCAGAGGCAAATTATTGTTAATAGAAGTTCCTAGGCCATTCTTATATCAAATTGAGATAATATCTAGTATATTCCAGTCTATGACATAAACACCAGTTTATCTCAAAGATTATAACATTTCTAATGTTTAAATTCCACTGTTTTTAATAATTATGAAATAAGTAGAGTTATTACAGCAATTTTTGAAGCACACCTTAAATTATATTTCTCTCGTAACTTCCTTCCGTCCTAAGAAAACAAAAATTCTTTGGCTAAACTGTGATGGTTTAACCATTTCTATTCGAAGTATTTCAAAGTTGATTTGCTATGGTGAAAGTGCCAGCAATACATTCCACCCCTAAATATTGTTTATATGATTACATTTCTTAGATTGTTATAGTCGTGAAGTGAAATATAACTAAGTATTCTAATTAGTTTCAATAAATTATTTTGACACATTGTATCTAAGTTTCTTTGCTATGGTGGGAGCAAGCTTTCCGCCCCTAAATATTGTTCGTGTGATTACTTTTGTTAAATTTTTATTGTGTAAATAAAAGTTTAAATAAATTAGTTTTTTACATGTTGAAAAATAAAATATTATATGGTCATATTCTTATCCTAGATCAAGGGGTATATTTTGAAATTTCTAATTTAAAGATGGTGAACTTTCTAGTTACATTAGACCACTTTCCAAACAAATACATTCATCTTCATCAAACATGAAATAAAATTCCTAGCTATTTGCTAACTTTCTAAAGCATAATTACAAGTGCAAAGGGTTAATCTTTGTTCACTATAACATTGAGTTTCTGATAGATTAAAAAAATAAATGTTCTTGTTATGCTTATTACAATATATTGGGGTTTATATATCTCAGGGTGACTCGGGTGGCCCACTGCAAGGACAAACTAGCTCTGACGGCCATTATCGCCTTGTGGGCATAACTTCATTTGGAAGTGGATGTGGGTCTTTAGTGCCTGGAATTTACACATACATCTTCAAGTACCTTGATTGGATTGAACATATTGTATGGCCATCTCAATAATCAAAAAAGGATATATATATGTACCAATTAAAGTCTTTTATTTTACCTCAATTTGCAGTATATTTGCATAGTATTCAAATGGAAATATCAATAAAGAAATAACTAAGAAAGAAAAATATATCTTTCATTAACTAATTATTCTAAAACTTTGACACAAATATGTAAAGGATCCTTTCTTTTTGAGTAGAACATTAATTAATATTAGTTTCCCTATTCTCACTGTTGCTCCTAGAAATCAAAATTTAAATTTATGTTAGAAACATTTGAATTTAAGTGTTTGCAATAAAATATAATTGATAAAAATCATTATGAAATAGTTTTTGGATATAATACTCTTACAAATTATACATTATTGAAAAATGTAAGAATCTTTACAACATTCTACAGTGTATAGCACACACTCTTTGATTTCTCAAAAAAAAATTATGCTCTTTATGGTTTGTTGTTGAATACCTATGTAAAACAAAAATGATATAAAAAGAATGTGCCGATTTTAGAATCTTAAAATAATTTTTATAGTCAAAAGCTGCCAAAACAATAGACAATAATTGATTTCATCTTTGTTACATGGAATAATAGTGTGCAAAAACTATTTTTCTTTATTATGTACTTTCTAATAACACAACTGCCAACCTATGTATCGATAACTGTTCGAGACTTTCTAGACAATGTTTTATTATCTTCAGCACCATGTAAATCATTAAAGTTATTTAATCCCAACAGGTGCCTAGATAAGTCTAGTACACACGATGGAATACTTGATAGTATTTCAATTTTGTAATAATACTTTCACTACTTAATTAAACTAATTTTATTATGAAATAGTGAAAGCAATATTTTATAAGGATAAAATCATTGGCAGTCAGTCGTTTATAGCTACCAATAAACTAATTAGGCGAGAGATAACGTGCTTTCTCAAAACGATCTTAATAATTTATAACCTTTTCTACGGATTCCACTCAATCTTTAATTATAACAGTTAAGTTATTACTCGCGTATTTACACAAGACAGAAAAACGATATTGCTTAACGATGGCAAAACAAAATGATTCTGGAAGATAAAAATTCCCTAAGAATGTAACGATACAGAACACAATACAAAAAATGCATTCATTACAGTTCATAAAATATTGCTTGATACCTGAGACGTTTAACAGAATGACATAATGAGATATAAGCGTCTTTTGTATTTTGTATATATTTTTATCGATGTGAGTATATTGAAAAAAAAAAAAATTTAACGACATTGAAAGAAAGAAGAAAGAAAATAAAAGATGAATTGGAAGGTATTTAAAAAAGTATTTGTTGAAATGTGTACTGCCGAGATCAACGTCAAAGCCAAATTCAGATCATCACTGGAATAGTCCTTGTCAAACTGAAGATCGCGCTCCCAATCTTTATCACTCAAATTTTTTGTCCTTTCAACTACCTTTTTTCAATCATCGGCCTTTACGTGCACACAAGAATCATGTAGTAATGTCAACATTTTGTTTGGTGTGAAAGGCGGTGCTACATTGTGTCTAGCAGCGTAATTTAGAAAAAAAGGTATTCGATCAAACAAAAAACCTATAAATATTCTTTGATATTCTTTGTAACCTTTTATATATTTTAGATTATACGACCCTTTGACCTGAGACCAGATTAGTTCTATTGTATTGTAATGGTAACGATATGGTGGTTAACGGATGAAGGTTGGACCGTTTACTTTGCAATTTCGTCTAAAATGTATTTTGAAGTTTGGGACTTATTAATGCTAACTAATCTTCGCAATTCTTTCTTGAGCATGCTGTTGTTGGCTTCTACTTCTTTCTTTTGCAGCCAAGTAATAATTTCAATTTTACGATTGCTTGTCGTAAGCGCCTTATCTTTTTATACTAAATGGTACAGAACGTTGTCCATCAGAATAAAATGTGTTTCATTCAAATTATTTAAAAGAAATAGAAACCACTCTTTAAATTTTGTAAAATCCATTTCTTCATGGTACTGATGTTTTTATAGATTTAAACACCAGTAAACAATTAGGCACAAAACCAGACGATGTCCCCGCATAAGCAATTATTAATCTTTGCACTTTGCCTTGAGGCACGTTGGTGGTAGACTCCGCTTTATAATCTGTCCAAGATCTTGAAACGGTGTGGTTTGCGTTAAAGCCATGTTTCATCTGGAATAACCACTTTATTCCAGTCTGTAATGTATTTGAATTTGCGCAAAAAGTCAATTCCGGTCAAAGTAATGTCCGTTCGCTCCATTAAAAGCTTTCTTTAATCGCTTTTTTATAATAACAAAATTTTCATGCATTTATTTTATCGATATTCGCCTATCAGTCGATTACATCCCTACTAAGCTCCGAAAAGCGTATACGAAGTACGCTAGCAAAAAATAATAAAAAATAGAATAAATATTTTAAATTAACTTTGGTTTTACCAGTATCTCTTTAATAACATGTTCTTTTTAAAAAAAAGTGTTATAGATTTATATACAAATGTCTTATTAATATTTAAAAACTTAAACTTTTTCTACAAGAAATTTATTGTAACTGTCTTTAAAACGAAGTCTCTTACGTCTCAGGTATCAAGCAATATAAACTTCAATTAAGAGACGTTTTTTATTTTAAATGAGATTTTTTGAATTTCATATAAAAGTATAAAAAAAGGTTTATTATTTCCTCATTTATATAAAACGTAGATTCAACAAAGTTAAGGCTATCATTTTTACTCTGTGTTGCAATAACAGTAAAAAAAAACTTTTATAATTATGACCGTCGTAAAGAGACATTTATTACTACTTATAACATGCTCTTAAAATTATGTGCTGGTGATAAGTCTCTGTTGCCGGAAGCTATCTAAGTAGGTCAGTAGGTCAAACACTAGCATGCAAACATTACTGTGTTCCGGATTGAAGGGAGTTGTAGGTAGTGAAATTACCGGGGTGGTGAGACTTAACATCCAATGTCTAAAGCGACGAGCACAATTTGGTGTTGTGTATGTCATCCTAACCAGCGCCAAGTTGTTATGGGCAGGTATATCACTTATTATCAAGTGTACCACCCTACGTTCATCTCGTTGCTTGGAAGAAAAAAAAGGTTACATTATAACTCAAGGAAATATAGGTAATGTCGCAACCCTATTCCATTGATTTAATTTAATCTCTATGGAACTCCCTACATTATTGCACAGTGTTGCATCGTAAAAAATATGTGTTTACCTTTTTTCTCGGTTAATATTTCAAAAAACAGGGTAAAATATATAGAAGCATAGCATTCATTATAATTTAAAAATGCCGTTTATAGCTCTCTATGTATAGATATTTGTTTAAAACACTACTCTTCCGAGATGTTTGATGAGTCATTCCTAGAATACATAACTGAAGAAAAGTTTTAAATTAAAATTCAATGAATTTGTAAATTTTAATTGAATTGATGTTAAATTCAATACAACTTCAAAGTTTGTTCAAAATCTAGTTTATTATTAAAAAAAGAATTTGAGAAAGTTTCGTAAACTAAGTTTTTTGTTTATGATATTAAGTTGTTATTTTTTTGTATGAATAACTGTTTCACCTATGAAATACTGAAAAGAAAATAATTTATGGGAAATTATAATTAACTATTGTAACACATTCGTTGGCTCACTCACACATTCACTTCAAAACGTAGTGCTTTGCATGTACTGAGAAACTGCTGTGTGTAAATATAGTTCCACGAGAAAAGGAAACCATTTGTTCAGTGTGCTTTGTTCACTGTGTTGTGTTATCTCTTACGTTACGTGAAAAATTAGGTTTTGTAAAGTCTTGTAAGTATCTTCGTTAATGTATGTATATAGTTCAATAGAATAACTTTTCTACATTTAATTTAGATTATTTTGACTATTTGTATTCTATTTAATATGTCAATTAATGTCATTGAGAGAGAATAATTAAATTACTATTACATTTAATATGTCTGTCGTTCGTTAATTTTATGAGCAGCATAATAAAATTTGTTTTATTAATTTATAGTTGTTACCTTTTTTAATTAATATTTTTTTATTTATTATATTATCATAATCCATGCCTAAATATCTGTTTGTAGGCATATAATTTTAGTTCAGTATTGGTGCAAAATTTTAGATTCTGTGAATACTGTGTATTATCATAATTTTTTTTTAATAAAAGTGGTATATGTTATGCTATATATCTTTTATCTATATTTTCGTGAAGGATCATTCAAAGAGCTAAATTAAATAATAAACTGTTATTTTGATATCACCGTGTATCACTGATATAGCATAATATGTCCGTGTCCGGTCTGACGCCATTTTGTCTCTAATGTAGCATGATGTTTCTTGCGCTCTTATATCTCGTAACGACAAACTTTTTACAAAGTTATTACTAGTAATAAACGAGTATTATTAAATGAATACAGACAGTAACTACGTTAAAAATGATGTTCCTCGTGCACTTAACATCATTATTGGTACTTGTAATACATTTAATGGAGCTCAGGAAACTAGGGTTTACGGAGTCAGATTTAAGCAAGGGACTAGGTTTTTATTGTAAATACACGCCTCAGCCATCTTAGCAAAATAACTTTAGGTATTTAATATTTCAAATTATTTTAGAGACACTTCAAGACTTCGTAGCGAGTTGTTACCATTTGTAAATTTGTATGTATGTTATACACTACGTAATTTTTACTTTATTCATAAATATAACATAAGGGCGCAATGTATATTGCGCCCTAGGTTAAAGTTATAAATTTTGTTTTATTTAATTCTTCAATGAGAACGTATCTAAATACTGTGAAATACTTTGTCACATTGAATAAGTGCAAGTATAAATTGAAAAATATTCTTAATGCCTTTAGTAATAAAGTATATTGCTGCGTTAGTTAAAACCACTTTTTCAGAGTTTTTTCTTTGTTAAAATTATTATGTTTTTTAACGTTACTTTGGTTTTAAAACATTTTTAGTAATCCTCTTTCAAGAATTAAAAAGCTATATAAATACACATCAATTGCTACTTGTATAATTTGAATTTTCTAAAAGGCTATAGGACGTTTTTATATGAACATATATTAGGATTTTGTATGAACGTCTCAATTCTTAAAGGTCCAGTTGAATCCAAAGTTCTGCAATTTTGTTGATTAAGGCGTATTAAGATTTTAAGTTAAGTGCATATATATATTTTTTGTTTATGTATTTTATTTACTATATTTTACATTATTATTTATTTTCTGAATGCTATCTTCATTTTATTTATAAGTAAATTGCATCCGTGCGCAAACGGGGTGTTTAAGAAAACTTTTAATAGAACTTTTTTGGTATTTGATAATTTGTTTTCTCAAGCTATTTTGACTTTGTACTATATTGATTTTACTTTTAATCATATTCGCTTATAGCTTCACCTATAAGTTATGGAAGTTAGCCATTAAAGTTTTAAAATATTTCAAAATTCGATTTTAAATTGCTTAAAAGTTTATTGTGTGAAAATTAAACAATACGATTTCTTGTTATAATTGCTGTGTTAATTTTTATGATTTTATTTAATTTCAGATCAATAGGTGAATATAACACCTAATTTTTAAAATGGACTCTGACTCATTAGGCTCCAATGAAGGTAAATTATTTTTTTGTAATTTAACGCCATGTGCTGTAAAAACGATTACATAGCATTTATTTATAGAAGTTTTTTAAGAAATTTATTGGGGTGTAAGGGGTTCTGCTCAACAACACACGGGACCCAAACCAACCCACCTGCTCCTGGTGCACCTTGCTAATCAAACGAGGCTCTGGGTCCAACTAATCTGATCTTTGAGGGAGGCCTACTTTCAGCAATGGACGTCTATCGGCTGATGATGATGATAATAAAATTTATCTGAAACATAACCTTAATTTCACATAATATTAAGTGACATTGAAGCTGAAAATTAATGAAAAGTTTATGGGGTCAGATTTTACAATACAAATACGGAAGCTATCCATGAGGTTTGAATAACTACGTACTACTCATGAATCTAAGCGGTTTGCCGCTACACTATTAAGGCCATCAAATTTGATTTTTACACATATTTGCAGAGCGAAATAGCCATCTCCACATTTATTTACTTGACATTTGAAGTGATAAGCCCACCTAAAATTGTCGATAAACACAACTATATTGTACTCATTCCCTTAAGATATATGTTAGCAATTGCTTACAGCACCCTACAACCGGAATGCTGTGACGTGTGCTCTCACTAATCTTTGTACAGTATGGTAGTAATGAGTTTTGACGTAAAGAACGCTATAGCTCATAAAATAACCTGAGTAATTTAAAACTTATCATGTAGCGACGGCGAAGTGCGCAACGTGGCGCAGTATTAACATCCTTACTATAAACATGTTATGGACATGCGTAATTACTAGTATTCATTATAATTTATTTTATTAAATTTATAAAACTTTTGTAACACAGAACCTTCAACATCCAAAAATCCACCAAATCGACGTGATAGCAGCCATAGATACAGATCTAATTATATTAATTCTATCCAAGGGTATCAAGAGCCAAGGCCATTTAGGTTGCCTACTGTAAGACGAGGAAGAGGGTTTGGTAAATATTTTTAAAATTTACTTATTAACTTGTAACTAAATTAATGGAAGCAAAAAAACATAGAAAGCTGTATTTAGTCTAAAGTGATTTATAAGTTACACAAGTGATAATTAATAATGATTAGTTTTTAGATTTATGCTTTTTTTTCTGTATTGGGCTATACTTACAAATTACGTATTTTTTAATTGAATAAACTACATTTTGCTTTTGAGACCAATCGTCTACTACTAGCTGTATATCATTAGCACATTTCAATTTGCTTATAGGATCTTCTACAAATCAAAGAGGAGTTATGTACAGATATAACACTCGCGATGATCACAAGAATTTCATCAATAAACATAGAAAAATGGGGTTTAAAATTTTGGAAGACTTGGCTAGTTTTGACAGCAGAGAAATACTCTTAAAAATAAGTGAGAAAAGGGATGCTTTCATGGATTTCATAAATTCACCAGTAGATCGTCCCGATGTATTTTCACTAGTTATAGAAATTGTTGCAAAAGTCTGCCTGTCGACATTTGAAGTCCTTAAATTAAAATTTATGATTGAAATATGCAATTCACAATTTTTAATTTATCTTCAAAATTATTTGTTGAATCTGGCTTATGAAACACGAAAGGAGGCAAATAAATTATATTGGAATAAACAAACAGAATTTTGGAATAACTTTATTATTTTTTGTGAAAGTATTACAAATGTTTCACCTTCTACGGCAATTCGCAGTTGTAGGTCTTTGATAGAAAGTACATCGATAGTTTGTCTTGAAAATTTAAGGGAGCGTCATGATTTTAAGCTTTCAGATGAAAATGTAATAAAATTAAATAGAATTCGGGAAAGTTTAACACTTCACGAGCAAAAATTAGAGGTATGTATTTTTGTTAAAGAAACTTATTCTTCTTCTGTTATACTGACATCCTTATAGGCAAACTTGATTAACAATATTTGTCTATCTGTCATTTATGTAGACATTACACAAACAAAGTATTTAATCTCTATTTACTTTATTATTAGAAATAAAGAAGGTTTCTAATTTTATTGGAGAGGCGAGATTTTGATGCTGGAGACCTTTTAGATAGGTACTACGACAGCATCTATTTCTGCAGCCAAACAATAATGTGCAAACATTGCGTGTTCCGATTTGAAGAGTGTATTTGGAAAAATTACTGGGATACCGAGAATCAATACTTTGTCTAAATCACGATAACGAAATTAGTCTTATTAATATCAAATTCGTATGGGTTGCTTGTCAAAGAAAACAAAACTAAACATGGCAATCAGTATCTTCGCAATGACAGTAGTGTTCTTCTAGTGAATGTAATAAATTACTAACACTGAACTAAAAACCAATTATTTCTTGTTATAAAAGTTTTCTCATCGTATTTTCATAAATTTATTATTTTAGGTAAGAAAAAATAAGAAAAATTACACACCGTTTCACGACCAGTACGATCCACCTGAGAATTTTCGAGAACTCAGCGTTGTACCAACTCGTGATGACCTTCTGGAACGACGTCCTTTTCTACGTACAAATATTATCGACGGAGCGTATCGTGATATTGACCATTATCTCGATATACAATTTAGATTACTCCGTGAGGATTGCTTCGGCCCACTCCGAGATGGAATTGGTGCGAACTAATTAGTTTTATATTTAATAATATTCTCTTATCTAATTATGTAAATTAAATAATAACATAAAACATAAACTATCCTCTTAAAATTCAGATTGACGGATGTCGAATATCCGAGTGAAAGATGTTGGTCTTGGAACCTGTGGGTGTCCTTGAAATGTTTCCTTTCATTAGAAGTTCAAGTTTAGTGAGGAACGAACGCATACCACTTCAATATGCGTACCACGTGTAATTACAACTCATCACACTTACAAACTTTGCTAAATTACTGCTTTTAATATATATTTTTTTTGTATTAAAAAATCTTCAGATGAAAATTTTACCGAATGAAATGTGGTTCTCTATGAACACTATTAGTATTATCTCCTTAATTTAATGTATTTTTTCCACCGAATGTTTGTTTTTTTTTTTATAGACTGACACTGAGTTCAGAGTTGAGACATTCTATTATGAAATTAATCTTTAATTTATTATGCTTAACAAGACCGCATTATGCTGAAAAAGGTTTTGTAATTTTTTTCCCTTTATCACCGACCTGACTAATTAGTACCAGTTTCTGATCTAGCCACTTATATAAGACTATTTTATTCTCAATTATTACTGAAGCTTTATCCTTGTTTCGTGTTGTAAATGCCAGCAAACCCCATAAAAACCCAATTCTAAAAACATCTAACATAAAAGGTCAAATCTCATTAATAATATATTCTCTACTAAAATATTAGTTTTTACAAATTACGCTACGTACTGGACTTTCAATAATCACATTGCTCGATGATCTCTCACAATTTTTACGAAACCTTTGTGTCCGCATTTCTGAAAACAATTCGTTGTGAAGTGCTGGCGGTACGGTCCCCCCATCTTCGTGTGAATAAACTTACCAAGTTAGAATGATAAACTTACCCTTTGTTAATAATTTTCAGATCAATATATTAAGGAGCCAACGAGGGATAAGTTTGACAACATACGGTTAGTATATTTTTTTATATTACAATAAAACTGAAAATATGCATACGACTCTCCTGATAGTAACGAGTTGCCAATTCCGAAAAAACCTTATACCAAGTTTTTAACATTGGTTGATTATAAAAAATAAACTAATAATCGCTTAAATATAATTACCGATACCAGGAATGCATAAGCAACCATAATATAATCCTCTTTATAATTGTGTTATAGTTGATATCGTAAATAAAATTTGGTTTCAGGGTATTCCGAAATGTTAAATTCATTGAACCTTACGTTTCCGAGCTGAAATCCGGTTATGTCGTGCAACTAAGTCATAAAACTATGAAAAGGTTCAAAAATATCAATTGGGCTCACAATAAGCGATTCATTTATGGCTCGCTTGTATTGTTCACTAACGACGACTGCAAAAGATTTATAGTCGGTACAATTTTGGATCGAGATATTAAATATCTTACACATGGAAAGGTTCGTTAATCAAACCGTCAAAGATTATAATTGTTTACTGCCGCCATATGGTTTCAGTGTGTAATCAGATTAATTATTACATTTAAACGATTAGCACATATAAATTTGCAACGGTAATGTACAACAGCAATCTTAACATTCTAAGATAGCATACTTCTTTACGAGTAATTAAAACTGCACCCTTCAAATAAACAAATTTTCAAATTTGTTTCATTAGAAATTACTATTTCATTTGTATATTTACATAAATATCCTTTCGATACTTGAGTTTAAATAAAAGGAAATTGTATTACTTTTGTATAATGCAAATCTATATATTATAATTACTTTATAACTTTTAAATGTGGCTTTTAATTTAGATACCTATAGCACTAGAAGACAAAACAATTGGAGTGAATATTTGTTTAGCTGAAGACGCTTACACCATGATAGAAAGTGAAGTTTATTTTGAGCCCTATTTTCATGTTCTTAATTCTCTCAAAGATCCCTCCTTCAAGGAACATTTGGCAATGAGCAAATATATTGTTAATGTCAATGTATGTAAAATTTAACTGCTGAATTTATTTTATTTATGAATAGAATGTGAATACTCTACAAATTCTAAAATTTTAGCCGGAACCAAATCGACCAAGTTATTTGACGCCAGAACTTACCTACACAGTAAAATGTAAGGACGACATATTTGATACAAATTTTGTTGTAATGGAAAATGAAAACTGGCCATCATATGAACAACTGGGCTTCAATGAGAGTCAATATGAAGCATTTAAATTTGCACTAACTCACGAATTCTCAGTTATTCAAGGTCCCCCCGGTACAGGAAAGACTTTTCTCGGTGTTAAAGTGGCCACGACATTGATAGATGGATTATCAGACCGATGTCAGTTGCTTGTTATTTGTTACACAAATCATGCGTTAGATCAATTTCTAGAAGCAATTCTTCCGATAACCAAATCTATTGCACGAATTGGTGGCCAGTCCCGTAGCCAAGTAATGGAAGAATTTAACATAGCAAAACTAAGGCATAGTTATTGTGCGAGGGGCAAAGCGCATAATTTTTTTTATACAGAAAGAGATAATTTAAAACAGTTAAAAAAGATTCTTGAAAATGCTCAAGAACGTGTGCACTCATTAAACTTTGAAGTTCTGAGTTATGATTCTGTACAAAGCTATGTCGAAGAGGTAAAGGTTTTGAGAATGTTTTATGGTAATGGTGATCCATTGGAAAATTGGTTATTTGAGAATGCATATACTGCTAAAGATTTCCGATATAATCATAATGAACAAGAAATTTTTAATATAAATGAAGATAACCAGCTACACAAAAAATATAAACTCTGTTTTGATGATTTGGAAGACGTCACACAACATGATATGTTTGAAGTGGTAACGCCTAGATTTTTGAATGAAATTTCAAGTATATTTTCACTGGAAAAATCAATTAAGCAGTTAAATACACTGCAGGCCAATTATCAGAAAAGTAAAAATGAAATAGAACTGCAGGAAATCTATACAAAAATGAATTCTTTAAATTGTTGTATTAATCTCTTCAGGGTATGTAACATAGTAGTATAGTAATGAAAACATAGGTTTAGCACATTTTTAATATCTTTTTGTTTTATTTTTGTTGCTCACTGTCTTAAATTTAAAAAGCAAAATTATTTATTTTTTCCGATATCTGCCAGAAAAACCATATGAACTTTTATTTTTATTAGTTTTTAGTAAACATGTAATGATAACAAGTATTAATACTTTTGTTTAACATTATTTTAGAACATGTCTCCATATCGACGTCAAACATGTTCCAATGTTGATTTTAATATTAAGGATCCTACAAAAATACCTACTGAACAACGTTGGATAATATATTTCACTTGGGCTAACATTGTGATTTCCAAGATTATGGCTGCTATCGTCCCATTACAGGTATGCACTGCCTTGGAAAAATAATTGACATAATATAGTTAAAAACTGTAATTGTTATGTTTATAGGAAAGATTTCTTAAAGCCGCTACGGCTTATGAAGAATCTAGAATGATAATAGATCAAGAAATACTGCGTGAAAAAGTATTAATTGGGATGACCACAACTGGAGCAGCTCGACTAAGGAAATTATTAAAGTCTTTGGCACCACCAATAGGTATAATCATAAGCATGTTCATAAACTCAAGAGGCACTTCTTTTAGAACTATTTTACAATGGTTTCTTATTAACATGGTTCGTAGTAAGAGGTTACCCTCAACACGATATACACCAAGGAATATGTACTTCTCCAACCGGCGAGAGAAGTGTGGCACTGATTAAATCCTTGGGAAAGTTAACTCAACCGCATTTAATAAAAATTAATAAGTATTATATAGGTTACGGTAAAAGTGGTTTATCCGATATTTACGTATTATAACCGCTAATTATGTATAATTACTATCTAAATCGGTAAACATGAACAGTTTTAAAAAAGTTTGAAAATTTATCAAATTAACCTGTTTGCAACGAGAAAGTGCAAATGTGAAAAAGTTCCCAACTTTACGAAAATTTGTTCTCTTTGCGCAACTACTTGACTTCCCTCAAACATATATTGCATATATTTTAGTTTGGATTAAATTATATAACATAACCTAATATAACCAGAAAATGACTTATTTGCAAAATATTGTACTTAGAGTGCTCTCGTGCCAAGAATCCAAAAAAATTTTTTTTTTAATTTATTAAATTTACTTGCATTAATGGCGATTAGAGACATAATTACCGTTATTATATATAACGACCAGGTTATTACTTTTACTCCAACGTATATTTATATACGTATTAAAGGACGGAGGAAGGAGGAGAGGCGACGACAATGACTTGGGGATCACGCCATATTATTGGTAGATCTAGGCCTGTTTTATCGCAACTACAAAATTTATGTTGTATATTCCTTTAATTATGTTTCTCTTTTGTCCCTTTCTTTGCTATTTCTTTTTTTATTTTTTTTTATATACTCGTTCCCTCGGGCATTTTTGGGCTTTTATTCTTATCTTTATTTATTTATCTCCTTCTTTCTCTTTCTTCTTTTCATTCTCATCTTTTTTACGGTCTTTTATTTCTTTCTCATACGTCGCGCTCGTAATAAGGGAGACAGCCGTTCTTTATTGTCTTTCTTTTTCTTATTCTACTTACATTTTGCCTTAACTATTAAATTTTCTTTACTTTGTATATTCTATTTTAGTTCTACATTCTTTGTTATTATTGTGCTTATCTTATTTCTATTTTACATTTTATTATTTCTTACTTGTATTACTTTCTATTGTTCTGCACTTCTTTTACTACCTTTACTAGCTCTTTTGTGTTTTGTTTTATTTTACGTTTTATTGTTTTTCATAGTTTGGTTTATAATCTTTTTGCACAATTACAAAAAGATTGGACGACTTTGATCCTCCCTCATCAGAGAGGCGATCGTACTACCTATAGTCCTTTCTCCGAGCTCGATCTACTTTTCTGTGCGCGCATTGCGTGCTGCGCTCCATAGCGCAGCGCACAGAAAAGGAGCGCGAGCTGGAGCAGTCAGCGATGAAGTGCTGCACGGTCTGGTCCATACTCGGATCACAGATACACGAGAAACTCTCCTTGAGGTTAAACTTGTGAAGGTACTCCGAGAATCCCCCGTGTCCCGTGAACACTTGGACTATGTACGGCTCCAGCTGGGTCTCCCGGAACGTAGTATGGGCTGACCTGACGTCCGGGAAAAACGTCCGCGTGGTGGACGCCGTACTACCTTCTGCATAGTGTCTGTTCCATTCGTCGAGGGTAGCTTTCCTGAGCTGCCACTTTACGATTGCGACAGGGCATCCCTCGTAGTCCGCTCGTCTTTTACTTTTCAGGGCCGCATCCTTGGCCAGTTGACCCGCCCTCTCGTTGCATTCCGTACCCGCGTGCGCTTTAATCCAATTGATATTATTCCTTTGGTTTCACGTTTTTCGCAATGAGTTCGCAGAGTTAAAGTTTATAATTTTTTTAATTTATTATTATTTTCAGTTATTGTCGAAGAAGCTGCAGAAGTTCTTGAACAGCATATAATAACGTCATTGACAAAAAACTGCCAACACCTTATACTAATTGGTACGTTGCATTTTAAAAAATAATTGTACTTTTAACGAACCGATTTTAACGATTGTTACGGGTTGCATCAAAACAAATAAAATAACCCGAGACCCTTTACTTCATCTTCAGAAAACTGTGATACCAAGATGATTATACACAAGATACACATATTACGTTTTAATTTTAATCAATTAGCAATTGCATTACGTTAATTTGTTATAAGATATTTTCATTCTATTATTTTGGATTTTACTAAACGACGAGACGAGTGAGACGTGATGGTAAGTGATACGCCTGCTCACAACAACGAGGCGCTAGTTAGCATGATGTACGTTGCACCACATAGTGCTGGTCGCCTTAAGACATACGATATTGTCTTTTTACCAAAATGTCGTCATAAAATCATTTTTGTCGTTTCATTTCCACTGACCATCTTAAGTATTCCTCCAAAGATGGAATATTGGCCACGCTTGACCTGCTCTGTCATCTTTAATAACACGCTAAGATTTGAGTGAGTGACGTTCTAACCCATTGCGTACACGAATGGATTACTGCTACTTTAACACTTTAATTTTGCAAGGTGATCATCAACAACTACGGCCATCTGCAGCCTACATGAAGCTGGCAAAAAATTATAATATTGAAGTTTCACTCTTCGAGCGTATGATTATGAACAAAGTTCATAGCCGTCGATTAGAAGTTCAGCACAGAATGCGACCAGAAATAGCTGCTCTAATTTCTCCACATATTTACCCTAATTTGCTGAACCATCCTTCCGTGAAAAACTTCCCCAACGTGCGTGGAGTCACTAATAACGTATTTTTTTTAACACATGACTATAAAGAAGAAGTAAGTACTATAAATAATGCTATGGCTTCGTCGCCATTTCTATACTCACAGCAAATTATTGTTATTGGTAAAATAAATCGTTTGCAGGTAATCGACGAAAGTTCCAGCAAATCTAATCAGCGAGAAGGAGATTTGGTACTTGGATTGGCGAATTATTTAGTTCAACAAGATTATGCGCCTGAGGATATAACAATTCTCTCTACTTACTCTGGTCAAATGTTTTACATGTTGAAGGTGAGTTTGGGTATCACGATCCTTGCATGCATATTGCCGTAACTCAGCGATGGTGCCGAAGAGGGTTTGGCCTTTTCTTTGAGACGTGCTGGTACAAAGTACAAAGAGGCACCGGGGCATTCTGTAAAAGATCTCACAGCCTTTTCGAAAGCACTGATGTAGACCACCATGGGGTGTTAGTGAGTAAAAATCTCACATAACCCTGACTTCCCCTCAGAAGCAGGGTCTTTCGAAAATTTCTCTCGAAACAAAAACAAAAGACGCTGCTGTTACCTATAGATCTCCTGCAACAGAGACATAACAATCAAAAATAAACATTTCTTGAAAGGTACTCATAGCATATTGAAGTTTACACAAATACGGGTTTTAAGCGCTTATAACAATTCGAATAGAATGAGATACCATTTTGTTATGTATGTACTTGGAAACGTATGCTTAGCAAGCTTATTAGTTATATCGTGACGCACTTCCACTAGCCAGTTATCTGATCAAATAAGGATCTAGAAATATATATTATTTACTTTTGGGTTTATCGTGAAAATTCAAAGGCGAAAATTGTGAACATATGTTTAGTAGATTCGATGCCAAGATCTACTGACCAGTAAATACTCTTCAATAGATCTCTTCGAAATAGGAGAGAATATAATTTTTTTTAAACAAGAAAAAGTGATGAAAAGGACATTGAAATCATTTAAAGAATCAGGGATCTAACAAAAAATTTACGGCTTATTTTTGGATCTGATTGAACTTCAACTGACTGGGGCTGGTCACGAACTCAACAAAAAGTTAAACCGATAGCGTATTATATATAAAAAGCAATAGTTACAATTGTTTCCTATTCTGTTTCTAAGGATTTTTTTATTTTTATGGGAAACTTAAACAATAAAATGATTACCTGTCGAATATATAACCTCTTTGTAGTCTTGGTTAATAATAGTTTTCTATTTTTTCTTAATTAATATAGTAATCACATTTATTATTTTAGCAACGTTCGCTGTATTCACATTTAGCTAATGTGAAAATAACTGTCGTGGATAACTACCAAGGCGAAGAATCTAAAATAATTCTGTTGTCGCTCGTCAGGAACAACGATAAAGACAAAATTGGATTTTTGGGAACCGAAAACCGCATTTGCGTGGCACTGTCCAGAGCCAAAGAAGGTAAATCATTTGTAAAACTTACTATAGCTTCATAGAATACAACAAACAACATATACCTACTTATTCTTTAATATTGGGAATATATGTAAATGAAAGTACAAATGTTCTTCACTTACACGAGAATATTCTGCTTACTCTTACTGAATAAAATGCTGCAGTATTCTTTTAACATTGACTGATTTTTTATTTATCTGTGATCAAATTTAATTACCTGCAATGTTGATACTGCAGCCCTGAAAATTAACAGGTTTCCTGTATAAATAAGTGGCTTAAGTTCTATAGCCAGAATGTTCTTCTCACGACCCTATGCTTGTACAATGAGCTGCAGCATTTTGTTCTTCATTATGTAAACTAAATAATCTAGTGTACTGTTCATTGAGTATTACACTTCTGATTTTTCTTCTTGCACTTATAACGTATTAAAAGTTTATTACTTAATTTGTACTTATGTTCTTACCCTTGAGTGCCTTAAACTGTTATTGTTATATATTTTCTACTTATGAGTAAATACAAAAATTTAAGAGAGTAACATTTTCTTTTAGGTCTTTACATGTTTGGAAATATGGACTTACTAAGAAAAAATTCAGAACTGTGGGAAAAAATCGCCACTACGTTAGAAAAAAGCGGTTCACTTGGAATGTCTATAAATTTGCGCTGTGAACATCACATGGAAAATATCACTGAAGTAAGTTCATATTTTAAGTTTCAACACAATGATTATACTTTCATATTAATATTAAATTTGTTAATGAACTTTGATACTATAGAATAAAATAATACATATAAAAAGTAAAAAGTTAGAGATACAAAATATTTAACAGGATCTCGACGATTGGATAAATTATTTAAATACGTTTGGAATAAAAAGAGTTATTTTTTATAACAGTGTAGTGGGTAGTACATAAATATTATAGGAACAGGTTATATGTTAATACCGTCATAAGTAGAGGTAGTGTGGCTAAGATTAAAGAGTGTGAACATCTATGTCATTTTATTAAGAAGATATACCAGAACATGGTGTCAGGTGTTGCACAGTTAAGTTAGTGTCGTTCTAAGTGGAATAGTATTCAAATGTGTAGTAATTACAAAAGAAAAGGCGTGAATAATATCTAGAAATAAAGAGGAGTGCATAGGCTTTCCTTCTATACAACAACTGTCACCACTCGCTCATGAGGGGTTCGATTATTATTTGATCATGAAAAAATGCGTTTAGTTTATGCATGTCATTTGTAAATATGGACGAAAATTATACGAGGAGCTGGATTTAGAAACGGAGAAATACGATTATAATTTATTATGTGAAAAATTTTATCAACGCTGTGATCAAAAAAAAAAATTTAATTATAAAAGTGCACAAGGTTCTATCAGTATATTTACAGACATAGCAAAGTAACCGTAGAAAGCGGTCATAAACCACTGGAGGTTATATTGAATAAATCCCTCAATGACACTCCAGCAAGGCTTCAGCGCTCCCTTTAGAAATTATAACATTATGCGATTGATTTAAAATACAAGCTCGGAAAACTTTTATTTGTAGCAGATACATTATTCAGAACCGCGACACAGAAAGGAGATAATGATTTACGTGCGAAGGTTATGATACATGAAAATATAACATACAATAACGTAGAAGCGTCTGCTACGATGTTATACAAAATTAAGAAAGAAACATAAAAGGATTCTGTTTTAGTAGCTCTGTGCCAAAACTGTCAAGAAGGATATCCTTTTGATAAAAAACAAGTAGCAGAACTAGTAAAGGCGTACTGGAGTGTTCGTCACGAGTTGAATGTTATTAACGGTGTTTTGCTAAGGAACACACGAGTCGTGATTCCAATCTATGCGTAAAGAGATGCTGCGGAGAATACACGAAAGGCATCTGGGAATTGAAAAATGTCAACGCCGTGTGCGCGAGGTGTTATGGTGGCCGAGACTTACGGCAGACAGCGCGCGTGGTGCAGGCCTGCGAGATGTGTCAGCGGTACCGCGTTGCCGAGTCGCGCGAAGCGCTCGCGCCGCACCGCGTGCAGACGCTGCCATGGGAAAATGTAGCCGCGGACATTTACGAATTTAAGGGTAAACAATATCTCCTAGTTATAGATTACTTCCCCAACTTTGTAGCGGTATCATTATTAACAAATTTACAAAGCGTTACGGTTATAAAAGCAATGAAGAATATCTTTAGCAGATTTGGTATTCCCAAAAAATTAGTTACCGGTAATGAAACATAATTCACCGCAGAGGAATTTAAATTATTCAGAGTCATGGGGTTTCGAACACGTTACTAACTCTCCATCTTAGCCAAGGTCAAAAGACTTGGCGGAAAGAAATGTAAGAACTATAGTCATTGTTATTTATTAAGTCGCAAGAAACTGGTACGGACTGGCAACTAGCACTTCTCAATTTTAGAAATACACCGCTCATCGGAGAAAAACATTCGCCTGCCAAGTTATTGATGAGCCCGACGTCTTAATACCAGGTTACCTGTGGAACGCAGTCAGTTGTGTTCTCAAATTATAAACGGTGATTTGATATCAAAAAATAGAATAAAAACCATTGGGAAACAGACGGCGTACTATAAAAAGAGCACTAAATGTTTATCTTCATTACGGCCAAGTGAGTTGGTGCGAATGAAAGACAAAAGTTTATGGGAGAAGGTACGTGTAAATAGTCGAGCGCGGGGTGATCGTTCATACTGGTTGGAAACTGAAAATGGGCGTGTGCTGCGCCGTAACAGACATCATATTTTGAAAGTATCAGCTTCAAAACAACAACATAAAAAAGAGACTAGTCTGGTTAGAGTGCACAGTTAGATTCGGATTATGGTGATGATGACGGGACAGATTTAATATCGAGCGGGACGGTCGGGGAACGGCACGGTGCGGAGCGGCGCGGCACACCGGCGGGAGTGTGTGTCACTCGGAGTGGGAGAGTTGTTCGACGTCGGGAACGTACGGCGTCACGGAGTACTAATACTTAAAGTGACGATACTTAATTTTTAAATTATATATAAAGGTTTTAAATGTTAAAAGTTAAAAAAAAATCTATAAACAATAATAAAAAAAAAAACAAATTATGTATTAAGGAAGCAATTTAATTTTGTAACATAAGTAGTGTACAAGTCCTTTGTCAATTACTTATAACTCAAGAGTTATTTAATTTATTTTAGTTAACAATTAAGTAAGCCTTAAAATAACTAATTAAACAAAATGTATAGGTATGGTTAAAGTTATTGTCTAATTTTATGAAACGAGCAGATCATGTTAATTATTAAAAAGAAGGGAAATGTAGTGGGTAGTATATAAATATTATAGGAAGATGTTATAAGTTAATGCCGTAATAAGCAGAGGTGAATAAGAGGTAGTATAACTAAGATTAAAGAGTGTGAACATCTATATCGTTTTAAAAAGATATACCACAACAAACGGCTACATTTGCTAGGCGTTCTCTTATAGGTGAGTGATACGCCAGCCGATGACAAATGCGATGCTAGGAATGACCTAGTCCTGTCTAATGAGACAGGATCACTTTGCGCTTTGCTACAGTAAACATTTCTTTACTCCAGTAATTTCAAAACTTGCAATATTTTTCATCAGTGTAAGGTAATATTAGCAAACTATTTTTTGACGGTAGAAAAAAGCGCTACCATTGAGCCTACCTCTAAGGGGAAAGTCACTTGCTGGATTTCAATGTTAAATGTACCATAATTAAATTTATAAAGTAAATCGTTTAATATGTATTCATTTTTAGATTGCAAAAGTGGATGATTTTACAAAAGTGCCAGAAGGAGGGTGTTTATTGAAATGCGATTTTAATTTATCATGTGGTCATCCATGCCCAAAGATATGTCACGGTTACGATCGCGGACACATCACCACAAAATGTATACAAAAATGTGAAAGGTAATTAAAAATTTTTACAAAGCAATTATGATTTTATTAAAAGTTTAAAATGGCATTTTTGGTGTTGAAGTTTAAAAGAAATACTAGAGTACTAACAAATACATGCAATAAATAAAATATACACGTTCATCATTCATAATCACGTTTTATTATTGGTGCGCATGTCTCTGGGGATTTTGTTTAATAAAAAAATATTTTATTAGCCACTTAAAGTAAAAGAATTCGCATCTTATTATAATTTTAACACATAAAATTACTATCTTAACTTTAATATGTCTTTAAATGAATTAAAGTTTTTGAAGAGTTCACACTTGGGTGTGAACTTTTCAAAAACTCTCGTTACTCTTCTTGTAATAAGAGAAATAAATTGAGCTGGTAACATATTGATTAAAATAACTGTTATATTGATTGTTAAGACATAAAATGTTTTGCCTTATCAATTTGACCATATATTCAACTTTTACGGCCACTATTGTTTGTACCGGTAATTTTAAATCAAATTACCGTCCCAAGTGAAAAGAAAAAATTCGCTATCGGTACCTCGTTGCTCGGTAACAGTCTCATTCAGGTTGAATATTATTTCCATCTGTTGGTGAGCTATTACCGTAGCGTATAGGCGTTCGCCTATATGATTTACCAATGATTTTAAACATTATGTTCAAACCCATCATAAACACTTAACGGTATTACTGTAGTAATATACAGAAAGCATAACCTGGTGAAAATATTACAAGCAATGTCTTAGCACAAACATTTTTTGTCAATGGATTGAATTTCACCAGTAAATATTAAACAATTATAAATACTTCGCATTCAATCAACTAAACTAATAGGTAAAAAAATTGCAGAATCCTTTGCAAGTATCAGCACATATGTCCTTTAATGTGCTCAGTGGCCTGCGAGCCTTGTAAAGAGATAATGAATAAGACTTTGCCGTGTAGCCACGAAATGCCTATACCTTGTTACTTAGAACCCCAGGATCCATCAGTTAAATGTCTTACCACAACCCTTATGATTCTGCCTGCCTGCGGTCATGAGGTATGTGAGCTATGATTATTACATCATATTTTAACAAATACTCCCCTTTATTAGAAAAAAAAATGTTAATTACGAGGACGTGATATGAATTTTGTTGGATTAAATATAAATAATAATTTAATAAAATACTGTATTAATACTGCATTTACAATTTAGGTGAAAAAGTTATGCTACCTGGACATGAAATATGTAATTTGCCTCGTCCCTTGTGTATACCGTGTTGACAAATGCGGCCACGAATGTCTACGCACTTGTCATCTTAACGACGACCCTGGCCATGAAAAAGTAAGTACCATTCTTTCGATTTGTTTTTATTTACTTTTCCGTATTATGAGTGTGCTGAAACACAAATTAAGAGTAGCTAAAGAGTATTTACACAAAGTAACTGTTCTATTATTTACATCTGACATTATAAGGGAATATTTAATGTTAACATGTACACAGTTACTACAAATACAAAGATTTAATAATTTTTTCAGTATGTCTGTCCAAAGCCTTGCGCTAAGTCGAAAAAAGGGTGTACAGCTGACCTGGAGGGAGACAAAGGTGATCATCAGTGCAACAAAAAGTGCCATGAAGATTGTGATCCGTGCATTGTGGAAGTAGGCATTACAATAATATTCTTTTTAGTTTAACTTAATTTATCTTCGTTGTAAAATCAAATTAACTTTTATTATACGATAAAGCGACATGCAACATGTTCATGTTGTGGGGAGTATATTATATAACAGCCAATTTACGTTCCCACTGCTGGGGCACAGGCCTACCCTCAATATGAGGGCGATGGGGCCATAGTCACCACGCGGGGCCAATGCGGATTGGTAACTCCACACACACCTTGGAATAAATACTAAGTCATGTGCAGGTTTCCTCACGATGTTTTCCTCCACTGTTTGTATTTCGCTGTTATAACTAAAGTTCAAAAATGTACATAACTTAAACATTAAAGTCAGTACATGCCGAGATTCGAACCGGCGACCGCCGAAATGAAGGCTGCACGCTCTAACCATTAAGCTACCGAGTTACCAGTATATAATATGCTTGCACATAATGATGGCGGTAGATCAGTCCTTTCCGTAAAATACAAAATGTTCTGTGCAAATAGGTATTTCTCATACACTAGTAATAGCAATAAGTGCAGCGTCGTAAATCTGACCTGGATGTGGTGTGTGATCTGAAATATTATAATGTTTACATACTTCTGCTTAGCGGTAATAGACGTTGCGATGATATGCATTAAAAGGTCCCAGGCAACAATGATGTACCTCAAGAAAACCATCTCAACATTTTTGTTTGTAGGTTAATAAAAAACGTTCAAACTGCAAACATTTAGAACGAGTCCCTTGTAATCAAGATGTTAATAAAAGTTATTGCACAAAAAAATGTTCGCGATCATTGCCTTGTGGTCACTTTTGTATGAAGAAATGTTTTGAAAATTGTGGAGATTGTCAACAAATGGTAAATAATATTGTTCAGTTTTTAAGATATTTACTCTATCCAATACTTTTGTCTAAATTGGTACAATGTAACTCATGTTAGTAGTAGTACCTTTAGCATATACTTATGTTTCCTGAACACTCGTTCATTTAAATATTATATTTTATAACGTATATAAACTTTTTTTTTTAATAAAAAACTTTTAGGTTAAAAAAGTGATACCATATTGCAAGCATGAAATTAAAATAGAATGTATGGTAGAACCCATAAGGCAACATTGCACAGAAAGTTGCGAGCGTTTGTTGCCCTGCGAGCACCCATGTCGCGGCCAGTGCAAGGACGAATGTGACCCGACCGCGTGCACTATGAAGACGCAACACAAATATGATTCGCCTTGCGGCCATAAAGTTCAGCTACCATGTAACATCTTTCAATTGGCAAAAAATGGTTAGTTTCATTACAGAGTAATAACTATTTCTTTACTACAGTTCTATACTCGGATGGCTGAACCACCCAGATTCTGTAGTAAAAATGTTTTTCAAGTATTACTTAGATGGCTAGACATAAAAATCTTAAAGAAAAGACCACCACAGTTGTGTTGTTGCCTTGCTGAGGTATAAATGTTGTAGATGTTTATGTTGCAGCGTCGTGTGATTACAAGTTGTTAGAAAAAGCAAATATTTTTATTTCTTAATACAATTATAATTGTCTACTTGGCGCTGCTGACCTTGTATCTAAGGTCTGTGATTCGATTGCAGTAGGTAGAGTTATTTCGGCTCAGCTGAGGTACTTATTACAAATATTGTAAATTTACTGTCATAAAAACTTTCAAATATCAACATATAAAACCGTGTGTATTCTGGGTGGACACGCTTCACTATCTTGGGCTATTTTGCTATTTTACATTATGTGAAATAGGGGTAAATTTTAAGTATATTATACAAGAATCTTTAGTAGTAGTATAGTTTCCAAACAGTCCACTGGTGTACACTATACTGCAATCGAAAAATGAGGCATGATTTATTCTATGTTTAAAAAATGACACCTTAACTTTACAGACATTTGAATGGCCTCTCCTTAACTCACATAATTTACCAATAAATAAATATCATGTTTTACTATTCTTGATTTTATACCATTTTTGAATGTACAATTATAAATACCATTGGATATTTTTAATTTGAAATATATTCAAGTTAAAAATATCTAAAGGTATATCGCCCATGTGTTAAGGAAAGACGATTATCTATCAATGTTTTATCTTCGAAAATTAGGTATATCGGTTCCTCGTTAATCATATTCATCATCAGAGTTTAATGTCGTGTTTTAGAGTCTATTACAGAAGATACATATTTAAAACACTGTGACGAACCATGTACGGACTTGCTGGCGTGTGGACATTTATGTCAAGGCACATGTTCCCGATGCTTCCAAGGACGCCTGCATATTCCTTGCAAGCAAAAGTGTCATCAAATGAACATTTGTGGACATCTGTAAGTACTCGATAGTATGCATTCAAAAGGATCAAAAAGAAATCTGTAATGATTTATTACAAATGAACAAGAATATTGTGTCATATTTATTGCCTTTCAGTATCAAGAATCGAACTTGTGAAATAATTTTCTAATAATAATTACTTCATCGGTCTCATTTATTGGAAACAGTCTAAATAATATAATACCACTGCGATCCCCTCAACAGTTTTAAGCCATATTATTACAAAAGAATACTGTGGACTAGGCATCTACAGTGAATTAATACATACAGGCCGTGAGGTAGAACTTTCATTAGGTGGTTTTCTTTTGTCTTCCATATCCTCTGTGGTTTCGATTTTGATTTCACATCATTCTTTTGGAACCTTTTGCGGCAATCCTTTTGAATTTTTCTCTCAATAGATGATTATAGGTTGAGTAAGAACATGCATTATACGTTAAGGGTTAAGAAAGGAGGGGAGTTGGTTTATGTCCTCTAATAAATTATCTGATATATTTCACCAAATAAAATTTGTGTAAGATATTTTATGGTGCCATAAAAAATGCACCGCAATTAATAACCTCCTTACTTTTATTATACATTAGAAATTACTTGTTATTTAAGTAATATTAAAATAATTAGGAAAGAAATTGATTTTAAACAGTTTTCTGTATATGTGCAATTCCAATAGATGTCAGGAACCCTGCAATCAAGTGTGCCCGCCGTGCAACCATCGTTGCGAAGTTAAGTGTCAACATTCGCAGTGCAATAAACTCTGCGGCGAAATTTGTGCACCTTGCCAGGTAATTGCTTTTTCCATAAAATAAAAAAAATATGCAACATACTTACTTAATTTCAAGCATTCCTTACGTGTTGCGATAAAATGGAAACGTGAGAGAGAGAAACATTAATAAATATAGTCTTGTAAGAATTTTCTTAAATCCAAATGGGAGATCATCCGATATCAATAGAACCTGTTTAGGAAGAGGTTTTTCGATATTATGCGTATTAAATTATTAGGTTCTCGTTTAATTTTATACGGTGAGCCTAATTGATATTTTTATTTTTGAGTATAAAATTTTAATATTAAACGTCGATTTTATGTAATAGAAAAAAAATGTTGTCTTTACACCACCTATTAATAAAAAAAATATTTTTATATTTGCTTGTTTTTCGTGTTAATTTACTTTTTCTAGTCTTTTTTATATTTAGTATTGTTTTCTAATGGTGTATTGATATGGTATGTGATATTAGGAGAAGTGCAAGCGTGCGTGCGCGCACGGCGCGTGCTCGCGGCGCTGCGGCGAGGCATGCGAGCGCGCGGCGTGCGATGTCCGCTGCCCACTCAGCCTACCTTGCGAACACCCGTGTCGTGGCCTCTGCGGCGAGGTCTGCCCGCAGATCTGCAATATTTGTGATCCTGATAACTTCCCCAGAGGGTTCATCGGTGAAGAATATGACGATGACGCAATGTATTATTTCTTTTTTTAATTCATGAAGCTACGAGACGAATAAGACATTCCCATGATGGTAAATCATAACAAGATTATAAACAGCACACCAAAATGTGCTCGACCCTTTGATATATAAGATCTTGTTAGCCCAGTATCATTTGCTATAATACCCTTCAAACTGAAGCAGTTATGTTTGTACACAGTAGTGTACAGTTTGGCGGCAGATTTAAGAGCTTCCGTGGTACTTACATAGCCGGTCTCTGGCAGAGCCCTATTACTAGCATTATTATTCACTATAGAGTTTTGCAACATTTGTTTAGCAACTTTCAATGATTTGGAAAGATCTTGCATGAATGAAGTTATTCATCCAAAAGTCTATTAAAAAGTATTTATAGCAAAACCATAAAATGGCTAAATTATTAAATTTCATTGTGAGCCTTAATAATATAATACTATATATTAAATAGTAAATGTACAAAAATATTCCTAATAAATGTACTATTACATTAAACGTTTAACTGTATGTTATTCATAATATGATTGATAAACTCTGTCTAGGTCCTCTCTCATTTGGTATAATACAAACAATGATTTTTAAACTATTGCAATATCGTTCCACAGATTTATTCAATTGCAAGATTGTCCTCACATCATAGAGCTTGAAGAAATGGACAGGCTCATGAAGGTCGACCAGGAATCTATAGCTATACGAACATGTCCTTTTTGTCGAAAACCAATCATCAACACAAATCGATATGCAGACTTGGTCAGAAAATGTATTGTAACAGAAATTAATCCAATTAAAGAGAGAGTTTATGGATCTAATGAGGAGATTAAATCAAGAAAATTAAAACTCGAAGAAAAACTCGCAGATTTTATGGATAAACATCACATAACCTATTCAGGTGCTTTAAAATTGATACATTGCTTTTGTAACTAATGTGATGGTCTTGGTTTTACCAAGATGCTTGCCCATGGTCCTAATAAAAGTCTCATAACAAAAAATTATAGCAGAATCGAGACCATCAACATGATATTTAATTGACAATAATGCCAAAGCACATTAGTAAAGATAGCCGATGGTCTAATTTATCCTTAAGGACAGTATGGTCTTAGAGGTGGCTGGACCCCTGTGATCAGTAGTATCCTATCACAGCTTTTAATGATTATTAAGGTTATGATAAATTGCGGTAAAAAATAAAAGTTTTGTCTAAATTAATTATCCAACTAAATATTGATCACCAGAACTTTATATGAAGTAAATAAACACGAAACTAGTCCACAATGTAACACAATTCGAATGTTAATTATTAATAATATCCCTTATGTTTCCTCAAGTATAAACACTTTAGTGTATATAATTTTTTTTTAACTTTTAGATATACCATTGTGGCTCCAAACCTTTAAAAAATTACTAACTATTCGAAATAAAAATAAAAAACCTTCATTACTAAGTTTGGAAATGCTGTTCATTAATTTGGATATATTAGAAATGATATCTGATGTCTACAAAAGCTATAGAGTGAGTGATGTAACACAACTAAAAGAGATACTGATGGAACATATATTAATGATATGTCGATATTTGTACACAAACAATATGCAAAAAGTAAGTCAACAGCAGCAAAAAGACATTGGGAATGAGTTACAAAGATTAAACTTAATAGTTCAACTAATTAAAATAATGACTCATAAAGATTACAAATATGCAGTCGCTCATAATCAAGAGGTTATACGAATAACGGCCACAGCCAAAAAATTCTTACTCGGCTGGAAAATTTTTGATGAAGAAAGGACAGTGCAATCATTACAAACTTTACAAGAAAAAGTAAAACTTTCAGGCATAATTATAAAAGAAAGAGAGTTGATTATCAAGGCAATTGGTTTAAAAGCAGGTCACTGGTACAAATGTCCAAATGGCCATTTCTATTGCATTGGAGAGTGTGGAGGAGCTATGCAAACTGGCAAATGCACCGATTGTGGTGTTGCAATTGGTGGTAATAATCACAGATTACTATCTACCAATAGTCATGCGGGTGAAATAGACGGATCCCAATTTGCAGTTTGGTCTGAAGAATACAATAACATGGCCAACTTCTTGATAGAATGATGGCAGTACAGGTCTTCATATATTAAGTCGAGAATATATTTATTTAGTGCTACGATAAATAAGTAGGTATTTAATAAAATATTACATTATATTTTTACGTTCTCTAGTCCGGTGTAAAGTTCGTTCGATATCTGAATAGAATAGCAGCATATACTATTTAGGTTTTCTTTTTGTAAAACAAGGTTTGGTTTGCTTTGAGTACTAATAAAGGCGAAAGTTTTTTTGTCTGTTACATTTTAAATATTCACATGCCAAAAACGCCAAAACCATTTATAATAGCAGATAATAATTATTATTTTATTTTTCTAAGTACACAGTATATAACGTATTTTTTTCTGTGAACCGACGATTCAATTTTTTTTGTGGATTTGCAATATAGTCAATCTACTAAAATAGAAGAAAATAAAATTATTCTTGCTTACTTTAAGGTTGTTTTCAGGTTATTAAGGCATGTTAAAAAATCCTGTGCTGCCCACATCTAGTTTCTTTCAGCAACCATTACCGGATCGTCGGATCACCTAGTAGGGGCCTGCCAATGCTGCGTCTTCCGGTACGCGGTCGCTATTCGATGACCATGGTCTTTCAAGCAATTTGTCCTGCCCATTGACACTTGAGATTAGCAATCTTTTGGACTATCTTGGTGACCTTAGTTTTCCTGCGGATCTCCTCATTTCTCATTCAATCACGCAGGGAAACCACGAGCATAGCCCTTTGACTTGAAGCTTTTTCACGAGGCCCACTTTAAGCAGCTACGTCTCTGTGCTATGTCATCACTGGCACGCACGAATTAAAGATCTTTGTCTTTAGACACTGCGGTAGTTGGGACGAGAATATGCTGCGTAGCCCCTCGAATGTTGCCCAGCCGAGTTGGATTCGTCGATTGATCACTTTCTGGAAATTGGACTATTTGTCCCAGGTAAATATATTCGTCAACAACTTCCAGTGTAGAGCCTACAATCATAACTGGCGTGGGTACAATATAGGCATTAGACATAATTTTTGTCCTCTCCATATTGATATTAAGGACCACGCGTTGAGATGCTTTAAAGAGGCTATCGAGCATTTTGCCAAGGTCTTCCAGGTTCTCGGCCATGACTTGGATTATCATCGCCGAATCGATGGTGACTCATGTACTCCCCGCTTATCTTGATGCAAAGTCTTCAAAAGTCCAAAAGCTTAGAACGCATCTTCCGGCGCAGCTGTGAACAGTTTCGACGATATGACGTCGCCTTACCTGGTCCTGGAGACGGACCGACATGGTGGCGTTTTCGTACAACGACTGCAACACTTGAATGTATCGATAGTCTATTTGACACTTGGAGTGACTGAAGCACTGCCCAAGATTCGACGAGTCATATGCTTTTTCATAGTCCACAAGCGCCAAGTATAGAGGCAAATTGTACTCTTCTGTTTTCTGTGAGATATGCCGCAGCGTATAAATGTGGTCTATGGTACCTTTTCTGAATCCGGCCTATTTACGAAGCTGGAAGTCGTCCAGGCTGCCTTCGAGACGATATGACTCGTGAAAACCGCTTATATATGTGGCTCAGAAGTGTGATGGGTCTATAGTTCTTCAATTAGGTCCTATCACCCTTTTTGAAGAAGTGTTTCACCGCACCTCTGTCCTACACTTCTGAAGGACTATCAGTACTGGTCGTCTACCTGCTTTCAGAAGCTCTGCCGTAACTTTATCACCTTCAGCTGTTCCGATAAAAATATTAATGCTTAATTGTAATATAGCATTTATTAATTATGTTAGTCATGATTTTTGGAATTTCAATATTTTTAGATAATAATGTTTTGGTTAGTTGTTTCTTAATACATACATTGTAACTTTTTTTAAAAATAATGTTTTATAAATATAATTTAAATAATTTAATATTTGGTATCGCCAAAAATACTCGTTTATGCATGTTATCGTAGTAGTTTTAAGAAAGTATATATCTAGCCATATACTACTACTACGCGTAAGTTTTTTTATTAGTAAATACCCGTGTTGTTATTGATTTTTAGAAATCGTATATAGCCTGATTTATTATAATTTTTCTAAAACGAAATCATTACATAGGCGTGAAGCCAATAAAACATTTTATTTATTCCGCATATTAATAATAAGTAAACGGTATTGGATCATTACACTAATAGCTTTTTAAAACGTGTTTCTCTGATTTTCTGTCATTTCCGATTTAAAAATATACTTCTATAATAATACTTTAGTTTTATTAAGTTTAAACATACGTACCACATTCCTTTCCATAGACTATTTTAAAGTAAAGAAAAATGTCGGTTGTAATACCGTTGTAAAAAAAAATAGAGGTAAAATTAAATAAGTATAATAATAACGGTGTGGACGGGCCCGTACATGTAATGATAAAGCCGGATGTATATTTAATAAAAAAAAGGTATATTGTATTAAACAATTTCTATCTTTACTATTAATGCTATCTCATACGTGCTTTGATAGGGCAAAAGCAAGTTATGTCGTACTTGCACTGATTAAGACTTACGATGTTCTACCTTCGTCACTTTACGACGCGAACTCTTTTATACATATCCGCCACTCGGCCAGAGCCAGCTCCATTGCACATCCTGTCAAGAGAAGCGTCGTCCTCTCTTCTGCAAAGGCGAGACTAAGTGTACAACGCACCCTCCTCTCCACCTCTTATGTCGGGGTGACGGATTCTCCCGTATCCCTCATTCAGAGGTCACGGGTTCTAAGAGAGATAAGGGCTTCTTGTGGTGTATTCTAGTCGTAGGTTCCGTCGCCACCTTTATACGGCCATGGTTTATAAGAAAAGCGGTGAAACTCAATATCAACGGTCTTCTTTCTCCGCGGTCCCACCGCTGACGCATCAGCGGTGTAGCACCGTTTAGTTCTGGGGATTAGGGAGAACAGCGAATCGCCATACTGATACGCTTCTCTTCGCAACTCCACCACGGTTGCGAAGGGCATTGCAAACTTGTCCTCACAACTCATCGGCACACAGACGAGGGCTACCTGGTGCGGTCATCTAGGGCTGGCAAATTCCTTTTAGCTTTACCGTGTGTGACAAGGTCACAGGTAACGAGTCCCACTATCATGACAAGGCGAGAACCGGTTCGGAACGTGAATGTGATATCTATTTCATTGTTAATTATATATTTCTGTTTTATCTTCGCTTTGTAGGGCAAACTCCATTGGGCTCATGAATGCTTTTTAAACAGTTGTGAGTCTGCATTTTCTTTTTCATGAATCCACTCTTAATATTTCAGAGTACTTGTATCCTGTAACGACTTTATAATTGTCCCGACGCAAGGAATAAGCCATAGGTAATCTTATATTTAATTATAATTATTAGATTCACGTTACAGCGTACCATAAGTTTAATTCCATTATAATGAATTATATATCGATTAACAACCCTATAAACCAAATTTCTATTAAACCGTCATGTCAACTCACCTCTTCCTTCAAGTCTATCGACCGTAAAGGCACAATTGAATGCCTGCGCTGATAATAATTTTTGTAGGAGCATTCCAACATTTATATTGAGCGTAGTCTATGTTTGTCCCATTATACAGTGTGTGGATTATTTTAAATACATTAAAAAACTTTTAGACCAATAAAACATTTTTTTCTTACTGAGTGTTATTATTCACCGCGAATTTGAAAAAAGTATCAGTCTTATTTTACCAAAAACAACAATTACATAATTTAATGTTGGCACTCATCTTCTTATGTCTAAAAGATAATACAATGTAAGTATCCAAAAATACAAGTTCATTAAAATATACCGCTGAAATGTTCACGTTTAGTGAAATTGTTACACGGCCTAAATTCGCATCTATCCAAAAGTTTTTTTTATTAAAGTTAACAAGTTTTAATGCAATTATAATTTCCACGTTGTAATCTCGAATGCCGCATGGAAGATGGCGGATACTGGCACTGGTGTAAAATGAAGAAGAAGAATAATTTATTCCTTTCATATACAGCTTTTGTTATTCAGACTTATTTTGGGGAATGGGTTATAAGATCTCGCAGAAGAAAATAAATGTTCCCGGCCGCCGTAATGAAATGTGATCAAAACCCAGCTTCTATTGTATATACAAATATTTATGTACTAAAGTGAAAAAAAATTAAAGACTTTATAATAATTCCTTTTTTTTATGACATAACTAATATTTTTGTAATGTCACTATGATAAAAGAAATACTGAATATGTATGACAATGTTTCTTGATGTTTTCGGCTAAAGGACTCGCATCCAAGTTATGACAATAAATGAAAAAACAAACGTAAGATTTATTGAAGCCCAATAATGACTTGTACAACGGTGTTGGTTAGAACATCTTTGATAACGTAAGAATTAAATCAATTTATAATTTTGTAAACAAACTTGATAATGGAAGATTCCGAACCGTCAGATGCAGCGCCCATAGAAAACGCCTGGTCTATTAAAATTCCGAAATTTAAACCCGAAGATAACCCTCATGGTCTTATTGAAGAAAGTAAATTTGCAACATTGTTTCCGAAATACCGAGAACAATATTTAAAAGAATGTTGGCCACTCGTACAGAAAATTTTAAAAGAACATCACATTGTGGCAGAATTAGATCTTATTGAAGGAAGTTTAACAGTTAAAACAACCAAGAAAACATGGGATCCATACATTATTATTAAAGCCAGAGATTTTATGAAACTGCTTTCTAGAAGTGTACCTTTGGAACAATCTGCTAGAGTATTGGAAGATGAAATTGGATGTGACATAATAAAGATCAATTCCTTTGTCCATAAAAAGGAAACCTTTTTAAAAAGACGACAACGACTTATTGGTCCAAATGGAGTGACTCTTAAATCAATAGAATTATTAACTGAATGTTATGTACTTGTACAAGGAAACACAGTTTCAGCAGTTGGTCCATACAAAGGTCTCGTACAAGTACGGCGTATTGTTGAGGATACTATGAGAAATCTTCATCCAATGTATAACATTAAAAGTTTAATGATTAAAAGAGAATTAATGAAAGATCCTAGGCTCAAAAATGAAAGTTGGGACAGGTTCTTACCAAAATTTAAAAGTAAAAATGTACCAAGAAAACAACCAAAGCAAAAAACTAACAAAAAACCATATACACCATTTCCGCCTCCGCAACCAGAAAGTAAAATTGATCAGGAATTAGCTAATGGTGAATATTTCCTTAAAAATGAACAAATAAGAGCTAAACAACGTCATGAAAAAGAAGAAAAACAAATGCAGGCTAAAAGAGTAAGACAAGAAGAAAGAACTAAAGATTTTGTACCACCTGAAGAAAAAATAGGAGAAAATGTAGCTATGTCAATGGAAGCTACTATTGATTTAAATAAATTTAAGGCTAAAATGAAGAAGGGATTAAAGCAAAAAAAGTAATTAAAAATTGCTGATTTATTTTTTTATTTCCTCAACTTTAGATTTGGTACTTTAGTATTTTTAACAATATGAGTCTCTCCATTCATAAATGGTTGTAATATTTGTGGAATAAATATTTTCCCTTTAGGATCTTGGTGCGTTTCTAGTAATGCAATTAACATTCTAGGTATAGCACATGCTGTACCATTCAATGTATGAACATAATGTTCTTTACCAGAGTCAGTGTACTTAATATGAAGTCTTCTTGACTGGTAATCTGTGCAGTTGCTGCAACTGGATATTTCTCCATAACAGTTCCGTCCAGGCATCCAAGCCTCTATGTCATACTTCCTAAAACAAGAATTGATGATATAGCACTGTGAAATGAAATGTACCACAAATTTTACTTATATATTCCAATTGCATTAAAAGTTACTCCAAAAATTATGTTGATAATGATGGTATAAATCAATAAAATTAAGCCAAGGTGTACATTATATACAATTATTTCATATATGAATGTAATTAAAGTCTAGAAATAATTATACATACCTCACAGAAAACCTCTTAAACAAACCAACAACTGACAAGACAAAGGTTTGTCATGAGGAAAGATTAGTTTTCCTATGTCTTGTACAGAGGCAGAATCACATTTTCCATTTAAATCTATATCCACCAGAATATGCATGACTTACTCTATATGGTTGAGGTCAACTAATAGCTTAACTTTCTATTATAGTAAGTCAGGGTATCACTGTATACCTTCTTGCCATAATGATAAAGAAAATGTAAAATTATTTTAAATATGTTGCATCATCAAATAATATTTCCAAAACAACCAATGAATGTTTAAAGTAGTTATAGGTGGACAATTGGAACAAGCTTTGATTAAATCTGCCAATAAATATTTTTATAGGACATTGCAAAGTTACTTCGAGAACATTTAAAATAATTTGTGAAACAACAGGACCATAATAAAAAATCTCACCTGTAAGCTGGGGCTCCCAATTCATGTGGAGACATATCTAACACTCTCATATGAAGTCCTAGTGGTTTGAATAATTCTTCTTGTACTTGTTGAATGTATTCTAACATATCATCAGACTGGTGAGGTACAGTTATAACAAACATTTCTACTTTTGTGAACTGATGAACTCTAAGAAATGTTAAATACAACTTTCTTTAAAACCAATAATAATTTTTTAGATGATATGTGTAAATAGTTTTCAGAAACAATGATGAACACAACCTTTTTCTTAATTAATGTGTATATTAAAAGTTTTACTAATACCTGTATATACCTTTCTCTTCATTAATATTGGATGTTTCTGCTCTATAGCATCTACTCACAGCAACTAATTTTAGAGGGAGTTTTTCAAAAGAGTGTATTGAATTTGATAACAGTCCAGCTAATGACATCTCAGATGTGCCTGATAAATATTTATCATTTCCATGGAATGTAGAGTCCAATGAATATATCTGAAATATATAAATGTTATAAAGAAGTATAACTACTATAAAATAATTTGACTATTACAATTCACCTGTGTTCGATTGTTATTAATTGTCATGCCACAACCTTCCAATATGTCCCTTGGTAAGATATCAGGTACAGAGATAAGAAGAAATTTCTTTCGTAATAGACTTGAAACTGTATACTTTATTAAAGCTTCTTCTAACTCTGCCAAAGCACCAAAATAGTAATAACTTTTATTACCACAAACATTTCCCAATTTATCAGTTCTAACTAAATTTAATTTTTCTGTGATATGACTAAATTCTAATGGTTGATGTGAGCCAAAATCCATTTTCTGATTAATCTTACGTATTATATGTAGTTCCTCAGTATAGTTTTTAACATGTGGATGAGTTTTATTAGGTAAATTAATTAACTCTCTAAGAAGATTCAACTTTATACGTTCATATGATTCATGAGTATTTGAAGTTAACTTTAATATGTTGTATAAATACAAAACGCGATCAATATCACCAACACCTTTTCTCATTACAATGTTGTGTTTTATTTCATCTAAATTATTAATATTGCAGTAATAATTAACATCAATATCAGGAGTAGCAGGCGATGAAAATAACCTTACAAATCTAGGACGTTTTGCTTTCCAACTATACATACTAAATCTGTAAAAAGAATATAAAGTCATTATATGTAAGAGATTTTTTCTGTTATTAATAGTTATAATATATTTCCAACTCTCGAAATGTCATTTAACAAATGTAATTTTTTTTAAGAATTTATGACTTGGTAACCGACTTGCAAGCTATCAATCTTTATAATAAGAGCATATATAAACAATAAAAAGACTAAAAATCTACGTAGATAAGAAATATTTTATAATATTATGTTTCACATTAATTTATCATATTTATTTTTAATAGTTTGTGATTATTTTTAATGATTTTTTTTTAATTTACTTGATTTTGTAACGTGAAAATAACAGCCTATATGGAACTTAACAGATTATTATTAATGTGCCGAATGTGATAAACATAACTTGTATTACTGGTATGGTATGTCTATGTTGCCGAAGACTTTCTTGTTAGGTATCATCGCCATGATTGTTTCTGCCACCAAACAGTAGTGAGTGAATATTACTGTGTTCCAATTTGAAGGCCACTGTAGTTAGTATAATTACAGGGTTAACGAGACAACGCCTTATGTCTCACGGCGACGAGCACAATGTGGTGCAGTGTATACCGTCATAACTAACGCTACGTTGTTATGTGCAGGCATATCACTTACCATTAGGTGAACGTCCCAGTCGTCTCGTCGTTTAATTAAATAAAAAGAATATAAATTGATGAACTGTAAAATTCTATCGAAACTGACTATCTATCTACTATAGGTACCCTAGTGCAATGTAATAATTTGAAAACTAAAATTTTAATCCCAAGACTAATAGTGAAACAGAATTTTCTCATTTGTAATATACTTTTCCAAACCTCATTATAAATTTACTATTAAACGCTATTAAATATAACATTACCTGCAATTTTTTTGTAATTAAAGAAAACGATAGGCTTTATTTCTTATACTTGTTGCCTAATACAAATATTAATTTTCAAGAAAAGACTTTATTTTTTTCTAGCAAATGAACAAATTATTTTACGAAATAGAGATAGATATTTTAATTTTTAATATTATATTTAGTCAGAAATATTTTGATTCTTTTACTTTTTCGTTTTTTTTTATTTCGCGCCAAATTTATTACTGACAGTTTATAAACTGACAGTAATAAATTTGGCGCTCAATGAAAACTATTTTCGATTAAACGTGAAAAGATTTGAGGATTTTAAAATTTTAATAAATATAGTTAATTGAACGATTTAAAATGGTTTGTGGAATAGAATTCCTGATAAAGATTAATAACATTCTTTGACAATCTTTATTTACTTGAACTAGTATACACAATTTAGTTCAACTTGTTGTCAATATGCCCGGATATGTTGAAACAAAGCCTAGTAACAGTACACAAACAAATGACCTATTAACGAAATCTGAAAACACCCCAAAAAGAAAGAAATCCTCGTTTAACGTGTAAGTGAAATTTAATTAAATAGGAAAAAATATGTAGCCAAACCTTTCTAAATTGAAGCTTGAATAATTAACAAATGTTTAGTATAATACTACATAATAACAAGTTTAAGTGGCACAAATATATCATGAAGGTACAATTATGTTCCCATATGTGAAACAGAAGACTAGTTAGTCTTCTGTTAGACATACTTCTAGTTAGTAGTCACTATTAACTCCTATTTTCTTGGTTATTAAGAGTACTATTAGGAGTGTATGTATGGGTTTTGCGAGAGGGATCCTCATCACCTATGAAATAAACGCACAGAAGAAAGGAAAAGGTCTAGTGTTTACAGATGGGCGATATTAGGGTATCACGGCCCATTCCTGTGAGGCGCATATACATAACGCAATAGGGACAAGTGTCGTGGGAAATTAACATCATGGAAAATTTTGGATTCTGTAATTGTTTTTCCAAATAATAGATTTAAGAATAGAGTAATACCTTTATCTTTGTAATCAGTTATCAATGTAATTAAATTTAGTTCAATTAATTGTATAACAATTTTATTGTACATAGTTTTTAAAATTATAAGATTAATATTTTTTTCATATTCAATGAAGAAAATATAATATTAACAACAGGTTGTCTCTCTATTCTAAACTATGTAGTTATGTTATTTTTTGTAGCTCCAGACAAAAATCTATTCAAAATGGAAGTCAAATAAAAATCACAAGTATGTTTGGTGTTAAAAGACCTAGAACTTCTTCAGAAGACGAGGAGAACATTGTAAGTTTTTGATCATTGCCATTTAGAAAATTTGTACAACCATATATGATCTGAAAGGGATTTCATTTCCCTTTGTTATGATTTATACAAACATTTAGTTAATATGTAACTTAGGATATAATTAGAATTTAAATTAACATTTAGACTGTCTAGGTAGGTAATTGCTGGAGCTCTTATTTGTCACCAAATAAAAGTGAATAAACATTGTTGTGTTATATTTTAAAGGGTGCTAATGCTAATGAAATTTCTGGGGTAATAAAACATGACATCAGGAATTTCAATGTAACCAGCACAATATAGTATATAATCCTTACTACCACCATATTGTATATATGTGGGATTATGGGATGGTGAAGTCTCACCTGTTATCAGGTGAACATCCTGTTTATGTCATTGTTAAATAGAATAAAACAAAATTTATTTTAGTATATGATTACATCAATTTTGTTTTTTGTATAAACAGGTGACCTTATGTAGAATACTAAGAGGATAAACCAAAACCATTCTTGTAAAATTAAAATTTTGAATTCTTTATATATAAGTAAATTATAATATTTCAGATAAACAATAAATGTATGAAATCAGATACATCTAATGAAATTAATATCATTAATAATAAGGCCAATGCGGGAGACGGAAGAACTTGTACAAAAGATTTAAGTCTTAAGGAAAAGGAGACTATTGAAGAGGATATTGATTTGAACAGTGCAGTAGATATTAAACCAGAAATTGTCAAAATTGAAAATAACAATAACATTACTTCATATTCTACCTACACAGAAAAATGTGAATTTTGTGGTCAATTTCTAAACAATTCTGATATTATTTTTTATCAAGGACACCCGCAAAATGCTGTTGAAGAATTTATTGCACTCACTAATGAAAAATTAATTTTATCATCAGGTAGTTTTGTCTCATCTTTATACAAATATTATGAGTTATCACCATTGTCATCCATGAGCCAATAAACCTCCACTGCTGGACTTAGGCCCCTCGAAAGATCTACACACCATATTTTGAGTAGGTCAGATTAAATTTTTTTTGTTATTGCAGGTGATGATGGAGATGTAATGGAAAGACCACAAACAAATATCACTGGTTTCTCTATATATGACCAAAATGGGCATCTTTGTCCAATTGATGGAGGCTTGGTTGAAAGTGATGTCAGAATCTTTATGTCAGGATACTTGAAATCAATTTGTTGTGATTCACATGATATTGATGAAGAGTCTATTGCTGTTAAGGATGTTGGCCCCATTATTGAATGGTAATGTTGTTATTATGTTCAATGAAACAGTATTGTTTCTATAAAATATATTCTGCTTGGTAGCTAAGTACAAATGAAAGTGCAAATGTCATAAGTGTATTCATACTACCCACTTAAATAACTTTGTTTTCTAAAAGATAATTTAGTTGAGTATATTGACACAACCTATACCTCCTCCTTAAGAAATAATAAAACTATGTAAAAGTAACAAAATTAAAACATAAAATGTGTTACACCATGTATGTCATATTGGTTCTTAGAATGTACATTAGTCCTAAATTAAATTTTACCTCTCGCTAAACTCATTTCAATCTTGAGTGTCCCAAACTAGGTATTTCAATAATATCATCCAGCTTTGTATTCTTTCTTTCTGCATATTGGTCTTCAATTATCCTTCTGCCTCTTCTTTGGTTATTATATTATCATCCTGTTTAGATATATTAAATGTTTGTAGATAATTTTACTATTTGGTCACTATGATGATTTACCACTATACCATCATTAGTTTAATTTGAAGTTTGGTGAATCACTTTTCTATACTATTTCTCCACATAATCATTTTGAGCCGTTGCCGCCATAATTCCTGAATGTGACATTTCCACCATTCTGTGTCTCGATTCATTGTTAAACTATTATTCATGATTTCTTATTTTGTGAGTTATCTGGGTATATAATGTGTAATATTATTCTTCAGCACATATTCATTAACAGTTCCGCTAGACTTTTATGAATAGTTGAACAGGGTGGTACCAGTAATCCTAGCAATATATTTGCCACTTTTATGTCTCGATGTACTTCATCAATTTTATATAGCTTATCTTTAACTGTCTGAACCGTGTATACTGTGAGGACGTTAGAAGTAGGATGATATGGTGCAGAAAATTTTAAAATGGTGCTGCTAATTTTATTAGCAGTGAGGGTAATCGACAAAGGTGTTCTTTTTGGTTTTAAACGCGTAAACTTGAGTCTTTTTGATGTTAAAATAGACTAAGTTTAGTCGACTCTAATAAAAAATTTGTTTGACAGTCTCTACTTTTGACACAAGCTTACTACGACAATGTTCAACGCTTGCCCTAGACATATTGGCATGGCCAGTGTGTAAGGCATCTAAAGTGCTATCATCTGCATAATAATGCATAAAACAAATTTGCAACATGTCAATGATACGCTAAAGAAATAATGTAGGTGACAATACACAGCCTTGTGATACACCAGCATTCATACAGTTTGGATCCCAGCATTTTTTGTTAACAACAGTCATTATGTTTCGGTTCTCGAGAAAACTGATGATCCATTTGCACAATCTGTTGGGAGACCCGTAAGATAGCAGCTTTGAAAGTAACGTTTTATGCCGAACCCGATCGAAAGCCTTCGCAATATTCACACTAGCCGCTAAAGCTTCTTTACTCGTTACGTGGTAGCTCGTTGCAATACGGACGTAGCTTGTTCCAGCGGTGTCTGCAAGGAACCAGCCACTTCTGGTCCCCCGGGACTGGAAAACGAGTGATCTTTAGCTATTGGTGGGCGTGTTACCTAATGGTACCACCGATAAGCCTTATTGTAGTGTTGTGGTATTCGCCGGTAACGATTCTGGTGGTCGTGGGCTGTGGTGGTGGCAGTGTCTTCCGTTGATGAACGTGTCGATTCTCTTGCAATTTCTGGTAAGTGTTGATATGACACTACATATCACTTCATCGCTGTCCGACGAACTGCTAACGTCCGATGATTCTGATCTGCTATCAGCTACTCGTTGTAGTTTATGCCTCTTTTCTGGGGCAATATATGCCCGGCCAGTTTTTATGCAGCAAGTTTCGTAATGACCAACCACATTACATCCTTTGCATGTATGTTTTTTTGCTGGGCATTGAGCAACTTTATGTTTATTGTATTTACCGCAGCGGAGACATTATTGTCCTGAACGCAACCTACAAGGGTTTTTGTAATTTGTGGCATCTACATGTGATTTCTTTTGTATGCGTTTAATGTTAGTCGCCAGTGTATCGTGTTCTGCTTGTTCGCGAGACTGAGCGATTGTGAAGAGACGTGCGAATGTGACTTCTATGCTTTGTCCATTTTGTGTTTCCATTAAATCCGGCCATCTTTGTTTTAGATGCATTTCCAAATCCGTATGATTTAAGCCGGTTGCGAATCTATCTCGAAGCTGGAGTTCTAACAACTCACCATTGTAACCGCAGTCTTCACTGAGCCCTTTTAGTCGGTTTTTTTTTTTTTTTTTTGTTTTACGTGGGGGAAATGCCTACGCATACTCGTCCTCGCGGGGGCAAGGACGAGTTATGTCGGACTTGCACCGACTAAAACCCCCACGATGTTCCGCCTCATCGCCATGATGGCAGGGTCACGGGAACGCATGCACTCAACCGCGACCCTGCCGGCGCTGGCCGCTTGCGCAGCCCCACCTCGGGAGGGAGGGACGAACCCTCCCTTTCCAGGGCGCGCCGGAACATGCAGCGCGCCCCCTCCTCGACCTCATGCGTGTGCGGGCGACCGGTTCCCCCGAACCTGTCGCCCAGAGGCCATGGGAGCCACTGGAGAAAACCTCTCCCGGCTCCCCGCGGCGGAGAAATGTTAGGCCCGCCGCTACCTGTCAACGGCCGCGGAGGATAGCGAGAGCGGCGCATCTCAATACCGGCACTCCTCTTCCCCCGCGGCCCCACCGCCGCCGCATCGCCGGTGCGACACCGGTTGGCCGCAGAGGGTACTCCCTCCGCGACCCCACCTCGGCTGCGAGGGGCGGTATGAAACCGCCCCTGCAGCCGGCCGCTAGGGCAGCACACAGCCGCCCCTGCGGCCCCCGGCCGTTCCGGTGAGCTCCAGTTACCCCAACCGGTGCTCGAACCTGGAGCGGCCGCTTCGGCCAGCCCTTCGCCGCGGGCCGGCCGGGTGGGTTCCACTTGGCTTCACCGTGTACCGGACCACGGTTACTAAGCCCCTCCGCCACGACAAGGCGAGAACCCGTTGGAGGGGGCCCTTTTAGTCGGTTAGCATACTGTTCCATCGATTCGTTGTCGTCTCTTATGCAACTCCAAAATTCGGCGAGTGCTCGATAGCGTGTCTTCTTTGCTCTGTATAGGTCCAAAAGTTTAGTGCGTATTTCTATGTATGTGCTCGTTGCAAAATTAGGTGTTAGTGAGACCTACAACTAGTAAAACTTAAACTTATATGTGTTTAGAGTTAGAAGTAAAGATGTTTTATCATCAACAACGACTTCGTGTCACTAATTATTGTTTAATTGCTGGGGTAACGAAACTCTGAATATATCATCCTAACCAGCGCCGCATTGTTATAAGCGGCTGTATCATTTACTATCAGGTAAACGTCTCGCTTGCCTCGTCGGTTAATAGAATTAAAAAAAAAAAATTGTAAAAACTCTTTCTGCTATTGTCGCAAATATTTCATTCGCCGACGAATTTCGCCAGATTTCCTTACAATAGGTGTAGCCCATTCAGAAATAGAAACTGGCTGAAGCACTCCTTTCTCCACCATACGATCTATTTGTTTTTCTATTGGTAACTTTATTGCAAAAGGTACAGGTCGAGCTTTTAAGAACTTTGGAGTGACTTCTTTTTTCTTTAAATATATTTTGACGGGATGGCTTCAATATTTACCATGACCTTCTCTGAAAACCTCTCTGTTTTAAAATAATTTTATTAACTTGTAGCAAATCGGTATTTGAATGAAAAATTATTTTCAATGTAATATTAAGTGGTGCGTTAGTCGCGTCTCAATAAATCACATCTAGGTTACAAGCGACATCCTTGTAGGTCACACGTACAGTTGTTTGTCCCATTAGCTGAACTAGAGTCTCAGTCCAGCTGAAAAATTAACTGCGCGATGAGCTCTTTAGGTGGTAGGCTTTTAATCTGTGCCATATACTTTCATTAATAAGAAAAAAACTTGCACCAGTGTCTATTTGAAACATTACTGGGAATTCCTCTAACAACAACTGTATTTCGTATGGGGGCACCCGTGAAGTTTTGACGGATAATATATGCAATTTACATGGCCTTTACTTAATAGGTTAAATTTTTTTTTTGCATTTCTTTTTTATGTAACACAATTTTTTTCCAATTGCCCTCATTTGTTACAAAAGCGACATACTAAATTAATAAAGAGGCACCCTCCGGCATGACGATCACCACCGAAAAGAAAAGCGGATTTTGTTTTTAGCTTGCATATCAATTATAGCCATCGGTTCCGAGGTACATGTGGAATTTACACCATTCTCGGATTGAGATGATCCTTTCTAATCACAGGAATACGTAGATCTTTTCCTGCACTGCCTGAAGTTATCTTCATAGTAGTAATTACCATGTTATCATGGCAGTTACTACGTCTTGATACCGCAAATTCCACAATAATCTATCACGAAGTATGCACTCCAAGTCCGAGTTACAACCAGAGCTTATTTTTCTTATTTCCACAATATAGTCGGATGCAGATTCCCTTTGTATTTGTTTTCACTTGTAAAATTTATGACATTGAGATTTCATTTGCTAAAGGATAATTGTATTCAGCAAGAATAGAATAGTTTCCATTTCACAAAAACATACATGTAACTAGCTCTTTGAGGTATAATTAACGCTAGTGATGTTTCAAACACGTGTTCCGGAAATATTAAAGAAATTTTCTCTTTTAAAACTGTAAAAATAATTATATTTGCTGTAAAACAAAACTTCAATCGATCTATGTAACTGTCCCAATTATCACTTTGTGGTTTAAATTCTGAAATTTTTTTAGCTTCATGCTCCATTTTTTAACCACTTTCACTTTTTACACTCATCGCCAATGTTATGTTCAATGAAACAACGTCGTTCCTATATAAAATATATTCTGTCAAGTAGCCAAGTACAAGTGTAAATGACATAAGTATATTCATACTACCCACTTAAATAATTTTGTTTTCTAACAAGATAATTTGTCAATATACCCAACTATATTGATATACATAACAGTTGTCAAGCCGTTTATTTATTATTAAAACAATATAACCTATTTTTAATTTTATTTACTGTATTACTGCAGGTTTATTCACGGTTTTGATGGTGGTACCCGGAATTGTGTTACACTATCTACAGAATTTGGAGAATATAACTTATTAAAACCAAGCAAAGCATATACTCCTATCATGGATAACTTATATGAAAAAATTTGGCTTAGTAAAGTAGTGATCGAATACTTAGAAGGTTATCATTATCTGCAACCCACATATGAAGATTTACTTGCTATTGTCTGTCAATCTGTAATTCCTGAACTAAATGATAAAAGAATGTCAGAAGAGATGTTACACAAACATGCTCAGTTTGTTTGTGACCAAGTTGTTAGTTTGGAGACTAAAGAAGATGATGAACCATTAATCAGTTTGCCATGCATTCGTGAGTTAGTTAAACTAATGGGCATCAAATTTGGTAAAAGAAAATTTCGTGCAAAAATAGACTATAAGAAAGTTGATAAAAAAGCATGGACTAAAGCTACAACGACTCCGCTTGTACAGAAAACTTTTGAAAGTTTTTTTACAAATCAGTTAGATAAGACAAACCATGAGTTGGTGCTTAGAAGAAAAAGATGTGGAGTCTGTGAAGCCTGCCAGTTGCCAGATTGTGGTGAGTGTAATGCCTGTAGAGCTATGGCAAAGTTTGGAGGGCATGGACGAACTAAAAAGGCTTGTGTCCGTCGATTATGTCCAAATATGGCAGTTGAACAAGCTGAAGACTCTGAGCCAGAAGATGAGGAAGAATACCGTCAAATGGCAGAACGAAAAGAACGTGATAAAATAGATGATGCAGTGCCCGTTAAATTGACTGGTTTAAACAATAGAAAAATAACATGGATTGGCGATCCAATTAAGGCAGATGCTACTAAAGTTTACTACGAGAGGGTTGAAATTGACGGTTCTGAATTTCAAATAGGCGAATTTGTTATGGTTGAAACATCACAACCTAATATTCCAGCATTAGTAACTAGAGTCACATATATGTGGCAAGAATCCTTTAATCCAAAATGCGGATATTTTCATGGCGAAGTGTTTATAAGAGCGTCTGACACTGTCTTAGGTGAAGTAGGAAATCCGAGAGAAGTTTTTGTAGGCGATCGCTGTTGTCATGGTGCTCCGTTATCATCACTATTAAGAAAGGCAAATGTAGAAAAAAAAGAAACGGCTAAAGATTGGTTCAAACTTGGCGGTAAAAATATTGACGAAGAATTTTTGGAAGATGACGGAAAAACCTACTTTTACAACAAATATTATGATAGATTTACGGCCCGTTTCGAAGACTTACCAGAGGATCCCGCGTGTCCAAATGATTTAAGAAAACATAGATTTTGCCCATCCTGTGAGAGAAAAACAAGAAGGGATGCAAAAGACATTCCCAAGGTGTTAGGAAAGCTTGTAGAAAATTCAAATATTGTAACAGAAGCTAATAGAACGGAGTGGACATCGGTGAGATGGCAGGATCACGATTATAAAAAGGGCATGGGTGTTTTTCTTCAACCTGGTACATTTAAACTCAAGAACATGCTTGTCAATGTTGGTGACAACAATATTAAGTTAGAAAAGGTAGACGAAGATACTTATCCTGAATATTATCGTAAGAGCGACAACAACCTGCGTGGCTCTAACATTGACACAGGCGAACCATTTTGTGTCGCACACATTGCTGCAATAACTGCTGCCGGTCAAGGACCTTTAGTTGCTCCTCAGGATATTTACCTTAAAGTTAACATACTATACCGACCTGAAAATACTTCTAATCGATTCCCCCAACAGGAAGATTTGAATGTTATATATTGGAGTAATGAAATAAAAGAAATTTTGTTTTCATCTGTAGTTGGGCCATGCAATCTGATTTACGAAAGGAATGTCCCAAATAATGGAATTTTACAAGAGTGGCTCGTGAAGGATCCAAATAGATTTTATTTTAGAATGGCATATAACAAAACGACTAAAGAGATAGAAGACGTACCGCAGCACGCCACGACCATAGGAAGAACTAATAAAACCAAAGATAAGGGTAAAGGGAAAGGAAAATCTACCAAACGCGTGGAACCAAGTACTGTCGAAGAACAAAATGTAACAGTAAGACCGCTAAGAACTCTAGATATATTCGCTGGGTGTGGAGGTCTTTCTGAAGGTTTGCATCAATCAGGTGCAGCCGAATGTAAATGGGCCATAGAAAACCTTGAAGCCGCTGCTCACGCTTACTCATTGAATAATAGAAACTGTATAGTATATAATGAAGACTGTAATGCGCTGTTGAAAGATGTTATGTCGGGTGCCACACACAGCAAAGGCGGCTTAAGGCTGCCAATGCAAGGGGAAGTTGAACTACTATGCGGTGGGCCTCCATGCCAGGGATTCTCTGGGATGAATAGATTCAATTCCCGCGAATATTCAAACTTTAAAAATTCACTAGTAGCTTCATACCTTTCATATTGTGATTTCTATAGGCCGAAGTATTTCATTCTAGAAAATGTAAGAAATTTTGTGGCGTTTAAGAAAGGTATGGTTTTGAAGTTGACACTTAGAGCTTTATTGGATATGGGTTACCAGTGCACCTTCGGAGTACTGCAAGCAGGAAATTACGGCGTGCCACAAACGAGAAGAAGACTTATCATTTTGGCGGCGGCTCCTGGCTATAAATTACCTTTATATCCGGAACCTACTCACGTTTTTAGCAGACGAGCTTGCTCATTAACGACAACGATTGATGGTAAACGATTTGCCACAAACATTAAATGGGACGAGTCTGCGCCCAGACGCACTTGCACTATACATGACGCTATGAGTGATCTGCCTGCTATAGCTAATGGCGCAAACCAAATTGAAATCAATTACGGCTCTATGCCAGAAAGTCATTTTCAACGTCTAGTCAGGAGTAAGGACGAGAGTGCGAAACTACGGGACCATATATGCAAGAACATGGCCCCTCTCATTCAGGCCCGTATAAGTAGAATACCAACCACCCCAGGCTCCGACTGGAGGGATTTACCCAACATATCAGTAATGCTGTCTGATGGCACTAAATGCAAGGTGAGATATTTTTTTAATAAACAACATGTATATTATAGAAGAAATTAATATAATATATAGGAAATGGTTAATTATAATTTTTACGTGCGAGTTTGAGAATCTGTTTTTGACTGTTGATCGAATCGACCAAAATATGAGTATCGAAGAGATGGTTGGGTGAGAGGTTTTCGCTATTATGTATTGTTATAAGTTTATTATTGGAACTAAAGTGCATCACTTAAATCTATCAAAGGTCTCTGTGACGCTCGGGTTATATGCCGATCTCTTATATGTATCATATACTACCTATGCTCCGTTTTTTCACACATTGTCAATAACTTCTTACCATAGAATAGGGTAAAGTTATTAGTGTTATATTTCAGGGCAACAGATGCCAATATACATTTATAAACAGCGTATATAATGTTTACACTCCTGGGATTCAGGGTCTTCTCTTTACCTAGTAGGAAATAAGATCTCTGTTCAATTTCGGGGTCATATATTGTGTAGTTTGGTCGGTGGAAATGTTTTAATCGAAACTGCCTGGATAGCTACTAATCTTACTTTACAAATCCGCCGTCATAACAGCACCGCTGTGTTTTAGCTGTGGGCATATAAGGTCTTGAGTATTTAGGACGATCTTCAACATGCTCTGCTTTATTTTCATGTGTTAGCCTATGGTAGATCTTATTTTTTACTGGAAAATTATATTTTGTATTATTCATAGGTCCTGCAATATAGATACGAGGACAAAAAAAACGGGCGCTCGTCTACAGGTGCGTTGCGAGGCGTGTGTGCGTGTGCACGTGGTGATCCCTGTTCTCCTAACGACAAGCAAGAGAACACGCTCATACCTTGGTGCCTGCCGCACACCGCAAACCGACACAACAACTGGGCCGGACTCTATGGTAAGAGATTTTCTTTTCACATATTACCAAGTACCATCACTTTGAGGAGAAAAAAGGTTATATGTTTACAATGTGACTTCGTAAAGATATAATATTTTCCATGAGTTCAAGACAATTGAAGAGCATTTCCGTTACAGTTAAGTGATTGTCGAAATGAGACAGGGTCTGCTGCGTCTATATATAAGCATAAGCAAGTTACACTGGTGATAGGTTTTTGTTGCTGGGGGCTGTCTAGGATTGCACCACAGCAGCGACCATATCTGCCGCTCAAACAGTAGTGTGAAAATGTCTTGTTGGTTCATTGAATAGTATGGAAATATGCAGAATTTGGTCAGATGATATTAATAATATTTTTAGTAGAATTTAGTCTCTATTTCAGTATTGCTTTAATGGTGGAAGTTTAATAGGGCGTATATCGTGGGACGGATACTTCAGCACAACGGTGACGGATCCGGAGCCGATGGGCAAGCAGGGCCGCGTGCTACATCCCGAGCAGAGCCGTGTGGTGTCTGTGCGGGAGTGCGCGCGCTCGCAGGGCTTCCCGGACGCATACCTATTTGCGGGCTCCATACAGGATAAGCATCGACAGGTGTCACATATATTCAAATATATTACAAGCTAAGCAATACTGTCGCAATTACTTTTTTCACCATGGTGGTATAACTATTTGTTGGCTTATTAACATGGAGGTCCTTGGTTCGATTCCAGGGCTATGTAATATAAATTTAGTTTTTAAATCTCCGTCTAGTTGCCGCCCTCATATTTGTAAATCGACCGCCAAAACGGCATTGTTATGTTCTGTTAATCATTATATGAGGTTCAGAGTACTCCGGGTAAGTGCGTCATTTGGAACATATTGATTGATTTTGGACTACTCATGTTTTATTTCACTGGAACTCCGCATAGGGGATCGAACCCGCGTCTCGTCGAGTCCTATCGTATTTACTATCTTAAAAAAAGAGTTATTATAATGTAGTTAAAACTCTAATATTGAATATAAAATAAAATATTAAAATAATCTACGTAGTTTTTACATTATTTGTCTGTTTAATAAATATGTAAAAATATAATTTACTTTAATTCTATTCCCCTGATGAGCCATGGTTTTAACTAGACCTTTAAAACCCTTTTTAGATTGGAAATGCTGTGCCACCACCACTCGGAGCTGCCTTGGGAAGAGAAATTAAAAAAGCTCTTAGCGCATCGCAAACGAAATAAAGACTAGTTTATTCTTATTATTTTGACTTTTGTAGCATAGTTTTTTATATTACCGTATAAATATTAATATAAGATTAATATAAGAACGTTTATACTTTATGAGATATTGTTTCATTTCATCATTATCATCAACCAATAGCTGTCCACTGTTGGACATAGACAAACGTTGTGGATTGAGCATACTTGGGTGTTAGGAGACCACCTCCGAAAACGAAGACAGACGATAGTACTAATGACACCTTTGATGACGGGACGGAAAAAAAATGGATTTTTTAAACGTTTTATTAGCATTATTTACGCTCCATCATGTTAGTACAGCTAAATGAAAAGATAGCTTCATAGAAAATACATTACTAAACAAAAACCAGCAATGAAACAAAATCAAAAATAGCTGATGCTCGGATCAAGGGGCGCCGGCAGCTAGCGGTCGCACAAATACTTATTTACAACATTTATCTAAATAACTAACTTGTCTACTTTGCCAATGTGCTAGTCTTTACGGCTAGGTTCGTCAGATCAACGTACGTCCGGGCGTTGGTTGATCCAAGCATCGGCTGTTTTTGGTTTTGTGTTTCATTGCTGGTTTTTGTTTAGTAAAGTAATGTATTTTCTATGAAGCTATCGTTTCATGTAGTTGTACTAACATGATGGACCGTAAATAATGCTAATAAAACGTTTTAAAAATATGATTTTTTTTTTAATCAGGATCCATTCTTTTCTCGTTCCATCATCAAAGGTGTCATTAGTACTATCGTCTGTCTTCGTTTTCAGAAGCGATCTCCTAACAAACCGCATATTATAAATATAAATAAAAGTTTACATGTCGCGTTAGAACGAATGTGAAGCTCTTTTTTTTTATTTTATTTACGTAAACTTGTCGAAAGTATTTGAAAATATTCGAAACAGTTATAAATTGTAAGTGTACCAATACAAATATGTCATTATTTTCGTTACATTGAGATTATTTCATATTATGAATAATGTTAATAAAATTCAAAATAGGTATTTAGTAGGTTCATAGTCTGTTTAATAAACGGGTAGCTACAAATATTTGCGATCGATCTTAATTCTATTTAAGATATTATTTGAAGGACTGTTTCAGCTTTTTTTTTTCATGTTTTCAATAAGGAATAAGACTATTGTTTATGTGGACCTTTATAGACGACGGTCGCGCTTTTATGCAACCAGTGGATTCAATGCGCCCCAACTGAGAAAACACACAAGCTCGGAGGGTTTTCAACTGCGACACAATTGAGACGGTCCGGCGATTCATACGCAACGGGGCATGTTTACACGAGATTTGGTCCAGTTAGTAAATTATTTAGAAGGCAACACAGCACTTGCCCGATCGGTTGTCTGATTATTTATTTGTTATATAATTTAAAAAAAAAATAGAGAATCAATTAGTGACAGCTACAGAGCAGCCTTGGTTTGGGTGTGTTGAAGGTATCGATCGCCAAACATCTTTATCATCAATATATTTTTTAACATTATAATAGCCCCTAGTTATTAACACACATTTGACATGGTTCTTAAATCTTGTAAATAATCTATTAGTTTTACTCGCTCAGCCTGACACGGCAAGTTTATGCTTATTTCTAGTATTTAAATTGTATGTCACTCTATTTCTTATAATTACCTTTATTTTTTCTAACTTACATTGTATTCTGATAGATATATTCAGATGGCACAGTCAGTATATTTATCTTTTTAAAAACAGAACGAAGAGATTGTCGGCTACCTAGTCTATAAATTGCTCTGATGGCCCTTGTCTGTAACACAAATATATTTTCAATATCGTCACCTGAATCCCACATCAAAATGCAATAGGACGTGAAGCTGTGGAGGTAATTAAAATATACTAGCTTAGCTGTAGTCTCATCTGATAATTGCCTTATTTTCCAAATTGCATAAGAGGATGAACTTCGTCTACCAGATATTTTCTCAATATGAAGTCCCCATTGTAAATTACAATCCTGTGTCATTCCCAAAAACGTTGAGGGCATCAAGTCGAGTGTTTCTCCATTTAGTGTGATCGATGGAATAACACGGGTCACATTTGGCAGAGCAAATTTAACAGTTTTATTCACATTCAGATTGTTTGCCTAGAACTAATTTGCTACTATGGTTAGTGTTTTATTCGGCTCGACGAAGTCTTTATCTTTCCTATTTCCTTTAAATATTAATGAAGTATCATCGGCAAACAAAACGATATCTGCGCTTTCATTTACCAAATATGATAGATCGTTTATGTAAACTAAGAACAAAACTCCCATCTGCCATCATAACATCTTTACTGTGTTTCAGTTTCGACTATCAACATACGAAACCCAAAGTAATATAGTTGAACACACACTTCACCATACACAGCCTCATTTTCTTCTAATCTCAAGTGAAATTGAGGTTCTATCAGTAAACTTTGACATGAAAAAAAAACTTATTCAACATTTACTTTTTATTCTTTATTAAGTTAATAGTTTTCTGTTTAAGGCTTTTTACTAAAATATTTAATTCCGCATCTTCTCTAGATTTCTTAACTTGGCTGAGGATCTCATCAGGAGTGTCAGTTGGTCGTCGCTTCAGTTTCTCCTGAATAATTTTTTCCATATTTTTTGTTTTCTTAAAATTTGGGTCACTAGGATCAATATTAAACAAATGTGAATTATACAAGGCATTAAAGCGTTTATCGTTAAGGTTGATTTCAAACTCGGGTAATTCTTTTTTCTGTTCTTTAAGTTTAGCTTTCAATTTCTTTTTCCTCTTTGATTTCTTCGTGTCATTTTCAGACTCTTGTATTTTTTTTAAACTAAAATGTTGTTTACCGTCATCATTATCATCATCTAACAATAGTTCCAGCTCTGCTTTTCTTTTCTCATCTTCCTCATCTATTTCAGGTTCAGTTTTATCATTTTTATTCTTTTTGCTATTCTTCTTTTTAAATTCGGCTTTATCAAATTCTTCTGCAAAATAAGGATCATTCATATCTATATCAGAAGGTACGTCATCAGATTCGTTATCATCAGAACTAGTTTCATGTTTTTGTTTTTGCTGATTTTGTAGTTTGCGCTGTTTCTTCTTTTCTTTTCGTTTTTGTAGATATTTTTCGAAAGGAGTTAAAGATTTATTATCTGAAAAGATAAAAAAATATAAGTAATAAAAGATTAGATAACAAGTAAATAATGAGAAAATTAGTATTACCTTCACTGAGTTTTTTCTGAACCAATTCTTCAGCTTTATTTTTGATACCGAGGCCCCACGTAATCTCCATTTCCATATCCTTGTTTTGTTTCCTCTCTTCCTTCTTGTCAATATCTTGTAACAACATTTTATATTTCTGAATTGGATCGTTATTTTCGGGGTTTTCTGGCGAAGCTTGTTCATCAGATGGATTCTCATCTTCTGTTATTTAGAAAAGTTAGTAAACTATAAAATCTGAACATCCCGATTTTCAATTTGTACAAATAATGTGTTTGTATACGTAAAACAATCATCGCGTAACAATTTTTGAGCATGCTTTTATGATTATTCAATGAAATGTTTTGAATGGAATTAAAATGGGTTTACAATAAAACATTAAACTATTCTCGGTCATTATAACTAGTGTTGTACCTAATCAAATTATTAGAGGCTAAAAATTTAAAGCGCCGCATCAACATCAGCTGACAGCCGTTCACTGCTTCAATAGAAAAGGTAGCCATACTGATCAGTTCTGCTTTGCCCACATCCAGGGGTTGCCCGCCACCGATGTATTCTGAGTGAACTAGCCTAACTTTTCACACTGCACCTTCATATTAAACCATTGAAAATAAAAAAATAACCCATTTTCACTTCAATCTGTTCATATATTCATATAAATAAAAAGGTTTTCATTAACAACAATCAATACTCAATTATCTTATTTCCAAGGTGTGGTAGCATCTACCCTTGTATAGTAAGCTGCCGCCATAACAACATTGTTGTATTTCAGCTGTCGACATGACAGAGTATTCTGGCTTCCATATGTTCACTTCACCATTCACAGCCTCATTGTCACTTAACACCATACGATATAGAGAGGTAGATAAAAACAATCTTATTTTGCAAAAATGTTAAATAAGTTATTGTTAAAAGCTGTAGTTTTAAAAAATCATAATAAATATTTTGTAATGATATTATTTTTCTCTTCATTAAAATCTTTGTTATTTTTTTACCTTCACTGCTTGACGCCAGATATTCTTTAAGATCTAAATCATCAATTTTTCCGTCAAGCGCACTTTTGATCGCTTCAGTACGATTGGGGTTAGTAGCATCCCATGTGAGCTGCACCTTAGCTTGTTGGAGTGCGGTTGTTGTGAACAATCGCGGTCTGTACTTAACAAGATCTGGCAAATTCGTACATTCTTCCCGAGCTGCCTGTAAATGGTCACCACAATGGTTATTTTCTATTGGGTCACCTAATACAATATCTCACCTCAAGTAAGGCTTACTGGTAGAATATGATGAGGGTTATAAGGTTTTAGAATAAAAATCGGAAGAATCTAATGCTAAGAATTTTTTTACAAACTAACCTAGCACTGGTATATTATACAAATGTTACAAAATTATTTAGTAAATAAGTTTATATAAGTCCAATAAAATTTAATGAGCAAATTGCTCCCTAAAACCTAATACATGAAATGCTAATTAATTGATCATAAATAAGGATTTTAACTTCAGTTCAGGTAATAATATTTGTTAATTTGTTTCAGAATCGTTGTTGTTTTTAATATACCAAATAATGAATAGTTCCAAGTTAAAAAAATTGCAACCTGATTAGTGGTAATATATAAATACACCACATTGAAGTTGTTCAATGTTACCACCATTACAGAATGGTTATAGGGCTGTCAATATATATTAGTCGGAGTATTCTGGATGAGCACACTTTACCATCCATGACTTCGTTTTACACACTGTGGCATGAAAATCATTCTAAAAGATGCAAAGGCTAACCCTTGCAAGAATAATGTCTATGACCTTTATATGATGTGCCTTGTTAAATCATTAAATTATTTTCCACCCAATTTACACACCATAAAAGTGCAGTTCCTTCATTAATGTATATATTTTTTTATAATAATTTTGATACCTGATCAAATGTGACATCATCAGGAATAAACCTCATGTCAAGCTTTGTAGCGCTACTCTCATATTCCATGCCATCACATTCACTGTATAACTTGTCTGCTGTTGCAACAGAGTCACACTCAACTACAGCATAGTAGTATTTCAATCTATTTAATTGATAACGTCTAAGTTTCTCCATGTGATATGTTGATCCTGAAATATTAACAAGAGAAATCAGAAGATCCCTTATCCACATTATGTAAAATAAGTGAGATAGCGTGAAATACGACACAAGTTTAGTTTTTACATACTTTAATGAATAAATGTTACATAATTTCCTGCTGGGGCTCAGGGACTTCTCTTACAAGGAGATAGTCTAGACTATTTATTTATTCACCATGCTAGCCAAATACTGGTTGATGGAAGACATATGACTATTGAAACTGATGTTATTGGTACATGTCGGTTTTCACACAATGTTTATCTTCATGGGAAGTTCAGGTCATCATCGTCATCAGTCGATAGACGTCCACTGCTAGACAAGCTCAAGTTTTGTGGGGTACTAACCCGCGCCCATTGGATTCGTATACTGTGTACGACTGCCTTACACCCTAAGCTATCACTGTTCTGGTTAACATATATATATTCAATTATGATAAATTATGACAAAAATGTTTACCTTCCTCATTTCCACCATCATCTGATAATACATCAATTTTTTTATCAGTCAATTCAATTGGGCCTCGTATCTCTTCTTCTTTGAGTCTTTTGATACCATATTCTGATGGATATATCTATAAGTCAAAATTACATATTTTCTTAAATAAAGTGTAGCAAGATAATTTTTTTTGTGCTATCCCAGAATGAGCTCTATAAGGTAATCTCATTTTATATGATTGTGTATGCAATAAAGTTTTTAATAAATAAAATAGCTTCACCAAACAATCACACGATTAAGTGTTTAATATCTCTCAAATTCAATTAAAAGTAGAAATATTTATTTAAGTCCAAAGTAAATATATGCAAAACTTACAATAATCTTGTGAATGATGCCACCAGGAGGTAAAAACGAACTGAGCAATACCATAATATCCATTGCTTTTATGTTGTCCCAATCCATATTGCATATTGCAATTCTGAAATGTTGTAATTAAAAATACTTATAAAAATTTTAAGCAATGCTTTTGGTAGATTACTGTTGACAGAGACTATTTAGGTACCACTTCAGCAAGAAATTAATTTATTATAGTAATAATAAAACATAATATTTTATTTCTCAAAGTGACAACAATAATGTGACACAGAGTTTATCATTTTAATTAGCACCACATTAATGTAACTAAGCTTATCACTTAATATCTAGTGAATGTCCCACTATACGCTTTACATAGTTTAATTTTGAAAAAATTTATAATACCATTAATAAAGTAAGTATTAATCTTCAAATAGAATGTACATTATGTATAAACTATGTTAATTTACCTCCATTTTTTATTTTACTAAAATAAGAAAAATTTATATTGATTTTTATGGTATTTAATTAATGGTTCTAAATGTACAATAACTTTTTCTATTGAAGTCAAAAGAAAAATATATTGTACCAAGTATGATAGATAAGTTCAGTGTAACACTGTGATGTTATGTTACAAGTATAACAAAATATTAAATGCATGGATTCCAACCTCCTTGTGGAGTCTTCGGTAGTCTCTGCATCATTATCTAACTCTCCCCAATCATGCTCTAATTCACTGTCCTGATCTTCTTCACTACTTTCTCCTTCGCTTGAGCTATCAGTTATAAGTATACCTGGAAAGACATTTTTTGATTAAAAAATTTTTTAGTTCATATATCCTTAATTATTCCATCTATTCGTTTCAAATGTTTTACTTTGCATTAAAGTTAGAGGAGAAATTAAGTGTGATGAGTAATTTTCTAGATGTGATTGATTAAAAAATGTTTTAAATATAGAGATACTACAACTGACATCCTTTTAAAGTTACACTAACATAGTAAAATGTTTTTACAATATTTAAGACAAACTGTAAGAGAGATTCAGAAATTTTTTCTTACATAAAAATATTTATGAAAGGAAATGATGATTATTAAAAGATGGAATACGTTTATTAATTTTAATATGACATACCTTCCCCACGAGCATAATCTATATCTAAATCTAGCAATCGATTTTTAGTTTTTTTATCTAATTTTCCCCTAACTAATTTATCGTTAACTGACTTTTCGTGTATAGAGACATTTTCTTTTTCCGCGCTTTGAGGTCTTTTAACGAAACGTCCTTGATTTTCATCCCCTTCACCGTCATTTTCCGACTTTTCATCTTCTGAACTTCCTGAGCTATCAATATCATAATATTTTTTCAGATTCTCTGTGGAAGTTTCTTTAACTGGGCGACCACGTTTGTCAACTGTGTATTTAACTTTGAACTTTTCGTCTTTAAACATAGATTGAAATCTTTCATCAATCTTGACTTTTTTCTCATGCTTCGGTATTTGCTTATATCGAGGATCATTTAAATATTTAGCAAAACGGCTATCTTTCAGTATGTCACCCATAGTTATTAATCTTAAATTGAGAGATAACCGCGTAGATTAATTCTTAGATAAAAGTTTGTATTTTGATTCCATATATTTTTAAAGACAACCTTATTTTGTAATTAATGTACACAAATCGCATGTGACTTGTGACTAGGAGCGAGGCGTATTTATCATAAAATATATAAATCACCAGTATTCGAAGATAACAGTTATTCTTGCGATGTCGTTATATCTGTTAATAAATATCATTTATAGTTGACCACACTGAAGTTATTCAATCACTATTAACAAACAACATTTTCAGTATTCGATAACAGCCGGTCACTAACAGTAACATAGCTTGAAATAACAGAACTGGCAATAAAAATGAAACAACTATTCTTGTATTTATCTTTTATATAATACTGTCATAAACTAAAACGCTACATGCCTAGTATTTATTTGAAATAAACCAAAATTATAGTAAGTCGTTTCAGAAGAAATCCTCTTTGAAAAGCGAATTCTATTATTATACCTATTATTTCGTTGATTAATTTATCTCGCTCACATCTATTGTATATACGTTTACTAAAACGAGATGCACCTAGTATTATAACACGAAAAATACAAATTGTAAAAAAATAACACTTGTTATTTAATAACAGGAATTGGTACTTGTTATTATTGGGTAACAGTAATAACAGATATTATGTATGCGCTGTTATAACCCACCTCTACTTGTGATCTTTATTTTTAATATTAATGTTTTTTTCAAACTGACAAAGGTATGTAACCAGGAGCCACTCGGCATTTAATTTATTTTTGTATATGATAGTCCTAATTTATATTTAAATTCTGTATGCTATTGGGAGTATTGCAAAATGTTGACCAAGTAATATATACTCGCAAGCAAAAGTTTGGAATCATATACTTGAAATTGGTTCCGCGGGATCTTGATTACTAAATAAATTTTTAATTATCATAAAAATGACATCATTTTAAAGATTCAACTGTTAACTTTAATTTGATCCCAAATTCATTTAAATAGGTAAGGATAGGTCCTTACCTATTTGAATGATATACCTATTGAAAAATACCTCCCTGGTTGAGTGAAGAAGGTAGGAATAAAAGGAAATATGGGAAAATAATGAATGAATAAATAAATATTTTATTTAGCCTTAAAATTAAATGTCAGTACTTTGTGTTCACTCCTCTCGCCCTAATAAATGTTCGAAGACGATTCTTCGTAGACCTGATCAGCTTCTGAATTGATTCTTGTGGGATATCTTCCCACTCCTCAATCAACGCCGATTTCAGCTCATTCAGACATTAAGGAGCGGGATTTCTGGAACGAACCTTCCACTTCAGTTCATCGTTCATGTGCTCAATGGGATTCAAGTGAGGGCTGAGCGCTGGCCGACTGTCCACTCGCTGGCTGCTACCCCAAGAACATCTCGGAGCTCCTGTTGCACGTCGACACCAGTTAAATACCGATTTCGGAGAGAGGTCGACGCGATAAAACGGTCATCCCTCTCCGATGTGCACCGGCGCCGTCCAGATCTTGGTCTCGGGATAAGGCCACCAGTCTCCCGAAAGCGCTTGTAAACTTTCGAAACACAGGACTGGCTTATGTGGAGCCGACGAGCGACAATCCGCTGGTTGAGCCTTTCTTGCAATAGGGCTTCGATTTGTGCTGCTTCTGTAGATGTTGTCTCCATTGTCATACAGGGTAAAGCGTGAAAATTAGCGGAGATGTGTACCGATCCACGTGTGAAAGTCGACTGATAAAGAAAATACGATAGCAGGTGCTTTTATTAAACAATTGAATCACATCTTTTACGTTATTCATTCACTTAATCTAGGATAGCTTCCTAAACACTGGCTTGATTTTAATGAATTTGGTATTAGTTTAAAGTTAAGAATTGAACCTTTAAAATTATGTCATTTTTATTATTATTGAAAAATATTAAGTACACAAGATCGGGCGGAACCAATTTCAAGTAAGTGATTCCAAACTTTTGCTCGCGAGTGTAGTAACATATGATTTTTTTATATTTTTCAATACTATATGAAATTGATGTAAAGTGTAAGCTTATTTAAAATAGTACAAATCTTTCCTGTAATAACTAAATGTAAAATCATAATTTTTATTTAAACAATTATTATTTTTGTTAGATCAGCTATGTGTAATACCGTAAAATAATGTTGAAATTAAAAATCAAATCCAGTTTTGCAAATTCCAATGTTTCATTCGTTCTTTTGGTTCTTTGCCTTTGCTATTAAAAAGACAAAAAGTATTTTTTTAAATGACATCTAAAACATGATATAAGATTTTACAGATAACTGTAAACCTAATATAAATTTAAGAGAAAATGAATAGTATAGGTGAAGAGTGCACTGATTTAAAGAAGAAATATGATGATTGCTTTAATAGTTGGTTTTCAGACAGGTTTTTAAAAGGCGACCATGACGATTCTATGTGCGCTGGTATATTTAAAGTATATCAAGAATGTGTAAAGGTTAGCTGCAGAATATATAATTTTTTTATCTGCAATGAAATAACATTTTGTCCTTGATTTCACCTGGTGCTAAGTGACAATATAATTGTTGTTGGTGAAATGTGCTCATCTAGAATACTTAGGCTCTTAACGCTATACAACATACTGTCACTGCAGCAATTTTACGATAGGGGGGTAGTACTGAGTCGCATGAACTCAAAAAAAACCCTACAATTAACCAGTCCAAATAGGTGCATCCTAATCAAACCTGGAGTCTATGTGACATGAGAAATGTTTAGCCATTATACCAATTAAATTATTTAAAGACAAAAATTTCTTCAGTTTTGTATTATATTGTTCTTAATACTATATCATTTTAGAATGCAATGAAGCAGCAAAACATTGACTTCAAAGAAATTGATAAAGATGTTCTGGGTACAGACAATGAATTTAAACCACCACCGACAGAAAATAGTTGACATAAATATAGCCTTCTGTGCAGCTTTGACCCTATTATTAATTGCGTTTTTAAAAGGAGCAATGTTTTAAAATGTCAAGAATAAATTTACTCATTTAACAAGACAATATAAAGCAAAAATACGCAAATGTAGGAAAATAAAGGTAATTATTTATTGTAATAAATGAATTAAATATTACAGTAAATGTATATGTAATAGGATATTGTAATAAATTGTATTTTTTTTACTATGTAAGGATCATTCTGTTTATACCTGGCTTTTTTATTTTAAGGTGAATAATTGTTAATAAGAATTAAAGTAATGATAAAACTGGAAATAATTAAAGCATTTCCTATATATATTAAAATTTTGTAACTTTGTTATTATTACACTAAAATCAATTTATTTAAACATTCCTCTTTTGATATGGAAATCTTATATTTCATTGCTTTTGGGCTGTAAAACTTAAGTTGTTTAAGATAACAGATATATTTAACTGAATTTTAGTCATCATTAACTATAATTTTAACGTATGATGTAGTCAAATAATGAAGCATAATATATTTTGTGTTAAAGTAAAAAAGGAATAACATTTCAGGTAGCAGTACAAAATAGTTAGGTATTGTAGTACAAACTGGTTCTTATAACTACAAATTGATACAATTGTTCAGTGCTTTATAGGTTTATTAGCTATTTATTACTTAATTTGTTTATGTAATAAATAATTATGAGTATTGAGGCAGTTTTATTTCATTAAAAATAACACCTAAAATGATTATAAAGGAATTAGGATTATGTTGGATTCCCACCTATTAAGATTACTTTAAGTGTCCTAGGATGTCCTATGGGTATTTGTGTTTTGGCCAAGTACATCTCAAGGAATGAATCTGCCTTCCTTGCATTGTTATGACAAATATGAGACAACTTCATATTTGCCATCCCATTTGTACTTATTGATTGATGTCTGCAAACACCTTTAGTTGCCTAAAATTGGTAAGACTTACTTTAATCCTTTTTTACTAGCCTGAGATTCATTGCTGTTGTAGTAGCATGGAGCCCTCTTAAATTTGTATTGATTAAAAATGTAGCTTAGTAATCGAATATTTGTAAATATATGTAAACATTCATGTTTTTCCATGTGTAATCTTTCAAGCTACATGCCAGTAAGTAGACCTCCAAGACAAGTCTACAAGTTTTTTGTTAGCCATTTGGGCATGAAAATGTAACAAACATGCATTTACTATTTGAAATATTTTATTGATGGAAACCCTGCAGAGAGATTCATACCATATACTAAATTAAAAATGTTTTATTTGGTACACTTCACATAATGACAAATGGGTTACAAGTATCGACATCAGGGTACCCAACTGATATTTGCTATAGTTGAATTTGTTACCACAATATTTTTCTGTTAAGATTGCTAGTATTCAATTATCACTATGACATTACTATGCTTAGTAGGTTGTTTATTAGTGCATTGGCAAGGTGAACATTTACAAGAAGCAATTTTATGTATAATAAGAAAACATCACCATCAGAATTTACAATAGGAATATTTAAAAGTTTTGCCAAATTAAAAACTGTTCAATTTTTATTTAAAGAGAGTTATTTTATTTTATCGCTGACTTGTGTCCCTTGGTCTGTATGCAATCCCTCTACTCTTCATTTCCCTAATCACACCAGCAGGAAGACGCCCTGAGACTGATATTGCATAAACGCCTGGGCAAAACCGACCTGTAATAGTTATTTTAAATTAATATATCACCTTAAATCTCTTTTTTAACTTTATAACAGGGTTATTATTTGTTAAAAACTAGTACCTCATTTTTATTTGCATTAACAATGATCAATAACATTTTACCATTCATATTTTTGATGAAATAAAATATAAGTTAACATATGAAAAGTTTTCCATTAGTAAGTCATAAGAAACCAAGTACTATCTGTTTACATATCTAAAATTGTTTTTGAACTTAAGGCATGTCTTTCACATAAACTGTATCAATTTCTAAAATGCAAATTGGATGACTAAAGGTAAATCCCTCAGATAGGACCTATATAAATCCTAAATTTGTGTTCCTTGAAGTATGCATTAACCACAGAAAAGAAAACAAGCAAATTCTATAAAAAAAATCTAGTGCCAGTTTTTTTTTGCAAGATGTATAGGTGTTGGAATGAGCTGAACTAAAACTAATAAATTATAGTGACCACTAAGCAGACTTGAGAAAGAAACAATTAAGATTATATTGCCATAGTGGCTATTTCTACTTATAAATAGAAATATACAAATATTTAATATTAAAGTGCTTCAAATAGAATCAATAATATCATCTCTATAATATTGTAACTTTGCACATAAAGCAATATTACTTATTAGCTAAGTAATTTATTACTTATTAGCTAAGTAATTTATTACTAAGTAACTTACTAATTCTTTGCCATTTGCATACCCAACTATCTTCAGGGCTCATAACAGCAATCATGCTGAAAATTAATTTGATATAATCAGGCCGTGATTACAGTAAATTGATTATTTTCATTCACTTTGGGCACTTCACGTTTTTCCAACATCATCAATTAAGTAGTGACATGGTCTCTACTAGCTAGTATAAAAGGTCTAAAAATACTAATTCCATTAAGAAGTCAACTTTCGTGTTTAAGATAGTAAGTACATACCCACCCGTCAAAATTATTACTAGTGCAGTCATACACGTTATCTTTATTATTTTTCATTCTTAGGAATTCATCACAATTATCACATCCATCATATTCGAATTGATCGAATGTCTGAAAGCACAAAATAAATTTAATGTCATTCTATAAAAGTACAGAATATTAAATTTTACAGGTAAAAATACTTTAAGTACCTTAATTAGAGAACATACTAAACAAGCTCTTAATCCACGTATATCTTTAGGCACAACATCCAGCGACATGTTTATAGATTAAGATTTATTTACTTATGTGAAAAATGAGGTTATTAAGAAACATTACTTATTTTCAGCCGCTCGCTTAATAGTAAAATGACGACAGATATAAAATACGAGCATAGATATCAAATGAAAGATACCAAAGACAAGTGTAATTAACGTTGTATATGTATACAACTAATTTGACCCCTAGTATAAACGACATTATTAATTTAATACACTATAGGTATATTTTATTATATATATACATTGTATGTTTATACATATTTCTAATATCTTTCGATTGTATTTCTTTTCTACTTTCTATTGTAATTCTTTTTTAGGTATAACAGTGTAAAAAGAGTCAGACCTAAAACAAATTCACCAACTAATTTAATATGTTCATTCTTTTTAGTCCAATTAAAGGTCAATAATGTTATCTTTCTTTTTCGCTGCAGCGATATGAACACGCTCATAGATAAAATTGAAATGAAGCAGTTTTCTATTTTGTTATAGCTATAAATAAGAGTCCATCGGCGACATGTGTTTTCTTTTGTTTTTATATTCTGTACATCTACTTTTGTGCTAAAAACTGAAAGAGGACGGTGAAATAAAATGTGTCTTTGCATGGTAACCCAACATACATAAAAAAACTTGGAATTACTTTCTACTGATTAGTTTTTTCATTCATTTTCGTATGATTATAGTGATGTCATTTGTTAATAACTATATATGTCAAAGCTATTAGTAATTGATAGGCTGTAAACTACGATTATAGAGATTTTGCTTTTGATTGAAATTGTCCAATCGACAATTTTAAAGCCCGAGACGATCAATTTAACTTTTTATCTACTTGCATATTTTGAGCGGGCGCATTTAGTTATTTATTACGTTTTTAAAAATGCTAAGTTATTTTAAATGGGTTTTTCAAATGACCAATATAGAGATATGATTCGTTGCACACATATTTAGTGTGCTATGTTCTAAACATTTCGAAGCTCAATAGTTAAAATAGGATTTATAATTTTTTTTAAAAAAATAAACGATTCTGAAACTTGGAGTATTTTCTTCATTTGCATCCAATTACAATTGTAGATAAAAATTAAATATGTGTAGTTTGGTAATTAGTATTTCCGATAAAATCATGCAAGTCTATAGTTTTATTATTTTCGCCCAGTGTAGTGGTTGCTTTCTCCATTTTCATGAGCGTCTTCATGCATGCTCGTCGGTTGCGAGTACTCTTGACCTTCGATTTGATAGGAATATATCCGCCTAGGTCGACCTGCACCGATTTTTCCAATTATTCTTACTTTGTATACCTCTTACGTTAATCTTCTTTCATCTATTCTTTCAACATGGCTACATCTAAGCATCCCTTTCTCTGTCACTACATCTTAAACCACGCCACACCGCTCCCTTATCACACTATTCCTCACTTTGTCTATCAGCTTCACTTCAGACAGGCAGGCTTCTCATCTCCACTGCATTAATTCTACTTTGATGTTTCTTCTGCCATACCCAACATACACTACCATACACCAGTGTGGGGATCAACACGCCTTTATTTACAGCCAGTCGTATTCTTTGTGATACGTTCCAGCTATTCATAAAGTTATGAACTGCCCCATTCACTTGATTCAAGTATATAGCAACTTGTTTAAAACTGGCCGTATCTGCACTTACTATAGTCGATGCATTTTAAACTGAGTAGTTGGGCAATAAATGTCACTGACAGTAAGAATGTGCACGCAATGCAACCCGTTATCGACACTTAGCTACCTGGGCACACTGGGTAACTCACGACTTGTTCTGAAATCTGACCACGAGAAACGTTTCTCTATGATTACGTCGAAATAAACATTTTATCTTAGAAATTAAATACATTTATTTTCAGACAGCGAAAAATTATTTCTATTAATTTTTTTTCATACTATCACGCCTTTTTTCCTATTAATACTTAACATAATTTAGCATATCGATTGTACCTATTCTGTTATCGATATGCATCTCCATAATTCTTACGTACATCACTACACCTTTTTATAAGACCTGTAAGTGCGAGTGAAACAGACAGATAAATATGATTTTTTTGCCCGACAACTTAGTTTAAAATGCGTCGACTATAGTATTATAATAAAATTTATATCTGCGCGCCAAATATTTTGCCCGATGTGATGACGGTTTAAAAATCATTAACAATAATCAATGTAAAAAGTAATATGTGAATTTAATTCATTACAGTTTAAAATAATTACTTACACGTGCAAAAACATTTTTTTTTTATTTTTACCTAATTTAAGTCTCCGAATGAAGTCTGTTTAATCATTTAAGTGTATTTGAATTGACTAAGTGTTTTCAGCATGCTTTTTATGAACATGTTAGGTCTGCTTCACTATATAAGGTTGTGATCAAGTCGAGTGTGTGTGATTCAGTTCAAGTTCATTTAGAATAATGTCGTTGAGACTTGCACAACTTGCTATCTTTCAAGTATAATTTTATTATCTATCTCTTTCACCATTTGAATAATTTAGAATGGAGTTTATATCGAAAAAGTAATAGTTAATTTAAGTTTACTATAAATTGCAGTAACTACAAAAAATTATATTAGTGATGAATTGGTACTTTCCCAAGACATAACACTACCGTTTACATTAACATATAGATGCTTACAAATAATATGTTAAAATAAACCATATTTTACATAATATTTTAAAAAATGATAATCACTAAAATTTATATAGCTTAGATTTTTATGAACAGCCTTATGACCAGGTTTACTTTTGCTAATATTATACTTGTTTGTAACGAGATAACAGAAAGAAGTATTTACTTCTATTGCATGTTATTTTTACATAATTTTAATAAATTTTGTGATTCTGAGAAATATGAAAAATATAATGTTGAATTATTTTATAAACTAAAATTAGTTTTCGTTTTAAGTACATACTGGTAAAATTTTTCCATTTGTAGCAAAATGGGACTATTAAAATGGTTACCGATTGTGTTGAGTCTTCGTCATGTATTTTCTTATTCCATGTGATTAATTACGTTTTGGCGTTTTAGTGTTTCTCATAGAAATAAATTATTTCAATTATATTATTAGTGGTTAAAATACGGTAGTATATACTTATGTTAAATAAAACTTATAGTATTTATTTTAGTTTATTTAAGCACAAAAAATATCAAGTGTTTATAAAAAAAATTGACAAAAGAAAACTTTCCTTAGTATGGCCCGAATATAAAATAAAAAGGAAAGTAGTAATATGTATTATTTTACTAGAACAATTATTAATAAATTTAGTTTAAAAGTTGATATTGATATTATAACAAAATGTTAATGTTAATATTGTTCAATAAACCTCTACTATATCTTGTGATAGAAACAATATTTCAGGTATTAAAGTGGCAAAAAAGCAAGTCACACTGTACACGTTTTTTTTTATACATTAAATGACCTCAAACGCTTCAATTGAATTTTATTTAGGAATTAATGTATGAATGTTATCATGGTTCAACAGCATTTACAATAAATTCAATGAATTTTACAATTGTTTCAATGATTTTATTACGGGAATTGATTGAAAAGAAAAACTAATTTAAATAAAAACCATATTGAAACAGGTTACAAATTTCAAACAAAAATTTCAAAACATGTAATTAAAGAAAGTTAAGATAGGTAAAAATAATTTAGTCTCTGATCGATATTAAGCGAAAATTACCAATCAAAGTATGACCTGCATACCAACGATTGAATTACTATGACTTTATCGACACTGGACACGACTGTCTACGTATTGCCATTAATATTCGCTTATACTATATGATATAGTACGGCGAATAAGGTAGTATTACATGACAACGTAACTTTAAAATTCTCTTCTTAACAAACACACCAAACCACTTTTGATACAATTGGCCATTCTCAAATTAGTTTAGGCAAAATTTGACCATATGGAATTATTTAGATTTGTAGAAGATGAAGAGGTAACCCGTGAAGGTAAAGTGTCGGAGCCGGATAGACACCATGTACTGTTTGAAAATAAAGAAGTAGACGAAGCTGTGCGGCGTCGAGATAAGAATCCACCGGAACGCTCCAAACCTATAAACAAAACATGGATGATTTTATTTTATTTCAAAATTCAATTAACGCGTCCGTGAGTTTTCTACAAAGCAACGAGACGAGCTTAACTTAAGTAATACGCTCACTCATGACGTGGCGCTGGTTAGGATGTTATACACAGCACCACATTGCCTTTGTCGTCTTGAGACAGGTGTTCAGTATCGGTACCCCAGTAATTTCATTAGATGCAATACCCTTAAAACCGGAACACACTAATGTTTGCACAGTATTGTTTGGCGGCAGAAATAAGAGCTGCGGTAGCACCTACCTAGACGGTCTCCGACAACAGAGACCTACAATTAGTAAATAGTAGTGAAACTGAGATTGATTTCATTACAACTGTACTACAGTATCAACTTTGAGGGTTATAGTGATTATTTTGTTCTATAATGTGAAAGTGGGGAGCAATAAATTACTACTTTTCCTTTAATAGATCTTCCCTGACCGTATAGCCGTACTTCATATTAGTATATATTTGTTAGTTTTTGTATAATAGTCTAAATCGATTATAGATTCTTTTAATTAAACTGCAAGATTTTAAGATATCAACTAACCGCTGCCAGGGGCTTCTGGACAGTATTTGATGGTGTGGGCGCGATCGCCAGTGGCACCGCAGCGAGGGCAGCGGAAAGCACGAAGCACGGGGCACAGCACACGTCCGCGCCAGTCCTTCAGTGAATGCGATGAGTAGCTCTCTTCGTTCTCACCGTTGTTCTTGCAAAATGCGCATTCCTGCCACAAAATATTGGTCAATTTTTATATATTATTGCAAATTATTGTAGTTTTTTGCATGTTATCCTACGGCGAGAGTATTGTTTGGTATTCATTATTCGGTAGATCAGTTGCAATGTGTTCGAAGTAAGTTTAAATAGTATAAGACCAAAAAAACTTTCTCACGTTTTATACCTCTCTGTACTCTCTGTAACGTAACTAGTAAGTATAGTTATCGAAATATAAAATTGTGTTTTAATATGACAAGGCAGTCTATATCCTAACAATAAAGAGAAACATTCTGTGTTTAGTTATAACTTTAAAAGAATAGAGGCGATTAGCCCATTTGATACTCCATAGATTTGCAATTAAATTTATTTAAGTTCATTTTAATAGAGGATCTATTATGAAGAAATGGTGGAATTTAAAAAAAAGAAGCGGTTAAAACAAATTTCATCAATACGATCATATTAAAAATATTTTTATTATGAATTAACTGTCACTTATACCTTCAATATTACTCAAAACCCTTACAAAAAAGTATATTAAAAGATTAAATAAAAGTAGTATACTAACATTAGGCAGTGGACGTCTTGTTCGCTTTTTGCTGCAAGCCTTTGCTACTTCTTGCAAAAACTCATAGAGCAGGTTAGGATGGATTGAGCGCAGCACAGACAACTGCTCACGAGTCAGCGTCGACACGTAGTTATTTGCAGATGATAAGCCTTGATGTAAAAACAGTTAAGTAATTCATATCTCATACTTCGTAGTAAATATTTTTTTGCGTTACCACTATAAAATCAATGTAGTCATCCAAATCTCGTGCAAAAAGCTAAAAGTTTCTAGTTGTTTTAACAAAGCAAAAAGTCCTTTATTAAAAGAATTAGTAATACCAAAATAATTATCGATTATATAAAGAGTAATTAAATACGAACTTTTAATTAAAAAATCGTATGTGTCAATCATCTCCGTATTCCTGGCGTTAATCCCAGCTGAACCTTCCGTCCAAGTGGTGTTGTGAGCTGGTGGCACGGGATCTGCGATGTTATCGGCCGTAAGGTTATCTAATTATAAAAACGTTCGATGCGTTATGCCCACCATAAAGCTACATGATTTTGTACAAATTATCTAAAATATTACAATATACACACATGGCTTAAGAAGTTATTGTAATACAACGTATCACTAAAATTAGAACGATGGAATAAGACGTAATATTTTTTTAAAATGAATACTTTGGCAAGTCTCTTAATATCAAAAACAAAAATTTCGACAAATTTTAATAAATTGTAAATTCTTAATCTTAAAAGGATACTTCCGAAGCAGGGTTCTGAGAGACGTTATGAACTATATATGTAACAATAAAAACACACACAAAACATGAAATAATGTAACTTACTTTTAAAATAATTCTGAGCATTATGCTCGGAGCCGTCCAGAAATGAATAAGAACGATTTCCCAAGCGAATGTCAAAAATTGCTTCTTCAAAGTCGGTGTTCAAGGATCCTAGTCGGATAAAAATAAAAAATAATAAACCCTTAACAAATAGAAAACCAAAGTAGTTTATACAGAAAATAGAAATATGTCAAATCCAATCTTACGAAACTTTGCAACAGTAGAGGGTTAATATTTATGTTTTTATAAGTCCAATATCTTTCTAACAAATGGCAAAAATCACTGCAAATGTTTTATTGAGAATATTGCATAAATTAAAATAATAACAATCCTAACTTTCGACATCAAAGTTTTTTTATTTACCTGTATCTGATGGACGAGCTTCTGGTTGCAAATAATCATTGCCCATCCGACTTTGAAACGGAGGAGCTAACGGAGAGAATACGCTTTCCTGAGAGATCTTAATATTTCTGTGGTCAGAAGTCAGGAAGCAGTCCTAAAATTTTAAAATATAAAAAAAATGTTTGCGTTGATAACTACCAAAAATTGTGTTTAGTACTTATTGGCCTTCATAAATTTACTCCAGTTCAATTTGATTTTAATTTCTATTATAAATAAAGATAAAACTATAATAATAAATGAAACATATTTTATTATATGGTATATATATATATATATATATATATATATATATATATATATATACATAATAGAATGAATGCTCCTGCTTTGACTCTTTCCTAGTAAGAGAAATTCAAACCTCTGAAAAATTCTCATACAAGTCGAGAGTCAAGTCTATCAACTACACACTGGCTAAGTGCGGGTTGGTTGCACGTTACTGTTTGCTCTAGATATCTTCCTACGCCGAAAATTCAAGCTCTGTCGTGATCGAATTTATGCCTCTTCCGTACACTCCCTATGACCACACTTACAAACGACTTTTAACGGCATCAAAAATTATAATAAATTAGCAGCTAATATATAAAAAATATAAACTTACATCAGAATTCGTCGGCAATGTCTGCTCCGAGGTTGGAAATATATTATTTTCTTCCGTTGAACTATAACTTACTGTTCTCGAATCCATTATCAAATTAAAAATACACGAAAAGATTACTAAAGCAAAGTAAGTTTAGTAGCAACGGAATGGACTTAATCACCTCAAGAAGCGATATTTATACCAACTACGTACCTATTACTGATACATCTATACTAATGATTTGTTTGCGTTCGATTTGGACGGTAATGAAAATCTACCCTCAAATTTTCAGAAACTATGGCGTGATTCGCTGTTTTATTTCAATATACCTTCATTTATATTTCAGCGTGGAATATTTATTTTTAAATTGTTTTAAACATTTTCACAATACCTGTTTACAAACATTTTAAAATGATTAAAGCGGTTTCAACTCGGCTTTTTATAATTTGACAAAATTCTCATAAATGAGATGTCATATTGCAGAATTCTTGGCTGTGATATTTTGTACCGCGATTCAAAACCTCGAAAGATGCTGCCAGGACGTACGATAGTGTTCGCCACTACTCTGATCGATCCAATATGGCATGACGTATTAATATTATTAATAATATTTCATTAATTATTCCTTTAAATCAGGTTGCATATGAAAATTCAAACCAATTGTAACTTAGTGGATCGATACTCTTGTACATATAACATTGTATAATTTTTTTGGAATATAAAGTGATTGTAATAAGAGTAAAGTATTTCTCTACTTTTTAAAAACTTCTTTTCGATTTAACTGCATTTTGTAATAAATATATACGGCGGCAGCAACTAGATGCGTAAAGCCGAATATCGGGCTAAGTGACATTCCTTGAGAGAGGCCTATGACCAGCAGAAGACTGCCGCGTGCTGTTGATTATGATGATGAAGATCTACTTTAAATTTGTATAATTCTTTAAAACAGATCATTAACTAGACATTAATGGTAAACGTAATGTAAATATTGTTTATATATTACAAAATCTTTGTACATTTTTATAGTTAGTATGAAAAAATCTAAAGCTTTCAATCCAAGAATTTCGTTAATTTATAACTTTGAACTTATTGTCAAACTATTAGTATTACTATAGCATTATATAGGGTGGCGCAAAAATAACCTTATAAAAAGTACCTTATAACACAGGTAATAAGGTACTTTTTATAAGGTTATTTTTGTGCCACCCTATACTTATTTTCAAAGTTGATTTCCAAGAAGCTAGTCAGATTAAAGAATAAGAATTTCATTTAAAGGTTTTAAATTGGCTGTTTAAAAAAAAATCTTAAATGAAATGGAAATAATTAATAATTCTTAGGTATATGATCCAAATATAAAAAAAAAACACTACATTATGTAACTAAAGATAAAAACAAAATTAATAGTCAACGCATTCATAATTCAAAGAAAACAATTTTTAATATTGAGGGGTAGAAAATTTTTCTTTAATATAAAGTAGAATACATTATTCTCTTACAAGATTCTTTTGTCAATTAAAATTATTTACCATTTTTAGCATAAGACACGCTCACTACGAACAATTTTTATATTAAAATTACCCTCGGCTCAGCGAACATTACAAATCAGTGAGCACCAGTAGAAACTCTTCTACTTAAATACCAAAGTTATTATATTATGATAGTATATTTATAATTATAGAGGTATTATTGAAATTACTTATAAATAATGCTAGAGATGTGACAAAGCAAAAGGAGGATATGATATAAATTTTTACCAGATTTGTGCGTCTCTGTGTACCTTGTCTGTGAGTTTAATGTTTTTTTCATACATTTTATTATTTATATTTCATTTCATCGGGCAATAAAAAGCCAATACGTAAAAATAATAAAAGAATTGATAAAAGTAATAGGGAATACATGTGAAGAATATGTAAAATGGTAACATATATACGCATAATAATATTTTTTTTATCAGATATTACGTTCCAATGATTAAAACAAGTGTTTCAAAAATAGCTTGGTCTAGAACATTGTTCGTATGACGATATTAACCACATTTTTAAAAAATGAAATTTTTAGCATGTACCCTGCATACATTATGCTGACTTTTGTGCAATGTCTATTAATACGAATGTGTTAATTTTTAACATTTTTATACAAAGTGGCCTAATGCTCGCATTATATCGGTATAAAATATTCCATAGTGTTTTTTTTTCTCATCATTAGCTGATATACGTCTACTGCTGGATATAGGCCTCATGCATCCAGCGCCTTCCCGCGACCTGCCGAGTACCAGGGACCATTGTTTATTGGGGTTATTATGGGGGAGCTAGGTCCATTTCCTACCACGCTGGCCCAATGCGGGTTGGTGAGAGTCAGATCCTCGTTTGTAAATTAGCAGGCTGTACCACGAGCAGGTGAAGTTGACTTGGGTCTCATGAATTGCTATTCGGGGACTCCTTACACCCCTTTTCATTGTTGTTTTTTTGTCTAGGGATAGTTTAATCATGTATATGAGTGATAGAAAAAAACTAATATTCTTATGTAACAAACAAACACTCTAAATTTAATTATTTAGATAATAGCCAAAATAACCAAAATTAATGTAATCTATATACATTAATTTTTTACTATATTGAAATATTTACTGATACTATTATTAGAACTACTGGTGATATGTCTTTGTTGCTGGAGACCGTCTACATAGGAGCCCCCGCAGCTTCTATCTCTGCCGCCAAACAGTAGTGTGCAAACATTACTGTGTTCCAGATTGAAGGGAATTTTACCTAGTAAAATTACTGGGGTGACGAGACTTAACATCCTATGACTCAAAGCAACGAGCGGAATGTGGTGCTATGTTTACCATCCTAACTGGCGCCGCGTTGTTATGGGCAGGCGAATCACTTAATAGCAGGTGAACGGCCCACTTGTCTCGTCGTAGAGTAAAAGGAAAAAATTATATACAAAACACTAAATGTTTATAAAATTCATTGCGAATATGACGCGTAGATGCTTTCTTTATGACATTGTGGCTACATCGGGAAAAAGTGTGCACAGCCCACCGTTGAAGTACTTACTTATCAGCCGGACAACGCCCACTGCTGGATATAAGTCTTCCTCGAGGATCTCCATGCCGATTGGTCCTATGCTGTCCGCATCCAACAGCTTTCTGCGGTCTTCATCAGATTGTCGGTCCACCTAGTGGGAGACTTACCAACACTGTGTCTTCCGGCTCGCGGTCGCCATTGAAGTACCAAAAAATTTTCATTTGAAAGTCTAAATCTTATATACAGTTTATTTATAAAACACATATAAACTATACATAAAGTTATTAAAAAAAATACTTTAAAAGTGCCTACCCACAACATGACGCATTTTCAATGAGACTCTAAAATCATTTTCATTCCTTCAAACAAAAGTTTTTTACAAAATAAAACACAATTATTTATTCATCTATTTATTGAGACAAATAATATTTTCATATTTAAAATCTACATTACATTTATTATGTCACGTTGATGTATCACTAAATCTAGCTGCTTATTACATAAAATACTTCATAAATAATAAATTTCGATAGACGTCACCAAGTCAAACATTTCTTCGTAATAGATAATGAAAAATTTTCATCTATTACAATAAAATTACTAAAAAATAGATGGTTAAAGGAACATTGACTACAATCTAATAAGTACTTTTAAGTGTGGCACTTCCTATTAATATTTATTTAGATACTTTTTAATTTATATTTATATACTAATATTTGTTCGTTATAAATATGTACAAAATTTGTGTTTATTAAAAAATTAAAGCAAGGCGGATGTAGAACAGTGTTAGAATTTGTCGTTACGACTGTCATGTGAATACAAGTGGGAATTTGTTATTTTGACTGGCAACAAAGAGGATTTAGGAATTTTCGGACTCTAGATTAGATTGAAGGCTCAGCACGATTCCAGATGATACAATTTTTATAAAAAATCAATTTAGAATATAATTAAAACCTACTCATGCAATCAATGTTTAAATTCGATAGTTTTAATCATTTTGCAAATATGTATTATTGACGATCATAATACTATATCTATACGGATAAATTGAATATCTTCATTCACGTTTCATAAAAGAGGAATGGTTTATTACGATCTATTTACTATTAGACGCGTATCATGCGGTGCACTGTACCGAGACAATGTGTTTGGGGGTGTGGGGAGTCCGGTGCATGATAGTTGGCTACAGGCGATGTTAGCTGGGGAGTTGTGTGCGCTAGCTCTCCGAGTTCTCCTCGTTTGTGCTGAGCGGCCTGCAGTGGTGGATAAAGGCGTTGATGTTTTCATCGTCTTCGTTGATTTCGCACTTCATACCGGCGGCACAGTTACAGCTGTAAACAAATAGAAAGTAAGAGTGTCGAACGTCTGTACGCCAAGAAATTTGTGTATTCTATTATATAAAAACTACATAAGATATCACTTAATACAGAACATGTATGATTCGGGGTATATTGTGTTTACATTAAAAATCAACGTATTGACATAAATTCTATTTACTTTGTTATCTATTGTCTTAACTAAACTATTATTAATGCGCAATACTATTAAATGGTTACAAATATAATAAGTTATCTTTTATCTTTAGAACGGGCCAGAGTTTGGTAATGAAATACCATTTGTGTAGTAGTTTTAACATTATGTGGGTCACGGTGTCACGAGCTCGTTATCGAGAAGCTTGATAATGTGATTTGTTAGGAGAAATATTTACGCATTATTATCAATAACGCTACGTTATCACATATTTACTATCTTGTTTTTATAAGCCTTTCTTTGTGTACTAACGATCAATCAAAAGAATAAAAATTTATTGAAGAATCTTTTAAATTTTAAATATACATTGAAAGTTGTGTTTTCGTATTTATTTATTATTCTTGTCTTTAGATTAGTCCTCTAAGGATGATTCTAAGTCTTACATGTTAACAAATTCGCGAATATAGTAATCAATATTCGCTGTAAGTTTTTATAATTAGAATTAATCTGACAAATAAGTTCACTTGTTGGTCGTATAGGAATTCTTATACATTACATTAAACAAATAATAGGGTTAAGATATACCCTGCCTGTAGTAGAAGACAACTAAATGGGTTTTTGGTGCGTTGGTTTTGAAGGAAGGGCTCCTAATTACTCAGTAAGCGAGTCCGGGATGAACGACAAGTACGAAGTGGTTTGGTGCTTGTCGTATGAAAGCGAGGGTGACAAGGAGGGCTGTAGTCCTTCCTGGGCGTTAGACATAGTGCCAGAAGGTACCGGTGCGTTCCAAAGGCGATCCCGGGGTCTCCCGCAACGAACTGAAGATGACCGCCGAGAGGATTTTAGTGGGTACAAATTCTACATAACCTTGTCTTCTCTCTAAAAGCAGAGTATCTTTTTAAAAGATTTCACTCCGATAACAAAAAAATAAGGTAACTACCCTCTTATAGCCTGTCTAGGTCATCGAGGACCTTTAAATCCTCGGTTTAAAAAAGTGAATAATTAAGGACTGGACTAATTCAGAGATGCAAAATTTTTAATGCAGAGCGTTTTATTTATTCACGAACTCGCAGTTGACCAACGTCAAGGACACTCCTGGTATGAGAAGACTCAGAGTTCACACTTTAAGAGAGTTTTCGATAAAAAGAGGAAACGCTTACTTTTCTCCTACAACAATACTAACAAATATACGATGATTTGTTGATAATACTTACTAAGAATTTTCAACCTTCGTATTGATAATTTTTTGGCGTGTTATGTACATGGACCAGGCGCAGGGTGTCTGCGGCATACAAATTTTCTCCGGGGTCGTCCCGGCTGCTGACTTCATAAATTCTTCTTCCAAGTTCACTGCCCGCTGTGAACAGATTACAGCTTTATCAATTTAAGTCCGTGTTATAAATTAGATGAACAATGACCTATAGGTCATTAGTGTTCTCTGTTATTTCTTTATTAATGAAGCTATCTACGAAAATATAGTAGTGGTCTAATGTTGACTTCAAAGCGACCGTATAGTAATCTCATGGTAAAATTTATTCCCCTACTCCATTGTACATTGAAGACTACTTATTTCATATGACTTTATAAAGTTTAATATACTTTATGTATATTTTTTATAACATATGACGCTAGATACGATGATCGTTTTCTAATAACCTGAGCTGAAGCAAACCGTTTACGTAAAGACATTACATTTAAGTACTTTATTATATATATATATTATTTTTTTTTATTATATACTTTATTTTATTATTTCCTTTATTATATATACTTACTTTGATTTAGGGAGAAGCCCAAGACCGAACGCGATGGAGAATCACTGTGAATGCCTTTTGCCCCATCTTGGGGCCACGGGATGTTAATGAAATGATGATAATGAAGGGTGTACACAAAGTAATTTTATCAGTTGATGAGACATGTCAATCAGTGGACATATATCGGTTATGATAATAAAAATGACATTATATATCTGAATTATATGAATCAACACATTTTATGTAGTTGCGCGTAGATAAACATATGTGATCACGCGGTAGCCATCGCATTATTTAATTGTATACTATATATAATTACTACAAGATTTTTCAATTATACAACCAAAGTTATGATACGCAAGTGTTAAAGGGCAACAAGGGCAAGGAAACTAATCACACTATGTAAATTCGAAGTTATTATTTTACTACTTTTCTTTAAGTTATGATAATGAACATACATATTTGTCATCCAACATAAATGTTATGCAATTATACGTCACGATAACGAATATCATTACGAAATTTTAAACAAATTTTTAGAAAAGATTGTTTTCAGCGATTTCATTGTTTGTTTTTATATGTAAATTAAATTTTATCAGTAACCTTATTAACTAATAAATGAATGTACATGTGTTAACAAATTGAATGATCCCGAATTTGTAGGTCATTTTTACACACTCTTATCTGATAGACGGGCCACTGTTTGTGGCTTAGTGCCTAAGTGCTTTTATTCACGAAGGTCACTGGTTCGATTCCAGAGCCACATCTTGTGGATTTCAGTTGATGGAACAGTTTTTCATGTTGTTAATCTGTCACCATTACAGCATTGCCGTGTTCTGACTGCCAATCTATGAAACTTAGAAAAGTATCCTAATAAACACGCTGTAGTATGTACTATCTCATTGTCACTTAATACCATGTGAAATTAAAGTCAAGTATTTGTTCATTGTAGATAAAAAAAGTCAGGTCAATGGCTCCTCACTCCCGCCTACCCTCCTCAGCCGCTTCGGAATTCGGTAGTAATAGATGACACGGACAGTGTATACGCCGCGCCCTTGATAGTATCCGGCGTCCGGTCGCGCCACATGCGCCTTACGATACCGCTCACTACGAATTATAGAATGAATGGCAAAATCGCGCATATTGTAACGTGGAAGCGTGATCGCATAACAGAGTAAACAGGAAGCAACGATCATACGCGTAAACATCGGGTCATCGACCATTATGTTTTTCTCTCACTAAAATACATTGTTCAAGCAGAGAAAAACATCTAGCCGAGTCACAGCCACCGCTGGCGTGTGACTCATAAACTATACGGGGAATTAAAAGGATCGTTAAAAACGTACGTTTAACGGGCATCGGAAATAGAAATGTTACCCGTTGCTTTCAGAATGTGGGAGAGCGAGTTTAAAATCTTAATTTCAAACATTGCAGGATTTTGTCGCGATTATTCTGATAATAAAACGACTTAATGAAAATTACTATAAAAGGGGGCTAATAAAGTCAAATTAAATTATAGTCGTAATGTACAAAACCGAGAAAATTATGATTTCATAATTGTTAGAATTTTCTTCGAAAGTTATGGCGATTTAATAGTAATAAGAACAAGTACATCCTTAAAAATTATCAATATAACATTCGATTTAATAAAAATATATTTTAAAAATAAAACAATAAATATTACTGAAAGCGTATAAGAGATAAGGCGTGTTTTTTTTGTTACCATAAGGATACCGTAGGAATTTTAACAGAATTTATTTTTATTTTTATGTTTATCTTTAACCTACCTACTTGCGTTCAAGGATCGTTTCAGTATAGCGAGGATTTGTAAACGCGAATTCCACTTTTGTGAAGGTAAACGAACAGACGAGTCCAATTGTTCAGTAAATCTCTTAAGGATTTTTTTATTTTATGGATTGAAGAATTTCGAGTACATTAGACTGATTGTTTCTGTTATAGGACTTTGTTTTTCACCATAATTATAAATATTAAAATTCACGTATAAATATACTTCGTTCCCTTTTTTCCATTCCTGTACTTTCCTGTTCTTAACTTTTAAATTCGTTAATTTTTAATCAGTTAGTATTTTGTTTTTAAATTTTAACAAAAATCACTATTACTACGTTTAAATCTTCAACTGACAATTTGAAAGTAGACCATCTGCCACAAAGTTTTTATTTATTTGAGATACACTATATTGATGTTTCTAATAATTTTGGTGAATTCTATGCATAATTAAAAATAATCTTTTTAAAGAAAATGAGGTTTATTTTTACAATTATACTGATAACCAAGGATATTTATTTGGCGTGGATTGTCACTTATTCTCTTCGAGTCCTTATTTTTAAAAGTACCTACGTGACAATTTGCACTTATACATTATGAACTGTAAAATTCAGTATAGTTGGTTTATAACCGTGGATATATTAACAATTTTACTTAAGTTATAGATTAATAGAAAAATGAGATAAAATTAAATAAACATTATTTACGCTAGAAAAAAAAGGACAATTTAAGTTTTTAAATATCATTAAACAAAATATTCACTAAATAAATCGGTAACTTCATTATACTAGTTTCTTAAAATTTAATTTTAAATTAGCATAAAATTGCTTAAGATATATTTGTAACAGTGTAAAGTTACTTACTCTAAGCCTGGGCACCATGGCGGCGGTGAGTGTGAGGGCGGCAAATAAAAGGAATAATTCTCGTTTCATGATTAGTGAGGTGTTAGCTGCGGATGAAGAATCAGATACCAATTGCTTAGAGCTAAGTTGTAAAAGAGTTCGATCGTGGCGCGCGCGTTCGTTTAGACGGCGGTGACGGAGCGAGATTGAGTGGCACCGGCGGCTTGGCGCGCAGTTATATGTAGCACTGACTGCTACACTTGCCTGCTTCCCCACCGCCACGTCTCGCCGTAACTCCGTAAATCTATACGAAATCAGAGTCCCGAACTGCGACGTACTCGACAACTTAATATTTATTATTGAAACTATTTAAGCGTCATGAACATGAATGGGGCGACGGCAGCGCGATACGTACAGATACATCGGCACGCGTTCAATAAATAAGCAAGAATGTTATTTGTTATCGTATGTAATGCACGATTACTACGCGCACTACGTACATTTGATGTAACTGAAACCTCTTTCTTGTGATATAACTGTGTGGTGTACAAAAATACACCCGAGTAAGTAAATGAAAGGTAAAGTGTGTCAGAGGAATTTAAGAGAATGGAAAATTTCAGAAAAAGGTCATAAATTTTTTATTTGTATGTTAAAAAAAAATAATGAAGTCATCATCAAACGATACACGTTCATTATAGGATAAGTCCCCACTCGAAGATTTATAAACCGATCGGTCCTGCGCTACTCCTACCTACCTCCATATTTATAGAAATTAGTTATAATATATAGTAACAAGTAAACTTAATTGTGACTTACGTTTAAATGATAACTTCTAGACTAATAACAGTAGACGATTATACAATGACAATTATTTTAATTAAAATTTTTGTGGCATCATTAAATACATAAAACTAAGTCGGACGACATCAAAGCGTCGTGAGAATTTAACTAGTAGGGACGGCCGCGCCCGCCCTGACGCCTAGTACGCCGTTCTTGCATCATCCTGTCGCACAATGCCAAGGGAGCGACAGCCAGCCGCTATACACGCATCTCATCCCCTTTACAGTTTAATTTTGCACTAGGTTTGAATTTGTTGACAAAAGTCTGTGCACCATTTATTTAAATTATTTCGTCATTACTCACAGTCCCGTTTGTGGGTTAATTCTAGAAACAAAAAGTACGCATTGCCATAAACGAAGTGTAATCGATTGGCATCACATGAGAGCCAGAGTATTCTATGCGAGTGTGCATCACTTCTTCGATCACACTGTCACCTCACCATCATATAAAGCCTTAGCCAATTTGTTATTATTAATAACAATATGATTTTGTATAAATTGGGTTCACACTCTTATATTTTTATTCATTCTTTATCCGATTTAATAACATACGTTAAGAAAGTTCATTGATGTTTACCATAAAACTTGAACGCATCACATACTGCGTAGTGTTTAGAGGTCCATGGTGTTGTTTGATATGAAATATTTTATTTCAGAACTAATGTTACGTTACAATGTTATCAGACAGTGAATCGCATGGTTTCAACACAATTACTGCGAAGTTTACGATAAGCAATTTGTTAGGGTCCATTTTAAAATCTTAATTTAATGCAATACCTCATCCGTCGAAATAAATGCTTTCAAAAAATTCATACAGTAGAATTGAAAACATTATCTACGCAGTTAATGTGAATTTAGTAAAATTTTCCTCATCTGTGCCATTTATTTTATATGTTAACTCGATATTAACGCTGGGTTTGTCTTATGAGACATTTTATAATATAAAATAGCAACATTTGTTTTTTTTCAAATAATCGAATAATAATTCTTATCCAAAGGTAATCTGGTGTATTTTTAGCTTTAGCAAACTTGAGCTTTTAGACAACAATGTGGCAAGGTGGTAGCAATACACAGAATATGTGCATGATGATAAAAAATTCGTTTTCTTTGTCGTTTAGTTAACTTTAGTCTTGTAAAATTCCTGTTGAAGAGCTCTTTTCCATTTATGATTTTCTAGTATAAATAGATGTAAATGAGCTGTCCAATAGAGCCGTAATGTAAAAAAGGACACGGATCTGCATCCGTTTTTATTTGTTTAATTATACAAGGTGGCGCAAAAATAACCTTCCGATGTATAATCCGAATCACCTTTCTGATAGGAGGATTACTTTTGCACCACCCTGTATATACCGACAATTTTATATAATCGCAAATTTATATCTAAACTTGTCGAAGCCTGAAAATCTAGCCGTCTATGTTATTTGAAACAGATGAATATCTTCAGTAAAGATTCGTATATTCAACTTGTTAGTTGTTCTCAGTAGAGTAATCAACAACGATTAAAAAAATTTACGAAAAAGTAAATTTTTGTAATATTTTAAGTATAATTATACGGAACGAGTTTAGTTATTATCTCGGCCCGAAAATATGTAAGTCCTTAAAGAATTAACGTCAAAATTTTAAATCATTGGACCCTACGTAAGGAATAAAAACAAGTGTTTTTACGTTTCTAACCACTCCTAACAGTGTTCTGGGCATGGAATCAATAGAATGTGTATTCCACGACGTAATATTTCTGGATGATGAATGATTTATTAATTTTTGGCAAATCAATCCCTTTCGTATACAACGCAAGATTTAAAATCTTTATTGAAACACGTTAAAACAAAGGACATAGGAAGAAACTGTGGTAGATGAGAAATTCTACATATAGGGTGGCGCAAAAATAACCTTATAAAAAGTACCTTATTACATGTGTTATAAGGTACTTTTTATAAGGTTATTTTTGCGCCACGCTATATATACATAATGGGAGTTAGTTGAAAATCAGTGTTTCATCTTTAGTATGTTAATAATCCGCTGAGCTATGGCTTTTCGTGTGATGCTGTACACTGTATAACAATATACCATACATTGTTATACAGTAAGTCAAAGCAGTTAATTTTTATGTAAGAAAGTTTCTTATGTTTGTTTATGTGTGTATATCAGTGAGTGTTCTATTTTACTACAATTAACGGTTTATTTATTCACTTATATATCCACATTTTCACATTTTTAACAAGAAATTATGGTGTTTTATACATAAGTGCCCGGCAGTACTGGAGGCCACGCTGACTGTATGTAGAGATCTTTGGGGGAGGCCTATGTCCAGCAGTGGATGTCTATCGGCTGATGACATATACATATATGGTTATATATATATGTGTATAACTATAGTTATATATTTATATGTGTATAACCGTTTATTTATATGTACAGTCCTCATAATTTTTTTTAACAAATAAAATATTAGTAATAATAGCAATATTAAATACAGTGCTTTTAATGGTAACAATACTTAAATTTTATTTTAATTTATAGCTTTTCGTTCATGGTAGAAATTGGTTTACGGCATTTCCGGTTACCCGCGCGGGTTCACTATTCAAGGCGTATTTTAAACTTCTAAACAAATAATTTTTGTTTAACTACTCCGTTTTCGACTTATGATAAATTTTTGCCATCAGTTAATTGCAAGGTATAGTATCGGTTTTCTATTAAAATTTATTACGTACTGGCCCTTGATCTAACAAAGTCCATCCAATTAATCCGAATTAGTAATCTTGAAAAATTGTTTTGGTTGTTTTATTTTTATATCTTATTTTGCTTGCACTGGTTATAGTTGAAAAATTTTTATTGTAAAAAAGTATGTGAATCATGATCATCATCAACAGCCCGCGGCAGTCCACAAGTGAACATAGGCCTCACCTAAGAAACGCCATCCATGTATGAGAACGGGTTTTATAAATAGTTCATGTACCAGACCGTGTTAAGAAAAGAGGCCACACAGATATGTCATATAGAAGAGTAATGTAATGTAGATGTAATGTATTATTTTTTTGTTAGAACCTGTAAATAGATATTCTTTACCTCGTTAAGCCGAATCTTAGATTTTACTCTTAAGATATTGAAAAGGAAGTTTCATATTAATGAATCTGAAATAAATACTGGTGGTAGGTCTCTGTTGCCGAGGACCGTCTAAGTAGGTGCAAACGCAGCGCCCATTTCTGCCGCTAATTACTAGTGTGCTAATATTATTCTGTTCTGGTTTGAAGGGCGCTGTAGCTAGTGTACTGGGTAATGAAACCAACGTCTTATATCTCAGGCGACGAGCGCAACATGGTTCAGTATATACCATCCCAACCAGCGCTACGTTGTTATGGGCAGGTATATCACTTATCATCAGGTGAAAGTCCCGCTCATCTCATCGCTTAATTGTATACAAAAAGTCTGAATAAAAGCTTTGAAGTGATATCTCTCGCCTTTATTTTTTACAAAAGTTCGTCGCGGATTTATGCAAATCGATAATGTTTTCAAAATTTTTCATATTATACAAAAAACTTACGCCCTAAAATCGCATTTCGGGTGTAGTGGTGCAAAGAGATATTTAACAGGTGACCTTGATAACCTCGCTGCCATGGAAAACGCTATATTCAGAGAGAATTCTATTCTGAGAATAGCTTATCCACACGGGTGCCAGTAAGTTTAATGTAGTGCATTAAAGTGCATAAAGCAATCAAACACATTACAAGACGCTAAAAATATCATTCGTTTAAAAACTTTCTACACAATTGAAATCACGGTGAGACGACAGCGTGGTCTTGTTGACGCAGAACACGTTAACTAATAACATATTTTTCTGGGAATAGTACGACGCAATATTTCAAAATAGTCGAATCAGCAGGCATATAATATTTCAGACACAGGAGTGCCGCGTGGTAAAGATATATCATGAATACACAATACTATTTGTTTCAAGTGAATTAGTTGATGATCATCACTATTATACTTTGTTAGTGCTATTTATATTAAGGAAATATCTACGTGAAAGCGCCAGAAATCTATGCATAAATTTATGGTTCGTCTCCTTTCTTTAGTTTTTATTTAACTACTTTGTTTATTCTTATAGGGAAACTGAAATATGTCATATTTGGAAACACTAAAGTATGTGGGTAGTTATACTTAGTCACTTAGAACATTTTCGACCTTAATTAAAAACATAATTTTTAATGTTTATCTTCACATTCATAAATTAAAAGAATGTGCTAATGGATGCAATAAATATTTAATTATATTCACTGAAATTTACTACAGGAATTGTACTGCGAGAAAGTTATAATAGTTACTTTATTTTAGTAAAAGCATTTTAAGCGTGTAATGTTAAAGAATAATCATAAAGATTGTAACAAAATTCTACTTTTGTACCTTAATTCTTCAAAATTTTGAAATGTTTGTACCTTTATGTATGATATTATAGAAGAGTATATTTATTTTATTTAAAAACATTAAATTTTTTGGCAAGGGGCAGAGCACATTTCTCGTAGTACTCACAGCCGATGGGGTAGCAAGATCCTTGAGTGGCAGTTGCGTATTGGTAGACGTGCGTACGAAACATTCTTCACAAGGAAGATCAATGATTTGGTGAAGGCCGCGAAAAAATTATGGATACAGGCAGTGCAGGACCGAACGGTGTGATTTTCCTTAGAGATCTGTGTCCAGCAATGGACATCTATTTGCTGATGATACTCAATTTTATCAAAATTAATACTTATATACATATTTTTTTTTTGTTTTGGTTATAAAAATAACTGTCCACACTATTTAAATCATCAAATATGATATCATCGATATCATCTATGATGAATATCATGAATATTATATTCCGCAATTATGCTTTATGAAAATCACGAAATGATAGAAGCAGCGAAAGATAAATATAGATTTAAGAAATAGGTGCTTCTTAATGTCGCGAATAAGTCATGATTTATTTTACCAGACGCCGAATTCAAAGGGTCTGGATTTCTGCCAGTTATGTCTGCGTCAATTCACAAGCTCACCCAAACAAACCAAAATTTTAACGTCTCTCGCCTCTCGCAGTAAATAAACCGCCGCGAGGTACACTGATATTCTGGCCCGGGCGGCAACAATAAGAAAGCATATTTGTAATTAATTTTACTGTCTGTATGCACGTCTACAGTTTTGGACTGTCTGGTAGTAGCTCCTCCGGTATCACCGCACATTTTCGGAATGTTTATGTATACAAGTACATAAATTTGTATATAGGTTCTTCACAAGTGTATTGAGTCGCGACACGCCACAAATATCCGTTTGCCCTTCATCCTTTTTTAAACCAAGCATACATTGAATTGAAACGTTTAATCATGCGTTTATAAGGAAGTCTTTGACAAATATTGTTTCAATTGCTCTTAATGTACAGGTAAATTGTCTTGAGATTTTGACAATGTTAATATAGAAGACACATAAGAAACGCCCAAAGAGAGTCATAACAATAAAATGTCAGCATTTAATAGAAAGCTAAAATAATTAATTGAAAAGATATTCTTTTGTAAAATAAATATGAAGAGTAGATTGTAAAATGCGCGATGATCTCATCCACTTAGAACGATGTGTCCACTTATCATTACTTCAGGTTAAGCAAATAGATAACTCCCATATCAAAAGTGAAATCCATATAGTAATTTCCGAAGAAGTTTGCGATATTACTATTAACGTAGATCTAGAGATTGGATAATTTTTAAACCATGCAGAAATAATCTCTGCGATGTCGACCAGTTAGCCGTTCATAAAATATCAACAGATATTTTTTTTATGGTACTCATATTTGCAGTTATGTGTGTTAAGGATAAAGTCCAGACATTATTTTTACCGTAATAAAAAGTATATTCATATATTAAAACGTGGTAAATTTCATCTTTAGTTAATCTTATCATTAAGATTAAAATATAAAAACAATAAATATTGCAGGACACGATCTAAACATATTACGACGATATACTAAGTGATAGGATCTATTCCACTTAGATATTTTTACAATAATTCTCTGCAGTATTTTACCACTTATTAAAGAGTAATCAAATTATTCACTATCTTATTTATAGAAATACTTCTAGATTTTTTCTATTTACCACTACTTGAATTACTTAAAAAGCTGGACTTACAGTGATAAGTACAGTAATTGCGAATGAACAAATCAATACAAATAGTTAATCTTAGACCATTTTAAATACTATAGAAATCCTATTCTGACCTGTTGCAACTTCCCGATTTCATTAGCATTTGTATACTGCGCTAAAAATTCGTTTATTTCATTTAAATTTATACTATACCTATACAATGAAAAGCTTCGGTTCGGGTTCCGTGCAAAACTAATGGTACTTTGTAATTATACAGTTAGTGCAAATATCTTGTTACAACACTATCAAGAGAATAGAATATTTTTCCGAATTGGTGATGATTTTAAATAGTTACGTTATGTGGGATCTAACCACGTGGACTTCTGAATCGTCGTTCCTTAGAACATTATTACATAGAATAAAGAAATATAGATTTTAAGCCAAGAGTTAAAAACCATATACACGTGTTCTGAGTATATACTATATATATAGTGAATAGTTTATATCAATGATGTAAAAGTCGTCAACTACCGTTTCGTAGTTAAAGAGTTTATTTTAAATTACCGTAGTCTTAACTACCCAATAAAATTATGATGCAGACAATGTAGTTTGTGGGATATTTCTCCTGTTGTTCTAATTCCAATTTGGTATCCAAATTTATTCGCATAATAATAGTATTAAGAATGGAAAAAAAACTATAAATCTCAAAACAAATAAGAATAATTTGAATTGAAACATGAAAGATGCGAAATCACTTAAAATTACCACTAGTCGCATTGTCAGCAGATTCGAAAAATATTTTTTTTTAACTCTGGGACAAATCATAGAATGTCAACTAATAATGGTCGAGTCTTAAAAATTTTACATACATGTCTATATCTAGTGAAATTGGAATAAAACGTCTGAAGTGGAAGCTATACTAATAAAAAACTAATACAATGCCTTAATCGACGTGCGAGTGAAATATTAGGTTCTTACATTTGAAATTGGCGTTTTGTACGGGAGGAATATAAAGTCCATTTTTTTTTTGTAAAATATATTTAGTTAATCAAAGTATGCACCGTTGTTATCTACACTTTCGCCATCTCATAGGTAGTTCATTGATACCTTTACTAAAAAAATCATGGGGGCGAGAATCAATAAACTCTTTAAAGACGGTTTAGACTGCCACAGCGGAGTTGAATTTTTTTCCTTGTAAGAAGTTGTCCAAATTCCGGAAAAAATGGTAATCTGTTGGGGCAAGGTCCGGAGAGTACGGTGGATGTCGCAGACATTCCAATTATAGTTCATCTAACTTGGTGGTTGTTTGTTGTGCAGTGTGTGGTCTTGCGTTGTCGTGAAGGAGCAATGGTCTAGAGCGATTGACCGATCTCGGTTGTTTAACAGCTAGTTCATCTTTCATGGTGTGCAGTTGCTGACAATAGATATCTGCCATAATCGTTTGACCAGATTTTAGAAAGCTGTAGTGAAAGACAGTGGCGCTAGTCCATCAAATACTCACAAGTAACTTTTTCCGAGTCAATTTTCGTTTACGGCAGGATTTGGCTGGGTCTCCAGGGTTCAGCCATTGCGACGAGAGCTTCCGATTATCGTACAGTATCCACTTTTCACCACAAGTGAATCTATTTAAAATCTCTTCATTATTGTGTCGGTTGAGCAAAGTAACACAGCAGTCGACGCGTGTTTGCAAGTTCGATTCACTCAATTTATGAGGTACCCATCGTTCAAGTTTTTTTACTTTTTCGATTTGCTTCAATTGGATTAATACAATTTTGTCACTTACCCCGAAGCCTGCAGCTATCTCTGAAATGCTTTGTGTTGGATCCGCTTCCACATTAGCCTTTAATTCTTCATTTTCCACTTTGGTCTCGGGCCGTCCACAGGGTTGGTTCTGAAGGTCGAAATTTCCAGAACGAAAACGTTGAAACCAAAAACGTAGCGTGCTTTCTTTTGCGACACCAGCGCCGTACACGTCATTAATCCTTTGAACTGTTTCTGCAGCACTGGTGCCACGCTAGAACTCGTACTCGTAAATATACCGATATTTTATGTTTTCCATTGTGCAGTAATAAGCGACGCCAAAGAAAAAAATAATTTGAAAAAAAACCAATGAATTACTGTTTTCAAAACTCAAATGTACCAGCTAAATGAATTTATAAATGTGAATTTGGAATTCTTAACCAAAGAGGAGATATTTCAGATCAAAGTGGTCAATACGACAAAACGCTAATTTCATATGTAAGATCTTAAAAAATAGACACGTATTAATCACGCTTTTATTTAAATTGCGTAGAAGGAGTTTGATTTTAATATTAAATAAACCAATAAAAGTAAAATATAAACTACAACATGAATTTGTGGCGTGTATCCATCACCACAAGAGTGCCGTCGTGACGCCGCTCTGGACAAACGTTCTTTGTTATTCCGTCAATATCCTCTCACCTAGCACTCGAAGACTAAGCAATCGAATCTGTCGCTTATATTTATAACAAATGTTAAATTATTAATTTGTTTATTTATACAATGCATTGAAAGAAACAAGAGCGCGGTATGTACGAGTATGGCGCTTTCAAATAATCAATTAAGTATAAAAGACTGCGCGACTTGCCTTATATTCCTACAACAGCCGAGTTAACTGTAACTGCTAATATTTAATACTTTTACTATTGTAAAGTGAATTTTACGAAATACATGGGTACTGTGTGAAGCACGTGATTTATTTACAAGAAGTAAACTACACAAACCCCATATTGGTGATCCGACTTCATCAGCTGCAAAAAGGCTCATAAATTAAATGTTTATATTTAAAATCACGACATCGATCACTTTGTAGACTCAACATCCGGCTGCGTCTGTTTATATACACCGGCGCAACACCTGGCGCTCTTTCATAAATGTCTGACGAGTCACTGATACAGAAATCTGGCACCACACACCGCAGGTGACCCACAAACAGTTGGCTCGACGATTGCCTTTCCTCAGTCGAGTTCAGTGCCCTAAAAATAATGATTACATTCCTAGAGATAATCGATGACTTGAACGAGGTTCAATTAATTGAAAAAATTACGTAACTATATAATTTGAAATAAAAATTATGTCATAGAAACTATTATCTTTACAGCCTATTCTTGTCCATTGCTGAACACAAAGGCTTTTCCAATCGATTTTCAGCGCGACCGATTTGGTGCCACCTGTAACCAACGATTTGTTTTGTTATATAAGAATAGCTCAATTTACGCCTTACATCGATAATTATATGACAGTGAAAATTCTGACCAGTCGTATTGAATATTACCCGGAATCAACAGACCAGTCAGAAAGATAAAAACAATTTATTTTCCCTTTTGACTAACAGTGCCATGCAAACATTCATATACATTAAGGAAAAGAGTGTTATTTTGTTATTACAAACAGATAACTTCGAATGGAAATAATTTATTTGTATTGATAACAGTTATCCTTACGCTAGTAAAATGTATACCGCATTTTTTGGACTCGGAGATGCATCGGGCGATAGGACGCTAATGTAATTTTTAGAAAAATGTATTTCAATGATAAAATTAATATAAAAATAATGTTACTTTAAAAAAAAAGAATTCATTGATCAATTTTTCTATGTGAAAATGTCGAAGTCCGATAAATCGGTAGATATAAATTGACAATAAGATCTCGCAATACTACGAAATAATTAGGTATTTACTTTATAAAGTTTTTAACAATTTTAATGATTATATCGTATCATTTTTGTAGATCGTAGATTACGCGAATTAATACTCTGTATTTTTTTAAATAACACGATCTGAAGATAGCAGGCAGCGGATGTTTGAACGATCAGTTACTATAAGGGAGATGGTTAATAAAACAATTAATCTGTGGGTTCGCACGACGGGGCTCACGTGTCAGTAAAACGATCAGACAGCCGGGCGACGGCGGCTGTGACCGCAACCGCATCGAACACTGCACTAGATGCACACACAGCCGCTGCGCTGGTGTGTCACCGCGTCATTATTGTGCTCTATTAACCTTAGAAGTATAGGCAGGAACGTGGAGCTTCACAAATGCCAGGTCGGAAGAGCCACGGTAGGTGAGGGGTTATTCCTAGTAATCTAAAAGTAAACGAACTTCGACATTTGGTACAAATATTTATAAATTACTTATGATGTTGAAACCATTTTGTCTGAATAATTTTTTTAAGAAACAGTTATGTTTTTTTTATTGTTTTACGTGGGGGAAATGCCTGCACATGCCCGTCCTTGCAGGGGCAAGGTCAGGTTATGTCGGACTTGCACCGACTAAAACCCCCACGATGTTCCTCCTCGTCGCTTTATGGCAGGGTCACGGGAACGCTCTCGCACACATCCGCGGCCCCGCCAGCGCCGGCCGCACAACACAGCTCCGCCTCGGGAGGGAGGGAAGAACCCCTGCTTTCCACCTCTGTAACGGCACGCCGGAACACTCGGCGCCCTTTCCTCTCGGCTTCTCACAATCACTTGGGCAACGGATTCCGTCACCCAGAGGCCATTGGAGCCAATAGAGAAAACTCTCCCGACTCCCTGTGGCGGATCCGAACTTGGGTCCACTGCCACCCGTTATATAGGCGCGGAGGAAAGGAAGAGCGGTACAACGCAATACCGACACTGCTCTTCCCCCGCGACTCCACCTTGACTGCAAAAAGCAGTATAAAGCCGCCTCTGCAGCCCACCGGTACGCATCCGAGGTGAGCTCACGGAGTCTCGGAGCTTTAATCTGGTGCGGCCGTCTCGGGCCGGCCTTAAAGCTCGAGCCGGCCGGGTAGGTTCCTCTTCGATTCACCGCGGGTGACCAAGCCACGGCTACTGAGCCACTCCACCACTACAAAAAGGGAACCTGTTGGGGGGAAGACAGAGTTGCCTGGTATAAGTAAAAGAAGTATCATGTTAGATAATAACATTCATCATAAATTTCAAGTGCGACTTGACTTAAATACAGTATAAAAATATAATTTACATAAATGACACCGCTAATAAGTGTGAATATGTTTTATGCGTAATTTGTACACTGTATGAGACTTTTTGAGTAAGAATAGCTGATAATATCTCCGTAAACAAAAATGCCCAGAAAGAGTTTCGATTTATTTTTCAAGTTGAAAAGGCGAATGAACTTTATCTTAAAATGCTTGCGTATTTTAAAACATCAAGCCTGTCACAACGCTGGTTCATTTCTAATTTATTTTAATAATTCTCCTTTAAGAGGTCACATTCCGAAACTTATTACTGAGGTTGAATAAAGGGCGTGCAAATAAACGACCATTTGTTCATCCTGCGCTCAACCTTTCTCTTTGAATTTGGAAGATGTAAAATTCACTGCAAATTGGTACCAATTACACATTCTACAGTTTCAAGGCATTATATTTGGAACCTGGTTTTATGACTCATCGTCTTAATTATCTTTCTCACTAATGGCCAATATTCGGCGGGTAGCCTCGGCCATAATAAATAATTGTACTTCGCGCGGCATGACACTAAATTTCATTTGATCTCAAAGTCAATTGACCATTGCTTTCCGAGATGATACCACCCTTATTTTGTTTTTGATTAAATGGAACAGCGTTAAATCAATTATTTCGGAAGTCATATAAATTAGATAAACATATGTAGTGTAGTAGCTTGCACATTCTAGTTTATAAGAATGTACAATTACCTGTTTTTTATTCAAATAATTTTTATAAATTTATATAAAATTATTTTCGACAGAAGTCGAATCTAATGTGAGTTTTTGAGTTTAATCTCGATTATGTAGCTATGATGTGCTTTATCATCATCAGTTAATAGAAATCCTTTACTGGACACAGGTTTAATTGATTTACATCTTCAGCTATCTGATAATATCTTAACAAAATCGGTGCAGTTGTTTAGTTGTTTATATTAAAAGATTAATAGGTTCAAACATACAGACTGAGCAAAAATTTCAATTATTTTAAGAAGAAGCAACGAGTACCTTATGGAAGAACGGCAGTATTTGACCTTTTTATACGATTTTTCATGACGCGTTCCATCACGTAAATGATAATAGGGTAAACTACTGATACCACAACGAAAACATGTTTTATAAACTGGTCAAAGTTAATTACTCGATAAATATCATCGACATCGATGTGGCGGCCCCTCAGCAATTATTTTGTTTACCAAGAGATTGGGCGTTGAACAAAAAATTATTACTATCATTAAAATAAATTCTTATGAATATGTTGAATACGCACAGCAAATACAAAAAATAATGAGACAAATGTTTATACGAATTCAGTTAAAATTAAAAATAACACGAAATAATATTTTTTAACAGTCAACATCCAAGCTTTTTGGCGATTTTAATATCAGTTACGAGTGTTTTTAAATATTCATTGAGCGAAGGATTCGCAAGTAATTACTACTAGAATAGAAAGATAAAAACTAAAAGTAGAGCAGTTTAAAGTTGTATTGGCAATTAAATATTCTTTAAACTTTTTTGGTATTTGGAATTTTCAAGGCTTTATGCAACGGGACTAGAAGTAGTACAGCTTTTTTTATTGTAAATTTGAAACTCGTCCTTTTACCTTAAAATTATTAAAACTTTTACGTTTGAAGGTAGTTTGAAATTTTTTTTTTGGTATGATATAAAAAGTTCAAATGTAGTATAGCTATTTGCTTTTATTCCTCACCATCTTTTTGTTGTATTCTTAACCTAGAGCTAGTATATCAAGAGTATATAACTAAAAAATATTGTATGCCCGTTCCAAATATCTTCGAAATCTCTTTAAGGTCATCAATTTATATAAGGAGAGTAATAGGTATTTTGATTGTCTATAACTCATTACAAAAGCTTTTATTACACTTTAAAATTAGGGGTCCGGCGATATTTCTCTCAAGGTACACTGCAGCCGTCATCGATTTTATTAACTGCTTCCGTGGCGCCGCCAGTGAATAATTTCTCTTGTCCCCGACTCGGTGGCGGGGACACTAAGTGGAGTTTGAACCATTGTAAGTTTGTTCAAATCCACCTGACTAGGCACAAGCCTCCTATTGACATTCCAGTAATCATATATACAATTACTCTTGTATCCGGACAAGCACGCCTATTATCACTTAACATCGTGTGAAGGTTTAGATGGTTTATGCGTTAAAAAATTAGAAAGATTGAATTACTTTCCTAAAAAATCTTGTGCGGCATAAAATTATTAGTATCTTGTATTAAAATTTTCTACTGATTGTGATTATGTTGTATACATTTATAATTAAAATATTGCTAATGAACATTTCTGAAGCAAGTGTAATATAAATTTCCTTGATGACAAATACAAGTAAAACGATTTATGATGTTGAGAAACTTGCTGATGAGGCTTGCTGGTTAGGCTACAGTCATTACTACAATTAAGATAAAATTAATGTTTAGGTGTTGAATGTGGTTGCTTGTTGTGCCTAATGCATCATGAGCACTATAAATTAATTACTAGAAATAAAATACAACATTCATTCAGATGTTATATTCAAATACTACTAACTACAGAGATTAATACATTAACAGCATAACAGAGTATTGTAAACATTTTTTCGATAGACAAGATTTTCGTACAACAAATATATGTTTTTAGTTATTACAATTATAGGCCTTGCGGTCTACTGCTTGACTACTTTACAATAAAGAATATTTACTTACAGATAAAAGCAAAAGCTCCAATAGGTAAATTGATTTAACTCTATCAAAATGTAGGTAACAATAATGAAAGACAAAAAAGTATGTAAAATTAAATATTACATTGTTTAACACTGCAGCACCAATAATTTGAAAAGCTAATGATATTAACTTACAATTATAGGAAAAAAAATCGACAAATAATTAAAGGGAATATTTGACTCAGTGAGATTTAATTAAAAAGAAAAATTTGATTAATTATTATCCTGGTAGTTGTTAATCAGCACATGTCATTCATTACAAGGAAAACCTAGAAAAATCCTAAATCCTTTGATTATGGATCAATTGTTTCTTGTTGTGTTGTTAGTTTGTTCCTTCATCCATACAGATTTATAAAAACATCTTTATTTCATACAATCACATTTTTCTGTTTTCCTTTTGATTGTGTAAAGATCCACTGAGGCCCTAATATTTTGTCACCAATTGCTGTTTAATTATTTATTTATAAATGAATTCTATACCACATGCGATATCTTTTGTATGGACTACATCATTAAGAGTGAATTAATAATAAAGTAATTTTAATTGCATTTACATCAATTTATTTTCAAAATTAATGGTTGCTGATATTAAACATAAGAAAACTTTTAAGTATTTTTAAATTTAAGGACCTATAAATTTCATTTCTATTTTTACATATATATTCATAGGCATAACAATACCATTATAGATCAAAATTGAATATCTGATTATCTCTAAATGATTGTGATACATATGAAAAATCAACAAATAACAATATTTAAAGTATAATTAGAATTTCAATTCCATAGTAAATGGTAAGGTTTTCAAAAGTTTAACTGGTTATATTTAACTGGTAATTATTACCCTATAATAATAACACCTTTCATGAAGTATCAAATAGAATAGAAATATGATGTATGATTAACATACTAACAATTAATGGCAAGTTTATGGAAAATCGAAAATATAAATCTTAAACATTATTTGATAATAAAATTATACAAAAATATTCCTCAATCTTAGAAGAGCTCAATATGAGATTCGATTAACAATTGTGTTCAAATGTAAAAACATTTAATGCAAAATTATTTAAATGCAACTTTTGCATTGTGGAATGATTGCATAGAACTGCCGAAGGAATGTATCTAAAAAATTCTTAAGCGATAAAAATAACAGGAAAAAATTCGCCAATAAAATGTTTACCCTGCATGTTGCAGGTAATGTTTTAAACTGAAGTAAATTATTTTTAAAAAAAAGTGCTACAGAAGTTGAAATAATGAATTACAAACACTATTTTGACGCAAATCGAAATCCAGCAGAATATAGTGGTAGAGCGTTATTTATAATGTATAGTCAACTACCAATCAAAAGAACAGACATAAAAATAATAAACATGAGAATTAATCATAAATACAAATAACCGTAGCATAGTGTATTTTTCACCTACCGCAATATTATAAATAAAGAAAAACTTAATTGCGCTTGGGAATAAACTCACAATAAGTACATTTTTAAAAATCGTAATGACATTAAGCCTGCCGAACTTTGACGCTACTTTGCTATTTTCACAGAATATAAATTCTTAACTCATTACCATTGTTAAAAATTCTTTGGCAAATACTATATAAACATATCCAAATCACATCATCACCTCACATCATATGGCCTTAATTGTAATTATACTTCCTAATATATTTTTTTTTATTTAATAGAAATGTTGCCACACTTTGAAAATTTTCATAAAAAAAAATAGAAAATAAATTGTTAATTAAATTCTATTATAACAAGACCCACCAAATATACAAGAATTATTTAAAAGATCATAGTCTACAATTCATTAGATCAATCTTAACAGGGGAAATAAAGACATAATTTGCTTAATGATGCCTTGTCTTTACCAAAAAATGGCACATTGCTGTATTTAATAGAAAACAAATTCGATTTTCAACGCATACAAAAACGTTTTGTTAATTATAATAATAGTAAATAGTTTGTTCTATTTTATTATCAAAAAAAAAATAGGCAATAATTTATCTTTATAACAATATTGACGATTAAAATTGATAATATATATACTTCACAAAAGAAAATGTCATGAAGAAACCGACATGTTTCAAAGACAACAGCTTTCGAAATCATCCACCAGCAGCACTTGGAAAGAGCGATGAATAGCCTTGTTACTATCCGCGTGAAAATATCCCGAGCGTCGGCAGTAGGAATATTAAGTGACGTATTAACTTTTTTTAATATAAATTATAAATTTAAAATTTTTGTTTATTGAGGTATGTAGTCGTGGTTATAGACTGCGGTAATCAAGATCATTACAAATGCGTCTGTATAGTCGATATTTCCTAAATAACCTGACATTGAAACCACTAAATAATTTTAGGTTAGGCCTTAAGCCCTACAAAGGATTAAATTATAACACCGTGGAACAAGATTAACTTTAACACATTGATCTAAAATATTCAAGCTTTTTCTACTACAATACTTCTAATAGCTTCGTATTTATTAGTAATAGGCAGTTGACGGTATATTTATCGAATATATTTATAACATTCAGCTTACACAATAATTCATTTGTTAACGCGATACAAGTTCAGACCATTAATCCAGTTCATTCATTCGCGCCACCAATGTCTCCAAACAAGGAGTTTTGTTAATCATCATTCACTAGATTGTTCACCTGAAAATACAGTTTTTTATAACACTACAGAATATGCTACAAAGCTATGTATATGTACTAATAAGGTACGAAAGCACAAAAACATAACAAATAGACACAAATTAATATAAATGTAGAAGAAAAATCATAGAAATTAATTAATATAATAATTCTCGCTCTTCACGTTCCTCTCTGTCAAATTATTTTTTTTTAAATTACTTCACTCCTCGATCAGTAATACTTTGGAATGAGCTTCCACCTAATATACGGGCTGCTCACAGTAAAGCTTCCTTTAAGCAAATATTGTGGGAACACCACATATCTCCATGAAACATCCTTTTTCTCTTTAATTTCTTAGTCTCATGTCAGCATATATTATTATAAATTTAATATAGAATTTATAATATTTATCAACTTTTTTACACTTGCACGATACTGCACCCATACTTTTGCTTTCTGCTTAATCCTAGGGTAGACTGGGAGAGAATGCTATTTGGTATTAAGTTTGTCATTTTGTACATTTTTATGTATGTGCAAATAAAGTTTTAAATAAATAAAAAAGTAATAATGAGAACAGATTAATAATATATTAGAATAAAAGCTACTTTGACCGTTATTTTATAGGATTTTAGATTAATGAAAAAGCTATGAAACAAGCGCTATATTCACATAGTAGTAATGATAACCTTCTTTATAATCTGTTTTGCGATCATCACATTGAAGTAATGGTCGTGTAAAAACGTCCAATGTATGAGTCGGTAAGATTGAAAGAGGGAGAAGCATCTCACCGTCGTTGTTGTTGTGTCGCGCGCGCACTAGCCGCTCGGGATGCGAGTGTGCCAGCTGCGTATAATCACGGAATACCTCGTTGTATGTGTCGTCGTTGGACGACATCTCACTCTCGCGCATTTCCTCATTCAGCTTAGTCAGCCGCAACCTCGTTATGCGGAAAGGAAATGCGCAGTCAGCTTATGTTAATAAATCTTTATAAGTATATATCACTAGACCTTAACCTACTTTTTATTTATTCAACAGAGTGTAAAATTGAGCAAAACGTTCACCTGATGGTAGTTAGGATAATATACACTACACGCAAACATTGTTGTCGTCCTCTTGAAACTTAAGTTGTTATATTAACCTAAAGATTTAACTGGCTATATCGCCCTTCAAACCAAATCTGCACACTACTCTTTGACGTTCGAAGTGGGCGCTGCGACTCTACCTATCTAAACTATCTCAGGCAACAGAGATCTATTAACTGCGCCTAACAAATTTTATGTATAAATTTAGGTTGTTTATATGTTGCATAATCGTAATCTGAGGCTTTACCGCGGAAGCCTTTTTTTTGTATTCGGGGAGAAATTTTCTGATAATGATACCGTGCTTCTGGTGGGAAAACAAAGTTATGTGGAGTTTTTACCCACTAAAATCCCCTCAGTGGTCATCTTCAGCATATTGCAGGAGCCCCGGCATCTCCTACGGAACGCATTGGTGCCTCCCGGTACTACCTAAACGATCTCCCAGGGAGGGCTATAGCCCCGTTCGACATTCTCGCCTTAGTACGACAAGAAATAGACCACCTCGTATTTGTCGTTCATCCCGGGCTTAGTGGACAGTGAGAGTCCCTACCTTCAAAGCCCAGGAACACGAAAACCTTTTTAGTTGCCTTCTGCGACAAATAAGGCTTTTCTTAGCTCTATTCTTAATAGCCCGCGACTACAGCGCAAACCGCGGAAGAGCCTAGACAGTTTTAATAGATATATTTCAATAGGTAAAATTTGTGTTAGTTTTAGTATACTTACAATGTAACAATATCAGCGTTGGCATGTTCTACGGCGATGTCCAATGGTGTACGGCCTTCGTTGTCTTTTATAGATTGGTCCGCACGATAGCGAAGTAACAGGCATACCTATAACACGATATTTTGATTATAATGTACGAGGAGGGATCAAAAAATAGTGAGAACGACATATATACTCCGAGGTTAGAAAAAAATAAATACTGGCTTAGCTCAGATAAATATTTGTAATATTAATAAAGAAAAAAATCATCGATTCTCTTCTGTTTATTTCTGAATGTAGTCATTTGTTTGCTTCGTGTCGGAACATATTCTCGGAAATGGAGAAAAGCGAAGTGCGAGCCGTTATTAAATACCTCTGTTTAAAAAAGTTAACGACGCAAGAGATTCATTGCGATTTAGAGGCAACATTAGGAGAGTCTGCTTCGCCGTATTCCACTGTCGCAAGGTGGGCTTCTCAAATTTCGAGTAGAGAGAACGAGCACGGAAGACGAACATCTTTGCGGCCGTCCATCGACGTCAGTCACCCAAGAAAATGTTGCGAAAGTCAAGAAAATTGTATTGAGCTATCGAAGAGTTACCATCCGATACTTAATTCAAGGAACGGGCATTTCATATGGAAGTATTCAATCCATATTGAAACGATCTTTGAATACGAGAAAAGTCTCCGCAAGGTGGGTGCCGAGAATGTTAACCGACTGTTAGAAACAAAACACGACGACGACATTTCGAAGATATTGTTGGACAAGTTTCAAAAAGATTCTAAAAAGTTTTTGTCTCGTTTCGTAACAGTGGATGAAAATGGGTCCATCATATTGAACCCGAGACAACACAGCAATCTTCGCAATGGAAACGGCCATCACCACCGACCCCGAAGAAGCAAGGTTTTAGCCTCAATATTTTGGGACTCCGAAGAGATATTGTCGATTGATTACCTGGAGCGTGCAACCACTATTACAGGCCAATATTATCCAGCTTTAATTCCCAAGTTGAGAAATGCCATCAAAGAGAAAATGAGAAGGAAACTTTTTTTTTTAAAGGGATTGAAGCCTTGGAAAAGCGCTGGTCTCGATGTCTAAAGAGACTCGGAGACTACGTAGTAAAATAAATTATTAAGTTATCAATAGTCATTATATTCTAGCATATTCTAACTACTTTTTGATCCCTCCTCGTACACTAAATCTAATTGCATTTGTGGCATAATTGCTTGCAACACGCATCCCTTGATGAATTGCGCAGTCACATACTGTGGAGTTTGATTGGAACAACGGTTTTCTCGAACCCGTTTGCGCCACTGCCGTCGTAACAACATTGTTGTAGTTCTGTTAACACATGAAAATATTCTAAGGAAGCATATTTCACCATCCACGGCCTTCTTGTACACTACGTCGTGTAACACTGGAGTCAAGTGTTAGTCCAGAGATAAAAAAAAAATGACCAATTTTCATCAAAAGGCAAACTCCAACAACATTAAACAACGCAATCACTACAATAGTAATAAACTAATATATAATATATAATATAAAATAATAAAAAAAAACGCAAACGTATAAAATTTTGTAGGCATCAGTTGAAAGGTTTTGGAGATCAGCATTCCTGAAAAATTTTTACAATAGTTATTTATACAAAAATTACATTTTTACCTGTCCAGTGTGTCCTGCCTCGGTAGCGAGATGTAGAGGCGTCTTTCCGTCCTCATCCTGAGCGTTTAGTTTGCTACCATTTAACAATAAAAACGAGCAGGCCATCACAGAACCCTGAAAATAATACTAAATGATTATAATTGAATAAATTGAAGCTCATAAACCTATTAAAAAACATAAGGGGCGGTATTACAGCAGCCCCAAGTTCCCTGCTAAGTAGTAATACACAAATGTTAATTTGCTCTGCTTCAACGATCACTTTAGTTAGTTATATTAATAAGACAATAAGGAAAACTACATATTTCTTAATGCAATGAGAGGAGTGTGATGCTTTGTAAACATCATTATGAGCATTTCATTGTTTTGGATAGTCGGACAACTTACTACTATAAAACTAAATATTTACTTACTAAATATTTACTACTAAGTAAAAGGGATTAGAAATGATTGAAGCCATAGTATGTTATGTATTACGTTGTGAGAGTTAATAAGGGTTATTATGATGGGCAAAGTGTAAATGTCATGCAGTGTGCTCTCACTCACACTGAGCACTGCGGCGTGCAGCGGCGTGCGAAGGCGCGCTCGCGGCGCTGAAGGCTCCGCACCAGCAGCGAGCGCAGCGCGCATTACGCATACGTTGTGCGCGCGCGCAGCACGCGACAGCACCGCCGCTGCTGTTAAGCTCGATATTTCTTCCGCCTCTGCCGTAACAGTAGTCAGAGTTTGTGTTAGTGCCACATACTAAAGGGACAGTTAGTTACATCCCCATGTGTTAATTTCCCATTTAATTATAACTGCGATGAAAGAAAACATCAAGTCTTCGTAGATATGAGCCATGCCTATCCAACATTTGGTCAGCGTAGGGCATATATAGCTTTGACTCTCACCTTGGTAAAGAAAACTGAATATCAGTAGTGATAATAGTAACGTAACTATTTAATAATCATTAGTTTGATTCAAACTGCGTACATATCATACGAACAATAAATAAATATATGTGGCAGCAAAGCGATAATACACTATTTATTACCTGCATGTGCAACTTCTTGACATAATCATTCGATTCTATGAATCTGGCGAGGGAGTTTGAGTTTTGATAAAATAAAAGCGGCATGCTGTTTAATTGGTCAAACATATGAATGTTAGTTATAACTTGAATCATGCGTACCGTTGTAATTTAACTCTGTATGTTAAATGAGAGTAGTGCTGAATGCATTCCCGAATCAATTCATAATCAATTTTATATTATTTTTACTATTTTACGTATTATTATTTTTACAATATTAAAATAAAACATGTTCTCACCCAGGTCATCACCGTCCTCGCCCTCAGTGGAGTCGTGGTCTGACGGCAAGCTGAGATCCACGCCACGTTCGCTCGACAGCTCGCTGCCGATCAACAGCACGGGGCTGCCATCCGATTTACTCGAACTCTCCGACACTATAACCAAAATATTCGTATATAAAATATATACCACTAAGCATGTGCTTAGACTAACCTTAAAAGGAATATCGTGTTATATTGTTTGTTAATGAAATATCTATAATTTGTAATTTAGCAACTTACTGCTTGTATTACTGTTGACATCGCTCTTCTCATCCTTAATAGTTTCAGGTACTGCTGGCGGTGCACGCACCCTTTAAAAAAAATATATTTTTATTAAAACTTAATTTACTTCTGAGTTATGCCTTCATCGACATTTTGTTCTAGTATATTTTTAGAGGCCGTTATTTCTTAGGTATTCGTTTCTCCCACTAAATAAAACTACATCATACGTGTACTCATCGAACACTTAAAGTAAAAAAAAAAGAATTGGGCTGATGCCAATGTGTAAACATTTTAATTATCTAGTGCTGCCCTAAACATTGGTTCACTGTAACTAATGTGCGCCGATATTACGTCACAATAACGTAATGCTTACACACCTGCGTCTAGCGCGACGAACGGACCAGCGGCGCGCTCCGCGAACTGGCGCCGACGAGCCGTCCGCAGTGCACTGGGCTGCACTCGTGACGTTACGCACGAAATACAGCGACACGTACTTTGCACGGATCCATGCCTCGCGCACTGAACTGTAAGGTAACCACAAATGACCAAGCTTGCAATCAATGTGCTCAGAGTCTTAAGAATGCTAAACCAAGTGGCAAAGTTACACTGTTGCGTATCATAGGAGATTCTAGACCTTTTATTAACGCATTGAAAGTGAGCTATTGCACACTTCTTCCGGTAGAAGCAATTTTTTGAACATAGCGTCCGGGCACACAAAAAACAAAAATCACCACATTCATGTACGATATTCGTAATGTGGTAGTTGAACAATTTTTATATCCCAGACTTAGAAAAATCAATGGATTATAAATAAATATTTGAAACTTACGTTTCACAATTTGGCGTAGCTCTGGTTATTTTAGCTCCTTCGGTGTTTGCTTCGTATATTAGATTCACTATTTTATTCCCCAGCTCCGCCATTACCTGTGACAATTTATTTTTAAAATTTGTATTTTAACAAATTTTGTTTTGATATAAGAAGTTGTTTAAGTAGAAGTGACTAATCACTTGACTGCCTTATAATAAGAAGGTTACCGGTTCAATTTCAGAGCTGCTTACCGAGTGAGGTTTTGCTGATTACAGAGTTGTTTCAAGCCCGTCTGTCCAGTAATCACCTATTATACTACAAATCTGTCGCCATATACGTACGTATGTTTATATATTTGTATTCTAGATGAATAGATAAATTGTAAAACTACCTTTATAATATCCGGTTCCCAGTCATCTAAGGTCAACGAGCGCACTTTGCTAACATGCACTCCCAGAGAGCGATGCACTCCTGAACAAGCTGAAACGAAATATTCAGTTTATTAACCGGAGAGTAGGTACCTGAAATCCTATTATTGGTAATGGTTTATGCAGACACTACCGCGGTGCTTATTTTTTCCGCTAAACAGTACTTTTTAAACAATACTGTGCTCCTGTTTGGACGGCGTTGTAGCTAGTAACACTACTGCGGAAAACAAGAATTACCATTCTGTGTTCGGATAGAACAAGGACAACGTGGTTTAATACAAATCATTTTACCAAGCATCACTGTAGCAGAGGCAGTATGTAACACTTATCAGAATGTGCACATGTCTGCTCGTGTTGTCGCTGATGATTTTTATTAAAAAACCTAGCAGATTACTTTTTAACAGTAGAATTACGGATGTCGATTATATTAGGTCCTTACATATGACATTGGCGTGTTGTACAGGAGGAATATAAAGTAATGTTTTTTTGTAAAATATATCTAATTAATCAAAGTATGCAGCGTTGTTATCTACGCACTTTTGCCATCTCATAGGTAGTTCATTGATCCCTTTACTTAAAAAACCATGGGGGCGAGAATCAATAAACTCATTGAAGGCAGTTTGGACTGCCGCATCGGAGTTGAATTTTTTTCCTTGTAAGAAGTTGTTTAAATTCTAGAAAAAATGGTAATCTGTTGGGGCAAGGTCCGGGGCGTACGGTGGATGTCGCAGACATTCCAATTAAGCTCATCTAACTTGGTGGTTATTTGTTGTGCAGTGTGTGGTCTTGCGTTGTCGTGAAAAAGCAATGGCCTAGAGCGAATGACCGATCTCGGTTGTTTAACAGCTAGTCCTTCTTTCATGATTTGCAGTTGCTGACAATAGATATCTGCCATAATCGTTTGACCAGATTTTAGAAAGCTGTAGTGAAAGACAGTGGCGCTAGTCCACCAAACACTCACAAGTAACTTTTTCCGAGTCAATTTTCGTTTACGGCAGGATTTGGCTGGGTCTCCAGGGTTCAGCTATTGCGACGAGCGCTTCCGATTATCGTACAGTATCCACTTTTCATCACATGTGAATCTATTTAAAATCTCTTCGTTATTGTATCGGTTGAGCACAGTAACACGGCAGTCGACGCGTGTTTGCAAGTTCGATTCACTCAATTCATGAGGTACCCATCGTTCAAGTTTTTTTTACTTTTCCGATTTGCTTCAATTGGATTAACACAGTTTTGTCACTTACTCCGAAGCCTGCAGCTATCTCTAAAATGCTTTATGTTGGATCCGCTTCCACATTAGCGTTTAATTCTTCATTTTCCACTTTGGTCTCCGGCCGTCCCACGGGGTTGGTTCTGAAGGTCAAAATTTCCAGAACGAAAATGTTGAAACCTAAAACGTATCGTGCTTTCTTTTGGGACACCAGCCCCGTACACATCATTAATCCTTCGAGCTGTTTCTGCAGCACTGGTGCCACGGTAGAATTCGTACTCGTAAATATACCGATATTTCCTGTTTTCCGTTGTGCGGTAATAGGCGACGCCAAAGAAAAAAATAATGTGGTAAAAAAAAACAAATAAACGACTATTTTCAAGACTTAAATGTACCAGCTAAATGAATTTATAAATTTGAATTTGGAATTCTTATCCAAAGAGGAGATATTTCAGATCAAAGTGGTCAGTGCGACAAAACGCTAATTTCATATGTAAGGATATTAACTATATATAACTATAACTAATTTCATATATCTATTTTTACTGAAGTGAGCCAATTTGACTCATACATGAAAATTGGACTTTTTTGCAAAGGATTATGATATTTAGGTTATGTATCAATTTAAATTACATGTTTACAATAAAAAAAAATCATGGAAAACATTTTTTACATAAAAACTCTGTTTTTAAAACACATTTTCCGCAAACATTTCTATTATATTTAGTACAATGGTTTATACATCTGTTCCTTTTGCATGACTGTTGAACTTGACAATTCTTACGTGCTTCAGTAGCATGAATTTCTGTCATTCGAAATGAAGTGTTCTCGATTTCCTCTCCATATTTACTTCTTAGCTCCTCAGTCTTTTGGAAAATAAAATCTTTTCGTGAAATATTTATGTAATCATATGGATGTATAAATCGAAATGATGACAGAAGTGGGTAATAACGTAGCGGAGTAGCGAAAAAAATGGTGACTATAGCTCTCATATATATACAAATATTGTATGTGAAGAATGCTAAATGAGAAGAGTAACAAATCACATGCGACCTGAGTGTTGGCCAGGCCTGATAGGATCAATAAATTTCATGTTATGCAATTAATTGTTAAACCATTCTATGAGTGAAATTGGCTCACTTCAGTAAAAATAGGTATTCCATATTTTATAATGCGAAATGAAGAGGAATGAACATTTACATATATTTCATTACTTATCTAAAAACCAACGTATGTTTTTAAAAAGTAGTATTAAACTTTTATATATATATACAGTTAAAATTTTTAATGAGTCAATTTGGCTCGGTCCGTAAATATAGCGTTAACTACAATGGAGACAGAAAACCTGAAGTGTTCATTGTTAATGTTTTCAATTGATGATTTTGATTTAAAGTACTTCTTCTTTTTTATACTAAATCCAAACCCCATGTTTATATTTCATTATTACTACTTCCCTTCTTTTTATCTACAATGCTTTAACATTTGCCATCAATTTCATATGATGTTGAACGAGAATGAGACCTTGGATGGAGACGTTTGTTCATTCAGAATATTCTGGCTCTCATACGTTGGCAGCCGGCACAAGAAAATGTTAGTTATCGTTAAATTTACTATATAAAAGTGAAATATAGCCAGGTAGATTCGAAAAAATTAAACCCCACAACGCCCTTCAAATTGAACCAGGGATCTCCGTGTTACTTGGCTAGCAATGAGCAACTTCGCCACGGAGGTGGTTAACAGTTCTAAAAGTATGTTTAAATTAAATAAGTAATTTTAAAACAGATCTGCGTAATACCTATGCAAAGCGTAATTCCAAGATTTATACTGGCCCAGCGCGGGTTGGCGCTACCGCAGTCACAGCAATAATTGTTTCCGGGTATACTTAACAACTGCTCCCATATCCTGAAATATTAAATAAAAACGTGAACATGTGGTCGGACTTTCTGTACTTTCTTCAGATAATCTGATGGAACTAAAGAAATTGTTTTGCCAGACATTAAATCCTCTTTTTGTAGATATTTTTAATAGTCTCGGGCCTTCCCTCACAAAGAGAGATTCAAAGCCTTTTCAGCACGCTGACCAAGTGTAGATTAATAGACGTTACATGATCACGAAAGCTGTTGTTCTTAGAATATATCGGATTTTTTAACGTGTTTTCTTTATCGAACGTTCATTGGTGATCAAATTCATGTCTTTCCGAGATGTACAATCGCTTTATTTATTGAGATCACCACTTTACAATGCATGATGATATAAAGTTACTAGTTAAACTTTTTTTAAAGGGAACGTGAACAATCGCACTCGTAGTTGACGTATTATGTGAGTACCTATGGATGGGCAGAACTCAAAATGTCTTCATTTGCTTACATTTTTGCATTTGATTATAATGGCAAATAAACTTTTTTCTTTGGACAATCTTTACCTAACTTTCTTCATGCGTGCGTTGGCGACGTTAGCGCTGTCATTAGAGAGGCGGCTGTCGTCGGGCACGAGCACGATCTGCGAATCCGGATTATCCCTGCTCTGCCCCTGTTGGATGGCTGAACGGATGCCGTTCTGTAGCGCGGTTATCCATGAGCTCAACATTTCTTCAGAGTCCGCTTGCAACATATGGCTTCTGAAATACGATCGATATCTTAATAACTGCGCTTGTAGCTAATTACTTGCCTTGTAACACGGAGGTTTCTGTTACAATTCCGAAACCAACAAGTGGTTGAGTTTGGATGGTGAGGGGTTATTTTTAATCCGCTTGTCCAATATTCATAATATTATCAATTTGCTTTTCCACACCGTTACACATATCGAAAGCTAGAGTATTCTGGATGAGTAAGCTTCACTGTCTTCGGCACCATTGTCAATGAACATGATGCGATAATGAATCTTAAATAATGTAAGAAAAAAATGTCCAATTATAATCTAAAGAAATGTAAAGAAAAAATATAATAATTACTGAACATATACGATGTGGGATTACTATACTCGACACGCAACAATAAAACGAAATAATAGCGTTACTCACTTTGACGGCGATAACACTTCGAAGCAGAAACGCCTTTCACCGTCCATCACTGGCTTTACCGTGCACAGCCGCAAGTCCTCCTCCATAACAGTTACATTCAATTCACCTGTTCTTTTTCTGTAAAAGTTAAAACCAACACATTTTGCAACGTCACTAAAGATAACGCAGTTTCATGCGAAGAAGTCCAATGTATTGAGTGCTGATATGATGTAATTAAAAAATGGTATGATGTAAATAAATATATTCATACATTTATATATAAATATTTACACAAATAATCTAGGTATAGAATCGTTACTACAATGATTTTGTATCAAATTATATATATAAAAAAAAAATATTTTCAGGACAGATCGGATTTCTATAAGCTAACCAACCGTGAGTTGTCCGAGTCCTAATTCTATCGACCTTCGAGACAACCGCAAACAACGCACTCACCTGTACACCAGCCGATTGTCATATAGATAGAACCATCGTCGGTTCCATGTTTTAAATGCGTTAGAGGTCCTCTTAAACAAGTACCCCTGCATTCTTGGCAAGTTCTTCAAACAGGGTGTACCGAGTAAACCGTCTTTGCTGTCAGAATCGTTGTCTTGAGGTTTACAACTTGGGAGAACGGTGTCCTTGCTGTTGACGATTGTATGCCGATTCTCCATCTCCTTGTCGAGTAATTTTGTATCGTTACGCATTTTGGTCACCTAAAAATTTTTAAATGATAAATGATTGATTATTTTTTCTTAACTTCAGTATCGATTCTAGTTTTTATTTTAATTCGCAAGTTTTCTTTGTTCCATGAATCTTAATAGAATATTAATTGAAATCAATAAATAAGTAGTCAGTGTCGGTATCCGATTAAACTGCGTGGCTTCAGGTGAGCAGTAAATAGATGTTATTGCTACACAAATGTGCACTACTTGAAGAATTTGTCACAAATTCACTTATTTATATTCATACCACTACACTACACTACTTAACGTCAGCATACCATTCCGTAAAGACTAATTTCATATAATTGTGTTTGAACGTACTAAGTCCTCAAATCTTAAATCAATAACGTTACAAAAATAAATTAACGTACCTCTTCCGCTGTAGATTTAAGAAATGGTTCCAAATCTTCGGATAAATCAGCACCTTGATGATAATATGTACAACAAGCTTGCATGTATGATAAAAACTGAAAAACAATAACATTATTTATTTTTCAATGCTTTCCCAATGGAGAATGTTATAATATAACAAATATACTTTTATAATTGTGTGAAAGTATCTTTGTTAATATATAGTATACTATTTAATATATAAATAAATAAATAACTTCATTATTAGCTCTAAGTATTCAATTGCAAATGACCTTATTTATAGTTTTACTTGTGCGGGATCCATTTCAAAGACAATTGTTTTTATGATCAAGCTGTAGTTGCCGGAGTGCGACAAATTCTTTATGCAACAAAATGCATAACCGTCCTCTTTAAACGACAAAAGTGGATTACTTTAAACATTCGCGTTAGTCACTTGTAACCTTGTGTACGGAATGGGCGCGTTAACAAAAATTGTGAAAAGATGGCCTGGCATTGGTGCTGGTGTTAATGAGTAACGGGTGGCGTTTATTTCATAGATATCATATCTGTTATCGTGTGAGGAAATCATGTAGTAAATATCTTTATCACCCATCAATTGCTGTTTGTTTTAATTGTTAAAAACTAATTTTTCACATACATGAATGTAAAGAAATGTCAACACAAGTTACGAGATCTACGAATGATTCCTTGCTTATACTAAGTAAGGAAACGCATAAAACTAACGTGATGGGTAAAAATTATCGAAAATCTGTACCGCTTACGCAAAGATAACAATTATAGAAAAGCATAGAAAAACCTATAGTTCTTATGCTATATGTATTTGTGTGTCATTGCTATGCTTAGACTTGGAAATTTACTCACCGTTATTATGCGTCGTAGATCTTTTCCCGCCCGCTTTATAATATCCTATCTCTATATACTTCTTATAATATTTAAAGAAATCATTATTATAAGTAAATTCTTAATCAATTTGTCAAAAAAATATGATTAAAATGTTTGGATATTCAGTTTATTGTTTATAATCAATGAATTTTCTAATCTGTCGATATTAATTATTAACTTCGGCCAAGGACGTCCTTAGAATTTAGATTTGTTGGCTGAGACTTACGATGACTAACAGGAAGTATTGTTATAGTGGAACAACTTCCGAGTAAATTACGGAAAATAATTAAGCAATTAACATAACCATTCTTAAGCAATTATTGTAAATATCAGTACATACACATGCATAAAAAAATAGCTCACGGTAAATACAAAGGTTACTACTGTCAGTATTGTTAACAAAGCACAGTTAAATAGCACAAAAGGTTCACACGAGCGATCCACTGTTTGAAATCACAATCTTTCGCACCGCACAGAGACGTAATATAACTCATTTCGTAATTAGACAATTAACTAAACTTATTGTTATTCAATGCGAGAACGGACTCGTCACATAAAAAAATTGCACGTGATAGACTCTAGTGTTTGTTTGCGTAAGTAATATGATATTTGAAATTCGAACGGACGACTTCGACGCTATAATGTAGGCCCATAAAAAACAGGACAGCGTATGATATTTGAGGAAGCTAATGTTTGTAGTTTTCAAATACATAAATACACAAATAGACATGCCACCGGTACCGGTAGTTAGTTCACAATATAGAATTATAAGTCTGATTTGAAACTCACTGAAGTATTCTTATAGCCATTATTGTAAACATTCGTAAAAGAAAATAATTTTTCATTACAATTTCGCGTTGACTTTGTAGACATACACTTTTTATTACTCTTCTTAAAAAAAGGAATAATTAAACATATCCTCCCGACCTTTATCGTAAAAGGCCCTATAATTAAAATACAGGATAGACTGTGTAAACTCAAAAATACATTAAGTTGAAGGTACAGTGAATCTAGTATTAAATTACCTGTAAAAGTATTTTTTTTTTATTACAACATTGTTCTATAACGCTTTTCTTTGAAGCTGGTGTCTGAGTAAAAGCCTATGTATCATTCATGCAAATAAAATAAAGTGATAATGTGAAGCAATGATTAAAATGGTGAGATGAAACTTAACTAAGATAATATAAGGCATCTAAGACTTGTTTTAATATAAAAAATTAGGTACGCGTACGTAAAAATTTAAACATAAAATTACGAAAAAATTGTTAAATTAGTTTCATCGACACTAATTACACAAATTGTTCGTAATTTAACCAGTTTTACTAGCGAGTGTTTGAATTAAAAAAAAACTGACTAAAATTAATATTTGAAATATATACCACCAATACAACGTCTGTCGTGTTCGACTAGTATATTTATATATACCCTTTAGAACAAAAGTTATTATGTAAAGCAGATACCTTAACCTAGTTACGCACTTCAGAGGCGCGTCATGCGATGCAATTTTAAGTTATGTGTAAAATAAGTTAATAAGGTAAAAGAATAAAAAAGTTTTATTTTATAAACTTCCTGGATTTCTTATCGCGTAATTTGCGATCTAATTATACTGTCAATAAATTTTTAACCGATAATTTATATTGTAATGTTCGGATAGTTCCTATGGTTAGTATAAATACTACATATACTAAAAACTATTCTGAAATTATACCAACAATTAAGTGGTAGTAACGCGATAAATGCTGGAAATAATTGATTAACATTCGACGGATGTGTTATTTAAGCACATAAAATAAATAATATTCATGAACATATCCTGCACAAATAGATTTATAGCAGTATTGTTGATCCCCGTTCGCTTTGTTGGCCGTAATATAAAATTAAACTTGAAATTTGTCTGAATTATTTCTTGAGAGCAACCGCAATCGTAAATGACTTTCTATGGCAACCGTGACTATAGCAAACGCATAAATAGTAAAAAATGAAAATGTTTATAAAAGTTAATTAGAAATAAAATCATGAACGATATATGAAATTCAAAAGTAAATAACCATCTACAAATCATTCTGCGTCGAATGGTTATGTTCCCATGTCGATACGATCAACAATTTTCACGTAATCGGCGAACAAAGAAAATCCATTTTCATTATATAAATATATACGAGGAGGGATCAAAAAGTATTGAGAATGACATATATACTCCTTGGTAAGAAAAAATAAATAAATACTGGCATAGCTCAGATAAATATTTGTAATATTAATAAAGAAAAAAATCTTCGATTCTCTTTTGTTTATTTCTGAATATAGTCATTTGTTTACTTCGTGTCGGAACATGTTCTCGGAAATGAAGAAAAACGAAGTGCGAGCCATTATTGAATACCTCTGTTTAAAAAAGTTAACGACGCAAGAGATTCATTGCGATTTGGAGGCAACATTAGGAGAGTCTGCTCCGCCGTATTCCACTGTCGCAAGGTGGGCTTCTCAATTTCGAGTAGGCAGAACGAGCACGGAAGGCGAACATCGTTGCGGCCGTCCATCGACGTCAGTCACCCAAGAAAATGTTGCGAAAGTCGAGAAAATTGTATTGAGCGACCGAAAAGTTACCATCCGATACTTAATTCAAGAAACGGGCATTTCATATAAAAGTATTCAATCCATATTGAAACGATCTTTGAATATGAGAAAAGTCTCCGCAAGATGGGTGCCGAGAATGTTAACAGACTGTCAGAAACAAAACACGACGACGACATTTCGAAGATATTGTTGGACAAGTTTCAAGAAGATTCTGAAAAGTTTTTGTCTCGTTTCGTAACAATGGATGAAAATGGGTCCATCATTTTACACCCGAGACAACACAGCAATCTTCGCAATGGAAACGGCCATCATCACCGACCCCGAAGCAGCAAGGTTTTAGCCTCAATATTTTGGGACTCCGAAGGGATATTCTCGATTGATTACCTGGAGCGTGCAACCACTATTACAGGCCAATATTATCCAGCTTTAATTCCCAAGTTGAGGAATGCCATCAAAGAGAAAATGAGAAGGAAACTTCGAAGACGAGTGCTGTTTCATCACGAAAACGCACCCGCACACAGGTGGGCAGTTGCGATGGCTGCCATTCAGCAAGCTGGCTCCGAATTGGTTGACCAACCCCCTTTATTTCACCAGATCTTGCGTCTAGCGATTAATATCTGTTCCCCAAATTGAAAGAATACTTAAGGGGAAACAGGTACGAAGACGATAACGAGGTGATGGATACCGTGGAGAGCTTTTTGCAGGACCAAGACAAAACTTTTTTTTTTAAAGGGATTGAAACCTTGGAAAAGCGCTGGAGTCGGTGTGTAGCGACTCGCAGACTACGTAGAAAAATAAATTATTAGGTTATCAATAGTCTACATTTTTTATCTTATTTACACTACTTTTTGATCTCTTCTCGTATATATATATATATATATATATATATAAAGCAAGCAAGATGTTGAGCGGTAACCGCAGCCTATGACCGCCTAGTAATACTAGAGGTATCACTGGCCGAGTTGCCGACCCTGCAGAAACCTTTTCACGCCCTTTTTGAAGATCTTCATATTGCAGCTCCTAGGAAAAACCGCGGCAGGTAACTCGTCCCACAATTTAGTGTTCTCGGGAGAAAATATTTCTGGAACCGGACCGTACGTGACCACTGCGGTTTAAGGGTATGGGGATGAATTCCCTGCTGATGGCGAGGGATACGATGATGAAATGGGGCCGTGGGCATCATGATAAACAGTTCGTCAGAACACATCCCGTTATAGAGGCCGTAGAACAAACATAAGGAGACAAAATCTGTCTTAAACCCAAGAGGTTCAATACCGTTCGTTAGCTGTGGTGTGGTGCGGTTATTAATGTCGGTTCGCGGAGCAATATTTTAGTTTAAATTACAATCAGAAGATAGCGACGAGAAAAAACATATACGATAATGGAATAAATGTATAGTATATATGATAAGCGGATTTGGCGTGTTGGGAGTTATGTAGAATTGAGGTGCTCGGAGGACCGACATTTGATGGGGCAGTAAGATACTTGAGTAATAGCCGCGTAACTATGACGTCTTGCTAGCAGCGACGACGTCTATGTAGAGATCTTTTGGTGGAGGTTTATGTCCAGTAATTAACCTCTATCAGCTGATAATGAAGCTTGGGTTACCATAGAAGCAAATAATTTCGAAATTTTATAAAGGATGTAGACAACCGGAAAAAACAATTCCATTACCGAGGATATTTATAACATAAGGTAACTAAAGAGCTTGATTCGAGATACCCTGTCACTAATTTGCGCTCCAGAACTTATGCCCCGGGAGTCGAGATAGGGAGTCCAGACCTTCGCCTTACAGACAAGCTTTTAGCCAATGTGCTATAAATACAATCGAAGTTAAATATAAAAATAAATTATGAAAACATGTGACTTACGGTGGCTAAGATTTCATGCCGCTTACGTGCCTGTAACATGGTAATTTTCTGTACGTGATCCAGCGCCGTATGTCGAAAACAGGAGCGAGTGGCGAGAAGTAAATTCACAACTTCTTCAACATCACCCGCTTTATGACGTGACACCTGGATAAAAAAGAAAAATATAAAAAAGGCACTTTAAATTTAATGACTGTGTTTTTTCGACTCTATGAAACGCTAAGCATATTAATAAATTTTGATAGCTCTGTAAAATTGTTCGCGCTGTCTTGAAGAGATGCGGGTTCGACTCCTACTGAGCTTGAATCTCGGGTAAAGAAATACATTGTATAAAAACCGAAATATTCCAAGAACTTAGAGTCTTGCCATGTGAGAAAAGGCCCCGAGTCCCAGTAGTAGGGTCAATAACGAGTTATTTATTTTATAAATATTCATTATAAATGAATATTAGATTTCAAATTATATTTAATTTTCACATTTGTAAAATAGCCTTTTATTTTTTTTTTACAACATATCTCTTTTACTCAAAGGGTCCTTACCTGAGAGTTTCTTATTAAAGCTATGTCCAGATCATTTGAGATTTTATCAAAGTGGTGCTTGCTTTCTTTAACGCCTTTGATGTCTCTACAACAAATGAAAACGTAATATAACAAGAAACAAATTTACACATTCTAATTAGTTTTTATCCAGTAATGCAATAAGTACAACTCAGAATTTCAATTTTTTTTAACAGGTTACTTAGAGCAAATATTGATAACATGTTGTTAATTCGTCATCTTTCTCATCTCAACTAAGACTAGTCCACAACTCGACATAGCTCACCAATAATAATATATTTCACAAAATAAGGCCTTGCTCTATTTGCAGTCCAGTAGCCCCTATTTATTGTTTTTTCTTTACACCTTATGACCGATATGCCAAAGCAATTTGAATTGTGAGGCTACTACTTCAGTACTTAAGTCCCCAAATGTCCATTTATTCTATAAGGTATGTGCCCTGCCCTATGCTATACAACAATATATTCTCAGATTGAAATAATTATACCACAATGTTTAAATATTATTTCTGTTTATAATAAAGAATAGAATCAAAAGGATAGAGTGAGTGTAAAAGTCTTAAAAAACATTTTATTGATTTATCATTCTCTTTAATAATTTCACATAATGTTTATTATTCTTTATAACTAAGAATGTTGATAGTGTTCCAAAACTTTACTACAAACCACAATATTATTAAAACCCTGCTACTAGAGAATGTTAATATTGAGATTGGTATGTACCCAGTATCAAATTCCTATAAACATATTAATAAATAAAAAACAGAATATCTTATGGTATCTTATGACAAATGGAAATATTGTTAAAACATAATATACACTTCTATTTATTTCAGCTACCGGTCATGTAATGTTGTCCTATTCAGTAATAGCAGGCAGAGAAAGTTCATACGTTTTGGTATGACATAACGTTGTAAAGACTAGAAATGAATTGTACAAAAATACTTGACTATGTAAATTTCTACAGAAAGACTTGGACAGACATAAAAAGTTCAATTATTAATGGGACTCAACAATTACTTTAAAATATGTACTGAAAAATATAATGACAATATTTAAGAAAAATCCTACTAGAAAATAAATTAACTTACATCTTAATAAAAGCAGAGAGATTCTTCAGTACAGTTCTGGAGGCTTGGTCTAACAGTATTGAATGAAACTTGTTCATTTCTTGGAGGGAGTGTATCATACGGTTTAAAGTAGCCAATACAGATGTATCCTCAGAAAAACTATTGCTCAAATCCCACAAGGCATTCGTAAATGCACTATAAATAATACAGATTAAGTTTTATTACAAAAAAATATGAAGACAAAATTTATTCAATTTAATACATAAATTACTGTACATATTGAAGATATCCTTAAGTTCTTTAAAGTCATAATTGATTATAATAGTTTAAATTGTACAACATTCTTACTTTTTACAAACATTCATTTTGTAATATTAAAACATTGTTAAAAAGTCTAAACTTATGTAAATCCTTAAAAAATGGTCAATCGCATCAAACATTATTGTTGCAAAGTTAAGAAAGGAACTTCACTATCTACCAGTATAAAATGGACTTAAAATATTAACTATACTGTTTTAAGAGTGGACTAGCTGTTTCCCTCGCTTTGCTGGCCTTATAAAATTAGACTTGAAATTTGTCTGAAATATTCTTTGAGAGCAACTGCAACCACAAATGACTTTTTATAACAATCATTACTATAGCATCCACATTAAATAATATGAAATGAAAATGTTTATAGAAGTTAATTAGTAATAAAATGATTATGAATCTATGAAATTAAAAAAAAAAAATATTGCCTATAACCATCTATAAATAATTCTGTGTTGAATGGTCATGTTCCATGTTGATACATTCAGTAGTTTTCATGTGATTGGTGAGCAATCTCAATCCATTTCCATAAATAATTTCACATTTATTAAGAGCAATTTATAGAACTTTAAGATGCATCCATATTATGACACTAGGTAACAGAATAAAATTATTAATAATAATTTAGTTACATCTAACCTTAATTAAAATTTTAGTAATTTCACACAATGGAAAATTATCTAAAACCCTCCATATGCCAATATTTATGTTTCACTAGGTATAAATTATAAGATAGAGTTTAGAAGGCAATTGTTTTCATAATGTGTTATCTGAATAATCTCAAGAAATATAAACAGTTCATTTCAAATAAACTAAGGTGGACAAAATCGAAGTTGCGAAATAATGTATAGATGTCTAAAATCAAGATTCAAAACGTTGAAAGCAAGGCAAAAAGAACAGCAGACACGAATTATGCTCAATATTTAATATAAAAATATATTTTTTTCATTTAATAAAAGTAGCACAATTATACTCACCTCCTATGAGTCATATACGTTTTGCCTGATTCTACCATAAAAGAACATGTTTTAAGAACTTTATCGAGCTTCTGTTCTAAACCATCAATGCTTGCTTCTTCAGTTTCCAGCTGTTCCCTAGAGTATCAAGTTAGGCACGTTTGAATATTAAAATACAAAACACGTTTTAAATTTCACTTTCTGCAAGAAACTTTCGTAGATTATTAATATTGCTCCTTACCTAAATTTTGGAGAATCTCGAAGACACTCGTCGAAATCGATTAAAGGTTTCATTGTAACTATATTACTTACTTTCACAGCGTTTTATAACATTTTTCTACTTATTACAAAAAGTCTTGATTGTCGTCAATCAACGGAGCAACAATAAGGGCACCACAGATGATTATTATCAAAATATTGATAAAAATTGACAATGACAACGACAGTGAATGTAAGATTTACACAGATAAATCATATGTTTTCCAAGTGCATTAATGATAAATATCATGCAAACAGCATAGTAGGTAATTTGTTTATCATCGTTTCAAATATAATTTTTTAAAGTGTCTCTCTATCATATACTTATCATAAATAAACTTAGAATTGAAAATTCTAAAACCAGTTTAAAGTACTCAGGATGGTGCGAGACTACAAGTAAAATAATTTTATATTAAAGAGTTAAACACCACTTTGATCTTTTCTACGATATAAAACTTTTTTTAAGTGCTATTAACACGTATTGTATTTAGTTGGAGTTTATTACACCCATTAGAGAATAGTACTTGATCAAAAAAAAAATAACAATAAAATTTGTAAAAAATTATAAGTACCTTATACTTAAGTTTTTTTCATTTTTGAAGTGTAATAATGAGTATTTTAAAGATTCTAAAGTATACTAAAATGTGGTTGGCTTTAAAGCTGTTGTGATCTTTGTTTAGTTCAAAAGAAGGTCAGTGGTCAGTGTTCAAAAAGCAGTCTTAGAATTAGTATATTCAAAGTATAATTTTATGGACTGATAAATTCAAACGAAATTATTCAGTGAAAAGTACCATTTTGTACATTTTTTTTTTGCTTTAATATTAATGTCGATTATTATCAAATAATTAAAAAATTATGGATGGAAATAATGAAACAATTTTTTTTAGAAATAACCATTTTATTACACTTCTTATTAGCGTAATCGCTATACCACTTTCTATGTCAATGTGGATTATTAACATAATTTATACCAAATTGTTGGTCCAAAATGAAGGTTTTGATGGTAAGTTATAAATTTCTATGGATTATAGTTTGTTACTATAATATTTGCTACATGTCACTCAATGTATTCTTAATTGAATTTTTATTGCTGAACAATACAGCTTGTTAATATCTGAGATCTATTCTGAAAATAATTTTATTGGACACAGTCATTCGTTGATACGGTATAAATATTTTAGAGCCTGCTGTGGTATCTCCTATGAGGTGGTTAGCATCCTGTATAATACCACTGTTTATAAGTGTTTATGGATATAAGAAGAAAACACTTGACCTAAGTGGAGCCTTGTTAGGTTTTATTGTAGGTTTTATACTAACATTGGCAAATTTTTGTTTCTTTGTCGACCTGTTAGTGTTTTTTGTAACATCATCTAAGGCAACTAAAGTCAGGTCACATTTGAAAAGAAAATTTGAGGAAGACTTTAAAGAAGGTAAGATTTGAAAACCAAAACAAAATTTTAACTTGCTAAATCTAAGTCTGTGGTATTAAGGACAGAGTAATGAGCATGAACTTGTGAAAAATATATCCCATAAATTAATTATTTATTGCCAAATTTTTATATGTAAAAAGATTAATAATGAAACATCATTTTGTAAAAATTTAAATTTATTTTTTAATTAATACTGTTTACAGGTGGTCAAAGAAATTGGATTCAAGTTCTCTGTAATGGAGGTATGGCGACACAGTTGAGTTTGTTATATCTATTAGATGTTGGTGCCTCAGAAAGACCTATAAACTTTATTAAAGACTATAGAGCATCTTGGCTCTCTTTAGGTGTTTTAGGTAGGTATCTTTTTATTGATGAATGATTTTTAATAAAGAGAAAATAACTTTTATAACATTTTTTATGTGTATTCAATTTGGATATAATTTTTTTTATACATATATAATTCAAGGATTATGTAGATTAAGCAAGAGTCATCAATATCATTAGTAACATCTAATTTAAATAAAGGTCATTTTTTTAGGAGTTCTTGCATGCTGTAATGGAGATACATGGGCTTCAGAATTAGGTACGGTTTATAGTAATGGTGATCCTGTTCTTATCACTACATGGAAGAGAGTACCAAAAGGAACAAATGGTGGAATAAGTCTTGTTGGAACAATTTTTAGTACATTTGGAGGACTTGTTATTGGGTTAAGTCATTATTTTACATGTTACTACTTCTCAGACAAAAGTATATGGTTATATGCACCTCCACAATGGCCCATAATTTTATTTGGTGCCCTTGCAGGATTTTTTGGTAGCTTTACTGATTCAATTTTAGGGGCTACTCTACAATATTCAGGTATAACAATAATTTAGTTTCATTTATTTTCATTACTGCTTTCTTCATTAATTATTACTAACAATTTTTTACTGTAATTTGCAGGTTTAGATAAAAATGGAAAAATTGTCAATCACTCAAATCAGGCTGTAAAACATATTTCTGGTAAGAATATATTAGACAACCATAGTGTGAATCTTCTATCCACAATTATTATGGGTTTACTATTGCCAACAGTTAGTAAAACTCTCTGGGCTATATTTTGACTTGTATCTATCTAAACATTTAAAGCTAGAATTTATTGAAGGAAAACATTTGGAATTATTTATTATTATATGTTAAAAAAGTTTTAATGTACTCATGGCAAATTTGGGAAGACGTTGTTTTTGTTACAATAAAAAGATTTTTTATCTAAAAAAAAAACGTTTTTGTAAAATGAATCACCTTTCGATAACTACTAAGAATTCAGCCAAACCCTGATCAACATAATGTATGATACGCTAGCTTTCAAAATACAGAATTCTTGAGATTGCAATTTCATATTACACAAAGACTCGCATGCTTAATTCAAACATACTTATACAATTCAATGATCGATACTCAGAGACTTTACGTAATATTAAAAATATGTTTCTCGTTTTGCACGTGCGTGTTATTAATCTAAAATAATTACAATGAAATAAATTACTACAACACTTTACATTGATTATTATTACTCATGTTTACTTATCGTCGAGATTTTATTTTCAAATTGTTATCAAATCATGCCGAATATTAGACGCGGATTATATTATAGTTAATTTGTATTTGCGCGCGACTAAAAAGTTTTTTTGTATGCATTCTTGCCATGTATATTATGCACGTCTCGAAGGAATGAAAATATGAAATTTGCGTAGTTGACCAATATGAAGAGCTACGATTGGCCGCCATATTATGTAGTGTTCTATGCTGTCAATAATTCAAAGTTCAATAGATAAAAGTGAATTTAAAAAAATATTTTGTTCAAAAATAAATGATTGTGGAAAGGATATGGTTTTTTTTAACTCCATCTATTTACGATTGTAGGTAACTATTAAATATGTGAAGTTTGATAACTAATATAGTTTCGATAAAAATATTCAAAATTGCAGTTTAATCAGTTTCATCTAGTACAGAGATTGCCAGCGTCTTGATACTGTAACCCTCTCACTCTTTTTAAATAAATTGATATATAAATAAACACTTAAACAATATTTAGGATCTTATATAACCTTATTTTACGTGACCGGGATCAGCATACTATTCTTTTTAGCATTATTAATATTTATGTTTTGGCCATTAATGAATTATAAACATTTGTGATCGTCTCGGTTAGGACCTTGTTGTACGTTGTTTATAGTTATACTCGGTTCTTTTAGGTTTATATAGAAGGATGAATATTTGTTAAGATAGTCTAATGCCGTTTGTGTGGTTTATTTTCTTATTTATACTCCCTTCACGCTTGTAAAGGGCTCCACATCTTGTTACGGGTTTACAATATTTATTAATTCTTAAGACCCCGACACAAGTGTTTAAGTTCGCATCCTTACATTTTAAAAAAAAATGTGGGGATAGCATACGACTCCAGTAAACAGACCCCGCCGTATGTGGTGATCGCCAACCAAATATTGACCCCCTCCCCGCCCCCCCCCCAAAAAAATAGTAAAAGTTTAATTGGGCTCGGACCACAGCAAGGTTTACTGGCGAACCGGTAGAAGAGCACTCGGCACATTGTTAGCGCGTAAGCACAAACTGTTATCAAATTGCGCATGGCAATGTGAGTAGGCATCTCACAAGATACAACCGTAACCAGATGTACAGTCTATGGTCAGCGCATATTCCAGGACACATAATAGATGTAAAGGGTACTCTGACCCAAAGATTAGTCCTTGTACGAGCCACCACCTTCACCAACCAGGTGCACTTGTAGATGAATTGCAAAGTGTTGCAATTGACATCACCACCAACTACATAGTCCCCCCAACGGGTTCCCGCCATGTCGTGGCGGAGGGGCTTAGTAACCGTGGACCGACACCCGGTGAAGCGAAGTGGTACCCACCGGCCCGCGGCGAAGCGGCCACTCCAGGTTCGAACACTGGTTGGATAACTGGACCTCACCGGAGCGATGGGGGGCCGCAGGGGCGGTTTCATACTGCTCTCTGTAGCCGAGGTCGGGTCGCGGAGGGAGTACCCTCTGCGACCAAACGGTGTCGCACCGTGGACGCGGCGGTGGAGGGGCCACGGGAAAGTGGAGTGTCCATATTGCGATGCGCCGATCTCCTTATTCTCCGCAGCCGTTAACGGGTAGCGGCGGGCCCAACATATCAGCCGCGGGGAGTCGGGAGAGGTTTTCTCCCGTGACTCCTATGGCCTCTGGGCGACGGGTTCGGGGGAATCCGTCCGACATAACCCGTCCTTGTCCCCGCGAGGACGAGTATGCGTAAGCATTTCCCCTACGTAAAAAAAAAACATTTACATAGCGCGGATCGCAATCCGCGGAGTGCATTCGGAGCTCATAGGATGGCAAAGCGATTATATCGCAGCCTTGAGAGATCGTCGAAGACGGCGCCACACTGAACTGCGACAGACATGCAATCGACTATCATCGGCGCACATCATCATGGAAGGTGCACAAGACATCACAGCAGACATCTATATCTTGCATAAGTCTTCAACCAACCAGATCCGTTCTTACGCATCAGTTCAATAACGGTGCAAACGTTCACTACGACAAGACGCAATATCAATATTTGATAAGCGTCGAGGCAGCAGCTCGTGTCCGCTTCCGCTACCTCATAATGCATCGACACAGTTCGAATCGACTTTGGAATAAACAACTGTTATTAAACACGACGTGTCATAGTGGCAAGCCACTAAGACGCCGAAAACCTAAGTATCATAGAGCGGAAGCCCTAAGACATGGTTCTGAGCGTTTCGATATCACCGAAGTGCTATCTAACACTCTTCCCGCACCGGGGTATAATCAAGTAGTAACTTAAATAACCACTAACTACACCCGGCTGGTATCTCACCTTCTTCACCAATTTGATGTTATATGTTAAATTTGCCATGCACCATTTTACACGGTTTCGAACCCGTATTCTTTATAAATTTCATTTTTTAAAGACCTTCACACTCTTACTTTATCATATTGTATCATAATACATTACTAATTGCATTTCATATTTTTCCGGGATTCGAACCGATATCTTTTATAACTCATCTCTAGACTTTCACACTCTTATACATTCATAATTTTTCACATTTGTATTTTTATATTTTTTTAGGATTTTAATCGGTATACTATACAGTACACCATCCTTATACATCTTTTTAGTATGTATTGGAGGCCAATAATAACCTCCGATCAATATATCAATCAATTTGCACGAAGAAAATTTTTACATTCGACACGTACGCAATACACGTCGGGAGGGCCGACCTCGGCCACCCGGTGTGTATGTAAAAGCGCGAGTATGCGTCTCCGCCGCCCATACAGTCGGTCGATACACAAACAATACCTTATTACGTACTTAAGGCGTTTCGAGAACATCCAACTTTTGGCCTTTAACTTTTTCACTTATTATAATGATCTTTTTCAAAATTAACTTCTTTATATATTTTCGTATTTTAGACAGAATAAAGTTTGTTTAAAATATTTTTGTATAGTTTTATATTTTAGAGACACTAATTCAGTCTTTTAACTTTCGCTAAATTATATTTTTAATTTTATAAATTTTTGTGATTTTTTTGAGCCATTTAAACGCTAAAATTTAATATTTTTTAATAAAATCATTAATTTATTTTTATAAATTCATGTATTTCGTTACAATACCAAGAATAGAACGTTTAGTTCAAAGCTGAGTGTTATAATAATTTTGTTTAGGCGTCAAATATTCGGAAAGATTTGATTTTCGAATCACGACGGTAACTATATAAACGTGAGTAATAATAATGAAATAAATTATGTGGGAGTTTTTTCATTGTGATACTCGAGAAAAATAATATGCACGTGCAAAACGAGTGAAAGGCTTTTTAATATTACTTAGTTAAAGTTCCTGAGTCCTAACCATTGAATGGTACGGGTACCATTAATGGTACGCGTGAATTAAGCATGCGGGTGTTTTTGGTACACTTTTTTATTGACCTGTTAGTTCTGCCTTCCTTTACATGCTTTGATTCTCCTTTCTGTTATTCTGTCTGTATTATTTATTTTTTAATCTATCAAAATAGTTGTGTATTATCTGTGTGGTATATTAATGACAGACGAGCAAGGTTATTCCTTTGTTTATGTACAATTCTGGTACAAAAAATGATTTTGTGACTCATTGTTAGTGGTACTGATTCGAGATTTATGTCGTTTAAGTCAGAATTTAGTTAAATCTCTATATCTTGTGTGCGAACGAAGGAATGCACTTTTCTTTTTAATTCACCATGTCATTACCAATAGAAGAAGATCCTATCATAAATTCTGATATTCAAAATGACGTTACAAGCAGTCATCGTAATCTTGTAGAAACTGAACGAGGTAAAAATTTTATGGTATTTCTGGGTCATGTTTTATAAGAATTGAATTTGCTTCTGAAAGTTTTACTAGAGTGCGATTAACTTTTTTTAATTTAAATTAATCCTGTAGAAGTGCCTACGTTAAGTATTATCACAGAGCATCGTAATCGTTTTTATATACTATGCTGAGGCTAAATTGCGTTCTTTTTATCTATGTTATGATTGTTAATCGAATCGTATAATTTATGTTTTCTAATCGATGTTTTAATGTTCTTAAGAGGAAACAACAGGATGGATAAAAAGTCGAACAGTGTTAGGAATTATGGGTTTTCTGGGATTTGCCAATGTATACGCTATGCGCGTAAACCTTTCTGTTGCCATCGTCGCTATGATTAATTCAACAACAGTGCAAAATAACTCATCAATAGATGTATGCCTAGCACCAACACCATCTAATAGCTCATTACCATCTGTAAGTATACTATCTGTTTTTGTACCTCTTAAATTATTAAAATTTGCAGTATGATGTAATTATATGTCTTACCAAAAATGTTTTAATATTGTTTTAAGTCGCATGATTTAATTACAATATTATTGCAAACTGATAAATTAAAGAAAGATATACAAAATAATGTTTCATGTAATATATAAATTATGCAAAACATATAATTTCATCTTAAATTTATTTATTTTTTTAATGGTATTTTATACAAATATTATCTTATTCACTGTGCAATGTTTTTTTAAATTTAATTTTAATGTTTCACTCTAAAATCATACTCACGCTAAGCTAGTCACAGTGAATCTTTAAAATTTGTTGGGTTGCAAATGATTGACATTTGTTATATACTCATATGTTATATGTTATAAACCACAATCTATTGTTTTAGAAACCAGGTGATTTTAACTGGACACCTGAACAGCAAAGCATAATTTTGGGTTCATTCTTTTATGGATATGTGTTAACACAGGTATTTTGTACATAATATTTCGTTTCAACTGTCTTCATACTTGATGTATTCCTTTAGGAAGCTATTGTTATTAGTAATCATTTCTGACTCCAAACAGTAACATACAAACATTTTTGTGAAAATTTTCATACATTGAGATTGTTTATTATGAGGCTTGTTTATTATTTTTTTAAATTGTATTTTTATTAGAATTGTATATGTTTTCACTTAACTTTCAGATTCCTGGAGGAAGGATAGCAGAAGTATTTGGTGGAAAACTGGTTTATGGTGTAGGGGTGCTATTAACAGCAATATTCACCATACTTAGTCCAATTGCTGCCTTTGTAGATTTTAAATTTTTCATAGTTGTGCGAGTATTGGAAGGGTTAGGTGAAGGTGTGACATACCCTGCAATGCATGCTATGTTGGCCAGATGGATACCCCCTTTGGAAAGATCAAAATTTGCTGCATATGTCTACGCTGGTAAGGTTTAAGTGTTTTTATTAAAATAAATAATGAATTAATATGTACTTTTGTACTGTTGAAAAGCTATTGATGTTTTGAAAATGCTTTCCGATTGCCTCAGTAGTTAGCAATTGGCCTAGAAGCTATTTATTCACCATGCTGCCTAGCATGGCAGAAATTGTGAGTAATAGATGTTACACATTCATAAAAGCTGTAGTTCTTGAAACAAGTTTTCTCACTATATCTTTATTCTCCGTAAGCCCAAGCTTAGTGGGGATCAAACCTGTGATAGTTCAAAATGTATAAGATTGGTTTATAAACTGAGCTGTTACAGCTATAGTTTACATACAAAAGTTCTAGTTCATAATCATTATTTAAAATAACACACTTTTAACTGAAACACAGTCTAGATTTGATTGTTAAAATAATAAACATTATTTTTTATTCATAAAGAACTACATATTTCAGGTTCTAACATAGGCACAGTAATATCTCTGCCAATATCAGGATGGTTATGTACATTAGATTTTGGTGGTGGATGGCCCCTTTGTTTTTATCTGTTTGGTGGTCTTGGTGTGGTGTGGTTCGTTGCATGGATATTCCTAATTTATGATACACCACAGAAACATCCAAGAATTTGCCCAAAGGAAGTGGAATATATAACAAATTCCATTGGTCCGCAAGTAAGTTTTTATTTTGAGTAAGTTTTGGCATCTTAGGTCTATATATTCTATATGAAAGTGCACATATTTCTTTATCTACAATGAGTTGATCTCTGTTTCATATGAAGTGAAGAGTCAATGAAGCAGTGAACAATTGTGTTTCGCTCCCTGAAAATACTCTGGACTTATAAATTGACAGCTGAAAGATATTTTGGATTAATAAATCTGTTATATATTGCATATTACGATAATTATCTCTGTAACCATTTGTAATATTAAAATGAAGCACAGTGATACCATTATTAATTTTATTATGCAAATACTTTATCACTACAAGGGGCAGTAGGACACAGCTGTGAGTCATTAACCAAGTATGATGACATCACAGTTGGTTAATGAGGTCAAAATAAACTCAGTTGACTATTATGATAATAATATTGTTTGATATTAATGTTTGGTTTGGTATTTGTTGCTAGTTTTTTCGGGAATGGCCTATGTCCATCTGTGAATGTCTATAGATTAGTGATAACAATTGGTGAAACATAAATTAAGATGTCTCAAAGCGTTATGTGATGTATTTAGTGTTTATAACGTTCACTTGTACCACCTCATTGATCAAGTGTTATCTAGAATGCAAAATAATTGCAAATATATATAAATGATTACAGGAGGATAAACCATCCATGTCTATACCATGGTTCAAATTTCTAACATGTTTACCATTGTGGGCTATCCTGATAGCGCAGTGTGGACAGTCTTGGCTGTTCTATACGCAGCTGACTGAATTGCCTACATATATGAATAACATATTGCACTTTGATATTGTTTCGGTAAGATATACCTTATATAAATTTACATTTCCTTATTAGTTAATGGTATAATTTATGCAGCGTTTTTGCAAGAAAATATTTAGCCACTTGAATTTTCAATGTCTAATATTATCTACTGCATGAAATCAATGTCTTTTTGTTTCCTCTCCTGTATATTATGAGCACAGTATTTGTTATATTATATATAGTGTCAAAAACTCTATAAGTAAAATTTGAAGTACACATTTTAGAAGTATAATAAGTAAGTGTATAATTAGAACATTGAAGAACAAACCTCTAATGTCTCCACTGCTGAAATTCAAGCCGTTCTCTCACAAGGTGACTGATTATTATTTATTCGCGTTGGCCAAGTGAGAGTTAACGGATACCACATGTAATCGTAATCGTAATTGTTAATATTGGAAAGTATTGGCTTCCTGTAGATGTATTGCTTTGTCAGAAACAAGGTCTGTGGGTATCTAACATATGCCTCCAATTAATTTTGCTTAATTTTAGAATGCGAGACTCTCGGCTTTGCCTTACTTTACTGCGTGGATAGCTGGCATATTGATCAGTATTTTCGCTGACTGGCTTCTGGCAAAAGGATGGATTTCTCGTCTGAACAGTATGAAACTGTGGAATACTGTTGGTAAGAAATTCTATTTTAATGTGTTTCAAATGTTATAGACTTATGCTTTGCCATGCCCTGGCCCGGAAGAAGACTATTTACTTTTCCTTTATTTAGTCATATTTTGGGCAATTGTACAATAAAAAATAATTTGAATAATTTTAAATTTATGCTGTGATTAGATGTCTTTTGAAAAGTGGTTATACTTGCGCTTTACATGGATAAAAGGAAAACCTTTTATTAAACATTATTTCAATTTCGCTTCGTGTTAAATAGCAATGAAGTATGGTATAATAGCAATGAGTATGGTGAAGCCTGTTCTCCGAAAATAATAACGATCTCATAAGGTTGACAGTGGGAACACAGCGATACTGTTTTGGTGGCAGATTTAAGGGTGATAGCTAGCGAGCCGATGTGGCCAACGATTGAATCAGGGTTTTCATGCGTGTTATAAGCGCTTATCCGTTGCGCCATATAAGACAAAGTGAATGCATTCATCTGAAAATTTTCAGCTGCGTTTCTCCCTGCGTTCGGATTGTTGGGTATAGCGTGGGCAGGGTGTGATCGTATCGCAGTCATGTTACTGCTCAGTATAACGTCTGCTTTCGGCGGTGCTGTATACGCGGGTAAGACCTTTTTGTTTGACGGAATTTAAAAAAAAAAGTGTACAAACACGGGTTTGCAGGAATGAAAATATACTAATACGCCTATAAATTAATTGAAATATTGATGCTCTACTATCAACTAATAACTGAATGTTTTAGCATTATGTACAATCTGTTTTCATTACAACTTGTTTCCTAAATGGAAACATACTGTTTCAGTTTCAAAATAAAATTGAGTGTGAAGTAAAATAATACTAAGAGTTTTCTAGTTATGTCTTATATCCTATAAGGAATAACCATCATAACGCTAACATTGCTGAAACTTTGGTTTCTCTCACAAGAAGATAGCCACAACACTATCAGTAATCATTTTTTTATATTTAATAACAGTGTAGACTATTGTGTTATTAAAGTGGTTGTACATTAGATGAGCTTTTATGTTATATATTTATTTAGGTAATCAGATGAATCACATCGACCTTTCGCCGCAATTCGCGGGTACCATGTATGGTATCACCAACGCCGCCAGTAATATTTGCGGCTTCCTAGCGCCGTATGTTATAGGGCAAATTATCAGTCCTGAACAAGTAAGATTATTTTTTTTCTTAAATGTTTTTCATTTTTAAAAACTTTTTGTCCAAAATATAATAAAATAATAAACAAAAAGGAATCTTTTAATTTGTAAGAAAACTTTTATCATTAAAAAACTTTTTCCTATATTATGAACTCTTGAATTTTAGCACTTATTAACAAACTATATCTTTACAGCAAACCCTGGGGCAGTGGCGTGTGGTCTTCTATTTGGCTGCCGCTATAGATTTAGGAGCGAACTTGTTCTATTTATTTTTCGCAAGCACGGAGGAGCAGGTATTTAATACAAATTTTTATATTTTTTATTTAATAAATCGAGGAGTAAGTAAATCTTAAATTGACTTCGTTATAAAGTTTTCTTATTAAATCTCCAGTGTGTGATGTTATGTTATACGTTTTGACATATACATACATACCTGTAGCCCGGCTAACGGCTGCATATTGTCGACATGGCGACTTAGTGGAAAAAGGATATCATCTCTCATATGTTGGCAGTCGAGATACAGCAATTGTATTATCGCGGTAGATTTACAATATGAGGGTGGTAGCTAAGAACGCGGCTGCAAAAAAACCAAAATCTCCATAAAATGAAGTCTTGAATCAATAAATGCATATACATAGATGTTAGATTTAATTTTATAAAAATAATACTTTTTTTTTAATACTAGCCTCCAATATAAAGAATCGTTTTAAATTCCAGGATTGGTCGCGAGCAGACAACGATGACATGACTGCTTCGGCGCCCGTCGAAAGCTTACTGTTCCCGGAGTCGTAGTGTTCGATGCGTGTACCGTACTACGGCGACACAGCTGTGTGAATCGGACAATGGACACTGCATGTACCACATTTACACTTATTTGACATTAATTGAATGATCTTTATCTTTAAACATCAAAGTTGACTCATTGTCCATACACAATCACGCGACAATCAATTACGCGACAGTAAAAAAATCCATTCAAAATATTTTTGTATAAGTCAGAAGAAACATTCTGATATATACGAGTGTTTCGGGTGCGGTAGAGGATTGAGAATGATATATGAAATACATATAAAATCATTAATGTAGAAGTTACCATGTGAATGTTCTTTTTGTCGGTTCGTCGAATAAAAAAAATGTGACTTTTAAATTAGGTTGAGATCTTAAAAACGACGCCGTTTTTTAAGATGATACATTCGAAGATAGTTGACAGTGTGGTGTTTTTTATAACGTTAGGAAAACAGTTCGGATGGGACCACTGGATGAATTAGGTGCTGTGAGTTGGTATTGACGACTTTTGCAGTTTCATCAGACATTGGTTGTATGGATTCAGAATACTCGGGCTAAAATATACCAAGCGTGCAAAAAGGCGAGGGTTTAGTATCCTTGTCGGTTTAATATATAAACGACGCTCTTGATATCGTCACTACTGGAACTCGGGATCTTCTTCCTCAAGGAGATGGTTAGCAGGTGTCACGTACAAAAGGTAATGTTTTTGGAATATGCCACTTTTCTGGCGATGTTTGCTTTCACCTGATATTTAAGTTCTGTGGGGATCGATCCTGGCCCTCTGGATGAACGCGTACGACTGTTTCACAAACTGCCATCATGGCTTCTTAAAAGATGCATGTTACCTTGCCTATTTGGGCACGAACTAAATTCGACGAACTTTGATTCCCGATATCGTATCCGGTTCCATAATAATAGTAATGATTTTTTTTTACATAAAATCATATGTTTCTACGATACAATAAAAATTGTTAATTGTTTAAATATTAATTACAATTTATAATAAATGAAAATGTTATCTAATATCTTCGAGGTGCTTAGGTTCATACAGATCGTTATTACCATAACATGTTCACCATATCAATGGCAACTTATTCGGTATTTTATTTTTAAAATTGATCGATATTATTGATAAATCATTTAATTATTATGTAATGAATATATCGTAAGTCTCGCTGTCAATTGTGATATATTTATTTATACTTAATATATTTATGGTATAAGCATATCTCAAAAATTTATGAAATAATCCATGCCGGACACAACAGCAGTAAAATCTATAGATTTACTAATTAATAGTAAATAATTAGCTTTTATTTACGAAGCGAAAATTGATAATGTAAGGATTTTTTTTATTGTATTTTTATCACTTCTACTTATCATAGAAAACAATTTCTTAAGAGACTTAAAAGTATCATAACATTAATGAGGTAGTTATAGTAGCTTTTAAAATTCACTCAAATTGTATACACGGAAGTTTTAATATTTGAATTATATAAATTTTTATATATTACTTTATCTACACTCATATTTTAGACGTTAGATGTGATGTTTGATTTTTGACGCATGCGCAATGGTTCGCTATAGTACATGCGTTAAAGAAAAACATCTAAATATTATTAAAAAGAAGCCGCTACAGATTAATGCATGAACCGTCATACAGAACTTTACTTTAAAGCAGAGGTACTCAACCTTTTTGAGCCACAAATATGCGTTTGTTTAGCTCTCTGGATATAAAAATATGTAATTATATCTTAGGTTATCGCGAAGTTCATTATGGTATAAAAGCAATAGTCGGTAGGTTGAGTATAGCTGCTTTAAAAAATCGCTGTCACATAAAAACAATGTTTTAAAGATTTTTTTTTAAATTCAAATACATATGTAAAGAATATGCAAATAAACGTCATATTTTAAGTTAGTAATTTGAATGTTAAGATAAGTGTGGTATGTAACTTAATTTTTGTGACTAGAGTTAATTAAAAACTAATATCTTTTAACAAAACATAACAAACAACCATCTTAATGTTACCATCGTTGGGACTTAGAGCTTTGTCTTAAAAAGACACAGTCTAGGCTATGTATCCACTCTACTAGGTCTATTGCCGGAGAGCGTTTAGTTAGGTACCACCACTACTCTTATTTCTGCTGCTAAACAGTAGTGTGCAAACATTAATATTTTCCGGTTTAAAGGGCGCTGTAGCTAGTATATTTACTGGAGTAACGAGACTCAACTTCTTACATCTCAGGCGATGAGCGCAATCTGGTGCAGTATATATCATTCTAACTAGCGCTCCATTGTTATGATACGTCTGCGTATCACTTATCATCAGGAGAACGTCCTGCTCGTCTTGTCATTTAATTGAATAATAAAAAAACTGATGTTCGTAGAATAAGTAGGATTTCTCTCGATGTGTTTCTCAACGGGAAGCTCGAGTACAACGGGGATCGATTCCGCGCCTCTTGTTATTAAATTGACATATTTTTTTAATGAAGCCTTATTTGGTATTGACTTTTATATCTTTTCAAGAAGAGTTTATTTATACATGCGTCTCTTAAGTGTACAATTGTAAACATCTTTACTTTCTCGATGAACAGTTACAGGAATTTAAATTACATTTACTTCAATATCATGTCAACCGATAGACGTCCACAACCGGACAAAGATCTTGCGCTATTTGCATCTAGTGGCTTCCAAATTTATTCATCAAGTGACATTTTTGATAACGCTTCTTGTAGTATTAACGCAGCCAAAACGCCGACCGGCCAAAGAATTTATATAAATTAAATTATTAAAAATATCTATAATAACAGTCCCGGTAGAAGAGAATTAGATAATTTTTTATTAATATTAATCAAAACTTATAATCTAATTGTATGCTATGGGTTTAAAACTCTGGCGGTAGGTTCTTAAATTCAGTTCTATTAAATAATTGCTTATATGTAATAGTAAAATTTTAGAGCATAGAATGACATCGGGTTATAATTTAGTTTTTTTTTTTTAATTTCAAGTAGCTTAGCTACCGTACAAACTTGGAACGTTCCTTATTATTTATTAACTAGAAATCGCTCGAAAATCTGCTTAAAACTTGGTTTACGTTACTGCAGGAATTTTTATTTACAAAGGAATTTATAAAAAAATCTAAATCGTAAATAATCTTGATTTCATGTATACTGTTAGAAATTTTTTCTGACTCCGAACTTACTAAAAGTATCCACATTTTGTAATTTTTTTTCTCGAGCTCATATGTCTCAACTTAAATTTTTTTAGTGTATTAATACGCATTCCATAAGTTTTAATTCACTTTACATACAGTATTCGCTTGTGATTTTTTATCGGATGTTAACTAGTGGTTATGATTATTTTTGGTTGCGTAGTTAAATATTGTCGTATCTATCCGTCATACAATATAAATATAAGAATCTCGTGAAATTTGCGCACAGGTTAGGCCGAATTTAAACAATAAACATTATTTTATTTCATATTTACAATGTGCTTTATTATTTTGAATGGAAATAAATTGCTGGTTTTGCATCAGAATATTTTGTATGTTATTAATGAAATGTATAAATAACAATGAAACAAATATATTTTATAAAACAAAATCTTTTATTTAAATACTCTTCAACTTTAAACACTATAGTTTGTCTCTGTATTGTGCTCTTATGGCGCTTGTGACGGAACACTATTGCGTACCTCAGAAGACCTCGGAGCCATGGTCGTCGGGGTTATACGAGGATACCGCACTATCTCGCATGAGGCTTCATGCTTACTTGCAGGATCTGTCTCATGGGATTTAGAAGCAGAGTTCCTTGTGGCCATGTATGAATGGCGCTTAGAATTACTAACACAGGTTGAGCAGCTCTCACTAAGAGAATGAGGTTTGCAAAGGTTTCACGCTCGACAGATACTGCTCGAACGGTTAAATGAGCCATTGGTCCATCCTTGGGCAGGAAGCAGAACTGTTGACGCGGTGCGTCCAGTGTTGACAGACTGGATAAATAGGCAGCGGCATGGTGCACTCGGTGAATGTTTCGACTGGTGCAGGTGCTATCGGGGCATGTATGTTTCGGAAAGTACCTGCACCGTATAAGAAGAAAACCAACGGTCATATGCCACCGTTGCAGCAAGGGGAGGACTCGGCGTAGCATACTTTAGAAGTATATCCGAGTTGGACAGTACTGCGTCGAGACATCTTTGCTATTGTGGGTAATGACCTTTTTCTCCCCGCTTTCGTGAAGGCAATGGTGGAAAGCGAAGCGTCATGGAACGACTGTGTTGCCTTTTGTGAAAAAGTTATGTCGCAGGAGACTGAGTAGCGGGTGAGAGAAAGTAGCCCTAACCTTGCCTTCCGTAGCCAGAGACCCGGGAGTCGGAGGAGAAGGGATGATGCCCTCCTCCAATCCCCCTTAACACAGGATTAAGTAGCGGTTACGGGGAAATCCGCTACTGAGTCCTCAAGAAGGGGCGAATAATATTTTCCACGCATAACCACTGTGTTTTGGGTCTCCCATGAGGTACCCATATAATGTCGAGGCCCATTAATGACCCCACGTTACCGGAACTTCGGTAGTGTGCGAGAGTATACCCGCAGTTTCGGCCAAAGGCGCAGCTAAGCAACCGTGGGGTTTTAGCTAGTAAGAGTCTGGCATAACTTTTTCGTTACCCCTGCAACGGGAAAGTATACATGCAAGATTTCCCCATGAAAACAAAAATCAACGTTCAGATATCACCGACACGCTTACATCTGCTGATAGTTCGCAAAAATTTCTATGTTCTAATCTAACTAGGTAGTAATTAGGCTAACCTGAAATTTAACTCGAAGAAAATAGCTCTATCTAGTACTGTGAAATTGAATCGATTTTAGAAAGGAGTATATTTGATGCTAAATGGTGTCACTAACCATAAGAATAAACCGACCATCTCAACGATTTTTATAAAAAAAATACAGCACCATACATCTGATAGGAAATACGTATAATAATATTTTGCCAGGAGTTACATCAATGGTTTTTTTTTCCACAATGACATATATTTATAGAAAATCTTTAAAATTGATTACCGTAATATATTTTATAATAAACTTTTGAATATAAAATGACATTAACACGTAAAGTAGTTGCAAATATTATTTATGTACGGGGTACTGCAAACGAAGAGCGTGTGTTACCTATAATATAAAGTCCTTACATATGAAATTAGCGTCTTATCGTACTGACGCCTGTGATCTGAAATATCTCCTCTTTGGTTTAGAATTCCAAATACAAATTTATAAATTCATTTAGCTGGTACATTTGAGTTTTGAAAACAGTCATACATTCGTTTTATTTCCCACATTATTTTTTTCTTTGGCGTCGCTTATTTCCGCACAATAGAAAACATGAAATATCGGTATATTTACGAGTACGAGTTATAGCGTGGCACCAGTGCTGCAGAAACAGCTCGAAGGATTAATGATGTGTACGGCGCTGGTGTCGCAAAAGAAAGCACGGTACGTTTTTGGTTTCAACGTTTTCGTTCTGGAAATTTCAACCTTCAGAACCAACCCCGTGGACGACCGGAGGCCAAAGTGGAAAACGAAGAATTAAAGGCTATTGTGGAACCGGATCCATCACAAAGCACTTCAGAAATAGCTGCAGGCTTAGGGGTAAGTGACAAAGCTGTATTAATCCAATTGAAGCAAATCGGGAAAGTAAAAAAACTTGAACGATGGGTACCTCATGAATTGAGTGAATCGAACTTGCAAAGACGCGTTGACTGCTGTGTTACTTTGCTCAACCGACACAATAATGAAAGGATTTTAAATTGAATCATTACTTGTGATGAAAAGTGGATACTGTACGATAATCAGAAATGCTCGTTGCAATGGCTGAATCCTAGGAACCCAGCCAAATCCTGCCCTAAACGAAAATTTACTCAGAAAAAGTTACTCGTGAGTGTTTGGTGGACTAGCGCCGATGTCGTTCACTAAAGCTTTCTAAAATCTGACCAAACGTTTACGGCAGATATCTATTGTCAGCAACTGCAAACCATGAAAGAAGAACTATCTGCTAAACAACCGAGATCGGTCAATCGCTCTAAGCCACTGCTGCTTCACGACAACGCAAGACCACACACTGTACAACAAACAACCACTAAGTTAGATGAGCTACAATTGGAATGTCTCCTACATCTATCGTACTCCCCGGATCTTGCCCCAACAGATTACCATTTTTTCCGAAATTTAGAAAACTTCTTACAAGGAAAAAAATTTAAGCCCATGCGGCAGTCCAAACCGCCTTCAGAGAGTTTATTGATTCTTGCTCCCATTGTTTTTTTAGTAAAGGGATCAATGAACTACCTATGAGATAGCAAAAGTGCATAGATAACAACGGTGCATACTTATATTAATTAAATATGTTTAAAAAAAAAATTACTTTATATTCCTCTTGTAGAAACGCCAATTTCATATGTAAGGACCTAATACCACAAGAGAGTGAGACGGGGTTTTTCCCTCCGTAAGATGTACTTAGATATGCTGCCCCTCAGAGGGGAACTAATACGTACTACAGCAGATTCCGAAACCTCTTTTGACGTCTTGTAGAAGACTACCAATGGTTATAGTGGGTGAAAATTACATATAAACGTGATCTCGCCTTAGGGGCAAAGTATCTTCTGAAGATTTTCCTCAATACCCAAAAAAAAGGTATGTACCTACTGCGACACAAAAGAAACGGTTTAAAATAAAAACTCGAACAAAATGAGCAATAATATCTTTAACCAAATTTACCACGTCTCTGACCGTTACTTCTTTTCGACAAAAGTAACGTAGTTCAAATAAAAACATAAAAACAAGGCATACAGCGGCGGCCCTTTTTTTTTTACTGGTCGGGAAATGTAAATATGACCATAAACAGATTGGTCGCTAAGCTTTGTTAATGGTCTGTTCAGTATTGCCGCCTCCACCTTTGGCGGCTCGGAAACTTTTTCTCGTTTCCCCTGCGTAACCGTTTTAAAAATTACACGGTACAATTGACGGGTTGAAGTGAAATTGACTTTAAGGATAACGGCAAACAAAATATTTAGCAAACACGCGCTAAAGCTGGCATATACTTTGTTAACGGTTAATTGCAAGGGTTTGTTGTAACTTTCCTTTGTTAATATTTTTACGCGTAAACTTTACGACTTCGCATCGCAAAGAGGTTTAAAAATGTTGTTACTTTGTTATAGAATTTTAATTTATATTTACACCACAAAAATAAATAATAGTTGTCATTATTATTGGTACGTATTTTTGTACGAGTTCCTTTAAAATTATATGAAATGTTTGAAGTTTGTTTTTAGTGTATATATTAACTTAAGTTTCAGAAAATATGGTGATAAACTTGTGAAGCCTGATAATTAACCTCGACATATTTCTTTTAACATTAATAAAGCTTGTGTAAATGAATTGCAAACTCTAAATCGAATCTCCATCCGGCAATATGTAATTTTGATTAATATTTCTACAACACACAAAAAAGAAATAAAAATAGTTGTGCTCTTTTTAAATAATCACCGTTAATATGCAATTTAGGTGACATCTATGTTCCTTTTTTTATTGATGAGTCACGTATGAATAAAGTTTAGAGCAAAATAAATTAGTTTTTTTTTTTATAACGAAAACGGAAAGCTTTTAATTATGCCGCGAAACAGTAGTATCCGAATGTTATTAAATAAACGAAAAGGAGTCAAATATAAAAAAATATGTATAATTTAAGACTTTGATGATCACTTTACATTTCACCAATAGAATATTACAAACAAATACATGTTATGGTGGTTATTCCTGCTTGTTAGTCTCTGAAGAGTGTAGACTTCTATAAAGTTAAACTCTTTCACCGGTTCGTTACGCTGTGCCGTAACAAAGCGGGAATAAAACTGTCACCAGTAAAGTTAAACAGTAAAGAAGGTTCTTTTGTGTTATTGGTTGTATAAAACCGACGTAAAAGAAAAGTTGTGTTTAAACCTCAAAATAGCTTCCTCGAACCGCAATGTATTGTGACTGAATGATGTAAACTCGGGCGTAAGTGTGTAAAGACGACATCTTGGCACTAACTATATTTGAACGATGTACGGTGCTGTTAAAATTGCTGGGTTTTAAAGCTTCCGCGAACTCGAATCTTGCGGATCTGGACTTCAAAATTTTATAAAGATTTTATTTTAAGTTGTACCAAATTTAAGCATCTGTACCTGAAAAACAATCTTTTTTCATACGTCTTATTGTTTTATGTAAGGCTTTATTTGGAACTGAAATATGGGGTTGTATCCACCATATATATTAACTATGTGAAAAGATAGTAAAATTAGTATAACGAAGTTTCAGGATTTTATTTTATGTAAGTCAACATGTATTTTGAACATGCAGAAAAAAAGTAAAACTTAATACAACTACTGGGATTAACAAAGCTGATGCTGACTTTTACAGGAACCGTTACTGGAACTTAAAACATTACAACAGGCGAAAAAAAGGTCTTGCTTACAAAAGTCGCTCTACTTTTGTTCTCTAACGGTAATTAAGGAACTGTTTTAAAATAGAGCACATCTATTGTATAGTACTTTTTATCAAAGTTCTGTTAAAAATGGCAGTGATGGCAAATCTTAAAAATATGTCGACCGTTAGTTAAATTGTAACATTTTTTAAGTTTAAAAAAACTTGTCAGGTATACCGGTACTGAGAAATACATTTTGTGGTAATAAGAAACAACATTGTTGATGTTGCAAATATCGCTTAAAGTGGAGAAATAATAACAAAAAATAAGTTATATTATTATAGAGAAAAATTTATATAAAATTTGTAGGTTTTATAAATTATTGTCGGAATAAAAAAATAAGTTGTACTTAATGAGCTCTTGTTGGGTGAAAGTTATTTGACCAAAAAGCAATGCCTAATGCTATAACTAGTAACTGAAGCTGAATAAACATACGTAAACATAGCAGGGGTACTCTAGTTTTACTAGATACTCATCAAGGTATTAATAAAAAACCCATAGACATTTGTTTATGAATTATTTATGAAAACTTTAATGAGTGTACATATTATTTATATATTTTTTTATTTTGAAACTATTGCACACTTCCAGACGTTACAATGCGAGGATTCAAAGGCTAGTGGTACTAATCCATGGTCACGTTTATTTTAATTTTCATACATATTTATTACATTAGAGATATATATATATATATATATATATATATATATTGTAAAGTGATAAATATGAGTAATAAATATTCATACATATATATTGTAGGGTAATGGGTCCCGCACTACGACTCACAAGCCAACCTCACCTGCTCGAGGTGCACCCTGCTAAACAACAAACGAGGCGCAGGTTCTCTCCAACCCGCATTGAGCTAGCGTGGTGCGAAATGTCCCAAATCCCTACAAACGATTAAAGGTCGCGAGATGCCGTGGGGTGTGAAAGGTAGGGATCTTTGGATTATGGATTGGATTATGTCCATCAGTGGACATCAATCGGCTTATGATGACATAGTTATTACAATATAAATACTGCATTCATGTACATATATAAATAAATGATTAATCTTAATTAGCGTATGAACCAAAGAATATTAAGAGACTCGTAATAAAGTACGACTTATTTTTTATATTAGTTATAAGTTAGTTAACTTTATAACGCAACATAGTCACGTCCCTCAGTCATGAGGTTACGACAAAGAAGTAAAATTTATTGAAAAAAATAAAATAAATGGAATAACTTCGCAAATTTAGTTTACTTATATTATATTTTAAAAATGTGTTAATACGTTTTTAATATTTTTCCACGAAGTAACCTTTATTGGCAGCCTCAGTTCCGTCAAAAGGACGGACGCTTTGATGTGCCGGCTTTAAGCTCCGCGTCAATACATTAGAAGCGAGCGGCAACGCCGATGATGTCAGCATCTCCGCCGATTTGAATTAGGCTGCTCGAAAGTTTAATAGACGGTTTCTTTCTTAACCCCGGACATGTAAAAGGATGTTTAACATTTGTCTGTTTCTAGCGCCATAGTTTCCTTTTCGTTATCGGGAGAAATATTCTAAAAAGATACCCTGCTTATGGAGGAAAAACAAGGTTATGTGTAATTTTTACCCATTAAAACCCCCTCGATCATCATCTTCAGTGCATTGCGGGAGGCTGCGGGATCTCCTACAAAACGCATTGGTGTCTCCCGGCACAACGCTTAAAGCACGTCCCAGGGAGAACTGTAACTCTCCTCGGTAGCCTTGCTTCGGTATGAAAAGCACTAGACAACCTCATACTTGTTGTATCTTCAAAGCCCACGACCCGAAAATCTTTTTAGTCGCCTTCGACGATAAGCAGGGCTTACCTTAGTCCTATTCTTATATCGCGAGACTACAGGGCAAGCTCCGTAGCTACCAAACGTTTAAGTTAAAAATAGGTTTCAATTATTATCTAATTTTTTCATTCTATTTTGAAATAGTAACGTTGGCGGTGTATTACGGAAGGGCGTGTACTTCATATAGGCAAATAAGCATCGCGTACTCTTGTTCCCTAAACTTAAATAAATAATAATGTCCCAACTCATTTAAAAGGTACACAACTTTGATGAATTTAAATCAATAAGTTCATTTTTATGTTTAGATAAGCAAAGAGATTTCATGTGCAATGTGCATACTCTATACGAACATTGTGTATTACGAAGAAAGAAATAGGATAGGTCATATACAGAACCTAGTTATATATGCAAGGCAGTAGGATTACAGATATATTATTTATGAACAGTTATGCCTATTATAATATAAATTTATATTAAATACTCGGTACACATGGTGAGAAAAACTTTTTAAAAAGAAATTATAAAAAAAATATGTTTAAATTCTTTAATTAAATTTTAAAAGGTAGTCTTGTCTTAAATTTTTTTTCAGTAAAGAAAAAAAATCAATTTTTCATTTAATACATTTTAACGAATTCATGAGGTATAAAAAATCATAACCGTTAAACACTTGTTTTGCGTTGTGTTTGTTGTATAATACATTCTGTTCCATAATCCATAACTGGTGGTAGGTCTCTGTTACCGTCTGTTACAAGGGTAAACAGTAGTGTGCAAACGTTACTGTATTTCGGTTTGAAGGGCGCTGTAGCTAATGTATTTATTGGGATAACGAAACTCAACATCTTATCCCTCAGGCGACAAATGCTATACAGTGCAGTGTATGTCATCCTAACTAGCGAAATTTACCATCAGTTGAATGTCCGACTTGTCTTGTCGCTTAATTCAATAAAAAAAATAATGTATAAGCCGTCGTGTGTAGGCGGCCTAAGAGGAGGCACGCGTGAGGCGTGCAGCGTGCACGAGTCGCGTGGCCGCGCTTCCTTGCGTCCGCTCTCGGCTTGGCTCGGCTCGCGGTGCAACCGCCGCGCAAGCCCGCCTCGCGCCAGTCGTGCGTAGACTGTCACACGCGTCGGGTGTGTCGCGATTGTCGTGTCCTTACTCGATAATGCAGTGAGCTTACATCGCGATCAAGTGGTTTAGTGACTTATATAAACAGTATGGTGACAGGAATTGCCAGCGGGCTGCAACAAAGTGCCTCCAGCTCTGTCGTGATGGTGAACAGCAACATGAGTTCTGCCGGGGTGCCTGTTGAACAGAAGAAATCTTCAGGGGAGAATAGACGGGTAAAAATAATTCTTAAATCTGTTATGTTGAACAAATTTTTTTAATATTTTGTTTTTATTTAAAATTCCCGATCATTTATTATATTAGTTACATTTTTCATACTAAAATTAGCAATACCAAAACATCGTACATAAGCAATAAACTATTTTTGTTTATGTATACACACTAGAATTTTGTTACTTGATTGTGTATTTCTGGTAGTAACTTTTCAGATATTTTTTTCGCTTAAATAATTAGAATCATATAAGGCGTCGAACAATATGATCTTCGAAACGACTACAAATTCTGACGAGATTTTTATTGGCGTATAGTAAATTTTTAGGGAAAAAAAACACTCATTATTTTTTTAATAAATTCCGATACGTGTTTATCAATTTTACTGTCAAGTATTTGAAATAGTTTAAAACAATTTAGGATGTAGGAATCAAAACATAAACACATATGTGCAGTGCGTACAAGGTCTGCCGGTTCAACTAGTGTACAGTGAAACATGAAGTACAAACATTTAAATTGGTTACAAAGCGCATGAGAGGACCCCCTGATCACCTGAAATGCTTACAACACGATTGGTGTATTAGCAGATCAGTGCGAATTACATAAATGAAAAAGTCACGCATAAAGCCTCTTGAAAGACACAAAGGTGAAATTTTCATGAAGAAATCTCTAACTCAAGCATCAGAAGAGTTTTGATCGTACTTAGTTCTTAGTGTTTTTAAATGTGTAGCAATTTTTAACTTCATGTGGTGTTAAGTGAAACTAAGTCCCAAGACAGTGGAGTATGCTGGCTCAGGAACTCGTTATGTTGCCAGTCGGAACACAGCTATGATAGCGGCAGATTCATAATATGAGGGTGTCTGTCAGCCAGGTTTGGTTCAAGAATCAAAGTAGAGACTAGGTTATATAGCTATGTAAAGGTATTATGTAATATACAGATATATGGACACTATAATGCATTAATTGTATGTAATAAAAATTGGATTCGGTTCAGCGGCTTTATTACCATTTTCTGTTAAAAAAATTGTATTTCTTTCCTTATAATGTAGAAGTGAAAGAATTTGATGGTTGTACAGCGTATATCGCAAGTTTGAAAGAGGAAGTATAAAATTGTAAATTAGTTTAGGCAACATTATTTTTGTTTTATTATATGTGTCTTTATATTAATATTCTATTAATTTTGCATTCGTTTTTGTGTGCAAACTGTGTGGCATTGAAGACTTGATAGTGCGTCTCTAACAAAATGTATGAAAATTATACTTAAAGCATCTTAGTTTAGTTGGAAATGTAACTGAGTCTTTTTCAGCTTTTCTACTTAAAAATAAAAAAGGACTTTACAAAACTTATAAAATCTGTGTCATGACATTCTTAAGTTTTCTCTTGAATCAATTTTTTTAATTCATTAAGATAACCATAAATGGTCCACTGTCCTTAATCTCAATTATTTCCGATTGCTGGTGATTATTTATGCCACCACTAGCGATTCATACTGTGGGGTTATGTCAAGGCGGGCATTGGGCACTGAACACTTGCCATGTTGACGCATGTGAAACGCATGTACCCACACATTATTCACTCTAACTCTTATCGCCTCGGCTTCTAACTGCGCTACTTAATGGAGTGACAGATTTTTAGGGCTGCTAGCTGTTAATATTTTACCTATGTTGAGATCGTTGATTTATTTTCTATCCTGTTTAAGATTCTTATGAAACTTCTGGGCTATTTTGAATTGATGTAACAAGATTTGACGATGAAGAAAGTAATTTATCCTTAATAGAGCTACCGTTAAACATGTACCATGTTATCAGAGATATTGGTTTAGAATTCTAGAAGGTAATTTCTAATATTTTCGATAAAACTTACAACTTATTTATCAATTATAATGTTTATAGCGTAAAATAGTCTCAACAAAAGAGAAAAGCAGTTTATGAATGATATCTACGTTGGCGGCTGTACTAGATTTAGAACCAGTCCGTGACACCCACTGGCACTGGACAGCCCTGTCTTTTCTCAGGATCCGTCGGCCGCTGAGTCAAGTGTGGCGTGGGTCGCGCGTGGGCTCCCGTGGGCTAATTGTCGTGGGAACGAACTGCGGGCAACCCACGCTGCGTATGTCTCCTACCACGTCATCCTTCACCTCCTCGATTAGATAATCAACTGATAACACTGCGTCAATACTTATAATCGTTTTCTTAATCTGACAAGTGCGTCGTAGGAGTAGTATAAATTTTGTATGTTGTGTAAAATTTAAGAGATTATTATTTAAATGATGAGGTTTAGGGAGCTAGGGTATGCAGTGCTAATTTGCCAATATGGAGTGCACGCCTCTGATTAGCTGCCGTAAACACCTATATCTATTAATGCACATTTGACCAGTGTAGTCGATAACTGGCAATGACTCTACTTGTTGATGCAAAGAACGGATTCAAATCCCACAATGGCATTCACTTTTCTCAAAGTTAATACTGGTTATATTTTTCAGTTCAATTCGGCGTGTAACCATGGTAACGATTATAATTATTAAATAAATAATGATCTGAGTAAGTATATAAGTATCCGTTTAACAAATTTTAGCGTGACGTTATATGCGTCATGTCTGTTCGCGCGTATTCTACATTCTGCACATAGCGCCGACGCCGCCCGGACTCCGGAGCAGACGTTGAATAACAGGCACGATCTGGCCTCGCCCGCACCTAGACGAGACTATCAACGGCCAATTCACGGTCACCTATTGATATAATATGAGTAACAAGCGTCGCGCGTCTGCCCGTCGCGGGTAAGGTGACCAACCAACGCATATAAACGGAGACTTCCCCCGTCCGGCGTCGGCGGTCATCAAGAGACAATGACCATCCAATCCCGTATAGAATGATTTTTTAAATTTGTTTAAAATTAGACTATGATATTTTATAACAAATCTTCATTTTAAGTCTTTTTATCCTAGAAAACGACAAGTGCACGACCTTAACCTGGTGGTAAGTTAGACGCCCGCTTGTAACAATGTGAAGCTAGTTAGGATAATAAACTCCACCAAATTGTGCTCGACGCATTGAAACACAACGTGTTAAATCTTATTACTACAGTAATTTAAACAGATGCCCTTTATTCTTTAAGCCGAAACAGTAATATTTGCATACTATTGTTTGACGGTAGACAGCAGCGGCGATGAGAACCACTAAGATGAAATGAATCCTATAATAGATACCAACCACCAGTTGAAGTTCTCTCTCGAATTCTCAACAATCATATTTTTAGTCCATTATTATATTTTATAAACCTCAACAATCTAATAAATGAGAAAAATTATTATTATTTTTTTTTTATTTTTATCTGTTTAAAAATAAACATAATATTAGATTTAAACGTAATGTATAAGATTAGTTATGTGAATTATTTTTTTTACGATTAAAAACTCTATTCGTTGATAAAATCTTCTGCTTGTTGGTGAATACGCGTGCCGGAAGCATGGCGTCCGCTCCCACGCCTTGGCACGCGAGTTGGCGTGCACCGGCCGTCGCGCCGACTGCCAACTCCCTGGCAAATGAGCTGCCAAGACTTAACTAATGCGACGTCGAGTTCCATTACAGATATTTTCGGACACATAAGTATTCGATTTTATGTTATATTAGATAACAATTGGAGAAATACTTTCTCGTATACGTCAATTTGTATATAAGTGCTTTTGTACATTACAATATCATTTTGGTTAGTTAAAATTTAAGACTATTGACATAGACGATAAAATATATTTTTAAATGATCTTGTAATTACGATTTTATCACCCTCTTAAATAATTATCAAGCTTGTTTAAAGATTGATGTTACATAAAATTTACGACGATGTATAAAAATATATGGTTCACCGCAGACTGATGCACAAGTATCTGGGTGTTTGCCAACCTGCGGAAAATAGCCGCGGTCTGTTTGAGAAATACGCTTTATAATCGTAACTCGCGTATGATTCATTTAAGATTACGCACAAGCTCCAGCTAACAATAAATATAACATATACGTAGATACATAGAACATATTACTTACTATATGTACTAGAATAACCATTTTAATCTTTTAAGAAAAATAAATATTTTAGTCTAAGTGATGTGATAAGTATAAGCGCCAGAATTGATATTCTGAACGCTATCTCTATAATCAAGAAAATGTATTTTTATGCTACGAAACGATAAGACGAGCGGGACTTTCATCTGATGGTAAGTTATACCCCCGACAATAACGACGCGCTCGTCACTTTCAGACATAACATATTGGGTATCATTACCCCACTAAATTCATTAGCTACAGCGCTCTTTAAACCGGAACACAGTAATGTTTGCACACTAATGTTTGGTGGCAGAAATAAGCGCTGCGATCGTACATACCTAGACGGTCTCCGGCAACAGAGACCTAGTTACCAGGCCTATATACTATATTTATTGTCTATGATCTTTAAAGTATTTAGATTAGCCTAAAGCTACATTAAAATCGGTATAATATATTTTGGAACGGCATAAACAACATGCATGTATAATTTTACACATTGTACGTGTAATAGTTGTAGTTTGTATTATATTATATTGGTTACAAGCCCTTAGTAACTAATTTTGGTTTAAAGAGAGGTATGTAAAAAAAATTACATATATACCGCAGCAATTGGCGGCAGTGGATTTGTATAATTGTGTCATAATGATTATTTACAGCGCGACGGTGGCGCGGGCGGGCCCGGACGCGCGTTTCAGTTTCAGCCGGCGCCATGCGACTAATTCCGTTTGCTACGGTTGTGACGCGCAGTTACGTAAATATCACATACATCAGTTCTGTCTGGGTGTGCGAACCTTATGAGGCCTCATAATATAGCTGCCGTATCACACCATACCTATTCCACTTCAAAGGTATATATACACATATACACACACACATATATATTTATATATATGTAGTATATAACACTCGTCTCCTGAGACATAAAATGTTGAGTCTCTTTACCCCAGTAATTGCGCTAACTACAACGCTTTTGAAACCGGAACTCAGTAATGTTTGCACACTACTTTTTGGCGGTAGATAAACAAAAACTTTAGCTGTTGCTCGCCCATTTTGCTGACAGTAACACCCCTGCAACTCGTCTTGGATAAGGAATTTTGTAAAATCCATACGTAGCTGACCTCTAAATACCACAAGCATTATCTCTACCAAATTTCGGAGATTAGATAGATATAGTTTCGGAGATTTCGTGATGAGGCAATCAATCTCTGGATATCTCCTATGTACTCGTATATACATACATGTACTAGCTGTTCCCCGCGCCCTTTGCTGTTCGTAATATAAAATTAGACTTGAAATTGTATGAAATATTCCTTGAGAGCAACCGCAACCCTAAATGACTTTCTAAAGCAACCGTTACTATAGCAATCGCATAAATAATAAGATAAAATAATGTTTATAAAAGTTAATTAGAAATAAAATAATGGGGATCTATGAAATTGAATAAAATAATTAGCCCATAACCATCAACAAATCAATCCGCGTCGAATGCTTATTTTCCTATAGTGATACGTTCACTATTATTCTCGTTATTGGCGAAACAGTGAAACCAATTTTAATTACATTTATAGGACACAGATTAAAAAATGGCCAGCATACTTATCTGTTTTTTATATTTTTTAGTTATTAAGAAAACAAGCAGCGTTAATTACAAACACGTGGTAGAAAAATATAATAATAATAAAACTAATAAGAGGTTTTCCTTAATTTAGGAGCGTGGATGTTAAAGATAATAACAGGAAAGAAAAAACTACGTATAATTTAAATTAATTAGGAATTAATGTAATGAAACCGAAATATAATGGATATATTTATTAATAATTATAAATTTTACATTTACACGTATAATTTATTTATATTTCGAATGTTTAAATTAACTTTCTTCAAAGTAAAAGCCACAATTGAATAAGAGAATAAAAATATGTTTATGTACATATATGTAGTATGTATTGTAGTATGAATTGTGTGTCAGTTAGGTTGTAGAGTTGCAGCTCGACATTTCTACCTTCTTTTGTTCAACGAAGACGAGACGAGCGAGAGGTACTTCACCTCATGGTAAGCGATATACGCCTGGACACAACCACGTGGCGATAGTTGAATTGGTGTACATTGCACCATATTGTACTAGTCGCCTTGAGACACAAATTTGTTAAATCTCGGTACACCAGTATATTTCACTTATCACAATGTCATTCAAACCTGAATACGGTAATGTTTGTATACTACTCTTTGCCAGCAGAAATAAGAGCTGCGGTGGTATGTAGTTCCTAGACGGTGTCCAGTAACAAAAATCTAGACCTCCAATTAAATTATAGTATAATTTAAATAAAACTATTATGCAGATTGATTTCTTACGATTAACAAATATTGTCTGCGTACTAACATTAAAATATGTACTTATTAAGGACTTAGAGAAAAAATTTACTTTTTATTTGATTTGTTTTCTTTAACTTTATACTTCCGGTTATATAACCATTTCAAGCGGATTTTGTAGAAAGTAACATTAATTTAATGGAAAAGTGAAACGTTTTCCGTAAGTAAAATAAAATATGCCTATATTATGTATCTCCATGATGAAACATGAACCAACGGCTAGAAACTGCGTAAGTTAATTATGCATGTTTTTTACATTTACAAATTGCATGACTATTAATTAAGTGCACTTTGTAAAATCTAAGTTTCTTACGACAAGTGTCCTACCGACACTTTCACTAGCCATATTGGGTATGTAATGTAATGTAATACAAAATGTTTGTTATCATCATTATCATAAAAGGAAGAGTATAAAGAAATGATATATTGAAAAATATTTACTACTCTAAACAAACCTTCAACTCTTACTTAATACAGCTTCAGGATATATGTTCGTAATAAGTGTAGCCTATGAATTGATGATATTTTTTCAATTAAAATTCATCAAAATGGTTTACAGCGGTATAGATGAGAATTTGTTACAGACTACATAATTTCTCTCTTATAACATCAACTGTTTTCTCTTATATAATATATGTAAGAGTATAGTGCAGTTGCGTGCCGGAAGGTGACGGCAGTTTCCGGTCGGCCTCGTGTCGGCGCACGTTGGAGTAATTTTCGCACGCTTTTTCTTTGCGAAAATGTTGAAGTTTATTCTCAACAAATTTCAAATAAATACTGTATCATTTTTTTAATATTTAAAATAATTAGAAGTTACTGTTAGAAATGGAGCAGTACATGTCTGTTTAACTCACTTTAAGTTATGCAACGGTTGACCTTAGTGTAAGACTAAGCGTCGCAAATAGAAAAAAAAGGAAAAAATTAACTTATATTTCTTATATATATATATCTACATATATATATCTATAAATAAATATCACTTGTGGTATTTTTCTGACGCCAGAGATCGTCTTGGTATATACCTAGGGAGATCCTATACCTGCTGCCAAACAGTAGCGTGTAATGTGTTCCTGTTTGAAGGGCGCTGTAGCTAGTAGAATAACTGCAGTAAGGACACAACATTTTATGCCTCAGGGCGTCGAGTACAATGTACTGCTATATATATCATTATTGTTATAGGCAAATGTATCGCTTACCATCAGTAGAACATTTCGTTTATCTCGTTGTTTCATAGAATAAAAAAAAACTAACAATCTACATTCCAACAATATTTTATGAAAAAACATAAATTACAATACGGTTATAAATACAACTCATATAAATATATAATTAGCTAGAATAATGGTGGCGATAGAAAAAAGGACTTGGTAAATAAAAGGAAAAAAAACTGTTTGCAGTCGAGCTAGCGGCGCCTGGTATTGCCTTAGTATAACCTACAGCATGTCACGTGTTAGAGGCACGCGTGACGCGCCGTCACGGCTTAGTCGCCAGTCACGGCGCGCGACCTTCACGGCCTTCACCTTGGGCCGTCGCACGCGCCGCCATTACCGCGTACCGCGAGATTGATTGCGCGTTTGGTCACGCGCATTTCTCGCTTCTCCTCCCATTCAATTTTCCTTCGGCTCCATGAATTATTAGTCTTTTCTTATGACGAACCGAGGAGTTATAGGGCGTTATACTGCGCGTAGGTCTGTTGCCAGAGACCGTCTGGGTAGGTACCACCACAGCGCCTATTTCCGCCACCACAGAGTAGTTTGCAAATTTTACTGTGTTCTGTTTTGAAGGATGCTGTAGTTAATGAAATTACTGGGTTAACGAGACTTAACATCTTATATTTCAAGACGATGAGCGCAATGTGGTGCTGTGTATACTATCCTAATTAGCCTCATTAAAATCGGCAAGCGTATCACTTATCATAAAGTGAACGTCCTGCTTTTCTCGTAGTTACGTTAAATAAATCGTCCATCAGATTGTAAACGAAATGCCCGCCTAAAACAATATGGCACTAGTTAAGATGTTACATACAGTCTCACGTTGTATTCGTCACCATGAGACACAAGATGTCATGTCGCAGTACTCCAGACAGTTTACTACCAGCAAAGCACCTTACCCAGAACAGAAAAGTTTGCACATCACGGTTTGTTAGCAGAATTGGACTCTGCAGCGGCTTAGACGGTCTTCGGCAACAGAGATAAACAAAGATTCTTATTAGTTTTGTCTGGATCACAAAAATTGTACTATGCGCAGCGGATGTATTCATAATGACAATGACTAGCTTTAGCACTAACATTCACTTTTGTTGTTACAGAGCAATAAACCAATAATGGAGAAGCGACGGCGGGCGCGGATCAACAACTGCCTTAACGAACTCAAGTCGCTTATTTTAGATGCAATGAAGAAAGATGTAAGTGATAAGTTAGTTTCAGTTGAAGATTAATACAAGTTAATGAATTATGACAAAAAGTTCAATAAAAAAAAACTAATTTCTATTTGCTTTGACAAAGACCTTAACGAATAAGATCATCACCATTATAATAAATTAATTAACAAAAAATTGTTATAAGTGTTGTATATCAGTAATCATCTTTACAGCCGGCTAGACATTCAAAATTAGAAAAAGCGGATATTTTGGAGATGACCGTCAAACACTTAGAAGGACTTCGTATGGAACGATCAGCATCTCCGGACAAATTTAGAGCAGGATACAGGCATTGTATGACCGAAGTGGCTAAATATCCTGGCTTAGAACCAGGGCTTAAAAGGAGGCTTATTAGGCATCTTGAGGGATGTGTTGATACCCCAGGAGCGAGGCCAACTGCCGCTCCGACACCTCCGTCGGACAATGATGATCCCGTAACAGCACCGCAGCATTCGACAATATTCATCTCAGGTAACAGCTTTTGACACGATTCCTATTTGATAAGTTGTCAAATGTCCTAGTTGTAAGAAAAATCTTTATGTAAGTAAATGAAAAATATTTTGTTAAATTTGAACAACACGTCAAAGTACATACATAATTTAACCTGTCTCCAAATAAGTAAATCTAATAAAAACTTTATTTTAGCTGGACCTGGATCAGGAGTTCGACTTGTCCCGACGAGGCTATCGAACGGTGATATCGCATTAGTGTTACCGGCGGGAATTAATGCCAACAGCCTTGGCGCCGTACCGACCCTTGTTCCCCTTTCTCCACGTGAAGCCACGTCTTCTTCAACTACTTCAGAGCCACGTTGCTACTCACCCGCAAGTTCAGGGTGGGGAACTCCTCCACCGAATGAAGAACCGGTTCCATTAGCACTTATAACGAGAAGACCATCTCCAGAAGAAAAACCGTGGCGGCCATGGTGACATGCCCTATTCTCTTGTAGTTGATTCTGTGATATACCCTAGTAAATTTAAATGTAAATTTTATATGAGTGATAGAATATTAAAGTTCCTATGAAATGTAAATTTATTTAAATAGACATTTAAAATGTATATAATAATTTTTGTTACTTCCTTGGTCAGTACATAAATTGGTGCCGTCGTGATTTATTACCCAGGTAAATCTTTAACGACTAGAGCACATTTAGTTTTAATGTTTACCTAAGTTCTCATTAAGTGTAAAGATAGTTTTACAGCTAATAATTTTGTATATTCGTGGATGACATCTGAGGCAGTATTTCAGTTTAAGGACCCTGCTGTCCATTGTATGTATTTACACATAACTTTTTCATAAATGCACTAAGTGTATTGTAGGTTTCGTGTAAACAATAATAATTTATAGACAACTAATCTATTATCGTATGTAAATAGATATTTATACAGAATATTATAAACTGGATAGTTTTTTGTACAGAATGTTGTGCAGCCGCGGCCATTACGACGATTTTTGTACAGGGTGTTATTAAAGACATCTAGACATCTGTAATATCAACTGTTAATATAAAACTTTAAACCTAAACTCTAACTAATATCATTTTAATCAAAACGTAAATTTTAAAGTTAATATATTGGTTTTAATAAATTTATGGTTTCGTTCAGAAGGGGTGCTCTGTATTTATTGAAGAAATAAGCGTTTCCGAGTGAGTCGTCGTTATTACTTAGCTTCACTACTTGGCGAAGCTTATACCTGTGAGATTAGTTTTTTATTTATATAAAGCTTATGATTAGGTATTAATAATTATGTGTGCCTTAAACAACAAAATCATTAGTCTTCCAATAATTGCACTAAGTAAATTATGACAAATTTTCATATTTTATAATACAAATAAATATTTAGCATTAATTGCTTTAGTTATTCTTTTTAGTTTAATGCTCAAATATGGTATTTAATGTTACCGAAAAAGATCAGTCAAGCTTTGTCTTCTATTGCCAGTTACCTTATATGGATACTATTTACCAACAATACTAAAAAGTAACATACGTATTATTTAAAGTTATAATGTTTATATAGCATTATTTTTATGATGAATGTTTAAAAAGTGCTTTGAAAGTGTGCAGAGTAATTGATTGCGTACACAGTTTAATATTGTAAATAATAAAAGTGATATTACTTTAAGACTAAGGGTAACATTTTGAGTAAGACGATGTACCTAAAAGAGATATGCCATTAAAATATTTGTAATGTTATATTGTTTTCTTTGCTATCTTAATATTACACCCGAAAAGGTTTGCTGGCAGCAAGTAACTAGAGAGGATTAGTTCCTCGGAACAATCGGACAAGTATTACCTGAGACGATTGCTGATTCGATTCTAAAAGAATCTTTCCTTAAATGAAATAAATGTTAAAAAAGTATTTTTTTAAAAGTATTGAGGACTTTTTTAATAGTGTATATAAATCATTTTAAATATCAGATCTATGAAGTTCAGCAACCTAATGAGACAATGTTTGGGAACAATACTCATAGTAAATTTTTGTAGAATAAGAAAACATTTTGTGGCAATTGAATAAAGAGTATTTTAACTGTGCCTTAAACAACAGTGTTGTATTTATACCGTCAATAAAGACGAAGAATTTCGAGTTTCAGGATATGTAAAACAAGTTCATTCGACTGGACCACACAGAGTCGGGGATTTTTAAGTAATTCAATTTTCATCTCTACCCTACAATCGTATGCCCGTAATTGAAACCTTCTCGTAACGGCCGTTTTTTTCATGAAGACATTAAAAAGCATAGCTTCGCCGGTGGTCGGTCTAATTCGTCAATGATTATAACAGTTTGTTTGCACTGTCCGGACAAGTAATGGTAGGCTATTGAAAGAATTATTGCACCGACGGCAGCAATTTGCCACAATCAAGTCCTGGCGTCGCTTAATTATTTTCATGTGAGTTCCCACCCTGCTAGTGGAGGCTGTTTTGCTCTTAATTCAGATTTTATTTCGAAATTCACTATATTTTTTAATAAAAAGTTATTGTTTTCTGGTATATTCGTAAAGAAATTAATATCATTTATATATATAAGACAGGGTTTATTAGACTATCAATTAGTATTAGAAGTACATTGCATTGTTAATTAAATTAAAAAATAATGAAAGTGTTATATATAAAGTTCAATATTATTCCAGAATGGTTAATATATATGTGCCTTTTTCAAAATTTAAAAATATTAAATCTTTTGTTGAACAGGCAGACTCAAAAATACATAAGCTTTCCTAATAAAAATTTAAAAGTTTATACAGAGGCTATCATTTTCTTGTATAAATGAGTAATACATATATGTAGTTGAGGGAACAGCTTATAAAATCTTCAGCTACTGTTAAAAACACTTGTCGCAAAATGATATAATTACCTTCGACAGGAAATCGAATTGCCTTCTCTAGCAAAACCTCTTTAACTTAAAAAATCAAACATTAAAATTAAATATTAAAGATATATTTAATAAATTAACTTTAAGAATAATACTGAATATTTACATAAAGTTACACGAAAAAAAAAGAGAAATATTTATAAATAAAATTAATGCCCAAATCTTCCCCGTCCCGCAGAGTACCCAGTAAACTCGTAGCATTTCCCCGTTGGATAGCGAGACGTTTTCTTTGTGTTACGTAGCTGCCGCGTCTCAGGTGGTTTCCGTTATTTTTTAAAAAAAATATCCCCGAGACGTTTATGAATATTAGAGAGTTTTTATTATAATATTAGATAACAATTATAACTATATATTAGTGATTAACAATAACCGACTCCGTGGCGCAGCAGCTAACCACATATAAACACAGTGGTCTTGAGTTTGTATTCGAGGACATTGTAGTAGAAGTAGAAGTTTTGATTTGTTTGAGAAATTGTAACAGAAGGGAATTGATAAGTTGTGCTTCCTATTTATTTATAATTGGGTAATATTGCTATTAAGACTAATTATGATTTAGACCGTAATATAAAGTAAAACGAAAAAAAATCGCTACATTATAATACTATTTTTATGGAAATATACACAGTAAGCAAGACCAAGATCGTGTTTTTAGCATTCAATTGAAATTTTTTAAATAACGAGAGACCTATGAATGTCTAGCAGTTAATGTCCTCGGTTATGATTAATAAAAATATGGACACAATTGTATATTATACTTTGTAAAATATAATCTGATAATATTGGTAGGCAATTTGTCAGTAAGGATGAGGGTTGTGTATAATTTTTTATATAATAATTTTACTGGTGGTTTCTGTTGTCGGAGATCGGTATAGGTAAGTATCATCACAGCGTCTCTTTCTGCCGTCTAACAGTGGTGTGCAAATATACTGTGTTCCAGTTTGAAAGGTGCAGTAGTTAGTGAAATTAGTAGGGTAACGAGACTCAACATCTTATGTCTCAAAGCGACGACCGCAATGCGGTGCTATATATTATAGCTTAACTAGCGTCACATTGTTATGGGCGGGTGTATTTCTCATCATCCGGTGAATCCATCCGCCGCTTCTAAGTATAAAAAACCGCTATTATTGATAGTCTCTGATTGTTTGCTATTCGTGTCACCTCACGAAGACGGTATCTAAAGCGTATGATATTAAGTTTAGTATATATTGCCCAAAAAAAAGGAACCTCACGTGCGTGAGCTGTCAAAATTAACATGTATTTTACAAGGTATAGTTATTAGAATGCAACAAGTAAAGAGAGATCGAGTTCGCATTTTATTTAAGTCGCCAGCGAGCCGGAGAACATCGGCCCTGACGACGCACGCTTGACTGACGGCTGCTCGTTACCATAAGGTCGTTGCTTGCTCCTTGTCATTCTTCTTTAAATTTTTATTCTCTTTGTACTTACATCGAGTTGGAGGCCAATTAATCAGCGTTGTGACGCGTGACAGGATGTAATGAGAGACTGTGACGTTCTTACAAATAGTTGGGTAAGCCCGTACTGGTTTAACTTACCTATGATACTATTGAGACAACAATAATATTCTCTATCGAATTCGTATTGATGGTTAATATTGTCGGCACGGTGGTCAAACTATGGTGGTCCTCATGTTGATTTTGTAGTTTTTGTGGCCCACCGCCGCGGGGCGGTCTATTGGAACACGTGCGGCTTTGGTGGTCGCTTCATCTTACACTGTTTCAATGTTTGAATATTCAGTTTGACATTTTCTCATAACTAATATGAGTTTAAATATTTGATGAATTGTAATAAATTGGTATTATTAAAAAACGGACTTGAATTAAAGTTATCAAGAAAAAGAATCTCGATAGTACCGTAGTGGTCACTAAGAGTATTAGAAAAGTATTAAGTTATATTTCTTTAAGTAAGATTTTTAATATAAGTCGAACTAATAATTCACAATTTTTTTTATAGTTATCTTCTATTTAACACTCTAGCATGTTTTCTGAGTCCGAATGTTCGCCGCAGATGTTGTTTACATAATGAGTTTTTGCTTAGTAAAAAGACGGAGGTTCGGTGAAGACACCAGCGCCACACACGAGGGGCCCGGCGCCGTATTGCACGTGCAGCCCGTCTCCACTTGACGAGCCTTACACAGCGAAATTCTTTAGATCTATTTACCCTAAATTATTTTGTTCATCTAATAATAATTTGCAAAATAACTGATAACTTCATACATATAATTGTATGTACAATAGCAATCCGACTAAAATTTTAATATTTCCTTGTACTACAAATATTTTTTATACATATACATGACTTCAATTGCTGACAGTGTTAAGTGACAGTAGGCATTAGATTATGAGTCTTGATTACCCAGAATACTATGGATCTCGTATGTTGACTGCCGAAACAGCAATGTTGTTACGCTGGCAAATGTACTATATGGTGGTATCATACGAAAAAACTAACCACTACATGTGGCCTGCGATATGACCTTTCTTTTACAAGCACTTAGCCACTGCAACACGTTATCGTTTTATCTAATGTAAGATGGAAGTAAGTATCTGCATGTTCTATTTTATTAATTACCAAAGATATTAACTTTACATTACAATGAGCTTATGATAAACTTAAGAGTTATCAAAATAATTTTGATATCTGTAACGATTTCAGCTTTTAAGATAATTATACTATTTCAGTGTTAAATAGTATTTGTTTTTAATCATGCTAATAATAATCATTGTATAAAAATATTAAATATGTTTATATATATATATACATGTACACGGTTTTTTACTTTTAGTTTTTGGAAATAGTTTACCATTTAACACTAACATATTCCTTTGTTAAAGTATATGTAGCAGGAAAAGGATTAGGGCGATGAAAGTGCTACTGACCAGTAACATTTTCCTTTATCCTTTTTTCAACCGAAAATATTAATGAGCATATGTTTAATGACTAGTGTCCCATTGGACAGTTTTTTAGCTATTATGACTTGACCATTGCCGCAAAGTAGACAGCGTTCTGGTGAAGGTTGTGAGCAGCCGCATATACGTAGAGTTTATTTGTATAGCAATGTGAATCTAACGCCTGATGATGATATCGGTTCATCATTCAAAACAATGAAAGGTTGTAGATTTTCTTCTTTATTAAGTTGTGTTGTAAATTTTGTTATAATTACATTTGCGATATTGCTGACAATTTACAAATTGCAATCGACTACGCGGGTCGTTTCGATTCCGTACATACCTTCGACATATCCGATGCTATATCGATGGACACAAAGTCTGAATCGATTACTTACAGAGAACATTAATCGTGCCAATTACGGCGCGCTTTGCGCTGATCAAAAGCATGAAATCTTTTCAAATTAATTGAATTGATTAACCAATTGAGTTTAAAGTAATACTGGTTTTTGTGATGGTATTCGCTGTGTGTGCGACAAGCGATTGCCCAACGAGGGATGCATAGGAGATGTATTCCAATCGTTCCTTTTATGCGCCTGTCAATATGTCTCTTCTCTGTATAAGCTGCCCATTGGATTGAACACCTAAATATTTTTTTGTACAAATTGCAATGAAAGAATAACATTTTATCTCTTAATTAAGTTTCGTTCTACTTCCGGTTTCTCCCGCTGGAACATAGAGCATGCCTTCTTACTAAGCTTTTAACTAGTAAGCCATGAGAGTAAACATAACTGCTCAGTGGCAGATATGATTTTATTTTCCGTCGCCGTTCATTATTTGGCTGTGGAGGATAGCAAGTGCGGAAACACTACCTTCATTATAATGTCTATACGATACATTATTTAGTTTTTTTTACGACCCGAATGGTTGATTGAGAGAGATGGTTATCTTGCATTGTATCCGGTTTTATTATCTCAATTGTATTATTTCTCTTCGGGTTTTCTCTGCAAAAAAGTTTGTATTATTAAGAAAAATAGCTGCTTATAGAAATGACAAATTTTTAGTGTACAAAATTTTTGGTTCATCTAGGTTTTTATTTATTTGCCACAGTAACTATTCGCAAATCATATTATTCGTTGATATCACCAGGTAACTAATAGATTTTGGAAAAATAAAATATTGTCAGTTATTGCTATGACTTATCGTAATTTCTTCTAATGTTATATATAATAATTTCGAAATAAACTTAAGAAATTATCTTCGTGAACACTGTTTGTAAATTTAAAAAACATAGTAGTATTTATTTTTTAATTACGTACGCTAATTTAAATATCGTTACATAATAATTTTTAGGTTATTTTATTTTTAACAGATATTAAATAGTCGGAAGCATCAATTTCGTGAGGATCATTAATATGCCAATACAACGCCTATTTTTGTCACTATGCAGTATTGTTCTAACATCATTCGCCCGAGATATTACTTTGTATTATAATTAATTTGCTTAACATTATAAAAATACTTTATGTAAATGTCATGCTTCTCTCTAAACGGCAATAATAAAGTGCATTATGCGTATTAAATCAATTAAAATACAATTTCGAAAGTTCTTTGAACAATAAATGCTGAGTATTGCGTGCGAATGATATTGTGTAGGTGGCACTACTTATGGCGACGCCTCAGTACACAACCCGAGCAACATTTCGATGCTTAATTACCATCGATGTTAATGCTCGCCTTAAAATAAAATGGCCAGACGGGTATTTTATCGTTCGGCGTCACCACCAACCTCCGTCGAAGCGACGCCACGCAAACAAAACTCAATAATTATTTGCTATTACATAGAAATAATGTATAAGGCGGTGAAGTTAAAGTATTTTTGCTAAACCACCCTCAAAATGGAATCCGTGGCGCTCTATAGAGCAAGAGCTGTGGCGCGTGCACCAATTAACTGGTCGCTGAACATAAAAAAAACTTACCGTATTTTACATTCCACTGATGTCAATTTACTCAACATTAGGTAGGTTTTATTTTTTATTAGTTTTATATCGCAGTTTAATAAACGATACAGCGTACTTCATTTTAACCAAGGTCATCAATTAATCAGGTGATGAACTCTTGCAACTGGAGATAGTCCTCTTTCAAACACTTTACACCGATCGGTCTTTCTTCTTAATGTAAATAGGACATTGCTGTCAACATTCGTGAGCCAGATTATTCGGGGCGAATGAGATGTACCATCCGCAGCCTCTTTGTCATTTAACATCATGTGAAATCCAAGATCAGTGTTAAATCGTGGTTGATAAACAAAGAATGTTGTTTAAAGGTTAATGTTTGATTGTTCACATATACTATGTACACTCAAAGGAACGACCAAAAGGAATTGTATAAGAAAAAAAATGGAAATAGAGCGCAAATGATAATAATATACGTGTAAAGGTTTTGCGCGAAGTAAGTGCGTACCTCGGCAAGAGTCACGAAGCGGCAGTCGGCCCAGATAATTACAGGGTTATTGGTCACAGTGTATTTTATATGGTTTGCGACGAAGTAAGTCTACATTTATATATATTATCAGTCATAGAATTTCAAGAATATTTTAATAATTCTACGGTGACTAGATCGTATTCCTCAGTTAAATGTAAATCATCACATATTCTCTATTTTGCATGATGCTTTCCATAATTGTTGTTATAAAAGTAATGATAATGATTTTTATTATTTAACTTTAGTCTATTGAAGTTTATTTTCATTGGTTACTAAAATAATTTCTGTATTAGTCTGCCTACCTTGGGCGCAAGGATTGCTTAACCCATTATGGATAGTATAAATCACAGAGAGAGTTTTTTAATTCTTTTCCTAACTGCTTAGACTCTTTACAGTAACAGAGACATATGACCAGAAAACATAGCGTGTAACTTTGAGGTTATCACAGAGTTTATTTTCACATTGAAAGCTTCTGACTCCCTATTTTTGTTGAATACTTAAAAGCTGTGTAGGAATACTGGGTTGAGTACTTGTGAGTTGCGTAAGTGCTATTCAAGCCTCAAGGTGGCGCTGACCACTTCGTGACTTACCGCCGCTACAACAAGAAATAAACGCCCACGCGGCCGCTTTAAAAATGTTAAAGTAAATGCACAGGCACACCGGCTTATCTTGTGCCCGCGAATAGCGAGAACAAGCAGACGACCGGCGTGTTCTCGCGTTGAAAACTGCACGCCCAGATTTCTTGTCGCAATTTCAATACAATTATTTTTAACTTAAACTGCAATGAATTTTTAATAAAAAAACTTTTTATGATTCCTACCAGACAAGGTTATGGATCAACATCATCAGTCGATAAACTCCCACTGCTGGACATGATGATTTTATTTGGTGATATGATGGATACCAATTAATAAAACCTCCTCGATGGTCACCGCCAATGCATTGCATAGAACCCTGGTATCTCTTATAGAAAGCTCTGATACCTTGCACTACGCTTAATGACCTCCCAGATAGATACTTTACGTACTTAAAAATATATCTTCAAATTCTTACATATGAATAATAGTTAAGTATTAATTTGTTGAATTCTATAATAATTATAATTTTCCAATAAAGTAATCATTAACGTAAGAATTTAATATTAATTAAAACATAATAATAGGTTAGTAATAAATTGTTATGAAGATGGTTTGAATAATTGCTGTCGAAGATAACTCTCTTGTTTAGATAATAGTTATTTTCATAACAAATTTTAAAGACTTGCTATCAAGGCATTATTGAAAAACGATTATTTCGGCTCTATTTTAATCTCAGTTACTAGTAATTAAATCTTCAGAGCTTTCTAGTAACAACCTTTATAAAAGAATCAATTTTAGAAGAATCAATAATGACTTTCTTGTTTATTACAGAAAAACTGTAATTAACTTTTAGATATATTATTTTAATTTACTGTGACGTTGTTTATGTAATACATCGCCTCGGGACATAATATATTGATAAATAGTAATTTTTTTTTTGAAGTTTGCGCCGTTAGTTTCTTTGAGAATCATTACAGCTTCATCGAACTCTAGGCTCCCTGATCTGGTATCCACGAGCAATATGCTAATAAAAGTGTCGAATATTGATGATGTATAAATGTTTTAATCACTACTGTTTTTAAATGTAAGTTGTCTGTGACCTTGCAACACGTAGGGGGTTCGATTCGAATCCGGAGTTACTCTAGTGGTTGCGTTTGAATGAATGAACGATTTTTCTTTGGTTGATTTTAAATTAAATTATATCTTTACTTTACTACTGTCTAGTTGTTTCATGATCATCGGTTGTTTTTAGCTCCATTTCTCAGAAGTGCATTATAGTTTCTGTAGTTATATTTAAAATCAATATACTCAAATTTACGCGAACAAATGGTTAAATGACTGCGATAAAATATAGTTTAATTAAAATTTAAATAAATTGAATAAATCTGATCATAAAATAATGGAAGCGATTTATAACGAAGTGTGCGTGTGCGCATCGGTCGCGTGGCGTGTGCGCGCGGCAGGTGCGCCGCGAGACCGGTCGCCGGGCTGGACACAATATGGCACAAGCGTAGGCGCACCATCACACCGCTGCTGCCAAGGACTTATGGTGACGCCCGCTTAACACCAACACTTCATATTCAACTATCTAACATAACAATAAAATGTTATAACATAATACAATACACCATTTTAATGTACCTTAAAAAAGATTAGTTCTCTTATATAGATAGATAGATATAGATATTTTATTATCACCTCACTAAACAATTTGACAGCGTTAATTTAAAAATGGAACATGAATTTTGCGATTTTTTTTGTATTAGGTCCTTATATATGAAATTGGCGTTTTGTACGGGAGGAATATAAAGTAATTTTTTTTTTGGAAAATATATTTAATTAATCAAAGTACGCACCGTTGTTATCTATGCACTTTTGCCATCTCATCGGTAGTTCATTGATCCCTTTATTAAAAAAACCATGGGGGCGGAATTAGTAATCTTTTTGAAGGCGGTTTAGACTGCCGCATCGGAGTTGAAATTTGTTCCTTGTAGCAAGTTGTCCAAATTTCGGAACAAATGGTAATCTGTTAGGTCAAGGTTCGGGGTGTACGGTGGATGTCGCAGACATTCCACCAAGCTCATCTAAGTTAGTGGTTGTTTGTTGTGCAGTGTGTAGTCTTGCGTTGTAGTGAAGCAGCAGTGGCCTAGAGAAATTGACCAATCTCGGTTGTTTAGCAGCTAATTCTTCGTTCATGGTTTGCAGTTACTGACAATAGATATCTGTTGTAATCGTTTAGCCAGATTTTAGGAAGCTGTAATGTACGTCGCCGGCGCTAGTCCACCAAATACTCACAAATAACTTTTTCTGAGTAAATTTAGGTTTAAGGTAGGATTTCGCTGGGTCTCCAGGGTTCAGCCATTACGACGAGCGCTTCCGATTTTCGTACAGTATCCAATTTTCATCACAAGTAATGATTCGATTAAAACTCCCTTCATTATTGTGTCGGTTGAGCAAAGTAACACAGCAGTCGACGCGTGGTTGCAAGTTCGCTTCACTCAATTCATGAGGTACCCATCGTTCAAGTTTTTTTACTTTCCCGATTTGCTTCCAGTGGAATAATACAGTTTTATCACTTACCCCGAAGCCTACAGTACTCATAAATATACCGATATTTGATGTTTTCCATTGTGCGGTAATAGGCGACGACAAAGAAAAAAATTATGTGGAAAAAAAAACTAATGAATGACTGGTTTCAAATGTACCAGCTAAATAAATTTATAAATTTGAATTTGGAATTTTTAACCAAAGAGGAGATATTTCAGATCAAAGTGGTTAGTACGACAAAACGTTAATTTCACATGTAAGGACCTAATGCAATTAAACGACGAGACGAACGTTCACCCGATAGTAAGTCGTACGCCCGCCTATAACGACGTGGTGCTAGTTAGGAAGGTATACTCTGCATCACATTGCGGTCGTCGGTTGAGACATAAGGTGTTGAATCTCTTTACCCCAATAAAACTAGTTACAACGTCCTTTAAACCGCAACACAATAATGTTTGGATCCATCTAAACGGTTTTCGGCAACAGAGACCTACAACCAGTAAATGCAATAATAACATTCTAAGTGAAATGAGGTAAAGGTTCAATTTTAAGGAAAGTATTAATTCCTTAATCCTCTACGCTGTCTTAATTAACTTTTTTTATTTTTAGTTTCATTAGATTCTTTAAACAGGTAGATTTTCTCATGATGTTTTTTTCCATTGTAAGTTTAAGCCCAGAGAAGATAGGAATAGCGTTTCGAGTTTTTGCCGGTAATTCTAACAAATTTCATCAAAATTAACTATTCAATTAACTGTCGTGTTTTTCAGTATGGCGCCTTCAAGTTTAGACTTTTTTTTACGGATTAATGTTGAGGTTTTTACATTACAAAAAAAAGGAAACGTCCAAATCGCATCGTTCTATAAAACGTTTTGCGTGGTCATACACAAAAAAAGAAGCGAACAAGAAATAAACGTCCACTGCTGGACAAGGGCCTCTCCTAAAATTCTCTACGTTTGTGGGGGTTTATATAGGAGATATGGCGTATTTCAAACCACGCTGACTCAATACGGTTTGGTGGAAGCCAAAGTCTCGTTTAATGATTAGCAGAGAAGCATCACGAGCAGGTGAGGTTGGCTTGGGTCTCGTAGATTGTTGTGCGGATCCCTTACACTCTGTTCGTCATTTGCTTGTTGGTTTTTAACACATATACTGCTTATTGGCTATTATAAGTTATTTGCTTAAGTTTATTTAAAATGTCCACTAGCTACCAAGCTTCCAACAGTAACAATTTTTCATTCGGTAAAGTCAGTTTTTTTTTTTACATTTTTTTACATCTAGAAATGTTTATGAATATTCTTATACAATGTTACTAGTCAATCAAAAAACAACGCAGCTTTTAGGGAATCATACACTTTAAAATATCTTTTTATCAATCTATAAATATCACTTGTCGATAAACTTATTCATTATACTCTGACTTTGATTATTTGTATTTATTTTCATTTACTATTAATTTATAATTTAATTTAATTTTGTTATCTATACATTAGTCCACGTATTTTGTTTATCTTGGTTAGCCTATTAACCAATTCCTTTGCTATTCAAAGCAAAGCTTCCATTATTAACAAGTTTCTACAGTGCCTCCCTAGAGCTTTACTACATTCTCATTTTTAAATCGAGATCATAATTCTGTTTCGCTTGGTGCGCCTGTTTAGTAATCATCATATTTAAACATATAATATTATCCGCATTCACATAAACTATTATAAAACAATTTTTACTATCAATCGTTCATATTGTTTCAAAGTTTGTTTCATGTTATTGTAATTTTAGTACGTATTGTGGTGATTTCGTGATACCCATTAGCTTATCTTTATGTCTATTACGTTGTCTTTAATAATATATGAAAATAATGCGTCGGCCTACCTTCATACTTAAGTTTTATGAAAAATGTTGGGAAAACTAGGCTGAAATGATAAATATTGAATTCACAAGTGGTGTTTCATGTCAAACAGAACGAGATATCCTGTAAGTTGTTAAGCGCTGCATCCTCAACAAAGGTGTGAATAAGCTGTTACTAGGTTAGTGTCCTTTACCACCGCAAATCATGTCACCATTTAACACCAGGTGGAATCGTGGTCGAGCACCAAGGTTTATCATCATTTCAACCGATGGATGTCCACTGCTGGATATACAGGGTGGCGCAAAAGTAATCCTCCTATCAGAAAGTGCTATAAATTTTGCGATTGGCTCAAATGACAATCAACTGTGGCGGTGGCCATTTACATGACATTATATTCTCGACTTGATATAAAAATATTAAAACACCAAATAAAAATAATCCATAAGAAGAGTCAAAGTTTTTCATTTTTTTTTAAACTACAGCCAAAAAACATCGGAAGGTTATTTTTGCGCCACCTTGTAGGTCTCTTGTAAAGTGATCCACAAACCATGGTCTTGCGCTGTTTGAATACAGTGGCTCCCAGCGATTTTTTTATGTCTTCTGTCCTAAAGATTATATTTAAAAATAAGTATAGTGGTAAAATTCACAGTTGCTATCAATTTCATGAAATTAGTACCTCCTTAGTCGTAGTTTACGACACGTCTTTCAAAAAAAAAAAAACAGTTACTGTTTTCTTAAGGCTTATAGTGCTCGTTAACATTCACAATCGGCTGTATTTAATAAATTCATTTAGAGTATAAAACAACAATATCATCTTCTTATGATAATTATAATAAAATTTTAACATAACTTAAAATATGTCTTATAACAATTGTGTTCAAATCTTGTGCATGCAGTTTGAATCGACTAGTTTAACTATGAAATACCTAATAAAACATGAAAAACGTTTAAGATATGTTTGACAAGATTTTAGATATGTTGGAGAATTTTTCTGATAAGATTCAACGTTAAACTGTATTAATCTTGCAATAATAGTGTAAGTTTCTTACGATAATTTTATAGTTTATCTAAATAAAATCTTAACACCGGTTTAAATGAAAATAAAGAATTCCTGATAGTAATCTACGCTTTACGTTAACGTGGTTATTTTTTTTCTATCCATACTTCGGTTACGTTTGAAATGTTGGTCATAGTTACTAGACTGTCTCAAATTAGATTTTATAACTTAAGAACATTAATGTAGCGAGGATTGGTCGATTAACATAAGAAATACTGAGTAGACATAGTGCTGGATGGCCTGAAACTACAAGATACGAGAAACGCAGGACCGATCTGTAGATCTTTGAGGGAGTCCAGCAGTGAACGACAATTGACTGCTGATGATGATAGAAACCATAATAGTTTAATTTGCAAAATGGTCGTAAGTGCTATATGTTTAGGCATGTCCCAAATATGACAGATAGCTTTCGTGATATCCATCAGCGTGCACTTAGCCAGCTTGGTGGATTAATGGCATTGAGTCTATCCTTTCGAAAGAATGCCCTTTATTCCTTAGGGGTCAAGTTAAGTGTAGCGGTTTAATATAAATACCTATATAATAATAATTCTATAATTTAAAGGAGCTAAATCAAAAACATGTTTCTAAACAGATGAATGACAAAAGATTGTTTTAAAAATTAAGTAAAGTGCGTCGTGTGGCACCTACCGGCGGAGAAGCCTACTTGAAACACAAATCCGGTTCCGTTGAAGCGTCGAGCTCGCAGCTCCGTTTGTTTTTTCATTCGCGAAACTGTCTTATTTACGCTAATTAACTGAAGTATAAGTTCGTGACTAGTACTGTGGGAGCCGCGGGGACCCGACGCGAGGCGAAACGTGACGCCGGCTCGTGTACTCCTTTGTCATAAGATTTGCACTCGAATAATACACGTCTCGCGGCCAGGGTCTGTCTCATGAATTTATGTAACGCTGACTTTTATAATGAGACGTTAAACAAACCGGATGTGACCAACAAAAGTAGCTTAAGATATTACTTAAACAAGCAGTTTTGTTTTAACATTTTCATGTTATGTTCACAGCTTGTAAGCAATCCTATAATCAAAACTTGCAATGGATGTAATTAAATATGCATGCAAATTGCGTGAAGATTATGATTGGCTTTAAATACCTTAAGGAAAAAAAAATTAAAACGATTTTACAATTATTAAAATATCTGATGTATGATGAGATGATACAAAATAACACCGACTTGAGTGACGCATATTAAGCTCCTGTCGATATTGGTTGACTTTATAATATTTCTGACATCCATCGAAATTTTATAATTTGCTCTTTGTGTCTTTTGAGTAATCAGTATTTATAATGCAAACTTTGTACAGGCCAAACAAAACGTATATATCAAATTTGTGGCTTAAGCTAATCCAAGTATGTCAAATTTACCAAATTTCTATAAATATGTTAACTAGTATATTTTACGATCAAAAGATCAAACAAAAACGGAAAAAATTTCTTTAAAATTAAGATGCAAAATATATTAAGTCAATAAATGATATAAGTGGAACATCACAACCTGACTAGCTTGCGGCGAAAATTGAAGAAAGGAACAACTAGCGGCAGATGTTTGGTTGACTCCGTCGAGTGCATAATGTAAAGGAAGGCATGAATCTATGGTTAACATACACTTCATGCATTCTTTTGTTGCCTAACCTACAATAAGCTGCTACTTCGGGCTACCGATACATTCGTTAATTATGGCTCATGGAACTAAAAACCAGACATAATTCTTGAAATGTTCTCATAGTAGAGCATACTAACTTCATGTTATATTTTTATAGTAAAGAATTTTTTATGTAAATTTATATAAAATGTCATACCGTCAATACTTCCGTCTCAAAAGATTTTTATGTCGCATTATATTGTATCATACTGGAAGTAAAACTTTGCGACCAAGTGAAGAAAGAACTTAAAATCTTAAAAAGATGACTTAATAGCTTCAAGAACCAAATTGTGACTATTCACGAAATTATACACGCATATATGATTTAAGAATTTTATAAAAACATGTTTTAAGCGCAATAAGGTATTAAAATTATAGTTTCCTGTAGTCTAAAGCTTAAGGTTTAAATAAAACACTACTTTTAAAAATAAAATTACTGTAAAGTATGTAATCTGTGAATATTTTATAAGGGTAGTAGAATTTGAAACACACTTTGTATTTCTTTAAATTCGGGTTGTATAATCAAAATTCTCCAATGATAACGGTTTCCGAGTACTGCATGTGACTTATGGTACCTCTCAGTGTATTGTTTATAACAGTTATTATCAGCCCCAGGCTTACACGAATTATTGTATAACAGGTACGGAGAACGCATACATATTTTTCATCGATACCATGACGCCTTAGGGAAAGCAATATGTTTGTTCCATACATTATAATAATAATAAATATAATATGCATTCTTAATTTTATCCAAATTTTTTTTAAAGATATATAAGAAATTGTAATATGAGTTCTGAGGTACACCATCAGAAATCATATTACTATCTTAGTATAGTTATTACAGAGTAAAATTCAAATATAATAATTGTTGTTTTATATACCATTTATTGAAGACTACTTCAGGTTGTATATATTTTGTTACAAAAACTGTTGCCTTAGCTGTTTTATGGTAATATACGTACATTTGTAAATTAACTGTGTTTCAGTGTCTATGTATATCAATAATTTCGTATTTATTTTGATACTTTAAATAAATACATTTGTCACTATTAGAAGAGAGATAGAGATAAAAAACGCTTATGCGTAAAGTAAATATATACACTGTTATTTAATATGATTTTTTTTATTAAAATCTAATGAAGAGGTAATCACTTGTGAGATGCGTGCTATGCGATAGTTAGTTAGATTTACAATGATCTTTATAGTAATTATGAAGTCAGTGCTTACTAATTGATCCGGTATAATCGCTATCTTTGGACAAATTCTCCTTTCATGATAATTAATGCAAGAATACGCACAGTTAGCAAACCAGGTGAAACAAGTATTGCCGACTTAATGTTTTTGCCTTCTGATTCAAGTACATAACCTCGCTACCAAAAAAGTATTTATACTGAATCCATACATATTAAACTTTGTCGGCGGAACTGACGCAGCATGAAAGCGGTCGCAAGCGTGACTGACTCCGCGAACTGTCTGTCCGTGCATCGGTTACGCCTTTCCGAGTTCGCTGAGTGCAGTTTGCTCTGCCGCATCCAGAATTACCTGTACAACCTACATGGAACCATCATCGGTATCGGTATATTAAATCGTTATAACTCGAAATCACATCATGTCGATCAGCATAACTCTTTCAATATATGAATAACTACTTAAAGTCTTTATTGTTGTTTCCAACTTTTAGCGTTTTAATGTATAATAATCAACTATAATTAAAAACTTGCTCTGTTACGGTAATTAATTGATTAAACGTTTTTCTTTTCAACTTTTTTATATTCATTAATCATCGTCATCATCAGTTCAACCTATGGACGCCCATTGCTGGACATAGCTTTCTTGTAATGTGTTTCACAGAGCACAGTCTTTCGCTGATTGAATCCAGTGGGTCCCAGTCATACTTTTGATGTTTTCTATCCACCTAGGCGGGGGAAGGGTCGGGAGGGGTCTGCCGAGATTGCGTATTCCGGTGCGGAGTGACCATTCCAAGACTTTAAGTCCCCAACGTCCATCGGTTCTACCAGCTGTGTGCCCCGCCCATTGCCAGTTCAGCCTCGCGACTCCTAGAGCTATGTCGGTGACCCTGGTTGTTCTGTGGATCTTCTCAAATCTGATTTGATCACGCAGAGATACCCAAAGTAAAATATAATAATGGTAATATGTACTCCATATCCTTTAATACATAATAAAAAGTTTAAATTTTAAATATTAAAATAAATTGATTTAAAATTATATATTTTGATATTTTAAACCGATGCCGACTTCATTATAACGCTGGCAGCACTCCTTTCAACAAAAGCAAATTAAACGTCGCTGTAACAAAGAGTTAATAGCTTCCTGTCCTGAACATATCCGACGCGTGACGGGACAGGAACTCTTAAAATCGCAATCCGTGAATATACCTTTAAAATCATTTTAATATACACAAAAAAAAACACCATAAGTAATAAATGTACTACTTGCAATTAAAACTAAACTGTATTAATTTTGTTATTATTTCTCAATTTTAATAGAGCTTTTATACAATACGAGTACAGGCTTTTTTGAATGATTTATCTATTGTAACAACAGTTGAAGTAAATGCAGTTAAAAGTCTTCGACGTTAAGGTGTATTCGTATTATTTCCAACGATTATCTCCCTTTGTGTAATATTACGTTAACATTCATAGTGCCATTGTTCACCTGTAACTTTATTTTGTTCAATACTTTGTCATGGAAAACATATTTAAGACGAAACATTCTAAGTGACAAATTAATATTTAAATATTCATACTATATATCCTGTACATATTTTACTTCACAAGTACGCTTAGACACAACAGTGTTAATGATTTATTATGTAATATATAGAAATAGGAAATAAAAGTTATTTTCTTCGAAGTAGTGAATTGTTTCAATTCACTTTCTCCTGTCTTTTTCTCCTGGAGTTTTAGGCATTAACACTCATTGTTTACAATCAAGAACTGACGTAATATATTAGTAGTATATTTAGGTGCGCCTAATATGTATTTCTATATATTCCGTCACGGTAACTAATGAAGACAGAACTTGATTACACCTGACTAGCATAAAGCAATTCCAACGTAGTAGTCGCAGGCGCATGTTAATTCCGCGTAATGACTGGCTGCGCATTGCAACTCCGTGAGATCTATTCTGTAAGCTGACAAGGCTACCGGAATTACCGCCTCGCCTTGAAGGATCACTTAATAGCAGGAGCCGTCTGCAAAACTACCAGTGTATGTCAGATAATTGCTTCCGCGCGCAGTCTTTCGCTTAAAGATGGCGAATAATAAAAAAATATACGTGAACTCAGCATGGAACAAATAAGAGGCACAAATTGCAGAGTTAGTTAAAACCGTCATCTGTGTCATATCAAATATATTTTATTATATCTATAGTTGATCATACTGTTCACTGATATCAATTAAAATATCTTTAGCATTAATTCGCTAATCAGAAGATGTGATAAATTTAATTGAAATTCAATCAACCATCTTTACATTTTAATATTATTGTTGCTTTAATATTATAATGTAAAGATATTTAATTTGCACACTTGTCTCTCTTATATTATAGATTGTTTTTAATTAATACTGAATTTATCAAACATAAAAAAAATATGTATAATTTTGTCGGTGATATCACTTTAACAACCAGTTTCACATTTTGTAGGATTTATAAATCAAAATATAAATAGTTCGGATATCAATAAATTTTGACAATGATGTTGTTGGCAATGATTATAAACTTTATAAACAATAGAATGATAGGGTGTTTTCAAATTATACATTGCTCGTCTAGAGCTTTAGGTAATAGTAGGAAGATAAAAATACAACTAAAGGGAATACACGATTTAAAAGCTAACATGTATAAGTAAAAACGTATGTTCATAAGTAAGAATGACTTTTAATAAATCAGAGAATATCCTCATTTCTACCGTTATCCATTTAGTAGAATAAGACATGGTTTCGGAAAGGTAACACAGACTGTTATGTTATAATCAGGACACAGTCTAGATTTTTACATAGTATTGTTTGCATAACTGCAAACACTACGGCAGTGTAGCTGAATTCCACGACCGCAATCGTGTGGCCTAACCAAACGGGCTTATTATTTAAACATTGAATTTGTTTATTTACAGTTCCAGTAGATTCTGATTTTCCCCAAACACGACTCAAGAACTAACAAAAAGAAAACGCGTGTTTATATAGTGACTACATAGTATAAAAATACATAAGACTAGTAAAATAATTATAATTAATTTTCAATGTTCATGTTGTATATTTAACTTATGCATGTACTATATAACGTTACTAAAAGGATATTATTTATATGAAATTATTTCTACATAAGAATGAAACATTTAAAATATAATGCAATGTTTAGAATGATTTTTATTAATAAGCTATTATAAATGAAATTTAAATTTTATGCAATATGATATTACAATAAAAGACAAATCTGAAAAGGTAACAATATAATATACTTTTATTTATTATTATGGAGACGGTGTATTATTACAGATTTATTATAGAAAAAGAAAGGCGGGAGCAAATGCATACTTTTCGTTGCGATTTCTCTAAATACATTGAAATAAGAATTATCTTCATTTGAGCATGATGATGGTGGTAATGATGAGATTGTAGAAAGAGAAGCGTGCTAGCCCAGAACAATTTAGCTCTCATGTGCATGATTGTCGGAACTTAGCAATGCTTATTTTTAGTATGATTGAAAATAAGAGTGATCACAGAGAATGGCGGTTGGACGTTTAAACTATAATAACTTGGAACTATAAAATAAATAAATTTAATGATTAATAATATAACGTTAACACTAATAGATTTTGATATTATCAGGAAACACTAAAAATAGGGCATTCGTGACTAAAGTTCGTACAGAATATGATGCATCTATAATTTCTCATTGGTTTATAAAGAGATTATATATGTATATATATTATACATACAACATTTGCTCTCCGTACACTATCAGCTGTTGCATATTGCGGCACGTTTTACGATCGTCGCTGACACGACAACACAAAATAAACTTTCCATTGTCAGTTGAGCGCAAACAAATCAATCAGCCGCTGTCGGTATATGCTGACGTCTTCGCGCTGAAGTTATCATAGAGATACTTGTGTTTTATTTGTTCTCGTGCCGTGACTCGAGGGTCCTCACGCATTGCCACACGTGCGATCATCTTTGTGCTTATTCGCCCACATTACACAGAACCCACTTGCCTTGAGATTAAACGTTTAGCAGGCTTTGGAAGGCACTGACGGGGTTCTATGTATATTGGACGAGTTGGCTTTGTATACAGGCGGCAGGATCTAATTCTCGGGCAGCTCGTCGCGTCACGACTCATCATTGGGTTCAGTTGGAGGCAGGTTGCGCACGACCACGCATAATTTATTAAGACGCTCCCGGCCAATATTGCGTGGAACTCAACCGAAGCTTGGATTGCTTACAATAAACTAAAAGGTAAAGGATAATACTACATGTATATATAAAATCAGAATGTTTGTTAATACTTTTCTATTTGTATTCAAAATTTATATATCCACTTTTTTATATTAGAATTAAAACTTTAATGAAGCGACGAGACAAAAGGAACATTCACGCGATGGTAAGTCATACGCCTCTCCATAACAACTTGGCGCTAATTACCATGTATTACACTGCACCATTCGTCGCCTTGAGAATTACGATATCAAGTCTCATTTCTCCAGTAATTTCACTGACCACAACTCCCTTCAATGCGGAACATAGTAATGTTGCACACTACTGTTTGGCGGCAAATATAGGCTCTGCGGTGGTAGCTATTTAGACGGTCTTCTGTAACAAGACCTAGTCTTTATATAATCTTTTAGTTTTTTCTCTATATTTTGGCAGATAGTATTCTTGATCATGATGATAATATTCAATTCACGTCGCTAAAGTTTAGTTGCAAATAACAGTCTAATGAACATCAAAAAGCAATACCATTAACGACGTTCCTTATTCGGGCATTGTTCTTAATATCCGTGCCGCATGTAAAGCGGCTACCTCGTAAATAAATAAAGTGCACGGCCGCGTTGCACGCGTGTGGGTGTAGATAAGGCGCATCTACAGGCGGCTTCGGCGCGCGGTAGAGGAGCGAGGCGCGCGACCGCGACGACCTCGCCGCGACCGCTCGCCGCCTCTCCGCGCCCACCGTACAACCGCGACCAACACTGTTATCACACATTTAATATTTTACCATGACTTTTTGAGTCGTGGTTGAGGAATATAAGTGAATGGACTGCCATATCTGGGGCCTCCGAATTGTTTCGCCAAACCAGAGATAGAAAGGATTGTACCACGCTGATCGCCAACATTCACTAGTTAAAAAGGTACTTTAAGCAGAAGAATATTTAACCATTTTTTTTTTCTACGAGACGTTCACTTGATGGTAAGTGCTACGCCCGCACTTAACAACATGGTGTTATTTATGCTGATATACATCATTTAGCTAGTAAAATAACTGAGGTAAAGAGACTTTACATCTTGTTTCAAGGAGATATATCATTATAACTAGCGCTACGTAGTAGCAGTGTATACTGCATCACATTGAACTCTTCTCCTTGAGACATGAGATGTAAAGTATCATTACCCCAGTAAATTTATTAGATATAGCGCCCTTCAAACCGGAACAGAGTAATATTTGCACACTATTATTTGGGGGCAGAAGTAGGAGCTGCGGTGGTACCTTTCTAGACAGTATCTAACAACATAGATTCTATATTTTTTCCTAAATATCTTTTTTTCTCAATATCAATTAAAATGCAAATAGTTTTACCGTAATTTCATTACCTTTCTCGCTATAAGAATATGTACAAACAAATGCCGATAGGACACTGGGGGTAGTGAATGTAACCATTTTGTAATTAATAGTAGTGATCTAATATATTTTTTTAATGTAACAGAGACACTTGTGTGCGATACGGTCGGGTCGCGCGCTGGGCGCGGGCGGCGCGTGGCTGGGAACCTGTGGCGCGCGCGCGTTCTCACGGCCCGTCTGACCCGCCCCCTCCCCCGCCCCACAAACGGCCCCCGTCTGCGCCAGCGCAGCCTCCGAGACTGTTTACCGGCCACGCGTTATGCTGAATTTCCTTTAACTGTTAAGTAATTTTTAATCACTATTACGTTTAGTTACTTTTTCAAAATTATTATAACATATACCAAATAATTCCTTACATAATACAGAGTTAGCAAATAAAATTAAGTTATTAAAATTACTGAGTCTAATTATATCGTCTTTTAATACCGATTTATAATGATTACAGTAATGAAGATTTGCGTTAAAAGTAGTGCGCTAACATTATTGTGTTCCGATCTGAAGAGCACTGAATCTAGTGAAATTACTGGGGAAACGAGACTCAACATGTTATGTCTTAAGGTGACGGGCGTAATGTAGTGCTATGTATAACATCTTAACTAGCGCTACATTCATATGGGCGGGCGTATCATTTACCACCAGGTGAACGACCCGCTTGTTTCATCACTGTAGCATAAAAAAATCCCATTTATATGGGCAAGAATGTACGAAATATCACCAGGTCTAGTAGCAAACTTCCATCTCTTTTCCGTGATACGTATTACAAAAAAGTATGATTAGTATTATTAATAAAGAGCAGTAAAAAAGTTAACAATTAATTAAAGTTAATTTTAACAACATATCCTCTCAACACTATTTTCAGTGACGTGTATTACGTTTATTAATATAAATTATATATTAAAGCGACTTCGTCACTTCAAGTCTACGCTTTAACGTTTAACGATGAGAAGAAAGTCGGACTGATTTTCAAGTCGATGTCGTTAGACAGGAGATAAATGTTTGCTTGCAGTTTGCAGTGCATTTTAACACGAGCCAGCGTGGGAATGGGAAGTAAACTCGCAGCTTTCACCGGCACTGTAAATTCCTTAACGTTCACCAACATCGAACAAATCCGCATTTGATAATATTTTCATATATTATACGTATAGTAAAAATAGTTATATAAATCGCACGAGAACACAAATAGATGTAGATGAATTTTTATTTCTATAAAATTTCGAATATCGCTTGTGAATAATTATTAGACGTCGATAGTATCTAGTTATTTATTTATAATGCAAGTACATACCTTTATTGCATACGCCAAGACGTTACAAAGGGCGAACATTACTACACACGCAGCAGCGTTCTCTACGACATAACCGTGATCACTAATTGATAACAAAAATTAATAAAGCTGACAGACAGACGTTTAGTAAAAAAAAATACGCTGCAAACCTTTCAAACTATACGAAATTGAATAGATTATAACCATCGGAATCAATAGCAAAAAACCTTACATTTACTGCAGTTTTTTCAATGACCATTTGCGCTGTACATTATTTTTAGATAGTGGACGATAGAACAAAATTCCATTGAATGGAAATTATTATTTAGCAATTATTTTACATCTTACTGTAACATTCAAGCGTACATCAAATCTAAGATTTTACTGTTAAATATGTCAATAAAGTCTGAGAATTACGTGCCTGTATCTCAGACTGTTTACACCAATAAACTAATGATAATATAGCATTCTAAGTCTACACTCCTATGGAATTTATGCATTTATTTCAATATTAATAGTACACTGTCACAAAAAAAAAAAAACTAGGAACGCCGATAAGTAGGAACAGAAAAAAGATTTTATTTTCTACAGAAATTATTACAAGATGTAAAATCAACCTCTTCTGTTTTCCCACTCTTTGGCCTTTGTTTTCATATTTACACTAGCTATTTTCACGTTTCAATAGAAACCAAAAGGTTCAAAGTCATCATATAGTAGTCATATGATATCTTTTTTTAATGTTTATACATTTGTATATTTAACATAGGCCCATAATTGAAACTTTTTTAAAATGATGATTCGCTCATAAGAAGCAATAACTGTGCTAATTTAGTTGAATGCAGTTTTAAGTAACGTCCCACATCAGATTATAAACTTAATATAGTTGCATGATACTGTTTTTACGTTTGCGTTATTCGTAATCTTTCTATCAATGTGTGAAGTAAAATACTTATAGCTGTCATATAACTAAAAAAAAATCATAACATGATATTATGTTCAGCGCAATTTATGATATCTTTATGCTCCCAATATGTGGCGGTATTGGCGACGATTACCAAGCATTTTTTTTATTATAACCGGACATTATTGAGTCTTTACAAACTCATTTCGAGAACTTGGAATCTTCCCTTTTCGAAGAGAATGTTTTTGGTTTCCCACGGCCAATCCTGCTAAAGCTGTGTAATGAATACCCTGTGCCTTATTGAGCATCATTTTACACAATTACTAACATTTCTCTTAAACGTCTTACAGATGCTTTATATGTGTATAATAACCTCTTTACCCTTGATGGTAGATGATTCTTAATATGCCACTAGTTTCTCTTTTGTACCAATCATGCATTGACGTTTATCAGGACTTTTTATTTAAAATTATTACGTTTATTACTGCTTTCAATATAGTTTCCTTGAAAATATTACGGCACAAGTTAAAACAATTGCATTTAAATACAAATAAAAGGTAAAAATTTACGGTACATTAACTTCTTTGAAAATAAACTCAAAGTTTTGTATGTCAACTAAAATAAGATACGGTAATGTGAAAAACTTAAATCAATGACTATCGTTAAGCACATTATATTAACATCATCATTATGTTATCCGTGATAGCTTTTATGTTAATCATGATTTACAGATAAATTATTTATTAAAATGTAAAAATTTTGTAAATATGTATTAAACGCTGTTAAATTATAAATTTACAAATATTAAAATTTACGCTATTTTAATAATACTTTTCGGAAACGATCTTCAATAATGAATAGTGCATTCTGGAAAAATGGTTATTGAAATTCAAGCAAAACTGGTATCCCATTTCTATAGTGATAACTTTTTAAATTTTTTTTTCTAGAAAGTTTTATGAAATAACCCTCACAATATAGTCGTGCTCAATCATACTCAATAGTTGAAACAACAAAACGATTTTACTGTTAAAAAATAATCAAATAAACGTAATAATGGAAGCGAACCTAAACATTTAGTCGTGCGTTTCTCGTAATGTATTCAACGAGGACACGGAGCCGGTGTCTCATGTGTAAAGGCGCGCCGAGCAGCCATTTATTGCATAACAATAATCCGACCGCATCGTCTCCAGACTTATCTAGGATGAAGTGCGCACACGCATGCTTCTTGATTATTAGTATATACAAAGAATCTAGACAACAGAGCCATTTAGAATTTTTGCCTACGAAGAATATTAATTTCATTATATCGCCAAAAAAATTTTACTAAATTAAACTAGAAAAAGTAGTAAATTAAATACTATTGTTATCTAAATTCGCATGTAGCGTCCACAAAAATATTTTGAACCAGATAGACGCAAAAGCATTACTTTATTTTGAACGCATTAATTATTTTGCATCTACAATAAGCTAGCGTCGATCAGCATTAATTTCATATCCTATACAAACACAATTCTGATATAGAGGTAGACTGTCAATATACAGGTATCTTGATTGTATTTTGAAAAACCTACAACTATCAAAACTTCACTCATGTAATTCCGCAACTACATTAAATTATCATTTCATTGCATATTGGACTCTTTATAGTAAATCATAACCTACAAGACTCGCTTAGAGTTATTGAGGAGACTGGTCACATGTGGGGGGTAGACTTTCTGACAAACATATTTATTGTTCAACATTTTTAACTATTAAGTTAATGGTGGAAAACTAAGGACTTTTACTTTTAGACAATTTTGTGAAAAAGAAACAAATATTAGTAATAATGAAACAAGACTGATAATTTTTATTTCAATTCATCTCCACTATAAGCGCAGTATGGTTCTTGTCTAACGACTAAAAAATAAATGACATTTTCATATTAATACAGTATATACACAAGGTAGTAGAAATTTAAATGGATTGCAATAAACATGTATAACTTTCTGAATTATTTCAACGATAAATTTATTAGTTTTATAGTCTATAACTCGTATGGTCTATGGCCGCATCTCATTCAGTCGGCACAGCCAAGGGTCCGCGCACGTCGCACGAGAGCCGTAGATGCAATCTGTTTGCTTTATGGGTCCGTGAGGCGGTGCGCTTTATACTGCCGCCGTTTCAATTTCATTATAATGTAGAACAGGAACACTAAATGCAAATAAGTGTAAAATACAAATACTTGTGTGATATTTAACTATAAAGTTAAGATCTAAATGACAGCTAATATATAAAATCATCTTCTTTTTAATACTCTACGTTTGGGTTTTGGTTACGTCGGTCATGGTTGTGAAGCAATTTTAAAAAACCCTATTACCATCCATATAATATCACCACATGTGATACCAGAACTAAACCAGGGAACTACATGTTACAAAACAAGCGGTTAACACAACAATGATGAAGTTTCTATAGACTGTGTATATGAGTAGTATGGGTAGACTAGATAAAGTAATATTTTAGAAAATACATTTATTGCACACTTGTTAAACATAAGAAATTATCAATTAAACATAAAACCTTTTTATGTGATTTATTTTAACATCAATGGTTCTTTATTTTCGCAGCCTTCTGATTTAGCATTTGTTGAGTCAGTAAAATGTACTAAAATCGGGCATTGACCGGGTGAACTATGAAGCCAAAAAGCTGGTGTAAGTTTATAAACTATACAATCTTTAAAAACATGCTCATGTCACCAACAATATCCGTAACCACCACATTACACTGAGAACAATTCGCGTCTACATTAAAGGGGACAAGTAATTTTAAGAGGTTATTCTCGTCGAAATGAAAATTTACATAAACACGGCTCGTGACGGCGCGGATAATGGCTTCAAGTCACGCTCCAGTCGGCGGCGGTTTGATCACGTGAAGTGTCGTCATTTGCTACATGTACCACTTCTATTGATGAAGCTTCCTCATTAGCTTTGCTGATGCACCAACATTTGGTACCCGAACACATTCACAATAACAAATTCTCTTGTAGTGACTTTGCTTGTGTTAAAGAGCACTTTGTTTTGGAACTACAAAATTAATATCTATTGTACTTATATACTAGCTGTTCCTCGCTACCTTTGCTGGCCGTAATATCCCCGCAACATTCTCTTGCTGAAGGAATTTTGTAAAACTCTTTTTTAACTGACTTCTAAATGGAAAAACCAATATCTTTACCAAACTTTGAGTATCTACGTCTAATAGTTTCAAAGACATCAAAAAGACATGATGAGTCAAAAAATCTCTGGATATCTTCTATATATATATATATAACAGTGGTGAACGTCTATCAACTGACATCAGTATGAAATATTATAAACGTGTAATCTTGGTATTAATTGTTAACATTGTAACACACACATAAGACATAAATTTTACACAACGTGTAAAATTTATGTCACCGAGAGTTAATCTGTCAATTTCTCATAAAGTTTGAGTTGGTAGATCTTTCCAACTTGAGGTTTGTCTGGTAGACAAAGCAAATTACTATTAAGCTCATTCTTTGCTCCCTACTATAAGTTATTCAACAAAGTTTAACATGTAAAAATTATTAATTAAGCAGTTTAAATATTCATTGAGGGGTTATTCGTATTGGCGTCACTAATTCCTTTCAGTTATTTTATAACATCTGCACTTATTACTACGCCTAAAAATATATTATGCTCCCATTAAAATTTCATAGCTTACATTTTTTTAATTTTGGTTGGTGTTTAACTTACTTTTAATGAATTGCATTTCTGTCTCTCCTTTATTCTGTGCACGAAGTGTTCGCCAAATAATGAATAACAGTGACCTTAATGTATTCTTATAATTAAATCGTTTATTTTCTCACTAAATATTCTGTTTAAATAATTATACTAGTAACAAACAAAATTTCTCACCAAGAGAACAGCGAAGGTTCCTTCATTCCTACCTCTTTTGCATACTAGCCGTAGAGGCTCGTGCGCGCACAAAATAAACAAAACAATTCGAATCAAATTAAGCGAGATAAGTCCGCAAAAACACGCTACCTGCGCATCGTCTCGCGTTGGGACCTTATTATGAGGACACCGCTTTGTCTGCATCGTACTAAAATGACGGGGCAAACCTTCAGCGGTCATAAAAAGAGACGGACTCACTTTACGCCTGAAGAAGAAAAGGAATAGAGCAAATATCCTTCCTAAAACTTAGGGTTATGTCAAAAGTGGCTGGTAGCCGAAACAAGTTATTTAAATTCGGCGGCATCCGGAGAACGGACACCGAAAGACGGCAGCATCGACTTCTTGATCGTTTTTTTTGTACAAATATCTGTATCATTAAAAAGGAGGTGAATTGAAATTAAAATACCGAAGCGCATCATGCGAATATTATACGCGATATCGTGCTAATGTATGCGTTCGAGCAATAAAGTAATCATCAGGACTCTTCGAATAATAACCCCATGCCAGCACACTCGGCCGCGATAGAAATTTTAATTTTAATTGATGACGGTACCCCGCGTGGTTGCTCCATTGCAACCTCGAAGCGTTTATGCAAAAGAGATGCTAATTCAATTTGCACTGTTGGAGATACTGACTTAGTAAATTTACCGCTTGATATCCACTTCACGACGGCCCTTTTATTGATTTTGCATATTTAAGGTCATTGGGCATTAAAGTATTATCAGCAAAAATCTACAAAGTAATAACTTTTTTAATGAAGTATAACTCAATACCCCATAGTTTCGTAAAAGACTGTGAGAAAGGAGAATAAATCAATATGTTTGATGTATATAAGTAAATTTGTTATGATGTGACACCAACTGTCAACTGTGGAAATTTACTGACAGAATTTCACAAAACATCAGTGGAGCAATTTACGAACAAAAGTCAATTTATACTTCTATCTGTACAATTTCAAAGATCTGCTCTTGTTGGTGAAGCACTTTTCACATAATCTCGCACCTAATCTTCTTTAGATTAGTTTATTTTTAATTAAAATTAGAAATAATGCATTTATTTAATTTGTGTACGTGAAAGAATTAAAATCTAATTAATGCTACTTGCAGCGCAATGAATGCTGAAGTATATATATTTTGAAAATCTAATAAAGAATTTTACAATAGTAACTTTATTTTCTAAAAATAAAATAAAACATAGTGGTATGTACAAACTCATTTAAATAATATAACACCGAAGGAGAGAGAGGTCATATCTGGCGTTAACACGCAACTGTGGCGCGACTAAATTGAAAAAGCCAATAATGTCACTACAAATCAAGTTTGAGGATAAATTAGTGTGAGTAAAGTTACACAAGGCAGGCTTACACTTGCCGTTTTCTGTTTTAATTGCAAAATCAATAATTGAATTGCGTGGGCGAATTTATTCATTGTCTCTCGATAAGACATCGAGCATCGTTTCAACAATTTAAATAATTGTGGTGAACATTGAAGTGCTGAAACTCGAAGAGGTAGGTGGGCAGTTATTTATTATTATTTAAATGTCGACATGAATAAGCTCCTCAGTTCAGCGCAGACCTTTTTTATTACTCTTTTTATTTATAACGTAACTATCTACAAAGTGGTCTAATTGTAATAATTCTGTTATAGTTGGAAAGGCCGTCGCTATAACAATACTGTATTCTGACTGTCACCATACTATTTTGGGCAAGCACCCTTAACCGTCCATGATCTTATTGTGACTTGACATTATGTGTTATTGAGTTCAAATGTTAGCTCATTGTAGATAAGAAAATATCCTGACTTTTTTATGTGTGGTAGCGATGTGACGAACAGAACATTCACCTGGACCACATTGTATTCTTCGCCATGAAGCAAAAAAGGTTTGTTAGGAAAAATAAGCGCGGTAATGGTATCTTAACGGTCTGCAGCCACCTACAGTAAATAAACAAAACTGTGTGTATATAATAACACTATTTCAATTATAATTTCTATTAATGAAATATGCAACATAAGCACATAAGATATCCCTCATTACGTTTACTCATTAATCAGCTCAGATTCAAAAGTTCAATCCGATTTGTTTAATGTAAGTTTATATTTTCATTCCTTTACATATTTATCCTAACATTACCATGTGTATCTCTACCTACTATTACTAAAGAATTTTATGCTATCTGTTCCGGTTTTAATACGAAAAATAAACTATAACCTTTTTTTATTTTTTGTGTTTAAACTAGTTCGTCACTAAGATAACCTAAAACCGTGGTAAAAAAAAAAACAAATCAAATAACATAAACTCAAACTAAAAAAAAGTAATTTTCTTTTCATCTCACTGATTTTGCTTCAACCTTACTGCTACATTTTAAATTTTTCGCATAATCACCGTTTGCGTTATGAACAGCAGTTCCCTTTCTTGATTTAACGAAGAATAACTGTTTCATGACAATCGAGACGCAGTTACTGCTCAACAAAAACGCGCCCGTTGCCTCTGGTCACCACTTGAGGTCATTAAAAACACATCAGCCTGCGATAAATTATTTTATTAAATGTCGATTCACACCTTTGCCCCAGCTCGAGCGTGTCTAATCGTACGAGGCCTTGGACAAGTTTTATGACACTCAACTTGATAATGCTTCGGCATTTTGCTAAACGATTTTTTAGGTAAAGTAACCGCCTCCTAATAATATTGTTTCAAAAACCACTATGTAAAATTTAACCAAAGATAGATAATTAGTTTACCTTCATTTATTTTCTGATTATCTATAACACTCAATATCTTATACCTTAATACCCTTGGGTTCGGAATCCGTGGGCCGGGGGCCTAATATGAACTTTTTTCTTCTTCTTATAGTGTTTTTCCATAACTGGAAGGTATCCATCAGATATACGAATCATTACCAACTTTAACTATAGTATAAAATTAATTATAATCTTAGGTGTAATTAATTTATATTTCTTTATATAAAACGTTAGTAATAATCTCCAAGTTTTATTAAAACATGCTATAATTTTACGTCGATATTTTGCAAAGGATCTCCATTAGTCGAGAAGTAGAGTAGTAATATTGTGAAGGCTATCAAATATAAAAAAGAAATATAACCCACGGATTGGGAACTTCAGTAAGGACATCGTCTGATACAACATTGTAGAGCTAAAATAAAAGTGGTCAAAAACAGAGTCAATTTGTGAGAGGTTAACGGTACCGGGAGTTACTTGACAATATTTTGTAATCGGCGTTAGTTTTCAATACAATACGAGATTACATGTTATTCTAGTAATGTGCAAATGTTACACACTTCAGTTATGAACTAATTGCAAAATAAATAATATATTTAAACTCCCGAGTCCAGAGGAGATTCTCTCATAATAGTGAATCTTTGATAGGCAAAGTAAAGACAATCTGTTCTGATCGCAATGCTATATGTATGTATGTATATATGTAATTATCTTGTCACTCAGTGTCAATGAGGAGGGTAACAGTCACGACGGGCGTAACCGTACTCTGCAAGCACAATAGCTAATCAACACGGACACCGTCGTAATTACGATCCAGTAACAATCGACTACCTGCAACACGAATTCCATACGGTTAATTGCTTTTAGGTGTTATGAATTTGGTAATACCATATATAAATGGCATTCGGCTGCAATGTTATAGTCTCTCTTACAAGAAAAGAAGCATACCAATCGATTACCATTACACATTACATACATACATATATATCACGCCTCATTCCCAGTGTGGTAGGCAGAGACCATCTCTCTCCACTTACTACGATCCTGGCACACAACTCTCGCTTCCTCCACTTTCATGAGCGTCTTCATGCATGCTCATCGATTGCGAGTACTCATATAATAACAACATATTACTATAAAAAGCCGGTTATGATCATTTATATTTACATTATATACATAAATATAAATAGAGCATCTAATGCTCCCACTGCTAGGAGTTGAAGCATACCAAAAGTCACGAGATCATTTTACAGGTTGTTGAAACCCGAATGTCTTCTTCAAGTCCGAGTACGAAGTCGGCTTCGAACTCAGGTACTCTGGTACACGAGTACTACGATAAGATATCGTTGTTCGCACTGCAAAGGCGCAGGCGCGATGCGTGACAGATTCAATTTGTCCATTGTCCGGTTGCTAACAATCCGTAGCGGAGTCGGAGCTACATCTAAAAAGTCTCACAATTACCGAAGGTCGAGTACGTTTTGTTTACGTCACTGTAGCTTGAACTTAATAAGTTTAATAAAAAGGATATTTTTATTTTATTATTCAAATAAGTTGCCACAGGCTTGCGCCTTGCTTCATGCAGAGAAATCAAAGCAGTCTATAAACACCGGAAACGCAATAGATATCGCTGGAGTATTGCCGACCATAAAGAATGTTTAGGTCTGCCCAATGCACTTTTTATTTGTCTTAATTTAATTCCAATTTTTTGTTTTACAATTCTTGTGCATTCTAAAAAAAGAGTAAAAAAACAATTGTTTAAAAAATTTTCTTAAATATTTACCTCGATTTAAAATGGAATTAAAACTGTTGTAAGTTATTTAGTATCAGACACAGAAACATGAGTAAGCAATAATTGTATTCAGGATTTTTTATAACTACCAGCACGTTTATTACCTGTTATTAATCCCAAACAGAATATGAAGCAATTAACTTACTAACTTTCCATTTGTAAGATGGCGATATGGTGTTTTAATTACCGTACACCGTATTGAATTCGCAGTGAGCTAACCACCGGCCATACCGGCGGGCGTGTTAACGGCGCAATCTATTGGTGGCATCGATTCAATTAGCGAAGAACAATGGAACCGCCTCAGGAACCCATCTCGGAGCCCCCACGCCGCTCACCCGTGACTCCACATCCGAGCAGTACTATTTTAACAAACACTTTATGACATGGCTGATAATTTTTTTTTTATTTCAATTGTATTAACAATAAAAACATAAATGATAGTATAATTCTTATAACTAATTCTAACTTTCTATCTATAACAAATACACAATACTCAAGAAATAACATTCGTATATAAGAAAATAAAAACACATTGATTATTTCTAGATAAGGGAATCAAAAATATTGCACACAACTAAACATTTAAACTATAACGGAATATAAATAACTGTCGTACGTAGTTATGATAGAAACAGATTTACAAAAAACTTATAAAAATTTGTTAAAATTGCAAATTGTATCATTTTTATTAGATCTAACTTTAAGTAATAAATAAAAACATGGACTTGGTCTATCCATTCTAGATTATACATTAATTCTAGACTAACCGGTTTATGTATCAAACACATATTATTAATTATAATTTTATGTTCTACAATCGAAAGGGTAATTGCAAAGATCGAGTATAACAAAAGTCGATTATACTGCCATCTTTAAAAGATAAAATAAATTAATACATCCTGTGTCTTGGTGATAATATACGATATTATTTGATTAATTACTAACGAATAATATAGAAAAGCTGTTTCAGTATTCCGAGATTTCGTAACCATTAATTGAAAGCCAAATTGAACCTTGCCTCTAAAAATAAATAATGGCTTATAAAAGAAAACTTAGAATAGTTCTTCTCTGGTATTATAGTAAAAAAGTCACCAAAACCATTGAGAAATGCGATGCGATATCGCAGTTGAACTTAACATTTCAATTAAAGGTACGATTAAGAAATTAAACGTAACGAGAGCTTGAACACGAAAGAGGCGATTAAGAGCCAATACGTGGATTTACGATACAAAGAAACAAAGTGATGCTGGGCGTTCATGGCGAAAATACTAAACCCGTTTGTAATTATTTGCACTATTTCCCTTATATAAAAAAACTCGCTAGTTCTTATGTATTTCTTAATAAATTCCATAAAATTTATAAAGTAGACAAACGAGCAAGCATCACGGGTGAAGAAGATAAGTTATCGCCAGCGCTCTCGAAGATTCGCAACACATAGTAAGTCGTAGTTGCGTTGTCGAATATAAAAAATAAAATAGACTTGAAGATTTCCAAGATTTATCGGGCCAAAGACACAAAATAAAAATAATTTTAAAGAGTTTTTCCTATACATCCTTATGTGTACATATGTTTACATAAATAAAGAATACTCTTAAGATCTCTATGAATTTTGTTATTTAAGTTGTGTTTTATTCCAAATTTATTATTTTTTAAAATACTTGTTTCAACTCGTGACACTAATAAATTACCTGATACTCAAGTTTAGTTATAAAACATTGTAAGTGGATTTTTGGAAATATTTGAATAAAAAATAGAAACTATTTTTGTAAATACCATATGCACTGCACAAAATAAAAATATAATATAATCAAATTAAAATGATAGTAAAGTTAACTCATACGAAGAGCGCAGTTATTGTCGGAGATCGGGAGTAAGCCTACTCTCCATACGCATCTGTAATTGGACGCCTAACTCTGTATACGGTGATTCGCCAAAAACGCAAACAAAAACTGGCACAAGACGTCTGCGAACCTGACCATATAAGATGACAGACAGCGCGCTCGCGTCGCCAACAAAGAATGATACGCGAAATAATTACGCCCATTGATCGGTGCTCATTAAAATGAACCAATGGATGTTGTCGGCGAGTTGGAAGAATAAAAGGAGAACGGTGGGTAGGCACAATTTGCTGCGGCGCCGCACCGAGCCCTTTTCTTATTCACGTATAATTCGGGTCGGTTACTGCTGAACTCAATTGAACGATAGAGATTTTTCTGTAATAAGTATTATTTATGATAATGCAAAAAGAACTTCGTTTTTAAGATTTATGACTCTACAAATAACTTTAAGTGGAAAATTAAAAAAATAAGAAAAAGTATGATTGTTATAAAATCGTTGATGTCTTTTGTATGACTGACGCAATCAAATAAATAGTTTTTGAAAGTATGATGATATCTCCCAATTAATAATATAGAAGTAGAGCGAGAATCGAATATATTGTTAACAGACCTGAATGTGGCTGCACTCTGACAATTATTGTACAAGAGTTAGTGTTCTTTAGCACGTGTTTGTTGCCTATCACAGACTACAGCGAACTTCAACAATATTCTAAAATCTTGTTTACCCATATTATGTAATTTTATTTGGTTTGTTAAAATTTTTGTTGAAATAAAAATATACATGTATTATATAATCGCAGACGCTCAGCACTCGGTGCACGTGCATCGCTCTGATCTGTCACACGCGACCATCAAATTGGACGTTATAAAACATGGCGACCACGCCTGAATGCTACTGTCCCTTAATGAGACCAGTCAGTACCATGGATTGGCATCGTGTCGCGTTTTTACACCGTCCTGACGACACTTCCTGTTTGCTTTTAACCGTCGTTCGTCAACACAAAATTTGCTTCGATACCAGTAAAATAAGTTTTTTTTAGTCAATTAAAACTTAATAATTAATTTCCTGTTTGACATTCTCAAAATGAATTTGGCGACGAGGTTTAAAAATAAATATAAATTGATATTGATATTTGTAAAATGAAACATGACAAAAAAAATATTCACCGTGAAACTGTAGTTTGTTTACAGTAAAGCAATGATGACTACTAAAACCTAAGTCGACTCGAAGAGGGGTAAATTCGAATTACACTAAGCTTGAGCTTCGTAGTAATGGTGGATAACTTCTCTTCATTCCCATCTTGTAAGAGAAGGAGTAGCTTGCTGGCCTAATAGTTAGAACGTGCGGCTTTCATTCTGAAGGGCACAGGTTCAAATCTCAGCATGTACCAATGACTTTAATATTAAGGTTATCTACATTTGTTTAACTTTAGTTACAACAGCAAAATACAATCGATGAAGGAAAGCATCGTGAGGAAACCTGGACATGACTTAGAATTTATTCTAAGATGTGTGTGAAGTCACCAATCCGCATTGGGCCTGCGTAGTGACTATGGCCTCATCGCCCTCATATTGAGGGTAGGCCTGTGCCCCAGCAGTGGGGACGTAAATTGGCTGTTAAGAAAAAGTAAGATCTAGTTTTGGAATATACTAACACAAGCTGTTAATATTTATATTATGTTATTTACAATTCTGCTCTTGCCATTATCCAAGGAGGAGAATCAAAACCGGATATATCTTATCTTAGTGGTAATATATCTGTCAAACTTTTGATCATTATTTCAACTTAATTAATTTGGTATCAATCTTTATTCGTTTTAAATGAAAAACTGCACAGATACATGGCAAATACTCGTTTCAAGCATGCCCGGCGTAGAGATCGAACGATCAGTCGCAATTAAATATTTTCACCACCTAACCGAAACAGAAACCGATCACGTTATTGTTCAACCTTCAGCAAAAAGCGGTAGCGTTAGTCAGTGGCATAAAGCGGAGTGACGAGTTTTTGTATCGGCTGTATCAATGGGGTTGAATGAAGGAGCCATCGTACAAAAAGTGGCTCGCCGCGTGTCGTTGTTAGTATGTGCGGTGGTGTCCGAATGTGAGCATTAATTTATTGGTAAATATTGTATTGAATAATGCACAGAAGCACGCGGCCGCACCGCCGGCCCGAGCACGCGCTCGCTTCCTGTCTCCCGCCCGGTTCAATGCCGTATAAATATGCGATCGCAAAATGTATTGGGCAGCAATTAATCTAAATTTATAATTCGCCGGCTTTTTCACTTTTACTTTAGAAAAGATTTGTAGATGCCGGCTGAAAGCCGGGAACGATTTTAATGTCGTTTCTTTAACGCGTTCTTCATTAATTGTTTACTTCAAATACAACAAATATCGATTCTAATAATTAAAAAAAATTGTTTACAATGGGGTTAGTAATTAAACTCCTCTATATATCAATACGAAACGTCTGTAGGACGGGTTTGAGTATGTTGTACAGCAGTTAAATGCTTTGTTTTGCTTCAGGCATTCCTAGCCGCACGAGCCAATATAACAATGCTTATTTTTTTTAGGAGCTGTTTGCATTTACTCTTTTCTTTCTATTTAACAATTAAGATTATATGTAGATGAGCTATATATAATATATTTTTTGTTAAAACTCCAATAAAAAAGATGATAATTAATTAGCATAATATCTGGGAGAGAAAAGTGTTGGAATAATTTCTTCATTCTGTTTAAATTACCAGTTGTGGAAAAAAATAAACAATCTTGTCATAATTTAACGTCGCCTGTTTAAAGCGGCCCATATTTAATAATGTATAAACATCGCTATCTTGTTTTTTACGTTGTAAAAATATGAATTTAATGACGTGAACAATGTAATATAGCAATTTTATTAGCAATCTACCTGTAAAATTTATTGCAACGCGATGAACGGTTAATTAAAAGGCGCATTAAAACCCTTGGTAATCATGGATTACCAACAGAAAAATTAATAATTAAAAAGCGTTTTTCTTATGGAAAAGGGTTATAACTGTCTTAGGATTATAACTTTATACGTAACACTAAATAAATATCTAAAAAGCAATGTTAAATATGGTTAATTAACTCTTTTAACGAATGCATACGAATTTCATGTTTTAGTTTCGAATCCATACGACTATTATTTTAACTCACATACTAGTATAAACAAGGAGTTATTATTAATAAAGAAATTTCAATAAAGTGTTAATTATGCCGCAAAATATTTATTAAGAAATGTGTACATTTTTTTTAAAAAAAATATACTTTTAAAATATTGTTATTATTACCGATTGTAAAATTATAAATAAAAAGCTAAAAGCGTAAAATTCATACGTTTCTGTGATGCAACTCCATTCAAACATATAATTCTTTGTAATTAATATGATCACTGTCTGAATAACGTTGACATTTGTATGGTAGCTTACTTTAATTAAGTTTCTTTTAAGCCGACTGAAAACCACTTTATGTTGAACTTGATAATTTCGCTTTTACATTAAACTTCCACACACAAACATGAACAAAGAATATTTGCAAGAGAATCCATTTTCCGTAGAGATAAAATATATTTTTTTTAACATATCAGAAATGACGAAGCGGTGATAGTTTAGCTGCAATTGGAATAGAATTTTTTTACTTTTTTTAAAATTTATTACCACTTACTAAGATACGAGCTATGAACCACGCTAGAGCTTCCGGTAACGAGAACCATCGTTATAAAACGAGATGTTCAAAAAAGAATCACTTTCGTAGATATGTCACATCCTTTAACTAAAATAATAATGTTGTATTTCTTAATTAATCTCGTAAAATACATAATTTCGTGATTTGTCAAAAGGAATAATATCCGTGTACCATCATGCCCTTTCACGTAAAAAGAATACAAACATGAAAGATAATGATACTGAAAACGATGATAGAAGTATAGTAATAAAGTTACATACTCGATATCAAAATTCACTAATTATTTCAACACAAAAACCTTTTAGTTATCTGACCTGTTCTGTAAAAAAGGTATGCGTCATATATGAAAAGGTACAAAAGAAAAGTTACGTATCAAATGGGGAACCTCTTTCTTGTTTTTGGTTAGAAAGAAAACGGCGCTTTTTAATCTTATAAAGAAATACAAGTGCACCGCCGCTTTGCATACGTACACGGGCGGCCATTGACAGCCGATTGACAATGAGCTCTCATTAAGTCAACTCGGCTGCCATTTCAATTCTTTCATTCGTGCTGTCTCACACTCTAGATACTTAAAATTGGCTGGGGATTGTTTATTTATGTATGCTGCAAGTTGCATTTATTTAATTTAGTTTCCATATAAGTAAAACTAAGAAATAATTGACTCAATTTAGTTATCCACAAATAAAGTTACTAATGTTGTAATACACTAGCGTTACAACAGAAAACGGTTTTCTTACGATTTCATTTTGTACCTCATTGCGCATATTTCTGCAGAAAATATTTTTTGTAGTTTCTATGAATCCTAGATAAATTTTTATGAATATATAGATTTAATAAAAAATTAAAACTTAAGCATCTGTAATGTTGTTTTTTTTTTCGACGAAGCAATGACACGAGCAAGACGTCCACCTGATGGTAAGCGATACACCTACCCATAGCAATGTAGCACTAGTTAATATGATATACATTGCATCACATTGTGCTTGTTGCTTTGACGTTTACCTCGTTAAGACTCCTTACCCCAGTAGTTTCACTAGCTACAGCGCCATTCAAACCAGAACAGTGTAATGCTTGCACACTTCTGTTTGGCGACGGGAATGATAGGTGTGGTGGCAATTACCTAGACGATCTCCGACCGAAAAGCTATCGACCATTAGTATTTTTTATAAATTTATCTTTTTAAAATCAAATGAGGAATTGCAACATCAAAATTTAGCATAATTCGTTACGTGGCTCAAGGCGTTACACGTGCGGGTAATGCGGGCACATAATCATGCTCTGCGCTACAAATTGTAATTCATCACTGTTTATAAACGATGCATAAACATTAAGGATGCAGCCTCACTCTGACCAAATGAGTCTACAGTGCCCGTGGACTGATATGACAATGATGTATTTACACGCGCCGTTCGGGCGTAACTCCACACTTTACGTACGGCATGGGCGTCGCTTTCCACATTGTAACTTGACGTACAACGAAAGTGTAATTTGTAACTGTCTCAAGCTCGTCTCGCCGCCAGTAACATATCATCAGAGCATTACGCTGCACTCCATTGCCACTCAATCGATAATCGAATATCGATATTTTTAAGTCGAGACAGTCTCCTAGCACATCAGTTTTGAGATTTATCTATTCTGTTATATCCATTCGACTGCTCAGTAGCGAGAGACAATGTGGTACAAAAAGTAAAAAAATAACATTAATAAAATGCAGATCAATATCTGTTAATAAAAAGGTTTAACAAAATAATAACTATATTTTGGTAATTATCCTCCGCACTCTATTTATTACTTTAACATTTTTATGCAACTTACACTTAAAATCGTCAGAAGTGCATCCTATAAAATACATATTTGCGCAAAATTAATATATTGTGTAAACTAATATAAAACCTATCTAAATCGTAAAATGAAAATCTTTTTTCAAAAACATTTAGCTTCCTATGTTCATATTATTACTTTAAGCATTTATCAGGAATATATTTATTTAAAAATAAAGAGTTAAGTGATATTAAATATATATTCATAGAAGATAGACATTTAAGTAGAGGTTGGAAAACTATATCTTTGGAGATATAAACTAAATAAAAAGTAGAGATATGAAAACAAATTGCAACACATTTACCAGCGTTCGATTGAGACCAACGTGCAACAGAGCAATCTAGTGATAAGGTATATCCGAACAATAAAGGAGAACATGCGGAATTTAAAAATCCGGCACCCGCCAGGCGAGCACCGGACGCATCAAAAACCTGCTCTCGCCCCGCGCCGTCCAGTTATTTGTCAAATATAAAATTATGTTCTGATTACTATTTAAGAGGACTCGGCATCCGCCGGGCGGAGGCCCGATGCAGGCGATAAAGCGACAATAAAATATATAAATAATTCATCCAGGGATCGCGAGTATTGATTCGCAAGAACGTGTCTCAAATGTTTTATTGTCGGCAGTATTAATAATTGGGGGGCAGATGTGCGGGCTGGCTGTTCCTGCGGCTCCCACCACGCGAAACAATTAATAAAAATCAAATATCTTACATTTATCTTCGTGTCGCCATTGTTTATTATTGAAGTTTCAATTTGGACTAGATTACTTTTAAAATTTACTTTATATTTATTCCAATGCAACTAACAAATCAGATCTATTTGATATAATATCTCAATTACTGTAGTTATAAAATGAGGATCGAAAACAGTTTATTGAAATGGCATCTCTTGAAATATTTTAATATTTGTTGTACCTGTCATGCTTGACATTTGGATTATCGTGCAAAAAGCAGGAAATGGGCCGCCCTTTTTCTTAGAATTATTTGGTCCTTAGTAGCCTTTTACGTCACAACGTAGGTTTTGTACAATGTGGCGATATTCTAACACGCCTCTTTCACTACGTGTTGAAACATAAGCATTTAATACATAATAATAAGACTTCTCGTAATAATAAATGTGGAAGTAATCGAAGGTTATTGTATTTTCTATACACAGGGTGAAAGGTAATAGGTTCAAAAGATCTGGAGGGGCTAAAGTATAGCTCGTGTCCTATCTATCTATATATGGAATACCCCATCCAAAAACTATGGTTCTGGAGCTATTAATTTTTTTTAATATTTTTCAAAAAATTCCTAATTTTCTAGGAAATATTCGATGATTTTATATCTTATTTGTTTCTATACAAATTTTATTGTAATAATTATTGTTTGATCGTTATTTTATTAAATTAATAATCATCGCTTAGAGGCTAAAACTTTTAAATTAGTTTCTTTGAAAGTCGTCACAGTAAAAAATAAAGCGTCATACATTTTTATTTAATCTTAAAATAAAATTTTATTTATTAAAAATACGTATAAAGCACTTAAATAAGCACCTGACTTCAATACCTTTCCAACAAGGTATAACAAAGTACATAGTTCCTAAAATTAAAAAAAAAATACTTGTAATAAAACCAAGTACTATGAAATATCAAACTGTAGAGACTCATAAAGTTAAACGCCGTGCTGGCCCTTAATTTGACCCTTTTGTTTTTGTTGTAACACGTGCGAGCTTATTCGCTTTAGATAGTCTTAGTCGTTTTATATATTGAGTTCAGAGTAAAAGTTTAAATTAACAATTAAATTAAATTTTGCTCAAACTGACGACTACGGTTCCTGATACAAGCACGAAGCCTTTTTCTTAAGTCAAATCGAGTGACTGGCCCTGTGACCTGTTCTCTTATTTTGTCAGCAGCGACGATGATGCGTGACTTTAAATCTTCTAACGAGTTAATTGGTGTTGTGTACACTAAAGATTTCATATGACTTCATAAGTAATAATCACAAGGTGTTAGATCAGGACACCTTGCTGGCCACGGTGTTGGTCCGCCTCGGCCAATCCATCGCTGAAGGAAAGTAGTGTCTAACCACTGTCTTACGCCGAGACAAAAATGGTCGGAACAACCCTGATGCTGAAACACCATTTCTCTTCTGGTTTCCAGTGGTATGTCCTCCAGATAATTAAAAAAATGATTTCGAAGAAAATCTTTGTACGTCTCCCCATTTAAATTGTTGGGCAAGAAGAGTAGGCCTATCAAGTAAGTATGAATTATGCCCAACCATACGTTTACGGAGAATATTCGCCGATGAGCTCCTTCTCTAATCACGTGGGGATTTTCACCTCGCAGAGCCCAATAATAACTAATATAAAAATTTGTTATGCCATCTCTGTTAAATTTCGATTAATCAGTCCACAATATTTTGGTGAGAAAATTATTATTTTCTAAGCCTGTATGCAGCATAAACCGGCAGAAGTCTAACCTCCTTGCAGGGTCTGTTTCCTCCAGGGCCTGGACCGGTGTGTAGTGGCAAGGGTTTTTTTTTTTGTTTTACGTGGGGGAAACGCCTACGCATACTCGTTCTCTCGGGGGCAAGGACGGGTTATGTGGGACTTGCACCGACTAAAACCCCTACGATGTTCCGCCTCATCGCCTGATGTCAGGGTCACAGGAACGCTTTCGCCCCGGGAACGCTACCGGCGCTGGACGCTTTCGCAGCCCCACCTCGGGAGGGAAAGATGAACCCTCCCATTCCAGGCCGCGCTGCAAGTTTTAGCGTCTAAGTGATGATAGATGTTAAGTGAAATATATCAATAGGCCCTGACCCACCACACGCAGGAGTAACGATTAAAAAAAAAGTGATTATTAATTGAATTTAATAAAACAATAATTATTACATTAAAATTTGTGTACAAATAAGTAAGAAATAACATCATAGAATTTTTTCCTAGAAAATCGGGAATTTTTTGAAAAATATTTAAAAAATTAATAACTACAGAACCATTGTTTTTGTATGGGGTATTCCATACATAGATAGATGGGATACGAGCTATACTTTAGCCCCTCCAGATCTTTTACACCTATTACCTTTCACCCTGTATATATAGGTGATATCTAGATACTCATTGACTCATCATAAGATCTCCGGAACTATTACATGTAAACAATAAGTAGAGATATCCCTTTTGCCATTTAGAGGTCAGCTAAAAATGGATTTTACAAAATACCTTCCCATAAATGAGTTACAGAAGTACTACGGCCAACAAAGCGGGCGGTGAACAGCTAGTACAGAATATAGGATAATGTGAAATCATTTACAGAAGTAAAGGAACATGTGTGATACATGTTCCTTTATTAGAAATCAAATAAAAGAAACTTGAAAAAATAAAAAAAAATAAATTGTAAATTTTCAATAAGATAAGACTAGTTCTAGGCGAAAGAAATAAAGTATTCAAATAAGAGTCACGAAGAAATATATACATTATTAATTTTATTGAATAAAAGATAAGCGTAAACATTACCAATACAGTATTTATAATAAAAAAAGGGTCTTTAATTTATATTCAATATTTTAGTTTGTATATTAAATTGAAAAATAGAAAAGTACTACATACTAATTTGATTGTAAATAATCTAGCTTTTTATTTTTCAAGTTCAATGCAAACGAAAACAAATTGCTGGTGTTTAATAACGAAACAAAAAAACTGTCGGCGACATACATAAAAGATATCGCAAGTCGGACAAGAAATGTTAACAACAATAAAGCATATAACCGCCTGTTAAACTGCACTCACACAAAAACAAGGGATACCTTGGTATTAATATTCAATAACTGGATTGCCCTAGACTTGAGGAGCTAGAGACAACGAGCGAGAGTTAGCGATATCAGCCAATCGCATTATGGCTACGAGGTCAGTCGGTCTGGAAGGCGGTGCCGTGGTCCAAGGCATTCAGGCACGCTAGCGTTCTTGTCCTGAGAAGACGGGATGTTTTTTATAACGTCGACTATATAAGTTCATGTTTATGAAAACAAATATTAAATAGCTTAGTATCACCACGGTGACAAGTAATATACATAAGGACATAAACAGAAAAATATAAAAGCTTGTTCTAACGAATATACATATTTTTTTCTTACAAAAATAAAAGACATTAATATTATCTTTTGTAAACTTTTTTAGCATCAGATTAATTTTGTTTAAAAGTAAAGCAACTTATCTTTTAGTTAACATTGTATATATTAAAATTGAATAAAAAGAAACTTTATGTTATAAAAAGTTCAAGAGTAGTGATTAAAAAAAAACGAGTGGAGTAAAAATTATTATTGCATTATTAATTGATAGTTTTTAATACACGTTAATGCGATTTGCAAAACATTACCTCGTAATAATAGAGATAAAGTGGAAAGTCCATTACAAGAGCATATAGAACTCCCATAAAACGAAACGATAATAGGTGTTTCACATCAAAGCCGCCGCGGAATGAAGATTTGCCCCACAAAATGTCAACGAGGTATAAGCAGCCGACAAAGGACCCGTAAATGCGGCGTAAGGCCGGGCATTCGCGGATCGCCACGCTTATTTCAAAATAATCAGTTAATTGTGCACCCTTAACGAGCCTCGGGGAAGATTGAGGCCGCGCCTTACTTACACTTTTCAGTGATATTTTTAACCGATTATTTAGCAGTGGGCTATTGGGGTTCTTCAATAAGAGTGTGATAAATTAATTCCAAGATCGACTAATCCAGTTGTAGTAAAGACATTTACAGACTACAGTAACTGCTTACCATCAAACGGACGGTATGTCTGTTTGACACCTCAGTTGTATAAAAGAGAATGAGTTAACATCTTTTATTTCATTTGTCGTTAATGTAGTCATACGAACATATACACTTGATATTTGGTTGATCACCGTCCACTGTAAACTGCCCCAATACCGAAGAAGACGAAGTCGCACTTTAATAGATACCTTACATAAAAATAATCATTATTACAGATATTATAACTAAAACTTGTACACCTCTGGTCTCGTCATTGCCAAAAAGGCCTCGTCTAAAATATCGCTATATTAGATAGATAGATATATAAGATATCATTATATCTTATATATTTCTTATATGATGGATATGAATATTCCATGCAGGAAATATATGTAAAAAGTAATAAAATACGTAATACCTTACAAAACGCTCAAATTTTATTTTAATTTTTACTTCCATGTTTGTTATAATCCATGTATAATCTGTGCTGCTAGTAGTGTGTAACTACGATGACAGTCCAATGGATTGTCAAATTACTGAGATAATAGCTCTTAAAATTATATCTCAAGGCGATAAGCGTAATGTGATACTGAGTAAAAACATATTTTACACTTACTATCAAATCTGTATAAAGATAACAGGCGATTGTCTTACCATTTTTGTTACATAATAAAACAAAAAATTGAGTGATTGCTTTTTACAAAGATTTTCATTAATTATTTATAATATTGACAATAAGGCCCTCGAGTGGCGCCCGCGTACCAGTAGTCGTAGTGTTGGAAGGCTTCCCACAAGGTGAACCGACGATCTGGTGAGAATCGCAAGAACCCACTGGATGCGAGCAACACGTAACCGATCGATGTGGAGATCTTTGAGGTAGGCCTATGTCCAACAGTGGACGTCTATCCGCTGATGATAATTTATAATATTGCAATGAAATAAAAGAATTTAATGATTTTTTTTTATTTATTAATAAGGTCAATTGCAGATGAGGATTCGAAATGAATATAAAATTTTTGGAGATTTTACATAACGGTGTATCGCGATGAGGCAATAAGCTCTTATTTGTCAATAAATATTTTGCTTTCATTTCTAAATGAGACCACACATGGCGTTGGGCGCGAGCTCTGTCCGCATAACTGCGCTGTATATTCCGATTTGAAAGCAACATGTGACGTCCTGAGCCTTCTTTATCTCGTCGAAAGAGGCTCGATTAATTCCTGATTATAATAATTAGCCATTCGACACGATGCGCCCCGTGCGCCTGTAATATGCGACCGACGAGGCATGGATTACCGATAAGTATTAAGATACCATACAAAGACCACAATCAATATCTAAAAAAATATTAAAACAAGAAAAACTTAAATAAAAATGTTAAAGAAAGAAATCAGTTAATAATATATATGTTATGTTATGTTTTTAGACACAGTACAGACGAAATCGTGCACATGTAATGCATTAATGTATTAGCCGAAACGTAAGTGTACTAGTACTTATTACTTTAATTGTAGAGACTACGGCTGGATACAATCAATAGGGACAGCTCACAGGCCAGAACGACTCTGAGACGAGACCCTTACGGACAGCAAAAGAATCGAATAAATTGCTGGTGTCAGTGTTTCCATGAGTGTCTTCAAAAAAGATCGAATAAGCTGTCCACGTCACCACTTAACACCGGGTGGAAGTGTAGTCAAGCAATAAACAATTTGATTTAAAATAAAAACTTATAATAAACAAAAACACCCTATGTAAAAGTTCAATATTATTAATAATAAAATTTTAACATCTCTATTTTTGTAGTATTTTAAAAATATGCTCATATAAAAATCAACCATTATGATTTACTGGTGGTACGTCGTACCACCGCAACGGCTATTTCTGCAACCAAACAGTACTGTGCCAACATTACTATGTTTCGGTTTGAAGGGCGCTGTAGCTAATGTAATTACTGAGGTAACGAGACTTAACATCTTATGTCTCGAGTGACGAGCGTATATAAATAACTAAAAAAATATATATTAACATAAATTATTTATAAATTTACTTAAATTAAGAACATTAACAGTTTAAAAACCATGTCGTTAGACAAATGGGAACATAATGAAAAATTATTATGAGCACACAAAGTGGAGGCACTCAGTCTTAAAATCGCGCGGAACAAGAGTAAGCAACCGGTCGCGGATTGAAGATAATTAACAGTCGTTTAAGATACGTTGATAAAAGTTAATTCGCAACTGAAGTATAAAACAAGCAAATCGAAAGACGCAATCGAATATTGCATTCGTAGACATCGTTAAATCGCCATTATATTTCGTTTATTACAACTTTAGAATTTTGTTTGTTAAGATTCTTAACCGTTGACTAAGGTAACTCTCACTTCAAGCAATCTAATACACCTAAACAAATATTCATATTTAACTGTACATTTGATTCATTAACAACTCACTGTTAGTGATAAAAAGTGGCAGTAAAGGGCTCATCATCATTATCACTACATGAATGCACGACGAAGGTGCCTATCAGACAAGAATGGCGGCGTGTTGTAAAGCTTGCCACCAACACCTGAAGTGATGATCACGACCACTATGTCAAGAATGATACTGAGGAAGAAGTTAATGATAACCAAAGCAAGAACAACACCAAAAGTTAAACAGGCTTGGTCTTGTTTGTTCGGTCTTGGTTTTCGTCTTGCTTATTCAGTCTTGGTTTCACTCATTTGATCTAATACTTATTTCTTTATAATATTTTTACTAAATACATTATAACCATTTTTAAAGGCATAAAATGGAAATGATACGCGATTAATATTTAACTAATAAAACACTTTATTTTAATATATTCATGTTAAGATAAACATTTTAACCCATAATTTCAACGGAATCTTTACTTTTTCGTTTTGTATTTTGCATTTGGTTTTGGTTTTTGTTGCATAATGCAGACTAATTTTACTCATTATTGTTTACTGTTAGATATTTTATGAAAAAATTATATCTCACAAATCGTTTTTGACATTCAGTCTGCTTTTTGCTGCCTTCAATACATATTTTATAAATTTTTAGGGTCTTGTGTGATATGCTATTAAAGAATATAAATATTTCATTATCACTTCTCTCGTCATGTTTGGGAGAATGTAAAATGTTATATGTAAATTTTTACTTACAAAAACCCTCTCGGTGGACATTTTCAAAGTTCAGGATATCTTTAAAAGTTTGAGATAAATTCACACATATACCAGCTTAACCAGCATAATCAATATATAATACTATATATATATCATATATTGGATTGAACACATTCTAACAGTAAGTTTAAAGAATACAGGTGAAACAGACACAACAAAACTATTGTCGTCCTATTATAACGTAAAATTAACTCTTCCCCACAGTACTACTGCGCAGATGACGAAGTATGTGGGAGCCGAGTGGGCTAACAATTGACCATCACACAAGTTTCCGCCTTTTGTGCCGTTGAACGATGAATGGATGGGACGGTAGACGGTGACAGTCCGTAACCCGTGGGAGGTAATACGTAAGCCTTTTTACCGTGGGAATACTGGAATTCGATTTTTATTTTATAAGCGTAACTGACAGTAAGAATCACCTGACATCTACTTCCGTTGCAGAACGAACATCTCTATCTTTGAGTCTGGTTAGGTAATGAAGACGTATTTTTTATATCGAAACTTCAATAACCTGAACAAATTCATAATACTAAAATAACAGTTTTATTCGCTTGTGTTAAAAATAAACCAATCGTTAACCTGTTAGCTCAATTATATGTCATCAAGTTTAAAATTAAATGATTCGTTTTGTAACATTGTTATCTACAGCAGAACCAATCCATTATATTTTATTTTGCGCATTGCTTGAACATCTCGCAATCAAAGATCGTTCAGTTAAACGTTTTTATACATTTAATGTTTTATTTATATTTTTATATACTCTTTCCACTAAAGTAAATACGCATATGCGGACAGCATCTTATTATGACGACCCACAAAATAGTGCAGTGTATAACGTTCTAAATAACATCACATCAACATAAGTATCACTTCCTATCAAGTGAACATTCTGATCTTCTCCTCTTTCGTGGATATACGTACTAACTTACCAGAGAACAAACTAATTTGTAAAAACATTTTAGGTTCAAATCTTTTCCTATTCTTTAAAACATAAAAATATTCACTAATAGTCCGTCGTAAATGTAGCGGTGTGTTATAAATGGTGTGCGTATAACTTCTGTAAAACATAAATTTCAGAATGTTTTTCTTTTAACATTTATAGTCACCGACCGCATACAGCATATCACTGTGCTTTAATTATTTTATTGAGCACACAACACAGGGCGAAATTATAGCCCATTCGAGAAACGGCATTCATTATGAGTGTGCTTGCAAGTCTTCGTTGACATGCGGCCCTTAACGACCCGGCTCATTCACTTTGATCAATATAACGAATATTTCGCGAAGGTAGAATAGTTTTTCAACATACCCTAATGAGAACTCTGCAGACTTTGCTTCTACATCCCTTCATTTAAAACGACGGTAATACAAAGAATTATTACAGTCGTCTTATCGTTTATTGTAATTAATTAACCAAAAGTAGTACATAGACACAAGGTGTAAAAATGATCATCACGTGTATCGGATCTTTTACGAAACATTTAAAATGAACGGTGTTTAAGTTGACAATGTGTATTATTATTGTTATTAAAAATGTATATCAGTTATTAATGAGCAAGTCATGAATATGCATAAACTCTTTAGCATACATTAAACTTTGTGAATTCGATTGTATTAAATATTAACGGATAGCCAACCCTTTACCTTTAACCCTAATTCAGACAATAAAAGATCGATTTTATCGAGAGATTGTTCATTACACAAAAATGAATATGCAAAAGTAACAATTAGAATAATCAATAACTTCTTTCATCTTGATACAACGTTAAGTCATCTCTCGATCATTACGTTTGTCATCGTTATTTCTCATCGTTATTTTTCTTTGAATACAAGTGGCACACCCATTTTATTGAAGGGTAGCTCGTTCAATAGATATTGACACCTGGCCTCTTTAGAGTAAAATGTAACGCAAGCATTTGCAACTTTTATTATTATATAGATAATGGTGATACCATGCTTATTTTTATATTAATGACGAAATGCTATTAATTATTTTTTTTACTAAATTAAGTTTTCTCCAGAAATAAGATAACACGATAAAGCTTTTATAAATTATGATTTTCATCCTAATACTACTAAAAATTTATCTTTCCTTTAAAAATAAAATAGTGATATTGCGCCATCCTCACATATATATTGCCATTTTTATAACTCAGGCGCGATGTTGTATTGAAGAAATGTTTTCCTTGGGACACATTTCATCAATAACTATTTATTTTTTGCAATAAAGATTAGATAATGTTTGAAAAGTGACCCGAGAATCGAATTGGGGACTTCAGTAGTGAGAGCTTGCGGTTTATCTGTACTATTAAGTTTTATAGTCTGCGGTAATTGCACAATTTTACTGGTGGTAGGCTTTTGTTGTTGGAGTCCATCTAGGACTCAACCAATGCTTACTTCTGCGCCAAACAGTAGTGTGCAAATATTACTATGTTCCGGTTAGGAGGGCACCGTAGCTAATGTAATTACTATGGTAGCAAGACTCGACATATTTTCTCAAGACGACGAGCACAACGTGGTGCCGTATATAGCATCCTGACTAGCACCACATTGTTATGGGCGGCGTATCACTTATCAGGTGAACCACCCACGTCTCGTCGTTTCGTAGTATAAAAAAAGACAATAAGTGCAATACTCCATTTACATTTTAACTAGCGCTATATTCTTATAAGCTCGTGTCACTTGATAATTGGTAAGGGTCCTTTTGCCTCGTGGCTTTGTTGAACAAAAAAAATTTACTTTTTTATTTAAAATTTGACGAGTTTTTGTGATATGTGTTACAAAATTGTTCTATTTGTATACATCTGCCTATTCAAGTTGCCCTAGTAACAGTGAGACCAGTAAATTTTTTTTATTTTAAATCAGGTGTTTACATTTAAGTGAAATAGGTTTTTTTTTCATAGAAAGGGCCAAAGACAATATTTATAGAAAAAAATTTAATGTTTTGAATATGTAAATTTAACATTGTTCAGACTTATAATTTAAAAATATTTAAGCAATATAAATTTAATATATAAATTCTTTTAAGAATATCTCCATGTAAGAGTTCTTAAAGTTTTGAGATCCAATCTTGCAAGGATTTGATGTCTGTTGGATTATCATCATCACTGGTGTTAGCTGAACACTCTGTAACATCAACTTTGCAGCTGAGATGAGAGAATTCAAAATCCTTCCCCAACTTGCCTAAGTATGTGGAACTGTTAGTTTGCGATGAGTCCACAGATTGTAATTGACTTGATTTGGTAATACGTACTAAGTTACTGAAAAAAAAATGTATTAATAACATGAAACATTTCTTTCTTTCAGTTACTAAAATTATTTTATTTTTAACAAAAAAAAAATATTTTTTGATTCATATATATGATAAATAAGTATTTTATAAAGATGGAAAAACTTATTAAAGATAGTAAAATCTAGAAATACTAACAGTTCTTTTTCGAGTAAACTCTTAATGACTTGACTTCCTTTTGCCATTGGTTGATCTTGCTTATTGCATAAAATAAGAAGAGGTGGACAATAACTCTGAATAACAGGATCCAATAAAATTGAATACAAATATCTGTAACATAAAACAATATCAATTCTGTAACTGCTTAAATTGGATATATTTAAGAGATTTGATTGTTTATTGTATTATAATAGTATTTTTTTTATTCTTTGGTGCAATGAGATGAAAGCAAATGTTGAGTATTATTATGCTTTTGCTACTCCAGGAAAACAGTAAAAACTTTCTTTGTGGACATACTACCCTTGCCAACTCACAAGCAAAGCCTAATGAGAATTGCATTTAGTTAATATTTAGCAGAGGACATAAATATAATTATGAAATGTTACAAGCAATTCACATCAGGCTCATAATTTTCTTCACATAATAGCAACTTTTGTTCTTTATTTTATTATATTTGTGGTTCATAAGTCATAAATACAAATCCTAAAAATATAAAACCTGTCAACTAGATGGACAGACATATTTCATACAGATATATGACATTTTATATAGATTATATAAATTATCCATTAAATATACTTACTCAGCAACATCCCTTATCTCCTTTTGAATGGTTACAGAGTCAATAACATAAACCACAGCCTTTGCACTGTTTTTGTACTGGTCGAAATATTTATTTCGTAACCTCTCTTGGCCTGGAAGATCTACAATCTTCAATGGCTTCTGAATAAATAATAAATTAATTTATACATCTTGGATTATTACATTATATAAGCTATAATATGAGTAAAAATAAATTATTATATCATAAGCTGAAAACTTACATTAGAAGTGAAGTAGTCTTCTACATTCTCCCTCATTGATGTAAAAGTTTGTCTATATTGTGAGTATGCTAACCTCACAAATAACAATGTCTTACCAGAATCTGATAGACCAGTTAGAAGTATTGATCTACGCAACTGTCGCCTACGGGAGAAACACCACCAGAATACTGCAACAGAAAAGCAGGATAAAATATTTTTTTTTTGTCAGTAACAACAGACAGAACTAGAATCTAAAGTTAGCTTATTATTTATAGTTTTAAAAACAAAACAACAAATAAAACATTCGCTTTCCAAATACTCCTTAGAAGAAACAAATACATGTGATTCATATAATTTGCATCTATTGCCTAGTAGGATTTATTGAACTGTGAAATTATTAAAAGAATATGTATATTTATTTCCAGTATTTACAAAACATTTTCATTTTTCCTTAATAATAACTTTTAAGTCATAGAATAACCTGTGTATATAACAAATCGAAACAAAATTTATTTTAATATAAAATGTAAAACGTGTTGGTAAAAATTACCTTCTGAAATAAAAAGTTAATTCAATTTTTTTAATTAATAAAATTTAAAAGTTCAATTGCAACGTAAAGAATGTGAAATGTTCAGCTACTTACAGAATGTAAAAATAAGAACTATAACACTCAGTAAGGTTATATATCTCGGATCATTTAAGAGTGGTTCTGTGTGAATTTTTTCTTTTATAACTTCTGATTCAGACTCCATAACGAGTATATTGCAAAAAACTATAATAAGTTTAAAATTCTTAAAAACAGAATTCACAAATCTAAAGAAAGTTAAATAAAGCAACAACCATAAACACGTGACGTGAGAAGCAGCTGCTCAAGAATTGTTGTGGTTGTGGCAGTGACGTTGATTTGTCAGTTCAAAAATTACAATCTAATACAGAATACATAAACAAATATTTTTTCATAATTATAACGAATACAAATTATTATGACATACTATAACATACACAATTAAATGATAAACTTACAGTAGTAAGCAGTAGCTTTGTGCCAAAATCACTAACTGTATTTAATATATTAATTGTTTTTCCTGTTCGCTTGAGATCGTTGAAAAAGTGCTGTAATTACCAAAACTCACTCTTGCTAAATTAAATCAGAAGGTTAAATGAAAAAATCGATTCTTTCTGAGAATTGGCGTATATATATTCATCGCAATGTAAAAGACATTCATTGGTATTGTATGTGTTCGTTTTATCATTTGCCTTATCAGTAATTATTTGAATGTGATTAAGTACGAATTTAATTAAATCTTACTGCGTTTTTAGACATCAAAACAACAATTTCACGATAATACGTTTTTTGTCTTAATGTATGTTCTTAACATACAAATAAACCTATTCTTGTTGTGTACCTTCACGCCACACAATAAAATTGCTCATTATTAAACTATTATAGACCTCATAGTAACGAATTTGACATATCTAAGCGCATGGGAATTATCCGATTACAAAATTTATTCGTACGAAAAATCTTTAGTTTGCGCAACATGAGTATCGACATTGGAGGTAAGAATAATTTTATTTAATTACACATTAGTTCAATTTATAAGTAGTTGTACGTTGCTATAAGGACTGATTTAATATTTACATTTTAGGTATGAGGATAAGATACAAAGATAAAGATGACACTTTCTTAGAAAAGCATTTAGCTACTAAAGAACCATTTGGACAATTTAAAGTTTGGTTTGAGGAAGCTTGCAATCGAAAGGAAATCTTAGAACCCAATGCTATGTGCTTAGCAACTGTATCAAAGTATGTTTTAAACAAAATAAAAAAATAAATACTTTTATATATTGTGAATTTTTTGTGTTCATTTTATGTTGCAGAGAGGGCTTTCCTTCAGCACGGTTTGTGTTATGTAAAGGCTATGGTAAAGATGGCTACAAATTTTTTACAAACTATCAGAGTAGGAAAGCTAAGGAGATGGTAAACATATATATAATGAAGTATACATTGTACGAAATAATATAGGTAATTTTTCATAGTATTTTATTTTAGGTTGAAAATCAAAATGTTGCTGCAACATTTTATTGGGAAGTCTTGAACAGATCTGTAAGAATAGAAGGTAAAGCGGAAAAACTGTCTGAAGAAGAATCAACAAAATATTTTCATTCACGCCCTGTGCCAAGCCAAATTGCTGCATGTGCAAGCTATCAAAGTACACCAATATCATCAAGAGATATTTTGTGTGAACGTGAAAGTAAATTGGAGGCTGAATATATCATTCCTCAGAAGGAAGTTCCTCGACCCAAATATTGGTAATATCTATAAATGTGCAACATTGTCTATATATTACTGACTGATTATCTTACCCACAACCTGATAAACTTTTCTTTCCAATATTTTTTTAGTTTTGTTGCTTACTTTTCTGTTTAATTTAGTGACTATATTTACAGGGGAGGATACATAATTCGTCCTAAAGCAGTAGAATTTTGGCAAGGCCAAGGAGATCGTTTGCATGATCGAATAAAGTTTAGAAGGCCAAAAGATGGCGAAAAGCCAGATGGAATACTTCTTCATCAAGGAAAAGATGGTTGGGTTTATGAGCGGTTGTCACCCTAATGCCAATTACCAGTGACAAATGTTGGACGTCATTATATTTAATAAATTGTTTAATATTATTGTTATTTCACAAATAGATAAACCATTATTGAGTTTCAATAAAAAGTAGTAACAATAATGAAAATGCAGATATTTATAATTGATTTTAAAATTAAATGATATTATAGGTGATAGGTAAGGGATAATAATATGTAGTCTTACAATTCAAAAAGATTTATGTATATAATGTTTTAATTTGTATTATTACGAAATAAAAGTCTTGTTTACTATAAATTTCTTGTTACTTTTAAAATTTCTCTTTGTACACCTCCAGAACTTTTCCAAACGACCTCACTTTTAAGCAAATCGGTTCTATTAATGTGTGCCTCAAACTGTCTCATTCCTCCACCAACACCAAAGTAACATGTTTTTGCTGCAATATATGCTTTTCCATTTTGGCTTAACATGGTTATAAATAATTTGACAAGCTTATCATAGTTTTTTTCATTATAAATAGTTTCTGATGTTAAAATAATATCATAACAATCATTGCCAGCCAGTTTCTTGTTAAATGATGCCCAGTCTCCAGAGTAAAATTTGCATTTTTTTATTTCAACTTCTCTTAAATCATCTTCAATGTTCAACAACACACTGGGTATTGTAGCACCCTCTATTATTTCTTTATTCTGCAAAATAAACCATTATCTATAGTAACACAGAGTTTTTTTGTAATAAGTTACTAATTCCTATTAAAGTATTGAAAACATTTTTAGTTCATGGTTTGTTTATTCAGAGGTATTAATTAAGATTAATTGTAATATAATGTATAAAGAGTGTAACTATAGATTTAATTAGAAACAGATATAGAAAAATGTGTATTAAATTGAACTCGACAAGAAGCAATAGATCCAGAAAAGGAACTTACATAATCTTGAAATGTTACAAATGCTCCGTTCTGCAGTGCGTGAATACCAAGAATACCTACTCCACATCCTAAATCTAAAACTTTTGCTTCATTAAAATTTATTTTCTCATTATCAAAAATATATTTTATAAGGTCACTAGTACACTCCCACACTTTTAACCCACCTAAAACATAAAATAATATTTTTAAATAATTGTATAGTTTTTGTACAAATACAACAATACCTTTAAAAATGTTAGAACATTTGGCATAATTTTAAATCAACTATTTTAATATTTAGATTATCCACAAACTAAACTTGTTTACCAGTTTATTTAAAAGAAACTGAATAAGAAGAGTAGTAACTAAATCCTAATGTTTTTTACCTTCATACTTGCCAGGAATTAAATCACTGTTTTCTTCATCAGACCGCTTATTTATGTTTATATGACTATCTTCACTTAGAAACTTTGTATCTAATTTACTTACATGTCCTATTTCAATATGATAACAAGTAAACATTTTTGCATGAACAACTATATCGTCCAATTTTTCTATTTGTTTATTTGGTCTTATCTCTTCACATTCAAACCAATTAACTTCTTCATTTTGCTCTGTGATTAGTGTTAATTTACTAGTTAAATATTATATGTTATAAAGTAAATTAGTATTAAAATTGTAATGTTATTTAACCAAAAAAAAAAAACGAAATTATCTTTTTAATATTTACATCTAACTTTTATTCTAATATCGGGTGCAATCGCTATCAAGAACTTGGCTACTGCTCACATATATTTGGGAAATTCAGAATCTTCGTGTTTGAACTTTGTAAGGTTCAATACAGAATTCATTGCAATTGTTTTGTTGTCTTGTTAGTAATTAAATGGCTTCAATGATTTGTAAACGAAAAAAAAACTAAAAAGGAAAGTTTTTGTTCCGTGTTAGTACCTTCCGTGTTGTCTTTGTTGTCATTACCCAAAAAATTGAATCTAAAAGTAGTCATATTTGTATGTTATATATATATAAGTTATAATAATATTTGGTAATAAGAATACAATCGACATTTGTCCACAATGAGGATGGAGACGTATTTACGCGATCAGGTTTTAAAATTAGGTATTTGCTTTCAAGTACGTGCACCAAACGCCTGAGCAAAATACTTTAAAGTATTTAATACTTTTTAATTTTTTTATAGACACGATGCATCCGGTCGCAAGACACCATTCGTGGAAGAATTATGCGCACGTAATATATTGCGTACGTTTTACTATACTTACGCTGTACAATGTTAACAAAACGCGTAATATCACACATGTTTAATTTTTATACTTTAATGAACACATATTAAAATTATAAGAAATACTTCGAAGACTTGCAAGCTTGAATTGTGAAATGAATTTTTATAGTTCAGTTAATAAAGTACGTAGCATTAGTTTGAATTAATACCGTTTCCAAAAAATTTTTTACTATGCTAGAACGATTATGTTATTTAATCTTAATGATTAATATAAGTTTACTGTACAACTTTTTATAACCACGGTCTCCGATTGAACAATCAAATTATAAACATCAATTGCTGGATTTTTAATGTAAATACGTGTAAGGTTTAAAATATATAGCACATTAATTTGTTGATGATGAAGATGTTTATAAATTATTATTAAAATGTAACAACTATTTTATAAACTAATACTCTAGTCGTTATTTTCGCGTTATAACTATTAATTTAATTAGCAACTTTCACTGGCAACAAAAAAATAACGGTCGGCGTGGGATCGAGTGTCAAAAAAGAGAACAAAGGAAGAGAGAGAACAAGGCGTGGCGTTGTCGGTGAATCGTATTTTGGTAGCGGTGTAGTAAGATTGAATAATGTAAAAGTGTCGGAGGGACTGTAATAAAGTATTTGTAAAGGCATTGGTGCAGCTTTATATTTGAAACCCCCCTTTGGAGAACGCTATAACATGCCTAAAACTGCTTTATCAATTGAATTGTTTTTTTAATTATCCTTTCGTATTAAAATAAAAAATATATACCTATTATAAGTTTAAACCATTGTTTAATTTTGATATATATTATATATTTTTAAACGTCATTAAATATTCCTTCATCAATTAAATTAATTCACGAATTGGGCGATAAGGAAACTTATTTTGAACCCTGGTTTTTAAAATACTTTCGGGGCGCCCTGGGCGCGTATGACTCGTTTTTTTTTTACGTTAGTGTAATAATGTTTCTTAGAGGTTTTACTTTGAGGTTTATTTTTAGTATTCGCCGTTTTCAATTTCAAGAATTAAAAATCCATATAAATGAATGCCAATTGAAGTTTATTTATATTGAGGCGCATTTGCGCATGTGTTAATTCATTTATTATGACCGCTCTTTCGATAAAATTTTCTAAGGTTCTTTTGTTTGACTGTTAAAATTCTCATGGATATATATATATATATATATATTTACCAGAATTTACAGATATTGTAATTAATAATCTATACCATTAGATTTATTTGATTTTTACGTTTATTATTAATTATTGTTATTAAATGATTACTATATATTTATGTTTTATTTATAACGTAAAATTTTTGTTTATTCTAAATGTAATCTTCATTTTTTTAATAGCATAATAAAGCCTTTTTATTTGAATCGCAAGTAAAATTGTGTTTATCATTCTTACAAATTGCCACGAATTGCACGGGGTCTGGTCGTGCCCATGTGACTCCTAGTAAGTCTTAAAACGTCAATTACAATATCAGTTTGTTACTTTAAAAAAAAAGACTAACCGAACTAAATACAATAAAAGTACAAGGCTCAACTACTGTTGATTGTTTACGTTTTGTACAATAAATTTTGGTCTTTGAATAGGGTATTCAAATAAGATTTAATTTCCCATTTTGACTTTGCGAGTATTGAAAAACCTTTAAAGTATTTGCAAACCTGGTTTTTAGCCCTGGTATTCAAAAATACTTGTACCAGGGCGCCCTGGTATTGAGTTTTGCAAGTATGACCCATGTCTAATCCACATAAAACATCGAATTTAATATAACGCCTACGACAGAGTCATTGACTCTCTCTTCTAAATATTAAAATAGATAATTGTATAGGTATTCAAATAATTATAATAAACATTTTTTTGTGATGTGTGAAAACTAAAAATAATAGGTTTTAATATAAATATTTTTTAAATTAATTTTAATTACTGTTTGTTTACGTTAATGTATTAATAATTCTTTTCCACGAGAGAAATGACCCTTCTCTCTCATTTGTACAAAAATAAAAGGTGGATGGACATAAAAAAAAATTATATTTATGCGAATAAAAATTTAATAAAACTAAATTTTTTGGATTTTATGACGTTTATTTATTTATTATCTCGACTTTTTGACCGCTTTGTAGCAGCTTTTGATAACGCTTTAGCAGTTTAGACGTCTTTTATAATATTAATATAATTATATCAAAGATTTTGATTTCAATCATTATTAATTTTTACACGATAAATTATTTTATGAATGTGTTTAAACCCACTTCCATCTTACTCTAAAAATGATATCCAATGCTCTATTTTTATTAATACGAATTGCTATAGTTTTCTTATTAATAATAACTTTTAAGTTATAAAATCTTGATAAATAAATTATGTATAAACATACTTCGTTAGTGTATTTTTGATGTCAAATAGTTATAAATTATATGAAAGACATTTCATTAAAAAAAAATTAGAAGTATGTGAACATTACTGTCATCTGTTGCACTTAAATTTTAATATAATGGAAAACAATTCTGATTTACAAAAAATCTTGGACCTGGTAGGATTTTTCTTTCTTTTGATACATATATAGATAAAGAACGTTTGAATTCAAACTGTGAACGCATCCGACCGATTTACTTATTCACTCATTCAAGCGCACACCGAATAGTAGAAATTAAGTTAAGAAGTTGTGTGATATTAAATTTATTTTATTACTTAAGGGATATTAATAGCTTTGATCCCAATTAATTCAACTTAAAATAATGACAGACGTTACGAAAAAGGTAAACGGTACACTACATTTTATTGTTATTTTCCTTTAATTTTGACACGAGTGTTGAATAGTGAAGTGTGCGAGCGGGCAGGAGAACTTTGCGCCTAAATACACATTTACACGTACTTGTTCTGGAAGCATCAGTCGCGTCTTGTTATTCTTGAGTAATTTTCCGCGGTGGTTTAAATATTTAATTAAAAGTCAACATAACCTCAATTGCGCGGCCATGGGGTTCGGCGAAACTGGCGTTGTATGTGACGTTTACTATAAATTCGTATTTAAATTGTTAATTAAACAGCTTCTCATGAATGTATGCAATTTTCAGGTTCAGGAATACAAAGACTCCCTGAAACAAAAAGCAGAACACCTGATTATAAAAGGATTTCCAGAAAAAATTGTTAAGTTGAATGAGCTCTTAGAAACGTCAAACTTTCAAAATCGTGATTTAGCCGATGTCCATCAGGTAATTTTAAAAAATTTAAGAAATTTCCATTGTTAATAAAAATATTGTTTTATGTATACAGTGAGTTTATATTGAATTATTTCAATAAACTTCTTTAGTTAACTATTAATAAAAGAAAGTATGTTGCAATGATATTACTTTAAACAATTTTTTATTGTTATTAATAAAAATGTTAACAAATTAAATAATTTTTATATCACTTTTAGGATCTCAACATTCCAGTCCCACCACCAGCTTCTGCTCTAAATGAGCCTAATGCGAAACGCCCTAGAGTGGATTCATCGGAAGCTTCAAGCAATACTACAATAGACGGAACTCGTGTTTATGCTTTGCCTAATGGGACAGTACCCTGTAACAAACCCCTTAGTGATCTCATTCACCTAGTTAAGCCACACATAAGAGAGTTGGTTGAAGATTCCAATTTGGTAAATATTGAAGTGATACAATATGTATGTTATGAAAGATAAAGGATAATAAAAAAGGCAAATTTGTTATATAGAATGTATGAGTAAATATTAACTGCCAGTTATCATGTTGAATCTATGTATGAACACAATTACAGGAAAGAATTGAAATTTGTACATAATGTATTATTTTTATAATGTAGTTATTAAACTTTATAATTTATTTCAGCTGAAAATGTGGATATCTTTTATGATTCCTAAAATTGAAGATGGTAACAACTTTGGTGTGTCAATACAAGAAGACACACTTGCTGAGATACAGTCTGTGGAGTCGGAAGCAGCTGCATTTTTTGACCAAATATCTCGGTATTTTATTTCTAGAGCAAAAATTGTGTCTAAAGTTGCTAAATATCCACACATTGATGATTACAGAAGAGCTGTACGAGTAAGTGCAAGTCACACCATTCAATGATATGTTTTCTTATTGCAAATTGTGCAAAAATTTATTTTCTTCATTGTCATTATGGCAATGTGTATTTTATTTTCAACTTGAATTGAGATCTCCATAAATACAAATGCTTTAAAAAATTGCAGTCAATATAGCGTGTATAAAGGTATTAATAAATAATATTCACAAAATTAATAAATGATTATATGTTTTCTCAAGATTCTGTAATGTTTTAAACACCACACTTTTCTAGAATGAAATATTTTCGAGATTAGTAAGACTGCATTGTAGCATACCATGATTTTGTACATTTTGTTTTTATTTTAGGAACTAGATGAGAAGGAGTATCTGTCACTTTGGCTGGTTATGTGTGAGATCCGCAACCGCTACTGTTCTTTACATGATATTGTAATCAAGAACTTGGAGAAGATTAAGAAACCCAGATCATCGAACGCCGAATCATTATATTAGTCCATAAATCTCATTTAGTTATTTAGTATCACAATGATTTCTTGTAATTTAAGTGTAATACTGAAACAGACCGTTTCTCTTTCTTCTCTCACTACTCCATTTTGTATATATATAGTTATGATTGATAACTAAAATGCAGGTGAATTTAAGTGCTCACAATATATTACTACCATATTGTGAATAAATTTTTCTGAAATTTCTATTTATACACTTATGTTTTTCTCTCCTGTTTAATTTTGAATTCTGTAATCAATATCTGTTCATCTAGTAACTGAATACTAATAATAGCAAAATTTTATTTTCTGTTTAATTTTTATTAGTTTACACTTTAAGAAGCAATATGGTATTTAAAAACATTTTAGACATTGACCCAAGCTCAAAGTAGACAGATTTATGGCTAAGTTTAAAATAATAATTTATTGCACTTTAAAAAAATTTATTTTGAAGTGCTCACACTTTACTAAGGCTTGATTGACTAATATGTATTATGATTGTTTAAAGTCAAAGCCACAATGATACCCAATTTAATAAAAATAAACACATTTGTATAAATTCCTTCATTGTTTTTTATCTCCTAGAAAGAAGTTTCGATATAGATAAAAAGTTTTCCAAGTTGCTTTAGGTAATGAGTTTTATAAAACATCTCATATTCATTGAATTGATATGGATATTACCTGCTACTCTTTTTCGCCTGTATCGGAATCTCTGGGCGGTGAGAACCGCCCCCGATCGCGGGTGTACTTAGTGTACGCGGTGTGTGAGTACCTGTGGCGCCGCGTTCTGAAGCGAGGGCGGCGTGATGCAGAAATTCTGAGCGTGTTGTTAGTGTCCGAGGTGTGTGTGGTGACGCGGGTGTTGTCGGTGACTGTGGGTTTGTGTGTGGTGTGAGGGACCCCTGGGGATGACGGAATTAGCCCATGCTGTGATCTGCGCTTATTGGTCTTGGGATTAAGTGAGTTGTGCCAATGTATGTACCTACGGAACTATATTTAGTAAATACTTACCGCCCCAATAACATCGTCTATAATATATCAGTGCATACTGGTGGTAGGTCTCCAAGTCCATCTAAGTAAGTACTACCGCAGCGCCAATTTCTGCCGCCAAACGGTAGTGTGCAAACAAATGTGTTTGTTTGTGGAGTGCTGTAGCTAGCGTTATTACTAGGATAACGAGACAACATGTCTTGTCTCAAGGTGACGAGCACTATGTGGAACTAGCTGGGTATAACATCCTAACTAGCGCCACGTTGTTATGGGCAGGCATATCACTTACCATTAGGTGAATGTCCTGCTCGTCTCGTCGATTGGTAGACTAAAAAAATCAAACTTGCACCCAGCTATTGCCAAATACATGTCTGATTTACACATTTCAGATTCTCTTTATGCATGATGTAACAGAAATATGCCAGAGTTATTTAAAAAATATATAAAACCTAGATTTAATTGTTGGAAAACAAAGTGAAAACCTGAAAATAATTAGGCACCAATAGGAAACAGTTCAATTAGAAAGTTCTGTTTCTCAAGAGACTGATAAATACGCTATTATAAGTACATTTCCGGCTGATGGTGAGGTACATTTTAATCGTCCTGGCCAGTGGAATCTTTTTAAGTTTGCATTTATTTAAAATAATAGACAATTTGACGTAAATTTATTGACAATTGTAATTTATGAGGCCCTTGGGATTTTACTACGACCATATTTTTTTTAGTTTTTATTACTTCTGATTATGCAACGTAATTTTTAAGAATCATGATGACGAGGGATTTACACCGAGGTTATTTTGGCGATAGCGAACAGAACAAACCCGAATGCAATTTCAATTTTAAAAAATCCAACCATGTTTTCAACGAAGCCGGTGAAAATGTTCAATGCCATAGCGACTCTGAGTCTTTGGGATCTAGGAAAAGTAAAACTCGTTACGTCAATCCTGCGATTTACATAGAAACTTTGGAGTCTTCGCGTTCTGTGACGTCACTCCAGACTGACATGTCTTGCGTTGAAGATGTTACTCCGCATCCCCATAGTACTTACAGGAGCAACTCAACACCATATCTAACGGGTCGAATTTCCAATACTTCATCAGGAAGTATTAAGCGAAAATCTTGTCGTCTGACAACAAACGAACATGAATGTCAGAATGATGATGATGATACTCCGCGAATAAACCGTACATTTCGGGGGAGCCCCGACACATTCCGTTTGTCCGTCGCTTCGCTGTCGACCACAACCACAGCTAAAGAAGAACGTGAACGGACCGAGAAAAATAAACAAGAAGCGTTTAAGCAGTGGCTTGAGAGAAAAGAACAAGAGGTAACTAACCACCTTTCTTGTTACAAGGGGAGTTTCGCGTGTGGAATAAAATTTTTGATGGATTAATGTTAACTTGTAGGTCTCCGCTAAAAAGAAACTAAGCTAAAAGGATTTGGAACAATTTGATCCATTTTCACCGTGTCAGTTTCCTTTACATTTCTTATTGTTGGAATCATTGTTCTTATTCATAAATAATTTTTAAGAAACGGGAGAAACTACGCATACAGAAAATGAAACGTCAAGTTGTGCCCACCATTACTACGGAACAACGGGAAAGATCTTACCGTCTTTGGATGGAACGAAAACGTTTGCAAGAAGAACGACGTCGTGCTGAGGAAATCATGCGTCGATTCAGACAGAACGAGCACTTAGAGCGGGAGAAGGAAAAGCGGGAGAGGGGAAAACAAGAGAAGTTGACTGAATGGTTTCGTAAAAAAGAGGAAGAATTAAAAGGTACAGGTAATATGTACTCACAAGTGCTGTACTCATTTAAAAGATAAAGGTTTAAGCCTAGAATAATCAAGCATATTTTAGGACAAATCCTATCAAATTTTTCAGGTCTTAGTTGTAATTTGCAGATTTATCGATTTATTCATTATTTGTTTATTTTTATATATAAGGTTCGGACAATTTGCATTGCCAAAAAATTTGTTAACAAAGACAGGCGCCACAAAAATTTTTCAATAATTTAAAGCTATGAAAACTCGCGAGGAAAGACGGGCTGCTCGTGCGGCAATTGAAGAGCAGCGGAAACGCACGGACGGCGAGCGCGCCTATCGCGATTGGTTACGTACCAGCAAGAACAAACCTCTGCCCGTGCCTCTTAACCAGGGAGAGCTGAGTGAGAACCTGTTTTCAATTATATTAACGTTAACAACAACCAACCCCAGTAACATGCGCTGGGCGGGACTAAAGAAAAGTTTTTGAATTAAACGGGTCATGACTACGACTTTTGTTATGTTTACTCTGTTTAGTAGTATTTGGTAATGAAAAGTTACTGTTTTATTAGTACTTTTTACTAGCGTTTTGGCGTAGGTAGATTTGGTTATTTTTTTTTAACATTCTCAAGATATTACAAATTGAATGTTAGTAATGGAATGAAAATCTTTTTTATCACGTTGCAGGCATGCGGGGATCTGTGTCGCAGATGTACATTAATCCAATCCCATGGAAATCAGAGATCTGAAAAACTACGGTACGCATAGCTTATATCGTAATCGTAGAATTTTAATATTTTTTTAATGTTTTTCTTCATGAGACAATTTTTTAAATACATTTCGTAATTTTAGAACCCTATCGAGTTTTTGAACGACGATTTTATGCAAGCTATTTTTGAAATGATGTATTCTTAAAAGAATTACGAAATAAAACAAGTTTGTTTATTTTTAATTGCGTTTTTATTATTACTTAATAAACAGGGTCCCTAATGCTACATATATTTAATTTTGAAAAAAATCTCATAAGAGGTATCATTATTGTAAGACAAAAAATACATAAAAAAGCAGTGCGGTGAGAACAAAGTATCAAAGAGTGTCTTATCAAAACTATTTCTAACCATTTTAGAAAAACAGTTAAAATTTAAAGCGCGCAACGCTTACATTAACTTTTATTAATAAACTTACATAATTTTTTAAGTCAATAATTAACTGATAAAAAAGTAACGAAGTGCGCTTAACTTTAATGGTGAATGCTCGCTTCTTTGATCAGTAGCTATCTATTAGTATAAGTATTCCTTTAGACAGCCGAGGACTTTGTTAGTGTTTAACACAGTTTGAAATTTGGATTTTCCAAGGTTTTATATATTAGCAAACTTATGGTGGGAATATAATTTAATTCTTCTAACCAACTTCCAACAGATACACTTTTTTTTACTAATTGAATGCAATAGACAAGGTAATTGTTGTATTTTAATAATCTTCTAATACATTCTTGACGACTATCCAGCAACAGTTAAACCGTAATTGATTTAACCATTATTAACTTGAATATTAGCGTTCATACCTTGATGATGCCTTAAATGCCGAAGAATGCAGAAAATCTATCATTAACTGTTATGAATTCATAGATGCATTGGATATATCGTAAGTTTTTCGTAGCTAATGTTAACATGTGGCAAAATCATTTTACCACCATTAGTGTTGTACCTACGTTCAGTAATTACGTTATATAAACGGTTTCGTGTAATGTCGTGTATTAATATGCTTCTTCCTCTTCCTTCAATCGCAGAATGTCGGACTTATTCATAAAATAGTATGAAGGTTGTCGTCCTTTTAAATCTTTCAGTACTCTTTTAGAACCAGCTCTTATTAATGTCCTGCTTAGTGACTCAATTTTCTCAACTCCCATGGCGTAATGTAAAGGGGTACGTTCCAGCTGAAAATTAATTTGTAATCTATTTAACTTTTCAAAATAATGTCAAGTATACTAGATTTCTCCCCGATGAAGAAATATGAAATTGCTTTTCTTTATATTAATAGTTTGTAAATATCACATTGAGAACAATAAAAAATGGTAATAATAATAAAAAAATATCACAGAATTAAGTAACAAGTAATTTTAATGGAATTATTTTTATAGCATGAAATTTACAATTAGTATTTGTAAATGGTAAAGGTGCATATGATATTGAAAAAATACGATGGTAAACTTAGAAATGGGATAGTGTCAGAATTCGATACTCTTCGGAGCGTTGTTTTACTTTAAAAAAAAAATTTACCTACTTCGTTAGTAATTTTTCTATCCACTGCTTAAACTACTTACGTTATCTCCGATTCTTAGTAATTCCGGAAAGGTTTCAGCTAAATAAGTAACTATGTCTTCGTGTTGCGCCAGAACCGCTATATGTAAAGCTGTTCTACCAAAAGAGTTGTGTGCTTGGGCTAGTGTAGCCCCACCCTCAGCCTTAACCATGTTTTGTACGCTGCTTAGATTGGCCTGCCTGATTGCAATGTGAAGGGCCTCTCTAGACTCCTGTGAAGGAAATTAATGTTTCATTGCCTAGTTTATATTCAAGTTTGAAAAAAAATTCTATTCAAATCCCAATGTAGTCAACACGCTGATGCTTACAGATTACCCACCAGTAGTCTAAGCACCAGTGTTGAAATATAACAGAACTGTGTTTTGGCTTGATCTGTTATAGTTTGTTACAATAAGGACTTTATGAGATTTTAAAGCGGTGCGTACGAAGATGAGACGTATCAATTGCGTAAATGAATTTTTGGCCAATGAATGTAATTTTTTGATTTTTTTTAACGTCATTACAAAGAAAATGTATCATTTTAGGCCACGGGTTATTTTTTAATTCAATGGAAATATTTATTTGTGACAATGACAAAGTAACTGTTATATATGGGTTATGTTGACATACATAATTAATATATTAGTAATATATGTAAAATTTGCGGTGGCTGCGCTCACCGACCTCGATACAAGAAAGTCAGTGCGTTAACGGCTACACGCGTTTTGGCTGCTTCCTACCTGCGTGCATAACAGTAACCATTTTATTAATACCGGAAAAAAGTTTTTTTTTACCTCAAATGCAGGTATTGATGTAAGGAGATTGCTCATCTCAATGTCGCCCCGCTTCGAAACCACTTCCGTTATGGCTACTCCTTCAGCGTCAGCCACATCTAATATATGATCGTACCCTTGTAATAATAATTCCATTATTTTATCACTCTTTCCTGTGGATAAATTTTTATTTTGTAGGTTTTTTTTTTAACCTTGCGCAATTTGACTGAGCATCAGAAATTAGTGAACTAAATCTGGTACTTTAGTAAAAATATGGTTAAAGCTTTTAATTAGTAATAATGTTACGTAGACATGAATTTGTAAATGTATGATGATTTAAATGAATAAGCGTGGTGATTATACCAATTTTTGCAATAATTATACATTCAATAAAATTACTTTTCTACTTCTATTGAATATTATCCCCGTCTATAGCTGGTAAAATTACATGATTAAAATCGGTTTTTGAACGCCGGTTTTGAAATTGAAAAGTACGTGGAAAGACTGTTAAATCAGACTAACCTCTTGCAGCCAAGTGTAATACCCATTTATCGATTTCCACGGTATTTTCTGGAACGTTCGCCTGTATGGACACATCTCTCGCGGTCCGGTAGAGTTCGTCACGGTAGCCCAGGCTCACATTTGACTCCTGCAATAATTGGAACAGCGCGTTGTTCGCGTGGGTACGCGCTGCCGCAAAGTGTAGCATCGACTGTCCATGTTCGTCCTGCAAAATGCAGAGGATTAAAATCACATACTTCACGTTTTAGCGAGGAAAAATTTTAATTACCATTTTTGTTTAAGATATTAAACTAATAAATTTTATAATTCCTAACAAAACTTGAAGATTTGCTTCAAATGTATCTTAAAAATGTTGAAGTAACACAGATAAAATAAAAATAAAGATAATGTACTTTTTTTTTGAATAAGTCATGTTAGTATGTCTGCTCTTCTTATTAATTATTAACTAGTAAATAACGAATATTGGTACACAATAATCTTTATTGTAATATTTGTCCTATGTGAAGAATGAAGAAGAAATTTTATACTTTGTAAAAGTACCCTGCTAATGCTGCTGAACGCGATCTCTGGTGCATCAGGACTGACGGCAGACTTCGGGTCCAGAGTAACAACGTCAATGGGTCGATGGGATCGTGTTGCAGTCCGGGCCGCACTTCGCACTTGTGCGAATGACTCAGACAGTGGTGGGGGCTCGGGGGCTGGATGGTCATTCTCCACTTCAGGTGCTCCACTCGTCATGACTACGTTGGAGTCCTAATTTGTTATAAAAAAAAACATTTAAAATCAATAAGTATTCAAGCTATTTACTGTTTACACGTTGTTTAAAAAAATCAATGTTCTGATTTCAAGACTTTTACTTAAATCAAGTTCGGTATTATAAATTGGATCCTGGAAGTCATAATTCATTGTAAACAGTGATCTAGAATAAAAAGTAGTAATCATTTACGGCGTCATTAAATGGATGCTTGAATTAAAAGCAATAATAACGGTCCTTCACCTGTGTTTTCAATCGTGGTTTTTCATTTTCGGGAAAGTTGTGTAAAAAACTGGCGAGGAATGCGACAGGATCTTTAGGTTTTATGTTAGCCACTTCGGTTAAACCTTTGATCAAAGGATCGCCGAGCGCTGCAAAAACATTATGCATATAATCGTTCTCGGTCTCAAATAGTTTCACCTTTTCCATAATATTTTTTATAGATAAAATTAAATAATAAAGTGTTTCTTACATTTAGCAAGATATCTGCCTTCTTCGGTATGAAAAACGGGAATGTCCATGTGACCGTTGGACGTGAGGTTCTTACCTGGAATAAATCAATTATTCAGTAATGGCCTTCTTTCTACATGTTAGTAGTTTAAAACACCTGTGTTTGTACATGGAATAACACACCTGCAATGGTGAGGTAATGAAAAAGCTTGGTAGGTGGTGGTTCTATTAGCCTATACCTCATAATTGATACTTGATTGATCGCTCGAATCTAATTGTATGTTATAAGTATAATAGAATTTTTATCGTTAAAGGATATGTAAGCGGTGGTCAATACGTTAGTTATGATATAATTTTAGTTTAGAATTGTTATATTGTTATTTGCTCATAAATTTTTTGTATGATTACTCTAGGTTCTGCCGAACCTCGAATGTTATGTTACGATACGACTTTAAGACTAGGAGAAGGTTAAAGATTTTCGTGCACTCCATGTTGTATAAATAACCACTTCTTGACTCTCTTATTGTATCTTATTTTGGCAACTTTGGTGAAGATATCTTTTACGAGTACTAACAATTTAATTCCAAGGTTTGTGGACTATTTGGGAATAATAATTAAAATAATTTTTATTCTATTAATGTTATGATTTTTTACCGTTTTATTGTTTGTATTATTGTTATTATAAACAGAGGATTATTATTATTCAGTTATCCATGTCTCATATAGAGACTTTGGAGCCTTCACCTATGGCCTAGGTTGCTATAGCCGCAGAAACTACAGGCTTGTACTCTGTCATGTCCTATCAGAGTGTAATGCGGATTAGTGTAAATGACGGCACCAGTTACCACTTGATAAAGTTCTTACCCGTCTCGTAATTTCGTTTTATGAAAATAGGTGTGTTTAAAATATACAGTGCTTTTATTTGCGAAAACTAGTATGTTGGAAAGACCATAGAAGCTGACGATAAAAATGATTAACAAAGCTAAAGTTTCTGTTTTTTTTTTTTTTAATTGTGGCAAAGCGTGAATTTGCAATAAGAACAGCTACACACAAATTTTGATAAATACGCGCGACATCACACCAAAAAATTCTACTACAAGTATAATATACTGACCTAGTTTTTTAAAATACTTCAAATTAAAATACGTCCACGTTGTAATGTGAATTGCCGCGGTGATTGTTAGAAAGTCAACCTATATATGTCTTTCCAACACTTTACTAGAAAATATATTGCAAATAAAGCTTTAAATACTATTTAATTTCTATATATTCTTTAAATTAATTTATATTTGTCTTTAATATTTTGGTAATTCTGCTAAGCTGTTTCTTTTTCGTTTGAATATGTTAGTTAGCATCTCCGTAATATGCGCCGAACTTTGCATTGACAGGTCCTTTTCCATGTGTAAAAGATTGGAAACGGCTGTTGCAAAATCATCGAAACACTTTGATTCAGTTATGCTCAAACATTGATAATTGCTTACTCTAGCAATATCTGAGTTAAACGTTTCTCTATATTGTAAGCCCCTTACAGCGCACAAATATTTTATATTATCTAAGTCCTTCGACAAACCTGGAAAATTTACTGTTAAGTTAAAACGAATTCCAGCTCCTAAAAACGTTGGCCTACTAGATAGGTGTCCTAGCTTTCGATCCCAAACAAAGTTCAATCTTTCGTGAAGGTAGGCCATAACTATCGACATTTTTTTGTAAGTTATACCAATGTCGCCAGGACAATTAGTCGGAGTGCATATTAATACTCGTAAATGTTCGTGGATATTAATCCAAATGACAATTGTTTTATCATCATTTACATAAACACCGCGACCGTATGGCCAATGTTTACCATGTAATCGAGTGCAATCATCAATTTCTTCTCTGTCACATAAGGCTATAAGTAATCCATTCGCAGCCAATGCAGCATTTATTTCCGATGGCTTTTCTAAAACTTCATTTAACGTATAATAAGTTCCATCCTTTTGACCTGATTCTGGATTAAAATGATCAATCAAAGTTGAAAAATTTTCATTCAAAAGTATTGTAGTTATAATTCTTTCAACCATCTCTAATTTGCCGACCTTAAGATTTATCGGTAACTCGTAATTAAGTAAATTTCTTGAGCATTCTATAGCGCCATAAAGGACAAACTCATCACTTGGATCAACGTTTAGTTCATTAAATGTTTGCGAGGCAGAAACTTCTGTGTCAAAGTCTGACGGCGGATGTATTGGTAAGTCTGTACTTATGTTAATGTTGTGAATATCTTTTATTAAAGGTATTAAAAATTCATGAAAAACCTCGTAAACGTAATAATCAGGAGCTGTAACACCACCGGGAAAATCTTCTTCCACAGTTAATATTACATTTTTATTTTTAGGTAATTTTTTTACTGCCGGCCATATGATGTCAAAGAGATCATGATCTAGTTTCGTTACTCTATGACGTATTGTTTCATATGTTTGTCGCTTTAGAAATCGACCCAAAACAAACGGAGGCGTCGCTTTATTGGATGATGCAGATAGAGGGGTTCGAGATGGTGTTGCGGATGCAAGTAGACGATAGCAACGTTCTATTGTATCTAATGATTCTGGCGTATCCAAATTTCGACGTGAAGAAACATGGTCTTCCGGAACTACATCAATTAATTCATTACATATAACAAAGAAAAAGAATATTCTTTAATTTTTTAAGAAATAAATGTCTGCGTACCTTTATCCGATAACATGATCTGTGCTATGTCATGACTTATTCCATAATCATTTAATAATTGTTCATATGGAAATAAATGTGTGTTGCACAAGTAATCTTCAGCTGAATGTCCATTCTGAAATATGAAGATATAGACCGCGTGGTAAAATTATCAGTTATTCAAAATAATTTTAAAAATAATATTAATGACATTACATCATCCAAATCCTTTGCATTAGCACCAAGCTGTTGCATCAAATTATAATAATACCCATTGTCTGGTATTATGGCGGCATAATGTAAAGCAGTTCTTCCGTCAAAGTCTACAGCTGATAGGGTTTCAGGAAATCTGCAAACGTTAGTTTTCGTAATACCATATCTTATTGATATGTATTGAATGAATGTAAACTCCCTTATTTCTGATACTAACCTACCTCCGAGATACTTAATGATGTTTGTTTTGCCATACACTGTAGCAACGTGCAATGGCGTGGCACCGTTAGGTGATATAGGGTCTCTAGCTATTGCAAATTTTCTTCTATCTAAGGCAGTTTGAAGATCTCGAATGTTTCCTTCTTTTGCTGCTATGTGTACGCGATTGATTTTTTGCTGTTAATAAACCTTTTTTTTAATAATATTTGTACCATTAGAAACACTTAAAATTTTTATATAGTCTTACCATGTAGGTTGGAACATTTTCCAAAAAAGACTGTAATTCTGCATTTTGTGACTGTCTTCCAATCAATCTGGATCCTTCACCATTCAATACCAATGTGGCTAACATTTCCATATTGGCACTATTAATTAAACTTGTTACTTCAGGATCAATTTCATTATCCTGTGTAATTAGGAATAAAATTTTAATTTGATTACTGCACATTAAAAAAAGGGGAAATTTTAAAGGCTTTGCAAACTAACCTATGTGTTCTCAAACGTATAACCTAACACAACCTAAAAAGCTAGCAAATTATTTTATGACGGTAGTGTTACGAGGTGTCGATGGGAATTGTACAGTGCAACAATGATGCAAATTTTCTAAGGTACACCACAATGAACTAATTTATTTATATCATTTACCTTGTAGCTGGTAGAAATTGTCTACATTTGCATAAAATATACTTACAACAATGAGTATTTCTCCATGAATTGATTCATCTTTTTGTGTTATACTAGCATCTTGGGAATCTTGTTCAGCATCACCACTAACGATACCTTCTATAAGACTTTCTTGAGTTAATCTGCCGTTGTTCAGGTTTCCTTAATTATTAAAACAATCAAAAATATTTAACTTAAAAGGGACCCTCGAAAAAACTTATTAAGTTATGGTTATTATATTTAAATAGTTTCAGTTGCGGGTACACCAAATGAGGTATAGTTTTTACCCCCTTTGGTACTATCCATTTCCAAGACTTCTGGCGTGTGATTAAAATTTGATTCGATAGTCTCTGTGTGTGATTTTTCTTGCACTTGTACATCGTCATCATCTTCGCTGTGATATGAGTTATTATTACCTTCTTCAGCTATGGCAGAAGCAGATTTTTCGGGAATCCTTTCATACGTTGTTAATTCAGGACTGATATCGTGAGGTTCAGTTTCCTGCTTTTCAGTAAAAAACTCACCATTCGATGTATTATAAATATTAAAATTTATAACATTCTCTTGATCCTTATCCATATCAATCACCGCAGTATTTGTAATACTGTGATTATTAATTGGGATTTCGAAAGTTTTCTCTAATTTATTACTTGTATCACTTGTTTTACTGTCATTTTTACTTTCTTTATTATTAGAATCATCTTTATGTTGAAATATGTCTTTTTTAAGATCACTTGACATTTCGTTATCAATTTCTTTCTCATCTTGATTCGTTGTATTTGTACTGTTTTCACATGTACTTTGTTCTATTTCGCAAGAATCTGATACGTTTTTATTTTCTAGCTCCGTGGTACTTTTGTCATCAGATTTCTGTTCAACCTCTTCTTCGTTGTTTGTGTAATTTTTATTTGTTTGGTTTTCTTTGTTATTTTTACATGTGTTCGTATATGAATTAACTGAATCATGTTCATCAATAGTATTATTTTCATCAATAGTATTATTTTCTAATGAGTCTTTATCAATTTCACCGCTTTCTTCAATAATTGCACTAATGTTTTCCTCTAAGTTCTTTTCTTCAATAACTTCCGAAACCTAAAATTCATAAATAATATCATGCAAATGTTTATTATAAGCAAAGCAAATTAACAATAATAGCAATCTAAAATGATTTTACATGCAATGCTAACCTCATTGGTTGTTTCTTCAACAACTTTTTTATAAATTTTTTCTGTGTCGTCTAAATCCGGTAATTTATTTATAAGCTCGTGTGTGCTACTATTTTTCATAGAATTGTGCTGATTTTCAGTGGTTTCTGATAAAGTGCTCGTAGTGTTATTTTTAGAAGAAATATTTTCATTAGATGCTTTTAAATTCTTCTTTCTATTTTTTTTATTGGTATCAGCTAAATGTTCAATATCTAATAATTTCCAGTCCCAAGTTGAGGGATAAGCACTAGATGGTGTCCGAGGTGCTTCAGGTAAAATTTTGAAGGTATTTTTGTCGATTTCTTGTGGTCTGTTTATGTAATAACCAGGACTTTTATTTTTCTGTAAGTATAAAAATAATTTTTTTAAGCATATATAAATAATTTTTTTAAAGCATTCTTTAAATTATTTGTCACATTTTCCGAACATATAGGTGAAAAATGTCGTATATAAAATGCATGTTAAATATGCAGGATTTATCAGTTTTTTTCATTTACATCTATAATCATTGAAAATTAAATTTTTTAGTTTATCTAGAAAAATCAAATACACCTACACAAGTATTGTGAAAATAGTTTAAAATGTAACAAAATATGTTATGAAAACCATGCTTACGTTGTCGACTACACTTTCATCAGATCCGAGGCCGACAAGTGTGTTGTATGTGTGCTGTTCGTCCTTCATAGTGGCAGCGTAATGAAGCGGGGTCCGTCCATCACCGTCAACCTCATTAATACCGCGAGGGTATTTCTCAATTATGTATTTTAGTATGCCACAATGTCCCAAGCCAGCTGCCTAAATTTGTATTATTTTATTATAGTTTATTTCGGTTTTTTAAAATATCGTACAATCAATTCTAAGTTGCTATTGCTATTGCTAATTCTGTTGTTCGATTTTTTTTTGTTTTTATATGTCATATAAAAAAAATTGTGTTACCTTGTGTAAAGCAGTCATGCCGTTTATATCTCTACTGGAAAGTACTTGTGGAGATACAGGATCCGCTGTTAGTTTCATCAAACCTTCTAGATCGTTCTGAATAACTGATTGATGAATATCTCGGATAGTATTCTATACAAAAATATTTTAATAAATCATAATAAATTGTTGAATACTCATAAATTCACATTCGGATTAAAAAACTCAGTGTTTTTTTACTTTTGCTGTTTTTTGAAGAAAAAACAAAGTATATTGTGTGCTTTAATTATTCTACTCCACTTAAATTTTCAGCAGATTTTCATTTAAATATAACAATAATAGCCAAACACAAAATTTTGAGATGTCATAATCTATTTAGAAGATATTTCAGTAATTGTATTTCATAAATATTACCATTATGTAAGGAACTGCTTCCAGAAATCGCTTGACGATGGGTTGGCTCGACACCTCGCTCAACAAGCGTGTACCGTGCCCTTCCCATACAACGCGCTGCAGTCGGCCCATGTCGCACTCGTGACACCATATTCTTATGTTGTGACGTTTTATCACCAACCCTATGCAATATACTTAATAAGAATTTACCTTAGCTTAGTATTACATTTACATCTCCGTCATGATAATTCAAAATTCTTTTTCTAGATGATGATTTATTATACAGAAAGAAGAAGATTATTATTATGACTGTTTTTAGACGCAATACGTTATATTAAAAATTGTCGTGGACATAGAAAAGGTTGTTTCATATCTCTGTTCAAAAGTAATAATAATTATTATATATATGTAATAATTATTAATTAAGTTCAAAAATAATAAAATTCTAATATTAATGTTTTTTTATTACTGTTGCAGTGTATTTATAGTTTATAAAATATAATACAACCGATGGACAAGTTCAAGGCAAAAACGTCTTATGAGGGTAACAGTGCCTAATGCTCTATAAGCGGTCTACTTATAAAATTACACCCATTAATCAACTTCACTATTATATTAAGTGAGCCTGTAGTTAAAGAAGGTGGTCAGTGTAGAAATGGTGACGATTTGCATATTAGCATTTAATACGAATTTTTCATATTTAATGATTATTATGCACCTATATTAAGCTTGGTTATGTACAATGCTAAAATTGGGCATTCGTAGGAATGATATGTACGATATATCATCATCATCACCCGAACTGTTCACTCCTGGATGTGAGCCTCTTTTAAAGGTCTTCATGCCGATCGCACCTTTATCAGATCACCGGCTAAGAGGAAGGCACTTCCAGCAGCGTGAACTAGTATCCAGCTACCACTTGGGGATCTTACTGTTTCATTAACTATCAGTCTTATGATGTAGCTGCTCAGTCATCACTATGGCGAGTATATATTTTGGTAAGTCTGGCTACATTTTCGACTGGAGCACGTCTTCTTTTCATCGAGTTTTATTGTACTGGTGTTGGCACTGCCGATAAATTGCGCGTAAAACGGAAATTTCTGCAAACGACCAGCACACGACTGCGCACTTAGGATGATTGGCCTAGGGCGTTAACAGGTAGCAAATGTATCCCGGAACCATTCCATTTCCGCCTCTAATCTAGCAATGTCTAGTTCTTTCCGGTATAGTAATGTTTCGGGTTATGCCAGTAACTATAGCATTTCCACGGATCTCTTCATTTAATTGATATATATTATTAAAGCTATAATGTTTATTAATAAAGATTTTATCTAGCAAATGACTTACTAAAGTTTTTTTTTGATAAAAACGGTTATAAAACTTTTCAAGAGTTATTCCCAAAGCTTTCCACATCCATTCACATTGATTTTCATTAATCGAACGCTGACACGCATCGCCACATAATTGAATGCGGCTCGTCCTCATTTGTGGAATTAACTTATTCCGCATTTCGGTTTGTAAAAGCATATAATTTATATGCGACACTAATGTATGCATTTCATTATTTGAAAAACTGTACATTTTCATTTCCATTTGCTTTTAAAAAAAATTAAAACCTTAGCATATTCGTTAATTAAAATATTTGAGCAAATAATATGAAATGCGACCGATCGATGTGGATATCTTTGGGGGAGGTCTATATTCAGCAATAGACGTCTATCGGCTGATGATGATGATGAATATGAAATTCTGCAATGTGTCTACTGTATTATCAACATGTAATTAGGTTATATAAATTTGTTTTGGACAAAAGTAACTATGTCAATAATTTAGAGCTAGCAAATATGCCACTTTAAAAATTTGACTATTTTTAATTTTTAGTTTCGGGAATCAAATTATTTAAATATTCTCATCATCATCATCCGATAGCCATTTAAATATTAAAGTGTCGAAATTATATGTCAAAATCTTTTAAAACATTAATAGTATGTGTATATAGAATATTGCTTATTTATAGACAACTGAAGATAAGAATTAACAAAGGAAGTCAAGTTTTTTTAATAAGATCCGCCTAAAACTTTTTTAAAAAGTTTTGGCACCACCCACATACCGAAACCAATTCATTATGTATGTGTGATAAAGACGAGCTCCTTAGCGGGTGTCAAGGTCGTATTTATATAGTCCATGCTGTCGATGGCTTGGATAGACAACTTTAATGTTTAATAGCATGGACATGTATCGATCGCACACACCTGACGCACTCGTTCAATGTAGGCCAATTATTGTATATTGACTGGTGATGGGAGGGTGAGATTGCCTCTATTGTTTTCGGTATTGATTGGTTGTAAAATGCAAGGCAACATCAATATTTAATTCCATTTCCTTTTATTTAACCATTTAATATTAGAAGAATAAAATACTGTCTTATATTTAACGCTTCAATATTAGTAAAATGTTGAAATTCAAACTTGGTTTCTTTTGTGAAGTGACGAGATGGGCTGAATGTTCATCTGATCGTAAGTGATACGCCTTGCTTATACAAATAACAATGCGGTGTTGGTTAGTATGATATACACTGCATTTGTTGATGTCCACGTCGCCTTGAGATATAAGATGTGAAATCTCTTTAGTTATTTAAATAGCTACATCGCATGTCATACCGGAACACAATAGTACACCGTAGCTGTGCAGAAGCATTAGACGCTGCGATTGTTCCTAACTAGAATTTCTGATAATAGAAAGCTCCCTCAATTGATAATGTTAATGTTGCTATGCACCCGTTGCTAGATGTTAAAAAATCTATGAAGAGTTTGTGTTAAGTTTCGGGTTCATATCAAGAGATGTATGTAAAGATATATCATAGTGTTTGTGTCTGCACAAGATGTGTACGGCTTTATGACTAACAAATCAATGAACTTAATAAGTTGCAGTGTAAAGACATTAGTGCCATATAACATAAAGTAGCACTTCATATTATATGGCCGAGGTTAAACATGGCCGACTTAACTTGACACTTTGTTTTATATGCGATAATTGAGGGAGTGAATTAATTTATAATAATTACTTATAACGTCTATAAAAGTAATAATAATAAAATATATTTGTTACAATTTCTTGGCATGGAAATAATATGAGCCAATTAATTGATTAAAAAAAAAAAATTGTTAGCGTTCTTCGAGTCCGTTGTTATTAAATATTCAATACACCTACCTATAGAAAGATACAACTATAGAAACGATAGTTTCATCAAAATGATTCACCGTTGGAGCAGGATCGATAAAAACGACAACATGCCGTCAGAATGAGTATATCGCGTTATTTATTTATAGTCGAGTAATTGATGGATACGAAATAACGAATATTAAAATTTATGTGATAAAGAATCTTCAAAATCTTTTCGAAAGTTTTCACGTTTAATGAACACAAACAGTTAATATTTTTGTAAAATTCGAATATATATTGACTGCAGGAATAATGAGTATAGGGGTGGGGATGTATATCAACAGCAATGGTCATCCAATGGTTAAGGGTGATAATGATGGTGAAACATAAAGATGTATATTTGGTAACCTAGTTTTTGTCTGATCTAATAATATGATTACAGTCATATTAGTGTCAACTTCTGAAATCGATTCATCCAAATGAGTGAGATTGCCGTACTTACTACACCTAGCATCCGGTTTTTTTTGTTTAACGTGGGGGAAATGCCTGCGCATACCGTCCTCGCAGAGGCAAGGACAGTTTATGTCGGACTTGCACCGACTAAAACCCCCACGATGTTCCTCCTCGTCGCTTTAAGGCAGGGGTAACGGGAACGCTTTCGCACACATCCCCGACCCCGCCAGCGCTGGCCGCATAACGCAGCCCCACTTTGGGAGGGAGGGAAGAACCTTCTTTTTCCATCTCTGTGGGGACACGCCGGAACACACAGCGCGCCCCCTCCTCGGCCTCTTTCAATCACGCGGGCGACGGATTCCCCCGAATCCGTCACCCAGATGCCACCTAGCACCTGGGCTAGCGATTACAGTATGGTGTTAAAAGTCACAAGAAAAACTTGATCAACACTTCCCCAACATGTTCCATTTGAATATGATCATTTTGCAGTAGTTAGTGATATAAACACGTACAGAAGTTTTAAACATATAAAAAATCTGATGTTAAACAAAGTGAAGCAACTTTGAAATTTTTCACTCAATTGAAATTTAATAATTTATTACTTTGTATAATTTTAAGATATACTTGAAAATTTCGTAAAAGGTCGGAATACAGAAATAAAGCTATTAACAACATTATAATAATTAAAATAAAATGCACATTTATTGTGTAATACAGCAATTTAACATCTTTTAAGAGGACGTGGAACTTGGAATGGAGCGCAACAGGTTTGCGTGTTAACAAGTTTGTATTGTTACAAAGATTAACATTATATCAGCTTTCAGAAGCACTCCGAAAAGAACTTGAAACGCCATCAAGATAAGAGTTATTACACAACATTTGGAATAGTATTGGGTGTTTACGTGATTACACGAATAATTGGTTTCCTAAGTAGGATAGAAATAGAAAAAAAAAATGGGAGTAAAGTTGAATGAAATACAATTTGGTGTGTTCAGTAATTTTGGTACACTCTGTAGATTGTTATAAAAAAAAATTACCAAAATTTTCGATCAACGTATTTTGCATGGAAATACATTTTATTTTCTTAAATCTCAACAAAAATCTGAATTGAAGATTTATAATGCGATGTTTTTATAATAAAGATTTTTATTTTAACACTTATGTAGGGACTAAATAAAGTTTTATTATATTTGATTGGAGGTTCAATTTTAAAGGTACAATTATGCGGTTCGAATAACAGAAGCTTTTATATAAATATATTTTCATGACCACGCAACATTGTCCGCAACCTCGCCTTTAAAAGCCAAGCCTTTATGAGCGCGGCAATAGATAGCACGTAATACTGTATTGGACACATGATATAAATGATTATTTACAACAATGTAAGTCGTCTGTGTGTCTATTACGTATCGATGGTAACCAAATAAAATATTTACATTGTCTTTTTTTTAATCGGGTCGTTCTTAAAAGAAATATGAACGTATGAAGAAAAAAATAAACTTTGCAAAAGCTTTAATCTTAATTTTGTTTGAATTGATACGATAATACATATAAAAAATTTTGTAAGGTTTTTTGAATCAAGTAATTAATATAAATAAACAGTTTTTACATTATAATATTCTATTAGCAGATTTGTTAGTTGCATTTATTTATCGTAGCAAAGCATGCCGCTACGTATCTACAAAACGTAGCTGTGCTACGAAATACGAGGATCCGTATCATCCGATCCGTACATAGCACACAATAGTACCATTCATATTTTTTTTATACAATTAAGCTACGAAATGAACAGGACGTTCACCTGATGGTAAGTATAACGCCTGTCCTTAATGTGGCGCTAGTTAAGATGTTATACATTGCGCTTGTATATTGCGCTCATCGCCTGAGACATTCGATATTGCGTATCGTTACCCCAGTAAATACACTAGTTACAGCGCCCTTCAAACCGGAACGCGGTAATGTTTGCACACTACTTATGATATTTGGCGGTAGAAATGGGCGATACAATGCTAACTACCTAGACGGTCTCTAGCAGCAGAGATCTACCACACTACCAGTACAATATTAAAATAGTATTAAAATTATTCGTTTTTTGTGTATGTTCAAGGTTATTAAAAAATACCACGATAATACTGTATATCTATTATAATAAGTACGCCTTATTAACGTTTTTATTTTATTAAAATGATAAACTATTTCATTATCTACTATTGCCTGAAAATATATGATACTGTGCAAAATTATACAATTTGCACAGTTATTTGTTTATCTGCATCTAATTTCAAATGCCATATTAGACTAAATATATATATATATGTATAACTAAAATAATATGGTGAAACTCTTTATTGCATATATCCTATACATATTTTATTTGTGTGTACAAAGAAGTAAAAAAAAAGAATATAACAATAAATTGAAATTCTCATTACGGTGTGAAAAGCTCTTTTTTATAGTACATTGTAATTTATTTCTGATTACTCGTTCGTTTCTTGCATTATGCATACTGCCTACACTTTACGTTATTTATTATGTATATTTAAATCACTTTGTCCATGACCATACGAACGATCGCTTTAGTTTAGGTATAATTTAGAAACTACATAAATTGCATTGTATTATCAATTTACATTATATAAGTTCTAAATTTAAACGTTAGGGTTTTTAATATATCAAAATTTAAATGAATAATTAAATTTAATTGCATAAAATAAGTATTAATTCATAAAAATATCGTATGATATATATTTGTATAGATTGATATAAATAAAATAAATGTGTAAAAACAGATTAAAAAACAAAAAATATTTTGTTTTGCTTTTATTTTAAATAAAAAAAAAATAATATATATTTTTTGTTCAATAAGGAAATGTATTTTTAAAATATTTATTATTTATAATTAAGGTTGTATATATAAAAAAATTTCAAATAAATATAAGGTCTGGTACTGACCTGGCGGATTGCGCGCGGCTTGCGGCATGTCGGCGGCGGGCAGAGCGAGTAGAGTGCGCGCGGCGCGGTAGTGTGCGAGCGTGCGGCCGGCCGCGTCCCGCGCGCACCTCGCGGCGCCCGCGCGCTGCAGCAGCTCCGCGGCCGCCGCCTCCTCGCGGCACGCTGCCGTATAGTGCAGCGCTGTTCTACCCTCCTACACAATACTACCAAATGGAGAAAAACCAAACAGTTGCATCCTATCTATTCACGTACCCAAACACTGCTGATAAAAGCTCTTATCACTTCATCACCTTACATTATCAAAATGCTGATAGGCCAGCACCACATGTGCAGTGTTTAGCTTCCAAATAAAAGGCGAAATTACAACATTGACTTCTAACTAAATCGCTTCGTGAAAAATCACTTTCATAACTACATAAAAATGAAAATTCACACATTTTCTTCATTTCTATTGTATACAAAAGATTTGTATGTAAGTAATAATTTACTTTTGATACGCCAGATAAAAAAAATCGTTTAATTAGAATACCTAAGTAGGCACCAACATATACTTCTTTCTAGCAAATTTTTTACAATAAAATCGCAATGTTGCTAAATAAACGTGGTAACGTGCTTAGCAGCAGAAATTTTTTCTTTAATAATTTAACAGGCTCCGGTGCCAAGGAAATTATGGAAATAGTTTAGGTCTATCTATAAGTGATTTTCACAATGATAACGTTGTGCAAGAACTCAGTATTATGAGCTGTATGATTCAAATACAAAATGCCACATATTCCAGAAAGGAGAAATAGTGATTTATTGTAATTCAAAGTTTAATGATATAACTCTAGTTACTGTTTAATACAACAAGATGTAATCAAAAAATTCTATCAAAAAAATTATGATTGACATTGCAAGAATCGATCTAGATAGCTACACATTCAGAATTTGTCGCCATAATAGCATCGCTGTGTCTAGGCCGTAAATATATAAAAACTAGAGTATTTTGTTCAAGCACCCTTAACCATTTTTCGGCATAATTGTGTATTAATATCACGTGAAATTAAGGTTAGATCAGCTCATAGGACATTACTTACCTACATACAATACATACGTACAGTACATTCAATTAAGGTAATTATTGTGTTTTTCTACGTATTTCTGGCAGTTTTAACTAGAAGAATAGATTATTATTGCTAGACATCGTCTGACATAGATACCTTCGCCACGGCTTTGTAGGTCGTGAAAATACTAGAATATCATTTTAAGTAAAAACTTACAGAGTCGCGCTGATGTACAAGTTGCGGATAAGTTTTGACCAACAACTCTACAATATCCATATAGTTGTAGAAAACAGCTTTGTGCAGGAGGCCAACTCCGGCTTCGTCGCGACATGTTACGCTTTTGTGGCGATTGTAATCGTCATCGAGTAAATTCTTGAAATAAAATTGTGGAATATGTGATATATATACATTAAAGCTTTCATTGATTCATCTCTGAACTTCTACAAGTCCCAGGGTTGACCCGAAACCATCAACGACACTATTTTAGAATGAACTATTCTTATAGTAAACGAACAGTCGGTACTCATTAATAAAAAATATCTTTTTTCATAAAATTAAATTGGGCTTCAGCAATGACTATAGATCGTTGAAGTTAAATAGCACAAGTATTTTATTTATCAATAAAGAAATAGAAATAATGTACCTCAAGTTCAAGAAGTGAACCCTTTTCGACAGCAGCATGTAGAGCGTCACATTTTGCAATCAGGTGAACGAGGTGTTGGGGCAAAGGCAGGCCTTCAGTCTCGGCCATCAGCCGGTGACCATGTCCGGACAGTATCGCGCGCTCCAGCTTGCTCTCCGCCCCACTGAGGGTCCACTGACGAAGCTGAGCTGCGGTTATGTCGCTTAGCACTGAAAAAAAATTCCAATGATTATACATATTTTAATGTTGATAAAATGTTTTTTTTTTTTAATTATAATACTCAATATATAGTTTAAAACGTTTAGGTTAGATAATATCAGTTGAGTATATTCTATTCCTTAAGTATAAATATATATAGAATACTTTTAGCATAATTTTGTTAAAATTATTTAAAAATATTATTTATTTTTTTGTAGGAGTTTAAATGTTCGTTTTCTATTATTGTTATTAATATTACATTGTTGAAATAATTTTGACGTATTTATTAGTTTTTCACCAACCAATTAAGTCTGCGAGGAGACCCGCATAAGAAAGCTCCTAACAGAATAAGCCCTTCCAAGGTTGGGTGTAAACTCACCTATTCATTATACCGTTGCTCTGATTATGCACAGCTTGTTTTTTTTTTAAATTAAATTCTACATATTATCTTTTTAACACCAATGAAACGTTCGGGAGGATCTTAGCTCAGGAAGTTTTATTGTTTTTATTCTCTTATCTTCGGTCTATAGATGCCCACTGCTGAAAATAGGCCTTTCCTCAAAGGTCTTTACGTCCATTGAACTCGCCCTGATTACACGTTGCAAAATATTCCCATACATTCCCCAGTGGGAGCAAAGGCAGGACCGGGTTTCAGTAGTCGTGGCATGACACCAATTTAATCGCCACAAAAAGTGGTCAAGACAAGTATAGAAAAAATCTAGCGCTCTTAAGACACAAACACTATAAACAAGCTATTACTAGGTTACTTTGTCTGTATTATATTGCATATTGTAGACTACTGTATGCAAACGTTTTGTTTACATACTATTTTTTAATAGAAATGGGTGATGTAGTAGGATCCTAATAGTTTCCAGCAAGAGAACTTATCAATATTGTTATCCTTTCTAAATACAGATGACGCAACCATCCTACAAAATCCTACCTAAAATCTTTTTAGAATCCTTTTTAAATTATACAGTTAGTTTTATAACGTTAAATTTAGGTTTTATTTTAGTGCACTTATTTATTTACATGGGATACAAACGGTATTAACAAAATGTCTTACAAAGGAATTTTATTACATTACATGTTACACAAGGTACAGCAAAGTATTTACAATTAGATCTGTATGATCTAATTCGGGATTACAAGCAGTTCTTTATATATATTAAGCGTTATATATTAAACTAAATAAAAGCTGGTGGTAGGTCTCTGTTGCCGGAGACCGTCTAAGTAGGTATCATCGCAGTGCCTATTTCTGCCGCCAAACAGTACTGTGCAAACATTGCTGTGCTCCGGTTTGAAAGGTGCTGTAGCTAGTGTAATTACTGGAGTAACGAGGCTCAATATCTTATGTCCCAGGCTAAGAGCGCAATGTGGTGCAGTGCATACCATCTTAACTAGTGCCACGTTGTTATGGGCAAGCGTATTACTTACCATCTTATAAACGTCTTGCTCGTCTCGTCGCTTAATTACATTTAAAAAACGGTAGATAATAGAATATATAATTATAAAATTTTTCTTATAATTTTTTTTACAGTTTACAGTTTCAGTCCTATAATGAAATGGTTCAATATCAATAAAGTCATTATTATAAAAATGGATTGAGAAAGATAGCGCTGACGTTGTCTTATGGCGGAGACCAAGACTCACTTTGGGTTGCTGCGCTAGAGGAGTATAATAATAGACACTTAGTGTGTCATATGTATCGATATAATTTTCACAATTACACAAATAAAACCTCCTGTAGCTTTAGTTTGCATGTATACTGCTAGTTCTTAGCGGAAAATTACAAGATTTATAATTTAATGGCGGTCAGAGTGAGCGAGTTATCGCGACATCTTGACCTCACAGCGTACTCAACCTACAAATACGCTCATATATATCAATCGAACTTTTATTTTTCTCGTCCTAACTTAAATGTCTACTATATAACTTAGTGTAAATAGTTCAGACTTTAAGTGCTCGAACGGCGATTCCCACTAAATGAACAGCCTACATTAAAAAACTGGTAGCTACTAGACACGAATAGCGCAAAACTTATTTTTTGGAATACTTTTCAGATCTTCTTCCAGCATTGGACGTTGAGCTGATGATGATGAATATAGTGTGCGTATAGTCTTACCAGTAGTGTGTTCTTCACTTCTTTTTAATTTAGTAGAGTATCGTTATTTTATATTGGCTGATAAAATCTTTTCACCCGATTGTGCTTCACTTTAAGTCTCTACCGAATTAGCTTATAACTTTGTCTTATACAAATTAAGCATATACACAAATGCACAAAAAGTCAACAAACAAGGAAACAAAAAATTGTTTATTTAAGAATTTGTATAATAGTTTCTCATTAATCACTTATAAATAATAAGTTTAGTTTAGAAATAAATGTCTCTTTATTTTTCACATAGATTTTTAGTATACGATCGCATTAATTAATCTATCTTTTTTGTATCTATTTAACTGATAAATCTTGTGACGTCTTCACTCCTTGCAGGTTGTACGGCAAAATGAAATTGTAAGTTTCTTTACTTAACAATACTTGTGTATAAAATTGAATAAATATGCTTCAAAGAAAAAGTAGCGTGAACTTTTATGCTAATACGATAATTGAATACTCGGCTATGACGACGCTCTTCTATTTGTTTTAAAATCATTTTAATGTTTAGTTTTAATTGAACTACTATACTATTAAAGTAGTTCAATTAAAATTGTACTAATAATCTACTGTTAAAGTATCATAAATTTCACAAAATAATTGAAATTGTATTTGAATTAACTTACGTTGAACTAATTTACTGTAAGTTAATTTTGAATAGTATACTACTAATTTAAATAAAAGATTTATTTTAATTCTATGTATATGCAAAATTAGTAGATAAATAATTCCAAATAATTCACCAAAAGGCTACGTGATTCACATGTTTTATTACAGAATTTAAATGGTTGGAACTCTTTTCATAATGGAAATAAAATACTAACGCCGATAATTATAGATTCAAAACGTTATTATCTACAGATAATTATTATAAAAGTAGAAAACAAGAGAAAATAAAAAGTGGAAAATGAGTGTTTCCACCATCGTATTCAATTATTCTTTTTTTATTTCTATGGTGCTAACTCAGGATATGAAAAAAAAAATTATTAGAATCTTATCATATTGTTAAAAAATATGTATAGTCATTCATAAAAATGAGGAACAAAGAATTTTATTCTCAGATTTTATTAATAACTATCTGCTTCCCGCACTCTTTGTTGGCGGAACACCGTCGCTACTCCCTTTGGGGAAGGAATTTTGTAAAATCTTAGCTCTTTCTTAGCTAATCAATACTCGGTAAAAGGAATAATCCTACCAAATTTCAAGTCTCCAGGCCTTATGGTTCCAGCGATATCTTGATGAGTCTCTACATAGGGAGAAATCTCAATCGGAAAGTTCAAAAAATCGAAAGAGAAGCTTCTATTTAATTTTCTCACGAAATTTTGAAATAAATTAGAGTAATAGGAGACAATATTGGTTTGACCACAGTGCAGAGAGGTACCAGTGAGTTCCATCGATCTCGGAGTCCACCTCTACGTACTGAAGAACACTGCGGAGCTTTTAGTGAATGAAAACGCTACATAGCCCTAACTTCTACACAGAAGTAGGTTAGCTTTCGAAGATTTCCTTTTCGACAGAAACATCACCATTATTTCAATAAGGTCGGTGTAATTATTGACTTGTTTGGATACTCGCAGGTGAACAACCCGGGGGTTACAGGTCGCACTGCCATCAATACGAGGCAAATTGGATAGTATGGACGAAACTGATGAATTATTACTAGCAGTGAAGAGACGTTAAAATAGAACATAGAATTGTATTAAATATTGATAAGATTCGCTAATGATTGCTTTTTACTTGTTTTGGATAATATACTGGACGAAATTACTAGTGACAGGTCTCTGTTGCCGGAGACCGTCTAAGTAGGTATCATTGCAGCGCCTATTACAGTCAATAAACAGTAGCGTGCAAACATTACTGTGTTCCGGTTTGAAGGCGGCTGTAGCTAGTGTAATTACTGAGGTAATGGGACTCCACATCTTATGTCTCAGGCCACGAGCGTAATGTGGTGCAGTGAATATCATCCTAAATATCGCCACGTTGTTATGGGCGGGCGATTCACTATCAGATGAATCTGCCGCTCATCTCGTCGCTTAATTTGATTAAAAAAAAATTGGTCTTCAAACGACATAATGAAGGTAAAATATTTCATATAGATTAATTAAATTGTTACAAAAAGATTTATAATAAATGCACTATAATACATTATAACAATAATTTTGAATCTTTATTGAGCTTAAAATAGTAGACGTTTATTTAATTAATGTTACGACTGTTTTTTATACGGCAAAGCGATAAAAAGAACAATACCTTCACCTGATCGTAAGTGATACGCTTACCCATAACAATATGGCGCTAGTTAAAACGACAATCACAACATCAAGTTGCGATCGTCCCCTTGAGATATAAAATCTTAAGTCTCGTTACCCCAGTTATTTCACTAGCTAGTGCCCTTCAAAGCGGATTTAGCGACAGAATTAGGCATTGTGGTAGCACCTACCTAGACGGTGTATGGCAACAGATACCTACCACCAGTAAATAATTGTTTCCATTGTGTTAACGTTAGCAAATGCAATGGAGATTGGTTTGATATTTAAAAGAGGGTGATGGGTATTCGACATTATTATTTATTCACACTTTTTAAATAATTTTTATTAAAATATTTTTCTTTCAATTACTCTATGTCGACTGTTATCTGTTGTGCGGGTCATTAACACACCTATCGCTTGCAGTTTGTCTCTATCAGGAACAAAGTTTTAATGGCAATGTTAGAACACAGTGTTTGTTACCATTGGCGATAAAGGGTCCGCGAATGTGGGCGAACTGTCACAGTACATAAGTTTGACTAAGCACTACATTCTAATTGAAAAGCGATATGTGCGGGTATAAGGGTATAATAACGAATAAAAACAGGCTAAGTAATGTTATTATTACTCTGATAAATCAAACAAAGGCACTCAAATCTGCTTTACGCACCGACAGATTATATGGTCTCCTCTTTTTAGTTTTAAAACTCTATTGTAAGACCTATATAATATATATATAAATGCGGACTTAATATACATAGATATTCTCTACCAGCCAAACTTTGGTAACGCGCAATGTTGTAACAGTTTATATAATATTATATAAATTATCAAATATTATTTAAAAAACAAAACCAGAAATGCAATAATAAAGACTATCTATTGATATCAGCAGTAATATTTTCGTGAAGACGAAGTTTGTTAATTTAAGAAGTTGGTTTTACTGGTGGCAGGTATTTGTAGCCGGAGACCGTCTAGGTAGGTGCTACCGAGGCACCTATTTCTGTCGCCAAACAATATTGTGCAACTATTATTGTGTTTCTGTTTTAAGGGCATCGTAGCTAGTGAAATTACTGGGGTAACGAGACTCGATAACTTATGTCTCGGGCGATGAACGCAATGTGGTGCAGTGTTTAACATCCTAACAAACGCCACGTTGTTATGGGCGGCGTCGCTTAATTAAATAAAAAAAGTTATTAATTTAAGTACGGTATCTATTTTACCCGCCAACACGAAAACATACGGCTGTAATTCTTGTCACATGAATATACAAAGGTATAAAACAAGTATTGTATAAAGGTTAAAATGTAGACATTGCCAGCTAGGGCGCACTGGTCGATGGGAGGCGGCATGTCCGACACGTCACCTTTGACGGGCGATGTCGGACTTGCTTGCACACTCCTTTTCAAATGTTACAGTTAAATTACAATTTTTTTTATACTTCTTTTCTTTGATGTTGTTAAATTTACAGTTTCATTTATTAGCAAAAAGTTTTATGTGTTTATCTATAAGTACACATAGATCTTTAGTTATAACACTTGTACTCGGTGTTAGGAGACCGCTTCCGAAAACGAAGACAAACGATAGTACTAGTGACACCTTTGATGACGGAAGGGGAAAAAATCGATCCTGATTAAAAAAAAAATATATTTTTAAAATGTTTTATTAGCATTATTTATGCTCCATTATGTTAGTACAGCTAAATGAAACGATAGCTCCATAAAAAATATATTACTTTACTAAAAAAAACCAGCAATGAAACACAAAATCAAAAACAGCTGATGCTCGGATCAAGGGGCGCCGGCAGCTAGCGGTCGCACAAATACTTATTTACAACATTTATCTAAATAACTAACTTGTCTACTTTGCCAATGTGCTAGTCGTTGGTTGATCCAAGCATCAGCTGTTTTTGATTTTGTGTTTCATTGCTGGTTTTTTTTAGTAAAGTAATATATTTTTTATGAAGCTATCGTTTCATTTAGCTGTACTAACATGATGGAGCATAAATAATGCTAATAAAACATTTTAAAAATATATATATTTTTTTAATCGAGATCGATTTTTTTTCCGTTCCATTGTTAAAGGTGTCATTAATATTATCGTCTGTCTTCGATTTCAGAAGCGGTCTCCTAACACACAGTATAGTGTATTATTGATTTGATCACTTCTGCAAAGGGATATCTTAAAAAAAATTATCAAAACTGTAGTGAAGAATATCAACGCTTTTACTTACTTTGCAATTCTAAAGTTCAAAAAATTGTAATTAGTCACTAGTTTTTGTGACAGTAATTTTTGTTAGCTCCTCTTGAGTTGTAAACCTAATTTACGAGTACATATAAGATTTCTGTGAATTTTATTTTAAAATGGTAATAATATTTTAAAGTAATATCAGAAACTTACATTTTGGACGACTGCAATAAACGAACAGTCCGTTCTTCTTTAGAGGCGTATTTTTTCGACAATTCATGAGATTGTCCATTTTTCTTCTCTCTTATTAATAATTCGAAAAATTACTTATTCAGAGCGAGCGTAAAATGTTGGAACACTGGAGGATTGATAACATTACATTTATGCATAAATTCAAAATGTGAAATTAATATACTTAGAGAAAAATATTACCTAGTTGGATATTCAATAGTTTCCTTTTATAGGAAACATAACAGAGATGACTGCATCGATTTTAAGTTCGAGGCAATACGAAGTGCCTTATAAAATATTTACAACCAGCGCTCCACTGACACCGTTTGACCCATCCAATATTGGAAAGTTCATTGTAGTAGCTAAACTTCAGAGGCGATATAATAAATAACCACATTACACATATAAGCTCACATTCCATGATAACCGTTTCAATGTTACTAACAATTAAAATAAGAGCAATAAAGCACACATCGGATACATACTACATAGGGACTAAAGTAACCCCTCCATTTCACGCTCGTTTTAATACTTCATCGACTGTACAATGTGTACACCCCTGAATATAAGTTATCAGTATTACATTAATCTAAATATTGTATTAACTAGTCTAAACAATAACCGATTTTATTGTCACATATAACTTATTACCCGAAAAAGTTATTTCATTACATAATTCCTAATCAGATATAATTTTATTATTTGCTCATTAATGTCTACCTAAATGTTTTTCGTTAATGGTAAAGTTATTAAGAAATAAACCTTTTGGGGGTCGGTTAAGAGATGTTAGATTAGCTGTGCAAGGTAGTTAAACACACTTCAGTGCTATTCATTACGCTACTTCTTTGTGGAAGAATACCACAGGTTGTCACAGAACTTGTCATTGAAGGAGTTCTACTATTCAAAAATATAAATAGGTGGTATTAAGCTAGTTTTTTTTTACTCAATTAAGCGTCGAAACGAGCGGGACGTTCACGTGATGGTAAGTGATTAGGATGATATATACTGCACTATATTGCGCACATCGCTTGAGACATAAGAAGTTGAGACTCGTTACTCCAGTAATTACAGCTACTTAACTGCTTTCAGACCGGGACTCAGTAATGTTTGAACAATACTGTTTGGCGGCAGAAAGGCGCTGTGGTGGCGTCAGTAACCAATTAGCGTTGTATCAGTAAAGTAACTAGGTACTTCTTCCGTGGTGGTACCAATAGGTTTACTTCTTCCGTGGTGCAATGGGTTGGTGTGCTACTTCACCTGCAGCCTCACTATTGTTTAACACGACGTGATATTGAGGTTGTTCGTAATGTTAAATAAGAAAAATTCCTTTTAACCTTTATATTTTAACGAATGTCGACCAAGGTAGACTTAATGGCACCGTTGTTCGTGATTCAGCAGCTTGTAAATGAAGAACGTATCGTTATAAAGAAATGTCGGTACCGACGTGTCGAATATGTAGCAGCGGAAGGAAACATAGTTCAATGTGCAAAATCCTGACTTCGTTGTATTTATTAATCGACAACAAGAAGGAGTACTGTTTTTTTTTCCTTTTCTTAAGAATGTCAATCGTAACTATTTTTAACAGAGATCTGACATTTATTATTGTTAAAAACAAAATGTTTTATGGTTTTAAACTTGGTTGTAGAAAATAAATTATGTAAAAGAGAAAAAGTTCAAATTTAAACTTTTATTAAGTTATGAATTTTAATAATCTTTTGTTATTGAGGGAATGACTATCTTGCCAAGTTATTTTATGTATAAAAAAAGTTAGTAAGGTATAAATAAAAATATAATAATTTATATAAGTTATTATAATAAGTTTTGACGAATAGAAATTTTTATTATCTCTTAAAAAAAACATCTTTAATATTTCCGACGTGTTTTGAAATAGAATTCATTTAAACAAACCAATTTTAAGGATACGTTTCTTAATAGATATCAGTAAAAATCAATTCTTGTTTAATTTCTCTTCACTGTTGGATAGATTTATTTTAATGTTCAGTCCTATGTCTCTTTTACTTGTGTTAATGTTGCAGCAATTACGATTATTTTCGTTAAATGGAGCTGCATTTTGCTCTGAAATTATAAAATTAATAATACATTTACAATTATTAAACGAGACATTAATAAGTGTTATTTTACAAACAACTATTACCGTTATTGATGTGTCCATTTAAAACTCTTTGATATAACTCGTTAAATTTTTTCTGTCTCTTGACATTGGAAGGTGTTCGCACGACTAACGTAGGTAATAATATGTAATGGTCCAGATTTTGTTTATGACTTGATGAATATTTCCTACGTAGAGAATCTTTTTTAACTATCAAGCGAGGAGTTTTCAAATTTTTATTGGATAAATTAGCACCGTTTGTTGGTTGCTCTTCAACCTTTGTAGTCGTCTCTGGAGAATCTATTTTAACGCCATTAGATGCCTGATAACAACATGTGGGATCTTTATTGGCAGAGGTATGATAAACGGCTGAACTGGGACCTGGCGAACAATCATCTTGTCTGTACTTCCTTTTCCGGGACCAGGGGTACGTGAGGCGGTCATGGCTTTTGTGGCCCCTTCGGGGACTATGTTCTTCATGTTTATGATTTGGTAGAACTGCGCTTGCTGCATTCTTGTTTATAACAGGTAGTTCTCTATCGTCGTTAGACTGTTTACTTTTGTGACTTGCAACAATAATATCTCCAGTTTTACCAACTGGTCTACAACTTTCATGTCGGTGATTTAGCTTAACGATCCTGTAATGACGGCGCCGTCTTCTCTCAACATGTGCTACTCGTTCTCGAAGGAGGTTGTCTATTAAACGTTGCAATTCGAATCTACTGCTATATCGATCAGGATTCCGATCATATTGCCGACGTGCAAGTCGTGCGTTTGGCCAGTGTGTTCTACAAACATCTTCCCATATGATATCACTCAAAACAGCTTCTCGGGATGGTGTTAGTTTTATACCATCATCACGAGGTGCAAACTCACCTTGAGCTAGATAGTGAACTGTATCCATCAACCGATAGTCTCTCACGGGATTTAATTTGTGGCGAATTTTATGAACTCTTTCAGCAGCCATTTTTGGAATGTCGTCTCGTTTCCCCGGTACAGATGAACTTTGTCGTCTTCCCCGCTCAGTTATTCCGTCATAAGTTGTAAAATCACGACCATATTGTTCAGAGTTACGATCTTTTCCTACATTAGTCGCTTTACTCGCAGACACAGATGTAGATTGTTGTGCATATCGTTGAAAAGCAGATGTTTCCGGAACGTGGCTGTATTGTTCTATATAACTACATCCAGGATGACCAGTGCCGGAAGTCCTTACATTTCCTTTGGATTCCTCGTCCGATGACGATGTAGCTATATTATTCTCGAGAGATCGAAATACCATTTCTTGTAACAAAAGTTTGCGTTCTAAATTATTTATTTTCCGTAATAGCTTTTTAACAACCCTACTAGATACTAAAGTATCGTCAGAAGAGGAAGTTTTTGTAGTCAACGTCGCTTTATTAATCTTTTTCGTTTTCAACTGATTTTCTGCCACTTCGGTGACTTTACGAAGGTTCATAATTAGATGAGGTTGTTCGTACACATAACATTTTTCGGTTGTTCTATTTTTTCTACTATATAATTTACAATTTTCGTATGAAGTAGTAGGCTGGCAACATTTCGAGACAATTCTTGAATCGTCACTTTTCTTATCTTCTATCAAAGAACCTTGAATTTTTTTATCATTCAAAACAACACTTTTTATATTTTCATGTGTTGTTGAATTTACTAAAGTGCAATGCTTACTGCAATCTAGAATGAAAAGTGTTTCTTATGAGGCTAAGACGTTATTAGATCATAATAATATATATATATATTTTTAAATTAAAGCGATTGTACTACTTACGTGTTGGAAAAGAAACGTGATCTCCAATGGCTAGACGTGAACCAGTTTTATGTGATCGCTGTAAGCAATTAAATTTAAGAATGAACAATTTTAAGTAATGATTGGTGGTAGGTCTCTTTTACCGGAGACCGTCTAGGTAGGTACCACCGTAACTTCCTATTTCTGTAGATAAGCAGCAACGTGCTAATATTACTGTGTTCCGGTTTGAAAGGCGCTGTAGCTAATGAAACTGCAGGGTAACGAGACTCAACATCTTATGACTCAAGTGGACGACCACAATGTGATCCTGTGTATAACATCTTAACTAGCATCACATGTTATGGGCAGGCGTAACACATATCAGGTGAACGTTGCATTGATCTCGTTATTTCGTTATATAAAGTGTAAAATACTACACTAAAATGTTTTACCTTTTTTGCATTAAAACGGTTTTTTTCAGCCAAATATAAAGTCTTAATTCCTGGCGCTCTTGGCTTTATTGAAACTAAGACTTTTTGAGACGGTTCTTCGTGGTCATGAGAATTGTTATGGACTATTTCTACATCTAAAATGAAAATGTTTGTAAATAAAGATAAAAATAAATAAATCGATAGAATAATTGTAATACAGAGGCGAAACAACGTACCTAAATATAATTCACTCTTCGAGGAACTCCTTGAAATTTTTGAATATGAATCGTAGTCAATTTTTCGTATCAACTTTTCGTCTATCGTAGATAATGATTTCTTTTGAGATGGAGGCTGTTTATTTTCCATCACATTTTATTCTCTTTCTTTCCAACATATTTTTATATTTAATAAGTAAACGTATTGAACACTAAAAATTTTATAACGAAGGAAAATTTTGTCGTTTTGCTAGAAATAATAACTATATGACATTTTTATTCTTAATTTAATTCGTATGCTTAACTCGAAGAAGTTTTATGAGAATAAGTTTTATGTTAATTTTAACAACGAAATATGTCGTTTATGTATGTTACTTTATTGTATTTTTGTAATACATTAACATCCGATTGGTTGGTATATTAAAATTGGATCATTCCTAACAATCGTATGGTTACAATATCTAATAGAAAATTAAATACTCATTTGTAACATCTCATTTCGAAAATAGAAGTTACTATAAAACAAAAAAATGTAATGTCAAAATTATAAAGCGTGACGTTTTATGTGAATATTGAACCTTTATTTTCGTCAATAAACGTGTGAAGCATAGGTTTCCATTAGGTCTAGATGTGTTAGTAACTGGGAAAATGTCAGAGCAAGAAAAAAAGAGCAGTAACACAGCAGCAGGCGGTTCTTCGGTATTAGTGGTGGACCACCAAACGTCAGGGACCCGACAGAATAAATCTTACCGCTCCAGTGAGTTACAAGAAGAGCCACCGGAAATACACCACAAAAGATCTCGCGCGCCAGCCGTGCCTTGTATGTTTTATATATCATTATCATTAATGCCAATGTCCTGTAACGTGGAGTATTGGCTTGTGCAACATTAATAATTTTGAACTATAAATGGAACTATTAGCCAACAACATTAAGTACCATTGCTCAGTTTATTTTATATATTACATATTGAGTAAAACGACAACTTTAAACATATATCAAGTGCATTAAGTAAAAGTTATAAATGAGGTTATAAACTAAATACAGATCTTAGTTCAATTACTTTGTTATACAAAATGTTAATAAAAAAGTCTAGAAGAATGCGAAAATATCGGTTGATTTGAATTAATTGTTCTTGGCTCTAGCAAAACTATAAATAAAGAACATATGGAAAAATATTGCGGAAATCATTTTAGGACGTTAAATCTTTTCGCTTTGTTCCAGAAATTTTACTAGCTAAAATTATTGTAAGCCAGAACACAGTGATGGTTGCATTCTGCTTTTTGACAATAGAAATAGATTCTGTTCCATCATCGCCAGTAGAGTTATTATAAAGATCTAATTTTAACTTGAGAGAGGTTTTTGAAACAAAAAACCATCTTTTAATACTTAATATATAATTCCATAACTTTGTCGTACTCATGAATCCTTATAAGCGCTATTTATGTTATAATACTCGTATTGTCCTGTTATATAAATACTATTTTCTTTTTAAAATGTTACTGCGCTTTTATAGTTAGCTGTTAAAGTGCGTTTTTTACGATTAATATAACATGTACACAAACACATGTAATTGTTTTACTTTTTGTCTAAACAGCTGTAACGGAAGAGTTGAAAGATATATGTGTTGACTCTGATGTGAGCACCGACACAGACATCAAGGAACCACTGACCGAGCAAGAGCGCGGTAAGATGTTTAATATCTAACTGAAATAACCTTCCAGATCAACACTAAAACTAAAATTTTCGTACTGGACTGATTATCATGATGTATTTGTAACTATTACATTAACATTTATAATGTCTAATCAAAATTATACTTGTAAATAATGGGTTCACTGGAAACTAGTGATATTTTACAATAATTTTAAGTACAGAAATTCAGAGATCATTGAAGCTAAGAAGCAAAGTGCCGAATAGATATGTGATGTAGATGAGTTTCCGGTGAAGTAAAAACATCGTGATTGTAACAATACCTTCCAAAAGTTTTCGACATGTGACATACGCAAACTCTGATTTGACCGGCGTATTAATAAATGAGTTTCTTCTTATTGAAGAAGGGATTGAATTTGTCCTATGGAAATATCAAGGCTGTTTATATTATGTATATAAAATTGTCTTCATCACTACTTTTTAAATATTTCGAAGGATAAACAACATTACGTGGTTGTAATAATTATTATTGTTTTCTAGCCGAGCCTTATGATAAGCAGAAGCAGTTGTTGGCGAAGAATTTGTCTTCTAACAACAAGAAGTACGATACACCAGAACACACTGAATATGAAACAATTACGTTGGCGCCTATGAAAGTAGACACGAAGGTAGGGTCAGTGGATTTTTACGTGCAATGTTACACGCGAATCCATAAAGCAGATATTTTTCGCATGTGCATATATATAGTGTATACCGTTGCGTTTATTATTTTTGTCTTTATGGCTAGCTCGATTGCTTTATATCGGGGACTTAATTGGTTTGATGCACGGTGACAATTACCAACCTCCCTCATTTTGTAAACCTATCCCCGATAATAGCATTTCTTTGTTTCGGTTGTTAATAATTAAGAACCCGAGTAGTTAGTTAGTAGTAGTTAGTAGTTAGTTCTGTGCGAGCAAGCTTAACTATTTTGCTATGATTTTGAGAGAGGTGTGAAATTAAGACCAAGTAGTAGCCAGTATAGCGATTGTATATAAAAGAGAAATACGTTATTATTCTTTCAGTTAGACACAGCTATACCACCGCAACCAATTCCATCTTCAATTCTCGTAAAGGAATCTATTGCTTCACACGTTCCAGAGAAGAGTACGGTTAAGAAGGTAGACGAGGACAGCATAAAGGATGAGATTGCTGAGTTGCGTACACCCGAAACGGTAAAGAAACTTTCGGATTGGGTAAATATTATCACTCCCTATACGTAGATAGTTTTTAAATTATAGCAACATATTCTTTACGGTTTAGCGCGGCAGCCCGCCATTGCTTGATGTCTGTTTATTATATTTGTTATAATAATTAATGCTTACTAAACTTTACCATAATGGGATTGTTTCCGTTTATTTTTTATTTGATAAAAAATCTTAAACTGTATTTTCACAATTTTATTATAAAGTTAAGTTTGGAAATAAACTTTCTGTTTCATTTAATTTATAGTCGGATGATGACGAAGAGGAGGCGGGCGGGCTGCCGAGCGTTGAGACGCGCGGGTCTCGCGTCTCCCGCAAGGTCCGCACTTTGTTTTGTTGCGGCGTGCCCTACGAGGCTCCCTCCGAGGACGACGTCTCCACAGAGTACTGGATGTCCGGCATATAGTCAGCCTTATCACTCACTCACGCCCCACGCTATGTGTGAAGGAATCACTTCGCCAATATTACTTCTGTAGGCCATTTACAACCGCCGCAATCCTAAGAAGCTATCCCACCCGGGAGATAGCTCAGTTAAGCTTATGCTTCATATCAGTAAGCCTTATCTTCTAATCTAATTACGTTGCACCGATTTTTTGAAAGTGATTTTGATCTGAACTCTCTCTCTGGCGGTTGGAAGTTGCCCGCGCACAGTAATGAAAAAATAAGTTATAGAACTTTGAATGTACTTTAGTTGTGTATATAAAATGACGAATAAAATGTTCTTTTATTTCTTACTAAGTATCACCCGATTAATCTTTATAAGTTTTAAGTTACCGTTACTGAACTTATTTTCACAATTGTCAAATTATATGTATTCCATCACAACTTGAACGAGTTTTAATATAAACGAGTCAATTACATCATCGTGTACGACAGATCACTTTGGAGCGTGTTTTAGATGAAAACTACCTTTAATGTTTAAAATTAACAAGCATGCATATTGTATACGCATGTTTGTTCTATTAATTTGTCCTTACTCGTCGTTTTTAAAAACTTACAAGAATGTTGCAGTTTGGGATTTGATGCACATTATTGTTTGCACGCATGTGATTGAACTTATTGCTTATGTATACACTATAAGGACTTTTAAGACGTTCTGAAGTTCTGAGAAGTTCTTAATCTGACAATGTGATTTTTTATAGTTTTTTCTTTATAAATATTATTAGACGGTGCTTTCTTTGAAAAACTAATTGCACAAAGCAAAATTAACAAGAGTGAATTTCCACTATTTACATAATATAACACCGTATTAGTCGAGTAAACTATTTAAAATATTTAAGCTAAAGGAGTTGTTATAGAAATTAGCTTCTGCCTTATTTGTATTAATTTTGCGCGTCATAAATAAATTTGTATTTGAAATATAAATAAATTTTTTTTGAGAACTCAAATTTGTATACTATTACGACACTAAATCTGGTTCCTTATTTTTAGAATGTACCGAGGAAAAGTGGGCGTACTGAAGACTCTTTAGAAAAAAAGGCCTCAGTTGGACCTTGTTATAGACCGACAACACCACTCGAACATCCGTCTGGTATCACAATATGTCTTCCAAAGGTTAGGTATTTAATATTTATAGATTCTATATAAAATTATGATGATAATTTATTATGTAACAATACTAATTACGAAGATTCATTTCAGAAATCATCAAGAAACATCAATGTGCGGTCCGGGATAAGTATTGTCATACCTAAGGTACTTAATGTTTTTAATTAGAGATTTTTGTTTTAATTAGCTGTGATCGCATTATTTACTTCTTCAATTACAAATATAAACATAAATTTTTATTAGCACGTATTTTTAACTAAATTAGCAATGAAATCTGTTAAAAAATCTATATAAATTTGTTTGCTTGACAGAAACGCCAATCAAAAACTTCTATAAAAATAGAAAAGAAGAAGCGTCAAAACAGAAAGGCTAACGATTATCAAAGTGGTTCAGATAAAGAATGAAACTAGCACATAATAGTTGGTTTAATTAAAAAAAATGATGTAACATTAACTTAACAATTTCGGCAATAAATTCACATACAACTTAACCTTTACGTTATTATCCCTGTCTTTATAATAAACAACATCAACACAATTTTAAATAGTTTTCCAATTTGTGATAAATACAGTCAACAGATAAATCCGTATTGATGATATAATGAGACCAACGCTCTTAGCTCCAGCGAGCTTCACCAAATCGTTATACCGTTTTGTAGAGATACTTTAACTAATATGCCCTCTGATCTTAGAAAAGTTTAGAGCTATATCAGTGACCTAAGTTCACTTCCCTTTAGTTCGAATTCCGACGCACAGTGAAACAAGTTTAGTATATACATACATAATACATACGTATGTATGTATTATGTATACATAAACGCATACATAATTATTTTAAGTAAACTTAAAATTTTACGCAATGAAATTAAAAGAACAAAAAAAGATTTACGCGATTCATAGTTTCCAAGCTTACTTATTTTTTGTAATTTCTTGGTATGGTAGTTAAGTGAAATAAATGTACTTATCAAAAAAATTTAAAATTTATGTAAATATATTTGGCGTCAAAAAAATAATAAAATCTACAAATATTTTCTAAATATCAAATTTTTCACAAATTTTTTACATTTCAAAAATGATTTAAAGAAAGTTCATCATTTTTAAGTAGATTTCGTTCGTTATGTTTATGAAATGGTTGGTGTTTACAAAATTGGAGATCGGGTTACGTTCCGATGATTTAAAATATATCTTTCACAATATATAAAATAAATATTATAGTAATAGATATTGTGTTCAAGTGTTGTTTGGTTTTAAGAAGTTACACGGATTTTTATTCCTGTTCATTATATCCTGTTCTATGCGTACGCTCTTCGGCATGCGGCAATGGGAGCACGCGTCGCCATGTTGCATCATTTGTTCCGAGCCCTTGGTGGCCCGCGGTGTAAAGAAGTCAAGGTCGCGAGGCTTCCAGCACAGTTCCGTACTACCACAGCGGCAAGTCATCTCACGACATATCTATAGAAATATGAGCAGTAAATTATTACCATCTGAAGAATTAGTTCACTCGTCGAAAATATTAGGTTTGGTTGTAGGTTCGCGAACTTAACATTTCTTTAAATTGTCTTAGATATTAGTGAAAGTTAAGCCGTGAAATAAGTTATAACATAACAAGGTAAGCTCTAGTATTTCAGGTAAATAAATTATAATGGAAAAAATATATTTATTTAGACATTTTATGCTTTATCCAAAGTGTACCGAATACAATGTCAAAGGCATTAAGACCTTTTTTTCAAGCTGTTGTTATATACAAAAACGGTTATAGTATCAAACATTCCGCAAATATGTGACGTCACTATGGGAAGTGTTTTTTGGTGCGAAGGAAAATATGTGACTATCGTCGAGTTTTATTTTAGTTTAAGGATTACAATTTCTTAAATAGGTAATTTATTACATATCAATTAAATTACATTTCAAACTCAGGAGTCCTAATTAACACATTGTATGTGGGGGCTAGTTCGTTTTCTGATGATATTATACTCAAAATATTGAGCGTCTAAAAACGGCTAGCAAAAGTGCCAAATGGAAAGACATTACAATTCCAGAGATGAAGAAGTTTTTAGGTCTAGTTATATGGATGGGACAAGTTCGTAAAGATCCGATAAAATTTTCGATCTATTGAGATTTAGCTGAATAACTAAATTTATGCGTAAAGCGCACGCTTCCGGTTCTATTCCGTTGTAAAATGTACCCGCACACAATGAGTTAAATTCAAAAGGCATTAAGAGTTGTTATAAATTTTATCAAATTATATATAACATCTCACTGAAGCAAGATATTCGTCGCGGCAGGAATCAGGGCAGTCGCAGGTCCAAGTGTTAGGTGGGACACACGGCACGCAGGGTTTCGTGTAGCACTCGTTAGGGTGCGGTGTGCACGGCAAGCAAGTGTAGTGCTGGCACATAGCGTACACCTTGAAAAAACACATACGCATGATTATTTTATTACTTCTTTTTTTATTTGACGAATCGACGAGACAAGCAATATGTTTAGCTAATATAAGTGATACGGTTACTCTTAATAATGAGGCTCTAATTAGAATGACATACACAGCACTAACATGCGTTCGTCGCTTTAAGACATAAGATGTTGTCTTGTTACCCCAGTAATTTCAGTAGTTACAGCGTCCTTCAATCCGGAACACAATAACATTTGCACAGTGCTGTTTAGCAGCAGAAATGAGCGCTGTAGTGATCGAGACGGTCCCCGACAACAAGGACCTACCAGTACCGAAACTATAAGACGTTAAAAATCATTGTGATCGTTATTCATTCAGTCTTAGTTAAATACGGTCGTCTATAAACTATAACTCTAAAAATTTTACTTAAAACGTATCACGATAGTAAAGTTCGCATCTACGTTTAATATTTAACATAGAATTTTGTTTTAAATTATTATATAATAAGCGTCAAAATCATTCAATGTGTAAACATTTACTAGCTAAAGTTATAACACTTAAGGAAGACACCGTACAAGTTCGTAAAGTTAAACGGTCCCTTTACATTGAGTAATAGCGACCAATATTTATTCTTCCCAAAACAAAAATTCGAAAATTTTTTCTCATTACTGTTTCTCTCAACTTTCGTACTTGATTTATTGGAAACTTACCAACCAAACAGCTCGCGCTATCTCGTTTTGTACGAAAGGCAGACAATTGCACAATAAGCAATTCTCGAATTTAGTAAGCTCTGGAATGCCTAAGTTTTTCTCAATCCCTGTCGCACCTAAAATAACCTGTGAAAATGTAGAGGAATATAAAACACAACAGGCAAAGCAGCTTTCGCTACGGTCGCTCCTTGACATTGCACTCGCTAATCTGCGTACTACGTGTGGCGAGCCCCCTCTGTTGGAGAGACCTATATTCAGCATTGAATATTAAGAGGCTCTAACGAGAGTTTGACCATAACTTGAGTTATAGACTGTTTTAATATTTACATGACTTCCTGAGAACAGACATACCCGGCAACAGGGACCCAGTCACGTGTATGCCAATCGTTCTTATTTATATTAATTATACTCACGTCATTGGCAAAGAATTGACAGTTAGGTGCACAGGTGCCGAGGCAGTCTACGTAGGCGCATTGGACAACTTTACCACCTTGCAAGCCTTTTACCACATTGACGGTATTGCGTGCCAACGCATAAGCTCCGGCTAAGCTCGCAGTCTCTGTGCTACAACCTTTCGCTTGAGCTACTGCTTCATTTGCACCCATTATGCACGACGTTACGCATTCCACCTTTAGTGACGGAAAAATTATAAACATTTATTAATATACAGAGACGTTTAAGGTAAAAACTTGTTTCTAGTAAAAAGATCGGCAATACATTTGCAATTGACCGCGTTGCGGCTGTCCATTCACGACGGTGATTATGTAACATCACGCGAGTTGTTGCTCTTTTACATGTTTAAAATACGTATCATATTAATAAGCATATCGTTTTTTACAAGATGAAAATGCTGTTCCGTACATTGAAAAAAAAGTAATCAATCTTCTAACCTGCTCCTGCGTTACAGTGCCGGGATGCACCGCGGCTGAGAGTACAGGCACCATCGTGCTGAGTGTAGCACCGCCAATCACCGGCACGCGAACAGCCTCCGGTGGCACTCGCAGAAAGTCCGCGAGCACCGTGTTTGCCCGTACACAGTTCAGTTCTACGCAACCGAGCAGCTTGCGGGGATTGTAGACATTCCGCAAACGCTGTATCTCGCTTACAATAGGCACCATACTCTCCAGAGGTTCAGTGCCGACTATTGTGAATGCCTATAAAACGATTCGGAAACAATATTTCAAAACATGTATACGTTTATCATGATTGACATCGACCAAATGACGTATGGGCTAACATTCATTTATAGTTACTATTTTTAGATAGACTTTTATTAAATGATTTGAGACTTTTCGTTTTGACATATTTTATAGAGCAAAATAGTTTACTTAATGTTTTTTACCTCAGGACAAGTATTACAAATCTGCAAAGCAATTTCAGTTATAACGGGTGCATTATTTTCAAAACTATCCTCTCCATCACGGGCAACAATAACTACAACCTGCGCGTCCTGTTGAAAAATAATATGCTTGATTTATCAAGTATAGTTTTTTAATACATTTATAAATTTTTCGCCTGAACCATTAAAAATAAAGTATAACACGAGGTCATATGTTTTATTTTGAAAGCAATAAAAAATGGTTTAGTTTTTTTTTTACCTTAAGCGCATCACAAAGCATGTGGCGACCGGAAAATGATGAGATTTTGCACTTGGTATCCACATGACTCAATTCCATGCCGTATCCACACGTAGCACATATATCATACAAAGCTATTTCATCCAGCAAAGGGCTTTGCTTTAATAATAACGCAAGTGGTTGGCCTATAATAAATATAATGTAAAAGTGTATTGAGTGACTTTTTTTCATAATCAGATAAACCTTTTACTTCTATAAGGACGAAGAGTAAGCAAAAACGTAAATAATTATACTTTAATGAAGGCTCCTATTTTTATTACTTTAAATGTAGTATGATCTAAAATGGCTGCAGAAAGCTAATAAAGCAATGATTTCCATATGTAAACATATGGAGGAAGTCTTCGATGAAAGACATCAGTCATGATACATAATAAAGTTAGGTAGAATGTATGTTTTACGCATAAAATTAGATTATTTTATTGTTGGAAGGAAAGCTATAAATAAATATACTAACCTGTATTTCCAGCTGCCCCACAAATAGTGATCTTCATGCCTGCCGGAGAAGTACTGTATTGACGGTTTAATAAAAAACTCTTTGGGGTAAAGTATTTCGGCGAGTTTAATGTTACATATCTTTTAAATATTTTGAATTCCATAAATTTTAACAAAGTTCTTAACTGTTTCATTTTTTTTTATTTTTCCTAAACAAATTTCAATATTTTTTTGAAGATTTTGTTAAAATTTAATTAAAAAATGAAAAGTAATCTGTCATTCTCATACCCGTTTCTTGGTTTTCACGGTTAGTACAGTTCATTACATTGCAATAATCAAAAAGTTTATATACGCCTAGGTTTTACTTATCATGTGTCATAATAAAGTTATATGTTATTTTATTGAATATTAAAATTATTAGATACTATAGAATTTTCTTAGAAAAATTGTTTATGTAAAAGAAAAAATATTATCAATCACTTAGGTAATGTAACATTGGTTATGAATTGTGGAAATTTGAAATTAATTGCTGTGTTATGCATTTTAACATAGGCAATTTATGAATAATAGATGAGTAACAAGTACAAACGTTGCTATGGCGTTGAATGCTCACCTTCCTCACTACTAATACTTAATTTATTTAGCTCTTGAACTACCTCCAACTCACACTTGATGACTTACATTGAAAATTAAAAAATGTTAAAAGGTTTAAAGAAGTTCTTAAATACTGAACAAAAAAACGGAGATTTTTCGTTTATAAGAATCATTAAACCAATATATTCAGTGACAACTTTCTTCGGATTATTTCCATACAGTGTTAAATTTCATAAAACTAAATGTGAAGTAACCATAATACCGAAGTCAGTTTATATGAATACTTTGTACGGAGTGAGCACCGTTTTAACTGTCTACATATTTCTTGCACTGCACATTCAGGAAGTGTTTTTAAGGTCTGATAGTAATTCTATGATAGATGCTCTTCTCACTCAAGTTAATTATGTTATTGAGCTCACTATGCTTATAGTTTTTGTAACTGTTACGTACATATATGCTTTTATAAACAGACGAAAATATGTGAAAATATTAAACTTGTTGGCATTAATATGGGCCGAGCAGCCGAAAACAAATAAAAGTTTTATTATTATTAAACATCTTCATAACAAAATTCAAGTGTACGTAAAAGGCGGTCTGTTTTTTGTAGTTATATTACAAATTTGTGTTAATTTCACTCGTAACGACAGTGTATGGAAAATTATACTAGTATCCATGTCTTTTAATTTGCCACAAACCGTACAATTTGTTTTAATTACATTTTATTACATTGTCATCATGATGTTGGTCGCGCTCTTGATTAACCTTAGGGAGCATATGCTACATTTGCGAAAAAACAAAATAAAGGAATACAGCGGCTTTGTTAATGTGAAAACACTACCGTCTCTCACGCTAAGACAAATAGAATTGATATATACCAAAATATTTGAAGCGAAAACTAATATAAACGAGGCCTTTCAAGGGCCTTTACTAGTAACCACATTGCAATGTTTTCATGCTATAATAAGTGAAGCGCATATCGTATATCACGGGCTGGTCCTCAAAAGATGTTTCACTTTACACGAAACCTTCAATTGCTCTATTTGGATAATATACCAGCTATTAAAGCTATTCGCTTTGGCATACTCGGGCAATGCCTTAAAATCTTCAGTAAGTAAACTCTTGTTCTTGATTAATATAATTGGAGTATTTAAATAATAACAAATTGAAATATTTTCAGGTCTCAAAAATTGGGCAAACTTTATGCGATATTCCGACTGAGAGACAGGACGTGCGATGGTTCACGGAGGTACATAGTCTGTATATCCTACTATTTGAACGAATGGTTAGGTCGTATCCTTTACGATTACTGTTAAAAACCCCACAGGACGGACCACTTTATAGGAAATTTTATGTTTTGGTTTGAAAGGCGTTGTAGCTTCTATCTTATCTCGGACGACGAGTGTACTGTGGGGCAGTACATACCTAACTAGCGCCACGTTGTCATGAGCGGGCGTATCACTTAAGATCAGGTGAACGTTTCGCTGGTCTTATCGCTTAATTCAATAAAAAAGTTAGATAATGTTTGAAATATTACAGATACAACATTTCTCTGCGCTTCTATCACATCAAAATATTGAATTGACTTTATACGGCTGTTTTCCACTGGACTCTACGTTTTTATATAATGTAAGTATTAATAATATATAGTTAAGTATTTGTTATGTACGCAGGCAGGAAGCAGTCAAAGCGTGGAGCCGTTAACGCACTGACTTTATTGTGTCGATATCGATAGGCGCAGCGACCGCAAATTTTACACATACCCAGTAATATATTAATTATATATGTCGACATACCCCATACATAACAGTATTAATAAAAGATAGTGTTTTCTACAAATTAAAAGTAAACTAAATCAGAAATGGAAATCGGAGCTAAGTTGGTACCTACTTAGACGATTTCCGGCAACAGAGACATACCACCAGTGGTCCGTGGTTAATCAAGAGATAAGAAAGTACTATAGAACTAAGCAGGATTTGCTTAAGTCATTTCCAATAAACATGGTTTTTTATGTATTTTCTAGTAATTTGCAACTAATTGGGAAACAAATAAAATTATTTTACAGATATTGGGTTCGGCGACAATGTATTTAATTATATTAGTCCAGTTTGATAAAAAAGAATAAATGATGAACTTCGAAGACATTGTATTATATAACATTTTATCTTATTCTTAATGTCTAACTTAACCTGTACTGTAACTGTAACAAGGGTTCCGAGATGCAAGCTGTGTTTAGTTTAGGACTCGCAGAGAAATCATGTTTCAAAAGGTTTGTAAGTTTTAATAAAATTAATTGAACTTGATGGGAATAAACCTTTACGTACCTTTATTAAACCAATACGCATAAAATTATTCGACTTTCATTATGTATCAACAAATTCACCAGCATCTGTAGGTTGACAAATGATACATTAATTATACACTGACACGAGGATCACATTAGTTTAATTGGTAATTTAGTTGTAACTACATATAAATGTATAATAAAAGGGTTAAAATAAAAAAATGTTCCAATTTAAGCAACACCAAACTTTATTATGTAAGAGCAAAAACAACAGATGCGAGCAAACTTTTTTTTCAAATTTACATTTTAACACTATTACATCTAGCAAAGCACAAAACTAGAAAGTGCCGACTACGGCGACGTTATTTATATATTATATATTTAAGTAAAACCAAGACTGACTAAACACAAACATAACACGTGAACTTCGATGCCTCGATGGTAGGACACAATATTATTTAGTTGGTCTTGGTTGAACGGAACTCCATTCCTTTACTCCAATTAGTCTTTTCTAACTTGAACAGTGCGACGTCTTACAAAGGCAGGCTGAACTCACACCATTCAATTTAAAAGAAACTGGGCGCGTGCAGGACCCTCGTGGTTGCGGGCGGCCGACAGCAACACGACGGTACTGTACAGGTACGAAATGTTACAACCTCTATACTTTGCATTAAAATAATGCCCATTTTCACAGGCAAGGGATCCTAACTTCGCAACCTTTGATTCCAGTAATATTAGTTTCACTCAAACGCGTAGTTCTCAGCTTCCCTGCAAAGTTTTCGATCATGTACACAAAAGAAAACCAATGACCACTGGCTGTGTTAAAAAAAATCGCGATCCCAGCATGGCGCGAGTGCGACTGCGCCCCGCCCGTTAGACCCAACCCTTGCACTTTGTAAATTCGACCACGGTACCGGAGCTCGTTACAAAGCAAAGGTTGACAGTTCGTCAACAAGACTGAACCAGCTGAGAAGTTTGTTTCCGTTTAATGCTCAGCATGTCAGAAAATCCTAACGTATCAGACTAAACAAAAGTATGAATACGAATAACAAAGGTTTAGGTAAAACTAAACACAAACGGGTATTCCATGATTATAAATATACATTAAAAGCTAAGATTTTAGAATTTGGATAAGTAGATAATAATTTAGTTTAATTATATGAATGCAAAATCCTGCTAATTAATGCTGAATATTAAACTGGAAATAATCCACACATTTTTATGTATTTTTTTATAATATTTTATATTTTTTTTTACATTTTTTAACACTTTATTGAGTAATTTCCACGCTGGGAAAATTACACTAATTCTATGCAAAGTATAGCTTGTATTTTGTTACATGACCACTCCATACTTTGTTTCGTAATTTTCGGGCTATGCTATTTACTCGCACATTAGCAGCGTTTGTTTAAATAAACTTCCGAGAAATCCGATTGAGAAAACATTAAATGTTACTATTGACACATCATTGTTAAAAAAACATTCGACAGATTGTGATTATATATATTTACGAATGTATTAGTGACGATATATATGTAATACACAACATAAGGCATTCAAGAAACAGCTTAACACGTTGACGCCGGTGCGGAAACTCATGGTTCGCCTCACGAGGAGGCGCAGCGCCAAATTACGCCCTAATACCCACTAGTTGATTCGAATAGATTTAATCTCCACAATTGTCACGTGGCTATGACTCCACATATGTAACGAGAATAAACAAAGGAAAATTAAGAATATTCTCATCATTATCATCAGAAACTACGAATCTATAATAATAATTTTTTAAATAAAATAATATGTATTAGTGATGAATGTTTGTTATAATGTTGAAATGCTAATGTGGTAAGCGTGGCTCATCGCTGGGGCAAGAAGCCCCAGGAAACACACAGGCACGGCCCACTGGTAGGTCATGCTGCCTCACAGAGACATGCTGCACAACAGACACGCATGATTTATCGGAAGGCCATGTCGGCTCAACGTGTTAAACTGATTAAATTGAAATATATATTGTGTCTAAGTAAAATACAAGATTTTATTATTATAATTTACCTATTAATATAAATAATCAGAAGCCGATAAATATTGTTGAATATTGATCATATTGAAAAAGATTACATTAGTTATCATGTACAAATTATTAATCGTGCCAAAAAAAGCAATAATTACATTGCAAACTGTACAAATTTTAAAAGTAAAAACAAAAGTTTATTATATTGCATCTTATGCGATTAAAAAATAAAGTAAAAGGTAAATATGTCTTGTCACTCGTTTTATTAAATGGTCATTAGCAATTTTTTTATCTCTTTGTTAATAGGACCTCGCTAATGATACAACATCCTTTTTTATGCTAGTTTTGAAGTTACCGAGTTAAAAGGCAGCGCTCTGCAAGAAGCTTATACGTTCATTGGAAAATATACATTAAAAAAATATTATACATCCATGGAAAAAACAATAACTTATTCAAAGTATAAGTAATAACTTCTACATTTTATTATCGTTTTCATTATCTCGGTAAAGTCCGAATGCAAAGCCGTTTTTTCGGTAGTATATATATTAATAATACACAATCACAAATACACTGCAAATATGCCAGTTATACAGCATAGCCCGAAGCGATAACATCATATTGGCACACAGCCTTTCAAATGGGAAGTGGTGGATGAAGATACGTAGGCACACAATCCTGGCGACATCAACCATAATCCATCACAGTGGCAGTCTACGCTCTCGCTATACAAACAAGCGCATCGCCATAAATACCATTTCCGTGAAAATTAATCTGTAATGTAACCGGATATAAATCACGGGCAAAAGCATGGCTTGCCACTAAGCATGAACAACTGATGTCGCGAGTTAGAGTGCTTTCACTTCTTCGTCATAATTTTTAGATATTCCAGTGCATTTTGAGCTGCGGAAGACTGAGCATCTTTGCTGGTCAGCCCAGATCCATAGCAAACAGCGACAGGTAATGTTGATAGTTGCACGAGACACTGGCAACGGCCAGTCATTGATTTCTCTTCTATATCCACATAGGTTACTTCAAATGACTGCTCCGAGGCTATCTCTTGTAGAAATTGAACAAAATTGAAATCCTTATTGTTTAGTGGGGTTACCTGTAAATATTGAACATTTCAAATTTGGTATGATTGGTACAAAGATAATTAAAGATCTTGAAAAGAGCTTTTAGTGTAATATGAAATAGATATTGCTGGGGAGAATAAGTTGTGAATTTTAAATTAATAAACAACTACCAGAATGAACTATCAAACACAAGCAAATTATTGAGAACGGGCTATCATTTGATCCTAATTTCACATAGTGCTTAGTGGCGATGAGGCTGTGGGTGGTAAGTTTTTGCAAACGCGCCAAACTGGCTACCAGACCCAAATTTACTTAACACTGAAATTATAGTCCAATTGTTGTCAAACAAAGGACAAAATCCATAACAAATTACAAGTAACAAAGGAATGATATTGTGATCAGTGCCCTCAAAATATAATCATCACCAGCTGTATACATAGACCTTGCCTAATAATCTCCACACCAATATCTCCAGTGCTGTCTGGCACGTCCTTAACAAATAGTTTAAGCATACCTGCAACTTGGCCAGGTTGGGGCCGACAGATTGTTTAAGATGTTTGTGAAACTGCGACACCTTGTGGCTGTGACTTGTAGTGAGTGTGGAGATTTTACTATCTTTCAAATCGGCATAGCGGGCCGCGACGCCGCCCTAGAAACAACAGGAAACATAAAAATTCAACTTGTTACTGTAACATGACCCTCTTGTTACATTCAAACTGGTAAGCCTTCTGAAAGATAGTAAAACACCTGACCAAGTGCTAATAACCCAGCAGGGTAATGTTACAAAAAACCACAACGGTTTTTTACTGATACTAGGTACCACTGCAGCACCTATCTCAGGCACTAAACATCAATGTGGAAGCATCATGTACTGTGTTACAGTTTAAAGGATGTTGAAACTAATAAAAATACTGGAGTAAGACTGGTGCAGCAATTATCATCCTAAATATTTACCGCTTTATGGGCAGCATAACACTTATCATTAGTTTAACATCCTGGTCATCCAGTCACTTCAATATATATAAATTATGGTTTGATATGTTAACTCACTACATGTAGTGATGAAATTGTTCTGATATGTAGGAGAGCATGTGCAGAGACCTTCACTGACAGAAGCACCATAAAAGTAACATTACATTTCTTGTGTTAAAAAAAATGTTTTATTTAGAACATAAGCATTATATAATATAAATATTAAATTTTTATGAAAAGTGCAATAAAATTAGTAGAGATAGTGATGAGAGTAGGTAATAGATCTGCTCTAATGTTTTTTAACCATGACAACTCAGTATACATCATGAAGAGGCTTCCCATGTAATACTAACAGAATTTAGACATGTTATGAGGAACAGCTTTTTACAATATTTATGTGGCTGTAACAGTAATGAAATTAAAAAGTAACTTTTACCTCTTCGTCATTTTGGAAAGACTCAGGAGGATTATCCTTCAGAGCTTGCCACATTTTGTATGCAGCTTGTCGTTTTGCTAATTTCTTAGATTTGCCAGTTCCAATTTCACGACGCTTCAGAAGAGTACAAACAATCGTGAATTGACGTTCATGAGGGAGACCTGTGAAAAATAAAAGAAATGAAATATATAAATACATCAAAACTTCTCTAAAATTACCATGGCTTCAATAATAGTATTAATAAATGAATTTATTTCATTTCAATATTTCACATATTACATGGTATCCTTTGCACTAAAAATACAGCTTGTATCTCAGGACACTAACTTTTTTTATACAATTAATTGACAAAACAAATAAGATGTTTACATGATGGAAAGTGACACACTCGCCCATAACAACGTGTCGCTCGTTAAAATGTTATATACTGCACCATGTTACGCTTGTCGTCTGAGACTCAAGATGTGAGTCTCGTTTCTTCAGTAAGTTAAACTAAAACTATCCTTAGGTAAACATTTTTAAGGTACTAGTGAAATAAATATTTTGTTATATTATTAATATAAATAAAAGGATAGATCAGGACTAAGTTTTATATCATTAAATATTAACATATGTGTAAGAAAATTATATCAAAATTTTCATCACTGATTAACCATGCAAATTACTTACGTCTATTCACATTATCATCATTTTCAGCATGATATGACGGTGGTGGCCAAAAGCGAGACATGCAGAGTTCCTGCAACCAGCCAACAGGGTTGCCCATAAGTTTGTCTTCAAATAAAGACACCACTGCCCCGCTAAAAGGTTTTCAGAAATCTTATCACATTAATTCAATATATTTAATGAACATGTTCATCCAGTTCCCAATGAAAATGAATAGTCTTTACATTTTAAATACCATTTGAATATTGTACAACTAGTTTAAACCTTTTTTCTTATTTATAATGAAATAACAGTTAAACTCATATAGTTTTGAAAAAGAGACCATGCATAAAAGACAGGTCAAACTAGGTAGGAGAAGTTAGCCCACCCAGCTTATTGTTTAGTATTCTGTCCAAGACCTTCGACATAACCGTTACGAGAGATATGGGCCTGTAATTATTTTTATCTGCTAAATTACTGCTTTTATTTTTTACGACTGGAAAAACCACAGTTTTCATAAATTCCTACGGCAAATATGAACGGTTTAAGCACAGCGAGTAAAACATGCTCAACACTCGCGACTTGCAGCCCTGCGTACACCGGGTGATCGATACTGAGTCCGTGGTGACCGGGAGATTTTCCTTTGGCTATTAACTTAATTGTGCGAGCTACTTCCTCCTGCGTTATACAAGTAGTAATAGCAGCCCGGTAACACCTTGCCAAACGAAAGCGTCCTACGATAGCTCTTCATGCGCTGACTTCCGCAACACCTTCAGGTTATGCTGGCCGGCAACGCGGACACAATCGATGACAGCGCAGTCCGCGCTGACAAAATCTTAGAAGTAGCTCCTAGTACTTCGACATCTTCTTCTGGTCCTTTCCTACATTCCGCTGCTGCCTCGGCATCCGATCCTTTCGGGATTTGTGCTGTTGCCGCACAGGTGCAACAACTTGCCGCTAGTGTTGCAGCGCCCATGCGCAGGCGAGAGTGCAGCTATGGGAGCAACTCAAGAAGCCGACAACAATCGCCTGCCGGGAAGCTGTGCTGGTATCATAAAATCTTCAAGAACAAGGCCAGCAAGTGCAACAAACCATGCTCTTGGAAGCCGGGAAACCGCTAAGCCAGCCAGTACCGACGGCAACTGACTGTTCAAAACCGGGCCTTCGACTTTTTATTACGGGCAAGTCCAGCAAAGTCAGATTCCTTATTGATACCGGATCTGATTTATGTTGTTATCCGCGTAAGTTGTTGTGTATCAGAGTATTTCCCACTGGCTACCAACTTAGCGCAGCTAATGGTAGCACCATTAAAACATATAGTAATATTTCTCTCAGCCTCAATTTAGGGCTGCGGAGAGAATTTCGATGGCAATTTGTCATAACCGACTTCAATACCCCTATAATAGGTTCCGATTTTCTGGCGCATTATCATTGGCTACCAGACTGTCGCAGTAAACATCTTGTGAACGGCATCATCGGTATTTCTGTCTTAACTTCTTTCGCCTGTACCGACCAAGCTAGCGCGAAAACCATTTCGGTCAATAACGTGTCGCGGTTTCTCAATATCCTTGCTGAGTTTCCATCCATTACTCGACCACCTGGTTTGCACAGAGAGATTAAACATTCCACAGTACATTACATAAAAACCACTGATGGTCCTCCGGTTTCTTGGCGTTCCCGTCGCCTCTAACCGCATAGGCTGGTGGTCGTTAAAAAGGAAATTGACGATGTGCTGAAAACCGGCACCGCACGACTATCCACAAGCCCATGAGTCGCACCATTGCAACTTGTGCCTAAAAAAGGACTTGGCACATGTGGTGATTACAGAGGACTCAACGCGCGGACCATTCCAGATCGCTATCCGCTATGTCATATTGGAGATTTCAGCAACAGAGCCGCTGGTTCTACCGTTTTCAGCACCTTCGACCTGATAAAGGCTTATCAACAGATACCAGTCAATGAAGAAGACGTGTGCAAGACCGCGATCACAACACGTTTTAGTTTCTATGAATTCCCGTATATGACCTTCGGATCGCAGAATGCCGGACAAACATTCCAGCGCTTTATGGATGAGGTATTGCGTGACCTCTTTTGTTTTCCCTACGTGGACGACGTAATGGTATTGTCAAAAAATTAGGATACGCACGCCCAGCACTTACGCATACTTTTTCAAAGACGCTGATTACGTCGTGGTCGTAAATCCAACTAAGTGTGTGTTGGGAGCTGGTGAAATCACCGTTCTAGGATATCGTGTTTCAAAGGACGGTATTAGTTCCCCGCCGGAACGATTTGCCGCTCTACAGGAATATCTCCTTCCTAAAACCGTCCAGGGCCTCCGCAAATTCCTGGGTATGATTAATTATTACAGTCCACGTGCGACTGAATTACAGGTGCTATTGATAAACGTCTTGGTCGATTCCAAATTCAAGGGTGCCAAACCGCGCCTTGGACACCAGAGCTTGAGCGTGCGTTCCACGCTTGCAAAGATAGCCTTGCACAAGCTATCTTACTGGCACATCCTGTGCCCGACTCACCTTTAGCTCTCTTTACGGATGCGTATAGTGTCCAGGTAAGCGCTTGTTTATAACAGCGTATAGGTACAGAATAGTAACCACTTACACTTTTTACTGCTTATTATAGAGAACTGTTAGCTGTCTATGAGTCCGTACAACACTTCCGATACAATTTGGAAGCCCAGCATTGTACAATTTTTATGAATAATAAACCCCTGCTATACGCTTTTACTCAGCGTCGGAAGAAACTGCCGCCAGTTCAGATAAATCAGCTTTCTTTTATTCCTCAGTACACGACTGATATCGCACACATCAAAGGTGTGGATAACATCGTGGCTGACGCCATGTCGCGCATTGAAGCCATTTCGCTCGAGGATAACTTCGCAGCTTCGGCCGAGTTACAGAAGATGATGAGGAACTTCAGCAATTTATCCGTGGCGGTATCTCTCTAAAATTAGAGAAAGTTACTCTGCCTGGCTATGCCTGGAACTGACGTTACAATCGTCTGCAATACTTCAACCGGCAAACCATGCCCATTCCTCACCATTCCCTTCCGCCATAAATATTTTAACCAACTCCACAACCTAAGCCATTCAAGCATTCGAGCGACGTCCCGCCTTCTCGCAAATAGGTTTGTGGCCGTCAATTGAAAAAGACGTCCGTACCTGGACGAAATCTTGCCTTTCTTGCCAGCGCAATAAGGTTACTGGGCACTCCACCTCGCCTCTCGGTGATTTAATAGCACCTCCTGGTCGATTTAGACATATTCATGTCGACATCGTCGGTCCTCTTCCCGTCCGCGATGGCTTTCGCTCCCTCTTGACGACAGTGGACAGATTCACGCGATGACCTAAGGCGTGACCCATGAGTAATATCACAGCAGAGGAAACCGCTGATACGCTTTTGTCCAGTTGGATTGGAAGGTTTGGAGTACCTTCTCGCATTACGACAAATCAAGGACGACAGTTCGAGTCTGATTTATTCCATAGACTCGTGGCAGTATTGGGCACCACCCTTGTGCTAACAGAATGTTTGAACGCCTTCATAGACAGCTCAAGGCGTGTCGTGGCGAAGATTGGATCAAAGCCTTACCTGCTGTACTACTAGGTATGAGTGCTGCGCCGAAAGAAGATGTAAAAGCTTCCACCGCGGAACTAGTTTACGGGGAACCTTTATATCTCCCTGACAAGATGATCGTTACTTCACCAACTCATATAAAAGTTGATCCACTAGACTTTGTAAGCCGACTTAGAAAAACTATGTCGGAACTTGGACCTGTTCCTGCTTCAAAGCATAGCGTCAAGGAAATATTTCTTTTTAAAGATCTCCATAGCTCCGCACGTATTTTTGCGAGTCGACCACGTGAAACCACCGTTGGAATCTCCTTATTTGGGACCACATCCAGTTTTGAAGCGAGATGATAAAACTTTCACCATTATCATCAGAAACAAGGAAGTAGTCGAAAAAGTATGGATTGCAGCAAACCTGCATTCATATCGTCACCCGTACACAACACTCTTCTCAATCTATCACTTCAGGCACCACAAACATTTCAATATTATCTCCAGAAGCACACCAACATCTGCACACCACTCTTCACTTCCACCTCCAAATTATACCACACGGTCGGGCAAACGCGTAAGATTCGCTCGTCCATTCGATATTCGATAGAACTATCTCTTTCTGTAGGGGGTGATGTGGTGGCGTTCGATTTTCGAACGCACCCCACGACTGAAGTTGAATTTGGAATTAGCTCTGACAACAGGCTGTTAATAGAAAGGAAGAGCGGCGCTAGTGAGAGAGTCGATGTCGGGGAGACAACGTTACAATCCGTATCACACAAGTGGTTATTAAAAGACTACGAACTAAGAACACTTTCATTTGGATGGGACACTAGGGAAGACTACAGCAGCCTATTAACCATCATACTCCCTAACATCCCATACATCTATCCAAAAGTAAAGTGATGACAATTATATTCATATATATTTTCATCTGATATGGAAGATGGGTTACAATATTTCTGTTGTCACTCTAACCACAATGAATTGTAAATCATTACTGTAGAGGTAACAATTTCAGGAAAAAAGCTGCAGTTTTTCCTCTGATTTTTACAATAGTGACAATAATGGCAAATGCTGTTTAGGAGGCCTGTGTTCAACAGTGAATATTAATATAGTGAAGGAAAAAATTCCTTGTGATTTCAATATATCTAAGAAACTTACGGTTCAGGGACACTGCCATTAGTAGATTGATCAGCAGGAGCTGCACCAGTCAGTCTGTCAAGTAATGCTTTAGCAGCAGAGTGTTTTGCTTCTTTCTTAGATCGTCCTGTACCCATCGCTGAAAATAAAATGTTTAGGTTTTATCTATAATTTGTTATTATAAACTTAAAACAATTTTTGTCATTATTTATTACTTTTATGACAAAGAAGAATTTATTCACCTAAAATCAGTCAATCATAAAGGGAAGATGAATGAAGATCACAATTTCAGCTGTGGACTTAATAGATTTGCTATATTCTTAAGTTTAAGCATTATATTGTGTTGTATATATTGAAAAACAGATCTATGCATTTTTGTACTCAGTAGTTATTGAGAGAACATTATATTATTACAAAATATCATGGACTTGATAATTTAATTGTTTGTAAATTAGAATTAGAAAAGACTTCTTCAATCTCTTTTTTTAATAAGAAAATAATTATTTCATACTATAATATATCATACATGATTTTGGTATAAAGTAAATGGAATATCGCACCAACTAAGTCAGCAACTGTAACACGATAGCGAAAAGTAGGCTCATGAATCATGCCCTCAATTTGGACCAACTCATACTTTGGCACTGTTCCACGGCGTGCTAACAATTCTTGTAACACTGACACTGGAGTTTTTGTTGGAAGTGATTCCATTTCCTAAAACCACAGGAAAATTTTATCATTATTCAGAAACAGTTTCATCTCTTATTGGAATATATTAGAGTAACAATTTATATTATTAACTTAAAATGTTATAGTCACTAAATTTTTAATATCAGTTTACAATTAATTGTAATCCTGAAATCAATTAAAGAAAACACACTAAAAGGCAACTGAGTTGCAGCAGAATTCCTAAAAATAGTAATTAGTAATTAAAATTCTTCAAAATGTTCAATACCACCATGCTTGCAAATAAGTATAAAAAAGGCCATGCTTAATCCATGGAATGTAATAAGCATTTCCAAAATGCATTGATAAGTCATTTTTGACCGATGTTATTTTTTGTTTTAATTGTAGGCTTGATTTTTACAATTTATATATGTCTACTTAAGTATTGGGCTAACCCTTGTATTTGGGCATGATGAGCAAGTTCATGTAAAGTTGATTATAAGTGCAATATAAAGAAAGAAAATAATTTTAAGACAAACTTAATATCTATACTTGCATTCATACATAACTTTGAATTAAAACTACATACCCGTTTGGCAGCTTCATCTAAAGGCAAACGTTCCAAGTTGTTGGGTTGTTTGGTACGATTTTGGTATCGACGTCGATGACCATGTGGTATATGTTCGCCATCCGGCCCCGCGCCGTGTACCGGCATCCCATGCATCACCCCTGGTACACCACCATGTAGCACCCCGGGGTGAGGGTGGACTACTCCTCCGTCCATCTATTAAATTTAACATTTCAATATTATATTTTAGTGCAGAACACTGCCGGTCTTGTGCAGTAACCAAATTTAAATTAAGATTTCGATCCATTGTAAATAGAATATATGTTTATTTACCGACCAATAGTTTTTAATTTATATATTATTGAAAGCTGACTACAGTGCAAGATACAAATATTATTTTTACAATTTGTAATTGTAAGGGTGAAAACGAATAATGTATCATGATAGGCTATTATTAAATTATTACAGAACTTACAATACAGTATTCTATTTTTTTTTAAATAATATTTTATTAATGAATATAGAATAATAAATTATAAAGTAGCACAAAAAACATGTGATTGTATGCATGAAATGGCGCCGGGCCGGCCATTACTCCCAAAATGGCTACATGCCGGTAAACTGTTCTGGATAAAAGTAAATATTGAATTTTTCATACCTTCTTTGAATTAATTTAAATAATATTCATCAGTTTCAATTATAGAAAGGTTATAAAAATTTTATAATATACCATTTTGTAGTATTTCTCCAAGACTGCAATTTGCTCGGAACTACAAAAGTAATTATGTTTGCAGTTATTTTACAATAATATTTGGCACGGTTACACAAACATTTAGCACAAACAGAATTATTCTCCAAAATATGGCTAAATAATCGAGTGACCAATGATGTAAAATAATTCTAGACTATGTACTGTATTTAGACAGCTAGTACAAATGATCAGTGTGGTCAGCGAAAAAACTTATTGTGATGTAATAATTTTCTGCAGCTATGATAAAGTTATGGTAATTTGAAAATAATAGGTTTTTTTAAACACATTAGATATCATATGGATTAAATTACTAATTCAAGTCAACGTAATAGATTTTTTTTTTAAATAATGGAAAATGCGGTAATACTTAAAAAATCCTATCCTTTACAAAAGATGTAGAATTATTTAACCGTCTTAAGTTATTTTTTGAGACAAAACTCAATCACACGTTTAATTATTTATAGGAAAAAGTAGGAAGTAAATTTTTATGCAATTTAATGTTGAATTTCCAAAATAGTAAGAATTAAAAATAGTTTGGTTATGATGCTCAGCTTCTAGTTATTTCAAGGAAAATAACAAGTATTAAGCAATTTAATACATCAATTTATAGAAAGTTTTGAGTATTTCCACTCAGATAGATATGACTTGGATGTATTTAAGAGAAGAGTAAATAAGCTTATTTTATAATAGTGCGCTTTACCACCTAGATTAGTTCTTGCTTACCTTCAAGTGGCACGATGGTTAAGCATATGTCTGTTTAGACAAAAATCATTTACTAGTTTTGTGTTGTTATATTAAAATTAATTAATCTTAATATCTTGAGTTGGCGAATCAAGATAATAACAGTAACTAATTTATAATTTTTTTTTCTAATTTTTGAAAGTATAGTTTTTGTCAGCTATGAGTATTAGTTATGAAGCTCGCTGGCCTAATGGTTAGAGCGTGCGGCTTTCATTCCGAAGATCGCGGGTTCGAATCTCGGCATGTACCGATTACTTAATATTTAAGTTATGTACATTTGTGAACTTAAGTAACTTTAACGAAATACAAACGGTGAAGGAAAACAACGTGAGGAAACCCGCACACTGAATTTATCTTTGTGTTTGTGATGGCTCCATTAAAGTGGCAACAGGCTCGCCCCTTGTTACGTGGGGCCTAATTTGACCACATCTGGCGAAAAGCGGGTGTTTATTCGCATTTGCGTACTCCTACTGGGGAAAAAGGCGTGATAATATAAAAAAAAAAACGAGCATTGAAAACCTACCGTCGGATTGATATGCTCCCCAGGGGTGAAAAAAAAAAAAACAGCAACAGTTTATATTTCATAAATTCTATATTACTTAAAAGTAAAACAAGGAAACTCAAAACAATTTATTTATGTAGCTTCAACACATTTTTACGTGAATATTTGAAATTTTTGAGTTTTAATTTTCTAGATGTCGCCAGGAAGCGGTTTTTAGCAGAGTTATTGCGTACTATGATAGAAGCCTTGGGAAGTTTGGCATGTATATCATCTCTTGCTAGTGTCCATGATTCTATTTCTTTAGATGGTGTTAATTCTGTTCTTTCATATTGGTTATAATCATTAGGACTGTTTAAATCTAAAGTATTATTTTCGTTGAAAATATTTGTTGGTGAATTAGGCCTTGTTTCAGAAAATATATAATCTGGTTTAAATGAAATATTGCATTCATCGCGGAACTGCGGCGGTGGTAGTATAACGTCGTTTTCTTTAAAAGATTCCAATAAGGCTTTTGGATTAAACATCGACTGATTCCAATCATATTCATTACTAACTGACTGTTCTATTAACTTGCATTGTGGACTTTCGGAGTTTAATGTTAGCGAATGTTTTGACGTTAAATCTATATTTTTATGATGAACAGCATCAAAATGAAATATTAAGTTATCCCCAATTTGTTCATGTTTAGATATTGCTGTGTTGGTATTTTTAGAGTTATCAGACTTATTTACATCCACCCTTAAATAACTGTGCTGTAAGTCCATTTGGTTACTTGATTGGAGTGGATTTGGTAAATTAGTTATACTATACTGCCTCTTATATTTTTGGTTTTGCTTAACATCTTTAGGATCATTGCTAGGAGTTGAAATGGGTTGTTTGTCTTGTTGGCTAGAAAGTACAATTTTTCTGCAATAAAATAATGTTATATAAGTATCAAAAATTATATGACGCATTCTTATACAAAAAGCGTGCAGAAAACCTTTTTGTTACAATAATATAACATTTAAATTTTTATGTACAAAGTAAATAAGTGAATATAATTTACGTCGATTTCTATCAATAATTTAAAACTTAAATTAAATTTTACATGGTGTTAAGTGACATTGGGATGGTGAAGCATCCATGCCTAGAATCCTCTAGCTCATGAGAGTTATATGAATGTTAACGATCGAAACATAGCAAAGCTGTTACAGCCGCAATATGACAGTGGTAACTGGTCAAGCGGGCGTGAAAAAACCTTACCAACGACTATACCATGCGACCCCGGAATCGAACCAAGGACTTCTGTGTATGCCACTGTGTCATAGAGACAGTAAAAACAATTAAAATTATTAGCTTAACAATTAATAAAGCTTTGTTTGCTTGGACTTTTTCGTCACTTTCACTCTAACTAATAATATATCTTTCAATTTACAGCTTTTTTTTAAATAATTGTAAATAAAAATTTAGTTCGAAGCTACATACCAACTTAACTGTTTTAAATAAAAAAAATCGTCTTTTCTGAATTACATGAGTGTTCCATTCATTGATTTATAAACAGCCTCTTGTAGAATATTTATTTTGAAAATGCTTGTACAAACTAGTATAATACGCATCAATAATAGGATTTTTCTCCCTTATCTATCTATTGTTGAATGAACGTAAATTAGAACTTATACATTATATATGTAGCAATAGAAACTAAAAAGTTATATTTTAATTGTTGCCAAGTTTTACCTGGAGAAAATATCTTTGTATTTATCAATAATGTCCTTAACTGTAGAAGTTTCTTTATTAGAAACAGAATTAACTGGATAGGATTTCTCAGCATATTCATTAATTATCCCCGGACATGTCCCATCGTTTTGTTCTAAACCTTCGTTTGATGTTTTATTTAGATTTGTGTAGTATTTCAAAGACGGTAAGTGATTAGCAGAAGCTTCGCATTTGTTAAGTTCAGCGTTCAAATATCCAGTTTCTCTTTCATTTTCGTTTGATTCCGTATTAATTGTTACAACAGCATCTTTCTCTTTAGTAGTAGATAAAGTTTCAATCACATCGACATCTATCTTAACTTTTCTTATTAAACAGTATTTATTATCAGAATTGTTATTTTTGTAGAAATTTATATGAGTCTTTGTATATGAAAGTTTTTTTGTTGAATCGTTGAAAGGTATATTAGAGACATCTTGGTTAAAATTTTGTCCAAAATCCAAATTACGGTCAGATTTAAGAGGCAAGTTCTCAATACATTTTGTTTTATCGGTTCCTATGGACATTATGCTATTGTTAAAACAAAGTTCGTCTTCATAAATATCTTGCGTTTTTGTTATATAAGAACTACCCGTTAGGGGAATTGGCATTGAGTATCTATTATTATTTAATACCGAATTAAAATTTTTCTTCAAATTATCTTTTAATTTTAATATGTATTCTGAGTTGAATCTAAGATTTAAGTTTGCATTTAAAGATTCAGTATCACCAAACGTTACCGATACTTCGTCATAAGACGGTAATGATACATAATTATGACGTGATTCTTTGATACTAAAATTATTTTCATTCTGAATAATGTCTATTTCATTATTTTGTTTTTGTTCTGTTGGTAATACATCGAGTTCTGACACTGCTTCATTATTTTCGATAACATTTAAAAAATGACTGGTTGTCATATCTTCACAATATTGGACTGTATCATCATTGTCGGGTTTTATTTTATTATTGCTTATAATGTTTATATAGGACTTACTTCTATCTTCATTTTTTAAGGGATTTTCTTGATTTTTTGTATCTATTATATATGCAATGCTGTCTGGAAGCTTAGCATCTCTCTTTATTTTTTCCAAATATTGATCAACAGAACTTTTGACTGTGTCAACAAAAGTGTTTCCTTCATTGATGATTGCAGCATCTGACTCCTCAAATAAACTTGCTTTCTTTTCTATATCATCTATGAACTTAAAATTCGACATTACCGACTCTTTTTTTTTTAAACAAGATAGATTATTATTCTTCACTTTATTACCACAAAATTTGTTTTCGTTTTTTTTGCTGTCTATGATCATATTTAGATTATTAAATTGTGTACTTTTACTCTTGGTAGGATCAGATTTTTCATTTTCGATTTCCTTTAAAATGTTATTGATTAATTCATCATCTCCGATATTAGTTTTTCTGTAATTTTGTAAGCTAACTATTGTACGATTCTCATTATCACCTCTGTCTTGTTCAAATGTATAATTTTTTTTGAAATTACTGTTACTAATTGCATATTGATCCCGGCTCTCGTTATTACTTAATGTCACTATTTCTTTATTAATTTCTTTGCTTATTTTGTTATGAGATTCTACGAATGATTGGTTAAAGTATTTCAACTTTTCTATAACAGGTAAATCTCGTTTTCTTTTTTCCATTGAACGTTTAACTTCATTATCATCATTCTTTCTTTTACATATTTTAAAAGCGTCCGTAATAGCGCTTTGCTTCACATGTTTGTGTCTTGCTTTTCCATCCGGAGAAACATTGTTCCTATTTCTTGTATCTAAGATTTCCAAGCTTTTGAATAAGTATTCACAATGAACGTCGATACCAGCTAAAATACATAAATTATAAAATAATATAAAATTTTTTACATGTTAAAGTAGTTATGTATTAGAATGTTATGTATGTTTGATTGAATCGTTAAATAATTCACTCAGCAGATTTTAATAAAGCATAATCATTAATTTCAAAATATGTTTTAAGGGTGAATTACAACTTTTTTTAACATGTTTCTAAATAGTACATATTTTATTTACTATAATTACAACAAAAGTTTATTTATACAAACCGTAAGTCGTGCTAATGCAATGAGCAATAATCTTATGTTCAAAGTTGTGTCTCCTAATAATGTTATATGTCATTTGTCCATCGTGAATGTTTATTAAATCTTTGTCTCTAAAAATTCAAAACAAGTTTTCAAAAACGTTAGGACCAAGTCATTTGCGAACTTTATTAATATTATATATTAACTTAAAATTAACACACACAAGTATTCATCTGTCTGAGAGTGGCGGATATGGGCATAATTACTTATGCAGAGTGCCAAACGCAAAAAGCTCCAAATGTCTGATCGTCTCTTTCCTTATTACGGTTTAATATACCAATATGGGTTAAAACCTACTTGAAAATCGATAGAAGAAGAAGGTGATTATCTGTATCTCCAACGATAATGTAACATTTATGGTTGGATCCTGCTGTTAGTTGTTCTATGTTTTCAGCCAAACTCATCTGATTTAACAATACAACATTTAATTTAACACTATCTTCATCAATGGTGGTAATTGTCAGTTGATACTTCGGCAATAAACTAATTTGTTTACGTAAAACGTTACCAGCCGGGGGACCTTTATTCATTATCTAAAAGAAAACAATTTTTTTTTTATTTATGATCTATCAAAAAAATTTATATTGAGATTTTCGTCAATAAGAAAATTTCTGTAAGTGGAGCACTAACTCTTTCTATATCTCTTGGGTGACTTTCTTCTAACAGCATAAAGTTTATTTTGCCAGCGGTTGCAAGTAAAGCGCTAAATGTAGGACCAATGCCTTTTAATTGTTTGCTCACATAAATTGAATTTTCCCAAAGGTGTGCTTGAAGGCATTTAGCTAATATTATTGAATTTAACACAGCTCCATAATTTTGGGGGCAATCCTTTAATATGTTTAGTCGAGTAACATAAGCTGCTATACCTAAAACCAGAATAAAATATATCATGTTTCCGTTTTCGGTTCTGTAATTTTTTTTTTATCTGTTACCTGGCTCAAATTTACATAACATTGCTATAAAAGTCAGTGTATTTTTATTTTAGTTTTATTCAATCGTGCATCTTATTTAAACTCTGTCTGCGTTTATTTTAGGTATACAAAAAATAATAATATTTTGAATGCTAAATCTTTTTAATTATTTCAAATAAAATTAAAAAATCACAACTTTACTACTATACTAGAGATGGATTTATTCAAGTTATAATCTAATAAATTGTTAAATTTTTTGTATAGACTAAAATGTAAAAGGGGAGAAAAAAATTATTTTAATATTTAAACTCGTCTAACAATTTTCGCTGAATGGTCTAGCTGAAATTTTATTCAGATCTAGTAAGTTTAACTGGTAATAGGTCTCTGTTTCCAGAGACATTTGTGCTAATACTGCAGTTCCTTATTCTGCCAAGAAACATTTATGTGGAAACATTAATGAGTTCCGGTTCGATGGGCGTTGTTAGTAGTGAAATTACAGGGATAACAAGATTTAAAATCCTGTCTCAAGGCGACGGGTGCAATGTGACACAGTGTATGCCAATCATCTTAACTAGCGCTACTTTGTTATGGGCAAGCATATTATTTACCATCAAGTCACCGTCCCGTTTGTCTAGTCGCTTTGTTAAATAAAAAAAGAAACACAATAATGGTAATAGTAAATTCGTGATTGACAGTTAGTTGTACATACTTCTATTAATTATGATCATATTACGTACAAATTACTGACTTAAGGTTCATTAAAGACTTTGCAGCCTTGACCATGTTTGTGGAGTGTTTAAACATATTTCTAGGTGCGGCTAATCACCAGGAATATATAAATTATTAGTAAACATTAAGCATACTTATGTTTCTTGACGATTTGTCATAAATACATATATTAGTCATTTTATCTTTAAAAAAATCATATCAAATATGTTATTGGCCCATACATTTAGTGTGTTACAACTTTTTATCGTACCGAGGAGGCTCGTTTGAAGAACCAAAAATTTTATTATCAATGTAATTTATTAAAGAAAAAAAAACACTTTTGGAATAAATTACATCAGCATAAAAGCATAGATATGTCGATACCGCCGCTTGCGAAAAATAAACATACTATTCATATTTGCGTAATTTTATTAATGTATAACTAGTTAGTACTAATTATTTTTTTATGTTCTTCAGATATGTTAACTGAATCGACAAACAAACGTTATTTTATTTAAACTATTAATATGACAGACACGAAGTAAAAAAAACATAGAGCCGTTGTAAACGAGCAAACTTGTTTTATTAAAGATAATAGTTGTATACTATAATCATATAGTAACAGTAACAATCTACCTTCATATAATATATATACTCACATTTGCAAATACGATCAGCAATACGCATGATTTTGGTGGCTTCTTGATTTAACGACGGCTCGTGGATCGGAAGGCAACCTAGTACAGCTTGGATTAAGCTATAAAATTGGTGAAAAATATATGAGTGTTGCTGTTGAATACTTTCATTAAATTCTACATCAATGGTCTAGTGACCACCTATTGGTTAAGATGAACTGTCTAAAAAAATTTACTACACTTTTTCAATCATTGCTATTTTCTTTTAAGTATTTTTACTTTTTTTGTTGTTAGTAGCAACACGTGAAAATCGGCGCTGCAGCATATAGATGAAGTGGATGCCATTTCGGTGTGGGTTACAATTAAGGTGTGTATGTTAAATTGTTATGTGCCGAATAAAAGTTTTTCTTTCTTTCTTTCCATTCATTAGGTACATTACTATCGTTATCATCATCAAATGCTTTTTAACACTGAAGATTGGCAGTCAAATTGAGAAAAGTAATTCGATCTACATCAATTTTTTTCAACGGATGGTATTTAAGCATTAGTTTAGAGTAAATCCAGTGGGTTTCTCGTGATTCTCACCCGATCATCGGTCCACCGTGTGGGAGGCCTTCCAACGCTACATCTATCGAGACCGATCCATGTGGAGATCTTTGGGGGAGGCCTATGTCCAGCAGTGGACGTCTATCGGCTAATGTTAATGACGATGATAAAGTTAATGTGAAGTCCTGATACTTGTGAAGATATATTTATATATATCTAGCACTATTACACCTAAAAACTACCACTTCTATTCTAAAGACTATTTAGACAAATATTCTAATTAAGGAAAGTCCATTACTAGTCTATAAAAACTAGCATGCAAGTACTTGTTATAGCAACATTATGAGTTTACAAGTATCTTACAGTAAAAGTCTTGATCGGTTCATAACTTTCTGCTGTTAACACTTTAGTAGATATATAAGATATTTTACCAGTTCAGCTTCATCTGCCTATTACTAATTTTGCCCTTCATAGGAAACCGTATAGTAGCGGCTGCGTTGTTTCTGTTGAGTGCGTTAAGGCATCTCCGTTCGTCGACGCGGAGGTGCATATCAGATAGCTCGTGACTCTCGCATACTATCCATAATAACTGTTCCAGCGTCTCGTTGCCTTTTATCTACGCGAAAAGATTGTCGAGATTGTACAGACAAACGGGATTCACATTATAGGTATACATTTTTATTGCGATACAAGGATAAGGGGAGCGGCGCTTATACGGATGACAAGGGTCAGTGTACCGTAGGTACCTACCTAACCAGGAGGTAGTCTAAATTTGAACACAAAAGTAAAATACTTATATATAACACAAGTATTACATTATAATACAAATATTTTGTTTTCAAAAAATAAGCAACGACGAACTGGTCGGATGAATAAGATATAAACACGATTTTAAACTTTCCGATATCGTATCTTTAAAAGCTTTTTAATTAATGACTATTGATCTCGCCATATTTTACTTACATCATCTTTTCATAATTCTTAGATAGAGTATTTAAGAAATATTTAATAGAATTGAAAATATGAGGCAATAACGTTTTAGTAGTATTAGGTGATGATAATTATATTAGCATCTAAGCTACTAAAGACAGACTACTTTAAAAATTATTAGGTATTTTTATTTAAATTAATAAAGGGTTCAAATTCAATAATAGAAGTGTGGATAAAGAAAGCAAAAAACTTACTTTCATTATATGTTTCATAGTTTCCAAGTCCAAATAGTAAATGGACAACAGTCGACCAGCTTCCGTAGACTCTATGCAACTGATTTCATCCATTGTTATTAATCCCGAACTGGCCAAGCTGTTCATTGCAATGATGCATAAGTCTGTGAAATTTTAAATTTATTGTTTTTAGGTCTCTATTGTATCGTTTATTTGCCACAATAGCTAAGTATTATGGTTAATATAATTACTAAAGGAATATAATATTTATGTCTCAAGATGACGAGCGCAATTTGGTGTAGTGTTCATCATCCTCACTAGTGCCAACTTGTTTTGTGTTGTCGTATCACTTGCTATCAGGTGAACATTACATAATTCTTATTTCGTCGCTTCATCACATCAATAGATGTCTCCAGTAAAAATCTCACATGACTTTTAACACTTATTCATTTTCATTTCGATAAAAAGTTTTAATAAGATAAATTTTAAAGTTAAGTCCTAATATTTGATGAAATTTAAGTAATAATAAAAAATTGAATTTGTATAAATTCCGTTTCATCGAGCGTTTGATCTTAGTCATCGCCACTATGACGTAAACTTTAACGTAAGCTCGTTAAATCGTCCTCGATGACATTTTAGTGTTTATAGGTAAAGGGTATTCAGTACGAGTGGCAGTTAAAATAACGCAAAAGTTAATCGTTTGCCGTTTTAACTCTTTCATAAATGTATAAATAATTTGATTACTATTTATGTTAACAAAACAATTACTTCATAGTACCTATGTAGACTGTAATTAAAGTGGCATCTTAACAGCTGTAAATGACTAAGAATAACCTTTAATATTATTAACATACTCCTTTAATCGCGGACAATAATATTGCTCTCCGTTTGGCATCAGTTAATGGTGTGATGTTTTCAATATTAGAATTAAATATCGTTAATATTTCTAAATTGATAGAAATCATTTTCCGAAAAACTAAATGTAGGTTTATTGACGCAATTTTTTTATGTATATCGCTATTTGTTCTTAAACCACGAAGAGTCGCTAACACACTAACTTTTACTGTGTATATCGGTGGGATGCAGCCTTCGCTTGTTTTCAATATATCCTAATTTTTTTTTAACGTGATCACCTGGTATTCAGTGATTCGCTTGCCCATAACAATATGACGCTAATTTGGATTAAATAAACAGCAAAAGACTCTGTTCTTGGATTTGAAACATAAGATGTTATATCTCGTTACTACAGTAATTTCACAAGCTACAATGCTCTTCAAATCGGAACACGATAATGTTTGAACAGTAATGTTGTGGCGGCAGATATAGACGTTGCGGTGGTATCTACCTCGGCAGTCTCTGGCAAAAGACACCTACCACCGGCAAAATCATAATAATTACAAGTATGTCGGTATAACACATACGGAACAGTGGTTAATAATGATAAATTATAATATCGTATAAACGAACAATATTTAGATATTGTGGACGCTTCTAGCCTTTAGCTTAAGCCTTAGGGCACAAGATGGCCTGCCTTGATAATTCCTCAGACGGCACGTTGTTTCAACACACATTCATCATGATCCGGAACTAGTAGCGGATGCATATAATGCACTATACTTTGGTTGCTATATAGTTATTTTAATCTACTAAGTTATTCCACTTTCAAATTTATTTTGTTAAAAAAAGCTCAAGTTTAAACAGTATGGTACTTATGTATTTAATTTTATATAATATTTAATTTTAACTAAGACTTCGTAGTTCTTTTTTCTGATACCACAACAGCATCGCTGTATTTCGGTCTTCAGTGTCAACATATGAGGGTCAGAGTATTCTGAATGAGCACACTTCACTATTAACGACCTTATTCTCACTTAACACCATGTGAAATTGAGTGCCAGAACCCTTTGTACATATTTCACACCCGGCATTAAAAGTTAACTTACTTATCTATACGTAAAGGAAAAATTTACCTTCAATCTTCTTAATAATGAGATGTGGTGGCGCTGACTGAGCAAGACCTAAATATTTCTTGGGATCGCGCGCGGCACGCACAAAGAGGAAAGTAGATCGCAGCCATTGGACGCACTGTGCTACATCGGTAACTGTGCCCAGAGCAGCTTCACTGTTCAAATTTTCTGCAAGACGCTTGTGGAGATAACTTTGTAGCGGTTCGCAGCCTCCTACAAGGGCTTGGTACCTAGCCTAAATAATACAACTTATAATATTTTTAATAGATCGGAAAATCCAAATTATTGAATTATTTTTAATAAAAAACATAATTCTTCAATAGATAATACAAATTGTGAATATATTTTTTTATAATTAAATGATAAAAAATGTTGCAGGCACAATAAAATTGACAGGTATTTTAATGGCATTAATGACATTTCGGTACAAAATATTTGTAGATCTTTTATTATTTGTATAAAAACATAAAATGGCTTTAAGTAAAGAAGAAAAGAGGGCAAAAAAGGAAGCTAAAAAACTTGCTAAACTACACGCGGAAGCTGAAGCAAGGAAAGCATTAAAAAATGTACAACTTAAACGTGAGATACTTGCTCAGGCTCGAAGACGTAGTGAATTGGATAAGAAATGGAGAAACTTGATGCTTAAAATAAAGGAACCAGTGTTTAAACAAGATATTGAAGTAATGTGGCAAAATTTCGATAGAACATTTGATAAGAAAAATCATCTTATTCATTACACAATGAAACTTACAAACGTAGCGGATGACCAGTTCCAAAGAACTGTATCAAGCTTTTGCGATACTATAGATACTATGATCGTTAACTTTTTATCTGACATTGAACAACTATCGCAAGACAACGACCGTAGAACCTCTGAGTTACTAAAATTGGGCGAAACTGAGGCAGCGCAAATTAAAACCGATCATGATGCAGCTGAAACACATTTGCAACTATTAATATTTCATAGTCACTCCACAGCTGATTCTCTTGCTTGGACAACCCGAGGAGAAAATCTAGTTAAAGAAGATGAGGATCGAAACAAATATGCCAATGAACGAGAGAATTTGCGTTCTTTCCTCGAAAACTATTACAATGCTACATGGGACGATTACAAAGCTGTTCTTAAAAACTACGTAGTGAGAACATCAGAAAATCAAAAGGCGGTACGGAAATTACGACAAAAAGAAAATTTAATGGCTGATATTATTGCATCACAAGCGAAAAAAATTGCAGATAATGATGGTCTACTTAAAAAACTTCGGTCAGAACTAGCTGCATATGAATCTGGAACAAAACAGGCAGTTTTTCGTGATAGACGAGACAGACACCGTGCAGCATGCTTTAGATTAAAAAAAATATTAACCGATGGTTGTGACATGGACACAAAACAGATGGCTAAATTAGTTAAAGCATCAGATAGCACCATAGAATGGTTAGAAAATGCCCATAAAAAGGGAGAAAAAATACTCCGTTTGGCTGCACTATGTCGAAAGTATGAAACTCAACGAGAAAAAGTGTTACCATTCGGATTATCGTCACCTCAATCACCCGTACAATCTAAGACCAATCTACGAAGACTTACATCTGACGATTCCTTAGTTATGAAAGCAATATCGACGACGTGCGGTTTAACACGGCTTTGGCAACGCATATCTAAAGCCGAGTTAACGCGGAAAGCCTTGGCACGAGAGAAATTAATGCTAGAAGAAGAGAATGCATTTCTACTTAGCCAAATGCAAGAAAAGGGTGAAAATAAATTTCAATCTGATTCAAAAATATGTAGTTGTGTGAAGATGGATATGGAAACTAAAACTAAACCAGTTCCAATAGATGGAACGTATGAAATGTCTAAATATGGGAAAACATAGGTTATGCCTAGTTTGATATTTAATAAAAAATATTTTCCTACTGTTTATACCGTTTATATATTTATTATTATGAAAATCGTGCATATTGCGTATTTACATAATATAGCATAAAAATGTTTATGGGCTTTATCCGTCTGTTGATATATTCGAATTTATTCTGTCGCATGACGGCAGACTGCGCGAGCGTCGCATGTCGCAATGACGCGAGACCTACACGAGGCGCAAACGATGCCACTATGACCTTACCCACTTCTAAAACCGTGGGACAGGCAACGGTCGATAAGCGTTTTGGTATATTCATTAAACATGTATATTGTTGTTGTTTTATTTTCTTGCCTTTAAATTACACTACTTCTCAATAGAGCTATTAAGAATAGAGCTGATAAGGTATATTTTAGATGAAATCTTCCTCAATAGCACGTCCTTGCAAAAAGAACAGAGTAGTAAACGTCGTCATTCGTTCAACTTTTTATGTGTAATTAAATCATAAAGATTCAATAAAAAAAATTACGAAAAAGCAGGTACTTCGTCATAAGACAGTAAAATAATTTGATCGTTATTTATTATACATTGAAACTAAAATTAACCAAAACGTTATATAATGATCATATTGGATATTTGTGATGAATATTTTTATTTAATTGTTTTGTACATATAATTACTTAACAATTAACTTCAGAAAAATTTGTCTGTCTAAAGTGGATGGGAAAAACCTTAATTTAAGTATTTATATAAAAATATTATGTTATAAATAAAATTTGGTTTATGGGAGCTAATTATTGAAACCATTACATTGACGATTATAAAAATTGTTATGTGTATGTATTTTATGATGTAAAATGTCTACCTTTGAATAAAACTTCTATACATTTCGAGCAATTGTCATGTTAATATTACGTACTACACGTACATACAATATAAATATATACTGCTAGGAAGTCTGCAGGTAAATAAATAAATCTCAATAAAAGAAATACTTATTAAGTAATTAAACTATAATAATAATTAGAAAATAAAACTTATCGCTTGTGTTAGTTAGTTAGACCGTGATAGCGAGTTATTGGTAAATGCAAGTTCACGAGGTATTAAGTTTTACACAGAAGATCCACAACGCACTGGTGACTATTGTTGCCAAACTAACCTTGCCCTTTTGAATCCTTAGAAAATAAATCATGAAATGAATATATATATATATATATATATATATATATACATAAATATAAACATTAATATAATCATCGATTCAGGCTTAGAAACAACACGTGTTTCTTTGTAATTGACTATTTGGTTCAGTTGTAATTAAGTTTATATTTACGTTACAAAAAAGACAAAAATATAATCGATACAAAAATATTGAGGTAGACGAATTATTTCGAAATCATCTGTTTCTATTCTTAATATTATATATTAAACATTTTAATGTATATATGTTTGTATATGTAGCTATTTAAAAGGATATATTATTATTAATAATCCAATTTTCGCAGTCGAACTATAGGTGGGGGAACAGAACCCTGCTACCTGTTGGTATGAACTCGGAAGTAATAAGATTTTGCGTATAGTAAATTCGCATCGCCTATATGATGTGACTCCGTATTCTTTTTTGTTATAAAATTTACGAAACAATAAGAAAGTTTACATGTGCATAACGTTTGTTAGTGATCTGTCGATGCATGGAAAATTGTCTGTTTTGTAAATTATTTATATTATACAAATAGATCAAATAGAAGAAAAATTAACTAATCATTGAAAATCTAAACATTCAAGTCAAAATAAAACTTCTTTTCATACCGATATATATATATATGTGTATATACATGTGTGTGTGTATATATATGTTTAGTGAGAGAATGAGGAAGACATGGAATAACTCTCCTGTTTTAACGTTATATGGCGAGGAAAGTGTGTATATATATTTATATATGTTTGGCGGCAGAAATAGGAGCTGTAGTGGTAATATAATACCTAGACAGTTTCCGGCAACAACGACCTATCCACCAGTATTTTTTTTGGTAATAAATTTATTTTTGATGTAGTGGATAAGCAGGTGTAGGCATTATAGCCTAAAAGTTAATACACTAGAGTCTTTATTATTCAAATGCATAGGTAAGTTGAACATTTTAATAATATTGTCCAATACTACATTTTAACATGTATTATAATTGCTAGTTTTTATTTTATTGTCCATAAACACTGACATAATAATTGCTGTTTTTTTTATTTAAATGTTGTCTTAGCCTTTAGCCGTATTATTAGCAAGAATTAAGTGAACGAAGATAAACTATTAACGTACGAAACCTATCATAATGTGCACAGAATCGTATGAATACGTTTAGTCCACTTTGTTATAACAAATTTTAAAATCTAATCGGTCTGACTAAGGGTACAAGGTAATACAATAAATATGACCCTTATCATTTAGGCACTTTAAGACCCAGTTTATTTTTAAAACATGAAAGATTTATTACCTTTGCTTTGTTAAAATGTCACAGCAGTAGTTTACTGTAGAAGTTTACTTAAAAAATATATTTTTTTAAACTTTTTTTTAAAATGTATGTGAAATTATAATTTAACTGTTTTCGGTGAAAACCTACTACAATTTTTGGATTATATAGATATTGATATCTTACGTATATTATCACAGTAAGTTATGTCTAAAACACCATACAAAATTGCAGTATGTGCTAATTTTCTTCAAGAGTATTTTAATTGTCTCTTAGTGGTTTGCGTTATAACACGGGGATTCTTGATTCGAACCCGGTGTCTTATTATAATTGTTTACGTTAACCTCAAATTATCATCTGTATGATTTCGGAAGAAAAAATATGAGAGAAACAATACTTTCAACAACCACCTTTCACTGTCTTTAATCTCATAGACACTTAATATTATAATATATAAATATTGTTATAAATTGTTACCCAGTTTTAGGTAAAAAAATTAGTAAGTAATTTTACCCGAAACGGAAAATAATCATATAACCATATTTAAAGAGACAAAAAGATAATCCGAAGAAGTTACTTATTTATAAGAGTATTTCATTAGATTTTTAATTATTTAATGCGCTTAATTATTATTTTTAAAAGGCAAAGTGACATTACATTCTTTATTATTAAGAGTATCAACTATGGACAGACAAGCAGACGTACGGACGAATAATGCAAATATATTATGTAGTTTCCTAAAGACTACGGAATCTCTATTTTTTTTTCATATATAAATTTATATAGACCTTTAAAATGTACATAATATATATATAACATAACATAAAAACTGGTGTAAAGAGACAACATCTTATGTCACAAGGCGACGAGCGCAATGTGGTGCCCATAATATCATCTTAACTACCGCCACGTTGTTATGGGCGGGCGTACCACTTACTATCAGGTGACCGTCCCGGTAGTTTCTTCGCTTGGTTGAATAAAAAAAAGATGAATCTGTAATAATGCTAATTATTCATATTTATATTGATAATTATTCTTATCATAATTCACGATCATGTTTTAACTGGAGTCAAACAGTGTAGGATCGTGTTTTGTGAAATATTATTATAGGAGACAAATGTTCAGTACAAGACTTCAATTGGTTGAGATGATGACGATGACGATGATCAAATTTTGACATTTTAGACGATAAAGACGTTAATTGACAATACAACATTTTTTATTTTTCTATACATATTCTTCTTGAATTATAATACGGAAAACATTTTCATTGTACTGAAAAGGTTTTGTGAGCTAAAAGATGTCGGCAAGTATTTGAAGAGCAAACACATTGAAGATTATGAAGTAATAGCATTGTGATTCACTCCTTTATCATGAACTAAGGATGACAGTGCGTGTTGCTTTCACCAGTTTATGGATCAAAGGATAACCTACAAACTGTTCCTTGTGTCCTGAATAATACTGTATACTAAGCGTATTGCAACAGTGAAAAACCAAACTAAGGATGCCTTATGTAGATGATCATTTACAATATCTTTTTCTGATTATATGATATTTTCGTGTATAGTTTTATATTCAAGGAAGGTCAGCCTCGTTTGAGATATAATAATGAAGCAAAAACTATTTTGATGTTCAGATTTCTTTGTGTAATTCAAACCAATCTTATGTTTCTACACGATTTTATTACAGTATTTTGATTATACTCGTAAATGTACCTACACCTTAACGCTTTAAAAATATTTAGTAAAATTTTATATATACATTAAATAAATTTATATTTATTATATAAACGGCTATAAATGTGTTTAAATTTTGTTGATTAATACAAAGCTATTAGGAGATCATTAACAATAAACTGTTTCTAATTGATGTCTTGCGAGGCTTTTCCGACCACGCATCGCAAATTTAGCTTCCAAATGTACGTATAATTGAAGATTCACGGTCACTCCTCACTATGCATTAATTGCTTGATAACCGAGAAGCTTCACGTAGAAGACATTACAAAATAATTACTTACCAGATAATTTGGATACAAACGTTTTATGTTACGAAAACGTGCGCCTTATAGCGTTAGATAATAACCGATGGATGAACACATTGGCGTTTTATTGTGTTAGTATTACCCAATACGTAGTTGTCAAGACGCAATGTATAAATACGTTTCATTTACTCGATAATAATATATGCATTGAAATGAGTTGATATTTAGACACGGCTATTGGCGTATAGTTTCCAAGTTAGGTCTGCGTGTGAGGAGGGACATCCATCACGAGAGGGCGACATTGCAGCATCCTTGAGGCGTAAGGGAAATCGTGGGGTGCGTATATAAGTTACGGAGAACAGCAGGGCGCGACATCAGTCGCTGACAAGCTCTCTTATAGGCACCATTGTCAACAGCGTCAAGTTGCAACTGTGTTGTGTCGTTGTTTGTGTTCCACTCGTGTTTACGGTAAGTTTTACTTTTTTTTTATATTATTATTTTACAACTAAAATAAATATTAAATACGCTTTTAAATATTATACAAAAATAAAACTTTAGGATTAATAATATTGATTTATATTTCATAAAACAATTGGTTAATATGTACTTTAATAGCAAAATTGCCATTATGTATTTCATAACAATTATTACACTAAAACACTTTGTTTACTTACACACATTTACATATTTTTAAATTTTGAAATATCGTTGTAACGAAGCGGGTAAGAGTTCTTATAGAGTAAAATCTTCTTTTCTAAATCAACAGTTATGCAATCACCTTCATTTCTCAGTCCATTAGTTCAAAGTGCTTTTTGTAAACAGTCATCCACTTCATGTAAATTTAGCGAACAACCTTAACGTCTTACATATTTTCAGCATTGTTACATGTGGCATTACAACTTTTACAATCTGATCTGCACCAGCCTGGTTACGGTCAACCTAACTCTGTCTAATTTACCTAAATTAATAAGATCTTTTAGAAGTTTCGTTTTGGATAGAAATAAATATTTAAATTATTGAATGTAAATAAAACTTGAATTTTTCCCTCGTAATGCTATTTACATGGCCATGTGACATCTCAGTCTGTACTTGGTCAGTGGGCTGGATAAATAATCTAGACTCCTCTCATTGTCAGAGTAGGCTTTGATTTTAAAAATTACTAAGTGGGTTGATTATGGTATTTGTATTATAAACACAAATATTTATACAACATATAGGTTAACATCTTTAATTTATATGAAATAACTGCTAATATGCTAATAATGAATCAATTTACATATACAGGGTTGAAATGATAACTAAAACCTAACATCTGATCAAATTTAGTCATTTGAGTTGGTAAGTTATCATTTACGGCCCGTCGGCTTTTGTTGAAATCAAAGTAGAGTGATACATTGGTTAATGTGGTAAGAATTTAATTATAAGTCGATATAATATATTAATTATTATATTCAATAGAATTCATAGTATGCATTATAAAAATGTGAATAATATTATAAAGTGGTACTTGGTCATGTTATTGATGATGATGATGACTAAGATTTAGTAAAAATTAATCGGTTCAGTTATAAAGTAGATAGATACATAGAAATGATCGTTTATAAAAAAAGCGGATGCAATGAGTATCTTTTTTTTTAATTCAATAAAGTGACGAGACGAGTGGGACGTTCACCTAATGGTTAGAGATACGCTCGCCCATAACAACGCGGTGCTATTTATGATGATATATACTGCACTACGTTGCATTCGTAGCCTGAGACATGAAATGTTGAGTCTCCGTTACCCCAGTAATTATATTAGCTACAACGCCCTTCAAATCGGAACACAATAATGTTTGGTGGCAGAAATAGGAGCTCCGGTGGTACCTATCTAGAATGTGGTCCGGCACCAGAGACCTAGCACCAGTACATCTTTTACTTTTCATCGGTTGATATCATTATAAATTAATTGCACAGGATAATTCAATGAAAAATATAATACAATAACATAGAAACAACAATTTAATGCTAATCTTCATATTTATCATCATTTGAACATTAATCCATTCTTCATGTTTATCATAATTATCATCGGCTACTCATGATCTAGGGATTTATCATTCATAAATAAATCGCTAACCTTCAAGGTTCACAGAATCAGAAAAAATTATTATTATTAGTAAGTATTTAAATATTCTTTTTATTGCCTATTTTAATTCACTGAACATTGAGACGAACACGAAATTCACTCGGTAGTAAATATACGTATGTCTGTAACAATATAATGCTGTTCTGTTTTTTTTCTATTCAATTAAACGACCAAACGAACCGGACGTTCACCTGATGGTCGAATGATAAATACTGCACCATATTATGTTTAAGATTTAAATTGTTACTCTAGTAATTTCATTAGTTACAACACAATTGTTATCTGACTCGTTCTTAGTTTCGAAACTCAAACTAAATCTTTATTTATTTATTTCTACAAACAAATACACTAAATAAAAGTAAATCATTTGTTTTTATAGTGTGTGTATGGAAAAAATATTTAAAGATATAATATTGGTTAGTTTTCTGTTTTACTTTTTTTATTGGACAAAGCAACGAGACGAGCGAGACATTCACATAATAGTAAGTGCTGTCCATAGCAAAGTGATGCTAGATAGGACGTTATACATTGAAGCGTAGGATCTTAAGACTCGTTACCACGGTAATTTCATTAGTTATCATCATCATCATTATCATCAGCCGATAGGCGTCCACAGCTGGATATAGGTCTCCCCCAAAGATCTCCACATCGAATGCTCCCGCACTTTACTAGTTATAACACTCTTGAAAGCGGAACATAACGATTTTAGCACAATACTGTTTGGCGATAGAAATAGGAGCAGCAGTGGTACCTACTTATACTGTCCTCCGGCAACAGAGACCTACCACCAGTAAACAGTTCACAAGATGTATATGTAATCATCTTGAGTTCCATTTCAAAGGAAAAGAAAGTAGAGACTAAAATAATAAAAAGGAAATTATTAGAGATTGTAAAAGCAGATAAAGTTGTTCATTAGGAAGGTTGTGATAAAATAAACTTAATTATAAAATAATTAACAAGATGTTGTGAGATTATATGTTTATCTAAATCTTAACATTTTAAGCACCTATTCAAAGTTAATCCCAATGATATAGAGCGTCCATTGGGCAAATTAGTGTTGATAATACAAGCATTGTTCGCTTTTTTTGTTTTGCCGTTGCGTACAATTCAAGGTGCGATTTTCTTAAGGTCTTGTAATAATTTCTTTCTAAAATTTCATTACTCGTTGAAAAACAATCGAAATGATACACAATCTCACGTTTGCGGTAACACCGTGTTGTGACAAAGCTGCTCCCAATAAAAATAGATCACAAAGAAAAAAATAAATCTCATAATTGCAAATGTATTTTTCTAAGTGCAATGCTTAGGTAACAATTGCATTTAATAACCTTGAAATAATTATAATACTATGGCCCCATCGCCCTCATATTGGGGGTAGGCCTATGCCCCAGCAGTGGGGACGTAAATTGGCTGTTATGGAATAATACTAATAAATTATTTAAAATATCTTTAGATTTTTGTTTAAAATCTATAACGAATAACGGTAGGTCTCTATTGCTCTTTAGTAGGACGGCAAATGTGTGGTGGTCTTATATTTGCTGTAGCACAGCGTGGGTACTAAGGAAAGCTTCATCCTTCAGTGGGATGTTTTAGCCATATTACAGGGAGGCACCGGTGCGTTCCCTAGGAGTTCCCGAAGCCTCTCCTAATGCACTGAGAGAGACAACCGAGGGGGTTTTAGCCCGACATAACGCTGTCTTCCCCCCAGAAGCAAGGTATATTTTAAGGTTTCCTCCGCGATAAAAAAAGGTTTCTGTTACTGGAGATCATAAAATCTTGGTGCCATGTAATAGTGTGAAAATGTTAATATTTAAAGAAATCTGTAACTAGTGAATTACTAGTCTATTCTCTGATGATGTTTAATTCCGATCTTATTTCAGCCGCCAAACAGTCGGATGCAAACATTACTGTGCACCGGTTTGGAAGGCGCTGTAGCTAGTGTAATTACTGATTTAACGAGACTCAACATCTTATGTCTCAAGGCGACGAGTACAACGTGGTACAGCGTATAAAATCCTAAGTAGCGCTACGTTGTTATGGGCAAGCGTATCGTTTAAAATCCGGTGAATATCCCGCTCTACTCTTCGTTGGATAAAAAAAAATGCTGCTAATTCTCCGACTAAATTAATTCTAATACTTTTGAGCTCAACATATACCGGATTCGAAGATTGCAATTTAAAAAAAATAATAGAGTAACGAGACTTAGTATTTTAAGATAATGTGGTGCAGTGTTTATCATCCTAACAAGCGCCATATTATTGTATAGGCGGGCGTTTTACTTATCATCGTGACGGAGGTAACTTCGACATCATGCCGCCCTCGCTTCAAAATGCGGCGCCACAGCTACTCACACGCCGCGTACATTAAGTACACTCGCGAACAGGGGCGGTCCTCACCGCTCAGAGATTCCGATACAGGCGAAGGTAGTCTGGGAACGGGTCCGCGCCCGCCCTCGACGACGGTGTAGATTCGCCAGAAAAACCAACATGCAGACACATATTGTAAAATCCCGCCGTCGGATAACTACACTCCACGTAGTACACATTTTTGTAAACAGGACGTAGATCCGGGTCCACGAGCCCAGTGTCAAATGAGCTGTAAAAGTCGCATGGCTTGCAGCGCTGACATCGTTCGAATGTTGTGATGAACTGATGAAACTGATGTTCGAATCGAAACGAACGAGCAGAACCCTCTGGTCGTGCTCGTCTCATCCTTTCGTGGAATAAAAAATGAAATAAGTTTTAATACCTTATTCTGCAAATATAACAGCTACCTAAAAAAGGTGTATCCTAGAATATTCAATCGCTGTTATGTACAAAACTAAAATAACAAATAACAAAATGCAAATAAATAGAAGTAACATTAATTATTCTCATGTCAGATGATTTAATTCTTCGAGTCATATCAACTCAATACCTACATTGGTTATCACATTCCAATTGTGTAATTTTTTTTTATAATTACGTATCATTATAAGTTATAAAACATAGCTACTATTTGAATAATCACAGAAAATAATAAAAATTTACATAACTGTTTCAAAACGATTTGATTGACCGCAAATAACTATAAATGATCAGAAACAGGAACAAAGGCAGATCAAAGATTTGATCACAGGATTAAAAATATTTTTAATAATAACTTGAAAAAAATCGTCCTACATTATTATTTCTATTATTGAGACTCTGACAGATGAAAAGTCAAAACCATCCACCACCCTCGTTAAGTATCGGTCACCGGATGTAAAACGTCCATGATAGTTGTTGTTGTTAGAATTTGTCGGATTCTTCACGCTGTTTCCCTTCACCGGGTGCTCAAGGTTATTGGGAATCAAAACCTTTTCGACTCGTAAGACCGTACTTGGAAATTGTGCCATCACCTCTTCAGTTCATATCGTTACATGTATTAAACGGGTTATTTTAATAAACTTATAATTATTCAGTTATTATAAAAAAAAATCATCAAGTGTGTATGTAACCCGGACATAAATTATATAACAATGTAAACAACGATTACGAAGATCTACTTTGACATTATATACTATCATTTACGCATCTTATGTACCGGAGGATGTTAAAGCATCTTAGTTGAACGTAAATCTCAAGGCCCTGAGTAAAATTACAGAGCGTTTAACATTTATCTACCGTATTTTTTTATACATTGAAGCGACGAGACGAGCGAGCCGTTCACCTGATGGTAAGTGATACGCCGGCCCATAGTAACGTAGCGCAGTAAGCATGATAATCATAGCAACTACATCGTGCTCGTCGGCTAAGATATTAAGACGTATTACTCCAACGATTTCAGCAGCTACAACGCCCTCCAAACCGGAATAGAGTAACGTGTGCACAGTAATGTTTAGCGGCGGGAATAGAAGCTGCTGTGGTACCTAGTAAATAATAACCTTATGATATTACCGATTTCAGTATAAATAAATGTTTGTTTTTAAATTTATTATTTTTCAATGATAAATTGTGGATAACATAATCAACTGTAACATATACGACTGTATATAAAAAATAATGTATATACGAATATGTATATATACGACTATATATATGAAAATCGAAAAATTTAAGGACATTGATTTCTTTTTATAAATAAGGTTGAAGTATATTCGATTCCAGAAAAATATGTTTTTTAATAATCAAATGCCATTATGATTAATAACGGAAGAACGGGAAAGTTTATTTACTTCCCCTTTTAAAATTTCTTTGAAGTATGCATGTCCACTAGGTGGTCCTACGATGTATTGAAGATAGCGGGAAGCTGTTGGATGTTGGACCTATGTCCAGCAGTGGACGTCTATTGGCTGATGATGATGATGATGGTCCAGCTCCATTTATTACAATATGCATGAAAATGTAATTTGTATAAACATATTATTTACTGGTGGCAGGTCTCTATTGCCGAAGACCGTCTAGGTAGGTACCACCATAGATCCTATTTCTGCTGCTGAGCAGTACTATACAAACGTTACTGGTCAATAAAAAAATGTCAAATAAAAATTCGATTGTTTTGTGTTGAATGCAGTAATAAAGCAAATATTAATTAACAGATGTCTTCTACGAAGTTGCTAGTGTGCGCTCTTGTGGTGATCTTTATGAGCGCGAGGCAAGGACTGGCAGCGCCTGCGCCACAGGACGAAGGACCTCCGACACCGGTAATAATTTTGCTTTTTCTTTATATATGAAGTGTGGGCATACCAACAAACAGTTCTACTAGTGGAAAGTGATCATTAACGCCTATAGACAGTATACCAGAGGGTCGCGGCTGCGTTGGCGACCTTCAAAACCTTCATCTTCTTTATGTCCTTTGTATAAAAAACTAAATTTTTTAAAGAATTGATTCCTTTTTATTCTTTAATTTGTTCTTTCGTAATTAATAAACGCTAGGTAAAATTGTTACATGTACAATTTGTAAGCAGTTACTAACAAGTACGGATTCTGCAATGTTTTGTAAAATGGACCACAATAGATTACTTGTCTATTACTGAGCAAGTTTAAAATTTTCCTAAAGCCCTCATTATTCTCTTCTTCATAAATACTCATATTTAATTTTTAAATTAAAACCGTTTAGGAAATTTTAGATGTTTTATATATAAACATTTAAAAGCTATCGCAATGTAGGTGATTATAAAAAAAATATTTTATATTATGCACTTTTTTAACTACCGCACCCTTTAAAAGAAAAAAATTCCAACGTCGCTATTAACGTCTGTCTTTTATATATTGAAAAATTGATGCTCTCTTGTAGTGACGCTCTTTAATCGTGCTCTTTGTGGTCATCCAGCATCCACTAGGGTGCGGTACCGCCCCTTTGAGAATCTATGGTAAAGAGGATAATTTAAACAATTTCCAAGTGATCGAAATGCAACTTGCATTTAAACGAAAAGTTTCTAACAAAAAAATTGAATGGAATTATAAGCATGCGACATTTACGTTAAAGATGAACCTTCTAATACCATCTCAGGATCTGTTCATCACCATTAGAAGGAATTGTAGAAACATTATGAGCAACTCATTATAGCTTTGAGAATATATTAAAAGTAAAATAAATTATCCCGAGAATTCAAAGTATACTCTTAATGGCATGAAGTTTAGGAAGGTCGTCAACGTTTAATCACCAAGTGAACTCATCAATCGATTGACATCTTTAGAAAAGCGATTGATTAAACATGTGCAAAGGTAAAGGCATGTAAATGAATGCATACAAGGCGATACACCGCTGAGTAGTCGGAGATTTTTTACTATAGAAAAACGCAAGATAGTGAATCAACATCACGGTCTATTCAATATAAAACTTAAATCCGGTCAAGACTAATGTTCATACAGTTAATTAATTTTCAAAGTAGTATTGTATACTTCTCATTAAAATCTTGCAGAAAAAGACTTAATGTACTGAAATAATTCCTTTACAAGATGCAAAGTTTTAAATTTTTCCATATTGTAGCCTTGTGTTTGTGACATTTGTTGCCAGAGACCGTCTTACGTAGGTACCGCCGCAGTGTTATATCTGCCGCTGTAAAGCAGTTGTCAAACATTACTCTGTTCAGGTTTGAAGAGAGTTATAGCTAGCGAAATTACTGAGATAACGAGACTCAACATCTTATGTGTCTAAGCGACGAGCATGGTGCAGTGTATAACGCCCTAACTAGCGCCACGTTTTTATGAGTCGGATACCAGATGCGCGACCCCGAACTCCGATGAAGCTGCTATGGTTGTCAAAGAAACTAGCGGCGCAAATTTAATACGTTGTTATGGGCAGGCGTATTACTTAACATCAGGTGAATGTCTTGCTGGTCTCGTCGTTTCGTCGAATAAAGAAAAACGTACGTACATAACGTTTATTCATTTACATTGCCGAAACGTCGTATAACGTAAAGATTAGTCATTTGTTACTGCCTCAGAGGCGGAGTAGCTAACCACTTGCCTATTTACACGGAAGCCTATAATTCAATACCAAGGCTACATATACATATTACATATTATGGACTTTGGTTTGTGGTTGTTTTTTTAAATAGCGTAAGACTACTGTGGAGTACATTATAAGAGACCTATGTCCAGCAGTGAAGGTCCATCGGTAGCAAGGTTGGTTGTTTAAGGTGCACAAGTTGTATAAGCTCTGAACCACCATAAGTAAGGTCTGAACGAGTTAATTGTAGCATTTGTAGTTTGTGATAGCATTGAAGCGTTAAATTAACAACGATGCGCGCTATCGGGTGCATCATGATAACTTTGTATAATGTTAACCATGTGAATATTTGCGGCGTGAACTAAGTAATTGGATGAGATTGCGTTTAAAATGTTTCTGTGAGCGCACCGTCCTTATCTTTTAGTCTATCGCGATTACGGTGCTAATACAATACAATAAGAACCAATGTAATCATTGTATGTTTTGAGACGCAAGTGTTACAATACTTTGAGATATTAGCTCAAGTTCATATACGAATCCATTTGATATAAAATTTAATTAGCTACTTGTTATAATGAACGTTTTTTTCTCATAAGTTCACTGGTGTCTACAAGCACGTTGCGTAATAATTTAAAATATTTACCTAGCTTTAGTTTAAATCACATGATTAGATGACTATTGATTTGAGAATGATAGTATTTTGTTAGAAATACTATATAAATGAAATTATTTAACTTTCTGAAATAGAAAAAAGTTAGTGAGTGTAGTAATTTTAATGTAAATAAATTGGACAAAATATAATGATGGTTCCCGAACGATTAAGTATTAAGGAGTATAATAAAATAGTAAACAAAAATAAAATAAGAAATGTCATAGTACTAAAGTTTAAATTTAATTCAAATCAGACATATAATCAAGTGAAGGTCTTGCTTGTCTCATAGCTTCTTGAAGTAAAAAAAATGCTTAAACATACTTTTATGTTGAGTGTTACGGTTGTAAATACATTAATAAATTAAAAAATAACGTATTATTAATGTATTTGAATTGCTGTCCTGTTTCCTATGACACCAGATTCTAAACAATGGCACATTCAGGTGTGTTGCGTGTGTTGTGTGATTTAATAAAACCTTTAGTTCTTTTTGTAACGTTTAGACAGTTTTCAACGGTACCCAGAAAATTTCACTAGCTACAGTGCCCTTCATAACCGGAACTCAGTAACCATTGCATACTACTGTTTGGCGGTAGAAATAGGAGCTATGGTGGTACCCATACAGACGATCGCCGACAACAGATACCTACCACAAATAACAAATAAAATGTTTGGATGGTGTTAAAGTTTTTCGAATCCATCTGGTCAGCTGCAACTCTTGTATTGTAAATCTGCCGTTATAACAATAGCGCTATGGTCCGGCGGTCAACATATGAGAGTCAGAGTATTCTGGACTACCACACATCACCATTAACAACCTCATTGTTATTTAACGTCTTTCGATTTTGAGGTCAACTATTAGCTGATTGTAAATAAAAATATTGTTTGGCGCTTAACAATTAAGCATATTCTTTCGGCAAATTTTATGAATAACTATTATAAGAAAACCTAAAGAAGCAATTGAAAAAAAAATTGTTAATAATGAAACCGCAATTACACAGTAACAATCTTAGTATTTTTCTCGAATCTTCTTTAAATTATTCATACAATATTCCTTTTTTTTTAACACAAGCAACTCAAGGTTTCTTACATTATCTTTGACATCATTATATTAATTTATCTTTATATGGTAATGATGAGCTAATTAAATGAAATATTTTGCGAATGTCTATAAAGATATTTATAAAAACGATTTCGTATAACAAAATATTTTTAAAAAATTTATTAATAGGACCGTTAAGAAACGTATATTTTAAACAATGAATTTTTTCTTACTCATTGTTTTTATAATGTAATACAGTCTTGTAGCATACACGGAACATTAAGACAAAGCATTAAAGTTCGACCTACTGGCGCTCAAATAGACTTGATAGATTAATCTAAAACACATAAGACAATGTTATTAACTAAATACTTTAGGGATGTAATTAGCTAACTCCTCAATACGACCCTGAAATCGAATGAGAGACCTTCGTGTAAGAAAGCAAGTGTTTACCTACTACTTCCACGGAGACAAAAAATATTAAATAATTTTTAAAAATAACTAAACCTTTCTCTTTACAGTATGAATATAAGTACGACGTAGAAGATCCAGAGAAAACATTATATTTTGGGGCCAACGAATCCGGAGATGCGCAAGGCAAAGTCGTGGGGGGTTACCGTGTGTTGCTCCCTGACGGAAGACTGATGAACGTGGAATACACAGTAGAAGGCGAGAGTGGGTTCGTGCCTAAGATCACATTCGAGAACAACGCAAACCCCTTCGGCCAAGGTAAATGAAGACTACGGAGCTGATGGAAATAAAATAATCGAAGCGAGCCAGTTTAACAAAATACTTAATTTTATATAAAAAAAATTATTAAAGAAAAAATTTTATTTATTTTTTGTACGTTTAAAATTTCAAGATTAATGTAAATTATTGATAATTTTATGCACTTTTTGTGTATCGTATTAAAATTATTTAAAAAAAAAAATTCTTGCCGAAGTTACCAATCATTGTGATTAAAGTGTTTAACATAAGCCCCTATTGCCATTACACTAAGAGATCTATTAGAACTTAGTTCGAATGAATATAATTTGATGTCACTATTTTGTAATAATGTATTTTACGTAGTGTAATTTCCTGTTTATGTAAATTTGTATAAGCAATCTTTAAATACATTCTGTATGTTAACATTAATATTTTTATTTTAATCGAGACGAGCGGGACGGTAAGTTGATGGTAAGTAGCCCATTCAAAACAATGTCGCGTTGGTTACGATGTATCTCATTGCGCTCATCGATTTCAAACATAAGAAGTTAAGTCTCGTTACCCCAGTAATTTTGGTACTACAAGCTCCATTAAAGCGAGACATAGTAATGTTTGCATACTCCAGCCTCTCGGCAGAAATAGCAGCTGCCAACCAAGACAGTCTCCAGTATCACACTCACCAGTACATTTTCCTCATGATTATAAATTTTAATGGTCACATTAGATATCGACTGGTGAGGCCTATGTGGAGCAATAGACGACAATAAGCTGAAATGATGATGATGGTGATAAAATTTAACTACTTTTCTAATTTACTAACATTTTTACAGTAGTAGTAACGTATATAGAGACGTTAGATTTTTATGAGAAGTAGAACAGTATGTTTCCTTTAAATTGTAGAATTAAAATATTAAATAGCCCACTTAATATTCCCAATACTGGGAGCCGAAACCCCAGAGAGTTAAGGCTATTTATCTACTCTATATAACCCAAGTGTAGATTGGTGGTTGTTACATTTCTATAAAGACTGTTGTTCTTGTTGTAAGTTATATTGGTCTCTCGATGTTTTCCTTTATCCGCTGCGCTTCGATATTAATAACGCGTATGAGCACTTAAGTTTATGTGACTGCTTTTGCAATATGTGGAGGATGTAACTTGACACATAGACCTAGAAATGCTTATCAAGTTTTATCTTCACGAAAGATATTCCAATCAGAAAATTAACACACTTTGTTATAGTCCTAATAATGATGATTGACGTTTATACGTACTTTATCCGAAAGACGTGTCATGATGACAGCAGTAGCTTCAGTGTCGAATTGCGGACGACCCGCCCTGCCCACCATTTGTAGCACGGTGCTGATGCTGTAATCCTTTAAAAAATTTAAATAACATTTACTATAGCTTAAAAAGAAAATTTTGAATAAAGCTCAATATGCATGTCGTATTAGTAATTTTTTGGAGAAGACATGATCGCTTAGTTTGTAGTTGGTAGTCGTTGCATTTCGAAGAGACCCAGGTTCGATTCCCACTGAGCTTGAGCTTTCGGTGAAAGAAGCTGACACGTTAAAACATCGAAAACTTCACAACATGTGACATCCATCAACCCGCACTTGGCCAGCGTGACCGATATACGACCTTGACTTTTTCCTTGTGAGAGAAAGGTCCAAATCCCAGCGGTGAAAACATTAAATAGGCTGTTTATTTATGATGTATGCTTAGAATGGTAGTCTTACTGTTAGGCAGTATATGTCGAGTCCAATATAAGTAGTAATTTCTAGCTGCAATTAAATTTTCTGTAATATTGATTGCAACTGAATAATTTTTGGTCCCTGTTGCTAGATAAAATCATTACTATGAACCGGTTTGAATGACGTTTCAGTGAAATTACTGGGGTAACAGTGATGTAGTGACTTTCACTATACCTAGAGGCACATTTAATCAAGTAAATTAAGATGTCCACTCACATTATTATAGGTAATGAAAATACTTTCATTTTACATGACTTACCTGATATGCTCCGTTCACATATTGCTGTGTATTCTTAATTATAACCAAATGAGCTGGTAAGTTCACACCCATAGCTGAAAAGGAATAAAAATATTTTTTAATTTTTTTAAATGTACATGAAATCTCGTTTTGACCTCTTTTTAGTGTCAAGGGAAAATCGTCAAAAGTTACCCTGTTACCCCAATCGGTGCGTTAATAAATACACCGAGAATCGAGTAGAACGCACCAGTGTCCTTCTGCACTGTATTTAAGTACGTTCAAAGAAAGTGCGAAGCCTTCCTTGGGGACTGTTGTTGAATTGCAGTATATATTAGGTCCGTGCATATGAAATTGGCGTTTTGTACGGGAGGAATATAAAGTAAATTTTTTTTTAGGAAAAATATATTTAAATAATCAAAGTATGCACCATTGTTATCTATGCACTTTTGTAATGTCAAAGGTAGTTCATTGATCCCTTTACTAAAAAAATCATGGGGGCGAGAATCAATAAACTCTTTGAAGGCGGATTGGACTGCCGCATCGGAGTTGAATTTTTTTCCTTGTAAGAAGTTTTCCAAATTTCGGAAAAAATGGTTATCTACTGGGGCAACGTCCGGTGAGTACGGTGGATGTCGCAGACATACCAATTGTAGCTCATCTAACTTAGTGGATGTTTGTTGTGCAGTGTGTGGTCTTGCGTTGTCGTGAAGCAGCAGTGGCCTAGACCGATTGACCAATCTCGGTTGTTTAGCAGCTAGTTCTTCCTTCATGGTTTGCAGTTGCTGACAATAGATATCTGTCGTAATCGTTTGGCCAGATTTTAGAAAGCTGTAGTGAACGACACTGACGCTAGTCCATCAAACACTCACAAGTAACTTTTTCTAAGTCAATTTTCGTTTAGGGCAGGATTTGGCTGGGTCTCCAGGGTTCAGCCATTGCGTCGATCGCTTCCGATTATCGTACAGTATCCACTTTTTATCACACGTAATGATTCGATTTTAAATCGCTTCATTATTGTGTCGGTTGAGCAAAGTAATACAGCAGTCGACGCGTGTTCGTAAGTTCGATTCACTCAATTCATGAGGTATCCATAGTTCAAGTTTTTTTACTTTCCCGATTTGCTTCGAGTGGATTAATACAGTTTTGTCACTTACCCCGAAGCCTGTAGCTATCTCTAAAGTGCTTTGTGATGGATCCACTTCCACAATAGCCTCTAATTCTTTTTGTTCCACTTTGGTTTCCGGCCGTCCACGGGGTTGGTTCTGAAGTTCGAAATTTCCAGAACGAAAACGTTGAAACCAAAAACGAACCGTGCTTTCTTTTGCGACACCAGCGCCGTACGCATCATTAATCGTTCTAGTTGTTTCTGCAGCACTGGTGCCACGGTTGAACTCGTACTCGTAAATATACCGATAGTTCATGTTTTCCATTGTGCAGTAATAAGCGACGCCAAAGAAAAAAATAATGAGAAAAAATAAATGTACCAGTAAAACTCAAATGTACCAGCTAAATGAATTTATAAACTTGAATTTGAAAATCTTAACCAAAGAGGAGATATTTCAGATCAAAGTGGTCAGTACGACAGAACGCTAATTTCTTATGTAAGGACGTAATATAAGATTGCTTTGAATTTGCTGTCCCTCTCAGACTCGCGTATTAAGAAATAAGGACCTAATTCACAAAGACTGTGAACTCTGAAACTCTTTTAGTAGTCTTCTACAAGAAGTAGAGTTTACCTTAGTCTCAATCTTACTATTTTTTATAGTAGATGGTTATTTTACATTTTGAGACAAGTATTAAATTTTGTTACTTTAGTGAATACGGAAGCTGATGATATAATATCTACATAGACGTGATCTCATTGATAATGCAATTATTTCATTAAAAACACGTCCTCTGATCTAGAGACAACGGTTTAATAACAATTTAGGAATTTCTTTCAGGAAGCCATAAACAAAAATACGTAAATTGCTAACACGCCTAAGGTTAAGGAGGTCACTTACATGAGAATGCCACGATAGCTCGGTTTGTAAGGCGGTCGACTCGACCTCAAAGACGTGCGGATTCGATTCCCAGTAAGTTAGAACCTCCGATTAAAGAATACAAAATGAGGAAACCGATATGACTGGCACCAGGTACGGCAGCTTTCATTGATATGTGACATTCATACACCCGCATATGGTGGATAAAAAGTCTTGATTTTTTTCCTTATGAAAGGAAGGCACATGGATCATTAAACTGTTTATTTTTTTAGCAGGCCTTTACCCGCCATTGGACGCCGCTCAGCTGGCGAGGATGTAGGTAAATTTGTTGATTAATGTACTTATACATGGCATTAATTTTTGCTAATATTTTACTGATATTGAGAATACCTAGAGTGGTAGTAGTTATCAGTATTGGGAGATCACCATTTCTAAACGCGTGCTCTATGTTGGTTCTCTCTTCGTAGAGCAAACCGGCATGATGACAACCGACGCCACATAGTATGAGAGACTGAAATAAAGATGAAGTATGATGCTGAAAATATTACATATCAGTGTTATCTTTAATTTAATTTATTTTTTAATAGATGCTGCGACGAGAGGAGCACGTCTTTCACCAGATGGTTATACGACCGCCCAAAACAATGTCGAATTAGTTATGACGATATATATATACTAAACCACATTTAGATATATGACGTTAAGTGTTCTTTACCCTTGTCATTTTACAGCCTACCGGTCCTAGCAACAAAGACCTCCCACTAGTTCAGCGCAGGTAACCTAGAGTAGTCCGTTAAATGGTTGAGGCCTTGTTGTAATCGAGTTAATAGCAATGGCCATATGTAACTTGTGGTAATGTAATTCGACGAGCGCTAGTCGCATTGTGCTCGTTACATTGAGTAACTAGATATTAAGCCTTGTTACTCTGGTAATTATACGAATTATTGGGCCCTTCATACTGCTGTTGCACGCTGCTGTATAATTACCTGAATTTTCTTATTCTTAATCGCGGAAGCAACGGCAACGAGCTTCGCTTTTTGTTCTGGGTTGAAGTTGATTGTAATCGCACGGGATAAAGTTTCCGCTGTTAACATGACACCTTTTCGCGTGTTGCAGAATATCTACAATACAACGAAATTTAAAGATATATTAAATTTAAAACAACGTATGAGTAAATGATGAAAAAATATTAATAACTTTTTTTTGTGATAACATTAAAATAATGTTCTACCAAAATTATTTCATGCAATGCGACGCGACGAGCAAAACTTTCACTTGCTACGGTTACTAATGGTAAGTGACGTTACCGCCCAAAAATAACAATGTGTTGATAGATATGATATGATAGATATAATGATATATAACTACACCATATTGGGTCTTGTCGCCTTGAAACATGAGATGTTAAGATTCTGTATTCCAGTAATTTCACTAGCTACAACATCCTTCAAATCGGAACACTGTAATATTTGAACTATTGTTTGGTAGGTGAAATAATCACTACGGTAGTACCTAACTAATAACGGTTTCTGACAACTGAGATCTACCATTAAAATTTATCACAAGCAACGCAAGTACAAGCCAAAAGGCAGGCTTAGTTTTTTTTTTTTAAATCTGGATAAGCGCTTGACAGAACTTATTAGATCGTGAAGATTTGGTTTCAGAGTAGAATTTTGAAACCAGTAAAGGTTTCATTAAAAAATAAGAGAATTGATTTTATGATATTAAAATAATTGAATAATTAAAATATAAACCGGTACGTTAACATTAGCATGTTGTTAATTAAGTATTTAAATTGCACCGCAATACAGGTTTCCGTTTTAGTGCTTGAGTTGCTTATTTTTTCAAAAATAAAAATCTGTTTGAATGTAGAACTAAAATAAGGATAATAAAACTTGACAGATATATAGCTGCTTTACATTTTAATCTGACTCTGTGGGCGGTAATAAATCAATTAGTTATTCGACTTCTATTTATTTTTAAAAGTTTATGTAGCACAAACGCAGAAAGGTACCAACTGAGCTCATGAGGGTCTTAAAATAATTAATGTGCTTACCAAAACCCCTTGGATAGTAGTGCATAACTGCGGTCTAACATCGTAACTAATAACGTAGATAAGACAGCCGCTGATAAGAAATTATACTTACCAAAGTTGGTTTCCCATCGTGATATTTTTGTATTAAAGGCCATAGTTTGTAGTTAAGAATAATATCAAATTTGAATACACTGGAACCGCCGGGACAGGAGTAACCTTCGACTATACGGTTGAGTTTCACAGGGCGGCATTCATCGCCGAACCTCGACAGGAAAAGTGCAATATATTAAAATTTATATAACATTTCAATTACCCGTCGACATGTTTTTTTATCTTTACAAGGATACAAAATACCGCCCAATTTACATATATGTACAATATCATATTTATTTCATTATAAGTAAATTTTAAAGAAAAAAAAATTAAAAGAGCTGATAAACTTCAAAGTATTGAGTACTTCTAATACAATTCCTCTTTGTTTGCTAAACAGTTTCCGCTTCAGTCAAAAAATACTCTCAACGAATCTACATAAATATATAAAGTGGTCGTCAGAGGCGTGGACGGTCTCGATCTATGGACCATCGTTTCCTGTAACTCGAACTGTGTACGATGAGAACTGCTCGGGGGCAGAGGCGTAATTTTGCGTGGAATGATTAAAAAGTTCTTACTTGTAATACACCGCGGGTTTATTACTCGTGCCTAACCACTCCGCCACGTCCTCGGGATTACTGACGGTGGCGGAAACAGCTACAAATCTTATTTGTGGCGCTGATGTTTCCGTTTCAGATGTATTGCCCTCATTACGTTTTAGAAGTAGTTCTATTCGGTATGAAGATTGTACAGAAGACTGGAAGTAGTTTTAGGTAAAAAGAAAATTCGTAAAATTACTTGTTTTATGTACAAGGGGCCAATTCTTGATCTATATTTCACAAAGTATTAAGTGACAACGAGGTCGTGGGTAACGAAGCATTTTCGTTCAGAAGGTTCACAACATGAGTGTAGCACCTGGCGAAGTCTGAAAAACCCTGCCATCTACTGAACTCTACGTTTACGAATGATACCCGTGAATATATGAATTATGAAACGAACCTGAATAGTTTTCATCCGGCTGACAACAGCTTCCAGCACAGGGCCTCTGTTAGCATCATTCAATATGTGTACCTCGTCAATAAGAAAAAGTTTAATAACTTCTACCATTGCTCTATTGTCGCGCCATCTCCGTGTCAGCATGTCCCATTTTTCCGGTGTGGTTATTATAATTCTTCAAAAGAGTTACACCCATAAATCAAATTGTTAATAAGAATATCGATAACATCTAAACAAAACTACAATTTTGATTTCTAAAACAAAACTACTGTATACGTGTAGTGTATTGTATTTCATAGACTTAAAATGTATGCTTTGCAATAACCGTAATCTTTTTGTAAAGAAATTCTATGGACTAGGTATTTTGCTATTAAAAAAAATATATGATTTATTATTAATAACACCTATTATCATATAAATTAAAAACAACATTTAAATAACTGGTACCAGTAAGAACAATTCTTTATTCAATGTTGGTATCATACGAACAGAATGTTTTCCTGATAGTGACGTTTGGCATAACTATGTTGCGTTAGTTAAGATGCTTACAATGAATCGTTTTAAGCGCTTCGCTATAGGACACAATATAAGTAAAGCTATTCTAAGTTTTTTAATCAACACACTGTTTCAAAACGATACAAAAAGTGAAGCAGCATGCTGCATGCAGCAACGACGCAAAAGGCATAGCAGACCAGTCACACCTATATTCAGCAGTAGACGACAATAGAAAGAAAGGATGTTGTTGAGGGAGATTTTGGAAATTTTTATTTATAAAAAAAAACTATGCTTACACGTACGCACCTGTAAGGCTTTAATTGTGAAAAATCAACATCAGTGTCACCCGTCACTTCGATGCACAGCAAATTTAATTTTGTAAATTTCGGATACCATTCTGTTAATCTCTCAGTGCATAATGCTTTAATCGGTGCCACTGGAAATACATGCCGAATAAATAATGGAAGCAGACTGGTACAAGGCCATCCATAAGGTGGAACGATTTGGTAAAGGTCGTAGAAAACTGCTGGATGAGGTGCTAGGTAAGCGATTTCCTGGTAAGCTCATAGCCACTCCGCCGTGGAGGCAGTTTAAACGTTTAGTAGTTTAAAACTTGAATATTTCATCATCGTCAAGCATATATGTCCACTGCTGGACATAGGCACCTTCTGTTGATCGCTACACATCAAGAACTGAAGGATTTATATACTGTACCCCAAACATTTGAGGAATTGGCGCAACAAGAAATAAAATTTTTCATCATTCATTTAAAACAATTAAAAATAAAAGTAATGTTATTTCGATACTTAATACGTAGTTAAAATTTTTGTTTCGAATTTTACTAGATTAAATCAACTAAATTACATGGCTACTGAGTAGCATTACGGAAGATCCAAGGTCATTTTTCATCGAGAGGTAATCAAGTTTAAAGAAAAATTGTTACGTAAATACATACTGTAAATAATTTTAAAATCTTCAACACAGTTTTTATTGTCCATTTCCATGAGTAATTGAACAATAGCCATTTCAAAAACTACTGTTTTACCGGAACCGGTAGGTGCACAAACGACCATTGATTTGTCTGAAATTACAAGCTTAATTAAATCTTAATTTTCGGAGGAAATTGACTTAACAAAATATTATAAATATAATTTTAAAGCTATTAATAATAATAAAAATTTGTTTAACACACAATGGTTGAACGTTGGAGTAGAAATGTTTTAATGTATAAATATTTTTAGTAGTTTTAGTCAAGTAAAATGTTTGGAGTTAATACAAAACTTCAATATGTTAGTTATAAAAGAAATCGCAATTAAAATTATTAGTATGTGGGCACCTTTTTTCCTGCAGTTTATGAAAAGTAAATACTAATTAATAAAGAAATTAAAATATATACCAGAATATAAAGCATCTTCAATCACTTTTGATTGCACGAAATTGAAGTATTCATAGCTGAAAACGTGTCTATACTTCGGATCTAAAAAACACATAATTTGAAATTATGTAATTTCATCTATAAAATGTAAATTAAATTGTTGAATTGAATATACTTTCTAAAGATTCCATGTGTAATATGTAAAACGCTAATTTTACGAAAATAAATTATAGTAAGTGTTAATGATATTAAATATATATGGTTCTAAAATATGAAAGTAAATACACTTTAAAAGGAATAACCTTGTGTACTATATGTTGCGTAAGTACAATAAAAACAAAAACCTCACAGAGTTTTTGATATTACTCCGGATACATGCGTTTTGAATGGACATAAAAAATTATATGACATTTAAACTATTTAATAAAATTTTCTCGAGCGACAATCTTTTCAGTTTATGTATAAAACTAACAAAGAGTCCGACACAGAGTTAGTATCTTTTACTTGATGTTTTCTTTTTAATAACATTTATCATAGAAGTAATCCCAATTAATTAATACTTATACTGATTTATAATGCTACATATTTTGACAAATGTTGAGTGTTGAAAGAGAAAACACTTTTGGTGAATACAATTATTATAACCGTAACCGTCAGTTATGCATAAGAATTAATTTTAATTTATACAACAAATTGAAAACAAATATGTAAAACAGTTTAATGATATTTCTAACCTATTTCTTTGATACTTCTTAAGCCACCAACTTCTCCGGTGTGTTTTGATGGTATATTTGTTTTTGAAATATTATCGACATTTATTGAACCCAGTAAATCTGTGTCTATAATATCAGAAGCCGGCAAGGAAATTGGTGGAGAATTTTCTATGTCATTCTCTAGAAAATCTGTAAAATTGTCTCTAAAGACAAATTATATTATTTCGATATAAATCAATTAGTGATACGAATTATATAATAATACTATATTACTTACAGATTGCTCATTGTTATTTATTTATCTAAAGGATTACTTCGTTAATTATTAATTGCAATATTCAATTTTACTAAGTTTACTTTTTCCACATACATAAATTTACCGCCAAAATAAAAATCAAGTCTATGGTAAGTTATATTTTAAAATATTCATTAAAGCATCCTTTTAAAAAGTACCATAAATTAAATAATATTAGAATAAATTAGCAAGCAGATTTTAATTAATTTTAATAAATAATACATATTGTTAAAATAAAATTATACTTAAGCCTCAGCAAAATAAATACAAATTTTTATAACTAATTTTAAAATACAATAATATTATTTTTACATTCAATCTCAATAAATAATTAATAACTATCATAATCAGAATAAATTATAGTGTAAGGAATTTAAAGTTGTCCGATCTATAACAAGGTTTAAAATAAAAAATTGGCCATAACCTGTATTAATTTTCAATTATCCTATTTTTGTTTACTATTACCAGATAGTAGACATTTGCTACTTTATTCGGTTTATAGTAATCGACGACTTGTTTCAATTAATGGCAAATAATGAAGAATTTATATTGTGCAAAGAATTGAGAAATTGATTTTTAAAATTAAATTCTAGAAAATAGCCTCGTTTGGAATTAACTAGATTTAATACAAAATTTTTCAATTGAAATGGTGTGGGATTTGTTATAAACTCCAATTTCAGTAATAGTAGCAACATTAACGTTATCTCTCGACATTCCTTTCTATCAAATACATAGAACTCCTGTCAATATTGACAGTTTCGTTTGTCACAGTTTCCCTTAAACATTTTCCTCAAAATATGATTTTATTCAACACTTTATTTTTCAACGTCATATTCTTGTTTTAAGCCATAAATAGTACCGTAAAAACTTTTTTTTAGATAATATGTAAGTGTAGAAAAAAATTATAAACGTAATAATTCATAAAACTATTTAAAATTAACTTTTATTTGCGTAACTTATTAATTATCTTAATTTTAATTTGTTTTAGGGATTATTTGAAAGATTTTGAAAATGCTGACACAATCAGTATCGATACATTGGCTCTTGAAGAAGTTGTTCAAGAAGAAAGGGAAAGAGAAATATTAGAACTTGGTGAACTCAGTCAAACAGTTTGTTTTCTCCACACAAGTATACTGTATTATAGAAATGCAAAATCCAAGTTAGGTGCTACATGCCATGAAGCATGGAGATCATTAATAAAAAAAATTGGGGGTACTCCCAACACTTGGAAGGAACTTGGTTATTCATTAGGCATATCACAAGATGATTTAGATGTAAGTTTTCATTAAATTTGTGAGTATTATTTATTTTGCCACTTATTCAATAACTAAATTTCTCAATAATCTTTCAATAAACTCTCCTAAAAAAGAAAACCCATACTTGCCTGTCTGATTATCGCCCTATTTCTTTACTCTCCTTTTTGTCCAAGGTTCTTGAAAGACTAATATCTAATCAACTTAGTCCCTATCTCTTAAAAAACAACTTCCTCAATCCCTAACAATCCGGTTTTCGTCCTGGCCGTAGTACTACCACTGCATTACTGAAAATCACCGACAACATTCATCATGGAATGAAAAATCAAAAACTTACAGTACTTATGTTGCTTGATTTTAGTAATGCCTTTAGCACCATTGACTTTGATATCATGTTAAGTATTCTGCGCACTATTAACTTATCCCTGGTTGTTATTAACTGGTTTCACAGTTACTTGTTCGACTGTCAACAGTGCGTCCAAGTACAGAATAATTTCTCTACCTGGTTAAACACCAATGCTGGCATGCCTCAAGGTGGAGTGTTGTCTCTAATCTTGTTCTCTATTTTCATCAATTCTATAACCCACAACTTATTTTCTTCTTACCATTTATATGCTGACGATCTCCAAATTTACACTCAAACTTCTCTTGGTGATCTCTGTCAAGGGCTATAAGCTCCTTATGCAGACTCCGCAATTTTCTTTAAACAGTCACTAAGTTTGCACTTGCTAATTCTCTTCTTCTGCCTATTCTCGACTATGCCGATGTTTGCTATCTTGACTTAACTGAAGCGCAGTTTGATAAGCTTGATCATATTCAAAATTTATGTATACGATTCATATTTGGGTTATGCAAACACGATCACATCACTGAATTTCGCAAAAAACTCAAGTGGCTGCTAATGCGTTTTCACAGGAATACTTACATTCTCTCTGTTCTATACAAGATATTGTTCAATCCTCTAACACTTTCCTACCTTAAAAATCAATTCGAATTTATTTCCGATTGCCACAGTCGCACTCTTCGCTCTTCAATAAACCTTTCCCTTCGCGTCCCCGTGCATTCCTCTTAATTTTTGCAAAACTCCTTTTCCATTCAGCGGTTTGCTTATGGAACTCTTTGCCAAACCATATTTGTACCGCCAAATCCCTATTTTCTTTAAAAAAAACTCTTAAGTAACTACTATCATAAAGTTTAAATTATATATTCTGCCTAATTGTGCTATTGCTTGCATCTGTCACCAAGCGTTTTAGTTTTTAATAATTTAGTGCACCACTATCATATCTTTGCCTTGAGTTTACGTCTTCCTTTCCAATGGGTTATCTGGAAGAAATTGCTTTTTGAGCAATAAGACCACCCATTGTACATCTATGTATATATATAATGTATGCCATATTTTGTAACTGATGTACAATAAAGAATAAAAAAAATTTGCATTATTTACAAGGCAAATGTAATTACATTCTGCAGCTTTATAGGTAAATGTTTTATATGTAACTTTCTCAATACATGATAAAGTGAATGCAAGGCAATGTTTTAAGAAAGTTGTTTAAAAATGTTTATAGGATCAACTTTGAGAAGTTTGTACATTTTAATATTTTGGATAATTTTTCAAAATATTTTATGTTTTGTGTTATTATTTTTTTAGAGATAATTAAAAGAATAATCATTGATTTAAAATATAATTTTGTCTCAGAGTCCCGTCTTTTAAATTGTAATAGGTATATTACAATTTAAAAGAATATAGAAGGGTATTAGCTTTCATATTATTTTTTATGTGTACAAAACAATCATTGCTGGATATAAAATCATTATTTTTTTAATTTATCACATTATCAAAACAATCTTTATTACTTTATGTATAATTTTAGTACATCATGAATACTGTTAGAGAAGATCCTGCTGATACAGTTCTTAAAGTATTTATGCAAAATGAAAAAGCTACACTTGATAAAGTTCTCAATGCACTTGTTAAAATGAAGAGATATGATATTCTCAAAGCAGTAGAAGATCCATTTAGGAATCTTTCTCAAAGTTTTAATAAAGAGGATAGTGGTTACCATAGCACCAGCAAATCATCAGGAACTAGAGAAATAATAAGCTTCACAAAAAACTTAACTATAGATTTACCACCAGCTTTAAACAAAACAATGCTAATTAAAGGTAAAGATCCTAAAAAACCCAATAAACCAACTTTAAGACCTCCGATTAAGACCGAAATAATGAAGATTGAAAATGTACAGCCTATTTTATTCTTAACATTCACTGAGGATGGCATGGTAACAGCAACTAATATTAAGCAATATGTTGAAGAATGGATTGATTTCCCAGGTGTAACTATAATTACTTTAAATGAAAGAAGAGAAGAGGTATATCAAAACCCTGAAAAATTTATAAGAGAATATTTTGAAAAGGTAAGTTGCGAATAATGTAAACAAATCTTTTGCATCTGTACCATTTCATCATCATCAGCCGATAGATATCCACTGCTGGACATAGGCATCCCTCAAAGATCCCCATATTGATCAGTCTTGAGCTGTTTGTATTGCTGAGCACTAGGGGCCATCATTTATAGGGGTTGATAAGGGGTGATGGGCCATTTCCCACCATGCTGGCCCAATGTTGGTTGGTAGGGGGCTGTACTATATATACTATATAATAATTACTAATCTTTAATAACATTATAAATGTTAAAGTTAGTCTATTACATTTTAACACATTGACTGGAAATTTTTCTGAAAATTTATCTCATGTCACCAACTGTTATTTCTTAATCCGATGTGGAAAATAAATTAAATCTTTAATAAATTTTATTTATTATTCAACTTTTAATATATCTCTTTCGTATAATAAGTAGAATCACAATCACCTATGTGTCATTGGTACACATCAACTTTTACGAATATATCTAGTTTGACTTCATTTTATTTTGAGTTTGAAGAGCATACTCTACACACTAGTCAGATTTTCTTTTCTGGTAATGACTATTTTTTTAAGATGTGGTCTCTTATTTGTCGAGAAAGCCTGAAGGGTATAGAGTTGTTTTAGAAATTCGAGAAGTGTTAGGTTCAATGCTACATTCTTTGAAATCCCGTTATCCATTTTCTGACTACTTCCAGTAGAATTTGGTATGCTTAACAACTAAATAACAAAATGCTATCAAAAAATAAAACTATCACCAAGTTTATTAATAGTTGCACTGGGAATATGTAAAAAATTCTATAATTTTGATGTAATATCATGTTTGTTCTACTCTTCCAATTCGATATCACTATTATATTTCTCTCTTGATACTTTCTATGCCCAATTACCAGAGTCGCTATCTTATAATAAAGTATCATTTTCCAAGTTACCCCACTCCCTCTCGGACAATCTGATTTCATTATATTCTGTCATCGCTTCTTAAAATTTTTTTACAATGAAAGATTTGGCGAGTCTTATAAGCAAGACAAACAGCTTAAGTTACTTAGTATTCTGACTAACAATTACATTATATGGTCGCTAACAGAGAAAACAACACAGATACAAAAAAAATCACAAAAAGTTACGTGTGACTGTTCAATTATAAAAACCTATGTGTTAGCACCTAAAACTGAACAAATTTTTGTATATCATCAGGTGGGTCCTAGCATTGTACAAGGAAGGCTAATCTATAAAAATCAATAAAATATGTTTGTAATATAAAAATTACATTCTTTAGCCTCATTCATTTAAATGGTCATGTACTAGAACAGTAAGGTGTGTTTTAAAAATTTTTGGTCGTCTGTTGCAGGTAATCTCTTAATAATAATGTATTTTCTTGAGGCTTTATTGACTGATCACTAGATATCAGGCATAGAAATTGGGTTCTGTACAAATCATTTAAACTTATAAAATTATGAAGAATTTCCACATCAATGAGATTATATTTATTTAACCAGAATTTGAAGACATGAAACTAAATTTTCTTCAGCACTAATAATAATAATAACCACAATGTTTAGATTGCCTTTTTCAAATATCTATTAAATTACATTATATTTCATATTATTCAATTATTATTATCATTGAGTGCCATCTTCGAATTGGAAGTTGGGCAGTCAGTTGGAGTAAGCTTTGTGATTATATGCTATTTTTATGTAGTCTATAATATGATTGCACTATGCCCATTTTATTGCTACCAAATAATTTTCCTCTTGCTGATGCAAGTGTTATATAGTTACTTTTATCTTTCAGGCAGACTACATAGTACCAATAATAACAACAGAATATCTAAATGAAATCAAATCACACACTGCAAGAGTGCCCAGTACCAATGATAATCTAGACTTTAAATATGTCAGTTTTATATATAACTTAATAGTGAATCATTATGTACATGCATCAGGGTGCCTTAATCAAAAAGTAAGAAGTGTTTTACCACAAAATGCTGAAGTAAATGTTTTAAGGGATATAACAATGTACCCTGACCTTATGCCATGGACATATGAAGAAAACTTTGATGAGAATTTTAAAGCTTTTTTAACTAAAGATTACTCAACTACCTAAACGGTGTACTTGCCATTTACATTAATTATCCATAATATCGGTTTTATTTTTTGGCAGTTATTAGTAAAGAATTTAAATTAATAAATGAATTTCAAAATAATATTATTTATTATTATCCTTTATTAAATCTTACATTAAAAAAAATTTAAGTATCAGAAAAAAAAATTACAAACTATAATATGAGAAAACATTAATCGTACTATTACAAATGTTACATATTAATATTGTATGAACTCGCACCACATTCTTTCAGGTTTAATTTCATATTTTATAGGAAAGATCATAAATATGTTTAATATATTTGATCTCTGTCAATTACAACCTGATAAAAATATGGAAATAGTAATTTAATTTGCAAATGGTTTATTCATCTTTATTGTCAGTACAATCTTTGTCATCAGTATATTCTGCGCTGTTATTTGGTGTGTCTTCTTCAGTAGTATCACATTGACTCACATCATTAACATCAATCCCTGTGTCATCTTTACTACAGTTTGCCAACTCCTCCTGAAGAAATAGAAGCAAATATTAGCAATCACTATTATTATTAAATTGTGGGGAACCACAAGATGCAAGCAGACATTGTAGTTTACAATGTTGCTAGATTTTAAAAGTCATGACTTTATCATCCTTTAATATTGCTGTGTATCTGTGTGAGGTCAAATAATTTCATCATCATTAGTTTTTGGTATCCACCTCCACCTCCTTCCAGCAATTTTTATATGGTCATCGGTCCATATGAAAGGCCTGTCTTTTGCATCTTCATTATGAACATGGTCTGCACTTCAAGAACCTCCTCTCTCATAACCAATGGATGTACCTGACCCCCTGTGATTGCAGCACACTAATTTTAAGATTTACATTGACAATTTTGGTTCTTGATTAAATTTTAAATATGTTAATTTACCTATTTATATTTGATATGCAATGAACAAAATTAATTGGAAAACCAATTTGGTAAATGTGTGTTATAGATGTTTCAGACACACATTTCTAACAGTATAAATTTCGTCAGCTTTATATCCTTTTACAGAATAATGTCATTACAACAACGAAGCAGACTGTTGTTATTCTATGCCACATGATACTACCAATTCTAGTCTTCCTAGAGGTATAAGGAAAAGGGTATTGTGTTTCATCTTTAATATGTAAACACCACAAGTTTAATTTATCTGTTGTCTACATCATCAGTCAGAACATTCCTAGTGCCGAGTGTAGGGACTTACTCAAGGATCTCCACAATTATAGGTTTTACCTTTTATTCTTAGCCAAATGTTATAGTTTTAGTTGTAGGTACAAACATTGCTTTATTACAACTTTTTTCTGTCATGAGTTCCTACCCATTACAAGAACCTCTAAACCATTTCAAATTGGTGTAAGATGACCTACATCCAGGGGTATTCTGTAACCTGTGCTTCTGTAATCTTTTATGGTGTATCAAATTACAGAGCCAAATCAAGAAAACCTTATAAGAAATTTGTTTAGTTTTGTAACATTAAGTTAAAATAAATATACCTTTATAACTTCTACAAAGCTATTAGCCTCTTCCAGCATTTGCTTATAGAGAATATTTTCTTGTTTTAGATCTTCAATAATTTTTCGTAGTTTTGCATTCTCTTCAAATACTTCTTCCAAGGCAATTCTGGAAAAACAGAAGTATCAGATCAGGGATTAATATTTTTCTTGTTATATACCATGATATAATTTGCTTTCCAAAAAATGTATCAGGAGTTATTATCCTGCCAAAAGAAATTAAAACAAATGGATGAGGTGTAATGAAAAATTAAAATGTCAAAAGGGTCCTTTATTTTAATAATAACTAAAGCAATTTCAAAATTTATTAAACTGATAAAGATATATTATTTTGTTAACTTAGAGGCGATATCTTTTTTATACATAGTGTAATAATTAAATCTCATGTATAATGTTATACTCACTCACGCTTTTTGGCTAATATTTCCCAATATTTCTCCGAAGGTCCGTCAGGATTTGTTAAATCACGCGCCGATACTTTACTTTCTAAATTAACTTGAGTTTCTTTGCTAGATATGTTTTTCCTTTTTACTCCAACTTCACTGTAAAAAACAAGTTGAAAATTATAGTTAAGCGACTTAAAATTTTATTCTAATAAAACAATCATAAAATTATTAAATCTCACACAGGTGGTTCTTGAGTTAGCTGGTGCTTAAGATTCTTTGATGGTCTACCCACTAAGTTTTCTCTATCGCTGGCCGTTTGCTGAAGTGTTTTCAAAGATCTTCTGGTGGTACGCGGCATGTCCTATACATAAAAGGATATTAAAAAACATTATTTTATCACTTTTAACACATTTAAATTATAATTACTTGGGAGCTCATTTTCACAATCTTAGCACTGGAACTGATTAATAAGTTTTTAGAATCATAAACAAATAAAATAAGTAACGTCGTTTCAAGTATTGTGTATTTAAAGTTATATAAGATTTGATAGGTTTTTTCAATTATTATTAACAACTTGCATCTTGATTTACTTCAACTATTGACTTCATTTGTCAATTCTGTAGCATTTCCCGCTCTTTTGAGGTTACCAGTTATTACAGATTAGAAAAAATTTTTTGAGTAAGAAAAACGTATTTGAATTTCTTAATGTTAGATACCAGAAAAGATAAAACTTCACTACAACAATTTATTTATTTTAAACTAAATAATTCTAAGATTTGATAAAAATTCTAAGATTTAATTGCTGATAATTAATTTTTTTTTTCATTATTTATGATGTAAAGTTTAAAGAAACTAAAATAGTTAATAAAAACATTTTAGCTATTTCCATATACCGTTTCGTTTTAATAGTTTTTGATTAACTTTGACAGTTTGTTTTCAATACAAATATAATGTCAACGTCACTATATATTATCAAAGAAGCGTAGTACTTGAAACGTTTAGATGTTAAACACAAACGAAACTAAATGGATATATCATATTTTACATTTAGTTGTGATTAAATCAAAGCTTGATATCTTATCTTTTTTGTACTATCTACGTTTAAAATTCTCTAGAAATACAGTTTAAAAATTAATGTAGGTTTGGAAAAATTGATATAAGTTAAAATGGATACGTTAAGGTACATATATTTTGATAAAAATAAACTATCACTAAATCATAAGTCATGCGAAATATTTAACCTTCATAAATTAACACTTAACCTGAATGTGTTATTGGTTTATTCACAGGTTTTATTTTGTGACCTGGAATGTGGCTACGAAATCTCCAGGTCAAGATTTAAATTCATTGTTGGACTTTCCATCACAATTTAATAAAAATAAACCATTGCCGGATTTTTATGTCATTGGGTTTGTATAATATAAATATATTTTATTTTATTTAAATTGTTGAACCAACCAACAAATACATTTTTGTATAATATTGTCTTCTTTAGTATACCTTTATTTAATAAATAAATGATACTTATAAATAATATTTATGTATATTTTTTATACTATTTTAAATTTTGAATTTTTATTAATAATTGTGTTTAATTTATATTTAGTTTGCAAGAGGTTAAATCCCAACCACAGAACATAGTGATGGATAGTTTATTTACTGACCCATGGACCTCTACTTTTAATAAGATTCTTTGTAGACAAGGATATATAATTGCGAAAAATATTAGGCTACAAGGAATAATTTTGTTAGTTTATACTCAGATGAAACATGTAACACATCTTAGAGACATTGAGGCCCAGTATACTAAAACTGGTTTGGGCGGATTATGGGTAAGTTTATTTTACATTTATAGTTATCATATCCAATTATATTTGTTGTCTGTTTTCACTATTGATTTGAAACAAACTTCAGTTTCTTTGTTACTAATTTTTTACATATTTACCAGTATACTATTCTTTATCTTCACCTTTAAACATTTTTTGATATCAATGTGTCATACCTCCATTTCAAAAAATTTAAAAAGAAAGATGTTACATGGGTTTTTTTTTGGGAATCTATTGTCCAAGTGACTAGTATTAACATGTCCATTTACATGCAGAAAAAAAATAAAAGATGTTATTATCTACTACAATAATATATAATTCTATAGAAAACAACACAAAACCACAAAAATTTATAAGGGAATATTTTATTCACCCTTTTTGAATACTGTGAGTCTTGTTAGTCAAGGATTTTCCCTCTAATTAATTATTGTAATATTCATGGAATATTTAATTGTTCTGTGTGTTTTCCTTAATAATTATGAAAACATTGTAATTCGAAACACTAATATTGTAGGGTTCTGTTGCAATAGTTTATCTGGGTAGGTGTTGTGAAGTAATAGTACACAAATATTACTATTTTGTAGCTAGAGAAGTTGTGCTTCAATAGAATTAAATAGTGTTTTTTCTATTTCTTTACTATTCATTAACACCACTAACTCCTATCATCTGAAAATGTGTGAATATTATATGCACTATTTTTTCAAAACACCATTCTAAGAAGTAAGATTATTTCAGGGTAACAAAGGAGCAGTTAGTGTAAGATTTAATTTATATGGATGTTCCATATGTCTTGTTAACTGTCATTTGACAGCACATGAACATTTGCTTGCGGATCGTATAAATGACTACAATACTATTATAAAACAACATTATTACCATGTTGCTGAAACAAGCAACATTTTGTATCATGAGTGAGTATTTATATTTATATTATACAACATTGATAGTAATAGTGTTCAAATTGCATATATTATTAAAGACTTCTATAAAAAGACTAAACATTTAGAAATTATATACTTAAATTTGAGAAAACAATATACATAAAATGTGTTACCAATTATGTGGTGTAATCTGTTTAAATGGTCCCGAACCTGTTCATTATATTGTTCCCTTTATGGAGCATTTTAAATCTTCTTTGATATAAAATTCCTGAATAGTGTAGTATGAAGTGTAAATTCATAGGCACATCATTAGGAATAAAGGTCTTATTCTGCATAGAAGATCAAAAGTATATGTTTGTATGAAAGTATATACCATAAGAGAATGAAGCAGTTATTTAAAAAATGGAGGATCAGCGAAACTATGTCGTCATCAGGCATGAAACCTTTTCAAAACAACCAGTGATGTCTTTTCCTATTATACAAGCACTAAGAGTTCAGAATATTTTTGTATCGAGTGACATTGCTGCCCTTAATTGTTACTAATATTTAATTTTTTATACTTAAAATGTGAACAAATCTTCTCAAAAAAAAATTATAGAGGTTGTTATTACCTTTGAATAACGTAACAAGAAACTTATTTGCGTGGGAAGGTGTAGAGCATTTATTTATGAATAATAGATACTTCATGTGCTATTTCTGGTAGATTTGTTTGTGTGTTCTAAATAAACAATAGTATCAAGATAGTAATAGTTAAAGTTCCTTGCAGGACGTGATTAATAAGTGATTTAGATACGGGATTGTAGTTTAACCCTTTAGAGCAATAATATTCATATCTCGCGGAAATTAAACAAATAAGAATTTTTTTAATATGCATATTTCTTGTGTATGTATGCTTATGTTATATTGGCTTGGTAAGTATAGCAAATGTGCTGATGTTTAATTATTAGTTAAACATTTACTTCGTCGTTAAAAGGTTTCGGTTCTATAAACTTTGTAAACAGAGTTTTCTTTGCTACTTTAGCCAGAATTTCAATTTGAGGTTATATTATTATAATTGTTGTCGAACGAAATAATATTTAGGAAAAACGTTATTAATATTGTATGTTGACATCGATAGTTTTCATTTGCCGCGTCTGACGTGTGTGTTTGTGGTGTTGTTAAAAAGTAACAAATTTTGTTACATCAAAATGTTGAACATAATAACAGATTCATTCAAAGAAACAACCTATCTAAAGTATAACCTCCTATCTGTAAAAATAAAGTGCAGCTAGAGGGTCCCTGTTCCTCTTTGTGATGTGCTTAGATAACGCAGAAGTTGCAACCATAAAACATTTGTTTGCAGCTATGTGTTTTGGATCGGCGATTTAAACTTCCGCACCGACTACCCCACCGGTAACAGTCCTTCATCAGAAGAGATCGTTGCTGCTCTTCAGAAAATTGAAAAGGACAAATATGCGGCCATTTTAACACACGATCAGTTAATCGCTGTTATGGATAGCGGTGAAGCGTTCTCAGAATTTACTGAGCCCGAGATACGATTCCCGCCCACATACAAGTTCTTAATGGGTACAGATGATTACGATATCAAGTAAGTTAATTATGTATCTATTCAATTCCTATAACTTATAACTAGTTGATTTTACAAAAAAAAAAACCGAAGTTATAATCTGCAAAATTATGATTTATCTATATCATATATCATTAAGCGACATAAAAGTTTTGTAGATCGTAGGGTAGGGTGCATTAGAAAACAAATATAATTTTTATTCTTTTTAGGTTTTGGGAAACATATTTATTACAGCTAAAATTTTAAAGTTTCAATGTGTTTGATATAAGATTATAAAATCAAAATTGTTATACTGTTACAAAAATGTAAAATTAAGGTGACTGCCGCGGACACAGCCTAGTTATGAAAACCGCAGAGCATATTTCTGCATCCAAACAGTATTGTGCTAATATGGTTAGCATTACATTTGTCCTAGTTAAAATAGCTGCAACACTTATCACCAGGTGAATGTGCAGCGCGTCTGCATACTTCGTATCGTTTTATAATTATTTTTATTGACGTACGAATTTAATTGCCTCTGGCAACTAAGGCATCAAATGAAAGACCGATGGTGTTATGACCCCGTGCAATTTGTGAATGAACAATTTCTTTTATAGGAGAAAGCCATCGTGGACCGACAGGGTTTTGTACAAGGTGGTCGTAAACAATTACGAGAACGTAACACTAAAGGCCGATGTTATATCTTACAATCACTTGCCGCATTACACTGTTAGCGATCATAAACCCGTGATCGCGCAATTTAATATAAAGGTGAGTGTTTCACCATTGTTTTAGTTTTGGCTTAGTAATTGCATGTTAGCTGCCTTAATTAAAAACTGTAGTGCATTGATTTAACTATTTTTATTAATATTTGCATTTGTATTATTAACTGCACTGTAATACCTTTGCGTAGTGTAATGATATATAGGCAAAGCTCTTGACTTGTAACACGAGTTCCTTGCCTCGAATCCCCGAGGTTTTAGGATTTTTCGCACCGTCATTATAGCATTATTGTGTTCGGGCTATCAATTTTTGAGAGCCAGTTTTCTGAGCTAGCACACCTCACCATTAGTGGCATCATTGTCACCGTGTAAAATTAAGATCAAGTAGTAGCCCATTGTAGATAAAAAAGCCTCTTGTTTATACTCGGTAGAATAAATGTATCCGTAGATTGTACGTAATCCCTAATGAAGCCAAGGCCCACATACTGTTAAAGATTTTGTTATAACAGCACTTACATAAGCAATTGCGCGTTTTTTACGTTGCTACGCAGTACTATAACATTTTTGAAATATATTTATGTTTCATTACCTTCTAGGTAAATCCACTGCAGCGTTTATGTTAGCCAAACAGTACGGTGCAAACTTTACCGTTTCGGTTTAAAGGATAAAGGACGCAGTAGGTAGTGAAATGTCTCTAGACGACGAACGCATGTGGCGCTGTATATATAATTCAGATTAGTTCAACGTTGTTACAAGTATTATAGTATTTATTAGGCATTAACTAAACTTTCTTCTCGTCTCGATGAAACGTCGAACTAAAAATGTTTGTCGCTTGCTTTCTATACATTTCATCTCTTTTTAGATATAGCATTCAAAGCTATTAACGTCTTCGTTATTCCCGACATAAACATATGTATTAGAAACTATAAATTAATTTAAGTAAGAACGTTTCTTAGTACGACTTCCATTTCACAAGTTAAATGACGATTGGGCTATATATGGTGAGGCGTAATCGCTTAAACAACTCTGTTACTATATTGACAGGCAAAAACATAGTAATGTCGTTATCGAAGTAGATGTAACAATATGTAAGTGGTATCTAGTTAGATTCGAACAAACTCTACGACCACCAAAACTCTACAGTTTTTGGCCTCGACAACTAACTCTCGTGTAATAGGCAATCGTATAGTTACTGCGCTTTAAAGGTCGTTAAAACTATCGGAATTATCAGCATTTGTTTAACCACTGCTGGATATAGGCCTTCCCCGATGTCTCCTGTTTATTGGGGAGTATTGCTAATAAGTCACCACGCTGGGCATGCGGGTTGGTGACTGAGGTATTGATAGATAGGAAGGTATTTTGAGAGGAATGTTAAGAAATACACAGGAATAACGGGTAATGTGGGATGCTATTATTTGAAATATTATTGAGGGAAGAATAGTAACCGCTGTGGTCTTCGGGGGCGCGAACCCGTATTCATCGGTCAGGTCAACCCACTAACAGAGTACGCTAGTAACAGTCGCAGAAATATTATTCTGACCTCTTCCTGAATTTTTCGTTCTTTAATCACCTTTTACGACACGCCAAAGGTAGTAATAGTTAAAACTATAGGGTCGTTTAAATCTTGATTTCAATTATACATATTTCCGGTTTTTGTCTTCAACAAAAACTGGCCGTTGTGTGATGATCACGTGATAACAATAATCGTCATTGTCTCTGAAACAAGTGGCTGTCTACAATGCCATGCTTAGCATATAATCATTAGACGTAACTGATATAATTAAAAACGCTACAATTGAAATAAACTTCGTTGTAACAACAAAATAATAAAAATATTTAAATTTTAGACGACTTAATAAATTTAATTCGACGTCGTGGCGAGACAAGCGAATAATCACCTGATGCTAAGTGATACACCTGCACATAACGTGGCCCTAGTTAGGATGATAGAGACTGCACCACATTGTGTTCGTCGCCTTGAATCTTAAGAACGTAAGTCTAGTTAGCCTAACACAGTAACATTTGCACACAACTGTTTGGCTGTAGAAACAGGAGCTGCGATGGTACCTATCTAGACGGTCTGCGGTATTACCAAACACCAGCCACATAATTCTAATCGGCTAAATATCATATTGCAAGTGTAAATCAAAATAGTACAATAGATTTTCTTATATTACAATCTAATGTTACTGATATAAAGATATATTTATCTTTGACCAAGGAAGAAAATATACAAAGCGTTATATAACTATTCAGTGCACAGTGTCCAGCGGTCAGGTTGCGTTAAAGGGAAATATCTTGAAGAAATGGACATGTATATATATATATATATATATATATATATATACACATGTCCATTTCTTCAAGAGATTCGCTGTTCCCCAGCCGCTTTCCTGGCCGTAATACGAAGGATCAAAAAGTAGTGAGAATGAGATAGAATATAAAGACTATTGATAACTTAATAATTTATTTTTCTACATAGTCTTCGAGTCTCTCTATATACCGAGTCCAGCACTGTTCCAAGGCTTCAATCCCTTTCGAAAAAAAAAAGCTTTGTCTTGGTCCTGCAAAAAGCTCTCAACGGCATCTATCACCTCGTTATCGTCTTCGTACCTGTTTTCCCATAAGTATTCTTTCAATTTGGGGAACAGATAACAATCGCTAGGCGCCAGATCTGATGAATAAAATGGGTGGTCAACGAATTCGAAGCCAGCTTGCTGAATAGCAGCCACCGCAACTGCCGACCTGTGCGCGGGTGCGTTGTCGTGATGAAACAGCACGCCTCTTCGAAGTTTCCCTCCCTTTCTCTTTGATGACATTCTTCAACTTAGGAATTAAAGCTGTATAATATTAGTCTATAATAGTGGTTCCACGCTCCAGGATACAATCAATCCAATCAAGAATATCCCTTCCGAGTCCCAAAATATTGAGGCCATAACCTTGCCAGCCGTTGCCACGGCACGAAACTTGTTCGGTGCCGGTGATGAAGCCGTTTCCATTGCGAAGATTGCTGTTTTGCCTCGGGATCAAAATGATGGATCCATGTTTTCGTCCATTGTTACAAAAAGAGACAAAAAGTTTTCAGAATCGTCTTGAAATTTGTCCAACAATATCTTCGAAATGTTAAGTCGATTTTGTTTCCAACTGTCGGTTAACATTCTTGGCACCCGTCTTGTTGAGACTTTTCTCATATTCAAAGATTGTTTCAATATGGAATGAATACTTCCATATGAAATGCCTGTTAACTTTCGTCTCGTCGCATTGTCGATCAAAAAAAATTTCGTATTTCGTCATTAGTTTGTATAGGTTTAGGATCCAAAAGCATGTTAGAATCTATAACATTTGTGAAGTTTCCTTAGTAGCGTTAACACTAACCCGCACGTTAGGTTCGACAAATCTTCACCCGATCGATCTTGGCTGATACGCCGAAGGCTGTACGGTCTGCGATAAGAATGCGGAGCGCTATCATATCACCCATTGCACCGAGCGAAGCTTCAGCTGAAACTAACTTACCAGGCACACCGCAAGACCTGACCGTCGATGCTGTCGACGGAAGCAACCCCCCTCAGCAGGTATGCAATCAGTTTGCATGTGTGTGTGTTAACTTGTTTACATGTTTATTTCCTATGTTGGTATGGTTTACCTATATTACTTTTTCGCTTCAATCGTTTCGATAAATTTAAGGATATATTTTCTTTATAGTTGTAACTAATCTTCCATGATCTTTTAGTATAAACATTTGTGTAATTAACAATGGTTTTATGATTTTTTCTATTTATTTTAAACGTACAGAAGATTTTAAATATTACGAAAATCTTAACTACAGGTAGTCATATAAACTTTAATGGATCATTTGTTATTATTCTCTATTGTCAATTTAATTATCTTACTAGCTAAAGACAAAGATTCTATTTACTAATAGATTAGGCTTACAAAGTTATTTACTTGAACTCGAAAATCAGTTAAGGCTCTATAAAAGGATATTCACATAAAATTTCTAATCTTTTTAGTTAATAATTAAATGATTATTTTAGATTTTACAATAACATACATAAAATAATAATTTTAAGAAAGTATTTTCCGGAAATTCTAGACTAGTACGTCCTATGTGTGTTGATGTATTGTAGTATATATATTTATTTATATGTGTATATATATAACGCATATGTGTGTGTGTGATACTTTTACACTTTAAAAATATTACTATATTAAACAGATAGTTGATGTTAATATTCTTTCATATTTATGCTAATAACTTTGTTAATGATATATTTTCTGACATTTACATATATAAGTTTGTAGTACCAGATTTACGAATGTTTTATTGGTAATCGGTTTATTTCGTATACTATAAATTAGTATAGTATAGTAAACTGCAAACAACTAGTGTTCATGTAAATTTGTTTGTCTGTACTGTAACAAATGTAGTAATAAAAGAGATATTTTAGTAAATTTTTATGTAAATAGAGAGAGAATATTTTCAATAATTCTTTCTATATAATATTATATTTCTAATTTCTGTCAGGTAACCGTGCACAATGTAATAATCGATGCGATAAGCCACTGATAATGGACTGATAAGTTCAATAGTTGTTGGGTTATATCCGCCGCGACGCAGTTTGCTTCTATTTAATTAGTACAAGCTAAATAATACGTGTTCAGACATATACTCTTTGTATATATATATGTATATATTATATACTATTACCGTTTTACGTTATTATAAATATTATATGATATTTCGTGTTTATTCGGTACAGTAGTTTTTGTATCGTTTTATGTTTTAATGAACTTATATCATAAAAGAGGAAAATATACGCTTATCTCGTCATTAGTGTTTAGCGGCACTAATAAGCACTATAGTATATTAGACAATCTTTATAAAGATAACCAGCTCTCCAGATTGAAACTATTAACAGTAATCTTTAATTGAAAGCCAGATAGATGAATATGTGTAACTGTAAATATATATATGGTATAATATTAATTATTGTGATCTACCAATAAATCAAGGCATATGTAAGAATCTTCTTTTATCTAACGCAATAATAAAATTAACTTAAGTATTTATTAGTCTTTGTAAGCGGTGGTCTAATTGGATAGGCATATTTCAATCAGATCGCATAGTCGTACAATCAGCAATATTGTATCGATCGAGAGATTTAAACAAAAAAAAGTGTTATGCAAGTCGTCCTTTGATAGTCTTTCTTAGTGCAAAATGTATTTTAGGTTCGCTAGTAATTCGATACTATGTGTAATTTATTAAAGGACATTAAATCACAAAAGACAATTAAAAACCCCATAGTTAGCCATTCCACTATGGATGCAGAAAAATTAACTATTTAACTAATAATATTCATACATTTAGAAGATATATTTATTTTGTTGTAGGCCTTTGCAAACTACACAGAGAAGATTGTAGAATTTGCCGCCGTGCATAGAATATGGTACATCGGTGACGTCGACTTCCGGACACAGTGCACTTTGTCGCACGATGTCGAAATAAACCCCAACGATTGGATCGGCATTTATGATGTGAGTATTATTATATAAAATTAAATTTATTTTGTAAAGATGAGTGTTTATCATCTCAACATTGTGCTTGTCTTGAGACACAAGACTCCAGTTATTCCATTGGGTGGAGAGCTTATCAGATAAGAACATGGTAATATTTGCTCATTAGTATTTTACGAATTAATTCGAATCAGCGGTGATATCTATATAGACGGTCTCCAGCATCAGAGTACAACCAGTAAGTGGAAGTTAAGAAGTGCTGACGGCATAGTGCTAATAGCTTGTTTAATGTAGGTTACGTAGGGAGATCTACTTTTATTGTTTATTCGAGGTTAAAGGGGCGTTACCGTTGAGAACGTAACAAAAAAAAAACTGTGTTATTAGAACGCTGATCGAATAAATATCGATAAAGTCATACTTTAAAATATATTTTTTTTATAGGAAGGGTGGGCAAACGAGCAAACAGTTCACCCTGGTGAAAAGTGATTACAGACGGCCGTGAATACTAGAGGGGTCGCGGCTGCGTTGCTGACCTTGATGTTGACCAATTCGTTTCTTTTAACAAACCTCTTAAAAAATTATTGTGCAACTGTGATAGTATTGTAGAATCATCGTCATCACATTTTTTCTTTTTCTAGAAGTTAAAACTTATCATTAATTTCATATGGTGTTAAGTGATAACATGATGGTGAAGCTCCCCTAGAAATCTGGCTTATGTGTGATGACAGATGATATGTAGACCCGGAAGAGATATAATGAATCAAATAAACGCGTGCTAGCTTCCAGACGTTTGTTTAATGACTCTTGTTTTATAAATTGGTACATGTAATATGTATGTGTGTGTGGGTGAGGTGAGCCGAACACAACACCGGACTTGAAACTAGAACTTCCGTGTTATCAAGCAAGCGATTAGCCTCTACGCCGCGGAGGCAGTTAATGTTATTTTTGGGCGATCTAATAATTTTATTACTTTAATCACTTTAGGCGGATTTCCACAACCTGGACGATTACATAGCGTACGAATATCTCGCCAAGGTGGTAGTCCCGCAAGCGCCGCCGCCCCGCGGACAACCGCGTACCATCACGCTCAGTTTCCCTGTTGGCAGTGGGGTCAGAACGCCGGGTTTCTACAGATTCATATACTTCAGCCAGCCGAACAACGAAGTTCGAAGCGTTTTAGGTGAGTGCGATGTATATGCGTAGTGGTGTTTCAGATTGTAAATTAATCTTGTAACTTGCTTACCATGGTTACAAAGGTTCAAATAACATTTAATCTAATTTTTTTCTAATTTGATGTTCCGTAGCCATTTCGTTGCCTATTACACCTGCGCAACACCCTTTGGGGAAGGAATTTTGGTTTTGAGCTGAACTATATACGGTGTAAGGAATATTCCTACCAAATTTCCAAGTGTCCAGACCATACGGTTTTAGAGATATCGTGATCGTCGTCGTTGTCGTGATCGTCGTCGTGGTCGTAGTCGCCTTCTTCTTCTTCTTGTTCGTCTTATTCTTCTTGTTCTTCTTCTTATTCTTATTGTTATTCTTCTTATTCTTATTCTTATTCTTCTTCTTCTTATTCTTACTTATCTTCTTATTCTTCTTCTTCTTATTCTTATTTATCTTCTTATTCTTCTTCTTCTTATTATTCTTATTCTTATTCTTCTTATTCTTATTCTTATTCTTTTTATTCTTATTCTTTTCTTATTCTTCTTTATCTTATTCTTATTCTTATTCTTATTATTCTTATTCTTATTCTTATTCTATTCTTCTTATTCTTCTCCTCATTCTTCTTCTTATTCTTATTTTTCTTATTCTTATTCTTCTTCTTATTCTTATTCTTCTTCTTATTATTCTTAATCTTATTCTTCTTATTCTTATTCTTATTATTCTTATTATTCTTATTATTCATATTCTTATTCTTCTTCTTCTTATTCTTATTATTATTCGTATTCTTATTCTTATTATTATTCGTATTATTATTCTTATTCTTATTCTCCTTATTCTTATTCTTATTATTCTTATACTTCTTATTCTTATTCTTATTCTTCTTATTCTTATTCTTCTTCTTATTCTTATTCTTCTTAATCTTATTCTTCTTAATCTTATTCTTCTTATTCTTATTCTTCTTCTTATTCTTATTTATCTTCTTATTCTTCTTATTTTTCTCCTTCTCCTTCATCTCCTTCTCCTTCATCTCCTTCTCCTTCTTCTTCTCCTTCATTTTGTTGGAAATATATAAGGAAACCTATTTTCATTATACGAGTTTGTATAATTATTCTTGTTTTAAGAAAACCACTTCATATACTGAAAAAAGTTCGTTATGGTTTGTTAAGAAGTCGTGTTGAAGAGTTTGGTTTGTGGTAAGGACTATAACATATGAAAGGCAGAGTCCTGGGCGATTATGCTTCACCATCTCCAACCTCATTGTCACATAACACCATGTGTAGTATAATATATTGTAGATAAAAAAAAGTTTACTCTGTAAAAGAATATATTTAGACATTATTCTTGAATAACGAAACAGTTGATTGAATTCAAGGGATATACAGCTTCAGTTTCTTTATCTTTTAAGCTTGTAACATCAAAGCGATAAGCGTGATGATAGTGTAAACACTCTATCTACTTACACAGTTTCAATGCAATCGCTTACAAAGTGAGTGTATGTATTGTGGTTGCTATAAATAAATAATAATCTTTGTAATTATTATCACCTGACAGACGTCTAGTGCTGGACCGTATCCGGCGATTCCATGCGATCTTTACTGATGCCATAACTTTAAGACGATATTATTGAATGGTACAGGTATATCGGAGCCGTTCGAGGTGAGCAGCAAGGAGGATCAGCTTGTTAGCATAGATCCGTGCGAACAGGCGTCGACGAGCAGTTCGCCTGGCAGGGCCAAACCAACGACCGCTACGACGGACATCTTCACCGATTTCACCGGTCTCGACGTTGCCAAGCTGTCGCGCCACTTCTCCAACGACCTTAACATCGACTGACTAAAAGGATACCTGCCCGGCTCTCCGTCCGGCGCAAGGAGGAAACGCGATGGAGTTTAAAGGTTCTAAGTGTATTAAGTCACAAATTCTTTAATTTTTTTTTTTTGCTTTTTCTTCAATACAGTAGTGTTTAATTACACATGACAACGTTATATTAAGAATTATTTATTACCAACATTGTACAACTGCTTGTATTATAATTAAGATGCTCCGTTGTAATTTGTTACAGCGTATAATCATTTTAACTTCCTCCGTGCTTCAGCGGTTAATCATTTGGACTGTAACACGGGGGTCTCAGGTTCGAGTCAGGCAACACCATGAGGAGTTTATATGGTTGTTTTTTTAAAATCTGCTAATTATAAATCTAAATTTGCTGCCATAACGGCGTGGCTTTGTTCCGGCTGTCAACATGTAAGAGCTTGAGTAGTCCGGTCGAGCGCGCTTTGCCATCCTCGGTCTCACTATCATTAAACACAGTATAAATTTGATGTTTAGTGTTAGCTCATTGTAGATGAGAAATATATTTCCAATACTAGCGGCAAAAGAATTTTAAAGAGCTTGTTTGCGACGATCTCCTGCATAAGTACAACGTATGTGTTTTATTAAAAGAACGGAATGGGCTTTACAAAGTTTTCGCGTTTCTTTTTTTTTTATAACACTTATTTATTATCATGTTGTAGTAATAGTAGTTCTATCAAACCTGTCAAACATAAGTAAAAAAATCAACAACAATTTGCTTCACCTATAGCCAATTTATCTGTACTAAATGAAGGAGGTTTTATATAGGGTGGTGCAAAATTAACCTTATAAAAAGTACCTTATAACACAGGTAATAAGGTACTTTTTATAAGGTTATTTTTGCGCCACCTATATAACGCAGTATATTGATTATTTCTAACGGCAACATTTTGGAGTTTATATTAAAAAATATATATATTTATTGTTTTTAGAAATTTGTAAAGCCTTTCTGTCAGATTTACTTGGTGATACATTAGTACAATTGTAAATATTGAACAGTCGATTTGTTGTAGTTAATATTAAACCTTCGGTTTGACTTATTGATTGAAACTGTGGTTTTTAAACAAGTGTAAGGTCTTGCCATTCACCGTTCAAGGTACATTGATAACCAAAAAATGCGACTCAAAAACAATTAATTGTGTTAATAATATTTATAAACAATTTCATAATAATCGTTACTTGTTAGAATAATTAATCACTTACAACATGAGTTGAATATTTTGATAGCAACGTTCTTATTTAGAATGGAACCTTTACTCTCATGAAACTTAATATGTATCATCATCGTCATAAGGTGCCTTCCTCAAACTGAAGTTTACATTACATTCATACAGAACATATATATGTACATATATATATATATATAAGCTTTTATATGTATGATAGGTGAAAAGAAAAATGCAACATATAACAAAATTTTAATTAAATAATAATTCTTGTAACCATTTATATGAGATTTTAAGCAATATTATAATAACGGCATACATAACTTAAGTTTGAAGAAGGCACCTTATGATGTTACTACAATTATATATATCTTTAATTAAATTTGCTTTGTATATAATATTGTCAACTGTTATTGTTAATATGGTGAATATAATTGAAACTCTATGTAACTTAGTCGCGAACCGGCTAACTGCTTACTTCGTAATACGAAGGTCTCTGCTTCGATTCGCCGGCGACATGTTCAAGGGTTGAGTTGGAGTGTTTGTTTCGAACATGCCTGGCTAGCTCATCATCATTAGGTGGCTTCTTCAAACTTAAGCTTTGCTAGCTACCAACCTCGCATTGTAAATCTGTCACAACAGCATTGCTGTTCCAGCTGTCAAGATATGAGCGAGCACGCTTCCCCATCCACGGCCTCATATTGATGACGAGCGTTAACTATTTATTGAAAAAAAAAACTTTCACAGCTTAAGACAAAACAAACGAAATAGGATTTAAATAAGAAAAGAGGATATAGCTCTTCAAAAATATATATAAAGATATATTCCAATATTAAATAGTTAATGGTTACTTCAACCGTAGTAACAGTATTAAGCTCCAAAATAGATACTTTTAGCTCTTTCTATGATATAATAATTTTATTTAGGAGTAAATTATTAAAAAAAAGGCTACTTCGACTATCGGTTTAATTAACATCATCAGACTGCTGTAGTTCACTTTGGACATTTTTGTCCACGGAAATAACCTTATAATAGCATATTAAATAACGCTTCTCCTATTTTACACTGCTATTAATTTATACTATAATAACTGCTACTTTATACAATTACTAGTAATATTAGTTCTGGTTATTTGGATGCTATTTTTTTTAATTATTTTTGGGTTTTGTGGTGTAGCTTACAATTAATTTTTATATATAGAACAAATTTATGTAGTACTAGTAATTTACGATCATCCGACTATACTTATCTACCTTCACTTGCTGTTTAGTATAGTTTGAAGAAAAAGTTAATTATAAATTGTTACCAATTATTGCCATATATGAAATGTAATTTTGGTAGTTTATTTTTCTTATCAACAATATTTAAAAAATAGTATTTATATAGGGAGTTATTAGATTACAAGGTGTCTTTGTTCGAGATGGATAATCTTTCCTTCCATATAAAAGATATAATAATTTTTTTTTACTAAATTTTGTGAAGTTTGTTGTTTATTTGCTTTATTATACGTATCAAAGATAGGTTCCCAAAGCATTTTAATATAGACTGCACCACATTGTGCTCATTTGAGGCTTAAGATGAAGATGAAGCGACGACTACAAAATCGTGCAGTTTGTATTAATCAAATTTTAAATAAAAAAATGTCTGATTTTTTTAAATAAATTTATAAAGTATTAAAGTAGTTTTCACGGTTACTTTAGGTAGCGACATCTCATTGAAAATAATTGAAACTAGTAAGTAGTTGATGTGTGAATAAACGCTTATTCCTATAATAAGAGATGGCGTAATTTAATGCCTGCACATGTATTTTTTTGTTCTATGAAATGACGAGACGAGCGAGTCGTTCACTTGCTCTTAAGTGATACATCATGCCGCTTGTTAGAGCGATAACCCAGCATCACATCGTGCTCGTAGCCTAGATACGATACTAGATGTTGTCTCGTTACCCCAGTAATTTCAAGTAAAATGTATGAATAATTTATTAAATGTTGTGTGTTGATAAATAATCTAGAGATTTACGATAATTACATTCACTCTGTGATTTCCTAAACAAATATAAATCTGTTAAGCCTTCAATAATTATTTTTAAATGGAAAAAATTTAGTAGGTTCCCAATTCTGCCTTTGTTTAATTACTTCCTTTTTTATGTATGATTCTGCATACCTCTTTTTTTTGGTTATTTCGATGACTTTAATAATTCTAAACATGAATATGAAAATTTATTTCCACCCGTAATTCGTAAAGTAGTTTGATACAGGATCATCAATTATTTTATATACGAAAAAAGTATTAATAATTAATGTCGCATTCCATGACATTCCCCGCATTTTATTTTATTAATATTCCAGATTTTTTATTAGTTAAAATTAACCAGAGCGTGTAATAAAGAAAAGAGGGTGTATATCGGTCATTGTCAATTGTGTTTTGTAACTTGTTATTTTCTGAAGGCAATCATTAAATTTTATTTTCCTCGGTCTGTTAAATTGTACTTATTAATATTATATAAACATTTCAACGTTTGGTTATAACTTTTGTATGGGACTACAGACTTGTTCATAATTAAAAAAAAAAACTTAAACTAAAAATCGGTACTACGTTATTGCATTATTACTTTGGTCTTTAGGAATAGTCACAAAATTTACGTGATTTGTTAATGATTAAAATGTATTTTTTTTTGTATTTCAACCGACATTTTTATCGTCGAACAGTCGTATAACGCATGTCGTTATAATACTATAGTTACTAATATATAAGGAAATATGCTTTTATTTCTTTAATGTAGTAGCTGATAGGCGATATAGTTTAAAAGCGTAAAATTTGGTCTTACCTGCTTTAACCTAAGGGTGTTTGATACATGGATTGGTAGGCGAAAATAATTAGGATCATATCCTACACCAGTGGTCGGCAAACTTAATAGCCAAAGAGCCAAATATGCAAATTAAAATTATTAAAAAAAATTGAGAGCCAAATCTGTTTGTGAATATAATAAATATTCATAATAATTGTAGAGATTTATTAAATGGCCCATGGCAAGCCCGTAGGAATCTTGCCCTAGAGCCACATTGAAGAGTTCAAAGAGCCGCACTTGCCGACCTCTCACTATTGAAATTTCAAAATTATTTTTGATGTTTGGCGTTATTCATTGCAACATTAGTCACAAATATGTTTTACATTTAACACGACAACCAGTTTTCTTTCATTTATTTCCAAAATTTAGGCTCAAAAGTTGATGAAATAGGATCAATTTGGTATATCATTAAATAAAATTAATAATTGATTCAAAGTAGTTATTTGTGATCATAATAGTTTCACCTGTTTTATTCAAAAAAAATAGCTGTGTAATAAATACATAGATGTTAATTAAATCTAACTGTTGTAATCTGCTAATATAGAAATATATATAATAAAAGTAAGTAGTAAGAAATGTATTTCTCACTGCTGTGTAGAATATTACTGGGTACTGTTTATATCTTGGTTATGAAATATTTACAAATTTTACTGCTTGTTGATTTTAAATCGCCATTATTAGCTGTTTAAAACTTTTCGCGATGAAGTTTTGCTTATGTACCACCGATTACATGTTTCCTTAAATATGCTATATTTAGCTCCAAAGACGTATATAAATGTTTCTGTAAAAGCTTGAATTGTAATATATTATGATCGTTTAATTCTATATATAAATAAATATTAAGCGTGATGCTAATTTAGACGTTTAACAAGTATAATGTACATTATTAATGTGGATTTTTGTCATTCCTACACATTATAGATATTTCAAGTTCGCAATATATTTGACATTATTCGGCTATATATTACAATAGCTACAATTAAATAGGAGGAATTCTTGGTAATTAATTGCAATATTGTTAATTTCTATTTATAATGTAATTGCAGATAATATTATGCATTTCAGATGACAGAATTGTTGTTGTTGAGGTTTTTTTAGTACAAATGTTTAATTTTTATTGTCACAACCGTTGTGTTACGGAAATAAAACTTATTCAATCGATTGGGCCGTTTTATTTTTATATACTTGGCGCATGTTTCACGAGTTACGTGTCGCGACGTTAAGTGCGCGGGTGTATCGATGCGAGGAGTGAACCCGCGGAGATAAGGATTACGTGAAACTGAGCGATGTTTATCTGCGCGGCGGTGGGGTGTTCGGGAGGTGGCGCGGTGGGGCGCCGTTGACGTGCATGCGGGCCGTAGCTCGTAGCGTTATCGGGAAAGCGCGGGAAAAGCGCCGGTCTAGGTATCACGCCGCCAGTGTCTCAGTAGGCTCGCGTTCGCCGACGGAGATGGACGCTTCCGCGCGTGCGCTCGTTCTGGCTGTCGCCGCACTCGCGCTCGTCGTACGCGCCCACATGCCGTCCCACGACAACATACTAAGAGTTCAACTGTGGGACGCCGAAGGACTGAGCCGGGAACCCGTTCCACCCGAAATACTAGATTCAGCGCATAACCATCGCAAGTTAAAAGTTAACGTCAACTCTCTCTACGATGCCATGATGAAGGAGTCCGAGCACGGTGTCGGCAGATTCGCTAGGCATAAAGTCAGGCACAAGCGACGTAGACCGCGGCAAAGCGGTACTGACCTTCCTTGGAGATTTCACTCAGGAGATAGTTTGATGAACGTGGCGGTCTATGACGACAGCGTTCCTTGGGATGTAATCGAGAGGAGAAACGTAGGAGACTATGAGAAGACGGTGAATTCAAGTGCAGTGAGTGATCTAAGTGCCGGTAGTCGAGTGAATGCGCCGAGAGACGTATCGCCGCCTATGACACTGCGCCAGGAGGAGGAGGTAATGAGCGAGAGCAAACAAACGGCGTAGGATAATGTAAAGGCGCCTTTCAGCGTTATCGTCGCCGCGAGGTGGTTGATATTCATTTAATGAACCGGCACCTTGTCACCACTGCCGAGGACTTCTATTCACGACTTCCTTTCACTACGCACCCTCGGGCGGCGATGCGCTGATAAAAGCGAATGCCCTTCATTGTTTTTAAAATGTGTTTTCTCACTGAACATAGATGTTATCGCACCCGGGCGGCCTCGAAATGAAGTTAAACGTTTAAGTGGCGATTGGGTTGGGAGTTCGTAATCAGTAGATATACGCGCTGATAACGTGTCGTGTGGTCGGTGATGCACTTTGCTTTACTCGAGCACTGCTCATTTAAATACAATCGCACGCGCCGGTTCATATTGGAGGACAACTTTATTAAAAAAAAAAATCGTAAATATATTTCGCGGGATCGGCTGAGTGGAGTTTTGAATAAGAACATTAATATGAAATAAAACATTTCGTGACCGCCAATTATTTTATTAGCAATTTATTAGGGTGTTTTTTGTGAAAAACAATAATTTTTTTACGCTTAAATCTGTTTTGTTATTATTTTATTATAATTTTGTAAACATTTTAAACTGCCAATGGATAGGGTCAATGTAAAAAAATCCAGTACTCTGTACAGTTGACGTACAGTATTTTGTAAGGCTAGATTTTTTTTTACCGTGGTGTGGCTGTGGTATGGTCTGAAGTAATTAATTTAACAGGCTTTTAAGATGTATACATTAATAATAGTTTTTAGTGTAAGATGTAACCGTTTAGTAATAGCCATAATGTTAATGTAGGCATGTATAAAGGTTTATTTTCAATATATAAAATTCGACACATTTAAAGGAATTTCATTTAGTTTACTCAACGGCAATATCTGCACCGATCCATTGTAGCCGCCCCTACACTTTGTACGGCCCCTTTTACATACCCGGAATTTAACATTCGACCTTTCATATATATTGTTAACCTTTTGCGAAACTGGTTGGGGTCCGACTGTAGGGCCAGTTCAGCATTGCTGATTTATTTTATTGAATGGATTTTTGGGTCCGTGTTGGATATTTGAATAGATTTTGGCTTATCAAATACAAGTCTAGGGGAGATGATTTTTTTATCCATGTTAATTAAGTTCCTTTTCGCATATTTTTTATTTTATGACAGATGATACACATAACTAATGAATAATTAGCTTCTGAAAAACGTTAGTCAGTACCATAAATTTTTACTACATTATATTATAAATACATAAGAAACATAATTTTTTTAATAAAAATGTATTAAACAATAACAAATAGGAATACTATACAAAATATTAGCAACAAGCAAAGTTTACTTTAACAAACTTCAAATGTAGCAGAGGCAGCTTTAAAAGTTTTAAATATTAAATGAAATTTTAGTGAACTCCATTAAATGTCTGTATATATCTGAAGTAACTAATTTAACATCGTATTAATAAACAAATATAATAATTTCGCCCAGTTCTATGTATCAAAATATGTGGTTATCGAAAATTTCAGTCTGCATAAAAGATTTTTTCCGAAATATAACATCGATATTTTTAAATCGAATAATTGGTATCGGCTTTGTAGGGTTTGCATCTATATATACATTTTCATGTATAGTATTTATAAACTACAGCCAGCTTATAGCAGCTTACGTAAAACTGAAATACAGTGCAATATATTTCGAGCAATAACACAGCAAAAGTAAAAAGTTATGATGATTGTATTACCACTGAAAAAATGCATTCGTTATATGAAGCGAAATTGTATCAATAGAAAATGTTTTAAAAAATGGTTGATACATGACTGTTAAAAAGGCAAGGACTAATAAAGGAGTCTTGATGTAGTATAATTTTGAGATGTTAATTTGTTGATTGCTTTTATTAAGAGGAATAGACAAAAATTGTCTAAAGAGGTATCTTAATGGTTTCAATAAAAAATGTGAATTTTAAATACTTGTTCAAGGCTTTAAATCATATTGTATGACGTATATTTCAGTCAATTAAGGTTATAGATGCGTTTTGCATTAGCCGCGCGCCACGGGTCTGTACGTAGCGGGCTGACCGCCGACACGCCCGCCGCCCGCAGTCCACCGTCGCCATCGCTCAACCGGAAATTAGGTGCAAATCAATAATTTCCCTCGCAACACTGTCCAGCGATCAACACATCGCTAATAGAGTCTGATTGACTACCTACAAACATCACCGTTGATGTTAAAGTATTGAACAGTAAAAACAGTCCTTAACGCTGATTAAACAGAAAACATTGATCTCACTAAAGATCTATTAAAATTTAATTTTTGTTAGAAAATATCAGTTGTTTGAGGACATTTAATTTGCTATTTTTAAATATTAATGTGAGAGACAAAACAAAAAAAGTGTTTTTTTTTTCGGCACGAAATTTATAATAATGAAAATCCAGGATTTTATTTAGTTTCATAAGAATTCATTTATTATTCCGCGTAAGGAAAACGTCTTTAATCCTAAAGGACTAATAACAAGGTGGGAGCATATAATATTCATATCTTTTATTATACATTGCTTGTAGTTCGACAGTACAATTAAAATAAAATTTGTAGAAGACATTTAACCTTCAGTTAAATTACGATGGTTAATATGCATGAGAGGTAACTATTAACTGCGGCTGAACCCATACATTTTAAGTTAAAGATTAGTGAAACACAATCTACCCTCGTTTAAGCGGACTGTATAATTCGATTAACGTACAAACGTCCAAACTGTGCGCCGATATATAATTTGATTTTAACTTCATACTAATGAGCGCTGACGTTATTTCAATTAAATTCGAAACTACGCAGTGTTGTTACACACTGTCACTGTCATTCAAGTGTTTACTTGTGTGACGCGTGTTACGTGCGCGAAGTTGTGACATAATTTTGTTACTGCAACTTTACGTAGCGAGATATTTGCTGCTTAATGAGATGCGGATACGTTGTGCAGATAAAAATGTCCCCTTTTGTTTATTTATGTCGTCTCGAAGATAAAAACGTTATTTCAATTGCTTTTAGTAAATATCGTGTTACGTTATTGTAGGATATGTGTACTGCGAAGAGTTTTTTTATAAAATACGTCATATTTTGATGAGACCGTCTTGGTAGGTACCACTGCAGCGTCTATTTCTGCTGCCAAACAGTACTGTGCAAACATTACTGTGTTCCGGTTGCAACGGCGCTGTAGCTAGTGTAATTACTGGGGTAATGAGACTCAACATCTCATGTATCAGGCGACGACTCGTAACTAACGCCACATTGATATGGACTGGCGTATCAATTATCACGTGAACACCATCACGTGGACGTCCTGCTCATCGCTTAATTAAATAAAAAAATACTTTAGTAAAAATTAAATTATCATTGCAGAGTTCTGTTAACATTATTTGTAAGCATTGTCTACCAGCCAACATTTAGTTAAATAAGATTTTGGGATGGGACCTTCAATAACTAATAAATATTTATAATATATAATATAATAATATTATATTTGCATCTTAACATAATTTCTTGATGACATTGTATATAATATTTCTTGTTGTTATTATTATCCATACAAAAATATTTATGCACAAACCTAAGGTTAAATTAACACTGAATATGAAAAGTTTTAAATTAAGGTAATTTTTTTTAAAAACATGGCAACACTACGAGCGTCAGCCGAAGGTTTGTTTAATTAAAAAACAAATGAAAACATTAGCGCGTAAACAAGTAAATTTATCGCCATATATTTCTGGTAATAACAAGACAAAAGACGGCTTTCAAAGCTTTTGAATTAAATTGCAGCAGTCCATAACCACGGCTCCAACACGCAACCACATTTCTAATTAATAATTAAAGCAATAAACCCACGACTCTAACACCCTAATTTATTAATACCACAATGGAACCGCCTACTATGTGTTCAGGTGGGGGTTACTTTTTGGGTATCTTTCAACTTATGGCGTGTTTTTTCTTACTTAACATTACCGGGATATATCTGTCATTGTTGGGCCTTGTGGCGTTCGCAATACTTACTTGCATATCCTATAAGCCTTGCGTCGACCAATAGTTTTTTTTTAATTCAACGCAGCGACCATGAGCGGAACGTTCACATGATATTAAGTCATTCGTCTGCCTATAACAATGTGGCGCTACTTAGGATGTAATATATCGCACCACGCTACGTTCGTCGCCTGAGACAAAATGTTGAGTCTCGTTACTCCAGTCATCGCACTAGCTACAGTGCCCTTCAAACCGGAACACGGTAATATTTGCACACTAATGTTTATCGGCTGCAATAGGCGCTGCGGTGATACTTAAACGGTCTGTGGCAACAGGAATCTACCACCAGTTTAATTATGTAATATGCCCATTCATTTATTTACACATCGGTGTAATAAACATTATATTAATATTGTACATTTATACTTTTTTTTTTTGTACATTTACTTTGATCTCAAATCACTGTACCATTATTGATTTGATCAATTTTAGTTCACATAATTGCTTTAGTAGCGCGAGCGCTTTTTGGCTTCACAGGGAATTATGATGCAATTACATAAGCCGGCGAATATTATTCATAAGACTAGTTTAGCTTTCATTACAATGTATATATATTATACATTGTGTAAAATATATATGTGTGTATGTAATATATTGGAATAAACAGTGTAAACGACATTATACTTTGTAGGACCGATACAAATTTCCAACATCCTCTACTTTTGATTAATATAAATTGAAGTACATTTATATTATTTGCATAACATTTTCACCTAATTAAATGTAATACTTAGCTTTCTTTACGTTTTATGAATCCCACATTCATTTTAAGGAGTGCTTTGAAGCGGAGGGGTCAACAGGCTTTGTAAATAAGACGAAATTAAAGAAAAAAAGTCGTTGACTTGATTACAAATTCTTGCAACGCACCCATTAAAATTTCTTTGCTTTTTTCATCTCGGGCCCTTTATGTTTATAACACAGATTAAATAAAAGACAAAAGCAAGTTGCGAACGAAATTAGGGCTGGATAAGAATATTAAATTCTTTTTTGCTGCTAAATACAAGTTTTATCTTCTTTTTATTATTGATACTAAAATACTTCACTTAAATTAGGCGGTCGTAAGAAAATGGTTTCCTGCCGAAAGTAATTACCTAACTGCTTGATAGTCTGCATAAAGGGAGTCATTATTCTTAAGCAGATCAAACATCTGCTGGGGCTTTGGCCATAACCGAAATTATTATCTGTTGTTTTCGTTCCCCTAATTAATAAACGCAACGGGGCGAGTAATTATGTAAAAATCAATAGCACCCCTCCGCTGCCGCTGCTCGTTATTGTTCCCTTATTGGTTTCTGTTTCGCTCGGGATGGTGTTTTTGTCATCCAATGTAAATAAACTTCTCCTTAAGAAAAAAATATTTTCTTACCCCATAACCCCTAAGGCAATGACAACTGCAAAGTTGAAAAGTAGGGGAATAAATAAACAGATCAATGTTAATTATATTAAATGTGTGATATTTAAACAAGTACATGAAATAAAAAAAAATATACTTAAATATAACATATATGCTTTGTTAATTTTTGGCGTTAGAATGATATAAACTGCACCATATTGCATTCGTCGCCTGAGACTTAGATGTTGAGTCTCGTTATTCCAGTAATTAGAGTAGCTACAGCGCCTTTCAAACCGAAATATAGTAATGTTTATACACTAGTATTAGGCGGCGGAAGTAGGCGTTGCGGTGATGATTTTCTAGACGGTTTCCGGCAACAGACACCTACAACCAATAAACAGAGATCTACCACCCGTAGTAGTATTTATTCAATGAATAAAAAAAGACGTTTTAATTTATTTTTTAATTTCGATATGAATTTTCACATAGTTTACAGTATTCTAATTTTTACTGACGCCGGCGAATTGTAAAAATCTCCTGATTAGAGATACATGAGTATGGTAATATAACCGCTGCTTAAAACAAATTAGGTTGCTAGCTGAGAGGAAACCTGTTTCACGTCCGCTGCAATGTCCATTATTTAGATATATTGCGTGAATGAAACACATAATTTCTTTCTCTCAATTTTGTACAATAGCACTTCATTAAAAGTGTAGATTTGTAGAAGTAATACTCTTTGAATGATAATAATGTTTGGAGATAAAATGTCATGAATCTCAAGCAGTGTTACTCAGAATGTAAGACGTTTTGATTATATATGTATATGTTAACTTTTATTTAGCTTATTTCCTCGATAAGTAACGTATAAACAGGCCCTCATTTTTTTACAGACGTGATGATCACAACGTGTAATTTCAGCTTTAAAAATCATCATCATTAGTCGATAGACGTCCACTGTTAGACATAGCCACATAACAATAACAACAACAATAACAAACAACAAATATAATTAGTCATACTTGCGTGGTGGGAAATGGCTTAAATGCTCTCATATGAACCCCTTACAAACGACTGCCCCTAGTGCACGGCGGTACCGAAGGCCATGCTGATTGTGGACCGATCAATGTGGATATCTTTGGGAGAGGCTATGTCCAGCAGTGGACGTCTATCGGCTGGTCATAATGATGATGATGATAATCTTTAACGAATTAAACGGACCGCTCTGATTTGATTTAACAATCCAGTTTTAACATAATATCGGAATGTCGGTACAGCCCTAAAAATATTTGTCATTAATTACGACGTACCCTGTACATATATACACCCCGTTGTTTCTTGCGCCCATCCTGATCAGGTCCGAAGCATTTCTTTGGCGATTGTAGGATTCTGACATTCAATAACAAAACGCTTATCTATATGTAGGAGAAATCAAGTGATTGATTGACTCATCAAGAGATCTCCAAAATTATTACACGTGAGGACTCAAAATTTGGTAGAGATATAGCTCTTGCCATTTAGAGGTCAGCTTAGAATGGATTTTACAATATTTCTTCCCCAAAGAGAGTTGCCAAGGGTGTCAATAGCGGGAAGGGACCCGAGAGGCAGCGGGTTGACGCCTGGTGGGAATATTTCTGACAAGTTTCAAGTCTAAATTTCAAACCCAATTCTATATTATGGCCAGAAAGTGGACAGGGAACAAATAATTTCGTATACACCTTTTGATTGACGAATAATTTGGTTGTTGTAAAATAGATATCACCAGAAGTGGAATTATGACACCATTAAAGAAAACCAATTAACGAATTAAACGGATCCGTCTGATTTGATTTAACAAGTCCAGTTTTAATGTAAGTTCGGAGTGTCGGTTTCCGTAACAAGTTGACGCGGGAGACACTAAATAACCTTCATTAGTTATAAAGATAGCGATCGGCAAGGATGCGGAGCTGATCCCGCCGGCGGTCGTTCAGAGTGAGTGCGGCGTAGTACGACCTCTTACAGAAATACTTGTAAATAATTATATTACAAATCTTTTCTTTTATCCTAAGTAGTATAGAGACGAACGAGATGATCACTTAAATATAATAATGCTTACTTATAATATCGTGGCACTAGTTAGGATGGCAAATACGGCAACGCCCTCTTCGCTTAGACAAATAGGATGTTGAGTATCGATATTCCTTGTCATAAGCTTCAGCATCCCTGAAATCGGAACATAATAATGTTCATATCTAATATGTTGTGCTTTTTTTAAAAGAATCTACTATCATCCAAATATCACAACATATAGTTCTAGAATCGAGCCAGAAACCTAACTAAGGGTAAGCGTTTAGCAGCTTCACAAAGGTTGTAAAAATTAAACATGATATCCTAGAAGGTCAGTGCCAATAACTTCGTCCATTCATCTACAAAAAGATGTTGGCGAGACTTGGTAACAATTAAAAGTAGCGTCGTAAATATCAATCACATGTACATATATTTCATTGCTTTAATTGAAATGCCTGTGACTTCTTGTTGCGTCCATGGCCTCGCATAACAATATATCAGCTCATCAATGTCTTTAATTGCTGACAGCAATACTTTTTTTTGTATATAAGCATTTTCATATCCACCAAATCGTCTTCGACATGGAAGTAGCCAAACGGATTTTACACTCTCCTCGTGAGAGAAGACATCCAGTCCTAGACGAGGAAATATTAAATGGCTGTTTATTTTATAAATGTTTCCATAAGATATCAGTTCTATTTCAAGTAATAGCGTACTGAAAACATTTCATTCCTTCATGACAAATTATTTCGGACTGGTTTGGTTAATCGTGTGTAGTAAATGTTTAATTTCTTAACAGAAGATATAAAGTACAACAAAAATTAAGATGTAAAAAAGGACATAAAATGCGACGAGATTGTAAAACAAAATGACCTCTCAAGAATTATTCAGGACACGAACGAAAGAAATTTTAAAATGCAGTTTAGTAAAAAAATATGTATACAAGCATGTTCCGAAGTCGCTCATAACGGACCGGTTCTTTTTTGCTACCGAATGAAATCCAGCTCGCCTCGGTCGCCGGTGACAGCAAAAAAAGCTGTTCTGTCACCGAGGAAAGGCCGGTGGTCAAACAATAGTCGATAGACAAAAACTGATGGGTGGCTACGGAATAAGGTCGAGGTTATACAGCGGAAATTACGCTAATTTAAACACCTCACTATACAGGAACATGTTTAAATAATCCTCTGACGTTAAGCAGTGAGTTGCATTTTCAGAAATTTTGGATTGGCAGAGATATTGATAAGTAAAGATCTCTACATCTTTGTAATTTGTAAAACTATTTGCAATAAAATCGTAGGTTTCTTATACTTTAGGTTATAGACGACTCAATATAATGTTAGTCATGTCAAATCATCAATCAAATATGTTATTCAGAGTATATATATATATATATATATATATTTTCTCTGTTAATCAGCTGTGATACTTTAAAAATAATTTTATATAATCGTTTATCTATCATATCATTGAATTAATTTAATAATAAAATATATTGTTTTAAAGATATCTATAGATTTCTTTAAATACATGCAGTTTAACAAAGCTGTGTAATATTTTATGATGTGGCCGTATGAAATATTGCTCAGTAATGTGGCCCGAGTTAAAATATTAATAGACGGAAATGATAGATATCGACCCGTAATTATTTTCTATTCATTGAGCCCAGACATCTTATGAAATACTTCGACTTAGGAGGTATGCATGCGATCGTTTTGCTTCGGACAATAAATAAAGTGCCAGACGACGTGTTGACTTGCCACTAATTAAGTTCTTGTGCACTAAACGCGTGGGCGGCTGAACAGGATCTTAACGATGCAACCAGCTCTACACTATCGAAAACTATATCTGTGCGTCGTGTACATAAGCTTCATAATACTAACACTGAGCTTTAGAATGGATGCAAAAACGAGATTTATAGTGAGCGGGTATCAATTTCATTTCCATTGATAATACTTCATTACCCGCCAGCGATAAAGCATTTCTCGCGTGAATGGATCGTTGCGTGAGTGTAATGTAAATGTGTAAAAAAGAAAATATATTAAACGCTAACAATGCGATAATAACATGAAATTATGTGAGAATTTTAGTAAAAAAAATATTTTCAATTCATACATTCTTGTAGTGACTTGGTACAAAGGTGTTTTTCAGCCTTGACTACAATGTTACGAAGCCGCCACAATGGTACGAAAATTACATGAGTAAACGCTATGCTATTAACATTTTTCATAATCCCTAGCATTTATTTAATGAAATTTTTTTTATACAATGAGCGTTGAGACGAGCGGGACATTCACCTGATGGTAAGCGGTACGCTTGCTCATAACAACATGGCGCTGGTTAGTGATTCTGTACCACGTTGCGCTCGTCGCCTTAAGCTACAACGTCCTTCAAACTGGAACACAATAATATCTATACACTACTGTTTGGCGGCAGAAATAGGCGCTGCGGTGGTACCTACCTAGACGGTCTCCGGCGACAGAAAATTACCACTAGTAAAATTATTTTTTTTTTCTGAATTTTCTTCAAAGTTTTTTATACAAAGGAAATACGATAGAAGTATACAGTATATAATGAACATATATGCTATACAAATTTTAATTAAATGATAATAATATAAAATTTATGGATATATATAATAAGATATATAACCGCCTCTCGTATAATGTATAACTGGCCAGAAAGTGCAAACCTTATAATAATTTTAATCATCTTTATTATCAGCTGATAGACGTCCATTGCTGGAGGATGGCCTCCCCCAATGATCCTCACATCGATCGGTCCTGCGCTGCTCTCATCCAGCGGCTTCCGGCGACCTTCAATCGTTTGAAGATGTTCATATGGGGGGATTTGAGCCATTTTCCACTGCGTTTGCTCAGTGCGGGTTGATGGGAACCAAAACCTCGTTTGTTGATTAGCAGGGTGCACAACGAGCAATTGAGGTTGGCTTGGGTCTCATGAGTTGTTGTGCGGCACCCCTTACATCACAATACTTTTAATCCAAAGATTTAATTAGATAAAGCTGATCATGTTCAGCTCTAGAAATGCATTTAAAAATAAGATACTAAATCGCTTTACAGATATTCAATGAATGTTTTTTCTTACGCAATAAAAACATTCTATACTTGCTCGTTAATTGATTGGGATCAAAATTTACTTGTATATTTTAATTAATTTTCTTTTATTCTTCTTCTTAAGGCACCTCTCCAACTAACGGAGGCTGTCGGTCAGTATATTCCGTCTGGTTTTTTTGCGAGGCGGGAAACAGTTGGGCGGCACTTACGCTCCCGGTCAACTCTAGAGAGTCGAAGAATTCATGACTACGAAACATTCTGATGTTACGTAGTCACGATTTCTTCCTACGACCAACACTTCTTTTACCCGCTACTTTGCCCATCAAGACGAGGTTAAGCAGTTCGTACCTATCGTAAGCCGAGATATGATATATATTTCTCTTATTATTATACTTCTAATAAAAATTTGACGTTATCGTAAGTTTAATGTTATGGCCAAAGCTGTGTACGCCTATAATAGGTATAGATATTTAAAATAGTACAACATACCTAGAACATAAGTTAATATGCAATATGCTATGCTGTTGGTGTACCAAATAAATAAATAGTTACGTTAGAATGTTATTATTAATGATTTTAGTATGTATATATCATAATAGTGTATAATAATGTCGCTAACATGGAAATAGTCTCATGTTGTTGAGATCGTGTTTCACTTACAATTGCAATGATGGTTCAGAAATAACAAGTTACTTAAACTCAACTTCAACATCAACTTAGTAAATAACCTCTTTTTTAATATGACTGACATTTAAATACATATAATTTGTGCGAAAACAGTGAAAGCTTAATTTCCTCAGCCTCTTGAGGAAACCTTTTTACTGCCGGTAGATGACCGTTGCTGGAACCGTCCAGGTAGGTACCACTGCAGCGTCTATTTCTACTGCCAAATAGTACTGTCTGTGCAAACATTACTGTGTTCTGATTTGAAGGGCGTTATAGCTAGTGTAAGTAAACACAAGAGGCACTGTGGCCCAGTGTATAACTAGCGCTACTATCCTATGGGTAGGCATGTCACTTAACATCGCGTGAACGTTCCGCCCGTCTCGTCGTTAAATAAAAAAAAAATACTATCATGCTCCAAGAAAAACATGTGAATATTCGATATGAGCAAAACCAGACTATGGTTGTCTCGTCATTTCAAAAAAAAAATACCAGAATTGAATATATAGAAAAGTATCGGAATGATATTTATTATATTGCATTTAAACTACAGGGATGTAAGGGGTCCCGCATAACGACTCGCGCGACCCAAGCCATTCTCACCTTCTCGTGGTGTACTTTGGTAATCAATAAACGAGGTTCTGGCTCCTATCAACCCGCATTGGGCCAGAGTAGTGGGAAATGGCTCAAATCCCTCCTTATGAGCCCCCATAAACGACGGCATTGATGCCGGTATTGCACGCAGCGCAAGCCTGATCGATATGGGGATCTTTGGGGGAGGTATGTGTCCAGCAGTGGACCTATATCGGACGTTATGAAGATGATGATGTAAACTACTTATTATTTATTAATATATCAACTACTTATATATACTATACAGTTAGATAACGTAATGGAAGAGCATAGAACATTTATATTGAATGTATGTATTTTAATTTCTTGTATGAATAATGTATTTTTAATAAGGCGATATTAAAGGGTTTATAGGTATGTTTTCTTCACGGAGTCTAAACGAGTTTTATGGTGCCCGCGGGGAGTCTCTGGGCGATAATCAACGTCATAACTTTTTTTTTCTCACCCTATGCGCAGCGTGGTGCACTCATATGAGAACTGCTCTGATATTTTTAATGGATGTGATGTAGATTTTAAATTGTCATTTGTATACTGTATTGTTTCAATACAATGCCCGCCATTGTCATTGTTAATGTTATGAAAACATACCGTTACTATTATAATCTTATATTGTACAATTGTATAGATTTTAAAGAAGCATTTCGTCATGGCGTCATCTCACTAACCATTTTAGAATACAAAACAATGCTGATGCACTACATCACGAGGAAGTATGTAAATAAACAAACCTATTTACAACAACATATTGTTAATAGTTGTAATATTATTAGAAACAATTAAAATTTTATAATTAACGTACAATAAATGACATTAATCACAAGGACTATAAAATACCACCGCTGTGGATATTTCAACCGCAAACAGTAGTGTGCAAACATTACTATGTTATGGTTTGATGGACGGTGTAGCTAGTGAAATTACTAGGGTATAGACCTAATATATCTTGCCTCAAGCACCTAATTTATCTTGCCTCAAGATGAGAAACCCTTGTGTTATGTATATCAGATTAACTAGAGCCCTATTACGGGCCCCCGTATCACTTACCATCAAATAAAACTTTTACTTGTTTAGGTAAATAAAAAAAGAATTTCATATCTTTTATAAGATTTTTTATTATTATTTTAAACTGATAATATTTTTGCTATAGTTTTGTGTCAATTATTATTACTTAATAATGTATGTTTATTACGGAATTATGATAAGTAATATCAATATTTAATTGCTCTCGTTTCTGCAAATGTGAAGCAAAGAGTATGATCCGCTATAATTTGTTTAAACATTGAGAAGAATATTTTTTAAATAAACATTCAGAAGTAATAAGGATAATTCAAATTCGTATCATAATTCTGAATTCCGTCTGTTTGAAATTGAGCGGAAGAAGGAGGATAGACATTACAAGGTAACGCCACGTCATTCGGGGAGGTTTGTCGTCGCTGAACTAACAATTTATGCATGGGCCCTAATGGCCTGCTCCATCAGCCTTTGTTTGCGAAGCTTTCTATGAAATTTTATTCGGTAATAGCGCGTGTAGGCCTCCGCGTCTTGCCTCAATTTCACATTGTCAATATGCCTTATTGTTGGCCGATTTGAAAGGGAGGCTCTTGTTACGATATAACATATAGTAATGGAAATTTTAATAGACCCTCTTATACTATTACCTTTTATGAAGAGAGCCTTTAACATTATAGAATTATAAGTTAAATATATGTAATAAATGTATTTATTCGCAGTACAAACTGAACTCCGCGAAAGTTGACTTGTAAAAATTTATATATAAAACCTACTAAAATTAGTTCTGTCCGTAACTATTATTAAATATATAATATATTTATTTAATTACATATATTTTTGTAATTTTTAACTATACCAACTATGGCAGGAGTTGCCACCGTGTACTAACGTACATCGCCATGGATTGCTTTGGTTTTGATTTTTCTTTATTTTGTTTAGCGTAATATACATACCGTAAATAACTATAGTGTTTATTATTAGTGTTAATTATACATAGTAGAAAAGTTTGGTTATATGCTGCTAAACCATCTTATGCTAATACGAGCTCGCAATAACAAAAACTATAGCGATAACATGAGATATAATAAAGGTAATAAAACCTTTTACATGAAAAAAAAATGCATACTAGCTATTGTACTGTTCAATAGAAGGTATGAAATAAAAAATGCAAGTTAATATTTTATTAACAAAGTTAGCTAGTACTTTATTAACAAATTAACGTTTATCGCATGCTCAAGTTCCCAGGGGAATACCCCTTTATTGTACACCTGGTTCAAGCTATGTATTTGTTTGCGTTGGGAATGTATGACGTTTTGGTGTAATAAAGTATGTAAAAATAAATCGAAAAGTACTTCTAATTAAAAAGTTTAAGTCATGTTTGTTAACAAAAAGATTTTATATCATAAACTGTACTTTTTAAATATTTAAGTATAACCCAGCTAAAGCCTTGGTATTTTCAGACATTTTTTTAATACAACTAATTAATACATCGTTTTCATTGGTACAAGATAACTATAATAATAAAGAAAAATTTTAATTTGCGTTTACGTTTGTAATGTGATGTGAATTTTTAATAGAAAAATAATTTTATACCAAACTAATAACTAACCGATGTAATCTTAGGCACATTATGTTGACTGTAAGCGATGTAATTTAGTCAGCAAATGTCGGTATTTATTGTGGGGTTGTAATAAGCAACCCTCGGTAAGAGCTGGGTTGAAAATAATTCTATAAAGTAACTTTTGATGTTGTTTAATTTCTTTAACTAAACCATCTTTCTCAATATATTTTATTGATTAACCTATTAGATAAGAGAAAAAGTGTTTGAAAACTAATTTAAGTACGAAGGTTAAGCCATACTTTACTTGAATTATATGAATGTTGTTTATCGTTCTTTTCAAACGTTTTTAGTGCTGAATAGGTGGATCCCTGAAACATTTTAATATAATAATTAAATGTAAATATAATAAATTTTATAAGTCTAAGTATAGCAACACCAGAGTAAGAAGCAAACTGCTATTGTCCATTTACTACTGAGACTTAATACGAATTAATTGTTTAGTAGTAGTTACTGTACAATTTTCGCTATCGTCTATAATTTGCAAAAGGTCAATAACCCCAAATCACTGCCGATGATACCGTGTTGGTATACGAGTAAAATTTTTTACATATTTTGGTATATTATATATGTTTTAGGTATGTTTGTGTAATAAGAAATACTTAACCTACCTCTCTAGCAAGAAGTTACTATCGGTATAAAAAAACAATTGTATTAAAATTTCACAACGTACAATTGAAATTGATTATCAAGTGAAATAAGTATATCAAGTTCTTTTTACTGATTAATCATTTTGTAACTTTATCTATACAAGTTATCATCTAATGCTAACACATGATTTTATTATAGATTCTAGATAAAGTTGGTTTGTTAGAACAATTATTTATAAATTGTTATTACTTTTATGTAAGTGGATATCGTGACTTGTTTGAAACGTATCCTAGTTCATCCTTTTATTTATTACTTGTAGTAATAATGTAAATTGTACAATGTATGTAAGTTATCGGATATCGCATTGTGCGATGTGCTTATATTGATTAGAATCGTAGGAGATACAATACTCGATGACATCGTTTTACTTATATATAATTTTAATAGGATAATTGTTTAACAAATACTTGCTAAGGGTAAACAAAAATGAGGTGTAATGTATATACAAAATAAAGGTGTTAAAAACATAAGGTATTGGTCATAGGTAGTTTTAGTAACAGTCTATAATATGTGTTAGTTCATTTACAATCTAACAATATATTTTTTTTAAATATTCGCTTTTCTAATAACCATATTCTTTTGTGCTCTTGGCAAAAGTCTGAATTCTGATTATGTTTAGTCTTCCTTGTCTAACCAGTTCATTCTTTTCTAGGATTTGCTCCCTCTCGTTCTCTTCTAACAGTAATAACGTTTGAGATAAAAAGTGAGGGAACTCTTCAATGTATTAATTACTTATTCACTCTTGATTTTAAGTATATGCGTATATATTTTTTAACAGGTGTATCTACAGCATTAAATTTCTATATCACATAAGGTAGACTTGGAGATAATATCAAAGACATTTAGTATATTTTTATGTATAAACATGTTACGTATTAATAACTAAATAAAAGTTGAATTACCATCAAAACACCGTGACATTCTTGTATGCAAACGTCAATAATGTCGATGCAAAGTTTTAATAGTAAAACATTTCATGGCGCCTTATGGCTTCACAGACGAGAGACGTAAACGTTTTTAAAACTAAAAAAAGATTGTGTTACTTTAATTGTATTGTAAATAACCATGGAAGATAGTGGGCAGTGTATTTAGGCGAGCGTATCATTCCACATGGCGTGACGTCGACATGAATTTATCGTCAGCAATATCAGAGTACTCATGCGTATGGAATGCGTATAATTATCGTTCAGGTGGATTTGCTTCAAACAACTAAATATAGTTTTTTGTACGGGAAATATTCACAAATATCTTATACACCTAAAATAAACCGGTTATTCACACAAATCCTCCGAACAGAACGGTAACAATATTTTAGTGGGAATATGTTAATTATACCAAGAATTTCGATTTTAAAGTCGCCACAAAATCGGTTTTTACGTCATATATTATAATGTATAATGCGATTACGATGTAAATCTTTAGTTAAGTATAAAACTCGTCTGTGAGGATATTTAAAAGGATTTTTTAAATGTAAACTAGGCCAATTGGATCGAGAGGCCCGAATGGTATACATAAATGAAAAAGCTTTAATAGGTATACTTAAATATTAACTGTAGCTCCGGTAATGAAGTGGTTTTCGTTAAAATTCTACCAATGTTAACATTTGATTCAAGTTTCAGATCTTAACTGTTGTCCAATGACATTTTCCACTTAGCAATAACTTAGCACTTTTTAATGGCTCTGTTGGCAGGCTTGGCAATGGGAGTGAGTTGTGTGATAATTTAAAAAAGTACGCGAATACTTTGTAGTCTTTAGAATACAAGATAATTTGAGTGATTTCACATCAGACTACTCGCTGACTGCAATAAGTCGGCGTGGTGGATGAGCTCCGAAAGACCTTTAATCGAAGGTCTCGAATATCAAGTGACAATAATTCCGCTATTTGTAGTATGTTATATATTATATTAAATACATATAAGATTGTTTACAATATGGGAGTTGTGATTCGAAATTTAAAAGTCGGTAAAAAATCTACAAACGGATTTGACTTAATATTATTTGTATTTTATTATTATGAATACTTTATTTCCGTTTTATAATGAAAAACTTTATGCTAAATTAAGTAAATCAACCGATTTTGTCAATTTTATTGTAGTTGCATATTTGTGGTTGTTGATGTCGAAGTTATAACAAGTTTTAATATTAATAGCTTAGATATTGCTTAGATACTATAAGTTCCTAGGCCATACATTTGACAACCAATCATTTGAAATATACATATTTGTTTAGATCATCTATTGAAGTATAGCAATCAATTTCCAGTTTCAATATGATTGTACGAGTATAAATGATTGTAACTCCAGGTGAGATTGAATTATATAAAAGTTTGTTTTTGCCTAGCTTAAGGGCTAGCTGGTTAAAAATTAAAATGCGGATTCAATTCACCCTGAACATTTTTATATTTTAATGTTATTTAGTGGTGCAGTTTTCACAAGTTAATCAAATGAAGAAATAGTCTTACTGGTGTGATCTGTTGCCGGAGACTGTGTAATGGTCCATTTATTCAGACTAATAGTAATGAACAAACTGTACTGTATTTCGATTTGAAGTGTGTTGTAGCTTGTGGAATTACTAGGGTAACGATGCTTAAAAACTTATGTGTCTCACGGCAATGAAGTGCAGTCTACATCATCTTAATTAGTGCTATATTTGCATAAAACTCCCTTGGTGTAAAGAATTTTGTAAAATCCAGTCTTAGCTGACGTCTAAATGGCAGAAGAAATATCTCTACCATATTTTGTCTTTACGTCTAATAGTTTCCAAAATCTTGAGATGAGTTAATCCATTTCTAGACATCTCCTAAATATATAGATAGATATATAAATGACTTATTCAAATAGGGCGCGATGTCGGACGTATGTTAGCTTTGTATACGTTGTTCCTCAAACTTTCGAGCGGTATAAACGACAGCTTTGTAGATTAAAACTTATATGAGAGCAACAAACAAGTCGCTTAGCGGGACTTTACGCGATAAGCTCCGAGCGGCACTCAATTGAGATATTCTTACACGTCATGCCGTTAACATTAAGATTTTAATGCTCCTCAGCTCATTGTATATCTCGACAGCGTCAAAACATAAACTCGTTAATTTCCCAACGTCTTAATCGAATGACTTAATTTACATTGTGATCAGTTCGTTTCTCGAGTTGCTGGATTTTTATGAACGTGTGCGCGGATATCTTATATATATTACATTTAACTATCAGTCGTTATTGAAAGGTTTCTCCAATGTAATGAGCTAACACTTGACCTCAATATTACACGGTGTTAACAATAAGGGCGTGGTGAAACGTACTCATAGCAATACTCTGGCTCTCTTAAGTTGATAGTCAAAACGCAGCAATTATTATTATAGCGGCAGATTTAAAATATGAAAGAAAAACACCATATTATCAAACAAACTCCATGACAGGTGCCTGCGAATCGAAGCCAAGCGCCTAGCCAGCCCATCATGGAGGCAGCTGAAAGAATGAACTTAATGCTAATAAGCATTTATCAACGTTGTGAAAAGTAGAGGCAGATGTATGTGAACCAAATTATCTCGAAATCTATATATATATATCAACGTAGAAGATATCCAGAGACTCATTGACTCATCACGAGACTTACGAAACTATTAGACGTAAATACTCAAAATTTAGTAGGGATATCGCTTCTAACATTTAGAGATCAACTAAAAATAAAGTGGGAACACGGGAGTGTGTTACTGGTAACAAAGCGGGCAGGGAACAGCTAATTTTTTTACATATTTTTTCATACTATATTATTTGTATGAATTTATGTTCTCAGTTTTTTACAATTGTAACTCCCGAGCAGTAAGAGGCGGGGATAGAAGTTAAACGCGTGTACTTTTATACTTCTATATCACTCTGTCTATTAAGTGATAGCACAAAAAAGGGTAAAGTTATTATAATATATAATATAATTCGATTGAAAATAATATTATATAAAAAAGGTTTCAGTGACCGTGTATTATTTCTGAGGTTGACTAAGTTGACATATAATTTAAAATTCTTTGATAAACACAAGAATATGTTTTTTTTGCTTCAATGTATTGAAAAAATGATGTAAACAGTTATACAATTTAAACAATGATGCAATGATGGTAGATCTGTTGGCGGAGGCCGTTCTAGGTAGGTACCATCGCAGTTCCTATTTCTGCCGCTAAACTGTACTGTGCAAACATTACTCTCTTCCAAATTGAAGGGTGCTGTAGCTACTGAAATTGCAGGGTAACGAGATTTAACACCTTATGTATCTTATGGTGCGTCAGGTATCACTTACCATTAGATGAACAACTCGCTCTCTTCTTGTCGCTTCCTTGAGCTTTACTTAAGCTTTACAAGAATAGTGTAATTAAATGAACAGTTGTACAGTTATATATATAAATGGCGAATGATCTGATGTTAGGCGAACAAAGCACTCCGTAGTTAATATTGTTAAAGTTATCAGTTGAAATATGACTATGCGATACAACGTAAATGATCTCTCTCAATCACTACTGTCTTTTCTTAGATCCTGTAATTTATCTTGTACGCAACAAACATAAATTGATATATTGTCTTTGATTGTGAATCTGCTATATTTAACTACTGTTTTGATTCTGGGAATGCATTTACATTTGTGTTATTTCAAAGGCAATCTACAGTTTATAACCACATTAATTAGATATTAACTGTAAATGTAAACCGTTTCTTTACTTATGTTTGTTAAACGGATAGTTAACCGCATTATTTATAGACGGCAATACGTAACGAAGCCGTAATATTTCAATTAATCACTCGCTTAACTAACTAAGATTGTAACTGCATATTCATGAGGTTTACTTTTCAATTCTATTTAATATATATACATTAATGTTCAAAGTGTTACGGAACCGATACTTGGGACAGTATTTGTGTTTCACAACAATCGTATATTTATATAACAATGTAGCAGTAAATATCAATATACCGGATATAAGAAGCAAAATATACTTAATGTATTTTAGAAGCTTTCGTTTCTTTGCTAATAAGGTTTCAGCTAATTAATATAGATAATTTCTATTTCAGGTAATGTCAAGCGTGGTTAACTCCACATTCAAAATTAGCAATTTAAATGACAACCAACGTAGAGCGATTCAAAATAACTGATTTTGAATTCAAAGTATGGGTGGGGGAGGTGGCGAGTGGGAGCTTATTCAAGGTAAATTATCTCTTTAAGCGTACCAATATAAGGGAGCAGGTTCGATGGCACAGTAATTCATTGCTATAAACAGCTTCTGTGCGCCCCCAAACTCATAAATTATAAACCGGTGACATTCAGATTGCTGGAGGGGCGTCATCCTATCCTGGAGAGATTTCCACATCTAGGGTCCTTTCGCGAATTCTTCTTATGTTATGAAACTTACAAGCTTTTTATATAAGCATTTACCGTACAAATACAGTAGGCTATTACTTTGAATTTGTTTTTATTTATATTTCTGATATGGTTTTATATTTGATATGCAGTGTTTTTTTTTTATTATTTAGACGGAATATTAATCTTATTAAATTCTTACAAGAAGTTTTATCTAATTAAAGCGTAATAACGCATTTCATGTTTTAATATGACAGTCACGTATATATATATTGTCAGAGAATATATGATCAACTTATTGTGTTGTTGGTTATTTTATTACACATATTATATATTATAATTTATATATATAGTATAATTTTAAAATATCGTTAAAGTAACGAAAAGTTTAATTTAATATTTATCAATAATATATTACCCTCTCCAATTGGCTTATAACTCTATCATATGATGCGACAGAAAGTTTTCTAAGATGCAGCAACATATAATAAAATTATTACCTGTGTACATGCTGTACCTCACACCTTAAACATATATATACACACATACACACACCATACACATTCACATACAATCATATACACACACGTTTACCACACAAGCACGCATATACAAGTTCAATGGTGCGAAGGATTTTTTTTTAATTTTATTTTATATGTACGTCTGGAAGAAGACGTTAATTGTGACGCAATTATTTAATTAACTGCTATAAATGTTTGTTTCAATTAAATAAATAAATATATATATATATATATTTCAACTTCAGACTTATTTTTTATTGAGTAATACATTTTAATATATAAAATATTAATAAAGTTATATATTATTGTATAAAAGATTATACAGTATTATTTTTGTTAAATATCAATTTGTATAGCTTTGTCTGTGCATTTGTTTGTATATTTTTATAGTAAAAAAATATATGTAATCAGTATGCCTTTTGCATGTGTGAACATGTACCCTGGGCATCACTGGTTGAATGAAAACATTGTGATTTGACGATCCTTATAAAAGTGGCGTATACCCTGGCAACATTACGAGTATTTGCACAAACCTTTTCACCTACGTCCCAATGTTCGATATTAGTTATTTTATTATACATGAATAAACGGTAATGTCTCTGTTGAAAAATAGTATTTTATTCCATTAGACGAACAATACGTTGTGCTGTAAATATCCTAACTAGCGCCACGTATGACTTGTTCGAACGCCGAATTTTAAACATATTTTAATATGAGGCCAGTTATGTATAAAGTTACTGTTGGTAGGCCTCTGTTGTACCACCATACCTCCTTTATTTACCGCCAAACAGTAGTGTGCTAATATACTGTGTTCCGGTTTAAAAGGCGTTGTAAATGATGTAATTTCTGGGATAACGAGACTCAATATCTTATGCCTCAGGCGATGAGAGCAATATGGTGCTGTGTATACTTTATTAACTAGCACCAAGTTGTTATGGGAGGTCACTTACCATCAGATGAATGTCCCGCTAGCCTCGTCGCTTAATAGAATAAAAGATACGATTTATTTTAGGATTCTAAATGTTTTAATATATTTAACTGTTGTATTGTACAATATACTTGGTCATATACAAATTTTACCATAGAGAATTTAACTTACATTTATCACGAGCTGATATCAAAAAAAAAAAAAAACGTGCTGGTATGTAATGTATAAATTTTAAAAGATAACTACTGTAGCATCTTTAATGTTTGCCGACTGAATACATCGATGTGATTGCGATTACTGATTAATAGTGAAGGATCGTTAAAAAGCATATCGACTAAAGAATTTTGCATGACTAAGAAGTTAAGATAAAGAAAAAACGAAATCAACTCCGCCAATCTGTACTGTAGCCGCATTGTGGTTGCAATAAAGTCTAAATTTAGACTCTCACCTTACTTTTTATAACTTAAATACCTTCAAGTACGAAAGACGATATGAGAATGAGAGAAACAAGTACTTGAAATCGCTGTATGTTTCGTTTGATTAATGTATTTTCTATACTGTTTTAAATGAATCTGTAATTAAGTTTGTTTAAGTATCTATAAATATTTGGTCAATCATTTATTTATTGTAATATTACTGTTGTTTCATACGTTAGGATTTTTATTTCTTTTTTGTTAGAGTAGTTGTTTTAGATGACGTAAATTAATAAGTATTCCGATAAAAGAGTAAGATGTTTGAATTTGTTACTTAAGACGTTACTCAAATTAATTGAGCACATTTAATATAATGCGCTTCACACAACTTATCGATACTCGAGAAACGAATAAATAATGCTATCAGTACAATGTGGCCGAGGATTACTTTACTGCATGTTATTTATCGAGCATCACTTTATTTCAGAATATTGGTTTTATTGTGGAGACGTGTTAACTACGTAATTTACGAGGTATTAAGTAGACTTAGAAGAATTTAAGTACACTGGAGAGTTATTGCGATTACGGAGCCAGCTTTAATTAAATGGAATTGTTGAGAGTTAGTTTATGAGGAACATGGAAACGATCTTAGCCATGAGAATGTACGGAGTATATCTACCAAGTTTGTGCGAGACGGGCGCACTGGGCGAGTGCACATTTGAAATGTTACGAAACTTAAGTCTAAAGTAGATAACACACGTATCTACAGCAGTTTAAGTGCCGATAGCTTAGAGGTGGGCATACACGTTAGACATCGTATCGTATAGTAGTCCTTCTTTTTATCTACAAAGGGCTAATACTTGAACTCAATTTACATAGTGGTAAATGACAATGAGGTCGTAGTATATGAAGCGTGCGCGCTCAGATTAATCTGGTTCTCATATATCGATACCTGGAACACAATGATGCATCTTGCTAGAAGGGTTCTAAAAACCCGAAAAACAGTTTACCAATGAGCGCCTAACTGACTAAGATCTTCCGGGATACTAAGCAAATTAGGAGTAGTTAATAGGCGGTAAGAGATTTAAAAAATCTCGATTTAATTTTTAATGATAATGATTTTGAAAGAAATACAATTTTATTACTTTGAAGTCTATACATAAACAATAATACGGAAATAAATTGTTTTGTATAGTTTGTATTTACCCCGTCAAATATTTGTGCGCAAATAATACGGTCCGGATTAAAGGGTACTGTAGCCAGTAAAATAACTGGGTTACAACATATTCAACATCTTATAATACGTCACGCTAAGATCCATGTGATGCTAAGTGACAATTCTAAATAAAGTCGCACCAAGTCAACACTTGAGAAATTTAGATTCATTGTCGTTTCTTTTTAAAAAATTCACTTACTTATCAGAGGCTTTTATGTTAATATGTTCACGAATATAACTAAAAAAAATTACAAACATTACGACTCACCGTTAGGATATTAATTCCGACGGCAGAAGGTATTGGATAACTTAGAATAATAATACGAACATGTATGATGTACGACTACGTGGAACCGAAACATTAACTGAAGTATTTTAGTCAATTCATATGAAATTGTTTAAACGATTGTAATGTATAAATTTGGTTATTTTATTATTTGTTACTAGATGAAAGGGAAAAGTGTATTAATAAACTTCTTCGTATAAAATACGTAAGACCTCAAGTCCGAAAAAATTTAATATTTGATAAATAAACATAACTTTGCAAACATGATTTACTAGTGATAAGACTGTGTTGGTGAAGATGGACTAGATTGGTACTGTTACGTGGTGGGATGAGAAAGACTTTTTAAAAATTATTATTTATAATATATATTAATTAAAACTTGTGTCCACATCAAATCTAACTCCGAACTGTCTCTTTAAAATGCATTAAAATATAATGCATCGTTGGGGTCAACAGTTGGCGGAATGTAATCCAAGAACGATGTCATTGTTTTCGAATTACAAGGAAATGTTCCGATGTGAAGTAAACAACTACTGACACGATAGCAACTTAAGTTATATTAAGTTCGGGGAATGAAATGTTATAACAGTACCACCGTAGCTTTTATTTCAGTCGACGAACAGTACTGTGTAAACATTACTGTGTTCCGTTTTGAAGGGTGCTGTAGCTAGTGAAATTACTAGAGTAACTGCACTAAACATCATATGTCTCTAGGCGACGAGTACAATGTGGTGCAGTGTATAGCATACTAATTAACGCCATGTGTTTATGGGCGGGCAGGCGTATCACTTAACACCAGGCGAACGTTCCGCTCGTCTCGTCGCTTAATTAAACATAAAAAAAACTTTTGTAACATACATTTTTTTGGTACAAGAATGTAAGTAAGAATTAAATCTCTTACAAATCGTATGAGATAGTTTGTTATATGGTTTTCCTTATGATTTTGTAACAACAATCAGTATGTGTACATATTTACTTGATGATAAAAAATAGTCGTGATAGGGTCGGTCTTTGATGTCTGAGGAACACAGGGTTAGGATTGCAACTATAATAAATGAACTACCTCCACCGGTTACTCCATCATCATTACGATCACCATTTCATAATGGTAAATAAAATTTGGAACAATCTACTGCTGTAAAATGTTATCTAAATCTCTTATATGTGCCCTCGCTAAATGTAATCTTAATGAGTTACAGACCTTGGGGCTTAATATGCTATAGCATTTACATTGTATGGTGATGACACAATGCAAATAAAAAAAAGATAATCAGAAACCACGCGAATGTTCACTAACATCATACCTTTTTTAACACGACCATGTTAGATGAACGTTTATAAGCGTTTGACTACATAAAACTTATTTGAAAAATATCTCAAAGAATAAATAGATATATATATATATATAGGGTGGCGCAAAAATAACCTTATAAAAAGTACCTTATAACACAGGTAATAAAGTACTTTTAATAAGGTTATTTTTGCGCCACCCTATAGTTTAATAAATATAATAAAAATAGTTTTTTTTTGTTCGTCAATCATGTGAAAACTAGTGAACGTATCGATATGGTAACATAACCATTCGACGTGGAATGATTTGAAGATTATTGTAGATTATTTATTTTTTGAGTTTCATAGATCTTTCATCATTTTATTTCTAATTAACTTACATGATTATTTTCAATTTGTGTTATTTATGCGGGTTGCTATAGTAACGGTTGTTACAGAAAGTCATTTGCGGTTACGGTTGCTCTCAAGAAATATTTCAGAAATATTTTAAGTCTTAATTTATATTAGGGCCAGCAAAGTGGTCGGGGAACAGTTCGTAGTTTAATAAATGGTTTCTCTACTGCTTTACAATAGCTATATCAATATAAGCCTGCTCATAAGGTTGCCAAGCCCAATATGCTGGTGAAGGGGAAAGATTGTACTGTTTCCTCGAAATCACAATTTTTTTTACTGCGATTCTGGGGAAAGCCAAGCGACGAGACGAGTGGAACGTTAACGTGATGGTAAGTGATACGCCTGTCCATAACAACGTGGCGCTAGTTAAAATTGTATTCATCACATTACGCTCGTTGCCTTGAGACATAAGATGTAAGGTCTCGTTACCCCAGAAATTTCACTAGCTGCAGCGGCTTTCAAACAGGAACACAGTAATATTTGCGCGGGACAAAAAGCAGCTGCGGTAGTATCTACCCAGGCGGTCTCTTGCGACAGAAACCCATCACCATTACTTTTCCATTGTCGCCTTATACGAGACGCTGAGTAAAGAGGTTATTTTTCTTTAACCAACTCCGTGGCGCAGTGTTTAACCCCTGGTAACAAAGAGGATCCTAATCTCACACCAAAGTCTCTTGTGGAGTTTGATCAGTGGCAATATTATATTCGAATCCGCCTGGCGAGCTGTTATGTTATATATCTGCCGCCATAAAAGTATTACTGTGTTTTCTGCTGCCAAATTATGAGAGTTGGGGTATTCTACAAGAGTCACTTTTACCAGATTCATTGTCACTAAACACTGTAAAATTGAGATCAAATGTTCGCTGTCGATAAAAAAAAACGATACAAAGAGAAGACTTGCAAAAACTTGAACAATACAAAGCGAGAGGCGATCTTACTAGCCTTCGTGCGAATAAATCATGGAATTTTAACGATAATGTGACGGGTTTACAAAATGACGCACTCAGCACTTAATTATCGTATTCCCTTTAACAATGTACGTCACTAAAAAATGGTTGGTATGCACTTATCTTAAGCTTTGTGCTCATTATGTCACATGTTCTCTTTAATAGCGTGCAGTGATGAACTCTCGTGTTTTTAAACCGGTGTAAGAGATTTCGCGTAGATGTGCTAATATTTAATAATCATATTGAACTAATATGAAACAATTTGATCATGATTGATGATGCTTACATTCCTTCTTATATTCAAATTAAACTCACTGTGTATTTTATACATAGACTTATTTAATGTTTTGTTTTAAAAAAAATCCATTTTTCATATTATCGCGCTAGTTCCACTGACACGAGACAGTGTTTATATAAAGATTGTATTATTATACTTATTAAAAATTTCTCAGGCTTTCTTAAAATCTCGTTAAGATTTTACATTATATATACAAGTTTGAATTTTTATGAAGAACAGCTTTTTTATTTACTAATTTTATTCCCAGTTCTTTGTGCAATATATTTACAAAATACTAAAATCTTACTTATAAATCAGAAACAAATCTATTAAGTAAAATTAACAAGGGATTATAACAATCTTTGACTTTCACTTTTATAAACTATGCTTCTGATACACAAGTAGTATAACATAATAGTAGATATGAATAACATTAATCGAAAAGTTTTTATATAAAAGCAAATTGTACGTAAACTAACTATAGAAAAGGTTTGTTCCGAATAATAACAAAATTATATTTTTAAATGAGATTTGTATGATGAACGTAAACATATCTCGAAACGGATCTGTAGATATAATCAATAAATTGTGTATTCGTATGTACAGCAAACTGTTGTATCAAAGTTCAAACATATCTGATCCGGTTGCGTATTCCTAGTATTGTATTTCGGGTTTACCGCTTACACCATATTCAAATGATGATCAATCTTTTATTTCGCTTGAGGCGACTATTGATGGACCTCGCCGGCGGGTGCTAGCGGATTGCGGAACGAGTGCGACTCAAACAATCGTTCGTAGAATTGTACACAGTCAGTGCCGGTTATAAATTACCGCATCCGTTAACTTCGCCGTCCAACCTCTCATCACGAGTTCATAGAAATAAACGAGGTACTGTCCCTATTATCTGATTTTCTAAATGATTTACTACTATTATTTGTATAAGTGAATCATTATTTTCTAGCAAAATAGATAAGAAATTATTTTGAGATTATTACAAACTTTTTGCACAAAACTTGCTATCTGTCTCGGTCTTATGTTTTCCGAGGATATTCAGCGCTTGAAATTCATATTGACTATTACAGCTCATCTGATACTGGGTTCGTGGACCCGGATTCACGGCATGTTTGTCTCGGTCTGTTTTAAGTTTGGACAATGAAAATTTTAAGTGTGTAGGTATTATTATTAAAAATTTGTAATAGGTGGTAAAGCGCACTAGTCTAAAAGAAGCTTAATTACTCTCTCCTTAAAGACTCCTACATCATATCTGGACGGAAATTAGGCGCCAGTAGACTGTTCCATTTCGTTGCTATTCACACTATGAAGGACGACAATTAAGGGATAAATATCTGCCGTGTGTCCATATGTCCGGTGGTAAAAGAGCGATGGCGGTATTAAACTATTTAACGTTATTTAAGTCTTGAGTACACTCTCCGAAATGCATTCGAAATGCACTAAAAGAGCTAACTTATGTCGGTGTCCCACGTTAATCAGTTCGGAACTTAACTGCTCTTGGTCACTAAATATCTTATGATTATATTATTACTTATAACAGTATTTGAAATAAACGAAGATATTGTAAGTGAACGGCACCTTAAAAATACATCACAACCAACAAATGTCACTATTGAAAGATTATAGTATTTCAGACTATTTAGCAGTCAAAGGGTTAAAGTATGAATTCGCAGTTTGTAAACGGTTATAACTAAACGCTTCCAAGAACGAAATTAACCATAGTTGAATCACAGCCGGGTTCCGGGCGGGGCGGTGCCGTTATCATTGTTACAAATAGACTCGCCGATGAACCGCTGCGGTGACAAGCTACATGACGGAGCTTTGAACTCCGATTGTCGACTCCTTTACGCGTCATTCGTCGGCTTTTATGTAAATACATGCGCATATATGCCATACACACTTATATACATAAACATCACATAAAAGCATTACGCTCTTCTCACAATAACATGGACTTCGTTCGGACGCATCGTACCAGCTTTTTTTTTGTAATTACTTTACGATTCGTGTTGTTGTACACAGCTATATTTTGTATTATGTTCGCCTTCAAGTATTATGAGTAAACGCCGTAATTATGTTTCTTGGTATAATTGTGATATTTTGTTTTTAAATAAGCATGACAGACTATTAATAATTGTGATAATTTATTGTCCAAATAACGATTAACTCCTATCAGTGGAACTAGCGCATTTAAAAACTCTGGGACTCCTTGTCTCCGCACATCGGATTACAACGAGAGTATATTTTAAAAAATCTTTACAGCTATTACATATAACAAAGTGTATCTTAAGTATTTATATACTCAGATATATCTTATTTATCGTATTTATATAAGGCCAATGTTCAGCAGTGGATTAATCTACATTAAAATGATGATGAGGAAACATAAAAGTATCAAATATTCATTTAGCAGAAAAAAAAAAATCCGTATGTAATAGATTTAAATGACTGTTATTGTAGGCATCTCTAAGTAAATATTTCTAATTTAACAACTATATTTCTAAGAGTTTAGATTTAGCTATTTATGTTTTTATATATATATAGTTTAAACATTAATTGTTTAGTAAATGATGGAACTGTAACATTTCGCTGGATTATAGATAAATATAATGCTCGTTGAATTAAAATAGTTTTATTAAAAATGCTTGAAAACATAAATATTATTAAAATAATTTAAACAAAAGCTAAAGATATGTTTAATCCATGTTGAATTTATAACTATGTGAAAAGCGTAATAACCCAATTAATATAATTAATTTTGTATTCCCACGCGTTAATGGCACTTTGTTGACTGTCTACCACAGTTGTTTAATTTAACTCATTCCGATGAAGACATTGTACATATAATATCTAAATTCATGTCGACGGTCGTTATTACCTTCATTTACGAACGTACGGATATTATAACGTAATATGTTAGAATGAGATTTTATTTTTATATTGCCCTTTTTAACTTAAAGCGAATAAGTAAAGCCTTTGTATAGGGTGCCACCTTGTATACCTTGTATACAAGGTGGCGCAAAAATAACCTTCCGATGTTTTTTGGCTGTAATTTAAAAAAAATATGAAATACTTTCATTCTTTTTGTGGATTATTTTTATTTGGTTATTTAATTTTTTTACATCAAGGCAAAATTTATAGCATTTTCTGATAGGAGGATTACTTTTGCGCCACCCTATATATCATGATGTACTATTACGATTATACCTACTTGCTTTAATCCAAATCAAACTATATTTTTTTGTGACGAAGCGAAAAGTCCTACATAACGTTCACCTGATAGAACACATACCCATAATAAAGTGACACTAGTTAAGATGATGAACACACCACACTTGTTACAGTGATGATGATCATAACATTTGTACAAATGAAATTTAGACAATCGCTGATAAACATCACTTCAGATCAGAACACAGAATAGTTCAGACATTTGTGTTTACAGAAGCAAGTGCAATACTCTGAAACACAATACTTATAGATCTGTGGTGACATCTGGTATCATAACTATATAATATGTTTAACTAACAGTTGTAAACTATTGAAAGGTGTGATCAATCACTAACAGATCTGATAAAAAGATTACCACAGGAAACTTTCAACTGTAATTTTAATACCAGTGGCCACTAGTAAGATCTAAGTTTTGTGTTTCAGATTATTGCACTTCGTGGCCAATTAAATTCCCAATTATTATATAAAGAAATCTTTAAATTAACTTGAGTAACCTAGTAATCAATCCACCTATTGTGTGAATGCCATGCTTAGTCGTAAAAACACTAGATCAATTAGGAATGATATACACCGGAAGATATGACTACAGGCATTTTTCGTTGGGCACTATAGCAGGAAAACTACACCAGACGGCCAGCACGGTCCTGAATATTGAATTGTTTAGTATATATTCATGTATGGTATGTAGTAGATGATATAGTATAGTATCTATATAGTTAGCTGAAACGGGGTTGATCACAAAAGATGCAACGATCTCGTACTGCATTTAAAATTAAATCCTTTTCAATCGCTTTACAAGATAAAATAAGATTAATGGTTCGATTCCCTAATACCGCAATAAATAATATGAAAAGTTTTTTTTATCCGTGCAAACAGTTTGCAAAGGATGAGTATTGTTTTCATACACACTGTATGGATGTTGATGTCATACATACGTGATCGCTTACACGGTCATGAATAAATCATTATGTTATGTGACGACAACAACAACGAGAAGCGGATGTCTACAGGTCGCCAGTGCATCTCGTTATTTTTTTGGTCCAGTTGATGAACGTTTGAGATAAGCTTGTGGAATCATTGTGGAATATTAAGTTCTCGTTGTTTATGCAGTAATGTGACGGTGCAAGAATTAATGGAAGCAAAATATTAACAAATTTTAATTTCATATTCCGATATTCAACTTTCAACTGCCTTCGTAATACAGCGAACTCTTTGGATTGTTGCACAAAGGTCCATGATCCAATTACTGGGCTTGTCGTGATGGATTTTTAGATGTTGTTTTTAATAGCGACTGCCGAACTACCTACCTCTGATTGTAACTGTTGCTATAACAAAATTTATGTTATTGTTTCCCTTGGTCAACATATAATAGTCATGGAATTTGGACAAGCACACTTTACCATATTCTCTTCAGCTCAACATCATGTGGAACTGAAATGTGTCGTCTATTGTAATGTGTGGTCTACTGTTGATTTTTTTTATTCCACAAAGCAGCAAGATAAGCGTGATATTCATTTGAAAGCAAGTGTTACACGTCTGCACATAACAACATGATGTTAGTTAGGATGATAAATACTGCACGATATTTTGCTCCTCGCTTTGAGGCATAGGATATTAAGTCTCGTTACCCAAGTAAATTCACTAGCTCTAACGCCCTTCAAACTAGATATATATCTATATATCTTTTTATAAAGATATATATCTTTTTGAGACCGCTGCAGGTATTGAAAATATCAGGGTTACACGAGTATAACTTAATATATCTTACATCGAAGAGTATAACACAGTCCAGTGTATATCATTCTAATTAGCGCCTCACTGTGATAGGTAGGAGAAGTTGTCATTTACTATCAGGTGAACCTTCTGCTTGGCCCCGCCTTTTTATCGTATAAAATGAAATATGTATGATCTAAAAGGAAGCTGTGCGATGTTTTATTAGTCTATAACAATAAAGTTAAAAATCATCGACTCATTTATAAACAATCGATGTTTAATCTGCGGTCGGCGGTGTATAATAAAATACTGAACATTACACGAAGGTTACTTTAAGTTTGAATGCTTATTAAATACGGAAGTGAGAGAACCATGGCCACATCCTACGTTGCTGTAATAAAGTTTAATTATAATTAGTATTTAATTGCAATTGACACGTTAATATTTTGTATTGATTGTGAGCGGAACAATTTTTTCGTGAGCAAAAATTCCTTACTACAATACAATTGTAAATGTTAAGTGCTTAATTTCGAACTTTAGCACTTTAACAGGATTTAAGTAACTGCTAGTGCACAAGTTATTTATGAATATTTACGAGTGCACAATTTGATTAAAGCTGAATGACTCTTACGAATGTTATCAGAATCGTAATGGGATACAGTTTTGTAAAATGTCGGTTTACGTTACGGGCGAATTTAGCAAAAATTTTAACAAACATGTTAGATTACCTATGATCTTATAACTGCCACTTTAGAACTTTGATTATTTACTTTAAACGTATCATTATTAAATTACTAGAAATATTAACATTTTAGTAATAAGCATAACTATCGAAATTATGTGGAATTAAACCTTAAAGTTGTAATAAAAGTTTTCATGAAAAATCAAACTGTTAATGCTAGTTTACTTAACTGCAAGAGGTTAAATAGCAACGTGTAAAAATTACTATGTTCCGATTCGAAGGGTGCTGTAACAAGTGTGGTGTATTTATCATCTTAACTAGTGTCACTTTATTATGGGTAGGTGTTTTATCAGGTGAAAGTTATATAGGCCTTTTAGCTTCGTCACCAAAAATACATTTTTGTTTGGATTATAGTACAAGTAGGTATAATCTGTAAATGAACAATGTTATACATTACAATCTTAAATATTTCAGGTACTTTGTAAATACCGCAGGAACTAATCTTAATATTATACAGTGCAAGGGTTTATTACAAAAACCCATCCATGCCTCAAGTAAAATTGCACAGGCTAACCGCCATAATAATAAATTATTTCCGCATTTATCTAACTTTCATCTACTTTGTTAGTTGCGTATTTACTTACCTTACATTATTTAGTTATCTGTTTCTCGATATCTTTGAGCAGCGTTGGAGTATTGTTACTATCTATTTGCATTTTATCGGGCCCCGGGCAACATGATAACAGTCTAGGAACGGGCCCGTAGATAATAAATCTTTGTTTGGATTAGCGATTATTGCCTTACTTTTGTTATCTTCTCAATCCGCAAATGTTTGGATATTATTTCGTTTTTACAGTTCCATGTTTATATATGACTTTGCATGAAATTTGTAATATACAGGTAAAAAGACAGAAAGATTATCAAAAATCTTTTCTTAACAAGTATTATGATTTTTATGTCCGTAATTTGAGATATGACTCTCTCCTATTTATAAAACTTTTCATCTCTGTCACTTCTCTATGAGGTCTTTTTTTATTTATATTAAGTATGCAATATCCCTCTGTACGACCTCATCAATACATATACAAGTATATTATATATACCATACTTATACAACCGCTATAGATCTTGTGCTTGTTTTGTTAAATTATATCCAATGAAGAACATCATAAAAAAATCTTTCTTATCACGGTCCCTATAAAGTTTGTGGGTAATAACTCTAGGATGTTATGGTCTATAAACTTTAGAGATTAAGGGAAGGAAACAGGAAAATGACGACGATTTTGAATAACAGATATGTTGTGCATTTTTATGATTGTAACTGCAGATGTAAACAGTGACCTTTTCGCACATAAACAACAACGGAATTGTTTCACTTGACCTACAATTTAAATTTGTTATTTTATAGCTTTGAATGCGATTTAAATATCCTCTGTGCTCCCTTTTTAAGACAACTACTACCTCATGGATCTTGGCCATGGGTTACGCCGATGGATTGTAGAGTAACGTTGCTTTTATGCTATTTGAAAAGTGAAACCGTTTGGTTTCAGTAAACGATACTTTACAATCTGAACGTTTATACCAGTTGTTTCCAAAGTTGGAGGCGCTGTAGAAAAAGGGTAGAGTGACAGGTTTCACCAGCAGACTGGATAAAATTATTTAATTTCTTTTTGTTTCATAATGAAGTGGAGGAAGTACATAAAGTTTGGAAACCGCTGGTGGATACAGTGCCTTTTACTACGAAAATAGACCCTTTATTCAATCATTAAAAACATCGACGCCGACAGCCACTGTATTCTATCACTACCTGTTTTGTTTGACACAAATATTTGCTTAACAGCCCAGTTGCAAGAAATTAATAATCATTTAAGTAATTTGACAAACGTAAACTTTATAATTATGTAGCAAACAATTGGATTACTACATTCTGTCCGTGTGTTAATATTTAAACGATAAATTTATAACATAAATGTGGGCGCTAAATGGTTACAATAACATCCACTTCATCTTATTTGTGAGATTTGCAGCACACATTTATTCCAAATCATTATGAATCATATGCTTTTAATGGACCCTTTACATGTTGTTTATATATCTTACCTTGTGGTGGCAATTCCTTATTAGACTACTGTCACAGTCTACGGTAAATGATTTTAGAGGATGCTCTAGCTATCAAATTTAGTAAGTTAACTCGGCGCATCATATTACTCAAAATAATCAGATCAAATGATCGTTGTGTAAACATCTTAAGTAACTTTTAATTGGTATAAATACAGGTATCACTTACTGATAGATGAGAGTCGAGCTTTTATAGTTAAAGGTTGACTCGTAGTAAACATAAAAAAGTTATATCTCTATCGAGTTTTTTTTTTAGTAGTCTTCGTTTGCGACTTGACGAGACGTCACCTGATGCTTAGTGATACGCATGCCCATAACAATATGATGCAAGTTAAAATGTCCACACTAAACGGAATTTTACTCGTCATACTGAGACTTAAAATATTAACCCTCATTACCCTTGTAATTTCATTGTCTACAACGTCGTCTAAACCAGGACACGGTAATGTTTGCTCACTACTGTGTATTTTAATAGTAAGAAATTTATATAGGTTTTATAATGATCTATATATAGCGTATATTTCCAGCCAATTAGGAGTAAATTGAGGGCAATAACTTCACCAGTGCGTACGATACCTTAAAGGGCTGACGTGCCCATGTGTAGGTGTTCTTATCTGCGGCTGTCGCAGTGGGGCTACTGGTCGTCATGTCACAGCGATAGCACGCTCTTCGAATTAAATACAAGTTTCATGAGAATCTCCCCACCGTGGGTGTGTATGTGAAGGAATTAGATAGTTTCTATACAAACAAAACGACTCTTTTGCAGTATAAAATTGATTTATATTTACTGATGGTAGGTCACTGTTGCCGGAGACCGTCTACGTATATACCGCTGCAGTGCTTATTTTGTCTGTCAAACAGTATTCTGAAAATATTACTGTTCTGGTTTAAAGGGCGTTGTAGCTAGTGAAATTATTGGGGTAACGAGACTTAAGTTCTTATGTGTCAAGGCGATGAGCGCAATTTGGTGCAGGGTATATCATCGTAACTAGCGCCACATTGTTATGGATAACCGTATCACTTACCATCAGGTCTTGATCGTCTCACTGCATCCTCGTATACAAATAAATAAAAAAGGAAGTAATTGTTTTTAATTGATTTTAATGTGAATGTTCTCTGATTGAGGTATAACCTCAAAGATGTCTTCATTAAAATCAATTCATTCATAGAGCAAGGATAATAGGAAATGTGATTTTAAACCTGTTAATTTTCTTCATGGGATGACCTAACACTTGACCGTATTCACACGTAATTACGGTCAAGTACTATATTTTTGAAATGTTGATAGGCCAGAATATAGTAAAATCCGATGTTTAATATATTCTTTTTGTCATATGAAAGGCTGTCGGAAGAGTGACGTTGTTATGGCGGAAGATTGACATTGCGTATGGTAGCTAAAGAGATGTGTTCGAAAGAAGTCAAACAACGAATGTCTATTTTTTTAAATAATTAAGGACCAGGCGAGCGGGAGGTTCACCTGATAGTAGGTGATACGCCTGCCCATAATAACGTGGCGCTATTTAGTGTGATATATACTGAATCACATCGCGCTCGCCGTCTGAGATATAAGATGTTGTCTCGTTATCCCCGTAATTACACTTGTTACAGCGGTAACATCAACATAATAATGTTTGTACATTACTGTTTGACAACAGAAATAAACTGCGGTGTTACCAACCTAGACGGTTCCGGCAAGAGAGACCTACCACTACTGGAAACATTAGGTACAAGGTTTTTGGAATCAGGATTTATACGGAAATATTTTAAACGGTATTGTATTGATCGTTCACGGAGGTCGTTAAGAAATATCTTCGTTAAATATTGTGTCTATGTAATGTTTAATTATGTAGTACTAGAGGATCTAAACAAAGGAGTAAGTAGTAAATAAATTCTAAATGTAACTATTTAGATACCACGGAACTGTGTAAATATTTAGTTACCTATCTCTAGACGGTTGCCAACGTGACCGGCGGCACACGTCCACGAAACGAAGACACATGTATGTGTATTCAATTTAATGGACCATTTAATACATTTAGATCTTTTAATATTAAACATACTACTCGTAATAATAAAATTAATACTTTGATAATATTTATATCTCGATTCCTATTCTCGGGTAATTTTAGTATCAAATGTCCTTAGCCTTTTCTACTTTAGTGCTCCTCTCAAAGGAGCTTTACTATCGCAACAATATCATTTAACATCAGATAAATTTGTGCAAGAAATAGAGTTAGTTTAAGCTATTACCTAGTATTTTATTATTACATCATTTCGGCCTATTGTCGTCCACTACAGAAAATATGTTTTCACTATCGCATGTTTATTTATAGCAAATAACTTCTTGTCTGTTTGTTCTGGCTGAAACGATTTTGAATCGTCTTTCTTTGATAGCAGAGTATATGAGATATAACATAGAACAGTTTTATTTAAAAACAGAGTTATGCAGAAAACAACTTTGCGTGTTATTTGCTGGTTTAATCTAATCTTTATTTACAGAAGTGAGACTTTGTAAAATTGTATAGTTTTCGGTACAGCTAATGAAATGGATAATATAAATATACATAAGCAGCACAAAGTATGCCGGGTACAATTTATTTACTTATAGATAATGTTTTGTTCCTTTTACATAGTAGTGGTCGACGATAATAAATTACAGAGGCATAATACGGGAATAAAAAGATTGGAATTAATATAAATTTATAATAGTTTATTTTAAAACATTTAGTAAAAGCTGTAAAATAATATCTTTGATGCCTTTACGTCACCTTAATCGTCATCTTATTTATATTCTAGATTTAAGAATTTTTATGAAAATAGACAATATGACTATAATCAAAAATATATAATCTTAGTAGTTGTTCAGGAAAGGAGTTTTGAAGTATTCGGCTTCTCATAAATAACTGTGAAAATCTTTCGTGTCAAGGAAATATTTGCGCTGTGTCGTAGTTAGGAATGTTGCCTTAGAAATTTAATTAATTTGGTTCAAGAATTTTATTCGTGTCCTTTTTAGTGCTGAAGCTCCTGAATATATTTTTGAAATTCGATCATAAGTAAGGGGAGAGATGTAAGGGGTCCGGCACGACAACTCACGGGACCCAAGTCAACCTCACCTGTTCGTGGTGCATCCTGTTAATCAACGATCGAGGCTCTGGCTCCCGCCAACCCACATTACGCCAGCGTGGTGGGAAATGGCTCAAATCCCCCATATGAACATATCACGGTCCTTAGTGCCCAGTGGTATCAGAGGCCAAGCTGACTGTATGTGGAGATCTTTGGGGAAGACCTATGTTCAGCAGTAGTCGTCTATGGGCTGATGATGATGATCATAAGTAAAAAACTAACATTGTTCATCAAACTTATGATACTAGTTTTAGTAATTTCTTTTTTATTAGTAGAACAGCGCAGTACTGTCCTGGTATTATTTTTTTTATTTGACGAAGCAACGAGACGAGCGAGACGTTCACCTGATGATAAGTGCTACCCAACGTGCTGCCCTAAGTGGCGCTAGTTAGAATGATATTCCTAGCACCACGTTAAGCTCAGACCACAGGGACACACAATGTGGTGGTAACATAAGATGTCTCGTTGCTCCAAAAAATTTACTAGATCCAGCGCCTTTCAAACCGAAACACAGTAATTTTCACGCTACTGTTTGGGGGTAAAAATAGGAGGCGCGTTGGACGGTTGCCTAGACGGTGGCCGGTAACACAGACCTATATTTACTGGTATAATTATAACACATTAAATATATATTACCATCGAGTCAACATTAGAATCTTCTTATGAAGGAGCTCCTAAGTTTCATTAGCGGGAACAATAAGATGGTTGTTTATTAAATCAACATTTTGCTTACGATGATTTGATAATCAATGCGATGGTAATATACGGGTACCTTTATTAATATTTAAATGACCTTGGGACATGCGAGTTGTGTGTAGTTGTTAGCACTGTTTTGAAATTTCTATAAGCATGTTTGCATGCAGCATATATGCTTGAACTCAGCATTGTACTGCTCGTGTATATTTCTTTTATAAACATTCTTGTTATATTACACCAATGTAATCTACATTTTATAAAACCACCCAACAAATTATGATGCAGGCAATGTTTATAGGATATTTTTTTGTTGTCATTACAGTTTGGTAAGGATAGTAAGTGTTATATATGGATCGTAATAAATTAGTAATAATTAAAAAAAAAAAATTGTAACTGAAAGATATGTAGCGCCGGGACAAACTCACACGGTACACTGGTGTTATAGTAATGTTAATGATGTGTTACTTTCTAGATATTAAAAAATATATATTATTCTCAAAGAGAAGACCTAAAGCGTTTCTCTCACATGCATAAAAGAATAAAATTGAAACTAACTTTGTTCATATATACTAGAGTAATTTTTTTTTGATAAGATATATCAATATCATATCTTTGTAGTTACATACTGAAAGTTTATTTATTTAAAATCTTTTTAGTACATCTTAAATTAAGTTACAATATATAGGCGGAATTAAAGCCTACTGGCATTTTCTACCAAGCAACTTAAGACGAAGAAATGTAATGGTAGTGAGTGGTGAGAAAGTACTATCAAATTCAGCCATCCGGTATCTAGATTATACTGAATAAATTAACAAAACATTTTTAGATTGAATATTTAGTGTTAGCATCATATAAACATTCATAAGGATATTTTTTTTTTTAATTCAATTAAGTGACGAGACGAGCAAGTAGTTCTCCTGATGGTAAGTGATACGCCCGCTCATAACAATGTGGCTCTAGTTAGGTTGATACATACCGCACCATATTGCGCTCGTCGCCTGAGCAAGATGTTGAGTCTTGTTACTTCAGAAATTACTCTAGCTACTGCGCCTTTCAAACCGGATTACAGTAATGTTTGCACAGTACTGTTTAGCGGCAGAATTAGGCATTGCGGTGGACCTAGACGGTCTCCTGCAACAGAGACCTACCACCAGATATATTATATAAATATTTCCCATGTCCAGGCCAAATTTCCCTTATTTTCTAGTAGTACAAATTTTAAATCTTTATCAATATTGAATTCATAACTTATTAATTTATTTTTTAAATAATAGTTTTTTTTTTTATAGGAAATGTGCACAAACTATCGAACAATTCACCACTACAACACCAGAGGGGTCGCGGTCACGTTACCGACCTCTAAGAGAATAATAATACACTCTTTTCTTGAAGCTCGTTTTTTAAAATGACTTCAGAAACTTGACAGTTTTTTATACTATAATGAAATAATGGTTAAGGTCGCAGTTATATAGCATTGCAACTTTATTTTATTGTTGTTATAACCGGACGGTTATAGCAAGAAATGTCTTGTTTAACCGTTCATTGGGTAACATAAAATATCTTTGTAATGCATGCGCCGCCATGCATAGTAAGTGGCATTTTTATTTATTTTTTGTTTACACGAAAACACTAAACAAAGTCACTTTCAAGTAATTTAATTTCAACAACATTTTTATACACTTCTTAAATTAATTTTTTAACATAAAATACGTATTCATGTTAATTTTATAGTTTATTCAAAGTTATATTTATGTGCTTGTGTTCAGGTTAAAGTTTAAATTAAGTGTTAAATGTTATTTCTGTTAATTGTATACAATGAATAGAGTTTTGTTTTTGCTCTGTAAGGCGTTATTATATCTGAAGAGGCGATAAGAAGAGAAAAACTTTTATCTCGTACTGAACAATAGACCACAGTGTTGCTTATTCAGCACCATACTGTGCATGTTGCTCTGTATACTGTATTAGAATTATTTATATTATTACACTGCGTAATTTAATATAAAAACTTTCCTTTTTTTGTTATACAAAGTAATCATGCTCATATTGTAAGAATTGACGAGAATTGATGTGGCCGTGAAAACTTTAGTCCACTCATATTACTAAGATCTTTACGTGAGCTATTTTATTGTTCAGACCTTGACTCAATTAACCTTTGTCAAATTATTTTATAACTTTGATTTAACCTCATACGCAAGTTGAATATTTTATTGCATGTAATAGTATACATAATCATTGTTCATTTCGTTTTAGGTTATTTCAAATAAACCCGACAAAACCATTTTTTTAATTTTTTAACGTTGTTCCTGTCTGTTAATAAGTTTTAATAGGATCACAAAAGGTATAATCTCCTTAATTTCTTTTCCCTCGTCTGTAAATTTTAATAACAAGTCTAGTTTCTTACTGCTAGTCTAACTTAATAAAAAAAACTCACTGTATATAGAAACTTATTAAAAATTTTTTTTCTTTAACAGGACGAGGAAGTGAAAAAGCAACTGCCGGTTGCACCAAAATGTTGCCCGAGCGGTCAGAATCTTACAGCGTTGTTCGAGAACGGCGTGTCGAGAACAGTGTGCACCCGCTCGAGCCTCACTTTTCAGCCGATCTTTCATAAAGCGAACGACACTCACATATGGAGCTACGACACCAACGTATTCGAAACGATCGTCGGCAAACCATGCTTAAATGATTGGTAGGTCAAATGATCAATTTACACAATGGAACTCTTTACTGATGAATATCTTGATGACACCAATGCAAAACATCAACTACTAAGTCTTGTAAAGCACACAGCTTATAACTTTAGTGCTTTATATGTTTTACTTTGTCGATATTAATTTTATAATTTATTATATTAAATTACACTTTTTCTTTATTATTGCTCCATGGTGGCGAGGGAGGATTATCAACAGCATGGTCTGGATGAGAATAGAGCTGTTTAATTTCAAAAAGAAAAAACCAAAGATCTCTATTATCTACGTAAATTGTTCAAAGGTTCCAAGATAATATACATTATAAACATCTATTTAATTAAGAATTATATGATTAAGTGAAAGTGTATAATACTTTATTTTAATATCATCTTTACCAATAGCCGCAAAGTTCTAACATTCGCTTAGGCAGGGGCAGGCGGCTTGTTAACATATTTATTCAGATATTTGTTAAAAAGTTTTTGCTCCTTAGATAAAATATTTTCGGAAAAAGGATATTTTATTCATACTTAAAAACAATCATAAGCATTGACAAAATTTTAACATTCTTTGAACACCACCAACCTTTTCGTTTTTATATGGTTATTTTAGTCAGAGTAGAAGAGTCTCACGCAATTATTGAGCTATTTTAGATAGAGATTTAAGGGTTTTTACTTTAGATGAAAGGGGTAAAGACTACGTGCCTTGTCTGTCGCAGATTACACCATATAAACATAGAACATTAACACTAGTATTCTGTGTGCTATAAAGTGTTAGATATTTGGAAGGACGTAAAAATTGCTCAATAGCGATTAAAAACAATCCTTCCTTTTTCTCTACATCCCGAGTTTTTATTATTCGAGAAAAAATTATTATTAAAGTGTATCACTAAAAAGTGTAATTAGTTCTTTAGAAGCATTGACTTCTCGCTGAGAGGTTCATCATAAGTAACAGGTGACAATGATCATCTTGGGTCATGATTCGACAGTCCTGAGTGTCATGAGACCCGAGATGAACGTTGTTGGTGTATAAAAAGAAATATTTTTCTTTTTTGTCATTAACATGCGATTATCTTGACCTCACTCTTATATCATATGATATTAAGTGACAAAGTGGTCGTAAATAGTTAAGTGTGCTCCTCCAAACTACTCTACCTGATTTGAAGACAAAACACTGCAGCATTGCTGCAGATTGTTTGTATGCTGCGAATGTTCAACAATATGATGGTGGTAGTTGGACTGGCGTGTTCGAAAAATTCGTATAAAGAGTATAATTAAAATTATCTTGGTTTCTAGGTATAAATTAGATCCAATGGAGAACAGCGGTGATGAGTTTCATTTGTTAGTAAATGGTTCACTTTTTGTGCCGTTCAGTGAACCCTATTTACTTGGGACAAGAGATTACTGCATGGAAACGTTCTGGAATGAAACAAATCCAGCGGGCGTTACACTGCCACTTGTTTGTTTTCGTCCTGTCGTGGAGGAAGCGAAGACTTCTGCCTCTCTCATAATATATGTTACAGGTAATTTAGTTTTATAACTTACGAATGGGAACTGTAAATCTGTCACCTGTTCACTTCCCATGGGTGTCGTAGAGTTTGGCGAAGACTGATGATAGATGTGCTGTTTAAGTCTGAGAGGGGTTTGGAAAGAGGGTTGTATCTTGTAAGTTTTGAGGGTGATCTACTAATTTTGCTTTACGAAGTGTAGAATACAGTAAAGTATTTATTACGAGGTAAGTTTATGTTACTTATAACTCCATGCTCTCTTCTATAATACTTATGTACGAAGTAATGAAGTACAGTTATACATTTTTAGTGTTTGAAATTATTCGAGAAAAAATTTACATAACTTTAATTTATTAATTATTACACCTAAGATAAGATATGTAAATTCCGAGCTATGCAAATTGCTAATTTATTTAATTGAGAAATAAAATTTCTTGCATATGAAACGGATGGCGGGTTGATTGACTCATTACTATCAGCATATATAACAACGTAATATAAAGGATAATAAGGAGACTTATATTTTCTTTTGCCTTTTGATCTGTATATTATGTGGTGGCTAATTAGGCGATATACTGTTAATAATCCAATTTTATTTTAATGATTATCAAGATTATAATACGCTTTCAATCATCTTAAATAATAATTGAATTCTGATACAACGAATTGATTCTGAATGGGATGTTTTTTTACAGCATTGATAATTTCAGTTCCGTTCCTCTTAGCAACTGCGTGTGTATATACTCTAATAAAGGAACTCAGAGACACACATGGCAAAGCCTTGGCATGTCATACAGTCTGCTTGGCGATAGCCTTCTCGTGCTTAGCAACAACGCAACTTGCTGGCCGTGCATTCTCCACTACAGTTTGTACTATAATGGGTATGTATATAAATCTTTCCAGATATGTACCATTTACTAATATGTTAAGGGAGTAGTTTACTTCAAAACGAGTGAAGGCGTTCAAGGCGAGGAGAAATATTCCGAATACTACAGCTATCATAGAAAAATAACATCCGCCAATCCACACTCTGTTAGTGTGGTGGTTAAATGGCACTGACTCTCTCTTTACGAGAGAAAGCTTTGACTATCAGCTGTAGAAACGTTTAGTGTGCTAATAAAAAAAAATATTTAAAAGTACAAAGTTCAATTTTCTACTATTTGTATAATAAAATAGTTTAACAAACAAGATTTGTCTCAATTACCCCTTTTATAACGTCATGAATGAATCATGTAGAAAATTTATCTCCTTTTCTGTCCATTGAAGGATATGGATGTTAATTTGACATTTATAGTTTAGTAATAATACATGTGATTAACATTTAATTAATATATATGTTAATTTACTTATATCCTTGCATATTTAAATATGTTTATTTGGATGTAGAAGGCAATTAAATTTATTTAAACAATAAGTTAATGTTATAGTAATATTTTGACAAAGAAAGTAGAGAAAATTAATAGTGATATGAAACTCCATGAACTCGTCAAAAGTCTCGGGTGAGAAATTAATAATTTCTTTACCACTACAAATTTTAGAATTAAAATAAAATGTTCATACCTTACAATTAAAAAATACAGTGTTCATAGATTAAATAATGTGATAAATAAACACTTTATTGCTCACACTAATGTAGGTACAGTTAATTGACTAAAACTAAATTTATAACCTAAATGTGGGCAAAGGCGACTTAAACGCGATCTCTTGCTGGCAACTCTGAAAACCTTGTTATTGTCATCGATTAAAAAATGGTAATTTTATAAGTTCATAGATATTCTATAATTATTAATATATTTTACAAATTATATATGTAATTGTCGCGTTTTTAATTTATATAACTGAAATACAGATTGAATTAATATTTCAAATTGCTTTGTAGAACACATTACAAGAGACCTATGTCCAGCAGTGGACTTCCAATGATTGAAATGATGTATCGATGATTATTCCAATGTACTGTAAGCAGAAAAATAACAAGTCTATAATATGTAGTGCGTCTACAATTATTATTTACCATTTTCAATAATATAACGTTTATATTAACTTGTTTTTATTTTATTACCTCTGTGCCTAAGTTGCTATACGCTTATCCAGCAACACAGACAACCCTGGTTCGATTCCATGGCCACGTGTTGTAGAGTTTAGTTTGTGGTGGGATTTTTTGGAATCCCTTTGGCTAGCTACTCTCATATTATAAGCTTTCTGTTTAGTGAAAAGTTGGTTTAGTATATTTGTTAAAGTATTATTTTCTTTTTCAGCATATTCGATACAATTGTCATTCGTCTCGTGTTTCTTTTGGTTGAATGTAATGTGCTTCGACACATTTTTGAATGTTAGGTGAGTAATTCATATAAATAGATTTTTTATTACGGCTGTATTTAAACGGTGATGTCATTGGTATATGAATTTACATCTGCATATGATCATAAAACATTAATAAGGACAATGGATTTTCACTCTTTTATATGCTATGATGATGTTTACATTTGGATCCGGAAGTGCTTGAGGTTCTTTCGAACTCAGCTATTTACTTTCCATACTCATACTGTAGATCTGTCTAAGAACATTGCTATGTTTCAAAGCTGATCAAATCGCTATCTTTGACTGAATTGTCACTTAAAATTATTTAGAAGACAAGTGTTAGCCAATTGTAGATAAAACAGATTTTTTTACAATATTTTTTTTCAGACGGTATATAAATGCGTCAGTAAGTAGAAGAAGTATGAGACGCAGGTTCGCTTGGTACTGCGCCTATGCGGTGCTCTTACCAGTAATATTGCTGATAGTTACAGTAATAATGGATTTATCTCCGGCCGTGCCTAGCACTTATCTTAAGCCCGATTTCGCTGTAAAAGGCTGCTGGTTCAAAAGTAAGCCCATTCCTTTCTTATTACGTATGTAGATAAGAGAATGGAAATGCAAATCGGATTATTGTTAATATTTCATTCTCTTTTCACAGCGGATGAAGCGGCTTTGCCTTATTTTTACGGTCCTGTGACAGTTATCCTTTTAAGTAACCTTGTCATATTTTTCTTAACATCGCGCGCCTTTGCATTGCATTACGATAAGTTAAAAGATGTAACACGTAAGTATACCTTTAATTATTCATTCTTTAAACAGCAGTTTTAGCTCTGTCTGATATTGTAAAGATAAAGGTTGTTATCTCTTAAGTAGTAATAAAATATGGATATTAATTATTTTATACTTACGGATCAAATAATCGTATATTGTTTTACAAAGTCGCTAATTGATGTTTACAGCTTTATTGTGTTGAAGTAAGCTGGGATAAGTCAATCATGTTTAATGTAAAATTTAATATCGTTACCTGTCTTGGTAAATATTATTGTAAATTAAGATTATAGGCACTCATACGGACGGAGAGCTTAAAGCATAAAGTAAACATTCATTATACAGGGTGGCGCAAAAGTAGAATCAAAGTTTTTCATATTTTTTTTTAAATTACAGCCAAAAAACATCGGAAGGTTATTTTGCGCCACCTTGTATACCTTGTATATATCATCAAGGCAAAATTTATAGTATTTTCTGATAGGAGGATTACTTTTGCGCCACCCTATATTTCGGTTTTGTACTCTAAAATACTCTTAATAAAAATCAGAAATGATCCGCTACCTTTGAAAGCATTTCGCAATTATGATACTGTAGACTGGCTTTTTGTGGGTTAATAAAAGTGTATTTACAAGTGTTTTTTTAATATCATGTACTACTAATTCAGCGTTGGATTTGGCGCATTCGGACAACAGTACGTCTGACGATTGGGTGAGGCTCGGCACTGTGCTCGGCCAGCCGGTACCTTCGCAGGAGCGACCAGCATCACCGCCGAGGGAACCTACGGTCAACTTCAACCAAAGGCTCAAAAAGTACAAAAAGATGTATGTACCGTTACCGTATTAAATAATAATTATGAAACTCTTAGATATTTGCTATTCGATAAATTTGATGATCACAATATGATGGTAATTAAGATGTCCACACAGGAACACGAATGTTTTCTTCAGACATTAAATGTTGTCTCCTAACCCCAATAATTGTTTTACTCTTTACATTTATGAACTGTTTAATGTATTTATTTTAATACAACCACTGTATTCTTGTTTTGTAGAATAACTTTCAAGAGACCTATGTTCAACAGTAGATGATGAACCATTATATAGGACCGTAACAACTTGGTCCGAGTATTTATATTTGTATTTTCTATTGTATGACTTTCTGTATTTTATACACAGTAATCGATATTTCATCATTTTTATTCTTAAAATAATATTTTTCGATTTTTACCGCGTAAAACTAGAAAAAAACTAAGTGCAAGAAAAATTTGCATTTGGTTATAAAATCCGATGTAGTTTGCTTTTTCGAGTATCTACTTTGAATTGATAAAATTTATAATAAGAAAGATTTTTTTATTTATTTTTTAATACGTACATATATATCTACAATATTTCAAATATGTATATAATAACTAGACGAATACATAAACTACAATATTATTCAAAATAAATTAAAATATAAGTAAACTTGACCTGAGATATTTCTTTTATCTATAAGTATCCCTTTTTGTTACTACTAATAGTTATAAATTAATGTGATATATCATCATCATCATTTCAACCGATGGATGTCCACTGCTGGACATAGGTCTTGTTGGAATACAATACAAGAGACCTATATATATAATTAATATGAGTATATGAAATTCTATCAGATTCCGGACATGTTGCATTCTGTCGGTGCTCATGGGACTGTCGTGGGTGCTGGAGGTCGTATCGTGGGCGGCGGGGGCCGGCACGAAGACAGTGTCAGTGTGGTCCCTGTTTGACCTCATCAACGCTTTGCAGGGAGTTGTCATATTCACTATATACGTTCTACAACAACCCGTCCGTTCTTATGTTAAGGTGAGCGAATTTTATAATGTTATATTATTCTTTATATTACAGTTTCAATAAATTGATTTAATGAAAATTTATTATACTATTAATACACCTTTGGGAGTCATGCTAGAACTTTAACCTTGTTTACTAACTAATATTTATAATACAATAGGGAATAACTTTATTTTGAAATTTTTCATTACGTAGTTTTATATTATGATTAAAAAATAATGTTTAGACAGTTAATTAAACAATTTTTAATGAAAGTGTTAAAGATAAAAAATCGATATTGTACTTTGGATGTACTTCCATGTATATGTATTGACAAACGTCGTCAGTTTACAAAAATAATTTTTGAAACTGATTGCAACGTCGCAGGCATTGTTCAACATGTTATTTATACAGTTATGAGTAAAAAAGTTTCATTTGCGAAACGGTTCAGTTACACTGTAAGATTTTAATGATATATTCTTTCAACAGTTATCAAAGCTCCGTAAAGCGTGTAGAAGGAAAAAGAACGGCTCTGAAGTGTCCGTGGTGAGTGAACGGAACAGCGTAGACTGTGGATCCGGTCGGAGAGACTATGTGTAGAGTGTCGGTTTGTGTCGCAAGTGGCGTCCCGAGTGTCGCGAGACTGATAGTAGTAAAAGTACGACGTACACAAAGCTGGTACGTCAATAGTGTACACTGAAGAACCTTACACCTACATGGTATTCTATATAACGCTCTAAAGTTTTATTTATTTTTATACATTTAAATTAAATTTTAGTTATAGTTTATTAAAATTATATTTTAACTTATCGTAAGTTATTAGCTGTTATTTAATCTATTTATTTATATCCAAGTATACTGAATTTATTTATTACTACTAAATGAGACTCACTGGAAAAAATCTTCGGGAAATCAGTAATGTGTTATACGTAAATGTAGCTCTTTTAAATTTTGTGTGTAAATAAATTAAATAGAATTTCTTAAAGTTTAATCCTTTTTTACGTTGTTACATCTGAAATATTATTTTCATTAACTTAGGACTAAGTAATGTACTATAGTTAATGAAAATCGTTTGTAAAAGTGTAATCATAAACTCGTGTACTTCACGATATCAACTGTAAATCGGGTATAGAATTCCTTCGCAATGATTATTCCTGTGATAACGCCTTATAATCATTATTTACATTGAAAATACTTTATATAACCAAATGCTTAGATACTCGATTAATATGTTAAATATATTTTCTTCACTATTACATTTAACATTTTTATTAATATATGGCAATTCAGGACATAATAAAATTTTATTTTTCTCATATAGATCTATCTAGTAATTTTATCGTAAAGCTTTTGTATGTTTTAATATATTATTTCGTTTTATGATTCATTACAAAAGATATATTTTTGCTTTGTTATTAACCCATAACTATTCCAATAATCCTACGATAACGATAAAATAAAATTTGATATTTGAAAATCGCCTTGAATTGTATTTTGTTAACAAATTCTTAACTTTCGTATGAATTCAAACCGTCGATAGATACAATAATGTCTTCAATTATTTGTAATAGGTACCTGAATATTGATTCATGTGTTATTTTAATGTGTCTTCAATTAACAAGTTTTACTTAAGCTTGTTTAATAACTCCACACCTAGTTATTTAAGCGAACAAAACAAACTAATCAAAAGCAGAGCGAACACACAAACTCGGTTATATATATTATAGTAAGCAATTCATTAAGCAAATAAGTAAACTATTTTGCTGTTTAAAGTAATGCGGCTTCTCTTCAATTCCAACAAATGATATTCATATAGTTTTTTTTCTATTCCATTAAATAAAAAGACCAGGGAGATTAACTGTCTATAACAACGTGACGCTAGTTAGGATGACGTACAGAGAGAGACATGAGATGTTTAGTCTCGTTGCAACTATTAATTTTACTGGTTACAACTTCCTCCATAATCTCCAATAATATTTGCTCACTATAATTTGGCGGTAGATATATGAGGTATCACCACACCTCATATTTAAACCTAGACGATCACCGGCAACAGAGCCCTACCACCAGAGATAATAAGAATAGTTTTTTAATAAAGTATTAACGTTTAAACCCACTACACTGTCCAGATTTGAATAAAGCCGTTCATATATTAATTTAAAATAATATTGATTTTGTCTGATAGTACATAATAATATTTTATGTATGCAGTATCGTCATTATTATACACAAGGGAAATTCAATTATTTGTTTAATGTTTCATATTATTATGTTCACATTTCAATACTAACTCCGATTCATATAATATTTATAATGTGAGAACAACTTCGAATGTTATTGGAAACTTCCCAAAAACCTGTTGGAAATATCGTATTGTGTATATGTCTTACCTTATTGTTATAGAATTTGTTCTCAAGGTTTTTATTACATTATGTTGTCTATATTTTTATATGTTGATATTATTTAAATTATGTTATTAAAGAAGATAAGTTAGTCAATGAAACAATTATTGGCAACTGTTCATTTGTGGTCATTGTTCAAAAATGTTTAGCTGAGCAGAAGAGAAGCCCGACGGCAGCTTGTTATGTATATGGTTGTTGAACATATAGTGTAAGAAAGCATATTTTTATAATGTACTAAAAAATTCGACCAATGTTAACGGTTATTATGTAAAACTAAGCACACGGCTTAAGATGAATACATTTATAATTTTATATACGACAATGTGTAGTGCCATATGTATGTATATGTTAGCGGATATATAATAATGCAGTGCATCCTGTTTACTTTGTGAATGCTAGTCATAATGTTGTAATTAATAGACGTTATTTAATATATGAGTTACTAATTTATTTTTCTTTAATTTTCTATGTTAACTAACAACAATGTTTATGCTAACGTATGTTAAGTTAATTATTTTCTATTTAATTTATTTTAGATTTGTTCCGACGAAAGAAATTGTTAGACACGTCCGCTTGTTAATAAGTACATACAAGTACGTAATTTCTTATGAAATGATGTACCAGTCATTATAAATAAAGACACGAATGGATTACTAAAGGTTTTCTTTTCTTCATAAGTGTATTAAAATATTAGGTTACTTTATACGGTTCTTATTTCTGTTCAATTTAAAGTGAAATTAAAATTCCGATGGGAAATTTATTCAAAATTAAGAGCTCCGAGACAATAACTAATATTAGATTCATAACTTTGTAAAATAATTATGAGTTCAAATATATTCCTAACTTAACAGTAACAGAATGTTTACGTGAATATAAAACTAAAAGTAACAATCTCGAATGAGGTTTAACTTAACATTACAATTATTTATAGAAACAAATAGTTCTTGTGTATGTACGTATGTATCGTAACTTGTTAAATGTTGATGCGGAATTAAGTGATAAATAATGTAAATTTGTCTATTTTGCAAAACATGACGTTAAATAAAGAAGCTTTATATAAAATCGATGTTTTATTTATATTGCACCGTCTCGATTACTAATATCGCTTATAATGTTTAATGTAATGTTTTCCGCAGTAACATTCACGTCAAAATCTTTATTATACAAACAATAAGCAAACATCTGAATATATGATATAAAAAATCTTTGGTAAAAGCACAGTAGTGATACGTCTTTAGTATATTTTTTTTTAATTAATTACTACAAATAAGTATTAGATGAATCGAGATTGAAATTAAAAACGGTTATAAAAATTTGGAAGGCTTTTCTTACATCCTTATGTATTGAACTGAAATTACCATTTAATATTCATGTAAAAGATAAAACAGTTTTAACAGTTCAATTTTAAAGATATTAATTATTAGTTAGCATAATACAGTATATGATAGTAGGTTTGATACTAGGAAAAAATACTAAATATATCTTACAACTTCTTGCCACGATAAAGTTTTCAATCAATAATATTGCTAGTCGAATTATACTTGGCTGCTATACATCTTGCATTTGCTATACACATTTATAAGGTGCAGTTATAATAAAGTAGATATAGTGTGACCTACTAAGGGAGGAACATAATAGAGTTGTCACGAAGCCTCTATTGAGACAGCCAGGGAAGTAATTGCCACTGCAGCAAGGGAATTAAGTGTATGTGCAAACGTGGCTTATCACATTTCCAATTCTTTTAGTGCACTTATTCCTTTCTCAGGAGCGGATTTAATAACACCAACATTATCTCTGTGAACCTGTCTGAAGTGTCACATAACTGGTGGTAGATCTCTATTATCAGAGACCGTGAAGATAGGTGCCACCGTAGTATCTATTTCTACCGCTAAACAGTTGCGCGAATATTATCGTGTTCCGGTTTGAAGAGTGTGGTAGCACATGAAATTACTAGGATAATGAGACTTAATATCTTGTACTGCAAGGCGCCGAGATCAATGTGGTATAGTATATATGATCTTAACCGGCGCCGTGTTGTTATCACATCATCAGGTGACTTGCTCGACTAGTCGGTTTGTCAAAACAAAATCGTCACCCCTAGTTTTAAGCTGCAGTGTATTTGTTCTAAAAAACTACTAAAATGACGTTATTAATAATATTAATAAATATTAAATAGTACATTAATTTGGCGATGATTAAAAAAAATATAACTTCGTTTCGAAATGAATTGCCTTTTTTAAATCGCGTACTGTGTGATAGTAAATGAGTACCATCAAAACACAGACAAACTCCTCTTCAGTTTCTTTTCAGTTCTTATAGGACTTTTACGAACTGACTTTAACAATAAATCATTGACGATGAAAGTTACTTTTTACTTATAGTGAACTTAGTAAGTAGATGTTGTGTTGGAAGGACATCTACAATGTGGACTTACCCGCTGTTGCTAATTTGGGATAAAAGCTCTGGACGGGGACACCGCAGGTCAGTAGTGGGTAGACTTATAGAAATCCTTTGAGAAGCAGTGGACGTTTATCCGCTGACCATGACCATAGCTTTGAGTTTGAAAACTTGAATTTGTAATTTATGATATCTATGAATACTTGGAATATATTATCCTCCTCTTATCAATCCTTCACTGTTTTTACTGTCTGTTTCCAGTAAATATTAATTCTTAATGTTTTCCTCTTATAAGCGTGTGTATTAAATTTCTCATGTATTCACATAGGTTTGTATAATGTTTTATTAATTTTCATATTATAACTACTGGCGTGACGTTTTGTCTATAACCATGTGGCGCTGTGTACTTCTTCAAGCACCACAGCGTACGTAGCTTTAGGGTATAACTTAACAAATACCTTGGTTCTGGTTCGCTAATTTCACTAGTTACAGAAAAGGTTTATTGATGTAAAGTTAGCCTTTTCGTAAATTTTTTGGGGTGTGAAAAAAAAATTAAATAAATAATACCTAATATTTACAAAGCCTCTGTAACTAGTGATATGATGTTGAAGTTGTTTGCAATGTGGTGCTTTGAGAACAACAACTTATTGGCATTTGTATATCTTACATTACATGAATGGTAATTTTGAGGACAAAGATAACAAAATTTAAAACATAAAGCTTTAAACACAAAAGTAAGTTTTCCTTACGAATTTTAACATATAATGAAAGTACATATTTTAAGTTATCTTTCTAATTAACAATATTAGTGTTCGATTACGATACAACCTGGTTAAATGGTGATGTGGTGTGCGGTGGTAGTGCTGTATGAAACAAAGTAGAACATTTATTCGGCACATTACAATTTAGCACACACCGAAATGGCATCAAGCTCAGCTACACACTCCAGCAAGAAACTACAACCATGATTTTCAGCTGGTGCTTGTGGTGTGGTTCAGTGATAACCAAAAATTAAAATACTTAAATAATAACAACATTATTGAGTATATTTACATTTAACTATTTACTAAATACTAATAACAGTATGAACTGTAACCTAGTATCAGTCTATTCATACTTCTCTTGAAGTGTCCTCAACACGTATTTGGACGGGAACACTGACGCTGACAAGTTGTTTCACTCTTTCCCTATTCTTATCAAGAACAAAGAGATCTCAAACTGGAGATGTTTACAACATCATGGTGACTTGCAATGAGTCTGGTGGTGAAATAGTTATGGGGAATGACATCGATTCATTATAACGCACATTCTCCGAAATATATCTTATAGGTAAACGAGATATTAACGTTTATGTTCTTATGCTCAAGACTATATTATGATTTACGAGATATATATATAGATATATGTATAGAATTTTCTTGTCTATTGGTTTAAAAATAAACTTAAGAATGTAATTAAATACGGATCGTTATTTAAATTTATTATGAAGACGTTACGCGTGGGAGGGGAGTTGGGAGTATTTTCACATTATCAGTGCTTAGACAACGGTGAAATTGAAACCTGTAAAATGTTGTTGCGAGTAAAACGTTTTCCTTGTATTCGTTTGAAAAGTGACAGCGCCCTCACAGTTGACGAGGGTTGTCATAAGTCTTCCCTCCAGCGCCCACATGTTACGCCCTTATCTATTAATGGGCCCCGGAAAGAAGTAAATCGTGTCGTAATAGATTTTCACTATTCATATTATTTTTCTAGACTGATACGACGTATTCAGAATCTCCAGGCATTTACATTTTTATTTTATGAATGTTACTACTTTACTAGTGGTAGCTGTCTATTGCCGGAAACCGTCTAGTTAGGTACCTCCGCCGCGCCTATTTCTGTAGCCAATCAGTAGTGTGTAAACATTACTGTTTAAAGGGGGTTCTAGTTGGTGTAGATTGAGATTTAACATTTTCTGTCACTCGGCGACGAGTTCATTGTGATACTGTGTATATCATCCTAACTAGCGCCACAGTTATGGGCGGGTGTATTATTTACCATTACGTGAACTACTCGTAGCTTCATTCGATAAAAAAAATTATTAAAGCTACGAGATTTTAAAGTATATTTTGTATTCTTTTAACTTTTATTACTTTTGAATTGTCACTTAAATGCATGTAAAAAATAGGAATAAATGTTATATAATATATAATAAAAAAAAAATTCTGTAGATTTTTTAAATTAATTTAATATTTTGCACAACAACGTTGCTTATGTCTTACAAAGTAACTTTGATCATAATTTTGTGTTATAAAAATAGCTATTGTCATATACGTACTGTTTTTTTTTTCGACGAAGCTGAGTCAAGAAGGAAGTACCTGCCCACCTAGCCATAATGTGGCTCTAGTTAGGATGATAAACATACCAAATCATGTAAGTCAACTCAAGTTGTAAGACTACCACCAGCCACTTTCTAGTGACTTACTACTTCTGCTAATGCTTTCGTTGTATTGTGGCGATTCTTTACTTTATAACACGGAAGTGCAAATGGTTTAGAGATTTGATGATAGTAGTATTTTTACAAATCCGCCCTTTAATAGTGATCATTCTTAATCTGTACTATACGATGAAAGCCAGAGTATACTTTGCGATCACGAGTCACAATTTACGACCTCGTTGTTACTTAACATTAAGTGAAATTTAGGTCAAGTGTTAGCCCATTAAAACATAAAAAAAACGTTCGAAATAAACTTGTAACAGGTCATTAAAAGTTTGCACGTAGCTCGTATACCGCTGGTCCGGTTTGTATAAGTGACATCAAATTAAAAATGTGACCTAAAACAACAAAATGCACGAGTTCATTATTCGCAAAGTGACGCACGCGCTGCATGTAGTGCCCCTTCAAAAAATGTTTCAGTCGCTCAGCAAAGCGCAACTTTATTTTAATTACAGCATCCAAAGTAAGATCGGATGTGTTTTTTTGTTTTTGGAAAACCGTTGTCAACTAAACAAAGTTCTTTCTTCCTCTTTAGTTAGTTCGTGGCGTATTCTTTGTAAGGAAATATTTTAATTTTAATAATGTTGTACATAAGCATTTTTAATACATAACATGAATTTTGAACTCTAAACCTGATATATATATATTATATATTTACTTAGATTATACTATATATATTTACTTAGATTCAATTTAGGTACTAAAGCTCTTTATTTACTTAATTATTTATTTTCCTTACATAAACCTTACAATTGGGAAAAAGTGGCTGATTGAATGTCTACGTGGTATTATTTCCTAATTTACAAGTATGGTGAAAATTGAAGATAAGCAGAATTAACATAAAAACTAAAATAATAAAACATTACGTATACATAGAAGATACTACAAAAAATTTTAGAGACATTAGTAATAAAATATATAATTTTTTTATAGATAAAAAAAGACTAATCGTTTTAGGTATAATTGAGTACGTACAAAATAACTATGTGAATAAAAATCTAATTTAAAAAATAAAGTAATTAAAATAACTACGGACAAGACAAATATGCTGAAGACCAGTAAATATTTGTATAATGTTTACTGGTGGTAGGTCATATATAATTACAACGTAGAAGTAATATTTGATGTCTAAATATGTTACCGATGGAAAACTTTTGTTTGATTTAGGAATAACTTTTTTATGTAGATTTTGTTTGATGAGATCAAATACCTACTTATCTCAGTGGATTTGAAGTCTTCTCTTGCAAGGAGACAGTCAGGGACACTTATTCACGTTGGACAAGTGTAATTTGGTGGATTTTACTAGTCCACAAATGTTATCGTTATTGGTATTTATGTCTCATTACGTAGTTTTACTTCAATGGATGACTGGTGATGAAAATCACTAATATAATTAACTATTATTAAATGTAACTAAGTAATTATACTATATATCACATAGATTTTTTATTGTATATAAGGAAAATAAATTCGTCATATATAATTTGACGTGAATACAGCATCTAAATTACAGATAAATGTGTCTGGAAATTGATATAATGTACTTTTTTATACAATTAAGCGAAGAGACAAGCGGGACGTTCACCTGATGGTAAGTGATACGTCTGTTCATAAGTACGTGGCGCTAGTTAGGATGTTATACATTGCACCATACTGCGCTCGATACGTGAGACATAATATGATGAGTTTCGTTAGTCCAGTAATTACACTAGCTACAACACTGTTTGGAGGCAGATATAGGCGCCGGGGTGATACTCATCTAGACAGTTTCCGATAAAAACCTATCACCAGTAAAAGTATCACAACACCTACTTAAATTTTTCATTAATTTATTAATATATATATATAAATATAAAATTTTGCAACGATCAACGATTTGTTTGTACGACAAATCCGTATCGAGCAAAGGTCCGTGCAAGTAAATTGGGACGGATATAACAAAAGCCTACTTACGACACGAGGACAACTTAATTGGAATGTCACATAAATAATGATAAAATACAGGGATCATACTCATAGAGGCCTTATCAACCATTCACAAGACGTATTTCCACTTTAATCATAATCAAAAAATAATTTGACAGAGGTTAGGCGGGACAAGGTTCTTTGTTAAAAAAAAAATCGTGGTCACGTACGTCCGTCACGTAACCAGGTTTCAGCACGTTAACATCTATTTTTATCCTGCTTTTTTGTAAATGTTACTTAATTATTTTTTATTCATTTAAGCGACGAAACGATCGCGACGTTCTTCTGATGGATAGTGATACACCTGCCTATGATAACGTGGCGCTAGTTAGGATGGCATATACTGCACCGTATTGCGCTCGTCGCCTGAGATATAAGATGTTGAGTGTCGTTACATAAAGAATTACACTAGTTACAACGCCTTTCAAACCGGAACAGAATAATGATTGTACATTACTGCTTGGCGGCAGAAATAGGCGCTGCGGTATTATCTACCTAGACGGTCTCTGGCAACGAAGACCTATCACCAGTTTATTATGTTATTTTAACGTATTATCATCAGCAGTCGATAGATATCCACTGCTGGACATAGGCCTCTTCCAAAGATTGATCGGTCCTGCGCTGCTCACTTCCAGCGGCTTCCCACCCCATGTTTGTTTGTATTAAGTCAAAAAGGGGGATTTGGGCCATTTCGCACCCATGCTGACCCGATGCGGGTTGGTGGGAGCAAAAGCTTCGTGTGTTGATTAGCAGGGTACACCACTAGCAGGTGAGACTGGCTTGGGTCCCGTGAGTTGTAAGCGATACGCCCACAACAATGTGGTGCCAGTAAGAGTGATATACACAACATCACCTTGTAGTCGTCGCCCTGAGACATAAGATGGAAAGGTCTTTAGTCCAGTAATTTCACAAGCTCCAGGGCCCTTCAATCCGGAACACTATAATGTTGCGATAGAAATAGGCACTGCGGTTGTACCTACCTATACGGTTTCCGGTTACAGGAACCTACCACCACTATAGGCTATTAATTATTGTTTGTTGTGTAACGTTCAAAACTTGTAGGTACTCTGTGATGGCTATGACATCGTGACATTCGTCATCTCAGACCCTCGTGACCAACGCTTCCGCAAAGCGGCATGAGCGTCAGAATAATAAAATAAAAACGATAAAACCTATAAAGGTAAGCTTTATTTAATGTGTAATATTCCTGTACACATAAGAAATCATATGAATCATTAAGTTCAAGGTGTTTTGTTATTTATTAATATTGAATATATTATTAAATCTGTTGCTTTATATTATTTAAGATTAAAAGCTATATAAATAATAAAGTAACACTAGAATTTAAGAAGCAAAACTAAAATATAGCGCCTCAAAACTTTTACATCGAAGTTATAAAGGAGAGCTGTATTTCCATTCTCGTTATGCGAAATGTATTGGTAGTTTCGTTACACGAACCCCTACCGCCAATAGGTTCTTTCCATAAAATGCGTATTTAATGCGTATACCGTCTTATCTCTATGTAACGAATGGATATCGATGCTCACACCAAACTAGTAGCACCTTCAGTATAGCTTCAGATAACGCTTAACCTACACAGCAAATGCTTTAGATCTTTTGAAATTGCTTCAACAAAGTGCTACTGTACATAAATATTTATTTATATATTCTATCATGATACAGTATGAAATTATTGAAACGAATGAATGTTAGAATTGAAAACGTAGGAGAGCTAACAAAAAAATTAGTGCACATAAGCAATAAAATCGTTATTATAACTAACACTATTATTTACTTGGGCATTTGAATGTAGTAGGCGTAGTTCCACAATGCACCCTGACACTTCTTAAGGAAATGTAAACAGAGCCTAATCAAATAATTTGCGAGATAAGTTTATGTTTGCAATACGCAACGAAGCCAGTTTTAAACAAACACCCATTCGCCATGTTCACAAACATTATATCGAAATCATCATAAAGTTTGTTCTGCTCCAATAAATACTTTGCGGTCATCATAATAAGTAAAAAAAGTATTTTATTAACAACTTGATAGTTATGTCTTGTAGATAGATTTAAGTACATAATTTATGCTTACAATTATCTATTCTATTAAAGAAATCATTTATGTAATAGTTTTCAGTTCAGTAGTGTGCAAACATTACTGTATTTCGCTTCGAACGGCGTTGTAGCTAGCTTAATTAATTTTTTATTACTTAACGACGCGCCGAACGGGATGTTGATCTGATGATGAGTGAAACACCTTCCCATAACAACATGACCCTAGTTAGGATGGTATTCTAGGAACCATATTGCGCTCGTTGTCTCTACTTAATATGTTAAGTCTAGTTATTTTAGTAATTACACTGGCTATAGCGCCCTTGAAATCAGAACATAGTAATGTTTAAACACTACTGTTTGACGGCAGAAATAACAGCTGCAGTGGTACCAATGTAGAGGTTCTCCAGCAACAGTAACACTATTAACGAGACGAGACATCATATATCTAAGGCGAAGAGTAGATTGCGCAGTGTATAATATCCTATCCACCGTCACGTTATTACGAATAGGCATATCACTTACCATTAGGTAAACGTCTCGCTTGTCTCGTCGAAACGTAAAATAAATAATAAATTATAAACTTTTTTAAGGTTTAGCAGCTTTAAAACCTTTATATGAATAACATTATCCAATCAGCAGCTATTGATGATGTAATAACCTGAAAACAAAATATTAAATGGATTACCAGTAATTTTTTTCTTTATTCGTGTAGGTGTTACCAAATATTATTTTGTGAAGACAAACTTCTGTAATACAATTTTAACGGACCTTAATTGTTAGGGTTACAATGCGGGTACAACCACTGTTATATTGTTTTCTACAAAAGGATTTGATGTTCATCTCCAACTTTGTTCAACCCTTTCCCAACTTCAAGATCTATATCATTTACGGATTCATCGCGTTTGTCTAATTTATTCATTGAACATTATAAAATGATAAAATTGGTACTTAGTTCAATTATCAATCAATCTATGAGAAAACAAGAAATTGTAAAGTAAATTTAAATATCGATTCTCGAATAAATTGGCTAAAACATATTAAACAAAACCTTTAAAGTGATGCTTAGTACAGTATCTAACATATTTCTAAGACAGCTATATCAGATATATAGACTCAGGTCTATATATATATATATATACGATTACTTTTTTCAACAATTTAAATAATATTTTCTTGACTACCTGCCACAGGTAATTCTTACTTATAAAGTTAGTCATCTTAACAAGTAGTTAAATGTGGTGCCATAATCAGCCGATAACTATTCAATTCTAGACATAGGCCTTCCTCAATGATCTCCAAATTTATCCTGCGGTGTCCATATTCAGCGGCTCCTCCGACCCACACCAGAATATCAGTTCAAATGTGGTAAAGTAAAAGTTAAAATAGTGTGATTATAATAGATTTTTTTTTCTCACGATGTTGTGTTCAGTGTTATAAATAAGTTATTATGTTAAAGCAATAAAGCGTAAGTGAAAAAACGTCGTTAAAGGTCAATAGAACAAAGTAATTTCAAGGTCCCAGAATAACCACTATTTTATTATACTAACACCAACCATTTTTTCAGTTTTGTAAGCTTTGTGCTAGTTTTTAATGTTTTGTTAAAAAAATAGTAGACGAAAATTTTGTGTATGCAAAATGAATTCCTTATCTTCATATTTAATATCGATTTAAATGTGATCAATCAATGTGCATTAAGACATTGCACTCATCACTTTGCGACATAAGCTAGTGCAATTTGTAGCTTAAGACTACATGCACAATCTTCAAAAGATAGCAGGTTTAGAGGAGTTGTCAGATTTATGTGGATTTTTCATCCACTAACAAACACACAATGGTCTTTATCAATGTATTAAAAGAACTCTAGAATTACTTACGGAACATACTAGTAGACTTCTGCACTTTACTCAAGTAGGTTCTAAAAGGAGGAAAAGCCTTCCTCAGCATCTTCGCTTTGCAGACACGAGCTCACATCATGTTTACCACTTCTAAACTTAGCTGACAATATAATGCCTAAGACTTGCGATCCCTTCTAAGTCAGGCACGCGTTACCTTAAATCTATCATTAATATCCTAATAAAAGAGTTTAAGAAGTGTCTTCTTAATACACATTTAAACATCGTCTAAAGTGAGAGAGTGATTAGTGAAATATAACGGATATACGCGAAGCTTGTTTAATCAAGTAATGTGTTAGGATTAATACACTGCGACTCGGTATAATAAATTACGGTCATTTAATACTCCCAGGCGGACCGCCTAATAATATGTACCATGTTATTCTGTCGTTTAGCAAAAGCGTTTGTATAAAAATTTCCTCAAAGCTAAAAATAATATTTAATGCTTTTTCTCGGGTTTTTAAACCGTACAGGAAAATAATGTAGCAAGAAGTAATTGTTTACATTAAATAAACAAGATTTATTTCGTTCTTGACGTATTATTATGATACTGTGCTGAATTTATAAAGATTACGGACATGACTTCGTAATTTTATGACATAAAATAACAGATAAGCGTATACGAGATAAAATTTAAATTTACTACCATAACTTACGTTATATTTGTGATTTACTTTTTATTCTTCATGTTTTATTCAAAGTTTCGATAATTTACAATTATTATAATCTGTAACAATTAATTACGGAATTATCTTATAAATGATTGGTCGCTCTTATTCAGTGTTATCATTGTCCTTGATTTTATTCTCCTGAAAAAAAACCAATAGTCCCAATATTCATTTTAAATTATCTTATAAATAGGATTTTAATTAAATTATGTAAACTCATATATTGTACAGGTCAACATATGTGTGTTTTCCAGGCTGTTTTTAGCTACGACAACTGGTTCAATTATTATCACTTAACCTAATATATAACTACATTATACGATAATGGATGCCCAAGATTTAGTTCTGGCTGCTACGACTTCATCTATTATTGTTGGCTAATTAGAATCTTGTTTCTTATTAGAGTAACAAGGTAGTTGATTTATTTTTCTTAGTTGTAGCACCTATGATGTTCTGGTTGTTCTTAACCATTATACGACGGAGTTTAATAAACACACATATTACGGCGACGTAAAGGTTAATATTATGTTTCACTTATAACTTATTCAAAGTACAAAATTACGTAGCGCTTGAATAAGCGCAACAGTGTTCACTGTTTCTTATTTGCTTCAACGACTTGGTGCTGACGTGACGGGCTTACAATGTACCTTTTTAGAATATTATTGTTGATTCTTTATTTTTGTGTCCTTTTTTTTTTGTTGAACATGTACGAAGTTATCAAGCACGCGGCGCTCGCGTGCGCGCCGCTCGGCGTGCTGCCGAGCTCTACTACGAAGATAGATAACAAAAAATTTCAAATCTACCTACATACTATTGATTGGACCGAGCCTCTCTCTTATTCGAACCCTAATCAAATTGTAAACGTGATAAGTAATCATTTCAATAATGCCTGTGAAAAGTCTAAATACATTGCAATAATTTCCAGCAAACGTAAGATATGTCAATGGTGTATCACAAGTTGCAGAATATGTGTTGCAAACGGGATATTTCATTTGATATATGACGTAAGGACAAAAATAATTCAAGTAAACGGTTAGCTTACAACAGATATAAGAATAAAACGAATAAATACACATAATATCTGAAAAAACAATAAAATTAAGACTGATATATCAGAAAATTTCAAAAACCCACGAATAATTTGGAATATTAAAAATAAATTGACGGGTAAAATTATGAAATGTATAGACGGTAAATTACTTAAAATATTTAATACTGATCCCATAACATTAAGTAACAAAATTAATAATGAGGATCACAAAAATTTACAAAATATAAATATTGCTTGTGACGTCCCAATTTTAGACCCTACTTCTTACGAAATTATTCCTTACAGAACGATGAGATTAAAGAAAGCTAGAATGATCAAATATATAAGATTATTAAATCACTAAATGGTAGAAAAAGGCCTGGTTATGACGGAATACGAGCTAGTGATATTAAATTCGCGTCAAAATACTTAGTTCCAATCATCCCACACTTATTCTGATTTATTAAAGATAGGCCCTATAACTATACTCCCAGCCTTAGATAAAATTATATAAAGATATTTTTGAAACCAAATAAACATCTTTATGAGAAAAAACAACTTAATTAATTCCACCCAGTATGGTTTTCGATAACAAAAAAGTACTACGCAGTTATTAGCTCGTTTTATTGACGATATAAACAACTCGCTAAATGCAAAATTTCACGTCTTGGCTGTGTTTTTTTTGATGGTATTTGATACGCTTAGATACCAAACATTGTTTAAAAAATTATTGCTGAATGGCATACAAGGCCCACTCTTATGTCTAATTAAAAATTATCACATAAATCGTTCTACTGCAGTGAAACTGTCAAATCAAATTGGTAATTTATTAATGACAGCCCAAGGATCCATTCTCGGGCCTTATATCTTCTCTATGTAAATGATATGGCTAGTGCTGTAAAAAAAGGCGTCGGTTTATCAGTATGCTGATGACACATGTCTAGTGGTGTCAAACAGAGACGTTATGCAGTCGCAAATGGAGCTGCAATATGATTTTGACATGCTGTGGAAATCGGCGCACGGCGGCGGCTGGTGATGAACTTCCAAAAATCAAAGCTCATCCACATACACACAACAGGGCTATCACCAGACCGCTTATAGTGTGTCATAGCAATGGCTGCTTACACACACAAAGCCCAAACTGTACTTGTCCACAACAGTCAATACCAATAGTCATATGTATGTTGGATTCATAGTTGATGCACGGTTTTGTTGGAGATTGCATAAAGATCATATATGTACTAAATTAAGATCTATATTATGTAAGCTTGTAATACTTAAATACAAGCTACCGCTTAAAATCTTCAGGTTGCTGTACTTATTCCTATCTGATACGGTTATTAGCTACGGGTTATATATATAGGGTGGCGCAAAAGTAATCCTCCTACCAGAAAATGCTTTAAATTTTGCCTTGATGTAAAAAAATTAAAAGATCAAATAAAAATAATCCACAAGAAGAATCAAAGTTTTTTATATTTTTTTTTTAAATTACAGCCAAAAAACATCAGAAGGTTATTTTTGCGCCACCTTGTATACCTTGTATTGATTTGATATGACTATATATAGATATGATTGTATATAGACTACAAGTAAGGATACTTAAAACTATTGTGCCTTATAAAGATAAAAACGATGATGAAGGTCTATTTAAGTATTGCAAGTTATTGAATGTACATGACCAAATTAAATTATTAATAGTCAATAATTATACTTGCTTAGACTCGCTCACAGAGTACAAACGTCCATCAAACTTGAGAGAGCTCGAAGCAAAGAAAAAATTTGTGGTCCCGAAATACAGTTTATGGTACCAACATTTTTCATTATATTATACCGAATTGTATAAATAGCTTATGAACAGATATCCAAGATATTGTTGTATCGTCGGGATCACACCGAGCGAGGTCAAAAAGGTGGCTCAGTGCAAACCAGCCCGGATGTGACTTGCGTTGCAGTTAAGCCACGACGACTGTATTATCCAGATAAACCTTACTGGTTTTCGGGTAATAAATGTATATTTTTTTAAAAAATATTTTTTTCTCTGTTAAATAATAAAGTAAAAGAAAAATCACATAGAATAATTATTTAAACAAACATTTGTTAAAGTACTTCAGAATTACCTAAGGAATTTTGGATTTCACAATTTTTAAGGTTATGTTATTTATAATGTAATAAGAAATACTGAACAGCCTGCTTAATGTTCTCATTAGTGAAAACCAGGCTTTTCCAATAAGAATAGTTCAGATCATTTATCCATCGAACTGGCCAAGTGCTAGTAAGTAGTTGTCGTCTACGAAAGAATGATGCTGTTATTGGAACAAGTCGGTATTCTCACGGTGTTTTTCTTCACACCTGTAGTGTACAAATGATTAAACATATTTGAATACTTTAAGATCTTATTTAAATTATCAAAAATACATAACATGTATAATTAGAAATACTAAAGCATCTTTTAGAATTCACAAAGTATAATGCGACCTCAACATATTTTCTTCAATGTATCGCATTCTTACGTTAGCGTCAAAGAAGGATTACAAGTGTTTGAGATGTGGGGAACTCGCCAAATGTTGTAAAAGCAGTTTGTCTCAAATGTATAAGTTTTTAAAAAGATGAAAACGTAAGCTGATGACAGCTTGTTTGATACGTAAAAGCTGTAACTTCATTCGATCTAAACGTCACAAATATATTTAATTCTAAATTGATTGACTGTTTCCTAGACGGTAGAATAATTGTATATACAGTAGCATCAACTTCTACGTATTGACATATGAATGGCACTAACTGTATATGTTACTGACATTTCAATTTAACGCGTACTTCTTTGGGTGGATGCCTGCCTTCGACGCAGTACACGATTAGCATTTATAACTGTACTGCAGATAATAAATATTAATAGAGAACTGGTCCAGGATCAAGTAAAACCGATATGTAAGAAAAGACTACGAGTATGCGATTAACAACGAATAAAAACTACATAAAACGGTATTCTCTATTTTTATTACTGTAGTTTTACGTACGACAATCTTTTTTTCAAACAGTTAAACATAAATATTTTTTTTTATTATTTATTATCTGTATTATAACATATTTACTTTATTTCTGTCATTTAACTATCAGTAGCAATAATAAATTAAATAAAAAATCTTAAAAATGTAGTATGAGTACATATAAATATCTTTGATCATCGTTCTCTTTAATTACTCATTGTATATACTGGTAATAGTCATATGGGGATGGAAGGGAGACTTTGAAGAGGCCATGTCCAGTAGTGACCGTCTATCGGGTGATGAAGTCAGAGGAAAAATGATACCTTTTTCCTGGAGTTGTGATTTGGCTAAAGTGGCAGAGAAAAAAAATATCTCCCATGTTTGGTCTTCAACAATCATACATATGACAAAATAAAGAGATGAGCATATTGACTTTTATTATGTTTATTGTTGAAATATATTTTTGTGTTATAATGTATGACATTAAAACATTTATTCTAATGAAATAATATAACAAATTTTACCAGACGTTAATAAACTTTTCTGTGAAGAAATAACCTTAAAGTTCCACTTAAAAAATTTTTCGAAAGTATAACGTTTTTTATACAGGGAGTCGCTCAGTGACGAGGGTTGCCATAAACCTAAAATTGCTAGCTAAGGTAAAATCATCAAGAGGAATTATTACACAAGCTTAATAAGTTAATAATAATAATAAAGTTATGTTTGTCATAAGAAAAAGCTTTAAAATGTATAATGTGTAGTATATTCTTTAATTTGAATTTATTTAAATTGTAGTATGATCTTCGCTCCTTAAATAGATTCTGTTGTGACATTTGCATAACTTAAAATGAGGCTGGTCAATTCGTGTATCTTTAGACGTTCAAATGCAGAAATGGCTGTAAATAAACATAAAAACCACCGATCAACGTTGAACAGGTTTACCTATTAAAGACTTTTATGTTTTAATGTTTTGCTTATACCTGATCTCGCGAGGACATGAACTAGTCATTTTGGCTTTGCATCGACTGTGGTAAATATACACTATGAAAGAGTTTTATCAAACCTTTTAAATTATATTTATGATTAACTGTCTGATTTGATTCTTCTATCGCCCTTTCGACTATTGGATATATAGATACACCCCAAGCATTCATCCCTTCATTCAGATCATTATTTTAGAACAGTGAAGGATTGGAATAATCAATCTGCTGGCATCAGTGTTTCCGTCAAGGTGCGATGTGGGAATCTTTAAGATAAGAATACTGAATAGGCTACTTCTAGACTAGTGTGCTGTACCACCAAGAATTACATTACTGCTAATCATCAGATGGGCTCGCAGTCAAGCGCTAATGTCTATAGTTTAAGAAAATTAACTACCACTTGTTAAATCTGTTACAATAACGAATTTTCTTTGTTCCGGCTTTATAAATGGGGGCCTAAGTATTTCAGGACATGAACTTCACCGTTTTATTACCACTTAAAATTAAGAGAAGGTAGGTTCAACCGTCAGTCCCCTGTTAGTTAAAAAATAATACGACATGTCTTCCTCTTCCGGCGATTTTTGAAAGGGACACGGAAATGATTTCGTACAATGTGCGTAATCACCGTAGAATCTGTGTTATGATTGCAATTGATAACAAATTGATTGGCTAAAATCTGATATGCTTTAGTTATTTGAAAGATAACAATACCATTTTATATTACCATAAAAACCAAAGCTTCGTCACCGAGTAAAACTTTTGCGTGTATTTTACCTGTAGGTAATATGAGATGAGGTCTTACTTAAAAACATTATTAGATTTAAAGTGGTGTTATACAATATTTAAAGCAATTCAGACATTTTACGAAAAATTGTTAAACGTCGTAATAAGTTAGCGAGGTCGCGTTTATGATTCACAGTTAAAGCCTTAAGTTAGGTAATTACAAGTTGCGCTAAGTTGAGCACTCGCAACATAATTAAAGTGGTACTAAACGCTAGCCGAGTATGTAAAAAGGTACAAAGAGGTTAAATTTAAAAATTAAGAAAGCATCTCTCAATGTTCTCAGTAAAATAAAATTGTATTTATCATTCAGTTTACATTCCTTAACTACTGTTTACAACATATTATTATGATGGTATGTAGCAAGTACTATTAATAAATATTATCAAAAAAAAAAAAATTAAAAGGTATTTATTTTGTGCATAATAAGCACAAGAAGTACGTCGTTAGGAAACCGAGATTTTTCAAAAATGCGCTTTGATGAACAGGTCATAGTATTTGACCACCGTGTTGGCTCCGAGTCCTTGCTGCAAAAGTAGAAAGTGGAGCGGTATTTTATACATTTCAATATGTTGATGTTCACACTGAATACTTAAAGAGAAGTACATAGTTTGTTATATTTATTTCATTTGGCGTGTTACTTAAAGAGCACAGTTTGTTAATAAAAGATGGGTAAAATTTCTGCTGTTTCTTGCATAGCTCTTTAGTGTCCTTTTACGGTGCAGAAAATATATTGGTAGGACATCGTATATTCACACTAACATTTAAGCATGCATTATATGCATTTCCCATTGTTCGAATAAGGTTAATCCAAAAAGAAAGACAATTGCGGAGAGCCTGGCGGGTTTGTGAACAAGTCGTCGTTGCTCTTTGAAAAACCACTTTGCTTCGTTTGGAATCCTTGTATACAATAAATTTCAGATATCAAATTTTGAAATATAAAATTTTTTATTTCAACATGAAAAAACATTGAAGTGGATGAAATTAAAAAAAAATCTAATAATATATAGCAGAAACATTTCCTTAGTATGGGTCAAGTGCATGATGTATAAGTACGCTCTGTATTTTACCAAATTTTATTAATTTTTCCCATCTATGTTTTATCTTTTTTTTAATGTTATTCTAGATAAGGAGATGTATATAACTGTGTGCATCCACTCGTTTGTGTGTTTGTTTGTGGCGTTGCTGTATACAAAAAATTTTGTAAATGAACACGTTTGTGAGCTCTAACATAATACACGAACCGATTAAAAAATCGAAGTGATTGCCACCGGCGATGAGGAAAGTTACCAAGTTTTCCATTCCGAAGACCATCACCTTTCTTTTAGTCTGAAGTATTAAGTAATACTGCCGCTATTATTTTTATAATTACGAGTACATGGATAATTGTTTAAAGTTGATACATAAGCAAATTTCTATTATCTTACCAAATCTACGACCTCCAATAAGTAAGTAATACTTTATTCTCTCCTAAGTAATCTTGAATGCCTTATCTACTTAATTAATTTCCTACTCGTGTCATGTTACGTAACTATAATTAGATTCACTTACCTAATCACGTTGTTAGCGTGATACCGGGTAAATTTAACCGCAACACGTCGCCCTAATAACTGCAGCTTTGAGATTGTATGGATGAATGTTTATTGCGCGTTGCTTCTTTAACAGATAATACATAATATTAGAAAAAAAAAATAAAAGTTTAGCATTATGAAGTATCAAAATATTTAAGTTAGTAGAAAACATGTATTTAATGTGTATTACCAATTTATTGATAATTTTGACGTGAAATATAAAAGTGGATGTTTATTTGATCAATAGTAGATTTCATCCAAGGATTCCGATCGGTCCTGTTCAGCTTTTTAGTGTCTTCTGGCTGATAATGTAATAGTAATAGCTTTTGTTTTAATCTGGATTTAAAGTATTTATGAATAAGTTTATGTATAATACAATAATTCAGATTGCTGACAGGCGTTCTTCTAAAGCGACAAAGCTCATAAATATTAAAGGGATCATATTCAGATCGCTACAAGGGTATTAAGCTCGAGAGCGTGTTAAATTCATATAGAGCTTTCTCGATGTAAATTAGCATTTAGCTCCTTTTATAATACGTCGGAGGCTGTTGATTAATGGTGTTTTTATGAATCATTGCAAATGTCTTTATAATACTGTTACTTAATTGAGTTATTAGATACAAAAACTGCTTATCTACTTAATAGAGTTAAGGTTTATATTATGAAAGTGTAATAATAAGTAATAAAAGGTTTTTGTAAGTAATGTATAGATTGATTTATTTTATTAAATAAAACGATCCAATATTTGAAATAACCTTGGAGAATATTGCAATTGCACTACAGTTTTGTTGTTATTAACATTTTTTTTACCTTTGACTACTTATAAAAGTCCAAATTTGATATGTAATTGTTCTATGTTGTATAACTACGAGAAAGAAGTTAATTGTTACTGGAACAGGAAGTATATTAAATGATAATTATATCGCATGGATACCATTTAAGACTAGGTTGTTAAATTATGAAAGCCAGGATATTGTGGGTGATTATTCTTAATACTCCACGGCTTTAGTGTTACATGTGAAAGTAAGTTTAGTATTAGCTGATTGTAGATAAAAGGTGGTAATACTTACTCGTCAACACTTGTTTCTTATTAATATGACTACTTATACGTAGTTATACGTTGTTGCGGTTGCTGTTACTAGTATGCTGTTATCATAGTATCAGAATAACAAAATGTAGGGAGCAGTGGGGGTAGGAGAGTTTTATTAGCCAGATCCTTACTACTTAAACTCCTTCACTTATGAAGAATGGAATCGGACCAGGTACCTTCGTGTTACGTAGCGTTCGGTTACCCATTATATCACTGGTGCTGGACGTTAACTATAGTGCCACATTATGACAATTCTTTACATAGATCATAATTCTTTCGCCATATATTGTTATGTCCGAAAATATAACCACGACGATAAAGGATAATCATAATAAATTTAGCCAACCTTCATAACTCTCTTCCACTATAACTTTTGTTAAAAACTAAACCGATAATTATACTTCACAACATTTTGAATGGACAAAGTTTAATATAATTACCAGTAAATTCTTCGTACGCTTCGAAGTTGTTACAGGAATGAAATTTCTTATAACGCACGTTGTTCCAAGTCATGAATAAGTCATCAGAGTCGCGCCTTCATCGGGAAACGGATGAAGTACAGGTTGTTCGTGCCTTGCCATTTTTATTGAGTGATATATCGTTTGTGATGAGAATGATAATCAATTTACATACCTACTTAGGTATACTTATATAAATATAATATAGCTTGCCTGGGGTAGGTGTGGTGTAAGATTTCAAGACAAACGGGTGGTACCTATCTAGACGGTCTCTGTTGTAACTTTCTTAGTTTTCGGTTTTGATTATTGTTATGAATAAAATCAATTAACATTATTAATGTGGTTTAATAAGAAAAGAAGGAGATTCAAAACGTTTTTGATTTTATTGTGTGGACAAGAATATATGAGGACTGTTGAAAGAATAAATAAAAATCATAAGAAATATAAACAAAAATTTCATCAATTGTAATAATATGCAAGTTTATTTATTTAACATTAATTATGATTATTTCTTTTACTATAATTGTTAAAGATAAGATTGTCACATTTCGAAATATCTTCATTGTATCTTTCATGTTAACCATAAGATATTTCTATATGTAGACATAGAGATATCTTATTGAGTAGTATCTCCTCGATAAAAATCGCACTCGATTCTACTAATCGGATAAGTCTACATATATCTTATCACCAGCACGAGTTGGAAATTATGCAAACAAACAGATTAATTTGATAACTTTTTTTTTAAAGACTATATCTACCGAAGGCAGCAGCAGATATGAATAATTCCTGGTTATTATATATAATCACCGGATAAAGCACATTTACCGTAACATATGTATGAAATTATTATTATTTCGCTATAAAAAAAAATTGCCTATCATTATCCAGTTGTCACTTATTAGAATTTATTACTTATCTAACTTTATATTTGCTTGAAAATTCTCTAATCTTGCTCTTGTTTTGTCGTTTGTAAGTGTACTTATATTAATATAATAACATGTAGTACTAGCTCAGCTGGGGGTGTAAAGGGTTCCGCCCAATATCTTATGGAGCTAAAGTCAACCTCACTGGTATGCGGTGCACCCCGCTAAACACTAGACGAGGCTCTGACCACCCACCAATATACACTGGGTTAGCGTGGTGAAGCTAAGGCCCACTTCTCCCTCAATAACAATCTTTGAGGGAGGCCTATGCCCAGCGATGGCCGTTACCCGACTGATAAGACTAGCTGTTCTCCGCCCGCGTTGCTGGCAGTAACATCTCCGCGAGTCTCTTTGGAGAAAGAATTTTATAATGTCCGTCCATAGTTGACCTATACTCGGTAGAAGTATTCCTACCAAATTTCAAGTCTCCAGGCCTTTTGGTTTCAAAGATATCGTGATGAATCTCTACATAAGTGAAAATCTGTTATAAATATGCATGTTAAACCAATAGATTTTGTTTCGTTTTTCTCTCTTTGAGCAGTTTATCTATTTAAATGTTACGTTCACATTTTTATTACATAATTGAGCACTATAACAAACAAGTAATGGAGGGAGAAGCTGTATCAGTAAATCGACCTTCACAGATTCTATTGTTATAATACTGGAGGTCTCTTTTATGGTTATCGAAATGACAGATAAGTATTATTCAATGTGTGAAGACAAAATTGAAAAGACAAGCATATCTAATTATTTTCAGTACACGAAAGATAATTAGAAATAATACTCAAGTATTCTACGGATCTACTGATAATGTTTGTTATAATAGTGAAATTATTATTACTTCTAGCAAAATTTTCTTTGTAAGTAAGGGGACATTTTATATAGATTACCAACTACAGATACAAATAAAAAAAATTGAGGCCGTAGTTAAAAATAATCTAGAAAACTCTAATTCAATAGAAATTAATAATTCCTTTCTTTTTCCCTCCCTTGTCGTTGAGCCTTTTTTTTACTGTTTAAGCTACAAGCACCAATAAATACTCATCTAAAACGCCCAAAGTTTATTCATATTAAAAGCGATTAAAATTAATATTTAATTTTTCCTTATGTTATTTCCAAATATTGGTCAAATGATTAATAAACTTCGAGGTATTTAAAAATGAAAAACGAAAAAGTCCGTGAAATCGGACCACTTTATATAAAGTTGTATAAATAAATATACATATGAACAACATCTTTGTCCTCGCTTAAAAATATTGAAATTTTAAAAACTGCAATGTCCATATCAAGGAACACTTATTTTATGAAGCTTAGTGAAATTCAATAAAAATTCATAATAAAACTTTTTCAGGTTTCACACAAATCTCCACCGAGCAAAAGTTTCAAGTGGTAAGGATCTCATAAATCACATATGGGGCGATTTTCAGAATGAGAGTTCTTTCAAACTGTACTCGGTCGGACATCCGGGGACTTGATCGATGTCTCTGTTTATGTATTTGAATGATCCCTTGCTTTTCTACTAACCAACGTTGTTAAACTTTGGCCGATAGTTTTTCAGACTGTTCGTAGACGACTATTCAAATACCCATCAGCTGCGAAGTACTTGTAAGTAAACGACTCATAGTAGTATTTACGGTTCAAAATTTGATTATTTAAGATATTCTATTCGCTTACCTGTATTTTTTTTATCGTAATCTTAGATTATCAATAGATACTGAGGTAGTATTAATGTCGTAATTAATAGATACAACTGAGCTATCATCTGCTTGAAAAAATAAACGGTTAAACTAAAAGTAATGAATAATCTAGAGAATAACACAGAGACGTTCATGAAGCATGAAGTTATTATTTAGTTGTAAATAATTTACAATATATATTGTAAGATATATTATATATGAACTGTAAATTAAGCTTATGACTAAAAAACATGAGTCCGTTTTCTTGAAAAAAGTACGAGTTGGTCATGTAAGCGAAATATTCGAGTATCGTGAAAGAAAATAAAATTATAGTATACAATTGTGATAAGGTAAGCTAATTAGTTAAAAATAAATACATAATTTCTTAAAAAAAGGAATTGACAGACCCCGACGAAAAGGACGGTGTGTTAAGGAACAACAAAACATTTCCTCTCTGTAACTGAGAGAGTAGGAGCTTAATTTGCAAACTTGGCGCTGGTCCAGCTCAAATGTCTTGAGTAACAGAGAGCTTTCTAGTACTTTGTCAAGAGCTTCCTCTTTGATAACTGAATACCTTTAATAGGTTGAAGATTGAACAATATCAAACTGACAAACGTTTAAATACGTAAAAAAGAGTAGTGGACTAATGAAATGATTGGAGTTAAGAAACGTTTTATGTTTCTTTGCATGGTGCTGTGTATATCATTCTAGCTAGCACCTCGTTGTTAAGAGCAAGCGTATCACTTAATATCAGGTGAAAGCTCCGCTCGTCTTGTCGCTTAATCGAATAAAAAAATCTTTGGTTTTCTAGAATCTGTACCGTCTAATAAATGTTAGACGATTTGACGCTACCTCAATTCTTATTAATATAATACGTTTAAAGTTTAAATAATATAATTAACTGGTGGTAGGTCTCTGTTACCAGAGACCGTTCAGATAGGTACCACCTCAGTGCCTATATTTCCGCCAAACAGTAATGTGTAAACATTACTGTGTTCCGGTTTGTATTGTAGTACGTGTAGTGCATCATTTATCTGTTGAAAATGTCATTTGTTCTTCGAACCAAAATAAGGAAAATAACATGAAATAGTTGACATGTTTTAAGTACAACAGCCTCCAAGGATATACGAGATCCGTTAATATAAAGATGACTAGGATTCAGTGCAGTCCAAGACAGTGTAAACCGAAATTAGAATGTATATGTTGTTAAATATTTACATATACAGGGTGAAAGGTAATAGGTGTAAAAGATCTGGAGGGGCTAAAGTAGAGCTCGTATCCTATCTATCTATGTATGGAATACCCCATACAAAAACAATGGTTCTGGAGTTATAAATTCTTTAAACATTTTTCAAAAAATTCCCGATTTTCTAGGAAAAAATGAGATTATTTTATTTCTTACTAATTTCTACACAAATTTTAATGTAATAATTATTGTTTAATAATTTTTTTATTAAATTAAATTAATCATCATCACTTACAAGTTAAAACTTTTAAATTAGGTTCTTTAAAGGTCTTGACAGTAAAAAATAAGGCGTCATACTTACATTTATTATTTAATCTTAAAATAAAAGTTTATTTATAAAAAATACGTATAAAGCACATAAATAAGTAGCTGACTTCAGTACCTATCCGAAAAGATAAAAAAAGTACATAAAGTTTCTAAAATTAAAAAAAAAAGACTTAATAAAACCAAGTACCATGAAATATCAAACTGTAGAGACTCATAAAAGTAGACGATTTTTAATGTAACGCGTTAATAATAATTAATAAACACAAACTTATTAATAGTATAATAATATAATAAATAACATAAAATTATATAAAATAAATAATATTACATTTTGTATATACAAAAATAAAACTAAACCAAAGTCAAACATTAATAGTACCGTTTTGTATGATATCACTCATCTATTTATTCAGTATTATTATGTTTTATAATGTAATTATCATATTTAATTATGTATATGGATAATAAAATTAGTAAATAATAAGAGTTATTAATAACGTTTTAGTTCTTCTTAATTAATTTTATGTTCGTAGCTATTTGTGATTATGCTTTGTAGTCTCAGGTTATTAACAATAGGACTAAGATAAGTCCTGCCTGTCGTAGAAGGCACTGAAAAAGTTTACGGGTCCGTAGACTTTGAAGGTAGGGGTCTTCATTGCCCAATAAGTAAACCCACAGTGAATAACAAATATGGGGTGATCTCCTACATATCTTAGTATAGAGAGGGTGCCGAAAAGAGTTACGACTCTGCCTGGGACGTGCTTCAGTGTACCGCATGGAGGCATCGGTGCATTCCGTGGTAGATCCCGCTATCCCCTGAAACCCACTGAGAATGATTGAGGTGGTCTTAATGGCAGAAGCAAGGTATTTTTTAAAAGATTTCCTCCCCGATAACAAGAAACGGATATCTGTCATAGAGATATAAAAATAATGAAGGACATATATATTTTTTTTCTATATAAATATTGAACAGGTTAAATAAATAATGACGTGTGTTTAAGAGAAAATAAAGTTCGCATGCGAACCACTTTGTATTTGAGCTCAGCGCGAACTCGTATCAATGTTACTCATCTGACAAGCTTTTAGTGGTTGAAATTTATATTGCTAGTTTCCATTACTCGAAGTGCTTCTGTCGGTAAATGGATGACACATGACGTACCCGGCTATCAAAACGTCTTTCAGATGACGTTTATTGGGTTTTCAGCAGCGGGTATATTTGTTTTAAAATCTGTACACGTCTTTTAAATCACTACTCCGAAACATAGTTCACTTTTTGGTGTAATGAGGTTTAAATGCGAATTGGGGTATATAAAGTATATCTTTTAAAAGGAATTTACGAGACTGCATTGTAGAAATTTCTGAACATATGAATTTATTGCAATCTTTGTTGCTAGAGTAATATCTGTAAATATGTTAAAGAAAAATGAAAAATAATGTATTCCGGTCCAATGTTGTCAACAATAGTGACAATTAGTTAATGTAAATATTATAATAGTGTCAGAAGTTTAAATTTATTAAGTGCTGACAGCTCCATGATTTTTGAATCTGTCGAAGCATATTTGAATCCGGCATGGGATTAAAATAATTTCCAAATGTAAGCGAATAATTTATTGGGCATGACTGGTACACACCATCATAATGAATGGTATAATCAAATGTGGCCTTAATCTCTTATATATTCCTATCGGACTATCAGTGGAACTAGAAGATCTTAGTGTGGAAACGAGGTGATGCGAAGACAGCAGGAAGTCTTTTTATTCTATTAGTATCGGACTGTGGACTTCCATATACAAATATAATGATGGTAATACTACATCCCGCTTATAGATATATATATATATACATTATCATGAAAGTTCAACAAATTTGCACATGGCGAAATCATAAATTTGATTCTGTATTTATACGTGTAATCTTTATATAATGTTTATGAGAGACCAAAATATTGCCACTAGAAAATCTCAAGGGAGATCTCGAGTGTCTTGATAACAGTCACGTTAAGGCCCCCTTTGAAATGAAGAGAGCGAGCGATATTACGTGAAATTTGATACAGCGTGTAACGGCATCACCAGTGCCATGTAATTACGTTCTTTGTGTGTAAAATGAGAAAATATTATCACTTCTACCTCGCGAGGTAACAAGTTGAAAAGCTATTTTAGTTATTTCTATACGCGAGGCATTGCGTTCTCATGAATGTGAAATATTATTTCAGACGTAACATGTTCAGTAAATGTAACAACTTTAAAACAGAGACGAGATAGTGAAGAGGCTCACTACTTCTAGTATAATAGTAAATTATTAATTAAGATAAACACCTCTCATGTGTAAACACACAACACTAAATTATCTTCACCGTCTTGTCATAATAAGTTGTTTCCCCTTTAATTACTCCGTATCCCAATTATCAGCTATAAAGTATTTTAATTGGAAAAATTTATGTCTACATATTACAGCAGTATTCATGTGGGTTATATTAACTGGAAATATCTACGGTAAGCTGAATATTAAACTTTAAAGGAATATTTTCTTGTATCACAACGTACTGTCTCCTTGCTTAAGAAAGATTAAACAGTACAAAGAAAACAAGGGGCGCTGTTTGATAATTATTTAGGGTAATATCAGCATAATGAATGTATGGACACGTTTTGGTGGAAGACTACATTATAATTAATTAAGCAGTGGGCGAGTTCATTTGCTTTACGTTAAATAGTTTTGTATAACCTTATGTCATGTTGATAAACCTATTTAATTGAATTATCAAACCACATTTTAAAAATTACCGGCATGTATATTTGATAAGAATAATATACGGCTAATTAAGTTTACAATACTGGTGTGCGGTCTCAATTTAACATGGTATTAAGTGACAATAAAATAGTTGATAATGAACGTCCTGAATATATTAACTTTTATATCATGTAAGCTGGAACACAGCAATGGTGGTAGTAACCAGTTGGATTTTTTTTAAAAAAAACTAGCATTAATCAAACTATTACTGACTAAGGAATCGAATGAAACTCTGAAAAAGATAGAATCTGTAGTAAAAGCAAAGGTGTTATTTAATTTTAAGATAGTACTCTAATAATTGATTACTTAAACATAAACAGCTTACTTTATATTCCCGCTTGTGAACATCGAGGCTTTTTTCTTCTGGCTAAATGTTGGCTGACAAATTTTTCATACTTTTACGATGCTCAAGCTCAGTGAAGTTTTCGTGTTTAGTAGCGCCTTACTACTATATTTACGAACTGAGCGATCTTTATTACAATTTTATTGATTATCTATACCAAAACATAGACGAGAACATTGTTAAATCTTTTTTAATAAATTGAACAATTTTCTTTAAAAAAAAATCTTCACTGAATAGCCCTGCCAACGAATCAGTGATTTAGTACAATTTGTTGGCTTCGCGCGAAATGAATTTGTAATGAAGCCAAAACGATTTTTTCTAAATAAAATAAGCCTTTTACAAAATTTTATTAGTTCTTAAATTAGCTTCTAAAAAAAACTTTACAATCACACTCTCAATTTTTTACCTATCCTTTCTATTATAATTACACTTATTTCTGTATCAGATTTTCTTTCTTCTTTATACTCGGAGTGAAATTTTGTTGGATTGATACATTCAAACTATGATGTAGTAATATAACGAGTCTGGCCATAAATACTGTTACATAAAGACTTTTCTTTTTTTTTTCAACTTTTTAATTATTTTGAATTTGGAACACGTATATTATTTTAAAATCTTTCGATTTTGTGCTATTTCACATATTTTTTCGTGTTCGTTATCAAATTACAATATGGAATGGGGTGTTAAAGAAAATAGGATTGCAGTGATCGCCTTGCACAGAGTGGGTATGGAGCCGTAGATCATATTCCAGACAATTCAAAAGCTTGGTATCAGCCGTATGTTCGTATATCGTACTATCAACAGATACAACAACACTTCCTCTGTCGAAGACTAGAAAAGATCGGGGCGGCCGCGTGCTGTTAGAACTACAAAGGCTGTTAATGGTGTTAAAGCCAGAATTTGTCGAAACCCCATTAGGAAGCAAAAAATCTTATCGCGAGAAATGAGGAATCCTGCTAGGACTCTATAGTGTACTTTAAAACAAGACCTGAAGTTCGGAGCTTATCGTCGTTATACAGAATATGCCCTAAACCTATCTCTACAATTAAAGAGAGTGGATCGATATAAACGCCTTCTGTCGTAACACAGCTTATTTCTGGACTAGGTATCCATAGCATTAATAAAGACATTAAATGCGAAGTTTCGATATCTGTACTTATAATATTTATTTATATATTTACGACTTTTTTTATTGTACAAACAATTCTAAAGTAAATATATGTCTAGGAATTTTTCTGTAATTTAATTAATATCCATAATATAATAGTAATAGTTTTATTGTGTAAGAGTATATGAATTGCAGCCAACTATCCAAACAAAGCGGAATTAGATTGTCAAAGAACAAAGACGTTTCACCGCCGAACCAAACAAAGCTCTGCATCAAATACGGAAACTCTTTGTGTAAAGTTGGATATAATAATATATTTATATTAAAGTCAAGATGTAAAATTAATTAAAAGTCAAGAAAAAAAGCTTATAAAGTGTGAATTTATATTTCATGCTCGAAACTATGAAATACAATAGTTACTGTCTATAACTGAAACACTGTAATATTTGGCAGCAATAATTTGTAGCATGGGGTACCCTATCGACCAATCAATCTTTTTTTTTAATTATTCTTAATTTTAATTGATATTAGAACCTACAAGGAAGCTAATAAAGTAATCGTTTGAACGCTACACCGGCTGGACCTGGACAAGGTTCTGACCCAAATGTTCACGGGGCACAGGGGATTCCTCGAGTATTTGCATAGGTTCAAACTCAAGGAGAGTCCCTCGTGCCTTTGTGACCCCGCGGTGGACCAGACCTTGATGCATATTGTCACCTCCTGTGGCTTGTATGGGAAAAAGAGAACGGCTAAGGAGATTAAGTTAGGTAGACGGATAGACAAGGAAGCTACTGCCTCTCTGATGAGTGAAGACGCCAGTCGTCAAGTGTTTTTGCAATTCTGCAGAGAAACTATAGCAGATATAATTTAAAAAAACAAACATTAGAAACTGAGTTTGTGATGTTAGAATAGCTATAGCAAATAAGAAGAATCAAAAATTGAAATAGAATAAAGATAAATAGTATAGTAAAGAAGGGAACAAAGAAAAAAAAACAAAGACAGAAAAAATATGCTTTCAGTCTTTTACAGCTGGGAGTCATGCATGAAACAACAGTCTTCATTAGGGGAGAGGAATGGTAGAAGGAACTGGGATGTAGAATGAAAGAGATGAGAAGTTTGAAAGAAGAGCACAATATGAAAGAGTAGAAAGAATGAAAGATGAGTATGAGTAAAAAATAGAGTAAGAAAGTACTAATGGCGAATGAAAAGAAATGCAAAGGTCCTGACCCACCATACGTAGGGGAACGAAATATAAAAATATAGTAAACGTCTACAAACCAGTTTATTTGTTTGGCTAATAACTTTAAGTAGTCATCGTTAAACGTCGTTCGTTCGTCAACTAGTAATTCAAATACTTCCTTGTTGATTTACATAACGAACGATAATTGAGTCGGTTATTGGAATAATATAACAGGCGGCCTATGTTATTGTAGAATACGAGTTCAGTCTCTTGAAACTGTAGTAAGTTGGGAGGCTTATAATACGGGGAGACGTTTCTATAGCTACGGCGACGTATATACGAGCTTGCACTGCCGCCGGCTACTTTATATGAATTTGCTATTTTCAATTCGTCCCACTTCCTGTCATGGTTACAAGCATTTTTATTTTATCGACAGAACGACGAAAAGGCAAGACGTTTTCCTTATTGTTAGAGATACTTCTGGCGATAATAATGTGGCGGTAGTTAGGATGATGTATACAGCGCCACATTGTAGTCGTCGCTTATAAACATACGTACTTACATATAACAAAAGGAGTTAAGCTTCGTTACCCTAATTTCACTGGTTATAACGTCCTTCAAAACGGAACACAGTAAAGTCTACACACTGCTATTTAACGGCTGAAATAGGAGATGCGTTGGTATCTACCTTGATGGTATTCAGCGACAAAGATGCGACTGGTAAATGTGTTTATCATCCTATATATTCATTAACGTCATATCGTCACTTGTTAATAGGTGAATATCTTGCAAGTACCATCGCTTCTTAAAATAAATCGAGACTAGTATTGATGAAGTTAGAAATGTAATAACTAAATTACTTGTATTAAAATATATTAACTTTTTTCAAAACGGTTATGCAGTCTTTCTTATTAGAAGTTTCGTTAGTTCTAGTTAAGAGTTTATATAATAAAAAATGTTTGTTTATACAGCCTTCGAATATAGTGACTTATCAACGAAGTAAATGGCGGCTTTGGTATCGAGCTATTTACTTAAGTAACGGGAGATAAGGAGTGGGAAGGCTTAATGTTTATAAATCGCTCCTGAGCGTATTAAATCTGTACCGAGCCGGACTTATCAGATCGTACTATATTTTCCACAACTACCTCTACAAGTGGATAATATTTTGTCTGTAAAATAGACTCTTTTGTACGAGATACCATAAGAATCTTTGATAACTTTTTATATATACTTATATAAAAAAATATAACAAAAAAATGTATGTATTGGTAGTATGACTCCGTTGCCGGAGACCGTCTAGGTAGGTACCGCTGCTGCTATTACCACCGCCATACAATAGTGTGCAAATATTATTGTGTTCCGGTTTAAAGGGCGTTGTAGATAATGCAATTATTGGGGTGTTGAGTATTTAACATTTTATCTGTGAAGGCGACCAGCACAACACAGTTCGGTGTACACTAACTATGGCTACGTTGTTATAGGCAGGCGTATCAGTTACTAGTAAATATCTCGTGGTATCATCGCTTCGCAGAATAAAAAAAAATAATAACTTTTATTTGTTCTAAATAGATTGGTAGATTGTAATCTGCGTACATCACAGCAACAGCGAAAAATTTTTTCTACATTAATTCCTAGATAATTTTGCAAAATAACTTAATAACAAATTTAACATAAATTAACTTATGTGTTGAACAATAAGAAATATAAGAGTTATATATATATATATATATATATATATATATATATATATATATCATGCAAATATCATACGCATGTAGTCTTTGCCAAGTCTATAGGTTTTTAGCTAGTTGTTAAAATATGATAGTAAAGATTTTTTAAACAAAACTATAAAAGAGTTTGATCAGATATAACAATACGAAAAATCTTTCTGAATAATCGTCTCTCCCAATTCAATATAAATTCAAATCCAATATAAATATATAAGAATTAGTTTCGTTTGTTCATTAATCACGTAAAAAGTAGTGAACGTATCGACATGGGGAAATAAGCTTTCGATGCGGAATGATTTGTAAATGGTTATAGGCTATTTAATTTTTTTTAATTCAAAGATCTTTCATCATTTTTTCAAATTACTTTTATAAACATTTGCATTTAGTATTCTTTTCCCGGTTGCTATAGTAACGGTTGCTATCGAAAGTCGTTTGCGTTTGCGATGGCTATCAAGCAATATTTTATATTACGTCCAGCAAAGCACGCGAGGAACAGCTAATAGACTATATAATGAAATATTATATTTATCAGTAATTAACTAAACCGACTCTACGGCTTTTTAATCTTCGTTATATTTAATTTCCTGTATACTGAAGAATGAACAATTAAGAGGAAAAATCTTGTGTTAATTATTTAAAATTATTTAAAACGCTTTGACTAGGAAAGTAATTTAAACTGTAATATTACTGGCACGAAGACTTTTGGGAATGATCAAAGAATTCACGGAAATGACAACAACGTACATTTTCAAAGCAGCGATCTCTTATTTAGCTTAAATGTTTCCTTTTGTTTTCGTCATAACTCCAGAGATCAAAGAAAGGGTCTCCTCGAATCAAAACTAAGAGGAGATGTATATTACTTTTGTTAATGACTCAAAATCTTGATAGACAGTTTAAGTGATTGATTAAAAAGTTTACTGGCGGTAGGTTTCCGTTAAACTGCAGTAGCTGTGTTCCGCTTTGAAGGGCGCCGTACCTAGTGTAATTGCTGGGATGACGAGACTCAACATCAAGTCTCGGGCGACGAGAGTAATGTGGTGTAGTGTATATCATCCTGACAAGCGCCATTATGTTATGGGCAGGCGTATCACATAGTATTAGGTGAACGTTTCCTTCGTCTAGTTGCATAATTGAATAAAAAAAATTTCATTATAAAATCCTGTAACGTATCTATATACATATTTAATTTAAATGGGTTTTCTTTGTTCGCCAATCACGCGAAAACTAGTGAGCGTATCGACACGGGAATATGATCATTCGACGCGGGATAATTAATAGATGGTTATAGGCCATTAATTTTTTCAAATCTATAAATCCTTTATAATTATTCACTTCGTGTTATCTCTGCTGTTGCTATAGTGACGGTTGCTGTAGATTGGATTATCAACTCGTATGATAAGTCATTCAACAATTTTTTTTAAATCATTGTGCCAAAAAGAAAAAAAAAAACTTAAGCCGCCTATGAGGACGATGATAAATGAATGAATGATTAGAAGAATTTATATAGGAGTATAGGAATGATAGCTGATTAGTTAGAGTATGTAGAGTGCATTTAATCGGTAATATTGGACAAGATTAACTTAAAGTTAAAGTATATGATGTTCAGTAGTTAATCAGGTTATCGGTGGAGTTCACAAACTAGTTGTAAAATGTGAAACGAGACGAGTACCTCGAAACGGGAAACCAAGTTTTAATATAACCGACGAATTGTACTCTTAGGGTACATCTTGATTAGTTAACGTTCCTACTCGAAGCAAATTGAAGAGTCTGTAGTTGTAATTTTATTAAATAACTTGCTGTTCCCCTCCCGCTTTGCTGGCCCTAATATATAATTAGTCTTAAACGTTATCTAAAATATTCCTTGAGAGCAACCGCAACCGCAAATGACTTCTTATAACAACCGTTACTACAGCAACCGCGTAAATAATGCGAAATGAATGTGTTTATGAAAGTTAATTAGAAATAAAATGATGAAGGATCTATAAAATTTAATAAGTAAATAGTCTATAACTTTTCGATATATTCACTAGTTTTCGCGTGATTGGCGAAAAAAGAAAACCTATTTCCATATATATGTATATATGTATATAAACATTTAAAATATGGATATCGACGAAAACGGTCCACTGGGGTATTACAAGTTTGCCACGAACTTATAGCTCTTTAGATAATTAGAACCCTACATACAAAAATATAAATATCGTACTTAATTCTTGTCTTTAATTTTGATTTTTTTTTCTCATATTCCATGTATGTATATATATGGGAGATATCCAGAGATTCATTTACTGATCCCGTGATCTCCGAAACTATTAGACGTAAACAATAAAAATTGATAGAGATATAACTTCTGCCATTTAGGGATCAGTTAAGAATGGAGTTTAAAAGACTCCTTCCCTAAATGGAGTTGCGAGGGTCTTATGACCAGCAAAGCGGGCTGGGAACAGCCAGTATGATATAGTACTTTATAATTAACATAAAGCATAGGATATATTAGTTGGTAGCAAAAAATGTTTCTGATGTTCGTTGCAACCGATTGCTATTTTTTTTGCTCAAGATCTTTTGTTCTTTGATACTTAAGTCCTTTTCAATCAAAATAGAATTGTCTTACAAGCTTTAAGTTTCTAAACGTTTCGAAGTTAGTAGCTTTAAAAAATTATATTACCGCTTAAAATGTATACGTTGTTTGAGCGAAAACAAAAGTCGAAAGTCTGGCTCAATTTTTAATATAGCAAGCTCAGACTTAAGTCTTACGTTATAAAATTTAATCATGCTTCTAAGACAAATTTAAAAAAAAAACGGATATTCTTATCTTTTTAGTAAGTTGTTTTCATATTTTGTGATATGTTGTACTAAATGATTAGCTTCATAACCTCTATAATGTAGGGTTTCAATGAATCTGTTATACGCAGAAGATAGTAAATGTTGATCTCTGTCAACAGCATAAATGTAAAAGATTCTGTTCATCTTTGATAAGAATGGTCAACTTGACACAGGGCTTTTTATTTCACATCCCTTCGATGAACCACTTGGTGTAGAGTTAATACCGTTCAGCGTTCACGTCGACAACGAACCCCTATATATGTACTAGTTGTTCCTCGCCGTTACACCTATGCAACTACCCTTGAGGAAGGAATTTTGTAAAAGTCGTTCTTAGTTGACCTATACTAGGTAGCAGGGTGCACGACGAGCAGGTGAGGTTGTCTTGGATAACATTAGTCATTATGCAGGAACCCTTACACCATTTATACCCACCCACAAAACACACTTTGTCAACAATTTTTATTTGGGTTATTTTTACTCAAAACATGATTTATAATTACCCCAACTCTACATAGTTTTGTAATAGATAACGTGAAAAAATATATAATAATATGTACTATTTTTCGTTTTTTTAGTCGTAAATAAAAATAACAATTTTGATTCCACATAAAATTACCGATACAATAACAGCAAAGCTGATATTACTGGCTCGTGAATGATAAAAAAGGATAAGTGAAAGTACGCGTAATATACTTTCGCGTACTTCTCAACTTAATAATGTATTCATTCAATTTCATATACATGTGTGGTGTATTAGATGATATGTAAAACGTATTACTTACACGAAAACAACCGAGAGAAATTTGAGTGATAACTGTATTTAATTTGAATATTGTTACAGTCTTTATGTTCTGTATTTGTTTGAGAAATAAATCTCTTTTATTTCACGAAGCGACGACATAAACAAATTGTTTACCTAATGCTAAATGACATTGTGCTTATATTTAAGTTTGTTACCCCAGTATTTTCAATAATAACAGAGCACTCTTTAAACTGGAACATCATAAAGTGGAGGGGGGGAGGTTTGGGGATAAACAATAAATGTACTGGTAGCAGGTCTTTATTGCCAGAGACCGTCAAGGTAGGATACCACCGTAGCTCTACTTCTGCCGCCAAACAGAAGTGTGCGCATTTTATTGTGTTGCGGATTGGAAGGAGTTGTAGTTAGTGAAATTACTGGAGTAACGAGACTTACATCCTATGTCTCATGGCGACGAGCGTAATATGGTGCAGTGTATACCATCATAACTTGCGTCACGTCGTAGTGGGCACGCGTATCATGTACCATCAGGTGAACGTCCCACTGGTCTCGGCGTTTTGTCGTTACTTTGTTAAATATATTTATTATATATAACCTATATATACCATTTATTTATATACATCCACCTAAGTAGAGATTTATCACGATATCTCTGGGACAATGTAGGTAGTAGGTAGGAAATTTTGTAGGAAAATTGCTTCTTTGATTTTACAAAACATTTTTCCTAAAGGGACTTGCGAGGGTGTTTATAAAGGGGAAAGGCCCGGGGAGCATTGGGTTGCCGGGTAGAGTATATTTCTGACAAATTTCAAGTCTAAATTTCTCATAAACTGATAGTATATTACGGCCAGCAAAGCGGGCGGGGAACTACTTGGTATGTAAATGAATATGGTATTGTACTGATGGTAGAGCTCTTGCGCTGATAACCGCGTAAATATGTATTAATATTCTCGCGCTGTTATATAATACATAATTACGTGGCCGTATATGGCTAAGGTAAGTCCTGCTTGTCGCAGAAGGCGATTAAGGGGGTTTTCCATTTTGCGGGCTTTGTTGGTGAAGGTCTTTACTGCCCACTAAGCGAGCTCGGGGTTGATGACAAAGATAAGGATGTCTCGCCCATGTCGTAGCATAGCGAGGGAGTCGAGGTGGTTCACTGCGCTCCCTGGAACATGCTAAGGCATAGTGCAGGACCTGTCCATTAGGATACGCAGAGACTCTCCACTATCCACTGGGAGTGACCATTAATGGAGTATTAGTGGATAGAAATCCTGTCTATCCCCAAAAGCGAATTATCTAGAAGATTTCTCCCAGATAACAAAAAAACGTTATGTTTTACTTTAGTGCCAATGTCTATCACCAAGTGGGGTCCAAATTGTATATAGTTACAGGGCTGTAGCTAATCTATTGGGAATGCGTGTTTTTCCTTTTTCTGAATACATCATCATCATCATAAGCCGACAGATGTTCCAGAGATTTTCACCTCTATCGATCCTGCGCTGCCCCCATCCAGCTGCTTCTCAAGATTGCTAAACTCAAGTGGCGATGGGCAGGACACATCGCTAGTAAGACTGACAGCCGATGGGGCACCAAGGTCCTCGAATAGCGACCGCGTACCGGAAGACGTAGCGTTGGCCGGTCCCTCTCATTTGGTGGTCCGACGATCTCAATACTTAGTTGCCTGTGAATAAATAAAATACAAAGTTTATATTATTATAAACATTGTTATAAAAATTTCGATGGTACTAGTTTAAAATAACTTTAGTAAGTAATTGTTTATTTACTTTCCTGAGTTTTGTTTTCTAATTAATAAAGTTAAGCCGGAATTATTCGCCGGAACAAAATGATTTATTTGTGTGGTTAAAGAATTCGAAGTTATACAGAAAGTTTATTGCTACGGAAAGTTCGCGATAACAATGATTTTAGAGGTTCAAATAATATTTAATAACTTATTAATACTTCATTATTTATATTGTTAAATTAATTTTCAATTGTTGCTATACATGTCTTTGTCGGACAGGTTATAGAATTTGGCTGAGGTAACTTCAACAAAGAGATCAATAGATGCATTCGGCTCGGCCGGGCAGCGTTTGGTAAACTCCGCCACATCCTCATCTCGTAAATATCCTAATATCTAAAGACGAAAGTTGTTAACCAGTGCGTTCTCTCCACACTTACTTACGGTCCAGAAGCATGGCACTTGACAATCGGGCTGTTCGATTGATTCAAAGTATCACCACGAACGATGGAGAGAGCTATGCTTGGTATTTCTCTAAGGGACAAAATCCGGAGCGACGAAATTCGACGGAGAACTAAAGTTGTCGACGTAGTCTCAAAATCAACATGAGAAATGGCATTGGGCCAGGCATGTCTGTCGTGTCAATGACGACCGATGGGGAAGAAAAGTCTTGGAGTGGAGGCCGCATACAGGTCGGAGATGTATGGGACGACATCCATCCAGATGGACCGACGACATCATGAGAGCGGTCGGAAGTGGGTGAATGCAAGAAGCTGAGAATCGCATTTGGTGGAAGACATTAGGGAAGGCCTATATCCAGCAGTGAATGAACAAAGGCTGATAATGATGATGATGATGCTTTTGTTAGAAAATATTTATAAAGATCACCATCAATCGATTTTTAATGCAACCTGTACTATTAGATCTTTAACAGATCGTTCATCAGACCGTGGGCTGTTCATCACCTAAAATATTGCTCACATCAAAATAATTTTAACAATAACTTTAGGTTGTAACGCAACGATAAATCATATTTTTCATATATTTCAACGGAATTACGATAGGGGTGCGTCCCCTTCGCGCGCGGCACCATTGTTTATAACTCAAAGTGTGATTGATAAACAGTTATCTTGCGACATGCACGAACCCTTCCAACTTAAATTATGGATCGACACGCTGCACTTGTCGGGGATCAGGAGCTGACGCGAGGGTGTGATGCTACAGCCACACTGTTTGTACTACTTGCGGGGTACCTATAATTATGATTAATGGGAAAGATATTCGAGGGTGGTATAGTCACGTGGTCTTCTAAAAAATGAATTTTTATATCGTACCTATATAATCAAGCGTTATAGTGCTGTGAACTCAAAAATTTAATATCATTTTAAAATCATTGCAAATTTGGGCTTTGTTGCTAATGATATTATATTCCGAATATAATAATACGTTTTTTTTTAAACTCGAATTACAGTATTACAAAATATTTCATAAGTAAGATTGATGCTGCTATGTATTATATATATATATTGTACTGTCACTTATTTATTTCTAAGCATATGCAGATTTACTGTTTATCTATTTAAAGAACGTTGAAATTGGTGGATATATTGAGATAATTTATATTTGAATGTGACGAGTAAAGATGTGAGTCATCCCGTGTCATATCGTTTTTACTATCATCTGAAGATCTTGCTTGTGTCCTGGAAAATTAGAAAAATGATTTATTAAAAGATTGGAAAATTTTCGCTCACGACATTCAAAATGTTACTGTAACTGCTGTAAACAATATATATATGAAATATTTAATTTAGAATAATGTTTACACACGACTTCAAATTTAAGTTAAAATGTTTTCTCAAATGTAAGAAATAAATTAAATAGAAGTTTCGTTGGCATTATATAACTCAATGCGGAAAAGTAAATCAACGTTTCAGCGTTTCAATTTTCATAATTCACACATTATCAAGTTATTCGCCCGTGAATAAAGAAAAATCCAATTTCCTTTGCTTGCATTATATGAAAGGGACTAAAGATTTCTGCTTCTAAGGCCGAATTCATAGTGAAGTTTTTAATTTGGAAAAATTTACTTTTATTATTTTTACGTACAAAAACATTCAATGTTAATGTTAACAATATGTTTGCGAAGGCCGAATGTGGGCTTTTAAAGCAAATGATTTAGTAAGCAGTACTTAACGAAACGCTTGGTACTTGGTATGCGGTTTTGTTATTTAGACTTAATATAGTATAGTCACTACATATACACATATGCATATTACTTCTATACCATGACAGTTAATTTATGTCTCCACTGTTGGGGCACTGGCCTACTCTCAATATAATTGCGATGGGGCCATAGTCATCGCGCGGGCCCAATGCGGATTGGTGACTTCGCACACACCTTAGAATAAATTCTAATTCATGCGCAGGTTTCCTCACGATGTTTTGCTTCACCGTTTGTATTTCGCTGTTGTAACTAAAGTTCACAAATGTACATAACTTAAATATTAAATTCATCGATACATCCCGAGATTCGAACCCGCAACCTTGGGAAGGCCGCACGCTCTAACCATTAGGCCAGCGAGCTTCATATATATTACTTTTATACACCAACTATATATTTATAAAGAGTGTTGCCTACCAAGGCAAAGCGTCGTCAGTTTGCTCTTGCTCAGTCAGCACTCTCGCTACAATGTTTAATTATAATTTCTAGGTAAATTCACTAAGTAAATTTATTTTTGTTTAGAATGTAGGAATAGTAATTTTTTTTAAGAATTTGTGATATAGACCATATAAACTTAAATCCATTAAAATTAATGATCCAATGTTAAAATAGGGTTCAATTTCATTTAGGGATCCATTCGAAATGTTATCATTGACCAGGGCAGGAATCAACTAGAATAGGATATAAATGATTAAAAAACTGTTTTGATATTTTAGATTAATTATAATTATACCTGCTACCAATAAATCAAAATATCAGTACCAATAATATTTCAAATTTGCCTTAAGGTTTAAGTTACTGTATTGTAATAATGGATGCTTTGAGAATCTGTGGTCGCAAATTAGAATATATCGTCTAATCGCAAATTATCTCCCGGCAAAACTAAACGTAGTTGAGAGGATTTACAGTGAAATTTAACTTATTGACATAGTTCCTAGATCAGATATTTTTTTTTAAAAAAAAAGAACTTTATGACAATGCTGCTTAAAGGTTCAGAATCAATCAAAGCGATGAAAAGAGCACAACGTTTAATAGTAAGGGATACGGTATGATATAATGTGGCGCTAGTTAGGATGACAAACACTACAGATATATGATAGTAAGTATTTATACCTCCAGTTCTTTCTCTATCAACAATAATGTTTGATTTATTTCCGTTTTGATGTATAAAAAATACTTTTAGTAAGACCTTAGTTTTATAAAGGTGTTTCGGAAATGAGTGGTTAGGCTAGAGCTGCGATAACAATGGGATAATATATTATGATTGATGCTTGCCCGAACTGCTCCCAAAATGCCGCTACAAATGTTATTACGAAATACTTTCATCAAGTTCTGATGAAATTATTATAGTTTAAAAATAGTTCAAATGTAAATAGACAACTTTATATTGCAACTGCTGCAGTGAAGTCATGATGGCTCAGTTTGTAGGCCTCTGTGCGATTTCAAGAGGCGTGGGTTCCTTACCCGTTGAATTTGAGTTTCTAGTAAAGAAAACCATAGTGATGAAACCAGCATATTCAAATAACCAACCATTGTACTGAGATGTTTTTTGTTTGTTTGTTCCCATCGCTGGGACTCGGCTCATCTTTTATAAAGAGAGAAAGAGCATAATCGTTTTTTGTCTTCCGATAAAGCGCGTATTTTTGAAGTGGTAAACCTTTAAGTTGTGAACGCTTAAAATAATGTTAAAAGAATCAGTGACCGGACGGCACTGAGGAGTGGGTATATAAAGAAAAGCAAACACTGCACGGTTCCTGGGGGAAAATAATATGCTTTGCATTCATCTCTACTGCCATATACTTATACTATTTATTATTATACTAACGTATTAGATTTTTTAGATATGATAAACATCGCACTATACTGTGGTTATCGTTTTGAAGATGTTAAGTCTCATTAACGTAGCAATTTCTCCACTACATTTACACAAATCCCTTCTAACGGGACGGACATTCTTCGGCAACGATGACCAACATTAATATATTACACCATTTAATAATTTACAAGTAACATTAGCAAACTAGAGTTTTTACAAGGTAGAGCTAGAGCTAAAGCGAAACTCCTCTGACCCCGTTTATGACTGGAAGTGTGATTGATGGGCCCGTTATCTCACAACATGCATGAGTCAGGCTAACTTAAATTATGGACGGATACGCTGTGTTTATTAGTAAACGGATATAGATGTGAGTGAAATTGTATGAAGTTTCTACTTCGTAAATGTATACTGATAAAAGATTATTTTGTGACATCCACAGTAACTACAGAAAGTAATTACCCCTCCCATAAGCTAAAGAAAATCTATCTAAGGTTCCCAATAATTACATAAGCTAAAGCGTCTTTCAAATAATGGTTTATGATAGTATTTCTAACTATCCTTATATATTACTAAGGTGATGATAGTGGATCAAGCTGAAAAGTTAACAAATAACATCTGCAACATACCCTGCACATCATCTGGCAATAACTTCATGGACCATTACGTGTAAGTTGCTTCAAAAATCTGTAACGACGGCAAATATCTATACGAGATGATGAGGCGAATCGAAATGACAGAAAACGTTATGACTACTTTAAAGAGTATCCACAAGAAAAAAAAATGATATTAATATCAAGATAGAAGATAATAGAAGACTAGTACGAATTCTGCTATTTCCTAACTGACTATATATTACCTTCCTGTTAGAGATGTGGTGCTAGAGAGATATGCTTAATATACCTTGAACTGTGAAACACTTGAATCGATCCTCACTCAGCTTCAAATACATACTAGTTTTACCACCATGTCAATAACTCATCTTTATATATTTCAGCTAACGCGCTGAAGCAATGGTAGTTCAGAAAAACAACTTATGATTGGGAATACGGGCAGTATAAGATCTTTCATCACTAACAACAGTCATTGCTCAAGTAAAAGAGTCGTCTTTGAAATTTTGTAGAGTTGTTATAGACTCTGAACAGAAACCGTTGGAAGCAGATAGTCTATTTTAAACAGCAGCTCTAACGCTGATCACGTATATGAAGGAACAACCTTAGAGAGAAAGACACCTTACTGGTGGTAGGTTTCTGTTGTCGGAGACCGTCTAATTAGGTACCCGGCACCAAACAGTGGTGTGCAAACTGTGTTTCTGTTATAAGCGATTTATAGCAAGTAGAATTACTGTGGTAACGATACGTAACATCTTGTATCTGAAAGCGACGCGTGCAATGTGGTGTGGTGTACTCTTTCTAAACTATCGCCATATTGCTATGGGCAGGCGTATATTATTTACCATCAATTGAACGTCACGCTCGTCTCGTCACTTCGTTGAATAAAAAAAATTGAAAAAGAGAGAGAGAGAGAGAGAGAGATATACAAAGAAAGAAAGAGAGAAAAATATAAAAACCGGAAGACATATGCAAAGTATATAACATTTTAGTTTTTCTTATTTTATAGAAGAGTATGCAAATTTTATTTCTTGATTTCGCGCCAACTTTGAGGAGACAAATGGTGCATCTGATTTTATTCAAATTTTTATTTTTGCTTATCATAAACTGTACGTGATATAACAACGAAGACAGCATCTGCAGCCTTTTACTGAAATTCTTTAATGCGATGTGCTGAAGAACCGGCATGGAGCATTCTTGTTGCCAAAATGTCTCGCATAAAATTTTCGCCCCAAAGGAAATATCTTGAAATGTACAAAAATCTACTAGTTGGCTATTTCACTTCGAAATTAACATAAAAAAATATTATCTCCGTTGATGTCTAGACTGAAAGCCTTTCACAGTGATGAAGTCAACTGTAGTCGACATCATATTGCATGTTGTAAAGAATCTTTGTCGACAAGAGGGTATATAAAGAACTGAATCTATATTATTATCTCTTAGATTTTCTAACTCACAAAACGATAGTCTATTGAAGAAAATAAAAATTTAAATAAAATGGCGAATTCACAAGTATCCATTTTCAACCTTGCAAATAATCCGCCGAACCAAAGACAGAAAGGACTGTACCACGCTGATCGCTAACCTTCACTAGTTGGAAAGGCACTTTAAGAAGAAGAAGAAATAATCCCAATAAACCTTGAAATCTAAAATACTTCAGAAGGAAACTAGGTCAATTAAGTTATTTAATTTCTTTTGTTGGATCGTACGGATTGTCTCTGAAATGTTATGAAAATCCAAAGTAATGAGGAGTGATGTCTGGATTTTTTTTTATTCATACTGTGGAAGATATCTGATATCTGGTATCTTGACTTTTAAGAGAGCCTACAATAAGACAGATTTCTTGTTGATGTCTAAATATTACAGGTGTTTCTTCATATGACATATTTCTTTCATGCTTTTGATTTAACTGCGAAAAAAGATTTTTTTTCTATCTAATTAAGCGACGGGATGTGCGGGATATTCATCAGATGGTAAGTGATACACCTACCTATAACATTGTGGTGCTAGTTAGAATGTTATACAGTTCATCCCATTGCGATGGTCGCCTGAGACATAAGGTGTCGAGTCTCGTTACGCCAGTAATTACAGTAGCTACAACTCCCCTCAAATCGGAATACAGTACTGTTTGGTGGTAGAAATAGGCGCTGCGATGCTACCTACCTAGACCGTCTCCGGCATCAGAAACCTTCAACATAAATATGATTTTAGCTTACCGGTCTAAGTAGGTACCGCTGCAACGTCTATTTCTATCACCAAACAGTATTGTTCAAACATTACTGTGTTTCGGTTTGAAGGGCGCTATAGCTAGTGTAATTACTGGGGTAACGAGATTCAACATCTTATGTATCAAGGCGAGGAGCGCAATGTGGTGCAGTGTATACCATTCTAACTAGCGCCACGTTGTTACGGGCAGGCGTGTCACTTACCATCAGGCGAACGTACCGCTCGCCTTGCCGCTTAATATAATAAAAAAAAACACTGCACAATGTTGCTAGTCGTTTTTCCTTCGATAATTAAATTGTGATTAAATTTGAATTGGATATTATCATCATCATCAGCCGATAGCCGTCCACTGTTGGCCATAGGCCTCGCCCAAAAATCTCCACAATGCGGGTTGACGGGAGCCAGAGCCTCGTTTGTTGATTAGCAGCGTGCGCTACGAGCAGGTGAGGTTGGCATGGGTCCTGTGAGTTGTTGTGTGGTACCCCTTACACCCCAATTGGATATTACAAGGATGATATCTGATGGTAATTTTTTTTAATAACCATCAATTTTCTCATAACAATAATGTGTTTTATGTAATTTTGCAATAACTATTTGAAACAGTAATTTACTTCGATATAAAATTTGAATTTCAATCGCAGGAGCCAAAGGACAAACAGCTAATACATGAGCACTCTTGCACCCTCCTTTCGGAAGATTTACGTTTATTACATTTAGAGAGTTGCCGAAATCTCCCCTAATGCCTAATCCCGTTCGGTACAACAACAAAGACACATAAAAATAAATCAGCTTATTATAATACTGAATGCGAAATTAATAACGGAAAGTTTATTTGATTTTAGTAATTTTTTTTTTAATAGCTTAACATACATTCATCATCCACCCGCTTCTACGTTAAAGGTTCTGCTTACATTAACGTGGCACTTGAGATTAGATCTTACAAGGTATGTTTGATAAGATCAGTAATTATATTAGCCATTGTATTATTAAATTGGGAGTAACTATTGCTCGGTCTGAAGGCAGTTGCTGAAACTTGGCGAAGCTCTACAGTGTGCCGAAGACGGTATATAATAAGTACCATACTTAACACCTTTAAAAGACCAACGAAGAACATGTAATATAATAGAAAAATAACATATTTTTTAATCTGTGTTTTTCTATATTTTCAATGATCCAGAAGAACCATTTTAACAATAAACTTTGAATTATGAATTTTTAATATGAATTAATGAATTTACCAAATATTCTACTGTTAATGGTAACTGTAGTTAGTATATTGTACTACCTAGAAGTGTACGTCGATTTTCGTTTTTTTTTTTGTTGTTTCCTTCACATTTTAGCATTTGTCTATTGATAAATATCAATTAAACAAACCAGATCGAAAGATTTTTTTTTTGTATGTTTTAATGAAACCGTCTACATCTTCATTTCATTGTATAACTACCAATATATTTCAGTTTTGTTTAATAATATTTTTGATATAATACATTATAGATTTTTATGATACAAACATATTTAAGTCCGAAGCAGTTATATAGATGAATTATTAAAACATCGGCTCTGCGTAAGATTTTCTATAGACTTTTGAAGTTCGGATCCTTACCCGTGGGAACTCATTAAAAGTTTGCGCATTTTTCTGAAGATGATATGAAATACACCTAATTTAAACTTATACGAAAATGAAAATCTTTTTGGAGTCTTACATGACTATTTGTAATTTTACTTTGATTTGAATTAAACAAGAATTGTGGTTAGTCTTCTAGTTTAATATAATTCAAATATTTGTCCTCGAACATAATTCACACCTTATAAATTTGAAATCTTTACGTTCCGCAAGTTTTCTTATAATATGTATAAAATACAGCCTTTTCATTATATTCGTCCCTATAATTGATAGATTGACATTGATGGCCCGTCTATAAGACAGGGTCCTCATAAGCTTCAGGAAATAAGAGAAAGGAATTCACTAGCTTTCGAAATCGATTCTAAATATATAAGTTAAATTTACCATATACTTTTTTTTAATGGTTTCTATTAAGTAGAATATTATTTTATGACTTTTTTGTTAGTGTGATGTTATAAAGGAAATATTCATTGAATTTACGGACACAATAGCGGTGACTTGCGGTCGTTAACTTGGTCTGCTTGTGAAACCCTCCCTTATATTTCTGACGTATAAAATAATATTAATCTGCAAGTTCTTAAAAATTTACCGCTTCAATATCTAAGCGATATTTTTAGTTTCATATTTCCTTTTAACTTAATAGAAGTAGTGAGCTGTTCTCTCTCTCTCCTAAGTTTCTAATATATGTGATATAAATGAGATCTCTGTTATACTCCATTGTTCCTATTTTTTTGTTATACGTTTGACATAAACAAACAGCCCCTGCTTTACAAATTGTCTTTTTAGTTAACACACTAAATGATTTTTAACATATCTTTTTTGCCGAGCAAAACATTTTAAAATGAGGCAGATGCTGTTCAAGTCCCGAGTGTTAATTATTAAATGTTGCCGTAAAGGTTTTAAAATTTCAGTATTTTTCATTTGTATGTATATAATTTATGTTCTGGATTTGACATAAAATTTTTATCCATAGTTATATATTATATATTACTTTAAAAAAATTATATATTTAATAAAATTAGGTTGAATGACATAGGTGTGTAAGGGATACTGCGCGACAACTCATGGTAACGAAGTCAATCTCACCTGCTCGTAGTGCAGCCTGCTTATCAACAATCAAGGCTCTGGCTCCCACCAACCCGCATTAGGGCAGCGTGGTGGGGAATGGCGTAAATCCCAGCATGAACCCCTACAAACGAAGGTCGGCGAGCAGCGCGGGACCGATCAATGTGGATGTCTATGCTGATGATGATGACGATGATTATGTCCAATTAATGTTATCGCGATTATTTAAATATTTTATAACGCAACGATTGGAGTGGTTTGCAGCCTTTTAAAATATTGTTTATAATCTAAGCTGAACAGAAAGAGTTCACTGCCTTGAAGTATTTCAGTGATATTGGCGGTGTTAATATGGTGCTCTATTATCAACCACAATTTAATTACTTAAACGCTATAAAATTCGTATAAATATAATTGTATAAAATGTCTAATATTCGTATATATAATATTCTTTAATGTATATGTATAAAAAATATTAAAAATGCTGACAGTTTTTCCGGATATAACTTAAAATTGAACAAGTTACTTTAGCAGTTCAGTTTAGTTAAATATTACTTACACTTATATTTGTCTATTTATCTATTATTCGTTAAGAACTGGTTAAGTTTAAGCTTTAAAGTTAGTAAATTTTACTCATAATTCATCATTAAAATGATCTTATGAAGCGATATATGAAATTTTACTTAACATTGTTCCCTTTATATCAAAGAGAGTTTTAACGTAACCCTGTAAAATATCTCACGGTGATGGCTCTGGCGAATTCCTTTCAGGTAATATTTTGTTTTATGTTATTTTGTGCTATTATATATGATTTATAGTACATTATCATACATATATCGCTAATTGGGTTGATTTTTGTAAACTAATTTTTTTTTTATACTACGAAGCGCCCAGACGAGCGGGACTTTCACATAATGGTAAGTAATACGTCCTCTATTATACATAGAACACATTGCACTAGTCACCTTGAGACATAAGAGACTCGATACCTCAGTAATTAGACTAGCTATAACGCCCTTCAATCCGGAACAAAGTGAAGTTTGCACACTACTGTTTATACTGTACCTACCTAGACAGTCCGGCAACAGAGGTCTGCAACCAGTACAAATATAAAGCTTTAGAATTTGATTTTTTTTATAAAGGATTTATTGAATTCACTAATTGCAGGTTTCGGAAATAGTCTACGTAAGTTCCTTTGAGTCCGTGGAGATCTTTGTGGGAGGCCTATGAACAGCAGTGGACGTTTACCGGCTGATGATGATGATTAAATCCCTTTACAACAGCATATACAAATGTATACATGTTACGGTAGTAAGGTAAATTACTGCAGTAACGAAATAAAATATATTGCGTAATAATAAATAACTGTCTTGTTATTCTTATGGGCAGTATCACTTATTATCAATTTACTTTGAACTTTTAATGTTTGGGGGTAGAAATAGGATCTACGGTGGTAGCTAGTTAGACGGTCTGTGGACCAAAACCTAACACCTGGTACTTCATCGCTTCATTATATTAAAATAACGTTGGTAACATTTGTTGAATTCTCATTAATAACTATTGTCGAGTATTTCATCTATAATGTTATGATCTATAGAAAACATGGAATGGTAGGATCGAACAGTTAACCAGGAGAACCTCTCGCTTGTTTACCCACCCTTGCTATAAAAAACCAATGATATTAAATTCGCCGTAGTATCAAAATCACAACATATTTTTTTTCTACATTTTCCTATCGTTCGGTTTCGAGTGACCCATAACGATGCGTACATTTGAGGGATGATATTCCTACCTCTATTTTTTATATTTATGTTTTCGGAATTTTGAATAAGTATATCCGGAAGTCATTAATCTTGCGGGATAAAGCATAATACTAGTCACGTTCATTTTTTATTGACCACGGGAGATTTGTATACATCACTCTATAATTCTGAGGAAAAGACATATCATCCTTGATAAGACAAGAAGACTGCACAGCCTGATAAAGATAGTTTTTAAAAGCCTAAAATTTTTATATCATAAAACGTTAATTGTAAATTCTGATAGCCATTCAACTGTTCTCTGTACATAAAATAAACGAGAAATAAACAAAACGAACAAGTGCGAGTTGGGTCACGCAGTTTAAGGATCTGTAAACATCTTGGCGCCTCGCAAGACACCTATACTTTCATTTCGCAAAAAGAATTTCTGAAAACTCTTCTTACACGCAGTCATTGCGAGACCTAAATTTGGCATTTAAAAATTGCAGACTACAAACATTTTTACATTAAAGAATCTAGATGATAGATATTAAACTCTACTTTAAAGGGTAAGTATTTAAAGCCTGTTCGTTTAAAAAATATGAACTGTACTTAAATATAAATAATAAATAAAGTATAAAAGTAAGAGAGAAAGAAACCGAAACGGATGGGGAAAGAGAGCGCGAATAAGTATCCCTTGTTAAGTAAAATTGGGAAACAAACGGAGAAATAAAGAGATACAGAAGAAGTAAATATATAAAAAGAAGAGAACCAGGAAATAAATATATATATTAAATATGTTCGAAAAATTGTGTACAAATATATACATACATCGATAAACGATAAAAAAAAACAATATATCTTTTCTTTATCATCAGTTGATTGTCGTCCACAACTGGACATAGGCTTACCCCAATGATTCCTACCTTGATCGGGTAAGGATTTATATAAGGCGATTTGGGCCGTTTCCGCCAGACTGGTCCAATATGGATCAGTGGGACGCAGAATCTCGTTTGTTGATTAGCAGAAGGCAACACAAGCAGCAGGTTGGCTTGGATACCGTGAGTAGTTATACCGGAACCCTTACACCCCTTACGTACTTGCTCTTTCTTACATATTTATATATTGTTTCTACACTGTTTTGACGAGCTGCACCCATCAGTAGTGACAGTGTGAACAGAACAACGAACCGTTCGAACCTTTAAATTAAACAATTACACTTGTTATTTCATCGGCAAAAGTTCAATAGAAGAAAATCAGGAATAATCAAAACTCGGCGTGCACCCTCCTAACAATACTCATAGTTGTTTGTTTACGCGATAACTTTAATGAGAGCAACTCACAATTGTTTTGGTTGCAGGCGTAAACAATATCTTGACTTCGTGTTGCTTATACTTCTGATTTTCCTAGTTGAGTTTTCGATTTGAATTGAAATGCAAATTGCTTGTTGCAGCTTCTTTTATTTCAATGTCGAATTTGTATTATCTCACTACTATTGCTACCGAGGTGCAATATTTCTATTAAAAACCCTCCCTTGTATTATAAACCTGTCACCATAACCTCATCACTGTGTTCCTGCTGTCGACATATGAAAGCTTGAGTATTTTCGGCGAACACGCTTTATCATCTACAGTTTCAGTCTCACTTAATATTTTTTTATTCAACGAAGCGACGAGACGAGTCTACCCACAAGAATTTGGTGTTAGGATGGTATACACAGCACAACATTGCGGTCGTCGCTTTGAGACGCGCTACAACGCCCTTCAACCCGGTACACAGTAACGTTTGCACACTATTTTTTAACGATAGAAATAGGCCTTACGATAGCACCTACCTAGTTGATCTCTGGCGACAGAGTCTTATCACTACTGAAATATCACTTAAAAATGAGGTAGGTGATAGACTATTGTAGACTAAAACAATATCTTAATACTATTGAAGTTTGAAAATTAAGAGATATTTTTAAGACTTTTTTCATCACTATAATCAATCAGCCTTTATTGATTCACTATTGGTTATAGGCTTTCGCCAAAGTATACAATAATACATATAATAATTAATATGTATACTAGCTGTTCCCTGGCCGCATTACTGGCCCTAATATAAAATTGGTCTTGAAATTTGTCTGAAATATTCTTTGAGAGCAACAGCAACTGCAAATGTATTTCTATAACAACCGTTACTACAGGAATAGAGTAAATAATACGAAATGTAAAATGTTAATAAAAGTTTATTCGATATAAAAATAATTTTATATCTTATATATATCTTTATAATTATATACATAAGTATCTATGATATTTAAAAAGCAAATAGCCTATAACCATATATATACAAATCATTGCGCATCGAATGATCATGTTCCCATCTTGATACGTTCACTAATTTTCACACGATTGGTGAACAATCACATCTCAATTTTCATTAAAAATTAATATATATATATATATATATATATATATATATATATATATATATATATATATATATATATATATATATATGCGAAATGCACATCTCTGCTTTTCGCATCTATCCACTTCCCATCGATCTTATGATGTCATTCATCCATCTGGCGGAAGGGCATCCTACATTCCTCCACTTTATTTATTTTTGTGTCAAAATAGGTATGAATCTTATACATATTAACTTATAGATACACAGATATGTAGAAGAAGCTCTCATTACTACACAGGACCTGGATTCACAGAGAATCAAAGCATCCACACTGACGAATTGTAATTTATCATACATCTATACGTCTAAATTATCATTGCCTCCGCATGATTTAAGAATGTTTCAGGTATAGCATTATTCATCTGTTTGTACGAATTAAGTAAAACTTAATAGATAAGAAGAATAATTTGCCCTTTACATTGACTTAAGCATCAAACAATGAGACACCTTAACATTACTATCAGAGATTTTCAAAGCGGAGTTCATTAAATTTTATGGCCTTGATTTACAATAGGAGGCAGTATATTAGTAATGAATAAAAATCCTCTTGTTCTTGCTTTTTCGCAAGACCAAGACCAAATTTGCAAGACAAAACGAAAACAAAAATTTAAATTCCATTGAATGTATAAGTTTATATATTATAAAAATAAATATGCAGGACCAAGACTAGAATCGTTTAAGCACAACCAAGACCGAAACAAGATTGAACAAGTCTTGGTCTTGTTCCTGCTCTCGCTCTTCTCTACAGTATATCAACTTCATCAAAACTTCAATAATTCTAGCTTAAGCAGTATAAAGTAGAATTTTTTTAATTTATTTGACGTTTGTAGATAATATATACAACATTTTCAGATTAGACAGACGAGACAGCGTACGGTACTGCAGGGCACAAGGGGCTGTCGTTTGTAGGGGTTCATAAGGGAGGATTGGGGCTATTTCCCATCACGCTGGCCCGAACCAATGCGGGTTGGTAAGGCATAATTTTTCTATAGGTTTAAATTAATGTTCTGGTGAGTTAAACAAGCTCCCTACTGCACAGGATAGATAAGAACTTGATGAATTAGCGGAAGCGAGGTTGTTTAGGCTAAGAAAATACTTTGTATCGCATATTTCACGTGATTCATTTAGTATAGAATTTATAGAGACTTCCGGTTCCGGCCAATACCGTCTATCCATCTACATAGTCTCCACAATGTTACATAAACCAGAATATTTGTTGGCGACGTCAAGTAAAGCTGTGTGATATACACCAACCGGGTTGTGTAATAACAATCTAACACAAATATACATGCATTAAACTTAACAATAAACTATTATATTTACATAAAATATATGCACTGTTTTTTTTTTAATACTTTTACTACTCATAAAAAACTTTACAAACATAACCGAGAAAGAAAGTTAATAATAATAAAAAGTTTTCTAGCGTTGCATAAGAAGTTTTTTCAGTTAGTTTTATAATTGCGATGAATAGAGGGTATCTGAACTTCCGGTATTCATATCACATTTTAGTACAGTTTTAACAGCAAAAAAAGTTTCATTTATTAATTTTTTTTTAACTTGATCACAAGGTTATTTTTCGTATATATTATCTTTTAGGTGAAGCCAGACTTCCACTTGTGGACATCACAAGTGGAAGTCTGTCGGCTGATAATAATGACAAATCTAAAATACCTTAATAGATGGTATACCAAGTTTGTCTTTTTATAGTATTAAATTTACTTTAAAAGTTATATACTGAATATTTTTTTTATTAGAAAACAGGAATATTTGAACCAATCTTTAACGTCGAATACAGGGCATGATCATTATACTTATCTTATGTTACCAAGTTATCTACAAAGTTTGAGTATTTTCGTAATGTAAATTGTAATATTTCATCACGATATTTTATTATGATATCCAATATTTACTTATATTCTAGAAAATGGACGTTATAACTTTTTATTGCTCTCTCTAACGGAGTTGTGTCCCGAAACAGATGCTTATGTCATAAACTTTTGTTAATATTTTATCTTACATAAGTATGTTACCGCAATATTGTGTAGTGGAGACATAAATTCTAACTATAATCTCACCCACATCGTAAAGATGATAATGTGCTTTATTCACAATGGCACAACGCTCCCAAGTACTTTAAAAATATGGTTCAATATAAATAACTTCCATTGGGAATTTAAATACAAATACATGAAATTAATTGATATATTGGTAGTAGCTATTTTTGTATCTTTAAAGGTAGTGGTGGAGGTATGGGCTAGTGTAGCTCGCTGGCCTAATGGTTAGAGCGTGCGGACTGCATTCCGAAGGTCGAAGGTTCGAATCCCAGCATGTACCAAAGACTTTTAATATTTAAAGTTACGTATATTTGTGAACTTTAGTAACAACAGCGAAATACAAACGGTGAAGGATAACATCGTGAGGTAACCTGCACATGAATTAGAATTTATATTGAGGTGTATGTGAAGTCACCAATCCGCACTGGGCCCGCGGCTGACTATGGCCCCATCGCCCTCATATTAAGGGTAGGCCTGTGCATCAACAGTGGGGACGTAAAGTGGTTGTTATGGTAGTGATGGAGGGCCTTTCACAAGTATAGCCGACGATCTGATGAAGGTCGCAAGAAGCTGCTGTATGCACGCAATAACGGCAACAATCGGTTTGAAGATCAATGAGCCATGTTCAGCAGTAGACATGGCTGATGATAATAATGATAACTTTCAGTTTTATATTTAATAAGTAAAACTTATTTAGACAAAGACATAACTATCTTCTTTATTATGTAGTTATTTAACTAACTTAAAAGTTGAATTTATATTTGCGTATATACAAAAACAATAATATAGACGATTTATACAAAAAGTAGATTTTTTAATTATTTAACTATATTTATATAATTACACATAAACAATTTTGTTTACAATTGTTATTTAAGCCCAATAAAGTTAGGTGAACGCTCGTGTTATTAAAGCTGTTACTAGAAGCGTTTACTTTCCGAAGCGGAATCCGTTTAATGCCGCGGTCTGATGGAACACGATACTGGCGGAACATGCTCATTAACTTTCAATTTTATGGCGTAATTTAAATTACATGGAAAGGGTAAAAGGCTGTACACTGCTCTACTGTACTTGTAAACGTATATTTTGTAACTATCGCGCTATGAACGGCGAAAAACAATGTGAATCAGGAGTGGATCTGAACTGATATTAGTAATACTCGTACAAATTAGTAATGTAGGTTAGTAATATTAAATAGAGTTGTTTGTAATATTAGCAGCGATGAAATATCTGAATATTTTTGATATATAATAATTTGAATTTAAAGTGCTAAATCTACAAATATAAAGAGAAACTAAATTTGCTGATGGTAAGTCTGTATTGCCAGAGACCGTTTAGGTAGCTACCACCGGAACTTCTATTTCTGCCTATGAACAGTAGTGTGTAAACATTACTGTATCCCAGTTTGTAGCAGGAGAAATTACTGGGGTAACGAGACTTATCAAGGCGACGAGCACAATGTGGTATAGTATTTAATTTTAACTAGCGCCACATTGTTATGGGTAGGTGTATTAAATAATATTTTGAGAACGTCCGCCTGTCATAGCTTCGTCGAATAAAAAAAAATTACTTATATTTAACATGCTGTTAAGTGACACTAATAGTATGATAATGGTGGTAACATTGAATGGTATATACAGATTTGTGCTAGCCCAGAATACTCCAGTTCTTATATGTTGACAGCCAAAAGACAGCTACGCTGTTATGACAGCAGCTTTACCATATAAAGGTGATAAAGTATAAATCCTATCATCAATCAAATTCTTCAACGCGTGGGCGTGGAATCGAATCATCGACCTTGATATTCAACCTTGGTGAAGACAGTTGTTCATAATTATAATTATCACCAAAACTCCTTATACTTCTCTTCTTATGTCCAGTCATTTATGCTACTACTATTTTTTATTGTTAAGTGATAGAAAGCTAATTTAATAGTTAGCTTTTTTCAAGTAAGCTTATTGAACTTTCAAATTTTTCACAATTTTCTCTCTTCAAGTTACTAAGCTAATTAAAGTTATTCCTACGATTTTCACAATTCTAATAAACCTCACATATATGTACTTTATAAGCAAAGAAAGGAAATAAGAGTAATAACAATAAAAAAACTTGTACAAATCTATGATACAAAGTTTTTGGCAAAGTACGTTGTAAAGCAAAGGAAGCTGTGCTCATTAAATCAAATGCATACTGAAAACTAACAATTTTATTCCTAGTTCATAAGAAAAATATATTCTAAATCTACATCCCCATCTTTGTTCTTAGTTAACTAGTTATTTCTATTGATGTACATAATTCTTTATTATTTTAAGAATATTTGTAGGTGAATAAGTAATCATTATATTTTTTTTATTTAAATAAGGGATGAGACGCACGGGCTCTTCACCTGATGATAAGTGACACGCTGGTCGATAACAAGGTGGCGTTAGTTAGTATAATATATTTTTTGCCCTGTAGCTCTAAGGTAAGCCCTGCCTATTGTAGAAGGCGATTAAAAGGATTTTCAGGTTCGTGGGCTTTGGAAATTGGGGGCCATTATTGTCCACTAAGCGAACCTGGGATTAACGACAGGTATGAGGTGGTCTAGTGCTTGTCGTACCATATTGAGGGCTACAATCCTCTCTGGAACGTGTTTCAGGCGTAGTGCCGGGAGGTACCGATGCGTTCCGTAGGAGAGTCCGGGTTCTTCCGCAACGTATTGAGGGTAATCACCGAGAGAGATTTTCGCTCGTAGCATGACACAAGATGTTGAGTCTCGTTACCCCAGTAACTACACTTGCTACAGCGCCTTTCAATCCGGAACACGGTAATGTTTGCTCAATACTATTTGACGGCAGTAATAGGCGCTGCGGTGATACCTATCTAGACGATCTCCGGCAGCAGAGACCTATAACCAGTAATGACCAGTGTTATAAGATAATTACACAACAAACCCTTATAATTTTATTTTAGAACTCTAAATATGACATTGTATATTACGACTAGTAGAAATACTGATTTTTATGAACTGGATTGCATTTAAGACGGGAATATAGCAATCTTTGTATGCGACGGTGGTAGAAGGTTCCTTTAACGAGCGGTACCATTATAAAGATGATTATCAATCAAATAAAGTTTTTCATTGATGACAAAATACACATGTTATGAAAGAGTTTAATGTAAAAAATGACGTAGATTGTGGACGTTAAAAACAGAGAAATGAAAAGGCAAACCCCAACGCAATTAGTGCTAATGGAGGTGTTTGTTTACCGTTATAACATACAGGGAAATCCCCTTTTTTTCCGATGGGTGTTTTGTCGAATTGAAATTACAGTTGTAACTTTTTTTTAAAAAAAAAACTCGAAAATGAGACAAGCAAAAAGTTAACCTGATGATAACTGATACCAGTCATAACAATGTTACTAGATTAAATAATATTGCAGCTTGTTGTGATCTTTGAGATATATCTCATGTTATTCCATTGTCAATGGTTATGTGTATAATCCTAATATAGCTAAATTTTCTATTAATTACATAATAATATAATTGTGTAAAACTAATGTACTAATAATAAATGTGATAACCACATAATATAATTGTAGCTGTAGCGTCTGAACACAGTAATGCTGTTATGGTGATTGTTATTATTTCTTCCAATTTTGATGACTGATCAAATATTAAAGTAGAACTTTTTTTTACCGTAAACAAACATACTGTTACTTTCAATTTATTCGATAGCTTTCATTAATACAGTTTCTACTTAGTAAATCAAATTCACTATATAAATACACAGAAGGAAATGTAGGTCATGCTGCTACGAGGTTATTCAGTTTTGTAAAGATTTATCATAACGCGAAAATGACCTTTCAGTACACATATCGATATTTTTAAAGAAATTATATGTATTCCTCGAAAATTCTTACATCTTCTCACGTGTTCACGATCTGTTCTATACTATAGCACTTTATAACCTTACTCTTTATTTACCATCAGCAATCAAGCTTAAGTTAATTAAATATAAGCATTAACCTGTTGATAGGTCTCCGTTGCCGAAGAGACGTACTAACACAAAGCTTAAAACCGGTGCGTTCAGTAAGAGATACTGGAGCCTCTCCGAATACACTGATGTAGACCGTCGAGGAGGTTTTAATGAGTAAGGATCTCACATAACCCTGACCTTTCCAGAAGCATAGTATATTTCGAAGATTTCCTTTTCAAAACCAAAAAGAAAAGGTTCTGTTGCCGAAGACCGTCTAAGTAGGTGCCGGAGTGTGTCTACCACCGCAACTCTCGTTTCTGCCGCCGAACATTAATTACTGTGTTCCGGGTTAAAGGGTGTTGTAACTAGTGAAACTGCTGAGTTAACACAACTCAAAATTTTACATCTTAAGAAGGCGAGCACAGTGTGGTGCAGTGTATACCATCCTAACTAGTGCCACGTTGTTATGAGTAGGCGTATCACTTAACATCAGTTGAACATCTGGCTTATCTCGTCGCTTCGTTGAATTAAAGAAAAAAAAAAAAACAACTTTAGTCTATTAAATAAAAAGGAAGTGGTTGTATTTTTACTTGTTGTTTGTTGCTATACATTTAAAATAATAAACTTTAAATACTTAAATCTACAGTGCTACATATTATTATTCAACGACATATATAAATATTAAACTATAGTTTTCATTGTTAATATTACTATAATATTATTTTCTTTTTACTTTCCTTCCGTACAAAAATACATACAATTACCGAATTTAGGGTATTAATACTGTTTATTAAATAATACAAAAGATACATATTTCTTAAAATGTTTATGTTACAGTTTTAACTTACTTTTTGTAAACTTAAAGTTTGTATATTTTCTATTCATTACTTGAATCTATAAATTATTTTACTTTGAGATGCCTTTTAAGAGTTTTTGTTTTAATTACACAGCAAACTGTGGGTATTTAAAATAAGATAGCAGACCATATATCCTCGAGTAAAGCGGTTTAGTCATCGCCCTGTGCCACCCTACAGGAGTTTTTGATAGATATTTACAGCATCTCCCATTAATATTGGACATTACGGAGATATCCCGCTGTGTGAGATATATTTTCATGGTAAGATTTATATATAGTCCTATCATGATTATTTCCGTAGTGATTTTATAGTACGCTAATTACATCTGCTGAAAGTTTTATTGTATCTTTATCTATATATAGTATTTATAATAAATAATTTTCTACTCTAACTACTCGTATATCTCAGGTCATATTCTCGTTATTATTATATGACGTAGTTTGAGTTTAGACTGTAATAATTTGAAAACTAGAAATCTAGATAATTGTGATATGATTTTTCAATGTTAAACTACGCCGATATAAAGCTACTGCTTCTTCTTACTACAATGTTAATATAAACTAGTAATTTCTTAATAACATACGAAAATATCGGGCAAGGAAAATAAGTAATGGTGTTAGTTTTAGCATACAAACAATCTGCAATAAATTGAGGGCAGGTTCGTTAGTTATTTGTTGTTTGTAACGTTCAAGTATAACACGCGAACAACAATCATGTAACTTATAATTGGCTATCAACTGATATCGTATTCGGCACATGATGGTTTATAAGTAATGTTATATTGATTTTTTTTTAGAAGTATAAACGCTGCAATTGGTTACATGTATATATAATTTATATCTCAAGAAATATTTTAAATCAAATGCAGAAATAAAAACCTCAATCTTATTTAGTTTTTCATGAAGTTACAGCAAGTATAGACTTCAAATGTAAGACCTTACCTTCTTTGACATATCTTGAGTATGGCGTTTTTTCATTTTGACTACGTGAATACGTTTTTCTATCAGAATGGAACTGATAATATATCTTTTAGCGACAATCTCAAGTAATCATGTCGCGAGCATTAAGGATTGTATAAAAATATAGATTTAAATTTTGTCATACTAATTAATCTTTTTTTTTTTAATTTAACTAAGCGACTAGATGAGAGGTACATTCAAGTGATGGATACGCGCGCCCATCACATTGCGTTCGTCGCCTTAAGACATAGGTTGTAAAGTCTCGTTACCCTAGTAAACAAAATATGCACACTACTGTTTGGCGGTGCTGCTTACCTCAAAATCCTCCAAATTATTGGACACCTCTAAAAGTTAGCAGGTATATTTAATAATGCTTTCATTATTGTAAATCCATAATTACGATAATGAAAGCATCATTAAATATAGTTGTATTCATTCGGGTTTTACCTTTTATCATTTAAAACTATTCATTTTCAATAACCGCTTAATTAAAAGCCACAGTAAGTAAAATAACAAAGTAAATACTCTTCTATTATATTAACTAATGTTAATGTTATAAAATTTTGCATTACTTCAGTATTTTTTTATTTCATTAAGTTAATATACGAACAAGACCTCTACGTGATTGTAAGTTATACACCTGACCATAATAACTTGTCACTAGTTAGGTAAGGTTAGGTTAGGTTATATATAAGACTCGTACCTTCAGGAATTTCACTAACGACAGCAAACTTAAAACCGGAAAACAGTAATGTTTGTACACTATTGTTTAGCGATAGATATAGAAGCTGCGGTGGTAGCTAGACGGTTTCCTGCAACGGAGACCTACCGACTAGTTAGGGATAAAAGCCTTTGTTATAAATAAACTATGGCATTATACACTGCTTTCTTGTCGAGTCAGTCATCGAGTCATAACAGCCAATTTACGTCCCCGCTGTTGGGGCACAGGCCTACCCTCAACACGAGGGTGACGGGGCCATAGTCACCATGCGGGCCCTATGCGGATTGGTGATTTCACACACACCTTAGAATAAATCCTAATTCATGTGCAGGTTTCCTCACGATGTTTTCTTTCACCGTTTGTATTTCGCTGTTGTTACTAAAGTTCACAAATGTACGTAACTTTAAATATTAAAAGTCTTTGATACATGCCGAGATTTGAATCCGCGACCTTCGGAATGAAGGCCGCACGTCTTACCATTACGCCAGCTAGTTTTCTTGTGTAGTACACAAATCTTCCTAACTAGTCTAAAACAAAAATTTAAATAAGAATATTAATATATATTCGCTTGCTTCGACCGCACTTTGTTTTCCAACCAATAGCCTTCCAGTTATTTAAAGAGTCGAGCGGGGCGTACACCTGATGGTAAATGACACGCTTGCCTATTACAACGTGGCGCTAGTTAGGATGATAACTGCACCACATTACGCTAGTCTTGAGATATAGGACGTTGTCTCGTTAGTCCAGTAATTTCACTAGCTACAGCTCCCTTCAATTCGGAACAGTAATATTTGCACACTATTTTTTGGTGGCAGAAATAAGTGCTACGGCGGACCCTACCTGGACTGTCTCCGGCAAAAAAGACTTATTTTTTTGTTATTTTGGACATATTCTGAAGACATAGCCTGCTTCTGAGGAGACTACAAGGTTAAATCGGATTTTTACCCACTAAAATCCCCTTGGAGGTTATCCTCAATGCGTTGCGGAAGGCGCAGGGATCTTCTACAAAACTCACCGGTACCTTCCGACACTATGATTGAAGCAAGTCTCAGGGAAGGCTGTAGCCCTCCTCGGCAACCTCGTTTTGGTACGAAAAACACTAGACCACCTCTTACTTGTCGTTCATCCCGGACTCGCTTAATGGACAATGAGAGCTCCCACCTTCAAAGCCCACGAACCTGAAAATTCTTTTGGTCGCGTTCTACGACAGGCAGGGCTTACCTTAGTCCCATTCTTAATAACCTGAGACTCCAGGGCAAGGCAATAGAGAACTACCACCAGTGCATGAATTTATATATATTAAGTTTTTCTTTAATAATAACGTTTGTAATTTTTGTAATTTTATACGAAGAACAGACTTGCATTATCAAATGTATGAAAGCCAGCCATACTGTTAAAAATTCCATAAAATCCTCACAATTTGGTACGATTCCAAGATTTATTAATTAACTTTGTCCGTCCGAATCAATTTAACAACGCTTTAAGATACTTAAGGTCACTTTTGGATTATAATTCTTCTTCATTCGCCTTTCATTAGTTAGCTTTTAAGTTGTTCATTTAGCTTAAGATTTACTGGTGGTAGGTCTTTATTGCCGGAGAGCGTCTGAGTAGGTACCATCGCAGATCCTATTTCTGCCACAAAACAGTACTGTGCAAACATTGCTGTACTCCGGTATGAAGGGCGTTGTAGCTAATGTAATTACTGGGGTAACGAGACTCAACATATGTGTCCGGCGGCGAGCGTAATATGGTGTACATCATCTTAACTAGCGCCACGTTGTTGTGGGTGTATCACTTACCATCAGATGAACGTCCGCTTATCTGGTAGCTTAAGTGTATAAAAAAAACATGTATTTAATTCAAGTGTTGTTGTGAAACTGTCTACTCAAGAAGGACGCGCTATTAAAATATAAAGAAGCTGGACAGGATGTTATTATTTTCATAGTAACGCCTTCCTTTTTGAAAGATCGATGTAAAAGATTACTTTGTTGAGCGTAACGGCTCCTTCCTTTTAAGTTTAACAAGATAGCCTAAGGAAAGTGTCAAGTTTTATACAACCTACATTGAGTGCCGCTAATGGATCTGAAATAAGTAAAGAATTCATCACTACTTTTTTTACATGATTATCATTGTCACATTTTCTCATAATCGGGTTTCCTTTACTTTGTGAATTAAATATAATATAATTACCGCGATGTTCACTGCTATAGATTTATTTCTATATACTTTCGAGGTTTGCGATTACCGCTGATTTTCATTAAGATTTTCAACACGTAAACTTAGCGACTTTTCATGAAAGCTAAACAGGTTGTACAATTGTGAGATTCGCTTTGTGTTTTAGATATGTGCTTAGAGAATATAATCACAAAAGTCGGTCCTCTATTGAATTACGTGCGCCTTTGTTACAACACCAATAAATTTTTCTCTCCTCTTTTCTTTACCGTCCTGAATATCGACTTGTGCAGCAGCTGTTTAGATAAAACATTGGCTACTTATATCTATATAGATAGTTTTATGAATTATCTTCATAATTTATCTAAAATTACCATCAAAACATCTTACATATTTGTAATAAATACAGCATAGTAACTCGCTGACCTAATGGTTACATCGTGCGGCTTTCATTCCGAAGGTCGCGGGTCCGAATCTCGGTATGTACCAATAACTTTAATATTTAAGTTATGTACATTTGTGAACTTCAGTTACAACAGCGAAATACAAACGGTGAAGGAAAAGATCGCGAGGAAAACTTGCACATAACTTAGAATTTATTCTATGGTGTGTGTGAAGTCACCAACTCCCATTGGGCCCGCGTGGTGACTGTGGCTCCATCGCCCTCATATTGAGGATAGACCTATGCCTCAACAGTGGGGACGTGAATAGGCTGTAAAGTAATAAATACAATGATAAGTACATTGTTTTAACTCTTCCTTGTAGCGAACCTCTGTTGCCGGAAATCGTCTAGACCACTGCAGCGCCTAATTCTGCAGCGATACAATAGCGTACTGTGTTTCGGTTTGAAGGGCGTTGAAGCTATAGTAATTACTGGGGTAAGGAATACTCAACGTCTTTCTTCTCGGGTCTCGAGCATAATGTGGTGCAGTATATATCATTCTAACTAACGCCACGTTGTTACGGGGGGACGTACCATCAGCTGAATGTTCCGCTCGTCTCGATAATTGTATAAAAAAAAAACTAGTGAATAAATATTTTGTTAGTTATTTAATCCATTTTGTTCCTATAATCCAAAATATCTAAAAAACTTTTTCGGCTTATCTGAAATATAAAATGAATAATAAGAAATCTTTCATAAACCACGTCAATGTACGTGAGGGAACGTTCATCTCACAATGGTTTAGCAATCATGGGAAGTGCTCCATTGAGATTAAAAAGCGTTTTATTTGATTGAGCGTTAAATCAGATAGCGGCGCCACTTTATTTGAATTTTGAACATAGTTCATCGAATCACACTCCAAGAAAGTCCCTTTGATCATGATCATAAAACTGTTAGATGGTAATAATTGTAATAAGTGGCGGTTTCACGATATAAGCAAAGTAGCCTGACCTGTTATCTCACAAGGATATAAATTAAAATCACATCATTTTACAAAAACACTGTTAAAATTTTTCATAATAATATCTTTATGACATGAAACATAAAGTAAGAAAAATTATATAATTAATACTAGGGAAAGTAAATTTAGGAAAAATCATAATGAAGAGAAATTTCTTTGTGTTCTTCTACGTTATCAAAGTAAGGGTTTAAAATTTTAAGAAGTGTTTTCTCTAAGAGGTAGAGTTTTGGTAGATCTTTGTTGTCGGAAACCATCGTGTATTGGCATATCTCTCAGTAGAATTGTTCCTTTCAAAATGACTGGTCTAATGTCAACATGTTTACTGACAAGTCTCTGTTGCCGGCGACCGTCTAGGTCTACCACCATAGCGCCTTTTTCTGCCGACAAATATTAATGTGTATATATTACCGTCACTTCTATCAATGGAAATGTAGGTAGTGAAATTATTGAAGCAGCGACTCTTAAAATCTTTTGTATCAAAAGGACGAGCGCAATGTGGTGTACATATTACTAACTAGCACCATGTTATTGTCTTGCATATCATTTACCATCAGGTGAACATCTTATTTATCGCATTGCTTTGTCAAATAATACAAACAGCGGTTCTTTTTATTAAATAATACTGACCTGTCTAGGTTTCTTGTAGTTTTCAACGTATACGATGCTGATAACAAAAACCATTATTTTGATTCTTCTTCTTAAAGTGCCTGTCCATAACTGGAGGTTGGGCGTCAGCTTTGAGAATTTGTGCCCATCTTGAATCTTCTGGAATAGTTGCCTGACACTGGTGACACCGGTCCACTCCCTTGTTTCGTAGCCGGGATTTTTTTCGGCATTCAACTTTGCTCTTCATATTAAGTTGGAGCAGGTGATATCTGTCAATACATATAAATAATTGAAAATAGCTAAGAGAAAGCAACAATATTCTTGCAATTAAATAAAGAATAAATGCATTAATGATAAAAACGGCACATTTACTCTAGAGACGTTCTTGCTGACCTGAATTTCCCGGACTTTCTGTGTACAGCTAAATCAAATTACCGACTCCAACTCGCAGCGAAATGTTTATGGTTATTTATAAAATGCTACTGCTAAAAGTGGCCGTTATATAACGTTAAATTAATTACTGTATACAACGGAAATTGTATTTTTTTTTTATTTAATTGAGCGACGAAACGTACGTTACCATCATCATTATCACGATAGACGTCCACATCTGGTTATAGGCCTCCCTTAAAGATCCCCATATCGAACGGTCCTGCGCTGCTCGCATCGCCGACCACAAAGATCCGTCGTTTGTAGGGCGGTTCATGTGGGGGCATATGCGCAATTTCCCATTGCGATAGCCAAATGAGGGTTGGTGGAACCCTCGTTTGTTGATTAGCAGGATGCACCACGAGCAAGTGACGTTAGCCCGAGTCCCGCGAGTTGTTGTGCGGGACCCCTGACACTCCTCGGTATATTCACCTAATGGTAAGTGATACGCCTGCCCATAACAACGGGGCACTAGTTAGAATGATAACTGCACCACATTACGCTAATCTTGAGACATAGATGTTAAGTCTGGTTATGGCAGAAGTTCCACTACCTTCAGCGCCTTTCGGACTGGAACACAGTAATGTTTGCACGGTACTGTTTAGCGGCTGGAATAGGCGTTGCGGTGGTACCTAAATGGTCTACGGCAACAGAGACCTACCATCAGCCATTAGGTGCTCATTGCTAGACATAGGATCAGTTTAGTTCAGAAATTACAAGATGATTAACTAAATTAGTATGTACTTTTAGGAGAGAAGAATACCCACAATGCTAACGGAGTAAATTTTCAACCACACATTGCTTTAAACTTAATCAGGTTTAGGCGTGGCTTCGGTAACCACATTATTGACAGTGCAGCGTACTCCAGGCCAAAGATAATTAACTAACGCTAATTACGTGTTTAGCTTTCAAAGCATCCGTAATTATTTTGGGAATGCTCTAATGACTTTATTTTGTTACAGAGGTGAGATATTTTCTCAATACATTTGTACAAACAAACTTTACTGTGTTCCGGATTGAAGGGAGTTGCAGCTAATGAAATTACTGGAGTAATGAGATTTAACGTCCTACGTGTAAAGGCGACGAGCGCAATATGGTACAGTGTATAACATCATAACTAGCGCCACGTCGTTATGGGCGGGCGTGTCACTTATCATCAAGTGGACTGCCCGCTCATCTCGTCGCTTCATGAAATAAAAAAAAATACTAGCCGATTAAGAAGTAATACTATTTTCTATATAATTGCAAATAGTAATCAATATCTTTGCATCTAACAAGCAAGATAGAGTGTTTGGTGTTTTAACACAAAACCTCCAGACTGGAGACTGTCTAAATAAGTACCACTGCAGTTTTTTTTTATTCAATTAGACGACGGGACGTACGAGAAGTTCCCCTGATGGTAAATGATACGTCTGCTCCTGACAACGTAGCGCTAGCTAGGGTAATATATGCTGCACCACATTGCGTTCGTCGCTTGAGATATAAGACGTCGAGTCCTTACACTAACTTCAAACCGGAACACTGTAATGTTTGCACTATATTGTTTGGTAGCAGAAATAGGCGCTGCAGTGTACATCACCTAAACGGTTTCCAGCAACATAGACATACCATAATTGCCAACAGAGACCTACCATCAGATAAGTTGAAGTGTGTGCTGTTTCAACACTATTCTTTTCCAGACTGGAGACCGTCTAGGTCAATCAAACAGTATTGTGCAAATATTATTATGTTATGGTTTAAAGGATGTTGTAGCTGGTGAAATTACTGGAGTAACGAGACAACTTCTTGTATCTCAAAACGATGAGCACATTAGTAGTATTTATCAACCAAGCTAACACAACGCTGTTATGTGCAGGCGTATCACTTACCATCAGTTGAACGTTTTGCCCGACACCTTACTTCGTAGAAAAAAGACACGGCTTAACAAGAGTGGAGAGCACTAGCTCTTCCTGGTGCCACCCCTTTAATGCTCCTTTATGTCGGAATTACGCCTGCCTGCGAAAACATTCCCGTAGTTCCGGCTAAAAGCGTTGAGAAACTGTGGGATTTCAGCTGGTAGGGGTCCGACATAACTCTTCTGTTGCTTCCACAGCACAAGGACATCCTTCCATATAGAATTTTCCAATAAAAAATAATTGTATCCAGTTATAAATCAGAAAGGAAATTGTTTTTTTTTAGTTGATTTTCCCGTTGTGGATATCCTCCGATGGATGGATGGACCTTCGTTTATATTACTGATAATCACTGCAGGTATACTTTAGCAACAGATAAAATCGATGTATGCTTACAATTTTTGTAAGCTAAACACATATAAAGTATTCCTGGTGGTAGGTCTCACCGCAGGAGACCGTTTAGGTAGGTATCACCGCAGTGCCTATTTCTGTCACCAAACAGCAGTTTTTAAACATTACTGTGTTCTTCTTTGATATGCGTTGTAGCTAGTGTATTTACTGTGGTAATGAGACTCAACATGTTATGTTTCACGCGACAAGCGCAATGTGGTGCAGTATTTATCAATCTAACCGCCACGTGGTTATGGGCAGGAGGATCACTTACCATCACTTTAGATTACATATTAAACAAAAGAGGAACGGTTTTTTAAGTTAGTAGAGGAATTGAGCTGTGGTGCCGGGTCTTTGGTGAATGATAACGAACGCAGCAATATCAGCACTATATTGATAATGACAGAGCGATTTTAAGTACTGAGCAAGTTACTAAGTAGAACTGTATTGCAAAGATCCAGAGAGATCCACTTACTCCGCCTATCACAAGGCTACTGTCTTTATTCTTAATATTATACAGCTCCAAATAATGGATACAATTGTACACTTCGTAATGACTTCTTGGCCGAAAGCAATATACACAAAGATGTACGATCCTTATAAGGATTTGCGGTGTGATAAGCGATAGCGTGATCTATTGTTCATGGTGGCACCATCTGCTGGGTTGGTTGAAAGCGTCTTATTACAAGTTAAAATTTATTACTATTTTAAGGTCATATTTTAAAATTTTCATTGTAAACGCCCGCGGAAGGGGAAGACTACCGAAGAGGTGGAAGGATGACATTTGCCAGCAAGCGGGTAAAGAATGAATGCAAAGGGCGAGAAATCGACAGGAGTAGAAAAATCTAAAGGAGGCCTATGTGCGAAAACGGACCCTGTAAGGCTTAAATAGACAGATTTTATAATTTGTTATGATGTGACCTCAGCGTCAGTTATCCCGTGATAAATCTATAAAAACAATTGCCCCGGAAATTTGTGCTGACGTTCATAAAATGACGTATCAAGTTTTCAGTCTTCGTTTAAGTTAAGTCTTAGCTTAAATTTTCAGTGTGTTATAGTTTGATCTGTAGCTAGCGAATGGGATGTTAGTGACATGAATTCTTCGGTTAAAATCGACACCTAAAAAAGGCTGAAACGGCAATATCGGAACAATAGTCCACAGCACAAAGTAATTGTGTTGAGGTTGAAACCAATTCCAGTTTTTGATAGTCGACGTCCAGAACCAATTTTCTAGTGAGAACAATTGGGAACAATATTTTTAGACCATTCTTTTTTAACTGAAGGTATCAACTGTATGAAGTATTTTAAATATTTGCAGAAGACCTAATTTTGTTAAAGACTCAACTGAATTGAACTAAAACCGATTGAACAGAAATTTCGCTAGATTTTTGTATTTTTCAATCTTGTGGATTTTTTTTAAATGAAACATGTTTCAGTGATCGTGTTATGGCTAGGTCTAGATTTTTCATTGAACTTACGCCGGATTACACAAATGAAGCATATTTTATAGCGAAAGTTCCCATTATGTTGGACAACGAAAAGTTTTAACGGCCAATATCTGAGCAATAAATAAGATATCTCCAAGCCATTCCGCATAGATGTGCGAAACTTTATCGATATTTTCAATACGGGAATGCTCGTAAAATTCTAAAATTGGAAATGTGACTTGATTTCCTTCAACATTCTCTATACTTATGTATTTTTTTTTTGTTTGAAAATGTTTTATAAGGTTTAAAAATTTTATTATTTCGCCAAAGATTGAAATTCGTCTAAAATAAAACATTTTTAAAATTTTCATTAGTAGGTCTCTATTGTTGGAGACCGTCTAGGTAGATCACACTACTTACTCTGTAGTCTCGGCCTGTTAGGAATAGGCCTAATTTAAGCCCTGTCGTAGAAGACGATTAAAAGGGTTTTCGGGTTTGTGGGTTTCGAAGGTGGGAGCCCTCATTGGATACTAAGTGAGCCCGTAATGAACGACAAGTACGAGATGGTTTAGTGCTTGTCGTATCAAAGCGAAAGTGCCAAGAAGTGCTACATCCCTCGCTGGGACTTGCTTTGGGCGTAGTGCCGGGAGACACTGTTTCCCGCAACGGACTAAGGATGACCAGCGAGAGGGTTTTAGTAGGTAAAAAACTCATATAACCTTGTCTTTGCCTCCAGGAGCAAGGTATCTCAGTAAAAGATTTCCACTCCGATAACAAAAAAAGGTAGGTAAGGTAGCACAGCAACATTTCTGTCATCAAACAGAAGTATGTAAACATTACTGTGTTTCGGTTCGAAGGATGCTGTAGCTAGTGCAACTACTGGGATCGCCACACTCATCTTTTTATGTCTCAGGCGACGAGCGCAATGTGGTGCAGTATATATCAACCTACTGCATTGTTATGGGTATCACTTATCATTAGGTGAACGTCCCTTTTGACTCGTTGCTCAATAAAACACAAAATATTACTGCTCCATTTTGCGCTCATCGCTAAAGACGAAGTCTCGTTGCTCCATTAATTACACTAGCTAAACCCTCTTCAAACCGGAAACAGAGTAGTGTTTGCATAGTACAGTTTAAAGGCGGAAGTAAGCGCTGCGGTTACACCTATCTAAAAACTACAACCAGCTAAAGTTGTTAATATTATCAGGTATTTAAATATTGCATTGTACAAGTAAAAAAATTATTACTTCGAACTATGTTTCTGCTAATGTTAACCTTTTAGATTCAACAATTTAACAAGACAAAGCGAATTTCCATGTTGTTGGCGTTGCAATTTAATTGGCTTGCATTCGACGAGACGCAAAAAAAAAATCCACTATTTTCGGAAACAAAACCGTTGGCTTCGACAAAGATTTCCCGTTTTGTTATTCGTTTAAACTTGGCTATTGTGTGAAAACATTTATAACCTACAAATATTGCAATATATTTTACTTTAATTTATACAAATAAATATAACTATGGACGATGTCCAGAATTTATTATTAATGAGTTTTTAACTTTAAATAAATCTCTGGTACTTTATTTCTTAATATTTGTTATATTACTGGTGGTAGGTACTACCGCAGTATCTATTTCTGCCGCCAAACAGTACTATGCAAACATCACTATGATCCGGTTTGAATATCTTACTTCAGAGAACAACGAGCCCAATGTGGTGCAGTGTGATAAAATAAAAAAAAATTGCATTGATCTAATTAAAATATTTTCAGTTGCTCCTGACCTTTTGTATAAGATTTAATTTTTAATAAGTTTTCAGTTTAATAATTCTTTATATACGGGTATATTTGTATTTTCATATAATAGCTTAAATTGCTTAAACAATGCCGTAAACCGAAGTATGCTATTCAATTTGCCGAGTAAATGAAATACATTTTCAGCTTGATTCCAGTTTAGTATAACAAAAATGAAATTCGGTTTTCGCTTTAAAATGTTCCGCGTGTTTGCACTGCATAATAAAGTGGGAATTGTTTGCTACGTCAGTTGTATGTTTATTTGACCTGATATACGGTGTGAAAATATTTTATCGGAATCAATACCAGGATTGGTTTTTTTTGGGAAATTCATTTAGCTGCCTCTGCCTGTTCGCTTGCTGTTTAACACGGAAATCCCTGTTTCGTTTCCAGAGCCGTACGTTTAAGCCAGTCTTTGTATATTGTTGTTTCTTTAAGTAGGTATATATAAATTACAATTGTTTAACATTAACACTGTAATAAACAGTAAAGCTGTAACAAAATTATGAATTACTTAAACTTATTTGCTGTTAAAAATTAATGATATTTGTAATTTAATCTATCAAAGTTGAAGACTGTTTCTGAAGATGTTTATGACAACACTAAGTAGCCATTGTAAGAAGGGCTGTTTTGTTTTTCCCTCGGCACTGTCCCTAGCAGAAGTCTGATCAGGAAACTTGACAAATGATACTAGAGACAAATTATCTCTTGGAGAGAAGTAATTTAGAGAAAGCCATAAGAAATTCACTCAATGACTTGGTAGATAAATAATGTAACGCTTTATTTTACTAATTCAATATACTTATAAGCAAATATCAAAATTTTAATGTAAAGAAAAATAGTAATGTCGCTTGACTTGTATAATGGTTTTAATACTATTTGTGAACACAACAAGCATATTTATTTTTGTGTGAGTTTATTATTATAATACAAAATATTTCTTATAACAGTATTTGTAAATATAAATTTGATAACATTATAAGTTATATTTACTATATTAAATTTACTAACTATATAACTATAGTAAATATAAAAGATACCTTGTGAAGTGAAGCGGATCTTGACTCCTCGTGGTAAAGGTAAAATTCAGAAGAATAAACAAACATATTTGTCGCGAGATTCTTCAAAAGTAAAAAAAACAACTATAACTTAAAACAATTCAATATCATGTCTTTGATTATATAATGACATTTTATAGATTTTATTACTACATATAATACTAGTTTTTCCCCATCCGCTTTGCCGACTGTAACACCCGTGTAACTCCATTTGGGGAAAAAAAATTGTAAAATCCTTTCTTAGTTGACGTATACTCGGCAATAGGAATATTCTTACCAAATTTCAACTCGTTAAGCCTTATAGTTCCAGAGATATTGCGACGAGTCTCAACATCCGTGGAAATCTCTTATATATGTATATAGACAACATATGCAAAAGCTTGTATCGGAGATCAAGAAAAATCAATCAATCCATTTCTGAATAATTCGAAATTTATAATAATATAAACACTTTGTAAGATGTCAATTATAATAATCGTTATTTGTGAAGTTAAAAGTAAGTTTGTGAAGAAACGTTTCTTTTGTACAAATTACAGGCTTAGAACAAGTTCAAAACATCGGTGGAGTTTACTTGAGTTCGAATCAAAAAGGAAACATCGTTAAACTTGCAAATTGTGCGGTATTGACGCTGTTTTGTACGAAATAGTCGCTTTAGAGGGTAAAAGCCCGACATAACTTTCTCCTTGCCCCCCAGCGGAAGGATATCTAATGCAGGATGTTCCTACAGAAAAGTCCTAAGCAACAGCAAACAGGAAGTAAGTCGATGCACATAAAACCACCTAAGATTTTTTTATAAATAGGACTGAATTATAGTTGATGAATAAATAAATATGTTAGTGATTTATCAGGTTGTGTGTTGTGCACTAGTTCTAGTGCTTTATTTATTCTAAATTGTTATATATTTCAAATGGCTATGTTTATCAACAACTGAATGTTATTAGTGTGTTGTTATGGTTATTAAATTCACAATAACATTCTGTGTAAATATTAATCTATTTTAAAAACTGCTTGTATACCAAATATTTATGTATTAGTTTTTGAAATTCGCTCCTCTTCCTGTTGATATTTCTAACAAAGTCTAATATTATATTTTGTGAAAAACTTCTTAATTCAATTCTATGGAAGTAGTAGTACAGGGTGGCGCAAAAGTAATCCTCTTATCAGAAAATGCTATAAATTTTGCCTTGATTTAAAAAAATTAAAAGACCAAATAAAAATAATCCACAAGAAGAATCAGTTTTTCATTTTATTTTTAAATTACAGCCAAAAAACATCGGAAGGTTATTTGGCTGTAATTTAAAAAAAAAATGAAAAACTGATTCTTCTTGTAGATTATTTTTATTTGGTCTTCTAATTTTTTTACATCAAGGCAAAATTTATAGCATTTTCTGATAGGAGGATTACTTTTGCGCCACCCTGTATTAAAGAATTTATATGAAGACTGGATATTACGTCATGAATTAGATATAGCAGCCAAGTAGAAGCAAAATCTTATACAGCAGATAAGATTTATCTTAATGAGGAAAAATATGTAAGTCTAGTTAACTATATAAACAATCATCAGCCAACAGACATCCACAATTGGACATAGGCCTTCCTCAAATATCTCCACATCGATGGGTCCAGCGCTACCCGCATTGATCGGATCGGATTGGAGTTGTTAGAGTTCATTGAGGGGAATTCGACCTTAGCCTTCCACGCTGGCCCAGTGCAGATTGGTGGGTGGTTAGTCTCGTCTGTTATTCAGCAGGGTGTACGGGGTGCAGTTGAGGTTGATTTTGGATCCTTTAGATGTTGGGCGGAACCTCTTACATTCCTCATATATAAACAATGTAAGCACTAAAATAAAAATTATTGTTTCTATACTCCGCCTGCTTTTACGTTTTCATCTACGTTTTTGTGCAAGTCTTTCATCCGAATAACTTCTTTTTTTTTTAAAAAAAAATCTAAAACTTTTCAGCTTTTTACAATTTATCCGTAATATAACACGGTCACTTATATATTAACTCTTCGAATAATTTTATATGTCATACAATTATATTATACTGGTGGTAGATCTCAGTTTCCGGAGGTCGTCGAAGATAGGCATGCAAATGTTACTGTGTTCAGAATCAAAGGTAGTTAGAACCAGGGAAATTACGGAGGTAACGAGACTCGATATCTTATGTCTCTAGGCGACAAACAGTATGTAACTAACGCTACATTATTATGCGCAGGCGTATCACTTATCATCAGATGAACGTTTGGTACGTTTTGTCGCTACGTTGAATAAACTGACCTCTAATGATTATATTCTCCAATCATTTTGCCAAATAATTTTTTTTTACACAGATCAAATTAGTAAATTTATTATTATTTGGAAAAAGTTTTTTTTATAAATTTTTTATCAAATATGTTTTTCTCTCGAAACCCTCATAAAAAGAATTTCGCTGAATAATGAGCACCACGGGCTAAGCCAAGTGAGGCTCAATTTCTGTTGTAATTTTGTTGGTGGCATCTTCCTGTAAAAACTTCCTAATTATACGACAAGTATTGAGCCCCTCAACCATGCATCACCTCACGCTGCTTCCGCCCCTTATGATTGGGGTATTTTTATAGAGGTTTTCTCTTCTTGGCCCGGCCAGCTAAGGCAAGACCCCTGTTGCCGATAGTAGCCGCGAGACATGACCATGACATTCCAACCGGGTTTACGGATTTCATGCGCGTATCCGCGACGTGGCTGACGGTGGCAACAAGACAAATTCAAATCACCCTTGCGGGGTGAAAGTTAGTGAACACCGCGCACGTCCTTGCCTCTCCAATATGCCTTCCGCTGATCAGAGGGACACCCGGTCTCTCCGCCTTCTCGGCAGATTATTCGCTGTCAATCTGCAACCATGAAGGCCGCTGACTGGCCCCAGGGTACACCACGAGGAGGTTATCTGCCATAGCACCCCGGTCGTCTGTCCACCTAGTGATGGGTTTGCTAACGCTGCCTTTATATGTAACCATGTATATATATATATACATACATATATATAACCGTCTCGACTTACCTTATGCTAGCACTACGCATATTTACGCAAAGTCGGAAAATATAATTTAACACACAATGTTATGTTTAGAACATAGTAAAATGAAATATGACATGCATATTGCAGTGTATCGCACTGAATACGATTTCCTCGTGTCATCTCTCGTCGCTTTCAAATCGATTGGCGTGAGATTGCAGCGTGATTGCTACATCCGTTTGAAAGGAGTGAATTTTGCTTTCATGAAGCACACGTCAATAGAATCTGAATTTTTATATCTCACAATATGTTGCAATGTATGTCTCACACCTTGAAAAAAAAGGTGGTAAAGGTTGTATTGGACAGTAGCTTTTGTAGTCAAATATATGGTCAAGATAGTTTCGTTGTTACAAGAAAAAAGTAAAGGTAAACAAGTTCTGTGGATTAGAAAGAAAAAAACTTGTTTTTTTACTACAATATTTTGATGTCCGTACTGTGGCTTATTGCAAAACTTCGTATTGATATATCAGATCGTTGTAATAAAAATAATAAATGTTCTATAATATACTATGTTATTCATACTTCATGTTGGTTTTCTATCAATGTTATTCCAAGTCGATTTTGGTTTAATATTTGTATTGAATTCGATCCCAAAGAAATTTGTAATAGTAATTTTTCTATTACTTTATTTCTTTTTAAAACCGTTATCGAGCAAAATATCTGGTGTAGAAATTTAGTATTTCATTTATGTTTTAAGGCTTTATTATTTTTGTCTTAAGACAATGAGTGTTGTACTTTGTAGACATTTTAAATAGCATCTTAAATAGACGTGTCTTATGAACTGTTGAAAGAAGTGGTAGATCAAAAAGTTCATACTAAAATTGTGTTGAATTGCCGGTCGTATACATTTACATTGAAATCGATCGACTCAATACTGCAGCGGTTCATCAGGTTCGACTCTGAAGTCACATGACGTGGTGTTTGTGCAGCAGGTGGCTACGGGCCTATCACCTGTAACCTTAATACTAAAAATCTGCCGCCACAATAATATCGCTAGAGTATTCAGTACAAGCATGCATCACCATCCACCTCCTTATTGTTACTTCACCCCTTGAAATTTAGATGAAGCGATAGCCAATATTAAAGTTAAAAAAAAATTAGAAAAATAATGAAAGTAACGTTTTATAATAATAAAGAGTATATCGCTTCATTAATAAATAATATGATTTAGTTTAATTACTATTAAGTTTTTAGGTTTTAAACATATCATTGATGGAATGTTTAAGGATAAAAACATTAAACAAAATTATAATACTGAACAGGCTCATAACTTACGTATGAAAAGTATTTTAAAAGAAAATTTATGTTCATGTTTTACCTTAAATGCAGGCACTTGTTTTGAAGATAACATACCCGCTGTTGTTGGCAAACGGAACAATAAGGAAACAACAATAAATTATCTGATTAGGGCCCTTATATGCGACGGACACACAACTTGATAACATTTCGCATTGTAATCATATATTATTAAATTATTATTATTATAATTCATGCTGATTAATAAATAAAGTATTCCCATGCTAATTTTATATTAAGTACTATATCGACAATGGATAATAAATATTATAGTAGTAATAAAATTAAAGACAATAGGAAAATTAAAACGCGAAGGTAAATTATGAATGTTAATGTAAGTTCCTAGATCGTCTAGGTAGGTAGCGCAGTTATAATTTCTACTACCAAACATTACTGTGTTTCAATGTAAGGTTGTTTAAGGGCTAGTGAAATTACTAGGGTAATGAAGCTTGAAATCTATGTCCAATCCTTACTAGCACCGCGGTGTTACGGGCAGGTGTATTTTGGACCAAAGGCGTGTGCTTTATACAGGCAAAGAAGCACTGCATACTCTAAGTCCCTGAACCTAAGTAAATATTAATATCTCAACTTTCTCAAAATGTTCGTAATTATGTTCAATAGAAGTTGGTAAGATTATTTTTGAGATAAAGATAAGCCAGTTTTGGTTACGGTGTACATACCTCATAGGAAATCCCTGTGCGCATCTCTGTTATGTACCATCACGTACACCCAGTTTGTTCTGGTTTCATCGCTTTTATATTTCTATTTCACCTGATGGTAAGTAATTTGCCTGGCTACAACACAGTGGCCCTAGTTAGCATGATGAACGCAGCACCACATTATGCTCGTCGCCTTGACACATAAGATTGTTAGTGTTACTACCTTAGTTATTTCACAAGCTACGACGCTTTTCAAACCGGAAGACAGTAATTTTTACATACTACTGTTTGGTGACAGGAATTGGAGCAACGATGGTACCTAGACGGTCCCTAGCAACGGACACCGCCACAAATTAAAACTAAACTTCTTTTTTTCTTATAAACATAAAATTTTACAATTAGTTTCATAAGAAGTCGTATAAGCGTGAAATAAGCTGAAGTCTGAAAGATGTCATCGTAAATTAAAATGAAACTTGCGCCCGTGTACGTAACTGTTTACTACCACCTTCCTCCCCCAATAACTTGCAGTACCTCTTTAATTATGTCGCAACCGCTTAACGTTGCGGAACTTTTAATTACAAAACTTGTACACATACTCAAAAACATACACGCAATCAAATATTATGAAATTCAAATAAACTTCCTGTATATATGTTTAGCTAAGTTTTTTTGTTTGTTTTTGTGTTATACAATAGACAATAGCGTATCCAATAAAGTAGCGAAATAACGATAAAACTAAATATATAAATGAAGTATATAATTTCCGTTGTGTTTTTTCATTAATTAAGTATTCTAAAGATTTATCTTTGTAATCTAAATGAAATTCTCGTCCATCAAGCGGGGACGTGGACAACAATTAACTCTTTGTAATTTTCTTTCTAAACATTCCGAGCGTCATGAATTTTGCCTAATGTGCAAAAAGGGACCACACGAAGTTTATGACAAAGGAAATGAGTTTGTTCCCAACAAACATTGTGGAGAATATCCTCATATTATTTTTAAGTTGACAAACGAAAAAAATCTCGTATTTGAAACTTTATTACTTTTTCTATATGCTAAGAGATCTTCAATGGAAAAACTAATAGAAGTTTCACCTCATAATTAAGTAGTGGTCTGATTAATAGTGATTAGTGGACATTGGATGGTAGCCGGCAAGAATCTGAGGTAATACTCTCAACTGATGCAGAATGTCTACGCTAATAAAAAAGAAGTTTGAACGAAGATAAATGCTCCTGTCCATGTTGATGTAAGTATATTTGCACAGCACCACTTTGTTTCTTAAGTTTTTCTTGTTACAACGCCTTTCAAGCCAGAACACAGAATTATTTGCAAATTGCTGCTGACTGCTAAAAAAACATTGCAATGAAACAATCTTGACGGTCGCTTCAATCTGAATGTAATATTATCTAAAACATCCTGGTGGACGATATGGCTATGAGTTATCCTTCCTCTTCTCAACAGTAACGGTCTTAACGGACTAGTCGTAGTTATTAAGTAAAGGCCTATTTCATTAGGCATCTCCACTTCTCTATAACTGCTGCTGTAAGTGTGAGTTCATTAAGGTAAATTACTGACTACAGGTTTCATTATAGAAACTACAAATAAAATTGGAGATGTATTATAAAATTTAACGGTCCTCATTTTCAGTTTTAGGTACATAACTAGAGTCCAAATATTATCATATATACCTATATGTTTGTAATGTTATAAGAATTCAATTGAATTACAGCACAGAATGTCCTGTCATCCTAATTTAATTCGCATTTTAGTCTAGACAGCGTCTAGACTTCAAAATAGCGGCTAGGAATTCAATTAATCAGAAATACGGTACAGTGGGTATAGATGACATGAACTTTGAAAAAATATAACTATTAACTATTACTATTTTTATTATTATTTTATTAAAATTAAGAGTATTATTTACTTTTAACATTAAACTAAAAATAGTGAAGATGTAACATGAACGTCCAAGACATGTTTGTCTCTTATAATCAAAAGCAACACACTCAAACGCAGGTATCAACACTTTTTGCCCTGTAGTCTGGGGCTATTAAGAATAGGACTAAGGTAAGCTCTGTCTGTCGTAGAAGACGACTAAAACGGTTTTTAGTTTCGTCAGCTTTGAAGGTGGGAGTCCTCTTTGTCCACTAAACGAGGCCGGGATCAACGACAAATATGAGGTGGTCCAGTGCTTTTAGTATGTAAAAATTCCAAATAATCTTGTCTTCCTCGCAGAAGCATAGTGTGGATTTAAAAGATTTCTCCCTCCCTCCCAATCCGCCGCCCGATAACTAAAAAAAAAAATACGAATCAACACTTTATTATAAGTAACAAACAGGAACTATAATTTTAATAATATGTTTCTGTTGATTCTTTTTATAGTCCTTTTATTTTGGAACGGAGCGGAAATTAAATTCGAAAACAAAGAAGAATAAAAGAAAACGAGAACAATATTAAGTTAATATTCACAAGAATAATTATCATAATTTTATTATTTTATTCTGCTTTATTTTAGTTTCTAATAGTGGAAGGTCTCTATTGCCGGAGACCGGCTAGGTATCACCGCAGCTCTTATTTCTGCCGCCGATCAGAAGCGTACAAACTTTACTGTCTTCCAGTTTGTAAGGCGGTCTAGCCGGAGCAATTACTGCGGTAACGAGACTCAAAAACTTAAGTCTCAAAGGCGACAGGGACGATGTAATGTTATGTATATCATCCTAACTAGCGCTACGTTATTATGGGCAGACGTATCACTAACTATCAAGTGAATGTCCCGCCGTTTCCTTAATTGTCTAAACCTCTGTCGAATATTTTTTATTAGCTAGTTATTGCTCTGTAAAGATGTATTTATCAAACAAAAATACAAAAGATATTACCGAAAATACTTTGTTATATTATCAAACATTATTTACTTAATCTATCACTTAGAAAACAATGTAGTATTAGCTTTTGTATCTATTCTAGTTCGCAATGGATCATGTCACAGTCATGAGCGAATCCATTAAGTTGAGGCCGTTTGTGTTTTGTCCTATTTCCCTCTGAGTAGAGGAAATCTTGCGGACAGACTTAATAAATCACAAATTACACATGAAGACTGAATATTGCGGGTAATATTTTCCTTTTCCTTTACTAGTAATAAGTCAGAAATGTTACATATTACATACAGAACTAATAGAAATGAAATCAGGAAAATATAGTAAATATATTTGTTTCAGTTATAATCTTATTTTATTAAAGAAATAAATATATTCAATTTAGATAAGTAATAAAATAAAATTTCTTTTTATGCTTTATGGCATGATAAAAATATATCAAACGTTAAAGTATAACATATAATAAACGGCGTTGTATTAAGTACCAACTACACGGCGCCGTGTGTGCAGCCAACAATACAATGACGTTTGATTTCAGATCTTTTGTGTTTTAAAGCGGGTGTAAGGGGTTCCAAACAACATCTTACAGAGCCCAAGTCAATCTCACCTGCAAGCGGTGCACCCTGCTGAATAACAGACGAAGCTCTGACCACCTACCATCCCGCACTGTGCCAGCATGGTGGACTAACACCAAATTCCTCATAATGAACTCTGTGGAGATCTTTGCGGGAGGCCTATGTCCAGTAGTGAATGCCTATTGACTGATGATGTGTTTTGTTTTATTAATTTCGTCTTAGAATAAACAATAATATTACCAAATAGACCACCGAGATGACATCATTGCTTCGGTACATACAAAATACAGTAATAATCTCATTTTATAATAGAAAGAATATTTAATGTGCTAAAATAGAAAATTTACCTGTTTCATATAGTAAGCATAAGTACTGGACAGTCCATACTTTATAAAATCCTATGGTGATGTTCTTAAGTTGATTAAATTGTTAATGTATAACTTAATGAGAACGCATTTAAAGTTGCATAATTCAAACTTTGTTCTTCCTGCTTGAAACATCATCACAATCGATTACATTTCTAAACAATAAACTGCGATAGGAATTAATGAAATCTATTTAAAAGGTAGATCAACAAATGGTATATAATCTGTTGAAACAATAACAATGGAAGTCCTTATCAATCTTCAGTCTGTTATCTATTGTTAATTTGCAAGAAATTCAGATAATTAAGACATTAAATATGCTGCGCTCTATTGTACCGAGTCATGTTGCTCGACAGACTCAAATGTATATCCTTTACAATTTAAATAGGTTTAAGTCGAGCATTTAAATACAATAGTTTGTTTACTTGTTTATATCTTTTTTTAAAGTAAGTTACAGCTGTAATAACTTGGACTAATTGGTTATATCTTCGTGACAACTCAATGTGGCCGAAATGAACATTACACGACTCGAAGAAATACATGTAAACTGATACGTTGCAAGAATAACCATCTTTCGAAGAGATGCTACATCCACCAACCTGTTCTTTGACGGATTGGTAGATTGTAATCGCGACTACGTTTAATAAGAAAATTAAGTGCTTCATTTTATTCTGTTTCGACGTATTTAGATCTTTCGTTTACCCTAGACGCTAAAAGAGTAGTTTCACTATTTTAAATACTTGAGAGTTCCAAACGATGAAACTAAATGATCATGTACATTATATTAGAAAGTATTTTTAACTAAAACCAAAAAAATTTGCTGAGCTTTTTAAAGGTTTTATTTTTTTCTACGGTGTTTTAAAAATTTATAACTTTTTATACTAATTTAGGACAGACAACGCTGGCGCTCTATTATTTCGAAGGCCAAGACTCACTTTGGGTCGCTGCGCCAATGGAGTAAGTACAAGTATATACTAACTTGATTATTTCAAATTAAATTTTACAATTTTCGGTTCTCAGAAAACTGGTTCGGCTATGTAATATCATCTTAGTTCTGTTTTTATTCTCTTCCATTAGTTGTATAGCTAAATTACAAAGAACCATAGGAGAAAAATAATAGTCACCATCTATACAAGTACATAGCATTTCAGTGTTTTTAGATCATATAATATGTAAGAACTAAAATTATTGATAAAAATGTAAAAAAGATAGTGAAAAAACGATACAAGTGCTGCATGCTAAAATTGTTTTTTTTTTTTTTTTGTATGAATAGAAAACATTTTACTGCCAAGTATTATATTAAGAACAATACTTGGTAAGGTCTTGGGAAAAAAACACCTCTGTTAATTAACCTCTCACATTGCGACGAGATCGTTACGCGTCACACACTTGACGCTGCGAAGAAAGGACCCTTGACCCCATTTAGTTTGCAGTGCAGGTTAATGGTACGTGCCAGGCCATGTGTGCATTTCAAATGATAACATACATTACTTATGTTGGCAGAGGAAAAAAATAAGCATAGTAGAAATGATGTCATTTAGTTCTGTGTTAATAAAATTAGATCAAGTTATACTTCAGATTAAACGCATTGGGATTCTAATTTGGTTATGCTTTATATACACCATACAGTTCCAAAAATATTTGTGGCTCATAGTTCGTACATCATCAATATCTTTGGAGAACAAACAACAAATAAACAATACTCTTTTATAGTTTTTACTTATATGCTTAATATATATTTCCCGCTCGCTTTGCTGGCCGTAACATAGGATTAGATTTGAAATTTATTTGAAATATTCCGTGAGTGCAAACGCAACCATACATGACTTTCTATTGCAACTGTTACTATGGCAACTACATAAAAATTACGAAGTGAAAATGTTTATAAATGTCAATCAGAACTAAAATTATGCAAGATCTATGAAAGTTCAAAAAATATGTAGCTTATAACCATCTACAGATCATTACGTGTTCAATGGTCATGCCGATAAGATCACTAGTTTTCACGTGAATGACGAACAAACAAAACCAATTTTCATTTATTATATATATAAATATATATATACATACATACATATGTTTTATTCTCATATTGAGAGTAGGCCTGTGCCCCAATAGTGGGGACGTAAATTGCCTGTTATGATAATATACATATACACATATATATACATGAAGGAAATGATATTGCTTCAGAGTTAATAAAGTAAGATTGAAGGTTGCACAATCCTCTTTTACAAATCAAGTGGTCTCCTTCAGAGTCAAGATGAAGTATATGTCACAGGATGGTCTTCGTAAATTTAAAACGAATTCAATCATCAGCATTATTGCTGCTTATATTTATACGATATCTATTTTTATACAAAATAATTATACAGCAGTAGCTTTTTATTATTTATTTAGATATAAGAACTGTCATAAAAATTTAAGGAATTGGCGGAAACATGTGTAATATTAAGCTTATGTTACATCTATATATATGTAATGAAAATAGGTTTTGTTGGTCGCCAATCACGTGGTGAACGTAACGACTTGGCAACATGGCCATTCCATGTGGGTCGTTTTGTAGCTGGTTCTAGGGTATTTGTTAATTTCACAGATCCTTCTTCATTTTATTTTTAATTATCTTTTATAAACATTTTCATTGCGTATATTTTAAACAGTTGCTCTTAAGGAGTACATAATCAGACGAATTTTAACTCTCATTTTATATTACGGCTAGAAATGTGGCCGGGAACAGCTGTTATATATATATATACATATGTCGCTGGCTATTCCCTGCCCGCTTTGCTGGCCGTAATAAAGAATTAGATTTGAAATTTGTTAGAAATTTTCCCGCCTGGCGGCGACCCGCTACACTCCAGGACCTTTCTTGTTATTAAGATCCCGCTCTGTTTTCTGACCTATACTCGGTAAACGGAATATTCCTACCAAATCACAAGCCTCTAGACCTTACGGTTTCACTTTATTCATACCTTATAAGTGAAAGCTTTGCATCTCAGTAGTGGGAATATACTGAGATTCAAAGTCACTTATAAGGAAAGTACTGTTACTATGTTAGAGCACCATATACACCACACAACGTCACTTAACATCAAGTGCGATCGTAGCTAAACGTTAAAAAATGAACCGGTCTGTTATATATAAATGGGACGATAAAACTAATCGACAGACTAAGCGCATAAATAATTGCATTTACCTTCTTAGTATAGAAATGTTGTTTCTCTAATTATTAAAATATATAAAACTAACTAATCATAATATTTAACAAGTAAAGAGGCTTTTTTCACGTTTTCGTTAAGAAATAAATCGACGTTTTCGAAGATTAATTTCCTGAATCTCAGTTTCTCAGAACGACGTTAAGAAAATTCTATTTCCTTCGATATGGTTTACTTCAATTTCCTCTTATTTGTTTGTGATGTTTCTGTTATATGAATTTAGTTTGAACTTAGGAATTAAATAAAGCTTTATTTGAAATATTTTCTTAATATAATATTCATAAACTATTACTACTACTAAAAAATATGAACGTTTTAAATTTGTATCAATTGTGTAATATTACTTTGTGATGTTTCTCTGTTTATAGATAATTTTACAAAGTATCTTTTCGTGTATGAAATTTAATGATGTAACAATTATCACAAAATATACATAAAAAGTAAAGGTTTTACGATATGTTTCTCTCAAAAAGGGTTGACGTGGTGTTAATAACGAGAAAGAGCCTGGAGTCTAGCTGTTCACCGTCACGCGAGAATATTTCTGAGTTGTTACGACCAGTAAAGCGAGTAGGAAACAGGTAATAACGTATATATATGTGGAATGGAACAGTAAGGTTTTCGAATGGCGAGCGCGTACCAGTAGACGTGGTGTTGTGAGGCCTCCCTCAAGCTGGACCAACGATCTGGTGAGAGTTGCGGGAAGCCACAGACCTGTCCTGTGAGGCCTATGTCTAGCATTGGACGTCTATCGGCTGATGATGATGATCTATATATATAAACTACTGAAGGAAGTTACTTCAATCCACTTCACCTTTGTTCAAGTAATGTAATGATAATAAAGGATGAAAAGATAAATATATATTTAATATAGTTTTTTGCCTTTTTAAATTAAATTTTATATGATGAATAGTTAATGTTGACTTATATGACCATGTCGATGATACCTGTGCGTCCAGAGAGCAGTATGCAAACTTTACTGTGTTACGGTCTAAGTCGTTGTAACTATTGCACTTAGGCTACGAAACGTATTCTCTTGTGTCTTAAGGCGATGAGCTCATTGTAGTGCAGTATTTATAAGCTCAATTAGCTTTACATTATTGTAACGGGCGTATCTGATAAAAGACCTGCCCCTGTCGTAATCATTGTATAAAAAAATTATTTTAAATAAAAAAATAAATAGAGTAGGAAAAGTAGTAAAGTTAATGTTTAAAATTAAGGGGCAATTACAACAAATTAATATGCTTTTTGTTTTCCGCTAGAATTTTATGAACTCTGTACAATTCAAAACAGTAACAATGTTATATATTGAGACTCGATCGCAAATTCAATACGCGGGGGCGGTTTATAAACATTAAGCCTTTCTACCCTTATCTTAAGTTACTTGTAAGTAAATAGCTTGATACGAACGAGGCTGTTTGCTCCTTTGATAAGAAACTTGAACAGGAGAGGTGTTGGTATGTTTTGACTTCATTTGAGATAGATTTAAAGTGCTTTAAAGCTTACATATAATATTATATACTGTGTGTTAGGAGACCGCTTTCGAAAACGAAGACAGACAATAGTATTAATTACACTTTTGATGATGGGATGGAAAAAAAATCGACCCTGATAAAAAAAAATCATATTTTTAAAATGTTTTATTGGCATTATTATTTACGCTCCATCATATTAGTACAGCTAAATGAAACGATAGTATTATGAAAAATATATTATTTTCCAAAAAAAAAAACCATCAATGAAATACAAAATAAAAACAGCTGATCATCGGATCAACGAACGCACGGGCGCGCAATCTAAATGATCCGTGGCCCTATGATATAAGGTTCAAAGTGAAACTAAATACATCTCGAGTTCCTGCCGCGTCCGTGCGTTCGTTGATCCGAGCATCAGCTGTTTTTGATTTTGTGTTTCATTGCTGGTTTTTTTTAGTAATGTATTATTTATGAAACGATTCATTTAGCTGTACTAACATGATGTAGCGTAAATAATGCTAATAAAACGTTTTAAAAATATGATTTTTTTTTAAATCAGGATCGATTTTTTTTCCGTCCCATCATCAAAGGTGTCATTAGTACTACCGTCTGTCTGTGTTTTCAGAAGCGGTCTATTCTATACTCAGTATTATTTTAAAGTATATAAAATTAATGAAGATAATAGCTTAAGAGGTATAAATATGTCTTTATAGCGTAAAAGCGTGTTTTATATGTATAAATAAGTTAAAGGTAGTATATATAAATAGACAAATAATAAAGAGAAATATTCAAAACAAGAAATGTGTCGATTTAATTTATAAAGCCAAATTCACAATGCCTATTACTATGCTCATTTTCCATTGTATTTTTTTATTGTTTTTTTTTAAACACAAGAAAACAATTTATATTTATATATGTGAGAGAGACAGGTACGTGTGAAAGCTTAACCCTAAAAGAGTTTTTTTCCAGCAAACCTGTAAAGAAAGAAAATTAATAAGAGTAAGGAAATACTACAATTTAATACATTGCATTAAAGTGTAGCTTATCAACAAATGTTTAAATAAATGGTCGAAGAAAGTTATTAATAAATATAAAGAAATAAAAATTCACAAATGCAAAGTATAATACATAAATTGAAGTTAGTAGTGATATTAGCTATTATACGATAGTGTTTATATATAATTAAGACTGATTGACCGAAAGATCCTGTCCGATCCTGAGACCCAGGGTTTGTCGCTTGGACTCCGCATTCATCGCGCTTTTACTGCGCGGAATGTTGGCCCCACCAAAGTGGTAGAATTACGTCGTCGGTTAAAAACTCACCAAAATACCCGTGTTCGGTGAGCATCTGAGTTAACCTGGAGGTGACGTGGGCTACTCGCCATACTTCGAAGTTTGGTTATACTGCGCTTACAATACACTGTCGAAGAATGATTGACCTACAGCAAGTCAGTTGTGCAATTTTTTTTTTAATACATTAAGCGACGAAACGAGCGGGACGTTCATCCGATGGTAAGTGATACGCCTGTCCGTAACAACATGGCCCTAGTTAGAATGGTATACACTGCAACACATTGTGCTCATCGCCTTGTGAACTAAAACGTTAAGTCCCGTTACCTGAGCAGTTCCACCGGCTATAGCGCCATTCAATCCGGAACACAGTACTGTTTGGCGACAGAAATAGGCGCTGCGATGGTATCTACTTAGACGGTTTCCAGGAACAGAGAACTACCACCAGTAATGTATTCTACACCAATCAATAATGAGTAGAAAATTATTCATGTATTAGATTTTTGTTCATAAATATGTCATTGACTATAGTAAGCTTATTTAATAAGCCTATAACTATTATATGTCAGATAGTGGAAAATATCACAATTTTCCGATGACGTGTTAAAGTATAATTAATTCTGTTTTCATTGAAATAATTGCGTTATTCACAGAATCGAGAAATATTAATTTATCATGATCAGGGGACATTGATGCCGCCATACGTATTTACACTACGAACACAATGATCATTGTTTACTTAACTGTAATGAACGTCATCGCTACAATTAACATGTTCATTATTAATATAACAATTATAAGTCTATATTAAAGTTATTATAAATTAACAAAAAGATACCATATAATAAGGAATATTTTGAATTTTTTCGTAAATACTGTTAGGCTGTGCAGGTAGGTGGCCGTTGCCGAAGACCGTATAGGTAAGTACCACCGCAGCATCTATTTCCTCCGCCAAATAGTACTGTGAAGACATTTCTGTGTTTCGGTTTGAAGGGCTAGTGTAATTACTGGGGTAACAATACTTAATATCTTACGTCTCAGGCGACGAGCACAATACGGTAAAATTACTCGGGTAACAAGACTTAACACCTTATAATCTTCAAGTGAGGAGATTTGCTGTGAATATCATCCTAACGAGCGCAGCGTTATTATGGTCGGAAGTATCACTTACCATCAGGTGAAATTCCCACTCGTCTCGTTGTTTAATTTAAAAAAAAATTTGACTCATGTAGAATTATAAAGTTTTTAATGTAAGGGTAATACCCGAAATTTTATTAAATTTTCTCGTGTAAATTAATAAGGTAGTGCTCAGTAAAGTACATGAAAAGGCTTCAATAAATGTCTAGGAAACCGTTCCAAAGCGTACTTATTACGCTAATAAGGCTCTCGAGTCCACATTCACGTGGTAATTTATTACGGACCCCGAAAGAAAGGAGAGTGAAATCACCAACTATTTGTAAAGATTAAAGTATTTTTTTCTCGATCTTAGAAAGTTATTTACTGGTGATAGGTCTCTGTTGCCGGAGACCGTATAGGTAGGTACCACTGCAGAGCCTATTTCCGCCGCCGAACAGCAATGCACACTTTTTCCAGTTTGAAGGGCGCTGCAGTGAGTGTAATTACTAGACTAAAGCGATCCAACATTTTGTCTCACGAGATGAGCGTCATATGGTGCTATATGTATCAACCTAAGTGACGCTACGTTGTTATGGGCGGCCTTACGAACAGTTCGGGTTCAGAGGAGACCACTCCTGAGATCACCAAATACACAGATTGGTGGAGTATATCCTCAAAGGTTTCACGTGCAAAAAGGCCGCATGACTCCGTAGCCCTCTTTTTTGATGTAGCCAAGGCGTTCAACAAAGTCTGGCAAAATAGCTTGTTTTACAAGTTCTACGCAATCAAGGTGCGTGACAGGCTCGTAACTATCATCAGAGTTTTCTTGTCGAACCGCACCTTCTCCCACCGAGCGGGAAGCGCTCACTCCAGTTCCCGTCACATCAAAGCAGGTGTTCCTCAGGGCTCTTGCTTGTCCCCTCTCCTCTTCTCGTTGTACACCAGCGACTTTCTTAAAGACCTCGAGGTGAACCTGGCCTCTATTCGCAGACGACATTTCTTTCTACTTTTCCGGCCCCATCTTGTCCCGGTTGACAAATCAGCTAAAGTCTGCAACCAAGCGCTTAGGCGTTTGATTTAGAAATTGGAGAATTTACGTCAACCCTGACACGAGCGGAGCCCTACATTTCTTAAGAAAAAGGAAATTACCTATCACCAGTCGCGCTTTGCGCGCCACTCCCAAATTAATCTATAGTTACGGCCCACCTATCCCTTAGAGAGACTCGGTCAAATACCTCGAGGTTAACCTAAACCGAAGGCTCAATTTCAAGAGCCACATTCGCAGAGTGAGGAACAAGGCTGCTATTGTAATGGCCAGACATCATCTCTTGTTCTGCAAATCTTGCAAGCTAGTCCTAAAACACAAGATGCACTTGTACAAGGCCTGCATAAGACCTATTATGTCTTATGCGTGCGTTGTATTTGCGCACTCTTTCTCTAACACCCTTAAACCCATACAGGTCATCCAGAACCGCTTCACCCATTAAGGCCACGGGTGCGGAATGGTACCAACAAAATATAGACTTGCAGAGCGACTTTAAACTTCCTTCGGTAGCACAATTCATGCATGCAATGTGATCGGAGGACGGGCCCGAGCTCTCCTCCGATGACCTCACTGTCATTGCCGGCATCCGACGCACACCGTGCGCATCTTAAATTCATATGTATATTTATCTATGTATATATTTAATTACTCCGCCCTCATTTCTCCTCCTATAGCACTATCCATTTCTTCAACTCTTCCGCATCCAAAATTTTCTCAGCTTTCTCCTTATCCTTTTACATACTACTTTATCTATATATATGTATGTATATATGTAAAATTTATGTTTTGGTTTCAAGTTAGTGTTTTTGTATTTTTGTGTTCATTTAAAGTTTAGATTTAATTTAAATTTTATTTTTAGTTTCTTTTCTTCTTTTTTTGATGCTTCAGCTCGCGTATACCAGATACGCGAGCCGTGAGTCCGATGAAGCCGCTGATTGTCAACAAAACTGCGGCGCAAACATTACCTTAAAAAAAAAGTGTACTCGTATTTCGTTTGTGGCTTGCAAGACAGACAGACGAACCTGTACTACTGTTTGTCATAATTTTGTTAGTGTTTGTTCACGTGATTCATCAATTTCACAGTAACATTATATATTATTTACTGAATCGAAAACGTTAACCGTTTGAATAAACAACTGTGAATCAAGAAGGTAATACTAATCGAGAAGACGCCCCTCCTCTTACATATATTTATAAAATCCTTAGAAACCGTATGGGTATATGATAGTCTTAATTGCAAGTATTATTTAGCCTAGACCATCCTTTGTATTCTCGATCTGGTGCTATTTTAGTGTTTTAGCAAAACAAGTGCGGAACAATAATTTTATTTAGTTTGAGTGAAATTATGTTATCAATAGCAATGAGATGAGCAGGACGTTCACCTGATGGTAAGTGATACGCTTCTTCATAATAACGTGGCGCTAGTTAGGATGATATACACCGCACTACATTGCGCTCGTGTCTTCAGACTACATCTTAAGTCTCATCAGTCCAGTAACTTCACTAGCTACAGCGCCTTACAAACTGGAATACTGTTTGGCGGCACAAGTAAGTGCTGCGGTGGTACCTACTTAGACGGTCTCCGGCAAAAGAGACCTTCCACCAGCGACTCGTTGTCCAAAATAGAAGATCGCATCCTCTTTCTAAAGCTAACGCGAAATTTTAGTTATAGTCCCTGATATTAATAAAACCATATAGACTATCAGTTTTAACGAAAGTAATGAAAATATATTTATTAATAAATGCCTGACTAATTATTCTATTATTTTTTTGAACATAGAAGTTATCACGAAGTTAAATATAATAATAAGTAATACTCTCTATCCATAAAGTATATTACGCCAAGCTATTGAAAGCTGTGTGGTATTAGAACTTATTGTATAAAGTACTAGCCGTTCCCCGCCTGATTTGCTGGACGTAATATAAAATTAGATTTGAAATTTGTGTGAAATATTCCTTGCGAGCATCCGCAACCGGAAATGACTTTTTGTAGCAACCGCATAAATTATACGAAATATTTTTTTTTATAAACGTTAATTAGTTTATATAAGTTATAACTATATATCTATCTATCTTCTATCTATATATATATATATAATGAAAGCAGTTTTGTTTGTTCGCCAATCACTTAAAAACTAGTGAACGTATCGACATGGGAATATGACCATTCGACACCAAATGATTTGTAGAAGGTTATAGGCTATTTGTTTTTTGAATTTAAGAGATTTTTCATCAATTTATTTCTAATAAACTTTTATAAGTAATTAAGTTTCGTATTATTTATGCGGTTGCTATAGAAAGTAATTTGCGGTCTAATTTTATATTACGGCCAGCGAAGCCGACGGGGAATAGCTAGTATACATATAGGTTTAGTCAGAAAAATCTACTGTCGTGATAAAATATAACAAGCATGTCAATGTAGGAGTATACGGGAAGAACATAAAATAGCAAATTCATGAAGTGCCGATCAGGGCCGGGCGAGCTCATATAACGTATATCATTGCAAATATTTTCCTTCTATTATCTTGCATCCTATCTTATTTATGATAGGCGACGGAACCAAACCGCGAATATGTTGATATTGTATTATCTATACGATAACAAAAAACTATTTAAATAGGACAAAGTTTTTTCAATGTTAAATTAATGTTATATAAATCATTGCTTACTTACAACTTAAATTTGTTATTTAAATAAATTTATGATATTATTTTGAATCGAATAGTCTCTATAGTGAAATCTTAATATAAGTTTACGATATATAAAATTACACCCCAAATGACATTCTATACCAAACTTTAGTATATCAACCCCATGAATAATAGGAAAAGTAAATGTTTATAAAAATATATTAATAATAAAATGATGAAGGATCTATGAAATTTAAATATAAATAACGTAATACCATCTACAAATAATTCCTGTAGAATAACATATCGATACGTTCACTAGTTTTCATGTGATCGGCGAACAGAGGAATCTCATTTTCATTACATAGACAAATTAACTCTAAACAGCATGAGTATGGCGAATTGTTAAAATTGTTGAGAGACCATAAGGAACACCGACGACCTGCTGAAGGTCACGGAAAGCGGCTAGTAGCTCAAGATCGATAGATCAAGCTCAACGATATTGCGGCGCATTAGAAGGTACTGTTAGAGTTTGTTAGTGATATTGGTGATAGGTCTCTCTTGCTGGAGATCGTTTGAATACCTAACCAGTAGGACCTATCACTGCACCGCCTATATCTGCTGCCAAATAGTAATCTGCAAACATTACTGTATTCTGCTTTAAAGAGCGTTGTAGCTGGTGATTTTCTGGGGTAAAGAGGCTTGAAATCGATCGTCTATGGCGACGAATACAATGTGCTGCAATGTACGTCATTCGAACTGGCACTCATCTGGATCAGATGTAACTTTGCGCTCATCTCGTCGCTTCGTCGTATAAAACATACATAATATGTAGTCTTCGAATAAAAGATTCTTTGTGTCTTATTTAGTTCGTATAATAAAAACTGAGTATTTTTTTTTAAATTTCTATGTCTGAAATTAGCGGTGAAAGTTGGCATTGTCTAGTTTTAGGGGGTGTTTTTTATTTGTGTGTTTAAATGAGCGTTCTCGTGAGTTAGCCGCGCAGCGAACTGCAGTGGATAGATAAGGGCATGATGAATTAGTGCAGGCGGGCTCGTATCTCGGCTAAGAAAACTAAGAAAACAACCACCAACAACAAACTACTGAGCTTATCCTTCTTACATAAATGGTGCCACAGATAACATATAACTACTTTAATAAATTATGAAGAATTAGCACTAAACGCCAGTTAAAACAAGGTAGAGAACAGTAATAGTATTGTACCTTTAATATCTAAGGATACAGACATTTACTACTATTTAAAAATAATCACATTTTTAGTAACTTTTATAAGGTTTCTTATAAGGTTCTTCCTAATCGTTTCTTTATTATTATTCCTTTGATCTTCATCTCTTCCTTGTTATATATATTACTTATAAAACTGTAATTAGTATGGTTTTTTTTTCCGTACCAGGGTTTGCTTGAAGAAAACGCTTTTTAGATATAAGCTCGACTTTATTCATACTTTTATATTTATTTAAAATATAAGCAGTTTTTCTCTGTGCATGTACATTAAATCTACATAAAAATAAAATTACTACAACATGAAATGCGTTCAGACATTTCTGCAGTTCAGGCTTTTCACATGTCACCTAATGACATGTCTTATGGGATTTGTAATAGTAATAGCTACACTGATTATTACTACTTCTGTCTTCAGCAAGCGATATTTATTTTTATAGAATTATACATAACAACCTCCGCATTGCTTTTTTCGACCAAACCTGTCGAGGAATATTGAAAATAACTATAGTATTCATTTTTATTTATATAAGTAATTTTTATAGTAGTTCTTTCAATTTTATCGTCAATACGTCGACGACACATTGTAATGATTTTTTTTTTATTAAATTAGGCGACGAGACGAGTGGGACGTTCCCTTGGTGATAAGTACTACGGTATATTCTGCTTGTCTCGTTACTCCAGTAATTACGCGAGCTATAGGGCTTTCACACCGGAACACAGTAATGCTTGTACGGTACTGTTTGCCGGTAGGAATCGGCGCTAAGATGGAACCAACCTATACGGTCTCCGGAAACAGAGACCTACCATCAGTAAAAAAGACTGGACAACCACACTGTTGTTTTACTAACAAAACTGTGATTAATCTAGAACTTCTTTATAGAACTATGTTTTTATTTACTTGGACGTCTTATTAGCATAGTGACGTCATTAACAACAACTCTCTTACCCTACGTTATATTTATAATACATATATCCCTTTTTTGAATGAAACAATGCTTTTAAACGTTATTCACAGTTTATACTCTAGGGTACGGTTTGTTAATGAAACAAATTCCACTCCGTAACAGAGAGAATAGCACCTTAATTTGCGAATTTGGCGTCCATCCAGTTCAGACGTCACCGGCAAAGGAAACCTTTACAGTTGTATAGTGCGAAATGTCTCTTTGATAGGCAACGTTTACAATTATACACAATTTAACTCTAAATTCTGAATTTATCATAATAAATTTTAAATTAACGTATTACAATTTTAAAACTCTCCATTCAATATTAAAACTAATGCCTATGTGTCCATGTCAGTACATTTATCTAGATTACAGTTAAAGTATATATAATATAACTGTGTCTTTAACTCTCGAGATGCCGTAGTTAATGCATTTTAATGCAAAACTTAAAACCTTTTTATAAGGTAGAAATTGGAATCGGCTCTATTCTCTCTTAAATGGAAATTCCCTGCTCGGGGAGTTCATTTTAAATTTTAATGGCTACTGAAATCTGTTAACAGGATTGTAGCTACTTTTTGGGATTAGCGCTTTAAATTTCAAGTGACTACTTTTTAAGGGTAACTTCACACATTTGTGTTTTTAAGCAATTACTGAGAGAAATAAATGATGAGATTATATTATATTTCGGCTTAAGTTGTATGTACTCATGATTTAAGTTACTTCCAGGAAATAGTTTCGTTTCTATCAACGCATATAGTGTCATCTACAAAGAGTATAATATACTGTTGAAAGACGACCGTTTTTTACTATAACGGCAAACTATTAAGCTGTATCTTAATCAAAAATACACATTTTATTGAAATTTAGTTATTATTAAGTAAAATTAAACATCGAAACTCTAGTTTAAAGAAAAAGAAATGTAATAATTATTCCTAACACAGTTAATGAAGCGAGTTTGTAAACTCTTTCGACATACGGTATCGTAAATTTACTGCCTTTAACTGAAATTGGACTATTGTTTACATGAAAAATACTAATATCCTTTAAATATCATTTAACAACATTCAATTATTATGCAAATACGAAGCATTTCTTTTATATTTACTTTAATATGTTTGTTTAGAAAATGCCTTCATACTTTCGCAATAAAATATCTAGTATTGTTGTTGTCTACATTTTTTTGGAAGGTTAAAACATTTAAACCTTAAAATTTTTATATATTTGCGTACCTTGGCTAGTTCACTCGATTTCGAATATTCGTACGAAGCGTCCATTATTTATTCACTGGAATAGCTTCATTTGCCGTCGGGAATGTTGAGAGACTGGTGCTGGCGTTTACCAGAATAGCAAAACAGACGATATCGACCTTTTCTTATTGGTTCCCCTTGTTCGGACTATAGGTAACAGGTCATTGCAATTTTAAACAGATAGGATATCGGATTGGTATGGTTTTATTTAAAATTGATTGCGAAATCTAGTACGCGTTTATAAATTGCCACAAAAAAATTTGTAAATACAATAGTAATTATGTAATGAATTCTTAATAGTTTATTTTGTAAAGCGGTCGTACCCGCTATACGTTTCCAAGAGGCATCGGTTCTTTCCCCCACTAAACATGAGTTTCCGTTGAAGAAAAACCACATAATGATAGCTACATGTACTGAATTTCGATGTCCTGATAGAGAAATGTCCTTTTCTCTCCTTTTCAGACAAGGCATTGAATCAAGGAGTGAGAATACAAAAGCTACTTATATATATATCTATTTATGTATCCCACTATGAACCTATAAGTTTCTTTGTAGTTAGTTATGTACACAGAATATCTAAAAATTATAATTCATTATAACAATAATAATGAAATAATTAAATTATTTAGTAATAGGTAAAAATCTAGAATGCTATAAAATTTATAGTTATTATTCAAGTAACCATAAAAGGGTTTTTCAATAAGGCTGTAAAGATAGCGTAGTTAAACTTCATTTCACCGATATTGCTATTAGAATTTATTTTAAGTTCAATTCAATTAGGTTTAAGTTAAAGATATTGTTGATAAATTATTTGAAAGAAAATTGTCTGGAAAATGTTGATAGAAATGTTAATACCACATGCAAGTACTAACTTAAACGTTTATTATGTTTGAGTAATCTTCTCATCGTTTTGTTTGTTCACGGTTTAATGTGACATAGGCATAAGGTAATAAAATAAACTGTTATAGAAATAACCATCTCATATGTGAAGACCTATATATATGGTTGGCCGATGTCCAGCAGTGGACGTCTATCGGCTGATGATGATATGAAGACATTCTTATTACTTCGACCTCAAATAATTTAATTTTAAGACACGTATTGGTGAAGACTAAAGTTTTCTCTATATAAATGATTTAGGACACTTAGGTAATCCCCTTGTCCCAGTCAATTAAATTGAAGTGAGGGATGCGTGGTCTCGAGTCCATTGTTCTCTGAGCAAAGTAGTAAGTGCTCGAACACCGCAACGAAGTTAAGCCGTGTCGGAACGTTCTAGAGTAACCCTTTCGGTCCAAAGGGAACGTCATTGGTTTTCATTATTGATACGTAGCTTTGACACCACCTGCCATTAATCGTAAAGTTCTGATTGAGGATGTTCTACTTAAAATCACTTCATTGAATATTCATTTAAGCCTTGGCAAATGATGCTTAAAGAGAAAGGGATTGGTTTTAAAATCAGACATCTTAATAGACTGAAAGACTTTATTTACAATGAGCAAATTCATATTGTCTTGTTTGAAGGCCAATGAGGCCGTGGATTAAGTCTGCTCTCTTACATTATTCCGGCTCTCCTATATTAACAGCTGGGATACAGTAATGCCGTAATTGCAGTAGATTTAGGCGTAAAATATAGTTAGTTAGCCAGACGGGTTCTGAAAAAATCCTACCACCAACCACACTCCACATGAGGCCTTGGAAACGAATCAAGGTTATTATTAGTTACTCAGCAAGTGCTTACCCTTAACGCCATGGAAGCAATCAAAATGACTAATATTAGCAGTTGTTAATGGATTTTAGTCGCCAGTTTTAAAGTACTGTCTTTTTAATTATTTTACAAAATTTAGATGTTAAATGTAATATCTATAGATGAGTTGGTTTTTGCTTTAAATGTAGTCTTCGGTTTAGCTTTATTGCGCAAGAGGAAAACAAGTAAACAATTTGATTCTTATATTCCCTTTTCATGAAAACTATGGCAAAATATGTTATACTTTATAAATTTGCGAGGGAACGGAATAGATTTGCCGTACAAATATTATTGGCAAGTGCAATATGGCGGAAATCGATCATTACACGCACAGTTTGGTAAAGCTCATGAAATAAAATTTTCTGCGTAAAAAGTTCGCTACGATATTTGTGCCAGTTATTCAAAAGGACTTTCTAGAAAATATCCTGAACCTAATACTTTAGGTCCTTACATATGAAATTGGCGTTTTGTACAGGAGGAACATAAAGTAAATTTTATTTTTGTAAAATATATTTAATTAATCAAAGTATGCACCGTTGTTATCTATGCACTTTTGCCATCTCATAGGTAGTTCATTGATCCCTTTACTAAAAAAACCATGGGGGCGAGAATCAATCTTGAATTTCAATTTTTGAAGGCGGTTTCGACTGCCGCATCTGAGTTGAATTTTTTTTCTTGTAAGAAGTTGTCCAAATTCCAGAAAAAATGGTAATCTGTTGGGGCAAGGTCCGGGGAGTACGGTGCGTGCAGTGTGTGGTCTTGCGTTGTCGTGAAGCAGTAGTGACCTAGGGCGATTGACCAATCTCGGTTGTTTAGCAGCTAGTTCTTCTTTCATGGTTTGCAGTTACTGACAATAGATATATGCCATATTCGTTTAGCAAAATTTTAGAAAGCTGTAGTGAACGACACCGGCGCTAGTCCATCAAACACTCACAAGTAACTTTTTCTGAGTCAATTTTCGTTTAGGGCAGGATTTGGCTGGGTCTCCAGGGTTCAGCCATTGCGATGAGCGCTTCCGATTATCGTACAGTATCCACTTTTCATCACAAGTGATTCGATTTAAAATCCCTACATTATTGTGTCGGTTGAGCAAAGTAACACAGCAGTCGACGCGTGGTTGCAAGTTCGATTCACTCAATCCATGAGGTACCCATCGTTCAAGTTTTTTTACTTTCCCGATTTGCTTCAAGTGGATTAATACAGTTTTTTCACTTACACCGAAGCATTCAGCTATCTCTAAAGTGCTTTGTGATGGATCCGCTTCTACAATAGCCTTTACTTCATTATTTTCCACTTTGGTCTCCGGCCGTCCACGGGGTTGGTTCTGAAGGTCGAAATTTCCAGAACGAAAACGTTGAAACCAAAAATGTACCGTGCTTTCTACTGCGACACCAGCGCCGTACACATAATTAATCCTTCGAGCTGTTTCTGCAGCACTGGTGCCACGGTAGAACACGTACTCGTAAATATACCGATATTTCATGTTTTCCATTGTGCGGTAATAAGCGACGCCAAAGAAGAAAATAATGAGAAAAAAACAAATGAATGACTGTTTTCAAAACTCAAATGCACCAGCTAAATGAATTGATAAATTTGAGTTTGGAATTCTTAACCAAAGAGTAGATATGTCAAATCAAATTGCGCAGTACGAAAAAATGCTAATATCATATTTAAGGACCTTATATTTTTTATATTAAGTTAAGATGATGACTAATATATGTGTTATAAAACTATACTAACAACTTTTTATCTAATTACGCGAGTATGCCAACGTGGCGCTATTTAGGATGATATACACTGCACCACATTACGCTCCTCGCCTATACATAAAGATGTTAAAACTCATTACCCGAGTAATTACACTAGCTACAACGCCCTTGAAATCGGAACACAGTAATGTTTGCACACTACTGTTTGACGGCAGAAATAAGCTCTGCGGTGGTGTGGTAGATACCTAGTTTCCGGCGACAGAGGCCATCAGTAAAACATTTTACTATTTTGCCAAAACTTTTTCTTACGTTCTCCTAAGTTTATGTGAAAAATTATTAAATTATAGTTAACTATGTGAGGTAAAAACGTAGTTATTAGAATTGTTAAAGTTTTAACGTTTCGGATCAAGGAGAGCAATCTTTGCTAACATGGTACTAACGAAAGGTTCGGCGAAAGTTTCTATCGGTTAAACATTTCCTGCTTTGTGATATACTTAATAAATTTGGGTCTGCAATTAAATTTTAGGTTGTAATTATTTATAATCAAAACTTTTTGATGGATTTATTGTTATAGTATTCTAACTATAATATTGAATTGAACGTTGAAGCAATTTTGATGAATTCTTTGTTTATATAAAATTAAAACTGTAATAAAGAAGAGCAGACGGATAATGGAGTTGTAGAAGTTTATTGTCAAGTAGTTATGATGAGAAATAATAGTTTAATTTTTTTGGAAGAAATATATATATATATATATATATTCACAGTAAAAGGTTGTTAAATAAAGCAAGAAATAGTCGATGAATGTATCTGTAGGAATATATTTCATTTTAGTGATTATCTATTCTTATGAGAGTGTGAATTCAGATATGACGGCTGATTGTAGGGATGTGGAAGAGAAGTACATACTGTGCCGACCACACATAGCTGAGATAAGGGCAGGAGAAATAAAGAAATAAAAATTATCTATTTTTATGGAGTAATATAATAATTATATGTATTATTCAGGATTTCATTGAATAATTTGATATAGTGTCTTTAATATTTTATTATAACAAAGACAACTAAAGTTTGTGTACTTTGAGTATTATGTAGTTGAAACGGACAATCCAAATCACGGAAGCGTTATACCCTAAGGGTTGAATCCTCTTTAAAATCTAAATAGATTTCGAGCTTATCGAGGATCTGGATCATCCTTTGGGTTCAAGGATTGAATTTTAATGCCACATAAATATTAAACTAGCGTTTTGATCCCTAAATTAATGTCGTAACCTTCTTTAAAATCTTAGTGCTATTACTTACATTTGATGAGATGTAAAAATATTCATATCGCTTTGTTCACGCAGGTATATTATATTATTTTTTAAAAACTCAATCATCATCATCAGCCGGCGGCAGTCCATTCCTGGGCATACGTTTTTCCTTCTCTTAGCTCGATCTTCGACTATACGCTTCCAGTGGCTACTAGTCGCCATATCATTATCAAAATAGTTAGACTAATTTCTAGAATCTTAATTAAGCCTAATGAATTATATTACCTTTTTTTAACGCTTTTTTGAGCACTTAACCACGATCCTACCTCATGTTAAGTGGTGATGTGATCTGCGGTGGTAAGACTCACTATTCTATCAGCAGTCTCTTTTCTTGAAGACACCACCATCACCATGACATTGTGTGACAAAGTGCTCCACGTTCTAATATTTATTTTTCTTTTATAATAATTATTATTTTTATTACCTTTAAAGTTTCTTATTGTTGTTCTTTTCTATGTATTATTATAACATCCATATTGTTTATATCTTTATGTTGATATTATTACTAATTTTGTGTTTATAATATGATCCGTCATTAGCGATATGATCTTCTGCATTTTACTGATTGTAATGGAAAACGAAAAGTGGGGAGAAGGACAATGTCATGGTTGAGGAATATCAGGGAATGGAATGGCATATCTGGGGCGTCTGAATTGTTCTGCCTAACCAAAGACAGAAAGGACTGTACCACGCTGATCGCCAACTTCCACTAGTTGGAAAGGCATTTTAAGAAGCTTAAATAAGAATATATGTAAACTATATGATGAAATGATAATGATGTCTTTAAAGTTTTTATTTACTACCTCCTCACTAAAATATAGAAAAATTTAGTTACCTATATAACAGTCGGTATTTTTTTTTATTTCATAGTTTAAAATTATCTATAGTACAAAATAATGTTGATGTTATATACGAATATAAGATCTGAATCAACTATTTAACTTCTCAACATAAAACATTTACTTATGTATCTATGTATGAAATATGAATAGTTATAAAAAATCACTACCTTATATGTACTTTTTACATATTCATTAATATAGTTTGAGAAGTTTTATTTTTATTTATATTTTATATGTCCTGTTAAATTAATTTCTTTTATAATTTATTGTTTTAACAACACGTTCTTCGTTGTTGTACTGAAATTCAGCGAAATGTAATATAGCGAATATGATCACCAAAAAATGCTTATAAGATTAACATATAAAATATAATATTATTAATATTTTATACAACAATTATTAATATATCATACAATTATATTAATATGTAAAACATAGAGGATATATTGCAGGTACTCACCCTCCTAAGATCGTTGCTAAAGGCAATAACATTATCTCGCTCTACGGTTAGATTAAATCTCTGTGAGAACAACCTGGAACATTAACTAATGACACTCAGGAAATGGGGTACCGCACTAACCCCGGCCCCGTCTGTTAACTGATGGGTCCATCTCAATGGTATAATGAAGTAATAATGGATAGTTTAGAAATAAATATATAACAGTGTTCACCACCATTTATAATTAGACGGGTTGTGATGTTTCTTAGCGACGTTGTTCTTGCCCACCGAAGGGATGGAGATAAAAAAAAAAGTTTAGTAATTTGTCTGCTTCGGAGTCTTAATTAGTTTGGTAGAGCCAATTATTTTTAACTTCAACATTTTTTTTTGACAGTGGCATTTTCTATTGTAAGAGGACATTCAGTTAACTAAATCGACACATCTTTGCAGCTACCATCGGCATGATCCTTTTTTCAATCTTCAGCTATTTACTGCTGCATCCGTACACTTCTTGCTATCTTCACCTAGTGATCGGTGCGTCCAGTGCTGCTCTTGCTATTACTTTGGTGTCTTCACTATGATCGTTATGTTCCATTGTAGTTCCTCTACAGCCACTTCAGTTTACTAACCCGCTATGTTATATTAAAAACTTTTGTTCTAATATCATTATCATCGCTATGAGGTGCTTTCTTCGATAAGATGTTGCTGATTACTGTTTAGAGGTAAAAGTGGTGGTGTCAACCTGTTAAGATCAGCAATACTTCGTCACAAGTGAACTTCGCTCGCCAGTCAGTATATCAACAGTAAAGTAGACACACACACAGTATTTCATATAGCTACTTACTTTTTACTGAATATTAATAAGAATTGTTTGAAGTTTTTATTAGTTTTACAACATCCATCATTGTATTCTAAAGGAACTGTAAAAGTTATTGTATAGTTTATACTGCAGATCTGATGGAGATCAATAAGATTGTTAAAGCTGTATTTCTTTGAAAACTTTTGCAAGTTTAAGTTACTATTCAAAACGAGGGCAATAGTCGCTCCGAGATGAGAAACTTTATCGAGAAAAATGGTAAGCCTTTACTTCACAATGCATTTGAAATTCTCAAAAGGAAATACTTTATAGCATTATTATAATATTGTTATGGCTCACTCTTAGGAAGTTCCATCTTTCTTTAATTTTTAGCTTGTTGGTGTCATTGAAGAATGTGTCGGCGAATAGCAATTAGAAAAAGTGTGCCAGTTGCGGCATAAAAATCTAAGTTAATACATTTTAAAAAATTATCAAAATACTTATTTTAGTACAATAAAATAGTATTTATCAACGTAATACCAAGGCAACTCTAAGTTTAATTATAACTGTACAACTGTTAACTTCTTTCCTGCTTTGTGGTAGATCTCTGTTGCCGGAGACCGCCTTGGTATCTATGACCGCAGCACCTTTTTTTTTCATCAAACAATAGTATGTATACGTTACTGAGTTCCGGTTTGAAACGTTTTTTTTTTTACAGGAAAGGTGAGCAAACAGTGCACCTGGTGGAAAATGATCATTGATGCTCATGGACAGTTACAGCAACATCAGAAGAGTCGCGGCTGCGTTGCCGTCCTTTAAGGAAATAAATTTAGAACTGCTGCTATGTCATGGAGTGAGAGGATCGGTATACGGAAACCTTAGCTCACCAGCTGAAACGCAGAAGCATGCAATATTTCTATTTTACGATGGTCTTCTGCAAGGTTACTTCCGCGGTTGAGCCGGCCCTTTCTCGGCCCGGCTCTACCACTGTTGCATCTAGTGAAATTACTGATGTAATAAGACTTAACATCTTGCGGTCTCCAAGTGAAAACCATTATGTGTCGCTTTGTATCATGCTAATTAGCGCCACGTTGTTATGGACAGGAGTTTCACTTTCCTGAACATTTCGCTCCTCTCCACACTTCACCGAATAAAATAAGTTTACAGATCCGATTTGATATATATGTACATATATATATATATATTTATACTAGCTGTTCCACGACTGCTTTAATGACCATAATATAGAATTAGAATTGAAAGTTGTCTGAAATATTCCTTGAGAGCAACCGCAATCGCGAATGATTTTCTATAACAACCGTTACCGTAGCAACCGCATAAATAATATCAATTGAAAATGTTTATAAAAGTGAATGCATTCTGAATCCAAATTTCACTACTGTAATATAATAACTGGCGTCACCTTTGAGATTTACGCCAAACAATCCATGTAATGAGCTAGAAAACAAGCTCTCAGGAGTGTCGTCGGCAGGCGAGCAATTACGAGCTGTTTTGTGTAGATAATTGTACCGGCGGGACTAAATGAATTTTGTAACTCTTTCGTTACTTATCTTTAGAAATTAACAAAACATGTTGCATTCGGGTTAACTTACCATTATCAACATCATTATAGCTCTTCATTTTTTTTTTTTAAGTAGGTGAAGAATCTGTAATTTCTTCAACCAAGCCATCAAGTCTCAATGATATTTGTCATTTAAATAGTGTTAGATTCTATCTAATTCAATAATTTTAATCTGTATTCCAGCTGCTAAACGATCTCACATGTAGGGAACTTTGAGCAGTAGTTGTAGTGGCTTTTTTATACTACTACCCAGCAACCAACATCGCGAACATATGAAAATCGGAGAGTATTTTACTCGAAGATACTTCACCATTCTCGGCCATGTTGTCACTTAACATCATGTGAAATGTCAAGTAATAATGGTACGGTGTTTAGTGTTTATTGTCGATAAAAGTAAATCTTCATTTCGTAGGTTTACTTTGTCAGATGCAAAGAACTGGTTTATTGCAATTTTAACATGTATTTAGAGTACCTGTTGTACTGCAGTTTTAGAACAAAGAAATCGATTTAAATAGTTTTTTTTTCTCGAATTTTTAATAGAGCGACCAGGTTTTTAATTGTAGTTGAAAAAATGTGTAGAAATTTTTCTGTCTTCACAACTCGTAAGGTTGACTGGTAGAGAATGCCTTATGGCATTGTGTCTATCTTTTTGATCATGCTATTTCTATTGTATTTTTGTTTTATGTTTTTTTATGCAAAAAAGCTTGAATATTATGAACCAAAATTATTTTTTAATAAATTGATTTTTAACTAATCACAAAATTTTAATTCGTATTCTCTCCTTTGCGCATCTACGCATCATCTATTATTACCCCATACTATATTGAAATGCAATTGAGATAGAGCACAGTACTTAACAATGCCAGTGGATTTCTCTGCAATAGCAGGAATCCATTGTGACTTGAAATGGTCACACGGTAACCTAATATTACTTTTCATTTATCGTCCGACGATTTATCAAGTACATTGTCCTTGATATGAGATTGTGTATTGAAATATCTTTTATTAATATAAAACTTTTGAATTGTACTGTATTGAAGTCGCTTCAAAGCTTACGATAATATTTTACATGAGCCCAGAAATATTACTGCTATGGTACCTTATTTAGATTTATCATGACCATTTTGCTAGTATAACATAAATAAAAAATTTGTTCAGTACCAAACCATTTATCATCAAAATCATACTAAAATAATTTTTATTTTTTTTTTCGTAGAATCTTCGTGACGGGCATGACGTTTATCTGGCGGTGATATGCTTATCTATGTGGCGCTAGTTAGGATGATGTATAATGCACTACATTGTGCTGAGATAAAAAACGGTGTCTCGTTACCTAAGAAGTTTAACTAGCTACATTGCTTTTCAAACCGGAACACAGTAATGTTTGAAAACAAAGGTTTGATGGCAGAAATAGGCACTGCCGTGCTACCTATTTAAATGATCTCCCATAAGAGAGACAATATTACTTAAAGTTTACAGCAAAACTCTTCGCGATTATTTTCAATAAAATTTCAGGGTCAATAAATGCTGTAGATAAAAATCCATCAATCATATTTAATGTAATAAACGAAGCGGTGAGAGCTGCGCCTTGCACCCATAGCCTCTCGCCCCGCGCCTTTTATGGCACTAAGTCTCAGTTAAAGCACCATTTCATAATACTCCGAAACACTTCAGAATGCTGAAGGAATGTGGTTAGAGACAATCAGAAAGGATGGTACTTATTCTACAGCAGTTTAATATATAATGATGACGTCATAACCATGTTGCTTGATAATTTAAGAATGACAATTGTTATGTGAATTTTATTACAGTTTAATGAAAATACCTGTAAATGAGAAGCGTTTAAACTAATAAACTAATTTTATCGGTATTAGTTTATTATGAATGCGAATCGTCTAAACAGGGATAATTATGGGGGCGAGTGGGGTTCTAACCTGAACAGTGAAGTAGAGCGCAGAGCAAAGAGTCATACATCACGGCCTGGTTGAGTAGTGGCGCGTAATTAAACGTTAGCCGTCTGACATACGGCCGCTGCGAATAACCAATACATGATTTTCGAAATTTGGAACTATATTAAAATTTTTGAAGTGAAACTTCTTTTGTGACGTTGCGTATAGAAATTTATGAAACGAATAAGTGTAACGATAAAGACACATAAATATTTTTATAAAGTGTAAGCCTTGAGATAATTATATATAACTCGTTTCCACATAGGTACCCTAGTCTCCTCTTGCGTAGCGTGCCCACTACTTACTGTATATGGGCATGCATAAAGACAGAGGAATGCAGATGTTGTAAAAGCTAAATTTTTTTTCTATATTCAATTGACCTATTTCTAACTTTACTAAAATGTTACTTTAAGTGTTTAAAATTATTTCTACATTCCTGATGATGTTAGCGCCGTAAGCCATATGACTTTTACAGCTTATCTGACGCTGGGCTCGTGGCCCGGATCCACGGCCTGTTCAACTTATTTCTCTCTCTCTCGTTCTTTATTTATTATCTATAAGTAATTGTTAATCAATATTATTATCTCTCTCTTTACCACCACTGCAGTGTATTAAACTTATTCATTGCCAAATTAACCAGATCATATAGTCTAATTTTCACCGCGTCCGAACTTACACTCGTTGATTTCTTAATTTATTACGTGTAGTTATGAAATTCAACTTCATTATTACAGGCAGGTCTGGTCTGAAGAGGTCTGGTCCTATGATATGAACAGGCTCCTACAGCTTTTATCAGTGAGTTACTAGTTAGTTTTTACTATTCATTCTGTGTAAGGCGTAGCCAGAAGATCCCAAAAACTAAGATTACTTACACTAGTAAATATAAACGACTGTTTTACTTCAGTCTTCTGGTTATAGATATCATAGATCTCTCTTCACAATAACCATCTTACTAAGATAAAATCAATAAATAAATATAAAAAATACTAGGACAAAATAATAAGAGGCAATGAAATGGGAGATGCAATGTTTCTGTCATTTGTTATTTGAAACAATCAAAATATAGTAAGGGAATGCCTAGGTGGCCTATATTATAAAATCGAGTTCCATGACTGGGCCACATGTGAGAATTATAGGATAAAGGTGTTGTCTTTCCAACATTTCTAGCTGGTAACAATACTCATTAAATAAACAAATCGTTGCTTTGTTTGTTTGTAAAAATATGTGAGCAGTTACATTATGATCAAAGACGGTTCATATTACATAAAATTTAAAGAAAATCTATTGGTAAATAAAATTATCTTCTAAAAAGATATTGTTAATAAATTTATAATTTCTATGTGTAACAATGCATCAAATTCATCGCATGATTATCATCCTTATCAGCCGATAGACGCCTACTGCTGGACATGGACCTTTCACAGATCTTCACACCTATCGGTCCGCGCTGCACACACCCAGCGACTTCCTAAAAACATGATCAAAAAAACTTATTATTATTTACTCTTATCGCAAAAATATTAACTATCACAAGCTGTCGTAAAAATTATCATTTAAAATAGACATTGTTAATATATAATAATAATGTTTTAAATACAAAATAAACTAAACAACGTGTCTGTGTGTAACAGATTGAGTTCAGGGAGAATTCTTCGGTAGACAAACGGATTGAAACGTTGAATTGAAATTTACAAGAGATATCCGTTTCAGTGACGTATACCGTGTAGACCCAGATTAAGCTGTTATTACCAATTTTCGTTTTCAGTTAAACAAACATACGGACATATTTACATTGCAAACAAGGATTCAGTTTATAATTAATAAAATATCTCTCAAATACTTTACTGGCGATAGGACTCTGTTGCCGGCGATCATCTTGATAGTTACCACCGCAGCGTCTACTTCTGTCACCAAATAGTACTGTGCAATCATTATTGCCAGGGTCACCGACATAGTCCTACGAGTCCTGATGCTAAAGTGGCAATGGGAGGAGCACATAACTCATAGATCCGATGGACGTTGGGATCTTAAAGTGCTGAAATGGCGACTCCTTACCGGAAAGCGCAGCGATGGCAGACCGTCCACTAGGTAGACAGAAGACATAAAAAAATTACTGGTTGCCTGTGGATTCAAACAGCGCATGACCATGCTTTGTGGAACACATTACAAGAGACATATGTGTCCAGCAGTGGACGTCCATCGGTTGAAATGATGATGGTGTATAATGATACAAATCGGTACACAGTAATGACTGTGTTCCAATATGAAGGGTGTTTTTCTACGCTAATTGATAGCTTCTATTAAATTGAAAAATAGTAATAATTGGTCACTATTGTGTGGAAGAAGTAGGTGCTGCTATAATTAATGGTACTAACTTTTTATCCTCAGCAGACCCGGCCTTAATTTTATATGGTTTTAATGAACATTGGAACCAAGAATGGTGAAGTTGCTCGTCCAGAATACTCTGACTCTCATGTATCAGAAACACAACGGCGCTGTTCTGGTAGTAGATTTACTATATGTAGTCAGGAGAGGCAAACTTCACAACATGTGGATTCAGAACGGAACAATGGAACCTCTGTGTTGCTAAGCAAGCAGTCGCAGCTTCGCGAAGACATTGAAAAAGGTTGATGGTAACATAAACCGGACACAAAGTTGTTATTGTTACATTCAAATAAAAAAAAATGTATGTAATATGTTTTTACACATAATATTCAATATTATGTTACTAATAATATCTATTATTTAAGTAAACGGAAAGGATATTTTGATAAAATGCACGAAGCTATATCTATGGGACACATTTTTAGTAAAGGCAGATAAGCACGTGACGTACAGAGCACTTTAGTCGATTGCTTGGTATACTCTCGATACCAAATTTATTCCGAAGTAGAATATAATTAATACCAGCTTTCGGAAAGACCACATAAAATATTACCTTATAAACAAATTAGCTTCTAAAACTATGTTATGTGTATCTTCTAAATTCTTTATTACTTTTCAACGTTATATTAAATGGCAATGTTTCTACTTTCTCATTTTATATAACTTATGTTATTAGAATAATCTTATTACAATATTTTTGTATTCTTGATTAAATTACAACTTTACCTAAGTTTGCAATATAATACAGTAATAAATGACGAAGTGTATATTGATAATATTTTATTTATAAAAATCGTAAATTCTCTCAAATTATAACGGAACTGGAAAACGTAATGTTTAGAATAAAATCTTATAATAGACATGCTATTCTCTTACAATTACCTGCTTATAATTATTTTCTAGATTTTTTAACTTTTTTAGGATGTAAAAATGTGAATTGGATACTAATTATATTTTAAAAAACAGATAGAAAGTTAAGATTGTCCGTATACTAATCTAAAAATAACTTAGGGGAGATAAAGTAACATAACGAACGTATTTAAAATTGAATGTACTATAAACATGTTATTTTATTAAATTCTCATTTTTTAATAAAGTTAATAAATGGTTAATAATATAAAATTCGTAGCTCATTAGGATGATATTTTCGTGATGATGATGATAACAGTTAATAGCTATAGGTACTCCGTAATAAACTTTTACAGATGATAGGTAATAAAAAAGTAAACTCGATAGTTTTTTTCATATTTTAGAGATATTTTAAAGTTAAATTTGTATCGACTCAGTCGCTCAATGTAATATACTTACACGATATATCTTAGCGGATGTTGAAAGCAGTTTTCACATGCTTGGAAAATAAAGAGAGAGGTTTCCGTCGTAAAGCCGTTAGGTCGTAACTCTCGGTGATAGATTGGCCTTTTTCGGCGTGCCAACAGTCTCCTAAATGGCTGTTAAACACCGACGTATATCTTGCTTACAAAATACAATGGCTTAAAAGGGATTTTTAAAGATCTAGAAATGATCGTCGTTACATGCTTAACGTATTCCAAAAATATTTGTCATAGAGTAGAACTGGCAAGCTCCCAGCGTAACTAATCCTTGCACATAACATAATATATCCTTCGCTAAACGTTGAGATAGTTATATTTATTAAAAAAACAAACTGTTATGTAATATTGAGCTAAAAACGTTATTTTATAACAAGGCTGATAAAAAGGTTGAGAAATGTACCTTTGAATGCAATAGCAATGCAATTTCCGTAGTATTATCTTTTTTTATATTTTTATCATCACAATCATCATTAAAAAAACACTGATAATTTAACTAAGTCATAGAATAAGAAAAATTTATAGATTCCGTAAAAATTTTTTTTTTGGTGTAAGACAACAAGTAATATTATTCCACTCTTCTCAAATAAGAACTAACACTTTATTAATATTTAATGAGTGTCCATAAATTCACGTGAAAGTACGTGTTTTATTTTATCCGATAGATGAAAATATTTATTTGTCTACTCTACAATTTAGGAGAGGATTATTTCAACAGCTTCGTTCGAGCTGACCTCTGTATTACAACAAAATACACATTTTCGCTGACGCAATGTTGGACATTGCCAAAGCTATACCTAATGCGATTTATTGAGACCTAAGAGTTCTAGAGCTTATTATGTTATTATCTTTTACCAAAGCTACTGTAAGCTGGACTAAAGATAAGCAGTAAACGAATTACATCGATTTCTGTATTCTTGGAATTGTTTTAAAACCTTTATTTGCACATAATTTTTTTTAATACTAATTTCCGTGATAACTTCTCTAACATTACATGACTATATAATATTTAATTCTTAATATGACTTTTTGTTATTTTCATATATAACTGTCTTCATGGTGTAAGGGTTAAACGCTAACCTTAAAATATGAAAGGCACCTGTCAGATCCTTTTGTGGTGGTAAGTTTTTCGGACCTACCTAGTCAGCTACCACTCCACCAAAGCATTGCTCTTTCTCTGTCTCTTTGTGGATATGATCACCTTTGATGATGGAATCAGATTTCTTCGTCTTCAGCATTTTTTTAAACTTCTGAAATGAAATGAAAGTCAAGTGTTGTGATATTGTAGATAAGAAATATCATAGATTTTCTTAACAACAAATTCTAATTAATTTCGTATTAGATTTCTCTCTTTATTATGGTTGCTACGCAATAGTTAGGTGAATAAGTAATATGACTAATACAACCCGGCTGAAAAAGCAACTTAATAACATAATCGGATTACTTAGACATCGTTCAATAAAAGTAATATGAAAGGAAAGTTCTTAATAAACCACATTATCGGATTATTCACCGTCACCGCATTATTGGATATTAATTGGGATTTTTGTATTATCCTGTCCTTGGTTAGGATAGTTGCTACATCATCATCGTCATCATGAGCCGATAGACGTACACTGCTGGACATGGATCGGTCGGTTACTTAATCTGCAGTTGATATATAACATTTTTGTACGAATCGAAATTAACGCGATAAATCTATATGAATTTGAATTTCATTGTACAGGACACAAAATAAGTTTGCAGCAGGTACATCAATAATGGAATCCTTTCAATATGCACACACAAATGTTTGTTATTCATTCTGTGCGTTTACCTTTTAAATCCTCTTATCCGACGTTTTAACGAACACACGCTGTAAATTGTGCCGCTATTGTTACTCCTGCTGATTAATCCATGACAATAATCCCTGAGTGTAGTTTAAAAATTTCAACTACAATATTCGTTATTACACTACAGAGTGTATGATTTCCCATTAGTTTATTGCTGTAGCACAATCTCACCTGGTTTTAAGATTTTTTTAATTAACTACAATAATACTAGTTATAATAAAATACACTGCACCTTTACTATTACATTTGGTTATATCGGTTCTAGATTGTACTGTAATTGATAAGCTATTATAAGTTTCGAAATTAAGTGAATTAAGATAGTAATGAGATGTAATATAAATAAATATGAATTAATGTCAATAACAAGTAATTATTACTCGTAATCAACGAAAGATTATTTAGTTCTATCGCCATTTTATTTATACAGCTTCCGTTTAATCTCAGATTAAAAAGCAAGTAACGTTTATTATAACTTTGTAAGAGTAACAATCTGTATGTTTATGGTGGTTTATTAATTAATAAAGTAATCTTATATAGAAATTGATGAAGTAAATAAGTTTTAAACTTGCCAAAAGTAATAGTATGTAGGAGACTTTGTCGTGATGAGCACTGTAGCTAGTACAATGATTCGAATAACGAGAACTTGAACTCCTCTCATATGTTTACGTGAAGGCAACATAGTGTCTAGGGGAATAGATGCAATGTAAATATCTTAACTATCGCCGCATAGCTACATAGCTTTAGTATTCGTATGACATTAAATAAAAGATTTACTTCCAAGCCATTAAGATATTTTAATGTCTTCTAAGTTATATCGGTTTAAATGTTTATGTTTAATAATTTAATAAATTTTTGTTTGTGTACAGTATGACTTGTTTATTTCCAATAAATTTGCACAGATTATCAATTATTTTAAACAAAACTAATATAACTTTTTTCAATAGCAAATTGGTTCAACGGTGGAACAAACAAAAACAAAAACCGGTTCAAATTTCAACATCGTATTGTGGGGAATATATTTTTTATAAAATTGCTATGGATTTATTTAAATTTTTTTTTCTCATTTCTTTATAGATCCTCCGTGTCTCGTCTGACCGATTGTGATATTAAAATCGAGTTAAGTTTATCAGTAAATCGTGTTTATGTTTTCTTTGTTTATAGTATATAAAAATAATAGGTACAGTTTAAATGACTACATCACGGTAGCAATTAAAGTCAATTGATTCATTATACTAAAGTTTGATATCCTATTAGTCACCTACAGCTTCGTCGGAGAGAGTCCTTGATCCTGAATTTACGACCTAAATTAAATGAAATAAATATATAGACGGCTAAATATAGAATGAGAAGAAAGATAGGTGACAATAGGATGGAACAGGTGAATAATTATTTAGTAATACATATGCAGCTGAAACGGAAGTAAATTATTAGATAAATATATATAATAAAAAAAATTTTTGTTTGTACGCCAATCACGTGAAAAATAGTGAACGTAGCGACATGGGATGGTGGATGATGTTAGGCTATTTATTTTTTGAATTCCATAAATCCTTCATCATTTTATTTCTAATCAACTTTTATAAGCTCTTTGAATTCGTATTATTTACGCAGTTGCTATAGTAACGATTGCTATAGAAACTCATTTACGTTTGCAGTTGCTCTCAAGGAGTATTTCAGACAAATTTTATGTCTATTTTTGTATTACCGCCAGCAAAGCGGGCAGGGAACAGCTAATAGGTTGTATTTCAAAATTTAAGATTTAGGTTGAGATGTTCATTGCGCTGGTGTAGTTTCAGTTAAGTTTAACTTATACCTGAAAACATCAAAATGATTAATTTTAATATAATTTTTGTATATGTATGTATGTATTTACCTTTTTTTTTGTTTTTTTAATGTAATGAAATTTAACAGCTTTGCACTGTGGTTCTGGTCAGGGAGTTCTCAGCCATTTGCCCGGCACTATTTTGAGTAACGAGTATGGATGTATTTCAACATCGTATGTGAGTAACCCTGGCTTCCTGAACTACTATTGTCTTCTTTAGGCTCTTTTCTAGTCAGTGGTATCCCCTCTTATTGTTAATCCCTTCCCAAAGTCCGCATTCCTTTACTTTACACATTTCCCTACCTAAGCCTTCTTATTTCCCTTCCGCCAAGCCAGTGGTAAGCCGTGCCCAAGTGCTGCGTGCCCAGAGGCGAGTCTGGGATTAGCGTGTCATTACCCTGGGACCGGGTGAACCTACAACAAGGCTAACCTTGCGCAAATATGCGGGGCTCTGTTTGGGTTGACAATTTTTTTTCCATTGCTACTCGTGGGGGCGCAATGGAGGAATACATTATTTCTTACCAGAACGGCGACGACGAGCTTCGCAACTTGTCTCATCTCGTTTCCCGTGGGAGCGAAAAGTGGACTGCGGAGAGCCACTTTGCTACTTTGAATGTCAGAGGAGGTATGAAAGATAAAATTGATGAAGTATGTGAGATGATGAAGGAAAGAAGAATTGAGGTGTACCAGAATCGTGGTAAGTGGATAGAGGTGGTCTCTGTCTACCCCATTGGGAACGAGGCGTGATTTATGTATGTTGCAGTTTAGTGAAAAATGTTTTAACTTTAAAGCTATGTTAATATAGTCTATAACTATGTAAGTATTAACCTAACCTGCCATTTATTGTAAATGCGGGCACATTGTTTGCTGCTAATGGAGTTGAGAAGGACAGTAGGTTCGTTAGTTCAAATTTACGTAATTATCCTGTTGCAACGCACAATTGCCAATAATATGGTTAGCCGATGAAGGTACTTCCGCTTTACACGATAGCGTCGTATTCCATACAAACGGATTCAATTAGCCAAACAGTTTGTATGTTATATTGAGACGTATATTTTTTTCTTGTTTTTAGAGCGGGGAGAATTGTCTACCTTATATCTGGAAGGAATTCAAGGTTGTGGAAGATATCTTTGCGAGTACTAATTTAGAGTTTTATTATAACTTCAAATTATTTCTATAGTTTCATCCCTGAACTTACTGGTTGTAGAATTCTGTTACCAACGCAGCGCCTATTTCTGCCGCTAAACAATAGTGTGCAGATTTCCGGTTTTAAGGACGTTGTATCTAGTGAAATATTGGAGTAATGAGACTAAACATCTTATGTTTCAAGGCGATTATAACGATGTTGTGCAGTGTATATCATTCTAGCTAGCGCCAGAACATTACGGGCAAGCGTAACACTTATCATCAGGTGAACGTCTGACTCTTCTCGTCTCTTCGATGAATTAAAAAAAAGTAATTACTTCGTTTATTCTAAAATACACAGTTTAATAGAGTTTTCCACTGTAAACTTAACGCAGCTTCTTCTGCTAAATGTGAAACGAAATGAAATTCTCGATAGAAGTTCAATTGGAATTTTGATATCTTAGTATGAATATTTTTTATTATTATTATATAAAATATCACTTATTATAAAGTGTTATATTTTAAAACGTTGAAGCATAAAAGGCTTTTGCCGCAAAAAGAACATAAAGCACGATGCAGGTAATGGATATAAAAACAATAGCAGTGAGAGACCCTCGAATTGAGGTGCACAATGCATAAACCCTATTTGAATATGCATGAGGATTTACAATCTCCAAGCCGATATATCATACATAACTATCATTATAAGAATCCTTTTTATATTTGATTTTTAAATTATTCTTACAGGAGATCAAAATCTATATATAAGAGATTTCCAGCTACGTAGACCCATCACGATATCTCTGGAAGCATAAGGCCTAGAGGCTTGGAATTTGGTAGAATTATTCCTTTGGCTGAGTAAAGGTCAGCTTAGAACGGATACAAAGATTCTTCCCAAAAGGAGTTGCGGGGGTGTTACGGCTAGAAAAGCGGGCGGGGAAAAGCTAATATTTTATATATCGCGATAATATGAAAAATATCAACTTGTTATAAAACTTATATTTACATGTCATGACTTTAATAACATACACCCATTCTTTTCTACAGACATACAACTTAAACCAAATATGCACCAGTCTGGTGAATGTTTGAATTATAAATTTTCCTTCATACTGTTTAAGCACTTTTTTAATAATACACCAAAATTAAAGTATGTGAAGATTAGTGTTATTATTTTTTTAGTATGTAATAAATAATGTAGTATACAATAATTTTTTCTTAGGTTTTATGATATGCTAAAAACCTGGTTATTTAGTCAACAATTTAATGGCTGATAGCGAGACGATACTCTTTCGTGAAAACGTAATACATCCTAATGTTACTGATTAAGCTTCAGCAGTATATGATATTATTAATTCATAAATAAAAAAAACTTGAAATGAATTTATTATAATTATGAATTATGTATATGAACTAACTCGCAAAGCTAATAAATGAAAACTAAATACTATAGCGATTGGCTAAGGTTTTAATTACGGTATATAGGTAGAAGCTTCTTTATTTTTACTTAAAAAAAATATGAATTCACAAATACTAGACAAGAATCAATATAAGCGGTATTCGTTATCATACAACTTACGTATTATAATACTTCCTGTCCTCAAAAGACTTTGGGAACGTGCAGCTTCGGGGCAATCTACTAAAGTGGCCTTCATAGACTTTATCTGGTTTTATTGCAGATTTATTCTTACTAAGCACTTAAACTAACAACCGATATATAGTGTTGTTTTTCGTTTTCGTTTTTTTTTCAACATTAAATAAAAAAAATCAATAGTTGATAGTAAACCTTTGTGGCTGGTCCCTGTGTAATTCTAAAACTATCAGCGGTTTACCAATGAGGCTAAATTTTATACGTTGCTGTCGCTACAAACTACATTTTATGGCGACACGGCACCGCTGGAGTGTAATTCTGCTAACCAATATAGTCTAGTTCAAGTCGAATTGTCGCATATTTTACGCTTGTCGCCTCGACAAATAGGAAACGGATACCACAGCAGTAAACGATGGTAAAATAAAAACTCTACATTGGATATTCAAGCAAATGTATAAACAAACCTTACATTACTAATAAGGTTTTTCTTTTAAAAAAAACTATATTCTTGGTCTACTGGTCTCGTAGGTCGGAGACGGGTCTAGATTAGTTACAAACATTACTGTATTCTGCTATGAAAGTCGCTGTAGCTAGTGTGTTTATTCATTTTCCAGCTACCGCTAGACTCCGCTGATAAACAAGCTGAAAAATTCAAAGTTTGGAGCTTAGAAGCAACAAAGTCAGCAAACTTCTAAAGAAAAAATTTTTCAGTGTATCTGAATCAATCATAAGGTAACAATCCTATTTTTTTTATTTAAAATATTCTACAATAAAAGATATTAGTGGAAGGCCTATGTCCAGCAATGGACGTCTGTCGGCTGATGATGATGATGATAATAAAAAAATGCGGTTAGGCTATCTTTTAGTTATTTAATTATCAATGATAAAAACAGCATGAACTAGCGGCTAGCGAAACCAAACACCTGTCCTTAGTTATACGGCCATTATAGTTACTGCACATACTACCTCGCCATTTTAATCCATAGAGGCAAAAAAAGGCTCCATCGGTGGTACCTTCACAATCTTTGATAACAGAGATCTACCACCAGTGAAGCTTAAAAACTATATTAATTTTATAGATATTAAGTTAAGGCATAACTGAAACGTTTATTATTTCTATATCTTAATAAAAATTCAGATTTTTTATACAATATTTAAATCTCAGTAATATACTTATTTTTTTGGCTGACGTTTAGAACTTTTGATGCCGTGTAGTATGAAACTGCATTATAATAAATAAATAGGGACCACATCCCTAGTCTTTATAGTAATAAATGAAGACAAATATATTTAACTGCACTTAACTTTATAATTTTTTTATAGAAAGGGTGGGCAAACGAGTGAACAGTTTACCTGGTAGATGGTGATCACTGACGCTCATGGACAGTTGCAACACCAGAGGAGTCACGGCTGTGTTGCCGATTTTAAAAGCTGTTCTCCGCATTCTGTGCTTTTCTCCCCAGCCACTTTCTTTTGTGGAAGGAACTTTGTAAGTTAAGTTTACAGTGAGTTTTATAAAAGAGTTCATGTTCTTCATATTATGTAGCTGTTCTCTGCTCAGTTTGCTGGCTGTAACATCCCCGTAACTCTCTTTGTGGAACAAATTTTGTAAAATCTGTTCTTAGCTTACCTATACTCGGAAAAGAAATATTTATACCAAATTTTAAGTCTCCAGAGTTAGAGAGAGATATCGTTATAAGTCTAAATATATATATCATTATCTTTTGAACCGATGGATGTCTACTGCTGGACATAGATTTCTTGTAATGTTTTCCACAAAGCACGGTTTTCAGCTGTTATATATATATATATATATACACACATTGGTATCACATCTATATGTACATATAGATGTGATACCAATGTACTGCCCCAGAATGTTATTTTCTTTAATTTTTCGCCTATTATAATCTTTAAAATCAACAATACTATTAAGTCTCGTTATTATTAAAATGTTTATTCCTCTCGCCAGGTTTTGATGAAAATTTATTGTAACAGAAACATAAGCAAAGAATAGAGAACCTTTCACATTTTTTTTTTACGTCTAACAATCTGTTTATCGGTTTTCAATCCGGCTCGTGGCTTAATCACGAGTTACGGGAAAGGAAAATATTTTCCACAGTATTTTGTCCCCGGGCATAATCTGTTGCGACTGGGATTTATTAAGCCTCTCCGCAAGATTACATCTGCTGAAAGCGAAATAGAGCAAAACAAAGCAACGGCCCCGATCTTAATGGATATTCACTCATGACTCCCACCGACGCATGATCCATTAATTAACGCAAGGACACAAGGAAATATATATACAAACAAAATTAACAAGGGTATCCGTTTTTCATTTTCAATATTCAACAATATCTTAGTGGACGCCCGGTTTACCTTGTGGCTCTGCAAGGTGGACCGATGATCTGACAATAGTCGCAGGAAGCCGATGGATATGAACAGCTCAGGATCAATTGGAGTGGAAATCTTTGAAGGAAGCCATGTACAGCAGAGGGCCTTTACTGGTTTTCTTATTTTACTAGGCTAGTCTTACTCAGATTTTCCTCATACTTTTTTTCTACAACTAATTTTCAATTGACAAGAAAAGAAATATTGACGTAAAAATATTGTTTTTTTTTTTTTTTATTCTGTAATATAATGTTTACTGTATAGCATGTTATGGTCATTTAATGCTCCCCGTAAACATATTTAGTCGTAACCGAATACCTAACTCGAGACAAATTATTTGCGTTTGTCTGCTTGACGAGGGTCGAGGGATCGTTTACAAATGAAACGTAAAAAAACAACCCTATCAAACTTTTCATTTTAATTTATACGTACCGAGTAATGCTGTAAAAATTTGTTGTTATTCGAATTTATATACGATTATTTATTATCAACAGTGCGTGTTGCCAGTGATGATGTTCCGAAACTTGGTCGCTAACTATGAGCCTTATGAGAAAGCTCAGAGTCACACAGCGGGCTATGGAGAGAGCGATGCTTGGAGTATCGAGGTCTGTGTGATCAAATCAAAAATGAGGAGATCTCTGAGGAGAAAAATCTGCAGAAAAACTACAGTCACCGACATAGTCCTATGTGTCGCGAGGCTACTAAAATGGCAATGGGTGGGGCACATAGCTCGTAGAACCGACGTTAGGTCTTAAAGTCCTGGAATGGCGACCCTACATCGGAAAGCGCAGCATTGGCAGACCCCCCACTAGGTGGACAGAGAACATGAAAAATCGCTGGGAACCACTGGATTCCAACAGCGCAAGACCGTGCTTTGTGGAATACATTACAAGAGACCTATGTTCAGCATTGGACGTCCATCGGTTGAAGTAATGATCTATAGGAACGTTGTAGTTACACTGCAAAATAACTTTTGTTACTATTTTGTCGTACTTGTAACGTTCTTAATAAGTTTAGTTATGAACGTAAAAAGATCTTTTCTTTTAAGTTCATCTTCCGTTAAAGCAACATAATTGTTGTACAAAATCGATATTGCTTTCGAGAAAAAGTCCTTACACATCTGGCAACAATATAACTACTTCCATACTTCCAACAGAGAACCAACCTTTAAGTTTTTCTCCTCAATAATTGAGACGACTGGCTCTTAAAGTTAATATCTTAAGTCAATAGAAAATTAATTAGTTCTATTCACACAAGAGTTCAAGTAATAATAAGAAATATTTATTTATAGCAAATTAAGGATTTTGTATTTTAAATACAAAGTATGGCTGTAGCTAGAATTGTATACGATTTCCTAATATTACATTTTTCTTTATGAATTTCTTGTAAGTTAAAATATGTTGCGACTGTGATCAATGAACATTTGGATATTTAAAACATCAGTTGTCTTGTTTCAGCGTATCGTAAAAGGTGACTACGGAGGTAATATTTTCAGGGAGAGAAGAGCAGCTCTTGCCAACCCTCTCGTCAGTCGTGGAGAGTAATGTAAATACACCCTTTTGTAGAGGCAGTTATGAATGGACATCGATAATGTGAAATGATGAAGCATCACATCGCTACTTGTCCCTATTTTCGGTAATGGTAAATTACTGATGTAAACTTAATACTTATTTCTTAAAGAATTGAGCGGAACGTTTTGTATTAAAAACACTTACCAAACCGGCTAATATTATGGGCGTACATTTACCATCAGGCATACCATCAACTCGACTCATTACTTTAATATACAAAAGAAAGAAAATTATTGTCTTGACGAGACTCAACATCTTGTTTCATGCGACGAGCGCAATATGGTGCAGTGTAAATCATAATTACTAGCACAACGATTTTATCGGCAGGCGCATCACTTACCATCAGGTGATCGTCTCGCTAGTCATCATAGTCGTCAAGAGACATCACATTATTTTTATGCCTTTTAGACTTGACGCTCTTGACTGGTAAAGATTTAGTTTTTACATAGACTTGTCTCATAATACTCATGATATAAAAAGTCTTCAATTAATCATCTAAATAAAAAATGGTTATAACTTAGATATAATCTTTGTAAGCATAAGGGATACTTCAATATATTTTGTATGGATATATTACCGAAACATGGATTACGAAACAGCAAATATTTATACAGAGAAATGAAACGATGAGAAGAATAAAAGAAAATCGTCGCGAATATATTTTGAATAGAAATAGCTTTACGAGCTGCGTACAACATACAAATGTTCGGAATGGTTCGACGAATTTCGATAGTACCATCGTATTTTCATTAAAGGAATATTATTTTATACAGGATAATATTATATTTTTGTTAGATACATATAACAAAAGGATATTTATAAAGCGCATTGTAAAAACAATAGATTTAAATCAGAGACTATGAAATTAATAATCACGTATGTTATATATGTATATATGGACACTATGATATATTTTGTATTAATATTTGGATATATTGTAAAAGTTTTTTTCTTAACAATAATTATAATATTATTCTATATAATAATTTCTTCTAATTTATTAGAAAAAAAAACTGTAATGTGATGATGGTTGTTTTATATGTGAAGCTTGATATATTTTAGTTATTCTTGTAAGCGATTTGTTGCAAATATTGTTCATACCCTTAACGTATGATAAAAAAGGACTAATTCTTAAATAGTCCTTAATGTCAAACTTGGATAGAAAAGCATGTATAGCTTTAGGGGCCTATGTTTATGAAAGCTGAGAACAGAAATAAATGTGGACAGGTGCTGTCATAAAAGCATTTGTAGACGTACTCGTCCTACAGTAACGAAGATAAAGACTGATGAGTAGTTTACATCAATGAGCTAAAATTAAATAGTAAGCAAGACACTTAAGTGGTAGAAAATAACGAATAGTACTTATTCTTGTTAAATGTCCACTCAGAATCTGTCTAGACGGCGTTGGAGAAATATCAGTAGGATTCTCTGTGAAGTGTACTCCAATTCCTTTACCGTTTATTATCTCTGATGTTTCTTTAAATATTTCCATTATTAAATTATGATTTTGTATATGAGATGATAGATTTTTAAATCTATTTTAATAAACAGACTTTGGTACATACGGATATATACAAAATGATGGCCGTATGAACCGAAATGTTCAGGACGAACATGCTTCATCATCTTTAGCCAAGTTCATGTCTTAACGCGTTGCAGATAATAGGAGCATTATCTCTACTCTTTATAAGAAGTATAAGGGCAATCGTTTACAACTAATTCATCGTCATCAGCCAAAAGATGTCCATTACTAGACATAGGCCTCCGCACTAGATTTTCATGTTTGTAGGGATTCATATGGATGGATTTGGGCCATTTCCCACCACGCTAGCCCAGTGCGGATTGGTAGGAGCTAAAGCCTCATTCGTTGATTAGCAGGGTGCACCACGAGCAGAAGAGATTTGTTTGGGTGTCGTAAGTCGTCGTGCAGGAACCTTTACACCCGTTTAGTATCTGTACCCCCTAAAACTCTCTCGAAGCTCAGCCGCACTGAACTACGCTTAATGAACTAACAAACCAAACCAGCCCTCAACTAAATAAATAACTTCAATACAATTTTTGCTAAATTGTCGAAAAAACTAACTAATATCCCATGGCTTTAAAAAGCGTTCGTCCGGTGTATAAACTAGAAAACAGTCGATGAACACGTGAACAAATTTTGTTACAAAACCTATTAAAAGTTGTACAAATTTTTAAGCCGAAGTTGGCGTTGCATTTTTTTTCTAAAAATCGCACGGACTCTACTATTTTCACAAGCTACAACTTCGTATTGCACTGCGGCAGCTGGCAAGTTTTACACTGCCATACCTTCGGACTCTGTTTAATCGATTTCACTTTTAAAAAAATTATTAAAAAAAAAAAACACAAGTAAATATACATTATATGAAGAAGTGTAATAATTCAGTTCAAGTCATCTGTCTGTCAGGTGAATCCTACCTTCCAAAATAACCACAAACAGATTTAATTTCATTTACTGGTGGGAGGTCTCTGTTGCCGCAGACTAAGTGGGTACCACCGCAGCTCCAATTTCTGCCGCCAGATATACACAGGACTAGATTACACTAATCGCTTTTAGACTAAAGATATTTTGCCTTGTTATATCTAATAATTTCACTAGCTACATTGCCTTGTCTATACATTATTGTTTGTCAGCAGATAGAACCTGTAATAGAACAGGTGGAACCCTTGACAGTTTCCGGCAAAAGAGACCTACCATCTGTGTATGTACTAAATAATGAATACTATAGCCGTATATGTTATAGTAGACAAAATCAAAGCTGTGTATTACTGTCATCGATTCATCTTTTTAACCGGAAGCCATGTTCATTTGAATGCCTAGGTTAAAATGCTGTCTCCACATCACTCTATTTTAAGCTCAGGGCTATGACAGTTTTCATAAGAAATTGTATAATAATCTTTTCGTACTACAGCAAAAACATATTATTATGTACAGTTTAAAAAAATATTTATATTAAATATTTCATCGCAAACGTAATGCTTAGTCTGCTTGCGATTAATTTAATTGCCTTTTGCAACGGAATGAGTTTTAATAAAAGTAGGTCGTGGAATGTTCTAGTGACCTGCGCTGAAATAAATTACGTTAAATTTAACCGGAAGAAACTTACTGAAATGTTTATGATAAGTGAATTTTTTAACTCCCCGTTCGTATGCTTTCTTTGTATTCCTGAAATACCGTCACTAATGTTTACAATATAACATATCAAAAAAAATATATTAAAAGATTTATATCTTAACTAGACATCGTGTTTATTGTATATTTATTTCAATCTTTACAATCATATACTGCTGATTGTATTATAAAATTAGATTTGAAATTTATCTGAAATATTCCTTAATAGCAACCGCAATCGCAAATGACTTTCTATAGCAACCGGTACTATAGCATCCGCATAAATAATATGAAATGAAAATGATTATGAAAGTAAATTAGAAATAAAGTGCTGAAGGATCTATGAAATTCAAAAAATAAGTAGCCTATAACCATCTACAAATCATGCCACGTTGAATGGTCATATTCGAATGTCGAAACCTTTACTATTTTTCACGTGATGGCGAACAAGGGAAAGCCAATTCAAACTATATATATATATGTAGATTACTGTTTATTGTTAGCTAGTTTATTAAATATCCAAATTTATTACTTAAGATAAAAAGAAGTTTAATGTATAAATATTGAAGAAACATTATCATCAAAAAGTATTCACATTTAAAGAACTTCACCGTTTCAGGGGTAACTTTTTTTTTTGAAATATGATAAAGCTTAATATCCAAAGAGATTGGAAAAATAAAAGGGAAAAAGTTTAATGGATCTTTAACGAGGCCTTTATATATCTACACGTAGTATAAAACAACAATGGCCGATAGTAGAAGGATATTTATTTATTCTAAGTGATGAATTGATTTATTATATAGAAAGTGATATAATTAGAAAATTAATATGTTAAAATAAATTTGCTGAATTTAGTGGTGATTGAGATTGCGATAAGGTAATGTCTACATTTGATGAAAGACTGAGCTGTATCCAACTGTAGGTTAATAAAGGCTGATGATAATGAAACTTGACAAACTATTAAATAGATCTGTGATTCAATTTTCAGTAAATAAGAAATATTTTAATACAAACTTTATATTTATTTTCAGATAAATTAAGATGTCAGTGCAAGATAGTAATAAGTTTCTCTAAAAAGCCGCCAAAATATCAAAGTTATTTACTATTACACTTTTGATATATAAATGTTATACACATATGCTCTTATATTTAGTATATAGTATTTGCTGTTATTTTATTAATATTATACTTCCATTTAAGAAAGTATAAAAATTGTAAAAGCGTTGATACTTATTTCTATTTCAGAAAATTCCTTAGTTTCATTATTAAATTATATATTGAACTTTATTTTCAGTAAGTATTCTTTGTAGTATGCAACTGTATGCTATAATGGCTGTGTAATGTCTTAGTTGAGGTTAAAGAACGGCGTCCTTCCGGCTTAACTCAAATTACCCGTGTAAACTACAAGCTTACCAAGTCCATTACACTAGTATCGTGTTCGGCGTTTCATGAGCTTGCTCCGCTCTATACTTTGGAAGTTTTCATAAACTTTTTTTTATTTAACGTAGCAACGAGACGAGCGGGACGTTCACCTTATTGTTAGTGATAAACCTGCCTATTACAACGTGACGCTAGTTAAGATGTATATTGCGGTCGTCGGGTTAGGGTGTAAAATGTTAATCCTCGTAACCTCAGGAATTTCACTAGCTACAACGCCCTTCAAACCAGAACACAGCAATGTTTAACCCAGTAATTACACTAGCTATAGCGACGGTCTCCCGCAACAAAAACCTAGCACAAGTAATTCTTCTCTATAAAAAAACGATGTGTTATTAAAACATTATTTGAATTAAATATATATTTATTCATTACTTACTAATAATACAAATAATTACTTATAAGGTACAGATTGTTAGGGAATAAACGAATAAAAAAAATATTTTGAATAATGCAAGTTATATCAAGTAGTAAATATAACATGTTGAATCTCGGTGCCCCAGTAATTACAATAGCTACAGCCTTTTTTAAGTCTAAACAAACTAATATATATATATATTAATTTGCTTATATATATATTAAATAAACTTTTACAAAACAATTGAATACTGTATTATAAATGTATATTAGACGGATGTTTACGCGACAAAAACTTTCTTCGCGAACATTTCCTCTCTATGATATAAAGGAAATGTCAGTCTGATATTGCCGAAACTTTTAATCTATCGATACGTATTTATTTCCTGCTGATTGAGGAATAGCGTTTTCCGCTAAGTTACGAAGCAATGGTTGTAGCTATGTCTACATAATATGCCTTTACTTTATTTCCGACCAAATACTTGTTACTGATAAAGAATAGACTACACTAGACTCTATCTAGAAAAAGTTATATTTATAAACTGTTATCGTCTCACATTTACTGGTGGTAGATCTCCAGAGCCGGAAACCGTCGAGGTGGGCATCAGCGAAGGCCCTATTTCTGCCGGCAAATACAAGTGTGCAAACATTACTGTGTTCCGGTTTGAAGGGTGCCGTAGCTAATGTAATTACAGGGGTAATGAAACTCAACATCTTAGGCGTCTTAGGCGACAAGCGCAATGTGGAGCAGTGTATCTATCCTAACTAACGCCACGTTGTTATTGGCGGGCGTATCCCTTACCATGAGGTGAAAGTCTATTACGTTAGCAAAACATATAAATTTAGTTTAACTTAAATATTTCTTTAAAGCCATTGCCTTATTGGAGAACAGTTATCTACGATGACAGGAAATATCTATCCATATATCTATATACGTATATATAAATATATATATTTATGTATGTTTATATATATCAGTAATAGATACCACCCGAATTACTGTTAGCCAAAGTAACTAAGTATATGACTTATTCTTCTTGTTATCGAAGGGGAATTCTAAGATGTTTAAGTTCGTGAAGACAAGATTATGTAGTATTTCATCATCATGCGATAGACAAAAAAAAATATTAGAGAGATAATATGAACTTTTGCATTTCAATGATTAATTATTAAAAAAGGATTTATGTACATATTTACCTGTTATTTTAGCGATACATTTATTGACGTATTAAGAATAACCCTACACATAACTTACGTAGGATGTCAAGTTTGTTCTAACTTATAATAATAATAGATTTTTTCTATTAAAAAATTAAAAAATCTTTCATGAAGATATGTAAGTTTAATCCAAAATTTCAATTACTAGTAAAATGAAGAGTTAAAATTTTATCAATGTTATCCACTGTAATATTTTTTAAGAGAAATACCGTAATATGAAATGTTTTAAAAATACTGCACAAGTATGAACTATATTTAAAGATTATATAAATGATAAAAATTATTTAAAAAAAAAATATATGCAACGAAACGAAATTTACTGGATTTTCCAAAAATTATAATTAGTATAACACAGAATCTAGTTTAAGTGCTTTAAAGTACTTTAATAGTTACGTAAATTTTCTGAACTAAATAGTTTTTACTTGACTATAATGCGAGTATTTTTATGTTTAGTCTAAGCTTTCACGCAATATTAAGTGACAATTTGATATATGTTGAAACGTGTTCCCTCATATATTAACAGCACACAAACATGCATTCATGTCAGTAGATGACTGAAAGATCTTCCAACATCCATACTGCATAATATATATCTAGAAGGATCCCTCTTAGTTAAAATAGAATTAGATAATTAGGATAGTATATTTCAGTACTGATAAATAGAAATAGTCATCTCATTATTCCCACTATTGGGACTGCAAGATCACGCTGTGGGTCAAGTGCGGGTTGGCGAATGTCACATTTACATAAAAGATGTTATGCTTAGAACTAGATTATTATTTTCACCGGAAGTTCAACCTTAGTGGGACACTGGTGGTATAGTACCACCGCTGTTTATATTTCTGGAAAGCAACAGTGTGCAAACGTTACCGTGTTCCGGTTTGAAGCGCGTTATAGCCAGTTAAATTATTGTTGTAACAAGACTTAACTAAGACGATGAACAGAATGTGGTACTGGATATCACTTATCATCAAGTGGTAGAGTCGATCAATAAAAAAAATTGCGCTTTCAACCGTCTTATTAAAAGCTCAGCTATCACATCATCCATCACAGCTTTTCTACCAATTTAATATTTCAGATTATAAAAATTTTATTATTAGAAAGAAGAAATGAAGGAAAATGTTTTTTATTCGACGAAGCGACGAGACGAACAAGACTTCACTGATGGTGAGTTACGCTTACTTATAAGTACATGGCGTTAGAGTGATATATACTGCACCATATTGCGCTCTTGAGACGTAAGATATTCATTACCAAAATAATTACAGTAACTACAGCGCCCTTCAAACTGGAACACAGTAATCTTTTCACACTACCCTTTGGCGCATCTAACTAGACGGTCTCCGACATCAGAAACCTTACCATCAGTACATGTGATATGAGGATTTTACCGTGGTCAGTCAGATAATTGAATAGTTTACTGAGCATTTTGAAGGAAATTTATTTTCAACAAAAATCTTTTAATTAACAGACTTTATTTCGTATTCTACTTACAAAACCTCTACAATAGAAACATACCTGTTTTTAACATGACCGGAAACAACTTTTAACTAAAACTGTTCCGATGTTAAAAACCTGATAGAAAATCAACGGTCTCCTTCTTCTCTTATTTTATATGCATTAGTTTTTATTTTATCAAACAAAATATAAGACAAAAGTCAGTATTATTAAATTATTCTACAACTACTGAACAATCTCCATACTCAAAAGATAGTTGATTTGATTTGTTTTAGCTTTTAAAATACATTGTTATCCTGTTCATCATCATCAGCTTAATATTCAAATGCTATTGCCTTAATATTTCAAATGATTTACTCACAGTAAAGCTACAGTAATATTAGTTACTGTATTTCAGTTGAGAACGAAGAAGCTAGGGCGATGAATAACACTTTGTTCTACTTCCTTTGAGTGATGGTATTAAGTAAGAAACGTTATAAACTAAGTAACAAAATTAGCAAGCGACAGTTTTATCGCTTAAAGCGCTTACTACGTTTATGCAAATGAATGGTTTCAGCTGAAACTCGATTGCAGAAAATTACAAGGTACAATCGCATGAAAGTTTCCTATTAATGCTCAATAATTACACGTTGTTTGCCTTCTGTAATTATTCCGGGAAACTTTACACACAGGTTTCCTTCGCTGCCGAAGTGTTAATCGTAATCCGAAATAGCTTTCTGTATAGCCATTACCCACCCACCCTCACTGGGCCTGCGTGGTGGGAAAAAGTCAAAGTCGCCCTCATACGTACCCCTACAAGCGAGGGCTCTTGTTGCCTGACGATGAATAAGCAGCGCAGGACCGATCGATGTGGGGATTTTTGGGGGAGACCTGATAATATCCATTACATGTGTTTTTTTTTATTCAACGAAGCGACGAGCCGAGTGGGGCGTTCATCATCATCATCATCAGCCGATGGACGACCAATGCTGCACGTAGACCTCCACCAAAGATCTCCATATCGATCGGTCCCGCGTGTATTGTTAGACGGCAGAAATAGACGCTGTGATGGTACCCACCTAGACAGTTTTCAGTTGTGATTGGTTTCCTTGTTGATTCTGTTAATTTTTTTCATGTCGTTTTGAATATTTTATTTAAGAGGTTTTAAAGGAAATAATGATGTTTATTCTTATATAAATATTCTAATTAGTTTCGTTCTTTAATCGTCACATATGCTTAGAACTATCAAATACGATATAATAGGTTTAAACTTGGTTAGAGTTATTTGAAAGATTGTTCCTTTAAACCATTTTTTTTTCTTTTAGTATGTGGGGGGTGTAAGGGGTCCCGTACAACAACTCAGGGGATCCAAGCCAACTTCACGTGCTCGTGGTGCGCCTTGTTAAATAACAAACGATTCCCACTGACCCGCATTGGCTCAACGTGGTGAGATATTTCTCCTTACAATCAACCGCCTCTAGCAGCGAAGTCCATGCTGACTGTTGAAGATTGCCGGAGGACGCTGGATGCGGGTGGTATGGGACCGATCGATGTGCATATCTTGGCGGAGGCCTATCCGCTCATGATTTAGTATGTAGTAAAGATTATTTTACTCTTGATCACACCCTAACTCTCCTCTATTCTTGGCCACACGTTAACAATGATTTCATCAAAAATTTTCAGTTAATATAAATTGTTATTTTCAAATATTTCACGGCAATAAACAGTAGAATGGGGCACATTAGGGAATTTGAAACCAGAATTGCGGCGCTGTCAGCAAATAAAACAAGTCCTGTCACTTTACACTGTGCATAGAGTGCACCTTAATTTGCAAGTTTGGCGACAGTCCAGTTTAGATACGGCGGGGAGCATTGAAGTGCTTTACAACGTTTTCAAGAGCACCATTCGTAATTGACGGTACTAAATGTTCACATTTGGATAGTTAGCCAAATGATATTTATATGTTCAAAGAAGAAAAGTTTTAAGATAAAAAGAATCTGATGGTCGTAAGCATTATCTACTAAACACTACAAAAAAAATTGAAGTTTCATATTATTTTTAATATCAGGACTTTCAATGTATTTTGCAAAGAAATAGGATAATTTACGATAGAGAATTGTTTAGCATACGTTACTCACGTGTATTAAGTGTCGCGTAAAATCACACCCCTCTTTTGATAAATAAAATTTTTGATAAGAAAACTTGGATCAAATTTATATTAAACTTTATCAAGCGAAAATACTTCATTTATCCAAGTTTCAATCGGCACAATATTATATAATTGTCAATTGTGATTTAAAAAAAAAATTGTTTCATGAATGAGAAAACTATTTCAGTGGAAGCGACTCTTACATGAAATATGTCTCGACGGAAAATATATTTTAAATTGTAACGTAGTGGGCTACATAATTTAATTTAACCTCAACCCAATTATATCCTGTGAAGGTTTTCTTTTGTAGTCTATACAATATTTTTATTGCTTCGACAACAGACTTTTTTATCGCTATATAAACTTACAATACATCTACCTCTTCTATTCTTCTCTTATAGCTAACTCATGCCGTAAAATCAATAAGATATTGAGGAAATTAAACTAAGTTTAAACAACACGTTATCGAGATATTTCCCTTTACAACAAAAATAGTAAACATTTTCACATAAATTTAAGAAGAACAGAGAGAGAGAAGAGAGATTTATTATTATATTAGGTCCTTACATATGAAATTGGCGTTTTGTACAGGAAGTACATAAATTCATTATTTTTTTGTAAAAATATATTTAATTAATCAAAGTATACACCGTTGTTATCTATGCACTTTTGCTATTTCATAGGTAGTTCATTGATCCCTTTACTAAAAAAACCATGGGGGCGAGAATCAATAAACTCTTTGAAGGCGGTTTGGACTGTCGCATCGGAGTTGAATTTTTATCCTTGTAAGAAGTTGTCAAAATTCCGAAAAAATTGGTAATCTATTGGGGCAAAGTCCGAGGAGTATGGTGGATGTCCCAGACATTCCAATCGTAGCTCATCTAACTTAGTGGTTGTTTGTTATGCAGTCTATGGTCTTGCGTTGTCGTAAAGCAGCAGTGGCCTAAAGCGATTGACCAATCCCGGTTGTTTAGCAGCTAATTCTTCCTTCATGGTTTGCAGTTGCTGACAATAGATATCTGCCATAATCGTTTGACCAGTTTTTAGAAAGCTGTAGTGAACGACACCGGCGCTAGTCTACCAAACAGTCATAAGTAACTTTTTCTAAGTCAATTTTCGTTTATGACAGGTTTTGGCTGGGTCTCCAGGGTTCAGCCATTGCGACGAGCACTTCCAATTATCGTACAGTATCCACTTTTCATCACAAGTAATGATTCGATTTAAAATCCCTACATTATTGTGTCGGTTGAGCGAAGTAACACAGCAGTCGACGCGTGGTTGCAAGTTCGATTCACTCAATTCATGAGGTACCCATCGTTCAAGTTTTTTTACTTTCCCGATTTGCTTCAAGTGGATTAATACAGTTTTGTCACTTACCCCGAAGCCTGCAGCTATCTCTGAAGTGCTTTGTGATGGATCCGCTGCCACAATAACCTTGAATTCATCATTTTCCGCTTTGGTCTCCGGCCGTCCACGGGGTTGGTTCTGAAGGTCAAAATTTCCAGAACGAAAACGTTGAAACCAAAAACATACCATGCTTTCTTTTGCGACACCAACGCCGTACACATCATTAATCCTTCGAGCTGTTTCTGCAGCACTGGTGCCACGGTAGAACACGTACTCGTAAATATACCGATATTTCATGTTTACCATTGCGCGGTAATAAGCGACGACAAAGAAGAAAATAATGAGGAAAAAACAAATGAATGACTGTTTTCAAAACTCAAATGCACCAGCTAAATGAATTTACAAATTTGAATTTGGAATTCTTAACCAAAGAGAGGATATGTCAGATCAAAGTTGTCAGTACGACAAAAAGCTAATTTCATATGTAAGAACCTAATATATATTCAATTAAGCGATGATATGAGCGGGACGTCCGAGTACATCTAATGGTAAGTGGTACGCCTGCCTATAACAACGTTGCGCTGGTCAGGATGATATACAGAGCACCACATTGGGCTCGTCCCCTAAGACGTGAGATGTTGAGTCTCGTTAATCCAGTAACTACACTAAGTTATAGCCTTTTTCAAAACGGAACATAACAAGGTTTGCACACTACTGTTTAGCTGTAGAAATAGGAGCAGCGGTGGTACTTACGTAAACGGTCTCCGGCAGCAAATACGTCCCACCAATAAATAATAATATAATATTTATTACAATATTCAAAATATAATAATAATAGTTAGTTAACAAATACAGTAAATAACAATGAAATGTTATAATAAAGCTGGTATCAACACAATAAACGACTTCACATTTGCGGATGTCATGTGGCGCAGAGCCAAATATTTTAATTAGTATCGTTATTGAGTTATATAAAGAAAAGCTTATTAGTAAAACTGCCAACAAAATCAAACCCTCCTATTCTCATCTACTAACGATGATTTGTGTACAGTCAGATACGAATAAATCTGGTCCAGATTATTTCATAATAGTTTTACTACACAGTAAATTTAAACTTGCCTCTGCATCATGCTATTGCAATTTTGGTAGAACAATAATACCTTCATACAATAAATATTTACCGTCTGATTAACTATACAAATAAAACATCAGTGACTTTTTATTAATTCGTTTAAATATATACTATTTAAATATAAAGTAAAAACAATTGTCTGTCCGTCTATATATTTGTTCCGAATCATTTCTGAAACTTTTCGTACGATTTCGTTGAGATTTTCACTAGCAGAAACTATATTAAAGATAGTTAATTATCGCTTATTAATTTTAGTTTTCATTACAAGTTATCTAGATAGACCTTTTCATCAGGACAATACTTGTTTAGTGAGGAAGCAGTTCTTTACAACAAGAACGAGACTTTACATCATTTATGTAGGGAAATGTACTTTAAAAAAAAGGGTGTACAAGAGTGCTACGTCGTCCAGTTTGACGTAAGCCCCGAAAATGTTAACAAACAAAAGGGACTGTTGACGATCGTGTTCCACCCTAATTTCGTCATTTCCTGCTGAACTGCTCTCCTAATAAATACGGGACCCTTCTTTAATTTGTATAGCGCCTTAGGGAAACGCAGGGTCAACGTTCGAAGGAGGAAAAAAAAAGAGCAGAGATTGTGCATTTTTTTTTAAATAAACATGTATTTACATCAACAATTCAAGCGACGAGACGAGGGGGAAGATCACCTGATGGTAAGTGATACCCATCCTTAAAAATGTGACGCTGGTTTGAATAGTATACACAGCATCACATTGTGCTTGTCGCCACGAGACAAGATGTTAAGTGTGGTTACTTAATAATTACACTAGCTACAGTCCCCATCAACACGGCAGTCATGTTTGCACACTACCATTTTGGTGGCAGAAATAAATGCTTCGGTGGTACTTACCTGGACGGTCTCTGGCAATGGAGACCAGTAAATGTGGTGCTGTGTAGACCATCCGAACTAGCGCCACGTTTATATTGGCATGTATCACTAATCATCAGGTAATCGTCGTGCTCCTCTCGTCGCTTCCTTGAATAAGAAAAATATTTGTTCAATACTTTTTCCTCCAATACTTCCTATTACGATTTAAACCCGTTAAAACTAGTTTAAGGAAATTAATATTTTTGACTTATTAATATGTAGTTATTATATTATTATTATCACCTATATATTTTTATTCATACGTGATCAGTCATACTACTATTCCCTGTACTTTGCTCTCCATCTTAAGTCGCTGTAAAGTCCTTAATATTTCCGGTATCAGGTAATGTTAGTTGACGTAGTAAGAAGATATAGATATTACGTTTGCATATACTAAGTACGAACACCAAATAAGTCACCTTCTGGAGTTTGTATCCAATCCCCAACAAAGGCAGCGTGTCGATCCATAACTTAAGATGAAGCTCGTCGTGCGCGTCGCTAGATAACTGTTTATTAATTAAGCTTTAAGTTATAAACAATGGTAGATTCTTAAATGGGATACTTACCCTTATTTCGAACGGAAAACGGATGCATTTTAATACTTGTATAAATATAGAATGAAATTTGTAAAATTATCATTATATACCAATCTACGTTTAAATAGTATTTATATCTAATTTCATCTACAATATATATGTATGAATGTACTGAGTCATCCGCAAGGTTTTTTATTCATTAGATCCCAGCGCTAGTAAGGATGATATATATCACATTATCTCATATATCTAATAAAATGTATAACGTCAATTTGTAATATGTATATTGCTAAGTAATGTATGAATAACAAGCGACTCTGAAATCCGGATGAAACCTTTTACGTGACGCAGTCAGATTCAATGATATAGTGAATCACGTAACTGGCTTTCCGTGAACGTACGACCTGGTTAATCTACGTGGAAACACAATTTACGGGATCTAGGCCAATTATTCTACCATCAGCGAAACGGACGTCATTTTATAGATATATTTTATAATTTATGTTATATTCAAAGAGAAACAATGAGTATTTTTTATTAATTTGACGAAGCGACGAGATGACGAAGACGGTCACATGTAAGTGAATTGTAGGGCTATCCATAACCCACAGGAGGACAGCAAACGGAAGTTGGTCTTGTATCTGTCGTAGGACAGTGTGATGCTAAGAATATCTTTGCCTTTCCTTAGGAGGTGTTTAGCCAAAATCTTACATAACCCTGACTTTGTCTCAGTATCTTCTAAAAATTTCCCGCAGTAGAAAGAAAAAAGACCTACCCATAAAAACGTGGCGTTAAGATAATAACACAGATTCACGTTGTCCTCTTCGCCATGAGACAAAAAATGTTCAGTTCTATTACCCCAGTACTTTTTTTTAGCTATAACGCCCTTCAAATAGTAGCATAGTGATGTTTGCACACTACTATTTGGCGGCTGAGTTAAGAGCTGCTCTAGTACCTACCTAGACGGTCTTCGGCAACAGAGAACTGCCATCAGTAAATTCTGTTGTAAAGGAATGATAGTATTGTATACGATAAAGGGTTTTAGGAACTTACAACGCTAATGGAAACTGTTTGAGACTGGAGACAGTTTGGACAGATAGACCACAGCAATGTCTATTTCTGTGGGAAGACAAGTGTGCAAACATTACTGTGTTCCGACAATGATAAGTCTTGTTGCAGCAAATGTAATACCTATATAAATACTAAATTAGATGGGCAAGTAAGACTAAGGTCCATTTCTCTTGTTATTTCGTTACACGAATTAAAAAAAAAAACTAGTTAGGGTACATGGTAAAATATTTGAAGTTATAATATTTTAAAGGTATACTTTTTATTCTCATTGTTCCTTTTCATGTTGGGTAGCTATACAAAAATAAAAGTCCTTTTCCAGTATAAAAAAAGCTTTTTTTTATACTCGGAACAGTACGTTACTTTTATTACCACGATTTTTACTTTATCCGAGGCATCGTAATATAAAAATTAAAATAGATGCCCAAAAATAGATTTCATAGTAGCGCCTTTATAAACGTTGAGGAAATTAATTTTAATATCGATTCCAATAAATAGCGAATGTCTGTGAAAAAAAATTTTAAAGCTTCATCAATCAAAAATATTTTTACGCTCCGCTATACTTGAGGAGCTTTCTTTGGACCCTTCGCCGCCCATGGCAATTATCGCCCGAACTTGGATTGCTTAATGCCTCAAACTTCGGATTGTAAAGTATATAAAATTAAACGGATTAAAGTATTAGGAAAAAAAGTTTCTCTTTCAAAATTATTTCTTTTGCGGTAAGGCTTTGCACAGGTCGGAGTATACTGTGATGCTCAGTTCTGATTAAGATTATTTTGCTATCATAATGGATGTCTAATGCTGGTCGTCATCATTATAGTGAAGTGACTTCTGCAAACTTAACTTTGTCGGTCATTTTGCGTCATGGTCATGTCCGCTCCATCCTTTTGCATTGTCAAACAATTTCTTCTGTTGACTACTAGGAACACGTTTTCCGGAAATTTTCTATCCAGGACTAACCTTGGGAACAATGAGATTGTTAGACATAGGCTTCTCCAACAATATCCGCTCCGATCGATCCTGTGCGGTTTACACCTACCGGCTTCTATCAATCTTCATCAGAGTGATAGTCCATGTTCTGAGAATCTTCCAACATTACGGCCTTGAGGTTATCATTTTTAAAAATAAAAATGACAGTTTTTACAGCAAGTGGATGATTTTAAAATAATCTTAAGTGTGATTCTTAAAGGTTATTTCATCTTGCCATAGTATCAACTAAATTTGAGTATTGAAAGTATTTTTCAATATCCTTCCATACATCAGCTGACCGCATCGTTAAAATATCTCGAATAATGAAACAATACAGCGTGAAATGCAATTTGCTAAATAAATTAAAATCATTATCTCCTTCGAAGCTATTTCCGTTTTAAATTCGGTATCCGTTTTAAAACGTTTCCCGTGTCCGGACTTCCATGATTGTTTGCACCAATTATGTATTATTTATTGAAATAAGATTATGGCAGATTAAAATTTTTCATATTTATTTTAATTATTTTAATATTACAATACGTGTAAATACTAGCAGAAATCTAAGGCGTAGATAATAAATAAAAAAAGTAAGTCAATAAGGTATTGTTAATTTTTTTTATTAATTACGTCAGTCGCGTTAATTACTTTTTATTGTCTTTTAGTATTTATATACTCGTATTTGTTTCCGTAACATATAGAATCAAATTCTACTTCCTTCACAGGGTAGACCGGCAGAAGATGCCTATCTATCTTCTATATCCTTTAGTTTAAGGTGTTACGTAGTGATTAAAAAAATGATAGATTTTTCTCTCTACTAATAATAAAAATCCTCACTCTTGTACTAACTTCTCTTTTCCTGTTCCACTGTTCCTTCTATAATCATTCTTTCTCTAACCAATCTCTTATTATATTTCATAATTAGCTTCGAGATTGAAGCACTGACAAATGGAGAACAATTAAGACAAAACTATGGAATCTTATGTAAAATAAAGTTTATAATTAATAATTTATTAAAAGTTATGATATTTATTATGTGTATAATACAGAAATATAATTTTTAGAGTCCATGTGTCTATTATACAGGGTGAAAGGTAATAGGTGTAAAAGATCTGGAGGGGCTAAAGTATAGCTCGTATCCTATCTATCTATGTATGGAATACCCCATACAAAAACAATGGTTCTGGATTTATTAATTTTTTTAATATTTTTCAAAAAGTTTCCTATTTTCTAGGAAAAAAATCAATGATTTTATTTGTTACTCATTTCTACACAAATTTTAATGTAATAATTATTGTTTTATTATATTAAATTAATAATGATCACTTAAAGTCTAAAACTTTTAAAATAGGTTCTTTGAAAGTCGTGACAGTAAAAAATAGGGCGTCTAACTTACATTTTTATTTAACCTTAAAACAAAATTTTGTTTATAAAAAATACGTATAAAACACATAAATAAGTAGCTGCCTTCAATACCTATCCGATAAGGTATAGTATCCGAGAAAATACGCATAGATAGATAGGATACCTAGCTATACTTTAGCACCTCCAGATCTTTTACACCCATTACCCTTCACCCTGTATACAAATATCTTGATTTCAACAAATATTTTTATATACACGTTTTGTACGTTACTAACACATCTGCCAGTAGCCTTACATATTTGTTTTTCAAATGCTTTGTATGATTCCAGGGCAGAAGCGAAAAATCCTCTCAATATTTCTTTTCGTTGCTTGTAACGTCCATCCAATGTTTTCCTAGCTATACCCACGATATTTTCCGACCACTTCCTCTCATCTACCTTCAATAAAATCAGAGCAGCCATATAGATGAAAACTGCAAATATTGACACTCAAAACGAAAACAACAAAACTTATTTCAGAAATACCTTAGTGAAACTTGAAAGTTATCGTATAAGCATTTTTTATATTATACTTTTGCATATAACTTCACAGTTAAATAAATAACAGTTGTCATGAAACATTATTTATTTCCTTACAAGCCCTTTATCAATATAAATAATGTGTTTAATTATGTTATGTTACTTAATAATTAATCTTTTAGGCTCATAATTAAGTTAAAGTAGGCACCGTTATTGATTTAATTCGAGCGATGCTATTAATGAGGCCGAACCACGCTCTCGGAAATGTCGTCATCAGGGCACGCAATTAAGAGCCGTTATGGTAAAACAATTAAGCAGTTGAGATTTACTCTAATGAATAATGATTTAATTCTATCTATCAAATATACTACTTCATTAGCCGTAAGAAACGGGATTATGAAAAAAAACGTTTAAAGGTGCTGTTGTCTATTCAGCATCAGATAGCGATCATCGTCATCACAAATAAGTAAGTATCTTAACGGTTTCTTATTACGCGAATATCATAATATAAAATTTTAAATTTTTTACTATACTCTTCAAAATTTGAAGCACAGTAATAATCGAATCATACTCGTAAGCGATCAGAACAACACTGCAATGAGTGTAGCTGGTATGCGGCAAAGGGTACCGGCTCTAGAGTCTCATTGAACGCCACAAGTCCTTTACACAAAATTATCTGATCCTTTTTCAGTATTTGAAGCATTAAAAAAATTAAACTATTCATTCTATACGAATATCGGATATATATGAATCGTACTCGTATAATGGACAATTTAAAAATTTTTACAAAATGAATTTTTAAACTAACACTCGTACAAACTGGAAAAATCAAATATCGTATGTCCGTATATTTACTTTGAAATCAAATCAAATTTTTGTGGAGTATACAAATTGCTATTGATTATATTAAAGGTCAAAGCCCTTTCTTATTTTTAAAAGGACTTACAGAGGGTGTATCCTATTTATAATCTTATTAATTTTATTTTTAACATTCTGTTTCTCCAAACGTTGTAGTAGCGTAAACGTAAGGAGAAATAATCGATACGATTACCCCCAAAATTTAAAAAAAACTTACCCTAAAAAAAGGAATTTCAAAATTATTAATTTTACATCTGGTAATTTTTATTATATTCGGTAATTTTTATAACAATTTTTTTTTTATTTTTATTTTAATTTCTAACGTTTCCGTTCTTTTTGTTCCGAAATTCAATTATTATCAGGGTGATTTTTAACTTAGAAACTGCAACACTAATGACACTTTAGCCTTAACTTCCTATTCCGGTGTGAATAGATTATGATAGATAGATTTAAAATTTCTTCGCTATAGCTAGTAGAATCTAATTGAATATGTTCAAGTATATAATGATTAGAATATGTTATACACGCTGAGTTTCTAGATAGAATGAAGCTCTCTACGTGCTAGAGAATTTTTCTTAACTAATGGGGCGTACAGTTCTCACACCGCAGCCATAGGAAATAGCACATTTTCTACTTCGTTAATTTTCTTGACACCCGCTGTGTGCTGCAAATTATAAATAGCGTTATAACAGCAGCCTGAGAACCTAAAAGAAAGTCTTTAATAGTTAGAGCCTATCTTAAGTTATTTACAGAAGAAGAGATTACGTAACAATAGTTTTATTTATAAATTTCATGATCTACACTAAACTGGTGGTAGGTTTGAGAAAACTGTCTAAGTAGGTACAAATCTAGTTTCTGTATCCGTCTAAGAACAGTAGTGAGCAAATATTACTGTGTTCCAGTTTGATAGCTATTGAAATTACTGGGGTAAAGAAATTTTTAGTCTCAAGGCGATATTTACTGAAATGTATATCATCCTAACTAACGTGATATTAATATTATTAGGCATATCATCTTCGACATCAGCCAGTTGGTACCCATTGCTGGACATAGGCCTCCCACTACTACTACTACTACTACTACTACCTCTCTTACAGGCATGTCTCGTCGCTTTGTGGAATGATAAAGTAAGAACTTAACTTTTCCATGATAATACCGATAACTTTACTTAGATTTTTAGATATTTTTTAATTTTTTGTTAATGTTTTGAATGTGTTAAGTTAATAAGCTTGAAGCTTAAAACTTGACTGAATAAGTTTAGAAAAATATTTCAATCAGACTAATCAATACTTAATCTTTACGTATGTAACTAACGTCTTCCAAACAAGATATGTACATCTCACTATTATAATCGATTTTTAACATATGTACATAAATATCATGGTATCCGTAATACCAGCATGTGAATGAGACCACGCTGTTACCAATAATAGTCTTGTTCCGGTCTACCTATTACCATATTTAAATACAATTACGCAGACTTGATTTCTACTTACGAAATCACAATTATGCTGATAACTTAACCGGGGCAAATGATAATTTGCAGTTGTTCAAATACAATTCTTAACTCTTAAGTAGGTCTAGTGTCTAGTGTTTAAAAATTGGAACCAATATTGACAGAAGAAAGAAGCTAAAGAAGCATCCATAACTGGTGAGCATTTCGTTGTCTATAAACAAATACGAATCTTTTTACGCTAATAAAGACTTGGATTTGAATTTAAAACCTATTTTTTTTTTGTTTTAAAAATATGACGTCTGTATGAAATATTAAAAACGATGTCTACGAGGGTAGCAAATACGATATTATAATAATGCACCTCACAATTTCCGGTAATTCATCATTGTCTATATATAGCGGGACAAAGATTTCGAGTAAGGTATACAAACCACTACCGAAATCTCTGTGCTTATTTATACTTAAAAATAAACTTAACGATTGAGCAATTTAGTTAATTTAGCACTACCTTAGCCTTAATTAAAGCATAGTTGTGTACCTTTTGAGTAACTTGAGTGATTATTATTTGTTTAGATTTAGAGCCAAAGTATGCGGTGCTTCTTTGCCTGTAACTTTGCCTATATAGCACGCTGCATTGTATATACTACTACTTGTACTTAACAAAATCTATTTTTATTAGAACTAATTATTTTATTTTTGTTTTTTAATTTCTTTTAAATCTTTTTTTTTTTAGTTTATATAATTACAACGGAAAAATTATTATATAAATACATTTAAGAATAAAGAACAATCGATAGAAGTATATATTTATATAATTTTTTTATTAACTAATAAACGACTGCGAGTATTAAAAAACTAAAATAATTGAAAATCATAACAATAACAATCAATTAATAATCTTTTTTTATTCTATAAAACGACGAGACAAGCGGGACGTTCACGTAATGGTAAGTGATACGCCCGCTCATAATAAATTGGTGCTAGTTAGGATTATATACGCAGAACCACATTGTGCTCGTCGACAAGAGATAAAATGTTAGATTTCGTTATTCCAGTAATTACACTGGCTACAGCGAGCTTCAAATCGGTACACAGTAATGTTTTCACATTACTGTTTGGCAGAAGAAAGAGGAGCTTTCTTGGTACCTACTCAAACTGTCTCCGCCAACAGAGACCTACCCTCAGTAAAGTCTAATAATGAATAAGAACTAACGAGGTTTTACTAATACAGAACCTTTAATTATCCCAAAATCTGCTGAAATTATATTTAAATTCATTCTGAATATTATTAGCGTTACGTTAATTAGCAGTCGACGATAAAGCGGCTAATGATGTGACCAATAATTAAAAACCGCGGGCGGTAAGCTAAATGAACCAACGTACATTATAATCTTCATGTACTTGTATAGTTACCGTGATTTAAAATTTCATTTTGACTTAGTACTATAGCTTAAATTATCCTCCATTCATATACAACATCATCATCAACCCATGATCCCACGCGCTTGTATCCAGCGCGTTCTCGCGACCTTCACCAGACAGAATGGCTACCGGTACCGCCAGACATTAGGGGCCGCTTTGTAGGGCTTCATATGGACGGATTTCGACTATTTCCCACCACGCTGACCCAATGCGGGGTAGTGGGAGCCGGAACCTCGTTTGTAGGTAAGGTTGGTTTGGATCCAGTGAATATTTATGCGGGACCCCTTTACACCCCATAAACTCCATGCATGTACAATTCACCATTATTTTAATACAATTACGGATGTTGTATACATTGCTTTCATCGCCTTCACATATAAGGTGTCAATCTCATTACTAGTAATATTAACATACTAGCTGTTCCTGCACAACAACTTACGGGATCCAAGCCAACCGCAACTGCTCGTGGTGCACCCTGCTAATCAATAAACGAGGTTCTGGCTCTTACCAACCCGCATTGGGCCGGCGTGGTGGGAAATGGTCCAAGTCCTCCCATATGAATCCCTACCCGATCACGCGAGAATCTTTGGAAGAAGTCAATGTTCAGCGGTAGACGTCTACGAGACTGTTTTTCGCCTCCTTTGCTAGCCGTATTATAGAATTCGATTTGAAATTTAAAATTTAAATTTATCAGAAACACTTTCCGCTGGTAGCTCGTCACCCACCGAGCCCCTTCCGGTTATTAATACCCTCACAACTTCTTTTGGGGTAGGAATTTTGTAAAATACGTTCTTAGCCGACCAATACTCGGTAAAAGGAATATTACTACCAAATTCTCTAAGCTTTGTGGTTCCAGAGATATCGTGATGAGTCTCTGCATAGGTCAGAATCTCTTATACATACATACTTATATACACATATAATAAAATATATGTGTATATATAAGTTAAATCTTATTTGGAAAATTTTGAAAAGATTTCCTTTATTATGTCATGTTAGTAAGCAATACACATGTCTTGCGGACATTTTATTAGCATTCTTAAAATGCTTCTGTATAAAACATTTCTAACATTGGATAAAAAAAAAAACTACTGCGGCCACTTTACCAGATTGGCTCCGAAAACACTCGCTTAGTAAATGTATTTTCCCAGAAAAACTTCTCTTAATAAGTATAACAACTAATACTAATACTATTGGACGTAAATGTATGAAAACGGAACCATCAAGAAAATGATGTTGTTGATGAAGTATCGAGAGATGTATATAATTTTTAAACTGTTGTTTAATTAAACCTATAACTATTTTATACAATAAACCAGTCTCAAATATAACTTTCTTAAAATTTATAATTTTAATAAAATATTAGTTACACGGCAGGTCTAACAAATAACCTCAAGATCTTTGTTAATATTAACTAGCTTAATGAGCTACAAAGCGGTTGAAACTTCGGTTTAATAAAACAATTGAACTAACTAAAATTTAGTTTTATTAAAGGTTTAATCATCGTGTAAATATAAGAAGTTATAATATTAACTAAATTGACTAACGTCTTATTGTTAAGAGTAACTTACAACTAAAGCCCAGTAAAAGCATCAACTGCTCTTATTAGCCGGATAACAATATATATAAATATAAAGTATTAGCCTCCCTCAAGGCTCCTCATTGAGGGAGGATTGGGCCTTAGCCTCACCAGGCTGACCCAGTGCGGGTTCGTGAGTGGTCAGAGCCTCGTCTGTTGTTTAGCAGTGTGCACTGCGTGCAGGTGAAGTTGACTTGGGCTTCGTAAGATGTGGGGCGTACCTCCTTACACCCCTCAGCATCACTTTTTTATTGTTAAATATGTCGTAATAAAAAAGAAGAAAGTATAGTCTTTAATATAATATCTGACTGAAATAATATTAATTCGCTTAAAATCACATATAAATATATAATGTAAACAGTATTCATATTATGTACGAATGGCTATGCGATATATCCTTAAATCTATTTACACGTGAATTTTAACTTGAAATTTTTTTTTTCAACAGCCAATTTACGTCCCTACTGTTGGGGCAAACGCATACCCTCAATATGAATGCGATGGGCCATAGTCACCACGCTGGTCCAATGCGGATGGGTGACTTCACAGACCTTAAAATAAATTTTAATTCATGTGCAGGTGTTTTCCTTCACCGTTTGTATTTCGCTGTTGTTACTAAAGTTCACAAACGTACATAACTTAAATATTAAAGATTCGAACCCGCGACCTTCGGAATGAAAGCCGCACGCTCTAACCATTACGCCAGTGAGCTACCAACTTACTTGAACATATATATATTAAAAATATACAGAAATACGAATCATCATATTAGAATTTTCTCAGAAACAAAAATACAAAAATAAATAACCTTGAGATTCAATACTCTCTGAGTTACGGAGGACAAATCTGAGGTCTGATGAATTTTGATTTAATTCTCACCGCGTTAAGCGATGAATAACTTGATTCATTTACTTGTTTTATTCAACATCAGGTACTCGGAGCTCGTTATGAATTTCCATACGTGCTGGAGACGGTTAAGATTTCTCAAAATTCTTCTCAGTGCTGTTTTTATTAAGTATCAAAAAAAAATCAATTCTCGGAGAATGTTGTCATGATTTATATAACGTGTATAAAAAGATTGCAACTTAGAAACGCCCAAGATATTTCTTTAATAAGCCAAAATACATTAACAGATCACCAATCAGCTTTTCTCATCTACATTAGGTTTAACACTTGTCATTCATATAAATGACGATGACGGAAACAATAGTGAAGCATGATCGCCTATACTATTGCTTTCATTGCGGCAGCAAATCGGCATAATGACAGTAGGCCAGATTTTTAAATTTAATCCTGGAAACAAATCTAGGTGCTCCTTGTAACAGATGCAAACGGATAGCTCCTGTATCACAGCAGTTTTTTATTACTATTATTTAATGCTCTTTCTACGCTTTAATTTATGACATTTATCAGATACACATCATAACCTCGTCATCATCAGCCGACGGACGTCCACTACTGATCATAGGCGTCCCTTAAAGATCTTCACATCGATCGGTCCTGCGCTGCTCGCAACCAGCTGCTTCCCGCGACCTTCACCAAATCGTCGAACCACCTGGTGGGCGGCCTGCCAACACTACGTCTTCCGGTACATAGTTATCGTTCGCGGACCTTGGTACCTCATCGACCGTCAGTCCTACGAGGGATTTATACTTCCATTACCATAAATAAATAAAAACAAAAAAAAACGTAAATAAATGCAAATATTTCTAATTTGTTTATTTTTATCCCCAGTTCTATGCAAAGTATTTTCTAATGGCTAAAATATATTTCCAGTTTTGTTATTTATACTAAAATAATTAAATTTACCTATATTGGTCACGGAGTTGTTAATGAAGTTAACAATGCATCCTCCTCTGAAAAGAACTGATGAGATGAGGATAAGGTGCTTGAGGAAGCGAAACTCAGGAAGGAAAAATGGAATGGAGTGATCATTAACTTGTTAAAATCCATTGAAATTTTGTGTTCTCCTTTCATCAATGCTTGGACTTCTAAGTGTATAAGATTTTCTTTATGTTTTTTTTTAAACTGACAAATTAGTTCCATACTCAATATTAATGTCACGCGAAGTGAAGGAGTTTTTTTTTTATTTCTAGTGTTATTTAAAGAAAGGCTGACGTTTAACTGAATAGCGCTAATGAACTCGTTTACGCCCGTCGGTAACGAGGCGGCGCGTATCGTTAATCAGGCCAGGCCAACTGAAATCAGTTAATAATGTTTTACCACACTTTAGAATTTTTTTTCGAGAAAAAAAACTCATATGTTTGCATCGAAGACTATTAAAACTACCAGATTCTGAGATACTAATAATTAAAATTTTAATATCTATTTCTGGAACTACTGCAGCGTGTGTTTTTGCCTGCAGGTAATTATGCAAACATTACCGTATTCCGATTTGAAACGATATCTCGCAAGGGAAATTACTGAGGTAACAACACGTAATATTTTGTCTTACAGTGGTGTGGACAATACGATGGTTCTCACCAATAAATTAAAATCTCACTCGCTTCGATGTATAAAAAAAAATTGTATAGCCACTCGCCATATTAATGCAGCTTTAGCAATTTATGCCTTTACTTCTTTTTACCACCGAAAGGCCTTTTAGACACTAAACTTGTCTTTCATAAGTTTGGGCAGATCAGTTAGTTCAGAATTGTCTCTATTGCCAAGGATCTCGCGATAAAGTCCACTGTTGAAATTGTGATTCATCTAAGGTTTGACTATGGGAACGATGGATGACATATCTATTAAATTGTAGCTAAAAAATTTCCTACTGCATACACGTTCACATCTACCTAGTGAACTGCATTAAAAGTCGATGGACCGAGATCTGAAGACCACTGGACACTACGACGCAAAATCTGCATAAGTGATGACTGCACAATACTTATAAAGACAGATATCTCCTAAATAATTTTTCAGGTCCAGGATAACTTAAACAACCTTTTCGGAAAGCTTAATAGAATAACGATTAACTTTTTTTTAAATATTATTAACATACTCGAAACAATTTTACAAATAGAGTATACTGAGGAAAATTTATCCTTTTATATTAATTCAGGCATGGATTTTCTCTTGCAAGTAAGCGAGAAGGTAGATACAGCAACTCTTCTTAAAAAGTACTTGTACAGTCCGGTTGTAGCACAAACGAGCGCATCCAATATCCTTTCAATACTTCCGGCGGCTAATGAGACTATTACACGGAAGAAATAGGGGACATATCGTATGGATACACTGAATTGAACGAATAAATTAAAAAAACTCGAAGATATATTTAGACACATTCGATATATCGATATAAGTAAAATTTTGTATTAAAGCTTGAGTTGCATTAATTTAATCAGTAGTATACGGTGGCGCAAAAGTAATCCTCCTATCAGAAAATGCTATAAATTTTGCCTTGATGTAAAAAAATAAAAAGACCAATAAAAATAATCCACAAGGTATACAAGGTGGCGCAAAAATAACCTTCCGATGTTTTTTGGTTATAATTAAAAAAAAATATGAAAAACTTTGATTTTTCTTATGGATTATTTTTTTACATCAAGGCAAAATTTATAGCATTTTCTGATAGGAGGATTACTTTTGCGCCACCCTATAGTAATGGACATATTGTAGTGATTTATTTTTAATGTGCTAATACATGACCTTAAATTGATTTAGTGTTAAACAACAATGGGGTTGTTAAAGGTGGAGCCGTATTTGCCCAGAATATACTAGCTCTTATATGTCGAGAGCAAGACCATCGTTACAGCAACAGATTTACAACAAGGCAGTGTTAACCAGCAAGATTAGTTAAAACAAATTCTACCACTAACAGAACTTGTGACTTTTAATACGAACCTAAGACCCCGTGTTACACGATAAGCCCATATCCACTGTACCATCCATTAAGGAAATTATAATATCACACCGCTAATTTCTCTTTATCAAAACATCTCATTTATAGGATTATTACTCTGCTTTTAATCTTTGCTCAAAAACTTCAAAGTATTAATTGCTGCTTACTTCCAAACGTCTTAATTTTCTAGAGAGTTATGATTAATTTAAGCGGAAAATTACATAAACTTATTTACTCGTAATAGTAGAATTCATATTTCAATAATATATAATGTTTTTTTTATTGCTATTTGTTTTAAACAAGCTGCACGGTAGACATTTAAAGGACAACTACTTCGCTTTATCTATTATATACATATAGGAGTTATCAAAGATTTATGAGATCTCCGAAACTATTAGGCATAAAAGCTCAAAATTTGGTGGAGATATTGCTTCTGCCATTTAAAGGTCAGCTAAGAATGGATTTTACAAAATTCCTTCCCCGAAGGGAGTTGTGGAGGTGTAACTGCCAAAAAATGGCGCGGGGAACCGCTATTATTAAATAAGCATAGGATTAAGGCGTGACTTAAACTTATACTCAATCACCAAAATATGAATAAAATAGTTATCATTAGTATGAAATATTAATATTTATTTTAACATGTTACTTTGTTTATGTTAATAAGTTATTGTTCTAATTTTATTTAATTTTCATCATTATAACATGAATCTTTTGCTGACTCTTGAACATATGCATTAATTGCTTATATTAATTTTGCTTTTGCTTTGAATTTCTCTTATAATTAATATAAGTTATAAGAAAATTAAGGCAAATAAAATACATAATCTTTAGCGCATAGCTATGGAAGGTATTAAACAAAATCCAAACAGATAGGGTTGTAGAAAATAAGACTAGATGGAAAACCAAAATGAATGGACGCTATCAATATGAGCGCTATTGCAAATCCTATCTGCAAACTGTGCGGGCTGTATTCGTTTACATTTCAGGTTAGGCGGACTGCTATGCAGGCAATTTTAGCTTTTTCAGCTGAGCCGAGTGATTGATTGGGTTTCTTTTTGGCCGACGGATTGTTTTTAATGTACGGCTTCTTAATTAATAACGGAAGCTTATCGAATTAACCGTCGAGCTAGATATGTGCTTATGAAAACTACTTCCAATCCCTTTTTGGATTCATCTATGAAAAGTATTACTAAATATTGTTTACTGTAGTTCGACAATTTTTAAACACTAAAATGATACGTAAAAAATTTTCATCTGATAGTAAATGATACAGAAATAGTAATATAAAATAAAATGTAGTGTTAAGAGACATGTGTGAGTGCCAAGTGTCTGACGATGATGTCGTGAACAAAGCGAAGTGGAGAATAAAAATAGAGAAAGTTGACCTTTCCACCACATGGGATAATGGCTAGATAGAAGAGAGTAAATGATACATATGCAGATAACGGTAAGAATTAGTTAAGACGTTTACACAGCACTACATTCTGTTTGTATTACACGAGATCTTAAGTCTTCTTAGTAAAGTACCTTCAAAACTTATCAAAATTATATTCGTATACTAACGCGTCAAAATAAGCTCTGCAGTTATTCCTGCCAAGAAGGTATCCAGCGAGAGATAATCAGAATTTTCTATCTTTAGATGGCTTCTAGTAGCTGGCTGGCCTAATGGTTAGAGCGTGCGGTCTTCATTCCGAAGGTCGCGGCTTGGAATCTCGGCATGTACCAATGACTTTAATATTTAAGTTATGTACATTTGTGAACATTAGTTGTTACTAACTAACTAACTAACAGCGAAATACAAACGGTGAAGGAAAACATCGTGAGGAAACCTGCACATGAATTAGGATTTATTCTAAGGTGTGTGTGAACCACCAATCCGCATTGGGCCCGCGTGATGACTATGGCCCATCGCTCTCATATTGAGAGTAGGCCTGTGCCTCAATAGTGGGGACATAATTGGCTGTTATGAGATGACTTCTCATTATTAAGATATTATTCTTTTTCTCTATTTTACTTTCATTCAAATAACATTATAATTATATAATATATTTAGATTAAGTAATATGAAATTAAACATATAATTTATCTTCACACAATATACAAATATATAAAGATAACACCTGTCTACTTCAAAGTAGTGTATTATATTTTGCGTTAATTGGAGGAGACTAGAGGAACAATTCCTATAAATTAATCAATAAAAATATTGTATGGTCTCTATTTTTTTCTCGCCTCTTAGCTCTTAACGCCTCTTAGCATTGTCTACCAGCCAACCTTCGGTGAGATGAAATGTTATGATAGGTGGTAATTACAACTTAAACTATTTATATTGGTAACAGTAACAACATATATATTTATTAAATACATATATATATATTTATACATACATATATATGGTAAATATAAACAGAAGCATTAACGTTGTTTACCACGGTTACCCAAACAATCTCGCGAGTTGCTTGCTTTCATTAAAGTTATCGCGTAAACAAACAAATGAGGATATTAGAACGGAAGTGAAGGAATTCAGGTTCTAAGTAAACTCTTACGTTGTACAAGAATATATTTGTGTACATATTAAAAAAGAAAGCGCTTTAATAAACATCTGTAGCTGGCGCAGTTACTGCATGTTTATAGGAAACATTTAGCCATTTACGCAGGATAGGTTATATATCTCGCTTTTGATTACAGGAGCAAGATCAGGCGAAACAGCTACTCGCGCGATATATTTTCGATTTCGAGGGTAGGCGTACAATGAAAGAAAAGTAAATGTCCGTGGGGCCCTTTGAGGTATAACTTATAACCCCCGACATCGAGGGTTAGGATTCCAATTACAATTTATTTGTTGAAACAAGGCCGTGTTATTGCTTCTCAAGTCCACATACCGTACAGACAGACAACCATTATTAACTTCTTGAATATGAAAGATATATTTCATTACTCATGTATTGAATTTATGTATTGTATATGATGAGCAAATGGAAATTGACGATGGGACAAGGACAATTTTTCTTAATACATAACTAATATTTTGTTCTATTTTATGAGAATAGTCGAAAAATCTTTGTCACACAATTCATGAGAATATTTAAAAGGCGAATTTATAACAGGTGAAAGTGTAAACGACAAGGTTAACTTAATAGGGTTTAATGGTTTAGTAGCCTAAATTATAGGTGTTTTATCAGACGCGGTTAAAATAATAAAGAACAAATATTTTTATAATAATTTTTTTATAAGTTTCTCATTTATATTTAAATAATTCAAAACATTAATGAAATTAAAAAAAAATTCAGATTTTAGAAAACTATAGACCGGTAAAGACTTGTGAATAAATACCGTCTCTTGGTGTGCAGGATATCAATCCTTCCAGTGACTCGAAATAGAAAACCATTAATAGTCCTAGAAGAGGAAGGATGTAGTTATCACACTAACAGATTCATCAGCAGAACAATTTTTTTTTACTGTATCGAAAAAAAATCTAATATTTGGGCTTCAAATCCAAAACACCTTAAATTCGGCGATAATAATTTGTGTTATATATATATGGTCCTTACATATGAAATTAGCGTTTTGTCGTACTGGCAACTTTGATCTGAAATATCTACTCTTTGGTTAAGAATTCCAAATTCAAATTTTTTTATTGATTTAGCTGGTACATTTGAGTTTTGAAAACAATCATCCATTTGTTTTTTCATCATTATATTTTTCTTTGGCATCGCTTATTACCGCACAATGGTAAACATGAAATATCGGTATATTTACGAGTACGAGTTGTACCGTGGCACCAGTGCTGCGGAAACAGCTCGAAGGATTAATGATGTGTACAGCGCTGGTGTCGCAAAAGAAAGCACGGCACGTTTTTGGTTTCAACGTTTTCGTTCTGGAAATTTCGACCTTCAGAACTAACTCCGTGGGCGGCCGGAGACCAAAGTGGAAAATGAAGAATTAAAGGCTACTGTAGAAGCGGATTCATCACAAAGCACTTCAGAGATAGCTGCAGGCTTCGGGGTAAGTGACAAAACTGTATTAATCCACTTGAAGCAAATCGGGAAAGTAAAAAAACTTGAACGATGGGTACCTCATGGATTGAGTGAATCGAACTTGCAACCACGCGTCGACTGCTGTGTTACTTTGCTCAACCGACACAATAATGTAGGGATTTTAAATCGAATTATTACTTGTGATGAAAAGTGGATAATGTACGATAGTCGGAAGCGCTCGTCGCATTGGCTGAACCCTGGAGACCCAGCCAAATCCTGCCCTAAACGAAAATTGACTTAGAAAAAGTTACTTGTGAGTATTTGGAGGAGTAGCGCTAGTGTCGTTCACTACAGCTTTCTAAAATCTGGTCAAAAGATTACGACAGATATCTATTGTCAGCAACTGCAAACCATGAAGGAACAACTAGCCGCTAAACAACCGGCTTGGTCAATCGCTCTCGGCCACTGCTGCTTCACGACAACGCAAGACCACACACTGCACAATAAACAACCACTAAGTTAGATGAGCTACAATTGGAATGTCTGCAACATCCACCGTACTCCCCGGACATTGCCGCAACAGATTACCATTTTTTCCGGAATTTAGACAACTTCTCACAAGGAAAGAAATTCAACTCCGATGCGGCAGTCCAAACCGCCTTCAAAGAGTTTATTGATTCTCGCTTCCATGGTTTTTTTAGTAAAGGGATCAATGAAACTACCTATGAGATGGCAAAAGTGCATAGATAACCACGGTGCGTACTTTGATTAATTAAATATATTTTACAAAAAAAAAATAACTTTATGTTCCTCTGGTACAAAACGCCAATTTCATTTGTAAGAACCTAATATATGTATATATATATATATGTATATACATATATATATGTATATATATATATATATATATATCGTTGTGTATCATAAGTTACGATAGAATGTACCTGTAGCGTTAGATAAAAATAATCTTTATAAAGAAATGGTTTGACAAATTTCTAACGGAATAAATGTTGACCAGTAGAGAGGTACAAAATATTTTAGTAGTAGTTCTTACATGGTGGGTGAAGGGATAGGTGATTAAAATTAATAATGCATGAGGAAATGATAAAGGAATATCGTATGTAATTACATTTTGGAAAAATATTAGGGAGGGTGTTGCTCATCAATCATAATTTATTACCTTATTGTTATCGCGGAGCTGCCAACTTGTTTCATAGCACCTTTATATATTGCTAAGAATTTGATAGAAATAAATCAAATAACTATCATATTTTTAAGGTCGAGTAATCACTTATAATTAAATCGGCTGTTGTTTAAAAAAAAACATCAGTAATGTTTGTCATTATAACAAATTAATTTTTAATGATGAAATTCATTAGTTTTTTAGAATTTATTTCATATACATTAAACCTTATTTTTAAGTGTTTGGTAATAGATAACAAAACTTTTTTAGTATCTTAATGAGAATTATTGTTGTTCTGATGCAATATGAGGCTGTATTTAGTGAGCATTATAATTAATTTATTAAATCTCTTTTATAGTTTTTACTAAAACGTAGTAGCATTAAAGTATGTGAACAGTATTTTCACACGCTTGGACCGAATGAATATGGATAGCAAAGGAAATTAGATTTTTCTTCATCAAAGCGAACATTTTGATGATGGTAGATAAAATGATTTTAGTCTTAACTCAGTATTTCAGTTGAATTTATTTTTAATAATCTGACAAGTATATCGTTTTTGGAGATAAAGCAAATCTCTATAATATTTTCTCAGTTTTATTATTAAAAACAGATTGAGACGGTATATGCTTGGATTTAAATAGGATCGATGACGTCACGTCTAAAGATCTTAAAGATCGTTTAGAGTGACTCTTACGGAAGAGCTTTGATTGATGCAAGGACTACTCAGTTAAAGGTAGAGACCAATAGGAGAAAGCGGGAAATATCTCGTGGAATGTTACACTTTACTACTAGGTTTCCGCCAATATAACAATTTTTTTTATGTATTTAAAATGCTATTATTGAACGATCATTAGTCCTTGCTTCATGTTTCTAGCATGTTGTACGTCAAACACCGTCACCGTCCCCGGCATATGCAGTCCGACAATCCATTACAACATCCTGAAGATTGCTCCGTATATGGCTAGACATTCCATCAATCACTTCTTACTGGGTTTCAATATGTATTTTAGATATATTATTAAAAATAAATTAGTTTTTATACTGAATTACGTTAATGCAGTATTTAATAATGTTAAAATAATACATCATTTTATTTTTAACTTTATTGCGTACGCCGAAGACGTTATAATGCGTGGACTTAAAGCCTGGGGGCAGTTCTCTATCAGTCAACCCCGGAGGAATATTGAAAAGTGAAATGGCAAGTGCTAATACATATTCATATCTATTTTACCACATATATACACACAACAGCGTACATATACTACATTTATATATTTCCATGTTGTATATAATGTTACTTAAAATGGAATTTAAGTATTCGTTATATCTAAACTAAAAAGGGTATTTTTGGAAAATGCTCATCCAAAAATAGTCCATAATCGTGCTTGAAACATACCATAATTTTTATTTATATCAAGTTATAGATGTCCACTGCTGGACATATGCTTCCAACGTTTTCCTTTTACGTACATAAATACTCATACGTAAAATTGAGGAATGGAGATTAATGAACATCATGAAAAAAAGGCGATTTCATACAGATTACATAATTTATATAACAACTTCATAATGATTTTCTTGGAAATTTGTTTTGCAGCGGTTTCCTTTTGCTCTCTGCAATAAAGCCTTTTAGGGGTATTTAAATCCTAAGACAGTTTTAACCTCTTCAAAGCCTCGTCTAGCAGAGAGCACCAGGGGGCAGTAATACGCCACCCCATCGCCATACGACGCGTGCAGGTGAGGTTGGCAATGAGGCAGAATAAGATCTTAGTTCCGTTTTCCGCTTACTCCCCACTTCTAATTGATGACTATGACCACTCTGTCAAGAGTGATACCGACAAAGAAGAAGAGATATACCAGCTTTGATTTTTTTCTAAATCACTCCTACTATTTAAATTACAATATTTTTTTTAGTGAGGAGAAAAGTGCCTAACTACGATCCCACTTAGTGTTAAATGTTGGTTAGGTCTACAGTAGTAAAGGGCACTAACATAGTAACAATCTATTCACACTAACATCTGCAAGTTGTTTCACTCCTTCATTCTTCTTATCAGCATCGAAGAGCGGAACCTTTTCGTTGGCAAACTGCGCTGTGTCGTCCAATGGTGAAGAGCAAATGGGAGTATTTCATACAGTTGTAATAGTCGAAATGCAATTAATATAAATTTAACTAAAAACAAATTTTACTGTACACATCCGAGAGATTAAACTACAGGAAACAAGTTTGAGTAATGAGAAAGAGTAGTTCATCAGCATTAAATAATCTAACCAAAGTAAAATAATATTAAGAATGTCTCATGCATATTTTATGTATTCACCTTTTATTAATGACCGACATCTTTTGTTGATAACGTTGAATTATTTATTTTATAATAAACAATTAAATGGTACTGGAGGTAAGTATCTGTTGTCAGAGACCGTCTAGAGAGGTGCCACAGCAACTTCTATTTCTGCCGCCGAACAAAACTGTGCAAACATAACTGTGTTCTGGTTTCAAGAGCACTGTGACTAGTGTAATTATTAGTGTAAGGAGACTTAACATCTTATGTCTCAAGACCACGAGCACATTGTGGTGATTGTATACTATTTTAGCTAACGCCACGTTGTTATGGGCGTTAGAGTTAGGTATCACTGACCAGCAGGTGAACGTCCCGCTCGTTGCTTAAGAAAAAAAAAATCCTCTCGGTGCAACCACCTCATTTCTGCGCTTCACCAAAGACGAACTATGTAAGACTTTATCCTTGAAATAAAGTAAGATTTTATTTAACTAGTTCACTAATGGTGGTAAGTGGAGTAAATTACCGGAGTCTATATAGATTGGTACCACCGCAGCTCCTGTATCTCTCGCCATACAGTAGTAAACAATGATTACTGTGTTCCGATGTATGTCGGGGATTATAGCTAGTATTACTGGGATAATAAGACAAAATTTCTGCTTTAAGGGACGAGCATAATATGGTGTTGTGTATCATCGTAACTAGCAGCACTTTGTTATCGGCAGACGTATCACTTATCGTCACGAGAACGTCTCGCTCGTCGTCGTCTAAAAACAAAGTAAGCAAAAATATTAGCTTTATACGTAAAACATGAATAACGTTCTTGATTGTACAATTACTCTGCCCATTTTTTTTTTAAATTTACTCACACCTTAATCTTATATGTAGTACTTTCTACTTAATAAAAATAAAATAAATCAAAATTGTTGATTTCGAATTGTATCTTCAAATCTCATTTAGTTCCGACCTTTGTTGTATATCAATAGGCCCCATTAATATCCCATTATCCCCAACCTCGAATCACCCACTCATCCCTCGTGGTTATATGCATTATCAGATCACAACAATACACTATAGATCAAGGAGCTTAAGGTGTGAAATTAAGAGTTAACTATAACTTTAAATAATCTAGTTATTTAAGGATATTTAATGAAAAAAAAATTACTTAATTAGGCTACGGGTTAAGATATCTCCAAAGCTATTGTTCTTGGCTTGGCGAAATTAAGACTAGTTCGTAAGAAGAAGTCGTTTTTGTGATTTTATATGGAAGCCTATAAAGGACTTAGGACATCAAGAAACTAAAATGGAAGAATAAATATAAAAGTAAGACATTACCTAATTAAAAATATAATTTGAAAGAGCCTCAAATAAACTCATACTTATGTCTACTTAAAATCGCCACCCTAATGTTCGTTTTGGCGCTAACAATAACACTTGGCAAACTTTTGGAATAATACTGACGTAGTATAATATATAAGCTCGTAGACTAAAGCTCTCCATGCATATTTAGAAGGGCTTTATGCATTATGCGCTTATAATCAGAATATTCATTCATTGGGCAGTGCTATTGTTTCCAGAAACAATATATAATATACTCAGCATGACATCATAGTTCGACATATACTTAAAAGAACTTTTTTCAAAGCTTTGTACAGTTTGACAATCTGATGAAATATATGATGACAAAAGTTATAAGAGCAAAGTATTTTTATCTCTAATTTTGTATCACTTAATCTATCCACGGTGAGGGACAAAGAGGGTGAACATGAAAAATCGTAGCTTGCCCAAATTGGTGGTAGATCTTTGTTGCCGGAGACGGTCTAGCTGTGTACTGACGCAGCTTCTATTCTCGCCGCTAAACAGTAGTGTGTAGACATTACAGGGTTCCGGATTCGAGAAAGCTGGACTTAATCAAATTGCTGAGGTACTGAGACTTTACTTCTTATGACTCAAGGCGGCGAGCAAAATGTTGTGCAGTGTATATCATTGTACCAAGCTCCACGTTGTTATTGGCACGGGTATAACTTACCATCTGATGATCGTCTTGTTACTATAGTCTGTTTGCGTGTCCAAATTTTCTTGTTTTCTTCTTAAGTATTCTTAGATATTGTATCAAGCAAAATCATGATTCAATATAAAATAAAATATATCATAAGTTATACAGGGTGGCGCAAAATAATCCCCCTATCAGAAAATGCTATAAATTTTGCGATTGGCCCCAAATGACAATCAACTGTGGCGGTGGCCATTTACATGACATCATATTCTCGACTTGATTTAAAAAAATTAAAAGACCAAATAAAAATAATCCACAAGAAAAATCAAAGTTTTTCATTTTTTTTTTAAATTACAGCCAAAAAACATCGGAAGGTTATGTTTGCGCCACCTTGTATATAAGTATAAACAGAAATCTCTTGCACAGTTGTTCTCATCTAGACATAAGTAAAGTTAATAACCTGATTCGGCTTTTGTTAGTGAAGTAATAGAGCTTTCATCGAGTGTATATAACTAAAGCTACGGCCAAAAAATTGTCTGACGCCTAGGGTAACCTTTTTAACCTGTCTATTACCGAAGCCGTCTGGACAGCATCGCCTTGACGGTAATAGTTTCATTAGAACGAAAGATTGACTGTAACAGCAGACTTGAAAAACCCTAACGGCGTTATCGGCTCCTCTCTCTTCGCTAAAGTGCACTTAAGGTCCAGCTGAAAAATATAACTTATTCTCATTTAACTTATATTTACTATAGCAGAACGTTGTGTATAATTATATTTTTTAGTATAAATAAATCTAGTAGATCTTTTTATGGTAATATAATTATTATTCAAACATAGAAAATGTTTATTGATTATATACATATACAGAACATCCTACTTCTATTCAAAAACTGTAGTAAATAAAGGATGTTGTAGGTAATAAAACTACACTGGTTAGACAATATTAACTAAACGAACAAGTATTGATATAATATTAAGTTAATATGTTGTATGTTTATGTAGAAATTATAAACAATATTTTACTTTAAAATACGGATACACTGCACGGAAAATATTTTCAATAGACTCCAACAAAGGAAAAGAGGAATTCAATAGATCCTTTATAATTTAATTCTCTAAGAGCATTTTCTACACACAAAGCAAAACATGCAAAAGGCATCCATACTCTTAGTGATCCATTTTGCTAGTATTATGTGAACAAAAATGATATATAAATGTATTGTTTTTGTTAACACTCAATGAAAGAACTTAAATAGGGGATGGTATATACTTTTGTAATGTAAATTTCGATCTGAAAAATTGTGTAACTTATATTCTCGTTGGTTTATATTATGTACACCTATGATTTGGGAAGCGAGGAGATGTCCTGCTACTAACAAACTAATTCGGATCATACATCACAAATCCGTCATTACCTTAAGTCAGTTATCAGTAATTTCACTAGCTACAGCACCCTTCAAATATTGATACTTAAGCACACTGCAATACGGTACCAAAATGGCCAGTACAGCAACATATTTTTTTTTATAGATACTTAGTCAAACATGTTGGTCCGAAAATAACTAAATAGTTAAATATATAGGGTGGCGCAAAAGTAATCCTCCTATCAGAAAATGCTATAAATTTTGCCTTGATGTAAAAAAATTAAAAGACCAAATAAAAATAATCCACAAGAAGAATCAAAGTTTTTCATATTTTTTTTTAAATTACAGCCAAAAAACAACGAAAGGTTAGTTTTGCGCCACCTTGAATACCTTGTATACATATTTTAAAACTAAAATGAAAAACTTTGATTCTTCTTGTGGATTATTTTTATTTGGTCTTTTAATTTTTTTACATCAAGGCAAAATTTATAGCATTTTCTGATAGGAGGATTACTTTTGCGCCACCCTATAGATACAGTAATTTAAAGCAATTTTTATTACAGAAACCTGAAAAGTATAAAAAACGTTCGCTTTTTCTCATATCATATATCCTATATTAAATTAATATATAACATTTAAAAATTAAACACAACTTAATATGTTATAGTCCAAAATAATGTAATATTTTGTTATAATATTAGGTCCTTAGATATGAAGTTGGCGTTTTGTAGAAGAGGAACATAAAGTTATTTTTTTTTTGTAAAATATATTTAATTAATCAAAGTACGCATCGTTGTTATCTATGCACTTTTGCCATCTCATAGGTAGTTCATTGATCCCTTTACTAAAAAAACCATAGTGGGGCGAAAATCAATAAACCCTTTGAAGGCGGTTTGGACTGCCGCATCGGAATTAAATTTTTTTCCTTGTAAATAGTTGTCCAAATTCTGGGAAAAATAGTAATCTGTTGGAGCAAGGTCCTGGAAGTACGGTGGATGTCGTAGACATTTCAATTGTAGCTCATCTAACTTAGTGGATGTTTGTTGTGCAGTGTGTGGTCTTGCGTTGTCGTGAAGCAGCAGTGGCCTAGACCGATTGGCCAAGCCGGTTGTTTAGCAGCTAGTTGTTCCTTCATGGTTTGCAGTTGCTGACAATAGATATCTGTCGTAATCGTTTGGCCAGATTTTAGAAAACTGCAGTGAACGACACCGGCGCTAGTCCACCAAACACTCATATGTAACCTTTTCTGAGTCAATTTTCGTTTAGGGCAGAATTTGGCTGGGTCTTTAGGGTTCAGCCGTTGCGACGAGCGCTTCCGACTATCGTACAGTATCTACTTTTGATCACAAGTAATGATTCGATTTAAACTCGCTTCATTATTGTGTCGGTTGAGCAAAGTAACACAGCAGTCGACGCGTCCTTCAAGTTCGGTTCATCAATTCATGAGGTACCCATCGTTCAAGTTTTTTTACTTTCCCGATTTACTTCAAGTGGATTAATACAGTTTTGTCACTTACCCCCAAGCCTGCAGTTATCTCTGAAGTGCTTTGTGATGAATCCGCTTCTTTTTCCACTTTGGTCTCGGGCCGTCCACGGGGTTGGTTCTGAAGGTCGAAATTTCCAGAACGAAAACTTTGAAACCAAAAACGTGCCGTGCTTTCTTTTGCGACACCAGCGCTGTACACATCATTAATCCTGCGAGCTGTTTCTGCAGCACTGGTGCCACGGTAGAACTCGTACCCGTAAATATACCGATATTTCATGTTTTCCATTGTACGGTAATAAGCGACGCCAAAGAAAAAATAATGATCTCCGCTGTACTCAGGGTTTCAGATTATACGGTATTCAGGGAAAGCTTGTGCAGTGTCTGTCGTAAGAAAATGATAATAGAGTGACAGGCGAGAATCCGCTTATGGAGCAGAAACTTTGGCTTAATTATTAAAGCAACGAGAGATGTACTAAAATTTTATATTTAAGCCCCATATTGTTATGGTAATTACTCAACGGTACATATACTACATATATTACATAAATAATTTTTAATTACTTAAACTTAATATAAAAAAGCAATGTCATTAAGTACCATATTATCATATTTATTCTTCTCCAATGATAGTGAGGCGAAGTTATCTTATTTGAAAAAATAACTAATATGTCAGAGAGAGCTTTAAAGTTATTTCAATTATTAATATAGTCTTAAAAAATATGTAAGATGGTACGGCTATGTTCAAAGATTATCAGAAGACCATATTATCATAACAACGCAGAATACCTAAAAGGAAAAGAACTTAACGAACGTCTTAAAATCGTTCGCCTTGGACATTTAAGACAAGGAAATCTGATCCCAAAGAACTTTGAATAAAGGCTAAATAGATTAGTAGAGATGAAGTTCCCAGGAGAGATTAATTTATTCATCTAAAAAGGCCGTACAAGTATTCTGGTTGAAGTTTCGCTATCTACAACCTAATTTCCATTTAAGACAATGTGAAATTGAGCTCAAATGTTGCACTATTATTATTGATTATTGTAGATAAATAATGTTTTATAATATAATATAATCCTTAAACATTTTAATACAAGCTATAAACTATTGTTAAATTTTTGTTAGCAAATGAAATCCTCTTAACCAAGGTGTTAACGAACTTTGGAAGCGTGCTGTATGCAAATGTTTGTTAGTGCCCTATATTAAACTTTCTATATCCTGACGTTAAGCTCGCTTTATAAAAACAACATTGCTGCATATTAAAATGGTTTTAATTTTTTAAAACGTATACACCTATATATATATATACTACATTATAGTTTTTTAATTCCGCACTAAAGCAAAGTAAAGTAAGATAAACTGCTTTTATTTTTAATTACGATCAATGATATGTATAATTTACTGTAACAAAGACTAACAAGCTTTTCTTTACTATTTCCTTTTTAGTAAGATGTCAGTCACTGTAATGCTTGTTTCAAATATTTATTCGTCATTCAGTTAACACAATCGGTTAAGTGAAAAAAAAGTTGAAAAGTATTGTTTCACAAGATTAAAGTTGATTCATCATTAAAGGAATCTATATACTCATAATAAGTTTAGTAACACTTATAATTTAAGTGTTTATTTGATGAAACATTTGCACCATTTTATGTAATTTATGAAGATTGTAAAATGATACAAACCTTTCGTTTTTCTAATAAAATTTTCCCCTAATTATAACTATGGGGATTTTATGAACATTAAACTTCTTTAAAAATTGTATGTAATGTAATCCATCATAAAGGATTTGAATTATTGTCTGGGGTAAATTATGGTTTTCTAAGTATTTAAATCTATCGGCTATAAGTCATAGTAAATTTCACTCCCAACAAGTATCATTCTTGCTATCTCATTAAAGAATTTTTGGCGGTGCTTCTCCACTAAAATGAAATTTGATCTTATATCTTGCCTATTCAAAGTTTTAGAGTAATAGTTATATGCTTATATTACTTTGTTCATTTCTCGTATGTAATTCATAAAACAATGATTCACGAGACCTTTACTTCCTTCCAGCAAAAGTTTAAAGATATCACTTATAATATTGGACCCGATAACAATCAAATTCTATTTCAGTATCAAGAAATTCAATTATCAGGCAAGGATAAGGGACACATAAAGGGGGTCTGCGGGTATGAAGTTGTCCAACTTCGGCAATTCTCAACTATCGACTTTTGCTCGAAATATTATGCTTTCCCCAACGTACAGTAAGTAAATGTGAAACTATTCAAATAAGTTTAAATTTAACGTATCCATTCATTCAACAATATCTGTTATTAATATTACGTCTTTACAAATACACCGAAAACCGTCGCTGACTCTGACGCGGTTTCTGATGGATCCTCTTCCACGATCACCTTTATTTCTTCATTGTCAGTCATTCGGAGGAACAATAGTCAACTCATAATCGTTATTTTGCTATAATTAATTTTACCGCTTTTGTATATACTGTAAGATGTTTAGAAAGCAAGGATGGTATATACTGCACCACATTGCGCTCATCGCCATGAGATATAAGATGTTAAATCTCGATACCCCAGTCATACTAAATACAGCGCCTTTTAAACTGGAATACGGTAATGTTTGCATACTACTATTTGGAGGCAGATATAGGCGCTGCCATGGCACTCACCTAGACGGTCTCATAGCTAAGTACTACTTACTAGTAGTAGGTACCACCAGTAAGTAGTACTTAGCTATGTTTGAAGTAATATCTTTTTCTTATTGTTGATTATTTTGTCGCTTATATGCCAAAGGAACAAACATTAGATAGATATTTGTTCCTGAGTCCCTTTTGTAACGGATAATTCTTTTCTTATTAACTTCCCCTTAAGCAAAAAAAAATTGTTATGTACTTACATATTCTATAAAGTAATCTTCGTTCTCTCAATTACTCAGTTATTTAATCAAGTTAATCCATTTGAAATCTACTTAAAGTAAACCTTCAATGTTGTTTATGTTGTCTTTACAGGTAATAAGATCTCAGCATTGATTCTGAAAAAATATAGAATACAGTTATAAAGATATTTCTATTGATTAATGACATGAAATCCAGAATGAGCGTTTTTTGGTAATTTTAAGTAATAAAGATATACTACTGTGTTTAACCACTATCAAGAATAATGTTTAGAAGTCGAAAAAGGTCGATCTATTACTGTGAATTACGACTTACAAGCTAACGGCTTTAGGCCGGAAACCTCTCCCTTTGTTTCCGGGGGGTGTAAAAGTTTCCCCGCACTCACCTTGGCAATAACTTGATGAAATAATTAACCTAATTTTCTCTATATTATATCCTACTCTATCCATACATAATGTTTTCTATAGTCCATTTAATGAATTTTAGTATTTTGTAATACCGTAATCACTCTTTTTTGAATTTCACTATTATTATATTATAACTGAAGATAATATTTATTTTAATTACTTGAGTTCGTAAGTAAAACTTGGTTGGTATTAAACTTTATAATAAAGTTTGAGATAATAATCATAAATTTGATTCATACATAAATCACCATTGTCTTGGGTCGTCAAAATAACCCTCGAACAAGATCCTGACTTGTCATGGCGATGGGGCTCAGTGACGGGCTTGCACTGCCCTTCGCAGCCGTAGTGGAGTCGTGGAAGGAGAGAATTGTCGGTATTGCAGTATAATAAAAAAAAGGTCGTCAAACATAATTAATAAGCCAATTGATTAAGCGAGTCATACATATACACAAGTAATAAAACATTCTCATCCTGTTAAAAATTTTTAGAAACTGTTTGATATTGCAATTAATTTTAATTTTCTAAAACCTAAAAGTTTTTATTAACAACTTTAATGCAGTTTTTAAAATATATATCACAGAATAAGAAACTTAAGTAATACAACTTAACATTTCCTATGATAAATAATGGAGCTGTACGCGTTGCTATGCTATACTATTAGCTTTCATTTATCATGTTTATACGAATAATAACTTAGCTGTAATATATAATAATACTAGTAATAATTATTGTTTCATTTATAAAAAAAAGTTACACTGAAGTTTATTATTTTATCTACAAAATTGTTAATACGGGGTCGGTCTCCTGTCTCGAAAATGTTGCTTGCTATGAAATTTAAATAACAAAGGCCATTGTTCGCCGTGTTTAAAATTTTAATATATAACCTTCATGAATTAAATTATGAGAGTCACAGGTGAGTTGCATTGTGAATCCCATAATCCATCAAGCATTTTAATAAAATAATGAGACTATAAAATGTATATATATATAAAAGAAAAAGCATGATCCGTATGGACTCTAAAACAACTAAATCAATTTCTATGAAATTCCAGATAATCTTGAGATTGGCCCAGCGGTTGATCCAGTAAATTTGGGTGGCGATCGAAGCCATAGATTTTATTTCCAAACTTTCAATGCCAATATTCAGATGAGTCCTCTTAGTTTCTGTATCAGTCACAAAGAAGATATTATGTTAACCAACATGTTTATGGATGTGGATGACAATCTTAATCCGCTGGTGAAAAGAGAAGAAAATTATTGACGGATGATAGTTTTAATTGCGACGGTTTCTTCTGTATATTAATTGTATGTAATTTACTATTTTACTATGCAATTTTTTATTTGATTTATGTAAGCGTAAGCCTGGAGAAGCAGGCTGGACAAAGAGCAAAATATAACACGCCCAGTATTCATACGTTGTAACGATAGTGATGCTGTTATATCCGATAAGCTAGCCTGACAGATTCGAAATAACGTTCTCAGCATCAAAACTTAAGTACGTATCACCCAGTAATCGAAGCAAAGATCTCAGTGTTATAAGACAAGCGATTAACCATTATGTAGCTTTATATTTGTATGTTTTGTTAGTTTGTATAAGATTACATGTGGCCGAAATGCGAATGTTAAGATGATGGATAAAATTAAGAATAAGTATATTAGAGGAAGTCTGAAAGTTGCTCCAGTGACAGAGAAATTGAGCAGCAAGAGGTTAGCGGTACGAGCATATTATGCGGAGGGATGAAAGACATAACAAAGAACGTAATAAGAATGAACGTGGATAAGGGTAGAGGAAGACCGAACAAAATGTGGATGGATTGTGCGAAAGATGGCATGTGTAACAAGAGTGTGAATTTAGATATGACAGCTGATAGATAGATATGATATAACTGATAGATATGGAAGAGAAGTACATACTGTACCGACCTCACATAGCTAGGAGAAGAAATTTGTATGAATACATCGTTTCAGGTCTGACGATATCTAAGTTTATTTTAAGTACAATTCATAAAGATTATTCCTTATTGCTTTGTATAACCTAATGTTTCTATTGAACTACTTTATACATTATTTACCACTTATAATTTAGTATGAGATAATATAGAGCATTTCGTGTAGTATAATAACATCGCAACATAAAGTACTAACTAAAATCTAAACGTATATAGGGAAACTATTTTAAACACCACCTTGATTAAGATAAGGTTATATACTTCGCAAAATGTTATAGAAAATACAGTAAATGAATTGATACGTTAATCATCACACTTGTATGATATAGACCCTTGTTATAATATAACATATTAACATAATTCATGCATATGCCTGACTCGGAAGTAGAAGATTAGTTCGGATTTAAAGGTGCTCGGGTCTTTGTCTGCTTCGTTTGGGATTTCGTGTGTGTATTTAGTGAATTAAACCGCGCAAGGTGCTCGAGATTAAGGGACCATTGTTCACTAGCTATAAATTTAACTGAAAAGGGCTTACCTTGGACCCAGTTTCCACTACAGAAATCTTTCACATAAATATATAACGAGTAAATGTACTTTTTATGTTCTCACAAAATGAAGGCTTACGTTTATATTAAAATAGAAAAACTATTAATAATATTTTTTTTTTTTTTATTTATTTGTATGAAATAATAAGTTTTTTTATTATTCAACGAATCGATCAGACTTACGGAACGTTCACCTGATGATAAGTGATACGTCCGCCCTTTACAATGCGACGCTAGTTAGGATGATATATATTGCACTACATTGCGCTCATTGTATTAAGATGTTGAGTTTCGTTACCCCTGTAATTAAATTAGCTACAACGCAATTCAAATTGGAACACAGTAATGTTTACACATGACTGTTTGACGGCAGAAATAGGAGATGCGGTGGTACCCACCTAGACAGTCTCCGGCAACAGAGACCAACCACAAGTAAGTGTAGATGTGAATTACTTTTGCGAGTCCGATCGCATCAAGTAGACTCTCGACTAAATAACACAATTTTTTATTTTCTTTGTTAATGTACCTTATTGAATATTTCTTCATTCAGTAATGAATTATCATATAATATATATATTACAGACGTGTTGAGAGGCCTCCCGCAAGGTGGATCGACGATCTGGTGACAGTCGCCGGAAGCCGCTAAATGCGAGCAACGCGGCACCTATCGATGTGGATATCTTCGTGGGAGGGCTATGTCCAGCAATGGACTTGTGACGATTGATGATGATATATATTATAATTTTTCCATCTCTGTTATATTATTTTACTATATAATCAAGAAATGATTAAAAGAAAGAATAGAATTTTAACAACAATTCTATGAATACAATACACCGTGGTATTTTTATATAAAGTTATAATACTGTTAGTAAAGTTAGTTATTTCTGTCTTTTATAAATCAAGGGGGGTAATTTTGTGACTTTTCCTTAAAACTAATTTAAACATTATTAAATATCAAAGTCCAAGTTTTCTTATTAATATTACATACATCGGTAAACAAATATACTTATATATTTAATTTAAAAGTTCCCTTTATATTGAATGGTTAAACTTAAGTTATATTCAAACATAAATATATTTAGTAAATTTTCTCTATCTACGTAAAAAATAGTGATAAAATCATCATTTTGAGCTTTAATTAATTTTTAACCATATGTTCTTTAAATTACGCTGCAAGTTTGATTAAAGCTCGATGATATATATTTTTCTGTTTATCTTTTAAATATTAAAATATCGTTATAAAGTGAAGCTGATCAACCAAAAATGTAAAGTTTTCTCGTTAGCTTTTAATAAAATGAATTTTGACAAAAAAAAAAAATCGTCCGAAATAACATTTTGTAATAAAGGAGAGTGCTTTGTACAAAACAAGATTTTATGCATTGTGGAGAAAGATGAATGGATTAATTTATTATATGCATATTCAGAAATATACGTACAAAATTTGAATGTAATTTTCTTTTTTTTTTTTAAAAAAAAAAATCTAGTATATAAACTAAAAGGGAAGAATTTAGAACTTGGCTTCAATATCACATCAATAAAATAGCGAATTTAAAATTTTCAAATCCTCGGTGTGGAGAAGGGTTCGGATATCCCCACTGCCGCTTTTCCCTCAGCATTGAAGAGTTAGATCACCAGCAACTACGCCGCAGTTTTTCCAGTGTGTTCTAACGTACTGCACCAACATATAGCCTTGGAATGTGGCAATTACTTCCATTGGAAGGCTTGGATGTTAAGCGATTGTTATCCATAGACTGAAAAGAGAGTATTTTCTATGAAATAATACTTTAACTGCTTCTGTAGCTGTTAATCGTTAACCTGGTATGACGAAGGTCTCAGGTTTGATTTCAGGGTTACAGATTTCTTTTAAATCAACAAAGTTAGAGCTTGATCACGATCCCATCTGATGTTAAGTGATAATGTAGTCTGTGGTCGTAAGGTGCACTAATCTCGAAACAGCGTATTCATTCTTATTCGGCAAGTTGCTCCACTCCTTTGCTATTCTTATGAAGAACTACGAACTGAATCTCTTTGTTCGCAATCTGGACTGTCCACAACAGAAGAATGATTACTCGCCGGTCATCATGTGGTGAAAAAGGAGGAAAAAAGGATTTGGTTGATGATAGGATTTTTCGAACTCGAAACAGCCGCTAATACAGTTATGCTCTTTTCCTATAACCACCATATGAAAGTGAGAGTATCCTGGACGAGCATGCTTTAAGATTTAGATCCTTATTGTTACGTAATATGATAATCATTTCACAAGGTATCTCAGTTATTCACACTAAGATTTGTCAAAGCTGTGTGACGAAATTCGAATGTAATATTTAAAACCAAACGTTACTCAAAAAGCTTTCTGGAAAATTTTATGAAACATACAGATATTGATTGTATCCAGCACTTATCTGAGCATACATATAAACAATTCAATTCTAAATCATGCTATATAGGTAAATTCGACAATATATTTTACACTTTTGTACAAAGATATTACTTCTTACTAAATGAACTGACATATGATTAACAGATGATATGGTATTTTCGGCGGTGATCTCTATAGCACGTTCTAGGTCGATACCAAAATAACACCTGTTTTTCTCGTAAGTGGGGTGATTGACGCTGTAGCTAGTGAAATGAATAGTTTGAAGTAACATAATAAAACTCAAGGAGAAAAGAGGAGTTTCGTAATAGGAAATGTCCGAATCAATATCGCATTGTAATGGATGAAATCCAAGGCAGCATAGAGACCGGCCTGATGTTGAACAGTTACTGTAGTCTATGGACACCCAAGGAATTACAAGAATTACAATTAAAAGTTATATTACCTTAATATAACTTTTTTACATTCTTTATTCTTTAGCTTCTTCGTACAAATTCGACTACTAATTCATTAGATAAACTGATCGTTCTTGGTAGCAAATATCTTTGGATTCAGGTAATAGTTTTATATTAAATTTTTATTTGTACATTGTTTGGAGTCGAAAGGATTATTTATGAATTATAAATAGATGTAAGGATATTAATGTCAAATAAGAAAGGGCCTACTGGAAGAGATCTCAACATGAAATAAGTAGTGACCTTGTACTCTGTATCCGTACTGTCGGGTTTCTTGTAACAGTTGTGTGTACAAAATATATTAAATAAATAAATAAGAAACATTACATTTTTTTTATTTGCAGCGGCCGTATGTCAGACGGCTAACGTTTAATTACGCGCCACTACTCAACCAGGCCGTGATGTATGACTCTTTGCTCTGCGCTCTACTTCACTGTTCAGGTTAGAACCCCACTCGCTCCCATAATTATCCCTGTTTAGACGATTCGCATTCATAATAAACTAATACCGATGAAATCAGCCCAAATAAACAAAGTATATAATAGCATAAAGTGTAGCAACACTTTTATAATTAGACATACACAACCACATTCATAGCATTAATAGAAATAAATTTAAACAAAATTTATTATTTAAATAATATAATAATTATATGTATTATATTAATTATTTAAATAATTTAATTAATATAATACATAGAAAAGTTATTTTTCTAAGTCGACTATGATTTTAACAAAATTTAAATGCCTACGTTCACTTCTTCTTCCTCCTGCCCTTTTCCCATTCTGTATGGGGTCGGCACAGTATGTACTTCTCTTCCACATCTTTCTATCAGCCGCCGTATCTAAATTCACACTCTTCTTACACATGTCATCTTTCACACAATCCATCCACACTTTCTCCGGTTTCCTGTACCCTTATAACCATCCACATTCATTCCCATTACTTTCTGTGTTATATGTCCTTCATCCCTCCGCATAATATGCCCGTACCACGCTAACCTCTTGCTCCTCAACTTCTCTGTCACTGGTGCAACTTTCAAACTTCCTCTAATATACTCATTCTTAATTTTATCCATCCTCGTCACACCACACATCCATCTTAACATTCGCATCTCGGTCTACGTTCACTTGTTATTCTTAAAAAAATATTTACTTAATCTAACATTAACTAAAATTAAAACACATCTCGTTACATATAGTATCTATCTAGCCGCAGCTTCCTTTTAGACGAAATTAAAAAAAAAGAAACAAAAATTAAATCTTAAAAAAGAAATGTTCGTATTCTATAGGGTGGCGCAAAAGTAATCCTTCTATCAGAAAATGCTATAAATTTTGCCTTGATGTAAAAAAATTAAAAGACCAAATAAAAATAATCCACAAGAAGAATCTGCGCCACCTTATATACAAGGTGGCGCAAAAATAACCTTTTGATGTTTTTTGGCTGTAATTTAAAAAAAATTATGAAAACTTTGATTCTTCTTGTAGATTATTTTAATTTGATCTTTTAATTTTTTTACATGAAGGCAAAATTTATAGCATTTTCTGATAGGAGGATTACTTTTGCGCCACCCTATACAACAATTACCATACTATTACAGTGCTCCTATTTGCTATTTTAATACTTTTATATATTAAATGTAAAAGTTGTAAATAATAATAAAACAAAGTTAAAACTTCTATAAAGATAATATTTACTCCTATCAAAGAACTTTAGTTAACATCCGATATTTTTGGGGAATTTCAACAAGACGTTTGAACTTTTTGACAGCACCAACGTTGTTTATCTTGACGTATAAGTGTACTTTGTTTCAAACATTCAGTGAAAACATGTTTGTTCTGGGGAAGTTGTTTCAAACTTTTGAACATAACACTTCGTGTTCGTACCTAATGGAATGCTTGCATAAGAAAAATCGATTCTGGCACTTAAATATAATTATAGACTGAAGTAATAAATACTATAATAAATTATGTATTCAGACTTATCAATTTCATTGTAATTATTAGATGACAGTGCAACCTTACATATAATTATATTACAGGAACGAGCTTCCTGTGGAGATACGAAGGTATCTTTACATTTAACTTTTATACGGGTACTCTTAAAACTTTACCTCTACCTGGCTTAATTTTATTAGTATACTTCATATTTTAAATACTACTCTATCATTTTGGACTTGTTATATCTTGGCTTTAATTGGTAGATAACCCACGAGGAATGAAGTCCAACGTTTTAACTGCGTACAACAATATACAGAAATAAATAAATCATGATGATAATATATACCGAATTAGTTATAAACTGAAAATATATCTAATAGGAATATATCTAATTTGCTTTAATAACTATATAAATATTTCAGTATTGGCTGTCTAGAGCGAATTTCCATCCATTATTTATTTATGTAGCGCTCAAAAGCATCTGGGATGCAATACTTAACAAAGGGAAGTCTTTGTTGAATACAAAACTTAGTTACTTGGAGACTATCGAGTAATCTTCTATTCTTTTTATTACTTAAAGCGAAGAAACATCGATAGTGATCCTGTATTAACGTCTTTATATATAACAATGTTAGCGTAGAAATTTAAAATAAAATATCTTTATTGCCCATGGGAATTCTTTACCAGTCAACCTAAGAAATGAAGAGATACTGTGGTAGGTGAGGCGGATATTTAATAAAAGGGAAGCTAATCATACGTACTATGTATTAATAAATACATATACGAATAAAAAATGTGTCTAACTATAAATATAAACGTAACATACATACGTAATTATTATATAGCTTTACAAGCTTTGGTAAACAGGCAATATCACCATAGCGTGTATATATGGTGGATTTTTATATCACTAACTTAGATAATATTTAGTTTCCAAACAAAACTTAATTACCACGTAATTTATCTTCAAGATTTCCTTACAGAAGTAGCCAGTAGCCTGCTTTACAATCTTTTTCACGTATAAACCGAAATTTGTGAAAATTTACGCAATATACCGGAAATTATTATTCCCAACTTCTACGACATGCAAATCTAACTCAGAATGTTGGTGGGAATATTCCAAACTCTCCCACACGGAAGGTATAAGGTAATTGTTAAAATTTTTATACAGATTTAATTACACATTAAATACTGTCATCAAATTTATGATTCACGTCAAACAATCCATGTAATGAGCTAGAAAACGAGCTCTCAGGAGTGTCGTCGGCAGGCGAGCAATTACGAGCTGTTTTGTGTAGATAATTGTTCCGGCGGGACTAAATGAATTTTATGTTGCTCCATCTAAACTAAAACAGCGCATTTATAAACAAATAATACAGCAAATGTACATTGGACGTTCGTACGCTAACTATTAGCTATTACTAACAACTGTAGCTGTTATTTTAGGACAAATTGAAGAAGGGGCTCTTACCTGAACTGAATTATTACAGAACTAACAACTAACTTCCCTAAACTTTATTAATTTTGTAAGCAAATCTATTGACTCGTTGACTGTCATGAATTTAATATCAGTTTTACTTTAGAAAATTCATTAAGATGCTATAAAGATAAACGTAAGAAAGTATCATAACTTTTAAAGTATTTTAATGTCTTTCACAAATTTCATCGTTGTAATCTATTATAAATGTTATGTTATAAAGTTCAAGGCATATTAAAGCCTCGCTAATGTTTGAGCAATAAAGCTTTACTTGACGAATGATTAATTATCGCTACTTTCGACCTTATGGAGATTAATTGTAATAATTCTCAAGTTTTTGGCAATACACTTGATTAGAAAAGCAAGGAAGGTATACTTGAACGCCAAGGTGAGTTTTATCTATAAGCACAACTTAAATTTTACATCATGTTTAATTATATTGAGGGCTAAAGTGATAAATGTATCTATAGAAAAACTTTATCATTGGAATTCAGAGCATTATCTTACTAGGAGATAGTTAAAGGAAATGTATCCAAAACTAGGCTAGGGTGATGATGTTATATGTCCATGAACGCTGTATTTCTTGGGACATATCGGTTTTCTCACGATGTATTAGTGAAAATCAAATCCTCATCTCTCCGAGACGTACAACGCTTACAAACTGAGCTATCTCGACTTAGTAAGCTTTACACAAAGTTTTTCCACTACGTATGTAACACACAACCACCAACAATATTATTGAAATTTGTTTAAAGCACTTCCATTTGAAAATTTCATGTTTTGTGGAGTGAAAATGTACCATTTTCTCTTATAAAATTTTATTTTCAAGTTACTATTGCCGTCGTTTCGAATTGTTAGTTAAACTAGTACTAACTCTCGCCAGCGTAAAACTTTAACAATATCTAAATTGCTCTATTTATTTAAATACATTCTAAAGTAATAAGTTAAAGTTTTTACACTAAGCTACACTTTTAAAATACACCTATTCATTAATAAGGTAATATTGTTACACATTCAATTATCGCATGAAAATTAATTCAATCAATATTAACTGTAACATATGTGTAACATATGTGATGGATAGGATACCGATAGAGTTTAAATCTCCTGGTTAGCTACCACATACGATTGACGCTATTGCATAAAAATCTACCCAACATCAGCCGATAGACGTCCACTGCTGGACGTATGATTCCCACATCGGTCAGTCCTGAGACACCCGCATTCAGCGGCTTCTCGCGACCTCAGCATAGCCTCCGATACCGCCAGGTAGTGAGGCCGTCTTTTGTAAAGCTTCATATGGGGAAGTTTGGGCCATTTCTCACCAGGCTGGCCCAATTAGTGTTGGAAGCCAGAGCCTCGTCTGTTGATTAGCAGGGTGCACCACGAGCAGGTGTGATTGACTTGGGTCGCATCAGTTGTTGTGCAAGACCCCTTACACCCCTATAATATCTACACAGCATCGCTTCATTTCGTCAGTCATACACATAGGAACCTGAGTATCATGTTCATGTGACCCAATGCTATGCCTACGGCCATATAACATAATATGAACTTGTTAACATTATGTCAATCATTAGACCATTGCATCTAAAAAGATCATACATATATTTATATAGTATAAAATACTTAAAATTCCTTTTTAACCAATTTCCAAATTAATTACACTCATTAGTTCTTTATTTTAGCAAATATTTTATGTTTAGAGATTATATTATTATATAAAGATTATATAATATTAAATAAATTTAATACAAATCATATATATTCTATGAATAACTGTGTAAAAATGATGAATCTCGATAATTACGCAATCTTCAATTAAATAATAGAATTGATGAATATTTACCGCACTAGGTTGCCACTGATGAAATACTATGATATGATAATATCCTATATTGTAATTTTTGGAAAACTGACGCAAAGTATTTTTTTTTTAAGCTTTTCATTGACTTTATACGGGAATAAAAAAAAACATTTCATTCATAATTTCATTTTAATAAGAATTTTAGAAATTTTCTTTATATAAATTATTATGTGCAACTATAAAGCAATCTACATATATATGATAAACAAGATATGTACTAAAAAATTTCATTCGTCGGAAGTGTGCAGACGAATAGGTACAAGGGTCCATTTTGGCCCTAAAATTAAACTCTTGGATACCTCTTAAAGTGTCAAGCCACGCCGCACTCAAATGTAATTACTTAGAAACAGTAAAAGCATATAACTTTTGGGAAGTACCGCTCATGCACAGCTGTGATTTAGAGAAGGGGGATACTACATTAAAATCTCAAGATTTCAAGAGAAAATGAAAAGAAGGTAGTGAGTTTGAGTTTTAAGATAATGAAGAATCAAATGTTGATTTTTTTGTTTGTAGACAACGCGACGTAACTAGCAGAATGTTTTACTTGATGGTTATTTAATATAACATATACTGTAGTATGTTGTGCACATCGCCATGAGAAGTTAAATGTAGATTTAAAGCACTGATTGTAAATTTAAATTATTTATCTTTTGTTATCCTTATCTATTATACACTATTATTATTATAGTTTCGTAATTTAATACTTACCGGATTTAATTGAGCGTACCGACGAGATAAACAGATGTTCACCTGACGGTAAGTGATACTCATAACAACTTGGCATTGGTTAGGACGTTATACATTGTGCTCGTCGAGACATAATATGTTAACTTTCATTAACCCACTAATTATTCTAGCTATAACACCCTTCAAACCATAACACAGTAATGTTTGCATGACACTGTTTGTCGGCAAAAATAGGCGCTGCGGTGGTACATACTCAGACGGTCTCCGGCAACAGAGGTCTACCACCAGCAAAATTCTTCAATGATATTAATGAACGCTCTCAAACTTGATCGAGACACAAAGTAACTGTTACTTGTTACTTAAAAAAATAATAAGCTACGTGTGTACACAAACGGTTTCATTACGTTGGAAACCACGGACGCACACAACGTAGGGGATAGATAATTACGTAGCAATCACTGTGGCTGTTCGAAGTAATGGATTTATTTCAGTTCACTTTCAGATTAAATCTCTGCGAGATCAACCACCAGCATTAACTAATGATATTAAGAGAAGAGGGGCCCCGATTGCCCCTGTCTATTTACGCAGAAGTCGTTTCAGTTTGTTTAATGGACTGGTATAAGTAATCAGTGCCAAGAACGGTTTTGTTTAATTTCTCCTGAACAAAACTATAATAAAAAACTTAATCGTATAAGTTTTCAATACTATAATGTCAATGCTTACTTATTGGCTTTTATATATATACTAGCTGCTCCCCGCTCGTTTTGTTCTTGACTTGAAATTTGTCTGAAATATTTTTTGACGGCAACCACAACCGCAAATGTGTTTTTGTAGCAAACGTTATTATGGCAATAACGTAATAGTACTAAATTAAAATGTTTATAAAAATTAGAAATGAAATTATGAAAGATCTAGGAAATTAAAAAAATAAATAGTATAACCGTGTACAAATCATTCTGCGTAGAATGGTCATTTTAACACGATTATACGTTCACTATTTTTCACGTGATCGCTGGACAAGAGAAACCCATTTTCATTATAAATATATTAATATTTAAATTTGATGCTGATACATAACAGCCAATAAAACCCGTTCGCGTTTTCCTAAGAGCTCTTCTTAATAATAAGCGGATTATTAATACTAATAATAACTTTGAACCTGTCCAATATTATATCGCAAATATAAATCTGACATATAAATAATCTAAAACTATAATCTTAATTTGTAGATTGTTAAATATAGCATGTATTAAAATATGTATATAGTGAAGACGACAACAGTAACAAAACTTAAGGTTATGTCTCAAAGCAACGACAGCCACGTAGTGCTGTATATATATCCTAACAGTTATGAGCACTCATATAACTTTAAACTATGTATACAAATATGGCTGCGGGAGTAGGCTTGTACTGCCCTTCGCAGCCGTGTTGGAGTCGCGGAGGCAGAGAAGTATTGGTAATGCGTTTTGCCGCTCTCTTTGTCTTCCGCACCGTATAATGGTGGAGCCCAAGATTAGATCCGTCTTAGAGAGCTGGGATTGTTTTTTCTCTTGGCTGCCATAGCCTCCGGGTGACGGTTTCGTAGAGATCCTTTGCCAAGGTGACGATAAGAGGCTGAAAGGGCCTCTGCAAGGGCGCGCTGTATGTTGCAGCGCGCCCTTGCAGAGGTGGGGTGGGGTTAAAGGCGCGGTGCAGCTGGCGCTGAAGGGGTCGCGATATTCGAAAGCGTTCACGCAGTGCCGGCTTAAAATGACGATGGTGGAACATTGTGGAGGTTTTAGTCAGTGCATATCCGACATAAACTGTCTTTGCCCCCGCGAAGGCTGGTATGCGAAGGCTTTTTCCCCACGTAAAACAAAAAAAAGTATTGCATAATTACACTCAATAAAAAGACATATTATTAAAGATTAAATACGAATTGGAAAAAATAACAATACATTACTTTTGAACCATATTTTCAAAAATTAGATAACGAAGACACCATCAAAAAGGATATAGACTTTGAATGGTTGCTTTGAAGTTGCTATCTATTCTCGATCCTTCAAATTACTTATATAGTATTTCACACTAAGTCTTGAGGATCAAGGATTATCTTTGCTAAATCTCTCTAATTGAAATTAGTACAATATCTTGCCAAATTTGTTAGTAACTTAGTTAATTTACTTTTACAGGTGGTAGGTCCAGGAGACCGTCTAGGTAGGTACCACTGCAGAGCCTATTTGTCGCCACACAATAGTGTGCCGACATTACTGTGTTCCCGTTTGAACGGCGATGTAGCTAGTGTAATTACTGGGGTAACGTGATTTAACATCCTATGTCTCAAGGCGTCGATTGCAATGTGGTGTAGTGTACACCATTCTAACTAAGATCACGTCGTTATGGGCAGGCGTATCACTTACGATGAGGTGAACTTCCCGCTCGTCTCGTCGCTTCGTTAAATAAAGATTCATCACCTTTTTGTTATAACATTGGTAAATTTTCATATAATGAAACTTTGAAAGAGGTACAAAGGACAACTGTTAGTAAATAACACACGTTTTTACTTATATTAATATTTCAAAATCTAGGGATGTTTACACAACAGTATATAACATCCTTCGAATAGAAAATGTTAAATTTCGGGACCTTTATAAATTTATTAATTACAACTTATTTTACATCGCAACACAAATTTTTTATTTAATTTATTAAATATCTACTACTATACACTCTTTTCAAATTTTCCACTTGCTTCTATCCTTTTTCTACAGTATCTGAAGACGGTATTCGAATACAAAGTCCTATTACCAGTATAGATTATTTTGAAGCAAAAACAAATTTTTAATGTTTACTTAAAATGTCATTAATTAATCTAAATATGTATGCAAAAAGTTTACTTTCTTAGTATTACAGAAGTTTAGTTGAATCTTTTGAAACAACATAAAACAGATTTATACATAAACCTTGTTCTGAGAAGTTGAAGATAAGATTTTGATGAAGCATATCCCAATTACTTACAGGAATACTTTTAACAGATTGCGATTCAATAAACACATTGATAATCAGATATAATAGACGTCCATTTAATCACAAAGATTTAGGAAGCAATTTGGTCTGAAAATTACAAAAGGACAGCTCTCTGTAAAGACGACTTGTTGAATGAACTTTTCTTTCCTCGTTTTGTGAAAGAACTTCTTTGAAATGATTTCGGTCGTTATTTAATTAGCTAAAAGCAATGTTTTGTTAATAATCAAAATCATTACGTCATGAGTTGACTATTTGTTATAAAAGATAATAGTCATACATAGTAATTTAAATAATTATACCAATTGGAGTCAGGTCTCTATTGCCGTAGGCTTTTTAGGTACGCATGTCCACCGCAGTGTCCTTTCATGCCGCAAAACAGTATTATTGCTAAATTTCTGTATTCCAATTGAAAGACGCTGTAACTAATGCAATTACTGTAGTAACAAAAATAACATCACATACCATAAATACACGAGGGTCATGTGGTGCTGACCAAACAAACATCTTACGTTACATTCTTATAGACAGGAATATTATTCACCATAAGATGTGAAGATATAATGTTATTTAGTATAAGCTCCAATAAATGTATTTAAATCTAGTCTAGGTATTTTTTTAAAAAAATTCTACGGCAGTATGATACTAAGGTTATAAATCTGAAAGAGTAACGATTACCTTCCAGCAAGGCCTTCACAAATTTACGAGTTTTTCCTTTACAAATTTTCGGGCAATAAAAACTTGAGAGAAACTATACATTTATGGCTGGCACACCGGTTTTTTGCTTTTAGTGCTAATCAATTATTCGCTAGTAATTTATAAATAATGTAAATAAAATATACGATTACCTCTGGTTCGATTTAAAGGTTTACATGTGTTTAGTAGGCATTAAAATTCTTGTAAATCTACCCACTGTTTATATTCATGTTATTAATCTAACGCTACAAAATTAATTGCTGTGTTCCGTTATATATACGTCGAATAAAAAGAAATCTTCGTATATCCGGTCGGTATAAGAAGGTTTAGTCGACGTAGTGACGAGATGAGTGAGATGTTCATCTGATTTTAAGTCATACACCTGCCCAAAAACAACGCGGCGCTAGTTAGGATGACATAAATAACATCACATTTTGCTTTGCATCACACTTTTTTTGCAAAAATTGGCTCTACCACCGCATGGGATGATGACAAGGAAGAAAGAGAGAGGCAAGTCGTTGATCGATTAAAATTAAATTCGATAAATAATAAACATCGCAAGACGGAAGAATCTCCAGTTTTTTTTTAAATATTATATTTTGTAATAACTTACAACACAGTTTAAAGTACCTATATGCTTTAAATTTAAAACACGCTAATCCTTTAAAAAAAAGTTACAGTATATTTTCCTGTCCTTTTTATTAAGAGTTCAACTCTAACAAAAATCTAGACAAATTCTAAAACGTGTACGAAATTTGTTGTTTTTGTATGCATTTCGTTTCTCTACAAAATAGAGATAATAACCTTGTAGATGTTATATCTAGATACAAACTTCCATTGATCCTCCTCTCAGTATCATGATAGTATTCTCGAAGAAAGCTTTGCGGTAATATAGTAACGAAAACTTTATTCCGCCGGAAAAGTATCTATATACTTAACATATATTATGTATTATATTTGAGAAATATCATTCGTATCAAATCTTTCTTGATCTATGTATAATGAATAATACAATTCTGTACCATAAATATAAAGGATTTTCCTATCTGTATAAAATAAATATATAATCGATTATGTATAGAATCTTCGTCATCATTCCACCAAATACTATGAAAATAGGTAAACATATAATTTTGTCATTAAAATTTTATGTTTATGTACTGTTTGTCAGATTTTCTTTATAATTAGTATATAAATGATACCAATAATACAAGGGTAGCAACGAACTCTGTCTGCTGCGAACGGAAGTAGAACGTAATTGTACCTGTTTCTGCTGCCCAAAATAGCGTACTGGATCTATTATGCTCCGATTTTAAGTGGCTGATAAAATTACTGAATTCAGAAGAATATCGTGAGTGAAGATAAGAGAAAAGCCATAAATGCAATGCTCTGCTACATAAACATATATGCAGAGTAGCATTTTATTGTAATGGTTTAGCTCATAGTCTAGTAAATCTTCCACTTATCATGTAGCTCCATCTTATAAGAAAAAATCAATTTTCTTTTACACTATAACACCAATGGAAGCTATAAAATGCGACTTGTTATGGATATTGAGTTTTGAATCTCCATTGGTATTCCTCAAAATTATCATCATCATCATGAGCTGATAGACGTGCACTGCTGAACATAGGCCTCCCCGAAAGATCAACATATCGATCGATTCTGCGCCGCCCGCACCGCGGGTATCAGGAGCCGTCGTTTATAGGACCATTTCCCGGCACCCAGGCCCAATGCGGGCTGGTGGGAGCCAGAGCCTCGTTTATTGATTAGTAGGGTGCACCACGAGCAGGTGAGGTTGGTTTGAATACCGTGTCTTGTTGTGCAGCAACCCTTACACCCTCAAACTATTATTATTCCTGAACTTCAATTATAATTATCTGTAAAATGAAAACGGCAAGTGAAATATCCACCCCGTTAAATAATTTATATTCTCTATAATATAAAGTTCATTTAAAAGCATTTTACTGTATCTTAACCAATTTGAGACCGTTTCAAGCTTGAATTCGATGGAAAATGAATAGAATTTCACGCCGTTGGGACGGGAGCAAGAAGCATTTGGGTTAAATCCTTTCAAATAGAAATAGTTTACGAGCCTATCAAGAATAGTGGTCAGTGAAAGGTTAGGTAAGCTTTTATTAAAATAGTTCGTTCGCACTTTTAATACAAAAATGGAGATATAATGAAAATTTTGATTAACATTATTACACTCACGATAAATAAATAAACATTATAAATAAAGATAAAGTTAAATAAATTGTAATTTCTTTATATGAAACTGAAGCTAGATTTGTTTTGGAAATTTTTATACGGAAAAGAGCAGTACATGCAAAGACCCAGACGCACCCCCTGCTTGAGACTTTATTGTAATCGAATTCAACGATCCCCACTTTCAATGAGATGCAATCTTCAGTGCAGTAGATTTATAATATTACAAAATAAAATTATAGCTATAGCTCAATATAAAAATGTAAATAAATAAACAAAATAAAAATTTAAGATTAACTATATTTTTCCTTCTTCTTTTAATGACTGAAATGACCAGGCAACTTTTTCGACTTCGGTATATCCGTGACCACAGTCCTTTAAATTACTCGACATTTAGATTTACGCTGTCTAACCAACGAAACTTTGGTCTTACTAAACCTCGACGACTATCAGCATTGCTGGCCATAAAACGCTTAGGTCTCATGGCTTTATCGCTGTACATGGCTGGTTCCTCTGACTTTGTTCAGTTTCATGTACAGCCTATACAGTTTTTGGTAGACACTATAAAGCTTAAAAAGAGTTTGGCGATTAATAAATAATCTCAAATGATTCATTCCTCTGATAACTTCGTATGATAATAATATGCTCACTTTTTTTTTCGAAACCCTGATTGCCTTCGGAAATAGCAAGCCACTGCAACCGGCGTTTACCGAGAATGTAAAATATGGGGACTAAGTCAAGATTTTATATCGACTTTTTTCTTATTGGATGCGCTCCTTTATGCAGCAACTGGACAGTGTGCGCTTTTATGGGGAAAATTTGTTCTACCCAGTGCTTAGATAGTTATTTGAATATAAATGTTTATTTTTCGTTTCCTTTATCTGTTATTAAATCAAAAAATATAACTGATGTATAATAAAATGTCAATTCTAACACAGTATTTAAGAAAAGTATTATGCGAAAAGCTTCTAAGAAGCGAAAAGATAGTAAATTAGTAAATCGCTTATAAAGAGTGTTGGTATAAAGATTAAAAAAAAAACCTGTATGGATGACAATTATCGTTATCTTATGGTCTATAAACATTTATGGGCTTACAGGCTTAGAAATCTTATTTTTTTATTTCATTAAATGACAAGACGAGCGGGTCGTTCACCTGATGTTAAGTGATACGCCTGCACATAAGAACGTGGCGCTAGTTAGAATATATATTGCACCACATTGCGCTCCTCGCCTTAATACATACGATGTTGAGTCTCGTTACCCCAGTAATTACACTAGCTACAGCGCTCTTCAAACCGGAACACAGTAGTGTTTGGCAGCAGATATAGGCGCTGCGATGGTACCTAACGATCTCTGGAAACAAAGACCTACTACCAGTAACTGATATAATCTGCAATTTAATTAATATTTAAGTAATAAGTTATATTCTTAGTTAAAATGTCTCTTCATAAGAAAAACGTAAAATGATACGACGAACAAGACAAGCCCTACTTGTAATAATTCCGAAACTGCTTTAAACACCCTTATAAATTGTCCAGATGTTGCTAAAGCCTATTTATATTCATTATTGAACAATGGCCGCCCTTATAACCGGTAGGTACCTGAATCTAAAGATTTCCTGAGATTTTTACTCTGTTATCGGTTCACCTACTTGGTGACATTGTAATCGGGAACTCTGGAATGTTTTCATATGCTGCAACGCATAAGAACTTCAGCCACCTGTTTTTTGCTTTTATTTAAAAAATTCTGCTCTGGATGGGGAAACGAAAATATAGCGTATTTTAACCGACCGAATTATTATTATTAACGTACTAGTGCTTTAATAACAAGATCTCATACCACAATTAATAGTTATTTTGCTATTTATAAAGCATAAAACTATTGAATTTTATTATTGGTTCATCATCAGCCGATAGACTTCCACTGCTGGACATAGGCCTCCCTCAAAGATCTCTACATCGATCGATCCTAAACTAGCCGTATCCAGCGGGTTCTCGCGACCTTCACCACAGTCAGCATAGCTTCCGGTACGCAGGGCACTAGAGGCCATCGTTAGTAAGGAGGATTTGGGCCATTTTCCATCACGCTGGCTCAATGCGGATTGGTGGGAGCCAAAGCCTACTTTGTTGATTAGCCGGATACATCACGAGCAGGTGATTTTGGCTCGTTTCCCGTAAATTATTGTGCGGGACCCGTTTCACCCCATATTATTGGTTATTAAAATTCAATTGATGTTTCTGATGCTTCAGTTCAAAAATTCATTATTAACTTTATACAAAGGTACTTTAATAATCTGAAGAGGTTCAATCTTGTCCTGATAGATTAAAGTGTAGTAAGAGAAACGTGGTTCCAAGTCTATTGTTCTTTGTGCAAAGTAGTAAATGCACGAACACCGCAACGAAGTTACCCCGAACTCAAAACGTTTCAAACCCTTTCGACCTAAAGGGAACCTCATTGAATTCCATTATTGAGACGTAGCTTTGACAGTACCTGCCATTGAACCCAAAGTTTTGATATCCTTGTGAATAGTTCACGGGTTTTCTTAACGATAAGGTTTTGAAAGTGTCAGTGAATAATAGTTTTGCATACATTATCTATAACAGATAAAGTTTTCCATGAAGTATTCCTCTTGCTAACATTTTGATATAAAATAAGCTAATATTTTATTTCAAAATTTACCGTAAAATTCTATTGGCAACTGTAGTACGGCGAGAGTCGATCATTACACGCACAGCTTGGTAAAGCTTCTAAAATGAAATTATCTGCGTAAAATGTTCATTTCGCATGATATGTTGTTCATTTGTTATTAATTATGATATTCCTTTTAAACAAAATGCTATTTACATTTACTAACGTAATAAAACAGTAGAATTATATTTTTTTGACAATAAAAGTAAATGTATTTATCTTTAATCGACCACAGATTATAGAGGTAACATGTGCTATTGATACCGCAACTATATTAATAACCCCTCCAACGGGTTCTCGCCTTGTCGTGGCGGAGGGGCTTAGTAACCGTGATCCGGTACACGGTGAAGCCAAGTGGAACTCACCCGGCCGGCCCGCGGCGAAGGGCTGGCCGAAGCGGCCGCTCCAGGTTCAAGCACCGGTTGGGGTAACTGGAGCTCACCGGAGCGGCCGGGGGCCGCAGGGGCGGCTGTGTGCTGCCCTAGCGGCCGACTGCAGGGGCGGTTTCATACCGCCCCTCGCAGCCGAGGTGGGGTCGCGGAGGGAGTACCCTCTGCGGCAAACCGGTGTCGCACCGGCGATGCGGCGGCGGCGCGGCCGCGGGGGAAGAGGAGTGCCGGTATTGAGATGCGCCGTTCTCACTATCCTCCGCGGCCGTTAACAGGTAGCGGCGGGCCTAACATCTCTCCGCCGCGGGGAGCCGGGAGAGGTTTTTTCCAGTGGCTCCCATGGCCTCTAGGCGACAGGTTCGGGGGAACCGGTCGCCCGCACACGCATGTGGTCGAGGAGGGGGCGCGCTGCATGTTCCGACGCGCCCTGGAAAGGGAGGGTTCATCCCTCCCTCCCGAGGTGGGGCTGCGCAAGAGGCCAGCGCCGGCAGGGTCGCGGTTGAGTGCGAGCGTTCCCGTGATCCTGCTATCATGGCGATGAGGCGGAACATCGTGGTCGTTTTAGTCGGTGCAAGTCCGACATAACTCGTCCTTGCCCCCGCGAGGACGAGTATGCGTAGGCATTTCCCCCACGTAAAAAAAAAAAAACTATATTAATAAAGTAATAAAATTAGTACTCCTTCCAAACTACTAGGCTTAAACATAGGTTCCTTAGCTAAATACTCCACTCGTTTTCATTATGTTTGAGCTATATAAATTTTAATCAATGACATGCTATTAATTATATTACTATTTACCCCGATGTGTACTTCAAAATTACAACAGAAATAAACGCAAAAATAACAAAAGCCCTGACTATTATTTTTAATTAGGAATAACTTTTGTCAATGAAACTATCGATGGGAAAGCATGTAGTGGTTTTAGTCGACCGTTTCACTGTATGTCATATGTTGCCGCAAATTAACAATATGAGCTGAACAGGCCTTTCAAAAGAACCTAGTCATCAATTGAATTCTTCGTGATTCCGAAACCGAAAGATAGACCTTTGCATTAGAGCGGTTAGCTACTGCTATTAGACAGCGTTTGGAATGCTCTGATCAAGTAGTCTAATAATAAAAAAAAATATATAAATAATATCTCTCCAGCCTTAATTCTTAAAAATTTGTAACCTTTATAGTAAATGTTTTTACTAATATAAAATCCGCAGATATGAACACACTACCTCTAAAACAGTGTAGGCTAGCTATGACTTATACTTTTAAGTAAATGAAACGAAAGTAATTTAAAAATATATTTAATTTCTCTTAAACACACCTAATAATTATAATTTGGTTCAGGCGGGTGGTGCGGGGGGAATGGGGGATGCCCGAACGGTGGCGGTCCACGCGGCGGGAATTGTGGCCTGAATTGTGGTGGGGGTGGACGCCATGGTGGAGGTCGAGCTCCTGGTGGAGGAGGCGGTCCGAATCCTGGTGGACCGAACGGCGGTGGTGGGAAATGATGGAAAGGTGGCGGAGGCGGGGGCGGTCCGGGCGGTGGAGGAGGTCCAGGTGGTGGCATTGTCGATGGAGGAGGCGGCGGTGCAGACATTGGCAATGGTGGTGGTGGTCGCGCGTTCATAGGAGGACCTGGCGGCGGCATCGGCGAAGGGGTTGGCGGTGGTGGCGGTGCCATCAATATCGGGCCCATCATCGTCGGCGGCGCATCCGCGAACAGCTGATGTGGACGGTCGGCGTGTGATAGAGGGTTTTGTGCTGCTAGTAATCTGAAATAAAAAAGAAAATGCAGCATATTTTGAAAGAAAGAATTTATGAGTATGGGAAAGATTTTTTTATTATTATAAGTTGTATTAATAATAATTATTAATATTTTTATTATTATATTAATATTATATTTATTGTACCTCTCAGCTGCAGAACCATGCCTCTCGCCTTTAACATCCTTTTTAAATGCATAAGAAACAGAAATTGGTCTATTGCACAGATATTGATTGTTCATCGCTTCAATTGCTGCATCAGAAGCTTCAAATGATGCAAAGTTGATGAAGGCAAAAGCTTTTGAGTTTCCAGTTTCAGGATCTCTCATAACCTTGGAATTTAAAAAAATTAACAAATCATTTGATTTGCTTAAAAAGAGTTCACATATAGAGGGTGGTATCCTACAAGATAAACACGCACAACTCATGACTCTACGGGAGCTACCCTACAATCATCCATCCAAATGGCGCAAGACAGAAATGTCTGGAAAGAAATGGTGCCCAGGGCAACGCACCATAGTCACGTCCCACAGTTGTGACATTATGACAAACAAGAAGAAGAAAGCATGCAAAAAATAAGTTTTAATTTTAAGGGAACATTTTAACGATTTCCATGTTGCTATGACTTAAGACATGGCTTGTAACATTGAGGTCCTGGATTCAATTTCAAAAGCACCTGTTGTTTACTTAGTGATAGGGTTTTTCAAACTCTAGCAAGATACAGATATCACATTATTAATCTGGAGCATAACAGCATATATTTCAGTTGTCAACATATGAGGGACATATCTACTGGTACATAGACATGTTTTACATTATAGATAAATAAAAATCAAATACTTTAGTGTTACTTATTGCAAACATCCAACAATAAACAGTAGCCATCTTAGTAAAAAGAAAAAATATTATAATTTTTTCTAATAACAATTCATTTAGACCTTACCTTACTGTGTTTCATTAAAATTACTAAAATTTACCTTAGGTGTTTGTAAAATTACTCCAAAGGCCGAGAATGTGTCATAAAGTAATTTTTCATCCACTTCTGGATCTAAATTTCCAATGAAAACATTTGCTCCTACATCAAGGTTCTTCTGATGTGCCGAAGCTTTGTTTACTCTCACCGGTTTGCCATAAAGTTTTATCATATTCATAACCTGCAAAATACAATACAAATTAATATGCCATGTTTAATTCTGAGAAGTGTAAAAATCAAATCACATTTCAAAATTTAGAGATTAATAAATTAACCAAGCAAATTGTCTTCCAGTAGTCAATAAAACAGGACAAGAGTGGCTGAAAATTGTAATGTGTACAATTGAGAGGGTTACATTCATTCTAATAATATTGAAAACAAGCATCAAATACTATACACATTAGATTTCAGTTGTAAACTTGAAATTGAATTTTTTTAACCCTATTCATTTATTAATTAGCCTATAAGCTAATGCAACTTAATTTTTAAAATAGTACTAATTTTTTACATCAGGTTTTGAATGACAAAAGAACTGATATCAATAAAAAATACCTTTATGGCATAATCAGCATCCTCTTCACCCATGAATTCAACAAATCCATATCCTTGATGAGTTTGAGTCACACGGTCCTTGGGCATATGCACATTCACTGTAATTTCAAGTACACAGTTATGCAATTTTAGTGCCACTTTAAAATAAATAAGTTTCAAAATTTGAAAGGCAAATTAAACACTTAAAATTAAAATACATTATTGGCACACATATTTAGTGTCCGTAATAGATACTGTGATCTACTTCAAAATAGTAATTTACCTACCAAAATGTCGTATATAGATATTTAAATTGGTATAGCAAACCCCATTTTAAAGACCTAAAATATTAACTTGCAGAATGAAGATATAACTTACCAACTGGTCCAGCCTGTACAAATAGTTCCCAGAGAAGGCTTTCTGATACTCTATCATCAAGACCTCCGACATAAATAGTTGCATCTGAAAATGACAAAACATTTCTAAGTCACACACAATGAAAAGTATTATTTTTATTTATTAATGTACAAAATATTGTACCTATTTAAGCTATGTTTGACATATACATAAACTTGTATAAGAAGGTTTATTCAATATTATAATTATTTACTTAAATTTAATACACAGAATGAACTAACCTCAAAATTACATATTTTTTGAATTATATAAATACATATATTGGGAATAACGGTACCTTGATTTCTTTCAGCGATCGGACCAGCAGCCATTATTTTTAACTACAAAACTACAAAAATATCCATTCAAGAAAAATCAGTCAAACCGATATAAAACTTAACTTTACGTCAAACAATACGCGTCCGAAATTGACATCAAGAGATGTACCACAGACAATATGTCATCTTTACCTTATAGTTAGAGCATTTATTGTTCATTTCAAACTTTATTAAAATTAAATTAACTAAACGAAATTATTACTTCAAAATCAGTATTTGTCACATGAATGGTTGAATTTTATTTGTTTTTATCATTATAAAAATTACACGATATATATTTGATCTTTTCGAATGTGCACATAGTTTGACGATTATTGAACTTCTTTTTTTGACTATAATTTTCATCAAATTGTAAGATAAAGTGTTTTTTTAGTGATTAGTAGTTGAACAACTAACAACACCTATTTAATTATTATTTAATCAACAGAATAAGACACCAGTGTTTCATAATTTATGTCAACTATTATTTTATAACTTTACTATATACACTTATAATTACTATTTACGCATACAACTAAAATAAAGAAAAAGATATTGCGAAATATTTGTATATTACCTGTGCTGTAAATCTTACAGAATTTTTGTTTTCTGTAGTCGGAACGGCAGTTCGTTTGGTTATTAATTAGATCAAACTCGAAAAAAAACAGTCTGTGTACAAAAGTTGACTGTGACAGGTTGTCAACAGCCAGTTGAAAACCGTTCTTTGATTATTGACTAGTTCAGATCGATTTCTGAAAATTTGCGGCAAAATTGTATTTCTTCTTATTACAAAGCTATTTTTATAAACAGCTACAGCTATTTTAGAGAAAGAAAAATGCAAAGTGCATCCGATATAATATCTTCACTGTTGTGGTTTAAAGACGATAAATACGAAAATGATGAAAATGATACACAAATAATAGAACAGTTTGTGCAAAACGTTGAAGATTTTAGTTCTCAGTATGGTAGTGAAATTAGTGTTTCGTATACCGCTTTCAATCTCCGTGGGCCACCCTCGAACTTTCCAGATTACGGAGACTATCCACAGGCTTTTGTTATGGTGAAGTCCTTTGCGTGTTGTTGTTATTTATAAAATTTCTATTACAAATAGATATGAAGACGTTTTTATTGTCAAATTTTTGCAAGGAGAAATACTTTTTATCTTTAATCAAACAATAAAAAGAAATTAAAAATAATACAACACTTAATTGAAAATTTATGGATTGAAAAATATTGTGGCGTTTAGGCTTTTTAATTTAAACATTATAGCTAAATACAAAGAACTAAGAAAAAGAAAGACTGAAGTAAGTTATGAGATCATATTCTTTACAGAGAACCTATGGCAAGTGGTGGGATGAAGCTCCATCTTTTCAAGACGATTATGTGCCACAGAACAGCCGCACAATCCAAAGCCAAGATTATGTTGGTTAGTGCATTAAGCTATTAGTTTTCTGGAATTATCTTATAGAAAATTAACTTTATTGTGGTGTTCTTTTTCACAAGTTTAGCTTTTTTATATACTTTATATAAATAGAAAAAGATTCATATGATTATTTTTAATTATTAAATATTCAAGGAACAATTTGAAATAAACTATTAATAATATTAGACAGTCAAAACATTGACTTATCTCCTCAGTTTTAATTATCTTATCACATTATTGCAACATTTGTAGTTATCAAAATGTCTATTGAAACAAACAAATAAGTTGCGTTAATTCAGTCCACTTTAATGTAAACTACTAGTAATATCAACAATATTAATATACACCTGATTTTTATTATTTTTTATTGAATATCTCTAATTTTTCTACAAATTTTTGTCAAATAAATAAAATAAGTAGTAATAACTAAAAGTAAATAAGTTAATGGCATAAAATGTTAGACTTTGAATTATGTCATTTTACCTGCTTTAATTTATTTATGCACGATGACTCTAACATCACATTTCTCATCTTATTGAGCATGCAAATTTGTTCTCTTATCAGTAATCACATGTTTGAAGGTCATTTATTTTTGTTCTACAAAGTGTACATTAATATATAAATATTTCAATTATTCAAAATGGATATATATCCAGCAAGAAAGCCATGATACATTTTGAATATTTTTGAGTCATTTGAAAAAACATCAGTCTTATTTTTCTCTGGTACTAAAACTACTCAACAACCCTGATAAAAAACTACTTTACTTGCAATCACGATTTGTTTCAAAAGTTTGAGAAGATCGAAAATTGTCTAAACATCTTTATTTTTTTAAATAAGGTAGTGTGTTATATAAAAAATTATATTTTTGATTTATTTCAATATTTTCGAGTATGAGTAGAGAAGTTTATACAAGACAATTGAATCAAATTACGAAGATTTGGCAAAATTCCTCGCATCTGTTCCGGAAAATGGATTCACTTGAAAATTCTAAGGTTAGACTTCAAGCATCGATTTCTTCAGTATGTTTGCTTTATGTATCGTATCAAAGAACGACGTATGACGTAGACTTTTATATTTATATATAAGCAAAATATTATTGTAGGTGTAAAAATAGATTTATAGTATTATTCTATAATATAACTATATCTGTAATGTATGCGCCAAGCGAAAACATTTATGAAATATTCGGCGTCGACGGAGCCGGTCACGGTCTCCTGTGTCAGCCAAAGTCAAGACTTTTTTTTATATTTGCTACTTATTTAAGATGTTTAGAGGAATTTTGTTTATTATTTACAACATATAAAATAATTTAAAACAGAGTATTGACTTAATCAAAATTTGTATAGTCGTATAACACGCGAACTGTGTAGTAATTTTTTTAATCAGTAATTAACTTTTCTAATTTCATTTTTGTATCAGGTATATATTTTATTTTTATATTGTTTATAACAACGTGGCGCTAATTAGAGACACAGTACCACATTGTGCTCCACACCTTGAGATATGATATATTGTCTTACTACCCCAGCGATTTTATTAGCTACAACGCTCTTCAAACCAGAACACAGTAATGTTTGCACACTACTGTTTGGCATTAGAAATAGGCGCTGCGGGTAGCACCTACCTAGATCTAAAGAACCACTTATGACTATATTTTACTAGCTGTTCCCTACCCACTTTGCTGGCTGAACTACCCCCGCAGCTCCACTTGGGAAAGGAATTTTATAAAATCCATTCCTAGCTGACCTCTAAATGGTAGAAACGATATTTCTACCAAATTTCGAGTGTTTACGTCTAATAGTGCCTGAGGTCTCTTGACGAGTCAACGAATCTCTAGGTATCTTCTATTTGTATATATATATATATATATAGATAAAAAATATTTTATCTACATCAGTCGATTGTAATTACTTGTTTTTATCACATGAGTTTCGTCAGCTGTTAGTTGATGAAACTTAGCTGTATATACTTTCACGTTATGAAATATGGGAAACACATGTTATGTCCCCTGCGTCGTCGTGCTTGTGATAAGGAAACACTTGTTCTGTTTCATTATAAAAGCTTAATCATTTTATTCAATTGGTTTCTAATCAAATTACGTATCAAAGCCTAGAAATATTAAGAATTTTGTTAAGAAACCCTTTATTTAACCCTTTGAGCGCGAAACGTCGATAAATCGGTTCTCTATTAATGCGTGTAAATTGCGGTGCGTCGGAATATTTTGTGTGTAAAAACTACTAATTGTAAAATGGGAGTCCATGGGGTTAATGCGGGGTAACTTTTTTGTCAATAATTTTTTCTTAAATTCTTGTTCGTTTTCTTTTTTTATATTAAATATTTACAGTTATAGTGAAAAATATGTTACATTTGAGTTGTTTGATATGTTCCAAACAGATAACAGAAAGAATTACAAAAATACATCTACGTTAGGGGAAAACAAATAAGATTCTGTCCACACTTACCCCCAAGCTACCTTTTTTCAGAAAACCTTTCGCAATGTATGCAAAATATGTGAAAATTAGCTCAGTACTAAATACTTGAGACATTCACACTAATCTCGCTTTTAATGTATATATATATATATATATTCATGAATCTGTAGTGGCGGTTGGACTCTGTACTGGGGGTAGTCTTTTTGAGACGGTCTAGGTAGGAATCATCACAGCACTTATTTCTATAGCCCAGCAATTCCTGTTTGAAGGTCGCTATAGCTAGTGTAATTACTGGGGTAACGAGACTCAACATCTTATGTATCAAGGCGACGAGCGCAATGTGGTGCAATGTATTGCAATGCAATGCATTCTAACTAGCGCCACGTTGTTATCTGCAGGCGTATCACTTACCATCAGGTGAACGTTCTGCTCGTCTCGTCGCTTAATGAAATAAAAAAAAAACGTAATATGTGTTATACACATAACATATATAAGTAAAGCTGGAACTATACTATGAATAGAAAAAATATAATGTTTAAAGGTGCAAAATTGTATAATAGTCTACCTAATATTACGAAGGAACTTCTGGTGGTAGGTTTCTGTTGCCGTAGACCGTCTAGGTAGGTACCACTGCAGCACCCATTTTAGCCCCCAAACAGTAATGTGCTAATATTACAGTGTTCCGGATTCTAAGGCGCTGTAGCTAGTGTAATTACCGAGGAATCGAGACTTAAATTCTTGTCTCAAGGCAGCGAGCGTTATATGGCCTACATCATTTTTCCAAGCTTTCCATGAGTTTTTTTTTTCAAAGTAAATACGTGGCGAACGTGACTTAAGAACGTGGTGCTGGTTAGGATCTTATACACTGCGTAACGGTCGCATCGTCGAATAAAATAAAAAATATATTTTTTTAAGATTTACTAAAACGGCATTGTGTTATGAGGACTGATAAAAATAATTGATTTTGTCTTCAAATTACTTTTTTTTTAAACAAGAGTGTATAAGCATCTTAGTTGCTACTTCAACTTTTATTTATTCAAATTGTTTTTTTTTTCTCATAAGGGGGTTTTTAATATGTAGAGAAATAAGAACCTTAATCTAACCCTTATATAGGTAAGCTGTATTACGATGTTTGTATGATATATTTACTTTGACAGAAGTATCTTTCGAAAGGGACGTCTTCCCACTCGAGGTGGCTGTCTTCGAGACGTACAACCCCGGTGCACTGGTTCGAATATGGGCTCTGGGAGCCGGCATTTGGTATCTACTTTGGGAAGGGGAGCCGGAGTATGCCGGCGATAAACCGCGAATTTTCAGCCCCCCTATAAAACAGATAAATTCTCCTACTAGGTAAGTATTACTTACCATTATACGTATCGAGATTATTATTTTCAGTGTTCTACTCTGCGCTCGCAGTCAAATCGCACCTAAATGTATTTACTATCATCCGCAAATATACAATGAATTATGGAGAGTAAATCTTGATTTAGAAGTATTTCTCAACAGTTTTGATATTGCTAATTTTAAATATAGTTCGTATATATTTATTATTGACATCATTGAAGCGCTAAAACAAATCAGTCAAATCTTAATATCATCTATAGTAAATCGATTAGTTATATCCTAGTAGATTGAAAATAGAAGTAAATAGAATAAAAATGTGAAAATATTAATAATTTCTATCTGTGCCGAGAAAGACGTTCACCTGATATTAAGTGCTTCCACTAACAATATGGCGTTATTTATGATATTCTCCATTATTCCCGTTTCGTAGTCACAGTAATATATTATAGTAAATATTTTATCCGACAGGATCCTTCGTCTAGAGTTCAATCATAGACTGTTGCCATATTATACCGAGCTGGATGCTGTGTTGCTACGCGGCAGAGAATCGGAGAGTATGATCAAGATGAAAAACAATTTTTCTTATTCCTCATTGTTTTATAAGAAAACTCAACCGGCGGTGGTGCACAAAGGTAAATAATTAACATTTGTATCTCTTTTGACTTGAGCAGTTGTTAATGTAAATTATTATCTATTGCTTTTATCCTTTGTTATATCATTATCCGTTTTTTTAATATTTAATAATATGGAGGTCAGGTTATCTAGTTAAATAAATTTTGTCTTTTTATGAATATATTCAATAATGTATGGAATGTATAAAATTTAAATGATGTTAATCAACTATTTATTCCCCGCCCGGTTTGCTGATTTAGAATAGAAATTTGTGAGAAATGTTCCCGCCCAGCAGCAACCCGCCGTCCTCCGAGAATTCCGTTTATTAACACCCTCGCAACCCCCTTTGGAGAAGGAATTTCGTAAAATCCATTCTTTGCTGACCTCTAAATGGAAGAAGCAGTTTCTCTACCAAATTTTTAAGTGTTTACATCTAACAGCATCGGAATGTCTGAATATCTCATATATAAGTAGATAGATAATATTCGAATCAACTGCCTCCGTGACGCAGTGGCTCGCTTGTCTTGTAATACGGAGGCCCTTAGTTCGGTACCTGTTTACATATGAAGTTTGGTAGGGGGTAAGATTTTTTCTAACTCTTTCGGTTCATTGCCACGTATTGTAAATCTGTTGCCCTAACAGCATTGCTATGTTCTAGCTTCTAACTGATGAGAGCGTGAGTATTCGAGGCGATAACGTTGCATCATTATGACCGTCTGTGTCACTTAGCACCATTTCAATTTAAGCAAAGTTTTAAATAATAATTAAGTGGTATGATATCGTGTCTGTTACCACGGTATGATGTTCCGCTTTTTGTTCCATGCCCGTCTTCTGCTTTACATGGGCTTTGCATACGGAGCGCTTGTGTGGCCATTCTTTGAATAGTTTAATACATATAAAGAATTATTAACGGTCCATAACATTGCGTACTGAAGTAAATCAAGCTTAAATGGCCGCTATTAAACAACTTCAGCTGCTGTTATACCACTTTGGGACGTAATTTTTTTTTAATAATTTTTTTTATTAATGACCACCCATGGTCATGTTTAAACAAAGTACCATTAAAAAGATGTATTTTATACTTGTTAAGCAAATTTCTCTGATCGTTTCACTATAATTACAGTTCTACTTATTTATCATTCAATGCTACAAATGCATTATGTTAATCATTTTTATAGCGTCCATTTGTTTAAGATCCTTTAACAGTCGTTCAATTATTTGTCCTATTAGGTTACAGTATATTGTATTTATGGTGACTATAGAAGATGTCCATGGTCATTAGTTTTATGGGTTGCACACAATAATTAATGATGCAAAAGAAAACTACTACTATAAAAAGAAACTATATAGATGTAAATGTGAGAAATTAAAGAAACAAAGTATTGATTTGTTAACAACTAAAAATGGCTAATTATTAAACTTATGATTATTATTATTTATAATTTTTTTTTAATTTATAAAAGCGATGGGACGAGCGCGACGTTAACCAGATCTTTAGTGATATTGCGCTCCTCGCCTTGAGAGATATGATTTTATGTCTCGTTACTCCAATTATTTCAATATCTACGGCGTCCTTCAGACCAGAACACAGTATTGCTTGCACATTACTCTTTGGCGGTAGAAATAGGAGCAGCGATGATATCTACTTAGACTTTCTGGCAACAGGAGATCTAAGACTAGTTTTATACGGCCGTTGATGATACTTTGGTGTTGTATTATAACAGATGATTTGAACAAAATAAAAATCATCGAACGTTCTCTGTTTGTAAATGTATTATTTAATTTTAGGTCTGTTAGATAAAGTGATCGCTTCAAATTTGCACGAAAAAGTTGTACCGCCGATGTTTGTGCAGCAAAAGGAGGAACAAATCGACAAAGGACCACCACTTGGTGAATTTCAAATGCTTCCGGTGAGTATAGCTCTGATTATAATTCAGATGATCATCCGCTGTTTAACTATCGTAAAGATCAAACATTAAGTACCAGAAATTATTTTTTCCACTAGTAGCAGGGTATCTTTAGAAGATTTCCCCCCTCGTTAACAAAAAAAAAAAACAGGAGTTTTTGTACGTTATGAATTCGATTCGACTGTTCCGATTGTTTTCACTATAACACAATAAAAATTCAGTGCCGTCCTGCATCAGCAAACAGATGGATGGAAAAAACCAAATGGAAAATTTTTGATATTTTTGCTCAGGATATATTAGATTTTTAACCAGTTTTCAAGTTTGTGTTAATATTAATAGAGTTTACATTTGAATTGACTGAATAGGTATGAGCAGAGCTAATGCAATCCAGATATCATATTTTACTTACGAAAGACGAACAAAAGATACTGTCGTTTTGAATTTTGTTTATTGATAAAGACTTCTATATATCTAGAAAAAAGAATTTTTTTTTTAAAGAGACAAAGTTTATTTCCTCGTTTTTTTTTAAATGATCAACGTGATTTCCATATATCAAAACAATGATTAAGAATATAATTTGATCGTAGCGCTGAAGCGATCAAAACAATTTCTACAAATGGTTGAACAGTTTTTGTTTTTAAATTTTGTTAAATATATTTATAAAAATTATGTTCATATATATATACATACTGGTTCTTCCCATTCGCTATGCTGGCCGTAATATAAAATTAGACTTGAAATTTGTCTGAATTATTACTTGAAAGCTACCGCAATCGCAAATGACTTTCCATAGCAACCGTACAAATAAGACGAAATGAAAATGTTTATAAACGTTAATTAGGAATAAAATGATGAAGGATCTCCTCCGAAATTTAAAAAGTAAACAGCCGATAACCATATAAAAATCATTATGCGTGGAATAGACATGTTCCTATGTTTATACGATCACTAGTTTTCACGTGATGTGCGACCAAAGAATACCCATTTTAATTTTATATACATGTATATACACTCAATAGACAATTTACGTTCCCGCCGTTGGGGCACAGGCCTACCCTCAATATGAGGGCGATGGGCTATAGTCACCGCGCGGGCCCAATGCGGATTGGTGACTTCACACACACCTTAGAATAAATTCTAATTCATGCGCAGGTTTCCTCACGACGTTTTCCTTCACCGTTTGTATTTCGCTGTTGTAACTAAAGTTCACAAATGTACATAACTTAAATGTTAAAGTCATCGGTACATGCTGAGATTCGATCTCACGACCGTCGGAATGAAGGCCGCACGCCCTAGCCATTAGGCCAGGGGGTTGGCCTCTGTAGCCAGACACTTCATTAGAAAGTTATCATCGCTGTTGCTGATGAAATTACTGAGGTCTTGAATATAGAAGACTAGCACAATGTTGTGCAGTATATGGTATCCTAAGAGTCACAAACCTCTCGGCCGTCCTTGATGTTTACTCCAATGAATAAACATGTATATGTATATATGAAGTTAATGCGTTGTCTAAAGGCTGTTATTTTTAACGTCCAGTTAGCGTGTTTAACATTAGCTAGCGTGGCTTACAGTATTAGAGGCATAAAATGATTCATGACGGTAGGAAGCCGTGGAAAGTAAGGTTTCACACTGTGTAAATTTATATATGTGTATAGAACGTTTGATCATAGTAAGAGCTAGACTTTACTGGCGGTAGGTCTCTGTTGCCGGAGGTAAGTAGGTACCACCGTAGCTCCTATTTCTGTCGCCAAACAATAGTGTGCAAAAGTTAACATCCTTCAACGAGCGCAATGTGGTGTTTTGTAAAATAATCAGCGCCACGTTGTTAGGGGAAGGCGTATCACTTACCATTAGATAAACGTCCCGCTGGTCTCGTCGCTTCAATAAATAAAAAAAAAAAATTATTACTAGCTGTTACCCGTCCGCTTTACTGGTAGTATCGTAGAATTACGATTGGAATTTGTCAAATATTTCCGTCGGCGGCAACTCTGTTATTAACACCCCTGTTTATAGAGATATGGGAGACATTTTGGGGTGGAAATTTTGTAAATTCTATTATTAGTTATCTTCTAAATGGCAGGAGCAAATCTCTTTTAAAATATGAGTCTTTTTGTCTAATAGTGTCAGAGATCTCGTGATGTGTCAATGAAACCAGTTATATCCTATATATATATATATAGATTTAAAATTACTGCTGGTAGGTCTCCGTTGACAAAGCTCGTCTAGGTGGGTACCACCGCAGCGCCTATTTCTGCCGCCAAACAATAGAGTGTAAACATTACCGTGCTCCGGTTTGAAGGGCGCTGTTGTTAGTATAATTACTAGGGTAATGAGACTCGGCATCTTGTCTCAGGCGTTGAATGCTATATGGGGCAGTGGATACCATCTTGATTAGCGCCATGTTAAGAGCGGGCGTATCACTTACCATCAGGTGAACGTCCCACTCGTCTCGTCGCTTGATTACATAAAAAAAAATATATCAATAAGTTTTAAATATATTTTAATCAGCTGAACGCTTACTGCTATTTTATATGGGATGTAGACTTGACTCTTTGTATATATGCAACGATAATAGTCTACACTTTATTGACCTTGAATGTAGATTAGGTAAGTATTATCACAGCACCAGTGGGGCTACGTGGGAGCTGTTCAGTATCAGTAAAAATATTAATCGCATATGCTTGACGTTCCCGACCTAGGACATTTATGACTCATTCAACTAGCGGCAGTAAATATTTTACAGCGTTGAATGAAGTGAGTTGAATGAGTAAGCAAGTCGGCGACATTGACTTATGCTATTGCGTGCTAAAGATGCTGAATGATTCAAGATTTAATTGAAGATATAAAACATTTTTTTTCCTTCTTTTTTAGAGATTTAGTAATTTTTTGTCAGCAAAGGGAAGGTCTATCAATATTTAAAATTAATGACAAAGACGAGGCCGTCTCGTCTATGTCACAGCATAGCAAGGGTGTCGAAGAATGTAGCGGTGAGTTCCGTAGATCCCAGAGCCCCTCGTAAGCCACCGAGTATGACCAACGAGGGGGTTTAAATTGGTACAAATCCCACATATATTTGTCTCACCACCAGAAGCAAGATGTCTTTTAGAGGATTCGCCCCCACCCCCCATCTATGAAAAAAATCCTGTCAATAAGAGTCTAGTGAAGCGTGCTCGATTAGAATACTCTCTCAAGTCTTTTTTGTTTGTTACTTATTAATCCTAGCATTTTATTTCTAGTTTTTTTTTTTTCATTGAATAAGCAGTACAACATTCCAACATGTGTCTTCTTAAAGTGCTTCTGTAAGTGAAGGTACCAACATGTATAGACCTATATAATAGGAATAAGAGTCATTAAAATCAGATAAGTCTAGAGAAAATTATGCTTAATAAAAATGGTATATATATATTTTGACGACCTCTGCCGTTTCGCCAAGTTATTTTGTTAGTGTTGTTAAGTTTAATTGCATGTAAGGTTTTTTTTTCGTATGCATCCTAAATTTCTTTTAAAATTACATAATATATAATTTAGTACAATATGATGATGAACCCAATGCAGGAACCTGATAGTGTTTATATAGAATAATGAATACTGGAGTCGTGTTATAGTTGTGAAACACCAAACTAAACAAAGGGCACGATCTATGTTCAGTAATGTTTTAATTTTTAATTATTGAAAAAAAAAAACATTTGTGCTAACTAACTCAATTGAAGCTTAAGCTATGTTGATAAATTATCACTCGAGCTCGCTGGCATAATGGTTAGAACATCCGGCCTTCATTCCGAAGGTGGTGGGTTCGAACCTCGGGATGTACCGATGACTTTAATATTTAAGTTATGTACATTTGTGAACTTTAGTTACGACAGCGAAATACAAACGATGAAGGAAAACCTCGTGAGGAAATCTGCACATGAATTAGAATTTATTCTTAGGTGTGTGTGTGAAGTCACCAATCCGCATTGGGCACGCGTATTGTAGGATTTTTTTTTTAACCAGATATTGTAATTTGGCGAAACGAACCAGATATTGTATTTTAAGATTTTAGTACTATTTATATCGAAATTGTTGCAGGACGAGACGATACTGACTATTATGGGGTATTTGGACATGCAATCGCTGAGTCGTTGTGCACAAGTGAACAGTCACTTCAACAGGCTGGCTGTGGACGCCATCTTGTATAGATGCATTGATCTTCGTCCTTATTGGTACTGCGTACGGTCACAGGTATGCAAATAACATTAACAAAATATACATCCAAATACTGTTTTTAAACTTTCTTCCTCTTTAAAGAATGTTAGGTTTACTGTTCTCAGGTCCCTGTTGTCGTAGAACGTCTAGGTAGGTACCACTACAGTGCATATTTCTGCAGGCAAACAATAATGTGCAAACATTACTGTATTCCGATTTGAAGGGCGCTGCAGCTAGTGTAATTACTGGAGTGACAAGACCTAACATCTAATTTCTTGAGGTGACGAGCGCAATGTGGCGCTGTGTATAACATTCTAACTAGTATTACGTTGTTATGGGCTGGCGTTTCCGCCGCCAAATATTAGTGTTCAAAATATAACTGTGTTCCAGTTGGGATGGCATATTTAGTTAGTGAAATTACTGAGGTAACAACACTGAACATCTTACGCTTTAAGCCACGAGTACAATGTAAAGCAGTGTATGTAATCCTCAGTAGTGTCACATTGTTATGGATTGACGCATCACTTACCATCATTTGGACGCTCTGCTCGTCACGGCGTAAAAAAAAATGAAAGGCAATAAAAGCAAAAATTTTTTTTATTTGACGAAGCGACGTGTTTACCTGTTGGTTATACGATACGCCCGCACACAATATCGTACCACCAAATCAGAGCTAGGCCTTGAAGCATATGACCTAGAGAGATGTTAATTTCTCGTTAACGCTCACTAGTTACAGCGCGCTTCGATCCGGAACACAGTTGTTTTCACTTAGACGCTCTCTGACAACGGAAGTACCACCAATAAGTAATAATATACCTTGTCTGGCCATAAATACTGTTACTTGAAAATTTTCTTTTTATCAACGTTTTAATTTTGTTGAATTTGGGACACGTATATTATTTTTAAAACTTCTTTCGATTTTACGCTATTTCGCATATTTTTTTGTGTTCATTATCAAATTATAATATGGAATGGGATGTTAAAGAAAACAGGATTGAAGTGATCGCCTTGCACAGAGTGGGTATGGAGCCGTAGATCATATTCCAGCCACTTCAAAAACTTGGTATCAGCCGTATGTTCGTATATCGTACTATCAACAGATACAACACTTCCTCTGTCGAAGACCAGAAAAAATCGGGGCGGCCGGGTCCTGTTAGAACTACAAAGGCTCTTAACGGTGTTAAAGCCAGAATTCGCCGAAACCCCATTAGGAAGCAAAAAATCTTATCGCGAGAAATGAAGATTCTGTCGCGTATTATAAAACAAGACCTGAAGCTTGGTGCTTATCGTTGATATACCGGACATGCCCTAAATCAATCTTTACAATTAAAGAGAGTGGATAGATCAAATTTCCCTTGGAAACTGCGAAAATCCATAGATTCGTGGCCAAATAGATTAAAGGCCTATATAAAAGCAAAAGGTGGCCATTTCGAATATAAAATTAATTTTTATGTTTTGCTGAGACTTCTAAATATGTAGGTATAAATTAATAATATTACATTACTTCATTAAAAAAAAAATCAATTGTAACAGAAATTATGGCCGGACTAGGTGTATTAGTAATAATTCTATCGAATCGATCATTTTACATGATAGCATATTTCAGGTCTTGGAGATACTGGCGAAGCGTTGCAAATTCCTACAAAAACTCGACCTATCCTGGTGTGGAAGTCATCTAATGATACATTCTCATTACGTTACCAAGTAGGTTGCATTGTGCGGATATCTTAGTCTTTGTAATAGTTAATTGTTCATTGGCGTGCTTGTTGATTGGTTTTAATTATATTTTTTTATACAGAAGGTCGCTTTATGTTTTATGACTTGTGCGTAAACCGTTGCTTTCGGTACTAAAGTATAATAGATTTTAAGGCTTAAAACAATATTTTTTTTTTCATACTACGATGTGTCGATGCCAGCTGGACGGTCGTCTGATGATAAGCTCATAACGTCATGAGGCGTTAACTAGATGCGTCCTTATGACACTTCTATTCAATAATTTAACTACCCACAATACCTTTTATACATACATACATATATATCACGCATCGTTCCCAGTGGGGTAAGCAGAGACCACCTCTCTCCATTTGCTACGATCCTGGCACATCTCTCGCGCTTCCTTCTAACCTTTTATAAATGGTAATATTTGCACACTACAGCTTAGTCCAAGATCGGGCTAAGTGGAGTTCTTTCGAGAGTCCTATGTCCAGCTGTGGACTGCCGCGGGCTGTTGATGATAGTGATAACTACTAAGCAGCACTGGTAATATACCTAAATGGTCTCCTGCAAAACAGATTATTAAACATGTAAAATATTAAAGAAAAAAATAATTAAAAATAGTTTTTTATCCGTATCTAAATTTTATTTCCTTATAATGGACTCTAGTGTATTATTCGGATCTGCGTTGAAAAAAAAAATCATAAAACCCTGACTTTAATTAAAACCGTTTTACAATCACCGATATTGTATACTGTTGGTAAAAAAATGTCTGTAAATCATTACAATGGGTTAATTAACTGCGGATTTTTTTTTTTAAATTACAGCAACATTGGTATTACTATGCTATGGTGTATTTGTCTTATCATCATCAGCCGATAGACATCCACCGCTGGACATATGCCAGCCCCAAGACTCCCATACGGTAGTCCCAGTAGGGATTCATATGGGGGATTTGGGCCATTCCCCACTACGCTGGCCCTTGGGATTTGTCTTATATCCACATAATAATTCAAAATGTTAATGTTTTTTTTTTAATTGCATATGTCTATTTCTTCGTAATTATACTTATCAAGTCCTCTCTTAATTTTCCCACTATTGGGACTCGCGGTGTTCTTGCACAATGAAGAAAAAAAAAAACCATTTCTTCCACCACGCTTTCTTTATCCTTTTTTAATTTAATATGTTCAGTGTATGTTATTTGATATAAAATATTGTAGTCTGCAACTAAACATCATACACATGTAAAATACATCTTCAGCAATCTGGTAGTGATAAAGAATATTATTTCAATATTACAGTAGATTTCACTGGTGGTAGGTTTCTGTCGCCGGAGACCGTCTAAGTGGGTATCACCGCAGTGTCCACTTTTACACACAGTCGTGTGGTAATATTCGTGTTTAGGGGGCGATATAACTAATGTAGTTACCGGGGTCACGAGACTTATCTTCTTATATCTCAAGGCGACGAGTACATTGTGGTGCTGTGTAATCATTCTAACTAGCGCCACAACTGATATGGGCTGGCGTATCACTTACCATCAGGTGAACGTCCCGTTTGGTCACTTTGTAGAAAAAAAAATAGATTTGTTATTGTAAAGAAAAGATCGTCTAGGCCTACGTAGCACTGTACTGCTTTCAAACAGTAATGTACAATATTTAATATTTTTATTTAAATGGATCTGTTGTGGGGATCTTTCGGGGAGGTATATGTCCGGCAGTGAACATCTATTGGCTGATCATGATGACAAAATGGATCTAAAGACTCCCTAACTCCCTAATAATCTATTTTCTCTGTTCTTTCATTTCACCTTTTGATCATTCGATTTGTTCTTTAATATCACATCCTCCTCCTCATCTCGAAGCTTGTTTGTGTATTAAACGGTTAATGTTATAGATGATGAACGCTTGGTGTTATAGTGTACGTTTGTATGTTTTTAGTCTGTATTACAAATTTATCAGGCTGATAGAAAATTTGATTTATATTTGCAGATTCTTGAAAGACAATTGTTCGGAGTTAACACATTTAAGAATGAATTGCTGTGATTTTGTCGACAACGCTGTATTGAGAACGATCGCCGAGAACTGTGTTTACTTACAAGGTCAGAGATTTTTTTTCTATATTAATTTCTAACTAAATTATTTTTTTAGTTATAGAGAGAAAAGATTTTTACTTACTTGGTAGTAGTGTTGTGTACATACGATGTTCGTCTTCATCTCTAACAGATTTTAAGTTCATGTATTGATTCTCACTTTAAGTTGAATTCAATATTTTCGCTATCTAATTTTGATAGCGTTAATGTTCCATAATTGATTGCATTCAATAAATAAAGATAACAACAAAGATAAGTGACGAGACGGTGTCCGCGTTGTTAGCGACAAAATTAGGATAAGATAAACTTTATTGCACAGCATAGATACATATATTAGGTATAAAATTAAATATTTTTAAATGAGATCATTCAGCAGAGGAAGTCCATAGGCTGATGATAACGATATTGATTATGAAAATAGCACGCGTATTTAGGAACCGATGAAGCTGCAATAATGGTCAATAACACTAACGCCGATTGTGGATGGGTGTTATCACTTAATGCGAACCCATCGAAAGACCTTTAGAGGAGAGGAGGATCAGTATGTAGTCGGTATTTTTTTTCACTCAACGATGAGCCGAGATGATCGGTCATCGTCATCATCAACATCATCTCAACCGTTTATAAGCGTTAAGCCTCACCAATGTGGTCAGGATACACTCCCAAGAAAAGATAATATACTTATTAAGTCTAGTCCTTAAAACCCCAACCCTGTCGGCAGAAAAAGTTGCTTCGGTTATACTTATATAGATAACTCCTACAAGAGAGACAATTAACTTCGTTCAAAGGCATATACTGGTGTAATGCATATTCTTCATGTCTTTGTGATAGATAGATATTCAACACAAGGGGGAAATTAGCATATTTTTTTTTTAATTACAGTGGCAATCGTTCAAATTTGATGTAATACTTCAGGGTTATATAATTAGAAATATGACAATGTTTGTTCTGATATAAGTTTCAAGGTAATAAACTTTCGTCACTGCATTGTTTGTTTGTACTCAGAAGAGTTTTGGCGGTGACTGGTGTTGAAAAATTCATAGTTTTATTATTATACAACGGGGTTATCTTACTTTATCTAATCTAAAGTTATTTACGAACACATGACGCCATAAGTCGGTTACGCATCAGGATGTAAGCTTTAAAAATCTTATACAATACGCACAGAAAAAAAATAAACAATTCAAAACAGAAATGACACAATCGTGCGTTGATATCAAGATACCAAGTGAATGTTGTCGCTGAACTCCGGCAATTGTATTCACGGTGTCATTTTGCCAAGCTGATGAATCTTGGCATAATTGGCTATTTGTCAATCCTACCACAAAGACAGAGATCGTCACTCGGAATAATAAATAGGACCTTGACCTAAACGTAATGATTAAACTGTAGGAAGTATTAATGTATTTGATAGAGTAGTGATATCTCAGTTTGTGTATGCTGTTGAACCACGTACCGTACTATTCGAAGAGTCGCGAGTTCGATTTCTATTTCTATTATACTTAAGCCTTCGGTGAAGGATGCTTTGAAGAAACAAGCATGTTCTGAGATTAGTATACGAGGATATGCAATGTAGAACAAACCCCACTAGGCCAGAGTGGTGGATCAGTCATCATCCTTTAGTCTAACTGGGGTAACATTAAGGGGGCTGTATGGGGAAGATATGAGGAAAATAAAAAAATTTTGAAAATACTGAACTGTTTCGGTAGTCTGTCATGATGAAGACTACTACAGATTCACCACTTACACAATTTGTTCGATTTACCTCTAACTTCATTAATCAGCTAATGCACGAGCTTTAGAAATATTTTTTCTGTATTCTCTCTGGCTCTCATATGTTATCATAGCAGTTCTGCCATATTAGCAGATTTACAACATGAGGATAGTTAGCCAGCTCGGCGGGTTTGAAAAAACCTTACCATCAATCAAATTCCATAATATGTTGCCTCGAAATCGAATCTAAGACCTCCGCGTTACGAGACACGCGCTTGGCCACTGCAACACGGAGACAATTCAATTATGCATAAATGTCGCCTTCTTCCCACCCCTAGACTTAAGTGAATAAATTTTTGTATTGTCTATTTTATTTATATAATTTTTTTTATTACAGAACTATGTCTTCGCTCAATTATAACATGCACAGATTGGATTTGCTTGTCGGCCCTTAAGCATCTTCGTCGTTTGGACCTGTATCGCACTGACATAGGAACTGCTGCAACCGTCGCCGTAGTGCGTGCCAACCCTCACCTGCTGCATGTCAATGTTGGTACGCGTGTCTGTTCTTTGAATATTTATATAGATAAATAATATTCAGTAAAACTTATTAGACTTTATTTTATCTGTTACCATAATTTAGCTTGATAAATATATTAAAAAAAAACTAAAAACTTTTTATAATATCAAGTATTTTTTTTTTCGTGTATTCAGGTTCATGTAAAATGATTTCGGCGATGGACGACGTGGCGATGGCTTTGGGTGCGAATTGCCCGGGACTCATATCCGTCGACTTTTGGAAGTCATATTCGTTAACCGCAGTAGGCATCAGGGCGCTCGGTAACTGCAAAGTACTACAAGAACTGGATGTGGGTTGGTGGTATGTAACCTGTTTGTATTTAAATATAATTTTGTTATATTTTCGGTTTTATAAATTATGTTTTTTTCTAGAATCGAAATTCTAAGATCTTTGAAAAATACCTTGAAAATATACCGGGCTAACATTTAAGCGAGTCGTTCGCACTTCATTCGGAATAAAACCGCAGCCTCTGTAATCCCTTGCTTTGATAGCTTATAGCACTTAGGAGTCCTAACACAATAATACTAAATTATGTTCAACCATCAGCTTTCATAATTTATGATAAGGGGACACCATTTAACCAAATTATGATCTGTACATCCGTTTGTTATGGAGGAAGTACATGAGAGCGATTGGTTTATTACAGCTTGCAAGCGGGAAACTCCGGCGAATGGTTATCGTCGCTGGCGGGAACAGAACTGCGGAAACTGTTTCTGGGGGCGCTGCGCGGCGTCTGCGACCGCGACCTACGTTCTTTAATACCTCGGACCCCCCGGCTGGCACAACTCGACCTGCTTGGAGTGAGAGCCGTCACACCAGACATCTGCACCGAGTAAGTGTACACACATTTTTTTTTCAACAGCCAATTTACGTCACCACTGTGTGGACACAGGCCTACCCTCATTATGAGCCATGGTCCTGGTTACCACGCGGGCTCAAGCGGATTGGTGACTTCACACGCACCTTAGAATAAATTCTAATTCATGTGCTGGTTTCCTTACGATGTTTTCCTTCACGTTTTGTATTTCGTTGTTGTAACTAAAGTTCATGTAGTACTTGCCGAGATTCGAACCCACGACCTTCGGAATGAAGGCCGCACGCTCTAACTATTAAGCCAGCGAGCTACTTTATTTCCAATACCCTTACACTTCACCTTGATATCATAAGGTAAGTGCGAAAAAATGCTATATATATGTTATAAAGCCCCGCTGACTGAGAATACTCTTGTTTTTATATATAGCCTAAACATATTAATAATCATATGGGTGCGTTTTAGTCATTTCACAACGATGACAGATAAAAAAAATTATCGCATAGGTTAGAGTATAAAGCGCCATCCCGCTAGATGGATTAACGAACTAACTAAAACGGCAATAACGACTAATTTAGAGAACAGGGTGGGCCGGGTATGGTGGTAGATAATAAGGAAAGCTAATGTATATGGAATGGCAGGCTGACGATGGGGGCAGGATGTCATCGGGTCAACTCAATAAATAATTACAGTTTTCAAATCCTAACATAAATAATTGTATATTATTACAAAGCTAATTGATGTTAATGGAAGATATGAAAACAAGGCATAAAAAAAAACTAATCTATATATAGAGAAAACTACAGACATAAACCTTTTTTTTTTCAGGATATTAGCCAGTTGTCGTGAATTGAGACTACTAGACGTGAGCTTCTGTGATCAGATCTTAGAATCACAAGTAAGTTTTAATTCATTTAAAAAGATATTATATGAAAAAAAAATAATAAAAAGCTATGGGTGTATTTAAATTAATTCATAGATACTAGAGCAGTTAAATTAATTTAGTAAATGATATGCCCGTCTATATTAATACGTCGCCAGTTAGAATGATGGACACTGTGTATTAAGTAACGTATTTTGTCTACAGGTACACGAATGGCGAACGCAATATCCTCACGTCAGCATCAAAAGATCTTTTCAATCGGCCAATCTAAATGGAGGGGAGCCGCACCAGCTCTTTCTAATTCCCAGTCTCGAATGACACACGGTCAGAGTCACTGAAGGAGACCGGTTAGAAACTCTGATAGAACTTTTCTCCTAAATAATTTGCATTGATTTTGAAGATTCAACATAGTATCAATCCTTTTTATACAACGTAGCCGGGAACGGAGCAGGAAGTGATACCCATAACAATAATCTAAGACGTTTACCATGCGCTGGTCGCCTTGTGACATACGATACTTCCTAACCCAGTAATTTCACCAGCTACTGCGGCCTTCAAAACGGAATGTAGTTATATTTGCACACTATTATGTGGCGGCACTCCTTACACATACTCCCTTTAGTGAATCACTTTAGAGAAAGATAGTTTTAAAATTGCTTGCATCATCCTTTTAATATGCATTTTTGTACCATCATCAGTTCCTGCATTGTTTCCGTAAGGTTAATGAGAATTTATTAATCTTTACAAATCGTATCATAGATATAGATAAAGCCTTTCTTTGTGTAAGTCAATATGAATCTTGTTTCGATCTGATTCGTCCAGGTTTAGAAATGAGCAGAGACAATATATTTTTAGATGTAACAAAATATACATAACATAACCTGATAACTTTCTCACTGTAGGGACTTGAGCCGTTAGGAGGACCACGAGGGCCTAAGTAAAGAGTCGATGCCATTTATCCACTTGCACCATAAACCTGTCATTTTTAGAACATGTCGGTTGTATAATCGATGTATTCCTTCATCGGAAGCTGAAGTGGGAATCGAGACTATGCTTCTTCGAAACGTATAACGCGAATGATCTCTCGCAAACGTAATAACAAGTTGCGAGGGACGGATGCTGTGTATCACTTTTAATAGTTTTAATGACTTTTAATAGAATTTTTGTTTTATATATTATAATCTCCCTAACATGTAGGCTAAGTTCCGTTTGGCCAGCGTGTTGGATAAATGACCATAACTCTACTTATTGAAGCCGCTAGTCCCCAGCTATTATTATATATTATAATTTACTTTCTGTATTTATCTGCCTAAATTACAATAAAATTTATACATATTTATATAATTGTACGAGAATCTTATAACGGTCGTGTAAATATTCAAGGCATGGTTCTATGGTGAGATTGTATCGCATATTTAAAATTATAATTCAAGATATTTATGTGTGTATAACACAGTAACGGCGCGTGCGCAGTGTCTTATCAATTCAGTGATTTTAAGCTTAGGCTTTAAACATTCAGTACATTTGACTGTTAGATTTTAAGATATTTGTATGCGTCAAGGGAAGACTGACTAAGTTTTATGATTAACAATAAAAAAAAAATACCTATTACCAAAATATTGATCTTTGATATTTTTGTAGTATGATCTATTGAAATTAAAATAAATATTAAATTTTAACGATACAGTAGATGATAAGGCGGTAGATAAGCCTGTGGAAAAGGAAGTAAATTTACAAGACTATGAAAGAAATATATATTAAATAAGATAAAAAATTTTCGCAGTAAAACTTTTTCGGATTTAATCCTATTATTTACTTTTCTGAGGCTTCGACTGCTTTTACAGCAGTCATGATCACGGACAGAGGTCCTCATGTCGCAGTACTTACAGTTTACTTAACAATAGAATTAGTAGTATTGGAAGGCGTTCCACAAGGTTGAGCCGATGATCTGTTGAAGGTGGCGCGAAACTGCTGGATGTGGTCAGTGCAGCACTTATTAGCGTAGAGATTTTTGCATGTATCCAGTAGTGGACGTCCTATGATGGATAATTATGATGATGATCTACATGGTAATAAATAACTAAAAAAATCGGTAAAATTTATCTTTTTCATGTAATTCATGTAAATATATGCTTTTTGTCTATATTAAAAAAAAAAAGATTTAAAAAAAAACTATTTTATGTTTTGATTTCATTACTGTTTAACATAAGGAATATTTGTAATAGTAAATTTTGAATGCGGTATGCGACTAAATTGATCATCATGATTATGAGCTGATAGATATCCACTGCTGGTTGTAACTGATCTTAAGGATGATGTTAATAAAACCTATAACAGTGTCGAATCTAATTAACCTTCATGGTTAGATGATGTATTAATATAAACACTTAAATATTGGTTACTACAAAGCCAATGAAATTTGACAGAAAGTGGTAGGTCTCTTCGCTGGTGGTAGGTCTTTGTTACCGGAGACCGTCTAGGTAGGTACCACCAAAGCGCATGATTCTGCCGCCAAACTGTAGTGTGCAAACATTACTATGTTCTGGTTTGAAGAGTGCAGTAGCTAATGTAATTACTATGGTAACGAGACTCGACATCCTGTCTGACAATGTGGTGCAGTATCCTGACTAACGTCACGTTGTTATGGACAGGCGTATATCACCATCAGGTGAAAGTCTCACTCATCTTGTAACTTAATAAAAAAACAAGTAATTATTTTTTATCTGCAATGGGTTAACACTTGACTTTAACCGCAAATGGCTTGATTAACATGAGATGATTTTGGGTGATGGATGCTGCTCCAAAATACTGTGACTCATGTTGATAGCCGGAACAGCAATCTCATCATCGAACATCACATGTGGTATAAGGTTTAAGATATTTATTGATAATAGATTATAAGACAAACTCCAAATTACTGCGAAACTATAACTTAATTTTTTTTATTACTTAATAGTTATTAATTCCGGTTTCGTCCGAGTATTGTTAAACAACAGCTCTAACATTTATATTATATATAATAATTTTTTATATTTAATAAATATATATGCCACATATAAACCTTTTAAGTACTATAGTATGTTAAGGACAAATATAGATACACAATTATGTATAATATAAAACTGTATAACTTATTGTCAATTATATATACTTGTGTCTTAAATAATTACCATAGACAATGTTAAGAACTGTGGACCATTTAAAGAAGTGAATCATAGATAAGATGTTTTTTTTTTAAAAAAAAACAAAGCATAGCCTGGGTCATTTAAGTCTAAGTCAACGTTTGACTCCTAGGTCAGCTTCGTTACATTTGTATCATTCTGTATATTCAAGCTTATTATAATGTATATCTCGGATTAATCTCGCTACGCTAGTGTTAATATTTGCTTTTGTTTAAGTTGTAACTAAATATAAAAAAAAAGTTTTATTAATTATTCTACAATGAGCTAGAAATTAACTAGAAAGTTTTGTAACAATGAGTCCGATGAGGAAGTATGCTCGTCAAGAAATTTCTGGCTCTCATATGTTGATAGTCTAAACGCAGCTAAGTCTAAGCACAGATATAAGTCCCCCATTCCCTATTCACCACCGGATGATCATCCTTATCTTGTGGACATCCTCAGTTTACGAAAAAAGCGGCTCAGCTCCTCGTTCTTCATAAGAACAGCTCTGCAAGCGGCGGTGTTCCCATCCAAATACGATGTGTCTTCAAGGAAAGGGTGAATATGCTGTTACTGTAGTGCGCTTTACTACCACAGCCCACATCACCACTTGACATCAGGTGGGATCGTGGTCAAACGTTAACCGTGTTGACTTAAAAAAAAAACAGCAATGTTATGGCGGCAAACTTAGAATACGAGGGTGCTACTTAGGTGGATTCGGATAGACCATACTATCAACCAAAACTCCACATTTATTCTCAGAATTGAACGATGGACCTCCATGTTACTAAGCGAGCTATTAGCCACTGCGTAACGAAGGCTGTTAAATATACGTACCTAGTCCTTAAGTTACAAGTGATGAAGAAACACGAAAGCGTTAACTTAATGCCCACTAATTTATTTTCTTTCTACCGTTGTATTAATTTATTAATTGCAGTTATAAAACTACACGAAAAGGCGATGAACGTCTTAATGAAGTTACGGTTAAGCACCAGACGATAAGTTGGCGTTGATGATATAGTGGAAAAACTATAACTTCTTTGCACCAACTTACAACCTGTTCACTGTCAAGTATAAAAGTATAAGCTCACTGATGGTGATAAAAGGAAAAGTTTAAAGAGTAGTTAAAAAGAAACTTGGTATAAAGACTGCAGCGAATGTGTCAATTGAGACTTCAATTAAGATACTAAGCGTAATTAGACCAGTACATCCTATTTCCCCGATCTTCGAATTTTGGTGATGGGGTGTCAGTGCAATGTCCTATAGGCAATATCAGTCATAGTCATAAGGCAATTGATGTATTAACATGCAATATATGCTAGATGTTAATAATTGTAATAAACTATTATTGATAATTATTGGTTATTTTTTTAATATAATGGGAAACTGATGGTGAAATTACAGAAATCTCGGTATCGTATATAAAATGCAAAACTGTTATGATCGTACTGGAATCGAACCATGGACGATCGTGTAGTCTTTATTTCAAAAAGCTAATTGCAAACATACCTACCTATGTCATGCGTCATTATTATTTAGTCCGATATAGGCTATCTATATATTTGGCCGCAATGTCACCTGATGTCAAGTCTGCGATAATCAATCATTTTGATTAACAACATTAATTATACTCGCGAGCAAAAATGGAATCACTTGAAATTGGTTCCGCGCGATCTTGCCTTCTAAATAAATTTTTAGTTATCATAAAAATGACATTATTTTAAAGGTTCAACTGTCAACTTTAATTAATAGCAAATTCATCCAAATCGAGCCCGTAGTTAAGGAGCTATCCCAGATTCAGTGAAAGAGGTAGGAATACAAGGATATATGGAAAAATAATGAATGAATAGAACAATAAATAAATATTTAATTTAGCCTTAAAATTAAGTGTCAGTACTTTGTGTTCTCACGCCTCGCCCTAATAATTGCTCGAAGACGATTCTTCATAGACCTGATCAGCTTCTGAATTGATTCTTGTGGGATACCTTCCCACTCCTCAATCAACGCCGATTTCAGCTCATTTAGACATGAAGGTGCAGGATTTCTGGAACGTACCTTCCTCTTCAGTTCATCCTACATGTGCTCAATGGGATTCAAGTCGGGGCTGAGCGCTGGCCAGTCCAATGTGACGATACCGACTTCTTCGAGGTATTCGGTTGTTACACGGGTAGTGTGACAACGAGCGTTATCATGCATAAGGAGGAAGTCATCACTGATATATCCCGCATAGGGAACGACATGTTCCAGCAGAATATCGGAAATGTACCGGTCCGAAGTTAGACCGCCTCCTCGTCCCCCGCCAGGCACGAAAACAAGCTCGGTTTTATCGTCGAAGGAAATGCCGGCCCACATAATACAAGAGCCGCCCCCATAAGCCACTGTTTCAGCGAAATAGCAATGCGCAACTCGCTGCCCAGGCCGGCTGTAGACCCGACCTCTTTGGTCGTTACCGTGCAAACGCATCCTGCTCTCGCCGAAAACAGGACTTGTCTCCATTGCTCAACTTCCCAATCAAGATGGGTGCGAGCAAATTGAAGGCGTGCTTGTCGGTGAGCTGCTGTGGGTTTCGGGTCTATGGCAGGCCTTTTTGAAGTCAGATTCGCTTGCTTGAATCGCCGACCAACTGTCCACTCGCTGGCTACTACTACCCCACGAACATTTCGGAGCTCCTGTTGCAAGTCGACACCAGTTAAATGCCGATTTCGAAGAGAGTCAAAAGTAGCGGAGATGTGTACCGGTCAACGTGTGAAAGTCGACTGATAAAGAAAATCCGATAACAGGTGCTTTTACAGGGGGCAATAGGTCGCAACTCGCGACGTATCAAATAATTGAAACACGTCTTTTTTTTTATTCCTTCACTTAATCCGGAATAGCTTCTTAAATACTGGCTTGATTTTAATGAATTTGGTATAAGTTTAAAGTTAAGAGGTGAACCTTTGAAATGACATAATTTTTATTATTATTAAAAAAAATATTTAGTACACAAGATTGCGTGGAACCAGTTTCAAGTGTTTCCAAACTTTTGCTCGCGAGTGTATTTAAACGCCACTTATTTTGGCGAGATATTTTAAAAATAAAGATTAAACATGATCTATCATTGAAAATATCATTACAACATTTTTGAATGATTGGGTTAATCAGATTAGTCATTACAAGTTCGTAATTAGAGTGATTAACTAGTTTTCATAGTGCATTTTATTGTATTAACCATAACATATTTTCCATATTAAGGCATATATAATAAATAAATAAAATAAAGTAAATAAATAACTGCTTAATTCCACTAGATATACAAGCATGAGTCTCACAGCGTTTAAAAATATCCTCTCTACTTTCTTCTTATCCAAGGAAGCGTGATTAATTGTATTATTTCAATGTTCATGAATTTATGTATTATGACATAACTATTTATCATAAATCAGACAACTATTATTTATACGTATATATTACTAATATTTTATTTTTATGCTTGTTTTCACGAATCTTAACCACATTAAGCATTTCAAATCCTCACCACTCTAAGGTTAGCTAGAAGAGACCTCTATTAGAGTTAACCTCGCCCGTGTACGTATCAACATCAGTTGATAAATATCCACTGCTGGACATAGGCCACCCCCCAAAAATTTCCATAACGATCGGTTGGGTCTCCCGCTGCTTTCATTTATAAGGATTCTTATAGGAGGATTTGGGCCGTTACTCACCACGGTGGCCCAATGTGGGTTGATCGGAACCAAGAGAACCTCCTTTGTTGATTAGTAGGAAGCACCACGAGCAGTTGAGGTTGGCTTGAGTCCCGTGAGTTTTTGTGCGGAATCCTTTACACCCCCTTTACACGTATATTCTAAGATAATTATGTTTTTTTCAAGTGCGTTTAAAAACCTACAATAATATTTGGATAACACAATAGTTACTTCTACTTTTATAGTATCTAACAAAGTAATGGCAAATAAAAAAGAAAAAAGCTAAATAAATAGCATGACAACCAAACTAAAGCGGAACGACACTACATAATGTCAGTTGGAAATGTAGTTAGGAACTTAATCGTTGAAAACTTCCTAACAACGTGCTGAAAATTGTTTCCTTCCTACCGCACAATAAAGTTAAACAAAGAACGAAATAATATTTTTGGGAAAAAGTTTCTAGTAACTTACTATCACCAGCGGCGTTTAAACACAGTTGAAAACAAAACGAAACGAGCAATTTTTATAAACTTATTAGTGATTTATGTATGTATAGGGTGGCGCAAAAGTATACAAGGTATACAAGGTGGCGCAAAAAAAACCTTCCGATGTTCTTTGGCTGTAATTTAAAAAAAAATATGAAAAACTTTGATTCTTCTTGTGGATTATTTTTATTTGGTCTTTTAATTTTTTTACATCAAGGCAAAATTTATAGCATTTTCTGATAGGAGGATTACTTTTGGGCCACTCTATACGTAGGAGATATTCAGGGATTCATAGACTCATCACGAGATCTACGAAACTGTTAGACGTAAACACTCCAGATTTGATAAAGATATTGCTTCTGCCATTAGGTTAGCTAAGAATGATTTTAAAAAAATTCTTCCTCTAAAGAGAGTTGCGGGGATGTTAATATTAGGAAGGAGACCTGGGGGCGCGGGGTTGCCGGTCGAATGGGAATATTTCTGACAAATTTCAAGTCTAATTTTAATCTAATTCTATGTTACGGACAGCAAAGCGCGGAACAGCTACTGTTGTATATATCATCATCATCAGCCGTTAGACATCCATTGCTGGACATAAGCCACACGCAGCCATCTCCACATCGATTGATCCAGTCAGCATGCCCTCTAGTACCGCCGGGCACCGGTTCATAAGGAGGGGTTTTGACCATTTCTCACCACGCTGGCTCAATGGGGGTTGGTGGGAACTAGAGCCTCGTTTGTCGATTCGCAAGGTGCACCACAAGCAGGTGAGGTTGGCTTGCTCCTGTGACTTGTTGTGCGGCACTCTTTATCTCTTTTATAATTATGATAGTAAACATATGTCGGAACTATACGAGGACATTAAGGCTCTTTTAGATATTGAAGAAAGGTCTACGAATAACTTAAGCATTGATTTCCGTTTAAAAATAAAAGGCCTGACTGTATACAGTTTATTTATAGGTTGTGTTATGTTCTGACGTATTATGTACATAATATGATCATTGAACTAGTTCTACATATAATTGTAAGAGTTTCATTAAACTCTTCCTATTTTTTGTAAAAAAGAAAAGTATGTGATATTTGTGGCAGTCGTTTATATTTTATTGTCACTTCTATAGAGTAGGCTGTTCAGAGAAAACAACTTCGGAACACTGTCGTAATAACATAATACCTAGTATTTTAAAACATTTACAATATATTATCTAATCGAGTCTTCTATTAGGTATTTATTACACTCAAATTATGTACTTCAGTACAACGTGGCGCCGGTTAGTATGACATACACTGTACTACATTGCGCTCGTTGCTTTAGACATATGATGTGGAGTGTCTTTACTCCAGTAATTACACTAGCTACAGCGCCTTTCAAACCGGAACTCAGTAATGTTTGCACACTACCGTTTGGCAGCGGAAACATGCGCTGCCTGGACGGTCTGCGTTAAAAAAGACCTACCACCATTATTTTCCTCGTATAACCAAAATTGCGTATTGTTATAAACTTCTACGAAGGATAATTAAATAGAATTTTATGTCCTGTTAACCAATATTAGGTACCTATTTTCAACTAAATAATCTAATCAGTGCTTTTTATCTCCAACGTGCTAACATTTCACCTATATTTTATATGATATTAAGTGATAATGAGGCCATTAATGGTGAAGCATGTGTACTCAGAATATACAGCATTGCTGTTATGGCGGCAGATACTTATGACATTTAAGGCGTTATTATATAGGTATAGGTATTTACGAGCACAATGTGGTGAAATGAATACCATCTTAACAACCGCCACGTTGCTATGGGCATCGGGCGTATTTCCCGCTCGTCTCGTCGCTACGTCGAAAAATAAAAAGAACGTTTGCACAATACTGCTTGGGGGTTGAAATCGGCCTAAGTTTTGTTACCTTCTTAAAGGTCCCTTGGATTTAAAACTCTTCACATTCACAAAGTAGTCATTGCAATGATTAAGACTTGAATACCAACACCAGAAAATTTAGAGGTGTTATCTATATTAAGTAGTCATCTAACTGGACACTGCTATGAATCTAACTTATAACATTATTACTAATAGTAATACTGCTACTATTGGCATAAATTTTTTATTTCATTCATAAAAATATTTCTCTTCTATTACATATTAAGAATCATCTTTATGAAAGACTGTTCATTTGCTGAAATTGAGTTCCGCCACATGTATCACATATGTCTCCAGAATTCAATAAGTAATAAAATATGAGAGGCGGGAATAAATATGAAGTAGAATATAATATATCTCGAATCTTAATTTCATATACTACGATGACGGAGGTGGGTACAATCTCATTTAACTTCTCAAACGTTCACCGGTAGCCTTCAGCTCATCACTTGACCTTCTGGATTGAGAAAAAACTACATCGAAACGGTCTTATGTAGTTTACAAATGGTGTGTTTCATTTTGAAGGGCGTTGTAGTGAAGTATTTACGCTGATAAGATGACAATATATTTTATTTGGGCGATGATAGTTGTGTATCCCTACTAGCTGTTCCCTGTCTGCAATTCTAGCCCCGATACCCCTGCAACCCTTTTTGGGAGTAAGATTTCGTAATACCCGTTCTTAGCTGACTTATACCAGGTAAAAGGAATATTGCTTCCAAATTTCAAGTTTCTAGGCCTTATGGTTCCTTCCGAAATTTCTAACATATAATATATTTGTATCATCGTCATTTCAATCGATGGACGTCCACTGCTGGACATAGGTCTCTTGTAAAGTGTTCCACAAAGCAAGTCGTGCGCTGTTCGAATGGAGTGGGTCCCAGCGATTCTTTTGATGTGCTCTGTCCACCTAGTAGGGGATCTGCCAACGCTGCGTTCTCCAGTACGGGGTATTCCAGTACTAAGTTCCTAACGTCCATCGGTTCTATGATCTGTGCCCCATCCATTGCCAATTAAGCCTCGCGAATCCTCGTATAATCCTTTTATATCTGTATTTATTTATTTATCTATCTATATATATATATAAATAAATATATATATATATATATATATATATATATATATATATATATATATATATATATATATATATATATATATATATATATATATATATATATAATGAAAATGAGTTTTGTTTGTTCGCCAGTCACGTAAAAAGTAGTGAACTAATATAGGAGCATGATCGTTCGATGCGGAATGATTTGTAAATGATTATAGGCTATATTTTTTTTTTATTTCATAGATCTTTTGTCATTTTATTTCTAAGTAACTTTTTTGAATATTTTTATTTCGTCTTATTTATGCGGTTGTTATAGAAACTTTTGCTATACAAAGATATCTTATAGCTAGTATATATAGATTGAGAAAATTTGTTAAATTCGAGCCTGAGTTTTAATTTTGTCCAACTTATTTCATAAACTATTGACCAATTAAGTATGCAATAGTGTTTAATGGCAACTATATTGGTATTAAGGGGCGTTAGGTTATCTTCATCAATAATTAATAAACATTATTTTACAGCGTAAATATAATTCACAGTTATTGTAGATCTTGAACGTAGACCAGTAATTTTGAATTTATGTTTAATAACTTTATTGTATATATACTGTGTTAAAAGATGAAAATATTTCATCTTATTAATTTTGATTTCTATTACAGGTTCTTTAGTAGTTTAATTATTAGCATGTCGTTTAGATGTGGTCTGTGATTTTGCTGCTTTTGTTGTTATGTCCCTGTATGTTAAATATTATACAGTAGATGCTATTTATAAGTAAATAGGAAAACGGTGGTTGAAACGTGCAGAAAAATATTTCAAAGGTAAAAGCAAATTTTGTATTACCAGCTTATTCTATATTCCAAGTTGTGATTCTATTATACGCTTGACTTTTTACTTGCGGCGTGTTTTACTTGATCAAACAATTCAGTGAAATAATATAAATTAACAATTTTTTTATATTCTTTGATTTCAATTATCGTTTCAACTGTTCATCTAATGAAAACACCCATAAAATAATCGTTAAGCATTTATATTTGGATTTAGAAAAATCCTTTGAGATGTTGGTGGAAATGAAATCGTCTGTCCTCTTTACTTGTCATCTACGATAAAGAATATACATATAAACTGATGTTTTCATTATAATAATAGTATATATACAAAGAGATAATGTTGCTTTATAACATGGCTACCTTTTTTGCATTTTCTATTTTTTTTTTAAATTATAGACAGTAAATTAAAACAACTTCTTAATTGTAACGTCAGTGCAATTAAAAAGTTCTGTTGTATCCAATAAATAGTTAAGAGGGTTATTGTTAAAAGAGTTATTCTACTAAAAAGGAATGAATTTATTTCTTTGTAAGCCTTTTTCGTATTTTTGTAAGCATTTTTCGTCTGAGGTAAGCCCGCAAACGAAGCCCCAGTTTGTGGTTTTTGTATTCTATTTGAGCGTACCGTGAAATATCTCACGGAACGTGTTCACGAATGTGAAAATGTATTAAGATTTCAAACAACTGCATATAATAGATATAAAAACATACATATATACATGTATACGTGGTATGTATATCGGCTGATATGCATGGCTGGACATACGCCTTCTCCAAAGATTTCCATATCGATCGGCTAGGTATTCTTTTGGGCGGATTTAGGGCCATTTCCCACCACGCTCGCCCAGTGCCGTTTGGTGGGAGCCAGAGCCTCGTTTGTTGATTAGCAGGATGCACCACGAGCAGATGAGGTTGGCCTGAATCCCGTGTTGTGCGGGTACCCTTATATCTCAATATATATATTTAGAAAAATAATATTTTTAATCCAAGGAAGTAATAGTTTACTGCTGGTAGATCCTGATTCGGGGGACTGTCTAGGTACGTAATACCGTAACTCCTAAGTCTTTCAGGCAATAATATGCAAACATTACCATGTTACGGTGAGAATATCTCACAACAACGCCGCAGATAGATTGATAGACAGATAAGTAGTTTATTGCAGTAATTACTTACACAAACATAAAAGTTAAGCTAAAAGCATGTCGAAAATAATACTTAACAAGGCACTAGGTAGTATGATATAAAGCACTATATTGCGGTCGTCGCCTTGACGCTTAATATGTTAGGTCTCCTTATCCGGTAATTACACCAACTACAACACCCTTTAAACTTTCTGGCGACAGAGATAGGCGCTGTGATGGTACCTACCTAGACAGTATCTAGCAAAAGTAATACTACCTACCACCTGTAGTACTGAATTAGTTTACTTTACAGGAAGCAGTTTAATAATAAAGTTATTGATTACATAAAAATGTATTTCTGTATCATCCCTATATTTGCGATTATAAGATTAATTGCCAGCGACCACCACGGAAGAACAAACCAGTTGCAGGACCGATCCACAATTGTTCATTTATTTGAATGGAAATGGATGGACATCGCCGACGAGTGTGAGAGGTTTCTCGCGCCAAAAGGCTACGGTGCTGTTCAGGTAACAAAATTTTAAAGAAGTATTTTTTTTTTAATTTTACGAAGCGTCGAGATGAGCGGGACCTTTACCTGATGGTAAGTACCCGTCAAAACAACTGCCAGTAAGGATGATATACACAGCACCACATTGTGCTCGTCGCCCTGAGACAAGATGTTAGGTCACGTTACTCCAGTAATTTCAGTAGATGCAGCCCTCTTCAAACCAGAAGACAGTAATGTTTGCACACTACCGCTTGGCGGCAGAAATATACGCTGTGGTGGTACCTAGATGGTCTTCGGCAATGAAGAATTGAAATCTGTTTTATTTATATATAGATAACGAGAAAGAAAATATTTTCATAGATTTCACCGCCATCAGAAAATGTAATAATTCATTTGAGCAACGGAAGGAGGACGTGGTACGAACGCTATCAGGTCATGTCCTACAAATTAAGCACCAGGTCGGGCGACCGAAACGACTTCTTGAACATGACACGAAGATGCAACGCGGTAGGAGTTAGGTAAGTTGTCACAAGCACGAAGAATCCAATAACATCAAAAAGTTTTTTTTATTAAATGAAGCGACAAGTCGAGCAGGTCGTTTACCTGATGTTAAGTGATACGTCTGCTGTAACAATGTGGCGCGAGTTAAGATGCTATATATTGCACTGCATTGCACTCGGCTCCTTGAGACAAAAGATGTTGAATCTCGTCACTGGTTGTAGGTCTCTGTTCCTGGAGACCGTCTAGGTATGTACTACCGATGCGCCTATTGTAGCCGCTACACAGTAGTGTGCTAACATTACTGTGTTCCGCTTTGAAGGGTACTATAGCTAGTGTATTTACTGGTGTGACGAGATGCAACATCTTATGTATCAGGCGACGAGCGCAATATGTTGCAGTGTGTATCATCCTGGCTAGAGCCACGTTGTTATGGGCAGGCGTATCATTTACCATCGCCAACGTTCCGCTCGTCTCTTCGTTTAATTGAACAAAAAAAATTACCTACTAATTGTAGTAGTTGACTCTTCACTCAATTATTGTACGCAAGTACTCACTTTTTATCTTAGTGCAAGTAGTTGATAAGGTAGCAATTAAATGACCGCTGCTGCTGTACTTTAAAATAATAATGTTCAGTAAGCAGATAAGTAGTTTGTAGTAATCATAAGTAAGGAGAATTTTCTAATTAATGTTTTAAACAAAATGATGCTGAATCGCTGGAATTACAAAATAGTAACAATTACATCCGGCTGCGACAATTTTGTAGTCATGCAATACAGAAAACAGCAAGAAAATGTAAATTTACTGGTGGTAGGTCTCAGTCAACGGAGAACGTCTGGGTAGGTATCACCGCAGCGCCTATTTCTACCGCCAAAGAGTACTGTGCAAAGATTACTGTGTTCCGGTTTGAAGGGCGCTGTAGCTAGTGAAACTACTGGGGTAATGATACTTAACATCTTCTGTCCTTAGGTGACGAGCGTAATGTAGTGCAATTATGAAATGGCGCATGGCTTGCCACCAGGTGAAGGTCCTGCTCCTCGTATCGCTTTGTTAATTAAAAAAAAAAATCATCTGGTTTTTCAGCAATTGTTTTGACGAGCGATATCAAATTAAGGCGCATTATTTTGTTTTAAATGGAAGTTGCCAGAAAATCACTGTTATCATGTTATTGATAAGGTTTTATGCGTTTGGGTTTCGATAACGGTAAAATTGCATTATCACAACGCTTATTTTTAATATACGTAATGCATTACTTGCATTATTTTTTCATAATCATGTTATTATTAGATAACATATATAACTTAATTATATTATATGAACGATATACCTAAACTAGTTGTGTATATTATTTTTTAAGTATTTTATTCAACATTCCGCTGGCTCATATGGTCAAACTGGCGGCAGGTCTCTGTTGCCGGAGACCGTATAGGTGGTAGATACCACCGCAGCTCCTAGTGCAGCCGACAAACATTACTCTGCTCCAGTTTGAAGGGCGCTGTAGCTAGTGGTTATTGGAGTAACAAGACATAACATGTAATGTCTTAAGGGTAACGGAATGTGGAGCTATGTATACTATTCTAATTATCGCCAAGTTGTTATGAGTAGGTGTGTCACTTACCATTAAGTGATCGTCCAGCTCGTCTTGTCGCATCGCAAAATAAAAAATAATATATTTAAACCGGTATCGATACCGAATTATTTTCTTTGCCGGTTTTACTTACAGTTGTACAATGCTGAGGCTAAATAATATAGGAAAGAGAGAGTAAAATAAATGAGATAATGTATATATGTTTATATATATACATATAAAAAATTCTCTTGAACGATATATATTTTAATATCCATAAAATGATTATTAGTTACTTAATAATCATAGATTTTTTTATTCTCGCAAGCGAAGAGACTAGCGATACGTTCACCCAATGGTAAGTGATACGCCTGCCAATAACCACATGGCGATAGTTGAGATGATACACACAGCACCACATTGAGCTCGTTACCTTGAGACATAAGATGTTTAGTCTTATAATTACATAATTACACTATCTACAACACCCTTCAAACCGAGACTAGTGTACTGTCTCCGGTAAATGGGACCTACCGCCATCGATACTTATAGTTAATAAACAAGATTTTTTTTTCCTAAAATTATTACATAGAAATAATATGCAATATTAAGTTGAATGCAATTTATGACTGCTAATAATTAAAATTATGATAAGAGATATATTTTGTTATTATTTCAGAATTTATGCTGATACGGTATTCAACCACATGACTGGTGATAACAAAAGCAACAGAGGAACGGGGGGGAGTACGGCAGATTTCGGAAACTATTTCTACCCTTCCGTTCCGTACGTTCGGGAACATTTTCACTATCCATACTGCATAATTCATGATTATAAAGACGTTAACCAGGTATCAGATTTTTTTTTGCTATTAGTTTTTTTATTTAGTGAATAAGAAAAATGCACTGTTGTAATCTGATATAGATAATTTATTAATTGCTACGGTTACTAGTGGCCAGTAGATAGATATATCAAAGAGTTGAAGAATAAAATAACATACATATATATCACGCTTGTTTCCCAGTGGGGTAGGCAGAAACCACCTCTCTCCACTTGCTACGATCCTGGCATACCTTTCTCGCTTCCTCCACTTTCATGAGCGTCTTCATGCATGCTCGTCGGTTCCGAGTACTCTTGACCCGGCCTTTCTTTAGGACATCTTCGATTTGATCGAAATGTGTCCGCCTAGGTCGACCTGCACCGATTTTTCCAATCATCCTTACCTTGTATACCTCTTTCGTTAATTTTCTTTCATCCATTCTTTCTACATGGCCGAACCATCTAAGCATCTCTTTCTCTATCTTTGTCACTACATCTTCAACCAAGCCGCTCCCTTATCACACTGTTCCCCACTTCTCGTAACGGATGTATAAGAATAAATACAGATTAAAATTTTAATAAAATAGTTCCAAAGATCTAGATCACAGTAGGTAAAAACAATTCAAAACTAAAACAAAGAATACATGAAAAAATAAAAAAAAAACTTGCCGGTTATACATTTTCTAAAATACGTGGCAGTCGCCAAAGGAACCAATTTTTGCATTCTAAAACTTGAGTTGATTTCTTAAGCACTAGAAGAAAAACCCTACAGACTATGGACTTATAAACTATATAAACTTATTTTACTAAATAAAGGTTTTACGTATTATTTTAGAATATTTATATAGTACAATATGGCGGTAGAAATCAGTAGTGTATATTTACACATACTGCCATTCCCTACTATCAGTTTATTTATGTACCAACCGGATGTTCCCCGCTCGCTTTGCTAGCAGTCATGCATAATAGAATTAGACTTGAAATTTCAACTTGAATTTTGTCAGAAATATTCCCAACCGGCGCAATCCGCCACTCCCCGGGCTCTTTCCGTTATTAACACCCTCGCAACTCCCTTTTGAGGAAGGAATTTTGTAAAATCTACTCTTCGCTCACCTATAAATGACAAAAGCTATATCTCCACCAATTTTTGAGAATATATATATATATATTTATATATAATTTCGTATATCTCGTGATGAGTCAATAAACCTCTGGATATCTCCTACATATATAAAGCATAAAAGCATTGTTATTTAGATGTAGACAAGGCGTTTAATATTTCTCTTCTCTATTCAGGCGGTTCCTTAAAATCATAATTAAAAGCTGGTGGTAAGTCTCTATTTCCGGAGACCGTCTGAGTAACTACCACCGCAGCGGTTATTGCTACTGCCAAACATTAGTGCGTTCCGGTTTGAAAGCTGCTCTAGGTAGCGTATCGACTGGGGTAACAAGTCTCAAAATGTTATACCTCAGGCGAAGAGCGCAATGTGGAGTAGTATATATCATATTAACTAGCGCCACGTTATTATGGGCGGGCGTATCACTTACCATCACGTGAACGTCCCGCTCGTGCCGTCGCATAATGGAATTAGAAAAAAACAACCAAACATAATGTGGATTACATAAGTTGAAGTTAATTAGGATTGTGCTTTAAAATAACAAATAAGATGTAGTAGTCAAACCCCAAAAAGCAGAAAACACAACAAAAGTATCGAGTCAACACGGTCGACGCTTACATCATTATAAAGCTATGCAGCACTTGACAAACTTTGAATACTTAAGCGGGCGACGTCGCGAACAAGGCCGATAGAGTTATAACTTTTTTTTCACCCAATTATGCGACGACACGAGAGAGACGTTCACTTAACAACAAGTGATACGCTCGCAATAACAACGCAGCGCTAGTTAGGATAATATAACAGCACTACATCGCGCTCGTCGCCTTTGACATAAGATGTTGAGTCTCGTTACTCAAGTAATTGCACTAGCTGCAGCGCCCTTCCAACCGGAACACAGTTTTGTTTGCACACTACTGTTTGGCGGCAGAAATAGCTGATGCGATGGCTCTGCTACTGGACATCGTCTAGGTTATACTGTGTTCCGGTTTGAAGAGGGTTGTAGCGAGTCAAATTACTAGGGTGATGCGACTTAAAATATAATACTTAAATGATGGAGCACACGAATTACTACTAGTGAAAACTATTAGTAGAGGTAAAAACATTTTTTTTTATATAAAATGACGGCGGTTTTTCAGCTTGAGTGTAATTAGCTTACATTAAAGCCATAGAACAAATTTTTCATAGTAAACATTCATATGAAAATATGCAAATAATTATTAACTCCACACTTGCGACCATGTTGGTTCATTATTGTTTATAACTTTAATGTTAGTTAAGTTACACCCATATGCATGTACCAGCTGACCTCGCAAACATTGTCGTGCTAGTGTATATTTATGACTATGTGTATGAAAAAGGCAGGTGAGCATTCTACCACTGAACCAACTATGCAAATGGCGTGTAAAGGTTCCCGCACTCACGAGATCCAAGCCAACCTCACCTGCTCGTGGTGCACCCTTATAGTTAACAAACGAGGTTCTGGCTCTCTTCAACCCGCATTAGGCCAGCGTGGTGAGAAATGGCCTAACCCCTCTCTCGCCCTATGAACCTCTTCAAACGTGGAGATCGTTGGGGGAGGACTATGTCCAGCCGTTGACATCTATCGGCTGATGATGATGGTGATGTATGAAAAAGGATATCAAAAGAATCGCTGGGAGTCACTGGTTTCAAACAGCGCAAGACCGTGCTTTGTGGAACAGATTACAAGAGACCTATGTCCAGCAGTGGACATCAAACAGTTGAAACGATGATGATGTATGAAAAAGGTTTTATTGTTATCGCCAACAAAAATGTGTTTACTGGTGGTATGTCCGTGTTGCCAGAAACCGTTTAGGTAGGTACCACCGCAGCGCCTATTTCTGCCACCAGACAGTGGTGTGCAAACATTACTGTGTTCCGGTTTGAAGGGCGCTGTAGCTAGTGTAATTACTGGGGTAGAGAGACTTAACATCTTACGTCTTAGGCGACGAGCGTAATGTGGTGTAGTGTATACCATCCTTATAAGCGCCACGTTGTAATGGACGGGCGTATCACTTACCATCAGAACGTCCCGCTGGTATCGTCGCTTAGTTGTACAAGAAAAAAAGTTTGAATGTTATACTAGCGTCAACTTGTGTGAGGTAACAACTAAACTTGTTCGTGTTATATCATGTTATATATTAACTTTGTTGTTGTAACAAGAAAAGTAACATAAAACATGTTACGTATATGGTTCTTTGTATATACATTTTAATACTCGCATGTAAAAGTTTTCATATATATATATATATATATATATGTATATAAATATAATGTATATATCATCATCATCATTATTTCAACCGATGGATGTCCACTGCTGGACATATATCTCTTGTAATGTGTTCCACAAAGCACGGTCTTGTACTGCTTCAATTCAACGGCTCCCAGCGATTTTTTTCATGTCCTCTGTCCACATAGTGGGGGGGGTATATAAATATAATACATATATATATACATATTAAGATATTTGAACAGAATCTTTTAGAAAAAATAGATTTGTTGTTATTTATTATAATTAGTTATTAGTATAAATCTGCAGTGGACGTCGTATCGGTTGAAACGATGATGATGATAAATCATTAAATAGTATAAATAAGTAACGCTACTCTCTAAGATATTTTTCTGTAATAATAGTGATTAAGTTAAATTATTGATTTAAGTTGATATATAAAATCAATATAAATTTATAACCTTTTTCTCTGTATCTCTTCTTCATGTGAAAGAATGCCCCTTAAGGATTACGTCCTCCCGTTATGAACTACATTTAACGTTTACACTAAATAGTAACAAATATAAAAACAATTAAAATCTATATATATATGAAAATCATTATAGAATTAGAAGTTATATTATTTAATCATTTTTCAAACTTATAGTAACTATTAAGTTATTTTCTTAAAAATGTTTAGTGTAGGAATATACTGGATTAAAGCGACGAGTATTATGCAGTACTCTGTATGCATCTCAACTAACGCTTTATTGTTATTGACAGCCGTATTACTTAATATCAGGTGAAGGTCCTTTTTGTGGCTACATCGTGTTATAAAGAAATAATCTTATCCAGGTTCGCAGCTGTCAACTCTTGGGCCTCAAAGATCTGAATCAAACTATGGGCTACGTGCGGGAGTCTATTATACGATACTGTAACGAACTAATTCAACTTGGAGTCGCTGGATTAAGGTACTTTGACGTCTACTGTTCTTAACTATTATTGGCACACGAAACTAATATGCTGCTTCAAATATAGCGTAGATTGTTTTTAGGTTATATAATATTTTTCAGGACATACCGATTTATTATAATCATACATTTATAAAACCCTGAATCTTCACTGTAATGTTATTGTTGCATTTATTGGTGGTAGGTCTCAAATGCTAGACACCATCTAGGTATAATTACAGGCCTTATATCTGCCGCTTAACGGTAGTATACAAACAGTACTGTGTTCCGTTTTGAAGGGCGTTGTAGCTAATGAAATTACTGGGGTAATTTGACTTTACATCTAATATCTAAAGACGACGAGCACGATGTCGTATATCATCGTAACTAGCATCTTATAGGTATTAATAATATTAGGCGTATCACTTATCATTAGGTGAACATCTCGGTCGCCTCGTCATGTATAAAAATTAAAATAAACATAACAATTAATACGCTACTGTTTTTGTTGCGAGGACTTTAAGCAGGATGTCCTCGTAGGCTGCTTCTTGGAACATGTGATTTTATATATAACATTTTGCCACTTGAAAAATTTACCACACCAGTCATAAAGCATCTAGTACTTTACTGGTGATAGGTTTCACTTCTAGAAACCGTCCAGGTTGGTACCAACGCCGCACCTATTTGAGTTACCAAAGTGCCCAAACATTACTGGTGGTGGTGGTCATGATGCTGAGTATAACATCTTTACTCGCTTACTCAGAATCATAATAACATATGATCAAAAAGGTTATAATTTTATTAAGATTACTCTTGAATCATCTCAACGGATGTTTTAAAATAATTCGTATACTATCTATATTTAAATAATTCCTAGTTTTTTTTTTAATTAAATTAAGCAACGAGACATGCCGGACGTTTATCTGATGGTAAATGATATGCCTGCACTCAGGATCAAGTCAGGATGATTTATGCTGCACCGCATTGCGCTCGTCGGCTGATGTATGATGTTGAGCTTCGTTACGCCCGTAATTACGTTATATACAGCGCCTTTCAAACCAGAACACGGTAATATTTGGACACTACCGTTTGTCGGCAGGAATAGGCGCTACGGTGGCACCTATATAGACCGTCTCCAAGAACAGAGAATCACCACCAGTAATACTTTGTTCCGGTCAACTTTTTTCCTATTAAATATTTATCACACTACTGCCGCAGTTATTTTCGACAAATGTCAAATTTGATTATACATTTTTTTACCGTTTCATGTACTTAAGTTTGAATTTTATATATCTGTTTTTTTATTCAACGAAGCGACGAGACGAGCGGGATATTCACCTGATGTTAAGTGACACGTTTGCCCGTAACGTGGCGCTAGTCAGGATGGTATACACAGCACCACATTCTCGCCCGAGACGTAGCATGTTAAATCTCTTTACACCACTATTTTCACTGGGTGTAGCGCTCTTCAAACCGGAACACAGTAACATTGGAATACTACTGTTGGTCAACAGAAATAGGGGATGCGACAGTGCGTACTCAGATGGTCTCTTACCAGCAGTAAAGTATCTATTTATATTCAATATTAATAATACAGATTGATTTAATAAAATCGAACCTACAGTATTGTAACAATAAAAATTATAAACTTGTCTCAGGTAAGTCGATGTTAATGATAAGGCTTTAAAGATTTAAACCGTGGTCACCCTCACTTAGTTTCCCGAGTATTTGTAGGAGCTAATTTCCCTCGGCATTGCAGGCTTTGAATAAACAGCTGCTAACGAAATTAAGCTAAGTAATTATTACCTCCGTGTATTAGCGTCTCTGTACTGTGTTGGTCGAGCTTAATCTTGTTGCTTTAAGTTAATACGGCAAGTTATTGTAATTCATTGCAAAGGGAAAGCGAATAAAATGATAAATTAAATAATTTCGGACCTCTAATATTGTGCAGGCATTTAAAGTTAGTTTTATCTTACAACGACAAGACGACGACGTTTACTACTGCTACGACTTAACTACTACATCTAGGTGGGTACCATCGCAGCGCCTATTTCAGCCCCCAATCATTACTGTTTTCCGGTTTGAATCGCGTTTTAGCTAATTTAATTACCGGGGTAACGATACTCAATATCTTATGTCTCGAGCGCAATGTGGCGCAATGCATAACATCCTTACTAACGCCACGTTATTATTTATGGGCAGCTGTTTCACTTACCATCAGGTGAACTTACCGACCCGTCGCTTTATTCTAGAAAAAAAACACATTCGCTTATTCGATTAAGTAAGCGATTTGTTTCTCTATAAAACAACTTGTTTTACTACTTATTTTTGACTGTTGTTACCAGTACAGTACATTTACATAGTGAAATATAATTGGAAACAGATTAGGCTGTATATAAAATTTGTTAATTAGTAAGTAATAAGGCAGCGAGACATAAGTGATGTGATTACTTTAAAAATTTTGCTAGTCAGATACTTTTTCTTGAGGTGCCTCTCCGACTAGCGGGAGTTGACGGTTAGGTCATCATTTTGAGTAAGGTCATAAGAAAATAATAAAGTTAACACTAAGATTACGATCACCTGTAATATTTCGTATGCAGCATAGGCTAAGTTACTTGACTTTCAAGTTAATTTTCAATTTATATATTACTTATGATTTTACATTTCATGGACTCCCCAAGTTTATATATTTGTCTATTCACTGCTATATTTATATGTATATATGTATAGTTTTCAGCGTGTCGCAGTGAGGGTACTAAAATATTCGAAAGTTTAGATCGTAGAAATATAACTACGTTACCATTCTGACAACGTACTTTCTCTTTTTGATTATTCACGTCGCACTCCTCTCATCATAAAGCTTCATTCACGAATACTTATGTAAATCTTACCTTTCACATTTTACGACGTCTGTTTGCCCTGATAAAACATTTGTTTTTTGTCTATCTCATTTTTTTTTTTTAAAAAAAGGATTACAATTTGACTAAACACGACTATTCGATTATTACTTACAAGTGAGGTAATTTAATGTTTTTTTTTTTTTAATATACGAAGTAAATATTGCATATTATACTAATGTAAGAATCAGTAAAGACTAACCGAGTAATAGTTGTTTACATGTGCTCTAGTTTATTTTTCAAGTATTGAAAATTGTAGAATGCATGATTAATATGAAAGGTTTCAAATAAAGAGTTACCGCTAGAAATGCATTAGACAACTGTGTCTTGATCTATTCATTGAGAAAAAGCTCTTATTTATCATATTAAATTATTATCTTGTTTATTATCGGCCTTATTATGATTATAATGAATCACATTACTTGCGAAGACAATAACTGATTTTTTTTCGCTACCGATATAGTATTCTAATACACAAAATACAAATACCCACAAAATGTCTTCAAATAAATGCATTATACATACACCTCCCGCTTTTTTTGAAGAAAAGAAACTATAAGTAAACGTGAAAATAATTGAATCAAAAGTTTTAAAAAAAAATCTAATCACCATTTAGTTTCAACAGCATCTTCCGATAGATATCCAGTGCTGGACATAGGCGTCCGCACATGGATCGTGATCCTGATTCACACATGGATCGGGTAGGGATTCATATGGAGAGACTTGGTACATTTCCCACCACGCTTGCCCAATGCGGGTTGGTGGGAGCCAAAGCCTCGTGTGTTGATTAGCAGGGTGCACCACGCGCCGGCGAGGTTGGCTTGAGTCCCTTAATTTATTATGCGAAATTCCTTACACCCGTTTAGTGTAAGTTCATTTAGTCGATTCCGAGTGAGAGAATATGGCCGAGACGAAGATCGTTCATTCGCTTCTTTTTTTGTGATAATTTTAACAGTGCTATCACTATTTTGATGTATCGTACCGCTGTCATCATGTTATGATTGTAATGAAACGCCTAGCTTGCTCAGACAACAGCTAATCGGGTTTCACTACCGATATAGTAGTATAATATACAAAACACAACTACCCACAACAATTCCTTATTATAATAACTTTTGACTAAAATTATTTCAGAATAGACGCGGCAAAACACATGTGGCCAAGCGATCTGCGAGAGATATATAGTAAACTTAACCATCTCAATACTGACTTCGGCGTTGCTCTGAACACGAGGCCATATATTTATCAAGAGGTCATTTACCACGGCAACGAACCCATTAAACCGGATGAGTATATACCTCTAGGCGACGTCACAGAATTTAGGGCAAGTATAATTTACTTTTCAGCGAGAACCGCAAAAGAGTTGTAGGTTAATTTTCCAAGGGGATGATTTCGTATCGTATATTTACAATTATAATTTTTACAATTATATTTTTTAGACACTAAAAGTATTACTAACTTGATCTAGTCGACTATGATACTGTCTCTTTTCAGATATCTTAAAACAAAAGCTTGCAGTTAGTGTTAATAATTTTATTAGCTTTAGATTTTGGTACATTAAACTTATAACTGAAATTCGAATAAGCTTGTCTATTATTATCGTAAATCAGTTTTTCTTATGCACATAGGTTTCTTTAAAACAATTAGATATTTATTATTAAATAGATTAAAAATAATATGAATATAGCATATTCTTTATTTGGAGTAATATTTACCTAGAATATATATTTTATATGTAAGCTTTAATTTTTAACTGTAAGTGTAAAAATGTGTCTTCGTAACCTAATGCTAAAAAAAAAATAAACGGCGCAAATAGTCACTGTTTACAATCTGCTGTTAATGAGCTTGCAACATAAGCTGGATAATTAATTAGAATCAATTGGCTTTGTTTATCGAGACTGTTAGCTGTGTGTCATACACACTTGATACTATCGCATTAACCGATAAGAAGGCTAACTTCAATTCTAGCTCAAACATCGCTTTTAATAATAAAATTTAGACTTAACTGGTATCTGTTACAAAATAAAGCATTCGTTTTTTTATTACGAAAATAATGTAAAAAAAGGAGAAAATGTAGATAATCATTATTATTACAAAATACATATAATAATGTATTTCTTTTACCATATCACAACGCTCAAGTCGAATTTGTGCTATATACCGTTTCAGTAGCTCGCTAGCCTAATGGTTAAAGCATGCGGCCTTCGTTCCGAAGGTCGCGGGTTCGAATCTCGGCATGTACCGATGACTTCAATATTTAAGTTATGTACATTTGTGAACTTTAGTAACAACAGCGAAATACAAACGGTGAAGGAAAATATCGTGAGGAAACCTGCACATGAATTAGAATTTATTCTAAGGTATGTGGGTCCGCATTGGACCCGCGTGTTGACTATGGCCCCATCGCCCTCATATTGAGGGTAGGCCTGTGCCCCAACTGTGGGGACGTAAAATGGCTGTTGAAAAAGGAAACCGTCTGAAATAGAGGAACATAGCAACTAAAAACCAATGTTAGTTTTTAAAATGGGTACTTACGTATTAACACCACAACACTACTAACACAGTTACAGGTTTGGCGGCAATTAAAATCTGTCAAGCTTTTAATAAATATGAAATAATCTACACTTTACTTAACCTACTTACACCGCGTGTTGTTGCGGTGGTGTTAATATGTGAGTACCTTAAAATGTTTATACAGTAAATCATGAATGAAATCTACGTTTCTTTAAAAAGATTGCAGCATGTGACAAAACTATAATAACGTCTAAGATTTCTATGTAACTTCTTAAAATGAACAAAGCGCCTATTGTTTTCATTAAACACGCTAGATGGCGCTGTGAGTTATATAAATCACGGTATCGTTGGTTGACTGCAATATATTAAGTGTTATGTGTTTATAAAATTATACGTGGAGAATATTTCGTACATAATTCAATTTTTTTGAATGGAAACTAAACAGCTGTAATTATGTAGCTATTGGTCCATCGAGTGTGATTTAGATCGATTAGTATAAAGGAAGTCTGATTGCCAATGAAACATCTATTTATATATTTTAGATTGATGCACTTGGCAAAGTCAGGCAAAGTCGTTTTTGACGTGGCGGTGAAGCTCAGTAACCGTGGCTAGGTCGTCTACAGTGAAGCTAACAAGAGCTAAGAGCTCCAGATCAGCTCCGTGAACGCACCTTGGATGGTGGGCCTATGAGATGCGGGAGCAGACATGTTCTGCAGGTCTTAAAATACCTTTAAGATTTTTCTTGAAAATTAAACTTATTCGAAAGGGTTACAATACAAATCCAATTGTACAAAATATATTACCGCTCCAGACTTGTTCTTTAGTTTTTGTTTATTATTTGTCCTTTTTTGTTTTGATGTCTTAACTATTGTTTATTTAAATATGTATATATTTCTTCACTGATTAGATATGTTTTCTAAAACTCGAAATTCATCGAATGATTGAGAGTAATATATCATAGTATCTTAGTCAGACCTCTAACAGTATTTGTTTGTCGTCGTGACCTTGAATGCGCTTTAAGTGCTGATTAATATAGATCATCAAACACTCTCGACGCGCCCCGGATGTACACCATTTCAATTAACTCATGAAGGAATGGTATATTACATTATTACTAAATAGTAATTTAGAGTGTAATATATTTAATATATAAATATATAGAAAAAATTTAAGGAAAATTAATAAACCAAAATATAGAAAAATCAAATAAATATATACTAGTTCAGACTATTGACTTCAATTCCTTTAAGTTTTGCCAGATATCAATATCTATGAAAACCTTGATAGCCAAACAAAAGCAATAAGAAAAAATTGTGAATCGCAAGTTAGCTTATTAACTTAACAGTTATATATCGATTTTTAATTTTTGCTATTGGAAACGGCGAATACTAAAAATAAAACTCAGTACAAAACTTTTTTTTTAAATGTAATTAAGCGATGAAACAAGCGCGACGTTCACCTGTTGGTAAGTGATACGCGTGCCCATATCAACGTTGCGCCAATTAGGATGACATGTACTGCATCACATTTATGTGTATATATATATTTACATTTATATGTGTATAAATTAGGTACATATGAAATTAGCATTTTGTACAGGAGGAATATAAAGTCAATTTTTTCCACCACTCTCCTACAATATTTGACGAATATTTCGCGACTTTCGTCTTCACTCATCAGAGAGGCGATGACACCTGCGTCTATCCTCCTACCCATCTCAATTTCACAATCTATCCTTTCCCTTCCATATAACGGACAGGAGGTGAGGATGTGCACCACGGTCTGGTCCACCGCTTGGTCACACAGGCACGCGAGACTCTCCTTGAGCTTGAACCTGTGAAGGTACTTGGAGAATCCCCCGTGCCCGGTGAACATCTGGACCAAGACCGTGTCAAGTTCCAGCCGACGAAGTGAGCGATATGCCGACGCGACGTCTGGGAAGAAAATCCTCGTTGTTGAAGCCGTAGTACCTTCCACATACCTCCTGTTCCATTCGTCAAGCGTCCTCAGCCTGATCTGATGCTTGACGAACGAAACGGGGCAATCCTCGTACTCCGGTCTTCTTTTACTCTTTAGGGCCGCTTCCTTGGCCAGTTGGTCCGCCTTTTGATTTCCCTCCATCCCCACGTGCGCCTTCACCCAGAATAGCCTAACATTTGTCCCTTTTGCCCGCGCTTTTATAATATTCTCTTTTACTCGAAGCGCCAGGGGGTGGAGGGTGTCTGATCTTGCGACTGTTTCAAGGGCGGACCTCGAGTCGCTAAGTACGGCGCATGACTGCGCCGACCCGCTGGCCGCGTACCCCGTCGCTTCTACCAGTGCCAGCAGCTCTGCCTGGGATACGGTGCAGAAGTTTCCCAACTTGAGTTTCTTGGTAGCAACCTCTGCGGCGTTCCGCATAACGCTGAACGCCGCACCCACCTTGTCGTCGATGCGGCTGCCGTCGGTGTAAATGGCCGAATCGGCAGCCGAGGTGGCAAGTTGGACCTCCTCCGCACTTTCCCCCAAGCAAGAGAATTCCACACCAACCTGTTCAGACGGGTGTGGTAGTCTCAAGTGGCTGACTGGAACCTCCAGCTCTCGGTCACCCAGCACTTCCCGGGAGTGGCCGCGCTTTACCTCAAATAAAGTGGCCGCTTCTTGGACCCGAAGGTCCCGAGGAAGCAGCCCGGCAAGTACTAGGGCCGAGTGCAACGACACGGTTCGGTGAGTTCGCGCAATTTTCTGCGCGAAGCCACGCTGAACCGCATCGAGCAGCTTTCGCACCAGCAGCTTCTTAGCCGCCGGCGCCCATGTACTCGCTGCATACAAAATGATCGGCTCCAACACCGACAGATACATCGTTCTGATCACCTCCGAGTTCAACCCCCACGATATTTTGCGGCTCTGCACAGTTGACGATAGAGCCCTTGGGCCTTCTTGCCCACGTTCTTCACGTGCGTGTTGAACATGAGCCTATCGTCAACTGTGAGGCCTAGTATCCGAACCTCACGAGTTCGACAAAGGGGCTCTCCACCCATACTCAATATTGGGTTGTCGTACTTCAGCTTATTGGTTAGCACCATCACCTTAGTTTTGTATGGTGCGAACCTAAGTTTGTTTCGGACCCCCAACCGTGAATATCGGCCAGTACCGCATTTGCCTTTCTCGTGATGTTCCCGGTCTCTTGCCCCGAGGAGATCAGAACGACGTCGTCTGCAAACGCCTGGCAGTGCGTCCCGCTCTTGGCCACCTCCTCCAGGAGTGGATTGAGGAGGAGGGTCCAGAAGGTTGGGCCGCCCACGGATCCCTGCACGCACCCCTTGGTGGTATCTCTGGCGCACTCCGCCCCCGCGTACCTTACGGCCATCTTGCGGTCGCTAAAATAGCTATTGACAAGGCGCCGCAGGCCGACGGGGCAGCGAGTCTCCACCAGTCTGCACCGTATAGCAGGCCACCAGGCGTTATCGAAGGCTCCCTCTATGTCCAATGATACCAGCACAACGATCTCCTTCTCCTTCAAGCGAGTTCGTATGTGCTGGATCAGGTCATACAGGAAGTCTTCGGTACACCTTTGCGGCATAAAGCCGTATTGGCGGCTACTGATATACGGCGCAGTGTACCACCGGATCCTCCGGACCATCATCTTCTCCAGGACCTTGCCCATGACGGGCAAGAGTCCGATTGGCCGGTAGGATTTCGGGTGCGTGTAATCGTCCTTATCGGGCTTCCGCAACACTACGACCGCTGCCTCCTTCCATCTCCTGGGGAAGTAGGCGAGAGCGAGACACCGGTTGGAGAGCGCGAAAATCAGCGCGGCGTCCACTGCGATGGTCGCCCGGCAGATGTCGGCAGTGAGTCCGTCGAGGCCAGGAGCCTTTTTCGCGTTGAAGGTCGACACGGACCATCGGAGCTCCTCCATCTTGAAGGGGGGTTCGCATGAATCATCATGACCCTCCCCCTCGTTGACCTCATCGGACTTAGCTCTTACAGAACAGTGGTCCGCATTGTCCTCCCCGGGGTTATCCTCCGGGAAGAAGACCTCCGCAATCATCCTGGCCTTTGAAGGCGGTTTGGACTGCCGCATCGGAGTTGAATTTTTTTCCTTGTAAGAAGTTATCCAAATTGGACAACAAAAAATGGTAATCTGTTGGGGCAAGGTCCAGGTAGTACGGTGGATGTCGCAGACATTCCAATCGTAGCTCATCTAACTTAGTGGTTGTTTGTTGTGCAGTGTGTGGTCTTGCGTTGTCATGAAGCAGCAGTGGCCTAGGGCGATTGACCAAACTCGTTTGTTTAGCAGCTAGTTCTTCCTACGTTGTTTGCAGTTGCTGATAATAGATATCTGCCGTAATCGTTTGGCCAGATTTTAGAAAGCTGTAGTGAACGACACCAGCGCTAGTCCACCAAACAGTCATAAGTTACTTTTTCTAAGTCAATTTTCGTTTAGGGCAGGATTTGGCTGGGTCTCCAGGGTTTAGCCATTGCGATGAGCGCTTCCGATTATCGTACAGTATCCACTTTTCATAACAAGTAATGGTTCTATTTGAAATCCCTACAATATTGTGTTGGTTGAGCAAAGTAACGCAGCAGTCGTCGCGTGTTTGCAAGTTCTTTTCACTCAATTCATGAGGTACCCATCGTCCAAGATTTTTAACTTTCCCGATTTGCTTCATGATGGATCCGCTTCCACAATAACATTTAAGTCTTTATTTTTCATTTTGGTTTCCGGCGGTCCACGGGGTTGGTTCTGAGGGTCGAAATTTCCAGAACAAAACCGTTGTAACCAAAAACTTACCGTGCTTTCTTTTGCGACACCAACGCCGTACACATCATTAATCCTGCGAGCTGTTTCTGCAGCACTGGTGCCACGGTATTACTCGTACTCGTAAGTATACCGATATTTCATGTTTTCCATTGTGCGGTATTAAGCGACGCCAATGAAAATAGTAATGATGAAAACAACAAATGAATGACTGTTTTCAAAACTTAAATGTACCAGTTAAATGAATTTATAAATTTGAATTTGGAATTCTTAACCAAAGAGGAGATATTTCAGATCAAAGTGGTCAGTACGACAGAACGCTAAGGTCATATGTAAGGACCTAATATATATATGATATTTGCCCCTCCAACGGGTTCTCGCCTTGTCGTGGCGGAGGGGCTTAGTAACCGTGGTCCGGTACACGGTGAAGCCAAGTGGAACCCACCCGGCCGGCCCGCGGCGAAGGGCTGGCCGAAGCGGCCGCTCCAGGTTCGAGCACCGGTTGGGGTAACTGGAGCTCACCGGAGCGGCCGGGGGCCGCAGGGGCGGCTGTGTGCTGCCCTAGCGGCCGGCTGCAGGGGCGGTTTCATACCACCCCTCGCAGCCGAGGTGGGGTCGCGGAGGGAGTACCCTCTGCGGCCAACCGGTGTCGCACCGGCGATGCGGCGGCGGTGGGGCCGCGGGGGAAGAGGAGTGCCGGTATTGAGATGCGCCGCTCTCCCTATCCTCAGCGGCCGTTGACAGGTAGCGGCGGGCCTAACATCTCTCCGCCGCGGGGAGCCGGGAGAGGTTTTCTCCAGTGGCTCCCATGGCCTCTGGGCGACAGGTTCGGGGGAACCGGTCGCCCGCACACGCATGAGGTCGAGAAGGGGGCGCGCTGCATGTTCCGGCGCGCCCTGGAAAGGGAGGATTCATCCCTCCCTCCCGAGGTGGGGCTGCGCAAGCGGCCAGCGCCGGCAGGGTCGCGGTTGAGTGCATGCGTTCCCGTGACCCTGCCATCATGGCGATGAGGCGGAACATCGTGGGGGTTTTAGTCGGTGCAAGTCCGACATAACTCGTCCTTGCCCCCGCGAGGACGAGTATGCGTAGGCATTTCCCCCACGTAAAACAAAAAAAAAAAAAAATATATGATATTTGGAACGTCATTGTTGAATCGGTGACGACGATCATAAAAACATTGTAAAAAAACAAATGTTAATCAGTGAAATTAAACAATTAGCGGTTATAGTGTATTAAAAGAAACTTTTTGGAAAAGGTTTTTATTTAAACTAATGCACTAACATACTTCATAACTAAAGACAAAGATTCATTTTCCAATTCAAGCTTGCAAGTCTTCGATGTATTTCTTATCATTTAAATACGTTTTCAATGAAGTATTTAATGTAAATGTAATTAAACTAGTGCGGCGTACATTACGCGTTTTGTTAATATTATACAGCGCAAGTATGGTAAAACGTACGCAATGTATAACACATGTACAAATCATCCATGAATGGTAAGCGTCAAGCTATAGCAGTGGGGCGCATCGTGTTTATAAAAATACTTAAATGTATTAAATATTTGAAAGTATTTTGCTCAAGCACCTTTTTTCTTGGTATCGGAGGAGAAGTCAGTTATGTGAGACTTTTACTCACTATAACCTCTTCGATGCTCTGCATCAGTGCATTCGGAGAAGCTGCGGAATCTCTTTTGGAACGCACCGGTGCCTCTCTACACTTTGTTTGAATACGTCTCTGAGGAGGGGTTTAACCGTCCTACGTTATCCCACACAATTTTGCTTGTTGAACGATAAGGCCTTCCACCCTCAATTCCCGCGAAACTAGTAGACCCTTTTAGTCGTCTTTTACGACAGGCAAGGCTTACCATAGTCCTATTCTTTCTAGCCCGAGACTACAGGATTGTTGCTCAGGCAGCTGGTGCGCGTACTTGAAAGCAAATACCTGCTTTTAAAATCGGGTCGCGTAAATACGTATATTCTACTGCGTTATGCCCACAGTGCCTGTCACCCGCACTATTTTAATAATTAAACATTCATCATAATCATCAGCCGATGGATGTCCACTCTTGAATGTAAGGCTCCCCCAAATATCTCCACATCAATCGGTGGTGCGCTGCCCGCATCTAGCGGCTTCCTGCGACCTTCACGCAGTCCGCATGGCCTCCAGTATCGCCGAGCACTAGGGGCCGTAGTTTGTACAAATTCATGTAGGGGGATTTGGGATATTTCTCACCACGCTGGCCCAAGGCGGGTTGGTGGGAGCTACAGTTGTGTTTGTTAATAAGCACCACGAATAGATGTGGTTGGTTTCGGTTCCTTGTTTTGTTGTGCGGGATCCCTTACACCCCTTAATTTGAACATTCACGCTATGCTATAGAAAGTCTATGAGTGTGACCACGGATATATCTTGTACAACAAATATATTTATCAATTTTCATTGAAATATTGATTCTTTTGGATAATCCATAGCATTAAATTATGCATTTTTTTTTAATGTAAATATCATTTTTATAAACTAATTAAGATTAAATTGTAACCGCACATTTATCGCTGGCATCTCATGTTCAACGAGCCCTGAAGACGTTATCGTTATAAATGAAGCTTTAAAGTGGTTTACATAAAAGCTTGACGTGGCTCATCTACAAACTGACGTCAAACGTCCTATTATGTAACGTTATTGATAGTGTGCTCGATTAATTTCATATAGACTAAGAATAATGTTGCAGAATCTTCTCGTCCCAGATACTGCTGTGTTTAAAGAGAAAAGTCTTCAACTCGTATGCGTAGCCAGTGTTGACTTATGGATTGCAGACGTGGCCCCTTTTGCGTTTTTAAAAAGGCTCAGTCACCTAAAAACCAATGGAGAGGGCTATGCTCGGCGGAGTCTCTGCGCGATCGAATCAAAAATGAGAAGATCCGCAGAAGGACTGTCCCCGCTATATCCTAAAAGATTACTAGATTTAGGTGGTAGTTGGCAGAGTATATTTCTGAAATGACTAACGGCCGACAGAGCAGTAAGGTCCTTGGAGTGGCAGTCGCGTATTGTCGCGTAACACCCTTCACAAGGTGGATCGACAATCTGGCAGACAAGAATGATATTTCGCGATCCAAGGTTTAGAAGTCCAAAAGCCCAATTCCACATTGAATTAAAAAGGTTTCCCTTTATCATCAAACAAATAAACGAAATTGAAATGTTACCTTGTATATTTATGTTTATTACTCCCGCCATCAATATTTCCACCTCTCCCAGGGTTGATTATCAGGAATGCCATCTAGGCATTATGTCCACCCTCTGTACCATGTATAGAAAAGTAAATAAATAAATAAGTAAATACTTATGTGAAATACAATGTTTCACCTGTCTTATTTGTTCCGGATAATCTCCGCAACCTTAAACCTTATATCTTCAAACAGCTGGGTTTATTTGGCGGTAATGATACTGATATAAAAAAAATTGTGTATTCAGGAAACCGGGGTACCAGGTTGAACAGTACATTAAATGAAAATAAATATTCGTATCACAATATAAATCTATTTAGTGCAAATGTTGCTGCCCTCTTATCATATGATATATCTCTATCTATATAATCTATGTATGAACGTCTAAAGAATAATTTTTTTTATTCAAAGAAGCGACGAGATGAGCTGGACGTTCACCTGATGGTAGGTGATACGGCTGCACATAACAACGTGGAACTGTGTGGAAAGTAATGTTTGCACTACTGCTTGCTTGCAGAAATAGATGCTGCGATTGTACTCATATGGTTTCCGGTAACAGAGACCTACCACCAGCAATTAGAAAATGTTTTACGTTGGTGACAACTGTCATAAAAATCTCATACTAAAAATATATAATTCGAGCGATGGCCTAAGTAACATTAAAAGTAGTACCATTATACTTTAACATGGAGATCAGTTAAATGGCATTACTTGGTCTTGAAATTGTCGTACGTTTCTATTCTTAAAGATACTGTACAATGAAGAACATTCGAGAAGCATCCTTAAATTTCAGGTTGGAACGGAATTGAAGAACGTTTTCGGGGGCAATAACGCCCTTAAATGGCTGGTGTCGTGGGGGGAACAGTGGAGCCTGTCACCGAGCGACACGGCACTAATTTTTATTGATAATCACGATACACAGCGGAATAGTGATGTTCTGACATACAAACAGTCGAGAGCTTATAAGGTAAAAGTCGATCAATTAAAAATTAGTATTGAATCAAACCCTATCATCGTAATCAGCACGCAGGAGTCCACTGATGGACAAACCCTGTTATATATAAATATACAGACACGAAATATGCTAGACAATGAGACACTAGTACGTTTCTTAATCGTCAGTCAATTCTCTTTGTATATAGTTAGTCAGTTATAGTCAGACTAGAGCTTTACCACCAGAGACTGCAACGCCGCTTACCATCAGGCGGGATCATAGTCAAGCGCTAGTTTATTCAATACAAAAAAAAGTTAAGAAGTGTTGGGACTAAAGGATACAATATAATCAAAATTTTGTAACAGTTTTGATCTACAAAAAATTTTTCTATAATAATCAATTCTTACGAAATATTTTTTCTTATTAGTATAATGATTATATTGCTCGCTGGCTATGGCCTATCGCCCTCATATTGAGGGTAGGCCTGTGCCCCAACAGTGGGGCCGTAAATTAGCTGTTATGATGATGATAACGATTACGTAAAAGTGTGTTGAATCACAGGTAGTAGTATATTTTATTACACCATATGTCTAGATAAATACCATTCCAACATTTGTTTCTGTCGAAAATCTTACTATTTCACAAAATTAAGCTAGCAGTGAGTCAAGAATTGATCTAAAGACTATGCACAAAGTTATCATTATTAAATTCTTAACTAGTTTGCGAAGAAAGAGGTTTAGCTCCTCCTTTTTGATAAGAACAGAAAGGGAGTGAAACAACTTGCCGGCGTCGGTATTCTCGTCCAAATGTAATGTGGGTATATATAAGAAAGGAATGAACCGGCCGTTACATCACAACTTAACACTAGGTGAGATGGGGTTCAAGATGCCTGATTTATTATAAGAAAAAATTATCAAGAGCACATATAATTCAGCTGATGACCATCTTTCTCGTCTTGTTACATATAGAAAATTAAATAATATTCTTCTTTCAGGCCGCTACAGCATTTATTTTGGCGCATCCTTACGGCGAACCGCGTGTTATGAGCAGTTATAATTTCTACACCAGTGATCAGGGACCGCCTGATGACGGCAATCAAAACATCATTTCGCCCAGCATTAACAAGGTTATTGCCTAAATAATTAATTTGCTTTATTATTATAACAAATAATATAGAAAATTACGATTGTATTCGTAGGATGTAAGATCTTCGCAAGGCGATAGCCAACATAGATTTTATTACTCCATGGTTCAGTTTTGGTAAAATAATCCACCAAGTAATAAACCAGTATCTTACGTAAAAGCCTTTTCGCAAAGTTTTTAGAGTTCTTGTTACATCCGTCGCTAGTTAACTCATGTTTTAAGTTTATCTTAAACGATAACAACAACTTCTTAAGCTCCATGACTGCTTACATTTGTGATCTCATCATAATAGATTTAAGCATGTTTGTCTAACTTGAACTGTTTCTACTCGCTTTATGATTGGTTAATCGTTTTAATATTAATTTGATCTCACAACAATATGTACCTAAATTTTATCTTGGTCTCTTCAGAATTATACTAACATTATTTTTCATAGTAATCAATGTTTTACACAAAATTATAAAATGTTGTATCTCTTTTAAAATAACTTGTATTAGGCCGGCGCATAAGGAGTTATTAAGAAAAGTCTTATTTTTGATAGTATTTTCATTTGTATTAATAAAAATGACGTTAATTGATTTTTTTTTATATTTTCTTTATTTGTTTTAAATAGGACGACACTTGCGGCAATGGTTGGGTGTGCGAGCACCGCTGGCGTCAAATCTATCAAATGGTCGGCTTCAGGAACGCTGTGAGAAACACTACGGTCGAAAACTGGTGGGACAATGGCAACTGTCAGATTGCTTTTAGCAGAGGTGACAAGGGATTTATAGCATTCAATGCGGAGACTTATCCCCTGAACGTTAAGCTGAAGGTGAATCTGTATTCAATAACGCCGAATATTTCACAGACGACTTGCCACAAACTGTGTTTTCTTTATAACGTGCTTCGAAAACTCGCTTCCTCATGAATATCGATATTTTTTATATATTCCTTTGTGACAACAAAGTAGAGTATAATAATAAAGCTCTAAAATATTTCCACACCGTTACTGAAGATAAAGTCTCATAATATTATCATTATTTTATAAATCTTAACTTCTACTGTAATATTGCTAGATGACCTTGTAACGATTGGCTGGGATTAAAAAATACGTATTTCTGCCTTTGACTATATGCGTAGTGTAAAAAATGACAGTCATTAATCATGTAATTGAATCTATAAATATCTTCAAGGATTTACACTGATATTAATTACTAAATAACAGTGTAATGTATATTTTCTAATGTAATAAGATAACGATAACGCTTATATAAAATTGTGTACTTTTCAATGAGATAATTGAAAAACTTTATTGCCGTATCGTGTTAATACACGATACGTACCTGTGTAGTTTCTGTATCTACTACAAAGCAGTCCTTTGTAAACATTACTGTGTTGTAAAAATAACTAATAGAATACTTAGGTTTATTACTTTAAACTTAACATGTTATTGCTTAAGCCGACGAGCAAATTATAATTACGTGTAAACATCCTTACTCGCCTGGACTTATTATGAGGTTAACGTGGTCTATCCGGTTATGAATTGTATAAAAAAATACTTTTTTTTTAATGTACAATTTGTAAGATATTTATCTAAGTTTTTCATGAATTTATTACAAATTATGTACTGAAGATCGACCCAACGTTCTTCTAATGTTTCTTTTCAAGTTTCTGTTAAATTTTTAAGTTTTGAAACTCCAAAGCCAATATATATCTCACTTAGTTCATCAGAATGAACGATTCATCATCATCATCGTCTGCCGATAGACCTCCACTGCTGAACATAGGCATACCCCAAAGATTTCCACGTCGATCGGTCGAGCATGGCTTCCGGTACCGCCGGGCACTAGAGACCGTCGTTTGGAGGGGTTAATCCTCCCAGATTTGGGCCATTTCCCACCATGCTGGCCCAATGCGAATTGATGAAAATCAGAGCCTCGTTTGTTGATTAGCAGGTGGCACCATGGTAAATTTATGGTGAGTCCTACCAAAACAAACTTCTCTCAAAAGACCAAAGTTAAAACAATTAAAATAGTAGACAGGTTTACGTTGTATATATTTTCATGTACCAATCTTCAGACCGGTCTACCGGAAGGGGAGTACTGCGATGTAATTACAGGTAGAAGAGAGCTGGATGGTTGCACTGGAAGCAAAATTGTAGTTAATGAAAACAGCGAAGCTCTTATTTACATCCCGAACACTGCAGAGGATATGCATTTAGCTATCCATGTAGGAAAAGAGGTAAAACAACCATTTAATATACATTTTTTTAATATCGTATAATAGTTAACATTCAAGAAAATAGTATTATTTTATATCTTTTCTGTTGGTTAGTCTATTTATTTATATATTAGTATTATTATCTTTAAATGTAAGTGGTCCTATTTATCCGTTCCTATAGAAGTTACTATTTTGTTATAAGAAATTCATTACTAGTTTTTTTTTCAACGAAGCGAGCGGAAATTTCACCTGATGGTAAGTGATACGTCTGCCTGTAGCAACGCGGCGCTAGTAAGGATGGTGTACACTGCACCACCATGCGCTCGTCGCCTTGAGACATATGATGTTAAGCCTCGTTACCCCAGTAACTTCACTAGCTACAGCGCCATTCAAACCGAAACACAGTAATGTTAAGAAATGATATAAATAAAACAGTTAATCACTAAAGTATTACATTCAATGTTTTTTGTTTCAGTCGAAGATACCTCGTGGACAACCACAAGAATATCATTAAGATATATGATATTATAATTACTTTCAAAGGATTTTTTATATTATACTATGCGATGTATTAAATTTTCTTTATTTCCTTACTTTTTCTCTCTTTCTTCTTTTATTTTTTTTTGGCCGCTAGATTCAAACCGCTGGGCCGAGTTTTGTGGAGCACATTACCAGAGATCTATGTCCAACAGTTAACGTCTATCAGTTATAATAATAATGATGATAGACAAGGTATTGAAATAATTTATTAATAAATAATTGTTTAATATGTTCATTAATTATTTAATTTATTATCTGACTTAAGTGCCTTTAAAATTAAAGTCTTTTATTTTGCTGCAAGTCAATAGATAAGGCGTTTATCGGGCTAAATCAGAACACACGTAAACATAAAACATATTAAGAGTTATATAAACATTTTTGTACAAAATAAAATCGGTAAATATAGTAAATATATATATACATGGCGTTAGAAATAAGCTTTACACTAGTGTCTATATAGACGATCTCACTTTTTGTTGTATATATACTAATGTCAAAATATATCCTTACATCCATTTTCCCTTAACCTCAAGCTAGAAGAGAATAAATGAAGGCAGCGCGTTTGTTTGACGCAAATATTTTTTTTATTATGCTATGTTTTATGATTCGCAAGCCAAAGTGGTCCGTCGATCTGAAGGTTTTGAGAAACCACTGGATATGAGCAAAAGAGAACCGTAACAGAAAGTAGATTCCGTCGTATGATGACGACGTACAATAATTACTTTTTACTTAATTGTTCAGAGCTATGAGTATCATTACACGTATTATGAACATATAGTGATGAACGATAATTTAAAAAAAAAACATAAATTTAATTTTAAAAAGCGTCTCCCGGTTCGCTGATAATAATATAATCTTTTGAATAATTACATTTTCGCGGCTTTATCGTGGATTAGGTGGGTTCGAAGATAAATGTTATACGATATAGAAACTGTGATTGTATCATTTAGTATATAAATCGTATCTTTGTGGGAGGCCTTACGAGTTTCATTCTTCCGCTCAATTCGCTGAAAAAAGGTAATGAAAAACTTTTTCACTTATTTTGTATTTAGATTTTTGTTTGTACTACTCAATGGAGTTTTACAATTGTCTTATAACACTATACTTGCAATGGTTGGAGATTGTTAAACAAAGTTATTTTTGTATTGTGACGGCGTTCAATTTCCGAACGCACCCCAAGACTGTAATTATAATTGGGAATTATCTCTGGCAACACTCTGAAACAAAAAAAAAAAAAGATCTCTCTTGTCAGACAAGATGGAGCTGTAAAAATTTTACCATTATAACCCGTATTAATCACTACGACTTAAGAGGAGTGCTTTCATTTGTATGGAACATTAGGGACCAGTACATCATCCTATCATCTATTAACCTATCATATTCCCCTAACATCTCACATTGGTGACCCCGATGTGATCCGAAAATGAAACCGGCTGTGAAATCAAGCATTCTACAGTTGGTACGGAGGAATCCGAACGGCAATCTCCGACTCGTCGCATCATTATTCCATCACCAAGGTTATCTTTTCTCTTTATTCGTCTCAACAAAGGCGTAAATTACAAGCTGTCATCACATGTGGAGACGTGCATTGATCTGATTGGCCAATCCTTGGTGCGCCAATTCTAGAACAAATTCGCTTACGGTACAGTTCGACATCCTTTGATGTAATTACCTCATCGGTAATAAAATTTAAACCAATTAAATTTAAATTTTATTCTCTCCTCGTGCTACTACGGTATACCTCTGTACGTAACTAAAGCTGTTTTGTCGTACGTGTGTGAAATTGACAAGCTAACATTTTTAATCATCTTTAAATGTTTTATATGCATTATGTGGATTAAATTTAATATAAATTACTACTAATAAAGTTATTGGTACTACTAATTTTATTTTATTGTTGTTTGTTTTGCGTCTGCATTGTTTGGTTTGTTTGTTATTCAAAAGAAAAAGCTGTTACTGTTACTTTTAATTGTATGTTTCATAGGTTACGGGTAATTTAAATGGAAATATTTTTTTTTGTGAGCATGCGATCGGCAGCTGCACTTCCCTCTCACTAACCTTGCAATTTAAACGTTACATGTTTCTTACATACTAATTTACAACTAATCTTATACTATTCTACTTACCTCATTTTTTCAACAATGTCCGATGAAGCAGGTCTCTCCGCTCCTATAATTTCAACCGTCGCTCAACAATTGAGCGTCTACCAGAAAGAGCTAGAAAATCTTGCATCTGAACTCTCCAATTTGCGTCAGAATAATTCCTACCTTCGCACGCAAGTTCAAGGACGTGGTCCAAAGCCATACCTCGACTTCCAATCTCAAGTTTATTAAATGTCGGTCAAGGTAGCTCCTTTCAGGTACCAAAGACCAGCCTTATTGTTTGCTCACATCGAAACGCAGATTCGAGTAGCAGGCATTACTTGTGACCAAACCAAATATAACGATGTCGTTGGTTAACTAGATTTTAAAATCATCGCCAAAATCACTTACGATCGCTCGCTCTTCATGTGGCGACATTTTCAGGTTACCCTGGCCCCCAGCGCTAACCCCCTGGATAACATCGCAGACGGAGCTGACAAAATCTTGGAAGTAGCTCCCAGTATTACGACATTTGCGTAATAAGGTCACTAGGCACGCCACCTCGCCTCTCGGTGATTTCATCGCACCTCCCGGTCGATATAGACATATTTACTTAAATATTGTAGGTCCTTCTCCGTCTGCGAGAGCATTCGCTACCTCTTGACGGCAGTGGACAGGTTGACGTGATGGCCTAAAGCGTGGCCCATGAACACTAACACAGCAAAAGAAACCGCTGATACGCTCTTGTCCGGTTGGATTGCAAAGTTTGAAGTACCGCATTACAGATCAGGGACGACATTTCGAATTCAATATATTTCGTAGACTCATGACACTTTTGAGCACTAAAAAGCTGAACAAACAGCTACCACCCTTGTGCTAACGGAATGGTTGAACGCCTTCATAGACTGCTCAAGCCTTCTTTGATGAGTCGTAGCGAGGATTGGATTAAAGTATTACCCACTGGGCATGCGTGCCGCGCTGAAGGAAGATCTAAACCAGAGTTCCCCAAACTTTTTTGTGTCGTAGACCCCTTGCCATGTTTTTCCGTGTTGGGTAGACCCCCTATTTACCTGATATTGATTTCCTGTAAATTTCTAACTGTAGTGAAGTTTAGTGTTAAAAAGTTAAAGTAAAAACACATGTTAATTTATACATTTATTAATTGAATTTATATTAAAACTACCAACATCCTACAACGTACACAATTTTATAAACATATATAATAAATTTTTTACTTCATAGGTACTTTTATAAATAATGTATATGTTTTGATATTATAAGATAGTATGATGTAAGTAAATAGGTACTATCAGTGTATGTGTTGAGATCCACTATCGTGGACCCCCATTTTCATTTCATAGACCCCCAAATTTTTTTTCGCTGACGTAGACCCCTTGCAGGTTGTCATAGACCCCTAGGGGTCGATATAGACCACTTTGGGAATCATTGATCTAAACGCTTCCGCCGCGGAACTTGTTTACGGGGAACCTTTACATGTCCCTTGCAATATGATCGTCCCTTCACTAACTTGTCCAACAGTTGATCCTCTAGATTTTGTGAGGCAACTTAGAACAACGATGTCGGAACTTAGATCCGTTCCCGCTTCAAGGCATGGCGTCAAGGAAGTATTTCTCTTTAAAGATCTCTCCACAGCTTCGCATGTGTTTTTGCGAATCAACAACATGAAACCACCGCTTGGAGCTCCTTATTTAGGACCTCATCCAGTTTTGATAAATCGGAAGCAAGGATATAGTTATAAGTGATGATCGCATTAAACTTGTATTCATCATCACAAATACACAACTCTTCCCGAACTAGCACTTCTGACATCTTCCATAAGCACACCACTCTTCACCACCACCACCAAATTATACAACCCGATCGGGCGTAAGATTCGCTCGTCCTTTCGATATTTGATCGAACCATCTCTGTGTTTGTGACGAGTACTAACTAGAATATAGAATTATGCGAAGCTGAAGTGGCAATGGCAGGGGCACAAAGCTCGTAAAATCGATGGAAGTTGGGGTCTTAAAGTGCTGGTATGGCAACCCTGCATCGGAAAGCGTAGCGTTGGCTGACCAATGTCAAAGGACATAAAAAAAATCGCTGGTAACCACTGGATTCAAACAGACAAGAACGTGCCTTGTGAAACACATTAAAAGAGACTCATGTTCAGCAGTGAACTTCCATCGGTTAAAATGATGATGGTAATGATATTATTTAATATATTTATGAAGTAATAGCTGCTTCCGGCCTGCATTGTTAGCTGTAACACCACCGCAACTACCTTTAGGGGAGAATTTTTTTGTAAAATCCGTTCTCAGCTAACCTATGCTCGGTAAAACAATTATTCCTACCAAATTTTAAGTCTAGGCTTTATGGTTACAGAGATATCGTGATGAGTCCTACGCAAATGGAAATCTTTTATATATATTAAGTATTATTATACGTATTTATTAATAATATTATGAAGTTTGACTAATGTTAAAAATAAGATAAAAGGCGTCCCTTTATAAAGCAGGACAACTCTTAAACATTTTCCCTTGATGTTAGAAAATATTTAATTTGAAAATAAATGTTGTAGAATGATCCGGTTAATCCTATTGCTGGCCGCGGGGTCCCTGGTGGTTGCTTACAAAAACCCCTACTATGCTTCGGGCCGATCAACAATGGTGCACCTCTTTGAATGGAAGTGGGACGACATAGCTGCCGAATGTGAAAGGTTCCTCGGACCCAGAGGTTTTGGTGGTATTCAAGTAAGGGATTATTCTAAATAATTAAAATCGATCTGTTTTAAACGTTTACTTACTCCTCTGGCTCAACGACCCAAAGTGAATCTTGGTATCTCACACCAGAGGAAATGTCAAAGTTTACTAACTATTATATACTACAACTACACATTTTTTTTATAATTATTATGTATGTATATAATTTGTACAATATTTATAACATTTGATGTCATGGCCGCTGTTCACTTGTGGTCTTAATCTCTTTCGATCGAATGGAGCCATACGATGTGATCTAATCTGTTAGATGGAGTGTTCAACGCAGACGGATGTGTAGCATTTAGGTCTGCATTACGTTCTGGTTAATGTTGAACTAAATAATTTTATATACCTCAATCTCAGTAATTATAGTCATAACCAAATATACATTTTTCCCAAGCTATAGGTAATAAGCAGTTTTTTCGTTAAATATTCTTTCACGAGATTGTTTTAAAATTTTTGTATTACTTTCAGAATTGGCAATAGTAATAAAAAGAAGGATATGACATATTTTTTTTTTATTTATGTTACGAACTTATTTTCTTGTGCAATTAATATACATTTAATGTTCTTAGATTTCACCGCCGAATGAGAATTTAGTCATCTGGTCGAGGAACCGTCCGTGGTGGGAGAGATACCAGCCGATATCCTACAGGCTGGTCACCCGCTCCGGCAATGAGCAGCAGTTCGCTAACATGGTACGCCGGTGCAACAACGCTGGTGTAAGGTAAAGACTTATTAAAAAGAGAGATTCATCTATCCCTTGTATGTGTCGCATTATCATCCCTTATGCCAATATGTTATAAAAATCCTCCAATATAATCTTTATATAATATCTATCTTTCTACACTAACTTAAATTCTACGTGAAACATTAAAAACCACGTACCCAATGGAATAAACTAACAAACATGATATTCAGTAGAGATTTCGCTGTCATTGTTTTATCCAATAAACAGTAGTAATAAAGCTTTTTCGGATCCCCTGTAAATTGAATACTCCAACGTTGATTTATATCGTTGGCTACCGAAACATTGTAACCGAATTGGTCTCAAAAGACTCGAACGTTCCCCGAGATCAAATTTACTGCTAAAAATAAATACCGCTTTTACGTTCGGATCGAAAAAGGTCGCAATGTGTTTTTGTAGGCAGCAAATGTAATTTCAAAGGGCATTAAACTGAAAGTATCTTGTTCATTTGTACTCAATTGGCAGCTTTTTGCATAAAATAACATCATTAACGAAGCTGTATTTAGTATTTTACGTTTTAGTGTATTATAAAATCACCAAGTTTGAAAACTACTCAATACTCTCTGATTAACAAATTAAAAATTAAAAGTATAATAAAATCTAGAATATTTTATAGTCTGTATTTTAATCTCTTTCTATAATCATATCTATTATCTCATATGTTTGTATGGTCAGCTTTCTTTGTCTTCTTTCTCCACTTCGCTGTCTTCGACATTACCGTCTGTATATTTATTTTAATAATTTGACTAATATTATTCCTTTTCTTATCGTATAGAATCTATGTTGATGCCATCATTAACCACATGACTGGTACATGGAATGAAAACGTAGGCACCGGTGGAAGCACGGCCAACTTTGGCAATTGGCACTACCCCGCTGTTCCGTTTGGCAGGAATGACTTCAACTGGCCACAGTGTGTAATCTCTGGCAACGATTACGGTTGCTGTCCCGATAGAGTGAGTTATAAAATTAAACATAATTGAAAAGTATATTGCCAAGATCTAAAATATCTTTGTATTCTTAAAATATGTTAATCTTTATTCTTTTAAGTTTAGTAATAAATTTAAAGAAAGTATAAGTTAATTAGAAAAAAAAACATTTTAGTTGACTTTGTATTACTCAAAATAACACCTTTGAACCTTCGTCTGTAGGATTAAGCTCGTTTTCGAATCCCTTTTTGTACTAACAAACTTACCCACATTTTGTTAGAAGTGAGAGAATGAAATTAGAAAATCTCTTAATTTCGGACGTTTTTGCAAAGAGAATGAATTATGAAATGCGAGCGTTCATTTGGTACAGTCAAATGGATTAACACGAGAAGGACACAAGTATAATTCACGGTTATTCGTGTAGCCTTAGAGATGAATTTTTTTTAACAGATAGTTTCTGAAAGTGTTTCTATCAATTCTCAGGAAACTTGTTTTAGAAATAGAATATATATATAAAACATGCACATCGTGAATCCAAGTTTTATAATAATGTATCGAGTAGTAGTTGATTTGTCGCACTGTCAATTTACAAGTTTTTCTTTTATCAAGGATTCTGGAAGGAAATATTTAAGGTTTGCTATACGTTTGATAAAATTTTTAGGTACGCAACTGCGAGCTCTCTGGATTAAAGGATTTGAATCAAGGATCGGAACATGTCCGTAACATGATTGTCGGCTACATGAACCACCTTATTGGTCTAGGTGTTGCTGGGTTCAGGTAAATATTTCTCGTTGGTTTTTAAAATAAATAAAATTTCTCATGCATTTACATTTCTTTTCCTATATTACATAGAATTGACGCCGCAAAGCACATGTGGCCTGGCGACCTGCGTGTTATCTATGATAGGCTCCAAAATCTTAACACTAATCATGGTTTCCCATCTGGTGCTCGTCCATACATCTATCAAGAAGTCATCGACCTTGGTGGCGAAGCAATTAGACGTGAGGAATACACACCACTTGCTGCTGTCACTGAGTTCAAATTTGGTTTGGAATTGAGCAGAGCCTTCCAAGGAGGCAATCAATTAAGATGGCTTGCCAACTGGGGACCTTCATGGGGTCTCCTTGCTAGTGGTGACGCGCTTACGTTTATTGATAACCACGATAACCAGAGGGGTCACGGTGCTGGCGGTAACATACTTACGTACAAAAATGCAAGGAGGTATAAGGGAGCAATTGCTTTTATGTTGGCTCACCCATACGGAGTACCTCAACTGATGAGCAGCTTCGATTTCTGGGATACGGAAGCTGGACCTCCAATGGACGGCAGTGGGAACATCGTTTCGCCTTCAATCAATTCCGTTAGTATCTACAGTCTATCGAAATATTGTTTTACTGTGATTGTGTGTTTAAATAATTATTATTGACCAAGAAATGTTATATTATTTTATCAAGAGTTTTGCTAAATTTTAGGATGGTTCCTGCGGTAATGGGTGGATTTGTGAGCACCGCTGGCGCCAGATTTACCAAATGGTTGCATTCCGTAACACCGCCGGCAATTCCGCCCTCTCCAACTGGTGGGACAATGCAAGCAATCAAATCGCATTCTGTCGCGGCGGACAAGCTTTCATCGCCTTCAACAACGACAATTGGGATCTCAATCAAAATCTACAGGTACAGAATAGTTAACATGAAATCAATTTTGATTGGAGATGGGAATTCTGCTTGTCAAGGGGCGATTTAACTCTTGAAATCACAAAGGCAATGAAAATTACTGTTTTACCTTGTAAGGCGACTATTTAATGACAGTGATGTCATTAATATCAACATAGGTTTATCCCATGCTGGGCATGACCTTTCAGCAGTGCTTTCCACCAAATCTGGTCGTCAGCTTTTTACATATACCTACTCGAGATATTATTACATTAACTTTCTCATTATTATTTGGATTAGATGTATATAATGTATGATATTTTTTGGTAAAAAAGTTTTGAGAAATATGTAAAATTGGAACCCTGTGAATCTTTTCGACTCTAAATTTATAGTTTTTGGTAGTAAATTTTAGTTCTTGTTCTCTTTGTATATTTTTATTTTAATTCCCAGACATGCCTCCCAGCTGGTTCTTACTGTGATGTCATATCTGGCGTTAAGGATGGCAACAGATGCACTGGCAAGACAGTGAATGTTGGCAATGACGGGCGCGCTAATATAGTCATCGGCGCTAACGACTATGATATGTTTCTAGCCATTCACAGAGGAAGCGAGGTTAGTATTATAAATTTGCCCTAAAAAGTTTATTTCTTGACATAAATAAATTGTTAATAAACTTAAATCATCATTTTTAATAGTAATTCAATAAGTCAGTTTAACAACATGATATTTGCCAATCCAGAACGTATAATGATAGGTTTATCTTTATCTAACGATAGACGTTTTTGGTTTCAGTCAAGACTTTAATGGCGGATGAATGAAACTCGATATTCCACATCACACTCGACCACATACCACAACTATTGGAAATTTACGAAATTTTTACGGCTGTATAAATCTAATATGGTTATACGTAAATAAAATGCATTTTTAATAATAATAACTATTTGGTATTATTTATAATTGTTTTATAATTTCAATGAGTTCGAGTACATTTTTACTGGTTGGAAGTCTTTGTTGTCGGAGACCGTCTAGGTAACTACTAGCGCGCGCTTATTCTTCCGCCTATAAATCATACTGTGCAAATATTATTGTTTCATTTTGAAGCACATCGTAGCTAGTGGAATTACTGGGGGAAGGAGACATAATATTTTATGTCTCAAGGCAATGAGCACGAGTTAGGTGTTGTGTATATCATCCTGACTAGAGCCTCGCTGTTATAGGCACGCGTATCATTTAACATCAAGTGAAAGTCTCGCTCATCTGGTCGCTTCGTAGAATAAAAATAATGTCGTATAGATGATTTGTAAGAATTAACAGTTTCAACCTAAACTGTGTCACAATTCTTTGAAATAATATAAAAATAATGATATAAATAATAATCAGCCGCAAACCTCAGTACCTGTCATCTACAGGATGGCGCAAAAGTAATCCTCCTATCAGTAAATGCTACAAATTTTGCCTTAATGTAAAAAAATTAAAAGACCAAATAAAAATAATCCACAAGAAGAATCAAAGTTTTTCATTTTTTTTTAAATTACAGCCAAAAAACATCGGAAGGTTATTTTTGTGCCACCTTATATACAGGGTATACAATATATACAAGGTATACAAGGTGGCGCAAAAATAACCTTTCGATGTTTTTTGGCTGTAATTTAAAAAAAATGAAAAACTGATGATGATCCTTCTTGTGGATTATTTTTATTTGGTCTTTTAATTTTTTTACATCAAGGCAAAATTTATAGCATTTACTGATAGGAGGATTACTTTTGCGCCACCCTGTAGTTAGGAAGTTTTTACAAGAAGATACCACCAACAAAATTACAACGGAAATTGAGCATCACTTGGCTTAGGCCCGTGGTGCTGATTATTCACCGAAATCCTGTTTATGAGGGTTTCGAGAAAAAAACATTTTTGAAGATAAATATAAATAATAATATAGTAATGATGCGTGTATATATCAGGCAAGTAATTCATAAATTACATGAGATCTATAATATATTTAATAGTGTCTTAATGTAAATAGAGATGGTATGTAATAAATTAAAATTGATTTATTTTTATGTATTTGTATCCGTTCCTGTAGCCATTACAAATATTTTATGTAGATTGTGTAAGTAATTAATAGGTTCTACAATAATACTTTTTCACAAACAAAGGAACGGATGAGATTTAAAAAAGGAAAAGGACACAGTTTCACTAGATATTATTAAGACGAGACACATCAATTTTAACCGGTTTTTCTCTTATAGAGAAATTTTTTTTCACCAATCGTGTCTACTATTTAACTCTGTAAATACTAGTATTAAACTTATTGTTTACATGTTTTTTCTTGTTTTAAAAATTAACACTTTTTTCTAAAATTTATACCTTATAATTTTGTATATTTTTATGTGTACCCTATTGCAAAATTTTTCAGTGGAAATTAATAAACGAATCTGGTGACCCGCGGGTCATACGTTGCCGACTGACCGTGGGACCTAATACTTGTTATAAAAAGTACTTTTATCCAATAAAAACAAATAGTTGAACGAGTAAAAATCTATAATAAATAATTTCGAGGTAATTAAAATGTTATAGGTTCTTCCGCTATCTCGTTGTAACACGCAAAATTACTGGGGTAACGGTTGAGATCTAGTCTCAATGCGACAAGCGCAATGTAAAGCAGTGTATGTCATCCTAACTAGCGCCATATTATGAGCAAGCGTATAACTTACCATCAGGTGAACATCTGCTCGTTTCATCATATAAACAAAAGATATATTAAATTTGTTGAAATTTGGAAGCTTTACAGTAATCGCTGAAGCTTCTGTCGCAAATAAATATACGCGTGAAACGAACAGACGACCCGTCATTTCATTTGAATGGAAATGACAGGCTTTGTCGCATTATGTAAAATCGGATTTACGTGCTGTCTTAGTGGGCGTTATACCATTGTTCCATTACCACACTGCCTCAGCTGTCGAAGCAGGCGGCCATTAGCGAGCAGTGTTGCCATGTTCTGACGTCAATGTCTGTCAACGAGCGGCTCAGCGGAAACTTGTAATTCTGACGTCTATACAGCGATACGCTTCAAATATGTAGACTCGATTACGCTCTAAGCATTACGTTTAATGCGTTGAACACGTGAATGGATGTTTGTCTTGCAGCAATGTCATCGCGTCATATACGAGCAAACGGTCAGAATAAACCTACCGAAGATTATTGATGGAAATCTACGGAAACCTTTGCTATTTCATGAGCCAAAAATAACGGTTATGGATTTTTACCTACTGAAATGTTAAGTATCAGCGTTACTAAGAATGGAATTTGTGAAGAAATTATAGATTTAGAAAGGCGCTTGTTTGATATAGCTTCATTATGGCTTTGATTCGTATTTTTTTGTTAATTATCACACTTATCTTTTAGGGTCAGAAGAGTGAGAATGTGAGAAGGAGAAGAAGTTTGTCCTTTTTTATGAATTTTTAATTTAATATTAAGAGCAAAAATTTTTTTTTACAAAATGTGCAACGTCAGGACAAACTCACAAGGTTTATCGGCGTGATAGCATTACTAACCTTTTATATATAATGAAATAAATAAAAAAGTGATAAAGAACATATTATAAATATATTAGTTTCCTGTATCACATCATTAGCCTGTAATATCTCTTAGATTTTTCATCTTCAAACGCTGAACCACTTTGACGGTTGCAATTTTGTTTATCCAATGGCTAATTAGCAAAGTGGGGATTACTTCAAACGTAATCTTTACTTTGACCGTTCACCCGGTGATGTTGGCTTAATAGAAGTGCTCTCTTGTACCCTCTTGTTTTAATCCTGTGCCGAATCAAAAGAAAACAATTAATTAAAAACACTCCTCAAGTAAACAACATAAAAATGGTATTATTCTTTCACACCATATTATTTACAATACAATCATAAAATGAAAAAAAAATGATAACTCTCTGTGTTTTCAAACTTCCAACCTAGAAAAAGTTTCATTGCGGCTTTTTTCATTATGTATCCATATAACATACCATATAAATTATTAATTACCATAGCATCTAATATCGTAAAAGCTTGAAAAGTATATTATTTTTTTGAAAGTGACTGGGGAGGAGTCTGCGATCATTACTGTTGCTATAATATTTTTGAGATTTAAAGAAGAATAGGATAAAAAATCAAGGTGATCATTTATTCTTTATTGACGTTAGGTTACGTTTAAATTTTATTAGGTAAAGTTTGCGCTTTATATTTTTTCAAAATATATTCCTTATTGCGATTCAGTGATTATATCTTTTCATAACAATCGAGCTCGTTTTGTACGTGAATTTACATAGCGTACGGCAGTACGAGTGTGTTTGAGTTGAGACAAAACAATGGAATTGTATTGCTTTTTCACAGTTCGTTACAATTATGAGCTTTATTTAATTTTCAAGTTAAATACTTAACTAAAATTTCTCCTGGCTAAAATTCTGTTGTTATTTAAACAAGACGTGCTGTATATCGTTTAATACTTACCGCCAAATCGAAAGGAATTGGCAATAAAAATATGTCAATATTTAAAAATTATATAGGGTGGCGCAAAAGTAATACTCCTATCAGAAATTGCTATAAATTTTGCCTTGATATAAAAAATTAAAAGACCAAATAAAAATAATCCACAAGAAGAATCAAAGTTTTTCATATTTTTTTTTAAATTACAGCCAAAAAACATTGGAAGGTTATTTTTGCGCCACCTTGTATACAAGGTAGGGGCCACAAGTACAGGGGTAACGAGACCTAACAACTTATGTCTCAGGTGACGAACATTATATGGCGCTGTGTATACCATCTTAACTAGCGCCACGTTGTTATGGGTAGGCGTACCACTCACCATCAGGGCTGTATCGCTGGTCTCGTTGCTTCGTAAAATAAAAAAATCTGTGCTAGAAAATTTTTAAAACTGTTTTGTCAATTTTTGTAATCAGCTATGGTAAATAATGTCTATGTGATCTCACTGTTAAGAAATATTGTTTGATTACTTTGAAGACAGATTCAACGTGATGTTGAGGACCATAGAGAAATGGTTATCATTATGCTCGCAGGGCAGACCTGATCTGTGATCTTAGAAGCTTGGAGAGCACAAAGATTACAATATGAAATTGTATATATCCTTTTTTATACAATTAAGCCACGAGACAAGCGAGACGTTCATCGTATAGAACGTGGTACGCCCGTTGTTACTCCAGTAATTACACTAGTTACAACGATCTTCAAAGTGGAACATAGTAATGTTATCACGGTATAGTTTGGCGGCAGAAATAGGCGCCACGGTGGTACCCACCTAGATGGTCTTCGACAACAAAGACCTACAACCAATACATGCTCATGTATCCTAATTTATATCTACCTGACTTTTTGAAGTTTTAAGTAAAGGTTAAACCAAGCTTTTAAACAGTACTATAAGTTTTACAACAAAAGATTTGATGAAAAAAGAGAGTGTGAAGAAATGGGAGATATAATTAATCACTAAAATCAACAATTGGCAGACAAAATCACTAAACCAAGTGTACCGAAAGTAAACGAATGAGGCGAATAAGTGCCACATAATTTACTCCCGCGGTATAAGAGTGGAATAAACATGTTACGGGCGCTAGGTAATAAATTGGACATTATTGCAAACAAAGTGACGCGCGAGTGCTCCACGTAGTTTACAAACTTCAACTTTATTGGGTCTTCACTTTAAACGTTTCCTCTCACTAAAATACCTCCGGTAGAAATAGTATTCAGGAATGTATGACACCTGATATTTTAATCAGTGTTTATCGGTGGGTGTGCAATAAATGGGTGTAAGGGATCCTGTACAACAACTCACGGTACCCGAGCTGATCTCACCTGCTCCTGGTGCATACTGCTAATCAACAAACGAGGCGCTGGTTCTCACTAAGTCGCAATGGGCCCTACAGTGGAGATCTTTGTGGTAGGCCTGTGTCCAGCAGTGGACGTCTATCGGCAGATGATGATCAAGTAAGTAAGTAGTATCTATGGTATAAGAATTAAAACTTAGAAATTGTTTTTATACAATTAAGTGACGATACGAGCGGGTCGTTCACTTGATCATAAGTGATACGCCTGCTTATAAAGACGTCGCGCTAGGTAAGATGTTATGAACTGCACAACGTTGCGCTGGAAGCCTGAGACATAGGATGTTGAGTCTCGATACCCCGTAATTGCAATAGCTGCAGCGCCCTTTAAACCGAAACACAGTAATATTTGCATTCTACTGTTTGGTGATACAAATAGGAGCCGCGGTGGTACCTACCTAGACGGTCTCCGAGAACAAAAACCTACCACTTATCATTTATGATTATCTGTACACAGATATTATTAAATTTTCTGACATTAATGATTTTACAGACCTCTTGCCAATTTTATTTTAAATTTCTGAAAAGTACAAGGTACATTTATAAAATAAGACGGAACAGTTTATAATTTTTTTACAAACCCTATGATTAGACATGTTCATTCTATTTCTCTGAATTTTAAGAGATGTTGTCGTTGCTGACAAAGTACATGATTAAATTGTAATAAAAAAATCACCTATTCAACGTTTCAATTAGTATCTTTAGTAATAGCTACCATATTTAGTAGCATCGTAAACTTTAATTAAATTTTATAACTTAGCATGTAATTACTATTCGATTTCAGACTAATAAAGTTTAAATTTTTTAAATTGACAAACCCACTCGCTGCGCAACGTTTGAGTCTCAATAATTATTAGTTCATATGTATATATTTTCTGTCTCTGTCTAACCTGGGATAAAACATGTGTTATTGATTATATGGAGAAGCTATTTTATTGATCGAATGTGTCTAGTAAAGTTTTATTGATATAAATGGTTGTGTCTAAATTCGATTGTATTTAAGCAAAGAAGAAAAATTTATAGTATTCCTACGATTAATGTTTAGTCATCGCCTTCGCCAACGCCATCGCCATCGCCATCGCCATCGCCATCGCCATCGCCATCGCCATCGCCATCGCCATCGCCTTCGCCATCGCCATCGCCATCGCCATCGCCATCGCCATCGCCATCGCCATCGCCATCGCCATCGCCATCGCCATCGCCATCGCCATCGTCATCGCTCATCGTCATCGTCATCGTCATCGTCATCGTCATTTAAACTTCTACAGCTGCAGGTGCTCTCAAGTTTAGGCCCAATCATCAAGTAAGCTTTTCCACATCGTTCTGCTTTGGCTTCCACAAGGCTTTCCTGATAATATTACACATATTTCTATAATTTCTTTTAAAAGTTGACAAAGTTTTCTGTGTTCTGTTAGAAGGCCGCTGTAGGCAGTGTTGTTTTTCGGATAACATGACAAAAGGCGCTAAGCACAATGTTTTCATGTGGACGTTTACTTAATTAAGTCGGCATAATACTAAGCACCGGATAAATATCTAAATCGTTTCAGCTAATCATTGTATATATGTAAAGTTAAAAATTTTATTACCATAAACTGTAGTGTATCTAAATCGTGATAATAGTATTTGTGATATTACTTTTTTCATCATCATCATCATTTATATTTTAACAATTCGATGTCCGATGGAAAATTTACGATTTTTAAAAATTATACTTTTTTTCGTCATTATTATGTAATAAATTAATGAAGTCAGAATATTGGTGCAGGTTACAGCTGCTGCATTTTTCTTGGGCTTGTTAACTCTTAGTCGTCTTTTACGAAATGCCTTCTTTAGAGTAGCGAAAATATTATACCTGTCTTCCATGATGGAGATTCTATAGTGTTATATTAAAAAGTTATCATTTGTAATTTCAATTTATCAAAGGATTTACACTTTTACACTCTTCGAGATAGGGAAAGCAATAAGAAAGGAGACTGTGATTGAAAATGTCGTTATCAAGTAAATTAATTTGTTCGTTTGTGAAGGCGACGTGCGAAATCAGTCCGTGTCTTTGATGTATTGTCGGAGTACTTTTTTTTATCGAATTCACTTTGATAATTTTCTTTTATCTTCTACTTGTGCACGGTTTAATTAAAACTTTTTAATTAAATGTTTTCTTAGAGTCTTTTATTTTTAAAAATTATTTATGCGAATATGACGTCACTAGCACACTAGACCTGTTTGATTAAGGTTGACAAGTTTTCTTCGGATCTAGCTGCTTAGTGATATAAGGAGCATAATTATGCGAAGCTGTGTAACTATTTAATATTCCATACCACGGACCAGTAGATGATAGTGATCCGTAAGGGACTAGCAAATAATGCATCGAAGGACAATTACCTTCTATCTCTAAGGAGCATGACGTGTCACTGCTTCGATTTAGGGACTAAATGTTGTGAAGATTGGTTGACGGTAACGTTTGTTGTAAACGTCTTGACTACCTTCATATTGTAAAACAGCCGCCATAATATCGTTGGTGTGTCTGATGACAACACATGATGAACAGAGTACACTGGGCGATATTTTTTACTCTTTTCCAATCTGAAAAACAGTAATGTCTGCAAACTGCAAAATACAAGGTAGGAATAGGTTCTGATGCTAGTTTTAGTACTTTTGGACCTACTTTTTAAACTAGTCAAATCTCATACACTGATAAAACATATCATCATCAACAATCGATATTATGTTACCTATTGTATCCTTAAAAGATCTCTGCATCAGTTGGTGCTGCACTGTCTGTTACCTGCTTTTTCCAGCAAGTTTTCCGAGATCGTCGCTTTATCTGTTGGGAGTCTTCCATTACTACACCTATCACCTACGCGTCCTCCATTCTGCATTAAAATATATAATTATAGATATTTCTTTGCTTATTTATGTTGGTAATTTTTTTACATATCCATTACCAGATTGTCAGTTACGCATTTTAAATAATTCGACGCGTTGTAAACTAATAGCCGGCGAAAGTTTTAAGTATTGTATCAATAATAATTTTGAAATATCACCTTGAACTGTCCCAGTGTACGTCTGGTCCTTTACTGCGAACCGAATAAATAATTGAAGATATTGATTGCTACCTACCGTTCAACCAAAGTAATAAAATTTGTATCGACTCATTACAATACCAACGGTGTGTCGCTATGATATCCAGCCACGCGTCAGTTTCAAAAACAATACAACAGAGTTGTAAAGATGATTAATAAATGATGATTACATTGTATGTTATTCTCACAATCGTACATATGTCAATACGAAAATTTCACTTTTTTTTAGATCAAAAATACATTAATAAACTTACATTACTAACAGTACGTACATCCCATATTGTCACTAAGTCTTGCAAAACTATTATGAAATATATCACGGGAGAAAGGAGGACCCATCGGTGTAGAGATTTATGTTCAGAACTAGACATATGTTGCTAGTGATGATGATGATCCGAAAAAAATATATATATTATTAATCACATAAGTTTCTTTTTTTATTTTTACTCTAATAATTTCATTAGTTACGAACTAGAATTCCCTTCAAACTAGAACACAGTAGTTTTTGACCACTACTGTTTGGCGGCAGAATTAAGAGCTGCGGTGGTTGCTATCTAGACGGTCTCCAGCTACAGAGACCTACCACCAGTAAACAACATACAACGACAGAAATGATATTTCATTGAGAATATTTACAAGATCATAAAAAATACGACATTAACATATAATATTATATTCTTCAAAGAAACTATTCCGCAACTGCAAACAATGTATTTATTTATATATGTTTAATGTTAAAAGAATAACAAAGACGACAAATTCGTGTCACGAAGCTGTGTATTCCAGTTTAGTTCCGCGTTACGGAGCATAAGGAAACTGAGAAAATAACACACAAAGAGAGTATCTCAAAATAACTAAATGGCATCGGTCCGCCATTCCTCCGAGCGCCGACTGCAATACTAGTTCATATAAAACAAGCCGTTAATGCTTGCCATTTTCCAGTCGCCATTACAAATTCATAACTTTCAAAATAAATTCTACTGGTCTCTGTTGCTGGAGACCGTCTAGGTGGGTACCACCGCAGCATCTATGTCTACCGCTGAACAGTACTGTGCAAACGTTACTGTCTTCCAGTCTGAAGGGCGCTGTTGCTGCCGTATTTACTGGGGTAACCAGACTCAACAACTTATGTCTCAGGCGATGAGCGCAGTGTGGTGCAGTACATATTATCCTTACTCGTGCCACGTTATTATAGGAAGGTCACTTACCATGAGATGAACGTCCCGCTCATCTCATCGCTTAGTTGTATATAAAAATATCAGTCGGTTTTTATACAGTTAATATTACTTTACATATAATAAGTAAAATATCTTAAATAATATTATCAATTACTTCATTCCTTATCCACAATTTTTTTTTAATACGATAAAGAGACGAGGCGAGCGGGACGTTCACTTGATGGTAAATGATACGCTCATAACAACGTGGAGGGAGTTGGGATGATATTATACTGCACCAGATTGTGCTCGTCACAGGACATGTTAAGTCTTATTACCACAGTAATTACACTAGCTACCGCGCCCTTCGAACTGTAACACAGTAATGTTTGCACACTACTGTTTGGAAATAGGAGCTGCGGTGATACCTACATAGATGATCTGGTAACAGAGACCTACCACCAGTAATTACTTGTTACTGTTCTTATTAAATTAGTTAATTATGCATTTATGATGAGTAATAATTATAAAAAAAAATCATTTATCTCTACTTAAATTTATATCTGATAAAAAGTTAATGCTTGGTTAAAGCTGATCGTTCTCATATCAGTGTTTAATTATTATTAATAATTATTGCTAATATGATTAATATGATAAAAAACATAATTTAACAAACGATTGGTTCATATGTCTAAAGTATTAAATTTGTTTTATCATCACCAGCTAATAAATGTCCACTGCTGGACATAAGCCTTGTTTAAAGATCTTTTCACTCATTGGTACAGATCTTCAGTCCACCTTGTCAAGAATCTACCAGTCTTAGTGTATACATATTTTCATATTCATTATAGTTTTTTTTTTTTTAATTATGAATAAAACGAAGCATGCGACAATTTTAAATACGTCACAGCGAAGGCTTTTTCAATTTGTGTTTTAATACATTACGCAAATTAAAACTCGTTACAATGCAAATTGCCTGCGACGATTAATTCTAGGACGTGACTAACTTTCTTACAAAGTTACCGCATAATTGAGTGTTGCATTTATTGGTGATAGGTCTGTACTTACACTCGTTTATTGGTGATAGGTCTGTACTGCAGGAGACCGTCTAGGTACTACCGCAGAGCGTATTTCTGCCTAACAATAATGCTATTGTAATTCCTTGGATAATGAGGCATCTTTCGTCTCAAGGCGACGAGGACAATGTGGTGCTGTGTTTACCATTCCACCTTGCGCCACGTTGTCATGAGCAGGCACTTGATATCAGGTGAACGTCCTATCGTCTCGTCGCTTCGTTAAATTAAAAGGGACTTATGAACAGTCCACTTGATGTTCTCACTAATGTAAGGAGTGAAGACGAATTATTTATTTGTTATATACCCCGCCGGCGAGACGCGAGCTGATCGAATTTCGTACGATCGTCAGGAATATGAAAGGAAACACTTGTATATAAATGCGAATTAATTTGTAATTATAAGATTGTGACTCTTTTATTTTGAAAGCTGTCGCTTTAATCTATGTTACGGGTCCGCCCATCGCCCCCGGTTCAGTTGTGGGAGAGCAACGCCGGTGTTCGCCCGTACGCCCGACGCTAACACTGCGCAACGTGAATTTTTAATTTTCAACAGTACTTCGAAACGCATCGGAAACAGAAATCTTTCGTATAACCTCCTCTAAAGTCATCATTATTTGTGGCTTAGTGAATGAGACGATTTTATGAATAACCACTGTGCGACTTTTATCAAAATTTATATCGTTTGCGAAGTGCTTTAAGTAAGTTTCTGAAGTCAACGCGTCGAGAGATCACTGTGCGATCGTCCTGAATCATATAAATTGGCGTGGTAAGTTTTTTTTTTTAATAACTTACATTATTTATGCTTCATCATTAATAAATATTTTTTTCAAACAATATCTTTTTTAATTAAAGAATTTGATAGATTTATCTTTAAAAATTATGTCTATGTATTTGGCCTGACATATCTCTAAAGAATTAATCCTAAAAAAAAAAAATTACGTCAATGGATCATTATTAAATATTGCTCTACAAACAATAAGAAGTCAAGAAACTTATTTAAATAAAACTTTCTCAATATCTTGGGTATCTTTTGATTGATTTCTAAATATTGTATTTAAGTAAGACGCACAAAATATAATACATGATGTCTCTTCATTAACGTTTAATTAAAATAAAGTGTTGTTATAAAAAAAACCGTGATTAAAAAATAAAATTAAATCAGACACATTAAAGTGTTTATAATAATAATATATATTTTAGTTATTCAAAGACAATTAAGATGTGAATCATTTTATAAGGACGGGGCTCCTTAGTTTCAGTTGTTGTGAACATATTTTTAGAACAGTCTGAAGTGAGTTCTTCGACACCATTCCATTTTATTTGTAAAAATAAGCCATGTTATTGCATCGTTATCAGTATATATAAACAGTAGTGTGCAGATAATGTATTCCTGTTTCAGGGATGCTAGAGCTATTGATACTATTGGGACATCGAAACATTTCTTAAGACAGCAATATGAATATGTTAAACACCTTGCTATTGGTAGGCGTATCATTAACCATCAGGCTAACGTCCTATTTGTCTAGTCTTTTCAACGAACAGAGAAACATAACAATAGATAGGTGACGAGACGATCGCCTGACGGCAAGTGATACATCTGCCCATAAGAACGTGGCGATAGTCAGGATGATATATTAATGTACTGCACCACATTGCGCTTATCGCCTGATTATAAGGTATTGAGTCTCCTTACCCCAGCAAATACATTAGTTCTAGCGCCCTTTAAATCGGAACACAGTAAAGTTTGCACAATTGTGTTTAGCAGAAGAAATAAGTGCCGCGGTGGTACCTACCTAGACGATCTCCGGCAACAGAGACTTACCACCAATACTTACACTGAAATTAATTCCGAGCACAGCATCTTAAGTTAATAACATTTGTAATGTGATATTGATACCTGTTTTAAATTTAAAGAATCCTTTATATACTATTTAATGGTACAAAAGGCTGAGAATAGAAGTAAACAATAGAAAACCGACGTTAATCAATACTGTAACAAACCCACACCATCATTTCCACCGATGGACGTCCACAACCGGACATAGGTTTGACTAATTGATGACTTCATCACCATCTATTGGTACTGGACAGCAAACTTAATAAAATCGGAAGGTTTGTCAATAGATCTTGTGTTATTTATATGCGAATTTAACCACTCATATTTATAGATAAGTGTGCGTAATATTTGTTTTGTTGTTCAAAGATATATATATATATATATATATATAATAATGCCTAAAACTTTATATTTATACCAAGGTAGTCAAAACCTGATTATATAGAAATAAAGTAATATAGCTAAACTTAACTCCTATTCAGTTTTCTATCAGCTAACCTTTGCAAAAGTAAGCTAGGATTACAAGTAGAAAAAGAAATCACGAAAACTTAAAAGATATGAGACGGTCAAAAATAATTTCATACATTAATTAATAAATAATTAGCTGCTACATGGATAATGATAGAAAATGCTCATTTAACAAAAATTTAAATATGAAACGAAGGAAAATCGAAGAAGATGTTTTGATAAGGCTTTAATATTAATATCTGTTAAATAAAGGGGTGTGTTTGAAGACAATAAATAATTCCTATATTGTTTATAACTTCAAGGATTTTTAGAAATAGTTTATATATTCTGAGGAAATAGCTTTACAACTTTACTTTTATATGGGGTAGGTCTCTACTGCAGGAAACCGTCTACATAGGTACAACCGTAGCTCCTATTTCAGCCGTCAAACAGTAGTGGGCAAATGTTACTGTGTTCCGGATTGAAGGGTGGTAGTTAGTGAAACTGCTGAGGTAACGATCCTTAACATCGTATGTCTCTAGGCGACGAGCGTAATGTGGTATCGTGTATAACACTCTAACTAGGGCCACATTGTTATGGGCGCGCGAATGTATTGCTCGTCCCGTAGCTTCATTAAATAAATAAAAAAATAAATAATAGAATACTTTGTTAGCATTGAAGCGTTAAGATAAAATCTTCATAAAAACTGCTGTCCCAATAACTTTACTTAACAAGCCTATTTATAATCAGTGTTATCACAATGTCGGAGTAAATCACGAAATTTGTTGAAATTGCCGACAATCGTCTAGGTAACTACCACTGCAGCCTCTATTCATTAGGTTAATATCCACCCTTGTGTTCCACTTTTAAGGGTTCCGTAGATTTGGACATTAATGTGGTAAAGGCAGTTCATATTATCACAAACCTACTAATGCAATGTTATTCTGTAAACATATCAGCAAACACATCATTGTTATGGACTTGTATAAATCTTACCACCAGAATATCTTCTTCGAAAAAAGCAATATACAGAATAACATATAAACACATATATAAAAAGTTCTAAACAAGAGTTGTCTCAAGGCGATGAGCACTGTGTGGTGTAGTGTATATCATCCTAACTAGCGCATCGTTGTTATGAGCGGGCGTATCACTTACCATCAGGTGAACGTCTCATTCGTCTCGTAGGTTTGTTTAATAAAAAATTTTTTTTTTTTTTAAAACTATATGTGTCGAGTCCGCCATTGTCGCTTTACATACACTTGTGGATAATCATTACTTGTATGGCTTCGCGCGCGTTTCTGTACCACATACGCCGAGGACATTCGCTGGTCATGACTTAATTACATCGATTTTTCTGGAACCAAGCCTTGAAACGCGGCCTTGGGCCTTTATCAATATTTAAAATAGCACACAACACGATTGCAACAAATGCAAAGTACCATAAATTTCTAAGTAATCTTCCATGTAAGAAATATAGAATTTAATAAATTTATAAACTATCCCATAACGGTAAGAATTCTTTTAGAAGCCATCTCGCTTTTGCATTAATAGAACTGGTGGTAGGTCTCTGTTGTCGGAGACCGTCAAGGTCTCTAACGCCTATATCTGCCGCCAAACAGTACTGTATAAACATTACTATATTCCTGATTGAAGGGCGATGTAGCTAGTGAAATTACTGGCGTAACGAGAGTTAGCATCTTATGTCACAAGGCAACGAGCGGAATATGGTGCAGTATATATCATCCTAACTAGCACCATGTTATGAGCAAGCGTATCATTTACCATCAGGCTAACGTTTTGCTTGTCTCGTCGCTTTGTTCATAGCAAAGCATTATTATCACAATTTGGTATAAGGTTTGACTGGAGTTTGATCTGTAGTTACTTGGGGTAATATTATATCATCTTAACTAATTACTTGTAACTAGTACTCTACTTCTTTCTCCTCTAGTAGAATCGTCAAATAAAAAAAAACTTAAAAATATAACAGACGTACCTTTTATTTTTTCTTGCTTTGACGCCTTTCAATCCGACACATAGTAAAATTTGCACGCAACCCTTCGGCTAAAACTTGGATAAAAATAGGCTTTACGTCAATATACATTTAAATGACCTTCGTAAAAAAGTCTTACTGCCACTAAATTTTCTATATAGCTATTTCTAATATCATCATCATCAGTGGATAGCCGTCTACTGCTGGACACGGGTCTCCCATCACAGCTCATCAATCGGTTCTGCGCTGCTCGCATCCAACGGCCTCTCGATCTTCCAGTCCGTATGACCTCACTTACCGTCGGCACTAGGGGCGTCGTTTATAGGGGTTCATATGGGGTGCTTGGGCACTACAAACATGTGAGGTTGGCTTGGGGCTAGTTGAGTTTTGTGCGGGACCTCTTACACCTCTAAATAAAAGATATCTCAGGAAAATGAAATTTACAATGTTTTTAGTAAATTCCTTATTCATATGATACAAATTGAATTCCCTGTTCCGGTAACAAAAGATTTAATTTATTCCGTGATCTGTAGTAGAGTATTTATTTATTTGTTTATCCTTTATTGTACACCAATTACAAGAAATGGAATTCATTATATATATATATACATAAATGTATAATGGGCTTATTGCTCACAAAGCAAAGAAAACATAGTGATGCACTAAATAATTAAAAACTGATACATTTGATGAGAGAAGAAAGCAATAGCACTGTTAGACAGAATTTATAATTTAAACTTTATGATAGTGGTTACTTAAGTGTGTTTTGAAAGAAAATATGGATTTAGCGATAGGAATATGATTCTGTAAAGAGTTCGATAAGCAAACTGCCGTAATGGAGAAGGAGTTTTGGAAAAAGGAAGAGAAATGCACGGGGACGCGAAGGGAATGGTTTATTGCAGTGCGAAGAGTACGACTGTGGCAATCGGAAATAAATTCGAATTGATTTATGATTATGATTCGATTATTATAATTACAATCGATATAATAAATAATCTTTAGTTTTAAATATATATATATAATTAATCGCGACAATTTAAATGGAAATTGTCTTGTTTAATTATCGAGTAAAGTTCACCATTGTCATGTTGATATACCGTTTGAAAAATATTCGCAAGTGCAAAAGAGGTCGTATCCCCACCTGTTATACTTGAATTTGAAATTCAAAGAAGAGATAATTGCGAAGAAACCTTCTCATCTGTGAATTACATTATTCAAATGTGCGTAGAGTTCGCGCGGTAACGGAGTACCACGGTGGGCTTGGTTCCGTACCCGTCATCGTACCTCTTATAAATGATAATAAGTGAAGGATTGCGCTTAGTATTTAATGTTTACGTATAAAGTTTTGAACATTGTTAATACTTTATAAATAATAAAATATTTGTCGCCAAACAGTAGTGTGCAAACATTACTGTGTTCCGGTTTGAAGGGCGCTGTAACTAGTGTAATTATTGGGGTAACGAGATTTAACATCTTATGTCTCAAGGCGTCGAGCGCAATGTGGTGCAATGTATACCATTCTAACTAGCGCCACGTTTTTATAGGCAAGCATATCATTTACCATTAGGTGAACATACCGATCGTCTCCTCGCTTAAAACAATATATATATATATATATATATATATATATATATATATATATATTGAGTATTATATACCGAAGTAGAAGAATTGCGAAATCATTGTTAAAATGAAAACGATCTACTATTAGTATTTTATTCTTCGAATTTGTAATTGCAAATATAATGCCTTTGAAGCTTCACCCCCGGCTCGACCTGTTTGCCTTACCGCACTTTTTTTTTCGCTTGTCATGTCTCTTAATTGCGCCGATTGTTCTGCGCTAAAAGCGTAGAACGAAATCGTGTTTTCTCGCAATCGTTCAAGTTACCCTTTTGTTCTTGAAATCACCTTTGCTTAACTATTTGCGTGGCTCCTTTATCATATAATTTTAATGTAATATGTAAAAGTAAATAAAAAATATAGTATTTTTTTTTAACACTGGACTAACGCTTAAACTTACATGGTGTTAAGTGATAATAAGTCCAAGGGTGGTAAAGCGAACACTCTGGTTCTTATGTGTTGGTAGCCGAAACAGAATAGGACCGTCATGGGGGCAGTATTGCAATATTAGGGTATCTAGAAGAAACCCTAACGCCAACTAAATTTCACAAAACTTAACTCTGAAATCTAAACAGGAAATTACGTGTTATAAAACAAACGGTTTGCTATTGCGACAAAGAGGAAGTTAAATTTAGTTCGTATTGTGGTTTAATGATGGCAGGACTCACAGTCGGAAAGGCCGTTTACGTAGTTACTTCCGCAGAACAACATCCGCAGTGTAACTCAAAAACCATTCGTGTGCAAACATAGATGGTGTTACTGGTAACGAGTGATCACCTCCCGTTTTTTATTTTTTTTATTCCATTAAGTGACGAGGCGTGGACATGTTCACCTGATGATAAGTTGTATTCCTGTCCATAACAACGTGGCTCTAGTTAGGATGGTATAAACAGCACCATTCTATTGTATAAGAAATAAAGTAAAATATAAATTTTTGTTTTAAATCAATCATCAGTCATAGATGTTCACTGCTGGACATAGGTCTCCCCAATGATCTTTACAACAGTCAGCATGGCCTCCGGTACCGCTGGGCAGTAGGGGCCGTCATGTGATAAAGATCACAGGAAAAGCTATTGCCTTTTGTCTGTCTATATACCGAACTATGCGCAATGTTTACCAGACTGAGGCCCTGGCCTGCCTCAAAGTTGTATCCCATTACTCAGAACTTTCCTTTTATCTGGAATACCTTAGATCTTGTATTTAGAGACTGGTAGGAGAGATATCTTAATCTATCTCTTTGACGCTAGGATTTTCTAATTTATGCCCACGCATAACTTATTCAAAATGATATGATCTGTTTTTCATGACCATTTTATATTAGTAAGAGAGTTAGAAAATCTCTAAGAGTGGAGAAATAGAAAAATGTTTTTTAACAATTTCTGTTTTGTTTATAATGTTATTATATATTGTTGTGTTTAGAAATTCTCTAGGTGGATGAGTACAAATATCCCTGCAACCAATCAGCATTCGCCATATCGTAAATGGCGACTAAGAATAAAGGAAAAGGAAACCGCTTTATATGTGATCGTAACCAGCGTACCCAAGCCTCTAGCCGAGAGTGTTATTTATTATAAATCTCTTATTTAGGATTATTCAGGTTATAGCTGAAAATACCATGATAATGAATCTCACTTGAAGATAAAATTTTTTGCCAGTAGTTTTATAAAGGTTAAATATATCAAGAATTTACCAATACTAGGCGTACTAGGCTTTTCGGTGTGCGCACATAAATCGGAAGTATCAATAGCTCTTCACTGGTGATGGAGATACTAACGAGCGCCGTATATGACACTTGAAATTTCGTTCGAATCAAACGTGTGCTCGTAAGTCTGTTGAGGGTTTGGTAAAAGCTATACTGCGAAAATACTTGCTACGTTTGAGGTAGAAATTATAGTATCTATCACTACCTAAATATCATTTTAATGGAAGATATACAGACTAGGATTTAAGTGTGAGTTTAGGATATAATTCTAAGTACATAACATTGTTTTGATATAACTTTGTAACTGACAGCTTAAAGGTTTCATTAACAGCCTATAATGAAAAGTATAAACGTTCACTAGCTTTAGTAGTTTCATAAATATCTTTTTTTTATGTAATTATGCGTTAGACGAGCGGCACGTTCACCTGATGGTAAGTGATGCACCTGCTCATAACAACGTGGCGCTAGTTAAGATGGTATTCACAGCACCGTATGCGCTCGTGCCTTGAGGCATAAGATGTCAAGCCTCGTTATCCCAGTAATTACACCAGCTACAGCACCTTTCAAACCGGAACACAGTAATGTTTGCTTACTACTGTTTTGCGGCAGAACTAGGAGCTGCAGTGGTACCTAACTAGGAGGTCTCCAGTAATGGAGACCTACCAGTACGGAGACAGAAACAAACTATTAAATTCTACAGTTTAAATAAAAACGTTAATTAAAACATAGTGTATATCGTTTATATATATGATAATTTATATCTTTTCACGTACTGAATATCGGTTTTAATAATGAATGATTTTGTTATGAATAATTTATAATAGTGATAACATTAAGATACATCATATTTATTACTTTACCTGCTTTCTAACTGAAGATTATTTTTAAGGAGAGTAAAACGTGATTACGAGAGTACTCGCAGTTCCCTGCCCGCTTTGCTAGCAGCAACAACCCCCGGATCTCACCTTGGGGAAGAAATTTTGTAAATTCCATTCTTAGCTGATTTCTCAATGGCAGAAGTAATACCTCTACCAAATTTTGAGTGTTGACGTCTAATAGTTCCGGAGACAACGTAATGACTTCTGAATCTGAATATGTTCTACGTATATAGATAACAGAAAACAGGAAGTGATTTATCTTGCGTGTATTAATATACGTTGAAACTTCGTTTTTTTTTTCAGATTTGATTGATAGTCAGTTTAGTATTGACGTAGCTTAAATTACTGGTAACAGAACTATTGCTATTTATATTCATATCTATGTCAGTGGGACATGAATTAATGTAGATGAAGCGATGCATTCGCTTTGGTACGTTTCCTAAAAATATTCATGCAGCTCGCGTTCAATACCGTCCAAATATTTCCGGTACGTATTGGTTTCCCCGCTGGCCTGCAGAGGTTATCTCGCGCCAGTGAATTTAACGCTTTTGAATTCAACAACGGACTGCGCAATATCTAATTTTAGATCTCTATTACTAACGTTTTAATTTTAACTTCAGTAAAAAATTTTAAAGACACTATAGCCTATCCTGGTGGTAAGTGTCCGTTGCTGGAGACCGTCTAGGTATTTACCACCGGATCACATAACGGTGTTCCGGGTTGAAGGTCATTGTTGCTAGTGAAATTACTACGGTAACGAGATTTAATTTTATGTCTTAAGGCGAAGAACACAATGTGGTGGTCTGTCTGTATATCGTCTTAACTTGCGTCTTGTTGTTACGAGCAAACGTATCCTTTAGCATCAAGTGAAGATTTCGGTCATCTCGTTGCTTCGTGGATTAAAAAAAAAAAGTTTCCAAACAAATTAATAAACATAGGTTATTTTTTTTATTATTATCGTGCCATAGTTTAGATATGGGTTTGGTAGCTCGTCAATAAAAGTTTGCATTGGAAATGACTGATTGATTTCGATTTTTTTATTTTCATTGCTTTGACCAAACCAGAACAATTTACTATTTCCTTAAAAATTTTCTTACGACATCTTGGGGGGTTGTAAGGATTTCCGCACAACAACTCATGGGATCCAAGCCAACCTCACCTATTCGTAGTGCATCCTGTTAATCAACGAACTAGGCTTTGGCTCTCACTAACCCAGCCAGGCTAGCGCGGTGGGAAATGGCTCAAATCCAACAAAATCGGTTCTTATGTACCAATCAAATCTGTTCGAAGTTTTTTGATATTTTTACCTATTTGATAATTTTTTCTTAATGTTCATATTAAGTAAGTAAACGGGAACTTAATGACTAAATAGTATACATCTTCTATAAAACCGGATGCGGAAAAAATTGGATGTAGACTGAATATGAAACCAAACTAATTGTTATGAAAGGTATATTCCGCGTGTTGGTATTATTTTCCAATACATAGATCTTTATTTTCCAAATGATTTATAAACCTGTGAGTATTTATGTTGGCGTTGAATAGTGATATACGTACGTGTAGCTGTGATAATAAAATGGCCATAAAAATGGGGATCGGAGTTGATACAACAGTTTTTATGTGTTCCGTTACGATTATACCAATAACGTGGAATTCGGGATGACTGTATCTGGAAAAGTTTTGCCTGCTCACGTAGTTACTGAAATTACATAGATTAACATCAACAAAATAACTGTACGCGTCCATACTGTAATACAAGTTTAATTTTAGGACTCTATCGCCAGGGACCATCTAGGTGGATACCATCTCAGCTCCTTTTTCTGCTCACGAACACCTTTTTACATATATTTATAAATATAAATCTTATGTAAATGTAAATATATTTACATGTATAATGTCCTAAGTTACGAAATACACTGCCTCTTATATGTTGACCACTTGAAAAGTCATGCTGTAATGGTAGGTTCGAAGAATCCCAACCACCCATTAAACTTAACTACATGTAGCTACGGAATCGAACCAGGTAACGCCGTATTAAGAACTACAACTACTGGTAGGGTATCTTATGAAAAGCAGCTCGTGTTCCTACCGCTAAACAGAAGTGTGCAACTGGTACTGTAATCCGGATTGTAGGGTGTTGTAGCTGGTGAAATTACTTGAGTAATGATATTTAATATTTACGTCTCAATGCGGTGAGTATAATGTGGTGCGGTGTATATCATCTTAAGCAGCGCGACGTTGATATAGACAGACATATTACCTTCAGATGAACGTTGTACTGGTCTGGTCAAGGAAGAAGTAGAGAAGTTTCCAAAGCATTACTCTCAGTTTTAAAGGCTGTTAGTGGTATTCCTAAGGTATGATAACTTAACATTCAAGTTAATAAAAAAAGCTTTATTTAGGAAATATAACAATAACAATCTTCTGTGGTCTGTTTATATTATCTATAGTTCCCTTGAACTGAAAGATGATAAGCCTATCTAATGAGCTTATTGGTGAAGGTTTAACTTCTAAAGAACTTTATTAGTGCATTTTATATATATATATTCTTAAAATAAACCTGATGCACTGTAACTTAGTTAAAACGAGTCGTTCCGGAGGTCAGTGCAATTTGATTAAATCGAGTGCTCTTGCATCAAAAGTGAGAGAAATGTGATGTTACAGTTAAATTGGATAAACGTCTGCGAATATAACATATGCGAAATGATTCATCATATTAATATCAAATACATGAATGGTTAAAATTTTTAACTAATTCTATTCAATTCTTATTAAGAGATTTATATCTAGATTTGAAAACCTAAAGAATATTGGTGATCTCTTTTTACAAGTGGCAGTAAAGTAGTGAATTTCTAAAAGATACAACTCTCTTATTGTTGCTATTACTGAATTGCTTAGTCTTCTCTAAGAAGGGACGAGTGAGGGTCAGTTATCCACCACAATGAGATTGACGAATTTTTATTATATGAATAATAAAAAAAAAATAATTTTTGTATCATATTTTTTTGCCTAAAGTAGCAAGTAACAAACTCCTCTAAGTAAGTAAATAAAAAGTTAGTAGGGATTCCCATAACTTTTTTTTTAAGTTTTGTTGAAACATTCGTCTTATCATGAAATCTTTTTTTTTTGTTTTATGTGGGGGAAATGCTTTCGCAGACCCCTCAGCGACGGTTACCGCGCAATCCATCTCGGGGAGAGAAATCTACTCCTTTCCACCTATGTAAAAGCGGTGGAACAAACAGCGCGTCTTCCTCCCGGCTCCTTGTCATCACCTGTACAACGGATCTTTTCGAATCCGTCGCCCAAAGGCTATTGAAACAAAGAGAGAAAACTCCTTCAGCTCCCTGCGGCGGACCATGAAACTTAACTTATTTCCTTTTCTACTCAACGACATTGGAACTTCTTACTGTGTTTGAGCATTTATCTCTCTGAGGCATTGTATAAACATTTTTTTTTCAATCGGATAAATATCCTGTTCCTCTTATCGCAATCTTTCCTGAAATATACTATATTAGACTCCGTGATTTTTTTTTAAATTTCACGTTATTATTTTCTATTCGAACATTATTTGTAATAACGATATGCAAGTCTAAATGAAATCGATTTTTATTCCTGAAGGGTCGGACGGAACCCAATTTTTCTAAAAGCCTTATGTATAAATCACGGACCTGAGATCTGTTTGAAGTTGTAAGTTGGTTTTTTTAGGTGAAAAAGCAACCTTTTTTTCAATTACTTGTAATCGAAAATAGGTTTGTGATAAAATGCCTTTTTTTGTATCAAATTCTGTATTTTTTTTTGTGACGAAATTCTATATTGATAACTTTTTCGCTGTAAGAGCAACAAAGTAGATACAGACGAAAAATTTTTTCAATACCTTGACGAGAACTCTATCGTAGTTTAAACGAATTTGTCTTATAACATGGGTCTGTCTGGGAGTGGAGCTGGACCTTTCTGACCACGATGAGGCACAATGCGTGAAACAATCAAGTGGTTATAAAATTTTGAAATCATAATTAAGAAATGAGAAACATTTTAAACATTTCACAGAAGAAGACAACGAATTAATGAATATTCAAACTAAATTAAGCTTGTCTATTCTCAGCCTAATTTGCCTTCAACGTTCTCGTGTGGTTAACAAATCCGAGCAGACAGCTGCAAAGTACCCTTCGGTATTAAAAGATTATGACATTTGTACTCACAATAAACTTCACGTTATCTAACTTAGCGTGTAAAGTTAGTGTTATGTGTATTTATGATTATCAAGCAGATTTAGGCTACAGACATTTTTAACTTGCTTAACCAATATAGTAATTAAGATTTTTTGAAAATATAACTAACGGAACAGTAACATGTTTTTATCATTATTTCTGACAAATTTCAAGTCTAAATTTAAAATCTAATTCGGACTGAAAGCGGGAAAAACTAGTTTCTATAATACTTATACGTAGTACATTAGTACTGTTGAGTGCTTAATTGAATAAATGTGAATATTAGTGAATTTTGAAAAGGGATTCAGATACTATAACCCATAAACGTGGAAAGAGATGTTAGATATTGTTTTTATCCGTTATTTAATATGGACACCGAGAATTGCCGAGTGAAATGTCATTTGTCAGATTAGCCGATATGAAGTACACGACAGGTAGTACAAGGTATTTTTTTTTCAATTCTGATTTCACTCCATTTTTTTGGTTGCTTTATAAAAAATGTTTATTATGAGTGATATTTCAGATAAAAAATAACTTAGTTAAATTATTCTTCTTTTCACCCACACAGCTCTTTGCGATATATAAATTTTAACTGAACTACAAATATTGATCTCTTTCAAATCTAATAATCTAAATATCTCATTGATGATTGAGTAAATTCTCATAACACAAATAAATATTACTTAAAGGTAAGACTTTCAAACGTATTGTTCTTTTATAAATGCCTTTGAAACCTGCAAGGGGTGAGATAAAAATATTTTATTATTCGTAATCTTTTGATCACACTGCAATTAAATTAATCATAGTTTCTCCACTGTAGGAGTTGGGTTAGATTAATCCCTACCGCTACTCAAATCTAAGTCAGTAAAGATGGAAAAACTGGGATAAGAGGAGCAGTTTTTACTGATCAGCAGTTGACTATCACTAAAACATGGTGCTGGATAAATCCAATTGCCAATCACAGGGAGTACTGCTATTTCAAATAACTTATTACTGATATATACGATGAATGAAACAAGAAAAAAATATTTGAAGAGAAAGTCAAAGAGTTGGATTCATTAAACATACGGTGACGGACATACAATTGAAACAAATGTCCTGCAGTCACCCCAATGCATACTTGAGGGACCAGAACCTGCATTCAAATCGTGTTTGATCTTTTATGTAATGATTAATTCATTTGTACGGCTACATGCTTGATTATAGCCGTTACATTGACACGAATAAGTGTAAATATAACCAGGTCGTGACCTTCTGGTCCACCTTAAAATTTATGACGTCACTCCTGGGTGGTTAGGAAATATTAAATAACTAGTATAGTGCCACTTAGTTTATTAGTTATGGTATTTTTAGACATAGCGGCTCATATGTTGATCGATTTTTTTTATGTTTTTTAATGACTCAAGTTGTAGCTTCCTCTTTCCGGCGTCCAATTTACCGTTATACGTTATACGTACAATTTTTTTAACTAAACCCAAAGGTAATAACGAAATTAGAATGGTTGGAGGAATAGATATTTTCAGGATATAAAAATATCTTTTAAAGGTAAATGGTGTAAAGTAATATTGGCCTATTGATGAAATCTATAATAGCAAACTTACACTAAGTTAACAACGAAAGTTTTGGTTGTACTCGATACCATCCTTAACATACGCTACTTGCAAACACTTCATAACATAAAAGCTACTTGAGTTACCTCGCAAAGAAGTTACATGAGATGAATGAGAGACAAAATTAGAAAAAGTACAAATAGAGAACGAATAAGAGCTAAAGAAGTAATTCTACATATAATAAATTTGAAATGAAAATGGGCTGGATACTTACAGAAACTCAATAATGAAAGATAGATGAAACTGGTGACTAACTGGGATGAAATAGATACAGAAAGAATTAGAGATAAATAATAAAATCTATGTAGTGATGATATGATAGGACTGATTGGAAAACTCTGTAGTAGACTCTCTAGAAATAGATGAGAATAGAATCACATAGAGAAGGCTTTTACAACTTTTGATGATCCTTACAAGAAAATATAAATCATTGCTAAAATGATATTGTGTACTAAATTAATATATATATATATATATATATATATATATATATATATATAGACAAAATTATTAATATAATTATTATGGGTACCATGGCATTCAAGTTTAAAAACGTAACAGAAGATTTACATTAATAAGTTATTATTATTGGAATGTAGCATATCAATGTAAGAAACTTACAAAAGCTATTTATTTATTTATTCATGTGATAGTGTAAATAGTTTTCTCTTGTACTGCTAAGCAGCAGTTTTGATGCTAGTTGCAAATTTCGTACAATACATTGTAAACATCCTCGCCGACTTCTCTTTGGTATGGGAGGATATATATCAACATTAATGTTCAAAGAGGGTTTACAGTTTAATTAAAATAATAAAGCGATTGTTGTTTTTGAGTAATATAAGTGCATTTGGTAGGGGTAGGTTTCTATTGGCAGTCACCATCTAGATAGATACCACTGCAGCGTCTATTTTTACCCATAAATAGTAGTGTGGAAACATCACTGTATTCCTATTCGGAAGGCGTCGTAGCTAGTAAATTACTGGGGTAATGAGACTAAACATCTTATATTTCTTGATTGAGACCACAACGTGGTGCACTGTATCTCATCCTAACCAGTGCCACATGGTTAGGGGTAGGCGTATCTTACTATCTACACTTACCAAAAATTACCGAATCGTTAGTAATAACCATAGGTTTTTTTACTACCATTTACAAACTACTAACTAATTTACCTTATAAATGGATTTAGTTCTTAAGGATAAAAAATCTTTTGATCTAAAAAATAGGTCTAAAGTTTGGTGAGATAGTACCAGTATTCAATAATATATTATAAATATTTATTTATAACTATAAATATATAAACTTTAGATTAACGTAAATATGTAGAGCTTTTTATATATTCAATTAACTTTTCGATATATGTTATTGATAACATATATGTTCTCTATTATATCTAATGGACATCCGTCATCGCTCTGAGCCAAATATAGGTAATCGATAAATAGTTAAACAATATCGAATTCTAGACTGCTGTGGGAGTGATAGATGTTCTTCAAAACATATTTTCATATATAATAATATTTGTAAATTATTTGTACAAATTAAATTTCATATCTATGTGAAATAAATTCGTTAATTTATTGCAGATATATCAGATGTTTATTAAATCTTTACTTAGGTTCTAAACAACAGGCTAATATGGTGTACGGTGCATTAAAAAGTACATAATTTATAATATAAGGTTATTGATTAATTTTTGATTTATAATATTTACTATTATAAATCTATAATCAATATCCTTCCTATTTATCCTATTACACGTATTTTTAGAAAAAAAATTGGAATTTATGGTAAATTTCCATTGTTAGAATTTGCTCGTAAACTGCATAAATATATGCGTTATTATTTGTGTACCGATCGATATCTTCCTTTTTACCTGTTGTCCTGTTCCTGTGTCTTTTTACAATTATTATTTTTAAAAATATTACAATTTCCTAATTTGTAAACTACAGAAAAATAAAAAATATATATGTTCATAAACACCGGAATTTGAAAAAATATTTGTTAGACTTGCTCCAAATTTTTAGACAGAGCGTTCGTCGGAGAATAAATTTTTTAAACAAAATTGTATAAGTATAAACATTATGCTTTACACACAATTGTACTAAGCAATCATCATCAGCCGACAGACGTCCACTGCTGGATATAGGCCTCCCCCAAAGATCTCCAGGTCAATCGGTCCCGCGTTCCTCGCATCCAGTGGATTCCGCGATTCTCACCAGATCGTCGGTCTACCTTGTGAGAGGCCTCGAGCTCTGGCCGCGCCGAGACATTTCTACCATTGTCTGTCTTCAGTTTCGTCTGGCAAACACATTGGAGCCTTTATTGCGCTCGATCGCTTCCTTAACACGTTCAGTATTAAATGGGCTTATGTCGCGAGTCGAAGACTTAGATATCCGCTTGTTGAGCTGCCTATAATGAGCGTCTTCAGAAGACTGCAGCACCATCCCACGCCTCTCGTCCATGAGCATAGTAGTCTGATTCGAGTTCTTTTTACCTCTATTACGATTGGTTTTCAAAAATTCCGACCCAACCGTAAGGACAGTTTCTACGACCCTGTCGTTGTATATGTCGACATCAGGGGAGTCCTCCAGACAATCGAAGCGATTTTGAAGTTGGAGCTGAAAGTGTTCGGGGTTTTGGATCTGGGCGGAGTGTAGACCTCATGTTAACACCTCTCAAATTTGACTTTAAGATTCAATATATCTCTAATCATTCGGTGATCGCTCCCCGTATAAACGAATTGATCACTGAGACGTCATTAATATATGAGTCTTTGTCGACATGATGAAGTCAATCTCGCTCTTCGCCTCACCGTCGGGGCTCTCCCAGGTCCATTTCCGATGCTGTCGCTTCCTGAAGAAAGAGTTCATCATAAAGAGACCCCCTCGCTTCATATAATCGGCTAGCATTTGACCACGGGAATTCCGACGTCCATTTCCAAATTACACCACTTTCCTCTCGTCACCGCGTCGTTTGCCTAGTCTTGCGTTGAAGTCTCCCATGACAACGGCGTAATGAGTCCTAGAAGCATGCATAGCCTGAGAGATGTCATCATACATTACTTCTATCTCCTCGTCGAGATGTGTCGAGGTTGGAGCGTATAACTGTATGACCTTCAGCGAATACTGTTTGGTGATTCTGAGTATAAAGTACGCTACTCTGACACACTCCCGATCTGTACAACATTATTCACGAGAAACCTAATATCAATAAACCCGATACCACCTTGGGACTGTTATTAGCCCTCCCTAAAATAGAGCAGGTTGCCGGATTTGAGGGTCATTGTGTCTTTATCATCTCTACGGACTTCAGATAGTCCCACAACACTCCCACGAATCCTGCTCAATTCTTTCTCTAGTTAGTACTAAGCAATGTTTCTAGTTATTAAGTAGGTAATACTGTAAAGCCTTTTAAACTTTAGTACTGCAAAGCTTTATGCTGAAACTAATGTCAATACATAAAACTATGTGGGGTAGTCTTGAAAACAACTTTGTACCCTTGGCAAGACTTAGCTACTTAGAGCTACTCACGTGAGAAAGTTACAAGTCTAGCTTTGTAAATATTGATTTTACGTTCACAGCATATTGAAGGTCGATTAATTAGTAGTATGTCTAATGATTTAGTAATTATATGACATCGAGGACATTCTCAGGAAGTTTGAAGAGTATAGTTTTATTATTCCTTTCCAACGTATATCGAATGGCCCCATATTTAATAGAGGTCATATTTTGATTGTTCTTTTCTGTGATGTACTAATTCACTTGGTAATAAGTATCAATGAGCTCTTGGATTGCGAACTTTACTCGCCTAGAGTACCCTGACTGAATATGTTGACAGTCGAAACACAGCGATGTGACAACGGCAGATTTTTTTGCTTGAACTCCATTAATATTTCTACTACAGTGCCCTTTAAACCGTAATACAGTAATGTTTGCTTTTGTATGGCGGCGAAAATTGGAGCTGTGGTGGTAAATATCTAGACGATTTCTGGAAACAGAGACTTTACAATATGAGGTCGTTAGCCAGCGAAGTGTTGTTCTGCCAGTTCTGTGGATTCTGAATCGAACTGGATCCCTCGTATTGTAAAGGTAGTATTTGGTCACTGCGCAGTTAAGATACGTCGAGGAAGACAAAATATAATCCATATATATATTAAACCATACTTGATATTATATATTTTGATTATATAAAGGCTCTGTAGTAATTACTGTGGAAACTGTTGTGCTCGACACTTCGTTGTATAAAAGAATATAAGTGCGCATAATTTTTTTTTTTAAATTAATAATTATTTCAGTAATATAGTAAAAGTAGATAAATAACAGTACAAAATATTTGACTAATTGTATTCGATTGAGTGAATTCGAAGTAGAATTAATTGTTTTAATGTAAGATATGTTGTTTTACATATGTCTACATAAATATATATTAATCTTCGTAACACCACTTGCTAACAGAACAATCTAGTAAGGTTTTGTAGTAATTAATTAAGAATAGGTTAGGGTTCGCAATTTGGTTTGCTGAGATTTGCATGCGGAACAAAATTGATTACATTCCTTACCCAAAGCAATTTAGTTACACGTTAAAGTTTATTGATATTCTAATAATTTTACATTTCTATAAGCACATAAAGAAAATTCTAGAAAAGTTATGAACCTAGTAATTCCCAATGAAAAGTTTTTATGGATTCGTCGAAACATTTTCACTTTATTCTTAAACTTTCTAGGTCGTTTCTAAGTTATCTATAAGGCATTTACTAGCCTCGGAAAGAACTAAACAAGTAGATATAGATAGATATATTTTTCATCAAAAAAATATGTACGTACGTTTCCTATTTTAGTCGCCTGTAGACGGAATATGGAAATAAAGCAAAAAGGAGTAACAAAAATTTATAGAACACTTATCCGTGTGTTGACTGAATATATTGCGTCTTGGGACACTTGGAACAGGTGACGAGAAACAGGCTCCGATATAATATTCTATTAGAAAATACGACACGGGGAGAGACGCTACCGTTTGGGAATTATATTCATATGTCACAAAAAGTTCCTCGACCAAGTTTAATTAAATAATTATTGTCACTATATATAATAATTAATTTATATAATAAACTATTATAATTACAAATTTAATTATGTTTTGGTTTACATATAAAATTAATATCATTGAATTAAATAAACTGACTGAGCAGTACCGTTAGATTGTAAGGATGAAAAATAGTAAAAAAAAAAAAAAACTTTTCAAATATAAATTGGGTTTCTCTTTAGATAAACTCTTTGGAAAAAAGAATAATGCTGGCATTAAATTATTTAAAAACAGTATCACTTACCATCAGGTGAACATCTCGCTCGTCGTTGCGTTGAACAAAGAGCTAAAACTTAAATCCTATTATTCGTATATTTTCAATGTGCTTATGATTAAGTTCAAAATTACTTTATATACAATATACCGTTTTAAAGATAAAAGAATCATACCTTTATGTGAAGTATTTTAATTCAAAATATTGTTAAACGAATTAGCTGCCTCGAACAATATGTGTACCCTTATCAAACCTGGCAATATTTAACCTTAAGAGGTAAATAATGCATAAATAAAGTTTGAAAACGTAACGGTGCTTAAATTATCCAGTACGTAAATCCCAAAACGTAAATTGTGTGAAAGCCTCGCGCCTAAATTTTGACAGGGCTGTAACGGATGGGACCACGGCCACCGATAACCCCAGTTTATTTAATATCGGATGGTGATGAATGACCGCTTAAATATTATGATGAAAACTAAACAATTGCGACTAAAATATGGAGTATTTAAATTCATTATCACACCTAATCTTTCAAGTTTAAACGAGAACAGATTGTCTTCATCTCCTAAGGTCGATACACTCTAAGTTCATTGACATCTCAACTTTATAACACACCATTAAGAAAGGTTCTTCGGCCGTACAATAAAATAACAAAGATGAACAGATTCATATCCTCCCTTGGACCATAAAGAACATCCTTCAGGCATATAAACTTAGGGTATAGGATAGTCGTGAGTATAAAGTCCATTGTACCTTTTATACGCGGATTTATTACTTCTTTTACAAGGAATCCGTGTCGAGATTGCGGCTTACAATCGCTTAGGTTCCAGTTAGTACATTATTGAACCTGAACATCACGAACCTTAAGAATCTTTGATAAATTAAAGCGTCCTTTAAAAGCAAAGATAAATAATCTACGCATTGTACAAATAAACGAATAACTTTCATATATAGCATTGTTGTACTAACAGTAGTCTTTATGAATATCTGGAACTAATACTGCTGAACGGTCTACGAAGGAGAAACTGCAGCGCCTACTTTTCTCGCCAACCATTACTATATTACGGTTTGAAGGGCGCTGTTGCTAGTGAAATTACAAGAGGACTATCCTCTTATGCCTCAAGGCGACGAGCACAATGTGGTGTAGTGTATATCATCATAACTAATGTCTCCTTGATATGGGCAAGGGTGTCCTTACTACGTCCACGCAATATCATTCAGAAGTCAGCAACGTAGCGGCAACTCCTCTAGCATTGCTATTGTCCGTTGACGTCAATGATCACTTTCCACCAGGTGAATTGATTGTTTGTTTACTCACCCTTTCGATGAAAAATATTACCTTAATATAACACGTACTCAACAGGGATGTTTCCCCCGGAAATAATTTCCTTTTGAGCACTAGATTTATTTACACTATAGGATACAGTAGAAAATAGGCAAGATTGACTTTGCACTTAATTGTAAAATATGGAAATATTACTTTAACATAAAACGCTTCAATAATTATGAACATGTAACACTCAAAGCACTTTAAATTGTGTGTCCCAGTAAAAAATTAAACGTACCAAAAAATATAAAATAGTTTTACGAATATTTTTCCGAAAGAAGTGAAAGCACTTTCAATTTAACAGAATGAAGCCTTCGGCATCAATTTCCAGGGTGGCTTGTTTTTCTGAAGGCAATTTTCTAAATGCCCAAATATTAGAAAGGGTGTGCCCATCAAATTAACAACACGCATGAAACATTTTCATACAAGTTCTAAACATAGTGCTTTATACTTTATATTATATTGTATATAATAAGAATATTTACATTATTTTTCCAATGAATATAAATTTATCGTATAAACGTTAAATAAAGCCTTTTTAAAGTTTTATGTAGTAAAAAGCGAATTAAATGTTAGAGTGGTCTTATTAGGCATATACGAAAAAGGCGGATGTTTGTTTAGTAACACGGAGGACTGTCATCGCATTTTGTGGAGCTTGGATGGTGACAGGGTTTTTTCTAATCCACCTGGATAGCTACCACAACCCCTTGTAAATCTACCACTATTGCTGTTTCGGATGTCAACATATGATAGCCAAAGTATTCTTCACTTTCTCTATGCACGATCGCATTGTCGACTGTACATGTGAAATTGACGTCAAATGTTAACTCATAGTATATAAAGTATACTTAAAAATACTCGATGAACAAGTATAAGAACATAAAAATACTAACTTTAATATTAATCCTTTACTTATAGTAGGTATCCAGAGATTCGTTAACTTATCACGAGATCTCTGAAACTATTAATCGTAAAGATATAAAATTTGGTATAAATAATGCTTTTAACGTTTATAAGTCAGCTAAAAATGGATTTTACAAAATTCCTTCCCCTAAGGGAGCTGTGAGGGTGTTACAGCCAGCAAAGTGGGTGAGGAGCCGCTAGTGTTATTGTACGTATAAAGTACTTAAGTACATAGTCGTATTATTAGTCTTATTCCATCACAGCTTTCAGAGCATGTTTGGAGTAATAAATTAAGTTACTCTTCAAATAGTTACGTCTAATGTTAATACATAAAATATTTACTATTAAATTCACGTTGTTAGAGTAGTAAATGGTAATACCTAAAACTCTTTTCACCCCGTCAGCAGTTTCAAAGAACCGGCCCCTTTTACAAGACCTATTTTCTGTTACTTCGGCAATTAGAAAGTTGTAACGTTGAAAGCTTTTACTTTTCACTAAAATTCATTCATTATGTATTAAATTACATTTAAGTATTTTACTTGTGAATTTATGTTTAAGTAGTAAGTTATTTAATAACACCTTATAATGAATAATTAAATTAAATAAAACTTTTTTATCTTGGCCTTTATGTCTATGTAAGAAATATATACAGATATACATTTTTATATAATTTTTTTCATGGGGCAGTTGATAACAGCTTGCTTTGTTACACGAATGTTACAAGGCAAGATTTAATTAAGGATCCACACATTGCTGCTAAGGTTTTATAGAGACATAGCTATCTATCACCCATGTATTGTAAATCCGTAGCTATAACAGCATGCCTGTCTTTCTCCTGGCAACATATGAAAGTCATAGTATATTAGAGCTAGCACAGTTCGCTGTCCACAGCTTAATTGTTACATAAAACCATGTAATATTGGAGTCAAGAGTTAGCACATTGTATACACGAATGTATATAATCTGTGTTCATTTAATATTAATAGTTTTATCAGTGTAAATGAGTATCATTTCCGCGTTGTTGGCATGTAAATTGCACTCGCTTCACGTTCGGAGAGATGAAGTGAGTTCTAGTATTTGCGAAGGGCTATTGTAGTTTTGGGAAAGCTGATACGGATGCAGCCCACCGGAGCGAACACTTTGTCATTTGTACCGTTGACCCAAAAAGTCGATGTGTGAAATACAAAAGAGCTAATTGAAATAATTCTAATGGACAATTAAAGAGGAGAGTTTTGTTTTGAGAAATATCTTTTAATTCCTTCATAGAAAGTTCTCTTTATTTCTTGTACTGCTTCTCTCCTGCTTGTAAGTATAGCTCGCAGATCTTAAAGAGATACAATAAATATCTTGTTTATTATGTTAATTATAGTTTAACAAATATATTTTTAATTAGTCGACGCCGATTCCATTTATTTGGATTGTGTAAGCAAAATGTAAAATTTGCGGTAATGCTTTTTGCATTACATTTTTTTATAAATTTTATGAAGTAGAGATGAAATTAAGCAAAGAGTATATAAAAACAAGAACATCTTTGAGAAATTAAGCTGTTGTTTCAAAGTTATGAATAAATATATCTATATTATATTTATACGTATAAAGCATAGTGTAATAAATCTTACTTTAAATTATAGAGATGAATATTAAAAAAATAACTACAGATAATTCTGTATAACTTGGTTATATCAATATATTTAAATGTATGTTTGTATATGCTACTACTTACTAAGTTATGTACTGTTATATCGGTAACACCGTTGTACAGAAATATATTGAATTCTATTTGTTAGACTTAGTCAGCTGTCAAAATGTAGATAAAGCATTTAGACTTCTATTTGACATAGGTAAGCGTAATGTTGACTGACACTATCTCTTAAGGAAAATTCCCTAATGTAACATTTTAATGCATTTTCCTTTAACCTACCACTATAGGGAGTAAAGAATTCAACACGATAACTCCAGGAGCGCAGGACGACCTCTCCTGTTCGTGGTACTCGCTAATAAAGAAACGAGCCTCTACCTACTCGCTTTCAACCAAGGTGGTAGGAGATCATCCATACCTTTCCTATTAAACTACCACTTAAAAATAAACAGTATATACTGGTGGTGGACCTCTAATCTAAGGAAACCGTTTGTGTGGGTACCACCATAGCTGGTATTTCAGCCGCCAAACAGTAGTGTGTAAACATTATAGGGGAAACGAGACTTAACATATGACTGAAGGTGTCGAGTACAATGTAGTGATATGTATATCATCCTCACCAGGACCCGGATGTGGGCAGGCTCATGACTTACCATCCGGTGAAAGTCTCGTTCATTTTGTCGCCTTATCGAATAAAAAAAGTATAAATAAACAATTTTTAAATATGTAAAAGGTAACACTGTGGGACTGGTCGCTGCAAATTGATTGAGTAGTCCGTGTACGGCAGGAAGCTGAAGTGATGATGATGAAGGTAAAGCTGGAAGTGAGTGATATTGATGTTGCACCGATTTCATAAAGTAGGATGAGGGTGAGGAGATAAGTAAATCAGAAATATATATTGGATTTAATATTGTTGTATGAAATTGAAAAAATATTTCATTATACTGACTCGAAATTCAATACATGTATTGAGTTTCGAGTCAGTATTAAATCTTAACTAACTGTAGAGGGATTGAAAGAGTTTTGATAAAACAAATGTTTATATGAAATTTTTAGTAAAAAGTAAACTGGCAAATAAATTTCATTAACAAAACATTTAAGGATTACAAGTGAAGAAGTTTTTCCCGGGGCCAGTTTTAATACTTGATGAAATTCTTCACGAAAGTAAGATAAATGCTTAAGTCCCTGTTACATGATATAATTAATTACAACAATTTTTTTTTCTTTAAATAATAAAAAAAACAGCAAGGTATTTTCAGTGGAAAATTATTTATGAAGTTATCACTTTTTTTTTTATTCAATGAAGCAACGTGATGAGCGAGACGTTCACTTAATGCTGACACTCCCGCCCATAACAACGTGGCGCTAATAATGACCTTATACCCTGCGTCTGGAGAAAAGACAACGCTATTTTGGGATTTGTAGCCACTAATCATCCTCAGTGAGTTCCGGAGAGACTGCGGAATCTTCTACGGAACGCACCGGTGCCACCAGACACTATGCCTTAGCACGTCGAAGACCGGGCCCGTAATCATCCTTAGCACCCTTGCTGTACTACGACATGGACGAGATCACCTCATTATTGTCTTTCACCCCGGGCTCGATTTACTGAGCATGAAAAACCCTTCAAAGCTCACATACCTGAAAACCCTTTTTGGTCGCCTTCTACGACGTGCACGGCTTAACTTAGTCCTAGTAAATAGTAGATGATACATGACCTAGAGTGTCATTGCACTACACAAGTGAAACTTCTATATGTAGGTAATGTAAACAATTACTATGACATACTGTGTACCGTTGGTTTATTGTTTTGCTACAAATTACTGAAGGGCTTCATTTTGGTCATTCATGTCAGAATTTGATTAATTAGCACCATGTTGGTCTCTTAACTTTGAGTTTGATAAAGTGTTATTACTTCGTTAATTACTATAGCTGACAGTGTCTTTCAATCGACAAATAAGTTATCTTTAGAAAATACTAATATTAGAGACAAGATATGATTAATACATCTCGCTTCCATAACGATGAACTTATTGCCAATAGGAATAAGAGGAATCTCGTTTGGATTTAAATTGATGAGATCATAATCAAACGGATGTTTATAAATTTATCATACGATTATAAAGATGAATCGAGATTTTAACAATGTGGGCGGTAAGTGGTATTATGTAAGTGTTAGGTAAGAGGATATCAGACATCCATTAAGATATTTTATGTATGTGACGTCAATTGCCCGTAGACATATCGATCATTGTTAAGTAATACTCCGTTTGTGATAGCTCTGTTAAGAAACTTCGGCATTAGTTTACATAAAAATATATCTTAAAGCGTTCAGTACAGTAGTATAAAGAGATTACGGCATAATTTAAATTTATAACGAAATTCAAATCTTTTATATAATATATCCTAATGAAACATAGTACTAATATCTCACAACATGTACGCCGCGGAATGTACGTACTTCCTCGAAGAACGATTTGTTTTTAATGATAAATGTCGCATTCATGCTGCGGAACCCAGATGGAGTCTTATAGATCTTTATTTATGTACAAAATAGATCCGTAAACATCCTTTTTATGTACTCCTTACATTATAATTATTCTTCTTGTCTTACCTCTTTAATGAAAACAATTTGATTTTATGTGTTGTTTGTTTTATAAAATTATAAATATGAATTGTAATGAACGTAGATAATATAAATATTCGTGTATAGACATGTACTGGTGTTAGGTCTCTGTTGTCGGAGATCATCTAGGTTCCACCGCAGGGACTATTCATGCCGCTAAACCGTACTCTGCAAACATTATTGTGTTCCGGTTGGAAAGACGCTGTAGCTAGTGAGATTACACGGGTAACGGGACAACATCTTATATCTCAAAGCGACGAGAGCAACGTGATGCAGTATATATTATCTTAACTAGCGCCACGTTGTTATGGGCTGGCGTATTTTTTACTATCATCATTATCGCTTCATTAAATAAGAAAAAGCATGTATCACAGTTATTACTGAATCTTCCTTATTTATAATTAACGGCTACGCATATAAATAGTATACTACCAAAATTAACTTACTTAGATGAGTTAAATAAAAAAATAAAAAAAAAATTATGTATTACTTCATTACACCATAAACTAAAAAATATTTTTTTTTAATGAAGTAAGTTAAACACTAAAATTAAGCGCTCGCAAGCTTAACAAACGTTTTATCGTAGTTTAAACTTTAATCGATACTTAAGAACTTAACTACGAATAAACGATATCCGTTAAAACACAACCTGTTCGAAAGTCTAGAAATGTGAATATACCAACAGCTGTTAAATTGTGTGGAGTGATTTACTACCAAAAAGTAGCCTAAATTACAGCAATCGAGTTTGCAATTCATTCTGGGGGGCAAGAACTGAAAATTCTGAAAATTCATTTTACTGGTGGTAGGTCTCTATATCCGGAGACTGCCTAGGTTGATAGCAGCGCAGCTCCTATTTCTGCCACCGAACACTACTGTGTTCTGGATCGAGGAGAGTTGTAGCTAGTGAAGTTACTAGGGTAACGAAACCTAACATCCTATGTTTAGGTGATGAACGCAATGTAGCGCTGCATATATCATCCTAATCAGTGGCACGTTGTTAGGGACGGTCTTATCACTTATCATCAAATGAACATCGCGTCTCATCACTTCAATAAATAAAAAGAAAAACAAATTTGATTGCAACTTAGTAATTAAGATATCATTATTTATGGATGTCTTTCTTGTACAATTCGTCTTTTCAATGATTTACGGGGAAAGGTTATGTGAAGGTTATTTAATACTTTTCGATAAGCCCTCACCGGTGAGTATAAGGATGTCTTTCTAAAGAAGTAATAGTACAGCTAACCTATTTAATTTATTTCTAATTTAGTTATGTCAAAAATTATACAGAATTTGTTAAACATATATATTGTTGATATTAAATTATTTAGTATATGATTTATCAATACACATTAAGTAATAATGAACTTTTGATATACAAGTGGAAGTATTAACCTGCTATAATAAATTTTACACAAACCATTTCAATGTGTATTTAAACTTTGAAGGAAAAGCATAAACTGACACTAGACATACTTAGTATTTAAATATATATATGTTACGGATATGTTAAGATATATTACAGTTACAATTCAATGATACCTTGACTCCAAAACTAGAAATCTGATTTCTCTTAGAACTAGAACAATTAGAACTAGTTCAGCATTAAAGATCGTTTATTCGAAATGTTTTTAATCATTTAATAAATTTTGACACGAGCAGGGTCCATTTATTAATATCAAAGGTTAAATAAATATTAACCTTTTTGGTTATTGAGGTTACAAATAGCGTGAAAATATGCATTAACTCACTTGTCCGACAACTACAGATTGTATAAGATCGTCTCGCTTTATAAAATGTTTTTAAATATATCTGCCATTGTAATCTGAAACATTTCCATTTAAAACCTCGCGGTTAACTAATAAATAAACATTGTTAATAATAATTATAACTCACTTATAAACAATTACGTGTATAAATTTTAAAACAATATTTACACCAGTATTTTGTACCTCTGCACTTTAGACAGAACGTACCGGATGCTCTTTGAAGCTAAGAATAGTATAAATATTTTTCTTATTTCGCAATACCCTTGACCATGGTAAATGGTTCCATGACCTTTTATTTATTTCATGTATTTTTTAAAACACTTTTCTAATTCATCACCATCAGCCGATACACGTCCACTGCTGGACATAGGCTACCCCAAAGATCTCCACATCGATCAGTCTAGCGCCGCCAACATCCAGCGGTTTCTCGCGAGTTTCAGTCGTTTGGAGAGGTTTTTTTTTATACTCGTCCGCCCCGAGTATTCTTGGGCCTGGGCTTTTCTTCTTGTCCTTATAACAAATTCTTATTTATTTCTTTCTTTCTTTCGCCATCCTAATTCTTCCTCTCACACGTCGCGCTCGAAATAAGAGAGCCAGCCATTTTTTATTTTATTTTCTCATTCTTAGTCTATTACATTTTTTTATTCTATATATTTGCTTTTATTCTACTTTGTATACATTGCTACTATACATTTTTGTTTTTGTTTTACATTCCTGTTTCTTTTATTCTATTTATATTATCTATTGTGAGGCCTATTATCCGGACTTCACGAGTTCGACTAAGCGGCTGCCCTCATATGGACAGTATTGGGTTGTCATATTTTAGCTTATTAGTTAGCACCATCACATTTGTGTTGTGAGGTGCGGACTTAAGTTTGTTTTTAACTCCCCAGTCATGCATATCGGCGGGAACCGCGTTGGTCTCCTCGTGATGTCCCCGGTCTCTTGCCCCGAGAAGACCAGCAGGATGTCATCTGCGAACGCTTGGCAGTGGGTCCCGCCCTTGGTCACCGCCTCCAGGAGTGGGTTTAGGAAGAGGGTCCAGAACTACGGATCTCTGCATGCACCCCTTGGTGGTTTCTTTGGTCCACTCCGCCCCCGCGTACCTTGCGGCCAGCATGCGATCGGTAAGATAGCTATCCGCAAGGCACCGCAGATTCGCTGGGCAGCGAGTTTCAGCCAGTCTGCACCGTATAGCAGGCCACCGGGCGTTTAGAGAGTTTCATATGGAGGGACTTGCGCCATTTCCCACCACGCTGGCCCATTGCGGGTTGGTGGGAGCCAGAGCCTCGTTTGTTGATTAGAAGGGTGCACCACGAGCAGATGAAGTTGGCTTGGGTCCCTTGAGTTGTTGTACGAGACCCTTTGCACCCCTTTTCTAATTAAAAATGAAAATAACAAAATTATAACAGATACTCTATACGTAGGAGACATTTTGTTGGAATACCATTTTATTTATTTATTACATTAGTTACACAATGTTGTAAATAAAAAAAAAAGTTTATTTATTGCTGACAGAAAGGATAAATCGCTGTAGCTTTTGTTAAATGTTTCGACAATTTACAGTGGGGCGATTTGATGTTATTTGTTACAAAGACTTATGTAGCTGCATTGTTGCTAACTTAGTCCTTCTATTGTTAATATTAAATTAAAAAACAGGTTTAATAGAAAAATAATAACAAAAGTTATAGTTTAAAAATTTATAGCTTTTTAATATATTTAATATAGAAACTTATTGGATTTGCTGATTGCTGTTAAATTTAGTTGCAAATATTGTTATTTTCTCTCTTGAGAACATTGTCACTAAGTAAATAAAGCTTTGTTCTCTAGGTCATCACTCTATAAAGCCTTATAATGTCGGGCTATTAAGAATAGGACTAAGACCCTGCCTGTCGTAAAAGGCGACTAAAAGGGACCTCGGGTTCGTGGACCTTGAGGATGGGGGCCCTCAGAGCTCAATAAGTGAACCTTAGGGGGACGGTAAATGCATGGTGGTCTTGTATTTGTCGTAGCATAGCGTGGGTGCTAAGAAAGGCTTTGCCCTTCCGTGGAATGACTTAGTCAGAGTGAAAGGGCTCCCGGTGCGTCCCGTAGGAGATCCCTCCTAATACTCTGAGGGAGACTACCGATAGAAGCCTCACATAAACTTGTCTTCCTCCCAGAAGTAAGGTATCTTTTAAGAAGATTTGCCCGCGATAAAAAACAGGTCATCACTCTAGCTATGGTTATACGTCAGTTTCAAATGCTGCTACTCATTTCTACTAAAATAGTTTAGCGGTACAGTTTCTCACCCTTTCATAGAATTATTGTAAATAAGACTTTTCTACGACTAACACCTCTTTCCCTAGAAACTTTAGCCATAATGAATCACTGCAAAAGTTCATATCGTTCATGTTTAAGCACATGCATGAGATATACTACCTTTAACTTCAAAGGGATCACGAGTCCCTTTGAAGTCACCTACAAACGGGGTTCCAGTGGGCGGAAATGTTCGAATTTTTCCCATTTTCCAACTTGCAAAAATAAAATAAGCATCATTTTTTAATTCATAACATTTATGTTTTTACTGCTTCCGGAGCACAGCAAAGAAGCTCTGATCTTGTAACATAGAGGTACTGGTTCGATTCCGGAGCCATAGAGTTTGAATGGACGAATAGAGTCCAATATTCTATAATATTGTGTGAATAGTGTTTAATTGAAAATAAATCTTCAACCCCCGTTATATATTTTTAAGGATTTCTGTCTCGTAAAGAAGTGCAAGGAACTTAATTAAGTACAGAGCCCGCCACAAAGTGTATACCTAAGATCTAAGCTTTGTTTAGGTTTAACAACGAACTATATTGTTGGTTTACTAACATGTGAACTACAATACAAACTTTTAATGAAACATGTAACATAACGTTCTTATTTTTCTTAATAAAGTTTTTTTTTAATATAAATAATAATAATAAACTCTTCTTTATAGAATCGCAACCATTTTCTTTTCAAAATTCTTTTAATCCTTATATCCTCAGAAAACTTCTATGAGCCATTCTGTCTTTGATTATTTCGTCTTAATAAATTATATATATATATAGGAGATAACCAGAGATACATTGACTCATCACGATATCTCCGAAACTAATAGACACACACATTCAAAATTTGGTAGATTTATTGCTTCTATCATTTAAAGGTCAAATAAGAATGGATTTTACAAAATTCCTTTCCCCAAAGAGCGGGGGTGTTAATAACGGGAAAGGACCCGACGGGGTGCGGTTGCCGCCGCTCGGCAATATTTCTAACAAATTTCAAGCATTCATTTCAAATCGAATTCTATCTATGTATATCAACCAGCAAAGCTGGCCAGGAACAGCTAGTATTCTTTAAATGTGTGGTGTTTTAAGTTATCTATCATAAATCCTTTTCTATTCCACACAATTAAATTTAATAAATATTGGTATACTATATACTGTCGTGTACGATGGTAGGGTGCGAAGACGTTCCCGTAGTTAAGTTAGTTAAAATATAGGCCCGACACTTCCGCTGTGAAGTGTATTTCGACGAAAGAAAAAGGTAATGATGTAAAGTAGTTGTAGTAGTAGTAGTAGTAGTAATTGATAAACTTCAGGAGATATACGCTAGCTTACTCATTGAAGTGATGTAGACAGGTTTTCGTCTACTTTAATAAACATATATAAAATTATAAATTAATGTAGACGTTCTATGCCTTTGTCTAATTTTTTAAGTGTAAGAATACCTTGTAATTTTTTTGTTCTATTCCCTGTTACATATTAGTCTACAGCAGATCTCTGTTCGGCATTTACTTACTTCCAAAAAAAATACTGTGACCCCGATATTTAATTATACGTATACTGTTGCTTCCAGCAGTCCTGATTCCAAAAGATAAATAGTAATATTTGATTAAAGGCTTTCAATATAGATTTTTTTGCTTCTTGTACTCACAATACGAAACAAACCATATTTCTTTTATTCCACGAAGCGATGAAACTAAGAAGACGTTCATCTGATAATTAATAATACACTTGCCCATAACAACAGGATGATACACACGGCACTACAATGTGCTCGTGGCCTTGAGACGTACGTCAAGTCTCGTTACACCAGTAATTTCACTAGCTACAACCCCCCTCAAATCGGAACTAACTAGTGTATACGCAGTACTGTTTGGCGGCAGAAATAGGCTGCTTGGACGGTCCCTGACAACAGAGACCAACTACCAGTGTTATTGGCGATACCGTTGTATGATGTATATTTATAATAGTCCTGTAAGTAAATGGGAAAACCATATTAATACTTCAATTACAATAAATGTGTATTATTAACAGGATCTTAGATCAGAAATTGCTTACAACAAAACATGAAATCAAAGACCGATATAATACTAATTCGGGTTATCTGTTGTTGCCTTACCTATTGTCTACTTAATCACGGATCCACGAACGTCCATTGTGTAAAGTTTGATCTTTGCAGTAGATTTCATACGCATTACTGTATTCAGGATCCAGCCACACCCGTAGCGTTTAGCTCTGAATAATGTTTCCTATAGTTAATTAATTTTAACAGTGACCTTTGCCGTCATATTGTTGGAGAAACTATTAATTTGCTATGACTTAGCTGTTCGCTGACAAAGAGCATTATCCCGATGTTAATGTGTGATTGTTAAAATATGATTACGAATACGTTTACTTGTTGAGTTTATATCTAAAATTGGACCATCGACTCACAGCAAATAGATTCTGGAGATTATGCTTATGCATATTATTAATATATTTGTAAATCATACACCTTTTTCTTCTCTCTCAACTATATAACTAGCTGTCCCTTGCCTGTTTTTCTGGCTTTAATACCTTCGTAACTTCCTTTGGGGAGGGTATTTTATAAACTCTATTCTTAGCCTAACTACACTCGATAAAATCCACCAAATTATTTAATATATCTACCAAATTTCAAATCCCAAATAGCTATGGCCAAAGTACTATTATCTTTTGGATTGTTGATACCTCTCACTTATAGTAAACATTTTTGAAGATTAATAAATACAAAATTCTTAGTAGAAATGTAGTTATGTTTATAAACTTAGTTTCAAAAGGTGAGGTCACTTACGAACTGTAATATAGCTGTTGGTTTTGTTTGTATGTCTTGTATTATTTCCCTTCAAATACATAAACTCTGTCTTTATTTAGATTATCTGTTGATAATTCGCGCTTTATTGATTTTTAATGTAGAAGGAGATCTGTCCGTCTTCTTCGATGGTATTAAGAACCATTCATAACTCCTATCTAAAGTATTGTTAATATTTACATAATACAACTGTTTGGTTGTTCGAAGGTTTCTTCTCTATAAAATCTTGTTTCCCTGTTTAAGTGAGACGTATCTTTTGTTTCAACAAAGTAGTTTGTTAGATATTTTCATATCTATTTAACAAAATATTATCAACAATTGATGTAGAACTATGTAAGAAACGAAGGAGTGAAGAAATTGTATACATCAGTAGAAGAACAATAAAAATAATACTACAAGATTAAACTGGAATATAAAAACAAATACTTATAACAAGAAATAGCAAGAGAAGAACGAAGAGCTTGTGCTATCTACGTCAAGAGAAGATGCATTGAGCCAATAAAAAAAAATTAACAATTGTTTATTTCATGTCATTCAGCAACATATTTCTTTAATTTAACTATAGCATATTTGTTTATTGAAGTTTTGTGGCCACTATGAAGATTTTAAACCACCATAAGCAAAAGCGGAGATGAGAAACATTGACTTGCTGGTAACGTCTATTGATAACATTAATTGTACTATATTAATTTCATCGCATTCAGACAGTACATGTCGGTCTTCGACTATAGCACCATTCTAACTGGAACACAGTAATGTTTGCACACTATTGCTTAGCGGCAGAAATAAGAAATGCGTTGGTACTTATCTTATATCCGGAATTACAAACCGACCAAGTTTTCAGTCTTCGTTTACGTTTGAAGATGGTTTATAATAACATTTGAATGGCGGATTCAAACCCAAAAATTTAGATTCAAATGCCTAACCCTGTATTGATACAATTAAATAAATAAAATTTTGTTTGAATCCATTCTCTTATCGATTGAATTTATCGGTTCATTATATTCGTAATTGGTAACTTAACACCGGATGGACTATTAAGATTTTATATTGTTTAGAAACTTTAATACTCTAACTAGAAACGACACGAAGTTAATGTTAAATAAATATCATTTATAACAATAATATTTTAATTTAGATTTTTGTCACATAAAAGTAACTGTACATAGAATAAAAGTAACACAACAAAATTGAAATAGTCACTACATACATTTTTTGACGGGATCAAAAAGTTTTAAGTTACTCTAGTTTCTAATCGATTAAGTTATTAGATCGAGGACTAAAAGAATCTTTATGTACATATACCCTGAAATTTACAGACAAAATATAACAAATATATGTCGACACGTATTGAACACAAGCGAGACTATCCCTAAAATCCATCTTCTAGCAACCCCTGGCAGAGGATAAAGAATTATAATAACGTGTATAGCTGTACAATACAACAAGGAGAAACATAAAAATATGCAGTACATATATAGTTACATATGTAATAATATAATATAAATATGTCCTTTACTCTCTTAAAAAGGGACCGGCACGAATCTCATGAAGAAAATCATTCCAGATCTTCACTATTTTTAAAGTAAAATAATCACTGTAACCTTTAGAAGGATATGTTGGTATTATAAGAAGTAAAGATTTAAAAGTGTGACCCTACGGAAAGATAAAAATTGTAACATTATTGTATACGAGTTTTCCCATAGATAATGTTATTATATTACAGCATCAGATAGCGCTGCAGTATATCAGCTTTATATTGATCATCAAATTTTCATGACGATACATGGCGAATATTTTACATCTATATATGAATATGCATATAAACAACGCAGGACGAACGTAGTGTATCAGCTGTTGTTTAAATAATTATAAAAAAACAAAATTTGTAAAGTTCGTTTTTTTTGTTGCTATATAAAAAAAACAATAATAATCCTTTTTAACTATTTATGGTAAACTTGCTGTTCTCTCCGCACAGTTTCTGGTAGTAATACATCTAGAACCATCATTAAGGAAGGAGTTCTATGGAATCCATTCTTAGCAAATCTCTAAATAGCAGATGCAATCATCAGCCGATAGACATCCACTGTTGAACAGACCTCAAAGATCTCTACATGGATGGGTCCTGCGCACCGCATCCAGCGGCTTCCCGTGACCTTCACATAGTCAGCACGGACTCCGGTACCGCTGGGTACTATGAACCATCGTTTGTAGGGGTTTGGGCCTGCAAAAACAAAATCTCTACCAAATTGTGTCTTTTCGTCGAATATCGATCTCCTATAAGTCAGTAAATCTTTGGATGACTCCTATATACATCCATAAAAGTTTGCCCTTTGTAACTCAAATGTTTAAAGGATAACTATATAGTATGATAAGTAGATATATATTCGTTTTTACATACATTTACAGAGTGTTTAAAAAGTAAATTACTTTTTAAACCTCTGTAGTCTTTTAAGCTGTTTTGATTGTCCGAACCAAATCTAACTTTGTTCAATATTGATGAGAACACGCATTGTGTCTTTTGAGATGTAAATGATCTAAGGTTTGTTTGGAGTTTCCATGCATTAATCATATGAGATTCCATGCAAGGTTTGAAGACGAAATTAAGAAGGATTTACTCAAATGTTAATGTTTTTTTCATTCATCTTTAATAGCATAATGTTTGGTTTTCAATATAAATAAGATAGCTGTTCTCCTTTTTACTGGTAATTAGGTAAGTTCTTTGTTATTGGAGATTGTCAAGACAGATACCACTGCAGCTCTTATTTCTATTGCTATACAGCATTATGAAAACATTGCTGTATTCAGGTTTGAGCGATGCTGTAGCTAATGAAATAATTGATAACGATTTTTAGTATCTTACGCTTCAAGCAGACAATTAGATTCTGTTATATATCAAAGTGGCATAAAATATTAATTTGTTTTTTATTTATTTAATATAACATTAAATATAAAAAAATATATCTGTAAACACATATGTAAAGGAAAAACTAGTGCGGTACTATATTCTTCACGAAACGATCTATATAACCGGTTAATTTATTTATACTGATTAATAGTTTTTGTTAATATAAACAACAACAACAATGTTAGATAACAAACAGTGTACGCGTTCTTGATTATACGGATCCTAATAAGTTGAATAAGTATACACGTCTGGGACTTATTCGTGAATGAAGACTCATTATTGTTGGAGCTAAGTTTATTACGCCATTGTTTGTTGCCGGCGTTAACTGATGAACGAATTAGTCCTGTAATGAAGTTCTGAAGTAACTTCATGTGTCTGCGAGTACAATTAATATGTATTTACAGTTTTCGCAAAAAAAAAACATAGCTTTAATAGAAGATTTGTTTTTATACACAATCGACGAGATGAGCGAAATGTTAATCTGATGGTGAGCGATACTTGCCTTTAATAACGCGGCGCTAGTTAGAATGCTATACACAGCGCTATATTGTGCTCCCCTAATTACCCCAGTAATTACATTAGCTACGGTGCCATTCGGTATTATTTCTTGTTCGATAAATATTAAAAGTATACTCAGTAATAACGATTCACATTATCCCAAAAAAATAAGGCATTGCGTATAAGCAGTACCAGTAGTAATATTAGTTGTAGCATCAGCAGCAGCAGAAGCAGTAGTAGTAGCAAAAGCAGTAGTAACAATAATAGGAACAGCAGTAATGTCCGGAGCAGTAGGAGTAGCAGAAGCAGTAGTTACATTAGTAGTTTGGCAGTAGTTAGGATGATATACACAGCGCCACATTGTGCTCGTCGCCTGGAAAGATAAGATATTAAGTCTTTATACCATCATAATTTCAATAGCTACAACGCCATTCACACCGGAACGTGGTAATATTGGCACAGTACCGTCTGGTAACAGATAGAGGAGCTGCGGTGGTACCTGGCTAAATGGTCTCCGGCTATAGAGACCTACCAGCAAATAGTGACCTATTTAGCCTCATTGAATATAAATAAACTCATGAACTTAACATGTTATAATTTAACTTATTATACTTTACAATTGTGATTATAATAAAATAATTTTATATCATGTGAGGTTATATATATATTATTTATATATTGGATATTGTTGTTACAATAATATATATATATATATATATATATATATATATATATATATATATATATATATATATAAGGATCCAGAAGCACTTATAATTAACACATGGAATAATTTATCTTCGGAAATGTGAGACTTAGTTTAACGTTCATATATTATATAGAATCAGTAATCGCTGTACATCCGTTAACAGGAAGATACGAAATCTCATGTGAGACGTACGATTTATTATTACAGCGCTAATCAAAGGTAAATATTAAATTTTTTATATTTGTATTGCAATGAAATATATGCTTAATAATGTTCATTATTTTTTTTTAAATAAATATAAATTTTGCGAATTTCCGTACAATAATTTGTCTAAGCCGCCGGGTACGACGTAAACGGTTTCCGGTACTGAAGACCTTACCATAATAAATTTAACGTAGTAAATATATAAATTTAATCAAAAAATAAAAGTGAGCGATAGTTAATTCGTACAGGTTTTTTTTTAATTTTTATTTTCGTCTTTATCTTGACATAAAAAGTCAAAGGATATCCTTGGCCATTGTTCCAGCTGTTACGAGTACATATTATTACAACTATAACTTATTTCTCTTCATGTTATTATGTTATCCTTACAATTTCTTACTTTTCTTATAAATTCTTATATCAATATTCCATACATGTTCAAGTTATTTAACATAAATATATTTATCTATAATATATTAGGTCCTTACATATGAAATTAGCGTTTTGTACGGGAGAAATATGAAGTAAATTTTTTTTTGTAAAATATATTTAATTAATCAAAGTATGCACCGTTGTTATCTATGCACATTGCCATTTCATAGGTAGTGATTGATGTGAGATTGATCCCTTTACTGAAAAACCATTGGGGCGAAAATCAATAAACTCTTTGAAGGCGGTTTGAACTGCCGCATCTGAGTTGAATTTTTTTCCTTGTAAGTTGTCCAAACTCCGGAAAATATGGTAATCTGTTGGAGTAAGGTCCGGGGAGTACAGTGGATGTCGCAGACATTCCAATTGTACCTAATCTAACTTATTTGTTGTTTGTTGTGCAGTGTGTGGTGGTGGTCTTGCGTTGTCGTGAAGCAGTAGTGGCCTAGGGCGATTGACCAATCTCGGTTGTTTAGTAGCTAGTTCTTCCTTCATTGTTTGCAGTTGCTGACAATAGATATCTGCCGTAATCGTTTGGCTAGATTTTAGAAAGCTGTAGTGAACGACACTGGCGCTAGTCCACCAAACACTCACAAGTAACTTTTTCTGAGTAAATTTTCGATTAGGGCAGGATTTGGCTGGGTCGCCAGGGTTCAGCCATTGCGACGAGCGCTTCCAATTATCGTGCAGTATCCACTTTTCATCACAAGTAATGGTTCGAATTAAAATCCCTTCATTATTGTATCGGTTGAGCAAAGTAACACAGCAGTCGACGCGTGTTCGCAAGTTCGATTCACTCAATTCATGAGGTACCCATCGTTCAAGTTTTTTTACTTTTCCGATTTGCTTCAAGATTAATACAGTTTTGTCACTTACCCCGAAGCCTGTAGCTATGTCTGAAGTGCGTTGTGATGGATCTGCTTCCACAATAGCTTTTAATTCTTCATTTTCCGTTTTGGTCTCCGGCCGTCCACGGGGTTCGTTCTGAAGGTCGAAATTTCCAGAACGAAAACGTTGAAACCAAAAACGTACCATGCCTTTTTTTGCGACACCAGCGCCGTACACATCATTAATCCTTCGAGCTGTTTCTGCAGCACTGGTGCCACGGTAGAACTCGTACTCGTAAATATACCGATATTTCATGTTTTCCATTGTGAGGTAATAACCGACGCCAAAGAAAAAAATAATGAGGAAAAAATAAATGAATGACTGTTTTCAAAACTCAAATGTACCAGCTAAATGAATTTATAAATTTGAATTTGGAATTCTTAACCATAGAGGAGATATTTCAAATCAAAGTGGTCAGTACGACTAAAAGCTAATTTCATATGTAAGGGTCTAATATTATACATAAAGCAAAGATCATATTACAAATAACCGACTCATCCAGTAAACTTAGTGTTACCTTAATTACTTACCTACATATCTATGCATTGCAACTTAATCCATAGGGACATAAAACTTTGTTTAACCATAATCATTCTTGACACCTTTCTATTTATAACTTCTACTTGATATATTCATAATTATAACTAGCTTTATGGAATTCTGAATACGGAAGCTGTAATCATAATCACTTCAGCCTGCCACCATCTACTACTGAATATGGACCTTCCTAATCGACCTTCAATACCTCCGCTCCGAACCCGTATACACAACTAATCCTTTAAATCTTCTCCAGATGGTCATTTCTCCTGGCACGCTTTTTATCATTTCATGGTCTCCACTGCAGGATCTTTCTGTCCCATGTGCCGTTCGATAATGGTGCTAAATGACTAGTTCATTGCCATTCAGCGGAAATATACTTTTCTTATCTTAAGTATTGCTTCCAAGTGACCATAGCTGACTGGTAACCTTGGAAGTACTATGAAATCAAGCGAAGTAAGCGGTGGTATATACAAGTCCTGCACAAATTTTAAAGGTAAATAAAACTACTCTCAGTTGAGCAGCATAATTTGCAGGATTCATTGGCTCTTTAGAATATCTTTGAAATATTATGTTTACTAAGGATCCTTGAAGGATAACGACGAAGCCGATTTTAAAATAAGGTACTTGATAGCAGATTTTTCTGTATTAAAATCGCGAGGAGGATTATAGTAAGCATCCTCCGAAGTTTCGAGATCAGTACTGAGCCTGTTTTAACAATATAATTTGAATTCTTTGATATACTCTTTTCTCAATAATTGCGGGTATTTATAAAATATTTTGTTTAAAAAAAACTGGTGGATATTGAAAGTACTGTGCGTGTATGTTTACATAAAAGTACTGTACAGCGCATTAAGAGATTAAAACAGGCGTCCCTCAGGCCGCGGATAACCTCGAATTAACTCTTTCGATAACATGTTGATGTGAATAAGTGAATAAAAACTTTTTATCTATACTGTACCGTTTACTTAGGATTTTGTAATAAAAATATATGTATTTCAAATATTTGTTTTCCCAATAAATAATTGTCAGTTCAGGTGCTACGTTTCTAGTAGAATATTTACAACTAAATCAGACGACAAGTACGGAAGATGTTCAAAAAGTTTATCCTGAGTTCCAAGTGGAACAAATTTCTACATCGTCATCTGTAATCTTCAAACAGTTTATAAAAGATGTTCTAGGTTAGAATTGAAATAGCGGTTTTATATATAAAGAAATTGCCGTATAAGCGGTAACAACTCGATGCAACGTTATATTTTATGATGATGACAGGAAAATCCTTTTAATAAAAGCTCCTTTCAGAATTTTCATCTTACTTTGTATACTATGCATAAAGGGAATGGAGACAAGATTGCAAAATAAACCTCTTGCGGTTATAAAACGTGTGTTTCAACACAGCTTTAGAGTAATGGACGCAGTTAAGTTGATGTTTAAAATATATTTTACGAGACGTTTAAATATATATTTTGTATGAGTAACTTCCGCTCTATATTTTAAAAGAGTTATTTTTATTGCACATTAGGGTCTCATGTATTGGATGTACATGATTTTTCGCTAAAGCTAAACCGGATGTGAACCGATACAGCAGCTTTTTTACTGGACTAAATAAATGTTCTATGTAGTGATATATAGCACTGTGTGTTACTGTCGTAAGTAGGATTAGCTCGTAATAAGTTATTAACGACAGCAGCACGTGCACAATGACGTCATCATTTCACGAGCCAGGCTAAACAGTCACGATAATATTATAGCGGCATACTGAACTTGCATTTTTTTCTTTATGGGATCTTTTCTGAAGAACATATAACGTTAAAGTTATAAAAAGAAAAAAACTGTAGTAGAATAATAAAGATTAGTAATCAACTTGTTGTAATGAAACTGATTTGTGTATTTCATACAAAACTTTCAAGGATACAAAGGAATCATTAAATTGTTTAACAAACTGTTTTTGTTTTTGTTTTGACGGCTTATCACTTCAATAACGTTTGGAGACAGGATCAAGGAAGTTTGTTGTAGTTACATTAAAAGTAAATATAAATTAGTCAACATTATTCAACATAATCTAATACAATTTTCGGTTCTTGTATATCTTTATTGTTTATTCTGTTATGTAATAAAAAGATGGGTCCCCCAATCATAAACTTCAATTATGTACGTCTTAAGAACCGACATGAAAATCTTTTTAACTAACCCTTGACTTTTGTTTTTTAATTACTATTTAAGGAGCCAACCCTGAAGACGCCTACACAGTATAAATATTTGATGCTCATGCTCACACTGCACTGGAGTTTGACATTTCAGCTAAATTGGATATTAAATTAAAACCTTCGTTATATATCAAGGTTGCAATATGAAGGATGTTGTTAGTGGGAAAATTACTACGGTAATAAATCATGATATCCAGCGTTTAGGTCACGTGCTCGATGTGGTACTTAAATACATCTTAACTAGCACCACATTGTTATGAGCTTGCCATAAAATTTCATTTAACATCAAGCGAAAGTTCAAGGTAAAGAGAAATGTGTACGTTTGTGGGATATCAGCTTGTTCTTTTTTACCTAAATAAATATTCACAAAAAATACTTGTTTAAATGATCTGTACTAAGATGAAAATCCTTTTTTTTTTCATAACAATCAACATTTGTTTGTACAAAATAGGAAACTAAGCTTTTATAGGAGCAATAGGTTTCACAGGTAGTAGGTCTCTGTTGCTCGGACCTCTCTAGGTACCTTCGTAGCTCCCGTTCCTGCCACCAGACAGTAGTGTGCTAACATTATTGTGTTCTGGTTTGAATGGCGTCGAAACTAGTGATTTTTTTTATTTAACGTTACACCTGCCTATAATAACGTGAGACTAGTTGGGATGTTACACGCAACGTATAGCATGTTACGCTCGTCGCCTTGAGATATAAGATGTTGAGTCCCGTTACCCCAGTAATTAAACTGGCTGTAACATTGTTAAAACCGGAACACAGTAATGCATGCACACTACTGTTTTGTGGGAGAAGTAGGAGCTTCGCCGGTACCTACTAGACGGTCTCCGACAACAAAACCTACCACTAGTAAATTTACAGGGTAACGATGCTTAAACTCTGTTGTCTCACAGCGAAGAACATAATGTGCTGTGTATGTCATCTTAATTAGGTCTAAGTTAAAAGGAAGTAGCTTACGTTAGAGGGTAATTGACACAAAATAAAAATTACAAGACATGTAAAATACAATGGAAACGAAGTCCAGTAAGAATTTCTATTCTATTCGACCCTTGAAACTAAATTAGCCGTCGTTAGAACTAATGGATGAAATAAGATACTCTTGACACTTTTACAGGTCAGTTCCTCTATATAGGTCGTGTCTTCAAGTTGATTGCTATTGATTTTCCGCATTGTTTATACACATTTAAATACGATAGGCACCGTTCCGGGGCTCAGGGACGGGTCAATAATCGATACATTTCAGTTCAGACTTGTGTATGATAATGTTTGGCGTGTGTCGTGAGACAAAAGTAATAATATACTATAATGCGACCCGACACGCCAGTGCAGGTGGCATTCTGTAACCCTGACGTAGGCTATTATATTCGTTCTAATTAATCTATGTGTTATAATAATAATATTCTTTATTGTACAATAGTGTTCAGCAAGCTCTTATTTAAGCATTAGCTTCTCACCTTTGAACAAATCTAGTTCACATTTCTTGTAACAAATATGAATCCATCTCTTACTTCTTATGTATAGGGTGGCGCAAAAGTAATCCTCCTATCAGAAAATGCTATAAATTTTGCAAATTTTTATAGCATTTTCTGATAGGAGGATTACTTTTGCGCCACCCTATATATGTAGGTAATATGCATTTATGTCTTTTATATATAAAAAGTTTTTTGAGGGAATATTGAGAAAACGTTTTCTAGAAACTCTAAAGTAGAACTCCATATATTGTGTGTATATAATACATTATAGATATCGTGTAGTATATATATATGTACATAAATATATAATAGTGTAGTAAATATATACATAATATACATGTAAATTAAACAATATTTGACATTGTGATTCTACCTCGCTTACCACTGTATCTCTCACATTCTAGATTCATCGGTAGAATATTCCTATAGGTATTACACCTACAATTTGGTGACCTAAATTAAGGTGTACAATAGAGATTTCAAGTTAATAAATAATTCTTAAATATTTTATAACATTTGTGTTCATGTTTGTACTTTTACTATTGTTAATTTTGTGGTTTGTTTTTCTATTTGCACCCGATTGTATGTTTGTTTGTTCTATTCACAATCCGAAAGGTTAACTGAAAGAGAATATTGTATTGTATTATGTCCCCGTTTTTGATTATTTTAGTTATATTGTATTTTTGACTCTTTTTATGCGAAATATTATAAATAAATTAATATGTCAATAAGAAAATGCGAATGTACAATAGGCGGTGTTATTACTCCAAAAGCAATATTTTTCGACAACCCACTATGGGTAAGGGTAGGAGATAAAGTAATATTTCTACATTTTCCAATAACAACATGATATTTACGATTAAAATTCTAGAATTAAATTATATATTATCAAAAATAAAGCATATTCAGTTTGATTTATTTTACTATTACATACTTAAAATGCTTTGCGTACAAAATTAAAATAAAGTCAGTTGTATTGTTAATTTATAATATTACTAGTAAAGAATAATAGATTTTTTTTGTATGGTAATCTTATAATTGTTTGAAAAGAAATTTTAAATAGTGTCTCTATAGGACACTATCTAGAACACAGCGAAACGGAAGGAGAGAAGCTGACAGACTACCACAATAAGGGGCTAGTTCTGAGAATATGACGGTTTTAAATAATTTAAGCCAACTGAAGTAAATATATTTATCTATCAGATTTCGAATCAGTATTGCGTGTAGTACTAAACATAACGAAGGTACCAAGCGTCTTCGGTTTCTCGTATTTTAGGTTATATCGCAGACGAGGATCGAACAAAAAGCAAATGTGACTTTGAGTATTATGTTTTTCTTTCGTCTCGTGAAATAACGTACGCATTTTTCCCAAAAAAAAAAAAGAAACAGCTTTATTCTGAAACAAAACGTACGTATTTTTCAAATTCCATTTAGAATAAAACCAAATATTTACTTTATTTGAGGCGATCGAGTTAAATTGGGACAAAAAGACGTTCAACTCATATTGCTCTAAGCTTTTTAACTTCAGTGTTGTTTCTCCGTTCCTACTCTCAAAGTTTTTATTTTTTGTGTTTAAAATGCATAAATTTAATATGTTATACCTTAAGTAAAATAATAAAAAAAGCAAAGGTTTAATAAACATTTCATCACATAAGGTATTTTTTAAATCTACTTAAAAGTAACCCCCTTTGAGATAAGGAAACACTTTCCAATGGAAGCCTTAGACAAATATGAAAATCTATTAAAAAAACGCATCTATTGATATAGTTTCTCTTTGATAAATAGCTTAATATTATAGCTAATATTGTATTTATCAAAGCAAATAAGCTTCCGATATAGGACATATACGCTAGTAATGCTATGTTCATGATAACGTCAGACAACGCACGATGTATGACAACCCTATTAACTATCCACACACGGTTATCTGCATTCAGACGTCGCAGTGGACTTGCAATGTGAATACAGAATACCTCTTATCACTTGCAATACAGTGTTCCAGGAATTTCAGATATCGCAAGTCAATCGCAAACGGTTCCAGTATTTGCAAATTTCACTACGTCGATATGAACATGTTACGTTTATATATTAAAATATATCTAAGTTATATATCACTACCACGATCGTGTGAAGAGCTTTCCCCGGTTTATTACAAAGTTAAGTCACGTTGGAATTAACCTACTTTGTTTTTGTTAGCGTTCCGAGACGCGTTAATTTGTTTTATCTTAATGCAATATGAGAGTAATTTTTATTTACCAACAAACCAACCAAATGTAACACCGTCTTAATATCATTAAAGCGTAAATTAAGGATTTCCTTATTTTATAATACATGTAAAAGTAAATGGCTCATTATCTTTGTCACTATATGAATGCACTAGGAAGGCGGCCATCGGAGAGGAATGGATCTTGCGACCAACACCTAACCTGATGACCAAGACCACTCTGTCAAGAGTGATACCGACTAAGAAGAAGAAAGTACAACAGGAACTTGCAGTGAATACCTATTAATGTTACTAAAGATAAATGAAAATGCATTACTTAATATGTAACTTGTATCGAAGCTAATTCTTTAATTAGAAATTTAACTGTGTCTATGCTAACCAAGGCCTATAAAATACCTAAAATACTGTATTTAAAAATAAATAGTATTAATATGATTAAACAAGTATCTAAATCAATAATTAAATTATTTTGTAACGGTAACGAGACTCAACATCTGTCTCAAGGTGATGAGCACAAAGTAGTCTAGTATATAACATCCTAAGTAGCGCCACGTTCTTATTAGCAAGCGTATCACTTAACAACAGGTGAATGTTCAGCTCGTTTGGTGGCATCGTTGAAAAAAAAGTGATATATTACAAATTCCATTTACACTTACGACTACTTCCTTGTTTCCGATGATAATGGTGAAAGTCTTGTCACCCTGCTTCGAAACTGGGTGTGGTCCCGAATAAGAAGATTCCAGAGGTGGTTTCACGCGGTCGACTCGCAAAAATACGTGCCGAGCTGTGGAGAGATCTTTAAAAAGAAATACTTTATTGACGCTATGCCTTGAAGCAGGAACAGGTCTTAGTTCCGACATCGTTGTTCTAAGTCGGCTTATAAAGTCTGGTGGATCAACTGTTACACGAGTTGGTGAAGGAACGATCATCTCGCTAGGGAGATGTAAAAGTTCCCCGTAAATTAGTTCTGCGCGGAAGCTTTTAGATCTTCCTTCAGCGCGGCACACGTACCTAGTAGTACGGTAGGTAAGGCTTTGATCCAATCTTCGCCACGACACATCATGAAGGCCTTGAGCTGTCTATAAAGGCGTTCAACCATTCCCTTAGCACAAGGGTGGTAGCTAATAGTTCTCAGCCTTTCAGTGCCCAATAGTGCCATGAGTCTACGGAATAGATCGGTCTCGAACTGTCGTCCTTGATCTGTCGGAATACGAGAAGGTACTCCAAACCATGCAATCCAACCAGACAAGAGAGTATCAGCGGTTTCTTTTGCTGTAATATTGCTCATGGGCCACGCCTCAGGCCATCGCGTGAACTTGTCCACTGCCGTTAAGAGGTAGCGAAAGCTCTCGCAGACGGGAAGAGGATACATGATGTCGACATGAATATATCTAAATCGACCAGGAGGTGCGATGAAATCACCGGGAGGCGAGGTGGCGTGCCTAGTGACCTTATTACGTGAAGATGTCGTAATGCTGGGAACTACTTCCAAGATTTTGTTAGCGCGGACTGCGATGTTATCGAGGGGGGCCAGCGCTGGGGGCTAGAGTAACTTGAAGATCTTGCCAAAGTTGCCACATGAAGAACGAGCGAATGTAAGTGACGTAGAAATTGGGAAGGTTTGCGGTCACCTAATTCTTCATCAGTGAGTAGTTGACGAACTCGTTCTTCCTCGGACGTTGATAAACGCCGGATAATTTCTTTCTTAAGGTGTACATATTTGCACTCTTAGGAGGGTTGATAACGATGTCCTCGATTTCGACTGTGATTTTAAAATCTAATTAACCAACGACATGGTGATATTTCGTTTGGTCACAAGTAAAGCCTGCTACTCGAAACTGTGTTTCGATATGAACAAACCATAAAGCTGGTCTTTGATATCAAAAAGGAGGTACCTTGGCTGACACCCTATGAACTTGAAGATGCTCAATTACTGAGCGACGGTTGAAGTTACAGGACCTGTTGGGGCGGTCATCGTTGGGTTAATGAGGTGGGTAAAATAGTATAAGACTAGTTGTAAGTCAGTGAGTAAGAAATGTGTTAGGTTTAAATTGTAAGGTTAACGAGGGTGAAGTTCGGCTTCCGAACACACCTACAAAACATACAATTAAAAGTTACATTAACCATAACAGTAACAATAACAATAACGGATGTTTCTTATGAATAGTAATCCAACAATACAATGTTAGTAACAAAAATCTGCGATTAGATGCAATACAAACACAAAATGCAATACACAAAACAAACAGCAATAAAAAAGAAAATGGTTGCATCAATATCCTTATTAGTAATAACAAATTAAATTTAGTCCACTCGAAGCATGTAAAACAAGGATTCTTGGAAACGTCAGTGCGTCAATTTCACACGCGCGCGACGAAACAGCTCGAGCTAGTTACCGGCCGATCAGATCGAAGCACGTCGGTTCAAGTGATGACAACTCGTAATGGACGCCTTTGTCGCGGCGAATTAAGGAAAAATATCAGAAGGTTGCGTGTTCAAATCACGTCGGGATCACCAATATGGGATGTTAGGGAAGTATTACGGTTAATAGGCTGCTGTAGTCGTCCCTAGTGTCCCATCCAAATGAAAGAATTCTTCGTTCGTAGTCTTTTAATAATCACTCGCGCGATACGGATTGTAACGTTATGTCGCCCCGACTTTGACTCTCCGACTAGCGCCGCTCTTCTTTTCTTTTCTCAACCTGTTGTCAGAGCTAATTCTAAATTCCAAATTCAACTTCAATCGTGTGTTTCGTTCGGAAATCAAACGCCTCCACAAAGGCATTAAATTGAAAGAGTCAAGGGAGTCATAGGAAGCTTTTCATTTATCACCACAGTCCCTTCTAAAGAGATCTGTATTTTAATGGTAACTTAGTTATTGGAAAAAATTATTTAAAAAGATTTTTTTTTTATATTTACAAACTTTTAAAGTCGCAATTTACACTTATTACACACAATATAATAAATACAATTGTATCTGAAATAAGAGATATGGAGCTTATTACTTCTAACTTTATGTGGGATCTTCATTATGACTGGAATCCACTACGCTGACTAAGTTTCAAATTAGTAATTGGACATCTTGACAAACTGGACAAGTTGGAGTAGTACGTGAATACAGTGAAGCAATTCCTAACGTATTTCATCGACAGACGTATCACTTTTCATCAAGTGAACGTCCTCCATTAAATGCTACATTTTATAATACAAAAGTTATATATAATCGGACAATAGGTGTTTGTATTTTTTTTATTTAACGAAACGAAGTAATGAAAAGTATTATTCATTTGGTGTAAGTTGATATTAATATCCATAGCAATTTGGTACCAGAACCGTATTAAACACCAAATACCTCACCATCCACCAAACTTCAGGACATGTGATCCCAAAATCTAACTAGACACCCTAGTAATACAAAGCCATTGCTTAACCTCATAGGTAGTTATCGTTTTTAATTAATTATATTGTAGTTGATAGGATCTAAGTAATTAACTTGATATTATCATTTCAGTAGTTGCATTCGTATGTTTTAAAGTAACTTACCTAGTCTTTGTCAAGCTCCCTTGTGAGCGATAACTTAGTTATACAATATTTAATGAAGCATGTCTGCTTACGAACACTGTAGTACTTATTTACATACGTATGTATGCTGAGTTACTTAAAATATTACATTGAATTCCTGAATAGGATTTGGTTACATCCTTTTTCATAGAATAATATATTCTTAACGATAAGGTTTATTTTTAAAGAACATAGATAACTACAAAAAAAAAGAACAAGTAGAACCTAAAATAACCCAGACTTGTACATCAGATGATACGTATAGTAGTTATAAAATTCTATAAATATTAATCAACTTGATCAGATGAAAACAAAAAGAAGAGGTTACAAGTGTTGGACTATTATCTCCAGGGGATAATCTTTCATTACGGTACTTCCATCTTCCTACCTTTGAATGAGAATATTATAAAATGTAATATTTTTGCTCTCACTCAGGGTTACTTCGATTCGACTACAAATTAGAAATACACACAAAGCTTCTCGATTTCATTATTTGTAGCAATTATAATATCTTATTCTTTGTTTTGATTGTTTATGAATTTCTTAAAAAAAAATTCTTGTTGCTCATCCCTTATACTCCCATACGCTAATAGTTCATTATACTAGTGCTTTTGAAGGCTATACACGATTTTAAGCAACTTCGATCACCTCTGTACTTGAGTTCCAAGTAATGTAAAGCATTACGAGATTTTTTCATAACATACCTCAAGGAAGGTAAGCCTCTGTTGGCGGTGACCGTCCTGGTAACGATACTTAACATCTTACATCTCAGGCGACGAGCGCAATGTGATGCTGTGTACCACCATCATTGTGAAGTTGTTATGGGCGGCGCCTCACTTAACATTAGGTGAACGTCGTGAAATTATTGGGGTAATAAGGCTTAAACTCAATGCGACGAGCACAGTGTTGTATATGTATTTATGGGCAGGCGTATAACTTACCATCAGGTGAACGTCCGGCTGGTGTCGTCACTTCGTAGAATTAAAAAAAAACTTTATTTCCGAAGGAAGCACACAGGCCAGATTAATCTTCTGTTGTGGTTTTAAGAGCCCTAAAGCTAATTTAAATATTAATGTAACGGTATTTTATAAGACCAACATGCAGATCCAAAACAAGGGGGAAAATGTAGTGTCAAGACATATGCGTAAATACCGATGGACTGACGATGATGTCGAGGACAGAGGAGATATATAAAGAAAGCTGTCCACACCACCATATGGAATAATAGCTAGGAAGAGAGAGAGAGAGACTTTATACTAGTGTCTTATTGTTATTGGCTGGCGTATCAATTCAACGATCCTCTTTGAAGTAATACAAATACGATTTATATTAACTAGTTACTTTAATTAGAAGTGGATAATGAAAATTATTTTGTTCTCATGAATATAACCTCTTAATTACCGTAACAATTATGAAAGTACCGCGTGTTTTCTGTGAAATATACTCTGTTCGGAGAAAAGTCAATGTTAGCTTGTTGTTAATTTATGTTTACTCGTAATAGCGTTATTTCACGAACCGCAGCCAGCAGTCGAAAACATTGGCCTTTGTTAAACAGTTTAGTTAACCGTCTGAAGCCACATCATTAACTTTGCGGATACATTGTCTCAACCCGAATCTCTGTTTTGTAATTAACTTTAGATCGATTGTATGCCGCGCTTTATCTCTGAACGTTGTGATATTTGGTTTTAATTAACTGCGGTTATTAAAACTCTGATATAAAGGTTTATGAACAGTTTGATACGTGAAGGTTGTTTGCTTTAGTCTCTCTCTTTGCCTTTTAACATATTGGACTCAATGTTAAAAAAGAAATTAATCTTTTGTGGTACGGCTCTATCATCAACATCATGTAGAAACATTGAATCATGTATTGTCATCTTAGCCCAGTGACGTTAAAAAAAAAGTTATAACCAAACTCAAGGTCGTTAAGGTTTGAAAGAGATATAAATATAATTTTGTAAATAAATTACTTAGATGATCTTATTTACAATATATCCTAGCAAAGTATAGATCTATTATAGTAAAAGATAACTATATACTCATGTATAATTATTTGATGAGTGAGAAACAGTGTAGTAAGAGAGCGGTGCGGCGTGGTTGAAGATGTAGTGATAAAGATAGAGAATGGGATGCTTAGATGGTTCGGCCGTGTTGAAGGAATGGATGAAAGAACATTAACGAAAGAGGTATACAAGGTAAGAATGATTGGAAAAATCGGTGCAGGTCGACCTAGGCGGACATATTTCGATCAAATCGAAGATGTCCTAAAGAAAGGCCGGGTCAAGAGTACTCGGAACCGACGAGCATGCATGAAGACGCTCATGAAAGTGGAGGAAGCTAGAGAGGTGTGCCAGTATGTGTGTGCAAGTGTAGAGAGGTGGTCTCTGCCTGCCCCACTGGAAACAAGGCGTGATATATATGTATGTATATATAATTATTTCTTAATACGCACACCTTTTGAGTTTGTTGTGTAATCACCACATGTAAAAATTTCTTCTCTAGTATATTTTTGTAATATGAAATAGAGATTTTTTTTTTAGATCTCCAATCTTTAGTTAATGTAATTTAGATATTTGTTTCTGTTGTAATTTTTTGTTGTAGATTATTTCTGCTAAAGTTTAGATATAATATCTATAGATATTTTAACACTTGTATGTTATTCCAATTAGTAATTTCGATGAACTGTTGAATGGAAACGTTTGCATTACAACAAAAAAAAAAACGATCGAAGTCTCTATTAAAAAACCATTTGTAGCGTTAATGGTCTCCGGAATTCAAATTTCCAGTTTTCCAGGCTTTTGTTTGCTTTCAATAGCAAGGGCAAATTGTTTAACAAAACGTTGCAGTTCCGATGAAGCTTTGCTTTGCGAACTGATTTGTTTCCGTGTAATCTTTGTTCGCATCATTTCTATACGTTTATATTAATTAATCATTTTTTTTAAAAAAATCATCTTGAAGGTTTGTTTATAATGATTGTTCTGTATTAATTATTACACACAAATATACTTTAATAGCAATTTTTATAATATTTATAGTTCATACATACATATACCAATTCATATATACATGAATTTAACCTGCGTTTTTATTATTATATATTATAACAACTAAACTATGAAATATTATATTATTTGGTTAATATTTTTTAAAATATATACTATACATACAGTTGTAAATATATTTAGTTTAACAATTTGTTTTCTTAACAAGCAAGCCTCGAAATATAAGCAGCATTAGTATTATATGCAAACCTCTGATACTTAGTTATGTTGCTTTAATTCTTCTTGAAGCTTCATGAATTTGATGTTAAATGACAATTAGGAAGCTGTGTGAATCTTCATCCAGAAAAAACATGACTAATGTGTATAACTACCGGAAGACTGCTATGCTATTATATAGTTTGACAAACATAGGATACACAAACTATAGTGACCTCTAAATTGGATTAAGTTAGACTTAAAACTGCGACATCATCTATCATCATCTCTTTACTACATCTCAATTGTTTTTATCTGTTTGAATATTATGGTTAAGTGGATATTCTTTTTACTTGGTTTGTATAGACTATAATTTATGAACAGTGTATTATATTATGTAAAAAAAAGCGATTTTCCAAATAGAGCGAAGTAGAGTGAGAGACGTAAGAAAGCAGATCTTGTCATAAGACAGGATAAATGCTAAGAACAAGAAGTAAATATATGTAAACATACTATATCATATACTGTGTGTATTATATGCTGTGTATATACTCTACTATATATATTTATATCGGCGCAGCAGTTTTCCAATTAAGATAACAATTTCGCTCGTGCATATTGCGAGTCCGTGATTCTTCCCCGACCGAGCTCATTCTATTTCTCGTTGCGATGAGTTTGTAGTGCGAATTGCTTTACTCTCCTGAAACGGATGAATGGTATCTGAACTCGTAGTTAATATTACAGTTTCCATATTGACTATTCTACGTGTGATATTCTCCTGATTGTAAACTATAAGTTACGTACGTATATGTCCGTAACAATTTAATTATAATATCAGTGTTAGATTTCTATTGCCGGAAACAATGAGGGTAAGTACCACCGCGGCACGTATATCTACCGCCAAACAGTAGTGTGTAAACATTACTGTGTTCCAGTTTGAAGAGTGCTGTAGCTAGTGTAATTACTGGGGTAACGAGACAACATCTTATGTCTCAAGGCGACGAACACAATGTTCTACAATGTATAACATTCTAAATAAAGCCACATTTTTATAGGCAAGCGAATCACTTACCATCAGGTGAACGTCCTGCTCGTCTCGTTGGTTCTCTTTTTGATTCTTGATTTGAAAGTTATTAACATTTTTTTTATTTGACGAAACGATGAGACTAGCAAAATGTTTTACTTATGGTGAGTAATACGCCTGTTCTTATGGGCGGTGGTTAGGACGACACACACAGCACCACATTGTGCTGGTCGCCTTAACACATAAGATATTAAGCTCGTTACCCCAATAATCTCATTATCTAGACCGCCCTTTAAACCGGAAGTTAGTAGATAGTAATATTTGCACGTTGCGGTACGTACCTATATGGTGAGCAATAGAAACCTATCACTAGTAACTTTGTCACGGTATTTGCATTAGCAACATCGCTCCTCATATTAGAAAACTAATAAAATTTAATCATCATCATTAGAAAATAGACGTTCACTGCTGGACATAGGCCTCCTCCAAGGATTGGTCACACGTTGCTCGCATCCATTGAGTTCCCACAATTCTTAGTAGATCTTTAGATTTCTATCTGAAGATCTAAAAAAAAGGGACTTCCCAACACTACTTCAAATTTAATAGTTTAATGAAAAACTGAATATTTTTTTTAATATAATAAAGTATTTGTAACACGTAATTATAACATATAAATATTTGAGTACACGTGGGTGCAGTACTTTTAAGTAAATGAACTATAAAAATGAAATTTCCGCTAAAATCCACTCTCGTGTGTTTAACATCCGCATGGCCGCTGTGTGCGTCCGGAATAAAATTAGTTTTTCCGACGAAATATAGTAAATTTGTATAACCGTAGAAGTGTTGAATATGTAATGAGGAACAAGGCTACTGTTAGTTTATAACGAGGGTAACAGTTCCGCACAACTAAAGTTATAAATCACAAAATTTCAATGCACCATTTAGATTTACTGGTGGTAGGTCTCTGTTGGCGGAAAACGCCTGGGTAGTAACCACCGCAGCGCCTATTTCCGCCACCAAACAGTACTGTGCAAACTATGTTCCAGTTTGGAAGGCGCTGTAATTAGTGTAATTACTGAGGTAACGAGACCGAACATCTTATATCTCAACGCGATGAGCTCAATGTTGTGCTGTGTATATCATCCTAACTAGCGCCACGTTGTTAAAGGCAGGCGTACAACTGACCATAGTTGAAGGAACTGCTCGTCTCATCATTTTATATTTATAGAAAAAAAAGATTAAATGTCTGTTGCTGGATATTGTGTAAGTAGTTAACACCGTAGCGTCTATTTCTCCCGCCAAGTAGTATTATCACACAGCATCACTTATAATCAGGTAATGTTCTGCTCACGTCGACATCGTATCGATTTAAAAAAGTCCTTTTAGTAGATTAGTTAGAATTCGTTTGTGTCAAAGCGAAATTTGAAAACCATTAGAAGTCAATAAAAATGTTACTTACTTTGATCTTCATTAATTATTAAGTTAGTCTTGAATATATTTATTGGATAACTTTGAATGAATCTGTATTGCCCGAAACCATCTTAGTTGACACCGCTGAGCTTATACCTCCTTGACAAACACAAGCTTACAACCATAATGTACTACAGTAAAGTAAACATATATAAATGTATATATGTATAAATATGTATATAAACATATCATTAGTGATTTAAAAATCTCGTATATATAGTTTAAGTGCACGTTAAATGATTTGAAATAAATGTGAAATGGAAAAATTTAAAAAGCGTACGTACTTCAGTGGCCAGCTTATTGAGTGGGACAAAAATTCAATTTGTCCTTTCAAGTTAACCGTTGAAGGATATTGAAAAGGTCCCACATACGCCATTGTATTTCCTTTACTTAACAGAATTTATTAGGTTAACCGAGGCAGAGTCTTTGTGAGAGAATTAAAGTTTTATAATACCAGTGTAATAATATATATATATCAATTTCATGATGATTCATGATATTAGCAATAAACCTTTATAAGAAAGTTTGATAAATAAATAATGATAGATATAAAGAGGAAAAAAAACAAGTGTTTAGATCCTATCAAGTGGGATAAGGGTAGGAAGAAGTATATCAACAAAAAACACTAATTCATTCATGTCATTAAATACGTTATGCTTACATCATATATCATTGCTATGATACATAAACGTCTCAATGTTTCCACTGCTGGGACTCGGAGCATTATCTCACCTGAAGGAAACCAAGGCGATTTATCTACTGAGCTGTTGTGATTTTTTATTCCTTGAAAACGAAATTCTTTCAACATACCGACAATGGTTTTGATCTATGGATCTTTTGTAAAACTTCATGCATATTCACAATATTGATTGATTATTTTCATTTCGATGTACGCTATCTGGGATGATAGAGAAGACTTGATTTTTCATAGAAATAACTCAGTATATATGGAACTTCTTAATTTAAATTCAAACAGCAGCAAATCACAATTCAACTAAGATTTGACTCAGTTACGGTGTCTAGACTGAATAATGAACTAAATTGTCTCCTCTATAAAATTGTATAGATGGTCATTTGGATGCAGTCTTATTATTTTTTAACCTCCGGTACGAAAGGGGGATGTTATAAGGAAAAGACGTGAATCTTTAGTATAGAAGTTCTGAAACGACTTTGTGAAGATACACGTTTGACTGCACTACACAAACTAAATCAAATATACAGTAGTGTATTTCTTCTATTGAAACTCTTTTTTACTGTGTCTGGGGTTAAAAAAATTTTGTTACATTTTATCTTATTTAAAAACAAGCACTAATGTTGTAAAAGGAAAAAAGTAGTACATCATTTATCTTAGAAGAAGTTACTTAAAAGCTTAAGGCATCTACCTTGCATTTATTTGACATTATAACTTTATCGATTTTCAATCGATATCAAACTAGTATTTTTCTTTTGTAAATCGATAAGATTTTTAGGTTGCGACACAAAAACAAAATATTCAAACATGAAAGGTACATTTAAAAAAAAATCTATTTCATATTACCCTTTTATCCAGTGAAATCTTTTATAGCATTGTTTATGCTGTTGACGTCGGAGTGTTCGCTGTGTCACTGTTTCATAGACAAATAAAAAAAAAACTATGTCACTCGGCACGCTTTTAACTTCGCGTGATGGGGGCTCATGCATATTTGAAACTCTACCTAGCCATTGCGCCATTGAATGTTTTATTATTTTTAGGCCAACTCACAAAGTCACAGAGTATTTAGTACGAGAGATCAGCCGATCGATTGTAACAAGAATAGAAACCGGCACAAGGGCTATTTTTCTATCGACCTATATACCTATCCAAGAGCAGAACCTTCATTCGAGAGTCTGATAATTAATTAATGAATTTATAATTTGATTCCTTAAATATCATAATGATCGATTTAACAACGTTACATTATGAGGAGGCTAAAATCTTAAAGACGAAGAGCAGAACATCCTTTCAGTGGTATGATAGATAAAACAATTACGCCAGACGGTTATAAAAGTTTTGATGGCATGAGTCAGTGCAGTGACGCAGAGCTGGCTTGATATGACCACTCTTCGAAGGCTTCATAAGGATGTTATTTTTTGCTGATAAGCTACAGAACAGGATGGAATGAGCGCGATATACCCCTGACTAGATTAGTTCGGCCGGGAAGACATCTCCTTTATAACCTTTAGACGACGAATTTGGAGGGATCTATTGCTCTAGTGAGGATGAGATAAGATGAGACCACATACCTGCATCGGTGACCCATCATCATTATAAAAGTATATATGGTAATTATGCGCTATTTTAGAAAAAATGTTTTTTATATCGATTTATTAATACGACGCGATATGCCTCAACATACATTTTCTTATGACGCTTGATTTAGTAATTTTTTCATCATCACCATCTCATACCCTGAACATAGGCTTCTCGAAAATGGATTAACGTCCTATTTTCCAACCATCGAATATGCAGAAATTTCTAAATGTAAACAGGGTCACGTTTTGCGCAATTCAACATGGTACATGGATATTCATTAATATTGACGTTTGCTTCCAGCGGTTGTTAACTGAATTGTTGCCTGTAATCGGTTCGTTTGACCACAAGACACCTGAACACGTGTATACGTACTCACATATATATATTTACATACTACATATATAATGTATTTATATAATATCTTCATACAAATACAATTTCAATGAGGACTTATTTGTTTAGTAAATAATATAAACAGCCAATTGGTTCAGAACATGATTTCTTGTATTTACGCGAATGTTACACATTTAACAAAACAATTTTTTTTTTTAAATTAATAAGTTAATTTACAGCTGTTTATCACTACGTAGTTTTAAGTGATTTGTAGCACTTATAGCCACTTGAGGATAGAGGTGACAGGTGTTCTGTTGTCATAGTTATGACGTAGTACTTACCGCTTCAAATTATTGCTTTCGTACCGATTTTCACAGAACATATAGAAAGTCCATTTTTGTGGTTGTCTAGCAATAACCAGAATTATTTCTTTTTAATTAATAAATACGTAAAGTTTTAAGTTCTTCATAATGTAAACTTACAAATTAGTAAATATGCAAATTTTTCAATGAGGGATGTTAATTAAAAATAAGGCATTTGACTGTAGTAATGTTAATTTTATCAACTTCTCTCAAGCGGCTATTTTGTTCGTTTCTATCTTCTTAAATTTTAGATGATGTCAATTTACATTATTTATTACATATGATGCACTCGTCTCGAGTCCCAGCAGTAGGGACATAAAGCGAGCTACTTATATAGGATAATAATTAATAAGTTAAGTATAGGAAAAAAAATTTATAATATACATTAAACACGTTTCAAAGTCATTAATATAAGTTGACTCAAGCTGTTCCAGCTACTTTTAAAATTGCATAGACAGCTGCTTCAGACAGAAATTTATTGAAATATACTTTTTTGAGTTGAATAAAATTAGTGACGATTTGAAGCACCCCTTTTTTTAAAAAAAATATACGTATATATTAGTAATGTATCAAATGTTCGACTTCCTTCCTTCCGGCCTTGGCGAGAAATAACCAGATTATTTTTAATATCATATAATTGCAGCTTTCTCAATCACTGAGGTGATACATCCAGACATACTATCATATTTATTACATCATCATCATCATTAGGTGCACTCTTGAAACTGAAGTTTAGTGGTAAGATATATTTATTACAGATTCTGTATAACTTTAGTTTATTACTTACAGTCCGATCTGCTTAGAATGAAATCCCTATTTAGTATTATTTAATCATAAGTGTTATATACATTAATATTACTTATCACAAATAAACTGATAGCTTCTTTAACTTTAACTTGTAATTTGTATTAAAATTCTGCTCTATAGTCTCGGACTATTAAGAATAGGACTAAGGTAAGTCCTGTCTGTCGTAGAAGGCTTAAAGGTTTTAAGGTTCGCGGATTTTGAAAAAGGTGCTAAGGATCCCGCATAACAACTCACGGGATCCAAGTCAACCTCCAATGCTCGTCGTGCACCCTACTAATGAACAAACGGGGCTATTACTTCCATCAACCCGCATTAGGCCAGCGTAGTGGGAAATAGCCTAAATTCCCATATATGAATCCCTACAAACGATGGTCGTGGAAAGTTGTGGGACGCGGGCAGGGCAGGACAGATCGATGTAGAGATCTTTAGGGGAGGCCTATATTTAGCAGTGGACGTCAATCGATCGATGATGATGATGGGCTTTGAAGGTATGGGCTTCCATTGCCCACTAATCAAGCCCCGGTTGAACGACAAGTTCATGGTTTTGTACTTGTTCTAGCAAACAGACGGGGATGGTTATGTCATACTTCGGGAGGTGCTTGGGCGCAGTGTACAGAGACAACTGTGTGTTTCCTAGGGAATCCTGGAGCTTTTTGCTTAAGGTTACCACCGAGGAGCATCCACTCCAGAATTATGAAGATTTCCTCTTCGACAAGAAAAAGTTATATTATAATTAACACACGTAACTGAGAAGTGAATCGTATAAAAACTTGGATTGATAATTTTCTTTTCTTCTATCAAGAGATGAGATGAACAGGTTCTTCTAATGCTTATAGTGTAAACTCAACATCAGTGATCGATTTTGATGGATGTTCTGTTTATTATAGAAGCAGCATGGCATGAGCGGGCGGGTGGGCGCGACATGCGGCGTGGGCCGCTCGCGCAACCGGCCGCCATCGCTCTTGCTCTTTCCATTCTTCTCCACTTCGTCAACGCTGGTCAGTAAATAACTACATTTCAATATATAAATGACAAGTTACAATAAATAAATAGTAGAATCTGACTATATTTATATATGTATATTCAATGAAATAACTTTTGAAACGGTTTACTAGCTGTAGGTCTCTATTGCCAAACATTGCCAACACGTAGGTACCACCGTAGCGCCTATTTCTGCCTCCATCAATAAACCTGCAAACATCACTGTGATATGGTTTAAAGGGTGCTGTAACTAGTGTTGTTACACTAAGGTAACGAGACAACATCTTATATCTCAAGGCGACAAGCGCAATGTGGTGCTGTGTATGATATCCTAACAAGCGCCACATTGTAATGGGCGGACGTATCATGTACCATCACGTGAACGTTCCGATCGTCTCATCACTTCGTAATATAAAAAAAAGCTTTATATCATAAGTACGTCATTTTTATCTTATGTCTAATTTGCTCATGTCCTCGTAACCATTAATAAAGATTCTTCATAAATACTATATTCAGACCCTTGCATTACTAGCTGCAATTAGCTACTGCAATAACAGCTAATGTAATGAACATTAAAATTCTTCTATTGAATATAATAATACAAATTTGTGTTATGACGGTACGTGATACGTCTGTCCATAACAATCTTCGTTAGGATGGTATACACTGTACCATATTGCGTTCGTCGCCTTGAGAAATAAAAGTTCTTGTGGTATTCACCTTCTATTTGTAATCGGGGGGAAATCTTCTAAAAGGCTACCCTGCTTCTGAGGGGCAGACAAGGTTAAGTGGGATTTTTATCCGCTAAAATTCCTTCGGTGGTCATCGGTCATTAGTGTAAAGCTGAAGGCCCCGGCGTCTTCTATGGAACACACCGGTGTCTCACAGCACTAAGCCTGAAGCACGTCCAGGAGAGGGATGCATCTCCTCGGCACCTTCGCTTTGGTACGACAAACACTAGACCGCCTCGTACTTGTCGTTAATCCCGGGCTCACTTAATGGACGATGATTGCCCCCACCTTCAAATCCCACAAACCTGAAAACCCTTTTAGATGCTTTCTACGACATGCAGGGCTTAGCTTAGTACTATTCTTAATCACCTGAGGCTACAAGGCAAGCGTCAACAAAGAGACCTACCACCAGTTAATGTATAATTAGTCGAATCTATAGATTATGCCATGACGTTATAAAAAAGTTTTTAACATTTAAAATACTTCATGGTGGTATTAAACATTAACTTAATTAAACTTTAACGTATGTAGATATTAAATTGGTTCAACATTAATAAACACGAATTAATATCAATGTAACATGCTTAAGTAGATTTCATTAAAGCCATTGTAATTAATAACTTTCATATAATAAATTTGATTAAAATGTTAAATACTTTATAAAAATACGTATGTATGTATTTTCTTTTTATTATAACTGGTGATAGGTCGCTGTTGCCGGAGGCCGTCGAGGTATGTACCACCGCAGCTCCCTCCGAACAGGTTCCCGCCTTGTCGTGGCTGTGGGGTCAGTAGCCGTGGCTTGGTCATCCACGGTCAAGCTAAAAAAAACTTACCCGGCCGCTCCCAGTGAGCGCCGTAAGTTTATCTCGGATGTGTGCAGATGTGGTCGCGGAGGGAGGGAAGTGTCCGAATTGCGTTTCGCCGTTCTCCCCATCCTTCGCGGCCGTATAAGGGTTGGCAGCGGATACCAAGACCACATATGCCGCAGGGAGTCGGTAGAGTTTTCTCTCTTGGCTCCCATGGCCTCTGGGTGACGTATTCAGGGGGTTCCGTTGCCCAGGTCACGGTAAGAGACCGAGATGAGGGCGCGTTGTATATTCCGGCAGGCCCTTACAGAAGTGGAAAGCAGGAGGCAACTCCTCCTGAGATGGAATGCGCGGTACAGCCTACGCTGGCGTAGTTGCGGATGTGTGTGAAAGCGTTCCCGTGGCCCCGCCGTCAAGCGACGACGATGGACCATCGTGAGGGTTTTCGTCGGTGCAAGTCCGACATAACCTGTCTTTGCCCCCGCGAGGGCAAATATGCGAAGGCATATTCCTCCCGTAAATCAAAAAATAGGTACTGTGCAAACATTACTGTATTCTGGTCTGTAGCTAGTGAAATTACTGTGGCGACGAAGACAATGTGTTGCAGTGTATATCATTCTAACTAGCGCCAGGTTGTTATGGGCAGGTATCACTTACCATAGGGTAGGTCTTTGTCGTCTCCAAACTTCATCGAATAAAACAAAATATAGGTATCTTATTTAGCATTGAAGATTCATTACTTGTCGAAGCGACGAGCAAGACGTTCTGCTGATGGTGAGTAATACTTCGCCGTGGCGCTAGTTAGGATGATATAAACAGCAACAAAATGTTCTAGACGCATTAAAGCATAAGTTGGTTAAGTTTCATTACCTTAGGAATTAAACTGGCTACAACGCGCTTTTAACTAGAATAAAGTAATATATGCTCAATAACCATTTGGCGGCAGAAATAGGAGCTGTGGTGGTACCAAAGCGATCTCCGTCAACTAAGAATTACCACCAGTAATATTTATGCATTATTATTTTGTTAATATGTACTATGAATTAAATATTGAAAATCTTCTAGGATCAATGGGTCCTGGTGTACCTGAGAATATAACAGTCACCTTTCTAAATCCGACCACGGTGAGAGTCTCGTGGTCCACTGCAGCGGACCTCGTGGAAAAGTATGACGTTACTTACAAGCCGTCCGATGCGAGGTAAGTACACGATTGCTTCTAGAGTTTTATTACTGCCTTCCCTGTCGTCCTGTCGTCTTTCTGTCTGTGCTCTTAAAGATCCGCTATTAATATATTTACTGTACAGTAGTAACAATGATAGCTAAATGTGCGATGAGTAGAACGTGATAAAATATTCACGTGGGTTCCATCGCGGCTGAGCTTGAGCTTTGAAGAATGTATCATGAGAAAACCAACATGTTCCGACTAAGCATTCGAGGACATGTGAAGTGAACCGACCGGCACTAGGCTGGCACGGTAGATTATGGCTAGCTTTATTTTTTTGTCAGAAAATAACGTAGTCCTAATATCAGTTAATACAAAGATAGATTAAACCAATATTTAATTTTATTTAAAAAATGAAGGAAAGAAATCCTAATGCTGCGCGTCACAACAGGAAATTGGCTAATCAGAAAAGCATGATAAAAACGCCTCGACCGCCGCTAGTCGGAGATATTCCTTAAGAAGATATTTATTATTTTGCTTCAAGAAGAAAGTAAATTTCAGGATATTTTAAGCTCATAATGCGTTTAAGCAATTGTTAAATCTAACTTATTATTAAAAATGTAAGTAACATTAGAAATTAAAATACATTTTTGGGTCTTATTATATCTGAATTCTCGGTCGTCGTACTAGGTACCGCTGGATTCTCTTTCTTCTATAAACCTTAAGAAATTAGAAGAGAGTATGAAACTTACTATAATTAAAGTCGATAAGGAGATAATAATAAAAAATAATCCTTATTAATAAATATAAAATAAAACATCCATTGTGAATATCATATTAAACATAAATCAAATTATTAATAGATTCGACCACCGAAACGATCACTAGTACATTATATCGTCATTGGTAATCATTTACTTACTATAACTTATAATACTATTTCTTTGTAATTTTAAAATTTCATCAAGTAGGATGTGGAATCAAATGGGAATTCACTGGTGGTAGGTCTCTGTTGCTGAAGACTGTCTAGGCAAGTACCACGGCAGCGTCTATACAGCAGTGTGCGAACATTACTGTGTTGCGGTTTGAAAGGCGCTATAGCTAGTGAAATTACTGCGGTAACGAGACGAGCGCAATGTGTTGCGGTGTATTTAGGATTATACGAGCAGGGATCAAAAAGTATATAGAGCAGATATACTCCTTGGTAAGAAAATAAATAAATACTGGCATAGCTCAGATACATATTTGTAATATTAACAAAGAAAAAAATCTTCGATTCTCTTTTGTTTTTTCTGAATATAGTCATTTGTTTGCGGAACGTGTTCTCGAAAATAGAGAAAAACGAAGTGCGAGCCGTTATTAAATATCTCTGTTTAAAAAAGTTAACGACGCAAGGCAAGAGATTCATTGCGATTTGGAGGCAACATTAAGAGAGTCTGCTCCGCCGTATTCCACTGTCGCAAGGTGGGCTACTCAATTTTGAGTAAGGAGAGAACGAGCGCGGAAGACGAACATCGTTGCGGCCGTCACCACGTCCATCGACGTCAGTCACCCAAGAAAATGTTGCAAAAGTCGAGAAAATTGTATTGAGCGATCGAAGAGATATCATCCGATACTTAATTCAAGAAACGGACATTTCATATGGAAGTATTCAATCCATATTGAAACAATCTTTGAATATGAGGAAGGTCTCCGCAAGATGGATGCCGAGATTGTTACCGACAGTCAGAAACAAAACACGACGACCACTTGACATGTCCAAGATATTGGTGGACAAGTTTCAAGAAGATTCTAAAATCTTTTTGTCTCGTTTCGTAACAATGGACGAAACATGGGTTCATCATTTTGATCCCGAGAAAAAACAGCAATCATCGCAATGGAAACTGCCATCATCACCGACCCCGAAGAAGTTTCGTGCCGTGGCATCGGCTGGCAAGGTTATAGCCTCAATATTTTGGGAGTCAAAAGGGATATCGTTAATTGATTACTCGGAGCTTGGAACCACTATTACTGGCCAATATTATGCAGCTTTGATTCCCAAGTTGAGGAATGCCATTAAAGAGAAAAGGAGAGGGAAATTTTGAAGAGGAGTGTTGTTTCATCATGACAAGGCACCCGCGCAAAGGTCGGCAGTTTCGATGGCTGCCATTCAGCAAGCGGGCTTCGAATTGGTTGACCACCCTCCTTATTCACCAGATCTGGCGCCTAGCGATTTTTATCTATTCCCCAAATTGAAAGAATACTTAAGGGGAAACAGGTACGAAGACGATAACGAGGTAATGGATGCCGTGGAGAGCTTTTTGCAGGATCAAGATAAAAGTTTTTTTTGTAAGGGATTGAATCCTTGGAAAAGCGCTGGACTCGGTGTATAGAGACTCGGAGACTATGTAGAAAAATAAATGATTAAGTTATCAATAGTCATTATATTCTATCTCATTCTCACTACTTTTTGATCCCTCCTCGTATATAGTGCTACATTGTTGTGGGCAAGCGTATCACTTATCTTCAGGTGAACGTCTTGCTCGTCTCATCGCTTCGTCGCATGAAAAAAAGGAATATAGTGTATTATGCATATATGTATTATATATAGATAATAACTTGTTACAAAATACTGTCCGATATTTAACATCGCTAGTTGTAGTAGTAGTATGTAGATTTTCTGTTTATGTATGAAGGATAGAATTATGTGTTTTATTATTAATTTATTATATGTAAAATTTTTCAATTATATTAACGTCCGCGCTATCGCTAACTGAAAACCATAAGATAAATGTTATGTTTGTGTAAACTTTTCCAACGAATTGTTCATTTTCACGTAAATTTCAAGGAGGTAATTTATTCGATAGCCGACTAAACTATTGTCTACAGTACTGTGAGATCTGCCGCAGGCTGTCGATGATGATGATCCATAAAAAAAACTATAACAGTTCTTATTACTGATTCTGAATGGCTATTATTAAAAATGGCTTCTTTGTACCGCCTGAATTAGACATGGAATAATCAATATGCGATGAACACGGGTTCGGTAGACAGATTTGTTACTATATATGTGTAACATAAGATAATTATAGCAAAAACATGTTCAATAAATATGAAATAATAATGTTTCATTGCCATATTATATTATGAAATATTTCATAAGTAATTTAGAAATAGGTTAAAGAAAAGGGAAAAGGGTCTTATTCATACGGAAAGAGTAGTCAATAACCTTTCGAGGAATAATCTGTATTGGGCGTCCTATTGGGAGAAATCTGATCTAAATTACCAAGATATCAAGAAATTCATTCGATGAGGTCAGCGTGTAATCATATTATGTACAAAGCAAGGGAATCAGGGTTATGTCTCTGTATTGTGCCCCAGATTTAAACGGAATTTATTCTAAATATCAAGTATACCATTTTCGCTAGCGTTTGTTCGTCTTAATTTGCAACTCAGTCTAGAAGTCTGATCTCTTTAGAAATGTAATCTTAATATCATTTAACTTTGCACATGTATACAAAGATAGATTAAGCCATTATTTAATTTTGTTTAAAAAAATATAGAAAGAAATCCTAATGCTTCGCGTCTAGTCGGAAAGCTTCTTTAAGAATATATTTATTATTTTGCTTCAGGAAAAAAGGAAATTACAGGATATTTTAAGCTCATAATGCGTTTAAGCTATTGTTAAATCTAACTTATTGTTAAAAATGTAAGTAACATTAGAAATTAGACTACGTTTTTGGGTCTTATTAATAAAACATTGTATTTAAAAATTCATGGTCGTGGTCCTAGGTACCGCTGGATTCTCTTTCTTCTATAAACCTTAGGAAATTATAAGAGTATGAGATTTTCTATAATTAAAGTCGATAAGGAGATAATAATAAAAAATAATCCTCATTAATAAATATAAAATAAAACATCCATTGTTGATACTATACGTACTACAAATACCTATGGTATCATATTAAACATAAATCAAATTATTAGTAGAGTTTCGACCACCGAATAGATCACTAGTAAATTATATCGTCATTGGTAATCATTTACTTACTATAACTTATAATACTATCTCTTTATAATTTTCATTCTTCATTCTTCCATCTTCATCGGCATGTTAATAAAAAACAACGAAATTGACTCATTGTCCGTTAGTTACAGAGTCGTATTGGAAGTAGCGGGTAACTCTGATGCCGTCATACTGAGCGGGCTCGAAGCGGATACGCAGTATCAGGTGACCGTTGCTGCTCTGTGGGGCGGCCATAAGTACCGCAGCAGGCCAATCGTCTTCCGCACACTGGGTGAGTGTAATGTGCTTTTAGTTGGTTGCAATAACAGACAGGTAATTGACAAGTTTGGTTATTAAATTGTTTATACAAATGCACAAGCACTGCGTCGACTGACCGTCGGTAACTTAGACCGATGACCTAGTAAATATCTCAGAATCGACGGCTGCAGGTCATGTTAGAATGCTGCAAGTCATGCGATAGAAAAGACCTATCGTCCCTATTCATCTTTATTGATAAAGCCTCTCCAAACACTGATGTTAGCTATGCTCTTTACTGGTGGGAATTCTTAGTCCGATACTGTTTTAGATGTACCATCTACTCCTATTACTTCCGACAAAAAATAGTGTGGAAACATTATTGTGTTCCGGTTTGAAGAACTCTGTAGGTAGTCAAAATTATTGGAGTAATAAGACTTAACAACTTATGTCTCAAGGCAACGAGTACAATGAGCAGGCGAATAACTTACCATCAGATGAACATCACGTTCGTCGAATAAAAAAAAACTCGCTTCTCTTAATGTCCTGATTGGAGGTCGCTGTATACTCGTAAGGGTCAGAGGTCAAGCTGTTACCGTTTCCCTCGAAATGTTCCCTCCTTAGTCGCTTTTTACAACAAGCTGAGGGTAGTGAGCGGTGGGGTTATTCTAGCCCGTCTTCCACACGGGGGGTTACACGTATCTTCTGTTTGCTTGCTATGAAAACAATAGAAAATAACTTGATTAAACTTGCAAATTTTCTGTTTCCAACTAATTATGAATATAGTATATTAACAAATATTGTTTGTGGTCCATTTCATAGGTATAATGAGTTTATTTTATATCATTCGAAATGTTTATATGGTTATAATACACTTCATTAATCAAAGTTCAAAGCAGTAGAAGTTATGTTATGTGGCTTTATTCATAACGTACTTAATAATATTATTTCATTCCTTTTGCTAATAGAACCTTAAGTTTGTGTTAACTTTAATTTTCTGTATATGACGTTCACGAAACTCGATCAAACTTTACCATGTTAATTATTCTTTGCACGTAATCTTTTAATAAATCGCCGTGCTCATTAATATTTCGTAAAACGAGAAAATAATTCTTTCACGAAGCTAAACCATGGATGAATATTTCAAAGGAGTTTCAAGATTAAAAAAGGATGAAGGTACTTATTCAAGAATACGTTATTAGTAAGATTATACATAGATTAAACATTTAAGATAATTTTTTTAAACTCTATAAAGATGGTTATTATTATATTGTATTTATAAATTTAAGTTTATTATATGTTAAAGATGACATGTGTAAGAATAGTGTGAATTTAAATATGACGGCTGATAGAGGGATGTGGAAGAGAAGTACATACTATGCCGACCACACATAGCTGGGAAAAGGGCAGGAGGAAGAAGAAAATTATTGTGCTTATGAAATGCAAATCCATTGAATATGCAACAGAAATTTCTTTTGCTCATGATAGCAAATTTTATAAACCGTCTTGATTATCCACTGTTATTTATCCCGTCTTATATTTACTTGTTAATATTACTATGGTCTAGATCAAAACGTGGTATGATTTATAAAATTTAAGTATTATATAAAAAAAAGTATCTCTTATTTCAAAGAGATATATTACCTGTGTAGTCAACATCGAAGCACATCATATAGACATATATATAATTTATCACCAGATGAATTTATGTGTAGTTTCGTCGCTTCTTAAATAAACATAAACTAATATTCTATAATAATTTTGTATATACAGATCTACTAAACGATCTATGGTATATAGTTTCTAGAAGCATTTGGCAGACTTCCAGATAGTTCGTTTGCTCAAGCGTTCGATCTTCCGTCTTACATATGCTTCTTGACGTAGCACTGAATCGAAGAGTATTCTGAATTGTTCGTTGAATATTATTTTATCTCAAAACATGCAGAAAGTATAGTTTGAATTGTTCTCTTAGATATTTCTGAAGTATCAATTTGTATAAATTGAACGGAATATAAGAATAATGAAGTTAAAAAGAAAAATATATTTTTTTTTATTTACTTGTACTATTCTCGTGTTAAGTACGACCGCAGTGCTTACATCTGCAAATAGAAATGACTGAGTAAATATTACTGCGTTCCAGTTTGAAAGACGTTGTAACCAGATAAGTTTTTAGGATAAAAATATTTATGATCTTTTGATTCAAAGTGTGCTCCTCGCCTTTTGGTGCATTGTTTATCATCATTATTTGCATTGTTACGGATGGGAGTATTGTTTACCACCCAGTCCTGCTTATTTCGTATATAAAAAAAAAACTAAATAAATCCACCAATTAGTTGCAGCATCGCAAATTAATCAGATTTCTAACCAATCAAGATACAATATATTACCATCATCTTTTCAGTATATTAACATTTATTGATAAACCATCATCTGCCTAAAAGGGGGTATTTAACGTACTCACCACGGTTGACATGGGGGTTGACGAATGTGCCAGTAATAATCATAGAAATCCTTTTACATTACGCCGAGGGTGGTGGTGGAAATTTTTTAATGTCTCCTACACGTGGAATGAAATAAAAAACTCTAGACTATAATTATAATAATATCCAGGTCTGAGAAAGTTACAGAATAACAGCCTTGCTCAAAAATTCGATTAGTATATCGATTAGTGCTAATATTAGTGACTACATTTAACAATTTTTTTTTTTGTCTACATAAAACATAATACTTTGTTAAATCTATTTTGTCATAATTATGTTGTAAGAAAACTTTTCGTTTTCCTCTTCTTCTTCTTCGTTTTTTTTAAAGGAAAAAAAGATGCTCTGAATCTTTATCTTAGGCACTTACCTTTTAACTGAGTCTTAACAGAATCATATTACACGTGTGACGGGTGTTTAAAAATAAAGAAAAAACTGGTTGATTTATTTTCATACTACCTCTATAATCTTCCTTACCTATGGTTTTAAATGTCGATAGAACTGTGACCTATTCTTAAAAGTATTACTGCTTTGGTTGTTTAGTATTTATACTGTACCAAACCAAACCGGAAGATAATGTTTCAAAATAGGCTAAATTGCTTGCATTCCTAAACTTCGTCCAAAGAGACCTATAATTAAATATTAATGGTCTGAGAGAAAAAAAACATAATAAACATCTGTCATCTGACGGCATTGCGGTCGTTAAGTCGGCTATAAACGATAATGGATTCTCGATTAAGTGCATAAGTAAATAATTTCGATTTTATTGCCGTTCAGAGCCCCCTCGGACTTCGCCACAACAGGACGGGGGGCTGGTGGGAGCTACGCCCCGCTCCTCTATCTCACCACCCGATCCATCGCCCACCTTCCCGACGGTACGGTAACTTTTAAACAAATTATCCATCGCAAAAGATTTCAATCTTTCATAATCTAAGTTTTAACAAATTAAACGATTTAATTGATCGTTACGGGGTGACTTCACAAGATAAAAAAAAAACTTACGTTGTTTTCAAAGTCCATAAAAATATAAACTACGAGTGGTAAGATCACTTGATGGTAAAAGATGCTCCTATTCATAACAATGGTAGCGCTTGTTACGATGCACGACGCGCTGGTCATCTAAAAACACATCAAGTCTAGATACGCTAAAGTCTACTTTAACTAACTAGGTCCTTGTATATCGAAACACTTGTGCTTATTATGTATAAATATTTACAAGCTATAGTTTGAGTAAAAAAATAGACGCTGCAGTGAGAGCTTATCTAGATAGTCTCAGAAAAGAGAGAACTATTTCCACTGTATCATAATTAAACAAATTGTTCGTATCTTATAAAAAAAAAATATTTACTAATCTATATGGTCAAAATTTTATGAAATATTCAAAAGTAGTTTTAATTTTCATATATCTGTTTTAATGTTTGTATCATTAATTTATTTAAAGTGAGAGTATTCCACCATAATGTTACGGATGGGAATATCTACCAGAGATTCTATCTATCTGTAAGAGATTTCTAGACTCGTCGTTATACCTCTGGAACTATAAGGCTTAGAGACTTGAAATTAAGTATGAATATTCCTTTTGCCGAGTATAGGTCAGCTAAGAACAGATTTTACAAACTCCCTTCCCCAAAGGGAGTTGTGGGGTATAGTTAGTTTATATAACATTTATAGAATAATAATATAGCAAGCATAGTCTAAAACAATCAGTGTATTATCAGAGCTGGTTAGTCTCTGTTGCCGGAAACCGTTTAAATAAGTAAACTGTTAAAAAAGTAGTGTACAGACATTACTGTTTCAATTTAAAGATGTTGTAGTTAGTTAAATTACTAGATTTACGACAGGATCAATAAATTTCAAAGTTAACGAGCACTGAATAATCTAGTGTATATCGAAAGTATTAAATATTTGTATAGTTGCAATGTTATGACCGGGCGTATCACTTACCATCAAGTAAACTTCCTATTTATCTCATCGCTTTATAAAATATGAAAAATCTTAAAATTGTTATATCTTAGTGGTAAATTATTTTTTATCATTTTTAATGGATTTAGATACGCGGCGTCGAGATCGGCATTGTTGTTTTAGTGCTTATAGTATGGATCGGAGCAATAGCACTCTTCTTCAATCGTTGGGGCAAGATTCGGATGCTGCTGCCTTATCAGCCTGACTACAAACAAGAGCAATTGAAGGTAATATAACGTTACAAATTAATATTACATTAGTTACCTTTCGGTTATATATTTAATGAAGACAATTTTTGTACGTTACCATGAAGAAAATATATAAAGATGTTTTACACCATAGTTCATTTAAAACAAATCGAATGTTGTTTAAGATGTAACAATATAATTTTTTTTTTTTTAATATTCAGTGTAATCTATGAAACGAACATACAATGTCACAAGATATAGTTATTTTCTCAGCGGTTTTCCATTAACAGGTGGATGAGTGCACCTCTCATGTATCAACGCCGTTATAAAACATGGTGTGTGACAAATTATCTCCGAATACTTTATAGAAAAACGCTTTGACTTTTGCTCCAAGCTCCAAACCCGTTATAGTTGTTACTTGTCTTCTGTTCATATAGATAATATAGCTAGACTTTTAAATTACTGCTATCTGAATTAGCAAGTAAGCTATAACGTAGCTTAATATTAGCAGTATGCTTAAAATTTACGTTATCAATTAAATTCTTTTGCATTTAAACCATTGTTTTATTTAGATTAGATTGGTACGATAACTTTATGAATAGCCCTTTTTAAAAACATTTCATTTCTTAAACAAAAGTTACTCATACATTTGCAATTATTTTGTGAATTAATACATGTCCATACTTGAGTCATACATTATTAAAAGAATGGTAAAGTGGCTTTACTGTCGATCATTACGCGACAAATTCGTATCATACACTTTTTTATAATATAATCGTTGATTTTTAGAATACTATTTCATTTGTCCGTATTAAATCAATGATCTTAAGAATGAATTCTGTTGGTTTTGTTTTTTTTTTTATATCTGTAATGTTTCTTCTATTAGTTTTGTTATAAAGATTTTGTATATATAATATTTGTGAAGATGCAGTAACATATTCAGATAATTTTTGCACTTAACAGGTACCAGGGAGCAGCGCGTTGGCTGCGGCAACCGCTAGTGGTACTTGTGGGGCACATTCGGCGCCATCGGCATGTTCGGTAAATATAAAGAAAAACGGAAAAATAGCCTAAATTCGGGCTTTATTTAGACATAATTGAAACACCCATTTTTATGTTCATTACTTAGTTTTCTTTTTCGCTTACACTTTCCTTTATTACTATATATCACAAAACATTGTTTTGTTACAACAATTCTTGTTATATAAATGAATAGGGAAGTGCTTGTGTAGAATATCTTTAACCCATGAAATAAATATTGTATTAAATCCTTTCTAAAATCTATAAAAAGTATGGTTTGTATGATATACTTTATTCTGTTTAACGAGCTTGCTTTTGTAATATATTTTAAATAGGAACTAAACTTGTTTAAAATCGTTTAATGTTAGCTGATAAATGTTAGTCCGTAATTTCCTTTGAATCTGATAACGTTGTAAGAATAACATTAAACGGGTTATAGAGAAGATTTATTCAATTGTATTTTCTGACGCCTGAAGGTCACGGCGCGGCTTCTATGCGAACTTACGATGTCTAAGGCTTGGTAACTCGGTAATCTAATTTCTAGCTGCAATGCACCACAGTTATAACAAGGCCACAATAAATCCTGATACTCATTGCTATAGGAAGTGAAATAAATTCATCGGAACGGCGAGCTTATTGTATGCTAAATAGAATTTAAAATGTGGAAGGAAGAAAGGCAGAGAGAAATAAGATAACACCTTTTATAATTAATAAACAAAACTGTAAACGGTAATTGAAAAACAAATAACAGATTCAACGGAAATAAATAGGGGTGAAATTTATTATTTTACATTTTCCCTCTGTTGCGGTTTGAATATTTTAAAATTTTAATTTGAACCCATTGTTCATTTGTAACGTTAAAATGAATTCGTCGGAGAGAATTTCCAATTAAAATTTGTTAAAATTGTACTGAACTTTAAGTTAAAATATGTGTCGAATTGAGGACCTGATAGTTGAAAGATCGGTTAAAAAAAAAACAATTCAACTTAACGATGAAGTGAGTAGGGTATACGTAGTCAAATTTAGTCCATCGTGATTTCCTAAAAAGACAAGGGACTTAGCAATAAATGAATCATCAAAAGATACACTTCCCCCAAAGGTTCCCACACGATCGGATAGGGATTCATATGGGGGAATTGGAGCCAATTCAGCAACCAGTTAACCATGAAAAATTATATATTTTTTTAAATCTTTTAGCTAACTTAAACATATAGAAAAAGTCCGAAGTCCGTACATTTTAACTAACAATGTATTGAAGGACGAGTAAACCAAAATAAAAAATTATCTTTTTTTTATTTTGTGTTTTGTTAGTGTGTTGCTATTTTCTTTTTACACATAAGAAGCTCATAATACTAAAATTACATTAAATAGTGTTACAATATTAATACTAGACAGTGTACTAAATATAGTTGAAGCGGTTATACTAAAATAGTTTGATTGTGATGATGTTATGTAAGAACTGAATGAATTGAAAATCTTACTGATGGTAGGTCTCTCTTGCCGGAGACCGTCTAGATAGGTTTTTTATTTTTACCACCAAACAATACTTTGTAATCATTACTGTCTTCCTGTTTGAAGGGCGCTGTAGCTAGTGTAATTACTTGGGTAATGGGACCCAACGTCTCATGTCTCAGCCGCGCGACGATATAGTGCGGTATATACTTAACTAACTCCACGTTGTTATGGGCAGGCATATCACTTAACATCCGGTGAACGTTCCGCTCGTCTCGATGCTTAGTTAAATAAAAAAAAATAAAGCATACATTTATATCTTCTGACATTTTTATTATTGTTGTTTTGTTAAAAATAGTGTTGTGCTATATCCATTAAATAAAAACAAGTTCAAGGGTAGGTACAAAATTGTACATATAATATATTGTATATTTATCATCCCTTCGCTTCTTCTTGATATAATAACATTAAATGAAGGATTGCATATACAAGAGTAGTTCATAGCGATCGTAACTCGATGCAGAGCAACGAGATAGTTTTATGTCATATTTAATGAAATATATAAAAGACACTTGCTTCACGGAAGCTGTGCAGCTTTCAGCTATTTAAAATCTCCAATGACAAGTGCAGCTCTCCTACTCCCAGGTTATATATCTCTCGAAGTAATGGAACGATATAAAATGCCACCATAAAAGAAGTTTATAACCATTTTATTGCTTATAAAATCTTAATTGGTATTATCCCAAACAGATTTTCCGTAAGAGGAAAATGAAAGAAATTTTACTATGAGAATATTTATTTCATATTAAAGTTTTTATAGACATTAAACATTTTATTGAACTTATATGTTAAAGTCATTATATTAAGACCTTATATACTATAGTTTCGTAAAAGAAATTTATGATCTAGAAGCAAGACATTCATAAGGCCTAGACATTTGAAATTTGGTAGAAATATTCCTTTTGCAGAACATAGGTCAGCTAAGAACGGATTTTACAAAATTAAACCCCTAAAGAGACTTGTGAGGGTGTTACGGCCAGCAAAAGGGGCGAGGAACAGCTAGTATATTTATATATATATTTACTAAAAGCGTTCTTCGAATTTCATGATTATACTTTTTAATGATATAGCAAAAGAAAATCATTCTCTACATAAGAGATCCCTTACTAATTTATTAGTTTTATAGTATAAAGTATAGAATTCTCTTAATATAGCTGATGTTTCTTAATCTTCCATTAGATATATTAAAAATTATTATCGGATACATTTCAAAGAATATTTCAATGAAAATTTTTACAGGAAATAATTTATACTGTAACGTCAAATTGATGTTATACGTATGTGATTTGGTGGTAGATCTTTGTTCGTCGGAAACCGTCTAGGTAGGTACCACCGCAGCTGTTTCTACTGACAAACAGTAGTATGATAACATTACTATACTCCGAATTAAAGGGTTGTAGTTAGTAAATTACTGGAGTAATATAGTCTTAACATATATCTGAATATGAGTAATGGGCCATTCTTACCATCAGATGAACTTCCCGGTAGTCTCTATTAAAATGTCTTTATTAACGTATTTCCTTTGTATTAGTAAAATAAATAATCTCTCATATACTACTGTTGTTCATAACAATGAACAGTATCATTATAAATGCGAGATTAATCTCGTAAAGCTTTATAGTGTAAACGGAATATTAACGAATTGCTCTCCAAACAGTAATGATGATTAAAATATGTTTAATCTTTGTACCGATAATTATCTGTATGGGTTTCGAGGTTGACGATGTTTCATCCCCAAATGAAATTTAGATTTCATTAATATATATATGAAGCTTATATATGCAACAGTACGTAATATATGAACAAAAACAGAAAAGGTCTGGGACAGTTTCAAATTAAAACGTATATATATATATATATATCAATATCTTTCAATAGGCGTCCACTGCTGGACATAGGTGTCCCCCTAAGATTCTCACATCGATAGGGTAGGGATTTATGTGGGAGGACTTGGACCGTTACCCACCACGCTGGCCCAATCGGTGGAAGCCAGAGGCTCGTACGTTGACTAGCAGTATGCACCACGAGCAGATGAGGTTGGCTTGGATCCCGTAAATTGTTGTACGGGAACCCTTACACCCCTATACATACCCCGTTACACGATAATACATATTTTCTTTAATATGCAGCTTTATGTTCTTATTAGATTTTTAGAACTTTTCAACCCTCAAGTCTCGACACTGAATTACATTATATTCAAACTTTTTAATAAGATACCCTTAAATATTATAGGAATACAGCTAAGCGTAACTTAGTTCTCACTAGCAGCTATCCTGTATTTCCTGTAGTTGCTTATAGGACATCAGTGAGGATCTAGAGGCTTATCGTATTTAAGCTTCGCTTATAAAGGAACTATTACTATTGTAAATACATTTACATTAACTGAACACTGACTATTGTACTTCCTGTATTGTAGCATTAGTGTAGTAAAATAGATTATTATCTGAATTGTTATAATTTTATCAGTTTGTGATATTATTTAGTGCAATAGATATTTTTGTTTTTTAAATATTGGACCAGCTACTTCAATCGTCTGTCCGTCTTTATAAATAAACAAACTTATTTGTCCTTGGTAGCAAAGGTCCGAAGGCAGTCGCTTCCCAAAGTGTATATATTATTTATAACTTAAATATTATTTAAATAGCAAAAAGTTATGTATGATGATAATTTATAGGATATGACTTCAAGACTATTTTCAGGAAAACTTGCCTTTTTCATTATATAGAACAGAAACGGCTGCTGCCGTCCTCCGCGATGCTTAACACTTGATTGCCCGAAATATTTATCTTTGTTAAAACTTATTATTTATATTGATACTATTCTCCAGAATTTCTTTGAATATAATGATCATGCTAAGTATTGAATTTGTCTTTATCATTTGTTCTTGTTTTGTGTACGCATTGCCCGAAATGACATTGGACGATATTTCTAGTCAATCTAATGTTGGGCAATCCGGTGTTAATCGGTGTGGTGCGCAGGATGTGTGCTGTCTTCTGGATCGTTGCTTCCAATACCCGAGGCGGAGCGCCCGCGACTGCGGCTGTCAGTTCGCACTGCTGCACGCAGCGCCGGACGAACAAAATCAGATCAGCTAGCGGAGTCCGGCCCGCGCCAGCTCGCGGGCTTGCCCCCACTGCCTGTGCCGATGTGCCGGGTGCGACCACCAAGTAAGCAGTAGCGCGCTTACTAGTGTGTTACACGACAACACGCACCATCCGAGTACGACACGGTATTATTGCACAGGCAGTTCACTCAATCATGCGTATGTTCATATCACGATAGCTGGACACGGACCTCGTGCAAACGCGTTATTGGCACTCGAGTTATTATTCATTCACATTTTTATTCATTCAGTATCATGAATCGTTGATATGGATTAAAAGTAATTTTTTTGTCGCACAATTTGCAATCGTTCTTAACACGTATTATTGAAATTGTAATATATTATATATTTTTATGGACAACTGTTTAATCTTCATTTTCATACGACGTTAAATAACCTTGAAGTGGAATAAGCGCAGTTTGCAAGTTCGATACAACTGCACATTATACGACAAGAAGACGCGTGGGTTCGATACCCACAGACAAAGATCCGATGAAGAGGAACATCACAAGAAAACTGTTATGTTCTAGGATAACAGCTTACGTGGCATGTAATAATAATCAAGAGAGTCCTTACAAAAGAAGGTTCTTAATCCCAGTAGTGAAATTTAATGACTTTCTATTACGATCGAAGTTGAGAGGCGCGCTCGCCTAGAATGGCTTGCCTCTCATTTGTTAATAGCCGGAAAAGAGAAATATAGTTAGAACAACAAATTTATAATATAAGGATGATAACTAGGAAGGTAGGTTTGAAAAAACTCTGCCATTATTCCAACTTCATCCCTTCTGGCCCCGGAATCGAACCGTAGATATCTATGCTGCGAGGTAAACGTTAATCCCTAGCGGCCCGAAGGAAGTTAAGTATATTATTACATTAATATTTATTTCTTACTTTTTGATTAAATTAGCAAATTTTTTTTTAATAATTATAAACATTTTATGTATTAATGTTTAAACTATTTATCGCAGTTTCTTAATAGATGAAATTCTTTTAATATATGTGTGTGATAGGGTGATGATAATAAACAATCACACATTTTCTGATTGACATATACTTATTTTATCTGTGTATATACCTAGAAAATATGTATATATTAATATTCTTCACTGTGATATAGTAGCAAGAAAATAAACTTTTTATTAAATACATCCTGTAATGGTGCTGGTTTGGAAGAGTAGCATTTGAGAATGAGGAGAATTTTTCTATAAAAAATCATGCCTTTCATTTATATATAATAATAATTAAATAAATTAACTTAGTTTCATTTTTCCTGCCAACGAAGCGACTGAACACCTGATTTAGATAACGAGGTATCTTATTCGACTGAGGGTTGTCGTCTACGCCTTCACTTAATTGGGACGGATGTCTGAATGCTTTCATTTTCAAGTTATAATCCTATTTCCATTGAAAGTTAACTGTAAGGCGGTAAATACGTTTTTTTTTTATTTCATTTAATCAACGATTAAATTCTTTTACTTAAAAATATATTTAAAATATAAAACTGTTTAAGAAATTTTAAATTTTCATCTATGAGTATATTTTGCTGAGAAACAGTATATACTGTTAATTATAATCTTTAATACGTGTATATTATATATATTTAAAATTTCAGATGGTTTGTGTGTCTTGTACTTAGTGTAATAAGCACCAATTACTTAATACTTTAAAGTAGTAGTTACAGATTATAATTTGTTAATTACTCTTTCGACTATTGTTATTAAACGTCTACTGGGGTAAGAGAGAACTTTACTTGTGAATGGTCATTTTACTTATTCTGGGAACAGTCTTATCAAGTCTCCGGTGTTAAAAAAGAGAAAATATCTGAAAAAATTATGTAACAAATATCTATAATATGATTATTTGTTTCAGCATATGCGTTGGTCGCACACTCACACTCAAAGTTTGGAGTGCGAGGAGAGATTACTGTCTCGGTGCAACAGGCCGCGTGTGAACTCCGCCATCTTTGTTTCGGCTGAACCAACCGGCTTCGCTGGATTTGATCCTGGCGAGTTCCTAAGGCGACATGGCTCACAATCAAAGCTGTGTCGTAAAGCTAGGTAATTAATTTCCTAATAAGTGTTAATGAGGTAAATTGTAAATAGATATTCTTCTTCATACAAAAAAGCGACAAGGGAAATAAGATGCTGTGAAATCATACTAAGTTGTACGATTTTACAGTATCTTATGAGCCTGCCCATAAACGTGAGACGAACCACGCTTGTGGACAGGCGCATCGTTGTCCACTTACTTTGTTGTAGAATAATGTAGATTAGGTCATCAGCACTTGTTCATGAAAAATTATCTTGTATGACGACAGATTCAAACTGAGTGGTATCCAGGTGAGATCAAAAACCCTTCAAACCTCACCATACTAGGACCTGAAATTGAACCTGATACCTCTGTGTTATAAACCTACAAGACAGTTGTCTCTTCACGGAGAAAACGAATATTTATTAAATTAACATACTCAGATCTTTTTATAACCACAATTTAAATAGCAACTGCTTTTAAAAATAAGTATTTTTTTTTTCTCATTGTAGATCTGCTGATAACATACCATTAACAACGATGAGTGACTCATCAGAGAGGCTATGCAAAGCGAAGGCTCCGCGAGAGGAGACAATCAATGAGGAAGCCAGTAAATCGGACGACAGTGGGAGTGTTGAGACGGTTCGGCACTTTGGTCTACCCATCCTTTCGGTTTCCGGCCCGTCGCCTCCGGATGAAGATTACGATCAAATAGATGAGTATCTGTAGCATTTCCATACCAGTTTCCAGTTGAAATACGTGCTGGAAAAGATGAGGCCGCCTTGGTACTCGCCCGCTCAAAGTCTTAAATCGGATGACTAGCGGTCTTAGTTCCTCAGCATTTGTATCCTGGAAACTGATGAGTTAACATCCCTCGCACCTATCTGTATTTTCAAACTTAGTTCGGAGCTACGACTTTCGCCTGGAAACTTTTACTGAGTGTGTCTTGAAGTGGGACCATAGTGTTTAGTGTGATTTTGTTTTTTTCATTATTCCTTTAGAAGATTTGTACTACTATATTCCCTTTATTCTCTATTGAGTGTTAAGATGTAAACTATAGTGTTTTAATATCTAAATACATAACACCTTATTAGCATGTAAGATGTGCACAAAATTCATTATTAAATTTTAACCGTGCCACTCCTATTATTAGTTTCTATACATTGATATCTATAATTGTATTCTAATAAGCAATTTTTTTTAAGTATTACATAGGGTTAATGTAGTTGTGTACAAATACTCCACTATTATAGTTAATTCAATATATACTCTAGTAGCGTAGAAGCAATGATTAAATCATTTATTAATATAGATTACAATGGAAATTTTCTTAGGTTATATATCTTTGATATGTCACTAACCATAAATGAACATGTATAGTCTATCATGAGGTATCAATGAAGGTTGAATTTTGGTCCAATGAAATGTAAAAAATATGCACGTCGTGTTATAGTGTAAGAGAGTCTAACGGATACATCGTGGAGTGAAGATGTCAAGTGCTTAGAGTAATCCTATATCGACGCTTAGACCCTTCATTTCTAAAATAACTTTATTATATATACATAATCTATATTTATATGCGAATTAGAATAATTGTTAAATATTTTCCTTCACTATGTCGTCTTGAAATTATAAAGTCAATTAACTGACATGTAGTTGTTAATGAAAATACAGGAATATGCGTACGGTAGGTTTGAAGATCTGAAGGCACGAACTGGATCTCAGTAATGGTATATTGATGAGAAATTTTCAATAAAAAACCTTTAAAGTTACACCGATTGGTACTGGTGATTTGGGACCAGATGGTTAGGCGCGCGAATTGCTTGAAACAGTTTTGAAAACATATACAAAATCGATTTTCCAAGTGAGACAACTAATTCCCTCCATTAGTTGTTAGACTCATATAACGTTGAACATGTACAGATATATCACACACATTTAATACTTGTACTGAAAACATTCATAGTTTTCACTATCACTAAAGGATTCATCCCTGTTTGGGTATCCTTTATTGAGAAATCTGAAAATCTCGAGACATTACCTACATTGTAATCGATTAGAGTTAGCGGAAATCGGACGATGATCGCAGTGACGCAAATACGAAACAAATCAAAGCACTACCGCGACTGTTAAGTAGTAACTTGATTATTTCAACTTACATTTTCCTCATTCACATTAACATTGAAAACTACTTGCAAAGTCGATTACTACTACGCGCGATTTTAACTAAAGCTTGTAATTAGCAAGTAAGTTAACCCGTCGGTATTCGGTAACAATGATGTTAAACTTAGTTCCCAAAGCTAACTAAAAACGTTTGAATTACCGATATTCAATTATATAATATTTATATCTTTGTATAAGTAGTTAATTGGATACTTAACAACAACTTCTATCTAATATGATTCTTTTATTAAGGAAAAGTTGTTTAGTTTGAGAAAGTTTTAGCGACGACATTTGCCTATATGTAATAAAAAAACAACGACACTAGTTTATGCTTGTAAATTATTCATTGTAATTACTATATTCATAAGTTTATCATAGCGTTACTATTATATAGTTATATTAAATGTCTTACGAAATGTAAAAAGAAATTAAAAGGTATTACATATGGAAAAAAAAGCACCAAAAAATTGTCTACTTCTGTAATCTTTGTGAATTTCCTTTGTTTATCAAGATAGTCTTTATCCTGTAGATACTACTTGTTGTGTGTTTTATTTTAGATAGAACATGATACAGATATATGGTAGAAGTTATCTTGTGCCAATAAACGATTATTTCCAAAAGTTATAACAGCTTTTTTAAGATATAGTCTGATAAGAGATGATTTCCTCTGAGAGTACGATCTTTAGCGAGTAGAAATACTTATATAGAGTTTTCATTAGATTTTTTCCTCCAATTTTAAATATCTACTTATGTACGAATAAAAAATCTAAGCAACTGAGTATTTTTATTAAATGTGATTAAATCAGAACGGAAGGTGTACATATCTATAAAGAACACGACATATGCTCATGTATCTACTTAGAATAAATTACTTAATTTGTAACAAATATTATAATTAATATATTTACATCCTTACGGCATCTATTTACTATCACAATAAAACATATGATAAAAAAAAATTTTGTTTAATTTTCGTTCCACTTAATGTCATAAACTAATGAATAAAAATTTTTATATGAGAAAAGATTATTGTATGGAATAATTTAGACGTGTTAATGTTATATTTCACTGTACTAGCTTTAACTGTCTTCTTGGCTCAGTGCTTAAGAATTTCTCTAATAACACGAAGGTCCCTAATTCGATTCCGGGGCCATATGTTATGGAATTTGGTTGCGACCACTCTCTTAATTGTAAATTTGCATTACTAACCTTTTAACCAGAGTATGTCAATTGTCATTTAACAATGTATACTTTGAAGTCTAGTTTTAGCACATTGCAGACCAAAAAAAATATCCTAAAACATCAAGTAAGAGAGAGTTACACTACACAAAATAAATTGGGTAAGTTAAGAAAAAAATTGATTTTTGTAACATTTCCGTTCAAGCCTATTAAAACGACGTGAAAATCTTAAGCAAGACAAAAAAATAAAATCAAATAAAAAAAGGAATAAAGTTCATAAAACATGTCAGTTTACTTGTAAGTTGGAGTCCCTAAGGTCAAACGTGTTGTGAAAACGGAATCGTACGATTTATTCTATTGTATACGAAAAAAAATATCCCCAAGCCATGAAATATGTTGAAAATAATTCTCTTTCACACTTCAAATTACGATATCTATGCATGTTTTGCAAGATTTATCATTCACCGACTTTCTAAGGACTAAGTGTTTTCTCAACTATTACTTAATAACTGTCATATATCCTACAAAATAAAAATTAAAGCAAACGTTATTTTGTATAGCGTACAGAAAGATAGCAGTAATATACACACTTCCCTATCATACACAAAAACTTCTCTCCATATATTCCCTATACTATCTAAAACTTCATTATTTAATAAATTAATTAACAATATTAAATAACGAAAATCGATATTGTTAAAAATAACTACAAATACAACTATTAAAAATTTTATCGTCAATATTCTAGGAGATAGTAACAATAGATAATATTTTATTATTCAACGAAGAGCCGCGACAAACTAGATGTTCATCTGATGGTAAGTGACACCAGCCACAGCCACAGCATCAGTTTATTTTAAATCTCGTTACCTAGTAATTTCACTGGACATAGCGCCATATAATACTGTTTGTTGGCAGAAATAGGAGCTGCGGTGGTACTCACCTAGACCTCCGGCAACAGAGATCTACCACCTAAGTAAATCATTGAGCAAAGAAATAACATAGTTCAAGTTTCTATCGTATCTTTAAATTAAATAGTAAAGCACGTGTAGAACTGAAAGAAGGTTACGGCAAAGTGTTTCACCTGAAAGGTTACAGCTACATCGCTCGGAATGCATAATACGAACAATGGAAACGGCCAATTTACATTTATAAGGTTCGCTGGAAACCTTGACTTGTATGAAAAGTAATGTTTATTGCTCGATCATTATCTGGAAATGATTTCTGATTCTATAAATCCGCTCAAGTACACTTGGTGATCGCTTGGATAGCTTATAAATATAACCTCTACTTATCGAATGTTGCCTTTTCATACAACGAAGCGACGGTACGAATGGGGCGTTCACCTGATGATAACTGACATGTCTACTCATAACGACGTGGTGGAAGGTAGGATGGTGTTCGTCGCCTTGAGACATAGAGGATGTTAAGTCTCTTTACCCCGGTGATTTCATTAACAACTCCCTTTAATTTGGAATACGGTAATGTTTGCTTACTACTGTTTATCGCCCGAAATAGTAGTTGCGGTGGTGCTCACCTAGACGGTCTCCGGCAACAGAGACATACCACCAGTCTATGGTGTATCTAGTGGTGAAGCTAGTCCAGGAAGATCATTTAACCGACTGTAAGAAAGACGAACTAAAGTGGACAGATTATCTTCTTTTTATTCAAAATTTTTTTTATATTATTATCACGCCTTTTTCCCAGTAGGAGTAAGCAGAGGCGAATAAACACCCACTTTTCGCCAGATCTGGTCAGTTTAGGTCCCATGTAGCAGGAGGCGAGCTTGTTGCCACTTTATTGGGGCCACCACACACACACAAAGATAATTTCAGTGTGCGGGTTTCCTCACCATGTTTTCCTTCACCGTTAGTATTTTGCTGTTGTTACTTAAGTTCACAATTTTACATAACTTAAATTTTAAGTCTTGTTCGACTTGTTCTAAAGAATATGTCTAAAACTTAACCAAGATATTTTAGAAGGAAATTCAGACTTTATAATGAAACGAAGATTGATGAGGTATTAAAAATTTCAATTAAAATATTTTTTTTTCTTTTAGTTTCCTTTTCTTATTCTACGAAGCGCTGAGCGAACCGAGATATTCACCTGATGATAAGTGATACGGCTACCAATAACAACGTGGCCCTAGTTAGGGTGATATACACAACATCGCTATGTACTCGTGCCTTGATACACAAGATCAAACTCGTTAACTCACTTAATTCACTAGCTACAGTGCCATTCAAACCGGAGCACAGTAGTGTTTGCATACTACTATTCAAAAGGAAAACAAGCAGCTGCGGTGATAACCACTTTGACGGTCTCCAGGAATAGAGACTTACCACCAGTGGACTATGGTGTGAAACGTGTAAATGAAAATTCTAGAATATTTCATAGAAATATTTCAAGGTTAATGTAATATTTTTTTGGGCACGGTTAATTATAAAATTAATTACTGGTAATATGGTACTATATCATTAGATAGTTAATGTAGTGTGAGAGAATCCACAAGAAAAACCATTGATTCTCTGCTTATGGTAATCCTTTATTATGTTTTCATATGATGAATAAGATATTAATTTTAGGTTATAATTTAAAGCATTTTTTTAAATATTTCATTTAAGTTTGCCACTAATACAAACAATTACTAAGTAAGTAACACTTACATATTGAAGCTATTGTGTTCAGCCGTTGGTTACCTTACAATTTATTGCACAATAGCGGTGCAATTTCTATTTACAGACACAATGGCCGCTTATTTCTCTCTCAGCTGCATTTTTCACTTAATTCCAAATTTACTAGAAAGAAAATGTTACCTATACGTTAATATTAGGTCCTTACATATGAAATTAGCGTTTTGTCGTACTGGCCACTTTGATCTGACATATCTCCTCTGTGGTTAAGAATTCCAAATTCAAATCTATAAATTCATTTAGCTGGTGCATTTGAGTTTTGAAAACAGTCATTCATTTGTTTTTTTCTCATTATTTTCTTCTTTGGCGTCGCTTATTACCGCACAATGGAAAACATGAAATATCGGTATATTTACGAGTACGTGTTCTACCGTGGCACCAGTGCTGCAGAAACAGCTAGAAGGATTAATGATGTGTACAGCGCTGGTGTCGCAAAAGAAAGCACGGTACGTTTTTGGTTTCAACATTTACGTTCTGGAAATTTCGACCTTTAGAACCAACCCCGTGGACGACCGGAGACCAAAGCTGAAAATGAAAAATTAAAGGGTATTGTGGAAGCGGATCCATCACAAAACACTTCAGAGATAGCTGCAGGCTTCGGGGTAAGTGACAAAACTGTATTAATCCACTTGAAGTAAATCGGGAAAGTAAAAAAACTTGAACGATGGGTACCTCATGAATTGAGTGAATCGAACTTGCGAACACGCGTCGACTGCTGTGTTACTTTGCTCAACCGACACAATAATGAAAGGATTTTAAATCGAATCATTACTTTTGATTAAAAGTGGATACTGTACGATAATCAGAAGCGCTCGTCGCAATGACTGAACCCTGGAGACCCAGCCAAATCCTGCCCTAATCGAAAATTTACTCAGAAAAAGTTACTTGTGAGTGTTTGATGGACTAGCGCCGGTGTCGTTCACTACAGCTTTCTAAAATCTAGCCAAACGATTACGGCAGATATCTATTGTTAGCAACTGCAGACCATGAAGGAAGAACTAGCTGCTAAACAACCGAGATTGGTCAATCACTCTAAGCCACTGCTGCTTCACGACAACGCAAGACCACACACTGCACAATAAACAACTACTAAGTTAGATGAACTACAATCGGAACGTCTACGACATCCACCGTACTCCCCGGACCTTGCCCTAACAGATTACCATTTTTTCCGGATTTTGGACAACTTCTTACAAGGAAAAAAATTCAACTCCGATGCGGCAGTCCAAACCGCCTTCAAAGTCGCCCCTGTGGTTTTTTTAGAAAAAGGGATCAATGAACTACCTATGAGATGGCAAAAGTAAATAGATAATAACGGTGCATACCTTAGTGAAAAAAAAATGACTTTATATTCTTCCCGTACAAAACGCCAATTTCATATGTAAGGACCTAATAGTATAGATTCTAAAGAAATGCCTGCAGTTATCGCAAAGGTGGAATAGAACTTAACAAACCTCATCACCCTATGGAAACTAAAATGATTTTTTTGGCTTAATGTTAGAATATCTTTTTGCTTACAATATCCACAGTGAATTGATTAGTCGGCATCTTTCATCAGGTTTGTTTCTAAATTTTCTTCATTAAACTAAACTGAAGTAACGCCCTTCGCCCCATAAAGGAGTTCATATCAATCTTAACCGCACCACAAACGAAACACGCACAGGATATTCTAGAATCTAGTTCCCATTCAATGTCTTCAAAACTAGACGATTTTTTCGGTACTTAATAAAGAAGCAAACAAAAAGTTTTGTTACAGCTTTAAAAAAAATTATATCTGTAAATTTTCTTCACGTTATATTTGATCACACCAAATCTAACTTAGCGTTGAGTGTGCAATGTGAAAATTAAGAAATGCTAAGTATTACCTTTGTTAAACATATACTTAACGTGTATGTTAATATTGAACGTTTGTTCCTGAATATAGTACATTCTTTAAATAAAATATTTTATAGCATTAAAACTGTAATCCCGGTAATCAAACAACAGGAAGTAACATTTCACAAAGTATTCCCTGTAACGACGTCGTTAAGTTAGCTAATGACAATGGATGTTCGATTATGCGCATTAGTACCTAATGCCGGTATCGTCTGTACAATCGCGTGCTGTAACATGTACACTGGAAAGTACGTGATCTGTACGTTATAGCAAATAACACACACATATCTAAAGATTTTGTTCATATTTTTATTCACGATTATATTCTAGAAAACTTGTTTGTATACAAACCCAAGTTCGCGAGAAATGAGATTTAGAATATGGTTTTTGATGCAAATACCAAAAAAGTGGAAAAGAATGAGTAAAGTAGATTGTACAAGATTAATGCGTTTTATCACGGTATACATCATCACCACAACACCCTGAGGAATCGTTGCTACACACTAACCTAGTTCATTAAAAATTAATATCTATAAATAAAGTGTTCACCTTCGCAGCCCATCTTTTAAGTTATAAATGAAAATACTAGCTTAATGTTGACATATATATTTAGTTTTTTTTTTTTAATTAATGTATTTCTCATAAGTATCTCAAGACATTTGTAAGAAGCAGCTCCAACAAAATTTGCAAAAATTCAAAGCATGGTTTTAATGGTCCGAACTGATCACGTATTCGTGTCCCGTGTGGTGTACAGTGAAAGCGAAAAGGTTTCTGCTGGATCGTCATCACACCCTGTGATACCAGTGTTAGTGGCGGTTATAGGCTGGGCTTATCACTCAACATCAGGCGGGCCGCAAGTCTGCTTGCCACCTAACTGGTATAAAAAAAAAAGAAAAACAAGGTGAACGATGGTCAGATACATAACCAGCATATTAAGCTCAATAACCATTTTCTCCTCTTTGTTTGAGCAGTTATAATCGGAATATACAAACACTAGTCGTAATAATAATAATGAGGATAAACAATAAATAATAACTCGTCGGTGATCATAACAAAGACAAACACAAGAACAAACCGACACGCGAGTATCGTGTACTTTACCGGAAGTTCACTGGTGATAGGTCCCTATTGCTGGAGACCACAGCCGCTCCTATTGCTGTCGACAAACAGCAGTGTTTAAATATTCATGTACTCCAATTTGGAGGTAGTTATAGATGTGAAATTAATAGCATATCGAGACTTCATCTGTGACAAGGTGACGAGCATAATGTAGTGCTGAGTATGTCACATAACTAGTGCCAAATTGTTGGGGGTAAGCATATCACTTAACATCAGGTCAACATACCTCTCGTCTCGTCACTATGTAGGACAATAAAGAAACTTAAATCAAATCAAAATATTTTATTGCGCTTACATATTGATCTATTACCGCTCCGTCATTATCATCATCATTATTATTAGCTGACAGACGTCCACTGTTGGACATAGGCCTCCCCCAAAGATATTCACATCCATCGATCCTCGCTGCTTTCCGCAACCTTCACCAGATCGTCGGACCACCATACTAAGCATAAATTGGAGTAAATATAGATAAGTACAGTCATAAATAAAAGATAATATTATGAAATAACGTTATGAGAAAACATACGTATTATCTTTTCTGAACTTGGTCTTGTTGTTATAGTATATTTGAAATTTAAGATATCCATTGACGAAAGATTTAGACTACTCACAAGGTTTAAGTATATCATCCTTCAATACTATACTACAGTTGAGGTTATTTCTTTATTTATCATGTACGTTCACAATATCAATAGCAGATAATGTCTTTAACCCTTCAGTGATGTTATGGTAAATGCTTAAAGAACCTGATAGACCAAAAGCATTAGATCATTCTTGAACTTCAATGAAGAATCAGTTGTGAAGTTTGATAAGTAATATTCATCAAAGCGAGTAAAACTGATCTATTTCTTATCTTGCCGTAACACAACAAAACTTTGAAGTTAAGGCAAGATTTATCGCTTATTAAATCTATCACGAAGGCTTCAGGTTCAAGTCTAAACGAATTTTGAATATATAATAGGTTAGCGTGATGCCTTACTGCAATGCACCATTATTTATATATGTTTGAAAATACACGGAAGTGAACTGTAATGGTTTTTCATAATTCTTTTTTTTTTGTTTCACATTTTATGAAATAAACTTTCCTTAGAGTCTAACATTTAGAAAATGGTTGTGCTTTATCGTATTACTTATTTTTGTTGAGTTGAGTTGAGCATAATTTTTTTTTTAATTATTTACTTAGTAATTAAAATATATTTCATATATGTAATAGATCATATCATAAACCGAAGAGAATCTGAGCAGTATAATATACAAGAAATAATTATTATATTAACTTTATTTACTACAATGGATGAAACGTAAATACTTATATTTTTTTTTCATAATGCTTTATGTGTGTGTAAACTTACTGAGAAGAATAAAGGTAAGTCTCTCATTTGAAAATTATATATAACCACATCAATAATTAAATTTTATATGCTACAGAACACAATCCGGAAGAAAGTTTGAAAAAAAAAAATACTTTTCATGCTCGAATAAAATACTCCATGAAAATATACATGTATGAGCTATTTTTACGGTAATTGTTTCTATGGTTTTTTTTTTACCTTTAAAAACAATTTTTGTCATACAATTCATCCATCCACATAACTGATGCAACTTGAAATAAATATTTTAAGACAACGTTAACCACTTACCATAGCGAGTATAGATTTTTTATGTAAATTTAACTTACAGAATAGACTTAGAAAGCTCGACCTTTGGCTGTGTAAACTTCTGGAACACTGCACAGCTTTTACATATTAAAATATTCAAACGTACTTTTCGTTGCAAACACTCAGGTGAAACTTTGTGTATCAAAACGCCGATATTTTCCTTTGTGGGTAATTTGGCCTCTCACTAACCCGCGTTGGGTCAGTGTGGTAGGATATGGCCCAAATCCCTCCATATAAAGCTCTAAAATAGGGAAGCGAGCAGCGCAGTACCGATTGATGTGGGGATCTTTGAGGAGACCTATGTCCAACTGTGGACGTCTACTGGCTGATGATGATGGGTAAATTGAAACCATAAAATAAAAAATAAGTCCTATAAAATAAAAGTTTGTCCTTTTTTATATAGTAAAGCCTCCTCTAAAGAGAATATTTACTCGGCACGCTTGGAGTACTATATGCTGATACGTTACAAGGAAAGTAGCAGTTGTTTCCATCCAACTATTCCATTCTTGGTATTTCTTGTTTCCTACAGTACCAGGAGAATAGTAATAGGGATGATCTTACTCAACTCTTATAGAAGTAATTTTATATGTTTACCAGCAGATCTCCGCCCACTTTGCTGGTCGAAATTTTTCAAAAGTATTTTCGTTATTAACACCTCTGAAGTCGGCCATGAATGGATTTTGTAAAATCTATTCTTAGCTGACCTCTAAATGTCAGAAGTAATATTGGAACCAAATTTGACAATAATTTATTTCGGAGATCTCGTGATGAGTTAATGAATCTTTGAATATTTCCTATATGTATAGATACGCTCAATAATTAATTAATATTTAACAAATAAAATATGAGTAGTTTCTTTATTAAAAGAAGTACAATAGTCTTAAACTACACGTTTGTGACTTTCAATAATATATAATAATATATCGTTTATTCTCGTAAGAAAAAAAATATACAATAAAAAAAATCAAATAAAAAACAAAATATAACACTTGAATTACCACCACTCAGGTAATGTTGCAGTCTAAAATGACCGCAACCCTGATTTTCAGTGATGTTTAAAAAATTGGAAGTTAAAAAAAAAACTATTTTAAATGTATCTAAATATTCAATTGTAAACATTTACAATGTTATATTGAAGCTAAACAAAGAAATTTCATTCGTCGGAAAATATCAAATTTGCAAACTTTATAGACTATAACTCTGCTCAAACTGTATTACTGACATGCAGTTAGTTTACTCCATGCGTCATTAATTTTCAATGCTGCACAAGTCTCTGGTGATTACATGTAAGTTAGATTGTAACGAGGACATGCAATATTGAGGAGTCGTTAGTGTGAAAACGACTATCTTGTCTTGTACAAACACATACGGTATTAATCAGCATTAATATCTCATGAAACACGGCGTCTCATATTAGATACTATTCATCATCATCATCAGCCGAGAAACGTCCACTGCTGGACATAGGTCTCCCTCGCATATCTCCACATAGAAGAGTGTGTTGAGAGGAATTGGTCCTTAGCCCACCACGCTGGCCCGGGTGCGGGTTGCTGGGTTGTCAGAGCCTCTGTTATTCAGCAGGATGCACCGCGTGCAGCTGAGGTTGACTTGTGCTCCGTAAGATGTTAGGCAGAATCACTTACACCCCTGATACTATTATATTTTGTTAATTAACAATTTTTGACATGGCCAAGAAAATGTATTTCTTTGACAGTATAAAAGTCATTAATTTTTTTTGTATACTATTAAGCGACGAGACGAGCAGGACATTAACTAAATCAATATTTTATTATCAATTTTTGTTTTAATTGAAAAACAAAAAAGGTCAATCAAATAGCCATTAGACAGCTGTTCGTAATATCGCTGTAGAGTTTAGACATGTAAAACCTTTTTTGTTTTTTCGGAAAAAAGAATAAAGAGGATTGTTGCAGCGGTGACGAGGCTTTGTTTAGAAAATATTTGTTTCGTTCGGCTTGCGCTGTTTGCGCAATCACGCAATGAACAAATAGAGGAACGACTAGCTAAATATTCAAATTGATACAAAGCACCTTTTGTCTTTGTTTTTATATAAAACAATACTGTTGCAACAACACTATAACAATATACGTATTTTCTGTTTGTTTTTTTTGCTGAGAAGCGAAAAGGCAAATCGAGACGTCGTCTCAAAAATTCTATTTCTGGTTGATATATCTACGCATTAGGTTTCAATTTTTTTTTTAATGTCTTATGCACAATTTAAACCCTTCCATATTTAGGCGCTGTGGTAACCTTTTTTTATCGAAGATAAAATTGTCAAAAGATGCTCTGCTTCTGGGGGTAAGACAGGGTTACGTGAGATTTGTACCCTTTAAAACCTAGTTGTCATAATTACTGCTGTGTAAGAAGCCCTGAGATCTCCTACAAAACGTAATGAACCCCCTCTGCACTGCACCTAAGCACGGAGTGCCGCAAACCAAAGTTAATAGTCGAAGTGTTGTGAAAGAACGGAATAACAAATGTTTATTACACACATATACTGGTGGTAGGTCTCTGTTGCCGGAGACCGTGGAGGTAGGTACCACAGCAGCGCCTATTTCTGCCATCAATTTAACGGACGCTGTAACTAGTGAAATCGCTGAAGTGAACGAGATATGCCATCTTATCTCTCAAGGCGACAAACGCAATGTGATGCTGTGTGTACCATCCTAACTAGCGCCGTTGTTATGGATAAGGCCGTTAAACATCAAAAGAGAAGTCAAGTATATTAATTGGTGGTAAGTCTCTTTTGGCGGACATCGTTTAGGTAGGTCGCAGCCGCAGCCGCAGGGCCTATTTTCGCCGTCAAACAGTATTGTGCAAACATTACTGTGATCCGGTTTGAAAGGCGTTGCAGCTATTGTAATAAATCAACGTCTTGTATACCAAGGCGACGAGCACAATATCATACTAACAAGCGCTTCGTTGTTATGGGCGAGCGTATCACTAACCATCAGGTAGAAGTCTTGCTTGTCGCGTCGCTTGATCAAATAAAAAAAAAATCAGCAAAGTTTTGAAGCACTGAGTTTACAACGGATTAGCATATTTCCACCACCACTTAACCTTTACATGTACGTAAGTAAATAGGAAACCACTCGTAGATAAGAACATCAGTATTCCCTCCATTGAAAGCAGGGCAAGTAGAATAATTCACCCTGAAATTGGACAAGCAAATGTTTAGCGGTGCATTACAATTTCTCTTGATATTGTTACAATTATAATGAAATATGTAATAAATGCATAGTTTTATGATAATTATAATTTAAGAATAAAAGTGTTAAAAATACTTTAAATCCAACTAGTTAAATGCAAAGCACAGAACATAACTATACAATTCTAAGACGTCTTTGTCCGCCATTTCATTTACCTTTTGCTATTAAAACTCAGCTTGAATATGAAAGTACCTGCAAACTTCCGTTTGTACACTACCTACCAAGATTAACTTTTTTGTGTGATTTATTACCATTTGCACACAGGGTTAAAATGATTTTTGTAACTGCTTCCGCTTTGAACTGAAAAGGAATTATTTGTCTAATATATCAAAGTTATTGTTTACAATAGTCACAAGCAAAAGTTCGCAGTATTTAGTTTCCGTTAGAAAAGACAATAGTAAGGTTAAGGCTTCTTCGTTAGTATCACTCTTGATACAGTGGTCGTGTTCATCACTTCAGGTGTTGGTGACAAGCTTCATATTTTCTTTTGTATCATCATGATGGCTTTCTCGGGAATTTGTTATGCAGTGGTTTTCCCTTGCCTTCTGCATTAAAGCCTTTTAGGGGTTATTTAAATTTCAAAGCCATTTTAGCCTCTTCCAACCGGTTGCTTAGTTAGGTGGATGGTTATCTGTGAATGGCTCAGTCGCCAGAGCTTCGTTTGTTGTCTACAGAAAGCACCACGAGGCAGTAATACGCCACCCCGCCGCTATCCGGCGTGAGCAGATGCAGTTGACAATAGGCTAGGATAACATCTTAGTTCTGTTATCCTTTTACTCCGTAGGTATGTATTTCAGTGATAATTGGACTTTTAACTGTAGAATTTAATATTCAAAAACCCATATATGATTAACGTTTACTATAATTACTGTTAGTGTCCACTTCCTGTCCTCGCAAGAAATGACCTGTTAAAGCACTTCCAAAGTATTTTTTTTTCTGTCATATATTCAAAGCAATAAAGAAATAAACATTTGTATGCATTCACATAATATTAAACCATAAAGATCCATAAATCATGCATTACCTTGTTTAAAGCATGGAAGCGAGCTTGCACCATTATTAGGCAATACAGATGTGTTTGTGCATATATATATAGATTTCCATCTATGTAGAGACTTATCACGATATCTTGAACCGTAAGACCTAGCGACTTGAAATTTCTTTTACCGAGTATAGGTCAGCAGTGAACAAGAATATAATAAAATTCCTTCCTTAAAAGGAGTTACAGGGATCTTAGTAACGGAAAGGAGTTTAGGGAGCAGCGAGTTGCTATTGAGTGGAAGGGAATATTTCTGATAAATCTCAAGCCTAAGTTAAGATCTAATCTTATATTATGTCCAGCAAAGCGGGCAGGGAACAGCTTTTATATACGAAACCAATTTTCATTGTCAATATGGTAACAAAAGTCAATGGTAATAAATAACATATATATGGAAATCCTTGCTCGTGGTAATAATATTTGTAAAACAATTCTATCCGCTTAGTAGCTTATGAATACGTGAGGTTTCATAATACCAGCAAGTTTACACAATAACCACCAATTGTTTACATAGCTTCGCTTTAAGTCAATTTAAGTAAGCCCTAAGTTACACTATCCTTGTGAGGGAACCGTTCGGATCAGAAAGAAAAAAAAATATTATAGCCCAAAATTTTCCTATTATTTTTATAGGTGGCTAACTTCGCTAAAATTATTTTTTTTTATTCTATACAGCGACGAGATCAGCAGGACGTTCACCTTATGGTAAGTAATAGGCCTGCCTATAATAACGTGGTGGTTAAAATGGTATACACAGCATCACATTGTACTCGTCGCCTTGATACATAGGTTAGGTCTTATTACCTCAGTAATTACACTAGCTACAGCGCCTTTCTGAAAGGAACAACAGACTACTATTTAGCGGTAGAAACAGGCGCTGCGATAGTACCTACCTTTTTTAGAATTCGGGCGAGAAATCTTGGAAAGATACTCAGTGTTTGGAGAGGTCAGGATTATATGAGATTCTTACTCACTAAAACCCTTGCGGTGATCTGATCAGTGCATTTGGAAAGGCCCCGAGATCTCTAATAGAATGCAGCGGTGCCCCTCTACGCTTTGTGTTAGTACGTTTCTGAGGAATGGCCAAACCCGCTTAGGCATCATCTCTGAGCTATACGCTGTCCCACGCAGGTTCGCTTGTTGAGCGAATAGGGCCCCCACCCTCCTAAACCCTTTCACGACAGGCAGGGCTTACCTTAGTTCTACTCTTACTATCCCGAGACTACAGATCTGATAGTAGTACTTACATAAACGGTCTTCGGCAACATTATTCTCATTTATTTATATTCGACAATATTATCCCATTTTATAGTATCTTCATAGAAACACTTTTTAGGTATACTAAAGTGTACAAAGATTTTTACGGCCTCTGATCAAATAGATTTTCTTAAATGATAAATATCGCATACGCATAAAGCCTTGCCAGTCTAAGGCAGACTACAAAAGGCTTTTCTGCTACAGTGCTACAGTAGACGCGTTGCCGTTATCGTTGCCTATTCAAATCACGTGACCTGAAGTAGTCAGTTCGCCGAGAGACCCTTTTGTTTACTGAAATAGATTTAACTATACGGTTTAATCAAACGCTTGAAACACATCGTTATTATTATTATACTTGTTATATAAAGCTTCTAAATAGTTTTTGTTATTGTTAAGTATGTGCGCAAAATTTAAATGTTCATATCTTTTCATCATTCCTTGCGGATCCAGATTTTAGCAATGGTGGGTACAGTTTTGACATTAACTACTGTAATCGGACAACATTCACTATCTGTTCATTACTGTCTGAAGAGCGTGTGGGTACAAATTCAATTCGGCTAAGGGTTGAGAATAAAGACTGATTATCAGAAAAATCTGAATAATCAGAAAGGACGTCGGCTGTAGCTATCTTAGTCGAGGGCAGCCAGCCTGCTCAGCCCCCCGTTGCCGTTGCTTCGCATACTGAAACACACAGCAAAAGCTTCCGGTGTGTATTATTATAATTATTAGGGGTTTTAGTTTTATTAAAAAAAAAAAACTCCACAAATTACCCAGAATCTATAGAAATACCTATCGCATATATAGGGTGGCGCAAAAGTAATCCTCCTATCAGAAAATGCTATAAATTTTGCCTTGATGTAAAAAAATTAAAAGACCTAATAAAAATAATCCACAAGAAGAATCAAAGTTTTTCATTTTTTTTTTAAATTGTTACACCTTGTATACTAGGTGGCGCAAAAATAACCTTCCGATGTTTTTTGGCTGTAATTTAAAAAAAAAATTAAAAACTTTGATTCTTCTTGTGGATTATTTTTATTTGGTCTTTTAATTTTTTTACATCAAGGCAAAATTTATAGCATTTTCTGATAGGAGGATAACTTTTACGCCACCCTATATTAGTTTACTTCTTTATTCATTATTTTTGTATGTTAAAAATTAGTTAATGTATATATTAACTATTTGTCATCTATCCTTCATCTCCGACCTACAACATACTCCCTGGTAGGTTCCTATTGCCGGAGACCGTCTAGGTACTACCGCAGCGCCTATTGCAGCCGGCAAACAGTAGTGTGCGAACATGATCGTGTTCCGGTTTGGAAGGAGTTATAGCTAGTGAAATTATTGGGATAACGAGACTAAAATCTTATCTCTTGAGGCGACAAGCGCAATTTGGTGTAGTGTATAACATTGTAACTAGCGCCACGTTGTTATATGTAGGCGTATCACTTACCATCAGGCCAATGTCTTGATCGTCTGCGCGCTACGTCGAAAAAAAAAATTTTTATGCAAAAGATTATATAGTTCTATTATCATTACAGTTCCATTTCAAATATGTATCTTCTATAACTAGTTCGTATAGTGAATAATTTTTTTTTTGTTTGACCAATTCTATAGATATAAGGCGACAGTTTACTCCACAAGGAGAATGTATTAAACGGATATTCATCGTTACAAGTACACTAACCCCGCGCTCAGCAACATACGAATAGTAAACTATTAACGGTCACTATTCATGATTCACGTGTTTATAGTTTCATATACAGGTTATGTTAACTGTTAACTGATGGTAGGTCTCTGTTGCTGGAGACCGTCCAGGTAGGTAAGTGATACGCCCGCCCCTAACAACGTGACGCTAATTAGACTGACATGTACTATACGATATTGCACTCGTCGCCTGACACACACGATGTGTCTCGCTACCCCATTACTTACACTAACTATAGCGCCCTTCAAACCGGAACACTGTAATGTTTGTACACTGATGTTTAACGGCAGAGATAGGCGCTGCGGTGGTATCTACTTAGAGGGTCTCCCGCCACAGAGACCTACCACCAGTAACCACTATCATGTACTAGATTTAAACCGTCATGATTATTGTTTCATTATAAATAATATATATTGAAGTTAGATTATATAGAAATAAAAATGGACATTAAGGCGGTAAATAAAATTACCTTCTGTCTATTATTTCTACTAAAAAAAATTTTAGTTTTTTTCTGTAGTGTATGTATATAAGAGTATTTACTCGTAATATTAGTATTGAACAAAAAAATTGACCATTTTAAAGTAATTTAAAATTTTTTAAACGTGCACTTGACAAATGAACATTGAAATTATAATAACAAAGAAAAAAGTTATTTTTAACGAAAATAAAAGCGACAATGTGAAGGAAAGTCCTTTCAAGTTTATATATTTTTTTTTGTTTGTTTAAATACACAGCGCATGTTTTATTACCGCTACTACTTTACTTGAAATGAAACGTTATAGTGCCATCAGTCGTCTCATAAATCATTCAGACGTCATGTTTTCACTGTTTCTTGAGTAAAGTAATATGAACTTTAACACAGGCACTAACTTAAACATTATTCCTTATTTTGAAGACATTATGAGCCCATAACAAAAAAAAAAAACTTTGACTGAAAACCATTTTGATTTTTAATATGTATATTTTGTGTGTACGTTACGAATATTTATACTCCTTCTACGAAGCGATGAAAAGAGCGGGACGATCACCTGATGGTAAGTGATACGCCTACTCATAACAACGTAGCATTAGTTAGGATGTTATATACAGCACCACGTTGCGCTCATCATCTTGAGGAGTGAGATATTACGTCTCATTATATTAGTAATTTTAAAAGTTACAACGCCGTAGAAGTCGGAACAGAGTAAAGTTTGAACACTACATTTGGCTGCAGAAATAGGCACTGCGGTGGTGCTTACCTAGGCAGTCTCCGGCACCACGGTACTACCACCAGTAAAAATGTAAAATTATAATAATAATAGTTCTCACTTCCGGTGATGGTTTAGTGAAATAATATATAGACATGATGCTGTGTAAACATTTCCTTTTTTTCCTCCTGCTTCTACCTGGTATTATTCTTCAAGGGTTTATTTTCCTTATCGTGTTATTTACAGGAACTATATATTACTTATTATATACTATTACATATATACATAATCTTTACCTGCTTTTATTTCTATTGTTCAATATGCTTCATATTACAAACATTTGATAAACTTATTTCTAACTTAATTTATTTTCTATTAACTCTTCTATATTATCTCTTTCCCTAACCCTATCATAGGTCCTAGTTGTATGTACCATCGGGTGAACGTACTGATTTTATTCTTATGTTATATAAAGCATATAACCAAATTAAATAAAATCAAGATGACATATATAATTATTTCAATATAACTAAGGATAAAAAAATGTAAACTTAACTAATTAACAATTTTTTTTTGTTGTTTATAATGCCGCTCTCTCTGAATTAGTACAACTAAAAGGATCACTTTCCTTTTTCTCCATTTCATTAATTAATTATTCACCTACACCTTCGTGTTGACCTTTTGCATACAACTAAGTTGTCCCAGCGGAGTAACTTTAATGGGAGTGTATGTGTAGACGAACGATTAATGTTAACGACAGGACCGGGAGGTTAGTTAACTGACGTTTCTGTATTAGACTGGAACATAAATTGCAAGTTGGAAGCTCGAGTTCAAAGCCTTCATCAATACATAAATAAAACGCACAGCGACAGTCCAATCAATTTACCGTTTTTATTTTGTCATTATATATTATATACTAGAGACTTGAAATTTGGTAGGAATATTATTTTTGTTGAGTATAGCCCAGCTAAGAACGGATTTTACGATATGTTACCCCCAAAAGGAGTTGCGGGGATGTTATTGCCAGCAAAGCGTGCAGGGAACAGCTAGTTATGGATATAGATTTATTTGTTGTAATCTTTCTTTATGTTTTAATCGTGTGTGTGTACTTTCATTATACCATTTGGACTTGAATAGTAGAATACTGTTAGTCGTCTTATTATTTATGTTCAATATCTTGTGGTAAAAATTCGTATTTGTTTTAAATTATGAAACCGATGTTATCTGTAAGTTTTAAATAGGAGCGTAGGCTTCGTATAAGCAAATAAGCTTCTACCCTAGCTCTCTGAACCTAACCATATAACAATCTCAGTCACATAGGTAAGTTTATTTTTAACTGCAAATAAGTACACAGGTTTCGAGTATACTCGTATACACACAACATATCCTGGCCGAAATCTCTGCGCAGGTCCCTGGTCTTGCTCTCTCCTTGGAAAATAAAAAAAAAAATAAAATTGTGGTTTCGTTTATAAACACAAGGTATACAACTCTCTTACTTTGTTTATTCCTTGAATAAACCGATGATCAATATATACCGAAGACTAGAAAGTTTTCAAGACGCGCTCCGTGTGAAAATTCCTCGGTAACGTCTACAGCAGCGCTTAAGGCACTTCTCTCGTATTAAATTTCATAAACCAATATTAGTTTGTTCTAACCACGTTCTACGCCTAACTCAAATACTAACTGTTCAAAACTAAGTCAAACCGCATTAAATTTTCACCACCCCTGGTATTTGCTTTGTACGCGCACGTCCAACGGATTAAAATTCAATTAATGTTTGCACAGGAACAAAGCCATTAGTTTCTTTCGCCGTTGCATTGGTAATAATTGATTATAATAAATATTATGAATGCAATGAACAACATACCTACATCTCCAATTATTAGTTTTCATTTGGCTTACATAATAAATAGAACTTTTTTAATTTTCACAATCTGTTAGAGTACATCTGCAAGTAGATAATACGCTGTGCATATACAGGGTGGCGCAAAAGTAATCCTCCTATCAGAAAATGCTATAAATTTTGCGATTGGTCCCTAATGTCAGTTCTGTTTTGACATTTGTGTAGTAAACACATGCGAAATACACGTTAATAAACAATGTTACGCTACAAAGACCAAATAAAAATAATCCACAAGAAGAATCAAAGTATTTCATTTTTTTTTTAAATTACAGCCAAAAATCATCGGAAGGTTATTTTTGCGCCACCTTGTACAAGTGTATCACCACATTAACCTTATCAACTTGAGACATTGGTCTATATATATGACTCATCACTATATATCTCCAACCATACCTAGACACTTGAAATTTGGTAAGAATATTGGCGTACAGGTCATATAAGAATGGATTTTATGTAATGGGATTTCAGTGGTGTGATTAAGGAGGTGTCAGAGGGCTGTAGTAATCAGCCTAGTCCTACCGTTAATCGAAAGGACAGTACAATATTCAAGATACACTTAAAAATTAATAATTTATTCTGAAGGTCTATGGACACCATATTTACTTTAAACGTATAACAAGTAAGTGATGGATTCTTAGTCAGTGAATGAGAAAAGGTGTTACAAATACATAGTACCTCTCAAAGATTATAATCTCATCTCTTTTATAGAAAGAGTATTAATATAAATTTAGAATTCCTATTGCAGGTATTTAACCTTATCAGTTCTCAGTAATATTAATAAATGAAAAAAAAATTCTAGATCAATACTTTGAGCCATGTAAAATAAAATAGCGAGTCATCTACAGACTTAAAAATCAAATCTTACACACAAATACTGTGACATATGTATTGTTTTGGCACTTTAAATCAACAAATTTTCGTTTAGTAATCTACTTAAGTAAATTTAAAAAAAAATAGCCACAAGTTCACCTTACTAAATCACGGTTAGGAAGGACGAGGGTCGAAAAGAAGAGGTAATAAATAACTCGGGCGGTGAACGATTGCACGTCGCAAATTGGTTGTTAATCATGTTGTCGGAATAAAAGAACCGAATTGAATTTAATATTTTATACCACGGAAATGACCTCTGTAATAAAGCCTTCTCAACAGTTGTAAAGTATGTTCTTACTAATACATAGTTAACTCATAATTACATACTACCTTTAAGTCAACGATCGCACCACACGGTATTAAGAGACTAGATGCCGTAACATTTCCAATATAAATTCAAAGTAAGGTTAATTTCTTCGATATTTATTAAATCTAATCATATATCGGTAATGATGATGAAACTGCTAATGCTATTACTTATCTTCTAGAAGACCGCTTTCATTACTACAGGCTACCACAGTTCTCTTTTGCATAACCAAACAGTATTAAACAGACGACTGGTAGTTGCTACCACCGCAACGCCTATTTCTGCTACCAAGTAAACGTAAACTGTAAAAATTACGGTTTTCCTGCCTATAGGGAATATGGTTAGTGGAAAAAAAAAGCAAATAAAAAAAAAAGCGACGGGCACAAATGTGTGCTGTGTATACCATCATAACCTGATCCTAAGGGTAAGTTTTCCACTTATCACCCGATAAAACTCTATCCACTACTCAGCCACAATATCATTACAATGATCTATACAGTGATATTAATTTATTAATCTATATATAATGAAAATTGGTTTACTTTGTTCGCCAATCACGTGAAAATTAGTGAACGTATCCACGTGAAAATTAGTGAAATTTATCATTCGACGCGGCATGTTTTGTAAATTGTTAGGGGCTATTTATTTTATGAATTTCATAGATTATTTGTCATTATGAAAGAAAAACTATTCATTTATGCCGTTGCTATAGCAACGGTTGCTATAGATTGGTTTGTCAACTCATATAATAGGTCATTGAATGAAATAAATTGACAAACTAATTACACAACGAATTTCTGAAAAACATGTCGAAACGAAAAAACTCAAGCCGATGACGACGACGATGATGATGAAGAAGAAGAAACACAGTGGATCCGTTAGAAAAAAAATTGCACAATACGTTGTGTATAAAAACTACACAATATGTTTAAAAAATCAAAAGAAATGAAAAAAAAATCGTATCATTTGTTTTTATTGTAAGGAAAAATACTGCTGCTAGTACTTTAGAGTCAACATAATATAAGAGGGCGGGGGACAGCTAGATTTCTTATAATTATGTTATGAGGCAAATATTTGATCTGTTGTTAGCCTAATATCCTCTTTAATAAATATAAGAAAATATAAAGTATATATCGAAAAATAAATAATGAAATTTTTGCGAAAAAACTAGAAATTGTTAGACACGTTATACCTTAAATCTGTGTTTGATTCAAAAGTATTTATAGCAATTTCGTATTGTTTATAAAGCTTGCTTATACATTTGCAGTTAATAGACAAATATTTCTATTAGTTTACATCTTAAGATGAATTGAACTGTAGACATTAAGATTATTATTATATTTTATAATGAAATCTGCATTTATCTCAGTGTATGAGAATATCTCGTTTCTTTACGATTGAAGAGACTCAGACAAACGTTCGTCATTTAAGCTAACGAGGGAGGGTATTTTAACACCCGCCTAATTCGTCTAGTTAAGGGACGTAATCAAGTCTAATGGGGTGATGACTACCAAATTTAAATAATAATGATTGTAATCATCTTTAATAGGTTATAATCTAATTGAATTTTTGTCTGTCTACACAAAACAAGACTGGAGAAGAATCTAATTTACTATACTGTTTATTTGGTGGATATAAATATTTTATACATGAATCTTACTGGTATCTGTTGCCGGAGACCGTCTAGATAGGTAGCACCGCAGCGCCTACTGAAGCCGATAAACAGTAGTGTGAAAACGTTACTATGTTCCGGTTTGATGGGCGGTGCAGCTAGTGGAACTACTGTGGCAACGAGACTCGACATCTTATATCTCAAGCGACGAGTGTAGTGGTGCAATATACAAAGTCCGGCCATAAGTTCTGTTACAAATAAAAATAATTTTTTTTTAATGAAGTAATGTAATATTATTAAAATTTATATCTACATATTTATTAGTTTCAGCAAAAAATAAAAATCGTTTTTTTATTCGAAATGGCCACCTATGGCCTTTAATCTGTTTGGCCACATATCACGAATCTGGATTTACGCGCTGTTTCCAAGGGAAATTTCTACCACCGCCACTGCTTGATCCAAAGATTTTTTAAGAGGCTCAATGTCGCCGTGTCGTTTAGAGCAGGCCATGTCCTCTAAAACTGACCATAATTTGAAGTCTAAAGGGTTGAGGTCTGGGCCAGATTAGATCCAGTCATCAGCTCTTATAAAGTCCGAACATTGGTTTCAAGCCGGGCTCGGGTAGTTCGTGCCTTGTGACCAGGTGCAGACTCCTGCTGGAAAGTCCATAGTATATTTTTAAAAAGTGTATTGCTGAGAGGTTTCACAATGTGATCCAAGACTGTATCTTGATACACTTTGACTGAAGTTTTCACTCCTTTTTCACGAACATGTAATTTTGTGACTCCTTGACACGCCCCACGAAACCATCACTGATGCAAAGTGATGACCACGTTTTCCCTTTCCGACCACTTGAACAGCTTCTTTATAACTGTGAGCGTATACTTTATCATTTTGCTTATTGAAAATGTTTTCATCTGTAAAGGGGATATTTCTGTGCCTTTCACCTGCGTATCGCGACAGAAGGCGTTTTGATCGATCCACTCTATTTAATTGTGAAGATTGGTTTAGGGTATGTCCTGTATATCGACCATGACCTGATAAGCACTGAGCTTCAGGTCTTGTTTTATAATACGCGACAGAATTCTAGCGCGAATCTTCATTTATCGCGATAAAATTTTTTGCTTCGTAATGCCGTTTCGACGAATTCTGGCTTCAACAGCATGAACAACCTTTGTAGTTCTAATAGCACGCGGCCGCCCCGATCTTTTCTGGTCTTCGACAGAGGAAGTGTTCTTGTATCTGTTGATAGTACGATATACGAACACATAGCTCATATCAAGCTTTTGAAGTGTCTGGAATATGACCGACGGCTCCAACATCACAAAGTGGCTGTGCAAGGCGATCACTGCAATTCTAATTTCTTTAACACCCCATTCCATATTGTAACTTGATAATTAACACGCAAAAATATGTGAAATGGCGCAAAATCGAAAGAAGTTCTTAAAATAATATAAGTGTCCCAAATTCAAAATAATTAAAAAGTTGAAAAAAGAAAAGTTTTTATGTAGCCGCTATGGCCAGACTAATTATATTCATCCTAATTAGCATCACATTGTTATCGGCAGGCATATCACTTACAATCAGGTGAACGTCCCGCTCGTCGCGTCATTTAATTAAATAAAAAATTATTGTAAAATTAAATCTTAGTATTATTTTCTTTTAGTCTTTGAAATTTAAGTTATACTAGTCTTTAAAATTAAATGTCTAAAGTTTTGAAGAAACTCTTAATTGGCGATTTTAAACTTGTAAACCTCGATGTAATGTAGGTAGGTAGTTCTTTATTTAGTTTGATTATTATTTAAGCTTAGTATAAATATTTTTTTTATATGAAGCGATGAGACAAACGATACGTTCACGCGATACGCTCGTCTATAACAATGTACTGCTAATTAGGACGATACTACCCCACATTGCATTTGTCTTGAGACATGAGATAATTTCACTATCTACACCTTCCTTCAAACCGAAACACAGTATTGTTTGAACAGTACTGTTTGGCGGGAGATATAGGATCTGCTGTAGTCCCTACCTCCAGTAAATATATATTTGTAAACATTTACAAGTTTTATATGTAGAAATTGTGCTTTCTAAATAATTATATTTTTTTCCACATTCTTGCAAGTGATATTTGTTTGATACGAATATATAAAAAGCACTACAGGAAGTTGCTAGGTATCGGTCTAGTTTATTTTATATTCATATATATAAATAATTAAAAGTATTGTTATTGATATGAACCATAACTTTGTCTATTATTCATCTACCCCATTTTATATGCATATTATATTAACTCACAATTGAAAATTCAAATGAGTTTGTCTGCGAACTAATGGTGTATTAAAACTGCAGTAATTTCAGTTTCAAAATTAACTATAATATAACATAGTATTTAGTAAAAAAATTACATTATTAATTTTAATCATGAATCCTTGGGTCTTCTGTGGAGTCAAACCACCACGAACGCGCTAGCTTTCACGATACGGCGTGAAAGAACAAAACTAAGAGATGGTTGGATGATTGTGTGGCACTTCTGGTTAAGAGTCCACGTAAGGGTTCAGGGTAATGAAACAGCAGACACCTTGGCCGAGGAGGCAGCGTTAAAATTGACAGCCAATTTTAGTAATGACATGATAATGATATAAAATACCCCCTATCATTCACAAGGTAATGGAAAGTAATTGTCTTTCGATTCTCATACAAATATTTTATAACCATTTAAAAAAACAGAGATTTTTTTTATTTATTTGTATTTTAGTAAAGTATTGTTTATGAAATACTTTATTATTGAGGAAATTCATGTAAATAAAAATAAATAGAATTACAGAATTTTTTAACATAGCACTAAGCATGACGTGCGAATGTTATATTTAAGTTAAGACTACATAAACTTCATTATATATATTATAAACAAATTATATATTTTATATTAAAAATTGTATTAGATATTTAAAAAAATATTTTTAAATATATAATTTATCCCCATTGTAATATTTAACTTTATCCATATGTAGGTTAACACCTGTTAATATATATATAGACACACATACATGATATTAACTAAATATTAAAAATTATTTCAAGGAGGGGTCAGTCCTAATGTCATCGAGGAGAATTTCCCGTACTTCCTGCTTGAAAGTATACCGATTAGTTACTGTTCTGATATTTAGGAGTGCATTCCAGAGAAGAATAAACTGGATAGAAAAGAAAAAGAGTGGATAATATCAGAGGTGTGAGTAAGACACAAAAGAAGCGGGTTTTTAGAGGAGCGAAGATCTTTGTCGTGGTTAGTACCTAAATACTTAAAACAGGAAATAAGATAAGGTTTAAGAGATGTCAAAATAGAAAATAGGGTGTTGAGAGCATGCAAGCTTCGCTGCTGACGGATGGGTAACCACTTCAGCTGTGAACGAAACGTAGATACATGATCATACTTAGGTTGAAAATGAATCGAATGCAGTTATTTAAAAGACGGTCATACTTATTAAGAAGGTCTGCATTCAGGTCGGAATGGCACACATCAGCATAGATGATAGGGAGAATTACAGTTTGTACAATCACTGCCTTAGTTCTAGATGGGAGAAAGTCTTTCAAGCGGTAGATAGCTCGAAGAGTACTGGTTACTTTCCGTCTAACAGCCGCCACTTGTTGTTGCCAACTAAGTGTTCCGTCAATGTGAAGACCAAGGTCTTTAACAAGGTTTTTATTTTTCCATCATATATTATTGCCGGTAAAGTTATTGAATCCAGTTTATCTAGTAATCCAGAAACAACGCCTAAGACAATTTATATATATAGTATACCATAAATATTTATATATATATATATATATACATATATAGTATATCATAAATATTTTTGGTATATTTCTATTTTGTTTTAATAGGTGTTAGGACTTCATTCATGGAGACCGTCTAATTAGGTATCATCGCAGCTCCTATTTCAGCCGACAAATTGTAGTGTACAAACATCACTATGCTCCGGTTTGAATAGAGTTGTAGCTAGTGAAATTACTGAGGTAACAAGACTTAACATATGTCTCAAGGCGACGAGCACTATGTGATATCGTGTACATCATCCTAACTAGTATCACATTGTTACTGACAGGCGTACTTACCATTAGGTGTACATCTCGCCCGTTTCGTTGCTTCGTCGAATAAAAAAAACATAACGTTTATTCATAAATTCCGTTTTTAGTTACAAGTACTTATGTAATATACCAACTGTGCCCCTGTCGATTTGCTGGCTGTAACCCCCCCACAACTCCATTTGGGGATGGATTTTATATAATCCGATCTTAGCTGACCTATACTAGTTGAAAGGAATATTCGTACCAAATGCAAGTCTCTAGGCCATATTGGTTCAGAGATATCGTGATGAGTCTATTACGTAGGTGGAAATCACATATACATAGATATACATGTATATATATACATTTATGTGTATATATATATACATTTATGTGTATATATATACATAGATACAACTGACAGGGCTCTGTTGCGGAACACTGTCTTTGTAGGTGCCGTTGCAGCTTACAAACAATAATAAACAAACACTCTGTTCCCTGCTTGCTTTGCTGGTCGTCACACCCCCGCATCCCCTTTTGGGAGTGATATCTCATAAAATTCTGTCTTAGCTGACCAATACTCCGCCGTAGGAATATATTCTACCAAATTTCAAATCATTAGGCCTTACGATTCCAGAGATATCGTGAGAAGTTTCTAAGTAGGTGGAAATGATATATATTACAGGTACTATCTTATCAGGACTTTTCTTATTTTTTGGTATTTCTCTATTTTCAATTCGCTTTAACATCAATATTTCTTTCATGATTTTTACATATTGTTCTTGTTATTTTACTTCATTAGCATTTTTTTCTTAAGGAAAATGTTAACTGTTTGAAGATTAACTTTGTATATGTTCATTAGAGCCCGGTGTTTTTTTTATTGTGGAATATTCTGAACGCGTTCTTGCTTCGCCGCTACAAGTATCGGTTCAGTGAGCTTTTTGCTAAAAATTACTTTGGCTTTTTAACTATGATGCTCTCTTTTTTATATTGTTATATGTGGAAGATTCCTGTAACAGAACTTTTATATTTTCAGAACTTTGATATAATAATCTGATAATCAACTGAGTTTATAATCTCATTGATAAGTTTTTTTTAAAAAAAATTCTCGACAAGCTCAGAGTTTTAACCAAGATCCCGCCTGATATTAAGTGATAATGTGATCTGTAGTGATACGGCGCAGTAACGTAGTAACAGCTTATTCACGCTCTTCTTAAAGACACCCACGTCGTTTTAAGACGGGAACACCGACTCCGGCAAATTGTTCCACTCTTTAGCTGTTCTCATGAAGACCGAGTTGCTGAACCTCTTTTTTCGCTAACAGGGGAAGTCCACAATATAAGGATGGTAACAAGTGACTTATCAACAAAATATCTAAAACAATAGAATTTGAAGGGCCAATTCAACCTTTAACAATTTTGTTCCAGTCAACTATGTAACTGTTTAAGGTTACTTTTATTTATCCCAGTTTTACAAATACTTCCTTCGTCAAACGAGAAAGATTTTTTTTTATCATAATCGTAAACGCAAATGGAATGTATAGGAACCGTTACAAGGATTTCGTAATGTAATATAACATTACATAAAAAGTAACGCTTTGTTATTACATAAATTTACATAACAAGCAAATTGCTTTCTCTATATGTAACAATTTGTTGAAGGAATTTCTTTCGATAAGTAATTCTTACTTTAATAAAGAAGCAGAGGAAATTGATAAGAAATCGATAAGGGAATATTGTTATTGTAAGAATAGCATTTTTTTTTTAAAAAATTATCAAGCAAACTATGACTTGGATAAAGATTTTAACGAAACGGGCGATAAGTTCACTTAATGGTAAGTACGCCTGCCCGCAACAACATGATACTAGTTAGGATGATTTACGCAGTACCTCATTATGGTCATCACCTTGAGACATAGGATGTTGTCATATTACCCCAATAATTACAACCTATGACCCTCTTCGAACCGGCGTGCAGTAAAGTTTGCGCGTTACTGTTTAGCAGCAGAAATAGAAGCTGCGGTGATATCCGATACCGTCTAGGTAGACGGTCTCCGGTAATAAAGACTTACCAGCAGGTAGAAATTGGAATTATAAGAAATCGTAAAACTTATCTATGTATTAATTAAGCACCCGCACCAAAATTTATTGTAATTTTTTTCTATTTTCCATGCTTCCAAAGGTTGTGTGGAAAAGATCGCTTTTTGCGATCCGCCCTTTGCGCATTTATTGTTATGTAATATTCTTTTGTTAAATGTACTTATTTGATGTACAATAAAGCATATTCTATTCTATTCGACTACATTCAATACCATTCTATTCTATTCTAAAACTTATCAATAGGAATACTTCGCAGGCCGTCCCATAGTTTCGTTGTATGAGAAATAAATGAACAGTTCGTAATAATTGCATACTTATGAAATGTTAGGTTAACATCGTACTTTAGGGATTTTACCACCCTCATTACGAACACGCAATTTTGTTATTCAACATTTTTCTTCACAATTTACATTCACTAACTTAAAATAGAACGTATAAACATTTCTATATATGTTCAAACAATGTAACAAACGCTGTACATTTATATCTTATCGATATTACTTTAGAAATATTTGAAAGGCCAACGGCATTATACTTTAAGACTTTAAGTTCGCGTATAAGAAAAAATAATACTTAAGAATGTGGTCATTGATATTTGTATAGGAAAAGAGTTAAAATAATTTTAAAAACTTAAATACTACCATAAGTAACAAATGGCTTTAAATTTATTCGACAAGGTGAGTAAATTGAATTTTTCTTACAAAAATTAATTTCTACTAACCTAACCATTTTAAATATTTTGCTTCTACATAACTAATCTTGCATATGCAATCTTCCCATTGACAATTTTTTGCAGTACGTGTATTAAACATTACCAGGTTATAACATCAATATTATTAGCCGGGCCATACGATCAAACAAGCACATATCCTGCCTTCCAAAACTTACCTAAATAATAATCTCTTAAGTTACTCAAATTGGTACACAATAACTTTGACTATAGCTAAATTCTGTAAACTTACTGCTAAATTTAACGGTGGTTGGTCTCTGTTGCCGAAGACCGTCTAGGTACCACCGTAGCCCCTATATCTGCTATCATATAAATATTCTGTTTTGGGTTGAAAGGAGTAGTTAGTGTAATTACTGGAGTAACTCTCATCTTATGTCTCAGGCGATAACCTCAATATGGCATGGAATATATAATCCTATCTGACGCGACACTGTTATGGGCAGGCATACTTATTACCAGACGGCGGTATGTTCGTCTCATCGCTTCATAGCATACAAAAAAAGCTGCTAAATTTGTAAATTTACTTTTAAGTATAGATAAGCACGGAGATTTCGGTTTAGGTTTGCATACCTTACCCAAAATCTCTATACATACCCCTTATCATACATGTATATAGTTAAGTTCGAGTAACCAAAAGAAACCGATGAATTTAAACCGAAATCTCATATAAGAATAAATATGTCTAATCACATTTTGTATAGATCAAAAAAAAAAAAAAAAAACGTTATAAATACTGTAACGCTGAACATAATTATCTGAGTTTTAAGTTGAAAGGTCAATATTTTACGTCGGCATCAGCTTTTCCACGGAAAACGGCGGCGGAGTGATGTGTCAAAAATGATAAATGTGTTGACTAACGATGCCTTTACGTTTCACAAATTTCGTCTGAGGCGAAATACGAAGAAAAACTTTCTGCCATTAGATGAAATATACTAAAAGAAATGTCTCATTGTATACCCAGATCCATTCAGCATGAAAGCCGAGTTGTCTGTATGTCGTACGAGAGATTAGGGATAAGATAACCAATGACAGAATTTTAAAATATCGCCCAAAAACAGCTAAGGTATGTAATAAAAATCAAAAGTAAATAATTAGGGTTATTATATTGTATACTAAGTACCAACGTGGAACCGATCTACGAGTATCCGGAGATCTTTGAGGGAGGCTTATGTTCAGCCCCACGGGGAACGAGGCGTGATATATGTATGTATGTTCAGCAGTGGACCTCTATCGGCTTATGATGATGATATTAAATATACAACCTAAACCTAATAATATCAAGAAAACTAAAATGTTAATAGTATTAGTTACATTTTAAAGCAAATATGAACCCTGATTTACAGTGTCAGGGGAGGGGGTATTTAATAATAATAAAAAACATGTCATGTAAATTTAAAGTGATTGTAAAGTAGCTTAGCTTAGTTTTTTATAATTAAAATATTCGTCATAAATTGAGAATAATTACTTTAAGAGTAATATCAAAAAGTTAAAATAGGATTTTAATAACGATATCTGAAGGAACTGGTAAAGTATGTCAAGAATAAAATTAAGATCTGAGACCTAGTTCTCTATTTGAGTCCAGTAATAAGTTATTACCAATTTTCTTTAACATTCTAATTTAATAATAAAAAATTCTAAACATTTATTATTAAGGAAATATGTATTACATTAGCGTTAAAATAGCTCGTTAACCTAATGGTTGGAGCTTGCGGTCTTTATTCCGAAGGTCGCGGGTTCGAATCTCGGTACGTACCGATGACTTTAATATTTAAGTTATGTACATTTGTGAACTTTAGTTACAACAGCGAAATACAAACGGCGAAGGAAAACATCGCGAGGAAACTTGCACCTGAATTAGAATTTATTCTAAGGTGTGTGTGAAGTCACCAATCCGCACTGGGCCCGCGTGGTGACTATGGCCCCATCGCCCTCATATTGAGGGTAGGCCTGTGCCCCAACAGTGGGAACGTAAATTAGTTGTTATGATGTATTACATTCATACATTCAAAAAGATATTTATACACTTCTGCAATTCCAATTCATTGCTAGTATATAACTAACTATTATGTTTCAGTAGTAAATTTAAAAAAAAAAATCATACTACTATCATGGTTATAAAGCTTTAAAACTTCGAAATGGAATTTCTTGTAAAAAGTTAAGAAAAATATTTGTACATAAATTCACTGAAATAAATAAGAGGGTCAAGTGTTCACCCTCGGGTCGTAAATAAATTGTACTCGAAGGGACAAAACGAGTTGCTCTTGAGAGTTATGATTTGTTAGGAGTCAACGTTGATGTATACCGGAAGCGGGCTGCACGTTCGTTTCCATCTTACGCAAAGTGCTTGAATAATTGAAATTTCCATACTAAGAAGCAGATCTTCGCCTTAGATATTTATCTAATTTAGCGTGTACTGTCTCGATTTGTAGGCCGCTGTAACTAGTAAAATTACTAAGGCTTTTTTATATTCTACGAAGCAATGAAAAGAGCGGTAAGTTCACCTGATAATAAGTGATATCGCCTCGCCCATAACAACGTGGCACTAGTTAGAATGGTATATACTGCATCACATATATGTTGCACGCCATAAGATGTTAAGCCTCGTTACCCCATTAATTACACTAGCTACAACTCCCTTCCATCTGGAACACAGTAATGTTTGCACACTACTGCGTGGCGGTTGAAATAAGAGCTGTGATGGATACTTAGTCTCCAGCATTAGAGACCTATCAACAGTTAATTATTATTTCAGTAAGCTTTGATATTGAAAAATCATCATCATATTTAGCCGATAGATCCTACTAGATATAAACATCCCCGAAAACTCTCTACCTACACCTATGGGTGTTGTGCTGTTAGCATCCAGCGGTTTCTATCGACCTTCACCAGATTGTAGGTCCATTTTCTGTAGGAGCTTCCAGCACTTTGTTCACTTTACCGTTTCATCTGCCGTCAGTTATAATTCGAAACATCTCTAACTTAGTTAAAGACAAACTTCCGTTCTTTGATTCCCAGGCTGGGACTCGGGATCATCCGCAAAATGTTTAATGCAGACACGGTATACAGCTTATTATTATATTCGCAAAAAAAAAACAATTATTATCTAAGTTAACAAGGTTGCTGATCATTGCTTTAGGCTAACATGACATTTACTTGTTTCCTGCTTCGCAATAAACAATGATGATTTTTTAATAACGAAGCGGAAGTGAATATGTACGGGAAAAATAAAACCAATTCGGTCGGAAAATAACGAGTAATGAAAATCAAAGCTGTGTAGATAAGTTACAATAACTTTCCATATATTATTTTCAGTTTATTGGGATATGTTGTATATCGCTTCCGGCAATGATACTTTTGCAATTACTTTCTGAAATATTTGTTTGATTGTTTTATGAAACGTTTATAACCATCAATAATAAGAAGGTTCTCTATTCGATATATTTTATTAACATAATTCTAGATTTGTCAGATTTTTTTCATGCTAGTATCAGAATTATAAAAGTAAATTTAGTAAACAAAGATAAAAAAATTCATACCTTCAGTACGATAAAGAAGAAAATCATCGTTTTACACATATAATTGTTTAAGATTTGATTTTGATTATTTCTATTAATAAATGGAAAAAAATACTTTCTTGGATATATATTAAACAAGTCTATTTTTAATTTGCCCACTGTAAGCACATGTTTGTATACTTTGATAGAAAATATATATAAATATTAATATACAAGTTAACATAACAAAAAAACAATGCATAAACCTTTCAAAGAGTTTACTATATATTCATTTATACACAAAAATCTTAGAGTTTTGTTATTTTAAAATATTCTACGTATAGTACGTTTTGTTATTTTTTCGTCTTTATCAACAAACTCTTGCTTTGACATCTAACGTTGTGTAGCATCGATAAATATTTCTCTTGATCTTTACCTCATTCTTTAGATTAAAAACCTTTGTATTTTTAACCTTTTTAAGCATCCTTTTTCTACTATCTCTGTCGCTTCATACCCTAATCTTAAAACATACCTTAATAATACAAAACGCTTATGAACTAGGCACTGCGGTGGTACCTACCTAGGCGGTCTTCGGCAACAAAAACCTACCATAACTGTTTAATCGATTTAATACTTTGTCTTGCATAATGTACTCATATTAATGCAACTAATGCATACAAATTTTGAATAAATTAACAAGGGTAGTTTACATGCTCCATTTTATGCAATAGATTAGAGGCAATTTAAGATTGCAAGTTCGCATGCGGGTAAATGGCGTGTGAAATTGTACTTAGACTTGTTACTTTACGTAGCATTGCAAAGATATTATAATTTCCATTAACTTTAAAATCGCACTCGTATAACAGAAAGTTTATTAAGGATTGTGCAAGCGTCGACTGTGAAGTGATAAATTTTCCTCTGTAAAATTTTTGATTAAGTTCGCGTACTTTTTACTTGTGTTTCGACTATAAAAAGCCTTGAGTGATGAGATATCAAACGGCATAATCATATTTTCTTTTATGATTTGTGATTAAGCTTTAACTCATAAACATTTGGGAGAAGATAAGGAAAATCTTGTTTACTCGACTCAAAGTGTTTATGACTATAAATTAATATGCGATTGGCCGAGTATTATAAGAATTTGATGTTTTAAGAAAATAGCTTCTACCCTCACCATATAAAATATCCGTAACTACTACATAACATTAGGTAGGTGGTAAAAGGCAACTAAGATCTATTAGAAAAGAACAGTAAATTTTTTTTTGCCTTCGGTAAAATTTTGTGTATACTATACCACCATGGATGGACGGCAATTAACCTCAAGATTAACAGCAATCTCGTGTTCAGCTGTGTATATCAATAGTAGTATATAATTATCGTAAAAAGCAGTACCTTTATAATAATAATTTTTAAATTTTATGGAAGAAAATAACAAGGTAGGTAGTGGATGTTATCTAAGATGTTTACGCAACCATATTGTGCCTACCTTTTCTATGCCCTTCATGTTACCACGGTAATTATACCAGATATAAATCTCTTTAAATTTGACCACAGCAATGTTACTCTAGTATTGCTAGCAGGAAAGAGCAGTAGCAATTTACGTGGATAAATTGCACCAAGAGAGACATATTACCGGTAAAATACATAATAATTTTTTTTTATGTAATTCAACCTTACTAGTAATTAACAGTCATCATCATCATCATCAGCCGATAGACGTCGATTGCTGGACACAGCCTCCCGCCCAAAAATCTCCATATCGTCGGTCAACATGTCTAGGGGTTCATATTGATTTGGGACATTTCTCACCACGCTGGTACAATGCAGGTTGGTGGGAGCCAGAACCAGTTTAGTTGATCAGCAGGATGCACCACGAGCAGGTGAAGTTTGCTAGCGTCCCATCAGTTGTTCTGCGGGACCTGTTACAGTTAGCAGTATCCGCATTATATAATATAACACATGTTTACGAAGAAACGTTCGAACAACATTGTTATTGAAATCCACAAGAAAATCTATAGGTTTAATTTTAAGATAAAAAATTTAAAAGCAGTATCATTACTCCACTGGTCTCTGTTGCCGGAGACCGTCTAAGTAGGTACCACCGCAGCTCCTATTTCTGCTGACAAACAGTACTGTTATTTGAAGGGCACTGTAGCTAGTGAAATTACTGGGGTAACGAGACTTAACGTCTTATGTATCAAGGCGACGAGCGCAACGTAGTTCAGTTTATATCATCCTAACTAGCGCCACATTGTTATGGGCAAGCGTATCACTTACTATCAGGTAACCGTCTTGCTCGTCTCATCACTACGTCGAATTAAAAAAAAAGTATACTAAATTGATTATGTACATTTATAATATATATATTCAAATCAAACGAAAAAGTTTTGCATAAATAGTATCATTCCTACATCATTACTTGTTTTGACATAGTACTTGAATCGATAAAAAAAAATTGCATCAGTTCGTTACAGTAACAGGAAGTGTGCAAATTGCGAGACTAGTGAAATTCAAATTTCACATTCAAGATTTACATTATACTTTTTTTTTATATCTAAAGTAAATGGCTCAATGAGACCGTTTCCAAGTTATTCCGTATTCTGTCGAGTTTTCTTATGAATTTTAATGTGCAAGGCTTGAGAGGAACGCGATGTGAATAAATGTTACACATTACAATTGAAAACTGGTTAACAACATAACTTTTATATTTCTTTGTTGTCCTGAAGCACTTGTTTTTGCGTATATGATTACCACGATAATAATTTATAACTCTTCATGACTTTTAGCATGAATAATGAACTTACTCGTTTATTAACCACTGCGAAAGAACAGATAACGGTGAAGTGTACCTCTACCAATGTTTTTGTAAAAAAAACCGGCTGGCTGCTTGCCTTTAGAGGTCCTCAGATGACTTGGGTTCGTAGTAGGTTTCTGACTTCACCTACCTAGCTAGCTACCAAATATAATTTGCCTCTATAACAGGATTGCTAGTTCCTGCTCTCATAAAAATCAACCGCTTTATTCTCTCTTGACGTCATATAAAAATTAAATAAAGTTTGTCTTTTTTTTTTAAATCTAAATAGTTAGCGCTTGACTGAACCTGTTGATAAGTGGTGATGTGGTCTGTGGTGGTAAAGCGCCCTAACCTAGTACCTGCTTATTCATTTTTTTCTTAAAAACACCCACGTTGTATTTGGAAGGGAACTCCATCGCCGGCATGTGCCCAACTCCTTTTCTATTCTCATGAAGAACGGGGAGCTGAACCTCTTGTATGCGTAGTCTAATGTAAATTAAAAATAATACTCTATAAAAGTATATTGTTTGAATCTAAACACATATAAAATAACACATGTGATTTTGAATTAATAGAAAACCTTCGAAGCGAAATAGGCACGAAGGTTGAAGCTTACAAAGATTCTGTCTATGAACCATGTCTCTGTATACCTCTTGGCAAAGTTCCATTCAAAGTTGTTTAGAACTCTTCTGTAGGTATATGTAAGATTCATCAGCAAGAAAGCTTTAAAAATCTTACTCTACGAAAACTTTTGTACATTCTTTTGAGAAAGTCTGAAGTAATCTCTAAAACGAATGTTCACCAAACAGAATAAATAGCCGTAGTCGGAAAATTCAAAAAAACTTTGTGTTCAAACACAAAAGATCATTTATCTTAAATGTAAATTTATTTACCTCTGTAATAATGTTTTTTTGACGGTATCAAAAAAATTGTTACATTAATTTAATAGTTAATAAAACCATTCAGTTGCATTGTTCATTACTTGTTTAAACTGTCCATATGAGAGAAAACTCCCAATTCCCGCAACGGAAACAGTAAGTTTAAGTATAAATTCCGTAATGATCAGTTTGAATTAATAAAGTGTAATTAAAGGTAATTGTTTTAATTATCACTCATTCGTTTTACTTTGCTTACAACTTCAAAACTTTTACTCGAAGTACCCTCGGACGTTCTTACAGTTTAACAGAGTCCGTAACGGAAAGTTCGCAACTTTTCAAGTACGTACAGCATACGTAATTAGACGTCCTTTTGTTAAACTATTATTACATTATTAACAAAAAAAATGCTATTTATTTAATATATACATCTCTGATATCAACATAAAATATATACTGCATATTTTACTATTAACTAATACTATATTATTTTTAACTGGTTTCACTTAGTATTTTTTTTTGCTTATTATTGTTACATCCGTAAAGAGTCCCGCACAACAACTCACGGTACTCAAGCCAATCTCACCTGTTCGTGATGCACCCTGTTAGTCAACACCCGAGGCCCTGGCTCCCACCAACCCACATTGAGCTAACGTGGTGGGAAACGGCTCAATTCCCCCACGTGAATCCCTACAAACATATCACGGGATGCCGCTAATAGCGGGCAAAGCAGGACCAATGGACAAAGGACAATGAACATCTTTGGGGAGGTGTATGTCCAGCAGTGGACGTCTATCGGCGGATTACGATTGTCTACACTTATGCTTATATTGACGACAGATTATATTTAAAAAAACACAGAAATCTATAATATGACGTATACAGAATATTTCACAGTTCTTTTTTCAGCCGCCAAACATTGCCGTGGTCCGGACTGAAGGGAGTTGTAGCTAGTGTAATTACTGGGTCAACCCTCAGTTCCAAACTTAAAAGTTCTAAAATAAGGAAGTTCTATAACCATTGAATATATTACATTAAAATCTGAAGAAATTAATATTTGTGAATCAAAGCAATTCTGAGCCCTCATATGTATCCTTTCATGATGTTTACTGAATATCAGCTACTTTTTTATAGAAAATACATGAAGGAGAATTTTCCTTTCACGCTGTTCTACATTACGTGGATAAATTTCGAGAGCACTTAACATTTTATCACGGATGCTTGGAGCACTACAGCGATAATATTTCAATCCATTATTGGAGCTTGTCGAGTGTAATGGTGTTAATAATGTTATGTATTATTAACAATTTTTTTTTAAATTATACATAAATATATTTAACATTTATCTTCAGCTTCAAAAGAAAATAATCTTGGTACTAATGCTCGGATGCTTCGTATTACTAAAATATTACGGAAAGAATCTTTTACTGTTTGATCTTTAATACCTTCACATTTAACTGCTAAGTTATAATCAGTCCCAAATAATTATTTAAACTTTAAACTGAATGAATATACATTAATAATGTTCATTATTATTATTATTTCGTTTTGCATCCATAAAATCAAGTACCAATCGATCATACAATAAAAAAGAGAGTGTATTAGCAATTACACGAAATACATTTTCTTATTGCAATTGCTTGTACCTAAAACTCAAAGTTTACGACCAGTGTACAGTTACTAAGCAATTTCCGGGTCAAATTACACTTCCTGTCATAAAACGATTTGAAATGTTACCAGCGATTCAAAGGAAACGTTTATTACGGTCGTTTTGAAGGAGGTATGTTTTTGTTACCACGGTCAGTACATTGTTCTAAGTTCGCTCTGTGCTTTTTACAATGTAACGATTCGGTTTTTTATATTACTTTATACATGCGTAGGATGCCCGACCCAGAGAGAGGACGGTAAGTGGCGAGCTCGACGCAATATCGAGATCGAGAGGCTGGTGGCGAACCGAACATCTTAGGGGATGACAAAGGATGGGAGAAGATCGTAGAATTAAAAATGCGTTTCTCGATACGCCAATTGGGCGCCGACCTGTCGGCCGGCTCAGATACCGCTGGAAAGATGTTGTAGATCATGACCTACACGAGCTCCAAGCAGTGGACTGGCAAGAGGCTGTGCAAGACAGACAAGGCGGGCGCTCTCTTGTTTCGGAGGCCAAGACTCACTTTGGGTCGCTGCGCCAGAGGAGTAAGCATATTACTTTATACAACTGATTTTAATTCTCGTTTCTTACATATGGTAAAGGTAGTATGTCTCTCATGCCTCTGATCATTAAATTATGTATTACTACAACGCCTCAACCTTATGTCAACAATGCATCCTTAGGTATTTCGACAACACAATTCGGCGATGATTATCTGTAAAAACTGATTGTCGTTGGAAACACCGAACGCAAAAGATCTTGCGGTCATTGACCAACTAGATGGAAAGACTGGTCGTCCTATAAATTTTACACAGTCGTAAGAGATGCGCTGGACAGGAACCGGTGGATGCAGATCATCCGCTATAGATAGCAACCCTAGCACTGACCACGATCCTCAGACATGAGGGAACGACCCTAGAATGAGTGACAATGGCTACATCTGCAATTAAATATCAGTGTACTGATATTACTGTTTCGGATTGAACGGCACTGGAGCTAATAAAATTAATGGCTAACGTATTTAATAACCCAGCATTCGATTACTGGGTCAGTATCCACTTTAACGATCGTGGAGCAGTGAGGACACATATACCTTATTATAAAGAAGTCCGTGGTTCAATTCCGAGGCCACATGTTGTACAGTTTGGTTATTAGCAAGATTTTTTTGAGCTAAACTAGCCATCACCATCACATTATAAATCGACCGTCATAACAGAATATCTGTATTCCGCTCTGTGGTTCACATCCAACATTTTCACTTATCACTATATAAAATTGAGATCATACATTAGTTAAAATAATGTGTATAATGTAGCAATCGTTGATAATATATATAACAATAATGTGAAGTATAAAGATGTGTCATACAACTAAAAGCTTAACATTAAATCCCCATCCACGTAAGATCACTCAGCTTAATTGTTACCCGCGTCCCCAGTTACCCACGACGTTAAAACATTAACGACCTCTCCCATTCCGAGTGTCGGCAATTAACCGACTCTTTAACGGTATCCATTATTTGCTATTTTAAAGTTAAAATAATTCCATTTGTTAACATTACTCAAAAAGTATCATCATTTCATCATTTCACATCAAAATATATTTAACTGGTTAAATCATTTGTTCCCTAGGATATCTCATATTTTTTTTTGCCTAATTCATCAGACTTATTCTACCCAAGGAAATAGAGAAGGAACAACCTTTGTATGTCCAGTGGTAATAGGAAATAAAGGATATAATTAGTATATCCTATAGATATAAAACAACTAAACAGCCGATGGGGCATTAACGTCCTCGAATGGCGACCGCGTACCGGAAGACGTAATTTTGGTGGGCTCCCCACCAGGTGGTCTGACGAACTGGTGAAGGTTGCAGGAAGCAGCTGGACGGGGGCAGCGCAGGATCGATCAATGTAGAGATCTTTGGGGGAGGCCTATATCCAGCAGTGGAAGTACCGTGAAGCGGTACTGTGACGACAATACCGTGTTTCGGTTTGGAGCTCGTTACAGCTAATGAAATTACTGCGGTAATGAGACTTAACATCTTATAGCGACGAGAATGTGAAGCTGTGTATATTATCCTAACTAGCACCACGTCGTTATGGGCACAATAAACGTCTCACTCATCTCATCGCTCCATATCATGAAAAACAAATTATTGACATCGACAATAATAAAATATATATCGATGTATGTAGTGAAGTTTTTTTTTTTTAATTGACGGCAAACCCTTAAACAGGGGACAGGGGTTGGCTTTATGTATCCATTTTGTGAGCTCTGCACATTTTCGTCTTACTTCAATATGTTTAACCTAACGTACATACTCTTAAGTTTTTAGACATAAATACTTACTACTATACTACTTAAGTACATAATAAAAAAAACTATAATACGTAAGCGTGTAACATATAGCATAACATATTATATTTAGATTAATTTCACCAGTAATTTGGCATTATTAATAGAACAGGCTGCCATGTCGTCGGGAGAGGTTTATTGCTACTGCTATTGGCGCACACGAAGCAATAATAATAAAAGTTATAGCTCACGTGATTAAATTATATTTCCTCTGTATGCGACCTCTATATATTATTTAGTAAATAGATAAAAAGATTTACTATATTTAATATTATCAGATCCCCGCCCGCTTTGCTAGCAGTAAAACCCCACAACTCTCTTTGTGGAAGGAATTTTGTAGAATCCATTCTTAGCTGACCTCTCAATGGGAAAAGCAATGTCTCTACCAAATTTTAAACGTTTACGTCTAATAGTTTGTGATATCTCGTGATGAGTCAATATGAGTCTCTGGATATATCATATTATTATTTTATTGTTAAAGAAAGCGACTCGCGGAAGCGGGATGTTCGCCTGATGTTAAGTTATACGCCAGCCCATAACAAAGTGGCACTAATTACGATATCATACACTGCACCACATTGTGGTCGTCATCTTGACGTATAAGACGTTGAATGCTTTAATTCAGTAATATCACTAGCTACAGCGCCCTTCTGGCCGGAAGAAGTAATGTTTGCACATTACTGTTCAGCGGCAGAAAAGGATTTAGACGGTCTCCAGCAACAGAGACCACCTACCAATAAATATTATATATATATTATTGCTTTAGGTATGTAATAAAAATCTAAGTCATGTATACAAGGATTTGAAGTAAGTAAACTTTACAGCCACAACTTGGATTCGCAGTCATCTTTCTAATAATAAGAGCAATACCTTAACCGTTGACCAGCGGGTTGGCAGATAAATCTAATATAATACACAGCACCACTATACCAATGTAAGCATAATGTCATACCATCTGAAAATCTTATTATCAGCGTTTATTAGCAACCAAGGCTTATCATTCAGCACCGCGCTACATGGAAAAAAAAAATTGAGTATAAATTTATGTTTTTCAAAAATAATATGTGCAAATATCATTTAATTGTAAATTTTTAAATATTTACACTACTTCAAGTGTACTATTTTTAGTTTAAACAAGAAAGTCAAGAATGTTGAAGGTTAACAAGTAGCCTCGATAACACTAAGACTTTACACAATGACTGTAAAAGTATCAGATCAGAAAATAAGCACTTAGCCATCAAAATAATTAAGATGTTCACTAATTTATAACTAAGGATGTTAATTAAAATATCTTCTCTAAATATACACTGTACTCTAAGAAAATAGTTACCTAATTAAGATCTCGAACACAACTACATCTAGTACTATTTACATCTACTTACGACTTTCGCCCGATTGTAATACCATAACAATTTGGTACTAGTTAGGATGTTTATACAACACCAGATTGCGCTCTTTACTTTAACTGTAAAGATATTTTCTTATCCAAGTAGTTTCATTAGTTACAGCATCCATCAAACCGATAGTACTCGTATGAATGTAGACGTTATTACTAAAAACAAAACTATAGATTTTCTGTATGCGGTTGAACAAAAACGAGGTTTTATAAAAAAAAAACATGTACTAGTTTCCACATACTTATTTACACCATACAAATATAAACGATTGATAAATATAACATTTACTTATTTCAATACACATCCAGTAGAAGACATCCAAAGCCTTAATCTAATTAACATATAAAATGTAAAGTACATCTTTAGTAACATTCAACAAAAAGTTGAACCGGAAATAAGTAAAATTGTAAACATCGAAGTGTAAACTTACGAACAAAATTTATCATCCAAATAGAACCATTCTGAAAAGTTGTGCATAAACATATACAAGGCGTCAAGATATGGATTCAAAAAGCCTGAAGTAGAATGACGGGAAATGTACTGAACCAAGTACATCCAAGTGTTCCTGATCCGTCCGCGACTATGGAACCATAAATGAGGATGATAATTATACTTGAAAAACGAACTTTAAATATCTTAATTCCTGTTGGAGCAGAGTGAAATGATATGACATGTAAGCATTAGCCAATCGCACTTGACCAGTTCTGTGGCAGTTCTGTGACTTTGATTCCTAACAGTAACTTTGTTTTGATATAAACCATTTCTTTTCAATCAAAATATTCCTAAAATTATCTGACACATATATTAAGTCCTTACATTTAATATTTATCTATACATATATAATATTCTGAATATATAAGAACATTAAGATGTTTTATTTACAATGGTTTGTCTGCTTAATAAATTTTAAATATTTTTTTTTTATTATTAGTATTTATCTTATTTTATAGACTAATTAACATAAAAACATTTATCCATCAATAGTCATTGTGAAGGTTAATGATTGTGTGTTCATGTATATATAACATATAAAATCTCTGTACTAATGTGATTTAAAAAGTGCGATTCAGTAGAGATATCATTGCCCGTTTGGTTTGGTTTTGTTATTATAAAAAACATTATAAATAATGTAATGTATGTTATATTATAACAAAAAAATCACATACCTTAGTGATAGTTATATATGTGTGGAAGGTCACTTTTATTTAAGGTAAATGACTATACTGATGACTATATGAAGTGTTAAATAATGTATACACTTCTACAATGATATAGATTTTTTTTTCTTTCGATTGAATAGTTTCTTTAGAACATTTTATGCGAAAAACAAATTATTTAAAAATATATTACAATAATAAATAATTAACAGTTTATTTAATGTTCTCGCGGCTGGGACTTGAGCTTCCTCTTATAAGACCTCTCATATCTCTCTCTCTCTATCATACACGCCAAATATAGATTAACGGATATCACAAATCTATAATAGCCGTTAGATCATGGAACATTCCGGTTTTCTCGTGACATTTTCCTTACTTAGCTCAAACTTAGTAAAGATCGAATTTACGCCTCCTCAAATCTCATCCTGTTTACGCATTAACTATCTCCGCTAACATCGCTTCAAAAAAAAGTTAATTATTAGTTTTAATTATCAATATAAATGTATTTTGAGTAAACGCTGTTCTAACTTCTTTGTCAGTACATAATCTAAAGCGTGATAAGGATCATTACAATTCATGATTAATTGTTAATTAAAATCAAAACTACTACTAGCTTGACAGTAAGATAATTATTACAATGAACACTTATAAATTTACTGTAAAAGTCTATATACACTTATTGAGGCTATGTATAACTTAAGTTGCTTAACTACACTTTATTACAGTTAATCAGTTTTCATGGATCTGAATGATTAATCCTTTAAAAGTTCTAATTGTATATATTCCAAAAATTTTAATATCTTCATACAATTAAAGATTTTTAAGTGTTTATGAATGAGCTATCATTATAAAAATTATATGTACTCGTATCTCTAACATTTATTTATATTATAAGTAGAAGCTTAGATAATTTTTTTTAACATAAGTCATTGATTTAACTTATTATATTATAACATCATAAAATATTAATATTATACTATACATAATGTTAAATGTACACATCGAGCGTATATTCAAGGTTTGAGCTAAACACCTTTTTATTAACATCGACACATTTCTATAGTAGACACAGAGAGGTCCAGCCCCAGGATATCATAAGGAATAATTTACATGGCGATGGATCAGAATGGTTTCCAAGTTTAGAGCAGTCAGCACGACTTACGCTGGCTAATCTATTCTATGCTAGCGTTTCTAGAAAGAGGAGGTAAGCGCGTTATGACCTCGAGTACTCCACCACTGTTCAGTGGCCGCGCTTAGAGGAGGTACTCTCATTGGTCTGGGCGGTCGAATGACGTATTTGGTGTACTTTCTACTTTTTTCAAAACGATTTTGAAGGCAAACGTGTGCTTCGGCGATACAGAGGCCGGACGCGGGGTCGGCGGTGACCTCGGTGGCGGCTCCGGCGGCATTTCCGAACGCGTCCGGGAACGGCGCGGCGGATTACCCACCACTGGTGCTGAGGTCGGTTCTTTGGGTCTTTGCGGTGATAGTCTGTTTGGTGATAAACGACCGGGCGACGGATCCGGCACAGTGGGTGGCAGCATCAGCGGTGGTAGGTGCGCGCACGGCGAGCCCCTCGAACCTCGTCGCTCTTTCAAGCCTATTGGAGGGGGCGAAGAAGAGGGTGTATCGTCATCTGCTGCTGCTACCACAACCACAGGCTCGGCGCGCGCTAGTGGCGCTTTGGGTTCACTTGCATCCGATGTTATGGATTTTCTAAAGTAATTCAATCCGTTCTCTATTTCGGCGAGAGCACGACGCACGAATGGAAAACTCTCGGAGATTTCCGATGTAGATTTTCTTACTGGGAATTCAGTTTCACTATCTCGCTTCCTAGGTTTACATCGCTCGAAAGTAGGATCCGCTGAAGCAGCGACGGTTTCCGATATTTGTCTAGTGAGTGCAGCGTGCTTGATAGAATCCGACTTTGATCTTGGCTCCCTCGTTTTAGGCGTCGGGGAACGCCGGTCCCCAAACTTCTTACTGGCGGCTCGTTTTATAGAGGAGAACAGACCGAGCTTCTCGGGTGGTTTGTCTGGTATAGAAGCGGTTTGTGGGGCGGTGGAAGGGCCAGGGACGGGATCGGGAGCAGGATGGGGGGAGTTCCCCTCGCGTTAGTTGTGCCTAGAGTCGGACGACGGAACATCGCTCGAGCCGGTGGAGGAGAGGGTGGTGTTGGATCCGTAGGGGTCGAGAGAAGATTGGACAGACATAGAGCGACCTGCTCGTCGCACCCTCGCCGGAGAAAGCTTTGCTGGATCTACGCTGGCCGGGTCTGCCTGCAACAATAGCGTTTCAGTATTTGCTCAGAACTATTATTCGACTAACTTAAACGTAGGTTTCGATGTTAATTACATCATTTCATGTATCATCATCAGATTCATATATTTTACATTGAAATATTAATACAGAAAATAACAACGCACCTGATAGGCCAAAGCATTCATTATGATAGAGTACGGGACCAATCCCAAAGGATGCACCTCTCTCATCAGAACATTAGCCGGAATCTTGTGGAACTGAATGTATTCTAAGAAGTTACCGATGACGTCCTTCAACGACATGCTCTGGTTCGTGTCACAGTACTTCTTACTCCACATGAGCGCCGCCTGGAATGATGATTCAGATAAGAAATTAATTAAGCTATAACTTCCACCCGTCCAACCTTTTAGTCAGGTATCATAGGTTTTAAATTATAGCACTATAGATAAATATCTCTTGCTGGCACTCAAATGTACCGCGTATGTATTAACACTGCTGGTGATGATATCCGTATAAACTAACTGGTATTTTATACTATTTTTCGGAATTCTTATTAAAATATTGTTTAAAGTTTCAAATCAAAAGTAATCAAGAATTATTTAGGACTAAGGGGTCCAAGATATTTCAACTCGGCGATTTGATATTTTTCAAAGTACTATCGTGATATCAGTATCTGGTATAAAAATATTTCATGGTTTTTCAAAAATTTCCCATTTCTTCAAGTCTCAAAATTTTGGTAGCAGAAGATTTATAAGATTATTTTATTGAGTTTTTTATACAGAAACTCGTAAGTAGAATTATATATGAATTGGCTTATTTACCTGGAACTTGGTGAACTCGTCAGCTCGCAGCTCGTCCCTGGCTAGTATGAGTCGTACAACATGTTGCGGCAGAAGCGTGAAGGATCCCAGGTTTAATACTTCATTGCCGTGCTCATCAACAAATTCCAATACCTGAAATTAATAATAAACTATAAATATTAAATAGACCAGTAGCACCATTTGATTTTCTTACGTGCGGAGCTCTAACATCCTGCTTCAAAGGGGTGGTATTTTGTTATTTTTCTGTTAAGTAGTTTAAAAAAGCGGCGAAAAACATTTTTTTTACATCATATAAATCAAGGTGGTATTTTGAAGTTAAAAGGATAAGCATATTTTTTTTTTATATTTTAAAAGGTTTTTAATGATTTGCGGCAAAATAAAACGTCTATTACGAAGAGGACCGTTGATAGAAAGGAAATTAAATTTCCCATTAAGGGTAAATGAGATTTTTTTTTGTCGACGTAATATTGACATTTATCATGACAGAGAAAAAGCGCGAATTTGAAAGAAAGTTACTTAGTAAATCCTTATGAAACCAAACAAGAAATATTAAAATTTCTACGATAAATTGAAGGGACTTTTTTTGATTGCGCAAATAAAGATTCCTTGTACAAATAAAAGAAATATTGTGAATTAAATATCTTGTTTGTTTCTTACGTAAAATATATTTATATAGCTATATTGCAGACTTTTTGTTGCTGGTGTAGACTAATATATCCAAATCAGTAAATTAATTTTAATTAGAAACTGTCATATTGAGAACTGGTCACAAATTACAAATTCGTAGGAAATATCCTTCTTGATCCATACATTCAACTTAGTCTTAAAATAAGTTTACTATTACGTGGAAGGAATAGAGAATCAGACATTTTTTTAACTTGATTATATGGTATAAGTATTGTGTAAAACCTCTAATAATAGTTAAGAAAGGAAACAATATAACATTATTTTGTTAACACAAACACTTTAATTTTATTTATGAGTAAGAAAAATTTAATTAAGTTATAAGAATAAATAAAACGAGTACAGTTAAGTTTTTAATGGGGGCACCATGAGTAATAGCAAGTTAACGGGCCATATGATTTTCGGAATCGTTTTCTTAACTTTCTTGCTTTGTAGTAAACAAAATATGATATAAAGATATAACAAATGTTTTAGAGAAATAATTTTTTTTATTATATATACACGCACATAAATAATCACCTCCAAGATATTTTGTAAAATCGTTATCGCGTTAAGTTATAATTATCATCTGACGACTTTGAACAGGAAATTTTAAAGACAACATTACATTATAAGTAATAGATATTATGTATACTTGAGAGGTAATATGAGAATATTCCTTTAGGACAAAAATCCTAAAAAATTAATTATTGTCTATCAATGTATTTATATATAGGTGATATTTAGAGATACATTGACTTATTATGAGATTTCCGAAACTGTTAGAAGTAGAGACTCAAAATTTGATAAATATACCTTTTGTCGTTTGGAAGTCAACTAAAAATGGATCTTACAAAATTCCTTCTTCAATGGGGTTGCGGGTGTTAACAGTGGGATATCACCGTCGAACGGGAATATTTTGGTCTAGTTTGAAGTCTAATTGTATATTACGGCGACCAAAGCGGACGGGGAACGGCTAGCACTACTATACGTACCTTCTGAACAAGGGATTTGGTACATTTGTACTGTATATAACGTTCGGCGGACGCCAGCAGGGCGCACACGGTGTCCACGGTGATACAGCATTGCACGAAACCTGCGCACGCGCGGCGGAGCTCATCCAGCCCGTAGTAATCGGCCGCGTTCATTACACCTGTTCAATTATACCAATTTGAATAATCTATATTTAAATAAAATACCATATACAGTACGCTTTAAGCTGCAACTGCTGGGACTTGAATCCTTTTCTCGCTAGGAGAGAATGAAGACAAAGATCCACACCGCAGATGCAATTGGGCAGTGGCCGCATGTATTCTAAAGCTAATCTTATTTGGAAGTCATTATCAAAATTGTTGAAACATGATTTACATGTATGATTTTTTTTAATAAAAATAGGATTTTGAATAGAATTATTACATCAAAATCTCAAGAAGAAAACATATAAAGTTACGTTATTAATTTTAAGTTTCCTTATTGAGAATTCATAGAACTGCAGCTTACATACGCAGTATACAGGGTGAAAGGTAATAGGTGTAAAAGATCTGGAGGGGATAAAGTAAAGCTAGTATCGTATCTATCTATGTATGGAATACCCCATCCAAAAACAATGGTTCTGGAGTTATTAATTTTTTAAATATTTTTCAAAAAATTGCTGATTTTCTATTTTATTTCTTATTTATTTCTACACAAATTTTAATGTAATAATTATTGTTTAATCATTGTTTTATTAAATTAAATAATTAATCATCACTTAGAGGCTAAAATTTTTCAATTTGGTTCTTTGAAAGTTGTGACATTAAAAAATAAGGCGTCATACTTACATTTTTATTTAATCTTAAAAAAAAATATTTATAACAACTTGAAACATTAAAAACTATCAGAGAATTTTACTCTCATACTTCATCAAAAATCTATGTAGAAAGTGAGAAGTGAAAGAAATTAACGACAAAGAAAGAAGAAAATTTTATATGCAAGTGAATTAAAAATAGACTTTATAGATCACCAATAAAGCGGTGAAGAGAAAATCTATTGAAGCACACCATCATTTTGTCGTGGCGCGAATATAACCTAATTATTCTCGTCGCAGTGGAGTATAATGATTTTTCTTTGGTGCAAAATCAGAAACTGGAAATTCTTACTACTGTAAAGTTTATCTCAAATTAGTGCAGGAAGTTCACCTGAAGATACATCTACCTATAACAATGTGGTGCTAGTTAGGATGAGACGTACTGCAAAACTTTATATTCGTTGCTGAGACACAAAACGTTAAGTCTCATTACCCAAGTAGTTTTTTATTTGTTGTCCGGGGGAAATTCTTCAAAAAAAATCCTATCTGAGGGCAAAGACAAGTTATGTGGTGTTTCTACCCACCCCCTCGATAGTCATCTTTACTGTTTTACAAGAAGCCTCGGGATCTCCTACAGAATAGACCAGTGTTTATCTGCACTGCACCTAAGCACATCTCTGGGAGTACCGTAACCAACCCCAACACCCTCCCTGCTCGAAGACAAGCACGAAAACACCGCGTATTTATCATCATTCACCCCGGATTCGCTTAGTGGGCAGTAAGGGCCCCCATTTTCAGATCCCACGAACTCGAAAACCTCTTTAATCGCTTTCTACGATAGGCAACGATTACCCTCGTTCTAACCCAAGTAATATTTTAACTACAGCACTCTCCAAACGGGAATACATTAATGTTTATACACTAGTGCTTAGTTTTAAAAAATAATGAAAATGCTTACCCAATAAAGTCCTCGGCTGAAGTGTCACACAGCCCGTGTGGATGTATTCTATTAACTGACGGAAAACGTCAGGTTCGAATTCTTCAATTATGAGTGTCTGATGCTGCTGAGAACACGGCTAATAAACAAGATAGAACGGTTTTAAAATCCTTTTTTACCCCGGATAAAAGTGGATATGTCTGTGATACTGCAGACTCGCTTCAGCTGAACAAAATAATAGAATAAAAGGCCCATACAGCCAGTTGATAAATTAATTTTTTTTCCTCTCGTCAAATGTAAAATACAGCGTTTTATAGAATGAACATAGAGATGGAAATACAATATTCTTTAGTGAATGGCATCACCAACAACTTCAACAAAGGTAGTACAATCGCTTCTCTGATGAGGGAAGACTACAGCCGTCCAATCCTTTTGCATCTATGCAAAAAGATCATAAGTAAAACAATAGAGGAAAATAAAACTAAAATATAAGTATGGAAATGTAAACGAAATGTAGTAGAATGTAACGTAATATAAAAATTGGGAAATGGTAAAGAGAAACAAAGAAATGTACAGAAAAACAGTGTAGTAATAAAAATTTATTTTAGAGAGTAAGATAAATAAGAATGAAAATAATAAATAAGGAACGGCCATCTCCCTTATTTAAGCGCGATGATAAAAGAAAATATAATGGAGAATAGATGATAAATAAAGAAAGAAAGAGAAGATAAGAACGGAAAGAAAGAAGAGAAAGAGAAAGAAGTAAATAAAGTAAATATGTAACAAAAGGAAAGAACTGAAGCGCAGGCCCACAAATGCCCGGAAGAACTATAAAAAAAAACAACTTCAACAATGAATTGGCAACACTATTAATCTTTTCTCTGTTGAAGTGTATGGCTTGATAGTCATTTTGACTCTAACAGCTCATCTGATAGTGGACTCTTGGACCCACGTCCACGGCCTGTTACTACTGCTTGTTTTGGTTTAGAGATGAGATGAGAGACGCTGTTAAAATTTTACCATTAAAACAATTTTAAAATATCTGCTCTTGATTAGAGACAGACAAAACATCTTATTAAGCCATATACACTACTTGGACATACGAATAACTTATTAACGATGACAAAACCTTACAAACTATAATGAATAATATTTTCAATAAAAAACACACGTGATTAAAGAATGATTGTTATAAGCCAATAAATAATGTTTTTTTTTTTTTTAACTATTAACCAACATTGCCCAATTAAAGTTACGTAGAAAAGCGAAATCAATAATAATCGAAATTTACCAATCCACCGCAAAATACTTCAATAGCCATGATAATCATGCTGAATAATTTTGAATGATTTAGAAAATAACGTGTATAATACAACAACATAAATTAAGTATAATACTTAAATTATTTTTTTTTCATACAACAGTATTAAAAATCATGCAAGTAAACATGTTCCTAAATAAATGTATAACAAAGTGACAATTTATACAGACTACTAACCTACAGAGGTGTTGAAAAGAGTAAAAAAAAAAACAAAAAATATATACAAATTTATAAGTAATTAAATCGTAGTGTTAACAACCTACGACACCGTCAATTTTGCCTTTACCTCTTGAATTGGAGCCAATTGCTGAGCGAAAGCCGACCTCTGGAGTGGAAATGGTGAAATCAATTTTTTTTGTGATTCGATCATCGATTAGCAGCACTAAATATCGGATGAGAGTAAATATAACGTTTTACAAATACACAAATGGAGATTGTGTGTCTGTGTGTTGTATCTTATGTGGTTATTTCCTCATTTTAACGCTTTAGTACTAACCAGCAAAAATCTAGGAACGCTATCCCAAAATATGAGAATTGTCAAAATTTAAACATTGATACTTAATACTATAATTTTCTTTACGATTATAAATGCCTATTCAAGTATCGTTTTCTGAACAGTAAAATGACGATCTGGTGAAGGTTGCAGAGATCTCTGAAAATATTAGATGTAAACACTCAAAAACTTGTTTGAGATATTGCTTCTGCCATTTACAGTTCAAGTAGGAATAGATTTTACAAAATTTCTACCCTAAATTGTGCTGCGGGGTTGTTACGGCGGTGGTTAATAATCGGGCCGGGGAACAGCTAGTATGGTATATGTACATTTAGTGTAATTGTCGTAATGTTTATTGAGTATCGTTTATTTGAATATCGTGTTGACGATTTGACGACACCCTTAGAAGCATTGGCCCGTGTCGAACAGTGTCCTGAGCGTGTAATTGATTATACACGGTACAGTTGCCTTTTCGGGTTCAGCAACGGGACACGTAATATTAAATTACGATTCATACTACAGTATATCAAAGTGCGTAAATTTAACATCGTGTAATTAAAATATTATAATTATCATACCTGCTGCGCGGCGTTTTGCAGGTTCAGCAACGGCTCCGACGACCTTTTCAAGAAGAGCCTCAGTTTATTTTCGCGCGGTGCCGGCTCCTTCTTTCTCTGAGGGCTAGGGGCCTGATAGAGCATTTTCTGAAATACTCTAAGAAGACATTATCTATTACATACAAAGTAATAAATATTAAAATATTATTTGAAATATAACCGTAAAATAACAACATTTCTTTATTTTTTAGAATTTAGCAAGAGCGATTTTTTGTGGCAAGATCTATGAATATGTTTATCTATAATGTGTTCTTAGTAGTCTTACCTGCTTCTCGCTGCCAGAACTGCTTTGACAGCACAAACTGGTTCCCTCGTGTCGCCCACCAGGAAAGTGACGTCACACAATTCTGGCATAGAAGCCAGAAATTTCATGTCCTCTGCTAATCCCGATTTGTTCTCGAAGGTACTGAGGTCTGGCTCTGCCTCCATTGCCGCTAGCGCCCCGCTTCTCATTGACGCCTCATAACAAAAATTTTTTACTTAGCAGAAATACTTAAAACAAACTTAGTACCACTTTCTTGTACTATTTTTATATGTATTCTAGTAATAAAAAATATTAAAAACAAGTAATTTAAGCGCAATGCAAGTTAAAATAAATATGATATGTAAGTACACCGTAAAAAAAATGATTGCACCGTAATTATTAAAGTCAATAATTTAATTATATTTTTTTTTTGTTTTGATATTTCTATTTAAATATTAATTCGAAGTCAAAAAATTTTTATATTTAATACAAGAACATCCAAAAAAAAACACTTCATTAAAAAAATATTAAAAGGTTTATGAAATATAAACACTCACTTCGTCTAAACTAAAATGTCGAGTGACTGTTAGATCCATTATGATTTTTTTTTTTTGTAGAGGTGTCGATAGCAAAACCGTTCGCTCGTGACGGAGTTCAAACGGCGACTGTCGGCACAGAGGAAATTAAAAGGATGCTTGACTTTCCGTAAAGTAAATAGCGTCTGGTCCAAAAACATGGATCTCTATGTATTATATTCAGCAATAAATATTTTCTTTTTCTCATCGTGAAATCATCTCCTTATTAAAATCTGATCAAAGTTAACTAATAAAGCCTTAAACATGACAACTATTTCTATCTTTATTTATTAATAATAATCATTAAAATATTTATTCATATATACCTACAATGTTACCTAAATGAACTTAGAATTAGGTTTTAATGGACAACCATCGCATCAACTAAGGAAGAGAGAAGAAAACAAAAAGAAGAAAGAGACAAAGAGAAGATAAACAGAGAGAGAATAAATAATTCTGCAGTATTTGTATATGATTAATTTTCCTTTTGGGTAAAAATGACTAAAGAGTATATCAGTAGCATTAAAAATGTTACTTCTTGAATGACCTTTAGGTATACCGATGAAAAGGATCTATTCTGGTGATAATTAAGAATAATAACTACAGATATTTTAATCTGCGTTAGATTTAGTTTAGGGCTTAATTTAAAGATAACGTATAATAAAATTTTATGTTATGGAAAAACATGAAGGCAAATATACACATGTAGTACTTCGATTGGATAGCATTATCCTTCTTCTTATCAGCCGGATAATGCCGACTGCTGGGCATAGGCCTAGCTCAAGGATTCTGATTGAGGGGGAATTGGGCCTTTTTTTTTGCTCGTTTCACCGGAAATTTGTAGACTTGAGCTTCAATTCTTTCTTTTATTACATTTTCGTTTGCTTTGTTACCTTCTTTCTTTTCTTTCGTGCTTTTCCTTTGTTTTACCGTTCTGATCTTTCTTTACCGTGAGCTTTAGCCCCTACACGGAGACCCAGTGTGGATTTGTAGGTGGTCAGACCCTCGTCTGTTGTTTAGAAGGGTGCACCGCGTGCAGGTGTGGTTGGCTTGGGCTCCATAAAACATTGGGCGGCATTTTCCTTCATCGTCATTGTTTTAACCGATGGACGTCCACTACTGAACATAGGTCTCTTATAATGTGTTCCACAAACCACGGTCTTGCGCTGTTTGAAACCAGTGGCTCCCAGTGATTTTTCTGGTTGGTCTGCCAACGCTGCGCTTTGTCATTTTAGCCTCGCAACTCGTAGAGCTATGTCGGTGACTCTAGTTCTTCTGCGGATCTCCTTATTTTTTATTTTACCACGCAGAGATACTCCAAACATCTCCCTCTCCGTCGGCCGCTGTGTGACTCTTTTCATCCAAAATCCCACAGTAATTGAAGACCAAAGTCTTCGAACAGTACGTGTTGCCGATGATGACCTACAGTTCCGAAACTTGGTCGCTAACTATGAGCTTTATAAGAAAGCATTTTCCTTACAATATTTTAATTTGTACAATATATCAGTATTTGTTTCATTCCGTAGAGTTCTATTTTTACTTTATTTACGATAAGCTACAGTGTTATTGGGCAGTTAAACCGTGTGACATAATACTAAATTTTACGAGGGACGTAAATCGCTTCAGTTTAAGATCAGTCACGAACGGTATTGACATGGTGGGCCAAATTGGAACAGGCGTTCATGAGAAAATCAATCACGGCAGCAGTATATACAAAAGTTTTTAATTTAACATTCATTTTAACACTTTGTTTATTTAACCGAGATCACAGATAAAATAAAATTAACACTAGACTAATATTAAAATTTACATTAACAATTATGGCACAGTTAATGCTTAACAACTTTAACAGGTGGTAGGTCTTTATTATAAGACGGTCTAAGTTGATACTACCGCAGCTTCTATTTCAGCTGAAAAACGGTACTGTGCAATGATTACTGTGTTCTAGTTTGAAGAGCGTTGTAGCTAGTGAAATTACTGGGATAAATAAGTTTTTATTATTTAATTAAGCGACAGTGGTAAGCGATACGCTTGCCCATAGTAACATGACTCTTCGCTTGAGACATAAAATGTTAAATCTCGTTACCCCTTAACCGTCGCAACCTAAAATCTTATATCCTAAGACACCTTAATGAGTTGCTGTGTATATTATCCTAACTAACGCCATTTTTTTATTAGCAGATGTATCTTTTACCATGAGATTAATGTCCAGCTCGTAAAAAAACACATTAATTTTTTGCAAGGAAATCCTACATGGGCTATGTATGTCCTTCCGCTCAGTCAAAAAAGATTTATACGGAGTTAATAGCTATAAACTCTAGATTTTTCTCTCTATACTATTTTATATATTTCATTAGATAATACATTTCGACTTTATGTTAACTGTTATAGAACGCAGCAGAAATCATATTAACAATTTTTTTTTTTTTATGCGGTGAAGTAACTAGACGAGCTGTACTCTCACCTGAGGATAAGCTAAAATAATACATGCTGCAACACTATAAGCTCCTCGCCTTGATATATACAATTTGAATTATAGTTACTTCAGTAAATTCACTGGCTACAGCTCCAGTCGAACCCGAAACACATCCTGTTCATACTTAACCAACATTTTTTTGATGAGAGATGAGATCTAAGAATACCTGACTTTGTCAGATATATTTGATTTTCCCATAAAAGTAATCAGTGCATCGAAATGAGTTTTATTTTATTAATTATTATATATATTACATGTCACTCTTTTTCTCTCTTAAAATATTATAAAAGGAAAGTTTATTTTATTTGTCATATTTGCTAAATACGTTTAGTTTATACGCTAAGTTCCTGTTATATATTTCTTGACTTATAAACATTAATATGAATTAAGTAAAAATGTATTACTTTAATATTAAAAATAAACATTTTAATTCTATTCATCAACATAAATATAGCAATGATATTTTTAGTAAGAAGAATGTTAGTGCTCTTGCTAACATACAAATTTGTCTTATCACATAAAAAACAAATAAATTTGGACTGTGCTAGAAAAGGATTCCTTATAATTCAGTCGAGGATTAGTCCTTTAATTAAAAATTTCACGTTGCACCCTTTATATTACTACACAGAATATTCATCTTGTAATAAGTGGTACATCTACCCATTATTGTGTTAATGAGTTTTCAATAGAACATTACGCTCGTTACCATGAGAAAAAAACTGTCCCGTTATATCAATAATGTTATAAATTACTGTGGTAACTAAATTAAATGGTATGGCTCAAATCGATAAGTGCTATATACAACTGTATAAACATAGTTGGAGTGAAATATCATCAACAGGCAAATGTTGTTAGTTCTTCACTGCATCAAATAACTAAAATCTAACATTTTGTAAAACGGTCGTAGAAAAGGGTACCACGAAAATACCTGTTTAGATGGTCACCAATAAGGGACACTAACCACCAGAATTTCTTTTATATTGTTTAAATGTAGATGTAGGTTTTAATAAAACATTTGTTACTATATAGAAAGCTAGTTATAAGCATACAGAAAAGTCAGAGCAAAAATCTCTTAAAAATAATTGAAATTATTATTTCAACTATCTTTTTTAAAAGAATATCTAACGTATATTTTAAAATTTTCTAATATTACAAAAGCATTAGACCAGATTTCCTTATAGAAGCTTTTTAAAACACTCGTAAATTATTGACCATAATATAGGGCGCAAGCGGCGAACCGAAAACATACTTTTAATATATAGAGGCTATAGTTGCTAAGCACTTATACTATTTTAAATTATTTAAAGAAGGAATAAACGAAATTTAAAATATCTACGTTAAATAAATACTATAAAGATGGACCATATAAAACATATCATCTCGAGGGTTACACAAACACAATCGTAGTATTATTTATCATATTTACAAAAGGTCTTCAAGTTTACGAGAGACTAAATTCTCCACCTACACACTTTGTCTGGAGTAACGCCCACGTCGAAACCCGACATATCTATAGTTAAACATACTTTGTATACAATAAGGAACAACTAACCTGTTGATTTTTTTCCCTCTATACAATCAAAATTGAGTTCTCTTAACAAAAATTAACTATCAATAATCTTACGTCCGTATAATTAGCAATGGAAGCGTAAGTTATATTATTCACAACCTATCGACTTTGTTCTTCACATGAAACGAAACACTTCACTAAATTAGATAAAATCTTCAACGGAGTAGATATTGAATGATTAAAAGCCGTAATGAATATGGAAGTAATAAGCACTTATTATTAAAGCATGACAGGTTCTAGCACATGAGACTACACATTGTACACAAGTGATTGAAGGCAATGGGCATGCGCGATATGACGCGCATGCGCGCGAATTATATCAATATAACAACGCAGCTAACGGAGAAGGTCGTCAGGCAAATATTCAATGGAAGAAGGCGAAATCTATGAATGAAATGAAATAAGTGAAAGCATTACAGATGCATCGCAATTTCGAGTGTTGATTAGATAATTGAACTTTTTTAAAACCTTTCTACTACAACTACGATTATTCATAATTTTTTATAATATGCATATTTTGTAATACCGACAATGTTTAAACTATATAAAAAATATTTGAGATTAAATTTAGGTTGAAATATTTTAAATGTTTCATTTATTTGATTTTGCGGATATGTATAAAAGATGATTTAAATTAATGGATTAAGGTTAACGAATGTGACCAATGCTAAATAATCTTAATGTTTACTTGGTCTCTGTTGCTCAAACCAGTGTCAGTAATCGCGGGGTAGTAGGAATAGGATTAAGGTAAGCCCTACCTGTCGTAGAAGACGACTAAAAGAGGCCTTGACATTGGGAGCCCTTATCGCTCAACAATCAACCCTGCGTGAGACAGCATATAGCTCAACCATGGTGTCTAGGAGGGTATGGCACTTCTTCAGAAACCTGCTAACACAAAGTGTAGAGGGGCAACGGTACGTTCTATAAGAGATCCCAGAGCCTCTCCGAATGCACTGATGCAGAGCACCGAAGGGATTTTAGTGAGTAAGAATCTCACATAACCCTGCCTCCTCCCGAAGCAAGGTATCTTTCCAGGATTCCCCCCCCCCCCAAACCAAAAAAAAAGATCCCTGTTTCTGGAGATCGTCTAGTGCTCTCTCTCTCGTGTGCATACAGTATGGTGCAGTGTTTACCATTCTAGTTAGCGCCACGTTGTTATGGGCGGGCGTATTAATTACCATCAGGGATACATCCCGTTCTTCTAGTCGCTTAATGAAATAAAAAAAAAGAAAAACTATAAACTATTACTAGCGGAGGTCGTCCATCGGTTAAGACGGTGATGAATTTTTATAACAGCCCTGAGAAAAAAATAAAAAAAAAAAATTATATTAGAAAGTAGATCTTGGATAGCGGTACATTATTTGGAATCGTTTGGTTAGCTAACAATCTCATAGAGACGAACTTAGCTGACTGACTGACTGGATCAAAATATTGGGGTAATCGATATATGTTGTGTTATTGCTCCAGTACAATTTATAGGCACTAATACCTTCAAACAGGAAAACAGTTATGTTTACAAACCATTTGGTGATTTAAATTGTCGTTGCGATACTTAACCCTTAATTTGGTATTGTATGCTGTGCCATACAAACATTTTAAAAAAATAATGTGTTAAAGAAACATGATTTCAATATAATTATTAAAAATTATTCTCATAAACTAGTCACACTGTATGAAAAAAAATGTTTTTGAGTGTTAGCAACACTAGTGCTGTCACTGTTTTTCAAAATGTCTGCCCGAAAGAAGCTGGCTGTGCTCACTAAGGTATTTATTTGTTTTTTTATTACTTTTTCCTCGTAATTTTCTGATAAAACACTAATAATTCCATCGTGACATTATAGTGAAGTGTTCACTGTTATACTTTGGGAAATATTTGTGGATATTTGTTGTTTTATTTGATAATAAACTTTCGATGCCATCACATACATTGCCAGCTTAGTAATGAACAACTGCATAACGAAGCTATATGTCACAGTATACATTGTCAATTTATTTGATTTCTTTTTATGATATATTTTTGGGGCGATTTATAGGTTATTGTTTGCTTGGGCTTGAGTTTTGGTGTATGCAAGCTTTTTCTTTACAGCACGCGCTACTAACACGTGGTGGTAGAATTTTAGCTTTGATCCCTACTAAAAATGTACTCTCTAATGATGATAATGCATCTGATGTCGAGGATGAATTATTGGGCGCTCAAGTGTACCGAATCCATCGCTTGAGCCCGATTGAAATACTACTCCGATAATAAGCGACATTCCAGAACTGCCTTCAACCCCTGCCACGCCCCTAAATCCTGCTACTCTAAATCCTGTATCTCGAGTCGCTTCTGCATCACAAGCTTCGCCGGCATAACCTTCTGTGTCCATACCTAGTACCCCCACTACATCTTCTACATTGCCAAATCGTCTAACTAGAAAAATACGATCAAAAGACCGACGGTTCCTGTTGCTAAACGCTCACGCAGAATCAAAAAGTTCGTTCTGTGCTATAAATGGAAAAGGGCTGCTGTTTTTCGACACAATACAACTGTGGAAGATGTACCAGAAATCGATTCTCAGACACCTACTATTCCCTTGGACTATTTTTACAAGTTTTTTCCTCAGACGTTATAACTGACATTATAGAACAAACAAATGCGTATTCAGTGGAAAAAAACCGAACGATCGATTGAATTAGTTGAAGACGAACTTCGAGATTTTCTGGCTGTTCACATCATCATGAGGGTCGTGTCCATGCCTTCATATACAGACCATTGGAGTCTATAATATAGATTCGGTTTAGTTGCAGATCTAATGCCCATAAAAAGGTATAAAAAAATTAGAAGATACCTTCATTTCGTCGACAATAGCACTAATAATAGTGACAGATATCACAAGATTAGGCCCATAGTTGAAAAAATAAGAACAAATTGTTTATCTCAAGAAGTCGAGACCAAGTGCAGCATCGACAAAATGATGATTCCTTACAAAGGGATTAAGGCCGACAAGAGACGCCAATACATGAAAGACAAACCCAATAAATGCGGTTTCAAAAACTGGAGTATCAGCTATGATCTACGATTTTATCCTGTACGGAGGAGTGGACACTTTCAGGTTCCATTATTTCACGGAAGAAGAATTGTCGTTAGGCTTTGGAGCTCAAGTAGTGGTTGCTTCGTGCAAAAGTATAAAAAAAATACCAGCTTTTGTAGGAATGACAACAAGGTCGTAAAGTTGGTCAGTACTTATGTAGGTACAGAACCAGTAGAGAAAATCAAACACTACTGTAAAGAGGTCAAACAAAAAGTTGAAGTCAATTGTCCACAAGTGGTCAAAGAGTATAATAAACACATGGGTAGTGTAGATTTGGCGGATATGCTCATCTCGCTATACAGAACTCCTTTCAAGACACGAAGTTGGTATATCGGTATATTTGCCCAGCTACTTCATGTATGCATCAACAATGCATCGCTAATTTACAGAAATGATTGTACTAAAATAAAAAAGGCTATGCCCTTGAAGGCTTTTAGGTACGAAATCTATAAAGGACTCAAAAAGAATAGACCTGCTGTGATTGACCCACTCGACATCAAAAAAAGACCACAAAAACGATACAGCCCGTTCCCGTTGAGTGCTCGCGATTTGACAATGTGAGTCATTTCATGACCATGACATCTCAGGATCGGTGTAGGTTATGCTCTAAGCTCACGACTGTCATTTGCAACAAATGCCAATTCCGGTTATGTTTCGTTACCGGAAGTAAACCCAGGAATTGTCAAATATTTTATCATTTTCAGAAATGAGTAGAATTTCTGGGTTTACTTCCAGCATTTACTGCCAATCACAGTGTCGCAGAGCCATTATTTTGCTTTTATAATGTATGTCCATCAACTCATTTTTATAAAGAGGTTTGATTTATGTTTGTTTTTAATTCAAGTTACAATATATATTCATCATTTTTATTCTTACTGGTTTTGGTAAGGTATGTTCCAACATACAAATTTCTTTACCCACTTGGCAATGTATGTAGTAGCATACATGATTTTCCAAGAAAAACTGAAAACTCTAAATTTTTTTTACTATTCGTCTGGGCATATTTAGGCTCTACTATTTCAGTATTTGTTTCAAATCAAAATGTTTATTTTTTTTTGTCAAATAAAGGGTTAGGTCCTTAAAGATTCATTGACGAGGTAACCCTCTCAAAATTCATTCATCATTATCAACCGACAGACGTCCTCTGCTGGACCTCCCTTAAAGATTTCCACATCGATCGGTCCATAGTCTGCCTGGCCTTCGGTACCGTCGGGCGCTAGAGGCCGTCGTTTGTTCATATGGGAGAATTTGAGTAACTTCTGACCACGCTAGTTCATAACGGGCTATTGGGAGCCAAAGCTCGTTGATTAACAGAGTGCACCACAAGTAGGTTAGGTTGGCTTGAATCCTGTGATTTGTGCGGAATCCCTTACACATCCTTGCAGATAGAAATACTTTAAAGTCAGCGACATCTTACGGCATATTTGTGTAATAGAAACTAACCAATAAAGAAGAAAGTTGTAAGGCAGGCCGTGTTTTACAAACTATAACCTAATTCTTTAAAAAAACATCAGATGGCTCTTCTAGTGATAAGACTTATTACTGCTATTTAAATAGCTAACATATGGAAAAATAGTTACATTTTGTTTCAAAAATATTTATTGGAAGTTGTCCGTTAGTTTCCTTGTAAAAAATTCAATTTTTATATAATTAAACTTTGGTATTATTAATTTAATCAATTCAATCTCGGGACTACAGTAACGGAGGGAAACAGAGTTTGGATAATTGTATGCCAACAGAATTTTTTCGAGTTCTACCTATCTAACACCTTTATTGTCCATCTGGTCAACGATTGTATTATTATACTCCGGCAGTATGAGTACAATATTATCATCATCAGCCGATAGACGTCCACTGCTGGACATAGGCCTCCCCCAAAGATCAACACAGCGATCGGTCCCGTGTTGCTCGCATCCAGTGGGTTCCCGGAAACAATATTAAATCTCAAGTATTCAAATATCTCTATTTGAGGAGATTATTCTATGCGAGGTACTCCTCTCCACCTAAAGCTCTATCGCTATTTAACCTCATATATAATAGACGTAAGTAAATTACGACAGTTTTTAGTTTTGAAACATCTTATTATAATTATAATTTTATTACGTTTCAATAAAGTTTACGCATTACAACAACGTTAAATCTGTTTTGACATTAATTTAATCAACTAATGCATATACAGTAAAACCTTAATTACTATTCCTACCTAACGTTAAGATAAATTTAGGGTCGCAAGAGATGGATGCCGTGTCTATTCGACCAAAGGAACCTACTAAAGATGGATTATCGGCCAAACTAAGATTAATTACATTGGGTTATAATGCAGACATGAACTATTAAGGAATTGGATTAAGGACCGACGTAACGGCTCCGCACTTTACTTCTAAACAGTTTTGCACATAGTAAGCTAGTTGGTGATTTTATAAGCAATAAGTGATGAGAAAACATCCTTACCTTCCATGAATGGAAACATTAAGTGGGATATGCATTATGTGTGATAAATACCGAATATTATGTTCGTTATTATCAATGCAATAATGGATACGATACAGAAAATGTTATAAATTATAATCATATTTATATATACGGTGATCCAAATATCACATCAATTTAAAGTAGTGTAAAGGGTTTTACATAAAGAAGTGAATGAGAATTAATTGCTGCCCAACATTTATTTAATTTCACCAAGTTCGCAAATTTCATTCTGCCCCCTTAAAGCCACGGCTAACTTCTGTTCACATTGAAAGACGTTCATTAAGCCTTATTTATTGTAGATTTAATTATTCTTGCTGAGGACATTACGGGGGTGTCCTACGAAAGTAAATGAGGGTTAGACAGTACGTTAAAAAGAAAAGTTTTAACCTATAAATACCGAAGAATTATTTGAGTTTACATTGTTTTTATAATAAGGAAAATTTTACTTCCATTAGAATACAATCTGTCAGTGACCATTTAATGGCAGATAGATAAATAAAATTTTATTAATAACTATGCTATTTTTCGAATAGATCATTGAATTTACATATTAGCTGTAAGAATAAAAAAAAAATTATATGAAATATGATTAAAATAGTTTTAAAAAAGTAAACTGTGTGATAAGGTGCTAACAATGATATAGGACCTATTTTCCGATTTCCGCTTTCCAAATAATCAAGTTGTGTATATTCTACTCTTTTCTATACATTAAACCTAACATTGTTTTACAACACTCTATTTTGAGTAGGTCTCTGTTGCCGAACATCATCTTGATGTAACACTTACCTAGTTTCAAACAGTAGTGTGCAAGCATATCTGTATTCCGGTTTGAAGTATGTTGTAGCTAGTCAAGTTGTAGAACATCTTATTCTTTAAAGCGACAAGCACAATATGAAATCAGTGTGTTAACCTAACCAGCGGTATACAGTTATAGGTTATGTGTCATTTACCATCACACGAACACTTATCTAGTCGCTTAATTGATTAAAATATATAATAAATATACATATAGTAAAATAAAAAACGATTATATACAATAGATAAGATAACAACAATCATTGCCGACATTTAATTTACGTACGATAAAACAACTAAGTAAGCAGATTATGTCATCCATTTCGCCACAGGAAGTTTATGACCGACGCTGGGCCGAAATTAATGTCTTGCAAAGTTTGCGACGTTGACATAAATCCTAGATCTTGTGATGGCATTCTGTAGTATGAGCAAATGTTTGATATATCTAAAAAGGATAGGAAATTAACCAACGTGACGACGGAGTCAATTTTACACATTCAGACTGGTCTCCATCGCCGGACACCGTCTAAGTACCACCGCTGCTGCTATTTCTGCCGACGAACGTTACTACGCAAACACTACCGTGTTCCGCTTTGAAAGACTTAGCTAATGAAATTACTACGGTAACGAGATTTATGATATGCATAAAAGTGACGAGAATATTTGGTGCTTTTTAAACCGTACTAACTAGCACCACTTTGCTACGGGCAGGCAGTGATACGTCATACACCACCAGGATAAAATCTCGCTCGAAACGTCGGTTTGTAGAATAAAAAAAAGACTGCCAGAGGTCTTTTATGAGTGATTCCAGCTATCACCAGCTCTGAAGTCCTAAAAAACATTAGCCTCTTACGGAAGCGGAACCAAACCTTAGTGGACTCTGGAGCTTTATTATAGCATGATTAGAGAGAGAAAGAGAATAAATACTTAATTTGTAATTATTAATAGATAATAGAAAGACATAAAATTAGTAGAATTAACGGAAGGGTGTGTAAGGTGTCCCGCGCAACAACTTACAGGACTCAAGTCAACCTCACCTGCTCGTGGTGCACCCTACTAATCAGCAAACGAGGCTCTGGCTCCCATCAATCCGCATTGGGCCAACGTGGTGTGAAATAAAAAAAATCCCCCATATAAACCTCTACAAAAATGGAGATCTTTGGGGGTGGCCTATGTCTAGCAGTGGACGTCTAACGGCTGATAATGGTGAATGGGCAACATATAATTATAAAAGGAGAGCAATGGATTTTATTCTTGAAAAAGGGTGGTATTTCACAGACTTCACTGAGTGATCACGGTGGTTTGAGATTTTGTTCCCTAAAATATCCTATAATCTTGTACTGTCCTGTACCCTGAGATTACATGGATGTTTCTGCTTCCAAACACGTTGCCGTTTATTGTGGATGGGTGTTTATATGATAAGGTAACATATATAGAGATTAAACGTAAAATTTACGATTAATTATACTTATTTTACTTATTTTGAGATCTCCTCACTACGTACATACAAATAAAATACCTTACATACTAAATACGTTATTACAAATTTCTTCTTATAGCCATTCTCTAGTAGATTAAGTTTCTATTATTAAGTTATTGTTACAGTAAGTTAGGATGTTCTAATGAAGATAATTAAATATATATTATGTTAATCTTTTTCCTACAGAACGGATTACATTTTTTTACTTTTGTTTTTAAGTTAGGATGGAAAGAGTCTGCTTGTTCACTCTGTGCTGTCTCTCTTCTGATATAGTAATGTAGAGTTGAAAAATAAATCTGTCAATAAGTATAGGCTGAATTTACTCGTACAATTTAAGTATAAATTTTCAAACATAAAAGCGTATTAAGTAATCATATTTTTCACTACCTGAACGCTCTTCAATTAATGTAAATCTAATCTCTATGTTTCTAAATAATTCCTACACTGTTCAGATAAGGGTGTATTAATTTAGAAAATTGAATTTGTTATTTAAATAAATAAAGCAAACTTAAATATTAATCAGAACTAAACAACTCGGAACTACAGCTGCAGTACTAGAAAAGCAATTATATTTTCCGAACAACGAGCGTCAGGCGGAGTCTGCGGGAGAGACGTCTGGTTATTTGAAGTTTGTAAATTTGCAAATTGTTAAATTAGTTTAGGTGCCGCGACAAAAAACCGTTACACAATTCGTTTTTTTTTTTAGGTTATATTAATAGTTTCCGGTAGTTGTTAATCTCAAACCAAAAAGAGGAGTGAAATCAGTTTAACAAGTGTTTGCTTTAAAGAGGACACGACTGAGAATGTGTAACGAAGAAAATACTTTAGCCGTTTGTAAATACGAGTTTCTCCTTTTTTCAGATGTAATAATTTTTTTTTATATTAATATATTAAATATTACTTGTAATTATTAGATGTTCACTAGAAAGAACATTATTATCTTTGAAAAATCTTTATGCACAGCAACAGGTTAAGTAGTATGTGGATATTATTCTGTCATCGACTGTTGACATTTTCCATACATTTCTTACACACCTTAACATAATGATAAAAATTGATTATCTATTTTTTTATTCAAATAAACCCATTATCAGGAATGTTATATAAAAAGGGCGACTATATGTAAGGAGCTTACAGTTACTTAAAATTTATGGGAAAAACCTATACGTCAGAGCTTAATACAAAGACCGTTAATATCTCGATCAATTAAGTGTGAAATAAGGCCACGTCAAGTTACCCGACGAGACATTGAATTATTCCCGGGTCCTGGCTCCGAGGAGATTAATACTTGTATTTCGGCCACGTTGAAACTTTTGACACGCTGCGATGTCAGTCACATGATTTATAAATTCATTGCAACAATGATTCTGTTTAGGTATTTTGAGAGAATATTTAAGAGAACAGAGAACTGACAATTTATCAAGTAGTCCGTATATCACTGACTACAGCGTCGTGGACCATAATGTGGAATCGTGGTGAAAGAAAGGGTTGATTTACGTAACAAAAAAAAACTTTTTTCTTGTAAAAACTTAAAATTTATAAAATAATTCGGCATTTTATATAATATGAAGAAGCTCTATTAGTTTTGATAATAATTTTTTTTAAATAACACTCTCATCATTATAATCAGCTAATAGATATTGATTGCTGGACATTGGAGTACCCCAATGATTTCCGCGCCGGCTGCTGTTCATTATCTCTTTCCTCGATCATTTTCATTGATATTATTTATTATTATTTAAAAATTATTTATTATAATTATTTCTATATTTTTGTTAATATGACAGGGCTCTTATTGTCATTCATCTAAATTTAGGAAAGGTATACAAAATCTTCAATTAAGCACCTCTTCATTATCTCATCAGCAATGTAAAGGTAAGTTACAAATGAATTCCCCTTAAACAAACATCCCATCTTGTTTGCATCAAGTGTGCGTGAATAAAATTTACTATTAAATCCGTACTTACGAGTTTCACCGTTAACTTTGAGACGAAATATTGAATCAAGAACCCCTTAATATTTACATAAGCACGTGACGTAAAACAGTTTGTAACTTAACACTGTAAATACGGAGTGTTTACAATGCGTTTCTATAAATTAATATGAGAAGGAAAAGCTTTGTATACTTCTTCTTAAGGTGTCTCTCCGATTAGCGAAAGTTGACGGTCAGTTCACCACATTTTGCCCGGTCTCTTGCCAGGCGGAACAGTTGGGCGGTTCTCGCGCCCCCGTCCACTCCTTGATATTACACAATCACAATTTCTTTGTATAATATGAGATACAAATGACCAATACAGCGAAATTAAACAACATTTAGGCTCTTTGTGTCTTCTTCTTCTTTCCTCCTCAAAAGAGTGCTGGAAAATTTAGTGTCAGTCATGGTAATGCATGACAGTTCTCAGACATATAATATTATTAACTAAATCTCCGTGTACAAACGGCACCAAGATTTAAACACTATACCATTGTCAGATAATTTTTATATCTAATTTGTTAAAAGTGATGAAGTGACTAATGTAACTGCATCCATCGATTGTTGCTGTCTTCACTAGGTCATCAGTCTAAGGCTTTAGAAAGAATGGTATGATAATTTTAATTATTGTCTATCCATGCAGAGTTTAGTTCATAAGTTATAAGTTACTTAAACCAAGACAAAATGTAATAATTTTATATTTTTTCCAACTTTGTCATTCGTTAGAAGAATAAAACTATTAATTTTGCTAGAGAGGCCACAAATCTTTCAGTCCAAAAAGGATTTGCTGAAACGTACAGCCAAGTACTCATATATTATTCAGTCTGCATCCAGGGTAAATGAATTGTTCTCTATTGAATTGTTACTTGAAAAATATAAACGTACGATATTTGAAAAAGTTATAAATTATTTAAATCTTATAATTAAGATATATCATAAATAAATATAATTTAGTCTGAAGTAATATTTAATACGTAAACACGACTTTACTACTTCACTAGGGGTGTACGGGGTCCTGCACACAAATAACGGGTCACAAGCCAATCTCACTTGCTCGTGGTGCACCCTGCTAATCAACAAACAAGGCTCTCTCTTCCTCCAACCTACATGGGGCCAGCGTGGTGGGAAATGGTCCAAATCGCTTCATATAGTGCCGGAGGCCATGCTGACTCCAGCTTAGCACCGATCAATGTGGAGATTTTTGGGGGAGGGACATAGGCCTCAGCAGTGGACGTCTATCGGCTGATGATAATGATGATGATGATGAAATACTACTTACGCTTATCCTCCAACCTAAAATAATATACCAGTTTATCTATACATTGAAGTTTTCCTTTTATAACAATGTTTTGAATATTTAACTCTTTTTAAAAATATTTGCAACGATTAGAACTAAACATTGTACAATCTTTTATGAAATAAACAGCGTCTGGTCCAAGACCATATGGTCTGTGCTGCTTTCCCTGGTTTGACTGTAATTTGAGCAGGTGTAGACTTAGTTCTGGATATAATTCATCAACAAAGTTTCCATTTCTTGTAAAAGAAACACACATAGGTTAGAGTTGTAATGATTGCAATTTATGTGGATTATTTTCAAGTTGAGGTTGCGCATGCGCTGATGGAAAGTAAGCAAAACAATTTAAAAAAGGGATTCGTTGTTGAATAGTTTGAATATAAACATCATGCACGTTGATCTGATCCAAAATGCACTAGGTATTATTACTTTTTCTGGATTTAAATACCGTAATTTATTAGTAGTTATAAATATTTATAGCATGGTATTGTATACCCTCTAGGAGCAAGTTACTAAACAATGGATTGGGCAATCGCTTCAAAATCCTCCAAAAGGTTAAAAAAATCGTGTTAAAATTATCTATTAACTTAAAAAAAGATTTCGAGTGTTTACAGAATTATAAAAATAATAATAATTCAAGAAAGGTTTATTATGCTAATTAAAACAAGCTAGCACACCAGAGGGGCAACTCTCGTGACATTTGCACAGATAGGCGTCGGGAAATAGCTCATTTAAATACAGCAGACCACAGCTAAGCACGGAAGCGCAGTGTCCCCATTCGTACCTGGAAAATAAATTTCAGGTTTTGGTCTCATTGAGATATCCATCGCCGCTGTGATTTGTAACACTTCCATTCCGGAAATTTACGATCGCAAATGTAACATCGTGTTGCATATTTCGTAATGATCAAGCGTTATATTATCAAACGCTCGTAAAAAGAATAGTATTCCATAGATCACACGGCTTACTGTCAAAGTAATTATTTTAATTGATATATTTGAAACAGAAAAAACATTTTAGGCTGTTTTTTTATTTGAAGAAGCCACGGGCCGTGCGAGGTGTTCACTTGATGGTAAGTGATACGCATGCCCATAACAGCAAAGCGCTAGTTAGAATGATATACACAGAACTGCATTGTACTCGTCACCTGAGACACAAAATGTTAAATACCTCTCTACCCCAGTAATTACCCTAACTATAGCGCCCTTCAAACCGGACAACAGTAACGTATGAATTTTATTGTTTAACGGCAGAGATAAGAGTTGTAGTTGTATCTACTTAGACGGTCTCCGGCAACAGAGACCTATCACCGATGAGTAATCATAACTATGAATGAGTAAACACAAATTTCATAGATCACACAGCTTACTATCGACTGGTGAAATTGAAACACAGTAAACATTTTTAAAATTGACTTTAGCAACTCTTTGATTAATGTTTATTTATTTATAACTCTATCTGACCATCCAAAGTAAGTTTACAACTTAATGCATCTCTTTCTATCAATCTGCAACATGGAAGGTATATAGAGATGAGTGGGATAGGAAATATACATAGGTAATAAATGAACAAAGAATAAAAATTGATATTTAGCTATTATTTTTTTTTTATCATTATTATTACGTAAGTATTATAGTATATTATAAAGTTGATAAACTTTACCATGATTAATTATAAATAGTATTATTTATATATTATAAATTAATTATAAAGATACCATGATTAATGTTATCCTTTATCCCTAGTAAATAGATGTAAAGTTTTAGCCTGAAACTACATTAAAATAAGGATTCATCATCAGCCGAGAGATGTCCACTGCTGGACACAGGCCTCCCATAAAGATTCCCACTTCGGGTAGGGATTCATATGGGGGGTTTTGGACCATTTCCCATCACGCGAGCCCAACGCGGTTCGGTGGGAGCCAGAGCCTCGTTTGTTGATTAACAAGATGCACCACGAGCAGTTGAGGTTGGCTTGAGTCCTGTGAGTTGTTGTGCGGGAATCCTTACACCCATACACACAATTACACAATAAGGATTACAAAAACATTATTTTTATTTTTACAATAATCTAAGCGTCAGTGGCAATGGCTGCCATTTGAATTGATTTGCTCGCACACTTTTATTCACCAGATATAACCTCCAGGGACTTTCTTCCGCTCAAAAAATACTTCAAGTGAAAGAAATTCTAAGACGAAGATTTTTTTCGCTGATTATTTTAGATTTCGAGAACAGGAGGACTTAATATATCGATTTCTTAGGAGACAATCTCGAATAATAAATTAAATTTTTGAACATAACTTTCACCTCTCGTATGTAGGACTTATTAAAGCGAATTTTCATAACATTTTGAATAACTTAAACTAGATTTATTAACTTTATTAAGCAATAGTATTAATTATATAAATTCAGTGACACCGCAGATATATTCTAACTCATTAATATTACTTAAACACCGTCACACCTGTTAGCTGAACATTTCATTATGTTTTAAGCTTAAAGGATTACAAGTGTTCTGATTCAACAGTACAAAATATATAATAGTTATGTCAATTGACACAACCCCCTAATGTGACTACTTAACAGTTGTTTAAGTGTCTTCACATGTTCTTTTTTTTATTCTACGAACCGGTAAGTCTACTGGTGGTTAGTCTCTGTTGCTGGAGACAGTCTAGGTACCACCGCAACACCTATTTCTGCTGTAAAACAATAGTATACAAACTTTAGTTGTGGGGTAACGAGATATAATTTGTTATAACTTAAGGTGACGAGCTCAATATGGCACTAGGTGTATCATCCTAACTTACACCACGTTGTTATGGACTGACGTATCACTTACCATCAAGTGAACGCCTCGCTTGTTCCGTCGCTTCGTCAAATAAAAAAACAAGTAAAAATGTTTGTTCTTTTACATCAATTAAACTAATTTCTTTGTACGCTGTGATCTATGAACTATTATATTATGAACTTAAAGTGAATACTCTATATAGGTAAGTTATTGAAGAGATTTAGAAATACAAATGGTAAAAGATTTAGTAGTAGTTGTAGACATAATTTGGTAATAAGTCATACAGAAATTTCTTGATTATTGTAAAACATAGGCGTATTATAACAAATAATAGTCGTAGTATGATCACCAGTAATAATATGTAGATTGTACATATAAAGAATTAAATACTGATTTAAAATTTTATTAGAAAAGTAAGCAACTGTTAAGGACAAGGTAATAAGGAGGAATAATAATTGTCATTATATGGTTGTAGGTCCGGTAATGGGTGTCTTTGACCTATTATATACAGAGGAAAAGTAAAATAATATAGCAAAGATACGTTGATCTATAACAATATGGCATTAGGATTATTATACTAAATTATATTGTGATCGTTATCGCGAAACACAAGAATATCGTTATCACATTTACTTCTCTAGCTCCAGCCCTTCTAACTGGAACAGTGTTTGCACACTACAGTTTGGTGCTACAAATAGGAGCTACCTATATACACTTACTGCCTCTGTAGCTGGAGTAAAAATTATGATACGATAATATTATATATCATATACGATTTTTCAGGGTACGTAAAAGTATGTTTTATGTATAAGAAGGATACTACAGCATTGATAGTTATAGGGCATATAATAACAGTTACGACGGAGATAAGATGAGTAGAGCTATTTGTTATTTCATTAAATAAATAAGGTTTCCTAAGTATACTTCATACAAAAAACATATAAAAAAAAAACAATTTAAAACATGGGAAAATTCATAATTTGAGTCATTGTCATGAGTTACGCGAATGACATACGAAAATTCAATTTCATGCGTTAACTTTTATATAAGTATTTTCTAAGTACCTCATACGTCTCATGATAAAGTTAGATGAATTCATACTTTATTTCGAAATTCAATCAGAAACCGAATTAAAGGTTTGTGGCAGGAGTTTCAGAAAGTTTTAGATTAAAGCGAGTTTAATAGGTTAAATCCTTTGTACATTACTTAATCTTTATAACCTTTGCGATCGATTTGCAAACGCTAATTAACTGATATAGCATCGAGATGTATAATACATAATAAACTTACACGTATACCCAAAAACGATAATTATTCGCAAGGTTAATGGGTTTGGGATTAAGGCCCAGGCCTAGTGAGAATTCTGGGTCTCGGAGCGCAGTCCCAGTGCCTGTCATTAAATAAAACATAGCTCATTGGTCTGACCTCTAGGGTTTGATATAGGATAACCACGCCGCGGTATTTATATAAATTATGACAGGACTAACGTAAATGTGATTTTATCGTGATCGTCTTCACAGGATACTTTTCTAAGAAAACAGTTTCCATCTCTATATTTATATTTGTGTAATAAAACAAAAAGGATTAGATGGTAAAAGAGTTTATATGTCTTTCTATCCTCTCAATATATATAACATAAAATATTTGTTGATAATTTGGTTAATATGAGCATATTACTCTTTGAAGTTGATTTAAGTTTAACGAAGAACATTTTGATAGCAACGCAATCATCATCATCATCAGTCGATAGACATCCACAGCTGGACATAGGCCTTCCCCAAAGATTCCCACTCCATCGGATAGAGATTCAAAAGGAGGAATTCAGGCCATATCCCATCACGTTGGCCCAATTCGGGTTGGTGAGAGCCAGAGCGTGGTTTATTGATTAGCAGGATACACCACGAGCAGGCGACGTTGACTTGGATCCCATGAATTGTTGTGCGAGAATCCTCACACTTCACTAACGCAATAGTTAACAAAAAAAAAAAAATAACTTAGGAACGTTGTATTAGAGAAACATTATCTTAACCTTTTTTAATCTATCCCTTACCATCAGTTTAATATACCAATTCACCTTAGTTTATAGTTTACAATATAAATGTATTAAAAAAAATATTCAAATACATTATAGGTGGCTTGTATCATGTGTATTCAATGAAACCTTCACAACCCACAGTATAAAAGAACTCTTTACTGGAATATAAAAAAAAATGTGCTTCCCTTGTGTAACTCTCGACGTCAACCGCAATGCCTAGGTAAGGTTGCGGGTGGGTTTTTTGTTTTTCACATTTCTTTGAATATAAAACACTGTCATATATTTACAAGTCTGTGAAGCTTTTAAAGGGATAATATTTTATACTACAATACGCTAAAGTATTTTAAAAGCAAAACCTATTTAATATAAGACCTTTTTGTGTTTGTCGAGTTAAAAAAAAATCATATTTACTAAGGTCCTTGCCCGTTTGCTGCGACTTCATTATAAAAAGAAAATGTAGTTTCTAAAGTACACACATTATGATGAATGTTCATGTTTTCACTTTTCAACTTTTTTTTTTACAAATATTTAGTTAAAAAGTGCTATATTAAATTTTCTTAAATCTTTGCTATATACGATCAAGTAAGCTTTCATATCCCACATATACAATATGCGATGGGATATTAATACATTGTTTTTTTACTGAGAACATTGCTAACAATTTTGAAATGATGCTTTTCAGGATATTATATTGTCTCTTACTTATATTTATTTTCAATCCACGATTTATTTCGTTAAATCAACACGTTAGGGATATCTCAAATGGAATTAAATAGAACATTTCGATATCATCCAACAGACGGAAATCCACTTTGCGATTTCTGACAACGGATAATTGGTAATGTCATATGGGATCTGCCCGAATAGAGTAAGAACAAACTATTTACTTTCTACCAATGCGATTTTTATCGATATAAAATAACAGCTTTTTGTTTATCCCATAACACTGGAAATAGGATGTTTACATAGCACTTTAATGTGCTTATAGCATTAAGGAATTAGATGCTGTTTATTCTAATAATCTTATTGATTACAGCGCCTCTTTGAAGGGAAGCAATAATATTTTGCAAGATTTGTAAGAAGAGGAACTGGGAGCGGTACAATTTTGCAATAACGTCATAGCAATTAAAATTCGCCAAATGAAAATACTCACCACGCTTCGTGCTGGAGACAATGAAAGTGGCTGAGCGCCAACAACCGGGATATCTGGCTTTCTGTTTTACAAACTACCGTTAATAACTTGTTTTTAATTAAAATTCCATCGTATTATTAATATGATTTTAATCATACGCATTATATTATCAGAAGTTAAAAATCTTAACATTTTTTGATTTTTAGTCATACATTCTGACGACGATGTGATTAAGGTCGCGGTATATTGCTGGATGCGGGCAGCGCAACAATGATTACAGTGGAGATCTTTGAAGGAGGCGTTTGCCCAACTGTGATCGTCTTTCAGCTCATAAATTGATGATATACTTTTACTCTTATAATAGTCTTTTTATTACTAGTAAAAATTAATTCAAAAATTTTAAACGTAAGCATAAACATTTGAAATTGTAACCATTTAGAGATTCAAGAGACAATAATCCTCAAACCTTAATTTTTATTACAATAAGCAATGTTTTCCATTTTATTTAATAAACAATAAACACTACCAGATCAATCGTAACCACAATGATAGAAACAGACGCTCAGATCTAGCATATCACACAAGCTAACGAAATAACCACAGAGATGTGGGATACATAGGAAGGTAGGTACAGAACAGTAGTACTCTATAAAATGATCTGGAAAATTTTGAAGAAATAATGTTTTTGGAACATTATAGCAATGGACATACTGCATAGGATAGTATAGAAGAAGCACGAGAAATTGAAAGCAATTCTGCCACATCGATATTACGTATAACTGAAAGGCGAAGAGGACAAAAAGAGTAGCCTAACTTTGTAGGAACAGAGAATGTTGACCTCTCCAGCGAAATATTACAGTTGAACTTCAGCGGTCAAAACCTCCCTAGAGAGGTAGGTCTCTTCAAGGTTTTTAGTCGATATTATCCTTAAGAGAAAGGGTTTGATGCAGAGTTGCTATCGATACCTAATTTTTCCTCCGACTGGAATAAAAAAAATTAGATATAAATCATATAGTTATCAAAGAGGTAAAAAGTCGTTTCAATGATATTTCAAATAGGTATAATGTAAAAATAAAGTCACTATGTTATGATGAATTTTTATCTTATGTTCTAGTCTACTAGTGTTAGATTTCTGAGTCCGAAGACTATCTAAGTAAATGCAAACAGTTTCAAGGGTATTGTATTTAGTGAAATTACTAGAGGAAGAGCACAATCTTGTGTTAAATATATCATCTTAACTAGCGCTACATTGTTATGAGGAACAGTGGCTACAGGACCAGTTTAATAAATCCACTCTCCATTTACAATAACACATGAAAATTCTTATAACCGTACACATTAGTGACATTACAGGACTCATAAATTATTCAATTCGTATCCAGTGAAGTAAATGAAAAAGTTCCTCTTTATAAGATTTCACATCAGAATAAGTCAAATCAAAACGGACTCATATAGAAGTTTTAACAACTCGTAATGCCTTTTTAATCTTTACATACATTCACTGCGAAATTTTAAGGTAATATTAAGGTTTTATTAAGCAGATGATAAAAGAGCGAAGAGGAACTCTTAACTCATCAAAAAGTTTATTAGTTATGTGTTATAATATCCTTCAGCTATCTTCTATGTGTCAAAGATACTATAATAAATAAACTTTTTCATAAGTCGATAACTTTTGATGATCATGCTTATGGCATGTCTTAGGATATATTCTAAGTCAAATAAATTTAATTGAAAAGTATCAAATTCTCTTTTCTATAGATTCTCTATTTCTCTCTTCAGAGCTATTATCCCATATAGAAGTAGAGACAAAGTTTTTTTTTTTCTGTACACATTCTGTAATTTTAGTCAAAATTCTCTCCCGTTTATACTTTTATAACAACGTGGTCCTAGTTATGATGATACACACCACATTATGCTCGTCATCTTGAGATCCATGATGTTAAGTAATTAAGTCTTTCTATCCTAAAATTTCAATAGCTACAGCACCTTTTAAACCAGAACACAGTAATGCGGCAGAAACAGGAGATGCGGTGGTACCTATCTACACTGTGTGCCGCAACAAAGACTTTTTTTTTATCAGGGGGAAAATATATAAAAATACCCAGCGGGGAAGAAAACGTTATGTGGGATTTTTACCCACTAGAACCCCATCGGTGGTCATCTTTAACGCATTGCGGGAGGCTGTGAGATCTACGGAACGCACCGGTGCCGCTCGACACTACGCCTAAAGCACGTCCTACAGAGCGCTGCAGCTCTCCTCGACACACGACACGATGTACGACAAAAACTAAACAATCTCGTACTTTTTATTCATCCCGGGCTCACTTTGTATACAATTAGGACTCCCACCTTTAAAGTTCACAAATCCGAAAACTGTTTTAGTCGCCTTCTACGACAGGCAAGGCTTACTTTTTATTCTTAATAAGTCGATACTATAGAGCAACCCCCAATAGAGACCTACCAACAGTAACTACAATTTATAATAAATCTAGAATCTAACAAATTCAACCACATCTCTTTGTATTGCTCGAAACTTATTTAGATTACCGTCCATCCAAGGCTTATTTCCAGACTTTTATTAACACTCTTCACTATCGTGTATGACAAGTCCTCGTCTCTTATCCTTAAGATAATTTTTTAAATGTTATTTATCTAATAATCAAAAGCCTCGTTAAAAAGTCCTTAAAATTAGAGTATCTCAGCATAGCAATCCAATTCTTTTTTCAAAATTTAGTTTATTATCCTTCAGAATGCCTTTTCTGATGACGCAAACGTGCACCCAAAATTCTTTCATTTAAGAGGATGCTTCGTTTTCGTCATAATTATTTAGATTATTGGCTGTTTAACTGCCTTTATAACTTATGTCTTCCAAGGTTGATTGACAGTGAATGCTACATTGGCATTAAGTTCGCCCTCTGTAAATATACAGTACAATAAATTGAAGATCTTTACGATGTTGTCGTAAAAAAGAATGATAATCAAAAGGAAGTCATTAAAGAAAGAAAAAAGGGGTTTGTAAACTAGTCACACGTTTACGTGCTTTTGCTAATTCACAACGCGAAGTCACTTGTACGTAGAGTACTTGTTTTAACGAGTTTTTATAGACTACGCAGGAACCTATTATGTATGCGAGACCTGCACAAAGACCTTTATTACCATTAATGTCTTTCTTTTCTTCTATTAATGAAACCATTTGTAGTTCCATTTAGACACGAATAAATTATAAAGACGGTAGTTTTAAGTAAATTATACACACATTATTAGACGAAAGAATCGTCTAATATTTTACTAGTCATATACGAAGGAGTGTAAAGGGTCCTGCACAACAATTCTCGGGACTCAAGCCAACCTCAACTGCTCGTCCTGCACCCTGCTAATTAATAAACCACCAACCCACATTGAGCCAGCGTGGTGGGAAATGGCTCAAGTCTCCCATATGAACATCTCCAAACGACTGAAGGTCGCGAGAAGCGGCTGCATGTAGGCGGCAATGGACCGATCGATGTGGAGATCTTTGGGGGAGACCTATGTTCAACAGCAGACATCTATCGGGTGAAGATGATGATAATGATACATAACTAATGAAATAGTAACCGAGATTACGAAACCACGATAGTTTGAACTATTTCATAACATGAGTTTCCCGTTTTTTAAGAAAAGCAAACTGTTTATATATCAAACCATAGACAAATGAAAATATATACACATAATAGATGTAAGTATAATAGCTATGAAAATGTTTCAGAGCTGACAAAAATTTTATAGGAGTTAAGATATTTAAATATCAGAGAGCAGCGAGAATGAAGCTAGTTAAAACACAAAGAGACATAAACGCAGTTTGAACTATGAACTGCTTACAAAATAATGGCTCGAGCAGGATGCTGCAATGACACCATTTTGCAGTTTAATAGCTCCCAGTTGGAATATTGTTCCTCCGTGTAACTAAGCTGGTCAGCGTTAACGACGTCTATTATGTGTATTTCGTGAAATATTCTGAACCGAAGATTTAACGTTACGTTAAAAATAAACCTAGACGAATTTTACGATCTCCGTGACTATGAAACAGGATAAACTCGATTGCAGGTGATAACACTACAAAATCTTCAATACGTTACATTGTTCTCAGACTGTTCGGAACTGTTCGTGTGATGCTGTTTTTATCTCTAAACGTTAAACGGGGGATGTTTTAACTTTAACGTTATCTTTGTTGCGTCTAGTGATAAATCTGGTTTTTCTTTGTCTTAAAAGTTCTTTGCTATAGTTATAGAGATTTCTGTGAAAGATATTATAAATTGAATTACACATTAATTAAATTGTTACAGAATCATGCAAAATATATTTACGGTATTTTAGGCGATAACGTACACTTGTTTATTTAAGCAATAGTATTACCGTGGGCATAATCGTTAGAAGGTGCGATCTTCGTTCCGAAAGTCGCGGGTTCGAATCTTGGCATGTACCGATGACTTTAATATTTAAGTTATGTACATTTGTGAACTTTAGTTACAACAGCGAAATACAAACCGTGAAGGAAAACGTCGTGAGGAAATCTGCACATGAATTAGAATTTATTCTAAGGTGTGTGTGAACTCACCAATCCACGTTGGGCCCGCGTAGTGACTATGGCCCAACGTCCTCATATTAAGGGTTTTTTTTTTATGAGTGGGAAATGCCTACGCATACTCGTCCTCGCGGGGGCAAGGACGAGTTATGTCGGACTTGCACCGACTAAAACCCCCACGATGTTCCGCCTCATCGCCATGATGGCAGGGTCACGGGAACGCTTGCACTCAACCGCGACCCTGCCGGCGCTGGCCGCTTGCGCAGTCCCACCTCTGGAGGGAGGGATGAACCCTCCCTTTCCAGGGCGCGCCGGAACATGCAGCGCGCCCCCTCCTCAACCTCATGCGTGTATGCGCGACCGGTTCCCCCGAACCTGTCGCGCAGAGGCCATGGGAGCCACTGGAGAAAACCTCTCCCGTCTCCCCGCGGCAGAGAGATGTTAGGCCCGCCGCTACCTGTCAACGGCCGCGGAGGATAGGGAGAGCGGCGCATCTCAATACCGGCACTCCTCTTTCCCCGTGGCCCCACCGTCGCCGCATCGCCGGTGCGACACCGGTTGGCCGCAGAGGGTACTCCCTCCGCGACCCCACCTCGGCTGCGAAGGGCGGTATGAAACCGCCTCTGCAGCCGGCCACTAGGGCAGCACATAGCCGCCCCTGCGGCCCCCGGCCGCTCCGGTGAGCTCCAGTTACCCCAACCGGTGCTCGAACCTGGAGCGGCCGCTTCGGCCAGCCGTTCGCCGCGGGCCGGCCGGATGGGTTCCACTTGGCTTCACCGTGTACCGGACCACGGTTACTAAGCCCCTCCGCCACGACAAGGCGAGAACCCGTTGGAGGGGTCATATTAAGGGTAGGCCTGTGCCTCAACAGTGAGTACGTAAATTGGCCGTCAATGAATTACTCTATCACTTACCAAAATGTCTCCTCGGCTATTATACAGTAGGGTACAAACATTAATGTCATTTATTTGACAGATAGTACAATTAAAGTCCTATGTTTCAACGTATATGGTTCTAAGTAGGCTGTATGTAGTATGTAGTACGTATGGTTTTTAAATAATTAGTAACTTCCCAAGATACCACCTGATTGTAGCAGCGATGTCATCTACGATGATAAAGTAGATTAATCTAGAAAGAGCCTATACCGTACTTAGATGGAAACACTGACGCCGGTAGGCTATTACAATTCTTACTAGCACCACCATAATCTAACTAGTACTAATAGTTATATATTTAACTGATGACGTATAATTGAAAAAAAAAATATTATTGGTCTACATAGATTTTTATTTCCGTGAGAAATGAGTGAATGTAGATAAAATGAAAGAACTAGATGATGGAGTCAAATTACTTGCTGAACCAAAATAAAATGTTCCGTCGCTGTGAAAAGATTTTGAAGATATTACATATAGCACTATAATTAAATTAAAAGAATTTTTCAATATCCTTAATCTATTAAAACATAATAACACTCTGCGTAAAGACCACATAATCTGCAGCCTGTTTAATATTCAACGTCACACGCCATCTTACTCCAGGATTAAGATGAGAGGAGATAATCTTACTTCAATACACGGGACCATAGTAAGTGATTAATTTTGATACCATAAAATATTTTTACATAATGATGTACAACAATTCATCGGTTTAACATAATTATAACGAACTAGCTGTTCCCTGCCCACTTTACTGGTTGTTACTGATGTACCTCTCTTTAGGGGAGGATTTTTGTAATATCCGTTATTAGCTAATCTATACACGACAAAAGGAATATTTCTACAAAATTTTTGGTCTTTAGGCGTTATGATTCTAGAGACAGTGATGAACCTCTGCAAAGCTGGAAATTCCTTATAATTTTTATGTAAGAAAATAACTTCTACCCTAACCGACTATTTGAAGCTCATACTGTCATATTCCTTTATAACTCTCAATTTTATGACAATTCTTTTTTATGAATATGCACATTATAATTTTGCACAAGCTCACTGGACACTGTCGCCGTAGTAATTTGAATAAAGACCAAAAAAATTTACTGGAAATTCAACTACGCTGGAAATAGACAAATTGGACTTGCGAGTACGCCAGCTTGCAAGAAACTAAAAATCCATTACCAAAACTGTAAATAAAAACGGAAATCCTATTGTTACTGAACAAATTCTAGTTACCAGTTTCACTGGGACATTGTAAACCGCTTATGCAAAATTTTCACTAGATTTCAAATAAGGGGTAAGCTTCTTTGCTTAGATTTACATATAAATGTGAATAAGGTAGCAGGCTCGTACTTTATCCAAGTAGATACTTAAGTAGCTTAATAATAGTAATAAATAGTCGTTTCATTGATCCCACAGTTGGGACTGTAGCACTTCTCTCACAAGGGAAGAGTTAAAGTTTTTCATTCACCACGCTTAAGATAATACAAATAGATAAATTGGACGAGGTGAAATATGAGCTTATTGGTGCTGATGTCCAGATTATCATTGATGGTGGCTTACAGCTTAAGTTAGCTTTTAGAAAGTTACCCTGCCTCGCTTTGAACTGGAGTTTCCACCTTTAAAACCCAAGCAGAGATACACGTAATGTATTATGCCATACCGGAGACCTCCTCCAGGGATTAATGTATGGATCCTCATAACCACCTCTATAAAAGCACTGTTCTTCGGCATGCGTAAGATAATCAGTGTCTTCATTTCATCCGAATTGATGAGGGTCTTACCAAAACTATGAACGAGGAGACTTTTTTGGTGGTAGGCTCCTGTATTCGAAGACTAAGTAGTACCACCACAGCGCCTATTCCTGCCACCAAACAGAAACGTGCACACATTATTGTGTGTAATTACTGAAGTAGCGAAGCGGACGAGCACAATGTAGTGTTGTGTATATCATCTAACCAGCGCCACGTTTCTATGAGCGGGCGTATCACTCACTGATATATACATTTCTCAAATATGAAAGAGGAGCATACAAGGCTTGGAAGTAAGGTTGACATAGTGTAATCGTGTTAGCAATATCGCCGCTATACGTCATACCGGATGTGTCGTTTTTCATTGGCGCACGATACAACCGATTCATTTAGCGGGCTGATCTATCATGTAACAGTTGGCGTATATACACGACATATACAGCTTTTTCATTTAAATTCACAAACTATTGAAATATTTAAACCTGATCTGAATTTCAGTAAGTGGAAAGAAAACCGTTGTATTTTTTACGTTATATTATGACCTCTGTTCGTATATATTTTAAAATTTTAATTTTAACTTAACTTAGTATATAAAACTATCAGCATTGCAATTTTAAATAATGTAAGTTGGAAACTGTTTAATAATTGAATTTTTTTACAAATTACACATGTTTTATATTTATATATACATATAAATGTTAAAAGGATCTAGGTTATTGATAAATAATCAATATAAAAAATAATATGTGTCAATTTTTGAACCAGATAAGGGCGATCAGATGAACAGTACCACGGTACAGGAAAAGCAAATAAACTGAATCTTTTAAAAAATTATCAATGAAAGAATTGCTTATTTTTATATTATAATAGTAATTAGTTATTTTTTACTTTAGACACACCTTTATAGGAATAAACAAACTAAGTTAAATACTAACATGACATAGGAGGTTAAATCTCTTTACTCCGTAACACTAGCTACAGCGTCTCTGGTAACAGTGACCTATCACTAGTACCTATATTTAACTATTTGTAATTAATCCTAAGTTATTGCTTATCTATACATTTCTTCCTTGTAGTTATCTTGTATATTTTATGAATCATACTCAGTTGCCGTATCGTATTAAAACGAAGAGCAGCTTTGATACTGTTATCCACTTTACTGGACCTCTAACCGAAGCATAAATGTGGAATGTGACAAATTTAAAAAAAAAAATTATGTCTCAATCTACAACCACAATTGTAATATGTTTGAACTGAATTTTTTTTTTCATGAAGTTAAAGATATATAGCAACGTATTATCAAAAGTTTATTTCAAATTTGTATGCCGATCATCCCCTATAATCATTTCTTATAATATGATTTGAAATTTACTAATTATTAATTACTCCGAAGTTTTCAGTACCTTACAGTTTACAGTATCACCAATCAGTTAAAAAGAATAGCTGAAAATCTAATTGTTTTTTTCAGTCTGATCGCCAAACTTCAGTTTGAAGAGGACACCTAATAATGATGATGACATCACCCACGGTTACAGGACTAACTTGACAAATATCCTGTTATTATAATAATCATAGAGTAACAGTTTTTTTATTATAATTATAAGTTATAGTGCTTTGATTAATTTCAAGAGAAAGCATCATTTGATTTTTTTTTCATCGTTTTTTTCATTAATTAAATGATGTATGCTTTCCCCGATTGAGAGTTTGTATAACCTTATTTTTATGTCACTAGTTCTTTTAAGCTTGCAGCGTATTTGGAGCGTAAAAACTCTTGTACCGGTTTCATAGTCTATTTAAAAATGATATCCATTAAGCGTGATATATTTTATATATATATATGTTCAATTTTAAAAGAGTACATTTGGAGTAAATCGAAAAAGGATGATGACGAAGCTGTTGTTTAAAGCTTTGATATATTATAAGAAAAACTATATGTCAGAGAGGTTAACGCCATTACACGTAAGATAACATAGTTTTTTATATAATGATTTCAATTATTATCTAAATCTTCTTTGTCTAAGATTAAATTAATATGAAGAAAAATATATGCTGTGTTTCAGTATTATGATATCGGAAACTTAGATAATACGTGAACGAACTTCATATGACTCGTAGTTACTACTTAATTTCAGAGTATATTTTGACGAACAAAAAAGATTCATTAAAAAAAACAATGTAGCCTAATAATAATACACCGCATTCGTTACTAATATATACATCCAGTTTAAATTTTACTTTAATGTACTTTAGGGGTCGTAATTTATTTGCAATGGTTTAACTCTGAACGAGTCCCAGCCGCAGACATTAAACATTTTCATATAGTCTTCCATATTGGGGTGTTACATTAATAATTTCCGGTCTAGATTATAAGCTATAAAATAATATTTAATTATTCACAGTTATATATCTTGTTAATGATAAAAATGTAAATAATTTAATTGTGATCATATGTTTTCTCCTTTATAATTTATTCTCTTAATCTTATTTTAAACTTAAATTTTATGAAGCTGTGCGTAAGAAAACAACTAATGTACCATGTCTAAAAATAGCAGTTATACGTATATTTTACACCGAAATATATACGTATATAAAATGCAGGGAGAGTGAGAATAAAATACGAACCATTTCGGTTTAAATATTAAAAATGTTTCCTGAAAGATAGCATCCATAATCAGCTGCTGGCTCGTTGCATTTCCGCATTCGTAACAAGTAGTGGGAATACACATTCACCTTATGTTTTCACAACTTCTACTGCGCCAGATAAGTTAAAAGCGAAAATGTAAAGCATATCTAGAAAACTTTTACACTAATATTTTTAAGGAGTCCTGATTTGATAAGTTTGTGTTGTCGGTGACCGTGAAGCTGGTAAAACTACTGCAGTAAGGATACTACAATTTTTATGCATATCATGACTTAATGTTGGTTGCATATACATTAACTCCACATTATTATGAGTCGAAAAGAAACTCAATGTTTCGTTTTAGAGTAAACAGATACAATAACTATATACCAAGCAAATAAAGCTGCCTAAAGTGAAAGTCCAGAAAAAATGCCACAAAATTTTTTGGACTTTCAACAACCCACATGTTAAGCTTGGCGAGCATGGTAAAGAAACGGATATTGAACTTATAACATATGTTTTACTTTTCATGAAAGTATGTGTGCTATAAAAGCCAGTACATACTCAACGATTATATACATCTAACTTGGTTAGGAATATCAGGATAGATATCAAGGAGAACCATCTTCTGAAGTATAGGTTAAAAGTAGCTTGATATATTTAAAAAAGTATTTAAGTCGAAAAGGTGTAACAGCAAAGCTGAGGTTTGCCTTAGCCTAATCCGTAGTAAAGTATAGGGCCTTCTGATCGCACAGATAATATATGAGGGTCAGAATAACTATGTAAGCAGATTCTCCAATCCATTTCGCTATAGTAAAGTTTATGAGAGAACATCCATAATTTATGGCTCACAAAGTTTATATGCCTAACTAACTTCGGCTTTTTAACATTCTCAGTGTATAAATATACAGATAACGATCACTTAGAAGTTATGCTACATAATAGTCTGCATTCTTTTATAACTTAAATATTTATAAAAGATACAGGATACTGGTATTGTATATTAATCAAGCAATTACGTGCATACGTACTTATTCCTGTTTTATAAATACACCTATTAATTCTTTAAAAAACTTTCTTCGATATTATTTGCTATGTAAAGCTAACCATTTAGAATTATTCTTTGATTATCCATTTTACGGTTTTATAGATACGTAAAATAAGCTTTTTTTTTTATAGAATTCCATAGTAAAAAGCCATTACAAAGTACACCGAAAGATATTCTATATTTCACTTGTAACAACTAAGTTAATAATACGCAAAAGTTTCATTAAAAAAACTATGCTACATGCAGATATTTCGGCTCATGACAATCTCTATAATGAACTTAAGTTTTTTTTAAGGATAAGTTAGTGTATCCTGTCCGTCCAATGGTGACGTCCAATCCTAGCTTAGTACTACTACTCGTTGTTCAAATTGTATAATCTACCACATCGTTTCCCCACTTCCTAGGTTGACTGTCACAGAATGCTAACAGGCATTAAGTCCGTCTTTTGTGGACTAATTAAAGTTTTTAATAAAGTTTTTAAATATATAAAATAATATATATATAACTTATTTATACGGTTATTAATATAACGTCAGCGGAGGAAGCATTTTAAGTAATATCCAATTTTTATTTGTATCCGAATACCTCTTCAAAAACAATGTTCGCAATTCACTTCACTAACATTTTTTTTTTTACAATGATATATGTACATATGATTTTGGAATATGAAGCTATATCAAATTTAACGTAAGTATGAGACGATGAACTGTTTCCTAACGAATATCTGCAGCAGTCTCATGAGGAGTTCCGTTTAAGTAGAACTTTAATATCCACAACGACAAAGTATGAAATAGTTTTGTCATGCTTTGATAACAGAAAGATAATATGAAAATATTATTGTAACACTTCGAAATATTCTCCATAATGATGTTTTTTTTTTTTAACTTTATTAAATCATTTTTATTGAAGCAAAGGTACGAGTACATAGATAATATAAACAAATCTCAACATTGATGAAAGTTTGAACTGTTAACGAGAGTAACTCCTATAAAATATTTTATAATACCACTTAATTTTTTATATATGTTATTTTTTTATGAATTTATTTGACATTAATGTAAAAATGAAACAGTAGCAAGTGCAGGCGATATAATCAACGTAAAAGCGGAGTTTTATCGTCAAAAGCGGGCATCCTCGCCGCACTGCACTAATTTCGGTTTTGCCATCATTGAGTTACCGGGTACTTTATAAAGCTTTACGCCGGCTGGTTAAAACTCATTCGAAACTTAATAGCCCAAAATATATAAAGAGATAATAAGTGTATGGATTTTTTTAATGTCTGTGTGTTTAACAGTCAACATAATTAATAGTGATTAAACTAACCGTTTTTGAAAAGTATATCTGCCTATAGTTGATCGTATCAATATTTAGCATACGTTATCTGCTTAACATAAGTAACAAAAAAAAAAAAAATATGCAATTTTTTATGATCGTCTTTTTAACTTTTAAAAGCTTACTCTAACAATTTAAACCTTATTTGTATTTTAATATAAAGGGACCAGAATAACAAAAATAATGAATTTCCCTTGTTTTATTCAGCTTTTACTAACAAACCCAACCCGCTTCACCAGGCTTAAGCTTACATAAATTTAATTAATAAAAATATTTAATTAAATACAAAAAATATGGGGATGAAACCAAACTTTAAATTATCATTCCTCATTAATTTTAAAATTTTTTTGTCTTTTCTCTAGCGAGTGGAGATTGTCACCCACACTAATAAATATGTTGATCATCATAATATCTGGCTTGCTATTTATAGAAAAATAAAAATCTTAACGTTGAATATTCGAAAAAAAAAATTGTAGCTACGATTACCACCAAAATTCACAGGATCAGGTTGATCTTAGGATTATCTAAAAATTTCATTGAAATCTATACATCCGTTTTGGAGTCCATAATGAATATACAAACACACTTTTCTTTTATATATATAGACTAGCTGTTTCTTTCCCGCTTGGCTGGACGTAATATAAATTTAAACTTGAAATTTGTCTGAAATATTCCTTGAGAGCAAACGCATCTATTGCAACCGTTACTATAGCAACCACATAAATATCCAACAACCATCTACAAATCATTCCGCGTCAAATCATCATGTTCCTATGTCGATACGTTCACTGGTTTTCACGTGATTGTCGAACAAACAAAACCCACTTTTCATTATGTATGTATAGATATTTAGACCAAGACCATGCTTTTTGGAACACATTACAAGAGACCTATGTCCAGCAGTGGACATCCATCGATGGAAATGATGATAATGATAACTTATTTGAAATTACAAATAAACTAATTACAGTAATAACATAGCAGGTCGCAGGTTTAAAGATTTGCTGACATCTGTTACATGATAAATTATCAGTCTAAGCGGGACCATTTTTCCGGCGACGGCAGTAAAAAAACGACGCGATCACATTGACGCATGGCTTTGTCACAAAGTCCATCTATAAAACGTACAAAATCAAAATTAAACGTTTCGTTAAATCTATTCCATCAGATATCTACCCCTCCTTTGATTTGTAACATCCAATTTATTATATTTACTTCATACGTTTGTGATTTATCTTATGAAGTTCAACTGGATAAGAGAGTATAAACTGTAACGAAGTTAAGATTAATACTAGTGATGTACTTGCGATGTTATATAAGAATTCTTTATTAAATAATACAACATAATACTCTATTATTAATAATATAGTACTATTAGTGATAGTGTAGTAGGAAGTTAAAGTAATAACTTATTATCAGCCGATAGACGTCCACTGCAGGAAATTGGCCTCTAGCAAAGATCTCCGTCTGTGGGGGTTTATATGGAGGATATGAACCATTTCCCAACACAATGGCCCAATGCAGGAGCCAGAGCCTCGTTTGTTGATTACGTGCAGGTGAGGTTTGTTTGGATCCCGTGAGTAGTGCGGGATGCATTACACCCTTTAAAGTAATAATTTCACATTATGAAAAACTGATTTATGTAATATCTATTTTATTCTACGAAGCTACTAGATGAGCGGGACGTTCACCTGATGATAAGTCACACGCCCGCTCGTAACAACGTGGCACTAGTTAGAATGATATACACTGCACCATATGGAGCTCGTCGATTTGAGAAGTTAGGTCTCATTACCCCAGTAATTTCACTAGCAACAATGCCCTTCTCTGAAAGCGGCGGAAATAGTCGCAACGGTAATACCTACCTAGACGTTCTCCGGCAAGACCTGCCACCAGTAAAAAAAAATAAATATTAATAATTCGATGATACTCCGAACAGTGTTGGTATATTTAAATAGGTCTCTATATTCCAGCCGGTTCTGCACTTGAAGCGGAGTGGGTTAAAAATTCAAATGCTCTTTACTACTGTAAACACCGCTTTTGTGCGGCGACCCGACTTCAATTCCGGTCACGTCTCTTGTGCTATGCTTGAACGTATTACATTCATGTAAAATAATCTAAAATATTAAAGAGAATCACGAGTACATGTAACTTACGCTTTCAATAAAAATAAAATATTCATACTACGAATATGTAAAGAAGCTTACATTAAGCAAATTTTCTTGAACTTTGATTATAAACATCTCAATTGTTGGGAGGTATCAAACAGATTTTTTACCTGAATTATATTTTTCAGTAGTCAGGTAGCTCGCTGGCCTAACGATAAGCGTGTGCGGCCTTCATTCCGAAAGTCGCGGGTTCGATTGTCGGCATGTACCGATGACTGTAACATTAGCTCCTTACATATGAAATTGGCGTTTTTTACGGGAGGAATATAAAATATAAAATTTGCAAAGATGATATATACATTACTGTATGTTTATATTTTAATAAAAGTTACAGCTCGTTTAGTACTTATGCTGCGTTTACAGTACTCTCCGTTGGCTTGCTTCCAACATTAATGTTATAGTATTCCATAACAATAACCATTACCTAACTAAGTTTCGCCGCACAGTGCACCTGTCGAGACCCATTAAACTATAGAAATGCATTGAACTTGCAACACAACAGAGATGCATTGCGCTTTATTCATAGTAATATACCGCCTATATTTTCTTATTTAAGATAATTGTACGTCAATAATTAACAGGGGTGTGAAGGGTTCCGTCTCACGTCCTACAGTGCTTAAGTTAACCTCACCCGCACGCGGTGCGCTACTAAACCAAACAAGGCTCTGACCACACCAACTCGCACTAGGTCAGTGTGGTGAGGCTAAGGTCCAATTTAACCTCAGTGAGGATCCTTGAGTGAGGCCTATAGCAGTGGGCGTTATCCGGCTGATAAGAAGAATAATTAACAAGAAATCCATAGATTTATTGGTGTTAAATCAAGGCCGTCTAGGTAAGTATAACCGCAGCTGCTGTTTCTGCCGAAGAACAGCAATTACCGTGGTCCGATTTGAAGGGTGTTGTTGATAGTGAAATTACTTGATACAGATAACCTCTAACATAAGGCCGAAGCGTTTATTACCAGATGAATATCCAACTCGGTTCGTTACTTCCTCGAAATATCAATCAGAAACTGAATATTGTTGCTTAATGTAGACATTGTCGCTGGAAGGACTGACAGCCGAAGGGGCAACGAGGTCTTCGAATGGCGACCGCGTACCGGAAGACGTAGTGTTGGCAGGCCCTCTTGCAGATGATCCGACGACCCGGTGAAGGTTGTGGGAAGCAGCTGGATGCGAGCAGCGCAGGATCGATCGATGTGGAGATATCCAGCGGTGGACGTCTGTCAACTGATAATGGTGAAATAAGTATTTAGTATATCGCAGGATTGGGTAAAAACGGAGTTTTTCCGACGAAACGATCTTTTTTTAATATCACGCAACCTACCCCCCTCCCTCCCCGAAGTTTTTTATTTTCTCCTACGTCTCTAACATATTTTACTAGTAATAGGTCTCTGTTGCTGTATACCGTCCAAGCACCACCGCAGCGCCTATTTCTTTCTCCAAACAGTCATCATCATCATCAGCTGATAAACGTCCACCGCTGGACGTAGACCTCCCCTAAAGATCTTCACATCGTTCTTTGGAGTCCATTGAGAGGAATTAAGCCGTAACCCGTCACACTGGCCAGTGCGGGTTGGTGGGTGGTCAGAGCCTCGTCTGTTATTCAGCAGGGTGCATCGCGAGCAGATGAGGTTGACACGGGCGCCGTAAGATGTTGAGCGGAACCCCTTACACACTGTACTATGGAAATATTACAGTGCTCCGGTTTGAAGGGCACTGTAGCTAGTGAGGATTAATATGTTGCCTCAGAGGAAAGAGTTATTAGATATCATCGTAACGAACGCACTACGACAAGTGAACGTCTCGTCACTTCGTTGAATTTTTTTTTTATAATAACGAATTTCCTATTTCCCGGTGCTTTCTCAAGACTACATCGTGTTTTCAGATATGTGACACCGGTATTAGTTACCACCAGTAATTTAATTAGCTAAAGTGCAGTTACGTTTGCACTCTACGATGTGGTAGAAATGACTGCAGTACCGTTAGCAACAAGAGAATTTAGACCATCTCTTGTAAACCTATTATTTTTTCATTTATATCTGTGTTCGTACGCATTTCCGCTATTTTAAATATTTTTCACGTTTTGCTAAACGCGCAAGTCAAAGGTGGGGACGGATCCCATTATGTATGATTAATGACGCAGTCGTTAGTAGAGCCTGCGAATGGCAACAAAGCAAGATCTTTATTCCGCGCTGACTATGATCATAATATTCCAGCACCTTCACAATATTCCCTGCTAACAATTTGTCAGTGACGGCACGAAAGAGATTTTTTAATGATGTTGCGGAAGCGAAGTACTTTCAGTATTATATAGTTTGTTAAAGGTCACCAGCAATCGCACCGTTTCCGTTTGGTATAGTAAATTTTCGCGATCCCATGATGTTGAACTATTTCATTAAACATGTAACTTTTAAGATTAATATTAAATACATAACTATCTGTTTAATACACAACTGTTTTTTTTTATTTAAAATAATGTAAATTTAGTAATATATCTATGTAAGCATGTACAAACAAATGTGTGATCTGTGTAAATGTAGTAGAATTTCTACCTGTTATAGTTAAGATGTTATTCACACTTTATTTCTTAAACAAAAATTTAAATCTTGTTTTTGTTCAAACAAATCTAGAAATTAAGTACAAGAAAAATTAAAAAAAAAATAGGAAATGCGGTACGTTCCGTTATTAATAGTATTTAAACAGTTATTATATATGGTATAATAAAATAAATTGTCCTGTAACATGTTCTGTTTGAATGCGGGAATGAAGAGATAAAACTTGAAAGAAACATCCAAAAGGATATTTATTTTCAATGTCCTGAACAAGTCACAACAGTGTGAAAAGCGACGTAATCGTGTAGCGGGTGTTTCCGTACTTGGTGGTGGTCTCCTGAATTCTAAATGAGCGACTTCCTTTCAGTTCTAGGTTATCCGCAAAAATCTCATGAAATATTCTCTAAGAGTGGTTAAAACAAGTTGCGATTGGAAGTTACCGTTTTTTTATTTGGATGCTCTGTGTTTTAACCACCGATATAAAAGACGAATAGTGTTTGCCTTCCGTGGAAAATCGTTTCCTTTACTTAGAGGAAATTTCAATCCCTTAAATGGCAAAGACAGGTCGTGGACATGCACCGATTAAAACCACCACCTTTCATCTTTGACGATTACGACAAAGTCCAGAACATGCTTTCGAAGACATCAACTTATAAAAAATAATTGTTACTTTTTATATATGACTTTATATATCATCATCCTCAGCAGATAGACGTTCATCCAATGCTGGATATGGATCTCCGCCAAAGATCTTCACATCGATCGGTCTCACATTGCTCGTATCCAATGGCTTCCCGCAACTCTCACCAGATCTTCGGCCAACCTTATGGGAGCCTTCCCAAAACTACGTCTACCGGTACCTTGCTTCATATTCCGACCAAAAATTACTCATTTATCACTACAAAATTTATTATTACAATTAATCTACTTATTAATAATTATTTTGGTTGTATTTATAAATAAATGATTAATATCAAACAAACACCTTTAAGGGCTTTAAGTATCAAGTTTAATTTTATCAGTAATTATTTAAAACAGCACAGTCTAAATGGAGAGACATCCGGGGGACTTTTTAATTTAACAAAATTACAGTATTTTCCGCTTAATTGCTACATTTCTCTTAATTTGCCTTAATGTTGCAATTAGGTTGTTAAACAAAGAACGAGAGACATCTTTTTTTTACTTTACTTTAAAAAGGAATGAAGATTAATTTCTTCTTCACTATTTTAAAGTTAATAAACTGAAGATCATTTGTAATAATACAAGTACAAAGCAATAGCACAAGTATAATAAAAGAAACGAATAAATAATTAAAGTTTCCTCATAGTATATCACTTTAAGATAATAATAAACTAAAAAGTATACAAATAGGGAATAATAATCAAGATCGTGTTATGTTTTTCCGACATTTGTATTGAAAATCCAAAATTATTATATATATACTTATATATTATTAACAAAACAGTTTAATGTTAGGAAGTGGTAATAATGCGCAAGATCGACCGATGTGGAGATCGTTGGGAAAGGCCGATTTCCAGGGGTGGACATTTGTCGGCTGATGATGATGATGAAGTAGTAATAATTCTAAAACTATAATTGACTAACTAAGTAAATTGATAACAGGGCTCCGAAGATTAACATAAGATTAAAGCAAAAATAAAAAGCTGTACGTATGTTTGTGTTAGTCTCACGACTTCGACTTCTCTCAACTTGCTTGTGTTTTATCTATAATGTGGACCAGTACTCAAATACGATACCAGCTGATGGTTAACGGAGATGTCTAGGTGATAAAGCGCATTATACTCTAAGAACCTTTTTTCTATTGATACCCACGTCATACTCCTATGGAAACACTGACGCCGATAGACTATACTTCATAGTTGGTTTCTGTTGCCGCAGATGGCCTAGGTAGGTACCCCCGCAAATGACCCTAAAAGGTAAATAGGAAACATTACTGTGTTCCGGTCTGAAAGAAGTTGTAGCAAGTTAAATAACTTGGGTAACTAGACTTGACACATGTCTTGTCATGTCAACGTTTCGGTCCTCTCGTTGCTTCTTTGAACAAAAAACTGTGTCCATCCTTCGCTGGTTACTGTTTTACTCATATTTTTCGATAGGTATCATCATCATGTCAGTTTATTGATAAACATTAAGCTTCCCGATTGGGACTAATTGCTCTCGCTCTCGGAATGCACGGTTGGCGGGTGACCTAATAAAGTGGTAAAAATAATAGGGTACATCACGAAACATGCATGTAGTTTTATAGGAATGATGAAGTGTAAGGTCACCCTCTCTTCTTTATTTCAGCATTGTTACAGTGACAATAGCACTGACACTGTACAATTTATCGTCACATTTTTCATCGCCATCGTAACAGTGAACAATCACTTCAGTTCGGAGGTTGATTGTGTAGCAGCAAGTTGATTTTAGAGCGTGGAACCTTGACAATGAGACGCTGATTAGGAAGATTCACTATATATCTGTAAGAATAATTTTTACTAAATATAACAATAATTTAAACAAGCTCAAAAAGTTATATATCAAAAGCTTGAACCTATGAAGGTCGGGGGTGACATAAAACTATGTATCTAATATGATATAGGTCATCACTCAATCATATTATATGTTTTGTATTATAGAATATACAGTACAGTTGTCAAGACAAAATAAAGATTTTTACTATCACTAGAAAGAAATATAGATTGAAAAAAAAAATATGAATAGAAGCTATTGGCAGACTATATGACATTTATCTGGTTAGTAAAAGAACTAAGTATATAATTTCTTTTTAAAGATAGAAATATCCCGTAAAATTACAATAGAAATTAACAGGTAGGAAATCATTTTAAGATAGTCTTTTTGATTGGAGAACTCGTATCAGGACTGCAGATCTTCAAATATTAAAGTAAGGAAAAGGAGTCCACACATGTGAACTTCTAGAAGTTCTTCGATGAGCACCCGTCTCCGGTTCATTGTATTCAATATTGGCTTCCTTCGCCATAGTAATGTAATTGAATTCCATAACAATAACCATTATCTAGCCAAGTTTAGTCGCACAATGCACCTGTCGAGTGCGATTGAACTTCAGAACTGTGAGGACGGTGCGCTTTGTTTAAATCTCATAACGGAAAAGCATTTTCTCGCGACAGCTCTCTCTGTTTGTCCTCTAATAGATTTCCTATTGTACCAAAATAAATTTACCTTTTTTTGCTTTACCCTGGTAAGACGTCTTTTCTGTCCTCGCGGACGCAATAAAGGTTATATCAGACTCGCACTAACTACCCCCACATTCTTTCTTCTAGATATTCTGCCCTCTAAAAATCTATATTTTTGCTCCAATATCTTTTTAATTACTATCCCCATGAAAAACTTTGAAATAAGTAATACTACAATAAAAATTTTAACACATAATCTGTTACTGTGTAGTTGTAGTTAATATATGTAAAAATTTTAAGTAATTTATAATTACACTTAATAATTAAAATATTCAAAATTCAAACAAGAATGTGACTGCCACAAAAATGTTAAAGTATTCATATATTATTCAATTCACGTTAAAGAGCCGTAAATAGAAAAGTTTCCCTATTCAACGGCCAATAGAGAGTTAATAAAAGTTCTTTGAATAAGACCAGGATCTTTTCCTGGAAATATTTATTGAATTTTATTGGATCTGAACGTCGGGATAACTTCGACAAACCTAACTACAAGTGATGATGTTGAACGATATTGTAACTGAAAACAAAGGTACTTTAATCGGTTAAAATATAGATAACACCTTACCTGTATGGAATAATCAACGCTATTACTAATTTCACTAATTACTATTAGAGACGTTAATAATTGCACATTGCAGCCTTATGATATATAAAAAAAAGTTGCAAGGTTATGAGTGTGCTTAGTGACCATGTTAATGAGGCTCTCTGACGGAATACCCTGGCTTCTATCCGGAATACAATAATACTGTTTTAGTATATTACTATCTCTGTTTATATACATGTAAACCTAGAATTGAAATAGTAGTAGAATTAGTGCTAAAAAGGCCAGCAGCCATCCACTCGGAGATAAGTATATTTAGACTATTTCCCACCCCTTGTGCTGGCTGCAGTATATTAAATATGAAATTCAGACTTGAAATTTGTCAGAAATATTCCCTTCGGACTGCGTCTCGTCATTACCGTTATTAACAAACCCTCAACTCCATTTGAAGAATGAATTTTGTAAAATCCATTCTTAGCTGACCTCAAAATGGTAGAAGCAATATCTCTACCAAATTTTGTGTCCTTACACGGGATAGTTTCGAAGATCTCGTAATAAGTCAATGAATCTCTGAATATCTTCTATATATAAATAGATAGACCATATTGTTAACATATTTAGTCCAACGATTTTATTTCCGTACAATAGTATTTATGAAGTATAGCGTAAATATTTTTTTTTTTAATAAACTTTATATACTTTGGATTAAAGAATTGATCCTGCGCACTCTCCGTCTTTACTACCGTTCACCATTCCTTTTCTTTCTCGCTCACATACCTACCTCTCCTTCCGCAGATTTTGTTTCCCAGATATATATATATATATATATATATATATATATATATATATATTATATATTTATTTACCATAGAATTAGAAATGTAGTTATTTTTGTAGATATTTGTATGTAATACTTATTACTTGATCTTGTAGGTTGATCCTACACATGTTTCGCCCACAAACATCTATATTCCTCTCACCACTGAACACCATTGGAGTTAAGCTCGGCTTTTGTACATAATCATCATATACTTCGTATTGTGTACATTAGGAAAAAAAATAAATAAACCGTTGTTTCAATACCGGAAGCATAAACCTTAGTGTGAATGCACGCAGGTCATAAATACGTCAGCGCAAGAAGCCTCTGTGATAAAAATGTTACGTGCACCGGAGCTCGGATATATAATATGTTTGATCGGATTGCGAGGGCTCTGTAGAGGTAAATAATTATTTTAAATATGCTCCGTTGCTTTTATTATAACACGTGGAGCTTTCTGAAAGCAATTTTTCTGTAGTAATGTATTAATCTCGTTGGATTAACACGCATCCGCTTTTGACATGAAAATAGGATTACGATTCCGCTTCGATGGAAGACGTGCAATAATCTGAAAATATCGTACCTCATCTACTATTGAATCTCCCCATGACTTACGTTAGTTGATAGAGAATGGCAATATTCACTAAAATCCACGTATTATAACGTAATTTTAGGTAATTTAATAAATAACTAAAAATATGGAAAACAAAATATATAACTATAATAATAAATGAATATGAAATTATTTAGTTCAATTTTATTTTATAGGATCTCGTTTGAAGAATTTTTGCTGTAAATGTCTTAATTACAGTCCCTAGGTTCACGTAGACGTTATAATGGAGTTTGGATTGTGGTAGAGTGTTTTCGCACCCGCCTGGTTAGCTAACACCCTCGTATAGTAAGTATGCCACCTCCCGCCACCCTATACTGATTTCCGCCTTGTAACAATGGAGCTTAATAACTTAGCTCGATAACTTACAATGCAGTTAAGAGCGACCTGTCCGGCCAGCGTACGGTGTAGGACTGGCCTAAGCGGAGAGTCTAAAAGGATCGTGATGGTTTTAATCGGTGCAAGTCGTACATAAACTGTCATTATTCCCCAAGTAAAGCAAAAAAGGTGAGCCCCTCTTCCTCTAAGTATACTGCGCGAACACGCTACACCATCATTGTGTTCATCACTTACCATGAATATCTGCGTAATACTTTTAATATATGCTAGATAACTGTCTTGGAAAGATTCAGTTAGAGGTACTTAATAAAGTGACTAAAGTAAAAGGGGACAGATATGACGTAAAATACAAAGTCTTGTCTACATTAAAGGGAATTTCTACATAAAACATGAATCCGTACTTCTAATTCATAAACTTACATCCATGGAAGCGAGCATTTAATCTTCAACATTATACTGTAATCCTTCGAAACTTGGAGTGTGACGGCGAATATTAAATGGAGATTTTAAAGGAAGCCTTAGATTTCATCTGCCAGCTGTGCAAAAGGCAAACTAGATTTCAATTAAGATATCTTTACTATAATACTCATTACCTTAATTATTTACTTAAGTAGAATAATCATGCTTGCATATTAAAATAACTAGATGAGATAATGTTAAGATTTCGATATATAATTATGTTAAAAACAGTCTGGAAATAATTAAAAGACGAACAAGGTGTTCAGAGTTAAAGACCAATTGGTATTTGTGTGTGTACGACTACATACGAAGTACGATCAGCTGATCAAATTCTAGATATTTTACAATACGCCTAAGTTATATTTATTATTAGCTATACTTCTGATTACTTAACACTATTCCCACTGACGTGGGTTTTTATTTAAACAACTAACCTTGTATATTCGCTCCATAGAATCGTAATATTTGTAATTTAATTAACGTTTTTAAATCATTAATAAAAAAAAATTACGAAAACACTAAAGTTTGATATGTTGTATAAATAAAAATTACGAAGATATATTGTTAATGTATAATATATTTTCGTTCCTCGGCTAACGGTTGATACTCTGAGAAACTCACGTGATGAGATACGAACTGGACCCTACATTGTTGCTCTCTGCTGGTGGCACTGATGGTAAGTGTCTTGCCGGAGACCGTCTAAGTAAGTACCTATACAGGGCATATTTCTGCTGCCGACAGTAGTGTGCAAACATTACTGTTCCGATTTGAAAGGGTGTTGTAGTTAGAAATTACTGGGTTAACGAGATTTAACAACTTGTATCGTGGCGACGAGCGCAATGCGGTGCAGTGTATATCATCCCAACTAGCGTCACGTTGTTATCTGGCGTATCATTCACTATCAGATGAACAACCCTATGTTTAATTTAATTGAAATAAAACATTTTTATTACCATCAAATGCCGATCGAAGTGAAGTCAATTACAATGGACTTATGGTAATAATCTATGTATGAATAGTAATGTATTTACTTAAATATGACAAGAGTTCGTTTGTTAAATAAAATTATTTCACAAGCTACTAATAATCATTATCATCAGCGGATAGAAGCCCATAGCTGGGCATATAGCTACCGATAGGTTCTGCGCTGCTTGCGTCTAACGGATTCCCGCAATCTTTACCAGACAACTCTAACTTACAAAACTAAATATGACTACACCCAAAGGCTTAATATTTTGTCGCTGTATCAGAAAGAACAAAACTTTTCTCTCCTGTCTACGTCATCTTTTTTGTTTACATTTTCTCCGCGGCCCTGATCAGACACTCGATAAGCTCAAGAGCCATTTTTGGGTAGCGTTTTATGACACGATAAAACTCTTGGAAGGAAAGAAATGAATATTGTAGAAAAAACTACACAGAGTCGTCTTAATATCGACGATAATATGTATTAAAGGAATAATATAATTTTTTTTTCAGACTAAATTGCTTTACGATGAATTAAAAGCCTCACGCCTCTAATGCTAATATCAACAATCCGAAAAGTTCTCCGTTAAAAAATCTATTTTAGACTGAATTACCAGTTAACTACATCGTAGTATAGTAACATTGGTATAATACTCTTAACTTGTTCACTGCAGTTTAACTTATATATAATCGCTCACTGAACTCTACTCGAGTAAGTTATGACATTCCACACAGTTGCAAACCGTCTTTAATACCTACCATAGTTCGAACAGTAAATGAGAATATTTGTGAAGTCAGATTTAAGATGTTTATTAATTTAGTTAAAATTACAATTATAAAAATTACTAGCGAAAATCTTATATCTTAAAATCTCATTTCTGCTAAAAACATTACAGTTTAGCTTGAACGACAATGTTACTAACACGGTGAAAGGAAATCTCATCAAAGATAGACACTGCACACTGAATTCGTATTGCTCTTTTATTTTTATAAAAAAATCCACTTTACAAAGTACCGTGGGATATTTTTACTTGAAATATTTAAGCGGTTAATATCTGCGGTGTAATATTAAGCCTTCGTTCAAGCTATAAAAGGTATTACCCGATAACTTATGACGGTCAAAATAACCGAGTAAGCCGATTTCACTTAATCCATTCTGTTGTAGCAAGTTTATGACCAAAGTGTCTGAATTTACGTCTTGCCCGTTTCGCATCGTTATGGCGATAAGATTTTTAATAAAATTTAATTTGAGAAACTGGCGAATAAAATGTAGATCTTGGATATATTAATAACGCTACTTGTAAATGCTTCTCATCAAACATAATGGATAAAGAAAAAAACCTTACACTACTACCGTAGACCGCGACATTAAGAAAGGATATACACAAAGAATAGATATTTTCTGTTAAAACTGTATCGATAAAAATAACACTTTCTAATGTATATTAAATAGTATACTACAATGTTATATACAAATATACAACATCATCAGCCGATAGACGTCCACTGGATGCGAGCAACGGGAGACCGATCTTTAGGGGAGGCCTATGTCCAGCCGTGGGCAAATATACATAAAGCTAGTTAGTTCCTGCATCGTCACCATTAACACCAAATACATAATAAATTAACAGAAAAATACGTTATTTTTCATAATCAAGTCAGTAATTAAGAAGTTCTCTAAAGTATATGAGTTGGATGTATTATTTTAACATATTTCCACTAAACCAGTGTTACAAACACTCGCAAACGAGTGGCATGTGAGAAGATGTAAATTAAATTTTATTAAGACTCGGTGAAAAATACGGAAGTGCTGCCTAGTAAACAGTAACGGTAACTAGTTTCGTTGTGCTATGAATATTAAAAAAATTCGAATGAATCTTTAAATAACTTAACACTGATAAAATAACATTGTTTTTCGATATATATATATATATATGACTTGTAGGGTTAAGGGTTGCCGTTTTCGCAACATATTGTAAGTGGGGTCTGTGAAAAATTGCTTCGACATCGGACAGTGAAAACCAACCGTCGGCGATCTATTGTTTCATTACGCAGCTGTTGTCATAATTTTCTGAAAGGATTCTTGACTGTGATTTTATACAATATATATATTTTTTAAACACACCATTGATTTTCTAACTACTTATCTTGTTTTATCAATAATTTTAGATAAAAAATTTAATAGTGTTATATACAAACAATAACCTCAAAAATATAACAGGAAAAAATTTTAATCTTCGTATCTTTGAACAAATATTTACTGAATTATATCTGAGGAGATATTTCTATGAAAGTTAATCGAAAAAATTTTATTAAGCAACTTAAAAGTTACAATTACATGAATTGTTAAAATAACCTTAATAATAAGTTTAACGTCTGCATTAAAACATACTAAAAGCTTTCTGATACATATTATATGAACGTGACGTAAAATGAAATGTAAATAAAAAAATTAAATACGAATTTAAATTTGCATAATTTTGGTGATCGTTATTATGAAGGCTTCACACATTTTGAATTCACAACACACAAAATAAAGGGAGGACCCAAAACTAATACCTGCGGATAAAGCAAATGTTTACCTTCAGAGCGGATTGAACCAACTTTAGATTGAGTATAATATTCTCTATCAACTATATTAACAAGTTAACTTATCGGAGATAACTAATTTAACTTTAATGAAAAATAGGGATTTTGCTGGATCATCATACTAACTTGTGGTAAGAGATAGTATAGTCTACAATGATTTCTAGGTGAATATGTGTTACTATCCATGGTCTCCTTGTTACCTAACGTCGTGTGAAGTTTAAATCAAATGTGACCCCACGCTCGATTAAAAAAATTGACAACAATAGAATTAATATTGAAACTAGTTATACCCCTTTTTTTCAAGTTTTGATTGTTTTAAATATTGTTATTTCTAAAAATATTGTTTCTTTTTTTTTTCACCTTATTAATATTTAAATCACTGTTACAAACAAATGTTCATCAATGGGCTAAGCGCCGCATATTTTCAATAAAATATATAAAAACAAAAACGCGATCAATGTGATGCTTTATATGACAGATGGAAAAAAAATATTTTTTATATGTACAAGTAAATTTAAATTTTTTATTACTTCTTTATAATATTTTTAAATACTTATCAGTTTTTGTCATGAAACTTTGTAGATAGCAAAATCATCCCTCGCGTTATCCACATATTTATAATATTTATAAATAATTATGTATTCATTATGTTTAATAATATGTTTTTAATACATTATCAGATGATATAAAATTTATTTATATCATACTTTTTTCTAAATGGAAGAAGTTTCATGTCGAAGTAAAGCCTTAGTAGTAAACTTCCTTAGTAGTGACTTCCTTTGTTGTACTTTCATCTTTATTTCAATGTACATGAATAACTATATACAAACATTGATTGTTACTATAAATATATATATACATTGTAGTGATCTATTAAAAACGTTTCTTGGTTTATTTTCAAATTGTAGTTGAAACTATAACTCTAATAATTCCACTTTTACTAGAAGTAATTTCCTGAAGTGGAAATACTTTGCTGGTAAGTTATTACGCCGGCTTTGTTGCGAACAATGGAGGTACGGATTCACCAGCTTGCTTTTGGTTAAAATTTGTCACTTGATGGAATTTTCTAATAACGATAAAATATAAAACACAATAATAAATATATATTTAAAGCTAGCTATATGTATTTAATATCGAAACCAATATTAATTACAATATTTCTTAAAAACCTCACACAAATAATTTAATGGTAATTGAGACGTATTTGCTTTGTCTCTCTCAGTTTTTTGGGGGCATATTTATAGAGATATTTAATCTAAGACTCGTTTTTTTTTATTAAGTGACGAAACGAGCAGGACGTTCACTTGATGGTAAATGATACGCCTGCTTATAACAAGGCGCCACTATATATGATAACATACACTGCACCACATTGCGCTCGTCGCTCGAAACAAAATGTTGAGATTGGTTACCCCAGTGATTACAGCGCCCACCAAACCGGAACACAGTAATGTTTGGTCACTACTGTTTGAAGGGAAAAATATGCGCTGTAGTAGGTACCTATGTAGACCGGAAACGGAAACGGAGACCTACCAGTAGATGTTTATAAAGAACCTTAACTAAACTTTTAATTTTACGTATTTTTTTTTATAATTTACATTTAAAATTTTAATTAACAATTTAATGTTAAGTGTCGCTCCTAACAATGATAATGAACTCAATAAACTCACATAACTATCATCATCATCAGCGGATAGACGTCCACTGCTGGACATAGGACATAATTATATTTGATTTACTTTAAAGTATACAAGATCCTAAAGATTACCACAGCTATATTTACTAGACTGATAAATTTAAGAAATAAAATTTTCTAAAACTCAAAAATATAAGTTTATGATCTTTTTGATAAAATTATATTTATTTATATAATTATTTCGTGGGGGACTTCATTATCCTGCCAAATGGCAATGTAACCGTAGAGAAACAAAAAAAAATTGTAAATAACAACAGACATAGAATTTTAAAGTAACATTCAATTTTGTTTTTTTTTTTCTACGAAACATGGTAAAGAAGGTTGTTTTACATAATAGGGCATAAAATATAAATTGTGGGTTTTACCCATCTCACAACATATTGTAAGTAGGGTACGTGAAAAATTGCTTCGACATCGCGTTCTGAAAACCAAACTCGCTTCAGATACATTTCACGTTACGGAGCCCTGGAGTCGCTTGTCCAAGGCTGAAATTGGCAAAGCGGTTTCGAGTTAAAAAAAAATTAAATTAGCGAACCAAAATTTGCTGTAATCTACAATTTTTAAATACCTTATGAATCTATTATCTATTAGACTTTATATCAAATATTTCTACTAACAATTTTGTATTATTCTAGTACCAGCTAATACCTCGCGGAGGTCTTACTTGGTAATTGTCCTGATTTAAACTTGAACAATATAGAAGTTGATACACTGCAGCATGATCTAAAATAAAATTATAATAAAGGATCTAATATAAAAACGATTCTCTATTAAAGAAATAATGATTTATGAAGTTTTGTTTACAGAAGTAACTCATGTCTAATAATGCTAGCTATACATTAGTGAAGTAGCACAAAGAATCACAAATTTACTTGACACGAACAGTTCAAAAAAAAAAACTGAAAATAATTTATTTGTTAAATTATCGCAATAATATTCATATGAAACAAGTAAGCCGTGATATTTATATAAGAAACAATTCACGAAACTTATGTAAATGAATATATACATAAGTTAACTATTATGAATAACATTAAATATGAAATGAATTTAATAATAAATAATGTATTTATACGAATATATTCTGAATATAAGAATAAGATTATGATATAAATTCAGCTGAAATATTATTTGTAATATAGATTGTAATGGAGACGTTGAGGTGTGGGAAACCATTCATATAATATTCGGTTCACGTGAACGAGCTGTAGGCGCCGGAAATGGGGAAGTTTCCCTATTCAATTGCCATTTGAAACTTAATAAAAATTCAATGAGTGAACCCGGAAAGGTGTCCGAGTTAATTTGTAAAGTTTAAAGTTTCAAAAACTTTCAGGATCTACATTTCTTTATTTTCATGTATTTGAAAACGCGAATATTTAAATTTATTGTAGTACCCGACAAAAACTATTTATAGATATCCTTTATCAAACTTCTATCGAAAACTCTGTAACACACCTGTTGATAACAATGTTGTGGTGCTTAGGATGTTTACGTAGCACCACATTGCTTTCTTCAACTTGCAACACGTGGTGTTAAGTCTCAATGCCCTTTTTTTTTTTTTTTTTTGTTTCGGGGGGAAATCTTCGAAAGATACCCTGCTTCTGGGGGGAAATCAGGGTTATGTGAGATTTTTACTCACTAAAACCCCCTCGGTGCTCTGCCTCGGTGCATTCGGAGAGGCTCCGGGATCTCGTATAGAACGCACCGGTGCCCCTCTTCACTTTGTGTTAACACATCTCTGAGGAGGGGCTTAACCCTCCTAGGCTGTCCCACACAGATTCGCATGTTGAGCGATAAGGGCCCCCACCCTCAAGGCCTGCGAAACTCCCCAGGCCCTTTTAGTCGCCTTCTACGACAGGCAGGGCTTACCTTAGTCCTATTCTCACTAGCCCGAGACTACAGGGCTGACGGGCTGGTGCATCCATTACCACCGTCCTGTCGTCTTCTTCTCCGAGCGGAATTAATTCTCTCCCGATTCCGTTCGGCGGCCTCCTTCTGTACCATTACAGCTTCACAAAAGGAGACCAATGCTGCCCATGCACTTTTGCTCTTAATTGAAGCGGCTACTGTTACTGGCAGCGAAAGATCGTGTCCGATCCTGTTGACCAGGCTTTGTCGCTCGGACTCCCACGCAGGGCATTCAGCGAGCGTATGCTGCGCGGTATCCTGGTCTCCGCCACAGTGGTGGCATTGCGTCGTCGTTTCGCGGCCGATCGTGTTTAGATACTCACCGAAACACCCGTGTCCAGCACCTGAGTCAGTCTAAAGGTGACGTGCGCCATTCCACCCGACCGGAGCCATACTTCGAAGCTTGGCAGCACCGCGCTTACGATGCGCTGTCGTGAGCTATGGGGTTCAGCGAGCCGCTCTCTCCAGACCTCTAGAGCACGCCTGTGCTCCTGCCTACGCACTTCTGTCGCATCCAGGGGCTCGGCCTCACCGTGGCGATAAAGGAGTCGGCTATAGACTCGCGCATCCATCTCTGCCAGAATGTTTAAGGGTGGAAACCGAGCCAGGATAGTGGCCGCCTCAAAGGATATCGTTGGGTATCCTCGCGCGATACGAATGGCCATCTTACGCTGTAGGCTGTTCACTTTGCCTCTACAACGCCGGCTACATGACAGCCGATGGACCATACAGGCGCTCCGTAAAGAGCCATCGATCGCACGACCCCCGAGTAGAGGCGGCGGACTCCTTCCCCGGGACCCCCAAGATTGGGCAGCAATCTATGCAGAGCACCTACTACCTTCTCAATCCTAGGGATCAGGCGGTTGAAGTGTTCTTCGAACCTCCATCGACTGTCTACAGTAAGACCGAGATATTTCATCACCGATCCCACCCCAACAGGCACATCACCTACGCGAACCGAAAAACTGGGAGGTTTCCTTGTTTGAGGGAGCTTGTGAAACCATATCGCCTCGGTCTTATGAGGCGCTATCCGTAGACCCAGCTCATGGATTTTGTCCACAACGCATGCCACTCCAAGTTCGGCAAGCCGGATGGTGTCTTCGAAGCTGCTTCCTTTGGCCAATACTAAGGTGTCGTCCGCGTAACAAACAACACACTCCAGCGGGGAGATCGACTCTAAGGACGGCATCATATGCAATGTTCCATAATAGAGGACCTAATACAGAACCTTGTGGAACCCCGCAATTTACCTCTCTCCTATGAAGTACGGTATCCCGACCCACATATTGGACGCATCTGTCTTTTAAGTAGGCCCCGATAATGCGCTGTAAGTAGGGAAGCACGCGGTGGTACGCCAGCGCTTCCTTTATTACTCCCCATGGCAGTGAGTTAAAGGCGTTGACTACATCAAGGCTAACTGCCAATGCCACACTACCTTGATCCACTGTCCGTTGCGACTGTTCCCAAATGCGGAGGATTGCATCCACGGTCGACCGTGCCCTTCGGAAACCAAACTGGCCATCCGACAGATCGGGGCCTTCTTGGTGGAGATGCAGGTTGATGCGATCGGCGATAATTCTTTCGAATAATTTACCGGCCTTATCTAACAGGCATATGGGTCGGAATGCAGAAGGAGTGTCTGCGGTCCTACCATCTTTCTTTAAGAGCACCATCCGTGCTTCCTTCCAGCTCTGAGGGAATACGCCGGCACTGAAGCAGCAGGTAAACAGCTCTCTCAGTCTCTCTCCTAATCCGGCTGCTATTGCTAGTACCCATGCGCGTCCGGGAATTCCGTCAGGACCTGGTGTAGTATTTCGGGGTTTGACACGCTTAATGGCTCGTCCTAACTCTTCGTTGGTCACACTCCATTCGTCGGACCAGACGAGCTGATCCGACTATTCCGTAAAAGCTGATACTGGATATTCCTGACTCATTGGGAAGAGAGTATCCATCACTGTTGTTATAAATAAAGGATCCAAGGTCTCTGTTAGTGGAGGAATCCAAGGTCTGAGTTTGCCCAATACCAACTTGTATGGGCGTCCCCACGGGTCCCTCTCCAGCTCTTCGAGTAGTTCGTTCCAAGACCGAGTTCTAGCCGATTTAATAGCCAGTTGGAGCGATTTAGTGGCGTCTCTGTACATCCTGTAGGCTCGAGTCGTTTCGTCCACTGTGGCCCGTCGTCTCCTTCGGGTTCTTGTATACTGACGTCGAGCGCGCAAACAAACCTCGCGCAGTCGCGCTATAGCTGGCGACCACCAGTAAGCCGCCTTCGACTTAATGAACTTTGTTCGGGGCATTGAGACATCACAAATATATGTCATCGATTCCCGAAACCAAGTCGCACCACTTACGGGATCGGACAAGATTCCGCCAGCTATGCTTTCTGGCCAAGCCACGACGATGGCTGCAGCTTCGAGCATATCTACGTCGAGCTTTTTGAGGGACCACCGCCGCAGTAGGCCGCTGTGGCCGCTGTGGTGGCGAGCAGTATCTTGCGAGGACGCAAGCGCCACGTTAATCAAAATATAGCGGTGATCCGAAAGCGTGACCGCTTCCTCCGCTACTTTCCAACCTGTCACCATACGCAAAGCAGAAGAGCTTGCCCATGATAGATCAACGATCGACTCTCCCTGCCATCGCACACAGGTGCTGACGGATCCCCGGTTTAGGAGCCGAAGGTCAAGCCCGGCCGCCCACATTTGTAAGGCCTCTCCCCTTCTGGTGTTCCGAGAGGATCCCCACACTTTGGAGTGTGCATTGAAATCACCCAGAACAAGAACCGGACGTGGTTGACATCTGCGAATGCATTTGTTTACGGAGTCCAAGTACCCCTCGTAGGCAGCTAGTGTGCAGTTGGGAGAGACATAGCAGCCCACAACCGCAAGAGGTCCCAATTCCACGGCAACAAAGCCTTGCCCTCTAAAAATTGAAGAACAGGGGGGGTCCCCCGTATTACCATTCCAATAGATAGCGACCTTGCCATCTTCGCTACCAAACCAGCGAGGATGGTCTGGCACACGGTAAGGTTCGGCCGTTACGGTCAAAGCTACCGACCACTCCGCGAGGGATTGCAGTAGCAGGTCCTGCGCCCCGCGGCAGTGATTCAGGTTAGCTTGGAGTATCTCTACTCTTCGAGTGAATGTGACACTTCCATATCCTCCTGCGCACTTAGGAGTGGCTCAGGAGCAGAAACCTGCTTTCTCCCACTTCCTGTTCTCCTCCGTTTAGGCGCACAAGCCTTAGCCCCCAGACGGTGATTGGCTGGGCGTCCGAGATCCACGCACAGTGGACATTTCAGCACTCCGGTAGTACATTGACTAGCCCTATGGCCCGGCTCACTGCAAGCGTAGCATTGCGTGCTACGATCCTTTTCGTTAGGGCACCTATTACGAACGTGTCCCAATTCCAGACACCGGTAACACTGTAATGGTCGCTTCGCTAGAACCTCAATCCTTGCTAATGTCCACCCTACGGGGATACGCTTTGCTGTCGCCAGCTTTCGTACTGCGCTTACAGGACAACGTATCCAAGCAGATCCCATTCGCACAGGAGACCGGCGAATCTCGCCCACCTTAACATCAGCGAGTGAACAACCTCCCGCTTCCGCAACTGCATCTGCGACTTCCGCTGTGGTGACGGACTCATCCAAATCCATCACTCTTATTTCGCCCGTTTTTGAGGGTCGTGCTATGTGTACCTCGGTATCGGCCAGCGCTTCTTTCATTTTTCCAGCCAGCATATCAGCCTTGGATGCGCAGTCAGGGCCAGACACCTCTAATATTAATGCCCCCGTTACTGCCCTCCTTGGTCGAACGGTGTCTATACCACAGTCTGCCAACTTAACCTTCTGCTTTACCGTAGTCATGAGCGCGGCATACGAGAATTCTCCGTTCGCTGGTACAGTCACCGTAATGGCCGCTGCACGAGGAAGTCTACCCGGTTTTACGTTTTCGGTAGGTTTTGGAATCACCTTTCCAGCCTTCTTGACCGCTGAAACAACCTGTCCTGCCGCCACCCTACTAACTTTGCGGCTCACTACAGCCGACCAGGTATCCGCTGCTGACCTGAGCTCCGCGACAATCGGCTCAGAAGCCAGAGCAGGTGCACGCGGTAACAAGGATTGATCAGTATCAGCCGCTATTGGCCTCTGACCACTTGTGAGTCTCGGATTGTTCGACAACCTTTGCCTTAGAGCTCTGTTAGGAAAAATCCTGGTCTCAAAGGCAGCTAGCTTTTCATCTACAAGACAACCTATTTGCAGCATGAGGCTTTCTTCTCCTCTCCTGGTCACGCCTTCCTTACTTAATGTACTTGGAATAGACGTAGTTCTCCTGCCGCCGCTTTTAGGTTGCGAACTCCCAATCTCAAGTGACGGACGTAATCGCCTTTAAGATTACGGGAAGCGTCGGCAACATTCCCTATTACCAAGAGGTGCTGATCAATAAGGTCCTCCAGTTGGGTATCAGCATAGGACTGCATTTCCAAGGCCAAGTTTTCAACCTCTGGGAGATTAGTATTCTTCCCAGTTTTAGTTGATAGTGCAGCACCTTCGCTCTCTTCGCTTGCAGAGGCAGTAGTCGCTTGGTACTTTGCGGCGATCTCCATGCATTGGCCTTTAGACCTTCTCTTCCGAGCGTTGCTTGAGACCTCGGAAGCTACCGAAGTTCGAGACGCAAGTGAGCCGTCTGACTCGCATGCATCGCTATCCCCTGCCAAATTTTTTTGTGGGTCTAAATGTATAGCGCGCTTTCGCCGCCCACTTGGCCGACCCTTTTGTTCCCCCGAAACATCTCCGACTTTCCTAATTTTGTCCCCTGGTGGTATAGGAACTGCCCACGGTGCCGATATCTCACCAACTTGAGTTACGTTTTCTTCCCCATGCGTTACGCAAGCGTCCAGGCAAGGCCCGGGGTTTGACTTTCTCTCAGATTCTCCATTTTTTGGTTTTGCTTTATTCATTTTTTGTTCCCACGAAACTGGTATGAAATATTCATTTGCTCGGGCAGAGCATCCTTACCCAAACAAGCCTACATACACCCAGGGGTCGGCAGGTACCTGGGGTGGATAACAGTAGAGATTGACAACCCCTCAACCATGCATCACCTCGCGCTGCTTCCGCCGCTTGTGATTGGGGTATTTTTTATAGAGGTTTTCTTCCTCTTGGTTCAGCCAACTAAGGCAAGACCCCCGTTCTCGATAGGAGCCGCGAGACGTGACCACGACACTCCAACCGGGATTACGGGTTCCAGGCGCGTATCCGCGACGTGGCCGACGGTGGCAACAAGACAAAATCGAATCGCCCGCGCGGAGTCAGAGTTAGTGAACACCGCGCCCGCCCTTGCCTCTCCAATATGCCTTCTGCTGATCAGAGGGACACTCGGAGAGACGCCTTCTCGGCAGATTATTCGCTACCAGTCTGCAACCATAAAGGCCGTCGACTGGCCCCAGGGTGCACCACGAGGAGGTTATCTACCATAGCACCCCAAGTCTCAATGCCCTAGTAATAAATTAAAAAAAGCTCCCTTAACATATATATATATATATATATATATATATATAATATTATCGTAAGTTACTCAAAAGCTATACAACTATGCTTTGACTATTGCTAAGTAAATTGTATAAATTGTTTAGTATTTTAAGTACAGATAAGCACAGAGATTTCGGGTACGGCAAGCAAAATGTACTCGAAATCTCTCTGCACGTCCTTGCTCCTAAAACACCAAGATTACTTATAATTAGCACGCTTTAAAACACCCTCGGTGATTGCCCCCACAGCCAGAAGGGCCTTGGGATCTCCTACGTAACGAACCAGCCCCTATTTACTTAGTACCTAGAAAGTTACTTATTAAAGTTTAAGTTTACAAAAGTGTTAAAGAAAAATTTTAATAGCTACTCCTTAAAAATAAATTAAAGTTACCATCTGTTAACAATGCCAGTAATTAATAAAATTATTTATTTTAAAATTTTCGTATCACATTCCTTTACTTAGTCATACTTAATTATTCTTTTTGAATTTTGCATACCCTCCCATTCCTGCTCAATTAATATTGCAATGTCAACTTAACTAGAAGATAAGATCAATGTCAATTACCCTGTTTTTAATATCAAATGATTCTTCTTTATATAAATAATAATATAAAGTAGTTTCGAAAACATTTTGATATAATAACTTAATTGGGCTTGGAATCTAGTAAGAATCTCCGTTTCCAAAAGAGAAGAGAAGAGAGAAGAACAGAAGAGGATCATACTATTCAAGACGTAAATGAACACATCAAAGTAACTAACTTTAAACTTAACTGTCATAGGTTTTTTACAATCTTGTGTGCGTCAGTTTAATTTAGAAAACCATACTTAGATGTTAAGCGTATCCAGAATTTGAAACATCCAAGCTTTAGAATTTGTAAGGTGAAAGGATTATTTAAAGGGTTCCCCGCACAACAACTTACGGGATCCAAGCCAACACCACCTGGTCGTAGTCCACCCTACAATCAATAAACGAAGCTCTGGCTCCCACTAACCCGCATTATGCCAGCGTTGTGGGATATGGCCCAAATCCCCCAAATCAATCACTACCCGATCGATGCGGGAATCTTCGGGAGAAGCCTATGTCCAGTACATGTCCACTACATGTATCGGCTGATGATGATCATGAAGGATATTTTCCTTGAGGCGTAACAAAATTTGTTCGCATCTCGCTCGCAATATGAACAACTTTATTTCATTCATTTGTTACTATTACTATAACTACATTCCTTTACCGCGGTAATAAAGTTAAATTAGTAATATTGTCTTAAGTAATTTTTAATAACTTAACAGATTAAAAAAGTATAATAAAAAATTTTACATTAAATTCACTAACATACATAAAAGGAGTGGTGGTAGGTCTTTGTTGCCGGAGACCGTCTAGGAAGGTACGACCGCAGCGCCTATTGCAGCCGACAAACAATACTGTGCAAACATTACTGTGATCCGGTTTGAAGGCTGCTGTAGCTAGTGTAGTTACTGGGGTAATGAAACTCAACATTATATTCTGAGCGCGGGCATATCACTTACCATCAGATGAACGTCCCTCGCGTCATCGCTCAATTAAATAAAAAAAGGTCATAAACTGATGACATTGTTCATAGTTAGCAAATGGAAGTAGTTGATGAAGTTTGTTAGGATACGAACTAAGCAATAACTTGGCAAAGTTATCGCCACTTTTCGGAAACCTTTCACGACTTATTAATAGTTCGTGTTTCTATTAATATCTTATTTACTGTATAGGTACAGTGTAAATGACAAGTAATTAACTTTAAAGTCATGTGAATATGTGTTGTTAACGTAATCGTTACTTATTCACTAATATCACAATCTGTGCAGAATATTCCATATAACTTAAAGCTATACCTGATATTCTCCACTTAAAAGCGGTTCATGGAGTTTTTTCTACCTTCAATGTGCTAATAGATACTTATGTTCAATTTCACGTGGTTACTTCATGGTAATACCATAAACCAGTGATCCCCTGCGGTATTTGGGGGTACGAAGGGTCCAACTAGAGATGCACCATCATCAGCCGACAGAAGTCCATTGCTGAACATACTCGTAGGCCTACCCCAAACATCTCCACATCGATCAATCCAACGTTGCTGGCGTCCAGTGAGTTCCCGCGATTCTCATCAGATCGTCGGTCCACCTTGTGGGAGGGCTCCTAACACTACGTCTACCGGTACCGACGAACCTTACTACCCTTACTCCGATATATATACGTTTTTCACCCGTCTCCTATATGTCGTTTTGTAACAAAGGAAAGAATGTGGTAGTTTTAATATTTCGAAACGAACAAAGCAAACAAATGTTAACCGCGACAACATTTCAGTTTCAGTTTTACCTTTTTTTAGTTATATAGATGAAAAATTCTATAATCATAATTTTAGAATGACTATTTATATCCACATATCAAACTTACCTTGAAGACTTTATTCAATACATCCTCATTATTAGAAATGTTTCGGTTCAGCAGTAAATGCGGACGTACTGAATTTAAACTTCCGGTGAAAGAAAGCATCGTGAGAAAAATGATATATTTTAAGAACATCTTTGCAACAACAAAAAAATCGCACTTGTGTAGCGAGGTAGATAAATGGCCTTGACTCTCTCCATGATAGAGAAGGTCCTAGTCCCAGCAGTGGAATTTATTTAGAGAGCTTTTTTTTATTTAATTAAACGTCTAGACGAGCGAGACGTTCACATAATGATTAATAATACGAATGCCAATAACAACGTAGTACTAATTAGGATGATATATACTGGACCACATTGAGCTCATAGCCTAAGATGTATGATGTTGAGTCTCATTACCCCAGTAATTCACTAGTCACAGCACTCTTCAAACTGGAACACCACAATGTTTTCAAACAAATTTTGGCAGCATAAATAAGAGTCGCGGTGGTACCTATCTAGACGGTCTCCAGCAATAGAGATCTATTACCAGTACAGTGTTTATGTTAACATCCGCTAAATAATCCCGTTTTATAATTCCGAAATAGTATGGCGTAACTACTTCACAAGTAAACCAGCAGCGCTCATGAATTTCTAAGTGCAAGTAGGAGTACTTAACAAACATAAATTTGGCAAGGAAACGACTAAGGTAAGACGCACGCCTCGCAGTCAACATAGTTACTGGCGGAAACGCTACTTCGGAACTAACAAAAGGAAAACACGAATCAGGTTTGATTCTCGGCTTGATTGCGATCTACTCTAAACAAAGTTGTTTCTGTCGTTGTTCACATTGGTAGGATGTAAACTGTTCTAAAATCTACTGATACTTATATTATATTATATCTACATAAATGCTATAAATAGACATAAATACATCGACTGCAATTATATACTAACGAACAACTGACTTTAATGTCGCTGAGTATTTAGTGATAAAGAATGAACGTTCAGAATACTCCGGCTCTATGTTAATAGCTGGAACACTATATGATATGATAAGGTTAGTTACACAGATTGGCTAGAATAACCAGTATCATCACGACAGCGAATTACTTCTTCTGTGGGGGAAGAGAGCAGGATTCGGTATCGCACACGCTCCCGGATTACCCGGCGTGGAAACCGGATCGGCGGATTCTAATAAACCGGATTGGTCGGAACCTCTCCTTGCCAGCAATCGCGTCGGTGATGGCGGGAATAGATGTTACATGGAGACCAGAAGCCTCCTTTTGTGAAACTACTATGGTATAAAAGGAGGCTGATAAATGGGATCGAGGGAGGATAGATCCCACTCGGAGATGAAGCCGTCGTCGCTCTATCCTGCAGCTTACCGGTGAATGGTGTTCCGCTACCATAAATTGAGCCTTTGGAGTCTTTGGCGATCAGGATTGGGGTTCTCATCGTCTTCTTAACAACTCTGAGGCGGACAATGGCTGTACGTGGTCTTCGGTCATTAAAGTACTCACGAGGCTGGTAGGGTGTGCATGAAACAGACCCCGGAACGGTCTATCCCAGCATAGCATTAGCGCTCGTGATCGCTCCAAACGCCGATGTTGACCATCGTAAGGATTTTTGCGGGTAAAAATGTCCACATAATTCTGACTTCCCCCCAGAAGACAGAGTCCTTCAGGATACCCCCGAAATAAAAAAAAAAAGCTCTATCACCAATCAAACTGCCCACCTGAACCATGACCGACGAAATCAAACCAGGTATCTTCGTATTAGAGCAAATGATTAACCACTGCGCGGAGGCAATTATAATTATTAAAGTAAGTGTTTAATTACTAGGATTTATATAACTTGGTAACACATCAAGTTTAAACTTTAAAATTTAAACATTAAATAATTAAAGGATAGACAACGCGGTATAGTATGCAGATCTTATGCTTGCAGATAATGCGAGCACTGGTGGTAGTTCTACATTGGTGGTGACCGTCTAGATCCACCACAGTGTTTATCACAACAGTATTGGTTAAAAATATAGTATCCCCGATAAAAAAGCTTCGTTATTAACGAAATTTCTCAGAGTAAAGAAGCTCAATATCTTACCTTTCGAAGCTACAAGCTTTATGTAGTGGATTGTAAAGAAATATGTTTTTTTTAGCAGTGGATTCCGTCGGCTGATGATAATGATGATGATGTATTTTTGAGTGTAATTTCTCTTAATAACAAAGCAACCTTATCCTAATATATGATTATTTAGTTAAATTGAAAATTTCTTTATGAGGTAAACGGTAAATAACGTTTTATGCTAATATATACAAAAACTTTGGTAGTTGTTGTTATATCCATGGATCAATAGGTGGTGTAATTTTTCACTGTCGTTTGGTTTGATCGATTGTGTTTAACTTATCGTTTATCTCTTAGTAGAAGTAACCATTAGCTTTAGTACCCTTTTAAATACACATTTTCAGGTAAACTTACTTATCATTATCATCATAATTTTTAACTATGACTACTATTTGTAGTACGTTCATATATCTTAAATTTTAATATCTACATTCTACAATACAAAATATGCAGGTTTTATTGTTGTTTATTAAAATTTCGCTTTATTAATTAAAGAAACGTTTACTGTATACTATATGTATACTTATCAACAATTCTCTACACTATAGTAGTAAAAGTATAGTCATTGCATAGACAATAAAATGTTCGAGAACCTTCTATTTTTTCAATGGTCTCCTGGATTTTATACAACTTGCTTACATTTTATATATCACATTCTTAGTCAGAAAATATATATAATATAAAAAAAGAAATACTTGGTATTAATATCTATATTTATAGTTATCATAACAGCTCGTAAGTGTTCGCGGTAGAATATATCTACTTAAGAAAAAGTGTGATTTCTGTATAGAAAGTAAAACCTTGAGATTCAGCTTGCCAATGGCAGTATAGTTGTAAAGATATAAGAATTATTCCCTCTTTAGTAACCTTTTTACACTGATTCTTCATTAAACTATTTAATACATAAATTTAACATATAATCAAATTTAAGTTAATAAATATTTATCCGCTAGACAATTTACAAAGGCACACAACACAGTATCGCTTTAAACGGGTACAACTCGCACAATTTTAAGTAAAAAGTAAATAAAGCAATTCAAAACAATGAGCTGCCCTAACAAAAATTCTGCATTATCCAGTTAATGCCTACCTTGTCTTAATTTGCCTTAATGTTGCTATTAGGATGTTGAACAAAGGATGAAGGGACCTTTTTCCCTGACTCCGAAAGAGTAACAAGAATTATTTCCTATCAGATAAAGGCTTTGACTCTTATTACTATAGGGATAGAGTTCCATATGAAGCGGTTTTTTTTAAATAAATCTCACGGTACGTTTCAAAATACAATGCTTCAGGCGCTTTTTTTTTGGAAGTTTGTATCGTTACTTAAATAAAAATTATCTTAATGTAGTAATGATGAAGCTTTCAAATTTCTTAACTATTTTCAAAACTTTTAGCTTTCTAAACAGCTTGATTAACCGTTCTTTTAATATAGTCCAATTAACATACACGTTCCTATAAACTCTAAGGTCTTACAGACGAGAACTCTTGTACAGTTAAGTAGTATAATTAATCTACTAATATGTAGGAGATTTCCACCTATGTGAGACTCATCACGATATCTATGGTACCACAGCCTGGAGATTAGAAATTTGGTGGGAATTACCCTTTTACTGAGTATAGGAGTGTATTTACAATATTCCTTTTCCAAAGAGAGTTACGAAGGTGTTACGATCAGGAAAGCTGGCAGGGAGAAGCTACTAATGTATTGTTAGGCAGTAATTTTACTAGATCAATAAAAAGTACTTATACAGTTTTAAAAAATATTACGCGTACAGAATACTGCGGAATGAAATAAAATAAAAAAATTAAAAAAAAATTATAAAAATATAAATAAAATCCAAACGATATTATTTTCTGGCTGCGATAGTAAATATGAAGTGTTCAATTTGATGCATATCGTGTTTCTATGAATGCAACGCATGAGCCTTTGTATTTGGTATAAATCATTTTTCTTTTCAAATCTCATGTTCATAAAGGATTTCTTTTATTTATCATTTATTGTTTGTCCTTTATAAAGATTTATTCGAATATTAGCTTTTATTTGCATCACCGATACACGTCCACAGCTACACATAGGCTTCCCGCAAAGATCTCTACATCGATCGGTCCAGCGCTGCCCGCATCCAACGGCTTCCCACGGGCTTCACAGTCACCATGACATCTGGTACCGCCGGGTATTAGGCCGCGTCGTTTGTATGGTTTCATATGAGGGGATTTGGGCCATTTTCCACTACACTAGTCTTTTGCTGGTTGGTGAGAGCCAGAGCCTCGATGGTTCGAGATAAGAATATCGTTTCATTTGACAAAATTATAACCAGTGCGTAATAATATATTCCATTGGTGTATATACAACATATTCTATCATTTCTTACCCCATCTTTTTCCTTCACAAAGTATAACTTTTTTATAATTTATTTCCTATTCCTGTTTAAAGATGAACTGGAAGACAACTGATGGTTTAAGGAGGAATGAAGAAATTATTCCATAATCCGCACTTATCCCCTTTATTTTTTTCAATGTTGGCCTGTCTCCGACTTAAATGTAGCATTATTCAGTGAGTATATCATTATCTGGAGAAGTTCCGTCGCACAATGCACCTGGAAAGACCCACTGAACTCTAAAGCTGTATGGATAACGACGCTTTGTTCCAAACCATTATGAACACCTCAGTGCAAAAACTTTTTGCGTAAGTACTTCCTATAATTGTAGTTTTAATTACTTGCTTAAAATGACGACTTACTTAATAGGGGATGCCACACGACAATATTTAAGGCAAAGCATCTGAATTTTAACAGGATATTAATAAAACTATTGGTAAGAAATATAATTAAATATAAGAGATAATTATTCTTGTGTAAATAGTTTAAGGGTGTAAGGGTCGCATAGGGCCAGCGTGGTGGGAAATGGTTCAAATCCCCTCATAAATCCCTACAAACGAAGGTCGCAGGAAGCTGATGGGATGTACGTAGCGCGGGACCGATCGATGTGAAAATCTTTGGGGGAGGCCCATGTCCAGCACTGGACGTCTATCGGTTGATGATGATGACGAAATAGTTGATGGTGTATTAAAAAAACTATAAATTAAATACCATGTTTCATTTCTTGTTTCACAAAAAAATCAATAAACGTTATTTTTGTTATATAGCACTTGTTTGACTTAATAAAATTTTTACAAAATTTTCAATTTTTCTAGATTTACTTTGTAAAAAAAGGTTTCTCTAAAAAATACCTTAATTTACTTGTAAGATATACCCGGCCTGTTTTTCTGGTCATAACCTACCCACAGCTTCTTTTGGTGATGGAAATTTTGTAAAGTCCATTCCTAACTAGCCTCTTAATGGTGGAAATAATATATCGTTTTGGAGATCTCATGATGACTTACTCATACATATAATATATATATATATAGACATATGGATGAGCTTTGATGATGATTTGTGATGAAACATTTTATTTAACACACGTTTTACCGGATCTGAAAAAAGAAATAAATACTTAGAGTACAACAAATTAAGTATAATGTTAACCATTTAAGTATACAACTGAACATTGTGTCGTTAATCATACTAAAAGTGACACATTCGTCTTTTTGTCTCGCAAAAGTACGTACAGTAACAAACTAGGTATTTTCTTCTGGAATATCTTTTGATGGTTTTAAGGAAGTTTTAAACAATTCTCTTTTATTTATTTAGAGTTTTCTTTGCTGATATTCGAAGAAGCCAGTGGTAGCAGTAGTAGTCATTAAAACTATACGAAGATACTTCGACTACTTGGAAATCAACAACAGCTTTCAGCAGAAACGAACAAGAACAACTTAAATCATATATTTCAGTTCCAGAATAAACGTTTTCTATTTTCATGCTTTTCAATTAGAAACGGAAAGCTACATCAAAAGAAAGATTAATGAAGAGTTACTTTTTACACAAAAAAGAGAAAATATCTACAGGTCGACATGAAACCTTACTGGATGGTTAAAGAAAATAGTTTGTTATCTTATTCTATTCAATAGTAAACTTTTATGGTCGCGTTTGATATTTCTTATAGATTGATGTTTGATGTTCTTTAGATGAAATCGTTATCTCTATGACAGATTCATAACGCTCGTCGGTTTGAGCTAAAGGACAAACAAGAACTTCGTGTTTGGATACTAATCCCAATCACACAGGCCTAACATTCTGCAAGATACACAAATATGTAAACAGTTATGTTACTTTTAAAACCATCACAATGCTCTCCACTAAAACAATAATGAAACACTGCAGACAGTGGAAATGGTTTCTTGGCATAAGCAGGCGTGGAAACAACACAGCTTGAATACAAAGTAAAGCACTGTTTTCCATTAGCAGTATTAAAAGTTCCTTGTCTAATAAAATTTGCTGTAGCTGATTATTTTTTTTATTTAAAACACTTTAGGCTGCGTCCGAATTGCAACGGCATACAGTATACTTCAGGATTGTTCGATTCTGGACGGCTATCATCATCATCAAGTCATAAATATACTGCTATGACATCTTTGCTTTGTTCTGGTTATAAAAATATCAGAGTTGGAATACTTCGGAAATACTTCTACCTACTTCCGCTTTATCATCATTTAACGTCACGTGGGATCGAGGTCATGTAGACTACGTTCATATTTCAATAAAAAATATTCATTCCACGAGAATCGTACTGAAAATGTGGTATCCCAAAATCTAGAACTCTTGGTACATTAACACAGTGCAATCTCGAAATTCAATACTAGTAAATTGAAACTTCGTTACCTACCGGAATACGTTAAGCTAAAGCTATTGAGCTATATAGCTTTATCAAGTATACAAATTTAGTTTTCAGTACGTTTTCTGTTATATTAAACAAAGGTGTAGAGTTTAAGTTTAAAAGAGCCTTATTACTTCCTGTCGAAACTGTAGGACTATCCATTAGATTATTTATAAAAGTCTAAAACACTATTTGTACCCTTATATATAAAAAGTATATATATTTTTTTATCAGTTTTGATAGTTAATAATTATAACGTAGGAGCGTTGATTGTAATGTATTAAGAAATTAAGCAACGTTATTAACTAACCCTAGCTAAAGTGGTCAAGTCCATTAGCTGGTAGAGGGGTAGATTTATATCAACATATCGAAACTGAAAAAACACTACAAACCTTGAAACCGTACACAGTAGTTATATAGGAAACAATGAATGGAATGTAAAATGCAGAAGTGCAGTCAGAAAGTATATGGCTTCCGTTATAAAAGTGATAGTATAATAATTAAAATGGTTAATAATAGTTAAGTAACTAAATAACAAGAAACGAAGACTTCCTGTAATATGTATATCAGTTTGAGAATTTGAATAGTTAATTATGATAGATAAATAGTTTATTGCAGTAAATATTAAAACAAATATATTAAATAACAATAACTAATAAACGATACATTAACTATTATTATTAACAATCAACAATAATTAAAAATTATTTCCTTTTTGTGTGTAATGCAGTACTGCAGAGATCAGGCTCAGTGTAAATGTCCTCATAGGCACAACTTATTTCACAATCACTTACAATACAAATTTAAGTTATTCTTATGAATAACTCAAATTTATATTGTTATGAAGAAAGAATCATCATCATCATCAGCCGACAGACGTCCGCTGCCGGATGTAGGCCTCTCCCAAAGATCTCTATATCGATCGGTCTCGTGTCGTTGAAGAAAAAATACATTAATACATATATAATATAAAATTCCTTTAAATTGAAAATTCGCGACGGAGACAGAAACCGGAAGCGGGTGGTACGTGTATTAAAAATGCACACGTCACCAAAGTAGAATACGCAATATATTCCCTTTTGTGCGATGACTTAAATAAAATATGAGGAAGACGCGGATATTACAATGGGGATGATAACGGAAACAAAAACTTGTATCTTTAATATCTCAAAGTTAAAAAAAAAACATTTCAGAAATAACAAACCTGTTTTCAAAATGGACGCCGGAGTGAAATATGTATCAAATATGCACTCACATAGAGTAATGTCGGCGTAGAGAATAATTAAAATACCAAAAAAAAAAGATTTGGTTTTTTTTTATTCAAGCAACGAGACACGCAGGATGTTCACCTGATAGTAAGTGCCTGCTTATAACAACGTGGCGCTGCTTAGGATGATATACACAACACTACATTATTCTCGTCGCCTTGAGATATGACGTTAAGTCTTATCAGCTTCAGCGCCCTTAAAACCGGAACACGATAATGTTTTCACACTGCTGTTTGGTAGGGACAGGGATTGCGATGGTACTAACCTTTACGGTCCTCAAAACTAGTGTAAACTTTCTACTGTCTAGGTAGTCGTAGCTTCTCTGTGGTGTTCAGATTTGAAGGACGTTATAACTAGTGATATTACTGGGTTAATGAGATCAACGTCTCAAGGCGATAAGTTAATGGTGGTATACCATCAAAACTAGCGCCACGTTGCAATGGTCCGACGTATTGTTTAACTTAGGTGAATGTCTAGCTCATCCCGTGGCTCCTAGAATAAAAAAAAAAGATCTACCCCAATTCAATGAGATAATAAACATAACTAAATTAACAATAATACCTTTATAATATGAAATATGTGATAATTTAACAAGTAACCATGTCTAGATCTAATTTAAAGTAATCGTATTCATAATGCTGATAGTGAAAATCACGCACGTCCATAACGTATTTTCTAGACATTCACCACTCCGTCACATCTCGTGCTGCTGTTTGACGCGATGACTACGCCAATTTCGACTTTAACACGCTATAGTAAGTGTTGAGGAGTTTCACGAAAGTGCACTCGACCTCCCAGCATACGACGTTGAAGCGATTTCTCTCGATCCCCGCTTACAATATGTTGCTATAAAAGTATACAATTTATTTTCTATTCGGCCCGTTATGCAAATCAATTGGCGCTTACCCTGGAATTACACCAGGGTGTTCAAAAACCGAAAAAAAAAAATGTTTTATATATTTACAAATTTTCACTTTTTTTTCGGTGAATCACCAGACAGTGTTGTGGAGACTTACCGACTAAAATCAGGTGATCGTCGTTTGGGGATCTACGTTCGGAAAACTTACTGGTGGTAGATCTCTGTTTGCCGGAGACCGTCTAAATACAATAATATGCAAATATTGCTGTAGTCCGGTTTGAAGGGCGCTGTAGCTAGAGTAATTATTAGGGTAACGAGACTTAACATCTTAGATCTCAAAGCAACGGGCATAATGTACTTCAGTGTATAACATCCTAATTAGCGCCACGTTGTTGGGAGGCGTATTACTAACCATCAGGTAAACGTGCTGCTCGGTTCGTCGTTGAATAAAAAAAAAAAAAACGCCCGCGGCCTTTATGAGGTGCTACTAAGTACAGTCCTGGGCCAGCCATTAAAGAGGACCTCGAGGGTTCTTGTAAGGCAAATAAGGACCCCATCGTAACCGCCCGTGACCCCGAACACAGTTTACCGAAAGGATTAGATGAAGCGGGATAGTTTTTATATATTTATAATATATATATATATATATATATATATATGTATATATACATATATATAAATGAATTTTCTTTGTTCGTCGCTCACGTAAAAATTAGTGAACGTACGGATACAGTATCATGACCATTCAACGCGGAATGATTTTAGGTCATTTATTTGTTTAATTTAATAAATCCTTCACCATTTTATCTTACATTATTAATGCGGTTGCCATGGTAACGATCGCGATAGAAAGTCTAATTCCGTATTACGGCCAGCAAAGCGTAGGAGGAACAGCTGGTGTTTTATAAAAATAACTCATAACACTGCTGGACATAGGTCTCGTAGGTATGGCCAGTAAGGATAAATAATTAATGTGAATATAGTTTCCGTTTCACTTATTTATAATTGAAATCGAAACGTAATTAAGTATACTCATTTGTTTTATAATTAAACTCGCAGACAAAGCGGGAAACAACTTCATTGCGCACTGGATGTAGCGGAAGTAAAGTTTTTGATTTCGTTATACAGTTGCACTCAGTCGCTTTGTCCTTATACCTTTTTGTATGACTCGATTATTAAGCAGCAACGAAAAGCGGGGGTGTAAAGGGTCCTGCATAACAACTCACGGGACCGAAACCAACCCCACCTGCTGGTGGTGCACTCTACTAATCAACTAACGAGACTGGCTCCCACCAACCCGCATTGCGTAAGCGTGGTGGTAAATTGCCCAAATCATTCCACGTGAACCCCTACAAACGACGACCTCTGGTGCCCGGCGGTATCGGAGACTATGCTGACTCTGACGGACGTTGGCAAGGTGGAACCAGGACAGCGCAGGACCGATCGATATGGAGATCTTTCGGGGAGGCCTATATCCAGCAACGGACGTCTATCGGCTGATGATGAATTAAAAGCGAGTTTAAATAACCACTACGCTGTAAGTAAATAAAAAAAAACGTATTCTTTTCCATAATAATCGTAAAACAACCTTTTACTGACTTAAGAACGAGAGTTATTTGCGCATTATTATAATTACTAGCTGATATCCTTCCGGACATAAACACACGTGAAGAGGAAATCGATATCCGGATTCATAATGCCCTCCGTTTTAGTGTTGCTCTCGACAAGGTGTTGTGTCAAAGCTTTGGGACAGAAAGACCAAAATTTGTATGAACGCCATGATAAAACTAATCTCGATGTACGGCAACCAGACCTGGACACTAACGCTTAAAGAAGAAGTATTTTAGCCTCAACTCAGAAAGAGGAAAATGTATAGCGACACAATATTGATATTGAAGGGTTGGTTGGGGAACCAAACATAATGGGAGAAACGAAAGCCCAGAGACTGCTGGATAGGTCATCGGCTAAGGTCAAAAAAGCATTCCTCGGAACCTTGATTGGCCGCCGACCTGTTGACCGGCTCAGGTATCGCTGGAAGGATGGCGTAGAGCACTACCTACGCGAGCTCCCAGCAGTGGACTGGCGAGATACAGTACGAGATAGACAAGGTTGGCGTTCTCTTGTGTCGAGGGCCAAGACTTACTTTGGGTAGCTGCGCCAGAGGATTAAGTAAGCTTATATCTTGTCGGTTGTCATAACAATGTCTAATCATCATCATCAGCCGATAGACGTCCACTGCTGGAAATAGGCCTCTCCCAAAAATCTGTACATTGTTTGAGGGGATTTGGGCAGTTTTCCACCACGCTGGCCCAATGCGGATTGGTGGGAGCCAGAGCCTTGTTTGTTGATTAGCAGGGTGCACCACGAGCAGGTGAGGCTGGCTTGGTTCCCATGAGTTGTTGAGCAGGACCCCATACACCCCTACCTATTTTTTTATAAAATACTCTAATAAATTGGATACATTGTTTACTTAATACAAAAAATTAATAATTTCCGTATCAGTTCTATTAAACGGCAATCCAAAGTTAAGTGGATAATACTCATGGTTATTCTATGGCTTCTACTATATAAACATTGAGATATAAAAAGATCTATTAAGCTGTTTACACGTAGAGCAGCTATCAATAGCTAAATGGGTGTATGATAACATAGCGGTAGAGTTTTTCTTTCTCTTCAATTAACATTTCAATGGGATCCTCCCTCCGGCGTTCGCATTCATACATCGTACCTTTTAGTTTTCCTACTATATTACTTATCTTTAAAAAGCTATTCATCTCGTTTAACTAGAAATCTCATGTAAATAGAGCCGTTAAGCATTAATAGAGAAGTCAAGTATAGAAACATACAATTCAATAATATCGTGTTTGTATGTTTATGAAGACTGATAGATCCTTGGTAGTCCCTCCTTTTTATCTAGAAAATAAAACTAGTGAGGGCACATTAAAGAATTCAGAGTTTATATCGACGATTACTCAAACTTGTATAAAAAAAAGTCGAATCGGTCCTGCGCTGCCCGCATCCAGCGGCTTCCCGCGACCTTCATCAGGTCGTCGGTCCACCTTCAGGAAGGCCTTCCACCACTACGTCTACCGGTACGCGGCTGCCACTCGAGTACCTTACTGCCCTATCGGCCGTCAGTCTTCCGAGCAATGTGCCCAGCCCACCGTCACTTAAATCTTTAGGGCTTTCTCAGTGACCTTAGTTTTTTTACGGAAGCGACCCTGTTACAAATAAATAAAAAAATAAAGTTTTGGAAACTGCGGACGCGTTCTGCGATAATGATTACTGTCACCTGCTTACATTACGAGGTCAAGTGCGGAGTTCGGAGTTCGTTGAAAATTACTTTTTCATGTTCATTGTTTGTACCGTCTACATTTGAAGAGGGGGAGCTCGACTAAAATTACATTGTTGCGGCTCTGTATAAAAATTTGCAGCTTTGTATTTTTTGAAATTTTGCAAAAATTCTTCAGTTTGCGTCAACAAAGACTTTTGATGGTCAACGTGCACGAGCACAATAGGGAAATATGAAAAACCACGTGACGTCAAAGCTTTGTTAGTCGTAATTTTTGGACAAGTAAGAATGGTTTTACAGCAGTGCTATGAAATAAAAATATCAATGAATTCATAAAACGTAAGCCTCCCGTGTCCATACCATTAAGCATAAACCTTTACGTTGTTAAACTAATCTAGATTAATTTATTTCCTTTAGTATATAGGAGGAAGTAACTTGTGTTGTATTCTCAAAGTAAAATCAAACATGATTTATATTTAACCTAACATATTTATTTGTAGAATGTTTTAGTTTCCGGGGACCGTCTAAGTAGGTAGTAAGTAAAAATAAAGCGTAGGATTTTGCTGCAAAAATAACCAAATAAGCCAGTGCCAGTTTAAAAGACACTTCGGTTAAATTAATGATAAAAGGATAAAAAAGTTTTATTTAATCGTACGGCGATGAGTGCTATAGAGTGTTGTATAAATATCCTAACTAATACTGATTAAATATATACTATTACTTACCATCAGGTGGACGTCTTTCGATGTTTCGTTATATATAAAAAATATTCATTGAACTAAGCCAGAATACATTTGATCCCATTATGTTTTCTTTTAAATAGGTTAAAAAAAACTATTAACATTTTGGTTTTTTTTTTAATCGTACGTTTGACTTCGTGCGGCGACACAAATGTGAAAAAGGGGTGAAATTTCTTTACTAATGAGAGTGTCGTTAGAAGGGGCGAAAACAACAACAAAGAGGCCTCTTAATTTGACCTAAATGGAGTTACCTCGGGGTTATTTCAAAAGCCATTTTGCATTTTTTTTTTAAGTACAAATCTAGTTAACAAAATATTGTAAATTGAAATTTGGATATTCAAAAAATTTATTTGATTCGTTCGCACAAAATTTTACTTTGTGTTTGCTTATTTAAATGCTTAATTGTTCCCACATGTGCGTAATAGGATTTCTATACGTATATTTGTCCTTACTCCACCCTTACGGCGCGGAGACAGCACCTGACCATCAGGCTGGTCCACCGATTCAAAATAGAACAACGAGCAATGGAGAGAGCAATGTTGGCATTTCTTTAAGAGACAAAATCCAGAACGAAGAAATTCGACGGAGAACTAAAGTTGTCGACGTAGCTCTCAAAATCTGCATGCTGAAGTGGCAATGCGCCGGCCAAGTCTGTCGTGTCAGTGACGGCCGATGGGGAAGAAAAATCTTAGAGTGCAGGCCGCTTACAGATAACAGAAGTGTAGAACGCCCTCCCGCCAGATGAACCAACGACGTCATCAGAGCGGTGAGAAGTGTGTGGATATGAGAAGCTGAGGATCGCATTCAGTGGAAGACCATTGGATAAGGTCTATATCTAGCAGTGGATAAACAAAGACTGATAATGATGATGATGATTTTTGTGCTCGTTATTACTTCAGTGCCAACAACATCGTCAGTATTCTTTGCCGCTAATGTTTAAGGACTACATTAAGTTCAGTTTACATGAGTTCTCGTAACTCTTAAAACTTATATGTGCTTAATAATATATAATTGTTATACTGTGTAAAAAATCCATGCTATTCAACCTGACAGTTACTATATAACATACATGACTTCATGATCAGCCGATAGACGTCCACAGCTGGACATAGGCCTCCCCCAAAGATCTCCACATACGATCAGCATGGTGTCCGGTACCGTTGGGCACTAGGGGTTGTCGTATGTAAATGCTCATATGAGGGGACCTGGGCCATTTCCCACCACCCTAGCCCAATGCGGGTTGGCCGAAACCAGAGCCTCGTTGGTTGATTAGCAGGGTGCACCAAGAGCTGGTGAGGTTGGATTGGAACCCGCTAATTGTTGTACGGCACTCCTTACATCTCTCACATACGACATACACGACCACTGGTAAGTAAATTCATATCTAGCAGCTAAGTGTTAATTAGTATTCTTGTATGAGACAGTTCCCACTTGGATTGAACCTACAATCTGTCACTGGTAACAGTCTACCAATCAACAAGTTTGTGCATATTAATTTAAATGTACGTAGAGTCCTGGTAACAAGAGGAAACTATTTACTCCAGTCGAAGGCGCACGAAGGTGTAGACACTGTCTTGACAAAGTTGTGTTTGGTAATTACTTCAGCTTTATGTATTCAGGAAAGCAACGGAGTTTGGAGTTTACCGGTATCTAGGTACGGGATGGTTTTGTATTTGCATTAAAATTCATGATAAGGTATTGAGACACGCCCAGCATTGCAATCGTCTAATGAAATATCTTGCGATGTTTACGTTTCTGTTGTAAACTGGTTTAATTTTAACTCCAATTGATTTCTTGCACAATGCACGGGAGATGGCAATACGCCAAGCACTTCTAGATGGAAAGATTGGATAAATCCCAATAGACTAACATTAATTTTTCCTTCAAAGGCACGATAGGTGTGGTAAAAAATAGGTAATTTTTATACTATATTATAATAACTTATAATGATAACTTAAATTATTTAAATAAACAAGAAGAACCACTTTTACTGACCCTTTCTTCATCGTGGGGAATCCTGCTTGGATACTTTTCCTTCGCAAGGGCAACGAAAATGTTTTTTTTTAAACCCCACGGATTACTCACTGCGCCTTTGCCCAAGACTGCGGAAATGCTTACGCACACTACCGCAGTTCCGGTAACGTCGGCCTAAGTGCCCAAACTAACATACTCGTAGGGTTTCTAATAGGACACCCAAGACACAGTGGTCGTGTACAAAAAATATTACACGCGCCTTCTTGAGATTTAGATTAATGGGTGGTGGATTTCCTCGCATTCGCCACTTAAGCCTTTGTTATAGGGGTTGGAAGAAGGCATGATCCCTTGTCCTTCGATACCCGGGTCTCAGGCTACGGACGCGGGAGTAAAAGACACTTTCCCTCATTCTCTCCGCGGTCTCTTTCTCCGACATTACTTTTTCGCAATAGCCAAAGCGTTCCATGACCTTTCGCTTTCCACCATTGCCTTCACGAAGACGGGAAGATAAAAATCATTGCCCACAATAGCGACGAGGTCTCGACACAGCACTGTCTAACTCGGACATACCTCTAAAGTATACTACGCCGAGTCCTACTCGTCACCGCAATGGTGGCGGCATATGGCCGTTGGCTCTCTTCTTATACTGTGCAGGTACTTCATGAAACACCTATGCCTCATTAATACCTGCACCAGGCGAAGCGTTAGGTCTCCATGCCACCTGTTTATCCAGTCTATCAATACTGGACGCAAAGCGTCACGAGTTCTACTTCCTGCCCTGGGATGCGCCAATCTCGCATTCCATCATTCGAGCAGTATTTGTCGAGCATGAAACCTCTGCAAACCCCCATTCTCTTGGTGAGAGCTGCTCACCTCTACTTTTATCGATCCCTGTGCAGTGTAATAATTTTCTAGTTGGAAACAATGATGAAACTTTTTATTAAACTTTATACAATGTTGCTTGCTCTAAGAAAAAAAATCATACAACTTATTATATTGATCTATAGGAATTTAAAAAGTAAAAACAGCCTTCTGTCTTAAGGTGATAAAATCGACGTGAAAAAGTGGACACATGTGGAAATGTTCACCATGTAAAAAATTTTTGTTTTAACCACAATAAAAAATTTTTGAGTATGCTGCAGATAATTGTTTAAATTATTTAAAATCATAACAAAACAGTTATAACTTGTTATACATATATTATCAAAAATTTAAAATATGTGTAGTGGAAGGTTAATTTTGTCTTTGGATGAAACTCAGGAAATAAACCATGCAGTTCAATATTGGATTGCATAGTACCCATCCGCATTGCTGTAACTACTGTAATAATTTGATTAGACTTCTGCCTTCACATGGATGAAGTGACAAGATATTGATCCAAAAGCTTGCATCCCGCATTTTAGGAATTACATGTTTTTATTTTTAAATTTATATACTATTGACGTTATTTTTCTTGTACTTATTATATAAGTTACTACAAATATTGCAGTATCCTACGAGGAACATGCAATTGATGACATTTGACTTCAATTTTATGTTGTGGTAAGTGACAATGAGGTTGTGGATGGTAAAGCGTGCGAGCGAAATCAGCCGGGCAAATTTACTATGTGAGAGTGGCGGATAATCAAGCGAGATTGAAAAAATACTACTACCAAACAATCTACAAAAACTTGTGACCTTGGAAATAGAATCAGGAACCTACGTTAAAATGCAATCACTTCGGCACTTCGCTATGTCAAAAAATTCCTATAAGATTGCACTGAAAAGAAATATTTTATGTGTAGAAGACTTTTTAAATAATAAAACAAAAGGTCATTCTCTGCCAACCCTTCATTACCTTGTTTTACCAATCTGTGAGCCAATTGGTAACGTTTCCTTTCCTAACTGGGGCAATCAGCTTCACATTATTCAATTCACGTCTATGATCAATGTAAGCAAACCACGTAATCAGTGGCTATTGGAACACCAGAGAAAGTACTTCGTGGTTAAGTCTTCTTGTAAGACGGTGTTAAATTTATGAACGATCGCCGTCATCAAAATCGCTCTATTCATCTCCGAGGGTAGAATTAGTCTTGAAATATTTTACCGGCTTCTACTCATTTGTCATAATAATATACAAAGACGACTGATTTATCTACAATACATTACAGGAAACCTTTGCCCGCCAATGGTGGTCCACCGATTGAGATGATAAAAGAAAATGTGGATATTTTTTATCATTTCGAACAAGATATATTAGCAAGAGTATTATAAAATAATTGTATTGTTTAAGAAAAGTGTGCGTGATAATGTTTCGTCAGGGTTAGCAACAAGTTTGTGATATTCCTACAGGCATCCATAGGCTACAGTAACTGCTTACCATCAGGCTTTACCATTGCGTTGTAAACAAATATAATGTATAATTGTAATGGCGTAAAGCAATCGCCAAATAAAACTTGCAAAATTAGGCAACGTATATTAGAAGAATTGTGTTACAGTAATGGCTGCGCGTGTGTATGTGTTTTCTCCTCCACTTTTGCGTTTCTTCCGTGGAATGGTGAATGAATAATTGAATGTACGGCGAACGAATGAAGAGTGCAGACGCCGCGTCACTCCACGTGAACGGCATACTTCTCGAATATCGGCGTAAGCAATAATATTTTAATAAACCCCATACACAGTCGAAAGTTTTAATAAATTTCCAACGCGGGCTACTTGTAATGTAAATACGCTGCTCATACGTTTTACTATAACATAATTTCATAACTCATCTCTGCAAAATATTTTCATAGGATCTAGGTTTCCTTTAGAAGACAACGAGTAGAGCGAAACATTTATCTCATGGTAATTGATACGCCCGTCTATAACAATGTTGTACTTAGGACGATATACACTGCACCGTATTGTATTCGTCGCTAAGAGACAAAATATCTCGTTACCTCAGTAAATCATGGTAATGATTGATGACAGAAAAGACGTTGCAGCGGTTCATACTTTAATACTCTCCGCTAACAGAGATTTACCACCAGAACCGGAAGTATTAGGAAATTTGGTTGTGAAAGAAAATGAAACGATTAATTACAAATCAAACATAATGCTTTATTTTACAAAGACTATTGTATCGCCATCTAGATGTAGTACTAGCTATCATTACATTACATTACACGCTAGGAGACGTTGCATTATATACAGATACTCAACATTCAAATATAATTATTACGTAAAGATATAAGGCACATTTAAAATTTCCTATTTCAATACGAATTATGAACTATCATTTTTTTTTATTTCTTTATATTTTCAAACATCAAATATTTTGAAACAAACCGCAATCGATGCCATATGGCAACACTCGATGGAACATTAACGTCGACTATAATTTTTAATATATTAAATAGCTTCATAACGAATTAATTGCGTTATTAATTTAGGATTTTTTTACAATACAATTAGAATAAAAAAAATTGAAATATAATTTATTTACAAATACAATTAGGCGAATTGGAACGTTTGTTAAGAGATAACGGAATGAAAAGTTTCAATTTAAATCTAATTGTCTGCTGTAACTTAACTGAAATAAATATTATATCATATGACGTTAAAATTTAATCTAGACATATATATATATATATATATACAAAATTTAAACATGAAATCCGGTTTCGGACTTTTATTTGTATAAACTCATATCCTTCTTGATTTAAAAAATGACCATCAATTATGCTAAAAGGTGGACAATGATGAATTTAAAAAGGCAGTAAATAGACGGGAAGACTGTTTGGCAGTTTGGGGTTGGTTTAAAATAAACAAAAAATACTGGCACTATTTAAACTTGAAAACTATATAGGTAAAAAAGCGACTTTAATACGTAATTTTTTTTATGAAATAAAACTAAAACAAAATGATATCAACATAGTCATTATATATTTAACAAATAAATATCGAATTTAGGCTATGACGAAACAAATTCAAATTTAGAGATAAATGATCAAATTAAACGTATCCTCAATATATTAATAAAATTAGAAGCTTTAATTTTTTGGTAGTTAAATAAAAAAAAATTGAAATATCAAAAATTAAAATAAATATACCAAGTTATACAAAAATACACTTTTACAATTTCCAAATGGAACGATGATATACCATCAAGTAAAATCTAACCTAACTACATTATTACTTCGCTACCATTAAGTTATCAAGTTACGTCGACTATTCATTATATTATAGAAATCGCAATTAAATTTACTTCGAGGCCAAGTTAACAGGAATTCCACAAGACTGTGTGGCGAGCAGGATATTCACCTGGTGGTAAGCGATGTACCCGCCCATGAGACAACGTGGCGCTAATTAGAATGATATACACTGCTCTGCATTGTGATTGTGATCTTGAGTCATAGCGTGTTGAGGCTCATTACCCAAGTAATTTTATTAGTTATACAACACCTGTTAAGGTGATATATTCACACGATCATTGGCGACCAAAATACGAGCAGCAGCGGTATTTACCTAAGCGATCTCCCGCAACATAATCGTACCACCGTTACAAAGTAGTTTAACAGGAAATAACAAATATAGAAATAAAAAAGGAGACAGTTCCGATAGTCTAATACGCTACAATGAATTTTAAAAAAATTCCACAATAAATAAAAAAAAGGACGACAATCAGTATATATGTGGGACACCCGCAAAACTTATCTTTAACGTAGCCAGCGATTACCATAAAAAACACACACACACACACATGTAACATTGTTATTATTTATTTTCACTATATATAATATATAGTTAAGAATTCGTCTATATTAATATATCCAAAGGGTAAAGGTAAAAATATGTCATAAGATATGTACAGTTAAAGAGGGGACTAAAATCTATCCGGTACATATAATACTTTAAGCAGAATACTATGATTTAGCGATCCGGTTTGGATGCGCATGACACTTACACTGACACTACAACACGAATATGACAGTTTACTAGATAAAAGTAAAGACTCATAGTTTATTTTCAATAAAAGCATTAAGTTCAATATAGTTAATTACTTTTTCGTAATTATATAGAATAGCGCTTGATTTCGACCCCACTTAACAATAATGTAGTCTCGTTGATGGTTAAGAAGTCTAGAAGTAACCTACTCATTCTCCACTTAAAAATATTGATGAAAAACAAAATTGGAAACTCTTCTGTTCTTATCCAAGAGACGAACAAGAGATCCATTGATAAACTTCCGCCTATAGCGAGATAAACTACCGCTCATCTGGCACTAGTTATTATGATAAACACAGTTTTAGACTTCTTAAGACGCAAAATGTTACCTCAGTACTTTCAATACCTATAACGTGCTTTGAACAATTAGTTATAAAATCCTCGAATCCGGATGTATCGGATTTATAAACGCACTATATGAAGATCAGGCTCAACAGACCTATTTTTTAACTTGTAAACATCTTCAGATGTTGATTAAAGAGGTTCAGCTCCTCGATCAATACAAGAACATCGTTCAGATCTTCATTACAAGAAGTATGACAAACTGTTGCCGTCCGAATACGATGTCAATAGCAATCAATCGGCAATTATGGGAGCATCGCCACTTTAATATCATTTGGAGAAGTGGTCAAGCGCTAAACTATGTCATGAAAAAAAAACCGCACCAATTTCATAATAGAACCGATTGCACCAACGAGTAAAATAAAATTTCTATCTCATGTTTTGTAACAAGTTATAGTTTTAGATTCAGACACTGAAAATTCTATAAATTCCCGCTACACCTGAAATTGATTATCAATTGATATTTTCTAACGCAATCGAATAGTTTAGTATAATACAATTACTTAAATGTACGGGAATAATACACGATGCGTTCAACAACAAGTGAGTCACGACAAACACTTAATAAAACGTCTAGACGTTCAGCTCTAGGAAATTGTTTAATTTCAAACGAGTCCAGTATAAATAGCGCTGTATTTTTTTTTTATATGAACAGCACATCGTCGTAGGGCTCCGGCTACTCGGCCGCGAGCTCGGGGCTCAGCCGCTCCACGTGGAAGTTCTCCATGACCCACATCTGACGCGGCTCCGTCTCGCTGCACGTCTCCATGACGATCTTGTCCTTATTGCGCGATATCGTCATACATTTTTCGCTTGAACCGTGCCTCAGTAACTTCGTCTGTAAATTATATCTAAAATTAATGTATGTATACACAGTAGCTGTTCCCCGTATGCTTTGTCGGCCGTAACAACTTCGCAACTCCGTTTGGGGGAGGAAATTTGTAAAATCCTCTTCTAAATGGTAGATGGAATATCTCTAGCAAATTTTGAGTCAATGAATCTTTGGATATGGGACTGGGTTAACAAGATTTAACTTCTTATATATCGTAGCCATGCGCACTTTGTTGTGTAGAGTACGTCATTTCATACAGCTCTAGATTGTTATGAGCAAGTGTATCGCTCACTATAGGAATAACGTCCTGCACATCTCTATATACTCTTATATAAATATATCAATAATTTATTTCATAAAACAAATAAATTTTTTTAAAACAACTTCTACATTTTATATAATCAACTCACGTTGGGGTCGTACAGCCACAGCTGGTTGCCCTTCGCCCCGTGGCAAGGATACAGGACAACGTCGTGTCCTGAGTAATCGAGGCAAGTCTCGTCACGACGGATTTCACCATTCTTTGAATACATCCAGTACTGAAAAATGTACATCAAAATGTTACAACATTTCCTTCCTCATTATGGAATCCATCACCAATACAACTCGCAACTTACTAACTTTAACTTCATGTAAATCATAGTGTTTAAATAACTTCTTTATGCAAAATGATTGCTTTCTATTTTACTGACAATATTTCGATAATTATTCAACAAATGCATTGATTTATTTTCATGTTAGTTAATCAAGCTATTTCCCTTTCCCAATTTCAAAAATATAAGCGTTTTATATAAGATAATGTGAAGAGGAATGTAATAATTAACAAATAATCAATTTATTTACTGAAAGGTCAGGGAGATGTCTAGATACAGTTAAAAATAAAAATATTATTAGATACATAATTTGAGTTATGTGACGGTGTGTTTTAGTAATTGGTGATTTTTATCAATCAACCAAATTCAATTAATTTCGCTCAAGCGACAATTCCATTTACATATAAAAAATATTAAAAAAAAAACATGTGCTCATTCTGTAAAGTGTATGTTTAGTAAATAATACTATATGTAAGTTAACTACACTTAGCTAATTATACACCTAGCGGCAGTACCAACGTTTGAGAACTGAAGTGTCGTCGATCATTGTTACATACATGAAAAAAATTCAAATTCTTGATACTCTGTACAATTTTGAAAACAGCTTAATCCATCAATCCTGGTGTTACTGAATATATTATAATTGTGCACGTAAAGGGAACGTCCGGTAACAATAAATTGTGTAAATAAATACAGCGTTAGTATGTTATAAAATATTAAAAAAAAAAAGTTCAAACTCAAAACTTTTGTTAATTATGATAGGCTCCATATTCAAACGTGGTTAGTTTCCAGTGAGTTAATATACTCAACGTTAACCAACTTACCGTGTGAATAATACGACACCAACACCAACTACAATGAAGCGAAAGCTCTAGGATTAATGACCAACTGAGATGGCATCGTTAGACAAACCTGATTGCCGTACTCGCCGTGGCATGGCCAGAGGTTCACCGGTTTCTTCATGTCCTCGGGCGCGGCCCCTGAGTCGATGCACATTTCCGTGGAAGGATTCGCGATCTAATGCCATCGATAATTTTAGAAAAGCGTGCCAAAGCAAGTGTACTAGTAGCTTCATCAGCAAGCGTTTAACGCTTTTGGTGATAAAGTTACAGTGCATATATGAATGATCGATCAAGCAAGTACTTATTCTTAACATAGGAATAAATTATAAGTGACGGATAACCCAAAAAACAAACACACTCCTAAATGATGTCGTTTTTACGTGATACCTGATTACCACCTTCGCTGTGGCATTTGTGGATCATTACCGATTCTGTTGCGTCTTCAACGTCTTCAACAGTTTCTCCGTCGATACAGTAAGGTCTAACGAACGCTTGATTTCGAATCTAGCCATGCAGCGTTATAAAAAATATAATGAAATTAAATCGTTTCGTGCTAGAAGTGATCAGAAAACGTGTTCAGAAATGTGCTTCAGTATGAGGAGAGTGCGATAGCAAAAAAAGAACAAAACGAATTGAACATTCCCCTTGACGATTCTAAAACAATGGTACTGCCGCAATAATGCCAAACTTTACACGGCTAAGGACCTGATTTCCTCCCTGCCGATGACACGGGTACAGTCCGACGGGCTTATGGTGGTCGGACTTGCGCGTCGGAGAGTCCAAACAGGTCTTTTGGAAGGCGACATTTCTGATCTGCGTAAGTAACAATTTGGAAAGACAAACGTATTATTTTTACGAATTCACATCTTCAGGTACTCAGAGCTTTTCGATATATTTCTCATATAAATACCTAAGAAAAAAATTTATTACAAATCGAAGGTAGAAATCATGCAGTACATACCTCACCATGTGCAACAGACTCTCCAGGAATAAATAGTTCCGGATATATGTTCTTCAAGTACCATTCGAAAGATTTACATTGAAGGTTCTTTCTTAGTTCCTTCCTGCTTGTAATATCACCGTAGTCCCCTTTGTCATTACCTACTCTTTGGTAATAGTACTTAGCGTAATCGTCTAACCACACCTGAAATGTTTCAGCATTAACTATTAACATTCACGTTCTGAATATTTTTAGTACACAGATAAAATAATAAACATTACCTCTGCCAAACGTACTGAATTCTTTTTCAATACGTTAACTCCGGTCCGCCATTTGTATGGTGAACGTTTCCTGAATATGTGACCTACATGAGAGCACGGTACTATTTCCAAGGTTCCACCACACATCCAGGTTTTGAACGATAATTCTAAATTTTCTCCGCCCCATATATCGAAACCGCTGTCGTAGGTACCGAGTCTTTCGAAAAAATCTTTATCAATAGCAAAAAGACCACCAGCCATGGTGGGGGACCAGACCGGCTCCGCTGTGTGTTGATGTCTCGCCCTTTCTCTCGCTGGTACCGGGTGCCAATTGAACTGGAGATTCCAGTCGAAACCACCAACATTGACTGAAGTCGAATCCCTATAGTGATATTCTAAAGTATTATCGTCGATGACGTCAATGACGGGGCAAACTACTGTTGTTTTGTTTCTTGCGATACGATCTAGTAATGGCTCCAACCATCCTATAAAAATTTAAAATTTCTATTAAACAAGTAATTAAAAATTTTTGGGTGTCAATATTAATAGTCATAAATATTTCTTTTACCTTCAGTACACTCGCAATGGCTGTCTAGGTAAGTTAAGACAGGCGCCGTTACGTAGCGAGCTCCAAGAAGTCTAGCTCTAATAAGACCTTCTCGACGCGTTGCCCGAACAATTCTAACCTTAGGTATCGAAGACATGTAGTCATCTAATTGTTGCATCAGATGTGCTGCAAAATAACGAAAAGTTTCTAAAGAGCAAACTCAAATTCTATGAATTTTATGCCTTCATAAATATAACAAAATAACAAAACATTTTTAAATCCCAGGATTGTCATGAAACAACTCACGAATATCTAATATACAAGTAGAATATGAAATTTAAGTATGAAAAGCTCTTTAGCATAGTAAAGTTTTTAAGAGACTTTTATAATAATTTTCATCCAAATACATACGTCAGAGTTATTTTAAAAATAACTAACAAGTTCCAGAAGTGACGAGAATAACGATTTAAATTTTTTTCCAAACAATTTCAGCAATACTAAAAAAAAACTTACGCATATCAGAGAAGTCGTCGACGAGAATAATCTCCTTTATCAAATGAGCCGGTGACCTGTCAATAACCGAATGCACTGTCCGCAGTAGCACCGACCATGCCTCGTTGTGGAAACATATAACTACAGATGTTTGAGGAAGATCTTCTAGGTAGCGGCCTGATTTTTTACACCTTAAATAAAATGGTTAATTTTAGCCTTAAACAAAAAGTAATCTAGAAATCCAGGTGATCATAACGATGATTTTACGTCATCGTCGTTAAGCACTGTATTTAACATGATTTTGAATTAATTTGTATAAAACATACTAAGCTTCATATCAATAAAAAAAAAACAACTATTAGGTATCTACAATTGGACAGTTGAAAGAAAGAAAATAACTACAAGCATGTGAATGTTTAACATGTCTCACCACTCGTCCCTGGGATCGGGCAACTTCCTCCGTATCGATATAAGGTCGCTGACGTATTGATTAAAGGCGTTCTTTTTCCATCCTTCAGAGACGGCTGATTTAGCTTCCTCGCTCATATTCTTCGGCAGTACAACCGGTTGGCCCAGCTCGCCGGGGGCGTTGTCCGAGCCTGGCGCAGCGATCACGCCTAGCCCTATAGGATGTGATCGATTAGTGATGACAGGACGTTGATATCCCTCGGTAGACCGTGTGAACAGAAGTGGTTTCTATAAATAACCCACGCTATTAGACGGATATATGTAAGGTACTTTTTTATACTGCTATAGTAGTCGTGGTGAAGGAAAGCTATTCGTTGAATGTATCGCAATTAGTTATTTCATAGCCCCCTTAATAATATAAGTACGAGATTGTTTCAAAATTTTTGTTTTCTTTTAATCAACATTTGTATCAATAATTATATTTACAAAGCAAAGCATTAAAAAAATCTGCAACAAAAGTGCATTAAAGCATTTTTACATTTATGTACAATAACTTATCATTATCTTTACTTTTTATTGACAATAGTTATTTTTTTCTACGAACTGGTAGAAGCGGAACTGAGTTTGCGCGCGGAATTCCGGCAAAATAAATTATATTAGCGCCATGTTACATGTATTATAATTCCTATAAAAAAACTTTATTGAAAATCTCGTTTTAAAGCTGTATTGTCATGCTTCCCTATGTGCAGGTTAAATTTAGATCTAACGCTACTAAATCTATATTGCAAGTTAGATCTACAGGAAAAAAAAACTATATTTTTAACAAAGCAATGATTACCTTCGGGGACCGCAGCGATGCGACCAATCCAATCGATCCGCGTCCGCGCTGTTATAAATAAATGCTTTATATCATGCATATTGTTAAAAACAAAATAAACAGCTGTGCCGTAATAAGCAAACATGCAAAGTAGAAGTAACAAGAAATAACGCATACAATGCTATTAAGAGCAGCGAAACATTGTTATAAGGCGCAAGAGGGAAACCTCATTAAGTATTCATTCGAGTACTCCGTAACGTCTTCCCTCATTATCATTTCTATTGCCCTGCTATTCGAAAGACAATCGTCGCCATTGAGTTTCCTAAAGGAATGCAGATAATACTGGATAAGGGGAGCTCGTGATTTATTAAGTATATAAGAATCGCGTGACGATACAAAGGGATATAACAAAGGAAGATTTTTTTTTCTTACGGCAAATGATGGATATGCTAAAGAATACAAAAAGATTTTTATGAAAAAAAAAAAACTGGACTTAGTGCACGAAGAATCTAGGCTATGTAAATAAGGGCGCCATTTAAATAACGTACTGCCAACCTTTTGAACAAGAATCGCTGTTTATATATGAAAAGACATCGTGCATTTTCTTTTTAAATACGAAAAATAATATAGTTAATTATTACTCCTACACCATGAAGCTCGCCATCGAGCCTGTCCGATACTCACCATCCGACAGATTGTTTCCGTAAGATTCGCTTTTCTTCTTCCCGGATGTGGGCTTCGCCATTTTCAGCGGCTTGGCTTCGGCGTCGTCGTATTCAATGGGCGGTGCGACAATTGAGTTCCTAGTTCCGCCGTTCGTGGTTAATAAGGCGACCATAAACCATAGCGCCGTCAGCACCAACACCGCTTTCAGTATTAATGTTCGCCTTCGCAGGAAAAACATAGTGTAGTATTTCATTTTCGTCTATAATTTGATATGTACGCTTCTAATTAAAAATCCCTTCCGTCGAATACACCTAAGTTTTTCCGTCGATACAATATAATTTTATTAATAAATATTCTATGGCTATAGGAATTATTTTTAATGGATTTGAGCAATAACGTATATATAACTACAATCACAAACGGTGACTAGTATTTATCGGAGATATGTTTTCGAATTATTTTCACAACTTTGTTGAGATATGCCTCTTCGATATGACAGTTATACAGTCCGTTCCACTTTTCCTCGTCACATTACACCCCACACTGGAGCGTGTAGGCTATAAATCCGCCTGAGCGCGCCCAAAGCTAACACTTTTCTTCCTAGTTCTTTGATTCATCTCTGATATTTCCAAGTGCGCCTATAAACTTCCATGCTCTGCAAATTGCAATCTGTGAAAACAAAAATATTTACTAAGTACTGTAATAATTTAAGTTATTTATAGAACAGGCTTATGTTAATATTTACTTAAAAAATACAGAGTGCGATAAGTAAAATCTCTATTCAATATTCTGCCAAAACATATAACACGGATAATATTCTTCCTTAATTTTTATTTTGCATTTCGATAATTTCGTTCAAACCAGATAAATTAATTATAACTTAGGTAATCACGATAAAAAAGGAATATCGCTATACAACATCTTCGTATCCTCGAACATGTAAACTCATTTATGATGTGTTAACGCTTATTGTGCTATACTCAAAAAATGTAAAGTGAGCTCGCTAAAACAAGCAGAGGATACATTATATTGTATTAAATCTAGAATTTTTAGAAGTCTCTGCTGCCGGAGACGGTCTAGGTAGGAACCACCGCGGCGCCTATTGCAGACCACAAACCGTACTGTGCGAACATTACTGTATTCAGGTTTGAAAGACTATGTAGCTAGTGCAGTTGCTAGAGTAACGAGAGCTAACATCTTATGTGTTAAGGCAACCAGCACAATGTGGTGGAGTGTATAACATCCTAGCTACCACGTCGTTCACATGAGTAGGCGTATCAATTACCATCAGGTGAACGTCCTGTTCATTCCGTCACTTTCTTGAATAAAAAAAAAATGCAACTTGACCTTTCAATATAGGTAAAAATACTCATCGGAACGTTTATAATTATTAATTAAAGTTCCACTTTTTTACATTACCTATAAATAATGAAGTTATTGTAGTACTTTAAATTAAGTACCTTTAACACTTGTAAACTTTTCTCATAATAAAAGACAAGGAAATTCCATTAGTTGCTACAGTAACATGTACTGTGTGTACCGAAAGATGCGTCTTCAGTAAGTTACATCTTAGTCAGCGTAAACACACGGCTGACGACTCGACAGCTCTAAAAACCGTAAGTAGCAAAATCTCTTTCAGGTACTAATGGCAGAACTTGGTCGTAAAGGAGCTTTTGTGTAAGGGGTAAGGGGGTTTCCGCCGTACGACTGATGGATTGCTCCGCTTGCTACATTATCGGAGTTGGCCGTCGCTGCCATTTTTCAACCGAGAACCTCGCGATTCGTAGGCGAAAGGCATTTGTAAACTAAACTAAAAAAAAAAAAAAACGGATGGCTAAATGGTGGCATTTAACGTTCACAAGTGATAACATTCTTTAACCTCTTCATTTATTGTAATTAAATAATTTTAAAAGAAGTTTGAATTATTTTTGCCGCTACTTAGTGCTGCTATTTTTTACTGTTTAAAATGCAAAGTATTGGTTAATATTCAATAATTTTTAACCAGAAATACTTCAGCGCGTCACATCTACCGGTGTAACTCTATCAGTATTTTTCAAACTCAAAAATTTAACAATATCTACACTAACGTACTTTTATATGAAGAATAAAACTATATAACACTTTCGATATTCATATTACATAAATATCCTATATAATAACATTATTGAAAGGAATAAAATATATAATTAACGCCTGTTGCGTTCAAATAGCAAACCTGAACTTTCGCATTGAGTTGCATTTAAATAACTGACATATTTCATATTTTTTATTCAACAAAGCGACGGGACGAGCAGGATGTTCAACTGATGGTAAGAGATACATCAGCCGATAACGACTTGGCGCTAGTTAAAGCAATATACACAACAGAACATTGTGTTCGTCTGGTTGACTCATAAACTGTTAAGTTTCATTACCCCAGTAATTTCACTAGCTACGACTGCCTTTAAATAGAAACACAGTAACGTTTGCATACTACTGTTTGGTGGCCGAAATAGGAGATCCGATATTACCTAACTAAACGGTATCCGACAACGGAGACCTATCATAAGTAAAATCACAGGTACAATTACAAACAAAATTCTTAAATACTCTATTTAAACAAAATCACTGCGCTTATAAATATAAGTACGTATTGAAATACGAAAAAGTTATTATATTATAATAGTTATAATTGCAAGTTGATCACCGCCCACAACCTATTCAATTTCCAACCCTTGATGTCTGAATTCTAAGTTTCGCTACTATAATTTCTCTTTATATTAAGTACATACTTAAAGTAGGACTTCCATTACTACATTCTCTATTGCCGGCGACCGTCTAGGTAGGTACCACCGCAGCGCCTATTACTGCCGCCAAATATTGCTCTGTTCCGGTTTGAATGGTGCTGTAGTTAGTGTAATTACTGGGGTAACGATACTCAACCTCTTACGTCTCCGCCGAGGAGCGCAATATGGTGCAGTACATATCATCCCTACTAGCACCACGTTTTTACACACAGGCGTATCACTTAGGTGACCGTTCACCTAATGATAACTAATACGCCTCTCGTCTCATCGCTTAATTAAATTAAAAAAAAAAAATAATATACTTTGAAATACACATTTCATACGTAAGTAAAACATAACAAAACGATTTTTTTTTCTATTTAATAAAAATTTCAATGAACTTCTTTTACCTACGTTCTTCGTATTATCGTAGTTCTAATTATTTTATATTTACTGCACTAGTTTTATTATTTTTCGATATACTAATATTCTATTTCCTTTAAAACTCTTTTACGAAAATATTGTTTTCACTTTCAAAGGTTTCTTGTCACAAGCAATAAGACTTTATTATTCCACGACCCTTTTAATCCAGTAGAGATTACGCTACCTTCTTTCTATAAGAAATATTAAATTAGGATACCGGACGGCAACCTGCAACTTTTTTATTCAATTTGGTATCGTTAGGTCTTTGATTTTAAGCAAATAATGATATTCATGCATATAATATAAGAAAAAGGAGTATATAGATAGTTTGTCGTCACAATCCATCATTACAGGTTATTCAAGATATATACATCAAGGAAGTAATGGGGTACTTTTTACAAATATAATTAACTTATTAACCTATCTATAACCTCAGAGGAGGAATAGGTAATTATATACTTAAATAAAAAATGGTTGCGTCGCAAAGTGAGCTTCGCTCGGCAGTGCAAATGAAATGGTACGCTAATTTTCCTGAAATAAGCTGAAAATGTGAGCGCACAATAACCGACAGGGAAATAATTAAAGGAATATTAAAATCCCTAACTCCATAAAAAGGAAGTGGACGATAATGGAAAATAGAAAATAAAAACACGTAATTGTGGAGGCGGCCACGTTGCAATGTATAGCGTTAATACCTCGCAAATGTCATTAGCAGAACTCTCAAGGGGGTGGGGACGGCGCGCGGGGTGCCGGGCCGGTGACCCCTGGTCGGTGCCTGGTACGTGGAACATGTCCTGAGGTGCACGAGCGCCGGTGTAGACTCTTTACTTGAAATTATTTATCAGGCATTATATTTCTGAAACGCAGGATAGCAAACTAGGTCCTCAATATGTTGTATTAAGATATAAGCACTTCTTTTGTACTAACTTAATATTTTATTATTCATAATAATTATTTTACTGGTGGTAGGTTTCTGTTACCGGACACTGTCTAGGTAGCTACCACCGCAGCGCCGATTTCTGCAGATAAACAATAGTGTTTTGCACACATTGCTTGGTTCTGGTTTGGAGGACGCTGTAGCTAGTGTAATATATTACTGGGGTAATGAGACTAAACACTTTGTCTCAGACGACGAGTGCAATGTTGTGCAGTATGTATCATCCTAATTAGCGCCACATTACTATGGGCGGGCGTATCACTTACCATCAGATGAACGTCTCGTTTCGTCGCTTAATTGAACAAGAAAAAATAACTTAAAGATTATATTCTAATTAAAACCTTGTTAACCTTTCTTCCAATGATAATATGTACTTCTCTAAAGTACAGTAAGATATTAATTTTTCTAAATTTTTTGCAACAAAAGTCGTCTGATAAAACTTTTGGAAAGTTAAAACAGAGGCCTTATTAAAAAATTTTCACTTGTAGTACTGGGCTCTAACAAATGAAGAAAAATAAAAATAATAATTTATATAAAGAAAGCTTTTAAATGAAATTTATTGTTATACAATAAATTTAAAATATTGATATAAATAAACAAACAGTATTTTTTTTATATAAATGCTGTTCTTGCTAAAAGTGGAACCATTCCAACGTTCGAGTTCAAAAGCCTCGGCAGCTGCTATGAGCAGAAGTCAAACTTGTTTTCTTTGGCCTTTGAATCCTGGTCCATAACTACCACTATGGCACTACCAAGAAATGACTGTCTATTTGTGAAACTAAAAATATAGTTTTATACAACTGAATTCTATATTTTCTGCTTTATAAACCGATACATAGATGGTTAATGATTGTTTTGTTCATATAATTCCGGCACTGAGTTCACGGACTCACACAACTAATAATGAGTTTTTTCAACCCATCGCAGTTTGCTTTAAGAAGAATCAATAAGATTAATTTTATAAAAGGCATTCACACTTATCTAGTAGATAAAGTTTATTAACTTTTTTACATATACACTTTTAGAGACTTTCCAAAAACCTGTGATACCTTTGATGTTCAATCAAAACTATTCGTTAAATCAAACTTGTATATGAAAATGAATATACCGTCAAAGAAAAGATCTATGATATTATTCTGTTTAAATCGATTTACATACTGAGTACATTGATAGTGGTGGTGGGTTCCTGATAATCCATACCAGCTTACTGCAGCACTTATTTTTGTCAACACACAGTCGTGTACAAACTTTGTTGTACAAACGAGTGAAACTGGGGTAGGGCGATTTAATATCATATATTCAAGACTACAAGTAGAATGTGATGCAATATAAAAATCCCAACAAGCGCTACATATAGGCAGTAGTGGCGCTTGTCATTAGGTTAAAGTTTTGCTCGTATCTCGTCAACATTTTGAAAGTGTTTTGTATGAATAAAGAATAACAAAAAAACAATATGGAACTATAGTTACTGATTCACAGTGAGTAGTAGGTTTCGTAAGATACACAAATCGGAAATTAATTAGCTAACAATATATTATTAAAACGTATTGTGTGGTAAACAATATGGGCGATAAAGTGCGACAATAACAATAGCGAAGTAGCAATCGTGCCAATGACTAAAAATTTGTTATAACTTAAAAAAATATTCTTAAAGGTTGCCTTACTTTTTCAATATGTTATAAAATATATCAAGTAATTATAAATTTTATAAATACATATAAAAATCTAGGAAAGATATCACTGCCGTTATTTACTTTAATTCTTCAAGAATTTTCTTTGCTTGTTGTTTAACTTTATTTACAGTAAACTTGTAATACATTGTTTTTTTTTAACTATTTGGAGAATATTAATTACCGGTAATAACCGTTAAATCTTTACTGGCAAAATTTTACTATTTGACCGAAAACTATTATGATTCTTCTTTATATCTGTAGATGTAATAAAAATTAAAATGAAGTAAAGAACCCGATTAAAAATGTAAGGAAAACCTGGTTTTAATTTTAAACACGTCTAAATACTTTAATTGATTTAAAAAAAAATCTGTTTGTATACCGTAAACAAAGAGATTAACGTAACTAAACGGAGTAACGTACTGTTGTGGTTTAACGCAAGCTTCTAAGAATAGGACTTAATGTGGAAGGTTAACCGTAAAGGCCTTTAGTTTGTATACAGTTAGTAACCTAATAATTGAATATATTAACTACAAACTTATTATCATCATTAAAGTAAATCCATTATTAAATACCGCTAATAAAATATGAAAATTATGAATTAATCAACTCACAAGTTCATATTTATGCGGTTACTTTTTGTTTGTTGTTGAACCCTTCAGTTACTTATTAGTTCTCAGAAGAGGGCTTGTTGCGAATTCTCTTCAATAACAATATAATGATTAAAAGTAGTATAATTATTTTTTTTATTCAAATACTTAGGATAGTAATCACTTACACATTTCAGTGTCCTTCTCTCAATAAACAAATTTGCCGAAGCTCGTTAAATATTTTGTTTTTAGTTGCACAGGCATTAGTTACAGATTAAGTTTATTAGTATGCTTCTTTAAAACTTTATCTTGTAATTACACAAATTTATTACCACGACCTACTATGCTGCAGGCGACGGACAAAGTTATAACATATTTATGCGCCTTAGATCTTTATAAAAAAATGTAATTCAAAACCGTCACTTGCTCAGTGAACATTTTCCCATATGTGAGGGCACGATCGCCTCGGCCCCGACGCAGCTAATGTATTCGCAATTAAGGTGCTGGCCGTCATCTGACGGTTGCCGGTGACAACACTCAAATTGCTTTATTTCCAGCTCTTTTCATTTGCACAACGTCACACTGCACAGAAATGCATGAAACAACAAAAAAGTTAGCTTAGTTGCCGAGGAGCGGGAAGGCTTAATTTGTTTTTTACGACCGTTAACGTTTTGTTTCGCAAATGAGTTTCGTACGTGGCCCATTCGTTGATGTTGCTTTGATTGAAATGTTTTCGGCATTAGATCCAGATAACGTGTTACGGGGTAGTTTTATATTGCGAACGTATACGGAGCGATTTTTTTTTTAAATTATATGTCAAAGTTCGTAATACTTTGTAATATTACGATACATCGACTAACCGTTAATAATACTTAATAATATTATTAAGCTACTGAAAAATTACTTACGAATACTAATAATACAAAACTCACCATCCATTAGTGGATGTGGTATCGATCAAAACTTTCCGAAAGAGACAACTATGTAATGAAATTATAAGGCAGAATATCCGGTTGTCCAGTCCCTGTGTAGATAAATCCGTAAAGCAATTTTTTTGTTTTAAGTACTTTACGTCAATTATAACTATTAAAACAATCATTAGAATTTACCAAAAATACAATGAAATAAAAAAAAACTTATCAACAAATACTAAATGGCGCGTAATTGGTTACGCCACGCGTTCATTGAAGGCCCTCTGTACTGTAAAGGCCATTTTAATTTAATTTTATGCAATGAAAAAGCATCTCTGCACAACGATGCGAGCAATAAACTGGGAAGAGGAGGAGAGCGGGGCAAGGGAGGAGGTTGTGCACAAGTCGCGAGCGAACGGCCTTGACATAAACGAGGAGTTAGCTGTAATAAAAGAATTTGCGCTGCATCTGACGAAATTTTCAAATATTATCAAAGCTGTACCGCCAGCGCTTTTTGTACCGCTTTATCTTTAACATTAACAACAATAAAGCCGAAGAAAAAAGGGGGAGAGGCAAATTTAACCAGTTTACATCTAGAAACGTGTGCGTAGTATTTTACAGTATCACATTTGCACTTTTTGTTTTTCTTCTCCATTATCATTGCTATTTTTAAAAGAGGTAAAAGTTATATCTTATTAATACTTTCGAAATACTCATAATTATGTAAATAATATTTTACAATACTGTTTCCCGCTTGCTTTCCTGGCCGTAATAAAAACCCCTCGTCTACTATTCCCCGGGACTTCCGTTTGGGGAAGATATTTTTTTAAATCTATTATTTGTTGACTTTTATATCGCAGAAGCAATATATCTACCAAATTTTTAGTGTTTACGCATCATAGTTTAGGAGATCTCGTGACGAAGTAATGAATCTCTGGATATATCCATATGAGTATATAGACATGAAGACAAAAAGTTAAAAACTTACGTAAATTTTGATAATGTTAGCAATTGTACTAGTTTTTTATAGAAAATATCTGAGAGCATAATAAAATCGTATTCCTTTATAATTGTGTACTCAACACTTGAAGCAGTAGTGTTCAAACATTACTGTGTTCCGATTTGAAGGATGTACCTAGTGAAATTACTGAGGTAATAAAATAACATCTTGCGTCTCTATTATCTTATGTATATCATCGTTACTAGCCTTCGTACCACATTGATATGGCAGTCGTATCGCTTTCTATCAGGTGAACGTCTCGGACATCTCGTCGGTTCGTAAACTAAAGATAATTGCTTAAAGTTATCAAGCAAAAAGTTCTCATCGTCAAATATTCAAGGCTATAACCACCGAGCTTATATTTTACAACATAAATATAAATATTGACAACTGGGATGTTTACATCACAAATAAACATGTAGGGATCAATTAAAAATTTAAAAACCTTTCGTTTCATATTCAAACAGCGTCTGCATTATAAATTAAGATAAACAGAGGCGGCTATGTAACGAAGAGGGAGAAAACAAAAAAAGGGAGGGAAAAGTATTCGAAATTCAGTTGTCAACCGAGCGGTGGAATCGGACGTTTAATGAGGACCGCAATGTGGTCCGACGGACCGCTACCGCTACGGGCTCCGCCGGCGGTAATTTAACTGAGTCGCAGTAGACTGGCAGCAGTAAACTCGCCACCGCAACCAAACACAGCCACACGCTAATAAGAGGTATATTTCCACGCATTATATTTTTATCACCGCGATCAATTTGATAATTTTACCATTATTTAATTTTATTGCGGAAAAAATTTAATTAGTTTTAATGAACTTTTTTGCAGTGAAGTTGCTCATAACGTTTTAGTTGCTATGCAACGCGCAAGTCCCCGGTCCGATTCCATGCCTCCTAAACAGAGTATGGATTGTAATAGACGTCTTTCTATCCACATTATTACATACACGTACATAGCGTATAATTCTAAGCGACGATATATAGCCGTTGTCAATTAATATTATGTAAAATAGAGGTCAAGTAATTATTATTATGTAAATTTTAAATCTTCAGGTGATAATGATATCTTCTATGTAAGTTAATGGATGATATAACAATTTTTGTAAATATGTTTACACTGTACAGAATCCCCATATGCAATGTTTTTTAGGCTTATCTTCGCTATTAAAAAACTAGGTTTGAGCAAACGTTTATAGATAAAAATGCAAAGAACATATAGACTTACATACATAGGGGTGAGAAATATGGAAATAAAACTAATTATTTTTGAGACGAGTCGCGACGCTCACCATATGGTAAGTCTCATCCATCCATTGTTAAACGTGGCGTTAGTTAGGATGATATACACAATACAACATTATGCTTATTTTATGTAATTATGCGACGTGACGACCGGAACGGTCACCTAATGGTAAGGCATACGCCGGCCCATAACAACATGGCGCTAGTTAAGATGGTATTGGTATGACACATTGCGTTCGTCGGCTGAGACATAAGATGTTGTCTCGATACCCCATTAATTACATTAGCTACAGCGCCCTTCAAAAGCCGAACACAGTATTGTTTGCACACTAGTGTTTGGCGACATAAATGGGAGTTTAGGTGGTACCTAGTTAGACGGTGTGCGGCAACAGATACCTTTTTTTTTTGTTTCGGGGGGAAATCTTCGATAGATATCCTGCTTCTGGGGAGAAGTTAGGGTTATGTGAGATTTTTACTCACTAAAATACCCTCGGTACTCTGCATCAGTGCATTCGGAGAGGCTCCGGAATCTCTTATAGAACGCACCGGTGCCTCTCTATAATTTCTTTGAACACGTCTCTGAGGAGGGGCTTAAGCCTCCTAGGCTGTCCCACACAAATTTGCTTGTTGAGCGATAAGGGCTCCCACCCTCAAGGCCTGCGAAACTCCCAGACCCTTTTAGTCGCCTTCTACGACAGGCAGGGCTTACCTTAGTCTTATTCTTACTAGCCCGAGACTACAGGGCTGAACGGTAACAGATACCTAACATCAGTAAGAGATTAAAAACATTCGTACGTATCTTGCTTTATGCATCTATTGCATACGTCTAAATAAATTTAGCATTTTGTTTGATTATTTTAAGGAGAGTACAGCGCGATGAGCTTTATATGTAAAATGAATTATTCACCTAGATCGAATAAACAGGTACGTCGTGTATTTGCAAAGTCAATACGAGAGCATTGTATCCATTCGAGTTCAGTTCAAGCAGCTCTCCATTGTTGGTGCAGTGTGAAATATTAAACGTTGCGTATAAATTCTTTCGCAGCCGTCGTAAATTCTATTCACGATGCGTGTACCCACCTTTACCCATTTTATTTCAGGACGTAAGACCGTTTCGCGTATTGGATCTCGTATTCAGGCAGGGCGGCTATAAAACATGTTAAATTTATTGCGTCAATTCATATTATATGAACGGTTTGAACATTGCGACTCTTTACGCCGTAATAAAAACTATGGCGATTGGATTGGCTAATATTAATATATTTTTTTTAATTATTTTGCTCTTGACTACAATCCCATTAAATGATGAGCTGCGATGATCTTTAGTGGTAAAGCGCACTAGTCTAGAAGTAACCTATTTACTCTTTTCTAAAAGTTTTCCACAACATACCTGGACGGAAATACTGATGTCGGCAGACTGTTTCAATCCTTCGCTGTTCGTCATCAAGAAGGTCGAAACGAAATGCGTGGGATTTCGACAAGGACTGAATGAATGCCTGCGGTGTGACTACACGTCCGAAGGTAAAAGAGCGATGGCGCTGTCAAATCATGCTCACTTTAAACTATAGTTATATGTACTGTGACAATTAAAACAGTCCCAAAGAATAAACGAAATTTTCTATAAGAATAGAAAAATAAATTTAAAATTATTGTTGAACGTTTGTTTTTTTTTTTTTATTATCCATATGTGAGAGATATTCGCACGGGACATCTAATATACATATACAGTATCGTAGACATTCTATCTCAGTCCTCCATCTATAGTTACAATTACTGTTACACCTGCACTATTCACGTCGCGACGTCACTTTCACTTAGAGTAATTTTACTATTGTTAAAACTATATATAACACGACCTTCGTTTATCGTAGTTCATGGCGAATAAGTGAAGGTCAAGTATAAGCGTGTAATCATGACTGTTTGTTAAAACTTCTTACTAACAATCTTCAGCGATTTAAAAAAAGAAAAATTATTTAGAAATAATAAACAACTTTTTTTATCTGTTAATAGACTTAACCTTCCGGTTAGAACTTAAAGCGAGTATTTGTATGCATACATCATTTAGTTTCAAATTTAATACAAGCGAAGAGCTTAGTATGTATGGTATTTAACACATTAATTCCTATTTCGTTAATAATTTTTACATATATTTTAAAATTAATAATGATATATTTTATCACGTTAATTATACATATATATAATCGTTGCAGTATTAAATACCATTCAAATTTAAACCTGACGAAACAGACGTCACGGCGGACACGTCACGATACGTTTCGTAGTGAATGTTTAATGCTCTTTGGAATGAAGGTCGGGGTGCCCATCTATCAATTATACATCAAGGTTTTGGATTACTCGTATAAAATGTTAACGATTAGAAAAAAATATTCCATCCTACATATATATTAATACAATTTAACATTAACTCAATAAAATCAGTCTATTGTGAGAATTTATCAGAAAAAAAATATAAAATATTTGAATAGTATGCAAAACAGTATACTCGTTATTTAACTAAGTTTATTGAATGAGCATAATTTTTTAAAATCTAATTTAAAAAAGAATGTGTGAACTGTTGACTGACAAGAAATTGTATAATTCAAGAATTTAAATAATTGGAAATAGATCCTAGTTTATACTGGTAAACGTGTAATCCTGTAGGTTTATCATACAAATGAACGACCAAAAAATCAATTTAATCTGAAACTGTTAAGAAAATACAAATAAAGTGAATCAAATATGTTTTCTAAAATTTCATCGTCACTTTAAATATGTTACCTGGTTAACAGTTCAAGATGCCCGCAATAAGATGTAGGAGAGCAAGGTGCTTAAGAATCAGTGCAGTGGATCAGTGCGACCGCAACTGTTATGAGACCGTTGTCGATTACTAACCAGCATCCTCAAGTGGAACTGTCACTGTCATAGTTATACTTAACATATGAGTATATTTATAATATAGTTGAGAGCTTATACTGTTTACTGTTATTATTGATAATGAGGTGTACTCGTGTGGAGACAAACAGCTATAGCACAAACAAATTAGTAGATTTGTCGATGATAAAATATTGGACAGCATTGTCTTTTAAGCATTTACTTTTAATCAAACAAACATTTTTCGAATTGGTGTATATAAAAATTTTATTAAATAAAGTTGTGATTTAACAAGGTAAGTGCAGACATCCTGTGGCGATGTGGGTCGCCGACCTTGTGTTGATGCAAGAGGTCGTTTCGTCCAAATCGTTTTCAGCTCGCCAGCTTACGTAATACTGACTAATGGCAGAATTAGCATCATCAAATTGATTTTAACGCCATAATTTCTTTAACATCAAGTTTACCAATTACCTTTATTACAAACATTTATGGACATGTGTTAATAGGGGGAATGATATGTTCGCATATTTACTTATATTAGTAAGTATTAAACGTAAGTAACAAAATGACGTATCCCGTAAATAAGATGTATGAAATCATCACCGAAGAGTATTGATATTAATTTCTTAATCTGGTAATATATAAAAGCAGTATGAGTAGGTGTTAATAGAAAATAAAAATCAAAACTTAAGTAAAGGAGTAGGGAGTTCATTATCTACGTTGTACAATGTTACATAAACAATAATTTAAGATTGCATATTAGTCAAAATAGAGACTCCTGCAAGTCTAGAATTTATCCCGTTAGATGGCCCTTAGGGAGGCCTGGGGGCGTGAATGTTATACGAATAGGCTTCTTTACACTACCCGAGTATGAAATAAATTGGAGTTTAATTTAATATACATATGTATAACAAAGATGAAAGTGCAGTGTAACCTAATGTTAACTAATAATGTTGGTTGCACTATTGTGTTTGAATACCATTGATATGGAAGTTTTACTTTTACCTTTAGACAATTATGTGCGAAAATAATACGAAATACTCAATTAAAGTAAAGTTCTCTAATGATAACAACAAGGATTCGAGGCTATTAAACTGGATAAAAATCTCTGTCCATGTCATGCGCTCTCTTAACGCCAAACATAACAACAATACGTATACAATTATTATTATATTCGCCTGCATACATGGAACGGGGTTTAAGGCACAATACTATTCGTAATAATGTTACACGTAACGAATGGTCCCGGGGTCGGAGTTTCGGACCTTCACTTTTCAAATCAAGCCACGGCTTGGGTCAATTGATTGAATTCGTTGCCGATCGCCCCCACGTCACTCACAATAGCTGAATTAATGGCTAAAAGAAATGACATCGACCGCCCTTTATTGAAAATGTTTAATGGTTTTTTCTTCCTCCCGTTTCGCTTTTCCCGGTTCCATTAGTCTGATAATGTATTTTCTTGTGATCCCGTTTGTAAAAGCTATAAAGCTTACCTCCTGCTTAATTTGCCCCGCTGCGCAACTGTCGGGCAAATTATTTAACAATCGATGAAAATATTAATAACAATTGATCACGAAATATTCGATATAATTTTCAGGAATGAAATTTAAGAATAACTGGATGTAATTTAATTTATGTATTGTATTATATAGGTTTTAATTGATTTTAATGACAAATTAAATTAGGCACTGCCAAAATATTAAGGGAAGCACAAGGTATAAAATAAACGTTTTGTATTAATGTGGTTTTAAATACATATTATGAATTTATTAAATGAGAGAAGAAAAGAGAAGAAATGAATTTAATGCAACATCAGACTAAACAATTTAATAATTATAAAATCAATATAAAACTGTAAGATTATTTTAAGGTATATTGCCTAACAACACAAAAAAAGTTAATGAAAACTTAATTTTTAAATGGTGTTATAATATTGTGGTTTATTAAATACACGAAAAATTAGAGATCGAACAATGATGGTGGCCGACAACCCTGAAGCAGAGCGATTTCAAGTGCCCTCAGCAGCCCTCGTTAGGTCGGGCATTAGAGCGCGGGCGAGCGCGCCGCGATTTTAGTTTCCGACCCGACGCGCCCCGGAGCACTTATATCCGCATGTATCCGCTATATCCGCCCTTAATAAGGGACTCGACGCCTAATTGACTTAACATTGGATTAATAAAGGTTTAAGACTAAAATATGTTTAGTAATGAAGGCCTCAATTTATTTCATTACTGGGCTTTAATAAAGAGCTATGTTGTTAAAGTAAAGGCGAAGCTTACTCGTATTTCCTATTACATTCATCTTACAAGGATTTAATTATATTTTTTTTTGTAATGCGAATATTACTTAAAATTTATTGATTTACTTCATTACAGTATAATTGTAAGTTAAAGACTAGTACTTATTATTAAAACAATCTAGAGAGTTTTATGAATAAGAATGCAATATAAATTTTTGCTTCGCTGAAGCAGCGATTTAAAAACGAATATTTGAATATCGTTATTAACATTTTCCTTTCGGCTCACCGTTGATTGCAAATTTTAATCAAGAACTGAAATTCGTTATACTAGTTCTAGACAAAAGCTCTCATAAGCTCAAGCAGAAGCCAAGTTTTAATTGATCGTCAGTTATTGAATAGTGTAGAGCAAGTTGGCGGGTGCGGAGGCGCGGCGACAAAACTCCACTAAAAGGCTTCCGAGTGTCACCTGAACTACGAACAGTCGTTAAGTTGCTCGCTATTACTTTTGTTGCCAAAAGCGAAGTGGCTAAGCTAAGGGCTGCCAGCGGCCGTCTGCCTTCACTGAGCTCGTTAAACTTTATTTCATTCAAAAAGTTCTTGTTATGGTTAGTGTGTGGTTGCTATTGTATCTTAGCTATAATTTTAACTTCATTTAATGATGAAAACGTTTAAAATTATTTTCCACGTCATAAATATAAAACTACAAAATTTTTAGCATGTCGAACTAATATTAAAATTTTTGGAAAGCTAGCACAGTTAATCAAGTATAATCAGTTAAGTAAGTACAACAAATGTTTACAACATATCTATGTGGATAATTCGCCTTAATACTTAGAATAAAGACGAGAGTAGTATAAATAAATATACGATCTTTGCATAAAAATGAAATTAAATCTGATTAACATAAAATTGACTTTCTAATAACAGTAAAAGCTGAGCAAATGGCAATAGTGGAAAAAATAAAGAACATAAAAATTTCCTCGCCCTACTTTGTACAATTTGCACCGTTCATGCGCAATAGTTTAATGTAGCAAACAGCTACCCTCGCTAAGCTCACCTTCCCACTCAGCGTCCTAATATCCTCTCCAAGGATCATCAATTAAAACTTTCTGCTTTCACTGAAATAACTCGAAGTTATCTTAGCAACGCTTAGCGCTTTAACTTCCCTCGCCTTACCTGTATTGACTCTTAAACTATATAACGTTTGTTGAATGAGTTTTGGTATTAATTAATTAAATAAACGAATTATTATTTCAATTAATAGTTAATCAAGCAATACTAGGGAGCGATATTAAGAGAGGTGAGAGATGCTATGTTCAGCAGAACACAATCTATCAACACAGATCGCTAGGTATTATTTTTTTTAATTCGAAATTTTATCTCTATGAAAAAAAAAATTCTAATGATATTTAGTTAAAGATATTTTATTTAGTTCATTAAACCAGATGTAGTGTTCTAAAAAAAGTTTTGATAAGTTTATCACCGAAAAAATTTAATAAACTTAGTAATAAATAATTAATGTCTCTATATACGATTTGTGTGTTAATACTTAATTTTAACATTCACCAGTGGACATCCATGGGTTGAGCTGATAATGATGATCCCAGATTTTTTATTTGTAGAGAAGTGACATGGGTATGTTGATATAAGGAGGGAAAAATACTTAAGTACCTATGTGCATCGTTATAATTGTACGATAAATTCAAACAAAAACTACAAGTCATTAAAAAATATATGGAAAAACTATTAATTCTGAAAACTATAACAATGGTGTTTAGTTTCTAATTTTTCAATGATAAATATAAGTAAACTTTTCTTTTGCCAAATCCAATATTTTTTATTGATAGCGAAAGCTAAGAACCGAAGGGGGTTTAAGTACCTATGGCTTTACGCCTGTATATACAACAAATAAAAGTTTGTGAAATTGGTGTCTGTTTCTGTTATTAGTAGGAAGCAAATACGATTACGTATACGTGAATTGATATATTTATATACGTAGATAAACACTGACATATATATGGAAAACTAATTTTCACCCGACTATGGCCTATTCAAACCACGTGGTGAATATTTGCTTTACTTCAAGCATCATCCTATACACAAAGACCATTCGTACATTAACCGGTTTCGATTCCAACACGTTTCATCCTCATAGGCAAATAGTTTACCTTCTAATCCTTGAACACGATAACGTCATCCTGCGCTTACTATATTTTTTTCTATGTAAACTTATTATGGATACTGCGACGGAGTCACGAGCAAATCATAATTCCGCTTCCGTGTGATGCATTAGAATTGATGTTGCTTGTTTATTAGAATGATGCGTTCATCATATTACCTGCGCATAAGAGGTAATGTGATATAGAGTGATGAGAGATATACATGACGGGCAAGTTTGTGGTGACTGCTGTTACTAATATTTCCTTAACGGAGGAACACGGACGACGGAAAACAGACGTAAGTTTGAATCCAAGTTCTGACGGAGATATAACGCAGGTGCAAAATATTAATTTCTCTACATATTTGTAATGTTCACTTCACTTTATTATTTTTTTTTTAATACTAAACATTCTAGGAATATAAGAATTATACACAAAATCCTATTAGTTTTTTATTACTGATAATGTTTTTAGATTGTAAAGGGTATAAAATTCACGCAACTAGTACTAATTTGTTACTCACTAAAATTTCTGTGTTCTGTGAAAGACACACAAATAGAAATATAAAAATCAGTTATAAAGTTCCTAAGTAATTTAATCTTTTAATATTTAATATTATTCAGCCTTCCATAATCATTACAATTATATATTATGTTTGTATGTATACTACCTGAATCACGTTGTCCTCCAAGTATATAATTATAATACATTACCTCTATATTTATCTCTAGTGTATGGTTAGTTAATACAGTTCTCGGCTTGAAGATTGTTTTAACAGCTTTTATTATTATGCGGCACCACTTACTTTCAAGTTATAATCAACATCATCATCTTTATCAGCCGACAGACGTCCACTGCTGTACATGGGCCTCTAGTTATAGTTGAGTGAAAAAATTATGAGGACTGAATCAATATTTTCAGATTTTTAGCTTTACTCAATTTCTTTTATTATTTAGATCTATTTTATTTATACATATAGACAGTAATATTAAAACTAGTATTTACTTATAAAAGAGATTGTCCAGCAATGTGGCGGTAGTCAGGATTATATTCACCATCCATATTACTCGTCGCCTTGAGACATAAGATGTTTAATCTCCTTACCCCGGTAATCTTACTAGATATAGCGCCTTTCAAACCGGTACACGGTAATGCTTGCACACTACTGTTTGGCGGCAGATATAGGAACTGCTATGGTAGCTAATAAAACGGTCTCTAGCAACAAAACCTACTCCAAGTAAACCATGTGGTGTAGTGTATATTATCGTATACGGATGTAATCCATAGATTACCAAAGAAGAAACTAGACGGTGTCTAAAAGCTCTCGAAATACGGTACTACCGACGCACGCTACGCATCAGCAGGATCCAACAAATTTCAAATGAATGATATGATAATGAAGATGGGTAAGATACAAGATAAAAAATGTGCTAGCAGACGGAATAAGTCGTGGTTAAGAAACATACGGTAGTGGACCGGAATCACATCCGCCGAAGAAAGTTCCGCCTTGCTCAAGAGATTAGACTATTTTCGGAGTTAAATCTTCAGGCAAGAAGAGGCAAGTCAAAAAGGATATCAACCGAACTAGCGCCATAGTAAACGTCGAAGACATTACATGAAATAAAAAAAAAAGTGATGTGTAAAAGTAAACCACCAAAATAATACGTAAGAGAATTGAATTACAAAGCCATTATGGGAATGCGTCGGCGTATTTCCCACCGTCACTTATAAACACATCATGTAAATAGGAGCGATGACGTGGCGATGTATCACGGCGGCGGTACACGGGGCGTTTTTTTTTCTTTTGGAATCCTGCTTTTCTCATTAACTGTTCACGGGCGGCGCGCTCGCCTCGGCCCGATCTCATATCAGGCACGACTTTACACTTCCACCCTGGATATTGGAGCTTAAGTGCAGTTATTTCCGAAGAAAATCCTTCTTACCTACTCTACTATTAATGTTACGTGGCATTACTAGGATGAAGATTATTTATATATATTGGTGGTAGGTCTCCGTTGCCGGAGACCGTCTAGGTAAATACCACTGTAGCGCCTATTTTTGCCGCCAATTATATGCGAACTTTACTTTTAAAATAAGCAAGTCTATTATAAAAAATTAAAGCAGTATATACACTATAATAATCTCATTTTAATTAAATAATTAAATTACATTCAACTAACCGACACAAGACAAACCGAACCTATTGTATGGGGCGTCAGTAAATGTACTAAGTCTATTTGTATGTTTTGTAATATTAAAACGTCTACCATTTAACAAACATAAATCTACGGCATTTGTTACTAGGTAAGTAATTATTTAAGTTGTAAACATTTAAACGTTGTCCTATTTAGAACTTAATTACCTTTCTTCGTATTTAGGTATATTTAGAGCGTGGCTCATTAAACTACTAAATTAGTCTGCCGGTAGGGTCGGGTCCGAAATATAAACAGGAGCAAGCTTAAGTGCAACCCTGGAAAATTACTTTAACGTTGACAGTTACTAATGATACCATTTAAAAATCGATCACTTCTTAGTTGCTTAAGATAAACCGAAAAATAGAAAAGCTAACTAAATAAAAATAGAAAATTATAACAAATATAGTTAAGATTTAAACTTAGTTATGATGTATTTCAGCCGATCACAAATAATCCTTATAAAGGAAATTGGTCTATGGTTCTAGACAGGATATTTAAATAAATCACTTCTAATTTGACGCAATAAAAGCAACTGAAAATCTTTATTGCGGGAATCGTCTAAACACAGATTAAAAGGTCGCGCACGAAACGGAAACGCGAGGAAATTGCAGAACATGAACGTAAAAATCTTCAAATCATCGAGATTGCTCCAAGAAGTCTGTGGACTCAAAAGACTTCTGAAGAAAAATAAAAAACTGGTCTGACCTGAGTCGGTATTTCAAATCACATACATAGTATAAAGGACCGCCCAGCATTAATGTTGAAAAGGAAGTCCACTATCTTATCTAGTAAACCTTGACTTAATTTAGATATTTTTTTTTTTGTATAACATATATACATAACGGTATTTGCGAAAACATTCGTATTGCTTTAAATCTACGAAGTATGATATCATTTTAAAATTTAATACTCAATTCCAACCCTTACCTTTCATTTGCTGGTACAAGTCGGGCAAAGTGCGAGTCTGTATGAGACTCACGTACGAGTGAATGTAATTTTTAAAATTAAACACGAAAAGTGGAAATTTCTTATTTGCGCCACAATTGCTACAAGTAACCGAATGGAAAATTTAAAAATCGGTATTTTATAGTAACAGTAGCAATTATTTTTATGAAATAGAGGAATATAAGTAATAAACGAAAGAAAATACAATTAAAAATATACATCAGCTATAATAATTTTTTGTTAATTAGTGTTTACATATATAACATTGATTGCGAAAGTTAAACATTCGTTTTAATTTTTAAACCATAAATCTTTTTTATAATTAGTTAAACCTTTAACGTGATGAACTAACTTATACCGTTACGCAAAGTGCACTAGTGGCAAGTATTTTTGCAAGCACTCTATATAGTTACCACATTGCGCTTTTACGTTGTCCTGTAGTTAAGAACGTCCAAATAACAGTCGAATTTATTCAAAATGCGCTAGTTTTAGTTGTTGAACTAATAATACTGATGAGCATCACTGTGCAAATGCTAACGGCTTCCCGTTTGAAAGATGCTTTAATAACTTATGTTAGCGAGTTAACCAGACATTCCACCGTGTGTCAAATGGCATCTCAAGTATCCTATTGTTTCACTACTTATTGTTTTAACAGTATTATTAATTTATTCATGGTAGACTCACTGCACATCTTTGCGTTATCTAATTCGAAAATGCTACATCTAAAGCAAACAAAACCAATTGCAGGAAGTAATAACGGATAATAAAAAAGTTCCGGACCGGAAAATAATAAAACTGACAATATTCTCGTAGACAGTAGTTTCCTTTCAATTTTCATAAAGCGATATTGTTAAAGCAAAAGATTTCAAGGCAGTTCAAGCTAAAGGAGAGAGGGAGCCAATAAATCAAGACAACGCCGAGCAAGCGCTTTCATCTTTTGACCGGTCTCCGCGATTCAAACTTGCAACCAGCAAAGGCTGTACATGTCAGAACTTAATAGATTTTATTTGAGGATCAATAGTTAGAAGTTTTCATTCTATAACATAAAAGCTCTCTAGAAACTGTATTAGAAACACATTAAGAGGATAATGCGAGAAAACCAGAAATCACAAATTGGGTTAAAGTAAACGGATCCAATATATGTGTAAACGAGTTAAATGTCATAAAAAATTTATCACAAAAATTATGAAAAAAAATTTCGACAATGGCAACACCTACCTTTTACTTTTAACGCTGTAATATTTTTTAAACAGCGAAGCGATGAGAGGAGCAAGGTACTTGTCTAATGGTGAGTAATACGCCTGATCATAAAAACGTGGCTCTAGTTAAAATGATATGCACATAAATCCATTGTAGTACTTGTCTTCATACATAAAATGTAGTCACGTTACCCCAGTAATTTCACTGGCTACAGCATCTTTCAAATCGGGTGATAATGTTTGCACAATACTGTTTGGCGGCAGAAATAGTAGCTGCAGTATTACCTACGTGGATAGTCTCCGGCAACGTAGACCTAAAATCAGTAAAATCTAACTCGTGATTATACATTTGATTTTTATCCTTTAAATATAGCACCGCAGAGAAGTTCCTTCACTACAACAAGCACCTCGTACGCGAAAGCAAATTGGAATTCTGCGACTTGGTTGCTCGATATAGATTTTCGCAAAGTAACGTCGGAGCACTTTTAAAGAAGACGATAAATTTTAGTTGCAATCAAGTTTTCGCGTTCGAAACAAAAATAAAAGCTCTTCACTATAAGTTTCTAATCAAGATGTTCTCATAGAATTTCGTTCGAATTGTTATGTAACTGTATTTTGAACTTGCTTCATCAATAATGCCTTAAGGAACATTCATTGAAATATATCGTTTAACATCTGTCTATAATATAGAATCTTTGTACTCTTATCTGTCTTAAAGTACTCATATACTTAATATACAGTGGGTTACAATTTTAAATATTTATTACTATTTTAATAATACAATCAATAATTCACATTCAAGGCGACTACTTTACATATATTATAACATATATATAACAAGAATTATATGTTTGTTTATAATTAATATAATGCAAGATCTACATATTTAAATGGGCGTGTAAAATAGTATATGATATAGTGCACTCACATAGCCAAGGATTGTTACATGTTAGTTATGACGATGATTCCACAATAACTTCAAAACCTATGTATATATTACAAATTGAATATAATAATATATTATTTATTCAAAATTGAAATTTGTACATTTTTGTCAGGGAAAGTAAAAGAAGTAATCATTTTCAAGACGCGCTCCGAGATATGGAGGTATCTCTTTAAAATTTATACGTTCACCTCATGTGCAGTGATAGCATTCTCTTTGAAATTTCGGTTTACGTCAGAAGTAGAATTTCGTTACGTTTTAAAGCACAAAGTTCGCTTTGCGGGAATTCAAATCAAGATTTATTGGGGAAACCAATAGTGTTCTATTAAAAATTCGATTTCGATCCGGATCGACGATTTACGTACACTCCCGACACCGTTTACCTGATACCATACCGGATTGAAAACTGCAATGTATTGAATCTGAACTGGGCATTTTTCTAGCACGTGTGACATCCCAGAAAATTGCATTCGCGCGTTGAATATTTTGTGCTCATTCTTATCAAATTACTATTCCCACAAACAAAATAAACTAAAGCTCGTAGTCAAATTACTTTATACACTAGTTGGCACCCTGCGAACCTTGTACTCACAGTGTACATTTATTAAGAAAAAATCTACACTGTGTATTACAGATTTGCCTCAGCAAATTAGCTTATGTATAATTTATTATATATCCAGCAGCATATACCTATTACGGTGTTATGAATTGGTTGAACGATGCAGGAGATGAGTTACAACAAAATATTCTTTGTAGAAAAATATTTACGTTACTATTTTTATAGTCCTAGACCTAACAGCACCAGAAGCGGTACAAAACATTTGAAGATATAGAAAGATTAACCATGTTCAGGTATGTATGTACACATTAACTAAAAACGCTGTTATTTAGATTTGAAAAAATTCCGCTTATCCATTAACATTATTACTAAAGCTTATAGTCATAAGTAAATAGGTTAATGGAATTTGAGTAGAATATAATATAATGGAAACAAAAAGGACAAATCTTACGGATAAAAGCAAAAACGTATATAATACTTATTACCGATCTCATCCCGAGATATATTACAAGAGCGTTTAGTAACGATACTGAACCTTTTTCATAATCTTTGGTTTTTCTTATAAGATTTGAGAACTTAAGAATTTTTTGTAATAAATCTGAAAAGAAAATAAACACAAAGTGACCCTTGCATTGTTGTATTGAAATGATTTTTTTTTAGTCAATGAAGCGACAAGATAAGTGGAACGTTCACCTGATGGTAAGCGACTGACACTCCTGTCCATAATAACATGACGGTAGTTAGGATTTTACGCACCAAATTGTGCTCGTTGCCTTGAGACATAAGATGTTGAGTCTCGTTACCGTAATAATTTTACTAGCTATAACTCCCTACAAACCGGAACAATAATTTTTGCACATTACTGTTTGGCGGCAGGAATAGAAGTTGCGATGGTACCTATGCAGGCGGTCATCGTTGTCGGTAATTGTAATAATAATTTATATATACCGATCATCTATTTTCAAATATTTATATTATAATAAGCTAATTAACAATAAGTTTAGTATAAGACATTATAAACGAGAACATCTTTGAATCCCACTTTTGAAAGTCTGCTTCTTTCATCAAATGACTAAACATTAATTACACGTCAAATGAATAAGCGACTACTTCTAGAGTAACGCGATTTACCAACGAAAACTACATCGCATCCTATCATCAGGTGAGATCACAATTAAGCGCCGATCTATATCTCTAAAAAAAAACATTTTCGTTATACTGGTAAATAAACCGAGTAGTTCTGTGTAAGTCTCCGATAAACCGTTGTATAGTAAAGTATACCAATGGAGTGCTGTAAATGAACTTATTTATATTATCAGAGTCAATATAGAAACATCAAACTGTTAGTACAGACCGTTACGGCCCTGCCATCGGCCATAAGGCGGGGGCGAGAGCACGGAAAATGAAAATATACTATGACGGTTACTACAGTTTCATGTTTTGTTAAAGCTTGTTTGCGTTTAAGCATCAATATTTTGGGTACACAACGTGTTGGCTGCGCAGTGGACTAATATCGTAACATTGAATGATCGTATTTGTTACCGTACACCGCGCCGACCTCACTTTTACGCTTTTAAAATGTTTAGACTTCGTATTAGTTTGAATACAAATATTCGCTAAGGACACTTTCTGCATAGTAAACAGTGATTGTTAATTCATCGTTGACGTTTTTCCGAATACACATAAACTCTGTTTTTATCTCAATAAAATATGTCCAAAGGGCATTACTCTCTAGTCTACCTCATTAGGATAATGAATATTGAATACGTGGTGTTTACTAGATAGATTAAGTCTTTTGCTTCTATGTGAATATAATAACAAAAGCCTAATCACGATAATATTAGCCGTGAGAGTCCGCAGACGCAACTGTTCTCAGGGTAGAATGATCTCGGTCTAAAACTACAATGCAGAGCGCAAACGCACCAGCAACCAATCTACAGATTTACGTATTTTCTTAGCATTATAAAACTTTGTTTTTCTAAATAGCCTATTTAATGTATTTATAACTATTATTATTTTTATTACAAGTTTATGTATATTTTATGGTTTGTGAGTGTACATCAACCCACAATATATCAATAATAATAAACAACTTGGAGTGCAATAAAGAAAGTTGATTCAACCACCGTATAGGATATAGCAAAGAAGTAAGAGAGTAGTGCGATTGCAATTGTATTCTAATCTACGAGTATTATATTACTTTTGATTTGTCAAGTGTAATTAGGTTAAACGATTTAACAATATTAACGTGTTATTCAAGCAATGTGTTCGCGTTATACGCGATATGGGTCAAGGCGACTGTAGCGCGTCTGTCTGATTATTACTTCAGACAAAGAGCATACTCCTGAGCAATAAAGCGCTATAATGAAAGTGGATAAAAGCTAACGGGCATCGTTTTATATTACAGCAGCTATTAGTTGCGACCATATTGACATTTACAAAAGGTCAGTACAAATATAGGTAACACCAATGATATTCTTTTATCGAAGAGTATTTTTTTTGCAATATAAACATCCGTATTAGTCTATTAAGACCATTAAGATGTAATCATCCGCATTGAAATTAAGTCGAAGATGCATTTCGTATAACAAAAATATTTTTTTTATAAGTAAAAAAGTATGTATTAATATATATTAGTCTTTGGATTTATTCTACACACCTTATTATGGTTAAGCATACGTTGTAGATTAGCTCGCTAGCCTAATGGTTAGAGCATGCGGCCTTCATTCCGACGGTCGCGAATTCGAATCTCCGCATGTACCAATGACTTTAATATTTAAGTTATGTACATTTGTGAACTTTAGTCACAACAGCAAAATGCAAACGGTGAAGGAAAACATCGTGAGGAAACCTGCAGATGAATTTATTTTAAGGTGTGTGTGAAGTCACCAATCCGCATTGGGCCCGTGTGATGGCTATGACTCATTGCCCTCACATTGAGGGTAGGCTTGTGCCCCAACAGTAGAGACGTAAATTAGCTGTTAAAAAAAAATACGTTGTAGATATTATGCATTAATATTTATAATAAAAATATACGTATAGCTCAAAGTCAGGGTCAAAACAACAGTTAGCTTAAATACATGTATAATTAATCTAAAAACATGGTAACTGTCCTTGTACTGCCGTTCAAGTGATCACTTTTATGTGGTTAAAAAGTTTCCGTGTTAAGCAATATAGCAACAGCCGTCATCGCAACGTTTCTTGCAGTGTTCACTTTGATTCAGAATTCATAGCACATATCGGGGTGCATCATATCAAAACTGCCAACGGAACGTCATACGTTCAAAGAAGTTTCGCCTCAAAGAGAAATATTGAAGTCGCGAACCCACACTAAGTCGCATCACGTACACCAGCCCCTACTCCCAAGCTTATTTTTTTTTTAAAAAAAGTATCTTTGGCTCTAAATTATGTGATACAGAGCCCCTTTACGGATTCACTGCCGTCTTAACTTTTCATTACACTATTTTTAGTATAAAAACATTTCTGTATGAACCATACGTATAAATAAAGTCATTTTAAATGAGGTTATCATAGTTAACAATAACGATGTGCTGAAACCAATAAAACTTTTCCTGTAAAATGTCATCGTTAGTGGGTTAAAGACATGCGTAACTTCACTTCCGTTATTTTCATTGTTTATGTACAGACATAGACAAAAAGGAAACAATGCGAAAAGCCAAATGAGAAAATAGTGCGGGTTATATTGCCAGTGGGACAAAGGGAACTGTTTTAGCTGAGACACACCTGGCTCTTGAAGAGCTCATAAATAAAGTGAAACGGCGAAACTTGCGGAAACGTCTCGGCGAGGATCTCTTGAACACGCCTTTTCAAAGCCAGCCTCGCATTGAGACAAACGTGACAGCGATTTGTTACTGTTGTGTATGAAGCCGAGCAACAAATATGTATAAGCTTAAACAATGTTATATTCCGTTCGTACCAAACTTATCTCTCTAATATGTAACCTAGATCCTTAAACACCTTTGTGTATGCTTGTGTTATGATGTAAATTGGACGCCGGTAGCTCGCTCGCTCGGAAACCGGTTCTTATTGTTAATTCTTATCTGTCACGGGTGCTTCACCGAGATACTTATACCTAATTCGGTTGTGGGTAAAATAAGCTATAAATAAGTTAATTATAATTTAACATGCATGTTATATTATAATAAACTCTTTCTGCTACATATATTTTATTAAGGTATAAGAGATCGTTTTGTATGCTTACACCTATCAAAACTACATTACCTATTATAAATATAATAAGTAATGAATTAAAAAAAATAACTAAATTCTGTGCCACGCTGATCGCCAATCTTTACTAGTTGGACAAGCATTTTAAAAAGAAGAACTAAATTCTGACCTCTAATCATAATAAGTAACAAGTCAATCCACAGGGTATGGTCATTGCCAATATATAACGAAATTAAAATCGATAATCAATAAGATGGTGGTTTTATGTGAAGCAAATATGTCCGTCTGATTGTGTACTAGGTGTTAAGAGACCGCTTCCGGAAACGAAGACAGACGATAGTACTAATGACACCTTTGATGATGGGACAGAGAAAAAATCGATCCTGATAAAAAAAAAATAACATATATTTAAAACGTTTTATTAGCATTATTTACGCTCAATCATGTTAGTACAGCTAATTGAAACGATAGTTTAAACAAAAAATTATTTTACTAAAAAAAAAACAGCAATGAAACACAACATCAAAAACAGCTGATGCTCGGATCAACCAACGCGCGGGCGCAGCGAGAACTCGAGATGTATTTGGTTTCAATTTGAATCTTACATCATAGGGCCACGGAGCATTAATTGCGCGTCCGCGCGTTCGTTGATCCGATGATCAGCTGTTTTTGATTTTGTGTTTCATTGCTGGTTTTTTTTTTAATAAAGTAATGTATTTTTTTGGTGTGGCGAATTATAGCACCTAACCAGTATTATTACTGTTAAAAGTTACAGCGGCTGTATATATATGTAAACTATATATGATATTTTGTAACGATAGCTTGGTTGTTCGCTAAAACGACACTAAAGAATGAACTTATAGCTCTGCTGTGGGTTCGCGTTCGTGTAATAAATAGGAGCGGCTATCACGACCACGCATCCCCCTAGACGGGGGCTACATACTTAGATCTAAATAATCTTCACGCCAGCTAATAAATCTAGCTCCCACATGTTTTGTAAGAGCGTAATGTTTGATAAAATGTTTCGCCGTGAAACGTCTTAACATACTATTGTTGATAGGTTTCAGAATTTATTACCTAAGAAGACTTACCTCATTTTACAGTAGTGAGTAATGTTGAAAACGATGCAATTTATTTTGAAAATTTCATTCCTTTTTCTCGAGTACCAGTGATCCGTATATCCGTATGATTACTAACATCGTCTTAGCAATAACTTACACATCTGTCATCAATTCCCTACAACTTCAATGACCTTAAACTTTGCTTCACTGTTTCCATAATTTCAGGAAGTAGTTGGTGTGGAGTATCTTTTGATGTAAGAAAGATCAATAAACGTATAAACTAAAACATCACTCAAGAGACAACAATTGTCAATTCAAAGTTATTGGACCTAGAATAGAGCTCTAAAATATTTTTTAAGTAAATAATTTCTCTCTGGCAAAAGAAATTACATTCACCTTTAATTGTTTTAAGCTTTGATTAAGTTGCTAATATATTTTATAAATATATGCGGTTGGTTTTATATTAAACTAACTGATCCAGGCCCGCTTCGCTGCCCGTAACAATATTCCTATTAAATTTCAAGTCTCTAGGCCTTATGGTTCCAGAGATATCGTGATGAGTCTCTCTACGTAGGTGGAAATCTCTTATATAGGTGGCGCAAAAGTAATCCTCCTATCAGAAAATGCTATAAATTTTGCCTTGATCTAAAAAAGTTATTATTATTATACAAGGTATACAAGGTGGCGCAAAAATAACCTTCCGATGTTTTTTTGGTGTAATTTAAAATAAAATATGAAAAACTTTGATTCTTCTTGTGGATTATTTTTATTTGGTCTTTTAATTTTTTTACATCAAGGCAAAATTTATAGCATTTTCTGATAGGAGGATTACTTTTGCGCCACCCTATATATATACGTCATTATGGGTACGCGTATTACTTACCATCAGGAGAACGTCTCTCTTGTCTCATTGCTTCAGAGAATAAAAAAAACTTACAAAGTAAACCTCTAGCCTTTCTCAAGATAAAAATACATTTTCCATCGCTTGCTGCCATGCGGGTGTCGGCAGGAGTGTCGTTTGAATGCCGCGTTGGAACTTAATCTCTTCTGCCCGATCGCTTCTTTCACAGTTAATGGTGCGAGAGCGTTCCCGGTGCGAACTGATATTGCTAAAACCACTCACACTCCTCTCACCGCTATCCCGATGCGGTCCTTCTTGACAAACTAACTTGTTATGTTATTTAGTAATTCAAAATTAAATATTACCTGTTTTAAGTAATTACATGTCAAGCTACTTTGATCTACTTTTTTACGACTATAGGACCTGAAGAACGAAGCGGCTTCTTGATGGTAAGTGATACGACTGCCCATAAAAACGTGGCACTAGTAAGGATGATGTACACGGTACCACATTATGATCTTCGCCTTGAAACAAGATGTTTCGTTACCCCGGTAATTTCATTAGCTATAACTTCATTTATACCGGAACACAGTAATATTTTCACTACTGTTTACCGGCAGAAATAAAAGCTGCTGTGGTACCTACCCAGACGGTCTCGCGCCGCAGATTCCTACCATTAGTTATATACACATTACATTGTATATTTTTTAATACAATTTGATTTTACTGTTAAAAAGTCAAATTAAATAATTAGTATTTACAAAATTTTTAGGATCATTAATCATAAGAACATTTGTCATTAATTATTAACAACCTTTTAATGAATAATTTTTAGTGCATACATTCAACGTTCAAGAAAATGTTATTAATAAATAGTTAATGTACAAGATTAATTTACGATATATAAAATAGTAATATCTTAAAAACATTTCTCGATATAGAAAACAATCACACAATTTGATACACTAGGCCATGTAAAGGGGTTGTTTGATATCCACAAATATCATCTCTTTCACAAACTCTGACAAACGGCTTTTGGGTAAAATTTTAACCGGAAGTAATTAATTGAAACACGGGAAGCAAGGAATCTCGAACCAGCAAAGTTGTTTATGGACGCCTTTGTAGCGTGGTTTCTAGAAAATCATCCCAGTAACTTAGTCGGCCGCAAGAACAGAGAACAAAAAAATAAGATAGATGGTTCAGCTAAGGATGTTATATTCTTGAAACAAGAAGCCTCGCAAGATGTCGACTGCAAGCAGTCTCTTGCGACAAATTAAATAAATAACATCAGAGAACTAGGTTATATTCTTTAGATATAAGAATAACTTATACTGCGGAATTGTAAATTTTATCATCAGACTAAAGTTTTTCTGCTGCGTATATTATTAATATAAGAAATCAAATAACTATTATTATTAACTCATCAAAAAATTATTCATTATTAAATTTTTTTACAACTATCTTGTACTCTTAACACTGGTTGTAATTCTCTGTTGTAGGAGACAGTCTACGTTGGTACCACCGCAGCGCCTATTGCTGTCTGCAAACAGTAGCAGTAAACATTACTGTTTTACGACATGAATGGTGTTGCAGCTTATAATAGCTTTGATGAATAAAAAAAAAACAAGATTTTTAGTAAAGGTAAAAAATCATGGGATACTGAGGTCCTCGAACGGTTACCTCGTACCGGTAGACGTAGTGTTGGCGGGCGCCCCACCATGTGGTCTGACGATCTGGTGAAGGTTGCACGAAGCAGCTGGATGCGGGCAGCGCAGGATCGATCGATGTGGAGATCTTTAGGGGAGGCCTATGTCCAGCAATGGACGTCTATCTGCGGATAATGATGATGATGAATAAATTACGTTGCACTATAACTCTTTTGTTAGTCTGACTGATAAAAGTTTGCTGCACTTTACTTACGAACATTGTCTCTTTTTCCGTATTTTTGCCCATAAGGGGCATATCTATCCTATCGTATATTTTAAGTACCCATCGATCACTAACAAAATGTTATATCCAAGAACTATAAAAGTGTAATAAATAATGGTCATTTACTATTATTATCTAAACGCTGAATCAGCCTAGAATCCTTGATATTAAAATACAAATGGTACATTATCATATGTAAGATACATATTAATGTGCAACTTATCCGTCATTTTGTACCATATACTCGTAGGTGCATTAGATTGGAGCATGCATTAATGTTACTCTCGCTTTGATAAAAATTTCATTAAAGCTTTAAAGTTTTCAGCTTTACGAGCGAAGCTTATCCAATAACCTCTCCTTGTCTTTATCAAGTAAGAATAATAATAGATTCTATGAAACTCTCTTAAGGATGATAATAATTTTTAAAGCGGATTTTGATTAATAAAAAAAATTTTTACGTTTTTGCAGGCACCCTTTGCGTTGCTCGTGACCATGGGTTTCATCCAACCATTGGACCTCAACTTCTGAACATAAGTCGCTTGTAGATCATGAGTCCGTAACATAATTTTCAATGATTTATATTCACCTTTCATAATTTTAATAAATTTATTTATTAAATAACTGAGAATTTTTTTAAGAATATAGTTTCTTAAATAACTATCCTGTTATATCCATATTTTTTTGTAAATTACATTAATTTTCTATTGTGATATATAAAGAACATCAATTGTATATCAAATATTCGCCAGTGTAATCGAAAAATATCGTGAATGCTTCTATTTAGAATTTATTTATAGAACACTCGGGGAGAAAGTTTATTGATGAGAAAAAATGGGAAGCTCTGTAGGCTTTTTGGCAGAAAATGTACAAAACGGTTCACAAACATTAAGAAGAATGTCTTCGTCTCATTGTTCAAAAAAATATACATAAAAACGTAATTTATTATCAATATTTATAAAATTCTTCCCATTAAAACCTTACGAAGTGAAACCTGTATAAAGTGCCCTGTATCTCTTAATATTATTCTGACATAGTAACTAATTAATAGTAGGTGTCAAGTTATATAATTTCTTATAACACAATTAACTTCTCCGGGCTACATTTGAAATTTTGTATAAACAACGTTGAATATACTAAAGTACTTTTCCATCCAAAACGTGCGGTGTATATGATCCTAACTTGAGCTACGTGGTTATGGACGGGCGTATCACTTACATCTGGTTCTCCGGATGACTCTTGCTTGCCGCTTTGTAGAAAAAAAATTAAAAAACTTAAAATTGTACAAGCCCTTAAAACATTTACACGTGTATGGAAATAAAATATAAATAATCTACTAACATCACATTGATAACTACCCTATATTGTTAGTGTATGAATGAGCAAAGTTAATAAGCGACACATGGATTTAAACTATACTGGACCTAAAACACATCTTTTGAAAGATATAAATAAATTGGTTCACATTTATATCCCACTGTTGGAAGCGGTCTCTAATCAAAAGGTCATAGGGACTTGAGCAGAGAGCCGATTACAGGTACGATTGAACGGAAACGATTTACCCGGGGACTAATATCATTAGGTTGCCTGCGATACGTTACGTGAACACGTTTATATCTTTTATAACATTACTTCCAGTGAGCTGAAATCTATCTTTTACCTTAATACGCCTAAGAAATATAACTAGCAAAATATTAGTCTGATGGTGAGTCTATCACTTGCCTATTATAATAAAGATTTTTGCACATAGCACTTTACTGCGCTTATTGACTTCGGACAACCTAGTAACATTTGCACGCTATAGGTTGGAGGTTGAAATAGTACCTATGTTGCGTACCTGTAAGCTTTTCTCTGCCTGTCTCTTGATTGACTAATGTTTCTCATATCCTGGTACAATTTTTTTTTTTATTTAATACTGATTTTTCCGATGTTTACAAATATATTAATTATACTATCATTACTAAGCAAGTACAATTTATAAGCATAGTAAACACAGAGCAGTAATTTAATTCTAATTTAATATATAAGAGAATTTGTAGACAAAAATAAAGCTTCAAGTTCATAAAGTCTGCCTTATACCTACATCTTTGAAGAGAATAGAATATAAATTAGTGAAAATGAATTCTCATGAAGAAACTTACTGAAACTCATCTAACCCATCCTATCATTAAAGTGATGTCAACAACAAGTCGGTACCGCCGCAATTGAAAAAGTTTAATACTTCTAGTCAAACAGGGAACAAATGAATTTCTGTAAATAATACAGAGATACGTAAACATTTAAAACCGGTATTCCCAAATCATCCAATTATGTAACTAAGGCTTCGAATTGAACAGTAATTTATCTTCGTTATGAATTTCAAACAAACATGATTAAGTTCGTTGAATTTCCAATGTTTACCGAACAATGTTATGAATTTTACGCTCGGATAAAATGAGCTTTAGCACAAAGTTTTCTAATTTTCTATTATTAACTTTATAACACATTGTATTTATGTGCAACTCTAGTTACTGTTCTTGATTTATAAATAAAAAAAACTATTCAATGAAAATTACAAGAGAAATCAACAAATCAATTTTGTATTTATTCATTTTAAAGTTTCTCAAAATATTTCCTTCTTTACAACAAACAAAGTATCATCAAAATCTGAACACCCACTTAAAGGTTACGAAAATACGATTGCGTACGACATAAAATGCGAATAAAATAATACATCACCCGAATCGAGAATCTCCTTTGTCAACTGTTAAAAAAACCAATGTCGTTTCAATAACGAAGAGCAACATAAATTTTGTTTGTGAATTTAAAACCTATCCAATCGCCAAAAACGTAGAGGTAGTGTGAGTAATCAAACCGATCGCCAGTAACAAGAGTAATTACTTGTTTCGCGGCCGTCCTGTTTGTAAAATTGCCACCGGGCCCGTTCGGCGAACGATTCGACCGTACTGCGTGAGTCGCCGGTACACCCTCGAAAAAAAAAATGTAAACTGAAACGGCAGACACAACCCGCGCACGCTTAACGATGCAGGTATCAGTTTACGGGGCGAAATAAATTTTCGCTGCGTGTGTGCGACATTTACGTTTATTAAATTTTCTTTTTAAAATGTTAAAATCAAACTTGTTTGAAGCTACGTTGTCTATGAAGTGCTTGGAGCTTAAGTTATAAATCTATAGTATTAAGTTGATGTAATACTTAAAATATTTTCTCAAACATTAATATGAAAAAATTACTGTATTATACAAAATGAGCTTCATCTAATTGATATATAGTATCCGAAGTGTGCCTTAAACATGAAAAGGGAATGAAATTATTAGCTTTAGCATTTCGCTAGATATATATTATTTATCCTTATTCAGTATTTTCTTAAATTTTAATAAAGTTTGGTGAACACAAAAGCCTTTTCCGAAACAAATGTTATCGATAAAACTTTATACCTCGGAACAAAATGGTGAAGCAGAAAGCAAGAAAAGATACGGTTTTATATTTTACTCTAGATCATAAACAGTGGAAGTCGGCTACTTTTATCTCGTGATAAAACTGAAAATGGAAAAGGCTGCGGAAAGACAAGCGGTTTCAGCGGTGGAGAGCTCGCGTCATTTCAAAATTACCGACCAAGTGCGCTGAGCAAGTATAAATTTTCTTTATAATATATATTAAAGCACACCCCCAAAATATTTTCAAAACAATATAACGATTTTACTTCTAACATTATCATTACAACGACACCTGGGCCACACAGGTCTCGTAATGTATTCGTCATAATACGGTTTTGCGTTGTTTGTGTCGAATCTAATATTATACAGTAATTATACATAAAGCCAAAAAAGAAAATTGTTTGCCAACACAAAAGGTGTGATCTTGTCAGAAACCCTCAACATAGATCACCGCAGCTTCTATTCTTGCCGCCAAACAGTAAAGCAAACATTAATAGATTCCGAAATGAATGGTGTTCTGGTTAATGCAACTAACGGATTAAGGAGACTTGACATCTTATATCCCAGAACAACGAGCATAATGTTGTGCACCATAATACCAAAAAAAAAACTGCCGTATCCATTAATTGCTACCGATTTTGAGACATATGAATAGTATTAAGACAGTACAACGTGTGTTGGGTTGGCTATTATAAATTATACAAAAAAAATTATGTAAGAAAAATAAGACTCATGACTAATCTATATAGAGAGAATCCTGAAGGAAGGTTTTGTACAGCAGCGGGTATCTTTTGGCTGATGATAATGAAATTAAGAGTCACCTATTATTTGCGTGTAGTCACTAAATATACAAGGAAAGTGTATAAACAGTTGACTCCTATTAAGAGCTAAAATTTCATTGTTCAAACGTAAATGAATAAACAATGCGTCATATTGAGACAGACAACAATAAGTGGATAATACCGATAATCTGACTCATAAGACGCCTGGAGTCCAAAAGTATCAACTTGTACAACAACAGAAATAAAACTATGAAAGAATAATTATAATAATTCTCTATACCCTTATCTGTCTTTATACATATATATAAGAAATCCACCTACACAGAGACTCATCTCGATATTTCTGGAACAATAAGTTCTAAAGACTTGTTATTTGATAAGAATATTCCTTTTGCCGAGTATAGGTTAACTAAGAATGAATTTAACACAATTCTTCCACCAATGGGAGTTTCGGAGGTGTTACGGACAGCAAAGCGGACGTGGAAGTGCTAGTTTTTAATGTTTTTAGTAGTACAATTTCCATAACAAAAAATCGAACAAAACAAGAGTTTCTTTTCCTTGATGTACCTCTAAATAGATGTATAAATTTTTTAGCGAAACCTGAAGTGACTTCGACTTTCATTTCGTTGAAACCAATCCATAAAAGTTACCGCTTTGATCTTGTTTCGTATTGTAGCTCTAGCCACTACTAACAATTTAAACTATTTCCTTTGAAAACATTGCAGGAACTAAACTGGCAAGGTAAAATACAGATTTTCATCTTTTCTAGCATCTACGGTGACTCTTGCCACAGAGTGAAGGAGATGGAAAGTATCGAGTTGTATCTTTTCAGAGAGCCTTCGAGGAAACTCATTTTCTTGAGTGCTTACACAAAAATGCTGAAAATAATATTATCTTAAGGAAACTAAGAACAATGTAAATGAAAGGAGCTTATATTATGATGAGAAATATTTTTACGGATTATGATTGAAGCTAGATCTTGTCAACGTTGCTCAATATAGTAGTGAATAGCTATTTTTAGATTAAACGTTTCATTCTTTTTATTATTGACTATACAAAAAAGGCAGTTTTTTTAAAAGGAGATTATTGAAGTAATTAAAAGCGCTAAGTGTTTTTAAAATACAATAAAGACAGTTATAGTTAAATAAATATTAAAATATTATGTTGCTTTTAACGATATGTCTTCGTTCATTGAGATCGTTTAAGTAATAACGTAACGCGTTCTGCTTACAGTATCATATTATAGAAATTTATATAGTAACTATTTAAATATCATTTCCATTGCAAACTTTACTATAATACACTAATAATGACATTGAATTATGCTTAGATCATCACGTTACGCCGCAACGTTCCCTAATTTTCTTCTGACTAAGCGTATACGTTGTGAGGGAATTAAAGTTTCCTCGGCGAAGACTTTCCTTCTTGCTGTATACGATATATATTCTTAACAAATTTAGATAGAATTTAGTATCGCTTACAATTCAAAAATAAATAAGTGATTAATAGTGTAAGCATTACAAAGGTTATCGTAAATTTCTACCTTTTAAAAAATAAGCTTGTGAATTCCATTTTCTTATTTGTTGAAACTGTAGCCAAGTGTTACCCATAAGATCAATTGAGAATATACTTCCTGTTTATTTCAAACCACTGATAATTCATTAACTTTATTTTAATCCGAATATTTTAGAAATATTGAAAATTCATAAATACTACCTTCAATTCTAACAAACCACCAGCTGTTTGCGGGCCCCTCCTAACCAGTAACAAAGAAGGCGAAAGAAGAATCAAGAATCGTGCGGTCGTTGCCGTACTGCGGCTATCTCTTTCGGACTTTTGAGAATTGCTTTTTGTATATACCTTTTCATAGAAATAAGATTAAAATATACGAAATTATTTGTATACGTACTAAACGTGTAAGCGAGTTTTGTATAAATAAAAAGTTTAATTTAAATTATTGTTAATTATTACAAAATGAAATTTACAAATAATAGAGTTAAATAATAAAGCCTTTTAAATTTCCCACTTCTGAGACTCAGAGCTTTCTCTCACAATTAGAGAGTATAAGACCATTTGTCAACCATGCTGGCCAATGGTAGGTATGCGGATATCATATATTCACGAAAGCTGTTCTTGGAATATGTCGATTTCCTCACAATATTTTGCTTCACCGGAAACTTAAGTTTGGTAGGGATCAAACCCGCCTCTCTCCGAAACGTATAGGTCATTGGATCACTTTACTGAGCCATTACCGTTTCTACTGAGCTATCGCAGCGTCTATAAGGTACCTCGAGAGAGTTGCTTACTTAAGCTATATACTAACATAAACAAGATTAGTTTATGATGACTTGTGGTTTGTATACTACGGGATAGGCGCTTTAAATAAAACTCAAATCCAAAAAGAAGATAAATTGTGAAAAAAAAAATTTAAGATATTTATAAAAGTATATAGATATTGGACGTTGAGGTCTATCGGCTGATGATGATGATGATGATAAAGATATTTATGATATATATGAAAGTGCAAACTTCTGTGATAAACTAATTCATGTATCATAAATATAGAGCCTCAACAGGAAAAAAATTAAAACGACCCTACCCGCACAATGCAAATTACGGAATTGAAGTCGGTTTCCGTTTAGGAAATAAAATAAAATTAGCTCCCTCCGAACATTTGTAGGCGGTACGAGCAAACGGTGTACACATATGAATGTGAAAATTAAAAATACATGGCAATATTATTCTGCGAGTTTTTTTTTTGAAGAGCAATCAGACAAGCGTTAGGTTTATTGGTAATTCGGGCGAAGATAGCAAAATCAAAGTGATTTACTGCTGTCCTTAATGCAGTAAGGATACCTGGAAAGACAAGAGCATAACATGGGGAAGATGGGCACCGACGCGTATTGATTTCGAAAGTGGGTAGACACATCCCACCACCATAGCTTTGACGTCGCTAATGATACAAGTCTGATACAAAAAATGTTTGTTAGTGACCTTTTATGCATCTGAGCTCGTCATATCCTACAAAGTGTTGTGTTATTTAACAGTTAAGGGTGTCATTTAACGTTAACCAGTAATTGCATAACTGTAGTGTCAGGTGTAAACATGAGAGGGCTTTTGTTACGGAAAATTTGAATTCCGTTAGGATATTGCCTGTGTGTGTCATGATACAATAAAAATGAAAAACGTTGCCGTATCGTTGTGATTACAGTTCTCAAATACGTGCATAAATCACTAAGCAATATTCTCCTTAATTGCTAACTCATGTCACGTTTAGAATCTCAATAACTTCCGCCAAAAAAGAAAAAGGCGTTTTTCTTTCTTATCATGAAATTCAGTCCAAGAGAAGTGATAATATATTTTATTCTCATTTATTTAAATTTACTTACAGCGTGAGTATTTTATTAACATCTCTGCAATGTAGTGTGTAATTACCTGAAATGAAAAAAATATTTAGTTTTTTAGGCTATGGATATAATTTCAAATTATTTATTTTACCCTGAAAGCGATTCATTATAGAAACATGTGATATTAAGACCAGTTTAATACAAGTAATATTTTGAGCAAATAAATACATGTATGTTTATTTTGTAAATGTTATATTTATATTTACATGAGGCAAGTTTATTTTGTATGTCTACTTTTGACTGTAGTTAGCTGATAGAACAGTCAGGGTGTTAAAATCGTCTGTACTATTCCGTTCCCGTGTAATCATTGTCTATCTATGCTTTGTGTGGAAATAATGGTAAAATGAATAAATATTTAACAGTGTATAATATGTTTTATGTTTCAGTGGTGACAAAGACAGAGAGAGGTACGTACACGCACGGGCTGACGTACCGACAGCGCTGCGTTTTATGGCCGGGCTATGTATCAAGTTCGCGGGCGCGCGGCGCGGCCGGCGCGTCTGCCTGCGGGAGTCGGGGGCCCGGCAGACAAAGCGCGCGCCGCTCCCGACGGCGCAAATTTGCCAATTTTGCGAAAAATTAGTTCACACGCCTCCTTCGTTATTTATTACGGTATATTGTAATTTCGTACGCAATTGAATGTTCGAGAGAATAACGCGTAACAAATGTAATACATGAAACGGTCGTGGTTCGAAATAAGTAATAAAATAAATATCATCATCATCATCATCATCCGCCGATACGTGTCCACTGTTGAATATAGACCTCCCCCAAAAATTACCACAATAATCGGGTAGGGATTCATATGGAGGGATTTGGACCTTTTCCCACCATGTTGGCCCAATGGGGGTTGGTAGGATTTAAATAGATGGATTAAATATAACAATCTTTAATTACTATGTGCATACATTTTGAAATAATATTAGTAATGCTTCTAAACGTTCTTTAAATCAGTGGTCGCTAAAATGGTGGTCAGCATGTAGATTTTGTTGGTCCGCAGATAATCGTGGAATATGCTTACTATTCACGTTAATTACTGGTGCTAGCTTTCTGTTGCCAGAGACCGTCTAGTTAGTAGTAGGTAGGCGCAACAGTAATGTGTTCTAATTTAAAGGGCGTTGTAGTTAGGATAATTAATGAGGTAAGAGGACTCAAAATCTTGAATCTGAAGGTGCCGAAACATGTATAAACGTTGTTAAAATTGAAGATATTAAACAAGTAAATAAAATATGTGTATATAGCTACATATGTCTTAAATTAGATTGAGAATTTTGGGAACTTTTGAATGATTTTCGTATGTATTTGTAATATGATGAGATATCAAAAACATACATCACGAAATAAACATACGCTGTACGAATATCATAGTATCCATTTACTTTTGTATATAATTAATATGCATCCATTAAGTATCATAATAAGGGTAAGTAACTTGTTGAAAGAAGACTAAGTTTCTTTAGATTTTAGATAGGTTTACGAGTACATGTAATATTCTTACTGTACTTGTTCATTTTATATTGACTAAATGTAGGCTTCATCCTTATAATATCAACTTCTTGATGCCCACAGAAGAACAACACATCTCCAGTAGGATTTTTTGATTCCAGCTGTATACCAGTATTTCCCTTCGATTTGCATCAGGTCGTTGATCTACTTGGTACGTAGTTGTCCCTCTCTGCATTTGCTAATACATTATCTCCACTCAAGCATATTCCTACACCTTGAGTGGTTCGCTTAAAGTCATGTTAGCATAGCAATAGAAAAACATTTAGAATTCATAAGTATTTGTTACCTCTTTTCCTATATATTATTAATTCACTATCCAGATAAGATATTAATCTTCATGATATATTCACTTTATCTCTTCATTAAATTATTGTTTAATGTAATTACTATTCACTATGCTGTAATGTCTCTGACAACTGTTGTTCATAAGAAGTAAAACATTACCTTAAAGTTTTAAATAATATCTGCATGATCCATATATTTTTATTGGTTGAACAGTATTTGTTATTAAGTTGTCTTAGATTGTTATCGTGTAAAATTTTATTTATTCATAAAGTCTTTATGTTCGTACAGAACAGTATTAACATTTTGTATAGGGCGAAATTTACGTCTAATATTCTACACGACTTCTTTGTGTTGTAAATCAATCCACTGTACAACGGGCCCTTTGATCTTCTTGCAAACGTAACGCTCCTGACAACAATTCAAATTGCTTAACACAGTATTGTAACTCAAGTGAGGTTTTTTATTTATTCGACGAGACGAGCGAACCTGAAAGTAAGTGATACTCCTGCCCATAACAGCGAGACGTGGATGAGATGAGATGTGGATGATATACACAGCGTCACATTGTGCTCGTCTCCTTGAAATAAAAATCTTAAGTGTTGTTACCTTAGTAATTTCACTAGCTGCAACACCCTTAAAATCGGAACACAGCAATGTTTGCACACAACAGTTTGACGACAAAAAAAGGAGCTGATATTGTACCTACTAAGATAGGTTCCGGCCACAGAGACCTGTCTATAAAAGGTTATTTTTATTGAATTAAATATATTGTTTTTATACTTTTGTAATAAATTATAAAATAAAATATTATTTATTAGCCTAAATTTTAAGGTATGGTATCTTTATCAATTCAGAAAAGAATAAATCTCTATTATCTAGAAGTATTAGAATTTTAATGAAGTTTATGTGAAACAGTATGAGTTCCATGTTCGATATATCTTAGCATAAACCACTACCCCATAATATTATGATTACGACTCATAGCTATCAAAATCAAAAAAGATGTAAATTTATAACTCGTCCAAAAAACACTTCAATTTTAAGAAAAATACATTATAACACGAAGTTAATAAGTAGGCAATAAGTTTTCATTTAAACCTACTTTCTTAGATACTAATTAATTTTCTAAAAATATATTTTTGTTATAGACGTTTACAAGCGTCCGGGTTAAGCGTAACAATTTATACGGAAAAATTTATCTTATAAATTGTTACAGCCATTTTTACATCGATATAGTTCAAAGGCTTCAGTAAATTAATTATCAGATACTAGACATCGGGGTATAGTTCAATGATGTACAACTAACTTAGAACATAGATTTTCTTAGCCAATTAGTTCAACGTACATAGTTACTAACTGCGAACTTTGCAACTAATACTGCAACAAGCAACTCTAATTTATTTGGCATTAAGCTTTGTTCGTAAGTACCTACTTCCCACATGTGTTGTGCGGTGCACTTACTGGTAAACCTTAAAGTAGCTATTTTACTAAAATTTAAAAGCTAAAAATAAATTTATTAGCCGTTTTATAGAAACACAAATAAAAGGCTTGCTTTGTTTTAAAAGAACTACCTTTTTTTTCGGTATATAAATCTAATAAACTATAGTTAGTTTTTAGTGATGTTATATTATTAACACAAGATATTTTTTGCAACTCTTAATAGTTATATAAAATATTAATGTCATATTAAATGTAATACTCTGTTCACATTATCAGTTATTCCAGAAAATCTTTTTAGCGCATAAAGCGAGCACTGATAGACAAATTTACTAAGAAGCTTCAAAAGAATCATAACTTGAAATTTTTATGAGGAAACTTGCAAGGATCTCTTTCAACCGTTCTTTATGACGCTGAAAAAATTATAAAATTAACGTCGAGTCGGGCGTTATGAAAGTTTTTATTGTTTGTTAACTGAATGATAGTTATAGGTAATATTTATTTAAAAAATTGGAGAATGGGGTATTACCTCTATTCCATAATTTATTATTATTAAGAAGGATATTTGTTTAATAATGTAACAAGACTCGCCTGGTAGTACTGATTAAAAATATGCCGCCTTACTTTTACAGTTGTGGCCCCACCAGTGATAACCATCTACTGTTAATATTACGCCTTTTCCAAATCGTTTCATCTTTTTATAGCAAATGAGACGGAAAAATAGGATTCCTATGAAAACATGATTTAAAATACAATTTTTATTTTTTATTATTTTAGGATAGTACACGTTTTGCGAAGCAAACATCTAAAGAGTTAAAGAGTTTTTCTATGAATATACTTATTTGTATATGTGTGCGAGTTTTTCAAGTCGTCTTTAATTATTTGAATGAAAATCAGTTCAATTAATTTGCGAATGAATTATTCGTAAACCACAATATAGGTCTATCAAAATAATTGAATAAGTCGATCACTCCGAAAACCATATATGAATCAATCACCTGACATTTATATCCCCCTTGGGTTTGTATGAAGCGCTCCCTAATCAAAAGGTTGTGGGGACTATGAAAGAGCATGGAACCGGTCAGTTCTAATTGAACGGAAACGATTCGTCCCGTGTAACATTTAAGTGAAAGAGTGCTTATATGAAATAGGATGTATCAAATAAAGGATCGAATGTGAAAGAGGGAAATAGTAGGCCTTTCCCCATGTTTAGGTGTCGTTATGCTAGACTTATCTAACTCTTGTATTCGTGAAGTTAAAACCGTATGTCAAATTGTGCAAAATGCTCCAGTTAGATATTGACTCGTTTAATAAAAAAAATTGTTGAGCGAAGAATATATAGCTGAAAAAATAATCTAAATTGAAAAAAATTCAATAGATAGTATATGAAAAACAAGGCAAGACCCCGTTAACAGGTAAAAATAAAAATCGCTACAGTTGCGATATATACGCAAATTCCCCTTTTATCGAGCTTGCACTTTTATAGACAGACACAGAAATGGTAAAAATGCAAAAACATTATTTAGATAAAAATCCACGTATATCATATAATTAAAAGATATCCAGACATTCAATGACTCCGAAACTGTTAGACGTAGTTTCAAAATTTGCTAGAGATATTGCTTCTGTCATTTAGAGGTCAGCAAAGAATGGACTGTGTGGATGTGGTGGTGGTGTTTTGACCAGCAAAGTGGGCGGGGAACAGCTAGTATTATAATATCAGAAACATTTCACAAATAATTACATTTCTAAAATGAATAATCCATGTTTTCATACTTATCGATTGTTGAGCATCTATTAAATAGAATTTACAGTTTCTGTCATGTTTATAGGAGAATAATGTTTCAGATGACTGCAAGAACTATTAATATTCGGCCGTGGATGTGCTGTCCCCATATGTAGCGTGCATCACTGCATTGCGTCACAGTACCCACACTCATCGCCGATCTTTACATCTAGGTACTTCATCGATATAAGAGTGAAATAACTTATTCAAGTTCGCTTTATTACTAAAATAATTACAAATGCATAGCTTGCCATACTAGACTGAAATATTAATAATACCCATAACCTGATACAAGCTAAAGATGGAGCCACGGTAGCATGTAACAGTCGATTCTATTTAACGACACATTCAGTATCGAAAAGAACTAAGAATAAGTTCGGTTAAATTCAAACAAAATGTTCGGATTTCAACAACTAAACAAATAAAATTTTACAATCTTATCAAACTAAAGAGAAATTGTAGAATTAGGTTAAAATACATTGCAAAAAATATAATTTATTCCTCCGCAAATATACAGCGACGTACTTTAATGTATAACTTAAAACAGACGGATTATTCAAGTGCTTTAACAATAGTTATCGTTTAAACAATACATTGAAAGTGTGAATAATTAACAAAGTATGATAATGATTTCATCGTATACTGGTACAGGATGAAAATTAATACGGTAATATTAATTTACATACATAGCGTCGGTCATGTGACCATTATCAGTTGAAAGGCCCACCGCAGGGAATGTGCCTCCACCAAACGAGTCTGCCGACTTTTTTAACAAAATCATCTGTCTACTTTATGAAAAGCTAGGTTTTTTTTTTAGTTAGTAGTCATTTATGAAGCGACGAATCTAACGAAACATTCAATCGGTGTTAACTAATTCGCGTGCCCATAACAAAGTGGCGCTAATTAAGACGATATACACTGCATCAAATTGTGCTAGTCTCCTTTTGACATAAGATGTAAGTCTCTTTACCACATTAATTTCACTAGCTACAACACTCTTAATACAAGGACACAGTACTGTTTAGCCGTAGAAATAGGATCTGTGATAGTAGTAGCTACATAGACGGTCCCCGGAAACAGAGACCTACTACCAGTTACGTATAACGTTCACGGGTACTTGATCACCAATCAATGTCTTTACAGCTGTAACGATCTACTAATTTCTTCCTTGCCATCTAATATATCTAATCTAGTTATAAATAATAAACAATATGGGAAAACCAATCGCTTTTTTTATAGTCCAAGACCTGATAACTGCACAAATATAATTTAATATATTTTAAAAGTTTGTTGCGTGAAATTTATTCTAAGTACCTGAGAAATAGTCTGTATGGTATATTGAAAAAGTTTTATGTATCATTTGCGATAAAAATTTACTAATACTTCAGACAGAAAAAAATACTCAAGAAACATATCAGAAATTAATCTGTTATGAGTGATGGTAAGGCATTGGTCTTGGAGTGCCTTATTTCTTGCCTTCAAACTGCATACATAATTTGTTTTGTTAAGAAATTTTCTTTTTATAAATGAGACGAGCTATATCAGCTCGGTTCTAAAGAGACTATAAAAGAACACGGTAATAATTATAAGAACTTGCACTTTGTGATTCTTTATTTCTATATTATGCCCTATTAAATCAGTGAAACAACTAAGGTTGTGCAATAATTTCATGTTAAAAACCTTCAACACTTTTCCTGCGGGCGGAAGCTAAAATTCAAAGACAACAGAAATGCTTAGAAAGGCAAGTGCTATCAGCAAAGTATAATATAATTTGAGTCATTCCATCAAAATTACTGACTAAGCTTGCTGCTATAATCTTTGCAAAACTTCAATTTAGTCGAGCGAACGCAGAAAATCCTTTGAGACTTTGTAGAGACAAAACTTTTGTGCCCATTCACCTTACGGCTTTCTTCTTTGACTTTGTGCTTAATTCCGGTAAACGCACTTAACGATTTTTTTTTTAATTGGGGGCAGTAAAAGAACAGGCTTACTTAACAAATAATTTTTATTCTTGTCAGTTTGTAAACATTATCTCATATGTGTAAAGGATAATGCCATGCCAATATCATTTTGTTTAACAAACTTGCGTAAGTTGCAAATAATCAACATTGCGTCTCATACATAAGATAAAACATGAACTTAACCCAATCTTGATCAAAGTAACTGCCATTATGAAAATATATTAATACCTATGAATCTATATTAAGTTCTTATAAATAAATGTCCCTTGAGCACTAAGAACGGAAGCGACAAGACGAGCGGGACGTCCACTTGACGGTTAGTGATACGCCAGCCCATGCTAATGTAGCGCTAATTAAAATGGTATACACAGCACCACATACTTCTTGTCGCCTTAAGACAATACATGTCAAGTCTTTTTACTCCAATAATTACATTACCTACAACGCCTACTGTTTGCCGGCAGATATAAGCGCTGCGGACTACCGACGGACTCCAGCAACAGAGAACCACCACCATTGAAATCTATTTAACTCTCAAAATCGTACGCTGCTATTGCTCAATTATCTTTGGCATCAAATCATTTCTGCTGAAAAAGATTTACCCCTTTGATCAAATTGTGAACCGACGACACCCGCTTACAATTCAAACTACATACTTTTTAAAATGTGTATCAACTAACAGTGAGTGTGTTCCTTTACGAAGCTCCAGGAAATCTCATTTTCTTGTGTACATTCAAGTAAATGCTTAGGGGAATATTGTGTTAAGTAAACTAAGAGCGACGTAAATCAAACAGGCGCATGTTCAGAATTACTTATGAATGAATAACGTTAGTGAATAACTTTGTGTACGTTGAAACGCATTAAAGAGACTATAAATATTACAAAAGAGTATTAACTACACCATAAAAAAAAATAAAGTTTGACGAACAGAGTACTACGAGTATTTATATTCAAGATATCGTCTCATTCTTACAATACAATTCATATAAATCATGTTTTGAGTTGCGCTGATATTACAATGAACTGCAAACTTATTCCATTTAACCTGACTCTAAGCCTAGTAACAATAAATAATGATGACCATATTATTTGATAAGAGATATTAAAATTAAAAATGGAATATTGTTAGAATTTATGCGCCATTTAATTTTCAATAAGACATACAAAATATAATTACAAGAGAAAAGTTAGTGTGATTTATTTTATTACTTTTTCTAATCTGACGCAAAAATATCAATTTTGAGGTTATCTAGGTAGGTGCCACCGCAGCTCCTATTTCTGTCGTCAAACAATAGTGTACAAGCATTATTGTGTTACTGTTTGAAGGGTTGAATGGCGTTGTAAATAGTGAAATCCCTGGGGTATCTATATTTAACATCTTATGTCTCAACGCTACGAGCATAATGTGGTGTTCTGTATATCATCAAAACTAGCGCAACTTTGTTATGAGAAAGCGTGTTATTAACCATGAAGCGAACATATTGTTCGTCTCGTCGCTCAATAAAAAGAAAAACACATTCAATACTAGGAAAATGAAAATTGCAATAAATGTAGAGGAAAAAACAAGAGAAACTTTCTGCGAGGGCGAGTTTTATTATGCGTAATTACAATAAACTCAAAGCCCCAACGATTAAATTAGTGGCACCGAAACCCTGCGAAATCTTACCCTGGAGGATTTGCGGAGCTAATCTCATTTCGGAAATATAGACATACATACAAGCAGGCAAATTATTTACGTTACACAAACCACAAATTAAATTAGCACTTGAACATCATCCAGTCGGATGAATTCATAATTGGCGGTATTAATTGAAAAAGATCGAGTTATCAAGAACTTATGTAGGTCAAAATATAACAAATTGAAAATTTATAGGCAAGATAATGAGAAGAGAAGCGAGATAAGAAGACGAGTAAGGGGTTCATCTTATTTTAAGTATCACGCTTTATAATAAGATTGAAAAGCTATTATACTAAGTACTTATAACGTAACGTAATATTATAACTTTGGGACCTAATTCTCATCACTCCAACAATAATGTTTCGGATATCCTAACCGTATTTTGTCGCATTGTATGATTATTGTTCTTACGACTATACTTTCATGAGATAAACCGAAATGTGATTCATTTATGGAATATAATGGGTCTCGCTGAACAATAGTTATATTTCTTTTTCTGCGAAACGATGGGACGAACGAGATTTTCAACTGATGTTAAATAATACGCCTGCCCATAACAACTTGGCGCTAGTTGATTGATGATACACACAGCTTGAGATATAATATGGTGTCTCGTTACCCCAGTAATTTCACTAGCTACCTCGGCTTTCAAACCCTAACACAATAAAGTTTGCACAGTATTGTTTGGCAGTAGAAATATGAGGTCCGGTGGTACTTATTTAGACGGTGTCCGACAACAAATGCCCACAATTCGCCCTGGAGGCTGTCACAAGATCAGACACCCTCCATCCCTTAGCGTTGAGAGTGAAAGACTACGTAACGCTAACAACAGCGGAAGGGAAGAAAATAAGGCTATTCTGGGTAAAAACGCACTCGGGAAGGAGGGCAACGAGAAGGCGGATCAACTGGCCAAGGATGCGGCCCTGAAGAGTAAAAGACGAGCAGACTACGAGGGATCCCCTGTTTCATATGTGAAGCGGCAGTTTAGGCAAGCTACGCTCGACGAATGGGACAGGCACTATGTGGAGGGTAGTACGGCGCCCACCACGCGGATGTTTTTCCCGAAAGTCAGGTCAGCCCATATAACGCTCCGAAAAACCAGACTGGAGTCGTACATGGTCCAAATGTTTACGGGACACGGGGGATTCTCTGAGTACCTTCACAGGTTAAAATTCAAACAGTGTCCCTCGTGTACCTGTGACCCGAGCATCGACCAGACCGTGCAGCACCTAATCGCTGCCTGCCCCGTATATGGGGCGCAGAGAGCGGATTTTGAAATAGCTTCAGAATAGGTTAATGGTAGCAGTATCGCTTCCCTGATGAGCGAAGACTACAGTCGTTCATTATTTTTAAGTCTTTGCAGTCAAAGAAAATAAGACAACAAAGAAGGAAATAAACAGGGAAACAAATGTACAAAATAGAAATAGATTATAATTAGGAAACAGAGAATAAAAAAGAAATGAAAATGACGATAGATATAAGAACAAATGTAATAGCCTACTGCAGAGATAAGAAAATAAAAGAAAAGTACTATCATAGAAATAAGGATGAAATAAAGAAAGTATAGTATGTGCGTTAAACTCATTTCAGGGATGAATGAAAACAGAATATGGAATATAAAATAGACAGAAAAGAACAGAAGATGAGAACGTGTATAAAACAAGAAAGGAAGGAGAGAAAGAGTAAGGAAAACAAAAATGTAATAAATAAAAGGAACAAAAGCCCAGGCCCACAAATGCGCGAGGAACGAAATAAAAATAAAAATAAAAAAAAAATCTCTACCTACACCTAGAAAGTATTTAGTGAAGTGAATACTTTCCATTATTAGAATAAAATTTTAAATCATACAGATGTTATTTTTAAAATATTCTACTGTTTAAATATATGTATAAATGTCTGTCGAGTTACAGAGTATTTGAGCGGAAAATTAAGGACCAATCCCACTTTCTTCCCTCCCAACAAAATATACAATGTAATATAACGGCTCGGTAGTTAAAACATTAATCCGTACAGACAAACAAATGCTTATTGTATATTTTTTTTATATCATGAATTGCTACAAAGAGCACTATTTTAACCTGTTAATATTTATGCTCTACTCATGATACTGCTTTCATTCGCTTTCACAGCAACTCAGCCTGCCACTTTGAGATACAGGCTGCGTTAGCTGTTTGTTTTCATTTAATTAGCTTCAACACCCTTCAAATCACAAATTTTACTTGTGCTAGTTTTTTGTTGCCGATTGGCTGCCTACATTGTTAACATCGTAGTAACTAATACTTTGGTACGACAGTAGTGTGTAAGCATCATTGTTCTAGTTAGGCGAGGACTGTATCTGGAGAAATTATTGTTATTATATAAAGCGACGAACACAACTTGCTGCAGTATATACATCATAATTAGTATTATATTACGACCCCACATCTGGAAAAAGGGCAGGAGAAAGAAGAATTAGTATTACATTAATTTGGACAGGTATTATATCATAAAGTATAAAGAACAAATTGAAATATTTAACATTAAAAAAAATTATACTAAGAGGTATTTTAAAAAAAATCTGTAATATTTAGTAATATTTATTTAACTATAGTAAGTAATATTTATTTCACGCAGTCGCTTTTACGTTTTAAAGGTGATAACCGAAATAAAAATTTGCATTCACCGAATGTATCCCCCCCTCTCACGAAGACATAAATATTTATAGGTTACCGTTACAGGATCGTTTCGCATATGAATTGGTACTAAATCGGTAATGCCTAAATATGAAGGTGATCCGAGAGAATTTGATGCGACTCGTAAAGTATTATAGAGACGAACAAGTGAGTTCATACCGTCAGGAAAGTTTCAACGATGCCATCGAAAGAATTTTACGGGGAAACCTTATAATGATTATGGGCGATTGGAAATGTACCTGTTAGATCTGTTCTAATGGCCAATTCGATGTTTCACTTCTTTAACTTCTCTTTACCGACCAATGACTTTTACATTTTTATTAAAGAATTTTTGTAATTGTATGTTATACAATAATATTAAAAAAAAAAAATAATATATCCTAATAAGACTAGAGCTCTCATAATAGAGTAGTTATAATAGAGATCTTAAGTCTGTCCCATTAATCGTATTTAAAGCATCCATTACAATTTTTTTGAATACTTGCAATACAGATTATTTACATTTTTTGATAAGACTTTTTGTAATATGTCAGTTGTTGATATCTCTGTTGTCTTGGGATGGTGTTTATTGGTTGTGGTCTTTTCAATAACCTACACTCTCTACTGAAGATAACTCATAAATGGGTATTGATTTTGCCCTAATTTCTAAAGATTTTTTTTTCTATAATAGTAGTACGGTCCCCTGTTGTAAATAAATTAATAAATAAATACACTATAATAAACATAAAATCACTAACTTCGCTTCATTTAAAATTTGCTTGCAATTTCTAGACTATTATTACGACATAATATAAATTCCAAGAGAAATCCTAAAGCCTTTAAAATGTAGTTGTCTTATGAAACCCATCCCGCTTAAAATCGTACTTTGAATACAAATATCCTCATACGACAGCGGGTTTAATCCCTTTGGACTTCATGTAATGCGTACCTCACTTCGTATTAATAGTCCAACATTCCAACCTAATGAAGAGCTCCGCAAATATTATCTATGTGAGCTTTGTATACGAGTTTATATTCCAGACTAACCCGAGCAACTACGTAAGAAAATTCTATGACATGGTCAGATAAGTAGTTAGAAAACACACACCAAAAATCTTATTTTTTTTTATTTGACGAAACGAACAAGACGATCACCTGATGGTAAGTGATGTATTCGTCTTACTCATATCAATGCACACAGCACAAAGCAAGACATTGTGCTCGTCGTCTTGAGACTTGAAATGTTAAGTCTCGTTACCCCAGTAATTTTAATTATTACAACGTTCTTGAAGGCGGCAGATAGTAATATTTATACAGTACCGATTGATGGGTGAAATAGGAGCTGGGGGTGATACCGACCTAGATTGTCTCCGGCAACAGAGACCTATTACTAGGAAGTTCCGATTGTTTCGAAATAAATTAAAAAAATTGTCAAGAACGTCGCCTAAATGTAAACAAGTTTTATCTATAAATACCGAATAAGCAGGTGCTGAAAAATATATTCGTAATTCTGGGGTCGCGTTGGGTCCGGTGATCGATAAGCAGAAAACAAGACGAGAGATGTTTCCGAAAGAGAAACAGGCGTCGAATAAAAATAGTATCGAGTCCAATATCGCCGCAGCCATTATGCTAAAGAGATAACGGTTGTGTATAGGTGCTGGATATACGACTGGCCCCACTCGCCCACTGGTGAGATGACACCGGCTTTACGACTGTACGTTCACAGTCTAACTAGATTCCGGCCGCATGTGGCTTTTTAGTGTTATCGCCGTTGTTTTATTGCGAGCTGATTACATGACGGTAATAAAGTCCGATTACGCCATATGATAACAAATATAAACAATTAAATCCATTAAACATTTAACAATTTTTTTTTGGATCATGGATTCAAATGTCTACTGGAAATAAAGAGCGTATATTTTTCTACACATTTACAAGTGTACCAAAGGTACTTCCAAGTCTCATAAGTGCTAAAGTTATCTATTTGTGTTGCTAGCGACGTGTACAATGTGAGCTATGATTAGGCTTTATAGCACTATGAACTCTACAAATGAAAGGAAATTTATATATAATTTTTTTTTCAACAGCTAATTTATGTCCCGTATGTTGGGGCACAGGCTTACCCTCAATATGAGGGCGATGAGTTCATAGTTACTACGTGGGCCCAATGCGGATTGGTGACTTCACACATACCTTAGAATAAATTCTAATTCATGTGCAGGTTTCCTTCACCTTTTGGATTTGTTACTATAATTCACAAATGTATATCACTTAAATATTATAGTCATCGGTACATACAGAGATTCGTATTCGCGACCTTCGGAATGCAGACCGCACGCTCTAACCAGTAGGCCAGCGAGCTATACACATATGTTTTTAATTTGTGAGAGTTAATGAAAATCTCTTCTAGAATTCTAAACAAGAAGCTTTTTATTTTCTTTATGTGACATCTATTTAAGATATGATTTACGTATTTCTAGGAATGTTGTTTCACCTTCCGTAATTAAATAGATGTGGAAACTTAATTTTAGGGATAGAAGGCTCAAAAGTTTCAGGTGTCGAATAGGTATGTACGTGAAATGAAACCAAAAATTGTCCGAACAGTTTCCAAACTATCCGACGCGTCTACTTTGAAATTCCAACTGCACATTTCCAGGTAGGGTACGCAATTTAGTTACTGCGCTCCCGTCCAGTTGATATTATGAGAGCAGTGTCCACAGCTTACCTATTCGATGTACGAATGAGCTAAACCTATTTTTGATAACTCAATTTCAAGTAGAAACAACTTTACGAAGAACTTTGCACCTTAAATTGTACTATTGGTCTAAAAGGATAGTAAAATGTTTTTCAAATCTTCATCCCATCAATAAATTAAAACTGATTTAAATTTATTATACATAAGTCGATGCTATATCAAATGTATTATAGATCACAAAAACATATCTAGAATAGTATTTAATACAAACTGGAATGAAAAGAATTGTAATAGAAGTTTACTATTTTTAATAGTCGACAGTCAAAGAGGGAATACTTCTTGGCAGAAACAACAAAAAAGGTAAAAATGTTGATTTTTTACTTATCAAGATCCATAAACGTGGAACGGGAATTCTTTAAGATACAAAAGGCCGTCGTGGGTAGTACCGGACCATAAATAAACGTTTATATACTTAGCCATTACAGAACAAAGAGATTCTATATGAAGTAAAAAATAAATTGAAACTGTGGTAAAAACCTCGCCAGTGATTCTAGGGCTTTTATTAAAAATTGTATATACTGTATGTACTGTGTCGTTTTATTTAGGCAATGGCTGCGAATAACGAAAACGGACAAGATGCTTAGGTAAGGGAACCTCTACATTGTTACATACATGTGTAACATAATTTCGTCCTTTTACGACCTGTTGAAGATCATAAGGCACCGTTGGATGCACGTGATAACGGACAGTTCTTTATTCGACGAGACATTCACCTTATATTAAATGATACCCCTGCCTATAACAATTTCGTGTTAATTGAGATGACCTACACTGCACATTGTGCTCGACGTCTTAACACATAAGAATACTCGTTACCCCAGTAATTTCATTAGCTACACGCCCTTATAACCAGTATACAGTAATTTTTGCACAATACTGTTTGTCGGCGGAATAGGAGCTGCGGTGGTACCTATCTAAACGGTCTCCAGCAACAGAGACATACTATGAGTATCGAGTACAGACATCTCCGAAAACCAATTCGGGAGATCTATGCCCAGCGGGGGGATGACAGTGGATTGAAATGATGAACGATGTTGATGATGTACGTATGTATGTAACTTAATATCGTCTTTACGCTTATTTATTAGTTTTCATAATTGGATATCCAAGATGTCTCAATTTATGCTCTCTTCTGTTTCCGTGCGTTTAGATCGGAAAGATTTTTTTAAATTGCACGGACATAACGGCGGATAGATAAGTCGTATTCAGCGTCACCGTCATGAATGTAAATGGGCATTAACGTCACACGCTTCAGCCGCACGCGATCGCTCCGTACCGTATTTACTCATTCATAAGCTTTAATATGCGATGTTGTGTAACGAGTGTAATAGTCCACGTCAAGTGACATGTGATAAGTAACGAAAGTAGGGTAAAAATATTAGCTAAATTAACACTAAAATAGTCACGAAACTTTGTATATAACTGCTAATTATATTCGTGCTTCTATATATACAAATTTTTGCTGCGAGAAACGGTCCTGTAAATTTATAAAACCATCACCATTATCATCAGTGTATCAGAAGAAGCAATAGACTTACACTGCTGATTAAAGGCTTCTCTTAGAAATCACTTTAATCTGCTTTGCGCTGTCCTTATCCAGCGATTCGCCGCGTTCTTCACAAGATCATCAGTCCGCCGTGTGCGAGAGTTTCAGAAGAGGGTCTCTACAAGTCTATAAACATTTTTAATCGTCATAAAATTATTTTATAAAATATATTAAGCAATTAACATATTGATGGCCTTCCAATTAAAAAAAAAACGATATCGATTAATATTGAACAACTATAATTCAAAAACACATCAATTGAAAACGAGAACTGACTCATTGCAATTAACTTTTAGCAAAAGCAAAAAACTTTACAGGAAGGTCAAGGTAAAGATAGCATTATTGCAATTATTAATACTAACGATATGTACATTTTATTAAAAAAGTTTATTAAAAAACTAGAAATTAATATTATAAACAATACGTCGGATTAACAAAATTATGGTGTGACTAGTTTTCACGCATTTAGTGCTCAATTATTTCAATGGGTCATTAAAAGCGTGTTATTCCCATACATACTTGTAAATAGACTCGTGTTAATGCGCTCGTTGGTCACACCAACGTTTCAATAGCTACTAACGAGACTATAATGAGAATTAACCGAATCAAAATTGATAATGCTGTTTGTTAATTAATGCAAGTGAAAGTTCGAAAGTACATTTAATTAGCGAAACAAAGATCAACACAATATGTGATTAACGTCAAGGTAAGCCGCAACATCTTAGCTGACATATATGAGTTTCAAAACTAACATGTACACTGTTTGAGGTCGAACCAACATTGAACACGCCTCAGCTTTGACTTAATGTTGTTCCGAAGTTAAACGAACAACACTTAAGAAGATATGGTAAGTTTACTACATTCATTATGTATACAAAATGGATATTATTAATGTAATTATTATTTCGAAAGTTATGGTAAACCATATGATAGGCATAAAACTCGTGTAGCGGATGTTACAAGCGTACATACAAAGTTAATATGTGTAGCAATTTAAAAGTTTCACGCCATGAAACGTTATTAAATTAGATATAAACATGATTGTTTGGGGAATGTATGATTACAACGCTTTCTCTGAAATACTTACCAAAATTATTAAGGGCAGATGCTACAATTATTATTTTTGTACACTCCTTATTTGGTTATACTATTCAACGAAAAATAGTTAATGTAAAAATTCTAAATCAATCATTTTTCGACAAAAGTGTAATCGCGGTTAAGCAAATATGTTCTATTACAGTATTTATTATATTATTCTAAATTAGATTAAAAAATTCTAGCCTATAATTGCATTTGTTTAATAATACTATTCATTAATTATACAGTTTTAGGATTTAATATATGAAAAGTTAATAGTTCATGTTTATTAATTATAATATACTTTACCCTTTCAAAACAAGATTATCTTTTATAATATAAAATAAATGTATATTCTGTTCTTAAGGCTATGGTAGTTGGTAAAGATGCTTTTATAAACATACATTGTATGATTGTCCAGTCCCCTTGACATGTAAAGATTTCTGGCAACAAAGAACACTGTGGCCAATTAAGTTAACAATAAGCATAACGGACGTCTTTATCTACCATTTTAGTTTGAAACCATAGCTATAAATCGCGTAAAATTCTTTAAATAAAAATAAGAATTGCACTATACTTTATGTCGCAAATACACAACCACAATGAAAGCGCTGAAAGTTCTAAAAGAAACCCTATTTAACCTTTGCGGTTACCAAGACATACATTTAAGATTTCCCATTGATTTTTCATTAATGAACTAAGAAGGGTTTTATTGCTCATAAACATAAAATAAAATTCAGTTATAATTAAAACAATGACATTTTTAAGATATAAATTTTCTAACAATTTGGACAAGGTATTTAGATACGAATTTGATAAAAAGTCTTATAAAAGATTTATAAGGAATAATAGATTATAATATGATAAAGTTATGTCCATACAAAAAGTAAATTTATTTACAAATACTACCACTTATTATATATGTATGTATATGTACATATATATAATATGTATATACATATGTAATGAAAATGGTTTTCTTTGATGGCCAACCACGTGAAAACTAGTGAACGTGTAGACAAGGGAATCATTCATTTCATTCAAGGGGATCATTCATCATTTTATTTCTAATTCATTTTTATAAATACTTTCATTTCTTGTTATTTGTGCGGTTGCTATAGTAACGGTTGCTATATAAAGTCACTTGCGTTTGCTATTGTTCTCAAGGAATATTTTAGACGAAATTTCAAGTCTAATTTTATATTACTACTAGCGGGCGACCGCTAGTTTATTCATAGATATTATTTGATATTATTCATATATGTATATGTTAATATACATAACTTCATCTTTTTCAGTACCACCTTCCGCAACATCTCACTTCACTAAACATTGGCGGGTAAAGAACGCCTATAGGAGTAAAGCCCGCCGTTTGTAAACCTGGTTTAACAATAAAGTAAGGAAGAATTGCTGTAGATACTGTAACCGGGAGCCCGTTTGCGACATTCAGATTAAGATTAACACAGTTAAGTGAAAAAGAGTGAACACGTAAAATGAGTTACGTAAGACGCATTACAATACAATACTATGCCGTGGGAGCGCGCTCGCGTGATTCATTGTCAAATATATTTCCTATGCCCACCGGTTATCATATGCCGTGATTACTTCCAATTTACGATGTTATATACATATATTACTTTACTAAAATTCGCTGACATAAATAAGGGTTCTTCTTAAGCTCTTTAATCTACATAACGGCTGAAGTGATAACTTTAAAATTTTGAAAGTAGGCATGAACAATGTTTATAATGAGAGAAAAAAGCTGTACACTCTAAAACGGTTCTTATTCTGAAACTACATCATCATGGAGACTAACATACTCTTCAAACATAATAGGCTCTATTTTTCCACATGTTAAAAGTGTTTTTTTTTTATTTCACAAAATAAATGAGACTTCCACCTGTAGGTAAGTAATACGTCTGACTATAACAACGTGGTTCTAGTTAAAATGATATACACTGCACCACATTGTGTTCGTCCCCTTAAGACATACGATGTTGACTCGTTACCCCAGTAATTGCACTAGCTGTAACGCCCATCAAACCTGAACACAGTAATGTTTGTATACTGTTGTTTAGAGGCAGAAATAGGATCCACGCTGGTGCCTACCTGAACGGCCTCCGGCAACAGAAACCTACCATCAGTACAAGACAAACGTGAAAGTCTTCTAAAGGCCACGGTATATTTCTATCTTCGTATAAGTTCACATTATTTAAAAAAAAAATTCTGTACTTTTTCAATGATTTGCATACATTACATTCGCACAAAATATTCGTTGACTTTAAATGATAAATATAAATATAAGTAATTGCACGTTTGTAAGTAGTCGATATATTAAGTACTACTAATATTTCCTCGGTTCTTATCGATTATAAACAGTATAAACATCTTATCAGGTTTTTAAATATTTTTATGGAAAAAAAAATATTGGAAATCTCGGCAATTGTAGATAAGATGATAAAGGAATAGGACTGTTTTATTTTTATTATCGAAATGTAGTAAAACTGTTCAACAACGCAAAAGTCCAGGGTTCAAAAGGGTACATATACGAATGAACGACTTACAAAAAAGTTAAAATAAAATTTTTGCTTCTGAATACATTATTCCAAAAAAAAATATTTCTAGTACTTGTAAAATTTATGCTGCTAATGTACACTGCTACACTGCTACACAATACTATTAAGAACTAACTATTGAATAGACAACAAATGACAAGCCAGCCGTTAACAATGTGGGAACCAGTTGGGATGTTATATACAGCACCCCATTGTACTCGTTACCTTGAGACATAAAATGTTGCATCGCTGCCATCGTAATGTCACTAGCCAAACTCTCTTCGAACACAGAGGCCGCGAGATCTCCTACGGAACACACCGGTGCCTTTCTGTACTGCGCCTAAGCACGTCTCAAGGAATACCGTAACCTTCTCCAGCACTTTTTCTTTGCTACGACAACCACAAGAGAATTTCGTTCTTGTCGTTCTCCCCTAGCCATTTTAATGAGCACTGAAGGCCCACCTTCAACGCCCACGAACCTGAACACCCTTTTAGTTGCCTTTTACGTCACGCAGGGCTTAGATTAGTCCTGTTCATAACAACCCGAAACTACAAGGCAGCGCGGTGGTACCTACCTTACCAGTCTTAGGTAACAGAGATCTACCACCAGAAATAGTCGAAAATCTTGCACGTAAAAAAATATGTTATTCGTTTGGTATCACTTCAACTCTAACATTAGCCAAACCACCTACTTTTTTCGGTTGAAATTGTTTTACTCCTTCATTTAGATAATAGAAACTATGGCTATCAGTCAAATGGTAATTACGGTTACGGAGCAACTGTTGACCACATATTGATTAGAGCGAACGACGCATTCCTTACCAAACGACATTATTATGCCATATGCGCTCGACAGTCACGTTATTGGTCGCTCGCCAAACGCCTCGGGGAAATGTAATGGTAACTCCAAACAAAATTTATATACATGTTATTGCTTTTACTAGAATTGTTTAAAATACAGTAAGAGATAGCGCTCCACTATATAAACATTTCAATTATTAAAACAATAGTATTATACGCTTTTATTCGAAATGTTTAAAGAGATACATTGGTGAGACCGTCCGGGTAGGTACCACAGTAGCTGCTATTTCTTTCGCCGAGCAGTAGTGTACAGCCATTAATTTGATCTTGTTTAAAGGGCGTTTTAGCTACCTAAATTACTGCGAAGAGAATATCTTAAAGCCACGATCACAATATAACACAGTATTCATCATCTTATTATAATTTACGATCATGTGTACGTTCTAGGTCTTCTCGTCGATTCGTCGAATAAAACTTTATTTAATAATTTCTTGAGATATGAAATAAACATATATATAACATAACACCAGTAAATATAAATTAAAATGTATCTGTAATTGGATTGTATACAATACAATGGATTGAGGCTGCGTATAGCTCAAGATCAGACTAAGTGTCGTTCTTCGGAAAAGGTTTACGTCCAACATTGTATTGATGCGGGTTGTTCATGGTGATGATAATGATGATTGTATCCAAAAGAAGCAATTCCTTAAAAAAATTTATCAAATGTATCCACAACATTAGTCGTATTCGATGGAGTCAGAATAAGATTCATCAGTATCAGTTGTAAGCCCTGCAGCCAATACACAATTCCAAATTGAATTTATTGTTAATTTCGAAGCAGTAGATTAATTTTTAAATCCAAAAGATAACACTCGGGACAAAGGTGCCGCAAACGGGTCGACTTAATTTTGGAATCTATCCAAATCTCCTCGTAATTTCAGAGGCTGCTAATTTATGTCTGTATTCATATTACTAACTCGGCTCTGCCATCTCTACTGCGAATAAGAATTTCATTATTGGCCCCTCCTATTTTACGTTGCAAATTTTTCACATTTAAATAAATTTTCAGTTAAAGTCAAAGCAAACCTTTGATGTTACATAATTGTAAATTCTTAGATGACAAAATTTTTTATTTTAACGTAAGGTAATAATATGGTATGAAGTAATCGTATGGTATTTAAAATAATTAATCAAAATATCATATTCGTACGAAATTTACACAAAAACACATAGGTAATTGAAATACTATGCCTCCTCCATTATCCTTCATTCTTCATCATTGAAGCATGTTATTTCTATTTCACACTTTGACAAAAAAAATTATCGGTTACAATCATTAACCAGACATACGTATAAAGTGTGATTGCACTGCAATCTAAGCGTTTAAAAAAAAAAAAAAAACTTTGGTCAAACAAACCGTGCACGGGATGCGTTTATCTCTTCACGCCCACTAGCCGTGATAATGTGCCGCTTGAATTAGAATTGCCACAACATTACATTAGAGCGGTCGCAACAAACGGCGTCATCCTTATTAAAACCGAATACACCGACATAAATAACACCACATGCTTTTATGAACAAATCGTTCTGTACATTGCAAAACTAATCGTCCCACAGTGTTATTTTTTTTTATTTAACAAAGCGACGTGTTGAGTGAGACGTTCACGTGGTAAGTGATACGCGTGTCCATAATATAGCGTTAGGATTTTAACGACACCATGTCATACTCGTCGCCTTGAGACAAGATGTTAAATCTGGTGACCCTAGTAATTTTACTAGCCTACAGCGCCCTTCAAATCGGAACACGGTAATATTTGCATACTACTGTTTGGCTGCAGAAATAGGAGCTGTGGTGGTACCTACCTAGACAGCCTCCTGCAACAGACACCGACCAGTAAGTGTTATAACAGTTAATTTTATGTTGTTGTTTTCATAAGATATATTTTTTTTAATGATCAGTTTCCATAAGTAAACAGAATTACAATAATCATCCATACAAATAGAAATGTTGGTAGGTCTCTGTTGCCGGAGACCGTCTGGGTAGATACCACCGCAGCTCAAATTTCTACCGACAAATATTGTTGTATAAACATTGCTGTCTTCCGGTTTGACGGATGTTATATCTAGTGATATTACACGGGTAACGAAATTTAACATCTTACATCTCAAGGCGACGAGCACAATATGGTGATGTATATATTCTAATTAGCACCGCTGTATAATAAGCAGGCGTATCACTTAACATCAGGTGAACACCTCGCTCGTCTCAGTAGAATAAAAAATTCACAATTTTTTACATATTTTAAACATTTAATTTTAATAAGTAGTAGTAGTAGTTAGAAATTATTATGAAAATTTCTTTCTTTACTGTATGTACTGTGTATGTCGAGCAATTTTCAATAATTCATGTACAATGAAATTACGGTTAACATTTATTAATAATTCCTTTAAAAACACCATATAATTAAGTGTGCGCTTGTCTTTAATTTACCAGTTCATTTCTAGACAGTATGCATTGTGCAAAAAAAGACAAATGTTCAAACAGATACACTATAGTATAGACGTTACAAGATAACAGAAGATAGTCTTGAAATTACCGTAGAGTTACATCGAATGGCCTCCGTATTCCGCCTCATCCACCGGAGCATCAATCACTCCATGCCCATGGATACCCTCCTAATCTCGTGTGCGTTGTGTCAGGTATAATGTACATTCATACGAGCCGCACAGGACAAGCTATTCTCCGATAGCTAATCTGAGGCACGTTTAACAGTGTTACGTAATCGGATACTTGTGTGATTGAATAAGTGATCCAGGTATCCACATGCTTCAATACATCCTATCCTCCTATACGATGCTTCCACAAGTTATATTACACGTATAATAAAACTAGAAATGGATGTACGAAGGCAGCAGTTAGGCAGTTGTGGAGGGGCGTAGTGGAACGGGTCACTACAACTACTCGACCACGACCTGTCTGTCAAGACAGTTCGATTTAGAAGTAGAATAATAAAACCTTACTTATTTATATTTACTTCAAAACCACAATTTTATTATAATACACGGTTCGATCAGCGTAGATACACTGACGGTAGCGCCTTTTTCTAACACCATACAGTAGTGTGCAAACGTTGCCGAGTTCCGGTTTGAAGGGCGCTCTAGCCAGTGGAATTACTGAGGTAACGAGACTCAACATCTTATGTTTCAAGCGACGAGCGCAATCTAGCGCAGTGTACATTATTCCGACTAGCGCCACTTTGTTATGGACAGAAGTACTTACCATCAAGTTAACGTCCCGCTCATCTCGTAGCTTAATTGAATAAGATAAATTGTGACAACAAAACGAAAATATTTACATATTCTTGTCATTAATGCCGCTTAAAACCTTTATATTCTAAATCAAAAGTCTAAATTGTCAATGAGCTAAGTACTCGTATTATCATTTTGTAATCTAGAATGAAGTATAGTTTAACTTTAGATTTCAAATAGAGATGCCCAGAGTACTCTGGCCGAATGAATGGCTGAAAGAACAGTCAAGAAAAGGCCGTTAAGCTTTGGATACCAAAAGTTGGTCTATGGTATGCTAATATAGCTAGGCTAAGATAGTGTTTTTGCTTGCGGCTGATAACGATCCCAAATTACCTTGAGTTAAATGAATCCGATATAATCCATTGTACTTGAGGTATTACATAAAAGCAAAATTTTTATATTTAGACTTATGTATTGGAAATTTAATGTAAATTTTTTTTAAATATTAAAATAAACATATGCAACGAAATTATATATTGTCATGTTAAAATATATTTGCGATGGTACTTTTTCGTTAAGATATTCAGAAAAGATTTTACGAACCATAATTCTGTCAGCTCACTACATTGTTAGGAAGAAAGTAGTTTCGTGGCGCATAATGTTCTGTTGACCTTTATTCATATCACAACCAATTATGGGTACGTTGAATGAACAAGACAAGATGCTCCCGTTGTTGAGTTAGGAAGCGCGACCGAAATCCCTGGAATAATTATAACGTTGTTTGACAATCTACGGCGAGGCACAGCGTCCGTGTATTGCCTAAATTACACCACCAAGTACGAGCTAACTTGTACCGGCGACGGTGTGTGTGCACCCATGAATATTAATAACGATCTAAGTAGTTAAACTGGTAAACTCATAAAATGTTCCATGAATTAGTCAATATTCCGATACGGTGAACAAAGTCCGCTACAACTGTTTACATGTTATAAAATATCATATATCGACTTTGAGCAAATTAAACGAGAATAAAATAAAATGGGTAAGGAAAATTCGTATGAAAATGAAGCACTCGGAAAGCGGGCGATATCTATATCAGCATTATGATAACAGATCCACCGATGTTAGGAGGCAGGTCGCTGACAAAACAAATTTACATAAATCCCGAGGAATCCGTAAAAATGACGCTCGCCGGGCGACCGATCAGCTTCGGATATCATTAGCTGGGGACATACCAAAGCGATCACTCACTTGTGCGGCCTCCGAGGGACCGTTTGGGGAAAAATCTGAAATATCAATCTTCCGTTCCCCTATTCTCCTTACGATCAATTCTAAATTGAAACGCCCGGGAGATGTATTATTGATACGGGAGTGAATTTATACCGACGAAAAGCCCATACCGATGGATACAAGTACATTATTTTCTTTTAAGTTTCACGAAAACTAATTTTTTTGCTCCAGATACAGACGTGTTTTATTCATGTATGTGTGTACATTTACATATTCAAGGTTATTATGGATAGCCGACCGTCAGACGAACTAAAAATAATTATTTCGAATTTCCGCAATTTGCATATAATATCTTAATCATCTTAAAAAAAACCCAAACAATAAAAAGCAATAGTTAGGCTTGAAAATTATCAAATACCATCTATAATAAATGTAACTTTCATAATATGAATACTCATTAAGTCTTACCATCAGGTGATCGTGCCACTCGTCTCGTCGCTTAATCACATAAAAAAAAATACCAATACATACTCGGTTGTTTCATTCTTTTTTCACATTTTCAACTGATTAGTGTAATCCTATTAAAAGTTATAGGTCTGTGTTGTTTTAAAGACTTACCAGTTAAGAACAAATAAAAGGATTAATCAGTATTGCTTTACAAATTTAAAGAAAAAACATAACCTTTACCTATAAGTGTAGTCAACTGCGCGGTGAGTAACATTTAAATAATTTTAACTTGTTATTAATTCAAAATTGCATTATCATCATCACCAGAGCCAATTGACGTCCACTGTTGGACATTGGTATCTAATCTCAAAACAATAACACTGTTATAGCTATTATTTATCGCTCCATTTCATTTAACATGAAAAAAAATTTCCAAACTGTTGTAATTATTAAATGTCAAAACCGTATCGCATCTGAACTATTTCATCAAAAATAAAAAAACCTTTCAAAATATAATACACAAGTTATAAATTATTACGACGTACAAGTTACGTGGCAATATTGGATTCGAACGGCCATTATACTTTCAAATTCAGATTTGCCGTCGACGGCTACCCATCACTATTCATTTGACCTTTAAGAATACCTCACATTTCGTAGCTCGAATACGAACGCAACATTTGCATCTTCTTACTAATAAAAAACCCAACGAAACTTCTCGAAAGTTTTTGCTTTCACTAAATAAAATTTATGAGCCCCGTCGTCTTGCTATATGATTTTTGATATTCACAACTACTGTGGGGGCTATGAATAATAAAAACTTTAAGAAATTAGTACAACGTGATAACTTGTAACTATGGTTTTGTGTGAACTAATTTGTATTTCAATAGCGTTCAATTTTTTTTCTAAGTAATTACAAATTCATTAAAGTTTTTTTTTTATAATGTGAATACATCAACGCTCAAATCAACCCAGTTAAGAACTAAGTCGAGAAATATCATCAAAAATGGACAAAACTTCTTGTTTTTCCATAACATCTTCAACGCAGCCGGTGGGCGTCCACTGCTGGATATAGGTCTGATGTTATGTATTCCACAAAAAATTATCATGCGCTGTTTAAGTCTAGTGGCTCCCAGCTATTCTTTTAACATTGTCGATCCATCTGGCTGGAGGTCTGCCAACAATTTGCTGCGCTATCCCTAATGTCCATCGGTTGTTTGAGCTGTATATCCCCACCCTATTTTTACCGCGGGAGAAATCTTCTTAAAAGATACCGAGCTTCTGGGGAAAGGACAAGGTTATGTGGGGCTTCTACCCATTAAAACCCCCGGTGGCTTCCGTCAGTGTATTACAAGTGTTTGTCCACCCTATTGCCACTTCCTTCTTGCAATCTGTAGAGTTATGCCGGTAACGCTAGTTCTTGAGCGGATCTCCTCATTTCCGATTTAATAGCGCAGAAATACTCCGAGCATGATATGTACGGCTATAGTGAAGATCTTTTTCCATCATATTACCATTAAATGGAAGAAGCAAATCGGAATTCGCACATAACAATATAAGAGCTGTGCTTGTTGCATATGCAATGCATTGCGCGGCCCGTTTCCATCGGAACTGGTTTGATATTTGATCACGCAATGTATTCTTACGCATTTGTAACCTAATACTTTTCCAGGACATTGTAGCAACCATGTATTGAAATGTTTCATTAATAATTTATATATTTATCTATGAATTTCCTGGTAGGACAGATAATTTTTTATCTCTTTATCAAAAAGTGTTAAATAGAATTTAATTTGTGTAAATTTAAATACTTAATAACCAATAATAATGTTTTGACTCGTTTTAGTTATGAAAACACTGGAATTACAAAACATTTACTATTTATTTTACGTGGCAGGTTATGATAGTTAAAGAAGAAAAACAGATGAAAGTTTGGAAAATATGTCGCATGACAAAAAATCTACTGAAGATATTTGCGGACCCATTTAAAATAAGACTTTGATTACAGTTGTTAGTGTGAACAGGTCCACGTGCAAGGTAGAGAACCTCGATGTCGTTAATTTTCATTACTCGTCGAATGGAACCTATGATAACGAACTTTACATCGCATTATAGAGTAATCTTTTCGATTTTCTTTTTATTTTTAAAACATATTGTGCCAACTAAGAGACTTACCTTATGGGATTTAATAAAATCATAATTTCTGATTCCAATAGTTGTAGAATTACATTTTCTTTCCCGAGCTAGGTTTTATTAAATATATAAACGAAATAAAGTTAAAAACATTGTTTCCTTTATATATACATCAGCCGATAGACGTCCACTGCTGGACGTAGGCCTCCCCCAAAGATTCCCATCTCGATCGGGTAGAGATTTATACGGGGGGAGGGGGATTTGGACCATTCCCCACCATACTGGCGCAATGCGGGCTGCTGGGAGCCAGACGCTCGTTGGTTAATTGGCAAGGTGCACCACAAGCAGGTGAGGTTGGCTTGAAACCCGTGAGTTGTTGTGCGGGAACTCTTACATCCCTTTTCCTTCATGCTATATAATAATTCTATATTATCATTATAAGGCAGCATATTAATTTCAATATTACAAATTCAACATGAATAAAGAAATTTAACTAAATTTTGTAGCACTTGATAACACTCATCCTTAACTTTAACATCAGTACTGTTTATCATATATTTTAATTTAACCGTTATAAATCTATTTCATACATTTGAATAACATAAGAGAACCTATCAAAACTTTTTCAGTGTGATGTGCCTCGTAAGGCGGATGTACGGTTACGACCTCGTACATGAGCTATATTTTTTGCCAATTAACTCCATTGTTTTCTTTAAATACTAGCCCGTTCACATCCGCGGTGAATCACAAACCCACTAGAAGGCGCATTCTGTTTCTTAATCTAATAAAATGCCACGCTGTTTAATGACAATAACGTTAGTTGAAATAGCTTTTCTAACTCGAGTTTATCGCCTTTATTATTAAAATTATTAAAGTGATACATTCTTATAATATTTCCAAAAACCTAATTATTTTTTATACTGGAACACATTCGTAAAACTTTACAATTTTATATCAACAACATCTCTTACTATGAAAGATGCAATGTACTAAGCGTGTTTGATTTATTCTTCGAAGCGATGAAACGAGCGAGACTTTCATCTGATGGTAAGTAATATCTCTGCCTAGTTAAGATAATATACATTACATCGCATTCTTATCGATATCTTTGTCTTGAAACATGAAATGTTTAGTCTCATCACCCCTGTAATTCACAAGGTACAACGCTCTCCAAACCGGAAGAACGCAAGTAATGAATTAGGTTCTACAACAATTTTAGTAAATCGAAAAGAAATAAATTTAATAATATGATAAAATTTATTACATAAAGCGACTTAACAGAAGGCTATCGAAATATATATAACACTCTTGAGCATATTTAAATACTTTCAGTAGTATCTATCTACATATATGTACATAAAATAGCAAAAACAACGCATATTTATGAAAACTACATTCGCCTGAACCTTATTTATTAGCCGTTCTGTTTGCGCCACAGTAAAAAATTTATAGTTAAATTTCGACGTTAGAAAATATGATTTATTGCAATAGAACGAACCAAAAGCAAAAACAAATTCATATAGAATTGACATGATCACTTAGATATTACTTTTAAAATATATTCAGAACGTTTCATAAAAACTGTCGGAATGAATAAGACAGTATCTTATATATATATATATATATATATCTTGTATTAATACAGAGGGGTAGTAGGGTAGACATACAGCTCAAATAACCGATAAACGTTGGAGACAGCTCAGCAAATCGATGGCAGACCTCCAGGTAGATGGATCGATGACGATAAAAGAATTGCTGGGAGCCATTGCGTTTAAACAGTACAAGAGCTTGTGGCACACATTACAAAAAACGTATGTCCAGCAGTGAACGTCCATAGGTTGAAATGATTATGACGATGAATTACAATGGTACATTTCTCGTCTATGTACACATTTAATTTTAATTTTATCTCATGATTAAATACTTGAATTGTTTATTAATGAAACTGTTAAATGTTGTGAGAATAAAATATGAAAAAGAATTACCCACCGTCCGAAGAATTTAAAATATTTTGGACAAAAATGCAAGTAACAGAGTTTGAAGACACGGCGAAAGTCTGTGAAACAAAACCATTTGAATATGACTAAAGGTCATCATATCTGTAGTTTACAAAGATGGCATACTGGCATAGCGGCCGCCTGACCTTTCCCCTCTAGTCATCCAGTCTCCAATGAGGTCGCACTACGGATTCTTGGTTGACGACGCTTAACCTATTGCAACAAAAAACAGCCTTCATTAAAATACGCTTTTCATTAGAAACACGCTTTTAATTTAATCCTATATGCTACTGTACCGCAAAAAACGCAGTTTATATGAGACAAAATAAACTACTATAAATTTTAAACCGAAATTTGAATTGTTATTTGTTTTTACTTCATTTATATTAAAAGTAATCTAATTACATTAATTATCATCACCATCCGCCAATACATGAACAATATTTGATATACGCTTCGTTGTTTACTTTCGGACATAGTGATGAGAATCAAACATCCGTACTCTACCTTATATTGATTTCTTGTAACTGTTTTATATAATTTTTTTTATTAATTTTATAAACCTTCATAGGACCTCTAGTAAAAGCAACCAGTGAATATTGATAAAATTGTTTATGAGAAAATTATTACGCTATAACATCATTTTAAGTTAGGTCATAATAAAATGCAATCACTATCCATAGTTTTCCCATCGAGATTTTAGGGTAATTATTAATGTTTTTCTGACTAGGTCCAGCAATGGACGTCCCTCGGTTAAGATGCTGGATCTTAATAATTTTTACATACTGGCGATTTCGACAACACTAATCAGAACAATTAATAATTAAATGTAATATTTAATAACTACATATTATAATCGAATAGGATAGAAAGAAATGGTGTTGCAAGTACTGTAGCTGAAAGTGAAATTCTCCTGCAAACACAGGAATTAACAATAAGCCTTTGTTACTTTATTTAGTTTCTGAGGGCACTGCATATCGTCTCTAGGTGAATGATTTTAAACATCCTTTCTAAAATCTTTCTGTGTATTGACCTCTAGTAACACTTGATCAAGTAAACCTTCTGTTCTCCTCGCAACTATGTGCCATTAAAATATAACATATCCAAATATATAATATACATAGACGAATAACGGGACAAAACTAGAAACTAATGAGCACTGCGTAAACGTAAACCGCGCACCCTTCGCTTGCGCATCGTTGCATACAAACGCCGCGCATATTCTCAAGGCGATGCAGTCGAGCGAATGTCTTATTAATGCTGTACACGCAATATTTATAAGAATTATTGAGAACCATTGCCGTATAATGAAATGACTATACAGCGAAATGTAATATGGTCGGTGACACACCTTGCCATAACGAGGAGACACATGTCTTTTTCCACAGCGTCATATCGCGCTCGTCAGGAACATGAGATTAGAAGTCTGGTCTTCATTTATCTCAATAAGTATCTATAACAGTCAATTTACGTCCCCACTGATGGGGCACAGGCCTACCCTTAATAGGAGGGCAATGGGGCCATAGTCACCACGCGGGCCCAATGCGGATTGGTGACTCCACACACACCTTAGAATAAATTTTAATTCGTGTGCAGGTTTCCTCAAGACGTTCTCTTTCACCGTTTTTTTTTGCTGTTGTAACTAAAGTCCATAAATGTAAATAACTTAAATATTAAATTCATTGGTACATGCCAAGATTCGAACCTGCGATCTTCGGAATGAAGGCCGCACGCTCTAACCTTTAGGCCAGTAATCTCCTCAAAATGTATAGGACCCTTCAAACCGTTTAATACTGTTTTTTATTTTACTTAACGACGAGAAGAGCGAGACGTTCACCTGACGGTAAGTTACAAGTTTGTCTATAACAATATGGCGCAAGTTAGGATGATATACACAGCACCACATTGTGCTCGTTGCCTTGAAACAGAATTTACATACAGCACCCTTCAAACTGTTACACCGTAATCTTTGCACGCTTCAGTTTAAGGGCAAAAATAGGAGCTGTAGTGGTACCTGCCTAGACGGTCTCCGGCAACAAAGATCTACCAGCAGTAAAATATTTCTAAGAGAAGAATCAAGCCTGTTTGTCTGATGGTTTTATTAAGAAAATTGTTGTAAATATTTATGGTACGTTTTAAAAATTATACATATATTTAAAATGATAATGAAATTTTACGTACGCATACAAATGTAACTAGTTAATAGACAATGAGCACTATCATAGCAATGCAGCCAGAACTTAAGGTCAACATGATAGCAAGTTCAAGTTAAACAACGCCACTTGGAATGAAATTTGCAGCGACAAATAAGTCAAGAGCAGGTTTAGTGTGCGAGTTCTTGAAATTGAGGAATAATGAAGAGTTCTCAGCTGCTGCATTGTTTTAATTAAATTAGTTTTTTTATTACTAAAAACCATGTATATTGTACAAATTTATTATTAATAATTACATGATTAGTATGGTAATAAAGACAAAATCTTAACTATTAATGATTTTTAAAATAAGACTATTTAAGCCCCAGTCTAAAAGCAGAGGTTTTATAAATTTGTGCTTGTCCATGACATCACATTTACAACAACAAAATGTATTCATATTATATCGATTTTTACTTATGCTAGGTCACTGTTGTAGGAGACTGTCTAGGTAGGTATTACTGCAGCTCCTACTTCTGCCACCCAACAGTAGCGTAGAAACTTTACTATGTTCTGATTTGAAGGGCGTTGAAGCTAGTGACATGGGGTAACGAGAATTGAAATCTTATTTTCCAAGACACCTTAATGAGTTGCTCCGTATATCATCCTAACTAGCACCATGTTACTGTAGGCAGACGTATTGCAAAGCGTCAGGTGAACGTCTCGTTTGTCTCCTCGCTTCGTAGAATAAAAAAAAATATGTTTATTTGTTCAAAGAGAACCTTCTACAATAGTTCAAAAGATTCGCATTTGACAGGTCTTTCTTTCTCCAAGATAACGTTTGTTTATCGATCGATACCAAAGATATAGATGACGTCAACATTAGCAAGATGAAATAGTTTATTGTAAATTATGCGGACAGTCAATAATTGCAGTGGTTAAGTTCAATCGGTGTCAAGTTGTTCTGCATGACATTACCAAGACATCACATATCCGGGTCGATATCGATTTCGACTTACGATTGTTCAATCACGCAATAATCAGAATACGAAACGAAATATTCTTCTTTATAGTACACAATAACCACTTATAATATTTAGCAATATTTAAAGCATATTCATTCTTTAAATATATAATAGTATTTTTCATATATAAGTTTTTTTTTTAAATCATAGCCATCATACATACTACCTACATTTCTAAGTACAACCGTAAGTTATCGACCGGCATACACTTCGCCCCTTAACGTTAATTATATTAACGGGACTGCAACCTTTAATATATTCGTTAAATAAAAAAAGTTTAACGTCAAAAATTTGGTAAGAACAGTAAAAATGTATTGTTTGTTTAGAAAGTTTCATCGCACATGCGTTAAAATAAGCTCGCACACATCTTCCGTTCAAATGCGGTTGACTCTGCCTCTTACACAAGCCGTTGCATAAAACCTTTCACTAGAAGGCTAGTCTTCAAACAAAAATCTAGACTGCCTTCAACAGATGCGCTTGAAGTAAATTGGAGAATTAACGGTTCATTTTAATCTTATAAAACATAGTCATTCGAATTAATTTCAGTGAATCAATGCGCATATAGCATAATTTTAAAAATTTTTATGTGATTGTATTAGAGGTGAAAAAGATTCATAGAACTCAAAGTTCGTACAATTATTTATACACTATTGAAATCTGATAAAAAAGTAGTTAACGAGAACGCGATTAAAACAGAATAAAGTTAATTAATCTTAAATTATATAAAATTGTCTCATATTTTTTAATTTTATCAGACGTCAGTAATAATGACGTATAGACGTATCTCGATCGCAACATAGTAGTGCAAAACAGGCATTTTTTACTTTTTAATAAGAGATAACATAATTTAACATATTACATAAAACTATTTTTTATTCAGATAACCTCTAAATCTCGCAACAAATGAAGAAGAAAGGGAGGGAAAATAATTATTGTATTAAAAAATTAAAAAAAAAACCAAAAACTCGAAAGAAATTTACATACACAGTACAACATACGAAGGCATTATTTCAAATAAATAGTTATTAAATCTTTTGCAGTTCAAGGGTATGAATATGAACGCATGGGAAAAAAAACGTCTAAAATTTTCGAGTGTTATAATTAAATCATAACAACGTATCAGCACCTACATGAAGATCGGGATGCTTGCTTATTTTAAACCCGTGCAGAGAAAGCAGAGAGATTCGTTAAATATTAAATAATTGAAAACGGTTATTTCAACGCGAACGTAATCAACGTACATATAAATAACTGGGTACAGTAAAAGCTGCTAATTAAATTTCGTACGTCGCGATCGTAAGAGGAAATCTAATTACAACGGGTTTATTGCCACTGTTTTGACTTCAATGAAATGTTAGACGTTCAGCAGTTTAAAATGTATTTTCTGTAGATTTAACGTCGTGCGACGCGATGGTAAAAGCGATTGCTATTGTGTATCGTAATTCTGAAAACTGGAACGTAAACGATTATATTAAAATTAAATTGAAACGTTTTAGCATAAGCTAAAACTTATATCTCATTTACACAATACGCGTTTAAACGAGATTGGTTATATCGAGACGTTAAAGATTTAACGACTTTAGTGTTCTCATTTTTGTTAAAAAGATGAGTTTTATTTTTGGTTTTCGATTTCGATATAAACAAATTAAGGTCAGTACTTCCCCAACATCCATATTGGCAGAGAACAAGACAGTCTTTGACGAATTTAGAGTAACTTAGAGTAATATAACAAAGTATATGATAATTTACTGGTGGTAATTCTCTGTTGGCAGAGACCGTCTAGGCTGATATCGCTGCAATTTCAATTTCTGCCGCCAAACAGTAGTGTACAAACTTTACTGTATTTCGGTTTGAATAGCTAGTGAAATTACTGGGGTAACGAGACTTAACATCTTATTGTTATGGGCGCGCTTTGCACTTACCATCTGGTCAACGTCCCGCTCGTTTCGTCGTTTTGTAAAATAAAAAAAAGTAAGATAGAGTTCATAGTCTCATAGGAGAAAAAATCTCAAAACAAAAAAAGGTTAATACTTAGTCTGTGAAGTGATTGTTAAATCTTCAATACAAAACAAACAACAAGTTTTAATTACCAGGAAAACTGTACTTGTCAGTATTTGGTAGAGAAAGCCACATATCGTTGACCTGAAGCGAAATAGTCCCTTCAATCAAAACTTATCTTCTAAACAATTGTTTCAGAGATCTGGGCGAAGCTTTGTCCTATTTGTGATGATTATAAATAAATAAGCTTTGTCTCAATGATAATAGTTGTTACACATAACAAACAGATAATTGCTGTTTGTGCCAACGAAATAACATCAACTGCATGCATAATCGTAAACAGAAATCATGAATATCGCATTAATGCTAGAGTGTGGAGAATTCTGAATGCTTGTTATGTAATGTTGTTTCCTTTATTACTGTGCATCTGTTTGTTACCTAGTACCTAAACTTGGATTGTAATTCTTAGCATTGTCGATGTGTGAACAATTTCGTATTTAAATACCAACTCTACTAGTGGTCTCTATTGCCGCATAGCGTTCAGTAAGTACCACCGCAGCTCTTATTCCGCGGCCAAACATGTGTTCCAGCTTGGAGGACGTTATAGTTAGTGAAAGTACTGAGGTAAGAAGACTTGACATCTTATGTATCATGGCGACGAGCATAATATGGTGTTATATTTATCATCTTAACTAGCGTTACTTACGAGTAGGCGTCGTACGTTGTTATGAGTAGGCGTATCACATACAAATAAAGTGAACGTCTCGTCGCTTCGTCGAATAAAAAAAAATATCATTAAACATCACTTGCACAAAATGTAACTTACTATTCATGCAAACACAAATGTCATAGCAACTTTCGTAACGCGATATAAATAAGCTACTTGTAGATGGTTCTTGTGTAGTACGCACGAGACTGAAACATCGGTTTAGGTTATAAACATATTCTAAAATGTTGGAATGATGGAAAGATGTATTAATACTTCTTCTTAGTCGTTCTCTCTCTACGATGTAGTCGTATTAACAGGATATCGCCCTTTTCGACCATCAATTATTTAGCGATTTGTGACAATGATAATTGACTATAATAAAAAAAAGAGAGCTCGCAACCGACGAGCATGCATGAAGACGCTCATGAAAGTGGAGGAAACGAGAGAGGTGTGCCAGGATCGTAGCAAGTGGAGAGAGGTGGTCTCTACCTACCTCACTAGGAACAAGACGTGATATATACTCGTACGTATGTATGTAAAAAAAAAAATATTTTAAAACATATTTGCCACATTTTTCATACACATTCATCATAAATTAAAAATTGCTGTCTAAGGTGGGTAAAAAAATATTTATACACATATCCCTATAATTCCTTACGATTTGTTCCAGTTGTTTCTGCAATAGTCCTGGAGAGATGGAATATCATTTGATGTGATGTTTTATGTTATGTTATAAAGTGCGTCGTATAAAAACCTCACTTTACTTGAGTGATATTGATACAATAATAAAACGAATCTCCTTCTAGACTTTAAGCAACGACTCATTGACATAAAATGTAACAATACCTAGCCGAGTATCTTGTTTCCATTTAATACCAGTAAGACTAGGCGGAATCCGTGTTAAAAATGTGATTACCCGTCTTTTTCGGTTAAGCTATTGCTGATAATGGTGTATTCTTTTTATATAATTCTTTTTTAAAGTAACATTTTTAGTAAAAAAGGTTATTGAAGCTGAGTAATCTGAATAAATAAATTGAATGCTATCGGAACCCGTCAAACATTGATTCACCTGTCGTACAACTGAATGTGATAAACACCGCAACTTGTATTTTCGTGTTGACAAATTGGCGAACTTAATGCGTTGTAGAACAGGATCAATCAGGAAACGATAATGTCGCTGGAAATTGTATGTCTCATACGTCAGTGTATACTCGGAAATATTTGTTCGAATACAAGTTTGATCGATGATTATGTTGGAAGGAGTTGGAAATAACTACCACTACTAACTACAAAGAATACCAAAAGTTACCATTTCAATACACTATTACGTAGATCACATTGTTTATAGTGTAAGTGGCCAAACAAGTAAAAATTTCACATGATCGAAGATGATCACTATCGCCCATGGACAGTCAAAACCACCTGAAGTGTCATCAATGCGTTACCGTCTCTTTTCTTGAAAGACTCCAAATAAATAATACAGTAAAACAGTATTTTTAAGGAATATTCATCTAAAATTATTTGCTACTCGTACCTCAACGGTAAAGATCAATTTGATCATTAAATGAAGATGTTATCTTCGCATCGGGAAGAGGTCCCGTAGAGGGTTCGACGAAACAATCAGTCTGAGTAAATACCATTACAGAAATGACACCATCGAGTAAATTTGTAATGGTTATAGCTTAATGGCAGTAATAACGATCTCTGCGGAGACCTGCCCGGCGGTCGAAATGCATTTTCAAATTAAGTTTAGACCGACTTCACACGAAAGGGTAAAAGGTGATCAGTTAAATGTTGGTTAGAAACATATGTATGTTATACTCTTCTTCCTTTCTAATTTAAGAATACATTTAATATATATAATATATATAGAAAGGAATATTTTAATGAGTATTTCACCTAAAATTTTAGTTATTACTGAACCTCACGTATGATAACAAGAAGAGTTTTCAAAATCACAATAGTAAACTGTTATAAAGTATTTAATGATGACTTCAGTAAACATTAGTAATATATATTAAGGCTTTTTGATGGTGTCGCACATCGGCGGTTTTAGAAACACAACTAAAAAAATACCAAATTTACAGTTGATAAAAAAATTAAGCTCGGGGCAGTGATTTAGTAGCGCAGTGGTTAACCGTTAGTAAAATAATACTGTGGTTCGGTTCCAGAGCCACAAATTATAAAGTTATGTTGGTGGTAGGGTTTTAAGAAACCGCCTCGCTAGCGATTACTCACATATTGTAATAATATCCACATAACAACATTACTGTATTCCGTCTGTCAACATATGAAAGTCATAGTATTCTGGACGAGCATGTTTGACGATCTATAGCCTCATTGTCACTTTAATGTGAAATTGATATCAAGTGTAAACCTATTGGAGATTAAATGAGTAATAGGCGATGGGTTCGCATGGAATCTTTATATTAATTGCTATGTTATAATAAAAGCTCAGGGGCTATCGCATATGAGTATATGCTTATCATACTACTAGTAAATTTATCCTTATAATTAATTTGAATCGATCACGATAAGCACTAATTGAAATTATAGAACATTACTGGCGTGGTACGTTTTCAATTTCAGTACAAAACTATTTAACGTTTATTAACTAAACGCTGCACGTCACTATCAGTGTATGATGTATGTATTTTAGCTCAATTAATAATTATTTTACGCTTCAAACAAACTGTTTCATTTTGTACTCATAATATACGGAAAACTTCAAACAACGTATCATTTATCAATTGCCTATGATATCAGAGAATATCAAACAATTTATGTAATTAAGTTTTTATATACACATAAAAAACCAAAGTTATATTTAACACTGATTTAGCCATGATGGATTACACTTCTATTTGTATGCATAATCATTCTAATCCAAATAAAATGCGTCGCACAATACCTGAAACAAAAGTAAAATTTTATTACTTCATACAAGAAAATATGTAAAATAACATACAAGTCATATTTTTCTTGGTTTTTACTACAATATCCTCTACACATTCGAATAAACTGAATGATGTAACTGAATCGAAATATTTTTCATATTCGCATTGCCACTTTGACTACTATCAAGAGAATACACTATCGAGATTGCTTTCACCGAAACTGATAAAAAAAAATTTACACGTGTGACAACAAAAGAACAAAGCTGGGGAGGGGGGAAGAATAAAGAAATATTTCGATGCGATGTTATTGGTGTTATGTAGGTCAAGAGTATGGGGCCATGCGTAGAAAACTAACGATGGAGCAAATATCGCCGTATTCCGCTGTGTCAGGAACGTTAACCCTAATATCACGCTCGTTTAAGTCCAACATGTAAAAACGTAATAGTATTAGGTTTTAAAACATACCATTTTAGATTGCAAGGTCTGTTACGAACATGTATACATTTATATGTTTATACATGTATATATTTATATTTTAAGGTTATTTATAGTGTATATGATGTGTCACGCCGATTCGTTACAGTGTTTTGGTAGTTATTTTTACCACGGGACAACCAGGCTCTATCTATATACCGAGCCGTTCACAAGATTTGTCAGACTAAGGCACTTGCCTGCGAGAATATACCGATCTCGGGGTTACCCCATTACGCGAGCCTATCACTCAGCGAGTCACGCTCACTGGTCCTTACCCGCCTTCAAGGCTAAAGTTGGTGTACTTATCCCACGTTAGCATACTTATTTAAGGTAATATTTACAATAATTTTTAGAGATCATACCAAAAATTATCATAATCAAACAGGTTCCGCATGAAGGAGAGCCAACAGGCTGTAGTCCACCGACTCATGAATCAATTTTCGACGACCAATCGACCAATCAAAACCAATCGACGGAGATCCCCACGTCCGGCGCGCGGCTAGTCATCACTCTTGTGTTGTAAACAGCCCTAGTATGCAAACAGAGAGGATTAGTTCCTCCTTGTTAATAAGAACAGCAAAGGAAAGGAACAACTTCCCGGCATCAGCTTCACCTGTCTAAATATGAAATGGGTGTCTGCAGGAAGAGTGAATAAGCTATTACTAGATTAAGGCGCTTTACACACCCCCATAGACCCCATCACCGTTTATTACGAAGAAACATCGTGGTCAAGCAGTGACCTAATAAAAAAAAATGACTATTCACCGAATCGTCTCAGACGCCACGAAACGTAAAGTATTAAATGTTTTCACCCAAATAATATCAATAGTACCTGCTCCTTTCACACCGGAACACAGTAATGTTTGCACCCTATTTAGCGGCTCAAGTGACTGCTTTTGAAGTACAAGATTCCGGGAACAGATTCTTACCACTATTCAACAAGACTGAAATAGATAGTGTTTCTCATTAATTACTTGTACCCCAATATGATAGAAATAGTACATATCATTATCAACGTTATAAACTCATTGAGTACGAAATATATTCGAGCAATAATAGACTAAGGATTTTAAAACCTATTCTCTATTACTTTCGATATAAATAAAAAAAAACTTCGTCACATAACAACAAGCTTACCCTCAGTGGATAACAATACATATACGGCTTGCTTTATAATAAATCGATAACAGTAACTGCGTAATACTTGTATAAGAAAACTAGTTTGTTCTCCGTGGAACGTAAATTATAAATACCAAAACAAAGATGCTTAAAGGAATACAGTGAGTGATACACCCAAATAATAGTAACAATATATAAAAGGTTTAATAAAAAAAAAAGAAAACGCTTTTACTACTTAAATACTAATAATATATAACCTAAGATCTGCATCAGCGTAGAAAGCGCGGAACCTCCACAGTTTTCAGGTAACACTGATTATAAATCGTCATATTTAAAAGAAACATATGTTCTGATAAAGATGCGTTTTTTTTATTCGACGAATAGACGAAAAGAGCGAGACATTTACCTGACTGCAAGTGATACGCCGGCCCATAACAACGTGGGGCTAGTTAAGATGATATACACAGCACCAAATCGTAATCATTGTTGAGATTAGATCTCGTTACCTCAGTAGTTTTACTAGTTTCAACGCTCTTCAAACCGGAAAACAAATTATCGGTAAATTTTTTTATAGTCGTATGTAACATAAATCGTCAAACCTGAATAAACTATCAGTAACAAAATTACTGCATTGGAATAATACTAAAATTTTATTTAGTATTTCCTATAATATTATATACTACTGGTTTTATGAGAGAAGAGTGCTTTTATGAATGTCATTATTAGTAACCAATTTGTATTGTACTGAGGCGGAACAAATGTGAAACAATGACAGCAGCAGATAATAAACAAAATTATATGGATAAGAATTGTATCGTGGTACTGAAAACATGAAGCGCGTCGTCATCACGACCTATTGATTGTAGTCGACCGTCAAGTCAAAGGTCACAAGTCAGATAGAAAGTGGCGACGGTCTCGCAAGTTACCCCACTAACAATATCGATGGTTTTGCTGTATCGTTACTTAACGGTAAAAATGGTTAAAAATATAGACAAAGCATGGCCAAGTACAGCATAACGTAAGCTTTCCTTTCGGTGTCTTAATATCCAGTGAGATAGGGATGATTACCAGAAAGATCAAATATTTGAAAAATCAAAGAAATATTAGATCCTTACATTAGCGTTTTGTCATACCGACTACTTTGATCTGAAATATCTTCTCTTTGGTTATGAAATCCAAATTCAAATTTATGAATTCATTTAGCTGGTATATTTGAGTCTGGAAAACAGTCATTCATTTATTTTTTCCTCTTTAATTTTTTCTTTGGCGTCGCTTATTTCTGCACTATGGAAAACATGAAACATCGGTATATTTACGAGTACGAGTTCTACCGTGGCAACAGTGCTGCAGAAACAGCTCGAAGAATTAATGATGTGTACGGCGCTGGTGTCGCAAAAGAAAGCACGGTACGTTTTTGGTTTCAACGTTTTCGTTCTGGAAATTTCGACTTTCAGAACCAATCCCGTGGACGGCCGGAGACCAAAATGGAAAATGAAGAATTGCAGGCTATTGTGGAAGCGGATCCTTCACAAATCACTTCAGAAATTATATTCCTCCCGTACAAAACGCCAATTACATATGTAAGGACCTAATAGTATAGTTGGAAAACAAAAAATGTAATTGGTTAAGCTTTCTGTTATTATAGGAATACTCTACTTATGTTTGATACTAGTTTTATTATCCATAAGAGAAAAATACTTGGACAGGCACCAATTGAAATTCCATGCACGGCAAGTACGGCAAAAATTTTCTTTTGCCTTGGCATATATGCAGCAATGTACATCAATTCGCTAAAAAATAGTGGTTAGAAGCTTTTGTTTTAGATATTGCTTTACTTAAATTCTATATTTCAAAAGATATGAAAATTGGGCTAGTTTTTTTTGTACAAATGATTGTTCTCTTGGCCTGTCCGCAACACGTTCATTATTTCTCAAATCAAAACAGTAAGTCATAATGCAATAGTAATTGAACAATGTTTTGGTTTTCATTTTACCTATTAATGACAATTAAAAAATAATTAACTAAATAGTAACATTTTCTTAAATTACCTTACCTGTTTTCTAAATTTCTTATCTTAACTTCTTGTATAATTGTCTTGAAATCTATGTTCTAATAATAACTTAAAGGGCCTATAACGGCACAATATTTTGATTAACGATACCTTCCTTCAGCGTATTGTTAATTAAAGAGTACCGCTTCCGAATAATTATATCGAATTAATGAGCACAATTCACAGAAGCAAAAGTTGTATCAACACATGCAGACGGAACAATAGCAATTGCGTAACATCTGCAATAATTTTGCCGAACAAAAGGTCGAATGTAACACAATGAACGTATTTATCGTAAATTCATAATTCAACCGCAATCAGTACATCCCGTCTATTCACTATTACTCAATTGGAGATGATTGCAAAAACATATACTATGAAAAAAACCACCACCTCGCCCTTGGCCAGTGATCGATCAGTGCCACATATTATCTATTATATCATTTATCTATATGTAAAGATACATATATATGTGTACATATAGAGATAAATATATATAAGGGATATCTCCAGAGATTCATTTATCTCTCTCATGACAAGATCTTCGAAACTATTAGACGCAAAGACTCCAAATTTGGTAGAGACATTGATTCTGCCCTTTAGAGGTCAGTTAAGAATGGATTTTACAAAAATCCTTCCCCAAAGGGATTTACGGAGGCGTTACGACCAGCAAAGCGTATAAATATTATTATTCTCAGGAACGTCAGAAAACAATACCATTTTCTTTGTCATTCAGTAATTTCATTTATGTACGAGTGTCAAGATAAATAAAATATTGACATTCCGATGTTCTTGGTACCGCAATCGAAATCGATCCAAGTCCAGTCGTTGACCGTAAAGACTAATCCAATAAAGGCAACATCATAGAGATGCCACCAGCCGAGCCGAGCCGAGCCGCGCCGCGCCGCGCTAACGGTACGTATATTTAACAGGTTTCCCAATGCGGCAGGTTGCGTAGCGCGTGTGAAATGAATTGTGCCGATTCTTTATTCATTACACATTACCTAATGTTATTTAAATTTAATTTCATTATACGAATTTATTAGCCTAGATCTTAATGTGTTACAGTTACTATTTACATCATTATGTCCGCTGTTACCATTTCAAGATACGATGAGAGGTCAATAAGTTCGCGGAATGAGGGTGAAGGGGATTGAAATTAAACATGAAACTATTTCTCCTTTTCAATATGTTCTACCTTAACCTTAATACATTTTTCGGATTAGTCAAATAATTTGTTTATATCATTGAAAAAAAAAAGGTTTATCTTTGCTGTCACAATAGGCCGAAATTCCAGACTTCACTTCTTCATCATCGCCAAATTTTCTTCTACGCAGCTCCATTTTTATTTTTGGGAATAAATAATAGTTGCTGGCGGCCAAGTCTGGACCATGAGGTGGGTGGTCTAATTTTTCTCCCGTCTAGTCGCTTCGTCGAATTAAAAAAAAAAACTTTATTGGACAAATCCAATCGACAATTTGTTATTCTTAATACATAAATGTCGAAAGTCAAGACACGTTGACACATTTCGTATTTTCATATAAAGAACTTTACTTAGAACAATGTATGGAAATATTATATGAAGTTTTAATGTTTCAAGCAATTAGAGTATTATTAAAATTTCTCGGCAATTACTTTCATAAACTACTAATCAATTACACGCACAATTGTATTGTTGTAGTTTTACAGTTAGCGTTAAAGCGGTCTAACATCACAGCGGAAACATTGATGAGTGAGAGCAACGTAATGAAAGAGGAAATTAAAACCGTTTAATCTAAAGACTATGTTAGTAAGACACAAATTTATCATATTCACGTTACCTAGGCAAACAAAATAGTAGCCTCAAAATAATAAGCACTGACTTGACATTCACAAGAACTTTAGATGTTAGTTCTCGAAACTGAGAACATTTACATCTAGAATCGCCAATATCCGCTTCCCAGGGCATTCTTGTGTTTGTCTCAGCAAAAGCGAGGATATTGAGGATAATCATAGCCCTCAAAGAGATATGCTTAGGTGCAGTTCGGGAAAGAAACAATGCGTTCCGAAGGAGACCTCCCTCCAAACCACTGGTTTCAGTACAAATCCCACTTAATCTTGTTTTACCACCAGACGCGCAAATCTTTTGAAGATATTCCGCAGGTCACAAAATAAGGGATTGCGCATGTAAGGGCTGTAATCAATACAGCCGTCTTAAATTATTTGAAAAATATAACACAATTAGTCGTATTGTATGAATGATTTAAATATTTTTTGTATGATTTATATATAATAAGCAAAATAACACCACAGTACATCAACTAGTATGAAATATCAATTCACGTTCATATTCCCAAGTTTCCGGCTTTTCCATTAAGCTTTATAGTACTACATTGCGCGTTTAATTTAAACAAAATATAACGCGTAATTACGAACGATAACGTAATAAAGTGTTATGAATGAGAAATTATAATAAGACTAGTTTATGAGCGTCGCGGCCGCAGCAACGACCTTGTGTACGTAGCCTTAGGCATTGAATTACTTCGAGTATAGATGACATACATAACATTGGTAACGAGCAAGGATTAATTACTTATATTCAGGCGTGTCACGTTCTTATTTAATATTTACATTGTCTTAACGTCGATCATAGTTCGAAACTCCTACTCCGTTATAGGTCGAGAAATATGCTAGAAAAGAAGTTAAACATCTAAAAGATTCGTATATTCATCAGAATATCAGATGGTCAAAGTTTTCTGATAACAAGTAACCGCATAAAAAGGAATAATTATTTTTATTTAAATAAAGCAGAAAACTTTTACTTTAATGGTCGTAGGTTTAGGTAGGTTGCCGAAGACCGTCTAGATAGGCACCACCACAGCTTCTGTTTCCGCCGGCGAACAGTTCTGTACAGACATTACTGTGTTTTGGTTTGACGAGCGTTGTAACTACTTAAATTACAGACGTAACAAGACATCTTATGTCTAAAGGTGAGGAGTAGAATGTGGTGCAATGTATATCATCCTATCTAGCGCCACGTTGTTATAGATAATGGTATTACTAATCATCATTTGAATGCCGGCTCGTCTCTTCGCTTCGTTGAATAAAAACAGAAGTCGTTAAAGAGTCTTAAGAAAGCAAACTTTTATTAGTAGAGGTTGTGTTACATCACTACGGGTAAAACGGATATGAAAAAACGATCAAAAAGACAATCTTACCCAGATTATTTTATTAAGGTAATTTTTTAAAAAAAATTGTGCCATTAGCTTCAAAAATGTCATATCAAAAAGTTTTGATAATATCTATACAAATTTGTGTTCGAAACAATAGTTTTACGCCACTAGTATGAATTATTAACAATAACAAGGACTACACGATCTCTCTCGCCATCGTATAAATTGTCATATTTTCTGAATAAATTCACAGAACAGACGCGTACCGAGGACGTGGCCCGAATCGTCATTTGATCAATTTTCTATTTATATCCGATAGCGATCGGTTTATGTTGTTACGTTCATCGGTATTTTATACTGCCACGTTGTACTTCAGCAGCATATCTTTAACTTTTTTCTCATAAAACTCGTTGCAACAAACAACAAGATTTCATTAAAATGAACAAATGCGTTACTATTTCTACCTAACAAAAACTAAAAAATTTACAAGTTTTTTTTTACTTAAATTAGAACTCATCAATTAAACAGGGTCAATTAAATTCCGACTTCAAATAATGTTTATGTAAAGAGCTACTACACTACAACACTGGAATAATTATTTCTATGAAAAAAAAAAAAAGATTAAAGCGGAAATGTCGAAAACTTCCGCTGCCGTTTATGATAAAGCAAAATATACGTAGAAAAAAAAATTGATAGCTGCCTAACATAATATGTACATTTAAAACTATTCTCAAATATTGAATATCCCAAATAAACGTGTACTTCTAAGACCATCGATTATAACCATATAGAAAAATATATCAGAATCAAAAATAGCTTTATGAAAATAAAAAATAGGAATAGAAATAATAGGAAAGAAAAAAATAATATTAATTTTTTTTTTTTTTTCAATATTTAATTAAGCGATGAGACAAGCCGGACGTTCACCTTATGGTAAATGATACCCCTGCCTGTAACAACGAAGCGCTAGTTAGGATTATATACACTGCGCCAAATTGTGCCCCTCGCCTTAAGACGTTTAGTCTCTTTACCCCAGTAATTTCACGAGCTACATCACCCTTCCGACTGAAATACAGTAATATTTGCACACTACTGTTTGCCGGCAGAAATAGGTGCTGCGGTAGTACCTACGTAGACGGTCTCCGGCACCGGAGACCTGCCACCAGTAAAAATTCAAAACATTTTACATTTAGTTTTCATGATCAAATATGATTAAAAGACTCATGTTGCTTTATTCGCGAAACACTGAAACAACATTCATAAGATCCTTCGGACAATCCGTGCACTCGCTTTTCTAATAGTAACAAACAAGACCAACTCGTAAAATATAGCAATTTTATTTTCTATGTTGGTTAACATAGCTAATAGTGCCCTCAACGGGTTGCCGCCTTGTCGTGGTGGAGGGGCTTAGTAACCGTGAACCGACACATGGTGAAGCGAAGTGGAACCCACCCGGCCAGTGCATGGCGAAGGGCCGACCGAAGCGGTTGGCCCAGGTTCCAGCACCGGTTGGATAACTGGAGCTCACCGAAGCGGCCGGGGGCCGCAGGAGCGGCTTTATGCTGTCCTTTGCGGCGGGCTGCAGGGGCGGTTTCATACTGCCCTCTGCAGCCGAAGTGTGGTCGCGGAGGGAGTACTCTCTGCGACCAAACTCTGTCGCACCGTGGATGCGGCGGCGGTGGGGCCGCGGGGGAAGAGGAGTGTCGGTATCGCGATGCGCCGTTCTCCCTATTCTCCGCGGCCGTTAAAGAGTAGCGGCGGGCCCAACATCATACTGCCGCACGAAGTCGGGAGAGGTTTTCTCCCCCGGCTCCCATGGCTTCTGGGCGACTCCAGGAGGCCTAGGAGGGTGCGCGCATAGGCATTAAAACCACGTAAAACAAAAAAGAAACCATAGCTAATAGTCCCAAAATAGTTTATTTTCAGTAAAAGTAGTCTGACGTCACTATGAAAATTTTGAAATGAGCATAACGACACAACAAACTAATATTCAATGCTTAACGATAGCTGAAACTTTCTGCTTGTACTAGAAAACAAAATATGTCCTTAAAAAAAGCTCTTCTTTACAATTATAATTTTTATTAATATCAGTCATATAGTAATGATTTATTTTTTATTGTTTTTTAATTTAATTAGGTGACGAGACGAGCAGTACGAGCACCTGATGCTGAGTGATGGTTGAGATGTTATACACTAAACCATATAACGCTCGCCGCTTTAGACATAAGATGTTTAATCTCGTTACCCCAGTAATTACACTAAAGCCATTCAATCCAAAACACAGTAATATTTGCATACTACTGTTGGTCGGTAGAAATAAGTGCTGCGGTGGTACCTACCTAGATGGTCTCTCGCAATAGGCATTTCCCCCGCGTAAAACGAAAAAAAAAAAAAAGAGAGCCATCTTTAATTAATATAAATACATATGGGGTGTAAGGACTCCCGCATAAACGCTCTCGGGGTCCAAACCAACTTCACCTGCTCGTGGTGCAGCCTGCTAATCAATAATCGAGACTGGCTCCTACCAACTCTCATTGGGCTAGCGTGGTGGGAAATAGTCGTAATCTCCACCTAATAATTTCTACCCGGTAGATGTGGGAATCTTTGGGTAGCCCTAGGTTCGTATGACGTCTATCGGCTGATGATCATACATAAATATTAACGATAGCTGTCGAGTGTTAAGGAAATGAAAAAAAAAAATGTGAACTGAATATATATAGTCTACATTTTTCCTTCATTTCGTAGCTACAGAACTCGGCGTTGGATATTCAAACGCATCAACACACGTGTCGAGAACAATACAGCACGTATGGCCAGGCGCTGTAACGGTGCGGCCGCGTGCCACGGTCAAAGCTGGATACATTCTACATATTCTGCTGGGGCCGTAACGGTTTACGACGCTTTTTGTTATTCGTAAGGCAACGGCCGTAAGACGATTTGTTACAATCTCATCAAATGAACGATTAATACAATTATATGCTACTTTAATTATTCAATTAACATTATTTCTGCCTGTATATTTCCCATAAAGGAGTAAAGCGGACTTTAATACGACCACTAAAAAAGAACAGCTGAGGACCGCATTAGTTTCCACGATCTGATCGCTAAAGTTCAATTTGAAGAGGGCACCTCATGTTGATGATATTATAGTTATGAAAATTAGATTAACATTTAAATAAGAACAAAATTGGACATAAACAAGTCGGCATTGAAATGATAAGGATACATACCATAATGATATGATCACAAACTTAGATAATAAGACTTTATACAGAAATTATAAATTTCATTTAAAAATTCTCATAGATCAGACTTGGGATAACTAGTGAATTATCCCAAGTCTGTCCCTTCCACTTTACAAAATATTTGTATTTTTGTAAATATACGTTTTGAACATACCAGCTGTAATCATAGAAATTTCTTTAACGATATCGAAATCCATTTAATACAATTAATTAGGGGGCGAATTACAATAAAAAGGTTAACACAAAATATTTTTACATCTTATATAAATTTTTAGTCTCTCTTCTAATACCTTCTGAGATCAAATGTTCAGCAATTCACACAATTTATTTGTTACATATTTAGAAATAAAATATTACTTTTACGTAAAAGTAATCTATCTTACGCCAAATTGCAACAGTTTTACGTCATTGGAAAATCTGTGAAAATTTGTCCTAACGTTTCGGAGATTACTTGATGTAAAAATATATATTTCCATTTTATGTATTTCGTATAGATGCATAGATAAATAACAGTAATCAGATGAATGTACCTTAAATAAATAGAGGCAGATCAAAGAGGAACAACATTTGCAATCCATTTATCAATTGTAGACATCAATGAAGCACAAAAGGAAATATAATACCTAAGCGACCTGTGAGAATGACCCGCTTCTTCGACAGGGACATCGTCGAATGGTGAAGATGAAATTGTGAATAGGTGTACAAATGAGGTGTCATCACGACAATCGATGTGGGAATTAAAGTAAATGACGGAGCATTACGTAGATGAAATAATTAGGATATTCGAAAACTTATTGCCAATATTAATTCAGTAATGGCACATGAAAATTAATGAGGTCGACCTACAATGAATGAAGATCCGCGATGAATAGAAGTGACTCATTATTTCCAAACAATCTTTTGACAACACGTACGAGGACAATGGCTGCAGATCGTCGAGTCAAACGAAAACAATAAACAACGACCGTCCTTTCCACAACCGAGAATTCATCAGTTGTTTGAAAAATCTTTACCTATGAACTTGACCGAAACCAAACGTTAGGGAGAAAAATATTATCATATGTGAAAATACTTTTAAAAGTCCTTATTTAGTAGAAATAAATAAAAAAAAATATTAGCAAAATTTTACAAGTTCCTACATTTTATTATGAAAACACAGTGCTTGTTACAAAATGTTTATAATTTTTTTCTGTATTCGACGATGCCATGAGACCTACAACGGATAATAAGTGATACGCCTGTCCATAACAACGTGGCGCTAGTTAATAAGATATACACATCATCACATTGTGCTAGGTATCTTAAGTTATAAAATGTCTCGTTACCCCAATAATTTCACTGATTACAAAGGCCTAATAACTAGAACACAGTAATGTTTGCACAGTACTGTATAGCGGTAGAAGTAAAAACTACTTAGACAGTACCAGTACCAGCAACAGAGACCTAGACTCAATAAACTTTTGCTTATATCCGTACCATACACAGGTTTACTGACATTAAAGATTTAAATAATATTTTTTCTAATACTTAATCTTTAGTCTTTCCACATATCTAAGAAAAACCAAATCAAAACCTTATCTACCACTTGACGCTCGTGACTAATGAATAATACATAATAGTTACAAGCGCTTGATAAATACTTAGTGATCTAGTCATACGATATATCTGTTTCAATAATAGGGTAAAATAAAAAATAAATACCAACATCAGAAAAAACTACAACTACAATCTATTTAATGTACATAGAAAATATCCAGAGATTCATTGACTTATCACAAGATCTCCACAACTATTAAACGTAAAAACTCAAAATTTGATATAGGTTGATTGTTTGATTTTAAAACTTTATTCCTCGATGAGATTCTTCTTCAAAAGTAGGAGTGTTACGGCCAGCAAAGCGGGAAAGGTACCAGCTAGTTAAAACATAAGCAAGCAAGACGAACATGTTTATTGGGAATAACATGTTGACACGCATGTGTTTCTAATGCTGACGGTACCGCCGGCACTTGTTATCGTAATGGCGTCAATAATTTCAACTGATAATTGAGCTCGTTAAACGCCTGTAGAAGATAACAGGAGCAGTTAAGTTATACGCGAGTGACGTGACGACAATTGTAACCTATAACGGCCAAATCGACCAGAACCCGTTAACGAAATCCTGAAGTTCTTTGAGACGTTAGAGAGCGGTCCACTTATTTAAGCATTGTGCTCTTCAGTACAAATGTTCCACATTTGCGGTCGCGTTCACCGGTCCCGACCGACCATACAAAAGACAATTATCAATTGAAATAAAACTTTCCTTTTGTGATGCAGAGACGCTTCAAGTTAATGACTTTCATAGAACTGTTAATGAGTAAAGTTGTTCATTATCCTCGCATGCTGTATTTCCTTGATCTTTCCTTTTTTGATATTTAATCTACTTGTCGATATCGTCCAAAGTAAATTACATTTGATAATTATATGAATTCGTAACCTTGCTTTGAATATTTTTTAACTGTTCCTCTGGTAAAATGTAAAACTTAGAAAATATTAGAAGATATTCAAAAATGTTTTTGATGAATATTATAATTTTATTGAGAGGGACCGATCGACGTGGAGATCTTTGGGGGAGGCCTATGTCCAGCAGTGGACGTCTATCGGCTGATGATGATAATTGAACAAACTTATTTTTTAATTGTGTATCATATATTCAACATAACGGAAGTAACGTTTTCAATAGTAAAAGTAATTTTGTAACAACTGAATATTTTTTAAATTTGGTTTATCAAATTATTACAAATTGTAAATTAATTCACGATTTGACTCGATAGCAATATCAATAAGATTTAACAAATTAATCTACAATTTGGCGCAACCTTTCATAATCTCCTAAATATATCTTTAAATGTTTGAAGATGGCTTATCTATGTTTGAAACGGGCCACTAATGACCTCCTAAGGGTTAATATCGTAACTAAGAACCTTGCCTGAGGCCGGAACCGTAATTTCTCTAACTATTGGTCTCTTAACGCCAAATTCCAAGACATCTGTGACGTTTGGATTGCGAGTTATGGTATTTAACAAATTTCAATCCCATTTCAAAGACATTTTCAAAGTTTAAATTAATTGCCAAAATGAATATTTACCAGCACTATTAAAACAAACCTACGTTAATTTTCAATCGTAACAACGTTCTTACATTAAAGGTTTTTAAGCTTACAAATGAAAATATGAAAAGGTTGTGTTATGATAAAGTTAACAATAATGATATGTTATAATTACGCCAATGATATGTTGATAATAAATATATGAAAAATAATGAAATAAAAAATAAAAAAAAAAATATAATGAAAAAAAAAAAAAAAAAATAAATATATGATATGTTATAAATACATACAATAGAATAAACTTTTATGGATTTTATCGCGTTTATATAATTATTTTATGATCCCGACGTTTCGACCGGTTTGCAGCAGTCGTGGTCGCGAGAAGTCCCCCCGAAAATTTTGTTTTATTAAATTTAACTACTAAATATTATTATAAGTTCTAAAATTAACAATAGATATAAAAAATATTATAGCGGCAAAATATACATATATATTAACTATAATTATCTGGAGGAATATAACGCACGATGGTCCTAATGTATTTACATAAGTAAACGCCTCGGCAAATAGTAACTTATGTTAACATTAACAGATTAAATGAGAGTTTTCAAGTTTGCTGTCTCATTACCTCACCTCGCTTAGCTTCGTTTAAATCCCCTGTGATTGCCGGGGACTAAAAGCGGGCACATCTTACACAGAGCCGTCGCAGTTTCGTCGTCTATTTAGAGGGAATTGCTTCGTTACAGCATTCACGTTAAGTTTTATTTTTGAAGAACTACAACGCTCCCTGAGAGCAGATTTTATAATAATTAACAATTTGTTTAAATTTTCAAATTACGAATGCACGTGCTATTAGGTGAGCGATGGTAAAAACATTGGTGTACAAATCATAAATGTAACTCAAAGAACAAATTTACTATAGTTAAGTATTGTTACACTTTTAGATTGAATATACTCACGTATTGTCAGTAAGTAGTAAATGAAAATTATTACAGCGAATTTAAACTAATCAATGCTTATGGAGCTGTTATCGTATATACGAAGCTACGAGATTGATTTAATCGATTAATGAATAAAAATAACTTATTTTCGTTGTGGTTAATGTTTTGTCTAGTAGCTAATGTTTGTTAAACATTTCTCAGACAATAATATTATGATGACTGCAGCGATACTCGCAAAGGTCTTCATAACATTTTGTTATAAAGCAAGCACAATAAAAGAAATTTCAAATGTCTAACAAGAGTAAATCCAATTAAAAGTTGGGAGTCGGACTTCGATAATGACTAGCTAGCATTAGTTAAGAGGAGTACGTGTTATCATTTTGTGTTCGTAATTTTTTTTTATAAAACTTTGCGACAAGATGTGCGGTAAGATCACCTGATGGTAAGTGTTGCGCCGGCCCATAACAACAGCACTAGTTATAATGTTAAACACTGCCACACCACATCGCGCTCGTCGTGTGAGAGATACGATTTTAAGTTTCGTTACCCCAGTATTTATACTAACTTCAGCACCCTTCAAACCGCAAAATAGTAATGTTTTCACACCACTTCTTGGCGACAGAAATAGGCGCTGCAATGATACGTAGACGGTCTCCGGTAAAAGAGACCTACCATCAGTTCTATGCCGTATTTCTTGGTACAGTGAGCTGACTTAATTGCTTAAGCAGCATTCTCTGCCATGCTAAGCTGTAATAATTTTATCAGTTCAGACGTGTGTTCCATTTCATAATGCTAGATAGTTTACAGACAATATTAGCGAGATATTATAATGTTATTTACAAAATTCACGGATATTTTACCGTCCTATACTCAAGACATTCCGATACGAAGACTACAAAGGCGCTGCGATATACTAAGTGCGTTAGTTTTCATTGTAAGCAAATATTAACTGTGTAATTGATTATAGATATGATTACGTTTTACATAGTTCTTCTGTTGATTGTATTGCAGTATCATAGAGCGTGCACTTCATTTGCGCAAACTGTTTCGCAGCCTAGTTTTTGTGCACAATTGCCCATGCGACTCAGCGTGTGAATAGTTTTAAGGATTATTAGATCTATGAAAAAAATACAACCGCAAAAAGACTATTTGGGTCAATGACCTGTCATTTCCGTACAACTGATTACTCATAACCACGAGCATTACTTGCGGCAGCAGATTTTACTAAGCTACCCCGCAACCGGACACAGCGATCTAAAATGTTTTGTTTACATTTTAAAACAATTTAGAACAGGTACTTTATACTTTATAAAATTTATTATTTAATAACCATGACATGTTTATACTTAAAAAAAAAACACAAAAAACCTTAACTCTGTTAAATAAGTAAGTTATACAATCAAAACAATACATCAATTTAATAAGTCACCTACCTATCTAATGCTAAAAAATGTGCTTGCTCATAACAAATTGGTGATAGTTAGGATGTTTACATTGCGCTCGACACTCTAACAGATAAAATATTTAGTCTCATAATTAATCGTCTTACTGAATAACAGTTACGATTACACACTAGTGTTAAGCGGTAGTTATATTTAAACTATTTATATTTTCGAAGTATCAAAATACAAAAATACATCAAGTGTAAAGTTCCATTATTAAATACCCTTCTATAGTCCAGTATAATTTGTAAAGAGTATATAAATGGTGGTAGGTCTGTGTTGCCTGAGACCGTCAAGGTAGGTGCAACCGTAGGTCTCATTTCTGCAGTCAAGAGCTAGTGTACAAACAACACTGTCCCGGTTTGAAAGTAATTGTAACTAGTGAAACTACTACGGTATCGATACATAACATCTTATGTCCCAAGGTGATCCATCACGATATGGTCCTGTGTATATCATCAAAAAAAATTTTTTCAGCGAAGCCTTGATATTTTTCAACTATTTTTACTAGATAATGAAAGTTTAAACTTTTTTACGTCCGTGACTGTACACAATTGTGTATTGGTCTTTATGGTAAAGTTTTATAAAGCTAAAGTTGTGATGGATTATCGTCATGACTACAGTAGTGTATCATTTATAAACAACAAGGATACTATTTGGTAAACTACGGTGTGAAAATGTTAGAAACAGTTCCATCAACTGTGTTCGAACGGAATCATAGCAGTGAGCCGCTTTGTAATCGAAATGTAATGGTGGTTGCTTTCGATAAGCAGGTTATTGTTGCTACAAACGGCTGTGCACACGATAACCTGCCCATACAGTGCCGCTAAACTTAACGTTTACAACTTGTTTTGAAATTGATTTTTTTCTATTATAACATTTTCATACATTGTTACGCAAATCCATGTATAATGTACTTTTCTATACAACAAAACGAACAAGACTTTTACCTGATGATAAACGAACTTCAGCCCATAACAGTGAAACACAAATGAGCATGTTCTTAAAGGACAAGGTGTTACGGATCTTAGATCCAGTAATATTATTGAAGAGCTAAAAAACTTTAATACAGTATATCGGCAAACTGCTGCTTGTTAGAAGAAATAGATGTTGCGGTTGGACTGGTCTGATGATACCCAAATATCTGCCGACATAACGGAACGGCATTATATACGGTAGATTCGGTGAAAGAATTTACTTCTTATTGCAAATAAATTACACGAATTAGCAATTGCTAATTAAGAAATTTCTTAATTACAATATTGTTAGAAAAATTACCTTACGATTTTACAATCCATAGATCTAATATTTATATATTATATATATATTCATAGTCTTCTAGATTTTCTTTACATTGTAATTATGTTGCAAAATAAGATTTTTTTATTTGATGTAGCGAGACGTTCATCTGATAGTAAAACACATGGTTAGAACAAAGTAGAAACAGTTAGAATGTTGTACCCAGCAACAAATTGTGTTCGTCGCCTTCGGACATAAGAAGTTAACTCTTCTTACTCTATTAATTTCACTAGCTACAACGCCTTTCAAACCGGAAAACAATAAATTTCGCACCCGTCTGTTTAAGTGCAGAAATAACAACTGCGGTGGTCTCCAGCAATAGAAACCTACCCACCAGTAAATTTTTCCTCTGTAGTAGATTCTTTAACCAACACTTCTATCAGTATCTTACAATAGAAAATGTCGTAATAAAGAACTACCATAATAAGAAATGTTTAGAGCAAAACGTAGAATATTAATAAAGTTAGCTCCAGAATCTGGTGAGCTAATAAATTTTATATTATGATAGTTTAATAAACGAAACGATGCTGCTATTAAACTACGACATTTACAGAATCTAACACAGGCAAGCAGACCGTGAAAGTAAAATGTAGATGCGCGAACGGCAAAGGTCGATAAACTTATATAATCACCATTTTGAAGACGTTTCGCTCAGAAGAGAAGCTGGGCACGATTAAAAAAAAAAAAAACAGAAAAAATAAAACTCTGTGTATATTCGTCATGTATTAAAATACTGAGTACATCGGGTGTTCAAATCTCCTACATGTAGACATTGATCAACTGTTGTAATGTCTGTAAAACAAACTGCAATAGTTTTTCTGAAAGCATCACTAACATCGATCGGTAGTAAATAGCTCTTTCTAACCTTAATACGACAGCGCTCAGTCTCTCACGGCAATCAGGGAGTCCGCCACCCGTCACCCGTCACCCGCACGGCAAATGCGACAGGCGACGACGTTGAACCGCCGCCGGCCGCGTCGTTAGTGGCGCAAACTACCTTATGTGGTTAAACAGGTACTCTTGACCGTCGAACGGCCTCTAGTGACATCGCAATCCCACATGACTGCGACGATCCATTACTATGGAACAGTACGCGATGATATTTTCCATCGTCTAGTGTCCATAATACATACTAGCATACCTACAAAAGCAATGATCTACCTTGTACTAAAATTTTATACGAAAGATTTATTGATAATGCTTTTATGCTATTTTTAGTGAATTCATTTAAAGACAACTTTCAATATTTTACTTATAATTGAAATATATAAATGGCGCTTTTGATCGATATCTCAGTAAACCTAATGGTATTAAAATAAAACAAAAAGCGATAACATGAACTGAGTAATGGAGCGGTGAAATTATAAGGGACTTGATAAAATCTAAAACTGAACCGCAATTGATACATAATATCAATTAATATCCTTGAGTACTTACGATGTTACACGAAACGACAGAATCGATGATTAAACAAGTTATTTTTATATAGCTTACAGAAGTAAAAAAAAAAAAAAAAAAATCAAAATTGTCAACGGTCGATAGCCTTCATAGTAGCGGGTGAGAAAACCTGTTGGTAGTGCAGCTCTTGGCAAAGTACTCATTTCTCGTCCGACGGCGAATGCTTTGTCGATTATAATCTTGGTCTTTAATGAATAGTTGTGCATCCTCTTTCAAGGGAAATATAGAGCTCGGGGCAGGTTATAAAATTACAGGGCTAGTCGTGGCTGATAAAAACAAAAAAAGGCTAAATAAATTTCTGTAATAATTGTAAAAAAAAAATGTTTGTCGATTGTACCCTCAGTACTTTAAAAACGCATCTCAATTTATGATACGATATGAATATTAAAAATTCAGTATATCCAGTGTGTTCATGTTTGTAAAACTGGATCGCAATAAAATCCCTTTATTACCGAACCAATATTGGTACGTAGGCCAAGTCGTAAAAAAAACATGAAAAATACAAATGCGAAATGTCATTCTTAAAAAAAGAATGTTATAGTTAAGTGGTACTTAACTAGCATCAATTATAAAGTGACAGACAGGTACCTATCTATTACTTAAACATTTGTGTCTTACACAAGTTCCGTTCAAACAATTGTGATTCGTTATAACACCACTAACGTTAAAGCTATTAATTAATTCATAATTACAAATAAAATCGTTACTTGACAAATTGATATTTTGTTTTTACATGAGTTTTTGTGTTTTCTATACGTAAAAAAAATATAGAAAATCAATGTCTACATAACTGCCGAATTTACACTTTAAATAATTACTTGTGTTAGTTATATCAAATATCAAGGAAAAATTATATCAAATTTATTTGCTGCTACTGATAAATAGTCATTTATTACATTTTTCGTACCAATAACTAAATTATTAGATTAATAGGAATAAAAAATCAGTATGGACATTTTTGGTAAACAAGGCGCCATTATAAAGAAGACTGACTGACATTATTAAATTCTTGTACCATTAATTGTATTATTAAAGTATTTTTTAAGATTGCCATTATCTATAATTTTATTATATTTAATAAATTTATTCATTTACTTTTCGATTAAAACACACTTCTGGAGAAAACTTGAAAATAACTTTTAAGTTTCTTATGTTCGTGTTCGTATAACAAAGTGTGAATTGCATTCGCGATGAATTATTCCGATTGAAAACATCGTGACGAGATAAAAAGAACTTTCGATCCGTACAAGTTACAATAGTACTTCCTTCTCCTATGTGGGCATTGGTAATATTTATATTTAGTCCGTTTTGAAGTTTATCGCATTAACTGGCAATGGCTGTTAATTGTTTATATGATATAAATATCTTTAGTATGATTACCTAAGTGTTTTAATTACAATTATTTTTTATTCGACATCGACATGACGAGTGAAACGTTCACCTGGTGGTAGTGATAATGGCCACAACGTGACGCTAGTTTTTAATTTATTTATCGTGTTTACTTATTAAACAAAAATAACATAGTAGGCATTGAAAAAACTACGAAGGTTTGTCAACAAAGCTACGATCAGAATCAGTCATCGAGACCATTAACTGTCGCAGAGGACACACAATATATAATGTCATATAATTTTCTATAGGAGACAAGAGTTAGGTAAACTTGTCGCTTAGTGACGTCAGATGTTGAATTTTATCACCGCTGTAATTTCACTAGCTACAACAAACCGGAACGCAGTACTGTTTCGATGCAGAAATAGCAGCTACGATGGCACCTAGACGATCTCCGGCAACAGAGACCTACCACTAGTTCTTTGCCGCATTTGGTGGTATCGAGAACGTACTGTGTTTAATGCTTTGTTTGGTTTTAAAAATATTTAAGGAATAATTAAGCAGGTACAAATGAGTGCATTCAAGTTAAGAATTTTATCCTTCCGGATCCTTTCATTGAAACCAAATGCAGAGTTTCATAGATGGTTTTGTTTTAAAAGTAAGACAAACAACCGACGGCATTCGTTTTGCTCGGAGAGAGGGATCTAAAACAATCTTGGGAATTTAAGACATACGTGACCGGCTTTCTGCAAATATGAGCCGAGCCAAACTTTTGTTTAAACGGAACGGACATGTAATAAGTATTCTGCTTTTATCAGGTTACTATACGACAATATCTGTCTACTACTATCTTTAAGCATTCAACCTCGTAAAATATAAGTTCATTACTGCACAGCATTATTACAATCGATTTTCATTCGTAAAATGCATTTTTTTCTGTACAAGGAAGTGTCGAAACGAACGAACTGCTTGCCTTAGGCTAGGTGATACGCGTGTCTATAAAAACGTGGCGCACCACATCATGCTCCTCACCTTGAGAAATAAAATGTTAAATCTCCTTACTTCAGTAATTATACTAACTTGTCAGCAGAAATAGGAGCTATAGTACTACCTAGACGATCTCATACAGAAACCTATCACCAAATTGGCAAAGCAAAAGTATAGTTAAATTACACTGGAGGGACGTTCTATATCTTTTTATCCGTTTACCTAATTAATATCAGTTTCTTACGTAATTTATTACAGTGGTTATTTAATAACGGCCATAAATATACCAATGCATAAGTCGGTATGTTTTCATTTTAGCAACATTCATAGTTGTATGCTTTGTAGCTATAATGTTTCTGTGTTCTCTCACTGTAACAAATTTCCTTTACATATAAATAGCTTTCGTGTTACCATTCCACATTGTATTTACAGTTTCTATTACAGTGTAAATTTTGAAATATTTCTTCTAAAAGGTATCCCTTTGAGAACCATAAAGAGTTCGTTAAATTTGATAAACTGCTTGGAGATTAAAGTAAAAAAAATCTACAATAAAGATTGCCACTCGAATGATCTTTACTATCGTTATTCTCGTTACATCGAGCAAAAGGCCTTGCGATTTTTAGCAATACTAACCACGGACAAGAGTATTAATAATTTATTTAATTAATTTAAATATTCCATTTAAAGGGCAAGGTCACCATTTACTACGTTAATTATTTTTCTTGCTACAAACATGTTCGTATAACATTTGATATAATTATAATTTTTAATATTAATGTTGATAATGGAAAATTTTCAAGTCATTTATGGGGCTACAGAATTCTGTTAATATGAACCATTATTGTACAAATGGTTATAATACAAGTTTTAATACCGTTTTTTCGCTATTTACTAGATTTGTTTTAAAATTGTGTTCTGTATATTGTATGTTTCTGTATATTTTCAGCGGTCGCCATAGTAAATCAGTGCAAGTTTTTTTGTCTGCCTAACGGTCAAAATTAATATCACTGTTTTTTTTTCGCAACATATTTGTGACCTCACACTTTTTTGAATTCTTTATATACTGCTATAATTTACAAATATTTTTTTGTGAAGTTTACTCTCTCTAATAACGATGTTCCTAGCGATATTCTGTTATAAAAATTAAAAAAAATACCATTTTGAAACTTTAATCCGATATTGCATTCCTTAGATACAAATACTAAGTTACTTTTTTGATAAGTGATACGACGATCTAAAAGAATTATGTTCTTACCACCTGATAGGATCACAATCAGGTGGTAGTCCATAAAAAATCATGTTCTACGAAGCAAGCGTTTTCAAGATAATTATGTTGAAAAACTTTACAAAAAGAACACTAAAGCATTGTAATCCACTTTAACATTATTGTGTCAAGAAGTGAATTCTATTAATATAAATTACTATATAATCAGTTATATAGTTGAGTAACGTTAAATTCATTTCCACGATTAAATAAACGCGCCTATTTTGTTATCTATTTATAATGGTACTAAAACTACCTTAATAGGCTTCATAAAAAAGAAGAATTTTCTTTGTTGTATCCACCGACTGATAAGACAGCTTTAATGGAAGCTACAAAATGGTTCTAATCAACATTCAAACTATTAATATATACACTATAGGAAACTAACGAGCTATCATTTATGCGATAATATTGAAATGGTTGGGAAATTATGCATAATAATATGTACAAGTGAAGCGTTGTGAGGGCAATTTCCCTTTCGCAACACCCTCATGTTAATCGACTCGTGCGTCGGAAGCGTTCGCTTCCATTCACGATTACATCCGAGCAACGACAATGATGGAACAACAATCGGTGCATTTACCCCTATTCTACTAATTCCGGTCCCCCGCGTGGTTCTAGGAAATAAAAGGAAACTGAAAGGTCCAATGTAATTACAAGTATGAGTAATCTTTCTACTATCTGATTTAGTTGCACATTTCCACGCTTCAGATCTGTCTATCATCATCGCCATTACTTCAGCCAATTGATGTCTACTACTATTGAGGTCTCGTCAATTTAGCCCTACGCCACGCTCGGCGTGCGGGTTGGGGAACGCAGTGTATTGGTTTAAGATCACAGGTAAAGCTACTACTCTTTTTCTGACGTTATTTTCTCTTAAGTACCTTATACGATAATACAAAGATTAGGAAGGAATTGGATATTCTAACTTTCATTTATTTTATTCCAAAATTATAATTTGTCTTCTGCAAGAGCACTTTTTAAAATAATTTTAAATGAGCAACTGGTTTAAAAACTTGATGAATATGTATACAAAAAAAGTTTTATTTCTTTAGCTATAATAGGTTTTACAATATATTTTGGTGACTAACATGTTAGGTTAAAAAATACCTGCAATCAGTTAGTCACAAAATTTTAGTAATTACCATACCCAAAAGCAAATACATATTTTATTTGTTTTTTTTGGGTATGCTATAGGTATTTTTGGTATGATATAAATTAAATTTGTTAAGTTCATTATTAATGAAAACTATGCAACACTATTAACGTTTAATTTATTCACAATGCTAACTAACCAGCTAATTGCAAACGCTAAACGTTTAATATTCAAATTCGTAATACTTGATTAGAAGTTGACGTTAAACATCATTCGCGCATAACAATACCGCGCCTAATCTTAAAAACTTTACCTTAATAACTGTATGGAAAAAAAATGCCGAGATCTTTACAAAACGAACATTAGCACCGACCTACATTTGCGAAGCGAAAGCAATTAAATCATTATTGTGCAATAGTGATTATCAACGCATCATTAGCACCGCCGCATTATATATTACTAATACCAAGTACATAGTATATTGGAATATATTGCGTTCAGTAGTATTTTAAACTAAATACTCCGATAAATTTATTGTTAATCTAAATGATATACAAACAGTTCTTCTCAACGATCATCGGTGTGGAAATATGTTGCGAAGCGCAGTCACATGGTTAAAGACAACATACGCCTTCTGCAGCTTATAGTATTTCTATATTAACATATTATCGCATATGTAATCAAAGAGGTTGGATAAAAGCGAATGAGTAAGATAAAATAACCATCACGAGGTGGACAGGAACCACGAGTGTAGCGAATCCGCGCGAGACAAGGCGGACTTGGCAACACTGACAGCCGATGTCCGTCAAGAATTATTAGATAATATATAGATGCTTTTGTACAATTAGATAAGTTTAAAATGTATTATTACAGATAATATCGAATTACTTTCAAAATATATATATATATATAAAGTAACCTGTCCTCTTTTCATATAAATTGTCCCGAGCGTAAGAAAAATTTTAATGTAATAATCATTGTTTTATTAAATTAAATTAATAATCATCGCTTAGAAGCTAAAACTTTTAAATTAAGTCCTATGAAAGTCGTGGCAGTAAAAAATACGGCGTCATATTTAGATTTTTAGGCTCAAGGCTCTATCATTACTATTATACACCGGTCCAGGCCCTGGAGGAAAGAGACACTGTAAGGAGGTTAGACTTCTGCCGTTTCATACTGCATGCAGACTTAGAAAATATTGTGGACTGATGAATCGAAGTTTGACAGAGACGGCATAACAAATTTTCATAAGCCATTATTAGGCTCTGCGAGGTGAAAAACCCTACATGATTAGAGAAGGAGCTCATCACCGAAGATTCTTCGTAAACGTATGGATGGGCATAATTCATACTTAAGAGGAATCAAAAAGTAGTGAGAATGAGATAGAATATAATGACTATTGATAACTTAATAATTTATTTTTCTACATAGTCTCCGAGTCTCACTACACACTGAGTCCAGAGTTTTTCCAAGGCTACACAATCCCTTTCAAATAAAAAGGTATGTCTTGGTCCTGCAAAAAGCTCTCCACGGCATCCATCAGCTCGTTACCGTCTTCATCCCTATTTACCCTTAAGTATTCTTTCAATTTGGAAAACTGATAAAAATCCTTAGGTGCCAGATCTGGTGAATAAGGGTGGTTAACCAATTCGAAGCCTTCTTGCTGAATAGCAGCCATCGCAACTGCCGACGTGTGCGCGGGTGCGTTGTCGTGATGAAACAGCACGTCCCTTCCAAGTTTCCCTCTCCTTTTCTCTTCGATGGCATTCCTCAACTTGGGAATTAAAGCTGCATAATATTGGCCTGTAATAGTGGTTCTACGCTCCAGGTAATCAATCAACAATATCCTTTTCTAGTCCCAAAATATTGAGACCATAACCTTGCCAGCCGATACCACGGCACGAAATTTCTTCAGGGTCGGTGGTGATGGCCGTTTCCATTGCGAAGATTACTGTATTGTCTCCGCATCAAAATGATTGACCCATGTTTCGTCCATTGTTACAAAACGAGACAAAAAGTTTTCAGAATCTTCTTGAAACTTGTCCAACAATATCTTCGAAATGTTAAGTCGATTTTGTTTCCGACTGTCCGTTAACATTCTCGGCATCCATCTTGCGGAGACCTTCCTCATATTCAAAGATTGTTTCAATATGGATTGAATACTTCCATATGAAATGTCCGTTTCTTGAATTAAGTATCGGATGATATCTCTTCGATCGCTCAATACAATTTTCTCGACTTTTGCAACATTTTCTTGGGTGACTGACGTCGATGGACGTGGTGACGGCCGCAACGATGTACGTCTTCCGCGCTCGTTCTCTCCTTACTCAAAATTGAGTAGCCCACCTTGCGACAGTGGAATACGGCGGAGCAGACTCTCTTAATGTTGCCTCCAAATCGCAATGAATCTCTTGCGTCGTTAACTTTTTTAAACAGAGATATTTAATAACGGCTCGCACTTCGTTTTTCTCTATTTTCGAGAACACGTTCCGCAAACAAATGACTATATTCAGAAAAAAACAAAAGAGAATCGAAGATTTTTTTTCTTTATTAATATTACAAATAAGTACCTGAGTTATGCCACTATTTATTTTTTTTCTTACCAAGGAGTATATATATGTCGTTCTCACAACTTTTTGATCTCTCCTTGTACTTGATAGGCCCAGTCTTCTTGCCCAACAATTTAATTGGGGGGACATACGAAGATTTTCTTGGAAATAATATTTTTAATTATCTGGAGGATACACCATTGGAAACCAGGAAAGAAATGTTGTTCCAGCATGACGGTTGTTCCACCCATTTTCGTCTCAGCTTAAGACAGCGGTTAGACAATACCTTCCCTTAGCCATGGATTAGCCGAGGCGGACCAACACCGTCGCCCGCAAGGTGTATTAGGAATTATTTTTTACTGTCACGACTTTCAAAGAACCTAATTTAAAAGTTTTAGCCTCTAAGTGATGATAATTAATTTAATTTAATAAAACAATGATTAAACAATAATTATTACATTAAAATTTGTGTAGAAATAAATCATCGAATTTTTTCGTAGACAATAGGGAATTATTTGAAAAATATTTAGAAAATTAATAACTACAGAAGCATTGTTTTTGTATGGGGTATTCCATACATAGATAGATAGGATACGAGCTATACTTTAGCTCCTCCAGATCTTTATACCTATTATCTTTCTCGCCCTGTATATTTAAATTAAGTACTGCTTTTCATGTAAACAAAATCATTTGTCAGAATAAAAACTCATGGGATCCAAGCCAACCTCACCTGCTCCTGGTGCACCCTGCTAGTCAACAAACGAGGCTCTGGCTCCCGTCAATCCGTATTGGGCCAGCGTGGTGGGAGATGGCCCCAATCCCTCCACATGAACCCTACAAACAACGGCCCATGGTTCCCGATGATGCATCAGCACAAGACTAATCAATGTGAGGTTCTTTGAAGGAGACTTATGTCCACCAGTGGACGTCGATTAGCTGATAATGATGATAATAACGATTTATATATCACAGGAAGTCTTACAATTATTTTTTATCTTAACAATTTTATTTTCTACTTTTCTGAATATTTTTATTTGTATAGAGATATCAATTCGATTGAGAAAAAGACATATGATTTATCTATAACATATATACGAATAATTGAAACTGATATTTCAGCAAATAAACTAACGAAAAAAGGAAACACACTATTTAAAACACACTTAATTATTGAATTAAGAGTACGTTAGAATTCATAGTATCAGATTTCACGTATATTATGTTCCCCAATACATTAGTTCTGTAGTGAGAAGCTATCTGCCAATTAATAACGTATATTATGTATTTTAACGTTAATAATATAAATCTAATCAGAAGATATATTTTAAAAGTAATGAGAAATAGTTATTATTTATTTTAATACAAAAAACATACAATGTTGTATTGTATGCTTTTTGTTTAAAAAAATTAAACCTACTTGTTTTATAACTAAACACTAAGAACATGTTTTTAACTATATGTTTAATTCCTTATCGAATATGAATATAAATGCACATTATACCGAAAAAATTTCTATTTATTATACATATCTGTAGTTGAAACATATTCGTGTACGGTCGTTAACATTTTTGAATAATGAAACATTTTATTCATTATCTAAGGAATATGAAACAACGATGGGAACCACCGCAATGGATTCTGTTTAAGGAAACTAGAAATACATTGAAGCGCGAGTTAATGGGCTCTAGTACGAAACCGCAGAGCGCAAATCGAATCACGTCCACGCGGCTGCTCTCGGCGCCGAGTGCTGTTTAATGTGAAAAACAAATGAATATCCCAAATGTTCCCACGATCCTCGTTCCGGTTAGAACGTAAGCAACGATACAGACAATCACCAGCGCGCAAATGACGGCCTCTCGATCTTTGTTTAAATTTTCACGATAAAATGAAATGACCTACACAATTAATATTTCCGATGAAACTTATCAGTTTTCATAAAAAAAATAACGCTGACTTGACAAAATTTTAATTTTTTTTTTAATGATTCATAACTTGAAACGTTAGACAACCATTTATTTTATTCGACAAAACATCTCAGCTGATGGTAACATTGTACTACTTATTGGCATGTTAAACAAACAGCACCACATTATACTCTTCGCCTTGAGATATAAGATGTTAAGTTACCCAAGTAATCTCACTAGTTACAGTGCTTTTCAAGCCAAAGACAATAATGTTTGCAAACTACTATTTGATTGCAAAAATATCGTGACGGTACCTACCTGGTGGCAATCCTGTTCTAGATATTTGGTAAAGGAAATTTGTCATCAGGCATGCTTCTTATGTAAGTAATGAGGTATTGTACCATGTACACAATGTAATTACTGTTTTGTTAAGAAGTTTTATAACCTTTTACGTTGACATTACGTGTATACATTTGTTGAAGAATACAAGATCTAAATCTGGACCAAGAAGTTTGCATTAAAGCCGCAGACGGTCGTTCCCAGCGCGAGAATATAATTGCTTTTGCGTCACGACAACTTACATCATTTTGTATGGGACTGGGATTCGCGTAACGTTAGTTTAAAACAATATGAAACTCATGCCACAGTTCTAACGGCATCCAAGGCGTTGATATTCATTTTTACAGACAAGAACGCAACTGTGAAATTGAGTAGATACAGCAAAGCGTAAAGGAGAACAGTTTAGTGGGGCAAAGTTAAACATCTTTATCTCAGAATCAATAAATCACCTATGTGGTTTAGATATTAACGATCAAATTAAAAATAACCTTAATGCGTATTTTTTGAGCATTGTTAGAAAAAATACTAAATACTACTAGCACCGCAATTTAATACCATACATAAGAATACCGGTGTCTTAGTAAATATATATATTTGCTACCAAACAATAAGGTGCAAACATTACCATGTTCCTATTTGAAATGGGTTTTAGCGTTGAAAGTAATGGAGTAACGGGACCTAACATTTTATATCAAGACGACGATCATATCGTGTTTTGTATAACATACTAGCGCCACGTTGTTGATATGGGCAAGCGTATCACTTTCCAACAGGTGAACGTTTCACGTGTCTGGTCGCTTCGTCAAATATGTTATATATATATATATGAATAAAAATCACTACACTTCGTGGTAAGTAATACGACTATACTCTAACAATGTTGTATTAGTTAACGAGTTTACACAGGAAATATATAACGCCTGTAATTATTGATCGGGGCTTATTACAATATACGATATATGAGATATTGTCATACAATGAAACGTCTTGCTTTATGTTATAAATATAGGATGAATAGGTAGGTAAATTAAGGTTTCTAGTACCTCCTTCGCTGTTACAAAAACACATACCAATAGCAACCACTTATACGGTAGTGGCAGACGACGTCCTTCGGAGCCGCTCTTTTTATTCTACATTACTTTTTTAGTTAATGCATAGCTCTCATATCGGCCATATTGAAAACCGGTTTTTATTTATCTTGAAGACGAGGTATACTTTTATAATACAACATAAAACAGTGTGCAAAGGTATAATAATATCGTACATCGCACAACATTGTGTCAATGACTTTTATGTGCATAATAATAAATAATAATCATAACAGCTATTATTTAATTAACATAATTATGAAAAGCGAATACGATCGAGTTTAAAAAACTCAGATAACAAATATATACCAAAGTGATGAATATGCGCAAATGAATGTTAAACTTGAAGTAAAAATATAGCTACCTATAGTACATATATATAATACTTAATGTTCAAAGTATAGATGTAGTTAAGCTTTGCGTGACTGAATAGTTCAAGACACAAAAACAAGCTTTACTTGGATATGTTTTCAGAGGTTTATTAAAAAGTTATTATTGGTGAAAGCCGGGCCGGAAAAGGGAGCAAATAAGACTCGAACCTAAGACTTACGTAAAATGATGTTGAATGACAAATTTTGATTACTTAAAAAAACATTAAAATTGTCAACTGCGTGTCCATGCACCCTTATAAATTGATGTAATACTTACCAGTTCGTGATTCGTTAACATTACGGAAATCACTGGGAAGCCTCGGTTTCACTTAACCAAATAGACACTCATCTAAATGCGTACGCAAGAGAGCCTTAAGACGCGTTGCTTTGTATAATTAAACACCTCGACGGGTGCCTCGGTAAATTTACGACGATTGTTTAAGACCGTCCCTCCGTCTATAGCCCGGGCCTCCCGCCACTATGTCCTTGCAGCTGCCTGTCTCAATGAATAAATCCTGGCTAATTTCACATCATAAAAATGTTTAAAATTAATCATCATTTTAAATACTACAAGGAAAATAAATGATTATACTAATTTTCATTTGATTTGAATCCCTAATCCAAAGACAATAAGCATTACGTAATGAATGATTATTCTAAGAAAGTTTTCGCCTGTTTATTGAAATATATGTAAAAGTTATGAAATGTTCCATTGAGCTGTTGTTTAATTTATGTTGTTTTGATATTAGTTTTACGTAAGATTTAGATATTTTGAGCACAATTTAAGTACCACAAAACTTGTTCGAGGAATGTAAATATAAAGTTATGTAATAAAGAGCATTGTCGTTTTGTCATAACCGCAAACCAGTTGCGAATGCTCTTCGAAATTTCTCTTCATAAAAGCAAATTGAACGACGTCAGCGCAAATGAAAGTTCACGTGGAAAAGGACAGGCGTATAAAATAAAACATTATTTGTGTAATTAAGGCGCAGCGGCTTACCTTGTAACAGAGGTCTTTAATTCGATTCCGGAGCCGCACATTAAATTTGGATAATAGGAGAGTTATTTGGATCCGCCTTTTTTTGTTATCGGGGATGGGAGAGAGGAGGAATCTTCTAACAAAACACCTTTCATTTGGCAGAAGATAAGATTATGACGGATTTTTACTCACAAAAACTCCCTGGTGGTCATCCCCAGAGCGTTGCACGGGTCTCCGGGGTCTCTTACGGAACGCAAAGGTGCCTCCCTGCGCTACACCTAAACGTAAGTCCTAGAGAGAGTCTTCACCCTCTTTGGTACCATTACTTTGTTACCATAAGCACGAGACATCCTCGCACTTGTCGTTCCCACCGCGCTCTTGTCGTTCATCCTAGACTCGCTTAGTGTACAATAAGAGCCTTCACCATCAAAGCCGATGAACCCGAAAAACTTTTAGTCGCCTTCTACGACAGGCAGGGCTTACTTTAGTTCTATTCTTAATTACCCGAGACTACAGAGAAAATTTTTAACCTGTCTTGCTATCTATTAAACTTATATCGTAACTCTGTCGCCACAATACTGTTATTCATCTAACAACAAATGAGAGCCAGAATATTCTAGACGAGGGCGCTTCATCATCCACAGCCTTATGATCAACATCACGTAGAATTTAAATCAATTATTAAACTGTCAGTAAAAAAAAGTTACTAGTTCGAATTTGGATGATATTCAAACGCCAATGTCAAATTTTCTTAACCCTTTGTACAAACAATGTGGCTAACACAAAACAAAAGCCTTTAAATAGTTTTTGGGCCACTGCAGCATACTGCCACGTGCGCCGCGTACGTAATGAGCTTCTGCGGTTTTTTCTGCAGAGCTCACCTACATGCAATTCCACAACTATACGAAAGCCTCTCAAACACAAAATAAAAATTACTTTGTGCACAATTCGTTTTCTAATCATTACAAACATTCTTTACTAGATAGACAACAGATTTTGTCTTATTTAATCACTGTGTTTATTCGTTAATATTTATATACTGTTAATATTATTTTTATTGTATATGTGACAGTCCTGTGTAAGGTAGAGAAAGTAATATTTTTCTGTTGAAACTTACCAATTCCATTACGGTTATTATTATAGTATTACTTAATGCAGCAACTTTTCGCCCAGATTTATGATTGGATAGCCGCGCTTCACGGGAAAAAGTTTGAGAAGATTTATTCAGACAGTTATCATTTATGTATACAAGGACATTGTGCGGAGAATTGCCTTGTTGTTATGTGAAATGTTTCAAAGAGATTTTCAACGTCTTTATATTAAGAATTTAGATTGGTGAATAGACAGTGAAGGAAGACACCTGGTGATGCTTCTCACTACTTTCTCAACTTTTAGTCGGTTAAAGTAACGTATACACTGTTAAAATTATATTTGAAAGAGTCTCTTCTACGACAAATATTTTACAGAAAAAAAAAATTCAATATAAAAAATCATATTAACGATCAATAAACTTATCGGTTATTAAACACTACAAAACAAATAATTATCATTACAATTATTTCTAATGGCAATAATCCGAAACCTGTCTCTAGTTATTTCCTATCCTTCGTACAAAGGAAACGTTCCGATACTAACAAAAACATTGTGTGTAAATATCGTAATGATGTTAGATTTATCAACGTTTTCCTTGACATGTCGATGACCTCGCTGAATCCTCATTTTAAGTCCATTCATTACAAAATGCCATTAGTTCGACGCATACAAAATTCCTGTTATTATTGCTTAGTTATAACTCCATTATTTTCGACGTACATTTATACACAAAACCTCTATGAATTAATAGCATAGCGTATATGCTGCGGAAGAACAAAGTTTCGAATTATAAAACTGAAATACGAGAAAGGCTTGATTTTTTTTTAATAACATAGCGGAGTTATGATTATTTTAATAGCTTGTGACATTTTATGATTGTTGGACATTTTAGTGTTTCAATTATAAGCTTAACTGCTTAGAACCTAGTTATTGCTTAATGAGAAATTGTGAAAATTAAAAACGTGAATAGAATTTTTAATACATCTAAATGTTAAAATATAAGACACAAGTAAAGACCAACGTGTACATTCTTTTATACGTTCTTAATAAAAAGTTTAATATTATAATAAACAGAAGAAATCAAGTGTGATCCACCTTTATATTTTTTTTTATTTATGTTTAATTTATGTCTATCCTTGACACTGTCGGCTTAAAATGTCGAGATGTGATCTTGATGCAACCAGTGAATTGAAAAATGGATCAAAATTGTTGTCAATTTAATTTTTATTTCTAACGAATAGGGGAGACTTTTTGTTTTATTTTCTATTTCCAGCCTCTAAGTTTGAAATAGATTCTTTTTAAATTTGTTACTAAAAATATTAATGAACAACAAGTGTAATAGAATCGATTCCTAATGTTTTACATCGTCGCACCAAAATTAATTAACACATAACTTGATCGCATTAAAAAAAAATGTTGTTTGACGTTTGTGTATCGATGATAAGTATGCAGAGATACGGATAACAGCAACGCTCTAAATGTTTTCGATAACGAAATGGATATAAACATTGATTCTAATTGAAAATGACGAAACCCATACGTGATAATCAAATTTACACCTGGAATAACGGTTAAAGTTGTAACAGTTAAGCTTGGAGAAGACGAAACTTACAAAAATCTCTTCGTTTTTAACTACGAAAAATACATTAATAATATATATGCATACCTCTACAGTACATTATACCATAAGAATGTAGATAAATTTGAGTACCTCTATATAAATGAAGATAAGCTAATCGCCTAATTTTGAAATTGACGCATTGTATTAAATATATACAAAAAAAATTTTTAAAGCTATACCAAGACTTTACTTAAAAAAGAAAAACCAATAAGTGATATTGTAGCGTACTGACACTTAAATCACGACTCATATGGATTAAGATCGCGCGTACTTTAAAAATAAGGATAAAGTTGGAAGCCAAAATAATATTGGCGTTTCTTTTGGTGGATGATAATAACATCATAAAATAAAAAAAAGCTTTAGTTTTGCGAACGACTAAGAGACAGTGTTTAAAAATGGGTAAATAAACATAAGTCGAGCGCAGAAATTCAATCCATGAATCTACGTCAGACGAATGAGATACAATAAAGGCTCATTCAAGAGCCAAGTTCGAGAAGTCAATGAACTGGTTGACAGGAGAGCATAGAAATAAATCACACCACTAACAAAACAATCCTTAACTGACCGAGCATCATGAGGACCGGACAAGTGACATTCCGAATGCATCCGATCGCATTACTATTCGCAAGGCATATAAAGCACTCACCTTGAGTATCGCCTGTGGATATACGTCAGCCGAGCTGGTGATCAGCGCTAATCCAGTGCAACACTTATGCAGTATAGTATATGTCAACGGCACATGTCACTAACAATCCACAGGTAAAATTCGAAAGCTCGCGTGTTGTACGCGCGGATTGGCCACACGTCCGACCGCAACGGCGCGCAGAGTACAACTGAGGAAGACAGAGGCACTGAGGTCCTCTTGGTCGGAGGTCGGAGGCGATTGGAGGATCGAGTGAAACGGGATGCGGCAGCGAGATGCGCGCATCGTGCTCGGCTTCCGTTCATCGCTTTTGATAACATTCTGCGGTGGAAAACTTGAGATATTTATTTGCTCGGGGCTTGCCTAAAATAATTAGTGTTGCAAACGAAGTAATACTAAAGGTCGTAACAAACTTGGACGTCCGCTCAATGAATATAAATCCTTTATCAAATATGGATGAGGCAAAAAATAAAATATTATGATAATTTCAAATTTTACTTCATGGTTGGCACACGAATTTTGTGGCCACATTGTCACTGACAATGTTTAATAACGTATGAAGAGTGTCAGTGTATGCATGTACAAGATACACGTACACATATAAATAAGGACCTTTATAGGTGAGCGTATCTATGACAGATTCTGATTTTGCTTTCAGTAAGGGAAAATGATGTTTTTTTTTTAATCAATTTCTCCAATCCTATTACTGAAAAGGGCAAAAGTTTTAAATTTTCTGTAAGATCTCATTAATAAGAGATTCACAGATTAAAATAATTTAATGTCGTGGATTTTTACGCCAATACGCGCTGATTGAAAATCTGTATTATGATGGCAAACGATGAGCATCTGAATCCAACGTTGTTAATTTTTTGGAAAAGTTTATTTTGCATTATGTTTATAATTGAATTTGGTACGCTGACAGGTTTTCCATTTAAATTGATAATACGACAGTTCGAAATGGTCAATCAAGTGTTGAACTTCCTGCGGATAATTCTTAATGAGAGATTCCATGTTCGATTAAGATTTAAGCAATTAAAAAACCTCCGTGTACAGTTTAACACTAAAAACAATAAGTGATCAAAATTTACTAAAGGTAGGTTTTAGAGAAAAAAGAACTACAGTATTATCTTTAAATTCTAATTTGCAACACTTATTTTATTCTTTTCAGATATATGCGGGTAAATGCATATTTATATTATCCATTCGAATGGAACAGACGTTGATAGTATTACTACTTCCTATTGTTGTTAACTTTTACATCTTCATCAGATTCAACATTGCACAGGACAGCATGCTCACAATGTTACATTAAGCTTAAATTATATTAAAATATGCGTTTTTTCATCGTCATGGTTTAAAAAAAATTAAAACACATTGGCCATACAACAGCCTAGTAATATAGTGCTATATTTTAAATACACCGTGTTCTTACTTTTTCTGAACAACATGTATCTAGTAAAAATTACGATAACAAATTTTAAACCTAACTATTTTAAAGTTAAACTTATGTTGTCGTAATAAAATAATTTACGAGGCGATAACAAACAATTTGTTATGACAACATTAACAACTATTTTAAGTGCTAAGTCGTTTTGTTGTGGTAATGGACTTGTTTTCACAAAGCTCCAAATTTTCTACACTTTAATACTTTTAATTGTTATAGACAGATCACAATACAAAACATTTGCACGATATGATAACTTTATAATTTTGATAATCAGATTTAAAGACTTCATAGTAATATATATATTAATTTATTAGCAAGTCTCCTAATTCCTTTCTGGAGATGATCTAGATAGTCTACCACTGTATTATATTCGAAACTATAGTTTATAAACATTACATTTGTCCCAGTTTGAAGTATGCTGAAGTAAATACCGGAGCAAACTGTCTTCCTACTTTAAAATTACCGTTAAACATCACCCATAACCTTGAAACCATTTTTTTGGTTAAATATTGTATTCGTAATATTGTAAAATAATAACTAAACAGATTCATCACCTACTACTACTACACTTTTCATATAAAGCAATGTATGTTTTTTTTATTTTTATGAATATAGAATTTAAAAATAAATTTTCAACAGGTGCCTTAGAGGCAATAGAGAAGTTATTTTGCAATTTTACCAAAAAAAAATTATGGATTATTTTATTAACATTACCTAAGTTTGACCGGGATATAATAGCAATGGTATTTAAATCCGCTTTACGTGCGATGTGTGTATATGATTAATAATTTAATCTCGTTGCTGTGTTATTTAAAATATTGCATCGTACAAGGATAGAACCTTTGGACCTGTGCGCGGTACAACAATGCAATCACAGACCCAAACGGGCGTGTGCGGCATCCTGTTATCAAGTGCTCAAACCGCTTATCGCTGCTCGCCCGAACTATCAGACAATTGCGATACGGTTCGCAACGATCACAGCCGATTACATTGATCAATATTACTTAACTACATGGAAGTATATTTAAAAATAATTATTATTTTATGTTAAACGTGTGTGCATCATTAAAAGTTTTGCCAGGTAGATAGACGACATTAAAATAATCGCTGGGAGCCCCACTAGATTCAAATACCGCAAGATCATGTTTTGTGGATTACATAGGGATCTATGTCCTGCGGTGAAAGTTCATCGGTCGAGGTGATGATAATAAATAAGCGAGTGTAGTACCGGTGTACCCCTGACATGCTCAATGCAAATTAGATTCAAAGACTCCTTTTATGCGATAGGTTTAGAAATGCTAAATAACAATCTCCCCAAGAAGTAGAGTAACTTTTAAATATTTCCCCTTAAATAACAAAAAGAACTTCATAATAAAAGAAACAAAAATTCTGATGTAATGCCGATGAAGGTTTCGCGTTTCGGTCACCTTTATGTCAAAATTCGCGTAAACAGAGCATCCGGAAGAGTACAAAAAAAGTGATTCAATAAGAAGACAGTAGACAAGTTTAAAGTACTTTACATTAAAAATAATGGCTCAGGTACGAAAAGTTTTCTCCAACTGACTACCCAACTTTATTTTATGATAATGAACGATGTTGATGAATTGTATGATAGTTACCCACAGAGGTTTCGTTTTTAGTCTCAACTCCCTATATAATTATTTTCATTAAGAAAAAGCGCTTACGTTAATCGAAGAAATGTTTAAGTGCATGATTAAATTGTTTTCAATGTATTAACATGAACAATTAAGATCTCTGCTTAGGACTGCGAAATAAATATTATATCTTTCTCTAATCTAATTATTATCTTTTATTTGTTTCATCTGCATCTTTACTACATAATATAATATATACTACATAAAATCTTAACATCTATCTTCAAATTTATATTTTCATAATTACACTTCTAAAGCAAGAACTATTTCAGAGGTGTTTTCCAGTTATCCTTTGCAATATAACATATCAAATATAATGCCTATCAACAGATCGAAATCATCTATTACTAGAATTCGACTCCATAAATAATAAAGTTTTTATTTCGAAAAATGCTTTTAATATGCTCATTAGTATTACTACGGCGAGAGGTTATTTAAAATCTTAAGTATTTTCTTACACTAACTATTGATACAACTGTGACATTGTTCTGTGTGCGCAGTTGTAAACTGTTAACATATTTCATTGCGTACACAGACGAGTTAAAATTATATATTACTTAAACACTGTCACTTAATACTAATTGTTACAAAAGTTAATAAGTATGATTAATTATATTGTGTAACATATCGCGTGTATATTCTTTCTTTGTGTTAACATTTTACAGTTATTAATAATAGATAATTTAATTTCTAGATATATGATGCACGATCGACATATTTTTCTACTCCATAATGCATAATATAATAACTAACTGCTATTAATTTATAACTGCGGTGATATCATATGAAACACGAATGATTCATAATAAGATCCATTTGTTTACGCACGTCTCTTAAGTACATGAGGACAATACATGTTTGTTATGAATGAATTTCTATGTAAACATATTTATGCAGGGTATACGCACGCGGTGTACTCGAAGACTAATTGTTCATTAATTATCAACCGTTGAACTAACATGTAGTTTTTATTTATTAAATATAAGACAGCTTCTATGTCTTTCGTCAAACAGTATCGTGTTAACATTACTGTGTTCCGGTTTGAAGGGCGGATGCGGAATTACTGCTGGTAATGATATTGAACATCTTGTCTCAAGGCGACGAGTACAGTGTGGTGTAGTATCATCTTAACGAGCATCACTTTATTATCGGCAAGCGTTAGCGTTACCAACAGGCGAACGTTCTGCTAGTCTCGTCACTTTATCGAATAAACAAAAAATATATTCCTTTAAGTGATTTTATCAGACTAACTAAAATACTACTGTGTGTCGCCAGCTCGAGTGTAAATGCAGAGATCGGCAGGATATTTCAGATGCTGAGAAACGATTAGCTGCATTCATTATTAGCCGATAGGCGTCCACTGCTGGATATAGGCTTACCAGAAAGATTCCCACACGATTGGGAATCATGAGGGGAGATTTGGGCCATTTCCCACCACCCTGGCCCAATGCGGGTTGGTGAGAGCCAGAGCCTCATTTTGTTGTGTGCACCGTTTGTAGAGGTTGCCTTGGACCCCGTGAGAACGTACGGGAACCCTTACACACCTAAGATGTGTTATTTACTAGCAAAAATATAATTTTCTATATTAAAAATATAATAATTTTCATGTCTAGATTCATTGCTATATTTAGAATTGGGTTCATTTTGTTTCAGTAAAGCCAAAAGTTTTATTATCACCACACACATTTTGATTAAACTTTTTGAATTTACCTAACACAGCGAGACACCTTAAGTGTAATGCTTCTACGAGACTGACAATGAAACTAAAAGTTGAACCGTAGTCAGACATTTTATTTAAAATGGAACCAGAAGCGAGCGAAAGTTAACTAATTGTAAAAAATATTTTATTCCGAGATATTTTCTATTATAACCGTTCGCTATAAAATTTCATAGTTCCAAATTGAATTAATTAAATTAGAGGCCACCACCACCATGCTCTTGTCGCTTACTACACACCAATTACTACGCTTTTCAAGAGGCTATAGTGTTTACAAGCTACCATTACAGATATTTTAAAATATTATGACGTCTTTAACGAAAAATAGCTCAATGTAATAAAAAAAGATAAAAGTTTAAATTAACTTCGCTTATACACACCAAAAGCGTAATACCCTACGTTGATCGTAGCATTAGGAGTAAGGGTGTAAGGAAACCCGTCCCGCACAACTCACGGGACCCAAACCAACCTCACCTGCTCGTAGTGCACCCTGCTAATCTACAAACAGGGCTCTGGGGACTCTTTATATATACGTACGTAACGTACGTATATATAAATGCTACATTCATATTAAAAGTCAGAAAACTACGACAAATAACGCGCTTCTGGTTGTATTTTTCTATTAAGTTACATTCATTATATATATACAAAAAACTGGGAAATTCTTTGAAACGGCGTTCAAAGATAGAAAGAAAAGGAATAATTCCTATTGTGTTATTTATTGTAATCATTCCGCATTATACAGTGGGATTGTATTTTATAACAGAACAAAAAAACATGTTTATTTGAATTCAGAAATTTCCTTAGATTGAATCGACTTGAAACAAACATGAAAGCGAAAACAATCTTGAAACATTCTCTACTGATGATTGAGAAGGGCTGAATCGTACAACGTCTTTTCCTTTTATTGTTATAGGGAAATCGCAGCATGTTAATACTGCCGTATTTAATAGTCTATATTTGTTTTTATTATGTAACTTAACTATATATTTAAAGGCTCGAACATATGAATATACCAAACTATAACGAAACGTTAAATGCGTATAACGTTCTTAATTATTTATAAACTACTGTGATGATTTAACAATACAGACAAAAACCTCTAATCATAGTGCAGCGGCATATCGCTTGCCTTGCAACTAAGCTCCTCCGTTCCTATTCGGGTGGGTCTCTGGTGATGGAGTTTAGATGACAGTAAGGTCTCAATGCTAGCAAGTAACTTCATGTTATAAATCTGCAGTCATAACAATATTACTGCATTCCAGCTGATATGTGAGAACGAGCAAAGTATACAATCTTCAGGCTCATTGTTAATTTACAATATGTATAATTTAGTCCATCGCCGATAAAAAACATAAAACAAGGTTGTTTTAGAGTTATACACAAGTTAAACATACATTTTAAAATTATTTTGAATAACAACACCAGCTGTTTCGCTTAGATAAAGTTCACCACAATGAACGCTTCCGACTGCATCGGCTGCTGCATTGTGTAGATATGTTATCACAGGGTCAACGTATACTAGGTTCATTATCACATCATATTTACACAAGTTTCGTTCGAGTTGGTTGGTTGTGTTAGCTGAACGACAAGGAATGTCGATCCTTTTTTGTTATAAGTTTACTTAAAGCTTTATTCTTTTTACCTGATATTGGGAATATGACGATTTAAAAATGTTTTACATATACATGCAAACATAAATTATTTTAATTTACACAAATTGTCAATATTTTAATACGGAATGTAGTTTAAAGAAAAAAAATTTTTTTTTATTATTATAGCTAATTGAATATAAAAGTTTACAGCAATAATTTATAGGTCTCTGTTGCCGGAGATCATCCAAGTGGGTACCACTGCAGCGCTTATTTCTGCCGCCAAAGTGTGCAAACATTACTGTGTTCCGGTTTGTAGGGGGCTGTAGCTATTGTAATTACTGGGATAACGAAACTCAACATTTTATATCTCAGGCGAAGAGCGCAATGTGGTGCAGTGCATATCATTCTAACTACCGCCTTCTTGTTATGGGCGGGCGTATCACTTACCATCAGATGAACGTCCCGTTCGACTCTTCGTTTATTTACATAAAAAAATAGAACTACTAAGTTAAAAAACAGTTGCAAATGTTTGCATATATAGTTATTGTCTGAAAAAGAACTATTTACAAAAATATACACATGTAAATGGAATGTAGTAATCGCGTTTAAGTAAAAACGTAGAAATACTTCAATGAATTGAGCCAAATGGCAAAACAATTTGCGTGGAGTTCCGTGGCGAACGTTATGGTGTATATAAATATGAAGTTGAAAAAGCTTATTAGGCACGGGAAAGGGTTCGAGTAATGAATAAAATTGTTAAATTATTCAGAGCACAATCGCATTAAATTCGCATCGGTTATGAAATTACATAGCGGTAACCGTAAACTTTGTTTTCGGTCCATTAGTTTATAGATTCTGTTGAAGAGAGATAATTTATTGATTATTACACAGTGTACACGAAATTGTTATGTCGTTAAATTTATGAACCAAAACAATTTGAGAAGTGAAAAATTATAAAATATAGAAATAGACGTGAAATTAAAAAACATTTCAATTTCAATAGAGATGATGTTTGGGCAATACCACCTTCTTGGGATCCTATTATTATTAAATTAAATCAAACACTAAGCCCAATAATAAAAGACTTCAAGATAGTCATTCTGCGTAGATTGGACAACAAAAAAAATTAAAAAAATGATAGGTGTACCCCGCGATAGCTATGACACCGGGACAACTGTCACCACAGTTCCTCCGTGACCATGCCTGCAGCAATGCGGTTGCAACGTCGGGATAGTAGCAATAATAAAATAAAACGACAAAATTACTGGTGGTAGATCTCTGTTTCCAGAGACCATCTACGTAGGTACCACCGCAGCTTCCAATTCAGCCGCCAAACATCAGTGAACGAACATTACTGTGTTCCAGTTAGACAGTTGTAGCTAGTAAAATTTCGGAGTTGACGACACTTAACGTCTTATGTCTCAAGGCTAAGAGCACAATGGGGTGCTGTATATACCATCCTAACCAGCTCCACATTGTTATATGCAAATATATCACTTACCATCAGGCGAACATCTCGCTCGTCTCGTCGCTTAGTTAAATAAAAAAAGAACAATAAACGGTCTCTATAATATCTATATTAATAATCTCATTCAGGTCCTTAGCTTTCATGCTGAAAATTAATCTATTGTCTTTGGCTAATTTCAGAAGACCTCTAATTCAAGAGGCAATTAACTCATTGGCACCTCACGCCATTAAGAAACAATCCGACCGTTACCTACATCGATTAACTATTTCCGTCACTGTACGAAGAAACCTTTAGAGAATAAAATATTTATCTTGTGACTTAAATTTTATGGCAATATAAATGTTTATTTATGTATAAGTTTACAGTAACTATGTAACAAATATTCAATTACCTTACTTTTTAACGTTGAGAATTGAATCGCCTAGGTCATCACCAACCAATAAGATTACGGCTTAATATTTTGTTTCTAATTAAAATCTAGATTTCATTATAATTTCTTAAAATCTAAAAATATATCAATTCAAAAGTTCAATATAATTAAGAATTTTTAACCTAATTGGTTTAGTATACAATCACAAAATATTCGATTGAAGATTATACAGAAACTGCTAAGTCGTTTCAAATATAAGCAGGAACTACCCGTGGCGAGTGAAAGAAAATCCTTGAGGTTTCAGTTTTTTTTCTTTCGAATGCAATTATCGTACCAACAGAGAGCATTAGAAAATAAATCAGTGCCCAGGTTACACAAGAAATAATCACAATAAATCGAATAAAACAAGTTCCTTTAAGTATTCTGATTCCTTCATATTTAAATATAACGAGTCGTAAGTAAAACCAAAGAAAGTATATCAAATAAAAATAGTATTTGAATATGTACATGAATATGAAAAGGATTCTTTTTGATATATACAGCATACTTTGAAAAATTAATGAAAAATAAATAACATGTTGGCAAACACAGCCAACTTTGCCATCGCGACCTGAAACTTAGGGCTGATAAAAACGCCAACTACGCTCAAACGTTTCAACTGCGCAAACAAACAGTGTTTGTGTGCAAGCAAATAAGGAGCTCGAGTTACGTCTCTTATCTGATAAAAGGTTTATTTAACAACGCTATGTGTTCTCCGACATATAATTGTATCTTCTTATAGAATATTTATCTAAATGCTCCGTGGCCCTATGAAATAAGATTGAAATTGGAACCAAATACACCTCGTGTGTGTGTTCCCGCCATGCCTACGCGTTCCTTGATCCGAGCATCAGCTGTTTTTGATTTTGTTTCATTGCTGGTTTTCTTTTAGTAATGTATTTTTTATGAAACTATCGTTTCATTTAGCTGTACTAATATGATGGAGCGTAAATAATGCTAATAAAACGTTGTAAAAATATGTTTTTTTTTTCCGTGTCATCATCAAAGGTGTCTTATTACTATCACCTGTCTTCGTTTTCGGAAGCGGTCTAACACCCAGTATATTGATTCTAAATACGACTGCTTATATCTAAAAATTATTTATAGTTTAAAAATTAAACAATCGTTTTTTTCATTTTCATCTGAAAATATTATAAAGTATAAAAATAAAATAGCATTGTAACGCTAAACTTTTTCTACATCCCCGCGGTGTTTAAAAATGGTAGAATTTAGTTTTCTAATTCGACTTCATCGAAAATAACTACGACCAACGTACTTCAACACCCAGGTGGTGGTCCAAAAATAACGTCACTAAAAATACCAGAATTAGTAACAATTATTCTTACACAGAGGAGCATGTATGTTTTGTATCATATTTGTTATGTGATTGTATCATACTTTATTTTAATGATACGTGTAATATGCTTTAAAGAAGACCTTGCGATCGTTTGGGAAGAGACGACTAAAGAAAGCTATTATTTCCGCAGTATTGTTTCCTGTTGAAAGGAAGTTGTAGGTAGTATAAATACGGAAATCATGAGGCGTCTCACATATCTCAATACGATAAGTGCTGAGTATGTGATACTCAATAAATATCATAATCCCTACCTCATTATTACAGATAGCGTGTACCAATGTATTTATTTTCCAATTATATTGTTATATAAAAAAACTACGAGGTAATATTTTGCAAACGAATTGTTTAAAAATAACTTTAGTCTCCAAGTTCAGTTTTGGTGCACAGAAACGTCGCTAAGTAATGTTTTAAAGCAAACGGGATACTAGCGTAGAGATTAACAAAAATTCAATTACTAATTAAACTTGTCAATTTACGATAATAAAGAAGAGATATGAAATAAAATAAAAGAAAATTGTTGAAAAATTAATATTTAAAAGAGGTTTTAAAAAATATTTAAAATAACAGTTTAGCTGTTGTTAAATTACTGTTAATGCAATATGTTGACATATCTATGTTATAACTCTTACGAAAGGGAAATTTATTTGTTTTATATCTACCTTAATAAACACAACAGGCTAATAGCTTTTCAGGGGATTATAGCTTTAGCCGTAATGTAAGCATTCAAGACATGAATTGAAATTTTTATAACCTTTTTAGATGATATAGATGAAAGATATGGCATATTAAAATCCAATCGCGTCAATATATTATATCATAAAATAGCAAGGTAAGCACAATTATAAAGATGAACTCTTTTTAATGCGAAGTAAAAAGATCAACGGAAACTTTAACTCCCCCGGTTTTTTAATTCTGTATAAGCCGATAAATTTAAATAATTGACCTGTTTTATTCTTAATTTGTGATGAAAATACTTGATGCCAAGAGCAGCTAGTTTAAAACCGATTTAATCATGCCATACATTTCAATGTCATACATTCATTAATTATTAAGCACTTGCTAGACTCATATTATATATGTAAGAGATTTCCGAAGAAAAGGATATACTATCAAAATTAGTAATGCCAGGTTATTTTAAGACAAAATATTTTAAAACATAAGCAACCAATTCTAAATCTAAACAAAGCCTTTACCGCAAGGAACAATTCAATTTGTTCCTTTAACTTTGTCAGTAAACAAATTAGAATGCGCCGCGAAAGCCCGGCAAGTGATTTTAACCTAACAATTTTGAATTAGTGTTTAGGTATACTCTGTAAATGGGCACTAAATGCTTTAATTGTTCCATCTAATCAAACTTTATTGTAAGAATCATTTAATTGATAGAAATAGAAATGTTAAATATTTACAAGACTATAAAGTTTACACGGTGCGTTTCCCGTCTTTTATGCGCTGCTGTGACATAACGGAAACGGCGCCAGTTCATTATTTTAATTTAAGTTTTATTCAATAAATAATACATATTTTATGTTTCTACCGATTCTTGAAATTCTGTTTTTAAATAAAATATTCATTAAAATAAATATTACTCTTAATATTTCTAATTATTCTAATTTATCTCTGATCAGTTAACCTTGCCATATTATAGGGTTCCTTTAAAATCCTTTGGCTAGTACGTTACCATTCCACCCTCAAGTCGTTAATCTGCCACCATAATAATACTTCATCATCTTCGGCATCACTGTTGAAGTTATATGAAATAATGCTACATAAAATCCATGTACATTGCCTAAAAAATCTGGTCTATTTATTAAGAAATTAAAATTATATACTACATCACAAAAATTAAAAGTCGTTCTAAAAGATTCGTTTTAGGTTTTTCTTATAAGCGTACCAGTGAGTACCTTCTAATAACATAATCATATCATGAAAACCAATCGATAGGCACTCAGCAAAAGAAAGGTAGTGTTATTGACAAAATGTATTAATTAATATGATGAAGGGTATTGTTGGTTAATAGCAATCGAATACTGTAGCTGACGCGTAAATTAATATGTAGCGAGCGAGCACCATGTTTATCATAATTCCACCAATGAAGAATCATTGTCTGATAATTTTCTCATCTTTATATTCTTTATACTATATTTATGCAAAACTGTGCTTCTAACATTTTAAATTTGTTATTTTGTAGTTAAAAATCAACGTCACCAATAACGAATTTCCATAATGCTGAAGAGAAGGTAACTTCTCCGTTATCTTAAAAATTTTACAGTAACGTCGTATACACTGAGATTACCGAAGAAACTAAAAATTTTATTTTAAGGCATTTAGTACAAAATAGACAAAAGAGTTACTTTTCAGAGCTTCAGTTGACTACAAATTATAGAAATCCTTTGAGGATAACTACAGTAAAATTGGACATAGGACTCTCCCTAAACTTCTTCCACTCCGATCGATCCAATGCTGCCTGTATTCAGCGGTTTCCCCCGAACTTCACCAGACCGTCGGTCCATCTTATAAAGGGGCCCATGTCCAGCACTGGACATCTATCCGGTGATAATATTAGTAAAGTCGATTTAGGTGCTTTATACCTAGATCAAAGAACACTTACTGAATTTGACACTCTTAAAAAATAAAAAACGCACCAACGCACCATAGCCACGTTCCTCAGTCATGAGGTTACGACAAAGAAGAAGAAAAAATGTTGCCTTATTCAATAACAACGAACAATGTATCGAAGACACATAATGAAACATCAATACATATTTCCATGATCTAGAAACTGTATTTACAAATCAAATCTATTCGAATTTGCCAACCAAATTCTTCTTTTTTCAAGGATTCTATCTATTACTACTACTATTACGATTTTCTATCTATTACTATTACGACATCTATTACTGAGAAATATGAAGAAACAGTAAGGACTGTTTCTTCATATTTCTCAGTAATAGATAAACAGTAGCATTCCAAGCGATCAATGTTAAAATTACTGACTCATATTGGACATCCTTAAAAGCTTACCGTGTGATATTTATGTGAACCTTACCTGACGCATACTGACAGGGCTCAAAGAAGATTAGAATTTTACGCATAATGTTAAGGATCGAAGTCTTATGATAGTATAATATTTATGATCCTTTTACATTTCCAGATACATCTTGATAAAATTCGACACTCATATCGTATTCAAAGTTCATTTTGAACCTGTGGTAATACGCTTACCCTTGCCCATTTATTTATAATATTATAACTACAGTATTATCATTTGATGTTAATGTTAATTTATTCAAAATCATTTTTATAGGCACACTTGTTATATCTTTTTTTTTTCATGAATCATTATAAAGCCAAAAAATTAAAATTTTTATTACTATAAAATTATGGTTTATTGATTATATACATTCAAACATGTGCTAAATCTTAGATCGTGATACGTACAAACCGATTGCATATTTCACAGACTTGGAAGGAAACGAGTTAAAAATAACATAGAAATTAATTCAAATGATATGATATGTTTAAACTTCTTTATCAATGTTAGATATTTTGCGAAAACAAGGATGTTTTTTTTGCGTTATAAAAAGAAAAGGGCGTAAAACGTTACGCTCTCCACATAAAATTATAGCGTTACTCTAAATGTAAGTTTCCCACACTGCTCGTTGCATTGCCTGAGACAACATATGCTGTTAAGTTGTCCTAACAAGCTGCTTTCGACAAGAAAGACATTCCAAAATAATCTTAAAGTAGAAAACACATTTTTTTTTTTGTTAGTAAACGTAGCTATAACACAGAATAAGCATTCCAACTTAATCTATGTGACCGTTGTTTTCAAACACCGAGGCAACTATTACAGAAAAATATAGAACCATAAGTATGCCTTGATTAAAGTAGCTAATATAACAAAACTATTCGCATAACGCTTAAAACCATAAACTTTTATTTTAATAAAGTAGTTTACTATAATTAATGTTAATAAATTTCGTTTACAGTATTTATTAATGTGTATTAAGTTTTATATTCAATGACAATTTCAGGTTAGGGGTACCGTAAAATAATTAAAATAAATTGGGAATTAATTCCCGTGAGATGTTTCGCGTAATTGCTTATATAATAAAGATGGGTACCAGCAGCGTTATTGCTTTCCAAGCGGTTATCAAGGGACCCTCTAAATTGTATAGAGCAAGTGTCCTATTTGTACCTGACGCCATTCCGATGTAACAATGTCCGCCCCTCTGTTGACTTATCAACCTCTTTACAACGGGAAGCTCAAATATTAATAAATAATTAAAGCTGGTTTGATTTAGATACTATGTTTGTATCCACCCTCATTAATGCGAAAATTTCGTTCTTTCTTCGATTAACGAAGTTTTAGTTTATTGTAACAAGTAAAAACCATTCCAAGCAGTACTATATTTATAGTACTTTTAATCATCAATCAATAATAAATTTTAAAGGGATGTAAGAAGTCCCGCACTACAACTCGTGGGACCCAAGCCAACTCCACCTGTTTTTGATGCACCCTACTAATTAACAAACGAGGCTCTGGCTCCCGCCAACCCGCATTGGACCTGTGTGTTGGGAAATGGCCCGAATACCCCCATATGAACCCATACATACGATAGCCCCTAGTGCTCAGCGGTACTGGAGGCCATGCTGACTGTATGTGGAGATCTTTGAGGAGGCCTATGTCCAGCAGTGGACGTCTATTGACTGATGATCATGGTCACTTTTAATTATGCTTTTTAATATTTAACTTCAACTAAGAGACAGAACAAGCAAAAAAGTTCACATGATCGCAAATGATAAAGTCTTTTCATAACAAATGTAACTCGGGTTAGGACACGTACTTGCATATTGTGCTGTACGTCTTAACATATAATAAATAAAGTCTCGTTACCTTTATAATACAACTACTGCGCCTTTCATACTGGAACACGATAATGTTAGAACATTACAGATTGGCAAGAAATACAGTCGTATACACATCCAGTAAGAATCAACGTAACAAACCTAAAGCTCTGTTAGCTTTCTTAAAACAATAAGCTATTAACAGTGTTGTTCATGCCTTGTTTAACAAAAAGGCAAGAGGAATTATGTTTCGTTACGTAAAATACGTAAATTTGCGCTGTACACGCTGGTCGGGCTACAAATTATAATATCTCTGAGCAAGCGCAGAACGTCTTTTGTGGAGCCTAAAATACGCCCGCCGAGATAGATACAAAGCGCCCGCAAGTGTTCCCAATCCGACGTTTAAACACCAAAATCCGAATTTAATGCAACATTATGAGATAAACAACGGCGAGGAAAGTATCCATCATTACCATGTCTTCATTTCGTGTGGACTTAGGATCTACGAGTTACATGAAAGCATCATTACAATATTACTCAAAGGTAAATTAAAGCAGCCCATTCCTTTTCACAAGAAACGACATAAAACAGTGTTGAACAATATTGTCTACTAATTAATGTTTTGTTTATCTTTAAAGTAAGATGTATTAATTACGAATATAAACGTGTAATAGAAAAAATAACTACCTCTGCTAAAATTGCTTTATTTCATTGATTTAAATTTTTTACTTTTGTTTCAGCGTTAAGTGAAACGCGATGTTATGTAAAGTTTTTAAAAATCGCTCCTATTATGTTCTGTAATGAAAAGACTCCGTATTAAACACTGAATTTGAAAATTCAAAATATTCCACATCAATCCTTTTGTTTGTCGAAACAAAACATGAAAAATACTAAAGCACCGACAGCTCTGTATCCGACACGAAGAAGCTAGAGCAAACTCGGAGATAAATTGCGGCTCGCGCTCTAACTAATGCTACCGAAACTGTTTACATGACAGTATAATAAATTTTAATGGCAATTTATTTTTATTTCGTTCATTGTTTACAATATTAAAACGTAAAAGCACAAAAAGTAAAGAAACATTTAAAAATTATACTTACGAATATTTGTTATAATCAGTTTTATTTCAGTCATCTATCTAGCTTGAGATTAATTGAATATTACGAAAGTAAGTAAATACATAATTATAGTGAGAACAATAATAGAATCTGAATCATTTAGGCGATTTATTATCATACCTTTTACGAGATCTTGCGGTGTGTTAATATTGTTCCCGGGATTAATGATCTATTTCGTGTACAGTTCATCTGCAGTGTCCGCAGTTGGCGCATGTAAAAATACATTTTTAAATAAAAACTTTCTCATCGTCTGTATAAATTTTTATCTCAAGATATATACCATACGTATTTAAATATAACTTAGTACGTACTAAATTAAAAACAAAATTATTTTGTTCATTAAAATCAACAAAATATTTTTATAATCGATTTATCGCTCAATATTATAAAGTAATAAATACCACTGCTTACTTTTTGTTAACTTTAGGTTCAAACTCGTAACTAATCAACAAACAGGAGTCTATTAAGCTCTCCAATTAATCGGTATAATACTAAACTATGCACATTTAGTATGCTAAAGACGTGGAAAGTAAGCAACGTTACCAACAATTTAGCAAACTGTCTCTAACCTAATAGATTCAGATTATGCAGATGAATGTGCACACAGTGTATTACCGGGAAAAGCGATTATATTAGGTTATGAATTGCTGCATGTGTACATACTGCTGTACAGATACAACTATATTTTGATTAAAATAATAATCATACATTTTATCTCAACTAACAAAAATTTTATTGAACAATCATGTAACGAAAGCAAGATCTTTATCGTTTTTTTATCGGTAGTAAAAATATAATGAATTAAAATTTCGCAATAACTCTTTGGAAGTCTTTTGCTTTTTAAAATCCTACAGGCGCTTTTAAAAAAAAATTAGTAAATTCATTATTAAACGACGTAAGAGATGACGAGATACTCATATCGACTTGTAATTACCTTCTAAGCTTCACATATATTGCTGAGGCTAAATACTTCTAATACGTAGAGAGGTTGAAAGTGCTGCTCGAAATCTCTGTTCCATTTAGCATAAGCTGAGTCGACTCCTTAAGGCAATAAAGGTATTTTTATTTATATATATCATAAGTACATATATAGATTATCTTCATTATATATACTTAAATAAAAATAACGTGTTCATCATGTACGGAATTCCCTAATGAAGTCATTGATTAAAACGTTTGCGCATGTAGGCAAACGGTTTATTTCAAAAAAGAAATCGTTTGAAACTTCCCTTTAAGAATAATTGGCGTATCTTTTACATACATTATGTAAGCGTATCAAGGGTAACTTTCATGAAATAAGAATTTAAAAGAGTGTGCGTAAGAATGCCATTTTCTTAATAGAATTTTCTCTGTATAAAACCTCTTGTATTAAAATACCCAATTTCCAAAAAAATTCAAGTTTCTTGAATACAATATGCAAAAACTGTCATGATGACAGCAATACAATCAAAACCTTATTATTATATATCTTAATAAGGAATATTTAGACAAAATGTTTTTGTTTTTATATTGAGACAATCTGCTTCTTTATATTCTGCAGTAGTGGTTTTGAAAAATATACGAAGGTTAGAACCTCAACTTTTTTCTACAGTATTGTCTTCTGTGATAATGGAATTGAAACAATATAATTTATACACAACTAAAATTATTATAAAAAAAGTAAAGTAATAAACTCTAACCCGTAATATATTTACATAGCAAATAACCTGGAGAGAAACAGTTAAGAATTGTATTACTGTTTGTCTTAATACAAAAACAAATTGATATTAGTTTTTCAAAGGTTTGTTTATCAGAGAACATTCACCAAGAATATTTTCCAATGCACCAGCATGAAACTTAAAATTTAAATAATTGAAGGTAAACGATGAGGCCGGGGGTCCGTCGGGTCACGAGCACATAACGAGGTAAGTAAGCTCTCACCGAACATTTCGAGTGCGTGCTCGTAAATTAAGGTAATTGTTTCCTGCAACTCCCCACAAATAACTGAAACGATAAAATGAAAATTGTTAAATTGTCTGTGTATTATACAGAGAAATTCCAACATTATCAGCTGATATTTATTTTGGCTATTAACTACATATACTCCCATGTCCATAATGTTTTAATGAGATGCAAACCAAACACTAATTACTTTTAATATATACAGAATAGAAAGTGAAAGTTTCCGCGTACGCTTCTAATTTCTGTTTATAAATTTTTAACCTCTCGTGAAACAAAACCTGGTGCCTGCAGCGGTCAGATTTGTTCGTCGCGTTCAAGTTGTATATTTCGTTGGCAAGTTCTATCAGTGCTGCTTTCCAACAAACTTTACAAAACTGTCGAAGTCCGAGTTACTTACAACATACAAACACCGCGTACTTCGGGTAGTCTACTAATCTATTTGTACCGAGAGTAGCCAAGAAATGATTTGAATCGAAAATTAATTATTTTTGGTTGCAATTTGTCGGAAGTTTAATTTTCTCGGCGGCGTTAAGTCTTCTCAATCAGATCAAAGGTATTATACAACCATGTTAATTGCGGATTTCGATACAAATATTTATAAAACGCACGACTCTCTCATATTTACTTTCCACTCGAAAATGTTTAACAAATATCTTATTCGTTTGAAATGAAGGTACAGTAAACTTTACATAAAATTTTTAATATTTTGCCGCCATTAATGTACTACAAAGTTTCTATTAGTCATATTTTTGAACTTTTAAAAGTTCTTTTTAAAACTTTTTAATCGTTGAACGCGATTTATTATCATCTCCTTTATCTAAGCGCTCATTAAGGTAACCATTTCAGGAGTCTTTTATAACGCCGGACATTGTTTCGACTTATCGGGAGTTGAGATTTAATGGTAATTAAAAATGTTCAAGTCGAGCTCATTATGCCTTCTTTTTCACGTGAAAATGATGCTTTAAACTTATTTTAAATGTTTTCTTATTTTTTTTTTATATGTAATAAAAAAAGAAAATATTTAGGTTTTGTATTTGTAGTTGAATATTTTGAATCCAAGTCTAAGATTTCTTAGTTTTTATTTTTGTTTAAAACCTTATTTATTGGAATAGTTATATTAATTATATTATATAAATTGAATAAAAATCAATATGTAATTTTGTGATATTTTAACATTATATAAAATACTTTTTCCGTTTTAAATTTGAATCCGGCAAACTTTACTAGCAAATAGAAATGTAACTGTTGGTCGAGATACGTTTGCCGCTCACAAAGCTACGAACTTTGTTGCGGTGGGTCCGCAATGCACCGTTCGAAGAAGTTTCTACCTTTTAAATCTCCGACACATGGAATCGAACAACTTCTGAAGCTATATAGAAATAAACAGAACTTCTTCCAGTTCTAAATCAGAATAGAAAATTTTTTGAAAGTTAAAGCGAGCAAGTATTCATCTTTAAAACTTTCCACGTTCCGGTATACGATTTATAAAAGTATTAACTTGCAATTATTTAATTAAATTATAAAACAGTTGTCAATAATAATACATTTTGATTATAAATATCATGTTACTGTATAGTTACTGCAGACTTTCTTGTTATTTTAATTGAGTCTTTAATTTCTACAATATACATACATGCCTATATATCGTCCATATCGGTGTATGGTATCGGTCTATATGTCAACATCCGCAAATACGTATGCTTTTGACTTCATATGTACTTAACGACTGAGGTAATAAGGTCATTCGAATGCAAATACGATATTTCACATTTAACGCAATCAATGATCGAAGGACAGCAATAGGAAAATGCATGAATTTTGTTAAAGTGTTTTGATGCAGGATCTTAATATATATAATAATGAATAAAGTAAGACATGGTTTTGGACAAATGTTTGTAATATTAAACCAATTAACACTATAAAGCTATATTAGCAAGAAATCAAAAAAAAAAAATATTTATAATAAGGTTTGACTAATAAAAAAGTAACTCGAGTGATATTTAGCCAAAACCACCTCTTAAAGAAAGTGGCTAACATAATCCAAAAAAAGCTTCTTTCAAAGCAACAAGTCTCATCGGTCCGTAAATACCGATGTTTTGAAGAAACTATCGTACAATTGCCAAACTATAAGTAAGTAGAAACAATTTTAAAAACTTCAATGAATTTACTATACAATAACAAGTCTGCACCATTATAAAAAAGTCTTCAGTATCTTCTTTCGATTTTATGAACTCGTAGATTTTAATAAGATATCGGTTCATTGTTTTATGATGTAATCTCCGAAAGCGTTTAAACGAGCAGTCTTTGAAAGTAAGAAATTTCTATATAAATTAAGTCCTTCTTATTTATGTGTATATGTATGCCATTAGGTATTTCTATAATAAACTGAAATCAAAGAATTGGTTAAAAAAAATTGTAATCAAGGAAGACATGTTATTAAATCCTATTTATTTTTAATCTACTCCATTATGTTACACACAAGGGATGATTTATGTTTCGAATCATATGGAACAATAAATATTGATTCTTAATTCAAAAACACAAAGGTGGGAAAAAAGGGGGTTGAAAACATCTGGTGTGACAGAATTATTATTTTGCTTACAGCGAATTAGGTCAAATCTTTCATTTTTTTAATCATGTTTACGATAACGGACAAAGACGAGAGTCGGATTTTTACCGAATATACGCAAACCTGTATATAGTTTTTGTATATTTTAGAAAATCAACGCAATAGCATAAATCAACATATGTATGAACATTTGTACTGTAGACAAGGTTTAAACGATGAAAACAAAAAATTCTTCTAAATATTGATCATACGTGCATATATTCCGAAATGGCCACACGTTAAATAATAATATTAATAAAAAAAAAATATTTATATGCTCGTTTGACAAAAGTCGCTCCTATATGTGAACCGATATAAAAGCTTTTTTTCCTTCTTTATCCAATAAGGTAATGTAACATTAACGTCTTTTAACCTAAAACTCAATTCATTGAACGTTAAGTTGTGATGTAAAATTTAAAAGGAATTACTTCTTAACGAAAATATGACTTACGGTCAATATAAACTTAAAGAAAAACGCCCAATCTTAATATAAAATAACATGCGAAATAACTATTGCAGCTTATAAAAAGAAAACGGCCGGACTTTTACTATGCCCATTGATATTCAAACTTTATATTTGTAAGCTTTGGCATCTAAAACTGTCCAGTGGACTAGTACAGCATCTATTTATCCTGAGCAATAAAGCTAATAAACACAGTGTGATGCTCAATGTAATAAAAAAAAGATGAAATTTTAAATAAACTTCGCTCATACACACCAAAAGCGTAATACCCTAACGTTGATCCGACCTACTACTAGTAGGAGCGTAAGGGTTCCCGCACAACTCACGGGATACAAGCCAATCGTACCTGCTCGTGGTGCACCCTGCTAATCAATAAACGAGGCTCACACCAACCCGCAATGGACCGGCGTGGTGTGAAATGGCCCGAATCCCCCCACATAAATTCCTACCCGATCGATGTGGGAATCTTTTGTGGGAGGCCTATGTCCAACAGTGGACGTATATCGGCTGATGATGTTTATTATAGTATCCCCTACACATGAGCAATAATCGGAAATTAAAATTAATCAGTAATGAAAAAAACAATACTTATTCCATAGTCATTATAAATTTTACAGCAGACAAAATAAAAAGCTTAACATCGTTAAATGAATGGTCGGCGACCTTAATGAATAAGACGGCGGCTACTCTCTTTAAATAATGGAGCATTTTGAGATACTATAAGGCAACATTTTAGCTTAATGAAGTGCCATAATTCATTTTGACGCTCTTACTAACTAAAGAGAAGCAGGGTGTCTTAACATTAGCGCAAGCGGGTAATTGAATCTGCAGGACGGAATTGATTTTTAGATGACATTTTACTTTGTCGTCGACGTGAGCTTCAAGACGACAAGAAAAGTTATGATTTATATTTACAATGTTGACAAACGCACATTGTTTATTATTGTATACCAATTTATTTGAATACAATCTGATTATATTTTCTGTCCCCTAATGGAGGACGTGTTAAAATATCCCCACTGCCACCTTTCGACATCATGAAAGGCGACTAATAAGGACCAATTTTAGAAAAAGCTCTTAAATTTTACTTATACAAAACCAACCATCCCAACTGTGGTGATTACGACAATTACCCCCAAATTGTAAAAACATATATTTATGACTGAATATCAATAATTCAATACGGTTAAAAAAATTATAACGATTTATTGACAAGAATTTGGAATTAATATACTGTATTTATTATTAAAAAAACAGAAGTTATACACAAATTTGTAATAATTTAATTATAATAATTATTACAAATTTGTGTATACCTACCACCACCACCACTATACCAGTTCAACATCATCATTTCGACCGATGGACGTCCACAGTTGGACATAGATCTCTTGTATACAAGTTCAGTATTTCTAAAACAAATTTTTAGTTCAAATAACAATTTTACCCTTAATGTAAACTAGCCCTTTTGTTTGATACTGAAATTGCAAATATTTTTAAAGTTTTTTATTGGCTGTCAATTAAATTGTTCATATCAAATATCACGATGCAATAAATATTTGCATTTTTTTTAAAACACTAGCTAATAGTATTTTATATTACTGCATACTTCTTCATAGTAACATAAAATCCGTCCTTGTAATGAACTGATTTAATTTCACAACTTTGCTAAAATATTGTCCCAATCCTAAATAAAATATATAGCCAATTTTTTAAAAAGAAGTGCAGTGAAAGAAAATATACTCTAAAGATTTTTTTTTTATCTAAAAAAGAACGATACCTTTCAGAAGGACTTTCTATTTTCTTACTCTTTAAATGTATTTAACGTTTTTCTGAAAGAAAAATGTCTCTTGACATTTGTACATTTAAGTTTACATTAATAAAAATACTTGTATAAATAAATTTTACAATTTTTTTTTACTTAAATTATATAAATACTGTATAAATTACCTCTTAAGAAATTCATTAAAATGTATACATACAGATTAAATTGCGCTAGGAATAAATTCAGATTCTTAACGTTGTTAAATATTTAGGCCAGTACTCATTAAAAGAGTACTACAGGCATTAAATTAAAAAAATTTGGATATTGAGCAATATTTTCTACACTTCATAATGTGTATGTACATATACATATATATATATGGAGAGGTGTGTTTTCAAGATTATTACTACCTTTTTTGATTCAAAGTTTATTCAAACGGTTAACGTTTTCTATTCAGTAAATAACATTTAAAAAGACACCGTGAAATTAATGAATGAATTTGCGAGTACTCGTTGCGCACGCGTACTAGTGAAATAGTGTCGATAGCGAGGGCAGCGTTGCAAAAGATGTTGTTTGTCTCTCGAACAGGTGACCTCACATTTGAACGGTGAATCGAATTTTTTGTTATTAAAATATTTATTTTTAACGATACAAAAAAATTTGCGCCGATATTTGTTCATATATGTACATTGTCTAACCATAAATATTGTTACATGAAAACTTTTCTTTTTTTCAACGTTTTCATTATTTGGAATTTGGGATACGTATAATATTTTAAAAACTTCTTTCGATTTTGCGCCATTTCACATAATTTTCGGTTTATTACCAAATTACAAAATGGAATAGGGTGTAAAAAAAAAGGATTGCAATGATTGCCTTGCGCAAAATGGGTATGGAACCGTCGGTCATATCCCAGACACTTAAAAAGCTTGATATCAGCCGTATGTTCGTATATCATCCTATCAACAGACACTAAAACACTTCCTCTATCGAAGATCAGAAATCGAGGCGGCCGCTTGCTGTCAGGACTACAGAGGCTGTTAATGCAGTTAAAGACAGAATTCGTCGAAACCCTATTGGGAAGCAAATAATCTTATCGCGAGAAATAAAGATTCCCGCTAGGACTCTGTCGCGTATTATAAAACAAGAACTGAAGCTCAGTGCTTATTAGGTCACGGTCGATATACCGGACATGCCCTAAACCAATCTTTACAATTAAAGAGAGTGGATCGATCAAAACGCCTTCTGTCGCGATACGCAGGTGAAAGGCACAGAAATATCCTTTTACAGATGGAAAATTTTTCACGATTGAAGAACACTACAATAACCAAAATGATAAAGTGTACGCTCACAGTTCTACAAAAGCTGCTCAAATGGTCGGAAAGGTAGAACGTGGTTATCATCCTGCGCCAGTGATGGTTTGGTGAAGCGTGTCTTGTCAAGGAGTCATAAAACTATCTTTTTGTGAAAAAGGAGTGAAAACTTAGCTTCAGTCAAAGTGTATCAAAATACAATCTTGGCTCATGTCGTGAAACCTCTTAGTAATACACTTTAAAAATACACCGTAGACTTTCCAGCAGGACTCTGCACCTGCTCACAAGGCACGAACTACTCAAGTCTGGCTTGTAACCAACGTTCCGGACTTTATAAGAGCTAACGACTGGCACTCATGTAGCCCAGACCTCAACCCTTTAGATTTCAATTTATGGTCAGTTTTAGAGGACATAGCCTGCTCTAAACGACACGGCAACCATTGAGTCTCTTAAAAAATATTTGTAGCAACAAGTAGCGAAATTTCCCTTGGAAACTGCGTAAATCCATAGATCCGTGGTCAAACAGATTAAAGGCCTGTGTAAAAGCTAAAGGTGGCCATTTTGAACAGAATATTTTTCTTTGCGGAGACTAATAAATATGTAGGTGTAAATTTTAATAATATTACATTACTTCATAAAAAAAAAATGCATTTTCATTTGTAACAGAACTTATGGCAGGACTAGGTACTTATTAGCTATTATAACCTACTCGCTGAAGTTGACGGGGTCTTAAAAGTTTACATGTCTACATAGAACACAAAATGTGATGTATACTAATAAAAACAAAATAGATGAAAATACAGATGCTCAACAAATCCGAAAGGTGATTGTTACAACTGTAAATGTTTTCATAAATGATATATTAATGTATATGTATTAAAGTCATATTATTTATATAAAGATCAAGTAATAAGAGAGACAGAGGTAGCTCGCTGGCCTGATGGTTAAAACCTGGGGCCTTAATTCCGAACGTCGCAGATTCGAATCTCGGCATGTACCGATAACTTTAATATTTAAGTTATGTACATTTGTGAACTTTAATAACAACAGTGAAATACAAACGGTGAAGGAAAACATCGTGAGGAAACCTGCACACGAATAAGAATTTATTCTAAGGTGTGTGAAGTCACCAATCTGCATTCGCCCCGGGTACTGACTATGTCCTCATCGCCCTCATATTGAGGGTAGGCTTGTGCCCCAACAATAGGGACGTAAATAGGCTGCTCAAAGCAATAAGACAGACAATGGCTGCGTTCAGACAACAAATATACTATCACATACTTTTTCAAAGCATGTTGTCAATAAAAGCTTATTTAAAATTTATATCTCGCACCTGTGAGATTGTAAACCATTAAGGTTTCGTTACAATATACTAACAGAGAAGTTCCTTCAGGCATGTTACAAAGCAACAACAACAACAAACGGGCGAAGTTCCTGTCTTTTAAATCGGAATGTGTAAGAATCGAACAAGTTTAAAAGTTAGAACGCAGTAGCTAAAACTTTACAAAGTTAAACATTATAAGACTTGCATATTACTTACGTTATTGTTATATTCTTGTATGCATTGAGGTTAGCTTATATTTTTTCATATGTTCCTATAATAGAACATTTACTGGGGGTAGGTTTCTATTGATAGAGACGGTCTAGATACGTATCACCGCAGCCTCTATATGTTGCGCTAAACAGTAGTGTACAAATATATAGTACTCCGGTTTGAAAGGTGTTGTAGCTAGTGAAATTCCTGGAGTAATAAGACCTAACATCTTAGAGCATAATGCGGTGCTGTGTTTATCATCCTAAATCGCGCCATATTATTATGGGTAAGCGTATCACTTGCCATTAGGTGAACGATTGGTTCGTGTCGTAGAAGTTTCGAAGAAAAAAAAGGGTCAGCGTATTGTAGGTGTATGTGTATATCACTTAACATAAAAAAACTTGTTGATCCATGGAGTAAATGGGTGAGAAATATATTCGGAGCGTTAAACCGCAAGTCCCCAAACTATTGGCTTAAATTGCATGTCCAAAGGAGCAATGAGTGGACTGTTCGGTGGGCTGAATTGCTTCATTACATATGCGTGGCTCCTGTCCTCGCCACTGTATACTATCGGTCTTCACTGTCAACATCCACAAATTGGGAACGCTATTGACTTTGCACTTAGATGCCGGGAATTAGAGGGACATATTCTGCGTTACTGCGATGGACGTATTATGTTTTAGACAAAGCGCTCGAACATCAAAAGTTCTTTGTACTCCAGGTATTTGTTAACAAACAACAACAATATTACGTTGTATTAACAAATCTCTACCTTACAATAATGCGTATAACAATTTCATTTAAATGAAATTGACTTGTAAATTGAGACTTGTATGTAAAAATAATAAACCGGGTCATATGCAATAGTCAGTTGACTGTGAATACTGATAGATATCAGTATTTTTAAATTGTTACAGAGTATATTACAAATGAATGTATTAAATAAATAAACAAGGACAAATTTGGTTAAACATCATTAAAACATTTTTAATGACCAAGGATGATCGACTGTTAACGTTGATATAATCTTTATAGTCGTTAAAGTAAGCACTTAAACTTATAAAGACGACAGGTTGTTATAAGCAGTAATGAAAATGAGTACAAAGATTATATTAAAAATACAATTACCAATTCTTTGTATTTATAATCCAGCTGAAGTCTAAATACGTTATTTTTATCATTCCATAAGTCTGCAAACTTTTTGTACTACCCTACTCGAATAAGTTTCAGCATTTTTATTTAGACAATGAATTTAATAATTTGGATGCTTATGAAATAAAAGGTATAATTCCAAAAGAAATACATAACTCATTACAAAAATCAAACTTAAGACTTAAGAGAGTAATAAATTATTAATTACATTATGTCAAGAGATGCATTGTTTTACTTATTCATAATTCAACCAACAACAACGGGGAACGTATAAAATGATAATCTCGTAATAAATGTGTGTATTTATCTAATAAATTTGTTAAACCCACTATTCATGGCACTTTGCAGAACTTTGCGAAGATAAGTTTAAATCTTGTGCAAAGTTGCTCCGCTTGTGTTTGAATAAATAATTTGCTTTAGTATTGTTCGATAACAAATTACAACTTTAACTTTCATCTTTTTTTTATATATATATAAATGAGCACTTAATTCTACGCACGTTAATGGATCTTTGTGATCACATAGTTGCTATGCATGACATGAGTGATGGATTACCTCATTACAGATTATTGATTTCTACTTGGTTTATTCACGTATATGTTGTAATAGAAAGAAATTCAACTTTTTTTTTTGAGTGATTAAAGGTATAAAAAATTATGTAACAGAGTTCATTGAGACAACGAAGGAAATGTGTGACTATATACAGCTTTCCTTTTTATTTTTCGAATATATAAATTAAATATTGGAACTATTGAGTATCAATAACATTTTTTTTAATTAAAATGCATGGAAAATAAGCACTGTTAATTCCACTTCCAAAGAAAACGAAAATCTAAACAGACAGAAGGGAAAAAAAGTTTCTTGGAATGTTATCTAAAAAGTTTATAAGAAAACATAATAGCCATGTAAATGTTTTAAAAATGAATGTATGATTAATAATAATAAAAAAATCAACCAAAACGTCTGAAGCAGTTTTTCATTAAATATTTTGATATTTCTATAATACATATGTGCCGTCTATTAGTAATTAGTATATTTTCCAAATAATAATTTTTTTTTTATTAAACGAACCGATGAGGCTAGCAGTACATTTATTTGGTGGTGTAGATACCACCACAGCTGCTATTTCGGCAACCATACATTACTGTGTGTGTACCAAACGGTGCAAACGTTACTGTGTTCTCTTTTTTAGGAAGCTGCAGGTAATGAAATTTCTAGGGTAATAGAACTTACCATCTTATGTTTCAATGCGACGAGCACAATGTGGTGCAGAGTATATCATCTTAACTAGCGCCACCTTATTATGAGCAGGCGTATCACTTACCATAAGGTGAACCGTCTCGCTTGTCGCTTCGTCCTAATAAAAAAATAAGATCGACAGAATTTCCAAAAAAACGCAAAGTCGAATATACAAAACTGTGATATTATTACTATTCTACTTAATTGACAACATCACCTTAGTTAAACGGAATAAAATATTTTATGAGTACAAAAGTCATACTTTCATTCAATAAAATAAAATGAAAAATATAAAGAAATAACCGGTGAAAGACATAATTAGGTTTATAATTGTTTCCTGGCTTGAAATTATAATTTAAACGACAGAGTAATTGCTGCAAATGTAGTTTTTAATTGATAAATAATTAAAGAAGATAATTTCTGTAGAACCTACAGAAGTACTTTTAAAATCTCTTAGAAATTACTGAGGTAATGAGACGAAACATCTTATGTGTCAAGATGACGAGCAAAATGTACTGCTGTGTATATCCTCCTAACTACTCCACGTTGTTATAGGCCGGCGTATCACTTACCATCGTAGGAGAGTCTACCTCGTCCCGTAACTTAATTGAATACGAAATAAATAATAGTGTACTAATTGTGGCTTTGTTTAAATCTGCTGTTGCACCGAGTGTTATATGTTCTATACATTCTGATTCTTTACAACTACTCTTCAATATGTACTGATTTTAGTAAAGATTTTTTTTTGTTACAATCATTTTAGTCATCAACAAAACGGTATATTCGTATATTGAACCATTCATCCAGTGAAATGTGGTTACAAACTACCAACATTTATCGCTACGGATAAATTACAACTTTTAGGCTACTAAGCTATACAGTTCTCTTATTTTAAATAGGCGAGATATAGGCACCGAAGGCAAACATTTCATTAAAAAAATTCTCGGACTCTGATTTACAATCACATTTTTTTTATTCTGAGGATGTCTTTTTTTATGCGCTAAGGGCGACCGTTATCTGAGTTACCTTATCTAAATATCCATTAAGGTAACGGTTTTACGAGCCTTTATCTTTTACATTGTCTAAAAGCGTATCCACGAATTTTAATATCTATATTTTTAAACCTTTTTTTTCTAAGATTTAAACAGACAGGAAGATTTTAAGGTACATAAAGTAAAAAGCTAATTAGGAAGATTCATACCTATTCTTAGTGATTTATTACTAAATGATATTGCCGATTCTAACAAGAAAGAATCATTAAAATCGAACAACAGTATATAAAAGTCAAATAAAAAGGTCTAAATTTTGGTTATAATGTGTTTTTATGCAACTAAGCGATGGGACAAACGAGAGGTTCATTGAGGGTAAATACATTTACCTATAACAACGTGGCGGTAGTTAAGATCATATACACTGTACCACAATGTAGTGATCATACACGACGATAATGCCTTGACACACAAGATAATAAGTTTCATTACATAGTATTTATACTAGCTACCGGTGGAAGTAGATCGTCCACTCCAGTCAGCAACCCTAGCACTAACCACGATCCTCAGACATGAGGGAACGATCCTAGAGAGAGAGATACTAGTTACAGAGTCTGTCATGCCAGAACACAGCAATGTTTGCACAGTATTGTTTGGCGGCAGAAGTAAGAGCTGCTTTGATAATAAAAGGAGAGTTACCAACAGTAATAATTACTTAATATTACGTGATCTAGTGTTCATTATCCATTGGTAGTCGATAATAAATAAATGATACCTTAATTCGAACTAAAATAAGCTAGTAAGCTTATTTGTAGTAACTAGTAAGTTAATCCCGGTTACAGGAGCGAAAGTTGATTTAATGACGGTTTGTTCTAGCAAAAAATTTACTGGAGCATGCTATTGACTGATCAGTGAAAATTCACAAGTTTGAATCCGCCAACTTCCGATGGCCATCAGTTTTAACATCGACATTTTACATATCTGTTTCGTAAACTATTTTGTATTTTTTGAACTAAAAATGTGAAGGCGTAAGAGACCTTTGTTTGACAATAAACAAACAATCTATATATATATATAATGAAAATAGGTTTTCTTTATTCGCCAATCACGTGAAAACTAGTGAGCGTGTTGACATGGGAATGACCATTTGGCGGGGAATAATTTGAAGATTTACTTAGATTATATTTATTTATAAATAAGGCCAGCAAAGCGAGCAAGGAACAGGTGAATTGTTTATATAATGACACCATAGAATTTTACAGTCCTGTTAAAACCTCCGTCGTTATATTAATAAAGACGTAAATATGAATCCGTAATGTTTATGAATACTCAAAAATCCATCTTAATAATGAATCGAGCAATATAACAATCGAGGAACAAAACCAAAATCCCAACGTTCTTAGAAACCTTAATGAATAAGGAAGCGTCTATTCTTCTTAAATAAGCATTTCGTGCAACTACGAGACAGCTTTTTAGCTTAATGAAGTGTTGTAATTCATTTTGACCCTCCATTTAACTAGTGAATGGGGAGTTGTATTGTGACGGCAGACGCAGGCGATCAAATCTACAAGAGTTCATTCATTTTCATCAAATTAAAAGCACTGTTTTATTCCACAATAAATGTTTGTTTATTAATTAATTTCTATAAACAAATATAACGATGTTGAAACACATCTAACAATTATTTTTGAAATGCATTACTAAGATGTATTATAGTTGAAAATATCTTTGTAAAAATGATTACAAATGTAACATCAGTGTTTCCGTCCACGTAACACGTGAGTGTTTAAAAAAAAAAAAATATTTATTGTAGACTAGTCGGACCTAGACTTTTACGTAAATACTCTTAGAGTATTTAGACAGAATTCACTATATGGCGTATATATATAAGATATTATCATTGTACTGATGGCCTTTCTTGCCGGACACCGTCTAGGTAAAGCTTCTTTTTCTGCCGTTAAACAGTAGTGTATAACATTACTGTGTTACAGTTTGAAGGGCGCTGCAGCTAGTATAATAACTAGAGTAACGTGATTCAACCAACATCTTATTTCACTAGGCGACGAGCACGATGTGATGCTGTGTATATCATCCTAACTAGCGCTACTTTTTTATAGGCTCGCCTATCACTTACCATCAGGTGAACCTCCGGTTCGTCTCGTTGCTTCGTTGAATAAAAAAAAGAATAAAAGAAGATTTTTAAAATATTTTATATAGCCATAAATATTTATAAAAGGAATAAATAGAGTATTTAAGAGAATACATTTAAGAGGAACGTAAGAACACATATTCAAATTCTCTAAATACCTTGTATATAAACAAATGTAGACTACATCTCCGTTTGCTTATTTGATGCACCTACCTCGTCATCTCTGCATTACCCAAGGTAGACTGGAAGATAATGCCAATGGCATTAAGCCACCTTTACACGAGGTGTATAAACTTAAATAAATCTCCGCTTACCATCAGGAGGAATCATAGTCAAGCTCTGGCGTATATAAGTGTAATCTTTTTAGATGACTTTCGATTAGAATAGTTATACGAATATTGGTTATGTGTACATATGAAGTAAGTGTGATATAGATTTAATTTTTTAAATAGATGATTAGTTGTTAGTGTGAAAAGTTTCTACAGGCAGTGTTCGTCAATTAGTGCGATTGTATATTGCGGAGGAAGACGCACGATTTTATAATGAAGCAATAAAATCCTCGCCGAGCTTCCTGCCGGTCTCTGGTGTAAAGACGTGTACGGGAATTACGTTAATTGTTTACGCGCATGTGGCTTTCATTTAACTGCTAATTCAATGAGCCACGTTCAACTGAATTTTATTTACGTTGTTAAAACTTAGTTAAGTAATAATGTTCTAATTAGTTTTCTTTAGAGACTGGTAAGGGAATTTTAATTGCTTTTAAAAGATTTCTGTTTCATCATATCACAATCAACACGCGTTGATGTATTGGACACGGCTGCTTAACTTAGCTATGGAAGTTGGCGATCTTTAAAATTAAGCTCTTTACCTAAATTGCTCTGTAACAATGTTATATCTTATTTTTTTTTTATTCAACAGATTGACGGGACCAGCGGGACGTTCACCTGATTGTAAATGATATACATACCTGCCCGTAACAACGTGACGTTAGTTAGGATGGTATATACTGCGCTACATTGTGCTCGTCACCTTGAGAGACATCTTGTGTTGTCGTGTTACCGCAATAATTGCACTACCTACAGCGCCATTTAAACGGAAACACAGTAATGTTTACAAGTAGAGTTAAGAGCTGCGATCGTACCTACCTACCTAGACGGTATCCAGCAATAGAGACCTACCACCAGAATATTTATTAATTACAGAAAGCACAGTCAAGCATTGTCACATTGGTCGAAAATAACGGTTCTATTACAAAAATTGAAATCTTAACTGTAAAAATTTCTACCGTCAGAAAAAAAAAAACTTCGTACTTTTTTTGTTTTGTTATCTGTCAAATATATAAATAATTGGCAATTCCGATCTCTTACAAAATTAAAAATAATTGTAAATTAGATGAAATATTATGGACCTAACAAGACACGGATATTAACAGGCGAGAAAGCTACAAATACATACCCGAAATAAATTATAATATAATAGAGTACTTGTTTAATTTGATTTATAAATTATATTGGTCCCAGGATTATATTATACCGACTATGAAATTTAATTAATCCGGAGAAGTGGTATTTAGCTCGTTGATGCATAATATTATTGTTTTTCATTTGGGGTTAACTGGTTTATTGGGATTTAAAAATAAAAGCTACAAATATTTTAAAATTGAAAGAAAATAAGAGTATATGTGTTTAAAATTTTTTTCAACAAAATATATGATGCACACGTATAAACCGGATATTGAGAAAATATTTTATAAAAATTTACAAAATTATGTCAATTTAAAATACAACTTTAATTTATTGTTAGAATGAAAATCTATTAAATTGACTTAAAGTACTATAGGATTAAGTTATTATAATTGCAGCAGGTAATTTCCTTTAAACTGTTCACGATATCGTACTTAGTATTCTAGTCAAGGTCGTTAGGAATAAACTTTTCCATTTAAAAGTAGGTTGTAACGGAATGCTTTTTTTACTCTCGTCTAAGAGCTTTCAGTTTGCAGCCAATTGTAAAAAAAAATGATCGATGACAAACCAACTGATAATGTTTAGCTTGATACTGTTTGGCTGTGAATTTAGTTATATGTTATTATTATTCTTAGCTAAAAGTTAGTTTTATTTGTAGGCACAAACATTGATTTAATAAGATTTTTTTTTGCGTCTCTTTATGTAATGGGTTTATGCCTAAATATAGAAATTATTATTATTACTAGTTTTGAAACCTTTAAATATATAACTTAAGAGTAATAAATTTAATATATAAATTACACACTTTTATTATTTTTAGGTTACTTAAATTATACAGTTCACTTATTCTACGAAGCGTAACAGCCAGCTCATAATAACGTGGCGCTAGTTAGAATGGTGTAGTATACAGCACCACATTTTGTTTGTCCCCTTAGACACAAGATGTTAAGTCCTCCTTACCCCAGTAATTACACTAGCTACAGCCTTTCAAACTGAAACACAGTAATGTTTGCACAGTACTGTTCGGTGGTAGAAATAGGCGTTGCGGTGGTACTTACCTAGACGGTGTCCCACAACAGAGACCTATCAGTGCGACTTAGCTTGCTGTAAAATTATTCTTAATTATTTTGTTATTAATTAAAATAATACTTAAGTAAAAGAAATGTAGTTGAATAGTTTTATATAAAAGAAGAGTAGTATGTTAATAAAATATTAGTTAAGTAATTTAACTTTTCAGCACAAAACACTGCTCTAATTACGACTATTAAAACTTTCCGATTTGAACCGCACTTGGCCGAGTAGTTTGTGACTTATTCATTAGAGCTTACACGTTCCTTTCCCTAAAGCTATTTTACATTACAATCGCTCTTGTGATCTCCACGAAGTAGCAGAAACTTGCTTTACTTTCAATTTAACTTTTGTAAAGTTTAATTAGATTAAAAATTATTGCACTGTTACAGGAAATTTTTAAATCTATTTATAGACGTCGTAGGCATCGTCTTGTTTGTATATAGACTAGGTGTTTCCCGTCCGCTCTACTAGCCGTAACATAAAATTAGACTTTTCTGAAATTTTTCTGAAATATTCCTTGAGAGCAACCGCAACCGCAAATGACTTTCTGTAGCAATCGTTCCTATTGCAATCGCATGAATAATACGAAATGAAAATGTTTGTAAAAGTTAATTAGAAATAAAATGACGAAAGATCTATGAAATTCAATAAATAAATAGTCTATAACCATATACAAATCATTCCACGTCGAATGGTCATGTTCCCATGTCTCTATACGTTCACTCGTTTGCACATGGTTGGTGAAATTACATTTTCTATATATACATGTATATACTCGTACATATACATAAATATATATTTGTTTTATTATTACAATTAAATTAATCATCTGGTGGCATATTATACCGAATTAGTAACGCGAAATATAACTTTTTAATTGGTGACTGCAGCCTAATCTATACAGAATTAGGTCAGTGTTTTCAGTCATTCAGTTGGAGTCTTCTAGTGGCAAGCTTTATACTTTATATCTTATGACATTACTGAGATGACTGAGGACTTATTTAAAAGACTTTACATTAGATGTATAAAGGTAAATAAACACAAAAAAAAACTTTAAAACTGAGTCTTATTACATATGTTATATACGCATAAATATAAACAATCATTATATATTATTAATAAATAGTACTATTCTTCTATAATGAAACGGTTTACAGCTATGATTAGGCACCACTCAGTGTAAGCAACCTCTTAACATAAATAATTTATAAACGTGTTTTGAACTGACTGTAACAAGAGGATTAATTCAGGCCTGATGTATATATAATGCGAACCACTCGTGACTAATGTGAAATATTTACAAGCCTTTTAGGTATCGGTAAGTACGCATTAGAGGTTGCTTAATTATTCGGCGATTTTAATAAACTATTTGTGTACGACATACTTATTAAGCATAATTGAGCATGTCGAGTGCATGTTAAAAGTGCTAAAATTAGATTTTATTTTGTTTTGAAATCATTAGTCATTCATTTATTTATTTTAATTTAATCAAACAGAATATAAGACGGAAGTACAACATTACATAGAAGGTAAGTCCAAAGCGCTACTTATTCCGATATGAAATTTCTCGCAGTAACCCTGATATTACCTGCGCAGTACCGATCATCAATGAGGAGATTTTTGGGGAGGTCAAATATTCAGCAATGGATTCCTATAGGCGGATGATGATAAATAAATTATATCCCTTAGATAAATTATTATTTCAGGGCACTATACTTGTAATTATAAGTAGTAAAAGTAATAGGAAAAAGTATATTTAAAATATTAAGGTAACGAAAAATTATGTTCCACGACGTGACATTCTTAGACTAAAGCAAAATTTTGTAAATATATATATATATATTATATATATATATGTATATATATATATATGTATATATATATTATATATATATATGTATATATATATATATGTATATATATATTATATATATATATGTATATATATATTTATAAAATTTTGCCGCCGTTTATATATATAGGGTTGCGCAAAAATAACCTTATAAAAAGTACCTTATAACACAAGTAATAAGGAACTTTTTATAAGGTTATTTTTGCGCCACCCTATATAAATAAATGACGGCCATCAGAGAGGAATGGTGACGTGTTAAGCTTGCGACCACACATGAAGTGATGACTACCACCACTCTGTCAAGAGTGATATCGACGAAGAAAAATACAAAAATAAATGACACACACATACATACATTACTTATATGTAAGTATTATTGTACTCATGATTAGTTGTTCGTTACAATATACCTTTTTTTAATTGTTTGGATATTTATTTATTTGTTTATTTATTATGTAATATCTTAAGAGTAAAGAGGGCGGAGTTAATGCCATAGAGCCATTATCTGCCAGTCAACTCAGGAGAAGTATAATTTTAATTTAGGCGTGGGTAAATTAAATTTACGACAACTCATACATCATAATACATTTTCAACAGCCAATTTACTTCCCCACTATTGGGGCACAGGCCTACCTTCAATATGAGGGCAAAAAATTTCATTATACAGGTACACTTTAATTCCTATATCATCATCATCAGCCGATTAGACGTCCACTGTTGCAAAAATCTCCATGTTTGTGTTCATTGTGCGGCACCACTTACACATATATAATATTTTTTTTAATCTACAAAGCGACGACTTGGGCGGTACGTTCTCTTGATGGTAAGTGGTACTCCAGCCCATAAGAACTAGATGCCTAGTTACGATGTTATGCAGCACCACAAGGTGCTGGTAGTCTTGATACATAACATGTTATGTTTCGTTACCCCAGTAATTTCACTGGCTACAACGTTCTCCAAACCGGAACACAATAATGTTTGCACACTACTGTTTGGCGGCAGAATAGGAGCTGTGGTGGTGCAGAGACCTATCACCAGTAATCAAATACTATATAATAAAATAATCCCAGTCGACTTGGAATCTTCGCAAAGTTTTCTTACTTGTATAAACTAGTATCACGTCAATCTACATTTTTTAACAGTTTTAATGTATGAAAGCAGTCGCTACTATTACCGAGCATATCCTCCCGCAATTGGAGCAACGTGCAAAATTCAACTGATTGCTTCATCAGATATTCGTGGCTCACACGCTTTGCGCGACTGCGGCGTCGCCATCACTGTTTGCTAATTATTAAAGCGCGATGTACCCGACCAGTCTCGCTGCTTTTACTGAACGCTACTTTATATATTTGTATCGGAAAATAAGACACCAAATTTGCTGCTTTACGGCACCATACAACCTTGTGACAATATGTTGAATAAGCCTTCAAACTGGAAGACGGTAACTCCACACACTAATTCATGGCGTCAAAAATAGGAACTTCTGTGTAGCCTACTCGGATTATTATACAACAAAAGAACTACCACCGAAATTTTGAAGTTTTCCCAATAGTCTAAATATTAAAATATTTATTCAAAATGACCACTTGCCACTATTTTTTTATTCAAATTAGTGACGAGACGACCATTACATGTAAGTGATACGCCTAACCATAGCAACGTGCTGCTAGTTAAGATGATATTTACTGCACCGCATTGCGCTCGTCGCTTGATAAATAAGATGTTGAGTTGCGTTACCCCAGTAATTACACTAGCTACAGTGCCCTGCCTTGCATAGTTTAGATATAAAATTTAATTGTAAATCATTATGTAATATTAATAACAGCGAAAACTTAAACATGAACATTTACACTTTCTTACAAGTGTAACTCATTTCTTTTATAAAACAAATGGTACAATAATTACTTGTATAAAAAAGTAAGTTCTTCACGGTTATTTAAGTGTTAGCTAATTTAATGTAACATAATTAATTTGAACTACGTAAACACTAACAAGATTATTAACTAATGCGCAGTTTCGTTTGACAGGCGGTTGTCGAGAACTTTGTTGTGTATAGGATATACATTATTAGATGAAACTAGAAGTAATCATATATTTCGTATAAAACGAATTAAACATTAATACCGTTACTTCCTACTGCTTCCTAGTTTAATTAGCACTAGTTATTTTCACTTGAACCGTCTGGGTTATTTCGAGAATATTGATCGGTACTGTCTTTAAAATACACTTCAAATAAAACTACACTAAACTAACTTACACTTATAGAGTTTACCGTAAGCTTTAATTTTGCAAGAAATAGGAAGAAATGTATATAACATTAAGAAATATCTTCATTAATTACAAGGAATAATAATAAAGACTATATTCTTAAAATATCGTGCATTCCGACATTGCTGGTGTTACGAAAAGACATATCAATAGAATTAAATTTATTTTTTGTACAGTTCTTTTTAATTATTTTATACACAGTGTTTTACTGTATTCGATCAGTTAATTGAAATAAACAACACACAACGTACGTACCGAAAGCATACTACCTACCCGCTAGCACTTCATTTGCATTCCCAGTGAATGTAAAGGCAACGTGAAAATAATTTAAGTGAAATTTCCCATACAACGTAATTTAAATTTAAAACAAGTATTCGGTTAAGCACAAATATTACCTTTTAATAAAATAATAATGTCATTTTCCATTTTCACCGGGGTGTTAAACACAAATTTGTGACGGGTGTTTATTTCCAAATTGTTGAATGGTTTTATTTTGCGAAATGCTTTTTATTTGCTTGTAAATTACACTTAATCCAATTCTGAACTACAAGGGGTTCAACAATAAAGGTCAAACATCTCATTGCAATATTTAACCAGTTTTGGCTAGTAAAAGATTAAATGACAGAAAGAATTTTAAATTGCCTTATAGTTTTAGGTAAGGTCTATGTGTTCAATTTACAAGTAAATGTGTTTGGTTCAGATATTATTTCCGAGTAGAATAATATTGGAATTCAAGCGACAAAAACTCTAAAAGTCGACACAAGATTGAGCGTCGGGAAATATGAAATATTACACCCTTGAATCTTTGTAACTGGAAGTACAGATATTTCAAGATTTCAACGTTTGCAAGGCAAAGAAAAATCAACGAAATAAGATGTAATTGGTCAATTGTATCAAGTTCCACTTCGCAAGAATGAAAGCTTTCGAATATATTTCTTTCATAAAAAAAAACATAGCCATGGTTAATAAATAAATTTGTAGATTATTGCAAAAACAGAATTAATTTTATCAAACAACATAAATATTTGGATTTTACATGTGTTGTTATAGAAACGCTATTAGAAACTGCAACCGAATCGTCGAAAAATAGATAGTCGAAAAAATTATTGAATAATCGTGTACTATTGTTTTAATGTACCCACAAAACTGCATTTCCATAATTAACTAATAAAATTAGCATTCTAATTTCTATAGACATATCCAGTGCTCGTTTCCTGTGGTTATTTGATACCAATGTGATTTGCATTCGCTGAACACACCGCAGAATTAGATCACGGCACTGTCACCTAATTCCATTGTAAACGTGGATTGAATCCGGCTGTTAGTGTATTGATTCTAAAACTGGAATGTCCATCCGTGTCTATGTTCCGTGAATAGAAATGGATTATCTGTGTAATTTGAAAACTAGTACTCTATATAAATGAGAACCATATTAAAATTATCGCAAAAGCTTCGCATTCACAATTAGCAAATTTAATTTGAAGCTTGAATATTCCGAAAACATTTTTTTATTAAAAGTTAAAGATCTTTCCGTGTTAAAATACCTGGGAAGACCTATGTCTAGTCTGTTTTAATGCTTATACAGTTGACTATAAGAGTTTTCTTAGTTTTTGAGTTTGGGTACTTTAGTACTCAAGGACTGCGGTCCGCTTTATGGCGCCATAAAAAGGAGTGTTGAGGCTTAAATTTATACGTATGTGCGGTTTGCGTAACCGAAGCCACAGAAATAACCTAGGTTTTAGTAAAAGATAAAAGGAAGTCGAATAATTTCTTTACGGCTAATTCACTTCGCGGCTGTGTTCTAAATGGATTACTAGTCACGGAGTTATTTCATTCACCTGTTCTAGCGTTTTTATTTTATGTTAGTCGCCTTTGTATTGTGTTGTAATCATTTTATTACCAACTTAATATCAGTACAAAAAACACCTATCTTTGGTAACTAAATGGAGTTAATGCAACAATTTTTTACAATTTGTCACAATTTGTTATAATTTATTATAATAACCTAAACTATAAAGTCCGTTTATATAATAATATTAAAATGAAAGGTTTTTGCTTTTGCAAAGGTTAAAATAAACAGACCTTAATGTGTCCACTGCTGGTACTCGGAGCTGTCTCTCGTCTGGAAAAAGTTAAGGCAATTTATCCTTAACTTTTTACGTAATGTACAAGAATTTTACTCTTTAGTCAACAAATATACACTATGAAGAAAAAAAAAGAAGGAATTTACAATTAGTACCAAAAAAACATACATTTCATGAGTAGGTAGAATCTAAATGGCCGTAATTCTACGGATGTATATACGTAACGGTTTAAACGAGATGGGCAGGAGACAAATGTAATATTTTATAAGTATCAATGCAGAGAAATATCAGGAGATGAACAAGTCCAGAGAAAGAGAATCCTATGACCAAAAAATCTATCAAGGATAGTTTGCGATCTCTGAAATAAAAATTCGCATAAACGCTATCCACAAAGAAATGGTCCACTAAGTGATGAAACATGATACTAATCCCTGTCAATATTGAAAAAGGGGTAAACTACTAGTATAACAAATGAACCAAGCATATACTGGTATATAGCAATTACCACTCGTCGACTGTTATTATGTTTGTAATGCGATAGCTACGTGATACGAATTTAGTTAAATACACCGCAGAATTAGATCGTAACGCTGTCGTATAATTCAGGTATAAACGCGCATTGAATATTGTAAGTTATGAATGATTCATAAACTAGAAGACCGAACTTCCGGCCCGCTATAAAACATAGTTGATTAAAATAATTTATGTTTGTATTTTAACAGATAATGTTAACGACTATAATATTTACAAGAGTTAGCTAGATTTTTGCTTGCGGGAGACGATGACAAATACTATATAGTTTGCGATTTGCCGCAGCATAGCAGGGATATTACAGAGAGCTATTGTCTTTCCTAGGTAGTCTTAACTACAAGGTTGAGCGTGATACAGAGAGACGTTCGCGTGTTACGTGATCCCAGGGCCGCTCGTAACGCATAGAGAATGACCACTGACAGTTTTAGTAGGTGAACTCTCACATATCCTTAGTTTTCGTCCAGAGACAGGGTTAAGAAAAGAACAAAAAGTTTTGTCTTTGGCTTAGATAATTCAAGTAAATAAATAATTAGTTATCACTGTAGCGCCAATTTCTATCATCAAGTAATATTGTCTAGAAATATTGTATGGAATGCTGTTTCATTTTATCAATTTATGTATATAAAAATAACTGGCAGAAACTTTTTGAGAACCCTAATCACCGAAATGATATCTTTACATGTATACGGGTATTATTTATTAATTCATATAAAAAGAAGTAATATATTCATACAAACTGATGCTGCAGCACATCAACTTAAAATTTTCTATCGATCTCTATGAAATTTGTTTATTATAAATACCGTCAATTTTAATATAAATAAAGGAAAATGTTTGAAAGATACAGACGGTTTCTTATTAATAACTTTGTATACAATGAAACAAATTTATATGAAACATAGTTATAGCCATGTACTCTCATTTAAATTTTAATTGCCTTTTTGGACAAATTTCATTCGAATTGATATTCATATTGGCTATCCGATTCGGGCGCAACGAGACGTTACCTCAAATTTATTTTATGGACGAATATTATTAATTACTCGCCATTTTACTGTCCCCAACACATAATTTATTCATTTCGATAACTATACTTAATTGATCAGCACTATTGCTTGATTAATAATTTATTTATCGATATATTTAACAGATTGGAAAAATAGACTTTAAGTTATCTATACATATACATAGATCTCCAGAGATTCATCGACTCATCACGAGATTTCCGAAAGTATTAACAGCAAAAACTTAAAATTTAGTAGAGAGATATTGCTTTTGGCTTTTTAGAGATTAGCTAAGAATGGATTTTACAAATTCCTTCCCCAAAAGGAGGTGCGGGGGCGTGACGACCAGCAAAGCGGGCGGGGAACAATTAGTCTAATTCGACTGAAGGATAATGAAGACAATGGCATAGTATTTTTGCACTGTGAAGAGTACTTCAATTATAGATCACAGTATGCAAATTTAAAAATACACGACAGCAACTATTAATACTACTTAAACTTTAATATTAAAAAAATTTAAGTTAATAGCTATACGATACAATTTTAGAAAATAATTTGAAAGGTAAAAAAAAATCTACAAAATATTCCACATTGTATTTCGATAAAAAGAAATATTATAACTAGTTACCTACCTAAGTTACCATTTTCCTATCTACGTAGTTTTTCAAGGAGAATATTTTTTATTTATTTTTATATATTTATTCACAATAACAATAACAGATAAACTCATCAGATCTTGAAACGCATGAACAGTATATAATGATATATTAGTAAGCTACAGAAGGCTATAAAGATAGAGAAATGTATTGTATAACTGGATTTTTTACCTGCACACTATAACAATTCTTACACAATTTGCCATGGCCACAACTTCAAGATATTTCGGTAGGGAAACATTGTTACTCTTTTGGTAACTCTATGGTGATTGTATTATCGCTCTCGGCCACTTTATCCAATTTATTTGTTAACACAGGCGCTGTTTGAGTTGAATTACGTGGAAGATTTAATTTTCACGCCGAAAACGGGACCCGCGCTACTTTTATTATACTTTAGTTCTTGCGGTGAAAAACAAAGTGCTCTTACAATTCAACAAAGGTTGACCCGTTTTTGTTTTCATGTGATTAATTACTATTTACTAATAATTTTATTAAATCATTTCAATACTTTTTTTTATAGAGAATTAAGATCAGTAAAATGTAGGCAACATCATAACGGTTACTATGAAAATTTATTAGCCAGGACTTTGTTTAGTTGTGAACGAACTAGGCTGTTGTGATGATGAGGAATATAAATATTTTTATAGCGGAAATGGTTATATGACTGATCTAATAATCATGTATTATATAATTTTTTACGTTTTTAATAATTTAACTTTTCTAAAACTAAATTTGATACTCCGTGTGGCAGTTAATGGATACTTTATTACTCCATAGGTTTATAACCGTCAGACAAGCTTTAATTACCAGGAACTTTCTCTACTGTTTATAAATAAGCCAAAATCTAATTCTAGTGTTACATTGGCCTCTTTAGCAGTTAAAATTAGATTAAAATTGTTTACTTTTCATCCTTAATTAGAACCAGTACAATTGAGTGTTAATAGGTATATTATTAAATAATTACTCCTCGTTTTAGGTCGTTCGGCTATAAATAACCGATTTAAAGGTCTTACCAGAAGTTTTGAGTATTTGGAAATTTTTACAATCTCATTTTTTAAAGCTTTTAAATAAAATGTATAAATAAAACGCAAATTTCGAGTTCCAATTGAAACACGCAATACAGGAAACGTTTCCAGTTTCACATCAGATCAAATAAAGGAAGATGTCTCGTAACATTAATTCAAGCTGAGCGCGCAATTAATGTTTATAGATGAAAAGGATACAAATATAACTGATTCACTGCCGCGAAATAAGGACTTTACTATATCACATTGTATCGATGTTTTAAGGATAAAATATAAAGCGGACAAATATCTTACGATAAAAAATAATTGTACTTGTAAATAATGTATTTTAAGTGCTAGGTCACTCACTTTGTTTAAAATAAATGCCAAAATTTTTCACATGAGAGATGGAATTCTAACTATATTTTAAAACATTTATTTTAGATTCGGTACAGATCAGAAATTACTATTTACTAGTTTTTCTGTTTAGTATTACGAGGGGTAAATGCCTACGCATACTCGTCCTCGCGGGGGCAAGGAAAGGTTATGTCGGACTTGCACCGACTAAAACCCCCACGATGTTCCGCCTCATCGCCTGATGGCAGGGTCACAGGAACGCTTTCCCTCAGAACCGAAACCCTGCCGGCGCTGGCCGCTTTTGCAGCCCCACCTCGGGAGGGAGGGATGAACCCTCCCTTTCCAGAGCGCGCCCGAACTTGCAGCGCGCCCCCTTCTCGGCCTTCTACAGTCGCGTGGGCGAAGGATTCACCCGAACCCGTTGCTCAGAGATCATGGGACTCACGAGAGAAAACCTCTCCCGGCTCCCCGCGGCGAAAAGATGTTGGGCCCGCCGCTACCCGTTAACGGCCGTGGAGGATAGGGAGAACGGCGCATCGTAATACCAATACTCTTCTTCCCTCGCGGCCCCACTGCCGCCGCAGCCACAGTGCGACACCGTTTGGTTGCAGAGAGTACTCCCTCCGCGACCTCACCTCGACTGCAGAGGGCAGCATAAAGCCGCCCCTGCGGCCCCCAGCCGCTCCGGTGATCTCCAGTTATCCAACTAGTGCTCGAACCTGGAGTGGCCGCTTCGGCCGGCCGGGTGGGTTCCACTTCGTTTCACCGTGTTACGTGCCACGGTTACTAAGCCCCTCCGTCACGACAAGGCGGGAACCCGTTGGGGGGACTATTTACTAGTTAGCTTAGGTTGTGTTAGGCCATAATAAACCAATGAAATAATTAAGGCTGTTCTTATTTTAACATTGAACTATTTAGATGCATCTTTTGTGGTGGTTTGAATTAAAATCTAAAATATTTAAACATAGATAGATGATGTATTTTTTTATAGACAAAATTTTTATTCTACGTACATACTGTACCATTTTAAAAAAATATATATTAGGCATCCATTTACAAATATTTTGATTAAAAAATAAAGATCTACTGATAGAGAGCAAAAATTAACATACACTGACAGAATGTCTACTGCCTTCAGGGAATTGTTATAGAATTTTACATAGATATCAGTTACAGACCTGTGATCAAATCAGGATAATGTCTCATCACATTAGTTCGGGGCGAGCGAAACAAATGTGTGGTAGCCTGGTGGAGCCACCAGCGGGACCCGTGAATAATTTGATTTCCTCTTGTTTATTCAACTCAACGGCGGACTCGCGTGCCTTCGAGAACACTCGGGTCCAACATTCGCGTAAATAATTTAAACCGGGGAGACAACATAATATCACAAAGGTCAAAATAAAATTCGGAGAAGTTAAACAAAAATCTTTATAATTATTTAATACTGTATTAACTTGAAAACAAATTTCTTTGTATGTATTCACTGTACAATACATTTTTAGTCATTTTGTGATAAAAAGTAATAAACTTTGATATTACGGCTCCGATACGAGGTACTTTTGGCTGAACCACCACCACAAATTTAAATAATTAAACGACACTCCATCGAAAATTTCAGTAAGTGAGGTTATGACTCTACTGTCATATTAAAATCATTGAGTTTCGGCACATTACGGGAAATTACTAATAACCTTTAGAAAGCACACTATCGTGTTAAGCCCAGAAATAATTTAGGTTCCTGCAAATCATTCGCCACAGGAGCTGTCAAAAGAAATGGTTATACGTGGCTGTATGGAATTAATACGTTATAGAGAGCCGTCATGGAACTATGAATGGACGTAAGGATAGAGAACGTATATATCATTTAGGCTACGACTTCCAGTGGATATATCACTTTTTGATTACGATAAGGTCAAGGCTATTTTAATTCTTTAGACATAGATCATAAAATATCTAAAGAGGCTTACGTGAGCAAACCTCACAAAAATTTCATTTCGTTAATACGGAAGATATTCAGAACGATACTTGGTTTGAATATCCTTCACCCACCGATAATAAAAAAGAGAGTACTTTTATTACATTCGGTTAGTATTGAATGATTAATATTACAGCTTTAAGTCCTCAGCAACTTTTTTATACAATAAACGTATTGTTAATACATTTATTATGGACGAGAACTTAAAACAAGAAATTAATTCGTCTTTATTCATATAATAAGTGTTCAAAACATTTTGTTTTACAACATAACTGATACTTTTTCAAATTATCGAAAAACGATATCGAAATAAGATCATCCAAATAAGAAATGATACATTCACGACTACAATGTCAGATCACATTAGATCTAGACGGTTGCTCAAAACAGACTTTGTACAAATCTGGATAACTTTATGTGAATTTGCATGGATTCAATAATATAAAAAAAGTTAATAAGATTTTCTCTGCTAATTATAAAAAGTATAAAACTTTCTACCTTCATAAAAAAAGCTTTTACGAAGTAGGAGTAGGCTAAAGATAGATTGTATTCAATTATAGCGTATCTGAATTTGATTTTTAGCACCATAAAACAAAATTTAGTAATTTTTTCGTATAAATTTTAACGTCACGTTTATCACTTTTAGTACGATATTTTATTGAACACTTTAAACATAAGTTTTTTTTTAGATCTAAGAAATTTAGTTCCTGTATGTGTAAAATACTTATTAAATAGGTTGTAAAAAATTATAATACAGATTGACGCAACGCACATAAAAATGAGTCTATTTTATAATCAAAATATCTATTAAATAAAATATTAAAGTTTACTGTTCTATTGTAACATTTTACTAGTAATTTAAATTTAAAAATTGTTTGTTGTAGTTCACTCAAGCATCGCAGAACCGATTGGTATTGAGATCTTTGGGGGTAGCATATGTCCAACAGTGGGTGTCTATCAATTAATAGTGCTGGTGGGCACATTTTATCATCGCAGTAAATAATAATAAAAAAAAACCTTATAAAAAGTTTACATACAAACCTCAATCTTCGTAGTTTACCGTTCTGCTTACAGCTCCACCGAAATTTGAAATCACTTTTAAAGTACTAATCATGGTACAACACAATTTAGTCAAACAAAATGTCTAGAACTTTAACCACAAGTTTAAAATAAAACGTAAACAAGAGATTTGTAACTAACCTCTAACCTTCACAACAAAGCAATAATTTAAAAAACAAATTTAAACCACATATATTTACAGTTAAACTAAGAGTGAAAATAAGAGTATGTTTTAAACAAAAAGAATCATGTTGTAAAATAACGAAATTTAAGTATAATAATACAAATATAAATCCACGGTATTCTAACGAGATTGTTGTCAACTTAAAGCTGTCATTTGTTCCTCGCCATTGTTACCGCGCATGCGTAGTTTAATACTTTTTAAAGCGCATGTCATTTTTAGAGTAGACTTCTTTAATTGAAAGAAAACAAACACTTTCATTACGAGAACCGTTTGAAAAATATCATTAGTCTGCTAATTTAGTCTTTCAAATTATTACTCATCGTTTGTTAGAAAAACAGTATAACTACGATGATAGAATAATAAATTGACATAATATAGCTTAATATTTATTTTTCACCATGTTTTTATTTTTCTAATTCTACTATTATTTTATTTTAATACATACGACAACATTTGTTAAACTTAAAATTAAAAAGTTATTAATTTTAGGAAATTTGTCTTATAATAAATCGATGAAGATGATATTCTATGAATAAAAAAAAAACAAATTATCATCATGTATTTTGTAGTCTACCCAGTGGTCTCTTCGACGCGGAAACTAATTAAACAAAAATAATATTAAGCCCTGTTTACGCCGGTATTCGAAGAGCGGAATACCGTCCATGTAGAGTGACGCGGCGTCTGCATTCTTTATTCGTCGGCCGTATATTTAAACATTCATTCATCAATCCACGTAAGAACCACAAGAATGGAGGACACAACACTTCTATACACACGCGCAGCCATTACTGTAATACACAAGTCTTCTAATATACGTTGTCTAATTTGTGATGTATTTTGGTGATTGCTTTCCGTCACTACATTGGTCCTTCGTCACCAAATATTGCCGTTTCACGAAGATTTACGCGCTATTAAATACAATAAGACGAAGAAACTCGAATGATTCAGAAGAAATATCAAGCTACAATCGGAGCTGCAGCCCTCTCTAGGACAGTGGATCGTGCCGGACCAAAGAGGTTTAAAGCACAAGATAGAATTGGTTCGTGCAAGTTACCCGTTTGACTGTCAGTCAGTCAGCTGAGTAAATATCATTGCTAATAATCTCCAGCCCACGCGTACAATTCAAACGTGAGTACTGCATCTTTCATTCGTCACCAAAATGAGGTTGTCCGACAGTTTACAAAGCGCAGGTAGACCACGCGGTAGATCTCGTAATAAAGACGATAGTAATGCTACATTTATACACGATTGCATCAGAAAATGTTCTAACATCAAGGGTAGATTGACAAAATTTTCAAATTATTTAAATTTAATTAGTTGCGATGACAATTTAATTCTTCAAAAGTACGTCGACTAGAAGTTGTGCATTCAAGGAGCTACAAATTTATATTCGTAATTTAACATTATACAAACAATTAGAAGAGGGTATATCTGAATCTGATTTAGATGAACAGTTGTCAACACGCGAAACATTTGAAGATTATTATTATAACTTATTAGCGCAAGCAGAATATTTATATTATAAAAGTCTCTCTGTTAATTAAATAACCGACATCAAACAAAAAAGCGCGTCGATAAAATTGTCTACTATGCCCACCTTTAACGTTATTTATGAGCACTGGCTTGAGTTTTGCGCCACTATATTTTTTTGGATCATTACTTAAAATCATCACTTAAGGAAGTGCCTTACTAGTAGTAAATTCGTTACAATTCTCTAGTCAAAATATGAAGACATATGGGAACTTTAATTAAATAGATACGACAATAATAGGATGCTAATTTACAGTCACACAAGAGCACTGTTCAATATGCAAACGCTGAGTAAAGAATTGCCGGTATCTTTAAGAACGCTAATTACGAAGGTGTTTAAAAATTTACGCGCGCTAAACACCATCGGTGAGTTAACGGAGCACTGGTATACCTTCATTATACTGGGTGTTATGAGACCGCTTCCGAAAAACGAAGACGCGATAGTACTAATGACACCTTTGATGATGGGTCGGAAAAAAAAATATTCCTGATTAAATAAAAATCATATTTTTACATACAGCTAAATAAAGCAATAGTTTCATAAAAAATACATTACTTTACTGAAAAAAACCAGCAATGAAACACAAAATCATAAACAGCTGATGCTCGGATCAACGAACGCACGGGCATGACGGGAACTCGAGATGTTATTGGTTTCAATTCGCAAATATTTAAACAAATTACAAATGGTAATACCGCCTAAATGAATAGATTTATCATCAATTTTGTTATGTTTTTGGCAACATCGACGCGTGATTTGCGCCGATGTCGAGAAAAAGTACCGCCTATGTTTAGTTGATAAAAATCAACGTGACCTTCAGTTTATCCTTTAACGCAGCGATCCATCCGAACCTTTAGGTATTTATATACAAAAACAAATACTTGTGGCACAATATCCGCGACTTTCCTCAGTTGCCGATGTCTTAAGGAGTTAGCATCGGTAAGTACAGATCCTTCTGTAGCCCGAATTATGAACGAGGATTCTATCCGTAATCATATCATCTACATTAAAATGTAGATGATATGATTACGGGGCTTGATGTCAAAGATGAGTTATTAAAAAATTTCGTATTAATTACTGAGGTACTGTAATTTTGCCTTTATGTAAATGGCTTTCTAACTTCGATTGCTACACCACAAAGGTTTAATTGCAAGTCAATCGATAAAAAGAAATTACGTTAGGCGAAAATATGAATGTTAAAACTTTCGGTTTAGGTTGGCATAATCTTAGCGATGAATTTTATTTCTATTCGCAATTTATAAATTATACATTTAAAAAAAATATTGAACAATAAATTTTGTCCAACATTTCACAGATATTTGGTCCGCTGGGCTTTCTTAGCCCCGTTATCATTACTGTCAAGGTGATACTTCACCGGTTTTGGTTGTTGAAACTAAATTGGGATGATGAGGTACCTAGCAATATCGCACAGGCTTGGTATCAGTTCGTGAACAAGCTGCCTTTACTCAACACCTGGACCGCGGTATGTCGTTGGTAGTAACCCTAACTAGATACAACTAAATATGTTTACAGATGTATCGGAAGCGGCGTACGGCGGCTGTGTTTACGTGCGCTGATACTACTGTCACGAATAAGTTGTATTCAAAAAATAAAGTGACCCCCTTGAAGCCCGAGAGGATACCAACACTCGAACTATGCGGCGCCGTACACGGAGCCAGACTTTATGAGAAGGTGCGTGAATCTATTAAACTTCCATTCCGCGACATAATATTCTCGTGCTATTCAACAATTAGTTTAGGTTGGCTACGCATGGCTCCAAGTCTATTAAAACCATTTATACAAAACAAAGTAAGCAAGATCTGTGATTATCCAACGGGTGTTCTTGGAGTCACGTTAATAGCGAATGAAATCCCGCAGACTTAGTTTCGCGTGGAATTCCGACCGACCGGCCGACTTTTCTTCATGATTATAATTTCACGGCCAGAGTATTTCATTCGAATACGGGCACACAAATAATAGATGAATCAAATCTACCAGAAAATAAATCGAAGACAATATTTTTGTTGACTACTAAAACATCATCAACGCAGTCTTTATTTCCATTAGTAAGGTGTCCATAATACAATCGCATGAAACGTACGGGTTCGTACATACAGCTTTTCATTTATAACACGCGCAACAAAATAATCGTAAGTGCGGACCGCTGTCTCCGGACGAAATTAAACATTCGGAGTTAATGCTTATCCGATTTATGCAGTTAGGATCAGTAGGAAAGAAATACCATCTAATTACAAACGACAAACAATTAAAAAATAGCACAAGTTATCTAACTTAAATTTATTCATTGACCACCATAAAGTGTTGTGAGTTGGCGGTCGTTTGACTAACTCAACAAATTTCGCATATGATAAAAAACATTATAGTTTGCTTTGTTCCAATTCTCATTGGTTTTCAGTGATTCTTTTTCGGAATGAGCATAAACAATTACTGCGCGCGTGACCTCAGACGCTTTTGTACAGCGTACGTGAGATGTACTAGACGGTGGTCGGCAGGAACCTCGCCAGGCGAATGGTACACGAATGCAGCATCTGCCGCAGGTTACGAGGTAACACGCTTAGTCCTATTATGGGTAATTTGCCGCAAGAAAGAGTTACGTCTAGTTTTCCATTTCTACGTTGTGGTGTCGATTACATCAGACTCATGCTCATCTTGAATCAGAAAGGTAGGGGTTCCAAACTTGTTAAAGGTTATGTTCGTCTGTTAATTTGTTTCGTTGCACGTGCTCTTCATCTCGTACTAGTTAGTGATCTCTCAAAATAGGCATATTTACTAACTCTTAAATTATTTACTTCACGCCGCGATAAAGCTTCGGAGATATTTTCTGATAACGAACTTTCTTTCGACTTGCTCTGAAAAGATGATTGAATACGGAACTTGTCAAAACATTAAATGGAAATTCATTCTACCTTATTCACCCCATTTTGGTGGCCTATGGGAGGCTGGAGTAAAATCATGTAAACATCATTTATTACTATTAGTGTGGATAACGCCCATCTTAACTTTGAGGAACTGAGAACTTCACTCATGTAAATTCACACGGCGTCCTAGTCCAATGTGCTTTAATTCACACGACTACCAGCATTTGAGACCTGGTCATTCCTGATCGGACGACCATTGACATCGCCTGCAAGCGCTGATCTATCTGACGTCCCTATAGTGAGGCTGAACGAATATCAGATGGTGGAACAAGTTCGACAATATTTTTGGTAGCATTGGGCCAAGGAGTATATTTCAGAAATGCAAACAAGAAGCAAATGGAAATAAAATAAAGCTGACCTCAAACGAAACACGTTAGTTCTTATCAAGGATGACGATTTAGCGCTACTCAAAAGGAACTTGGGTCGCATCGTATCTACAGTTCCGGGCAAGAACGGTATCAGCCGCGTTGTAGACATCAGAGCAGCTTCGGGAGTTATACGAAAATCATTCTCCAAGATTTGTCAACTTTCGAGTTTGGAAGATTTATCATTGAAAGATGGAGCTTCTAAGGCCGGGACATGTTTACACCGGTATTTGAAGAGAAGCACGCTGTCCGCGCAGTGACGCGGCGCCTGCATTCTTCATTCGTTTGCCGTAAATTCAAACATTCATTCACTATTCCACGGAAGAAACGCAAGAGTGGAGGAGAAAACACATCCATAGACATGCACAGTCATTACTGTAACACTCAAGTGTTCTTCTAACATACGTTATCTATTTTTGCAAGGTTTATTTTGGTGATTGTTTTCCGCCATTACAAGGCCTTATGTAATAATAATAAAATAGCAGACACACACAACACATCCTTTAAAGAGTGAATGCATAATATGATAACATCAAGAAGGCGCTTTTACGATTTGGGCCTAAATTAAAACTTCAATTTGCCTCTAACTAGAACATTTTTCATTCCTAGACAGCATCGCGTGACTACAAATAAACGACGGGAATCGATACAGTGAGCTCAGTTTTAGAGTATCATGTCTATTTCCAGCAAAAGTTTCACAATGAATTGCTTGTTCTCACACATTAAAAAAAAAAGTTTCTTAGCTTTTAAATGATAAACCACTAAATTTGTTTAAAAATATCTATAGCGACTAGTATCTGGGAACATATTTAAATACAGTAATTAAATGAAAATGGTGGAAGGTACAGTAGGTACCCAGTTGTAAGCATAATATCAGATCAGTTTACCTTATAGTCATAAAATCTATATTGTATGAAAATTATGTAACATTCTATTTTCATATATTTTTTTTTGCCGTCTTCTTGATGTCTGAATGTTGAGTACATATTAAATTGGTTTGTAAATAAATTTAAAACCATACTATTATTTTCTTAAAAAAAAAATGGTACGATTTTTTCCCTTATTATGTACAAAAATTGTTGCTAAATTAACATTGGAAATAATATCCGCAGGCGACGGCGCTCTCATATTTAATTTCCAATCGTTTTATCATATTCGAGGCGAAGGAAATGGACGGAACAGGTGCCGATAAAATTTCAATCACATTTATTTCCTACACTGAGATACGTTTCCTACAAATCTCTTTCGTTAACAAGTTGCTTATACATAAAATTAGAAGTGCACCGAACGTAGTTTGTTAACTTACAGTTAATTATTTTTCGAAGTTTACATGTAAATGTACGTCTATTACTTTTATGTTTACTACTACATGTTATTAAAATTAACTAGTCGAGTCCGATAGGTGTTTTACAGTTTATATATTAGTTATTGTTTACCTGCCAAACGAATTCATTCACCATTAAAAATAGTTATTGAGTCTGCCTTCATGAGTTAAATTTTTTTTGGAACACTAATTCTTCTTCTTGAAAATGCGTCTCCAACTAGTGAATGTTGGTGATCAGCGTGGTAGTCCTTTCTGTCTTTGGTTTAATTTTAAACACTATTGGCTAACAACAGCGAATTTTCTCAAGCTTATTTATAACTTCATTAATCGTACATTAAAATATTCTTATGTAAGTATACAGATAACCAGTGTAAATTGGTTTAAAATGTTTTTTACACGCATACGATGGTGATTGGCCTCGTTCTTGATGTGTTGCTAGGCCTTCACGGCTGCCAAAGAATGACATACACATTTATTAACGTTAAACAAAAAAAAACTTAAACATGATTTTAAGCAAAACTAAAGTCAATTTGATTTTTTCCCGACAAAAATTTATTCTAGCTCTCTCCAAATCAACGCGACAGTTTACGATGTAGGGGCAGAGAATCGATGGCAACCCGTACCGAAAATATGACTTCAGCATACGTTGGAAATACATGCCTGTTTTTGCAGAAAATCATTCGATGTTTATGCTTCTTCCTCCTACCCTTTTCCCATTCTATGTGGGGTCGGCACAGTATGTACTTCTCTTCCACATCTCTCTATCAGCCGCCATATCTAAATTCACACTCTTCTTACACATGTCATCTTTCACACAATCTATCCACACTTTCTTCGGTCTTCTTCTACCCTTATAACCATCCACATTCATTCTCATTACTTTCTTTGTTTTATGTCCTTCATCCCTCCGCATAATATGCCCGTACCACGCTAACCTCTTGCTCCTCAACTTCTCTGTCACTGGTGCACCTTTCAAACTTCCTCTAATATACTCATTCTTAATTTTATCCATCCTCGTCACACCACACATCCATCTTAACATTCGCATCTCGGCCACATGTAATCTCCTTTCATCCGAACCCTTGGTGGCCCAACACTCAGATCCATACAATACGGCAGGTCTAACGACCGACTTGTAGATCTGTCCCTTATTCGATGTTTATGCTTATGCAAAAAATATTTATAACCAAAATATTAACTTTTAAAATACATAATAATAAAAATTTCAACTCTTTGGCACAGAAACAATATATTTGCCTTGCCTGAAAATAGTTTCTATTTCGTATTCGACTGTACCCATAATAGAGTGTAAATGGTAGTTTTCGAAACCTGAACTAGTTGCTATGTCAAACTGAGTTTAAAACATTTACGACAGTTATAAATATGAAATTCAGTGTATCCTAAACGAGTACTCTTCACCATTTCCATCCCCATGTCGCTTAATATTATGTGAAATTAAGAACTCGTGATAGACAAATTTAAAACGCGCAAAAAATTATGGTTTCTTAATATTCAAAGTTTGTATTTACGTACATTCTTTTAAATTTGGTTAACGTTTTAATATTGATTATAAAGGAATAGACTATGTAATCCGTATAAAATATATATTTATTATTTACTCATAAATATAGGTAAATAATATATTATATATATATATATAATATATTTTATTTTTCTGCTGATACAAATATATCAGCCGAAGAATAAAAGTTAGGTTAAACCAACGGATTAGTATGTAATTAAATAAAATATAATATTATAGCAATATCCGGCTATCATGGCGCGAAGATATTACTGTCGTTCAGACAAGAATCTTCCTGCAAAGTACCTCCTTGAATGGAGTCTTAGGCTAGATATTTACAAGTCTAGCGTAAGACGATTGCGTTTGAAGTAGACCGAAGCCCAGATAACGATCACAGAATCGTTAGACGTAAGCATTGAACCAGACGCGCTGAAATTGATTAGGATATTTACATTTACTAATGGACAGCAACCGGTTGAAATGATGATAATTTATTATCATTCCTTTGTTTAAAACAAAGTAAACCGTTATTTCTGCATATTTACATTAAAAGAGAATATAAAATCACATCAGTACGTTAGTAATGCATTGGTGTCGAACAAAGTCTAGGTAGGTATCCATTGTCTTTACTTACCACAATTTGCTACCTTAGTATCTAGTTTACAGTGATGGTACATTCTCGTTAGTGAGCAGATTACGCTACTTAAGCATTTAATAACTCATTTATACTTTTAGTTAAATTAACATATCTTACCATTTCCTCATAGGTTTGCGTATTAAATTAAGTATACGTACGTACATTTGCACATGAACCGTAGTAAAAATACACTATTTTGTTGCAATGATCAAGACCTGCAGCTTCTTGAAGTTCTAAATTTTTTTTGTATGAATTAGTGACTTAACGAGTATTAACCTGTTGGTGAGTACTACTGTTGCCGGTTACAATAAAGCACGAGTTAGGATGGTCACACTATACCTTTGCTTTCGTCATCTTGGGATAACACATTGAAAGTTTTTATTATTTATAATTTAATATTCACTCTGTTTTTAATATCAAGTTCTCTATAACTATATATTCGATTAACTTTTGTTAATAATATTAACGTGGAAATAAAGAAGCATTAAATTTCACTTGGTAAAGAACAGAAATAACAAAGAATCAGGCAAATTTACACTCATTCTTGTTCTTTCAAAATGAGGCACAAAAAAACATTGTACAAAAAATATTTATTTTATACAGCATTATTTAGTAACGATGGTACGATGTTCGTTGAAGAATAGACATAAGGTTTTTTTTTTTTTTATTTCATGCAAGAATATATTGTGAACTTGAAATTATGGTATTACTGTAAGTATGAGAACTCTTTATTCATGTTACGAACTTGGTTAACATTACCTGTACAGTTTTGAAATGTATTATGAAGATATTTGAAACATTGTAAATTTTTAATATCTATATTTTTAACACGACTTATATATTTATATATATATTGGTCAGGGCCACCTGGTGAAACAGATTCATATGAAAAGATTCATATTATAAACAAAAAAATATACTTTTAAAACAATTACAAGTTAACGGATGTATGTAAACCAATAGCGTTCTACTTCGGTATTTTCTAATCAAAATAGTTGGAAAAATAGCTCGAACATTCATTGGAATTTCAATTAAAAAATCGAAATTTTTCAGCAGATAAAAATAAATTGTAAAAAATACCTTAAAAAAACACATATTTTTGAAAGCATGTGTATAAAGATAATGCATATATAAATTTCAAAGTAACATTTGTTTACATCCGTTTTTTGTTAATTAGTAAAACAGTTTTTTTATCTATAAAATTTCTGTTATTTCCGAATAAAACTAACTAAATATTTCTTAAAAAAAAAAAAATTGCAGTTACATTTGTTTTGTATGATACATGACAGAAACTTTCAACAAAAGATTAAACGAAACAGTAATTTTTGTATATACATAACCTGTAAGATTATTATTTTTATATACTATTGAATATTTAAACAATTATCTAAATGGATCAACTTGTATAAGAAGCTATCTATAATTCATAAGGAAATTAAAGTTTATTATGAATGGTTAGCAAAACTAAATCATAACATAAAGTTCCATTTCTACTCCACTAATCAAACCTAATGAAACATTAGTCAGTGTTACAGCAGTCCATAAACGGCACGCGAAAAGAAAATTGGCAAGATAGTAATGACACGGGTCTTCTGCTAAGTGATGATTTGTGGCGAGATATTGTTTTCAATTTGTATATACTCGTACGTGTAATAAGAATCAGGTTTTATCTTTGGATTTAATAGGTAATAGAAATCGTCCTCGCCACTTGCCTAACAACAGTCCTAAAAAACTAAAAGAACAAGGATCTCGTCAAAAGTCTCACTGCAAATCGTGCTCCTTGAGGCTAAGGACAAGTGACTAACCTTAAATAATTAGCAACAAAGGCAAACAAGAATGAGAAAAAGAGAAGACAGACAAGCGGATCAAGTCATGATGAGTGGTAGCCGACACATGTTAAACAGGTTCAACCCCTGGTTCCCCACCTCCCAACAGGTTCTCGCATTGTCGAGGCGGAGAGGCTCAGTAACTGTGGCGGGTCGCCCACGGTGAAGTGAAGAGGAACTACCCGGTAGGCCCGCGGCGCAGGCAGCCGCTCCAGGTTAGAGAACCGGTTGGATAACTGGAGCTCACCGGAGCGGGCAGGGACTGCAAGGGCGATTTCATACTGCACTCTGCAGCCGAGGTGGATTCGTGAAGGGAGTACCCTTGCGACTAACAATGGATGTCGGCGAGCCCAACATCGGATCCGCCGCAGGGAGCTGGGAGAATTTTCTCTCTTGACTCCCATGACCTCTGAGCGACGGGTTCGGGGGAATCCGTTGCTCGCGCGATTGCAGGAGGCCGAGAAGGGGGCGCGGTGCATGTTCCGACGTGCCCCTGCGGAGGTGGAAAGGGAGGGTTTAACCCTCCCTCTGGAGGTGGGGCTGCGCAAAAGGCCAGCGCCAGCGGGGTCGCGGATGGTGAGTAAGCGTTCCCGTAACCCCGCTATCAGGCAACGAGATGGAATATCGTGGGGGTTTTAGTCGGTGCAAGTCCGATATAACCTGTCCATGTCCTCGCGAGGATGGGTATGCGCAGGCATTTATCCCACGTTAATAAAAAAAAATCCTGGTTCCCACCTGCGTTGCCAACCTTATAAAAAGGAGTACGGTCTACTATTGAATGTTGCTTTTTTTTTTCAAAAAGAAGATTTTTAATAAATAGCATATTTCTGTAACTAACACTAACATAGAAATGATTTACGTCAAATTATACGTACTAAAAATATAAATAAACTCAAGGTAAAACAAGTTTCCAAATAGTTTACCACCACAAAGATAAGTTGGATTTATTACTACACAATTTATATCCGGGTAAAGCTCCTCTCTTCTATAATAATAAGACAGGTAAAGCTGCGTCAAGAAATTTAAAGCCTTCGCCATTTTCGATGTTTGTACCTACAGTTAAAGTAAATAACATTTATATATTTCCTGAAATGTTATATTTACTGATATCCAGTTTGTTAGAAGCACCAAAACAATTAAAAGGTTGGATTTTAATAAAAATTATGTGTAACACAAAAAAAAATTAAATATATTTTTTATGACACACGATGTTTATCGTCTTTGGGTGCTATCTCGTAACGAAGGTTTTTTTTTTTTTTTTTTTTTTTTTTTTTTTTTTTTTTTTGTTTTACGTGGGGGAAATGCCTACGCATACTCGTCCTCGCGGGGGCAAGGACGAGTTATGTCGGACTTGCACCGACTAAAACCCCCACGATGTTCCGCCTCATCGCCATGATGGCAGGGTCACGGGAACGCATGCACTCAACCGTGACCCTGCCGGCGCTGGCCGCTTGCGCAGCCCCACCTCGGGAGGGAGGGATGAATCCTCCCTTTCCAGGGCGCGCCGGAACATGCAGCGCGCCCCCTTCTCGACCTCATGCGTGTGCGGGTGACCGGTTCCCCCGAACCTGTCGCCCAGAGGCCATGGGAGCCACTGGAGAAAACCTCTCCCGGCTCCCCGCGGCGGAGAGATGTTAGGCCCGCCGCTACCTGTCAACGGCCGCGGAGGATAGGGAGAGCGGCGCATCTCAATACCGGCACTCCTCTTCCCCCGCGGCCCCACCGCCGCCGCATCGCCGGTGCGACACCGGTTGGCCGCAGAGGGTACTCCCTCCGCGACCCCACCTCGGCTGCGAGGGGCGGTATGAAACCGCCCCTGCAGCCGGCCGCTAGGGCAGCACACAGCCGCCCCTGCGGCCCCCGGCCGCTCCGGTGAGCTCCAGTTACTCCAACCGGTGCTCGAACCTGGAGCGGCCGCTTCGGCCAGCCCTTCGCCGCGGGCCGGCCGGGTGGGTTCCACTTGGCTTCACCGTGTACCGGACCACGGTTACTAAGCCCCTCCGCCACGACAAGGCGAGAACCCGTTGGAGGGGATCTCGTAACGAAGGTGATCATCATGTTAACATGAACTCGACAGCATAGACTTAGATTTTGCCACCAACAGGTATATTTTGGTTTTGTACTTCTTTTTTTTTGTCTACTATCTATATTGAAATATATATTTAGGCGGAAGATTTATCTTCGAAATTGATGCTAGGAACGCGTTCGAGATATCAAAAAAAATTTAGTGTTAAAACTGACTTCAAACCCAATTTGATACGATAAAAGCGATGATGGAAAATTAAACATTTCTCGTGTATTCCGTATATTTTCATTTGTTCAAATAATGAGCAAAGCTATTGAAACGTTTCAATATTATTTCACTCATATGTTATTCGTTCAAATAAACCTGTTTTTACGGAGGATGTTTTTACAGTTGGCACTTATTTTTTCATCTACGCCCACGTTTAGTACTTTATGTAGGTTATTGTTATGGCTTAATATTTTTTTTTTACTATTGATTGTTATTTATAGAGATGTTATTGACAAGTTTATTAGATCCCAGTTAGTAATCTCTATGTCAGTAAACAGTTATATTAATAATTGTCTTATATTTTTACACCGTAGAATAAGCAATCGTTGTCAACTAATCTTAATGCACGGTTCATACTACGAAACGGTTGAGGTTGTGCTCTGTTCTCGATACATCAAAGTCCAGCAATTTTTGGGTCTTATACTGCCTCTACCATCACCAGTTGACACTCACTTATCCGATAATATGAGGATATGGATCTCAAGAAAATATTCAAATAATCAAGGTTACTGGTAGTAGTAGGTTTCTGTTTTTTTTTTCCGACAGCTGTTTTCCTAACGGCAATGTGAATCCACACTGTTTCCTGGTTAACCTCTGAAATAATCAGAGATTTTATTTACTTAATGAGAATTATCCACTTTTATTGAATTGTCAATCCTATCAAAAATTTTTATGATTTTAGTGTTGCAACCTACGAGTGCGCAGATTGTACATAAGTGTAGGTCTCTATTGTCGGAAACCGTACAAGAAGGTACCACCGCAGCACCTATTTCTACTTCCAAATGGTAGCGTGCAAACATTACTATAGTTAGGTCTATAGGACGTTGCGGTTAGTAAAATTACTGGGTTAACATCGCATTAATTAAGGCGACGAGTATATTGTACAGTGTATTTACGTTGTACATCTTAACTTACAACGTACCAGACGTACCTCTGTAGCTGTACCAGAATGACTCGAAATACACCGACCAAAATGCATTCAGACACTGCAGTGTTTTTTATTTATTCTACGAAGCAACACTTCGAGAGACACATTCACCTGATAATAAGAAAACGCCTGCCTATAACAACTCAGCGCTAGTAAAGATGATATAAACAGTATCACATTGTGCCCGTCGCCGTGAGACAAGATGTTAAGTCTCGAGACACTACTAATTTTGCTGGCTACAGCGCCTTTCAAACCGGGATACAGTAATGTTTGCACTCTACTGTTTAGCAGCAAAAATAGGCGCTGCATTGGTACCTACCTAGACGGTGTGCGGCAACCGAAATTCACCAACAGTAGATACACACATATTACTATAAGTTCAACAAAACTGCGTGTGTTTAGAATTCATAGCACCCCCACATATGATCAAACATTAGTAAATATATTATCATAATATTTTAAACGCTAATATTTAGAAATGAGGCACAGATTAAAAATTTTAATTAAACTCCAGGGAGGTTTAGTACAATAACTTACGATCAAACTTTCCCAACTAAGCGTTACGGTTGACTTCACTTTAATTAAAAAAGTAAGATAGCATTAACTTTTTTAAAAGATACTTTATAAGTTTTAAAAGATATTCACTGTATTACCTTTATGAAGTCATCTTATATAATTTATTTTGAAAATAACAAAAAATATAACCTGTTTGGATTTAATTTTGATAATGGTTCTGTTAGTTTCATTTGTAACCAACATGCGAAAAAGACAGTGTGTTAGAAATTTCTGTATACTAAGTTGTTATTATTCTATTTTATGACTTAGGAATTTTTATAGTTTTCGTTTCATTTCATCAATTATCATTTCTGTTGATCGATGTTCACCGCTGAACTTTTCCTGTATCGCTACGCTTTGAGTAGTATGCAGGTGTCAGTCATATGGAATGCTGCTGTCTGTTCTGTGAAAATATTTTCCAATTAAACGTATTTTACTGCTGTAGATAGGGTCGTGGTGGACATATTCTAATCAGTTTTCCACAGGCGGTTATCATAACAACAATCTATTTTCGAGGTCTATTCGAAGCCGTCTCGTAACACACCCTCTCTACCGCGAAAATTGGAATTTCATCGAGCGTGGGTATTGCTGACATACAGTTGTCATCCTATGGAAGACGGCTAACGGAAATATCAGATGCTGGTATTCAGTAAAATTTATTCGTTTCCGAAGTATTCGATAATTCGAGCAATTCTTATTAACATTTGTCGAAAAATTAAATGGATATTTTATTAACAAGTGCATCTATGTTTTTGGTTCTTTATCATCATCATCAGTCGGTTGCTGGATTTGGGCCTCTCCCAATGATTCTCGCATCAATCGGATAAGGATTCATTTGGGACATTTACCACCACGCTGGCCTAGATTAGCAGAGTACACCACGAGCATGTGAGGTGAGCTTGGATCCCGTGACTTATTGTGCGGAAACCCTTACACCCCTGTTTTTGTTTTTTTGTAAAATAATATCATCCATACAGTTAAACCAATTTTGTTACAGATCATTTTGTGGCAAAAATTGATCTTAGCTTAAATAAAAAAAATATGTTTAGTAATACCAAAGCTATTACCACTACATTATTTTTGTTGTTATTTAGTTTTTACTTTTAATACAACATTGTAATGGCTTTTTCTTTATTTAATTAAGTGACGAGACGAACGGGACGTTCACCTAATGGATGGCAAATGAAACACCTGCCCATGACAACGTGGTGATAGTTAGGATAGTATATAGTGCAGCACATTGCGCTCGTCGCCTGAGACATGACGTGTTCACATTATCCCAGTAATTACACTAGCTACAGCGCCTTTCAAACCGGAACAAAGTAATGTCTGCACACTACTATTTGACGGCAGAAATAGGCGTTGCGGTAGTACTTACCTAGAAGGTTTCCGGCAACAGAGACTTACCACCAGTAAATGACGTGAAACTAACGTTGGTTATTATTTAAGACAGCACTTTTTATAATGAAATGTAAGTTAAAGTATATAAGATTTACGTTTTTATTAATTAAATTTCTATAAAGCAGTACTGTCACGGTAGGCAAATACACTAACGAGTTATTGTAACATCCGTCCCAGGTATCAGCTCCACGTGGATGTACTTGGAATTAATTACTCTTGACCCAGTTTATTTGTATCGTAAACATGTAAAGCTTGTTGAAAATTCTTTTTTTTTACCTTCATTAGTATGTTTACATAAATCTGTTTTGTTTCAATTTAAAATAAAAAGATTGCAATACAAATATCAAAAATAGATTCAGTTTTTTGTTTAAACTTTAATGAAAAGCCTATTTGTTTATTTAGTTATACACGTCTAGATATAAACCAGAGTATTTTATCATCGTCATCATCAGCCGACAGACGTCTACTGCTGGACAAAGGCCATCTTCTTCTTCCTCTTGCCCTTTTCCCATTCTATGTGGGGTCGGCACAGTATGTACTTCTCTTCCATATCTCTCTATCAATCGTCATATCTGAATTCACACTCTTCTTACACGTCATCTTTTACACAATCCATCCACACTTTCTTCAGTCTTCCTCTACCCTTATAACCACCCACGTTCATTCTCATTGCTTTCTACGTTATATGACAAAGGCCATCGTATATTAATAATAATGTATATCATATATTATTTTAGATATATGATGTAAATGGAGGTGCCTTGTTATAGAGGCTGTATCAAAACTAATATATATTTATTGTGTGATATATGCAAAAACGAAAAGAGAAATTTAACAATATATTTACAGTATTATCTAACCGGAAACGAAAGTATAGTCGGCTTTTGATCCTCAAAAATCGTTACATTGTTTTACGGCTGCCCGTTGAGTAATTAATGGCTTCCGATACTGAATCGCCACGAACTACAATACAACTCGACGACCTAGTCTCCATATCCGCCATATATTTTGTAGTTTGATGCCAAAGTAAATTGAACAGTCTAACTAAAACATTTACAAAGAAATATTAGAATACAATTTCAATACATTTTAAGTGTTTATAGATACTTTATACGTATACTAAGCGACGAGACGAGAGCGAGTTCGCCTGATGGTTAATAATACGTCTGCCCATAACAACCAGGCACTAATTAGGATGGTAGTTGTCTGTTGTCTAAGATCGTCTAGGTATGTACTACAGCGGCACCTAATTCTACCCCCAAACAGCTATGTAAAAACATTGCTGTTCCGGTTTGAAGGGCGCTGCAGCTAGTGAAATTACCGAGCACAATGTGGTGCTGTTTATATCATCCTTACTAGCGCCGATTTGTTATGGGCAAGCTTATTTCTTATTACCAGGTAAATGTCTCCCTCGATGCGTCGCTTCGTAGAATAAATAAAAAAACACTGCACAGTCTGAATGCATTTTCTCGGTCTATCTCGAGTCATTCTAATATTAGTTACAGAAAGGTGAGGATCGTTGGTATTAAATCACTTCAAGACAATTGTAGTGTATTTCACTGTAAATTAAATAAACGTTGCGAGTAAAATCGTTACCACCTGTTAATTGTACAACTGAAAGATTATCCAACATGTTTATAACATGAAGTCTATTAAGAAAATTAAAAAAAAATATATTTTTATTTATTCCATAATTATCATCATCATCATTCAACCGATGGACGTCCAGTGCTGGATATAGGTCTCTTGTAAAGTGTTTCATAAAGCACGGTCTTGCGCTGTTTGAAACCAGTGACTCCCAGCGATTTTTTATGTCCTCTCTCCACTTAGTCGGAGGCTGCCAACGCTGCCCTTTTTGGTGCGGGGTCATCAATCCAGCACTTGTAAGTCTCCCAACTTCTCCAAGATATTCGAAGCATTGCTCTCTCCATCGCCCGGTTTGTGACTCTGAGCTCACTTATAAAGCCCATAGTTGGCGACCAACTTATTACTTCCGGTTAAAATAATATAGTTATGTTTATAAAACGATAAAATACAACAACGAGTACAATAACGGGAGTGAAGCCACCAATAGACTCGTGTAATTCCATTAACTTGTACATGTGTTTGATATCGATGCGCATTGGAAATTCATCGACTGCGGGACCTTTGATGAAGTTAACGTTCGCTTCAACTCGTAAAGTAGCAGCTTATACCCGTCTCCGCATCAGTCTCACTCTAATGAGGGTATTATGGTGTATTCACGAAAACTCGACTCCAGTGCGGCATCAATTATTCTCAACCCCCAACATAAAAAAGAACTTTACGACGCATACATGTGTCCGTATGTATATTAAAGTAAAATATTTTTTGGATTACATAACTTTCATATAATACCTGCCGAACAGGTTTTTTCATCATTAATTGATGGACGTTCTCTCTTAGAAATATACCCTAAAGTTTTTTTTTAAATGTCAGTCTAAATCACGCTGCCAGCTGGCGTTAAGTAGTGATGTGATGGTAAAGCGGACTAACGCTGCAATAATCTATTCACTCTTTTCTTGAAGACAATCACTCCGTATTTGAATGGGAACACCGATGCTGGCTAGATTTTTTTATACCTTTGCTGTTCTTATCAAAAGGAGGAGCCGTTATTTCGCATACTTGGTATGTTGACTATGCAAGTGTGGTGTTGCCGTGCGCGTTGTAGTTCTGTAGTTAATATCATTCAATATAATAAACATTCACATAGATATCGACATAGAATACGTATTACTCCAAGAACAGCACATTAATAAATGCGAACAACAAAAACAGTACAAACGATAAATTTAAATCTAAAGAAAAAGTAGAGAAAAAAAACTAAGATATCAATTTAATAGTTTATTCAAGTGAATCGTAATAAAAAGATAGGTAATATTGTAACTTGTCATGATGCCTTTATGAATATAAGTCGCATAAAGTTCACATTAAAACCCAAAGGATGCGATTGTATTTTCTAGTACAAATGGAATCATTAGAGTCTGATTAGATATTTATCATTCTTAATTGTTTAAAATGGTCCGAAGCTAAAACATACAATGTATATTTTATAGAAGTTAAAACAATATATCTGTTTTCAAGTATGTAACGGGTCCGGTCTCGGAATGAATATTTTAAGCATCCCCTTGGCAATTCTATTTCGCGTATCAGAAGTTCAGAGACTAATTGAAATGCCATTGGACAGATTCGTATCTATTCTCTTTAGTATAATTTTAAATATAATGATTCCCAATTTGTGCAAATTAATACAATTGAGATAGATATAATTATTAGGTGGTTTTTTTAGATTTATATACCAACAGGAAAATATGTACAATAAAATACCATGTATTAAATGTTTAAAAATTTTATTATATACATATATTTTGAAGTGTATATATACTTTATTGAATCGGAATTTATAGATATACTTGCTGTTCTACCCCACATTTTTGGCCGTGATATATAGAATTGGACTTGAAATTTTTCTGAAATATTCTTAAAAGAAACCGCAAGCACAGATGACTTTCTAAAGTAACCGTATGAATAATAAGAAATAAATATGTTTATGAAAGTTAATTAGAAATAAAATTATAAAAAATCTATTAAATTAAAAAAACAAATAGCTTATAACCATCTACAAATTATTCCGCGTTGCCTGATCATATTCCCATGTCGATAGGAACACTAGTTTTCACGTGATTGGGGAACAAATGAAATTCATTTTCATTACATATATATAGAAGATTATTTTACAAGTATATGTTGATAAGAGCCATTATTTTGTTTAAACCTATCAACAGAATATGTTATAAGAATAATGAGATGAATTCAATGATGCCAGATAAAGTATATTTATTTCATTAGTCAGCATTATGGCCTAATTACGAGGAGAATGCTTAAAAATCTACTAACAAAAATATATATTTTTGTTCTTTGAAGCTCCGTTTTTTTTTATCCGACGAAGCGACGATATGGGCATGACTTTCATCTTATGGTAAGCGACTGGCCTAACAACCTAACCTGCACGTAACGGCGTGGCTCTAGTTAGGATTATATACATAGCATCACGGTGTGCTCGTCGTCTTGAGACATAAGATATTTTCTTGTTACCCAAGTAATTCCCAGTAGCTTCTTCAGTTACATAAAAAGTATGCTTTTGTGGCTTCAAATTAAACGACGTCCGTTTACTTTGAATGCTCGTGTATGATGTATAAGTTTCACCGAATGATGTTAATTTAAAACTTCCATACTTTAGAATGGTAAAAGATATTACATTAAAAAAAAAATCAACACGAATCATACGTGCGTACGTAATATATTCACTATCCATTGTAATTGGATTTATGTAGGCAGAAAGTACCCAGTTACCTCCAGTACTTTCAAATATACACTCATGGTAAATTACTAAATTTATCTATGAGTCTATATTTTAACGTAATTTTTTTTATTCCAGGGAAAAATAAGGAACTTAAAAATTTTTTTTTATTTAACGAAACGACTAGACGAGCGTTACGTTTACTTGAAGGTAAGTAATACGTCTGCCCGTAATAACTTGGCGCTAGTTAAGATGGTATACATTACACTACATTGTGCTCGTCGCCTAAAGACATAGGATGTTAACTGTATATCCCTAGTAATTTTACTAGGTTCAGCGCCTTTGAAAGGGGAACACAGTAATATATGCGTACTACTGTGCAAGAAAAAGTAGCTGCGGTGGTATCTACTTAGATAGTCTCCGGTAACAGAGACCTACTATCAGTAAAGCCAACCAGCATCCCATATCAGTCTTCTAATATCGAGATCATTTCGCAAGTGTTCATAGCGAAATTTCATTTATATTTTTCCAATCATCCGCTTTTAACCATAAGATTAACAGAGTGCACCAGGTTCACTGTCACTTTAATTAAATCTCCCAATCACAGACCTACTGGAAGAAATTCCATGTTGGAATAAGTAGTGCACTTATTTCTGTTTGTTATATTTTTATTGTAATTTCTGTGTATATAACAGTAATAAAATTATATTAATCTACACTATCAGGCCAATATCTGACACTGTCAATACCTGTTTTAATGGTGTCAGCCGCTGTAACTCGAATAAGGCGTGTCCAAATTAAAGACAATGTCGATTTTCCATTTAAAAATTGAGACGAAAAAAAAACGTACTCTGCTTAGGTAAGCCTTATATAAATAGCCTTTGTAAGGATTTTCTCGCACAAAAGTCGAGGCCTCTTGTCCTCATGACCCTGAACAATGTTGTTGCTGAATTATATCTCGCAACTCCATATTTGTTCCTCTACCGGAATACAGCTTAATAGTGATCTTACCTGTAGTTCCTCGTATAGAATTTACTACCCCTGTTACGAACTGAGCTATCACCATTTTACAAAATAACGTTTGTATTAATGTGAGTAGCTCGCTAAATTTAATCTCATTGCCTTCAATAAAGCGTTGCATAATTTTCACTGATTATATGTCCATTCTGTGACAGTGTAACGTTGAATAATATGCATTGTGTGTTATCGCGTGCAGGGTATGCACAGCACTGCAGTCCATGTGATGTACAATATATGTTCCTACATCTCCTGTATACACAGGGTGAAAGGTAATAGGTGTAAAAGATCTGGAGGGGCTAAAGTATAGCTCGTATCCTATCTATCTATGTATGGAATACCCCATCCAAAAACAATGGTTCCGGAGTTATTAATTTTTTAAATATTTTTCAAATAATTTTCCGATTTTCTAAGAAAAAATTCGATGATTTTATTTCTTACTTATTTCATGACAAATTTTAATGTGATAATTATTGTTTAATCATTGTTTTATTAAATAAAATTAATAATCATCACTTAGAGGCTAAAACTTTTAAATTAGGTTCTGTGAAAGTCGTGACAGTAAAAAATAAGGCGTCATACTTACATTTTTATTGAATCGTAAAATAAAATTTTATTTATAAAAAATACGTATGAAGCACATAAATAAGAACCTGACTTCAATATCTATCCAACAAGGTATAAGAAAGTACATAAAATTTCTAAAATTTAGAAAATAAAACACTTTTTAGGTAATGAGTCAGTACGACAGTAAAAATTTAACTACTTTCGTGAGCGGGCGTACATTATCGTTGTCTTCTTAATTCTAAATAGTTTTTCTCTTCCGTACCAAATAAATTTAATTCCAATGGCGGATTACGGTAATGAAGAATACGCTGACATTTTTTATTGTTATGGATTTAGTGAGAGCAATTCTTTACAAGCACGAAGAGAATATCAGTTACGTTTACCAAATCGTCACCTACCAAGTTATAGAGTCTTTTCTCTCTTACCAAGATACTAGCTATACTTTATCTTCTCCAGATCTTTTACACCTATTACCTTTCACCCTGTCTAAAGAATAGTTGATTTTTTGTAAAACAATATTTAATTTGTCTTGCCAAATTATTGGTGTTTCAGCCATTTTTTATAACTTAATTATAGCTTTCAAAGACAAATCATAGGTCTCTATTGCTGGAGAGTGTCTGTGCAGGTACCACCGCAGCGCCTATTTCTGCCGTCGAACAATAGTATGTAAACATTACTGTGTTCCGGTTTGAAGGCCGCTGTAGCTAGCGTAATTACTGGGGTTACAAGACTCAACATCTTGTTTCAAACCGACGAGCGCAATATGGTGCAGTGTATACCATTCTAACTAGCGCCCCGTTGTTATGGGCAGGCGTATCACTTACCATCAGGTGAACATCAAGCTCGTTTCATCGCGTAAGAGAATAAAAAAATATATATTTTTATTATGTAAGTTATATTTAACGAATTATGCATTGAAATATATCTAAAATCGCCTCTGTAACGCTGTGGCTAAAGGCATGCGTCACAAGATGCAAAGGTCTCGATCCGTGGCTCACGTGTTGTATAGTTTTCACAGGTGTTAAGTCTCTTGGGTAGTTACACCACAGCGCCTAATTCTGCCCACAAACAAAAGTGTATATATTACCATTTTCCACTTTGAAGGACGCAGTAGCTAGTGAAATTACTGGGATAACAAGACATCTTGTTTCAAGGCGACGAGCCGTATATGGTGCGATGAATACCATCTTATCTAGCGCCACGTTATTATAGGCAGGTGTATTATTTACCATTAAGTGAACGTCTGGCTTATCTCGTCGGTTCGTTGAATAAAAAAAAAGGTAGGTTTTTGGTAGTGTGTTATCATCTCTCTAAAACACTGGTGTATAGGCGAGAAAGATTAAAGGCCTTAAAGTCAATTATTTTACCATATGGCATTCAAGTCATATTAACCCATTTTACATTAAATAAAAAAAAGACCAATTCTGAAACAAATCAGAAGAAATGTATTTATGAGTCGACGTAGTGAAATTGAATGGAAGAAAAAGCTAGATTTCTTATAGAAAAAGTAACCTGTATGTATTGAATTATTTTCCTTTATGTATATTAAAACATTTTGCAATTTAAGTTAAAAAAAAAATGTATAATTTATTAATATATTCTCAAGTTATAGAGGTAGCATAGAACATATTATATTATGTTATAAAATCCATAACTTAAATACAACCTCTGAAGCACTGAGCCCCGGAAAGGATTATTAATTATTTTGAAACACAACGATCACTCAACTTGGGGTAGTTAAGTGGTTTCAATTATTTAGGAATTTAATTATAAATTAAATATTGAAATAAATTCTGGGGAAATCTATTTAGATATACGAATATATTTTAATAAATTTTTTCCTTATCAAAATATCATTATCTGTAATAAAATCATACAATGTTTTATCGGAAGTAGTTCAACAATTTTTTTAGATCTTTAATTTCATATTTTGTATATTTTTTGTTATGAGAAAAATACGGAGATGATAGTAATATTAACGTTTAAGTATCAATTCATTTTATACGGATTAAAGGGATGTTTTTTTATTATTTCTTGCCACGAATACCCAATGGCGCTTTTTACGACTTTTTTATACTTCGACGCAGGAGGAATTCGTTATTCGAAATTAATGGCAACCAATGCTGAAAATAAGGCCTTAAAATATTTGTGAACCTCAGTTACATGCTTTTTACGACTGTCCGTAGAAAACGAAACAACGTAATAAAAATGAAATTGTTTCTTATCAACCACCCAAACAATGATACAATTTTTTTAGCAATATGTAACTTAAACAGTCTTTGAATAACATTGAATGAAAATTAAGATTATGAAATATGTAATCAATTAATTGTAACATTAATTCTAAAGCCATGGCCATACTTCTCACACCTGCCCTCTTTAAGTCGTATTAAAAGGAAACTAGACAATAATTCGTAGAAAAAGGCAGTAGCTTACTCTGTGATCATTATCAGTATGATGCGCTTGAAATCCCGTATGCCAAGGTTAGCGAGCAGGACAAATACTCTCTATCCCCCTATTTTCAGCAATGTACATCAATAAGCTAAATGATGATTTAAATAATAAATTAGACTTTAACAACAAAGTAAGAAGTAAGAAAAAATACACTAATTGTTTTATTGTCACTGATATGTTTGTAGTCGTATGTACATATAAAAAACTACAAACTCTGGTAGTTTAATGTCTCCTGAACCGATAATTGCAAGATTTATGATAACCCGAGCAAGTTATAATTAATCTGACCGCCTGTATCAGCTATTAACTGCTTGAATAGGCTAATCCATTTGCTAATACGAGATGATATAACATAAATAGGGTAGCGCAGCAAACTTCAAATTGTTTTTAGCTTAAGACTTGTTTTTTTTTTTAAATTGGTAAATATTTCTATTACATGAAAAAAAATTGTCGTTTTATATGTTATTTTGAATGGGATAAACAATATTACTAAGTCGATTTAGAAATGAAATACATATTCTGTGCTGCTTTGATTTTTCAACCGAAATATCATAAAGATACAATTTAACGATTTTACAATACGGGGGTTGGTCCGCCGATAGGTAGATCATGCACCTTCTAACATTTTATTTTAAAATCGTTTATATTACATTTTATAGGTTACTGAGACTGTATAATAATTATAAAAAAAATTACATAAAAACAAAACCTTTTTGTGTTTTTCTCAAAATGCTATCTTCTTTTTAAGGTCGGCGGAAATTAAGTTACCCTGGACTTTGAATACTGCGATTCTGAACCCTAGTTCAGAATTTCAACGGATGCTGCTTTCAAACCAAATTCATACATTCTTTAGCTTGAATATTCTTCTTTGACCCACACTGCTTTCCTTGAAGTTTATGCCATCAGATACTAATTATTTGAGTGTTTCGTGTAAAAGAGATTGAGCATTTAGTTGTTATGTACATATTATATTCCATTACGTGAACCACCTCTTCGTTCTTTTTGTTTGTCGTATAAAAAAACTCATCAACGTTCTATTGTGGTCTCCATTTATTTGTAGTCGGGAAATTAAAGGGTTGTTTGTTGTCCCAAAAAGTTTTTGCGACAGATTCCGCTTTTGACCGCCATTAATTACAAATTACGAATTTGTCCGCGTTGCAGCACAAAAGCACTTTTTGCGGCGAAAGCAGACTGAAGCTCTCATTTAAGCCATGCAAACAAGATAAAAATAAAATTTTGTCGGTAGGAAAATTATTTGCTACATTATTTGTTACTGTCTAGATTTTTCAAACTTTTTCAAATTGAATAGTAGTATTTGATTCTTCGAAGGATACATGACAATGATACACATAACTTTTAATTAGCTTAAACTACGAGTATAGGGTCTATGTTTTTTGCACTTGCATATGAAAGGATAGATCCATTATACAATAATATTAATACGTGTAACTAATATAGAAATACCACGTTAAACGTGTTACTACTATTTTCTTTGAGAAAGAACTAGTGTAGGTAATCTCATTTTACCTAATGATACACAGTTACAACTGACATTAGCCAGAATTTTTATGTAGATAACAAAATAACATACTTATTAATAAGTTTGTAAACTTATTTAAATATCCTAAATCTTCATTATATGTGCTTATTTATCACCAGTAAATGTTGTAACCAGTAACATATTACATATAACATTATTATATTGTCGTTTATTATTTTATTGATATTATTTTAATAACAATTAAAATGTAACGTTGTATTTAAGTCATGTGATAATGTGATCAAATAGGACAGCTTTTTTTTTAAACTTTTTCAATTACACAATACGTACATTTCGTTCGACATGTATTACGGCAACTTGCCCTCTAAGTCTATACCTTGGAGAGACATTATACCTTCTAACAAAACCTTTTTAGAGCAACACTGACTTTTTGTTATTTATCGTCGCCACTAAAAAGAGTCATCCTCAACAAAAACCCGCAGGCCTCTCCTTGGATATTTCGTAGTCTCTGCGGTACCGTTTTGTCATAATAAAATGTTTTGGTCTTTAATTAAACTACACGGCTTTTGTAATACAACGTTTACTAACATTTCAAGACAATAATAAGAAATTGTATTCTTACCACTTAAATTCAAAAACATTATCCTGTATTTTTTATGCATTTAATATAAAATGGAAAAAAGTTTTAAAGCGTTGTATTGGAATTCCATTCATTAAGGATAGTACAAACACAATATACCATTCGTATATATTTATGAACATAATATCGATATTTTTATGCGTGTACAAGAGATAATTTTTTTATTTTTAATCAATTTAGCGCCGAGACGAACTGCTTATTCATCTGATAGTTAGTGATACGTCTGGCCATAACAACGTGGCGCTAGTTAAGATGGTATATATTGCACTGCATTACGCTCGTCGCCTGAGACGTAAGGTTATAAGTCTCGTTATTCCAGTAATTACACTAACTACAACGCCGCTCGAACCGAAACACAGCAATGTTTGCAAACTACTGTTTAGCGACAGAAATAGTCGCTGTAGGTAAAAATAAACCTACGTAGACGGTCTCCTGCAATAGAGATTTACCATTAGTGAAACAAGTAACAATAAATGCCCTCTTTTTATTATTTATTATTTTTACAAATATCACACAAAACAACTTTAAAACAATTGTGACATTATAATTTAAAGGAGCATTAATCGTGATTTTAATTTGAATTACTCAGAACTCTTTAGGATTAGTTGTTGTATCCTTACAAACAAGATTAATTATTTGTTTAGTATAATTATTGAGCATTTAACAATTAGCTGAAATCCTGTTGCATTGTCCTAATTAATTTAATAACAACGCCTGTAATTAATGAATAGCAAAGTTCTTAACTGACAAAAGTGCTTGTAAGATTTTGTCTCATATTTATTGTTAAGTATATATTTGTTATAGGTGTATAAAAATTCTAAAAAAATATTTTTTTGATTATAATCAATAAATATTGTAGCTTTAATTTTCTATTTTTAATAATTACGTTTACCGTTTATATACTGTTGGGGCTAAGCCACCTCACACTTTCACAAGAAAAGTTTTCTAATCGAATAACAGCGGATGACTGAACCTTTATTAAAACTTTGCAAAGCCTTCATTTATCACAAAATATTATGTTATCGTGTTGTATATCACCTTTCTAATTTATATTTATAACTTTTACTCTACAGGGTAAAAATTTGAATTATTTAACAATTTTCTTCATAGCTCGTCCCAAAAAAAAGTATCAAAAGTATTAATCTCGGGGTCATTTCATCTATTGACTCAAAAACTATATTTGAATGTTTCGTAATACGTAATTAATTTTGCAATGCTAATGCTTTTTGAATTCATATTTTTTTATTCTTCGAAGCGATGAGACGGGCGAGATGTTCACCTGATGGTAATATGCCTTTAACAACGTGGCGCTAGTTAGGATGATATATTATATGCTGCATTATATTGTGCTCGTCGCCTTGAAACAAGATGACCAGTAATTTGACTAGCTAAAACGTCCTTTAAATCGGAACACAGTAATGTTTGTAGGTAACTGTTTGAGGACTGAAATGGGGTCAATAAATATTGATTAGTTTATAATCTTATTATACAAATATTGTTTAATAGTACTGCAAAGTTTATAAAATTTAAAAACGCTTGTAATAAATACTGGTGGTAGGTCTAGTTGCTGGAGACCGTCTTGGTAGGTACCAATGCGGCGTCTATTTCTGCTGCCATACAATAGAATGCAAACGTTGCTGTTCCGGTATGAAGGGCGCTTTAGCTAGTGTAATTACTTGCGTATGAGACTCAATATCTTATGTCTCAAGACGGCGAGCCCAACGTGGTGCGTATAGCATTCTAAGCGCCACGTTATTATGAGCAAGCGTATCACTTAACATCAAGTGGACGTCCCGCTTGTTTCGTCGCTTCGGTGAATAAAAAAAATACACAACGGAGGTATTAGAATTAGAAGTAAATGTGCTACAAGAAATTTTTCCATGTGAAATGCATTGTAGACGGTAATCCTGTTTCTGAAATCGAACGGCCAGCGAAATCGAATCTGCGATTTTATCCGTTTCATGTGTCCGAACCATCTGTTGGTGCATACTGCAGGGACCACCGCTAAGTGGCTGGTTCGAATCAGACTTTTTCACTGTTTCCTCTTTTCAAAATGGAACAAGAGCACTAAGCCGACACTATCAGACGGATGTACGCCCGCTTGCTTCGGGGACTGTGGTTTAAGGTTTCTCTTTACAGTGAGACATTTCACGGTACTCGTCTGAAAGGAAAATTTAAATGAAAAATCATTTAAATTTTTAACGATTATAAAACGATCTTAAATGCAAAGGTTAACTACATTTCTGTACGGAAACATTATAATATAAACTCTGAAAATTGAAGAGTCGGTATCATTAAAAATTTATTCTCCTTTTTTGTGTTTTTCGTTCGTGTAAGTACGTGAACTATAAAATATTTTTCTACAGTTAATATAAGAAATCATTCCTTAAAATAACTATTAGTAGAACGTCATCTCGTCCTATCTTTAACTTGGCGTCAAAACGGACTTTACACATTCATTTATATTCACCTTATGTACGACCGCGTTGTAATCGGAATTAATTTGTGAATCTTCTCGTCACATAACTCGTCCATTTTTATTTGAACATTTACAATATGTTAACATAATAGATGCAGTGATCGGCAGGTTCTACCGCTCTACCTACCACAACTGAGTTGCAGCTTCGAGTTACAATCAATAGGTTCACAACTTTTCAAAAGTGTTAATCATTTGGCATTAAAAGATCTCAGTGCGTTCTGTAGAAGATCCGGGATCATTTAACCCGTCCAAGGTTATTGGCCACATAACTCTATTTACTCTCCAATACATCACTACACGGGTTAAGTATTACATATAATAAATCATTCATGTTTATATTATGTCTACTGCTGTGCCAGTTCTTCCCCATTCGAGTTCGGGGGTAATTTCCGCAATGGACACATTTGGCATGCGGGTTCACAAGCGTAGTATGTTGTTAAAGGTCCCAGAAATTATATCTATCTCATAAATTATATCTATATTATTAAGAGCTTTTAAATAGAAACGATCGACGGACACAATTCCTCTGAAATAAATATAACAACTATACCAAATCATTTAAAATTTCCTTTTATATATTACAAACGAAAAACGAGAAATAGATATATAACTTAATTATAAACGCAATACATAATAACGTAAACCTTCCTCCCTGTTTCTTTGCTATCTAACTCTTTATCTCTTCCCGCATCTAATACTCTCTCATTTTTCTTTCATTATTGAAATTATATCTCTATATATGTATCTATTTTATAATTTAATCTATCTCGTGGTTACCGAATCCGCAAGTCCTGAGTCTGATGAAGCAGCAAAAGTCGTTATTAAGATTAACAGCATAAACATCGATCAGAAATAAATATCGCCTACATTAGAAACTACTTTTGTAATAATTATTATCAGGATACGATCTGTACAAGTGCCAGTTCCTTATATTGACTAATATAAAATTTGCTGTATCACAGCGAGGGTATTAAGAAGTGCCTTTCTGGAGAGTGGCTAAACTAAAGTGCAGACGGGAACAAGTGCGTACCACCAGAAAATCCAGGCCTATTTTATGAGAGGATAACTCACATAATTCTCGTATCCTCCCAAAATCAGGCCAACTTTCATACATTTCCGACACGACAAAAAATTATACTCCCATTATAATCTGATATATTTTTAACCAGTGACCGGAAGACGCAGTGTTGACTGCCCTCCCACTAGGTTGGTCCTACGGTCTGGTGAAAGTCGCGGGAAACTGCTGGATGCGGGCAGCGCAGGACCGATCAATGTGAAGATCTTTGGGGGAAGCTTAAGTCCAGCAGTAGGCGTCTATCGGCTAACGATGATGATGATGATATATTTTAATTCTGGCACTTTGTATTATTTGAGTCTATATAACACTAATATTTTCAAAGCATTTTTCAGTACACAGTTTTACTTATTAATAAAACTTTGGGTATTATATATAGTTGATTTACATTTTAAAATTTTGCAATTTCTTTCTTAATACTTGTTACTTACAATTATCTTTATTAAAAAAAAGAGATGAAGGGAGAGAAAAAAAAATTAATAAGGGAGGCGCAATAACTTTCTGTAATTTCCCGACGTGTTACCTAATTTAAATAGATATAAATTGAAAACGCGCCGCTTAGATTAAATTTATATTAATTTCCGTTCACTCGTTTCTTGGAGCTGATCGTCTTTATCAACAGATTTCTTGTGGTAAGATAATATTTTTTTTATTTTTATTTTTTGCATATAGCTACACGACACACAAAGTGGAAGTTCTCTGTATTGTTCGACAAATAAAGCTCAACGGTGGTACCGGTTACCATGAAATGCAATTACGGTCTAACACTAACCAGTTGCAGCCTTTATCCTCTTCTCGATGCCTCCTGCATCTATCGGATGTGTGTAATCATCACCAGGTCGTCGGTCCCCTTGGTAGGACCACGTCCGACACTGCGCTTGCCAATGCATGGTCTCCTTAAGAATCTTCCTGCATCATTAATTTCCTATTCTTCGCGCTATGTGGCTCGTCCAATATCACTTCATAAACTACTTCCTTGATTTATTAACTTAACAAAATTTGAATGTGACGTTTTTGACATCTGGTAATCAAACTTTTATACAAAAAACCCTTTATGCCAATTTTCATCATGATCTTAATAGGTCGAAAACATTGGAGTAATTAAACAGTCCTATGGCTATTATGTATTAACTTAGTCTTTTCTGTCTTATTTTTTTTTATTGAAGCGACGAGACGTTCACTTGATGGTAAGTGGTACACCAACCTTTTTTTTGTTTTCGGAGGAAAATCGTCGAAAAAATACTCAGTCTTATGGGAGGAAGTCAGAGTTATGTGGAGATATTTACCCACTAAAACCCCTGCCTATAACAACGTGGCACAAATTAGTATGGTATACGTAGCACCACATTGCGCTTGACGCCTTGATATAGGACGTTAAGTCTTGTTACCCCAGTAATTTCACTACGTACTAGCTATCTCACTTCAATCTGGAACAGAATAACGTTTGCACACTACTGTTTGGCGGCAGAAACAAGAGTTGCGGTGGTACCTACCTAGACGATCTCCTGCAACAGAGACCTTCCACCAGTAAATATATTATGTGATTCAATTTCAAGTGATCAAAATTACTATATTAAATATTTAAGAGAAAAAACTATATGCAGATGATTGACGTCTCTAAATCTTAAGTATATCTCATAATTAAGTATTTTGTAAGTCAAGTATATTGTTGTTCTATAAGAAATTAATATCGGATATGATAAATCAAAAAAAGTTATGTATCAGATAATTTTATTACTCTATTCCGGATCGACTAGACATATGTTTAATAGGCAGTGTATTAGCTATCTTGAAGGTTGAGTATTGTAGAGGAAACCTAAAAACTAATAATTTCGCTTAAGCGCTCTGGAGCTCAGGCTTGGCGTGGAGGCGGATGTACTCGATGGCGCGGAGGATGTACTCGGGGATTTCCTGGGGTGGGGGTGGGACGGGAAGGTGAGCACCCTGGAACAAATGAAATAAAGAATAAGTAACGGAAAGATCTACGCTACATAATAGAGAGGCACCTAATTAAATCAATAAAATTGATAAAAGTATTAATTTTTTTTTAACCATATCTATCATCATTATCATCCGGAATATGTTTTGTAATGAATATAAATATCCTCAAGTATCTCCATATCGATTTGTTCTGCCTTGTCAGCATCTTAACTAAATTAAATTTGTATTTATATTGAAATTTAGTCTTAAGCATTTTTCGGCACATTTGTCATTGCAGCAGACATGCGGAAAGATGTAGTTTATTATGTCTTAAAAAAAATCATCATGTATGCTCTTGGGAGGCTGTCAATAGACTGTTAATTAGGAACGGTTGATTGGTACTGATAATAATGCAGAAATTCACGCTCACCTGTGGGCGGTATCCGTTCTCATCGGCGACGTAGGTAGTTTTGTAGACAACACCATCGGGACCAGTGTATTCGTTACCACCCTGAACCTCAAGAGCTTCGTTCTCCTGCGGGGAATTAAACCATTTATTTTGAGTCAACCTACTATAAGCAAAAGTAAATTTAAAGTAATTAGTCGCTAATCTACGAAGTCATTTGACGAAGTAAAAGTTATTTCCTTTATTCTATATATTAAACTTTTTCCAGTAACACGACCCAAGATGACTATAGTGTTTAACCAATGTTAATATTTAGATAAAAAACTACTGTAAAATCTGTCAGATTTAGTAAGATTACACTAAAAACAAATTGCTAATAACTAAATATTTATATCCCATTTATTTCTTGAAACGGATTGCGTACACCGGACAATATTATACTATTTCGTTATTCCCACATTTAAATTGGCCTACTGAATACAGATGAGATCTGTTAAACATGTCATCATTCTGTGATTAACGGAATTAAATTTTGAAACACTCCCACCGTTTAACTATTCGTAACCTTGTGGTATATACCAAGGTCTCTACAAATTTACTGTTGGTAAACTTTATATTGCTTCAAAGATTAACCGTAGCAAATAACTAATTATAACGTTTTCCTATTTAAAAAAAATTACTAACGTAATGATTATTCGTAGTATGCGGTAACTTCTTTGCAGCTTCCTTACTTTTTGTAATAAAATATGTATTAGCGAAGATAATGATTCTAAAGAGGTGATTGAAACATAAATATTTGATAAAAATAATATAACAATGTAAACTAGTCAATGACTTTGGCACATGATAACATTGAGTAGGGTTTAAATAGTAATTGGTAAAAGCCTGGCTTTTACGTACGAGGATGGATCATCCGTGAGAATGATTAATGTTGAAGTTTAACTTACGCTTCCAACGTTCTTCAGCTGACCACTCTCAGAGGCGGAGATTCCGTTGCCGGTTTGGTAAGAATATTGGTATTTGTCGGGGAAAACATCGGCGTCCTGGCTGATGATTGGTGCGTCAGCCTCAGGGGACTTGGCGTAGTTCTGCGCGGAGGCAACGGCCACGAAGGCAAGGATAGCAACGTAGGTCCTCTGTAAAAATAGTGCCATTAAAAATCATAAAACTCTATACGCCAGTATTACAAAAACAAAATTAAATACAGTTTTATTAAAAAAAAAAAAATTATGTCGTTGCTAATGTTTGATCATTATTGCAATGGTTTTGAGAATAAATTGCATAAAGCAAATTACGATGAAATCAAAATGAGCGTTACAAAAATGATTCAGTGAGTTGCTTAAACCAATTGCCCTTTCAACTTAGTTAGGACACGACCGGCCATTGCGACGCGGTATATCTAAAAGATCGTATCGTGGTGCAACCACCGGCACCCACACTCACCATGTTTAGTGTGTCAAAGTTAACAGACTCTGTGTAACTGTGCTTGCTAGATGAATCAGTCTCTTTTTATATACTCCCGTCTTGCCTCTGCTCATCTTAATTTGCATTATTTGGCAACAAAACTCTGGTCTTCTGTTCGCATATTGGCTTTTCGCAAGGTGAATAAAGTTAGTTAGTGTTTTTTCATATAGGTCAATTTAGGTTGGAATTTTTTAGATTTTATATAACGACAGTTATGTACCACTATACTAAAGCTTTACAATTTGTTTCCCGAATTTTATATAGGTATTCATCAATGTCTATTCTTAGATATTATACTTAAAATTAATTTTGATTAACTGATTAAACTCGATATATAAAAATATGAAGGTAGATATCATCACTTGGTATGACCCAACCTTCGTTGTTTGAACTATCATAATTAGAGCAGATACAACAAAAAAAGTGATGTTATTTATTAAAAATACCCTTTTAATTTTAATATTGTTATTAATAATAAACATTTGTGAGACGTTACATTATGTTAATAAATTTTTACATACCATTGTTCTGAAAAACTTCTTAGACTTTGGACTATAATTTCAAACTGTAAAACATCCTTTTGTAATTCTATTTGACTAACAAGGTTGCAGAAGATAATTATTATATTGTACTGTACTTCTTATTCTCAAATATCAAATCACTGCCGTAACTTTATCATAGAGAAATAAATGTTTAGATTTCTCCAGGATTTTTTTTTAATAACAAAAATATGTACAGCTCTTAATTATTGCTATTATTGATCTACAAACTTTTATCCTACTCCCTTACAATTACTTTGAGATAAACTCTTAAGTATATTTTATTAAATACTCCAATAGATATTTTATCTGTTAAAAAAGGAACAAAATACCTATTATACAGTATATCCTTGACAACTAAAAACACGTGTGGTAAGTTTTGTCCTTCACCTTTGACATAGGTCGTAAATTTTATTTAGTTATTTCTGATATCATGTGTAGCTGTATAGAAGTCGTTACAAAACTTGTCCTATATTTCTTTATTTCGGAATATTTTCAAGCTATAAGTATTTTAACTTAAATTATTTAGGCATTTTGACGGAAATCAAATGGGATAGTTCGGCAAGAGATACTTCTTTTTTACTTCTATATTGGTGTTTTTTACTGCTTTTAAATATTCATTGATATTAAAGATCAATTCATTGATTTTGATCAATTTAATTGTGGTAGGTCTCTGTTGCCGGAGACCGTCTAGGTACCACCGCAGACAAATAAACAGTAATGTGCAAACACTGTGTTCAGGTTTAAAGGGCATTGATTGTAGCTGGTGTAATTACTGCGGTAACGACGCACAACACCTTATGTCTCAAGCGCAATGTGGTTTAGTATATAACATTCTTACTAGCGCCATAATGTTGTGGGCAGGTGTACCACTTACCATTAGCCGAACTTCCCGCTCATCTCTTCGCTTAATTGTATATAAAAACATTTGTTAAGAGCTCTAAGACACTGATTAGATCCGTAAGTAAATCTAGACATCTATCTACTCATCTGCGTCTCATATATTAGCTATAATATTAGCAATAAACTTTCTGAAACTTCTAACACATATATTTCTAATGTTCACGCCTGATAAGTAAAATGGTAAATCCGATTTTGCGTGCGTGAATTAAATTTGTTGGGTAAGATCGTCATGATGTCATCTACAATAAATATCTTCAAATTTAACAGGACATGAAATTCTAAATGACCTAAGGTAACTTTTTGATTTAAAAGAATAGTAAAAATGGTAAAGAGATTTCTATTAAACATCTGTATCTTGAATATGTAAAGGGTGTAAGGGTTTCCGCTTGACAACTCACGGGATCCAAGCCAACCTCACCTGCTAGTGGTGCACCCTGCTAATCAACAAACGAGGCTCTGGTTCTCACCAACTCGCATTTGGCCAGTGTGGTCGGAAATGACCCAAATCCATATGAATCCCTACCCGATCGTTGTGGGAAACTTCGGGGGAAGCCTTTGTCCAGTTGTGGACGTCTGTCGACTGATGGTGATAATGATGATGAGGATCTGGAGAATTAATGATGTAAGAGTAGTTAAAGCATGCATGGTAACATCATTAAAATTCATTAATTAAAAACAATATTGTTGATTTTTATGCAAAAATATTTACGCGACCTGCGCGAACTGAAATAAGGTAATAAACTTGTTTCGCCCCCTGTCCATTAACAATCGTTGTAATAACATTATAAATTCAATCTTAAATAGCTGAAAAATAAATTAATATTTAAATCTTAACCTTTACTTCAATCAAAGTTATTTGTTTTCCTTATTTTTATTTTATACAAAACTCTTAGTTCAATATGTGCTGATGCTCAGTACATATTTACCTGAGCACATATAATTTGTGTTACGAAAATTTAAATATTTCTAGGTCGTATAAATATGTGCATTTTAAACATGTATTTAGGCTTTGGCTTAAACATATGTTTAAAATGCATGTATTAGCGAATATATATCAAAGATCATCATATGAAATATTAAGATTCTCTAGAAGTTATATTTATCGATCGAATGTAATAATTGTTAATACATTCTACAAATAACTAAGTTATTTTTTACATCTGTGTACTAAGCTAAGGGAACATTCTGCATTAAATAAATCACAATATCATCATCATCTAGACGTCCACTGTTGGACATAGGCCTCCTCTAAAGATCTCCACGTTCATCCTGTGCTGCTCACAAAACCGCCATGCGCTAGGGGTCGTCGTTGGTAGAGATACATATTGGGGGGATTTGGGCTTTTCCTCACCACGCTGACCCAATGCGGGTTGGTGGTAGCTGGAGTCTCATTTGTAGATTAACAGTGTGCGCTATGGGCAGGTGAGGTTGGCTTGGGTCCCTTGAGTCGTTATGCGGGACCCCTTACAACTCTTAAATCGCAATATGCAGAGCATTTATTCAAGTTTCTTTGAATATGAATTGTATATTAAATGTCTTTTAAAAATTTCAAGTTATTTAAGTTCATTTTTAAACATAATTCTCTTTTGTTTCTCATAAGTGTGATAATGAATGTGTGGAGTGCATCAAATACCCATCGAGCCTAAGAACTGATTTTATTTATTTAACGAAGCGAGACAAGCGAGACGTTCACCTAATGTTTAGTGATACGCCCACCCATAACAACGAGGCACTTGTAAGTATGTTATACATTGCACCACATTGCGCTCGTCGCCTTGAGACAATATGTTGAGTCTCATCACCTCAGTAATTACATTAGTTACAGCGCCCTTTAATCCGGAACACAGCTATGTTTGCACAGTTCTGTTTGGCGGCAGAAATTGGCGCTGCGTTGGTATATAACCATACGGTCTCCGGCAACAGAGACCTACCACCAGTAAATGCATTTTTAAAGACCTGTGCAGTCAAAAATTCTGTAAGCTACCAAAAAATATTACTGCTGGTAGGTCTTTGTTGCCGGAAACCGTCTAGGTAGATTCCATCGCTGCTTCTATTACAGCCGACAAACAAGTAGTGTGCAAACATTACTGTGTTCCGGTTTAAAGAGCGTCGCAGTTAGTAAAATTATTGGATGTAACGAAACTTAATGTCGATGTCTTAAAACGACGACCACAATGTGGTGTAATGTATACCATCCTAACTAGCGACACGTTTTTATGGGCATGCGTAACACTTACCATCAGGTGATCGTCGCTCCTGTCTCGTCGAATAATTAATTGCACAGTAGAATTCTATCATATTCATTAATTATATACATGACAGGCTAGATTTAGTTAATTGCCTCATCATTCATTACTCAAAATATTATGCTGCGTTCAATTTGCATTAGAATTGTTTTATTAACATTCTATACATTTTTATAATACCTATCGCATTACTTCCCCCCTCTGTGCTTTTCTGAATATTTAGTGCCATATTAACTTTGAAAAGTTCATGGCAGGAATCCATCAAATCCATATGCATATTCTTTTAACAATAGAGTCTGCGAATGTAGGTGGATGATAGCGGAGAATTGTAATCGCAGCGCGCATCCATTCGACAAGGTCATTGTTTACTTGTGTCTGAGCTTGTTAGCACATACCATTATTATTTTTTGTTAATACCATTATATAAATAATATGTTTTTTTTTATAGAACCAAGACGTTATGATCTCTTTAGGTTGGTTTTTCATAACAGAATTAAAATTGAAAAATAAGTATTATTAACAGGAAATTAATACGGTTCGTGGGAGTATGATATTTATCGTGAGTCTGAGTATGCTAGTCATCATGATTAGATCTTATACTAAATAATATCCTAGCTGGTATAGTCTACCTAATATATCTTTAGCCAATTTCAATGTAATCTTGAAGATTCATCAGTTTTGGATTTCTGGTGGTAGTTTATTTATAGTATTGGATGTTATATTTTGGATTTAAAAAGCTACTAATAAGTGAAGTTCTCCAGCGTGTCAAACAAGGATATTATTGCAAACCATTAAAAAGCGAAAAGTTGATTATCTTGAGCACGTTTTCCCGCACGACAGATATCACCTGCGACAACCTGTGATGAGCCAAGTTGAAGGCAAAAGACATCTTGGACGCTGGAAAAAAATGCTGGCTGCGAAACACAAGGGAGTGGACCGGTATGATCAGTATTATGTAACTGTTTCATAAGGGTCAAGACAGGCACTAATTCGCAAATCTGACGGTCAACCTCCAGTAATGGAGAGGCACTCTAAGAAGAAGAATATTATATTTAAAAGATTTTTTAGCATATAAAAGAAACGTAATAATTAATGTTATGTTATTTCATATCGATTGTTAATTGCACAAGTTAAATTTTTAATTTTTTATTGAAAAACTTCAAACTAGAACGAAGGTGTATTTTCCTTTAAACTTTGATATGTAAAGTATTCTGCAAAACGTAAGTGTAATTTTTTATAGTTTAAAGTGTCGTTTATTAAAATAAATTTTATTCGTCGTGTATTATTATACTACATACATTTGCATCGCGCAACCAACTAAAAAAATTTACAAGAATCACAAACAGGTAGTACAATCATAACTAAAAGTTTTTTCTGTAGTTAAAATCACAATGAAAAAAAACCATAAATTTTGTGGTAGTATTTATTAATTTTACTATTTATACGAGGAGGGATCAAAAAGTAGTGAGAATGACATATATACTCTTTGGTAAGAAAAAAATATATATATTGGCACAGCTCAGACGCATATTTATAATATTAATAAAGAAAAAAATTCCGTTTCTCTTTTGTATTTTTCTGTATGTAGTGATTTGTTTGCTTCGTGTCGGAACGTGTTCTCGAAAATCTCTGTTCAGGAAGTTAACGACGCAAGAGATTCACTGTGATTTGGAGGCAACATTAGGAGAGTCTGCTCCACCATATTCCACTGTGGCAAGGTGGGCTTCTCAATTTCGAGTAGGGAGAACGAGCACGGAAGACGAACATCGTTGCGGTCGTCCATCGACGTCAGTCATCCAAGAAAATATTGCGAGAGTCGAGATAATTGTATTGAGCGATCGAAGAGTTACCATCCGATACTTAATTCGAGAAACGGGCATTTCATATGGAAGTATTCATCTTATTCCATATTGAAACAATTTTTGAATATGAGAAAGGTCTTCGCAAGTAGGGTGCCGAGAATGTTAACCGACAGTCAGAAACAAAATCGACCTGACATTTCGAAGTTATTGTTGGACAAGTTTCAAGAATATTCTGAAAACTTTTTGTTTCGTTTCGTAACAATGGACTAAACATGGGTCCATGATTTTGATCCCGAGACAAAATAGCAATCTTCGCAATGGAAACGGCTATTACCACCGACCCCGAAGAAGATCCGTGCTGTGGCATCGGCTGGCAAGGTTATGGCCTCAATATTTTGAGAGTCAGAAGGGATATTGTTCATTGATTACCTGGAGCGTGGAACCACTATTACAGGCCAATATTATGCAGCTTTAATTCCCAAGTTGAGAAATGCTATCAAAGAGAAAAGGAGAGTGAAACTTCGAAGAGGCGTACTGTTTCATCACGACGACGCTTCCGCGCACAGGTCGGCAGTTGCGATGGCTACCATTCAGTAAGCTAGCTTCGAATTGGTTGACCACCCCCCTTATTCACCAGATATGGCGCCTAGCGATTTTTATCTGTTCCCCAAATTGAAAGAATACTTAAGAGGAAACAGGTACGAAGACGATAACGAGGTGATGGATGCCGTGGAGAGCTTTTTGCAGGACCAAGACAAAACTTTTTTTTTGAAAGGGATTGTAGTCTTGGAAAAGCGCAGGACTCGGTGTGTAGAGAGACTTGGAGACTATGTAGAAAAATAAATTATTAAGTTATCAATAGTCATTATATTTTATCTCATTCTCATTACTTTTTGATCCCTTCTAGTAGTTTCGTAGTTTCATGTCTTCCACATATAAAATTACTGGGGTTCGCTAAGCTGGACAGAGTAAAATGTTATGCATGTAAAAGCCTATCGATAAGGGCAGCCATTTGACTTACCATTAGGTTAACATCTTGCTTGTTAAGTAGCTTTGGTAAATAAAAAAAAATATAATGAAATTTAAAAAAATCAGTATATGAGTTAAGTTCAAAAGTACACATAACATTTAAGATCGTGCATGGCTCGTGCAAATATGATTGCGTCATTTCACTTTCCACAGACGTTGTCTGGTCATAGACCCTGACTTATCTAAAAAAAATCAAACAAGCTCTTACGTCTTGCTCCGCACTCGCACATTTGACCTACTAAACTTGAAAGCGACACGCAAGACCCAATAAATATTGCATTTACTTATTTCTCATACGTTTAAAATCCATCCGTTACAAATCGTAATGAATTAATTATTTTAAGAAAATTTCAGTATTTTTTTAAGTTTCAATCAGGTTTACTGACTATGATATTTGTGTCAGATCAGATTACATATTGACTATGTCAAACAGCGGGTGGTTATCAGCTGAAGTATTAGCTAATCCAACTAAAGATCAATTATTTCATATTTTACAAATTTGGTAAGAGTTATGCGGTTTCTTAGCAGGCGTGGTGGAATATGACAACATCTTTGTGAGAGTGTTTCCTATGTCATAGCAAAAAGTGGACTGCTTACTGCACGTTAAAGCTGAGATTTATCTTTTGAAGAGACCCATTTTGTGAGGTGTATACGTGGATATATATCTTAGCTTTATATTTCTTAACTTATATTTAGTCTGAAAATAAAATAAAAATGAATTCTAATATTTTAATTTAATTCATATGCTTTAACTATACCAAACTTTATACATCTCTGTGCTCGCGGTATGCTAACAATTGATAATTAATTGATAAATATGAAACATAATGAAGGAGAAAAGGAAGAAAATAGGATGAGAATATGATGTAGAAGTAAATAAATGTAGAATTAGTTTGCGTTGTAACATATGAGGAAATAATATATGAACCTATGTGCGAGAATACCTGGAAAGTTCTATTTCGACAAGAGCGAAGCTTTTAAATTGTAACTCTTCGCTTTAGATACTATACATACCGAAAGATAGTTATAATTGCTTAATAAGTACCAGAACTTAGTGTAGTGAGACCACCGACGGATCTTACTACAAACAAAAAAGTTATTTTCATGTTATGCTAACGAAATGATAAAAGTCGATAACTAATAACTTAAAGAATAAAAAAACAATATTTTTTCAAACTCTATTGTTCTTAAAGCCTATTCATCAACTGCCAAACGATTAATTAAACAAGGTTTAGATAATAATAATGAAGATTACTACAATCGCTAACAGCTTCGTGATATGAAGTATAAAAAGTATTATGAATTCTAACGATGCATATACATTTACTTACTTACGTAAAACATTCGTACATTTTTAGATACTTAATTTCACATAATTTAAACAATTCATTTAAAAGAAATTACTTGGAAAAATATCGCCCTATTAACGTATTAAGTTGGTTTTATATTGGGTTCTAATCTATATTGTTACTAGCTGTTCCCCGTCCACTTTGTAGACTGTGAAACCCCTCCAACTGCCTTTAGGGAAGTAAATTTGTAAAATCTATTTTTAGTTGACCTCTAAGTGGTAGAAGCAATATCTCAGCCAAGTTTTTACGTTTAATAGTTTAGGAGATCTGGCAATGAGTCAGTGAATCTCAGAAATCCCGTAACGAGACTCAACATCTTATGTCTCAAGACAAGGAGCACAATATGGTACAATTAATAATGATATACCATTATTTCCCACAAAATAACAAAAATATACACAGTAAAAAAAAGAATTAAAATAAAGCTAAATATGCTTGAATCATATGGGAAAGGAACTCACTCTGGAAATGTTACAACCTACAAAGACCGCAACCCTGATTTTCAATGGGGCCAATTCTGTAAATTACCAAAAAAGATATTAGTGCTGGTAGGTCTTTGTTGCCGGAAATCGTCTAGATAGGTACAACCGCAGCACGCGACAAACAAATAGTGTGCTAACATTACTGTGTTCCGGTTTAAAGAGCGTCGCAGTTAGTGAAATTATTGGATGTAACGAAACTTAACATCGATGTCTTATAACGACTACCACAATGTGGTGTATTGTATACCATCCTAACTAGCGCCACTTTATTATAGACAGGTGCATTACTTAGCATCAGGTGATCGTCTCACTTATACCGTTGCCTTGTTGAATAAAAAATAGAAGAATGTATCTAGAAATGTCATGTGGACGCCAAAAAAGGAATATGTACACTATCAATATTTTTGACTGTCACTCCTCAAGGCACAACTACAATTTCGTTTAAGAGATAACCTGTTGCAAGTAATCGAATACTTGGAAACTTTTTTCATAGTATAATAGAACTTATTTCATTGAAAACATTAAGCAAGTGTTCTTGTTAATTCAGCTAACTAAGAAGGTTGCAACATTTAACATCGTAAGAGCTTTAGAAGTGCCTACGCATCGGACCTGAATTTTACGACATCGTGTTACAGACTTGACATTTAACATGAAACCTTCTGATAGAACGATACATTTTGCATAAATACAGGATATTTTTTTTTCTAATTTAGGAGCGTTTGAATTATTTATTCAGGCTTACGACCATGCTATAAACTACAGAGTCGCGATGTCATTTTTGGAAGTTATGGAATGAAACTAGTTATATTATTAGTAGAATATAGAAAGTCCTAAAATTAAGAATAATAACTATTATTAAGAGGTTTTTTTTAGTGACGTTCTTTGGGAGAGGCCTATAGCCAGCTGTGGACTACCGTCGGTAATGATGATGGAAAGAACAGTTTCTTGAGAATAGTGAATATACTTCAATGTGCACTACACATTATTTTATTCACTCTTTTTTTTATTCTACAAAGCAACGACACCAGCGAGACGTTCACCTGGTGGTAATTGATATGTCTACCCAAAAAATCGTGGCGAGAATTAGGATAATATACACTACACCTCAGAATGCTCATCGTCTAAAAACAAAAGATGTTAAGTCCTGTTCCGCAGTAATTTCACTAGCTACAACGCCTTTCAAACCGGAACACAGTTATGTTTGCATACTTCTATTTGGCAGTAGGAATAAGCACTGCGGTGGTAACTACCTAAAGAGTCTCCGGCAGTAGTTACCACGATTAAGTGAAAGACTATTGTATGTTAAGAGTTAACAACTCCGGGAAAAGGCCTGTGATTACGACTCTTACTAATTTAATCTGAATACCAACTCGCAAAATAAGCGATGGGATTACCGTAACTTACTAGTTAAGTTAAGGTACTCCTTATAGGGGATATCAAAAGTCAGCACATTAATCGACTAAAATGATGATTATGGACAGCTATGATGATTAGTTATTAGGCTTGTAATAAAGTACATTAAAGGTACAGCTATATAACAAATATGGATGATGTAATGATGTTGTGATTAAGTTATGTGTAGTTAAGAACTTTAAATCGATTCAATGTATAACCATATTATACATTTTAAGTTAATCTAAGATAAAACGGTCATCGGCTATAGTAATTTATGACATAAAAAATAGATATTTCCTATTTTTATTTATTAATATTTTTATCAATTTAATGCAATGTAATCTGTAAGCAACGAGATTAGATATACGAGCAGCTGAAATGAGATGAAGTCTTTTGTTTATTCAACGAAGTGACGAGCGGAACGGGATCTTCACCTCATGGTAAGTAATACACCAGCCTATAATTACGTGGCGCTAGTTATACACTGCACCACATTGTGCTCGTCGCCTTGAGATATAGGATATTAAGTCTCGTTACCCTAGTAACCTTAATGACTAGCTACAACACCCTATAATCCGTAACACAGTTATGTTTTTACTGTACTGTTTGGCGGCAGAAATAAGAGCTGCGGTGGTACCCACTTAGACGGTTTCCGGCAACAGACACCTATCAGAGCAAGAAAAAATGTAATAGCCAAGGAAAAAATGTAAAATAGAATAAGAAAAGAAAATTTAAATAAAAAGAAAGGCTGTGTCCCCTTATTTTGAGCGCGATGTATAAGAGAAGGAAATAGGATGGAGAATGAAAGAAAAATAAATAATAGAAAGAAACGAGAGATTGAAGGAAATAAATTAGAGAATGTTAAAAATAGAACGAAAGCCCAGGCCCACAAATAAATGATGACCTACCACCAGTGAAATAATATGATGATTTTTTTTATATACAAAAATATTTTGTTAGTATATTAGCATCGTTAGTACCCTTCCTATAACCTTTAAGCTGTATATATGTGTATGTAATTTATTCATTCATCATCAGCCTTTGTCTATCTACTGCTGGATCTAGGCATTCCTCAATGTCTTCCACCAAATACGATCTACAGCTTTTCGCATCCACTCTCTTCCGAGCGCTCTGATGATGTAATGTTTTATATTATTTACTTAGGTAATTGTCAAAAATATTATGTGATTTTTTAATACAATTGTTTGGAAGTAGGATTCTTTTTCCACAGACCATCTAGGTAGGTAATATAGTAGCGTTTAATTATATAGCAAAGTAGTCCGCAAAAAAATTCTGTTGCGGTTTGAAGGACGCTGGAGCTAGTTCACAAACTGGTCAGTCTAAAAGCTATAAGGAAATATGACGATGTTTGTTAGATCCACTTAAAATGTTTCGCTTCCTTTATGCCGATGATCAATAAATTTTTTTTAAAATTTCATATATTCAATGTTAAATAATCTTAGCTGATTAGAAACTGAATTATTTTTGAATAATGACATTTGAACCTTCATTATCCCCTACAATAAGTATTTTGATTAAATTTAATTTCAAACAATAAGAAGGTATTTGATGGAATGGGGAAAAATTCCAAGATGCATAATGGACAGTACATTTTCAAATTTATAGATGTTAATCGATTCAAGTTTTTTTTTTTGTGTCAAATTAACATTAAAATGTGATTTTGATGCTAAGTCTTGCATATTGACACTTGAACTAACAAATTGAATATTTTTGAAATAAGATAACAGAATTTGTTAATATATTAAATTCAAAATAAAACAAAGATATATACTAAAAAAAATTATTTAATCGTGTTTAGTACTTTGTTAGTGTTATTTGTTTTTAATTATTTAATATTATATAGGTTAAAACCCTCTCTTTCCATAGTAAAGATTTAATTTAATAAAATGTAGGAAGTTTGTTTATAAGGGTAGTTGACATTAAAAGACGGAATAATTTTCTAAGGTGTACTTCATTTCAAAATCCATTTCGTGTTTACAATCATAAAGAAAAAAAACATAAACAAAAAATTAAATCATGATATCAACAATTTTCTACAGGCAGTGTAAGTTTGTACTAGATCGTTGTCGGGTTATATTAACTTAAGCGGCGTTCTTCTTGACGAATTCCGCGGGTGGTGGGGGGTGGGCGGCGATGTAGGCCAGACCACGGAGGATCAGCTCAGGCACTGGGGGTGGCACGGGGATGTGGCTGCCCTGTGGTCAATAATAAAAAAAATATTAGTTATTGCATAGCAATTGCTAGAGTGGTTATTCAAAATAAATGTTTAAAATTCTTAAAAATGTTGAAAGCTGCATTCAAATTTCATTATCACTGTTTATCTAGAATGATTTGGTGATACAGAAAATATTACAAATTGTGATAAATCAATCTAGATTTTAAATATCAAGGACTAGTTGCAACTACTTATTGGGTAGATACATAAAAACTTTAGAATGACATTCAGATATTTTGTTATCAGTACATTAAGTTTTGTAATATTTTTACTTTTCATTATAATCGTATTTTTCACATTATAAATATGGTTTGATACCAAGAATTTTTTCAATGACATTATCGAGTCGGAATAATATTATTGTTAATAAGAGAAATAACAGAAAAATTCTTACAGAGGGCTGGAATCCGTCCTCGTTAGCGATGTAGGACTGTTCAACCGGGGAACCATCAGGGGCGGTGTAACGGAAAGATCCCTTAACTTCAAGAGAGGCGGCTTCCTGTAATCAAAACAATAATTTCATTAGACTTGCAATTTGTCATTAAATTATAAAAATTTATAATATTATTTTATTTTGTTATAGATCATAGATCAAATGTTTGAATTGTTGTCGTTGTCACACATTTCATTGATCACATCACATTATGAGATTGTTATATCATGGTCTATCTTCTCGATAATAAAAGTCACTAATGGTAGGATAAGGCGCTTTGCTCATTAATATTTGTTGAGTAAAATTGGGCTTACGGAGTTGGGGTTCTTCACGACACCATCAGCCTGGGCGGCGATGCCATTGCCGGTTTCGTAAAGGTATTGGAAAGATCCTTCGGGGCTGATTTCGTAGTCGGATTTGACGATGGGGGCCAGAGATTCGTCGGATTGCACGACGTGGGCGACATCAGCGCTGACGAAGGCGACAGCCGCGGCGAGGACGATGAAGAATTTCTGGTGCAAATCGATTAATTAAATTAAAATCTCTAAACAAACGCACACATTTAAATTTGTATTAGTTCTGATTGATTATTTTATGTTAATTCTAAATGTGCTCACCATTTTGAATGAAGTGGGTTTACTGAGCCTGATTCAGTGAGAGTCTGATTTCGAACGGTGATTGGATGTGTTTATATAGGTAGCTTGCGTCCAGAATCGAGATGCGAATTCATTATTTTTTCTTTTTTTTGTGTGAACTTGTCGCGTCGGTCATAGATTATACATTTGAATACGTGCAGAATTTTAAATTAATTCTACTACTTAATGTTTTCCGGACGTCTTATTATTAAAATAATTTGTTGGTTTTTAACAGATAAGTAACCATTGAAAACCATTTACGCCCTCCCTTGTTTCTGATTGAATAATATCAATTAAATAAATATTGTTGGAGGCGGTTACTTTGAGCAGGTGATTTGAATATTGCGGTTATAACATTATTAAAATAACAGGCAATTGTGGATTTTTTGTTTATAGCACGAAAATTTTCGAACCCACCTGGCTAGTCACCACCCTCATATACAACAGCATTGTTGGATTTCGGCCTTCAACATAACAAATTCAGTGCATTCTTGGCAACCATGCTTTACCAACAATGGTCTGATGGAGATCTTATCGTTTTTATCAGTTTTAAAAAATTAAGGAAATGCTTAAGTAAGTAATTTTCTGATTAGACTTAAATATGGGTATCATATAGAACTTTCTCCTACACATTTTATTAAAAGTTTATAAATCAATTTTTTTCTGATAAAACTTCTCTACACATTACTACGTAAGGGATACTTGTCAAGGGGTAAACCACATTGTTATAGACAAACGTATCTTATACGTACTGATTACTCAGTTTGAAATTTAAAAGAGATAAATGAGATTGGAGCTTTTGTTATGTTGTTTTATTTTTATACTGGTCACCGATGCTGCTGATGATTGGATTGCTTTTCATCTACCTTAAAATGGACTTATTATGTGCTATTCCGAAAGAAATTCTATTTTAAATCAATCGGAATACAGTAATAGCTTTTTCATTTGGTTTCGTGGACATGTGATGATAGACTTCTTTCATAAACTTCAACGATAATTTCGACCAACCTCTACACCACTAGCTAACTGTATATGGATGTGTAGGATCCATTTCAATTCACCGTAGATGACTAGACCATGGCTACTAATTCTTTTTACTTCGTCACAGCGAATAAGACAACGGTCTTCAAATTGAGGGACCTGCCACCAAAGTAACCATGCTCCTAAGCAGTGATTGCAATGTATTGCTGTATAATCATTCTTATTGACACCAGTTAAATCTCCTAAGTACATTAGTCATCATCAGGTGCAAAACCGAGTTTTGTTGCTAAACTTTGGCGTTATTTAAATCTATATCAAAATATACATTATCTAAGTTAAGATTAATAGAAAATGGACGGGTCGAGAACAAGTTTCTATTATAATTAGATTAAATAAAGAATTATATGTTAAAAAAACCTGTTATGTCTGCTAATCTATTAATTGGGAATACGTAATGAAAAATACTTTCGTTATTTGTTAATATTTCTACACTATAGTATTTAACACCTAATAACTATACATAAGACGTACAATGACAGATTACTATATCTTAATTAATCATGAAAATAAAAATGATAACCTTCGTACCGCCGAGGTATTAATTTTATATTCGTGGTGTGCGAAAGGTTATACTTTATTACCTGTTTATTACCTGATATGTGATATTTTTCTAAATGTATGCCAAATGAGCGGTTGTAGCACGATGTTTCTTGGTACTAGACAGTCAGGGTCATTTAAACAGTTACCCTTTATAAATTATTAAAAAGAACTGACAAGGGCAAGCGTTCATCGTCCAGTGTTAAATCTAAAACAAAACTTATTGATTATTTATTATAATTATAAATACTTTTTTACATTAGAAAACTTTTTAAATTTAATATTCTCAAACTTTTTGTTAATATCGGTAAATTATTTATTTACAAGAAATCACTTGGGGGGTAATTAATCTAAATCTAGATAAATCAGGTTTTATTTGTTTTCTCTTTGAACATGCTGAGATATTAAAGATAAAGGGCTTTTAAATCCTTGTGTAGTTTTATAAGACAATCTGATGGAATCGAAGATTTTGGATAAATTATGAGACCGCTTAGACATGGACTAGTCATCTAACCCAAAATTGACTTCCTGAAAGCAAAAGATTGCACATTTGTTGTATAGGTTAACAGATTACTTGGGTATAATGAGACAAGTAAAGTATCTTCGGCTCTGGAAAAGTATAAGTATTTGAGAGGTTGTACATTTTCCTTAGTTATTTGTGGTTCATCCCCAGTTCTCGAAAAAAGAAGTTCAGCTGTTTGTTCTTCATAAGTATAGCAAAGGAGTGGAAGAAATTGTCAACGTCGATGTTCTTGTCCAAATACGACGTGGGTGTTTTCAAAAAGGAGTGAATAGGCTATTACTAAGTTAATGTGATATACCACCGCAAACCACATCACCTTTTAACGTCAGGTGGGATTGTTATCAAACGCTAACCTTGTCGGTTTAAAAAAAAACTATTTACTACGGTAAAGGACTTGACCATATTGAAGGAGCTTTAAAGTTACGTTCAATTTAAAATTATGTTACTAACTTATTAGATAATTGTAATGATTCCTCTAGAATCTCGAGATGTTAAGAAGAGGACTAAGGTCAGCCTTGCCTATTGTAGAAGGCGACTAAAAGGGTTTTCCGGTACGTAGCCTTTGTAGATTGTCATTGTCCAGTTGATCTAGTGTTTGTCAAAGGCACTGGTGCGTCCGTAGGAGTCACCGGAGTGCCCCGCAGCGCACTGAAGATGATCACCGAGGGGGTTTTAGTAGGTAAAAATCCCACATAACCTTGTCTGCCTCTCAGAAGCAGAGTATGTTTTTAGGTTTCCCATATCAGATTACAAAAAAAAAAATTTGGAACGATAATGAATTAGTTCTTACTCATTCATTATCATTTCAAATTTTAACTTTTGCTAAGGGTTATGTAGAATAAACTGAAAGGCTATACGGCTTTAACCTCCTTTTGCATTTTACATACGATAATTTTCGCGGGGCAATTGATAGTTAGCCGTTATCGTGTAACCCATAAACGATAGTAGCATTCCTAAGGAGGGACCTGTGACCTATAAGGTTGAGGCTGTTATAATATGTAAACATGGTAAAGTAACAAGTGTCTTGGAAAAGGTTAATTCATTGAATGCAGTTTATGAAACATCGGCCGAATAGTACACAAAATTAATTTGCAATCATATACAGTGCTCTACAACTTACTCTAAGTTATACTAAGAGATAACAGAATTTTTAACGTATTAACGTTTTTAAGTTATACCTACATTTAAAATATATATATAGAATGTATGATATCCCTTTATACAGGATTTAAATTATACTGGTTTTATAAAGTAATATCAATGAAAGAAAAGATTATCTTTTCATCGAAGTTCGGAAGGTCCTTCGTAAAAGATATTAACAGTATTAGTAACAATGTATAAATGTTATACAAATATAAAATTTCAATTATTTGTTTACTGCATAATATATATCATATGTACTTCAAAGTGTAGTTAATACAGATGTATATGATTAACATGATTTATGCAAAAAAATTCATTAGACATGGTAAAATATAATGTTATAGTTCAAGGTATTACAAGATTTGTATGATCTAACTCTTCTTGATAATGTTGATTAAGTAAAACCAATATTAAACATAATGTTGGTTTTATATTGGTTTTACTTAATTTAGGGACATTATAACAGGACAATTGAAACTTGAAATATTCCAAAATATTCTGTTTTAGATTAATATTACAAAGGAACAAACGTTTAAAACTCAGACGGGCATATTTGTTTTTAAAGATAATAGTTAATATTCAAGAATTAAAATTTCGTTAATTACAGATAAACTAAAGGATAAAAAAAGTAAAGGATTGGATAAGCATCAGGATTTTTATGAGTTTAGTCTTTATACAGTGAATGGATTCTTCTCCTATACTATTAGCGTAAATTTTTATGCCGAGGTCTTCTGCTTCTTTCTAGGGTATTTATTTTTATTGCCTTTTCGCATTGATAGAAGGTTTATTTTTTAAATTCTGTAATAGATTGTATTATTTGTTTTATTAGTTGGCTTTAATGATTATAAACGATTTTTTTTTATTCAACGAAGCTACGAAACTATTGAGTCGTCTATAGGATGTTAACTGTACGCCTACTCATAAGAAAGTGGCGCTAGTTATAATGATATACACAGCTCTTCATTGTGCTCGTCGTCTTGGGACATAAGATGCTAGATCTTGTTACCTTAATAATTTTACTAGCTACAACGCACTTAAAACCGGAATAGAGTAATGTTTGCACACTACTGTTTAGAGGAAAAATAGGAGCTGTATTTGTATTTAGACCGTCTCGGGCAAGAGAAATCTACTACCAGTTTTTTTAGTGTAGATTTACCATTCTAGTAAACAAACGCTGGGTAGGTATCCAGTCGCCATCGGGTAATATTAAAAAAAAAAACTAGACATTCTAAATCCATCTGCTGCTAAGTATAAAACGAAAAAAAAAATATTTATTATAATGACTTCTGACATTAGCGATGGACCGTGACATATAAAATTTTTATCGTTTTTAAAGTTTTTTGTATGTAAATTTGATCATACGCAAATGTTATTTTGTACACATTTAGTATATAACTTTTGGATCTCTATATTTTTGTTTTCACGGTCTGCTATAATTATAATGAAAGCTCCGTTCCAATCTATCATAAGTTTATACTAAAAAGATTATATATACATAACTAGTTGGTTCTCCGCTTGCTTTGCTTGCCGTAATATAGAATTAGATTTGAAATTTGAAATTTGTCAGAAATATTTCTACACGGCGACAAATTGCCACCTCTCCATGCCCTTTTGCTGGCTGTAACACCCTCGCAACTCGCATTGGTGAAGAAATTTTATAAAATCTATTGTTAGCTGTCCTCTTAATGGTTAAAGCAATATCTCTACCGAATTTTGAGTGTTTAAGTCTAATAGTTTCGGAGATCTCGTGATGAGTGTATATATATATATATTTAATGTGGCACATAAAATTTCTTTTCATTGCAGCAATAAAGTTTGTAGTGTTATTCAAGAGTAATGTGGACAAGATGAATTTTTAACTTGTTGAAGTTGTTCGAGGTCTAGCTACCAGCAGGCATGATTATTATTATTAGATTTTTGTATCATAACTTTACATTATCAAGTGTTCTAAGTTATAACTAAAAAAAAAACAACAATGTTACCAATTAATTGTACATTACTGAGTTTCCGATGTTTAAATTGCTTCATAAAAATAACTATTTTTACGTGAACTGAAAAATGGTAATTCACCGAATTTTATGTGCTTTTTTGTGAAAAATAAGGGTCTGGAGATAATATTGATAATGAGGCATCTCACTCAGAAGCAACTGAGCGTCTGAAACTTTTCTTATTAAAGGATCAATGTCAGAGTCAATACCCGCAGGGAATTCTTAACATCAAGGAAACTGTGTGCTCTTTTTTTACCCTTATTTCCATAAAAAAAAATCTACATAGTAAATAGTGAAAACTGGCGTCTTTCGCGTCTATTTTATTACTGCAGCAATGTTAACGTTACTAATCCAAGTAATTTTACTTATATGAAAAGTATTATATGAACACCAAGGATAACCTAAGTTTGTTTATTTCAATGCCATATTTTTTAAAACCCAATAAAAATACTTAAAAACGTAAAAATGTTATTTAATGCAACGTTATAAATTGTTTAAACATATTTATTACAAGTATTATATTACATCATATTTCCGTTTTAATATTTTGTGTTTTTTTTTTATACTTATTCGTGGTAGTGTCATTGTTTCAAACGGAGATATCTTGCATATATGTTGATCGCAACGTGGTGGCCGGAACTTGTAATTTGAAAGCGTCTTAGTTCTTCACGAGGGGCTCTTTGTAGGGGTGAGCAGCGATGTACTCCAGGGCGCGGAGAATATAGTCTGGGATCGGTATCGGTGCTGGAGTGGTTGGTAGGTGGTCACCCTGTTTGATAAACATATTATTATTAACTTTATAGCTTATTAAATTATTATGATATATGTTACCTTCGATCTAAAAAGGTGGAGGATATCTTTGGCCAGAAATCATCTATGTAGACGTTGACAGCGCCTTTTTCCCATGACCTTAGTGTACCATATTCCGAATTTAATGACGCTATAGCTAGTATAAATACTAGGATATCGGGACTTAAAATTATATGTTGAGACACAAAAGTCATAAGCATAATGTGGTGCAGTGTATATATTCTTAATAGCACCTAAATGTTATTGGGTTATATTTTGGTAACTATTTCCCAACTTATCATTATTTAAAAGACTTGCTATAAGAGATATGTAGAAGATATAAAAAAAATATATGAAAATAAATGCCTGAAGCTGCGAGTATAAAGGCTTTGTTATTATTATGATAAAATATACCTGTGGGTGATATCCGAATTCGTCAGCAACATAAGAGGTCTGAATTTTTTGTCCATCGGGCGCCACATACGATACTGAACCTTGGACTTGATGGGCGACCTCGTCCTGTAACCAAAGTATTATTTACAACTTGATTCTAATTACAGTACAGCTTAAAGTTGCATGTTTATTATAAGTATTAATTTGCATGAAAACGCATAGCATGTTTATGAAAAATTTAATCTTTGAAGAATCTATTAATAAGAATGTTATATATTATTTTTACCTTGTTCAACAGTTTTATTTGGCCTTCGGCTTGAGCTGATATTCCGTTCTCTGTTTCGTAGACGTACTGGTAACCACCTTCTGGGTGGTGATAGTAGTCGCTACGTACCACCGACGCCTGTGGGTCCGGGACTAGTCCGTACGCGCAGCCGATGGCGCATAATGCAATCAACACAATTTTCTGTAATATTTTTAAACATTAGTTACTCTCTGCAGATGTTCTTATGTAAACATTATTTATATATATCATTATGCATTTATAATATTTTTTACTTAATTTGTATTGTAAATATAAATAAAACGATGTTATTACGTAATTTTCTTTAATTTATGTCTTTATATGACATTAGCTAACCTTTGTATCAAAGTGACCCAGAAAGGTACAAAAGTAGGAGTCTGCGGATAATGTATGTGTGGCGAATTCTTGTAACACGGCGATGCAACCTGGCATTTAGTTGTTACATAATTTTTTCTCACAACCTAAACCATTATGCAAACAATATAATGTTTTATGCTAAAACTTATTATCAGTATATGTTACTTTATTTACATTCATCGATCCGGAACTTTAATGTTTTCTTTATATATCATCGCATTCGCTAAAACAACGAAGTGACCCCCATATCTTCTTGTTGCATTTTTACGAGTCATTTGCTAATAAATATTTTTTACTTAATTGCAACTATGTACATAAGATTTTCTTATACTAGGCAGACGTTTGAATTAGTAACTCTACAGGTTCACTAAACCGAGGTATTTAGTAAAAAAATTTGAAAAAAATATAAAGTTAGGAATATAGCTTAATAAAAAAACTCACCATTTTTAGTTCCTTTACGTTCTTCTATACGATACGGTATAATTGTGTTTTAAAATTCTAAATCCTTTTATATTCTTTGTTGAATACAATAATACCACAATTTTGCTGGTATTGATAGAAAAGGTCAACTTTTTTGTCTTTTTCTCATACCTTTTACCGGCTCTATACACTTGACATTTGGCAGGAGATTCAAAACATGTTTAAGAAGTCATTAATTCCTAGTTAACTCAGATATTGCGGCTTCACTCCTATAATATTGCCTAATATAAAATGTAAGTAAATACTGAATAATATATAGATTAGTAATAAATATATTTTTTTAACAAATTCATTTCATCAGACAGTGACAGCTTAAAACCTTGACATCTAAACACGATACATAGCACTTAATTTTTCCTTATAAGTAAAGCGCCATTTAATTTCATTAATATGTATATAGACTAAAATTTAATGCGGACATTTGGCTTAATGGCAAGCTATTCTTAAATACAAATTCCAAGTAAAGTAGAAATTTGTTTAGTATTTTTAGTGACTATGAAAGAATCATCCTATTTATTTACTATTTATATACATTAACAATTGAATGCTATTTATAAAAAAAAATTGATCGCACAGTAACAAATCCAATAAGGGCGTAAGCACAAAAGTTCAGCGAAGTTAAATTGCGACTAGATGCAAATCTGCACTCTCGCAACATGAGATAACGTTCCCAATACATTGAAAGGTATGAAATTCGAAGTAAATATATTTAAGAAATCGCGTGACAAACATATCTCGTGACATTTGAATTGTCTGTAATAGATATGTTGAGTTAAAAAAAAGTAGTAGACATTATATAAAAGTGTGCATCCCACACAGGGCAAAGGCCTCTCGCGTAATGAACTCGTAACCAATTGGATTTAGATTTTTCCAGGTGTATATAATTATGAATGTAAATTACATATAAAACCAGGTACTGCTTAGTGAATGAGGGTTCCAATGTTATTCTTGGCGTTTATGCAAAAAAATTACGACGAGATTTCAGAATTTAATTTCTAACAAGAATGCGGTCAATGTTAAAATATCAATCTAATGTAACATACAACTTTAGCAGAAAATAGAAGCACTAAAACTTTAGGATTTAAATATATTAAATAAGTTTTCACGTCTACTAGTTATCCTGACGTGATCGAAGCACGGAGTTGGCTGCAAAATCAAGCGTCCTAAGTTTGTACGGAGAAAACTCGAGGGCAGTCTCCGCCTCGTCGCATCGTTAGTGCATCATCAAGGTTATAATTTTCCTTAATTCGCCGCGACAAAGGCGTCCATTACGAGCTGTCATCACTTGAACCGACGTGCTTCGATCTGATCGGCCGATAACTAGCTCGAGATGTTTCGTCGCGCGCGTGTGAAATTGACGCACTGACGTTTCCAAGAATCCTTGTTTTACATGCTTCGGGTGGACTAAATTTAATTTGTTATTACTAATAAGGATATTGATACAACCATTTTCTTTTTTATTGTTTTTTGTTTTGTGTATTGCATTTTGTGTTTGTATTGCATCTAATCGTAGATTTTAATTACTAACATTGTATTGTTGGATTGCTATTCATAGGAAACAGCCGTTATTGTTTTTGTTGTTGTTATCATTAATGTAACTTTTAATTGTGTTTTGTAGGTGCATTCGGAAGCCGAACTTCATCCTCATTAACTTACTCACTGACTTACAACTAATCTTATACTATTCTACTAACCTCATTAACCCAACGATGACTGACCCAGCAAGTCATGTGACTTCAACCGTCACTTAACAAGTGAACATCTAACAGAAAGAGATGGAAAATCTTGCCTCTGTACTCTCCAATTTGCGATAGAAAAATTGTCTTCTTCGCACGCAAGTTCAGGGATATGGTCCAAAGCCAGACATTGATCCCCAACCCCAAGTTCATCTCCCCAACGGGTTCCCGCTTTGTCGTGGTGGAGGGGCTTAGTAACCGTGGACCGAAACACGGTGAAGTGAAATAGAACCCACCCGGCCGGCCCGCGGCGAAGGGCTGGCCAAAGCGGTCGCTCCAGGTTCGAGCACCAGTTGGATAACTAGAGCTCAGCGGAGCGGCCGGGGGACGCAGAGGCGGCTTCATACTGTCCTCTGCGACCAAACGGTGTCACACCGTGGATGCGACGGCGGTGGGGCCGGTGGGGAAGAGGAGTGTCGGTATTGCGATGCGCCTTTCTCCCTATCCTCCGCGGCCGTTAACGGGTGGCGGCGGGCCCAACATCTCTCCGCCGCGGGGAGCCAGGAGAAGTTTTCTCCCGTGGCTCCCATGGCCTCTGAGCGATGGGTTCGGGGGAACCCGTCGCCTCCGCGACTGCAGGAAGCCAAATAGGAGGCGCGTTGCATGTTCCAGCGCGCCCTAGAGAGGGAGGGTTCATCCCTCCCTCCCGAGGTGGGGCTGCGAAAGCGGCCAGCGCCGGCAGGGTCGCGGTTGCGAGTGAAAGCGTTCCCGTGACGCCGCCATCAGGCGAGGAGGCGGAACATCGTGGGGGTTTTAATCGCTGCAAGTCCGACATAACCCGTCCTTGCCCCTGCGAGGACGGCACATCCAATGCCCGACGCACCTTTAGGTCTCTTTACGGATGCGTCTAGTGTCCAGGTAGGCGCTTGCTTAGAACAGCGTGTAGGCACTGAATGGCAACCACTTGCATTTTTTAGTAAAAAGCTCACTGCACGATAATCCTCGTGGACTGCTTATTATAAAGACCTGTTAGCTGTCTATGAGTCCGTACATCACTTGCGATACATTTTGGAAGCCCAACATTGTATAATTTCACGGATCATAAATCCCTGCTATACGCTTTTCCTCGGCGTCGGGAGAAGCTACCGCCAGTTCAGTTAAATCAGCTTTCTTTTATTTCTCAGTACACGACTGATATCGCACACATCAAAGGTGTGGATAATATGGTGGCTGACGCCATGTCGCGTATTGAAGCCATTTCGCTCGAGGATAACTTCGCAGATTTGGCCAAGTCACAAAGAGATGATGAGGAACTTCAACAATTTATCCGTGACGGTACCTCTCTAAAATGAGAGAAAGATACTCTGCCGGGAACTGACGTCACAATCAACTATGATAAGTTAACCGGCAAACCACGCCCATTCCTTTCCGCCATAAATATTTTAACCAACTCCACAACCTAAGCCATCCAGACATTCGAGCGATGTCCCGGCTTCTCACAAATATATTTGTGTGGCCGTCAATTCAAAAAGACATTCGTACCTGGACGACATTTTGCCGTTCTTGCCAGCGCAATGAGGTTACTAGGCACACCACCTCGCCTCTCGGTGATTTCATCGCACCTCCTGATCGATTTAGACATATTCATGTAGACATCGTGTGTCCTCTTCCCTTCGGCGAGGGTTTTCGCTACCTCTTGACGGCATTGGACAGGTTCACGAGATGACCTGAAGCGTGGCCCAGGAGTAGTATCATAGCAGAAGAAACCGCTGATGCGCTCTTGTCCAGTTGGATTGCAAGGTTTGGAATACCTTCTCGTATTACGATAGATTAAGGACAACAGTTTGAGTCCGATTTATACCGTAGACTCATGGCACTTTTGGGCACTGAAAGGCTGAGAGTAACGAGCTACCACCTTTATGTCAATGGAATGGTTGAACGCCTTCATAGACAGCTCAAGGCCTCCTTGATGTGTCGTGACGAAGATTGCATCAAAGCTTTACCTACCGTATTACTTGGTACACGTGCCGCGCTGAAGGAAGATCTAAAAGCTTCCGCCGCGGAATTAGTTTACGGGGAACCTTTTCATCTTCCTGGCGAGATGATGATTACTTCACGAACTTGTATAACACTTGATCAACTAGACTTTGTAAGCCAACTTAGAACAACGATGTCGGAATTTAGGCCTGTTCCTGCTTCAAGAAAGTATTTCTTTTAAAAGATCTCTCCACAGCTTCGCAGGTATTTTTGCGAGTCGACTGCGTGACATCACCTCTGAAATCTCTTTATTCGAGACCACATCCAGTTTTGAAGCAGGATGACAAGACTTTCACCATTATCATCGGAAACAAGGAAGTAGTCGTAAGTGTGGATCGCATCAAACCTGCATTTATCGTCACACGTACACAACACTCTTCTCAATCTAACACTTCAGACACCACAAACATACCAATAGCATCTCCCACAAGCACACTAACATCTACACACTATTCTTCACTTCCACCTCCAAATTATACCATATGGTCGGGCGGAGCGTAAGATTCGCTCGTCCTTCCGATCTTGGATCGAACTATCTCTCTCCGTAGGGAGGAGAGGAGAGGGGGGTGATGTGGCGGGGTTTGATTTCTGAACGCACCCCACGACTGAAGTTGAATTTGGGATTTGGATTAGATCTGACAACAGGCCGAGAAAAGAAAGGAAGAGCGGCGCTAGTCGGAGAGTCGAAGTCGGTGAGACAATGTTACAATCCGTATCGCGCGAGTGATTATTAAAAGACTACGAACTAAGAATGCTTTATTTGGATGGGACAGTAGGGAAGACTGCACCAGCCTATTAAACGTCATACTTCCCTAACTTCCCATAAACTGAATAAAATAACAACTGTTTTATAGAAAAAGTTTTTATTACAAAATTGAAGGGTAATACGGATTAATTTATATTGGCAAGTGTTTAAGATTATGAGAAAATCTTTAAATATTCTTTGCTACTAATAATGATATCTATTGGTAATGTTTGCACGATTCAAAGGAAGCCTCTTCCTCCTCGTGCTTGAGCTTTCGGTGAAAGAAATGTTTGTCAGGAAACCGACACGAACAGCTTTTGACGACATGCGATATCCGATCTGTATATGGCTAGTGTGATCGACAATGTTTCTTACTACCTCCTTGTTGAAGAAATCTGGAGAACTGTTTATATTTTATGTAAAAGCGTAAAGGTCTCAAGGTAAATCGGTAAGATCTAGTTCGTGAATTTGATGAGCAAATAATTATTATTTTATTATAAATTGTTGTAAAGTTTTAAGTACATATAAAGTTAAAAAGGCACTAAAAATATTTTTACAATTTGTGATGTTGCTTGCCTTTGCGGAGGTCAGACTGTTCTCTATGTAAGTGTAGTATAATAAACTCGTTCGCAGCGCGGAGCCTGCTCTTGTGAGGCGACTCCTCACGCGCTGTTCACGTGTCACACATAATTAAGTAGCATATTTCTCATTGGCATTCCTTAGCGGTGACATTTGCTTAAACAATATTGTGTTAGTGACGTCAGGGAGCGAAGAAGATACGATATGATGTGCACACATAACGCATTAAAAGTGAAATTTTGTTAAAAAATTATGCTTTTCTTTTTACTTTCGACCTTATTAATCTCGCATGTTTATACTAATATCGGGTGTGGATTGTTTTCGTAATAGAAACATTCATTATACATAAACTAGCTGATTCCAGCCTGCTTTACTGACCGTAATAAAGAATTTGAGATTTAGACCTGAAATTAGTCAAAAATATTTCCGTCCGGCGGCAACTCGCTGCTTCCCTGGTCCTTTCTCCTTATGAACACCCTGCAACCGTTTTTGGGGGTAATAGTTCTTAAAATCCGTTCTTATCTGACTTATACACGGTAAGAGGAATACTACTTCCAAACTTCATGTCTCTAGGCCTTATGGTTCCAGAGATATTGTGATGAGTCTCTGCATAGGTGGAAATCTCTTATATATATATGAATCTACTGCGCACACTTAGAAATCTCGTAGATATTGATATTGTATTGCATATTAATACAGATAATTTATAAACAATGTTTTATTTAAAACAATTCAAATTAGGTAAATTTAATATGTAAGTTTTAAATTGTATCTATTATGAAAATTTATAAATTTTTTATCTATAACGAGCTAACATTTGATCTCTATTTCACATTTGAAGTCGCCATATGTAATACCGGCAGCAAATTTTGCTGCTATGGTGGAAAATGGATAATATGAAAGTGATAGCTAGTCAAGAGGTTGCTAGAAGATTACACTACACAACATATAGTGCCAAGGAATAGAACGAGGTATCTCCGTATTACAGAAGTAGTGGTTAATCGGCTGTATAGACTAAGTTGGAAATCAAACTTCTTTACGATACGTAATTTCGATTTTTTCGCTAATTATTTATATAACACAAACAAACCTTTTGTTATTGCTTCTCGATATAAACAAGAAATATCCATGTGGATTTTTTTTTTGCGATCTCGAGTCGAATCAGAACCCGGAAATAATTATTTATCATAATAAAAATAACTATAAATAGTTATAAATATCACATTTTATATTTCGTATTGTTATTACTGAAAAGGTTGTATTATTTGAATATTTACTTACATCTCTACGGTCGTCTGTGTACATTAAAAACTTAAAACCGGTCGTGGCTAATAATTTAGATTTTTCCGATAAAATCTTTTCAAGGTTATATATTAAATAAAACCTGATCTCCGAGTTTTTTGGCTGGCCCATTGAATTAGGTATAATGTAAAAAAAAAAAATTATGCACCTGTGTGAGGCATCGTAGTCTATTTGGTGAGGTTATTGTTGACGACCAAACTAGTTGGGACCGGTGTTTAGGTATAAACTTATTTTGAGGTTGGTCCTCGTGTCATATCGACCTCTGACTATTGATAGATACACCATGGCTACTTTTAATACTATTGTTTTTACGTCTTTTCTTTATTTTATACGCAAAGCTTATCTTCCAAAAACAATACCAAAGAAAGTAAATTTGGGTCATAAATCTTTCAAATTTGAATATTTGATAGTATATTCTTAGTAAATTTTTTTCGTTTTCTTCTATTTATCTGGTATTTATTAGTATTCGAGTCGGTAAAATACTAGATACGTACCACTCATAATAATTTTGTTGAATCATAATATTAACATTTGTTAACCTTACCGTCGGTTTTATTTATCACTTGCTCGTTTAAATGCTTACAATTTTGTGTATTATTAGATTGCGGTCTGTTAAACAACGTCTTTTAAACAGTAACATTTTTTTATTACATAAACAAGTAACGTTTGCGCAATATAACATAGTATTTGGTGAGGTAAATCTAAATAAACAAATTTTTCCCTAATACTTATTTATAAATAGTAAATATCTTAAAGTACTTCGCGTGTGAAACGAACAAAATTTTAAATGATTTGTGTTTTCCGAAAAAGATATAAAAGCTTAATCAACACTACATGAAAGAGGAAGGAGGACTAGTTTTTAAAGCTTTTTAATAAATTTTATTACGTGGTTATATTATCTCCATATAAAACAAAAAATACAAATCAGCATTAGGTTTTTTATTATTTGTTCCCGTTTACGTGCTCGTTGTAAATTTATTATATATACATGACAAGGCGTAGTGAAAAATTATGTTATTCAAGAAATAAAAAAAATTACATGAACATGAATGAGTTTCGAAAATGAACATGATAAACAAATAAATGCATTAAATGTTCTCCGAATCAAGAATACCATACAGGTGTCAAAGTTGAAATACAAGTTAAAAAAAATTATGATTACATTACAATGTGACAGAGATATATCGCAGTATGATTGCATAACTGATAGGCGCGTATATAACAAGTTACTTCAGCGAAGCCGCCGACGTTCCTTTTTTTTTGTTATAGGGGAGAAGGAGGAGGAAGATCTACAAAAATACTCTGCTTTTAAGGTACAGTCTAAGATTTTTACTATCTAAAACCCCTTCGGTGGTCTGGGTCCGGGTCAGATTCCGGGATCTCCTACGCAACGCCCCTGTGTCTTACTGCACTCGCCTAAAGCACATCCCAGTGAAGGCTGTAGCTTCTCGGCATCCTTGCTTTGATACAACAAGCACTAAACCACCTCGTATTTGTCATTCATCCCAGGCTCGCTTAGTGGACAATGAAGCTCCCCACCGTCAAAGCCCACGAACCCGAAAACCGTTTTATTCGCCTTCTACGATAGACAAAGCTTACTTTTGTTGTATTCTTAATAGCTCGAGACTATAGCGCAAGCAGCTAGCATACCTAGCCTTAACATGAAATGATTATTACTAGTAACGTCTATGGTTCAAAGTCGTCCAAAATTTTATTTGCCTTGCGCACATCGTCTAAAGCCTAAGGTTTTTAATTAGTGGTTTTGTCAGTGATGACTTATGGTACCGACACGTGGTCACTTACAGTGGGCCTGATGAAATGGCTTCAATTCGCACAGAGAGTAATTGAAAGGGTTATGCTCGAGCTTTCCCTGCGAGATCGAATCAGAAATGAGAAGATCAGAAAGAGAACTAAGGTCACGGACATAGTCCAAAAGATTGTTAGCCTCAAGGGGCAATGGGCAGTACACACCGCTCGAAGGACTGAACGATGGGGCACTGAGGTCCTCGAATGGCGACGGCCTACCGGAAGATGTAGTGTTGGCAGGCCCTTTACCAGGTCCGACGATATACTGAAGGTTGCGGGAAGCAGCTGGATGCGGGCAGCACAGGATCGATCGATGTGGATATCTTTTGGGGAGGCCTATATCCAGCAGTGGACGTCTGTCGGCTGATAATGAATGAACGCACATCTACTAAAAACTGTGTTTTCGCACCATCACTGAGATAAAAAATTGTAGAGTCAAAAAGTTTAATTACAATTCTGGTGAATTAAGTTTACTACTATGTGATAACACTAGTATATTAAGACAGATCATCAAAAAACTAATGTTCGAATATATTGTCCACATGCTCCCGCAAGCTTCTACTTATACGTATGAAGATAGGGAAAGTTGAAAGCAAAAGACGAGCTTGACGACGAAAATCAGTCCTCGCTGCAAAATGCAACCCTTGACGTCTATGAAGCCATGGTATGCCTACCAACCTACTACCGCATGACCTATTTCTGCCGCCAAACAGTAGTGCCCAAGCATTACTCTGTTCTGGTTTGAAGGGCGTTGTAGCTAGTGAAATTACTAGGATAACGAGATTTAACATCATAGGTCTGTAGGCAACGAGCACAATGTGGTGCTGTGTATATCATCCTATCTAGCGCCACATTTTTATGGACAGGTGTATCACTTATCATCAGGTGAATGTTTCGAAAGTTTAATTGAAAAAAAAATTAAGATAAGGACCGGAATCAAGTATTGAAAAACAGATCTGTGTGGTTCAACATAGATCAATTTCCTGTCCTGGCAACCTTCGGTAATAGTTAGGTACATTAAAAAGAAAAATTAATGACAATAATATTTATGACTAACATTCCAATAGCTTGAGGTGCTGCGAACCGTACCTTAGTAATATGATCTGCCCATATTGGCTCTAGCGTGAAAGTTTGAGAGTGAGAGACATCATCAGTAGAAAAAAACTGCTAACGGTAGAGTACGGACAACCAATCATTAATTCGATCTATTATTAACTAGCTGTTTGCTGCTAACCTACTTTGCTGGACGTAACACCCCCGCAACCCCATTTGGAGGTACCATTTCGTAAAATGATCTCTTAACTGACCTATATTCTGTAAAAGAAATATACCTACTAAGTTTCAAGTATCTAGACCTTATGGTTCCAGAGACATCGTGATGAGCCTCTATCTCTATGGGCGTTCCCTCAGGTATGGGGGTTGTGGTCAGTACTAGGGTTGCTGTCTTTACTGCTGCTTCTACTAGTTCCTGTCCAGCGCATCTCTTACGACTGTATAAAATTTAGAGGACGAGTAGTCTTTAACCTGATCGGTCTATCTGGTTGGTGAACGATGGGATCATCTTTTGCCTTTGGTGTTCCCAACGACAATCAGTTGCATTGCCGAAATACACAAGGATGCGTTGCTGGCATATGGTAGACAAAGAAGTTTTTATTCAGAGCCGAGTCAGGATCGATACAATAATGCGCTTCTTTGTCCAAAGCATCCTTAGCATAGGTTTCCAGCATGAAATTTCTCAAGCAGGGATTGTCAATAAATCCACACCTTACAGGAAGATAGGGAATACCATAGCTCTTACTAGTCTGATCTTTGTTTATATTGATTCCTCTCTTCTTATATATGTTTAAATGAGTCATTAGATGAGTCGATATATACGTCTTTAATATAAAGATGATAACGCCTCAGCCCTTATAAAAATATATTAATATTTGTCATCTAACGGATATTAATATATTTCTATCTAGAGGACTCTACTGAATTTAATAGATTCAATAAGAATGCGGTACACAAAATCTTGTATATACACATTTTAAATTAACTCGCTGGTTATGTGAAAATTTGAACCAGATTCGTTCCAAGGCAATTCCGTATTCACAAAGCTGTTACTGTTACCAGGTGGATATACATATTAAATTCAATATTATAAATTAACATTTCACGTTCAAATATAGCCGTCTTCAAGGCGACCCACTGTTTTCACAACAAGTTAATGTGTACAAATGTCTTTATCGATTTGTTTTATTTAACATTTGAAATCGTACATATAGGAATTCATTGAATAACTATTATTGTTACTACTGCAATGCTTATGTTATTCATTAGCATATTTAGGGGTCTATTATTGAATAAAACTTTTACGTGTAGTTTTTCTATGATTTTCAAGTTAAAAGTGTTTGTCTGTGTAATCTAAAAATAAATGTTTTATTGGTCAACATATTGATATATCCGCTGAATCTTTTATATCTTGAGGATTTAAGCAAAGGTGTTGTGTATATAATCTTAACTAGCGCAAGCGTGTTGTGGCAAGCGTATCATTAACGATGGAGTGAACGTATTGCTCGTCTCGTCGCTTTGTCGAATAAAAAAATCTTTCCTTAGGTTATATCCTAATTGATATTGGTGTAATATTTTTTTTGAATATTATGAAATTTATCCACTAGCATTTATTTTTAATAACTGAATAAGCAACGTATACACTTATTTCCATGTAGAAAATATTGTAGAAGCTATCATACTATGCGGGTGGCACAAATTCAATTTTTACGTAATTCTGTTCTAGGACACTTGACAGCGTCTCAGACTTTTACAGTAATAATTTATAAGCCTTTATAAAAGTTGTTGGCGCGGTGCCATCGTCACGTTACAAAAGCTTTCAATTTTCTACAGCTTTTAAGGTATTATTTGTTGAAGCGAATAGCTTCAGACATTATCAAACTATTATATTATATGTATCAAAGTCATTATAAGCAATTTTTTTTTTTCATTACAATTATAAATAAAAAACGTTTGTTCATTCCACTGCTGAACATAGACTAGCTTAAGAGTGTATGTTTAGCAGTTATTATCTATGTTTTCATAGTTAGCTATTAACAATTATTGTACATAATAGTTACTATTGAAGTCCAATTAGTATTTATTTTAATAAATAAATTAGGTTAATAAAAAAAATGAATACTTAATTTAGGAAACGCCTGTAGTAATAAAATGACAATATTTCAGAAACAAAATTTTGCTATTATATTCTTTCTTTGTGGAGTAATCAAAATAAACGGTGTTTCCTGTTGTTATATATTTACTACATGTTCCCCGTCCGCTTTGCTGGCCGTAATATAAAGTTACACTTAAGGTTTACCTGAAATATGCCTTGACAGCAACCGCAACCGTAACCGCAAATGACTTTCCATAGGAACTGTTACTTTAGCAACCGCTTATACAATACGAAATAAATTTATTTGTAAAAGTTAATTAGTAATAAAATGATGAAGCATCTATGAAATCCAAAAAATAAATAGACTATAATATGTTATAAATCTACAAATCATTCCGCGTCGATTAGTCATGTTGTTCACTAGTTTTCACGTGAATGGGAAACGAGAGAAACTCATTTTCATTATATATATATATATATATATATATAGATAGTACTAAAAAACAAAGTTTACGACAAAAATAGCAAATAAAAAAGTAGCCAATTTGTAATAAGAGAAAAAGTTTTTATTTGATAATTCGTACAGATGAGATTAAATCCATTATACTAAATAGAAAATAAGAAACGGAGGCTGCGTTTACCTTGAATTGCGGAATTATACGCTTTCCGTAAATTATATTCCCAATTAGCCGCTTTCGCGCTTGTAAATGTGTTCATAAATTATTCGTTTGTTTAGGCTTTTAGGTTTTTTAAATTAGTATATGAAATTCAAGTGAGATCTGTAGAGATCAAAGTGAGTAAGGAACTATTATTAAAATTGATTAAAAAAAATATTTTAGCTGTATGAATATTTTCAAATCTTTTTTAAAACAATTTTTTATGAAATTATTTGTAATCCTCGCTTTTCATGTTATATTAATAAAGGCAAAGAGACGAGTTACTTTAATAACTTCTAACGCTGTGTTTCCAACTTTTTAATACAAATACGCAATAATAACATATAAATATAATATTAACAATCACAAAGTACCTTTTATTTATTATTACTTTAATTATACATGGTAAACTCTCATATACTACGTGTTTCCAAAACATCGATAAGGGAAAAACATTTAACGGGCCATCATGAGGACGATTTATGAACACGCTTAGCGAAAAAACCACTTTATTAAGAGAATAATTCATGAAGCCAGCATTAATGGAAATATTCAGCAAATATTTCATATCGCAGCGACACAAAAATGTCCCTTGATATAAAAATAAACATTTATTTTTATATGTTATTGGACGTAGTCTGTCGGATGGCAAATATATTTAATTAAAAAAAATTTTTCCTCCATGTCCTAACACCTAAACGCTTTCTTTGCAACAGTAAGATCACTGGTGCAATTCCATGTATTTCTAGTGAGTTAAGATAAAATTGTTAAATAGCCTTCTTGAGTTTTATCAGTCGACATATTATGAGAGCAAGAGTTTTTGGTCGGATTTCCCTCATCATCTTCGACCTCGTTCGGCACTATGTGTTTGTTTATTTTTTATACAACAAAGGGAGGAAATGATTGCCGAATGGAAAGCGATACGTTTGCTATTAGAAAAAAATAGCAAAATAGCGTCGCATGATATTCACTAGTTACCGTAACAATCAATTACTACAGGTAAATATAATATTGTGTATTAACTAATTAAGTACCCCAAACAATAAAGTTATCTAAGTCGGCTCTCGGTCTCTACTGTAAGATAAGTTGAAGATTGGCAATTAAAATATTCAGTGCGTTTTGAGATCCAAATCAACTACCAGTCTTTTAGATAGTTCGGGGCCAAAAATCGTGTTCTCACCTTCTGTACGAGAAGATGTAATTTCTTTATTTCTATGTATTTCTTATGAGCCGGATAACGCCCACTGCTTGGGATAGGTCTTCACGTCGATTCGATCCTGCGTGCTGCCCGCATCCAGCGGCTTCCCGCGACTGTCACCTTGTAAGTGTCTGCCAAAAACAAATATACTTACATGCTTTCTCTTTTCAGTTGGTTTCAGTAGTTAACTTAAAAAAATTAGCGATCGTTTAAGTCCCAAACGAACTGTGATTATGGACGGAGGTCTCCCACGCACTGGCTGTAAGTCTTCTGAAAATAGTTTCCTAGTTAACGTGTTAAATATAATAATTTCCTGTAGTTATTGTGTACTTTTATTTCTAAATATATTCGAGTAGGCTATTTACGTTATATGAAACGCACAAATAGAGGTTTATTAAAGAAATAAATCGAGGAGTCTGAGAAAAATATTAAGAGCATTTTTCACACTCGCTGTTTGTATGGAAACAAGCAATATTAAAACATTTCAAACCCGAAATGTGCTATACCTAATGTAAATATATGTTAATACATTTATCTTTAACACTAGGTCTTATATCTCTTTAAATGTACAATGGTGTATAATCATACTGATAACAATAACTATAATCTGAAACCTTGTCTATTGCTTACAAAGGATAATAAACAAAACTTTAAAATAGTGTGTACATATAAGTTCCAGTTATTAGTAAGCTATCAGAGATAAGGACTTATTTTTAAATTAAAATTTACTTGATGATACTATATGACCCGTGAAAATGGGATCTGCTATTTTGGGGATTATTTGTCACAAACAAACATTTATTACTTAGCTTAGATAACAGTGGAAAGAGTGGAATACGAAAATCAGTTACAATACTAAAGTTAAACTGGAAATAAATTTAAATCCATTTGTGACCGCTGATTTTGTTAACCGCTATCTAATATTAAAACGAATAGACTGTGAGACTAAAGTATCTAGACCTTTCGATTCCTATTTGGGGAATGTCATTTCTTTTCCTATTTGAAGAACGTTATAAATCGGTGACAAATTTTCATTACTTAATGGAAAAGCTAGATCAGAATTTAGAAATATTTCAGTAGACGCCAGTTTTAAACCGTTGTGGTGTGTTGTGAGGACGAAATGTAGGGAATAAGGAGAGCTTTTTCACGTAAAAGTAATTTCTATTGAAGGCAAAACCTATTTTTCTCTTTTCTATTAATCCTTCTATTGGCTTTAGTTTATTTTAAACCCCTAAAACTTGGTAGTTTTTGATTAGACGCAAATTATATTTTAATTATCTGCCTCTATTTTTTTTATTAAACTGTACATAAAAAATGTACTGTTATTTAGAATGTAAGATGTTAAGTATTGTTCCTTCGTTAATTTCGGTAGCTTAAGTGGTCTTTAAACCTGAACACAATGTGGCAGCAGAAATAAACTTACTATTACCACTGGACCATTTAAAGAGTATTATCATCGTTAGAAAATATATAAAGAACAGGTATATATAGAAACCAAAAAAAGTATCATTTTTAATTCTCAGTCGTCAATGATGACATACAGTCATGATTACAACAACACCGATCAAATTCAAACCTTGATTTAAAATGATCTCGGCCGCAAATTTCCTATTTGTTTAATTAAAAATAAAAATTTCAAGGAATTCCATTAAACATTGAACAAGATTATATTGTTTTAGCGTAATAATATTTAACTTGAGGATAACTTTGGCCTCGTTGAACGGAATAGATTAGAAATTCCAAGTGAAGAAGCCATGGACGATATCCATTATTCATCTAAATGGCGCGCTGAAAGCGTCGGAGAAAATTGTAATTTAGGAAAGATTAGTTAAGGACAATCAATACAAAAATAATTCCATCTGAAGTTAAATCTCTTTTGCCGAAAAATCTTTTAAAAGCAACCACTACAGTATTTATTTCTATCGTCAATGTTTAGTTTAAAAACTAAAGTTTGAGGCTTTAAGGCTTCTGTTAGAGAAATAAACTAAATAACCGGCCGTATTATTTCTTAAGAGGACAGAACGCGGTTTGACTATGTGAAGACGTTTTACTTAGAAAACTTGTTATGGGCAAGAGTTTCACTTACAACTAGGTAAACGTCCAGCTCGTCACGGTGATCTTTTTAAATGAAAAATAAACAATTATGAACATTTTTCATCGTATACAATACGTAATGTATCTCATAGCAGAACTAGTGCTGTATTAACGTATTTAGAAATAAATTGTATGTTTTGTGTTAGTGAATTTTGTATTTGTTTAGATTTGCAATACTTTTAGAAAATATACTTAAAAAGAAACACCATTCTGTTTCTCTACACATATTGTAATCCGCATTGAGAAATCATAAAGCTAGTTCTTCCCAAAGGCCTTGCAAAGAATTTTCCGCATGCTATTATCATTATACTATTGATGCAAAGAAATATAAATTTTTCACATTGAAATAATTTTTCACTAATTGGCCAATCTGCAAGAATCCAATAAAGCTGAAATTGAGACGAGTAGCAGCATCCAAACCCACTGCCGCTTCATTAAGGACGCGTTCAAATTCAAATGGAAAGAGAAAAATCCCCGGCGCCATTTACCGACTTACGATTGGCTATTGAGAGCAGTTTTCGATGCGAACGATGGAGAAAGGCGGGATTTATCGAAAATTGGCTTTCAAAGAGACAAAAGTAGAAAGCTTGATTCTTCTCATAAATAGATCAAAAGAGTGCTTATAGAAGGATCGTGTAAGACATTTGCATAAGATTGATCGATGACCCAATGCTAGTGTAGGGGTGTAGTAGATCACCTGGTGACAAATGTTACGCTACGTTACTACTTTGCATTCTGCATACTGCTACATACTGTTTACTGTTTCAAATATATTCCTGGGTATCGTTAATTACTTTATTAGTTACGGGAACTACGTCTTTTAAACCAGAAAATGATAATGTGACCATCAACTTATATTTAAAAAGATCTATAACCTGTCTTATTTTCTCAATCTATTTCAGTAAAAATTTATAAATGATACATTATCTTATTTAAAAGTTTTCAAGGAGTGAGAGTTAAAAAATGTATTTAATACTTCATTTTTGTATGAAGAGAACATAGAAATAAAGTGAATTAAGGTATAATAGATAGTTTATCAGAGGTTTATCAACTGGTAAGAGTTCTTAAAAAAATTTTGGAAATTAATAAAATATGTACAGGAATATAATCCATAGTTTAATTATGGTTAAAAATAATGCTAGACATTATTATATAAAGAATTTTAAGCTGAAAAAATATTATTACAGAGAATCACTATTACTATTTACTAACAGAACGATATGTGTTTTAGCTACTTACCTTGATATATTATTACAGAGAGGTACAGAAGCAAATGAAAGAAGGAAATTTCTCAATATTATCGATATGAAATTGACTCCTGGAAGTATTTGTGTTACAGTATGCCATGAAAGGTTTTTTAAAAATTTATTTTTACGTAAATTGTTGCCAATGTCCAAATTTATATTTCGATATATTTCAATCAAATAGAATTCATATATACTATATATTTTTAAAAGCTTTGCTTTGTCAATTACAGTACATTGACTTTGTTGAACTTAATTTTTAATAACAATTGAAATTCTCAGAATTATTTTTATATATCAAAGTAATTTTTTTCAATAGTAGATAAAACTAGAAAATATTTGCTCCAATGTCTGGATATATAAACTGTCGTATAAAAATTTTCAACAAAACAAACTTCCGGTCGGTATCAGAAAAAGATTCACATATGTATGTTTAAGAGTAAATGTTATAAACTACATTTCTTTAGCGACATTATCGAAAGAATTTACAATAAAAAACTTAAGTATTATAACACACAGCATAAGTGTAAATTATGTGATACTTACGTAATAGTTATTCTAAATGTATAAGTAAGTACATTGCTAGATGGCGCTTCGTACTATTGCAGTTCTTAGTTGAATGTTTTTTCAATAGATAGTTAAAAAATACTTTAATTTTTGTATTACATCAGCATCACACAACTACGTAGATGACCAAGAAAGTCATTCTCTTCTGTATTAACGGACCAACAGAAATAGAAATTTCAAGATAATGAACGGTATGGGAAAGAAGCAAAATTCCAAGACATTTTGCTTCCGCATAACGTTCATTTTTTGTTATTGTAATTGAAATTCGGAATCGCAAATCAAGGAGACACAAAACTCTTAAGATATTAAATATTCATAATATTCGTACATATTTCTGTATTGTTTTTATATTTGTTATTTAAAGAATCAAAATTTTTTTTATATTCATTGAAGCTACGAAACGAGCGGGATGTCACCTGATGACAACGTAGCACTAATTAAGTTGTTATACATTACAACACATTGTGCTCGTCGCCTTGAGACATAAGCTATTGAGTTTCGTTACCCCAGTAATTTCACTAGCTACAACGCCCTTGGAACCAGAACAAAGTAATGTCTGCACAGTACAGCTTAGCGGTAAAGATAAGAGTCACGTCCCCTACCTAGACGGTCTCCGGCAACAGAGACCTAACACCAGTGTACTATACTATGCTTTGATAAAATCTAATGAAACTCTTAACTAAATCAATAATACAATACGACGTGTAGTTGTTTATACTGAATGTAGCCCAGCAGTGAATTCCCACTTATTTATGATGCTAATAGTCTGTCATAAAAAGTAAAGTATTGACACATATAATATATACAAAAATAACTCTGACTTAAATTTATAAAGTTAGGTATCTTTATATAGGGCGTAAGGAGACCCACACAAGAACCCGCGAGACCTAAGCTAACCTCACTTATTCGTGGTGGACACTGCTAATCAACAAACGAGGCTCTGGTTCCCATCAACCTGAATAGGGTTAGCGTAGTGGGAAATAGCGAAAATCTCCCCATGTGAACCCTTACAAATGACGGCCCTTTGAGCCCGGCGATGCGGGCAGCGCTGGACCGAACGATGTGAGGATCTTTACGGGAGGCCTATGCCCAGCAGTGGACGTCTATCAGCTGATGATGATAATGTTGTATTTTTATAGTAATATTATCTAGATTATTACATATGTTTACGTTATCACGAAGTCACATATAAAATTTAGAACATCGTAAACTAAAGCTTTCGGTAAACTTGGATTTAATAGCGTTTATCTATGAAAGCTACCTGACTGTATAATAAATGGGACACTACAAGTCCCGTATATTGCTATAAATTGTGATTTCTCTCCCGATAGTAGCCCATTTGTCACACAAACGTTCCTTTATCTTAACAAATATTACACAGAGACTATAAAAACTAGGCACTAGCAAAATATAAGATTATATTTAGATTCTTCTTACATCACGAAATGTACGTCTTTTCTTTTCTCATTATTAGATCATTATATCCTCTCCGGCGAAGCTCTTCTCCTTATCTTAAATAACAGAGGTTTATTTAACTGGTTTGTGTCTAATACAACTTTTTTCATCGATTATATACACAATAACGATTAACGCTTAATAGGCGCTATTAATTTATAATTATCCGATCCGGAGGTTTAATTGCTAGTAACTGGAGCTAAGACAGGGCTTAGTTGAAAATCCATATTCCTTACAAAAACTTTTTACGTTTTCATTTTTTTGTTCTTAAATAACATTTTTTTTGTTGGGGGGAATCTTCTAAAAATATATCCTGCTTCTAGGGAGAAGACAAGGTTATATAGGATTTTTACCCATTGAAACCCGCCCGATGGTCATCCTCAGTGCGTTGCGAGAGGTCCCGGGATCTCCCACGGAACGCACCGGTGCCTCCTGGCACTACGTCTAAAGCACGTCCCAGGGAGTGCTGTAGCCCTTCTCGGCACCCTTGTTTTGGTACAACAAGCACTAAACCACCTCGTACTTGTCGTTTATGCCGAGCTCAAGGACAATGACGGCCTCCATCTTCAAAGCCCACGACCCGAAAACCCTTTTAGTCAACTTCTACGATACGCAGTGCTTAGCTTAAACCTATTTTTAACAGCCCGAGACTACATCGCAAGTACTTAAACTACCTAGCTACCGAACTTTAACTTACCGTTCTTGGTTAAATATAATGCATTGCTTGTCATTCATTACTCTTCAGATTAAAGGTCGTTAAAAATTAAAAAGCATCAGATTGTTCAGCCAAAAAACGTTAGCATTAAATTTGCCTCATCATTATCATCAGCTGATAGGCGTCCACTGCTAGACATAAGTCTCCTCGCAAGATTCCCATATCGATCGGGTAAGGATTTATATGGGGGGATTTGGGCCAATTCCCAGCATCTTGACCTAATGCGGGTTGGTGAGAGCCAGTTAAATTTGCCTATCATTGCAAAAAGCTATAACCTATCCACTGGTCATTTACAAACTCGAAGTTTTGGAACAAATGATTTCGAATCCCCTCAAAGTCAGAAATGCGCTCCGAGCAGTTTGAAGTTCGCTTGAGTTACAAAATGCTATGAGGCAGTTTTGTTCCTTACACTACCTATTGCTCCGAGTATCACTTCACAGAATGATAAATGATAACAATATAGATTATTTATAAACCTTTATATTATAATTCTATATTTTTAAACTTTTTCTCATGAAGTTCGTAAATGATATGTATTGATTAAGCAATTTTTTCCTGTTAAGAAATAAACACATTATACCCTGTTCCAAAGTAAGTCCATTTCATGATTTATCTACATTTCATTCGTTGCCTCAATACCCGAGATTTTATTATGACCCCAGTAATTACATTGATTTTAAAAAGTTTGCACTCTACAGCTTTCGAGTAGAAATAGGAAATGAGTTTTTTTTTATTCTACAAAGCGATGCGATTACCGGGACCTGATGGTAAATGATATGCCTGTACATGACAACGTGGCGTTAGTTACTATGGTATACATTGCACTCGTCGCCTTAAGAAATAGGATGTTGTCTCGTTACTTCAGTAATTTCACTAATTACAACTCAGTAATATTTTCACACTACTGTTTGACGGCACAAATAGGCGCTGTGGTGGGCTACCCAGACGGGCTTCGGCAACAGAGACCTACCACCAGTAATACAGACTGCTGTACCTAGGATTATTATTTCTATATTCAGCTACCTACATTGTCAAGGAAAAATATGACACAGCCAATTACTAATTATATCTTAATTATGACTGTATTAATTAACACAGTTTAGAAAACATTATTTGTAGAGGAATGTCCCCCAGATCTTCACGAATAATCGATGTTTCAGTTTACTAGCTGTGGGGCAAATTAAACCCTTCCAGTGTCAATAAATTTACTGCAAAATATGGGGATGCAGGCGTTTGCATCGGTGCTGCGCATTATTAGAAGTACATTTTCAGTTGCTAACCAATTTCCATACTCGTATTGGCAGTAAGTCTACGATAGAGTAGTTCCTGAATATTACTTTTGTAATATTCTTAACTGCATTTTAAGAAAAAATTTCAATTTCATGTTTATTTAGAAAAACACATTGATTTTTTACAATGCACAGAAATGAATAAGTTCAAAGGGCGAGATCAAAACATAAATAACCAAGAGCGATATCAGATAACGAAAAATTCAGAGTAAAGAGTCTAAAATGAAATCAAAACCAGTATTCAAATTTAATATCGCAAATGAATAATTCAGTCCTGCAAATGGAGTGGTTAAAGAGGCTGTCTCTGTAGTAAGCACTGGAGTTCATTAGTACTGAATCAGGGTGCGCTATTGAAGAATTCCTTTGCGATATTTCTCTCGCTTTTGTGGCGTTTGACTCAAAGGGTTTTTCATAATTCAAGTTGATTTGTAAGTTAACAAATTTTTAAATTATTGTAAGTTTTTATTATGTTTAAATTATTTAAGCGTTATGATCTTTATCTATTTTTGTAGCTCAAAGAAAACTCAGTTGGTGATCTGAATTTAAGTTAAATAGAATTACTATCATCGTCATCATCAACCCATAGACGTCCACTGCTGGACATGCCCCTCCTCAAAGATCTCTATATCAATAAGTCCTGCGCTGCTCAGGTTTCGACGCTTTGCCAACGTCCGTTACTGTCAGCATAGCCTCCAGTACCGCCGGGCGTCAAGGGCCGTCATTGGCAGAGCTTCATATGAGGGGATCGTTTCCCACCACGCTGGCCCAATGCGGGTTGGCGAGAGTCAGAGCCTGGTTTGTTGATTAACAAGGTGCACCACGAGCAACTTAGGTTTGCTTGGGTCCCGTGAGTTATAGTTCAGGACCTTTACACCTTGTTCGGCCGGGGAACAGCTAGTTACATCATATAATCAATCAGTGTTTGATTATCGGTAAATTATAATAAAACGCATAAAATCTAATATATAATCAGCACAGCTTCTCATTTAGGATTGGCTGGTAGCCAATGAGGTAAACGAATAATATTTGTATAGTCATATATATTTTGAAGCTAAAAATATTCCACAACTGCAGATGTTGAACATGAACATTATTCGGGATACAATAAATCGTGCAACGCGAAATGCAGTCGCCTGAAAACATATTTTGATACGTTATGCGAAACTGATACGGCAAAGCTCGGAAACAATCCTTCTGCATGACAACAGGTGGCTTTGACGCAGCGTTATATTTGAAACTTTTGAAGACTGATCGTTCCTTGTTTTCACGAAGCTCTGTTGTTTTGAAATGTTTAAATTAGTTTCATAATTAGTTTAAAATCTTTAGAATATAGTAGTTCTAATAACTTCTATTTCAATAACCAAGTATTCCTTTAGTAAACGAAAATATACGTGAAGATTTTTATGTTTTAGAAAATGCATACGACTGAATTGTAGTAGGGTTTCTTCTATTCCACTTGCTTTGTAGCAGTTAACCTCCAAATTGATAAGCTTACCCTAAAATGAACTAATGGAATCCATGCTGATTTATATCTTTTTTGTTTACGTTTCACTTTATTTCTTATTTGAATTCTTCCTGCACAAAATATCATATGCATGTTTCGATATGCGGCGTTTTCAATGTGGCGTGAAATCCAATTCCTTCTCAGATTAACTGTTGTGCAGAATTTCATTTTGTTTTTACGTGCTTGTATTGAAAAAAAGGAACTGCGAAAGAAATACTGAAAAAATACATACAATTTTCCTGTTTCACAATGTTGTGTTTTTAATTAGTTATCATCCAATCAACGCACGGATAGAGAAATAATATGAATAGAGATGAAAATTAATGAAAACTAAAAGCACTTTCAATTATACGTTAATAAAATAACAGTAAGTGAAAGGTTTCGAAATCGGTACTTAACGGTGGCAAAATCTGGAAATCTGTAATGTTTGAACAACACTGTATACAAGCACTAGCGCATACGTAACCCACCTAATGAAAGCTACAGAGCTAATAAGCCTCTAAAGGTGACAGGCGTCATTTGAAGTTCTGAGCATAGTTTTAATTATCGTGTTACTTCGCAGAACACTAATATCCATGGCTACGGCTTCAACAACGAGGGTTTTCTTCTCCATCGTCGCGTCGGCATATCGCGCACTTCGTCGACTCGAGCTCGACACGGTTTGGCTCAGATGTTGACGGGGCACGGGGGATTCTCCGAGTACCTTCACAGGTTCAAGCTCAAGGAGAGTCCCGGTTGCCTATGTGACCCGGCGGTGGACCAGACCGTGCTGCACATCTTGACTTCCTGTCCCTTATATGGCAGAGAAAGAACAGAGTTTGAAATAGAGACCGGAAAAAAGATATACGTGGAATTTATTGCCTAGCTGATGAGTGAAGACGAAAGTCGCCAAATATTTTTAAAATATAGTAAAAAAGTGATAGCCGATGTTATAAAAAGGAATAAAATATGAAGAAAGAAATAAATAAAAATATAAGCTATAGACCAAAGAATATATTGTAAATAAAATAAATATATTGTAAAAAATGTAAAAACAAAAGTAAATTAAAAGAAGAAACAAGAAAGAAGAAAGAAAAAAAAATATGCCAAAGGAATGATTGTTACAGGATACGGGGAGGCGACGGTCTTCACTAGCGGGAGGTAGAAGCGAAGTATAAAAGTGAACAGAAGTATGACAGATACATAAATATAAACTATGTGTATATAAACTATATAAACAGTTAGTATTCATTGTTTTTTTTTCTAAAAAAAAATAATTACATCAAAAAACGAAATAACGTTACTCGAATGTAAAAAATCGCTTTCGTTCCCAAGTAAATAAGAATCGAAGCGTGCAATTACTTCGACGAAAATTTAACGTTTTTACTATTGCCAAGGAAAAATATTAACTGGAAGTGCAATCTTCCTGTTCCATTGAAATCAACATTATCTCATTAAAAATGAAATGTAAACAGCTAAAGTTAAACCAAAACTTTTCATTTGAAAATTTATTCAGATCACAAGTGAATAGTAAGAATCTTTCGAGTTAATGGTTGCAATACTGGGGTAAGCTCGTTTACTTAAATTACAGAGCAATAAATATATCATGCGCCATTTTTAAATTCATCAATTATAGATCTTGGTTATTGTAGATGGTTTAGACGTTTTCTAGATGATGTGCTTACCACCACAGCACTAGTTCATACCGCTAAATACAATTTCTACTATAACAATAATTAACATCTTGTATATAATAACGATGAGAGTTATTGTCTGAGTAGGCATATTACTTACCACCAATTGAACTTCCAGATCGATTCGATGTTTGGTCATTAAAAAAAAATCGTGAAAATTTTGTACATCGTAAATCTAATAAGTTTTTATTCATCATTACTTACTACCCTTAAAACTAATTATTGCTGTAACGCATCGGCTAAGAGCTCGCCTGGTAATAAGTGAGTCTTAAATTAATTTCTGGAGCTACACGTTGAGGAGTTCGGTTGGTGGTACGGTCTTCTTGGATATGTCTTTCAAACTACCACTCCCATATTAAGTAAATCTGGCGCCATAACAACATTGCTGTGTTCCGGTTATTGACCTATAAGAGGCGAAGTGTTCACCCATAGCATTACTGTAAATATTATGAAGTTGCTCGACATCAATAGGTTTTTAGTTTATTGTAGATAAAAAAAAATTCAATCGCTATAGTAATTAGTTCAATTAAAATAATAATTAAACTATTAAGTTTTATTATTATTACCTTTCTCTCTCTCTCATTATATCTGTAGTTTGTTGGAAAACACTTTTCAACGAAATATATTGCAATTCTTAAAGCAAATAATTAATTATAATTAATCTTCACTGGTGGTAGGTCTCTGTTCAGCCCTGTAGTCTCAGACTATTAGGAATAGTGCTAAAGTATTTCCTGCCTGTCATACAAGGCGACTAAAATGGTCCTCGGGTTCGTGAGCTTTGGGATGTGGGCCCTTACAGCTCAATAAGCGAGCCTTATACGGCAAATGCATGATGATCTTGTATTTGCCGTAGCACAATGAGGGTACTAAGGAGGGCCTTGCCTTTCCGTGGGATGTTTAGTCAGAGTGCAGGTGGTACTGGTACGTTCCGTTAGAGATGACGGAGCCCCTCCTTATGCGCTGAAGGAGACGACCGAGGAGGTTTTAGTGGGTTGAAGCCCCACATAACCTTGTCTTCCCCCCAGATGCAGGGTATATTTTAAGATTTACCCCGCGATAAAAACAAAGGTCTCTGTTTCCAAACCGTCTGGATAAATACCACAACACGCCTATTCTGCCGCCAAACATTACTGTGTTCCGGTTTGAAGACCGCAGTTAAATTATTAGGGTAACTACACCTTAATTCTTATGTCTCAAAGCGATGACCACAATGGGGTGCAGTGGATATCATTCTATCTAGCGCCTTGTTGTTATAGGCGGCCGTATCACTTACCATCAGGTGAACGTCCTGTTCGTCTCGTTGAATAGTACAATAAAAAAAAAACCTACTAGCTAAGTAAAAGTTAATGTAGCCTATAAACGCTAAAAAACATTTAGTAATAAAATAGTGTTGAATTTACATTGCGATGCTGTATAAACCGTTTTAATTAGCAACTTATTGTTATAGGGTGGGGGATTATTATCATTCTCATTTCAATTTCTTATTGAAAAAAAAAAAAAACTTTGTGTACAATTTACTTGCGAAATCTGCAAAATCGCTTACAGTATATTTCAATATGCAACGGAATGTGGCGAGGCGCGAAATCGAAATCCTTCTGCAATGCAATATCGGCATGTTATTTTTGTCGTCGCGTTTTATCGGGTCGCATTGCGTTTTTTTCTTTTTTGCATAAAAAAGTTTTCATCAAGTAACACCTTGAGACAACTAAAAATATATTTAATTGAACATTGTAATGGGTATATTAAAATCTTTCTTAACTGTATGTCACAGATCAGTGCATAACAACGAATGTATTGATTCCATTTAATGTATTAGTAAAACTATTTAAACTAAATGCATCTGTTCTTTGAAATTGTAATATAGTTATATATAAAGTGTTTATCCAATAATGTCAACAGTGATTCGTGTTACTATAAAAGAAGAAGAAGAGAAAGACTTCATTTACTTAACAGCGTGTCTCCAAATATTACAAACAAAAGCGCAACTCTCAAGTTGCTTCAACCAAGAACTTTTCAGACAATAGTAAAAGTTCATCTCGCTTTCTACCACAATACGGCACAAATCTGACTTTTGTTTATTGTTATTTTTATTGCGTTTCGAAATTCAAATTATATACACAAAATCCTGATTCCTGTATTGCTTTGCATATATTTTAAGAAGGCTGCTTTATTGTGAAACGGCCTAATATATCGTCAAGATATATGATAGGTATAGCCTTAAGACTAACCAGCATCACTATCATCATCAGCTGATAGATTTCCCCTGCTAGACATAAGCTTCTCCTAAAGATCTTCACATCGATTGCTCACGCGTTGTTCGCGTCCAGTGGATTCCCACGATTCTCACCAGATCGTCGGTCCACCTTGTGGGAAGTCTCCCAACACTACGTCTACCGGTACGCGGGCGCCGCTCGAGGACCTTACTGCTCCATCGGCCGTCGGTCTTTTGAGCAATGTGCCGTGTCCACTACCACTTAAGTCTAGCAATCTTTTGGGCTATTTCGGTGACCTTAGTTCTTCTGCGGATCTGCACATTTCTCATACGATCGCATAAAGAAATTCCTAGAATAGCTCTCTTCACTGCCCTTTAGGTGACTTTGAGCCTTTTTATAAGGCCGATAGTAAGGGGCCACGTCTCGGATCTGTATGTCAACATTGACATTACACACGAGTGGAAGACTTATCTTCAGACACTGCGGTATCTGTGAATAACCATAATTACATCCATTCTCATGATAATGAAGGTAAATGTGATTCAAAATAATCTAAAAATAATCTTTGATTAAAATTATTACTATCAATAAACGTTTTATTAACATTAAAGCATACACATTAAAATCAATAAAAGGCAAAGATTTGTTTAGGTTTTTTTCCTCAGGAACTATTTGCTACCGTATGAAAATCTATTTTCTTCTAAACTGGACACAAAAACATTTAATATACTAAAAACGTTATAATATATAACAAGGCTCCTAAATATTATATAGTATTTGCACTAGCTATGTTTTATAAATCACAAATACAGTGATTTTGGTATATAAACAGTCTACAATAGTGTGTGTGCATGCTAGTTAGGGCTAGCAGAAGTACAAAGAATTTCTAACAGAGGTTATATTTCGAAAAATCAATAAACGTCTCTCATACTATATACTTTTCCGTGAAAATATCACTCAAGTGCCGACAGATAAAATATGAAATTGTCCACAACGTAGTATCGTGTTTTTTTTTTATCACTTTTACAAATATCAATTGCATTACTTTTAATATGATAAGCAACAAGTGCACAGCTGACTGATAGGTGGAGGGTTATTGATTAAACGTATCAAGATAACTGGAGGCGAGTACCAACGGTACGACCCGGTCTCGACCTTTATTCAGCCGGTCGTGCAGTAGTGACAAGGTGGATGAAGGCCTCATTGTAAATACTAATATGAATTCGATTACGCAAAGTAAAAACATTTTTTTTTTCTCTTGCCTCCCGATTATAATAGGCGCTTGTTAGATGACCGCACTGCACTCATTACTTTAAATCAAATAATGTAAAGTTTAATCATCTAACAGGACCAGTTATATTAATTATATCATATACTACAAGATTAAGGTATTTACTATTATTCTTCTACAGTTTTTTTTTAATTCAACGGACGAGACGAGTGGAACATTTACCTGATGATAAGTGATACGCCTGCCCATAATTACGTGGCGCTAGTTAGGATAACACAGCATCACAACGCGCTCGTCGTCTTGTAACATAAGATGTTAAGTCTCGATACAACTTTCTCCAAACCGGAATATAGTAATGTTTACACACTACTGATTGGCGGAAAAAATAGGAGCTGCGGTGGTACCTACCAAAACAGTCGGTGCAACATAGACCTACCACCAGTAATGTCTTTATGTATAAGGGTGTATATATAACAGCGTATTATATAGGTATTTTTTCTTTTAAGCAAAGTATACACAATTGCGCATTCTCTCTAACAGACGAAATTACCTTATAAAATAAAACAGGTGTCTCTCTCTCTTCTTAGTGTGGTTATCCGGCTTAACTTTTTTTATCTTTCTTCTCTATTTCGCTCTGTCTTCAACATGGCATGCCAATTGACACTCACGCATATCTCTTCACACTCTTTTTTGCCACTTTGTTTTGGGTCTGCGTGTGGGTCTCCGACAGGAAGGAAACAGGTATAAGATTAATGTAAGTATAAAAATATGTATATAGACCTTTTGTATACTTCATTACTTTAGGTTTTAGCCTCCATCAATATTTATACAATACTTGCTGTACCAGAAATTAAGGCCTTGTGTAGGGTCACTGCATAGTCTGATGACCCCATCAATCGAATCATAATGGTGTGCATTTGTACCCGCGTCAGTTACATTTTTAATTATAATTTTTTTTTAATATCTTGAACAATTTGTATTGGTGATGTTAAAAAGAATGAATAAAACTCAATATTTATATATCAAATTATTGCGTCTTGTTTTTCTCTATTCAATTATTACCGACGTTTCTCTTTCTACTTGTTACCAAATTTACGAATGATGGGGAAATAGATTGCCTGCGAGACAAAAACGGATTACTGAAATAAATCTCTTTACTGATATTTCTTACACATTTTTCTTTTAGTCTGTATATTTTAATATAGCTATGGTTCACGTTTCCTACTGACAGGACCCTGGCTCAGATGCCGAGCAATAGTAAGTAAATATCGTGTAAACATTCGATCGTGTTAAATCACATAATAGCAATGTGGTATTGTTTAAACATCCTAATCGACCTATTCTTATAGACAATAAGATATAAAATAATCAGTTTATTACGGTAATACTCTTCCTGTCCCCTTACAATTAAGTGTAGTTCTTAGAGCTTTCTGAAAAAGGTGATGATGTGATTCGGACGAAGAATTCTTATCTCATGATATTCTGTATTATATCTGTAAATTCATTATGAACATATCTATAAATATTTACCCGCGCACCCTATAATTATTTATGCAAAGTTACCAACCACCATTTACATTTATTGCTTATATTCGTTTAACACTAATGTATTTCTAACGGTTTTAGAGTAACAGTAGAAATTAAAATCAAACCACAGTTCCAGTTCTGCAGCTGACCAAAGTAGTTCAATCAATTGAAAACTCCATTCCCTCGCATTTGTTACTCTAGCAAATAACTTTGATTTCGATAAAGTTTTTTTTCATTCTCATCTTAAATTTCATTGTTAAATTTTGAAAAAATTTAATTTAACTGCTGTAGTGGAATGCTGCCTTCATACGTCCACAGTATATTTTTATCGAATCATAAACTTTTAGCCGATGGCTTTCTATTTTTGTATTAATGTGAAACACTTAAGCCGTCTTTCATTATATATCATAATATAGCTTTAACAAGTAATAGCTATTAATGTTAATTTATTTTAAAATGAACGAAGTGTTCTAATATAATAGTTAAGTGAGGTTATATCTTCAGGCAATAGAGTTGTTTCTTAGAAAGTCATTTTTGAACCTGGATTCTCATGAAATGTTAAATTTGTCGCAAGGCTTGTAAAATCACTATTATACTGATTTCTTAGAAAATGAAAGCTAGAGATTTCCCTTCAAGGCAAATATTTCTATAATCCAAAGTATTTTTTAGATACTGTGTGAATTTTATGTATCTGATATCAATCCTTCATAAATTCCTTTAAGAATTAATTAGTTAAATGATTTATGAATGACAAATTAGAAGAACTAATCAGAATGATTAATCAGACATTTGCTATTTTCTGGCAAAATAAGAGCCTACATCAATAAAATTAACTATTAATTAATTCGTTTATTTATTTATCCAAACTCTTCGTTAAAACACTAAAAACCAGCGCGTAATAGGCGGAATTAACAGCTTTAGGGTAGTTAATTGGACGTTTAATAATATGTTAAAAATTTTAAGTTATATAAACATTACACGGGTATTATTTGACTCAATTCGTAGCGTATAATGAGGGTATGTAAATAAAATTAATCTCGGCAAACAAATTTTGAAGTGACAGTTCTTGTAGATAAGGAAACTATATGACGTGAGCTCATGAGTGCAGACAAAGTGAGACACTTGGGTTAGATAGAATTGTATTAAAAATATACACCGTTACAATGCGAAAAACAATTAGTATAGTTTTGTTAATGAAGTGTATTGTGCAAGTTTCATTATAATTAAAATTTTGCTGTTTCTTTACTTTACAATTTGTGACGATTATTTTAATGTTAGATATTAAAGAAACTGATCATTTTTTATAGAATAAACATCGCAGAATTTTTGTTAATAACTCAATTAATGACTCGTTTTGAACATCGACATGTATCTTCAAAACTTTATTTGATGAAAGAAAAAAAAATTTAATTTGTGTGTACGGTTCATAAATTACTTATCACGCAAAGGTTTCTTTATGTTAGAACTTTTATACAAAAAGGGGTTTGCTTTAAAAAATTACTACATTCATAATTCATTGCTGGTATAATACAGTGGCAAGGCTTCTGAAATCATTGATGCTATCATCGCTGTGTGCACCCGTGTACTGACAGAGGCAACGACTACGAAAGCGACCCGTACGACCCAGCTGAAATCTCGCACATGCGCAAAAGGTAGTGACCGCGATCAGCAAATTAAGACCTGACGCAGCACGAGCTCTGCGCACTTAACAACGTAAAATAAATCAGTGAAGAAATTACGAAAATCAGTACAAATCGTAGTTTGCGAGTGAGCTTTGAAAATTTCATAAGAAAACGTTAGTATACGGGGCTGGCTTCGCGCGCCTCAAACGGACTCAGTACAAACAAAGCAGCGCTTCTGCGATGTAAACATGAACGAGCGTAAGATCTTGTTTTTTATTCTTTCCTTATTATTTTACTGCATTTACTGTGTTAACATGTGGTTTATGGCACACAACGATAACGGGGTCGTGATAGAAAGAAATGTTAAAACGGCTAAACATCAGCCAGATATAATTATGAACAAATCTGTTGCCGAAATAAAGACTAAAAGCGTTCCTCTATTTCTCAAAGATGCTTGTAGCGCTCTAGAAGTGTTCACAAAGAAGCCGTTAGCTAAACATAAGAAAAACAAAAAAGGAAATATGAAACCGGAAAACGATACAATAACAGCGATTGGAATCACAACATTTTTAATTATATTAATTTTGAATGCCATAATTGATGTACTTAAAGTGAAAGAAGAAGAAAGAGCAAAAAGGAAGCTTTATCCTAATGGTGAAAGAAGATATTCTCTAGCGGAATTTGCTAATAAAAAATCATTAAGAAGAGAATCTAGCAAGTTTAACCTTCAGCTATTTCAAATAGCGGAAACGGTGACCGCGGATGCAAATAATGAAAAAAAGATTCGCCGACCTTACTTAAGGGGAGAATCAATCAATTCGTATCTAAGCGATAAAAAGGCTTCAGGTGAAAGCTCAGCGCCAGCTTCCGCAGTTGAAACGCCGGCTGCTGATGCAAAATTCCTGAAAAGACAATCTGTCGCAAAGCTATTCGGTATGTACTTAAAACTTTTAATTGCACTTTTACTTATGTGGAAGCACCATATATGTGTTCTTTGCAAAGTTTCCTCTTTTTAATCTAACCTTTTTACAGTTAAATTTCGATATTAATCAAAAAGTGTTATCTACTTATGTGCAGCGAATGTAAATGTTTATCTTTCCTATCATTCATTTAAATCTTCTGTTTGATTGATCAAGGCGTCTCTGATGAATGAAAAAGACTTTCAGGTAACCGTTCAATTTACACTTCTATTAATGTGCAAGCAAATGCATGAAACATTGCTTAAGTGAATAGTTGTATAAATCATTAACAACATTGTGTGTTACTTAACATTACTTTTGCTGTTACTTCATTATAGCTACTCATTTTTTTTTTAATTTATAGTAGTAGAATATCAAGTATTGTGTCCCATAAATGCAATATAATATAATAATGTTGAGTTGGTAATACTATATTATAGAGTAACATTAGTTCATCAATACTTTTCAGTTTTTAGTTCAATTAGCTTAAATTATTTAGTCCAACAAGCTAACATCTTATGAATTTATCTCCAATAACTTTCATTGAGGAGATATAATTAAATTCGTTAGAGTAGAAGTTTTTAAGTAATCCTATTTATCAATAATCATCATTATAAACAGCTAATAGACGCTCACTGGTGTTCCTGGTCTGCACACCAATCAGTTCTTCGGGTTCTTCGGGATTCGACCTTAGTATATATTGATGATAAATGCATTTATAATAATGAACCCATTTACCGGTTCATTAACTATCGGTAATTATGAATGGTTAATCACAGGCCTAACGCGTTTACATCCAGCTGTTTGTATCTAAGGAATTGTAGCAGGTAGCTATCTAGAGTATGTGTGAATTTAAACCATCTCCATTATTGACTTGACTAGCTGTAAATTGTAGGAGTAATCCATTTGTCTCGAGTTATTTGTAGTCTAGCATGTAGGAGTAAGCAGGTAAGTTGATTACATTATTTTGCGTTCAGTAGATATTTTTAGATAGATAATAACAGTGGCGATATTTCACAATAAAAAGTAATTTGAAAATGTAGATTAAAACAAAAATAAGGACATCTTTTAATTTTGCAATATGTGTAACTGTACCTCAATCAGACTCCCATCAAGCAGAATCATTTTAGTATTGAATAGAGCATGTGTAAGGAAAATCTTAAAAGAATATTTCATATAAAATTTTATAATAAAAAATTAATAGTCATACTTAATATATGTCCATCATAGTTTCAAAGTTTTAAAATATAGAATTTTTTTTTTGTTATATTCGAAAGACAATATCAAACTAAATCAAAGTATTAGAGCAAAGAATAAAAAGCACTCGAGTTTACATAAAATAAATATATTTCCGGGGTATAACTAGTAATATATGAATTTAAAGAATAGAGTAGATCATAAATCTTATTTTTTCGGTTATAAGCATAACATAAATTTCGACACTATAGTAAGTAAATTATAATTAATTTTCAGGCGCCCGACCTGGACCTGTGTTGCGGCGGTCGTCCTTCCCCGCGTTACCTCTAAACCCTGATATTCAAGCTCTCATGCTGGGTAGTAGGCAGTCATCAATTGACAGCGATGATGAGAGCGACGGCAAAATACGTCGCGTCCGGCTTATACGTAGACGTTAAACTATTTATGACTATTCTTCTTTATAAGAGATTCTATGACGGAAGCAAAAACTACAGATCATTTCTATATTCCTCTATAGTATTTACGACATTCAATAGAAGTTTAGAAGTTGACAAAAGTAAAGAAATTTACTCTGTAGTAAAGTAAAATTTCAAATGCCTAATATATTTATCTCTTAATATACATCCAATAACTTTAACTTTGAAATTAAAAGTCAACTAAAATTACAAAGTTATATAGTCGTAATATAAACTTTTACTTTTTTGTTACTGCAGTAGGAAAACTAGTCGTGAAGCATTTTAATTGAATCTAGTAAATTTTATGCTAAACGTATAACTTAAAACAGTAAAAAAATCATTAATTAGTAATATTAATATTACTTACATATTTATTACGTATGTATTATTGATAGATATATGTATGAAAAGAATGGTGAAGGTAACAAAGAATAATAGTTTGAAGAGGCCACCACTCCCTGGCTAGAGATATAAATATATATATTGTATATACTTTTGGTATTCGTAGTGAATTATAAAATATTTCTGAAACAAAAAAACTGCATTTTGTTTCTACTAGTATTACACAGTACTAATACTAGTGCTGTGTAATACTAGTATTAATACTGTGTACTTCAATTATACATTTAGTTTGTTTCGTCTTACAACATATTTCGTTTTTAGCTTTTAAGTTTTCTTTTTATATGTGTCTTTTATATATATAACGTATTTAATCTAACGATTTGGATATTTTATCTTCGATTCTTGTAACAAACACAATTGCTGTTAGCAATAAACCAAACTGCAAAATAAGTTATATTTACGTCAAATGATCTTGTATACTTGATTTTAATAGCACATCAATTGACTACTTAGGATGTTTTTAATACTGTCCCACGTACTAATATAGATGAGAAGATATGCAGTAAAAATACTAGTGATATTTTTAATAATTATTTCGACAGCAGTCCTAACGATCGATGACGATAGATTTTTAATAAATTAGCCTAATATTGTATGTATTTACATACGTACCAAAATATATATTTAATCTCACACAATGTATTGTTTTGGTTTGTCGGTCTTGTATTGTGTGACGTCATAAACATCGATATCTACAACGTAATAATTAAGTTTGATATTTTTGAAAGTTAAATCATAAATATCTGCGAAATTAAATTAAAAAAAAACTGTAAAGTTGTGTATAGTTTCTAATAGCAGCTAAACATAAACTTTTTCTATGACACAGCAGCTATACGCTTGCTTTGAGATAAGTAGGTTTCTCTATCGTTTTGGACACCACATGACGAGGAGTTTGGTGCGTCAAAGAAAAACTTTAAACCCATCATGCTAACTACCAGTGTCATATCGTAAATAACCATAGCCTCAAGGTTTTCTCGTTTCCCTTACTATAAATTGCGTTTAAGTATAAACCTATTGATGTTAAAATATTTTCAAGCGTATCGCTGTTTGATACTTTGCATTTTAGCAATTATTAACAATGTATTAATTATATTTAACATTAATTAAATATGTCTTATTTTTTAATATTAACATGTAGATTAATTCGTGGAGACGATGCCATAATATACTGATACTACTATTGGATATTTGGCTCAAATGAAGTGACAATCTTCATTGAGGTTCAAAGCTTGGATCCGATGATAACATCTGTAGGAAATCTGTAAAATTACGAAAAAAATAGACATTTAAACTGCCTATGCACAGTAAAAACAAGTTTATTACAGTATGACTATAAATACACATGAGCATTATGTTTACACTCCGTAGTCTGGTTTAGAATATTAAACAGCTTACTTCACTAGTTATCAGGTTTTCTAAAATATATCTGTAAATGTGGTAGACATAAATAGTTGATAATTTGGACTTTAGTATGTTTTATGTTTATCAAAAATTTGCTGTAAAGAGTTCCAGTAACTTGTTTGCCATTAAAGGAAGATATCTACGGAAATTTATCATCATGTGATTAATACAGATATCTTCTAAAGGAACAAATAGAAAATTTTGCTTATTATTAACATATTTCAATCAGAATAAGATAAGAAAGTATTAGAAGTACTAACAATTTGTTATTATTTTAATTCTTATAACTATGGATAATAACTTTTAAAGTCTGATATACTCTTATAGAATATTGTGTATGTTCAGATATATTTTTAGTCAATCCCTTGTCTATGTTACTGATTCTATTAATATTTCGAAATTTAGTAAATGAGTTATTAAACAGAATTTATAACCTATTTACATGTGTCTGTAAAATCTTTTATAATAATTAAATGTTTGTGTCAAAACTTGTTTTTTATTTATAACTCTTTTTCTGTTTAAAATTTATAGACAGTAAATATTTTATTTAATTAATTAGCAATGTATTAATTTTTTACTTAAAAAACGGGTAAGTTTTATCGAATGGTACCTTTTTGTTCATTCCATAAAACAACGTGACGAGCGGAACGTCCACCTGATGGTGGTACTCCTGCTCATAACAATGTGACGTTAGTTGGGATGACATGCAGCACTGCATTGTGCTCGTCGTTTGATACATGAGATGATAAATCTTGTTACCCCAGTAATTGCACTAGCTACAGCGCTAATTTAACCGGAATACGGTAATGTTCCCATATTATAATTTGGAGACATAAATAGGAGCTGCGGTGGTACCTATCTAAGTGATTTCCAGCAAAATAGAGTTAAATTGTTTTAGATTAAACGCTGGTTTTATTTTTCATTGTTATAACAGGTGTCGCGTATTTTCATTTGTTTATGCTCTTCTTGATATGCCCTCGACCCCGAAGCGTTTGGAAGCCGGCCAACCGCACGCCACCGGCACCAAATGCATCGCTGATATTGGCACTTAATACTTTTGTGTGAAATATTTTAAACAAACAATAAAACCGTTATAGTCCATATAAAATATAATTTTTTCGGCTTTCCGATTTTCTTAATCAAAAAAATTAACTCTGACTCCACATCCCAGGGCGACGGTGATCACTTACCGTCATATGAATCATTTGCTTTAGCAAACGGTTTAACTTGGGCATTGTTTTTAGTACTTCTCTTATATATTATATATCATTAATTTCTTTTTGTATTATTAAGATAATAATGGCATCTGTAAACATAATTTCAGTTTAATAAAAACAATTGTGTCAACTTAAGACAAAAATTATAAAATTAATCTTTTCTATGTCGGTAATATTAGACAGGAAATTTTCTGGAATAATATTTGATAAGTTTTTCAAAAAAAAATTTAAATAACAATCGATGTTTCCCGACATCGGTAACTCCAGCTGAATCGGATCTGAACCGGCACCTTTTCGAGACGATCGTCTAAAAAACTGAACTATCACGATATTTACAAACTATCACGTCATGTTATAACTTTTTCCACTTGAACTATTTTACTTTAATAAAAATTTCAAAAGGAAGTTTTCTCGGATAATGAGAGTTGCTCCGTTGCGTTTGTTGCAAGCGAGGTCACTCGGAAAAGTTTCATGTTCGAACAGATTTAATACTTTAGAAGGCATGCGAGGAATTGAAAGGAAGTATTGCTGCAGGAAGGATGATACTTGATTACTTTTTAACTTAAATCAAAAGGAAGAGTGTTACAATTTTAAAGCGTATATCAACTAATAAAAAATAACAACCTGACAATCTATCAGATGATTTGAGATTTCAAACTTACCGGATCCGTTATAGTTTAGTAGATTTTTTCTTTGTAAGGGAATGATGATATAAACCGTATGATGAAAGGTGTTTTAAACCTAAGTTGAAAGTTCACATTTTTTATTTCAAATTTATCAATATTTTTCTAGTGTCTCTCTTTGATATATTTAATTATCTATTATATATACATACGTATATCAAGAGACTATCATAAAAATCTTTAAACACGTTTCCCTTGTTGTTTCATTATAGAAAAAAAATCATGTAGCCAAAAATAGGATTTATACCAACAATGATAGTCTTCCTTTTTCGTACCGTTTTAGTTAAGTAGCTATCTGTTGACGCCATATAAATCTACATTCTTTTAGAGAGTATATAGTGAGTACCTTGCACATTAAACATACATTTTTGTTTAATGATATTCAGAAAAAACAAATCTCACTACTCCCATAACTAATTTTAAACATTGAGAATACGAAAGGCCTTGCTACCGATTCAAAAATAATCTACGTTCCCGTACGCTTTATATGATGCAGTGTACATTAGACGGGAATGTGGGAAGCTCGTATCAATATTAATATAAGAAAATACAAAAGTATATATACTTATAATATACTAATTTTGTATAGCGTAACGTAATTTAAAGTATATCTATTATTTATTATGGAATTAATTTCGTAATTTAATAAATTGTGGCAAAAACTCAAGTGTAAAGAAACATACAAATTATCTTTGTATAATGTGCTATAGTGTTTTAAAAGTGATCTGTATAATTTTATTTTCTATCAAAGAACTCCGATAACTTTAAGTACTGCAAGTTATAAAATATAAAACGTAAGAAACTGATATTTTCGTAATCATATATTTATTGGTTACGGAGTGTATTTTTAAAAATGAATTTCGATAAATCGAGTACGGTGCTCCATTGGAATTATAGAGGCTTCACGAAATTTCCTTTGGAGCACCTGCAAGGCGAGGAAGCCGGAGTAACAGATATTTATTTAAAGGAGAATCTAATATCGTATGTCCCGAATAGTATTGGTAAACTACGAAACCTAGAAAGTTTGTATTTAAGCGGCAACGATATCACGGAATTGCCGGGCGAGATCTCGATGTTACGCTGTTTGAAGTGTTTGGATGTCAGCGGGAATCGATTGAGGCACATCCCAGACGAGATCGGCGAAATACGGACTCTGAAGTTCCTGATATTGGATGAGAACGAGCTGAGCTCGTTGCCTTTGAGAATCGCCGAGTTGAGAGCTCTCCGATATCTTTCGGTTTGTGGTAATCATTTAATTAATTTATTAGTTTTTAATTTAACAAAAGCTTGTTTAAATTTATAACACCCCTCGCTCATATCTCGATTAACAAATATACCAAAATTAAGTGCTTAAGCCGCAACAGATCCATTATATAGAATATACAAAACATATTATTTATAAGTTCATAAATGTTATCTTTTTTAATTTAAATGTGATTGCAATGCATCACGTCTGTACATATATTTACTACAGGAATATCAGGACTTCAATCGAAATACCTTAGCAAAGTTTAACAAAAGAAAGTTTGTTCGAAAAACACAATTTTTCCTTAACAAGAATACGCATAAGATTAACCGTATTGCGTAAAACAAACTTCATTTAGTATTTCCGCACAGAACTATAAATTACTGTAACAAATCGCTTTAGATCTTAGATTTGTAACACGAAAGTATACACTTTCACATATGAACATTTTAATGTCGCTCGTTAAATCGAAATAGACTAGGTATTTCAGCGCTTTCTATTAACGAACCAACAGTATCGAGATTCAAATTTAATGCTTCCTCATTGATTTATTTAACCTGCTTCATGTTTTAGTTATTTTATCGCTAACACGCCTTCTTCAATCCGTTTGCATTAACAATAACTAGGGTCGATGTTATAAAGCATCTTGTAACTTAAAATTAAATGTTCTGAACGTTTAGATCTTATATCTAATGTTTATTATAATCTGTATAAATTTTTCATAAAAAATGCGATTACTTTTTTATTTCAGATTAGTTCTGACTGATTGATAACTTAATTTATAGTATGAATTACTCTTGTTTTACAGAACAGATAATTTAAAAATCAAGTTTCTTTATGTTTCTATAGAGAAAAATAAAAATCACCTTATAAGCATCTGAAAAATCTTATCTACTACTACAACTTTGTAATTTGGTATTAAGAGGAATAAGTGTACATCTTATATACATTAGTGAATACTCTAAATCAAACATCATACTGTTAATGGCATGCTTTAAAAGTTGATAATAATGTTTCTTAAGTGAGTTATTAGTTACGATGTTTGTAATATCAAAACATACTTGAAAAGTATTTACATTAATAAGCTTCCTCTTAACAGATAATAAACTGCAATGGCTGCCACAAAGACCAGTTTACAACTACTACCACTGCGAATTCAGATTTTGGCGAAACCCTGACTTAAAGACAATACCATATTCACTTTGGTATCATATGTTTCGAGAGCAACAAACTAGAAGCCTCAATATTGGGTAGGTACACAGATATCCAAAATCTTAGAGAAATTTGATATAAAAGAGGAAAAGATGATCATATTTTTTCTTATCCTTTATCGCGTGCTGTACTTTTATTGGGAACTATTAAATTTTCTACGTACTACCGCATATTTTACTTGTTTAATGACGTAGGTAAGGTACAAATATTTTTTATAATTTCAGGTGCTTATACATGAAAGAAGCCCAAAATACTGTACATTATAATAAATGTAGATTAATAATTCATCACGATTCACGCGAATGTGAAATTGACATCAATTGTCCACCGCAATACACTAACATTGTTGAACCAGAAAATAAATCCCCACCAAGCCTATTGGAACTCACAAAAAGAATCGCATATCAAATGATTTCTACCACGGTTAATTTATTTACTACACACCTAAGTATATATTCAGAAGGAAGTGGTAATTTTCAAGAGAAATTTAGCAAACAAAATAAGAACCCAACCATTAGCATCGAAAAGACTTTAAATAAATTTGAAATAGATGACGATGGTATAACATCATGTGATTTAAATGGAAATAATTTAGATAAAATTCTGAGATGTACAGACAAAAATTTAAGCTCTCACAATAAAGAAAGGAAAGCTTATTATGTAGCTAGAGATATCATCGAAGAATTCTTTGCATTTATACCGCGTGTTATAAAAACCGAATTGTGCAATGGACCAATTACCAAATGCGATAACGCTTTTTGCAAGAAACCGATATTTGACTATGTGCACTACGAATTTTGTATAGAGTAAGCGCTTAAAATTATTAAGGTTTATCAAGCTATTATATACAAGTTAAATGTTAATATTGCATTTGTTATTTACAGAAAAGTTATACTTATAGATAGTACTGAAGATGTGATTTTGAATGCCACTTTTTGCTCAAGATCATGCGCGGACGCTTGGAAATCGGGAAAGCAAAATCTAATGCAATGGAAACTATTAAAATAAATGTTTAATCTGTTACGAAGCATTCATTTCTTATTTAATGATTGTTAATTTTATATAATATATCCATCCGTTATTTTTATATATGGTCCTAACAATAAAGATATTTTTGATACATTTTATGTATTTCTTACTGACTGTGATGTTTCCTGGCAAAATAAGTAATAAAAAATTTTCTTATATACAGTTGATCCTTGTAGACTAGTTTGTGAAGTGATTTATTTAACGTAAAAAGTTATTTATGATTCCGAAACAACGTAGCTAAGCATCTATTGTTATAATTCCTTTAAGCTATATTATTTTCTAATACACTTTTAAGCAAATATGTTATGGATAAATAAGTTATCGTTTAAGAGCCGGAATAGTATATATTTTTTTTAATCATTTAAAAACCTACACAACGATTTAAAACCTTCTTTCAAGTTCTAAGCAAGTTAAAAGAATAATAGGTAATGACGTAACAAAATAAAGAAATTACATCAGGTTTGCAGGCAATATTATATATATTGCTTCTAGTGTAAGAAATTAAGATAATACCTCAAAGTATCATATTTCTAAATATAAGCAAAAATGTTTGCTTCAAGATATTCTAAGATTTATGAGGCGACGGAAGGCGATGTGAAAGCTGATGTCACTTCGCATGGTTATTTTCAAGGTCATAAATGCTATTTACAAGCTGATAAGATATCTACTTACGAAATCAAATGTGGCCGATTGAGAAAGTTTATTCTAGACTTGATCACAGTGCATTCTGGCGATGTCAGAGCTCAAAACATGTTCAGGTAAATTTGATAACAATTTGCGAAAGTTCAAGAGATATTATACTACTTGTTCTATTATGCATGTACGCTTTTTACCATTTATAATGAGACATAGGACGTCATACTATAAAAATAATACGTTTCAGTAGAAGTCTGTGACATCTACATACAACTCTCTGCTACTTCGCTGTATTAAGAAGCAAAGCTGCGAAAAGAAATCATCGCTACCTTGTTAGGAACATAATTACTCTCTACTCGGGGAAATAAAACTTTCCACTATACGAAGAAAGTGTATTTCATATTCAGTGTATATGGGGTGTAAGGGGTCCAGCACAAAAACTCACGGGACCCAAGCCAACCTCACCTGCTTGGGGTGCACTCTGCTAATCAACAAATGAGGCTCTGGCTCCCATCAACCCGCATTGGGGCAGCGTGTTGGGAAATTACCCAAATCTCCTCATATGAACCTCTGCAAACGATGGCTTTTAATGCCTGGTAGTGACGGAGGCCATGATGACTGTAAGCCGTTGGATGCGAGCACCGCAGGACCGATCGATGTGAAAATCTTTGAGGGAGACCTATGTCTAGCAATTGACGTCTATCGGTTGATGTTGATGTATTTTATATTTTATGTAGTAAAATCAAAATTAAACTATCTTATTGAATTTATACACATTGCGTAAATACAGTCTTTATACTGTAAAGCTAGAGGTATTAAAATCTATTGTTCAACATTAAATAAACTGCTTAAATTCTACTTAAAAAAATTACTGATGGATCAAACGTCGCAGTGTTTTTCGTGTATATATTCTTCTTATATTTTAGATCTTACGCTGCTTTATGCGTGGAAAAACAAAGACAGTACATGTACTATCCGTTCTCTATACACCCGTACAGTAAACTCCGGCTGTGGCTAGAAGCTTTGTTCGTCACTGTCATGCTATTAACTAACGCTAGTCTAGCTGTTATATTAAGCAGAACCGATCCTGATAAACCCGTACGTATGTGTATTTAGATAATTTAACATATAACAATGTATTGAGATCTCTTTCACATGTATACTTCATGTAAATATTTTCGAAGATACATTATGCAACCAGTTGTTAGGATCTAGAACACATAAAACGATGATTTAATGATGGAATGAGGAATTTAATACATGGAATTTTGCTGGTGGTAGGTCTTTATTTCCAGAAACCATCTAGGTAAGTATCCAATTGCCTTTTAGGCAGAGGAACCAGGCGTCGCGACCGACATGGGCCGTAGGGCCGGCGCCCCCCTTGGAGAGGGTTCCTGGGTTGTATCTGGCGGCGGGTCTCGTATTTCGACGCGTCGCCACGTAGGAATTTCGTAGTAGTAGGGGATCTATCGGGAGGGGTACTTCACATCCCTCCCCGAGGCGGGCCTGTTCGATCTTTGCGCCGATCGGGGGTTGCGGAGGAACTGCTCGATGTTATCCCGTGAGCCTCGTACATATTTTCGGATGTGATTGGAATACCATTTGAAGCTTTTTAGTCGGTTGGAGTCCGACACTACCCCGTTACTGGCCCTTCTGGTTTCGGGGTGTGCGATCATTAGCATTTTCTTATACACGTTAATAAAAAAAAATCTAGGTAAGTATCACTGCACCGTCTATGTATATAGCCAAACAGTAGTGTGAAAATATTACTGTGTTCCGGTCTGGTGGTTGCTGTAGTTAGTGTAATCACTAGGGTAACGAGAGAACATCTCTGGCGACGAAAGTAATGCGGTGCAGTCTATATCATCTTAACTACCGCCGCATTGTTATGGGCAGGCGTATAACTTACCATCAGGTGATCGTCCGGCGCGTCACGTCGCTTTATTGTATAAAAAAATGGATATGGGATTCCTCAGACTCCGTAATCGAAAAATCGGTAAAAGTCAGTCTTACTCCTCTGACAATGTTCAGATAATAGATTGATGATTCATTTTATTAGCTTTCAATGTTCATTATAATTAAATTCCGATTGTTTTATAGAAAAGAAATAGATTCTTTATGAATGGCCACAACGAATAAAACACTATTCCGAATGTTAGATAATTCCACAAATTGCACTATACAAAATGAACTGGTTTTGTTAACGAATACCATTACAAATGCGGCATGAAGTATAACCGCAACAGATTGTTATAATACTGTGATATATATATATATATATATATATATATAAATACAGGGAAGTATGTGCCGAAAATCATCACATCAGAAGTTCCATCGCAAAATTTTTTATTTTAATTATTTTATAGTTTATGAATATTTCTGTTACAGGAGACTATTTAAGTACCTAATATAGTATCTCCTATTTCTACCGCCAAAGAGTAGTTAGTATGCAAATATTAATGTGTCGTGGTTTTAAAAGTTTCTGTAACTAGTGAAAATACTGGAATAACACATATTTCCGCGTTGAAGCGACAAGCACAATGTGGTAGTATTGAACATGCCATCTTACGCCACTTTGTTTTAGGCGGAAATATCACTTCATAACGTGAACGCCCTGCGCGACTTGTCACTACGACGTAAAAGAAAAAAATTACATAAAATACTTGCTAACAAACACATTTTGATAGATGTACAAGGAAATACTAAATTATAAAAACGAAAGGAAATGAATTAAGAACTTAAACAGCAGATTGTCACTTATATTAGCTGAAAGCTGTTCTTTAACATTACTAACACCCTTTATCGTTTGCTGGGAATCCTCAGAAATTCATGACCAGAACGGAAAGTCTGCACACTTTATAAAACCACATATTTTCGAAGATTTATTAATAGACTTTTAAGCGTTCAGACAAAAAAAATAATTGTTGACAAAACCCTTCGTTCATTCATTAATATGTTGCAGGATTTTATAATGACCATAGTGAAATCATTGGATTTCTTCTATCTATTTAACGTATTCGTCAACTTTTTCACCGGCTTCATTGAAGGCAATACCGGTCAACATGTAGTCTTAGATCTGAAAATGATCGCCAAGAAATATTTTTGTACATGGCTTCTTATAGATGTCGCCTCATCTATGTCATGCCTGGACTTGATTTACAAATGTCACAATATCACTGCGTACCTCACGCTGGAATCCTTTAAACTATTTAGATTGCCTACCCTTTACATGTATGTTCGCAATTTTGTTACAGTATTAGAAATGGGGGTGAGTCTTATTTAACTTTATTTAATAATAATGTTGTTTTGCATCTGTCTGGGATGCTTTTCATACTCAAAAAGATAAGACAATTTTTTGGAAATTTAGTTAGAACATCATCTCATGGTTATATGAATCTATAAGTGTTTTAAATTTTGAATATGGTAGGGTATATCGTTTAACATCTTTACTAAATTAGTACTTGTGATTACTAAATGCAATAATGTGATTGCAGATCCTGTCAAAAACTATAGTTGAATTGAGCCTATACCTAGTATCCTATCTAATATGGAACGTATACTTTCAATTTGTGGTCGAGTACATACACGAGCAAAGCTTCACACCGCAAAATCCGAGAAATTGTTCTTGGCTATCCGTAGGGAATATGTGGAACGAAACATCTATAAGAAGATTTATTTACGCTTTCGACAGAGCTGGTAAGTAGTAATGTAAGTTACGTTACGTACAGTGTTAGATTAATATCATCATCGCTCTTCTATAATCAAAGAAGTCTTCTTTGTAAATTCATTAACCGAGTTATTGCAATGTTTACAGTGGGCATGTTGCGAGGGAACGCCAATCTGAATCTCTTTAAAACAGAGGGTTGTGTCGAAAACTTCTTTATTGTCGCTTGGGTAATTGCAAAGGTATTTAAATTAAAACAATATTGTCCTTTAAATTTAGACTGACTATAAAATTCTAAAAGTTTTAAGGGCGAAAAATTTAACATACTTAGCACTGCAGAAACCTTTAAATTTTGTATTAATCAAATTCATGAACTAGAAATGGGTTGTAATATATATAGTGTTAGCCGTTTTGTTAAATATAATTATATATTCAGACCGACGAGAGACAACGAAGTCCAAGTTAGTTATCCATCTGAAAATCCAAGGATGTTTGTTTGAAAAATTGTTAAATTATTATTACTTCAACGAATCCGCCGAAGTGAACTTTAGGCAGCTTTCAATATTGTTTTATATTTAACTAATGGTTTATTTTTTTACTTATATATACGTTATGAATATCTGCAGTAATATTTTAATTATCTGTTTAAAATAGCATTTATTTACTGTGATGACAAGACCAAAAAAAAAATTGATCAAATAAATCTTTCGCAGATATTAGTCTTGCACTGTGTATTCAAGTACATTATCGCTTTATTCGGGTCGGAATCAGCGCGGGCGAAATATTTTATGATGGCGCAACAAGTTGAGACTTTCATGAACCAGAGAAAGTTTCCACCGAATCTTAAGAAGAAGATACTTAAATTCTACTCCCTTCGTTTTCAATCACATTTTTTTGTGGTAAGGTCTATCTATAATATTATTTATTTTAATTTGATTGTAAAATGGACGCCTCTACCCGCTTTTGACTTCTTCGGGTTATTTTCTCATTTTACGAATAATAAAATTAAACTAAAAGCTAAACTGAAAATACTGTTAAAACGTTTTTTTATCTTAAAAAAATTATTTGATTGTAAGAAGCTACAACATGTACTTTGTACGACAAATAAATCATTATTAAAGATATTTCTACTTACAAATTTATTTTTCAAACATTAAAATTTATTTAATATGTTACAAATAACGCTAAAAGAGTAAGCTTGAGCTTGTTTTTGTGCAAATAGAAGGCGATTATAAAAATTTATTTTAATATTGAAGAATTCTTTTTTTACCCCAGGAGTCAAACATGATGTCTTGTGTCTCGGGTCAGCTTAGGGAAGACTTGATTATGTACAGAGGTCGTCAACTTATGCGGGATGTACCCTTTTTAAAACACATACCGCGGGCGCTGCTATTAGAAGTTGGGCTAAGGTTACAAATGGTTATTTTCGTTGCAGGCGATGTTATAATAAAAATAAATACTATAGGTAATTAGAAAAGAAAATTAATAAAAAAATAAATAAATATCAATAATTGCGATTAGCTGCCAGTTTTGACAAATTTTATATCATCTATATTCATTATTTCAATAACAGCATTTTTGAATACTATTGCAAGTGGTATAATTACAAAATATATTTTTACTCCTTTTTTATCATAGGTGATAGTATGTACTTTATCGACAAAGGAACGGTGGCTATATATTCGGAGTCAGGAAGAGAAGTGTGTCACCTTGAAGACGGAGATTTTTTCGGCGGTGTAGCCTTAGTGAAGAAGCACAAACTGCGCACTGCTACTGTGGTCGCGGTAACCAATTGCGAACTGTTCAGACTAAGCAAGGAGGACTTTAACGCTACTATGGCCTGTTATCCAACGGTATATGAAGACATAGAGAAGGTTGCTTTAAGCAGATTCGAGAGAACACACGTCCTAGATGAACACCACAAGGCTGAGAGCAAGATAACTAACGAATATAATAACATTTAACCAGATTTATGACTATTTTATATAATCCGACAGGCAGTATAATCATATCCATGTGAAGTACTCGATCGTGAAATACGTTTTAGGATCACAGGGTTTCATTATTTCTCTTTTAAAAAAATATTATTATTACTAAGGTCTTTCTGATCTTCTACCAAGAAATGACTAGTTAACTCGGCAGCGGTTTGATATTAAAGCATTTTTTTTTAGCTCCAAAACTTTTAAGACAACGTAATTAACTTATAGAGCGTTCGATTACCTTTGCCTATTGTAAAACTTTATAATCTATGACCGTCTCTGAATTTATTTGACTGCTATTATACTTCTGATGCATACTCGTATTTCTTGACATTTTACGATGTAACGTATATTACGTTACATACTGCTTTATTTTTCGATGTTTAATATGTTTTAATGTTACTAAGTACCCATCCATCAGTTTTGTTTTACGTTAATACATAGTATGAACAAACTGATTATTAAATAAGGAAAGCAATAAAAACCAAAATTATTTATTATTAAAACTTTATTTATACCAGCCACCCAAGAAGTAGTAAATCCAAAATAGGATTAACAAAAAACAATATGGGAATCAAAAAATACTGATAGTATTATACCAAAAGATGATGTAAACAGTTCGGAAAGTTGGTGCTTTTGACAAAGGTTTTACAAAATTGTATATTTGTATGCATTTCACATTATTTTCCATAAATAGTGTTTTCATTTGTTCTATCTTCTTCCTCATTGTCTATTTTTACTTTAGTGATGTTGTTCTGTACTTTAGTGATGTTTTGTTCCTACATCTATTCATATGCATCTGTGTGTTAAAATATAATTTCGTTTATAGATTTATTAATACATTTTTATTTATTAATGTATGTTATTATTTTCTCTCTCCTAGTTTTTTTTTATACACCCACGTACACATCTGCTCTACCTTAAAATAGACTGTCAGATAATGGTCGTTTGTATGTAGCCTTACGTACAAAAAATTGTGCATTCGTTTTCAAATAAATTAATGATATTTGAAATGAAACAATGTAAAGTATTACGATTACAATCGCAACAAAATTCAGACGAGAAAAGTAACTCGCAGTTACGATAGATTTTAATATTAATATCGCGCTCGCCTACTGGAGTTAGGAAGTTCATACTAAAAATATGTTCGTCCTTTCACGTTGTTAAATCCTCAGATTAAAAATCAAGTCCATACACCATTATTCGGTGTACATGAGACAATTACACAATTTAGTATCACTATATACACATTGATTAATTTGGTTTTGTATTTTAACGTCTCTCATGAAAGGGTTTTATTCAAATAAAATCTTATAAAAAATAAGACGATAATATGTTCTATTACTAATCCGAGTGGACAGCGTTGTGGTGACTCCGTATTACTTCGGATCCATACAATTGGTTAAATGCAGCAGTGTCCCTTGCAATCGAGTATTAGAAAGCTTTGTTACCATTGGTATTAAAATTATGCCCGCTTCAATATTTTTGATTAGTTTTTATGCGAGGAATTAGTATTTAAACAAGGCTGGAAATTAAGATGCAACGAAATTTTACCACTGGTCAGTTTTAATAAACTATGTTAGAGCGAATGTGATGTAAAAGTCCATGAAACTTTGTTTTAAGATGTTTTTGTACAGGTGACACAGACTTGTTGTATTTACGCCAAATTTAAAGAGATAACGTCACACCAAGCGATGGATAATGGAGGACGATTGAAATGTCCGTGTTGGTCGTCTTTCTAAAATACATTTTCATGTTAAATACTTATTTTTTTATATAGCGATGTAAATCAAAGCGAATATTAAAAAAGCATGTTTCCTTTCATTACATTGACCTTTTATCACAAGTTTCATTGCAATATCGAGAAATAAAAATACATTTCATTTTCATTCAATTCAAAATGTTTTGTTTACAATGTTAGGACAAATTATAGCAAATATAAATATCTGTTGACTGATTTTACCCACTATAACCGCTTAGGTTAGGGTTTGGGGAGGTCGTGGGAGAAATTGAAACTAGTTTAACCAATTGTATGGCCCGGCCCTTAAAGGCTAAATATAAAATGTACATTATTTATATCCCAAATCTCCTTACACTTTCGTTAAAGATCAACCTTAACAACTTTATATACACATATCACTCTCCAATAAGAAGATAAATGAATACAGCAAAAAATATTTGTTGTTTCGCAAAAATACATTTTATCCATACTTATGTCTTTCGATTTGTTTAACAAAAAATCAACGGAACGGAGATTTTAGTCGGCTTTCATTAATCCTTGAAGTTTGTTTTTTTTTAAATATAAAAATAATTTTAATATTTCATTTAGGAAAATCTCTATAAGGCGATTGGATGTACTAGCGTTTTTCCGCAGTAAAAGATATTTGATCTGTTTTATTTTTTTAACTCTTTTTTTAATTTGTACACGTACTCCCATTTAGCAAATAAGCATCATATCAATATATTCATCAAAATCTCTCAACCATCAGACGAATTTCTTAAACTAACAATCAATCACATTTACACCCCTAAATTTAAATTTAAAAAATAGTGGAATTGCTTTAATATTAAGACATTGTCCGTTTCCTTCTCTCGATTTCTCTACCTGATTAAACTTGATACTAACTTAACTAATGTCGACCACACAGTCCACTTAACTAAGAAAAAGGACTCATATGAAAAGCGCACAATAAATTCTCCTGAGGTAACGGATTCATTCGACGCAACTGTAGTGCTCCTCATTCCACGTTTGATATGGACACACAGCTCTGCGGAAAAAGAATCACTTAAATCTAATATTACACAAACACACGTAAAATTTCGTAAATAAGAATAATTTCGAGTTTAGTAAATGAAAACTGAAAGACTCGAATTCTTTGCTAGGACTATTTAAACCTGGCATCGTTTCTTGTGATTATATTATCTATTCGCTACTTGTATCAAAAAATTATCGCAACAACTTGAGTCATTAGTTTCTTTGTTACTTTTATCACTTCTTTATATATGTGCCAGAAATTATTAGTAGTTTATGTGTAGACATTTTTGTGATATAGACTTACTCATTACTGTAATGTCCATACATCAATAGGGGCTATGAGTTTTGCCCGAACTCTTTGTGCAAATTTCGTGCTCTGTTCGATGTGTAGAACAACACACAAGGAGACTTCCACCACGCACTAAACTGCACCACCTCATCCGCACCCACCGGAACAATACTAAAAATATATATATTTATATGTACATGATAAATATATAAGCTAATTTAACAATATATCCTATCAAGCGAAAATTAAAAAAAAGGAGTATTAATTCTTATCTACAATTCAGAATAGGTTTAGCCGTTATGCTAGACGGTCTTCGATTATAAGGACTGGACACCAGGGCTACTACATACCAGCTTTCCAAACTGTTGTTAATTCAAATATGTGTAGAAGGAAAGCTATGGATTCAAAGTGTTCCGCAAAGTAATATCGTGTACCATAGTTACCTTAAATCGTTGAATAGGTACCATTGCGGCTCGTTGTCCCTTACGATTTGTATGTAAGCGACTAGGTTCTTGGGGTGGTCCTCCACGCAGACCACCGCTGCCGACAGACTGTATTCATCTTCGCATTGATTATTCATTTTCTTTTTGTGCTTGTTCAGTTCTAACCGGCTGAAGTCGTTGCTTAAATCATTCTAAAAAAATATCAGTGATATGATTTTTTTTTTAAAAATTATAGAGCTTCTTGCTATTTTATAATTGATAAGAATCTTAAGCCTTTTGTCCTTGATAAGAACAGCAAATGAGTGGAAAAAATTGTAGGCGTCAGTGTTTCCATCCAAAAACAATGCAAGTGTCATAGAACCACACTTTTATTAGGCTAGTGCGTTTTACCAGCACAAACCACGTCGCTACTTAACACAGGATGGGATCATGGTTAAGGACGAATCTATTAAAAAGTACTCTATACAAATGACCAACATATTTAATTTTGATTATTATTGATTGAACAAGCGCAACACAAAAATAAAATACCTTATCGTTAATAATGACGTCACCGTCTGCTTGTAGTCTTATAAGTAATTGATGCGGAAGTACACAATTAGTTTCTTGCGAACTTTTCGATCCGGTTTGCATTGTGGAGGGTCTAGAGAAAAAAAAAACAAAAATATATATATTTGTACTCTATTATTTCTTTTTCTTTTACCTTATCGTGTTACGCCGATACTTTTTGTATTATGATGATGAGCTTCATTGGAGTCAGGATTTCGTCATCCGCGAGCTAAATACAACGATGTGGCAATTGTTATAATGATACTATATTGTGATCATTCTTCAAAATGCAACAGAAATATTTGTACAATATTTGGCGTCGGAAATAGTAGCTGCCGTTGAAATTACCTACACGATTTTAGGCAACATAGACCTACCATCATTATAATTATTACAGAAAGAAAACTTTATATGATCTAAAACTTTCTAAAGAAATAGTGCAGTCACTTATAAACAAACCGAACAGTTGAAGTGCTAACTTACTCAAGGTCAATCAGCAACGACATATATAGGTATAGCAGATTCGAGTTAGAAAGTTTAAATTTACAAAACGCCAATATTTAAGAATGGAAAAGGCCTGTTTGCATGATTGAGCGCGATATATGAAAGAAGAAAATGGAAAGATGTATGAATCGGTGTTACACAAAGGTATGAAAGCAAGAACTAGTATGAAGCTTCAAATCACACATGTTGGGGGAGACGAGCAAAAAAAATATCCAATAATAGTCGTCTGCTGCCTACGTAATATCAGACCAGCTCTTTCATATAAATACATAAGACCTGCTCGTCTTAGGCCTGTCAAAATAAATAAATCTCATGATGATCTTTTATATTTACGTGAATACTACACGTTTGTCAAGATATCACACAAATCTCATAATGTTATAACCTCACATAACTGTAGTAAATAGTGGTCGGTGTTTAGTTCATTAGTAAGCCGTTGATAGGATAGGGCTAGGCGTCCCTTCACTCACAGGAAATAGAAATAAAAGGTAGGAGGAGATAGAAACAAAAAGTAGAGAAGAATATAAAAAGAAGATTGAAGAAGTCATATAAGTATACAGTGTGAAAGGTAATAAGTGTGTAAGATCTGGAGGGGGCTAAAGTATAGCTCATATCCTATCTATATATATCTATGGAATACCCCATCCAAAAACAATGGTTCTGGAGTTATTAATTTTTTAAATATTTTTCAAAAAATTCACGATTTTCTCGAAAAAAAATCGATGATTTTATTTCTTACCTATTACAACAAAAACAACAGTCAAATTAAGGGCCGGCGCAGCGTCTACTTTTATGAGTCTACAGTTTGATATTTCATGGTACTTGGTTTTATTACAAATGTTTTTTTTTTTTAGAAATTATGTACTTTCTTATACCTTGTCGGATAGATATTGAAGTCAGGTACTTATTTTTGTGCTTTATACGTATTTCTTATAATTATAAAATTTTATTTTAAGATTAAATGAAAATGTACGTACGACGCTTTATTTTTTACTGTCACGACTTTCAAAGAATCTAATTTCAAAGTTTTAGCCTCTAAGTGATAATTATTAATTTAATTTAATAAAACTATGATTAAAGAATAGTTATTACATTAAAATTTGTGTAGAAATAAGTAAGAAATAAAATCATCGAATTTTTTCCTAGAAAATCGGATTTTTTTTTTAAATATTTAAAAAATTACTACCTCCAGAACCATTATTATTGGATGGGGTATTCCATACATAAATAAATAGAATACTAGCTGTACTTTAGCTCCTCCAGATTTTTTACGCCTATTACCTTTCACCCTGTATACAGACTACAAATCTGAATTAGAATCTTCTTTTTGAATGAGAAACGGTGTTCAGATGATAGATTACATGTAATATTATCTTGCATTATTTAAGAAGAGATATAACAGAAATTGCTATTTGTCCTATTTAACAACAAGCGGATAACTAAAATAAACTTAAACAGTTATTTATTGCCTTATAAGCAGTGTCGCGAGTTTTACATAGATTTATATAATATTTACGAACTCCAGAGTTAGTGTTATTTTTACCATTTTTGTATTAACATCTATTCATATATTTACTTTTTCACATATCCGCAACCTATTCAGTTACATATTTTTAAAGCAGACTTTAATGTTTCCACTACTGGGATAGGATAGCGCCTATCAAGTCTTTCAAAGATGAGAGTCAATGCTACCATGACGGTCAAGTGTAGATTCGTTTATGTCACATGTCCACAAAAGCTGTTCTTTCATTCTTGCATTATGTTTGTATCCTCGCTGTTTTCTCCTTTTACCTTTGGAATTTATATACAGTATTTGATAAACTTGTCACTTTTTTTAAACTATAATAAAGTATGTTCACGTTTATATTTCTAAGTTCTATATTATACCCTATTTAGACGCTCTCGGCTGTATTTGAATTAATAATAATTATAACTATAGAGCCTTTATTTATTCTACTCTATTATGTTTAAGAAAAAAAAATAATAGGTGTAAGACTCTGTCATGACTTTCATGAATGTACATTTCTCGCTGTTTCTGATTAAGCACAACTTTAATTGAAAATAAGGATATCACTCCGCTATAAATCTGTGTGCCTTTTTACCTTTGTTTCTCATTGGTAACCATTCCGGAAAGCTTCGACAATATGTAATAATTTTTCCCACACAAATGCTCTGTCCATTTCTATTTTTAGTCTCGTTGTTTACCTGACAATCTCTTAATTTAGAAATCGTAAAATGTATATATGGACTAAGTAATTCTTTTCGGAGACTTTAAAAAAGCTTTTAAAATTTTATAAGAGTCATTTATTTTTAATTTGCCTCGTATAAATATGTTCCATCTAAATTAAAACCCAAATCTAGATCCAGATCGCCTATTATTATTTTCTGGTTTTGCTGTTTAGACATATTTATATATTTTTTTATTATTAAACGTTCTACCTGTCTGGATGTCTAAACCGGCAGCCATGGCGTGCACAATGTATACCATAGCGACACGGCTTCCCGCTTCCGCCCTTTTTAGCTGCTTCTACCTGTACATATATTATTTTTAAATTTCAATGAAATTTTAACGCTTAAATAAATAATTTTATACAAGCAACAGCAGATACATACAGATAAAACCAGTTATAACTAGTATTATACATTATTCGGTATATTCTTTTTTAATTAATATAAAAGTTATTGTGCCTAAAGTGTGTAGCACATAATCTATAAAAAATTGATTAACTTTTGCTTTCGGACACCAAATTACAAAGGTGTATGAGAAATATATATGACTGGTATGGTAAACGCAATACATGAACAAACGTACTAAATTAGTTTTAATTAAAAATTATTAAATGTAAATAAAATGCTAACAATTTAATTTTAAATCATACAGACTAACCTAGATTAAAAAACTAAGCTATATGTGCAGTTAAATTGTTATTTTTCTTAAGTAAGGAAATTTTTTAATATTGTATAAAGGTATTTAATGTTATCTGCTGATTTGTGTGCATTTTTTTATGACTTTCATAACAGGTCAGATAAAATAAATTAGCTGTTGACTATTAAAATAGATATTTGAGTTAAAAAACGCAAGAAAAATATTACAGGTTCCGTCAGATTTACATTATATGTATTACATATTATACTAGTATATATTAATATACTAGTATTGGCCGCGAATGGTTTAATAACATTGGATTTTTAGCTCCAATATTAATACAAACTATTAGCTTTTTTTGCCAAGTGTACATTATAAGTGGTTTTTGAAATGATTTTGTTTAAGGGAACAACCACTTTTTTTTTATTTTGACACGAAATCAATTCCACATGGTTAAATTAAGTGATAATGAGGCTGTAGACGGAGCGTATTCGCACAGAATATTCCGGCTTTCATACGTTCACATCGATGCAGTTATAAGCAGCAGATTTACAATACGAGGGTGGTGGTAAGCCAGACGAGGTTTTTTAAAAAAACTGTCCCAAACTTATAGTAATATATATAGTCTTAACTTACTTCCTTGGGGATGCATTTAGACCAATATGCTTTTTCGTGTGCTGTGACGCCGCCGCAGTTGATTGCTAATATCGGTGGTAATCTGTAATAATAACACCATGATTTCAGCATATTAATGTCCACTTAACATCATCATAATCATACTGCTGAGCATAGGCCTCCCTTATGGATATCCACGTCGATAAGTCGTCGGTAATCGATGTATACAGGGTCTTAGATTCCTGACGATGTTAGCGCTGCAAGCCATGCGACGCTTACAGCTTATTTGATACTGGACTCGTGGACCCAGATCCACGGCCTGATTAACACAGGGTCCGAGTTTACGAGCGCAGTATGTCAATAAAAGTCACAGAAAAAGCTTGTCTTGAGTGATTGTCGCGCCAAGAGTAAAGTGCTTATTCTAATCCGTTCTCCTGCACCAGAATAAAAATATAATAAAAAATTATATACAGTGAAAAAAAAAAAATATTAATTGAAAATAGTTTTCAACGTTTTGAAATAATATATGTTAACTTTCTACCGACCACGAGTATTTAGTTTATCCAACACTATTATAACGATATAAGCATCAACCATGTCAAGAATTTACTTTAGTGTGCTTAATTATCGAATCAGGGCTCTTATTGTTATGGTAGGATTTGTAAAGTATGAATTGGTAGATTTCACATGTCTACGAAAGCTGTTGATTTTGGAACTTTACGGTATTACTTTTTTCTCGTCTTCGATATGTAAATCGGGTAGGACGGCCTTGTAAACTGTTCTACCACGGCTTCCTCTGTGCTTAACCCACATATGACTTGGCGAAACTAGGTTTTAATTATACAAATACGTAGTCGTAATTACCTATATATTATAGTCGACGCATTTTAAAATGAGTCTTTAGGTAATAAATGTCACTGGCAGGTAAGATTGATAAGAGAGAATGTAAGAAGAGAATGAAGAATACAAAATGTATAGGAATAAGACAAATCTAAGATGTTAAGTGAATTGTATAAATAGGCCCTGACACACGACACGCAGAGGGAACTATTTAAAAAAAAAACCTCACTGCTCAGCTACCTGCGCACGCGGGGTCGATGTGTCACCATGACCTTCATTAGCACTCTGACTCCTGATTGGTCATTACAAGTAAGGGTTGTTGTTTTTCTATATATATAAGATTTTTTGTTATGACACTCATTACATTACTTACGCTTCGCTACCCAATACGCCCAATGGAGAATTTATTTTAAAATCTTTTATTTTCGGATAGCGAAAAATTATTACTATTAATACTTAACATAATTTAGCATATCGACGTACCTATCCCGCTATCGAAATGCACCTCTACAATTCTTACGCACATCACTACACCTCTCCATAAGACCTGTAAGTGTGAGCGAGACAGACAGATAAATATGATTTATGACTCGAAGCCTCAGTTCATATTGCGTCGACTATAGTATACTAATTTATAGTAATCACATACGTACACGCAGACATAACAGGGACGCATAAACATGCAAGCATTTTTACCTTGCTAGACGGCCCCGCTGCGCGGTAGGCGTGAACCGCGAGCAAGCCTCGCACCAGGCATGGGTGCTGCGTCGCGCCGACAGCGATGCGCGCACTAGCTCCACGAATCCCCCGCGATCCTCCCCACCCTCGCGCGCCCTGCCCGGATACTGCAGAGCGCATGCGAGCACAACGCTTTCGCGCTCCTCCTAGATTGGATTTATATTTTAATTAATCAATTGAAATCATGATCATCATCATATCAACTCATAGAATTCCACAAACCAAACCAACAATTATAATAATAATATGAGATTAAAGTTTAAAACGCTCAAAATGAAAATAAAATCTTGAAAGTAAATAATACCCACCAACCCGCACTGGGCCAGCATAGTGGGACGAAGGCCCAATTCCCCTCAAATAGGATCCTTGAGGGAAACCTTTGCCCAACAGTGGGTGTTATCAGGCTGATAAAAAGAAAAATAAATAATCAAAAGGACAGCTCGGTTCCCCCATATTATCTTACTTGTTCTTTAACAATACCAGCCAATAAAATAGTCTGAAAACTACAGGACAATCCTAAGACTACCCACTACTCACACACACCCTCTAGTTTTCTAGTCAACCCTATCGTTAACAAGATTTTTCAGGCGGTTGTGTATAAAAGAACTTTCATGAATATTTACCTCTTTATTACACTTAAGGCATCTATTAAGCTGGTGGCGACCGATCGCAAACAGTTGGGAAATCTCCGACTCTTCTCTTTCAGTGTGTCGATTGTTCGTTAACTCCTGATCGCAGTTCTGAATTTGTTCCGTGCCATTGCTACCTATAATTATAAAGTTGAATATAAATTATTTAATTTCAGATGATAATCTCTCATAAAACCTGTAGTTATCAGATCCAGTAGTTTCCGGGTAGTAATGATGACACTAAAATAAGTCCTCCCCCTCGTCGAAAGCGACTTTTTCAGGTTTATGAGCCCCCGAAGGTGGGAAGCAGCACAGCGAGGGTGCTACGAAGTATTTTATTGTTCCTTGGGATATACATTGGCTCAATGCTCCATGCCTTCTAGGGCCATTCTTAATGCACTGAAGAGACAGTGGAGGTGGTTTTAGAGAGTGAAAATTTCACAAAATAGCTTAACTTCCTCTAGAAGTGGAATATGTTAAATAAAAATTTGTCTCGTCACAAAAAAAGGATTCCGGACTGTATAGACATTTTACGAGATGATAACAGTACAATAAATTGATGAACTTTCTTCTGGTCAAAATTATCAGATTTAAAAAATATTTTTTTTAATTAAAAAAAAAAAAAATCTGTATATATAATTGTACTTTAAATCTTAAATATACTTTAACAACGTCTTCTTTTTTAATCTGGTTTCCAAAAATCCTGATTTTCTAATATTGAATCAAGTTGGTTAACAACATAAAACAAACCTTCGATAACTGGCTTCCAGCCATTTTCCTCTCGGTCGTCTTTATCAAACTCAAACAGCGTCAGAAACTCTAATTCGGTAAAATGAAACTCGTCCTTATACTGGCCATTCAATGTTCTGTGAAATTTGCTTGCATTGACCCGACCGACCTTGGGAGAGCTCGAGTTTTGTGCTAGTACTGCTAACTCTTTTTCTTTCTTCCTTGTCTCCAATATTTCGTAGTGAATCTGGTGTAATATGAACCGGTTCCAACTCTGAGGACAAATGTTTGTTATAACATTAAAAATTTCTTTTTGTTATATAGTCGAGACTACTATAATAAAGGTAAGGAAAGGAATTACAGTAGCCCAATAATTTGAGAGAGTTTAAGTGGGTAAAAATCTCAACATGGCTTAGTACCCCGGGAAGGTACTGAATCTTTTAAAACATACGCCCACCACACCAAAAAAGCCATATAATTGGAGAACATAATAATATTCACAGGTTGCAGTCTCAGTAACCGTATGAAAAGATATTCTTAGTAATAGAGGAAATTCGAATTCGGAAATGGACACGATTTCAAAGTATATATCGTTACTAATTAAAAAAATAATTAAATTTATGAATTATGCACGCAATAAACTTATGAACAAAATATTAATACTGGCTTAAGATTTATTTAATACTTTTTTAATTAAAAAAGTAACATTAAGAATTGTTTGAGTACGCTGTTTTGAAACATTTTGATTGGCATTCAAGTTGGCACGTATCTCTAATTTTTCGACGATTTATCTATTAGTCATTATGATATTGATATATGAACTTGCCGCCTAATGTCTCTTTTAGACTTTGAAGATATATTTGTGCTGAAAATTAATAATTACATAGAAATAAATGTACATCTACAAGGCCGCGCCCACAACTTTCATATAAGCACGAAGTAAATCATTTCGTGATATTATTTACTGAGTACTTATGTGAATGTTGTCGTTTTGGTGACAAGTCAAAATAACTGTCGATTAAATACTATCAATTCTAAATGTATGTATTTGCATGGAGGGTACGTACAGAACACCTACACCAAACAACATATTATATGCTGTAGTTGTCCAACATCTAAGTTGATATCAATGACGGGGTGGCCAGCTGGCTCGCCGGACTTAATATGAACGGGTTGGAATTGAATAATAAATTAAAATATTTTAATAAAAGAATTCCTTGCCCCGCTAGTAACAGATATAAAAGAGCATTTTAGGAATAGTCGAACGAAATCCTTGCAGATTTTGGTCACAGACCGCATGCCAGTCTCAGTATTAGTAGTTAGAATACAAACATGTTACTTTCCACATTTTTTGTTTAATTGGTATTTGCCATTTGATGTTAACTTTTTCGACCTTTGCAATTTTAAAATTATAAGGTAAGCAAAATTCAATTTAATAAACTTCAACACACCTCCAACACACATACACACGCACATGCTCGCTCTATACACACTTTTTTGCGATTATCTAAATATATCCGTGAACTTATTTTCCTTTAATAAAACTAAATAGGATAAGTAAGACGAAGGATAACACTCCTTTCTCAGTATCCTTGTCATATGAAATAAATTTAGTTTGTAATACTTTAAATGTATCATGTAAATTAGAAAAACTAATAGTTGTCAATGATATAAAAGAAATAAAAAAGGTATTAAGAAAATGTTTATTTATTTTAAGTATCAAACCTAACAAAAGTTTAATAGTTTTCACAAAAAAAAAAAAACAAACTGTAGAATCATTGCTACTTTTTAAATTAATCAACATCTTAGTGTTTACATGAAAGAATAACGGAAATAATATAAAAAAGGCCTAAAAGTAACAGTTACTAAAAGATTCCTGTTAGTATCGAAATTTTAGTACATTTACGTTAAAAAAAATACTGCAATTTACGCAAAAAAAGAAAACTAAATAATAAGTAGGCATTGTTCAAACGCAATATTTCAAGTTAACTCCTTCCCTTTGTTTTCATCATTTACTCTTGAAAAGCAAAATCAGGATCATCTGTAAAAGTAATATTTTTTTGAATAAATCATATTACTTATAATCGGTCACTGAAATCATAATCGAGATTTTTTGGGTACTAAGTGTACAGCCATTATCTTAAAAAAATAAAAAACAGTTCACCTAATCTTCCCATAATTGGGCCTCGGGGCCTTCTCTCACAAGGAGAGTCAAAGCCATTTGTCCACCACGCTGGCCAGATGAGGGTTGATGGATCTTATTGACTATATTTATTATAATTATATTGACTCTTTTTCCGATTAAAATAAATATATAAAAAGAAAAAAAACTCTTTTAGGTTTTCTTTAAGTTTTCGCTGTCATAATTTAACCTCTAACTTTAGAGTGTAAATATTTAAATAACTTCATTCTTAGCTAGAGTTTAACAGTTTGCTATATTATTTGATATATTCCTATTTTCTATCAATAATTACTAGATATTTTAATTATACCTACTATGAGCTAACATCAGGCCTTATTTTCACATGTTAAGTAAGGTGTAAGTGATCCATGAAGTCATAGATTTAATAATAATCTGCGTTACGTATGTTGACTGCCGTAACACTGCAATGTTATTATGGTGACAAATATGAATATGGTATCTAGCCAGACGGGTTCAAAAAAAACCTTGCCACCAATCAAACTACAACATACCCTGGAAACTAACCACTGACTACCATGTTTCAAGACCAGCTAACGTGGTTATCCCCTGTGCCACGAAAACGTTCCTAAAGTACAAAACAGATTTATAATACTGACGCAACGTACTACTTAAGTATCGTTGATTTTGAGGTTAACTCCCGCCATTAGAGGGAACCGCGGTATGCTTTGCCTATGGTAATGAGTAATGACGTCACAACGTTCGAACGATTCGATACTAAATTTTCATACACAATTCTGGGGTAAAATAACAGTAAAACGAAGGACCAAGCTACGAATTTTGCGTAGCTGGTGAAAATATTTGAATAGACTTAACATCTCATTTCTATAATCGTTAAATGCTGTGGCTATGATAGACTGGGTAAAAATATGGACATAAATGTCATTTACCACAATCTCCATTATCAAATATTTTACCGATAGGGATCTCCATCCTAAAGGAAAGTCTATGCTCTTCTGTGATAATTGATCGCTCGCAGGCGTCTTCTGGTTGATGATGATGATGATGGCTATGAACAATGGGTGAAAGGTAGAGGACAAGCAGTACAATAAAATATATACAGAATAAAAAGTAATTCTTTACCTGTATAAGAGTCAACAGATCGGGTCTCGTGTCAGCGCGGTCAGATAGAATTAATCCTAGGGCGGCAGCCTCAGGGACTGTGCGGAATGCTCTTAAGAAGTTATTCGCTTGGCAAACGGGCCTGCCAGATGTATCCAGCATCCGGAACAGGAAACCTTGACAATTTTAAGAAGGTTTTGATATAACAAATTGTGAAGAATGTATAAAGACAGCATTCAAATCTTTTTTAAAAAACTTTTTTAAATACCCGTATCGAAAAAGTCGTATAGCGTGATTAGTAAGTCAGTAAATATTACTTTAAATATTTTTCGATTACTCTCTCTCTCTACTCTATTCATACACGGAGTAATTACATACATGTTAGTTTATTGGAACCCAACATTTATAAATTGCTTTACCCCGAGCAAGTTTGTTCTTACATATATACATACATACATATATATCTCGCCTCTTTCCCAGTGGGGTAGGCAGAAACTACCTCTCTCCACTTGCTACGATCCTGGCACATCTCTCTCGCTTCCTCCACTTTCATGAGCATTTTCATACATGCTCGTCGGTTGCGAGTACTCTTGACTCGGCCTTTCTTTAGAACATCTTCAATTTGAGCGGAATATGTCCGCCTAAGTCGAACTGCACCGATTTGTTCAATCATTCTTACCTTGTATACCTCTTTCGTTAATTTTCTTTCATCCATACCTTCAACATGGCCGAACCATCTATACATCCCTTTCTCTATCTTTATCACTACATCATCAACCACGCCGCACCGCTTCCTTATTATACTGTTCCTCACTTTGTCCAGCAGCTTCACTCAAGTTATACTTCTCAGAGTTCTCATCTCTACAGCATTAATCTTACTTTCATGTTTCTTGATGTGGATATTCCAAGATCCATATTTTCCATGTTGTTATTTCAATACCTCTTTGCCATAGCTCACACATATTTTTAATTATTACGATATTTTCATTCGTAGAAAAACTGTTAGTATTTTGTTAGGTAGGAGGTAAATAGCATGTTCTTTTAAGTGATACGCATAATAAAGCGGCGCTTATTAACATGATACCTTCAGGTACCACATTGTGTTCGTCTCTCTCTCGATTCGTAATATTAAATGTTAAGTATTGTTACCATAGTAATTTCATTAGACACAACGTCCTTCAAACCGCAACACATTAATGCTTGCACACTACTGTTTGGTAGCAGAAATAGGAGGTGCTGTTATCCTGCCGTAGACAAATACGTCACAGACAAATAATCTTCAGAAGTGGTTTATTTTAATACACTTAAAATATCATGTTATTTATTAATCTGTCAATTCATTTTCTCATTGGAATTTGTGTTTTAAAAAATATTTAATATTTATCACCATCGTTTCATCCTACTGCTGTCCAATGCTGGACCTAGGCCTCTCCCAAAGGTCTCTATACCGATCGGTCTTGCTCTGTTCACATCCTACGGTTTCCCCCCTTCACCAGATCAGTGGTCAATGTATAATAGTATTCTCACCTAACTCACAACTGAGGCAGAACTCCTTTGCGCACGTGTGTGCAAGTAGCGTGGCCTTCAATGGCGGAATGTAATACAGCACCTAAAAACAAGTATTATTAAAAAAGTACATAATTCCTTTTTTATTCTACATAGTGATGAAACAGTTAAGACATTCCTGACTTATAACAATATGACGTCCGTTAAAATTGCAAACTAACTACTGTGCTCGCCACTTCGAGAGATGGTATTAAATCTCATTACCACAGTAATTTCTCTAGCTACAATTCTTTACGCCTAAACACAAAGATGTTTCTGCAACACCAACGGTAAGGCCTATATATGTTCAACAGCAGACTTGGCCATGTAAGAACAATGATGTAATAAAAAAAAGGGAAGGATTTATAAAAGATTATTATTACCTGAAGCATCGGGTTGCAATAAGAGTTTGGAATAGTAGCCTCCAATCCAGGTAAGTTTGTTTGATTGTAGTTTTCCAACTCTTCATTCGGTCCGTGCTTGTTGTATCGAAGATCCAACTGATATACAGAAAATATATTCTTATCGTAATTTAAACAGCTCCCTTGTCTCATCAATGGTAGTCTTGTCACAGATAGAGGGTCGGAGCCATTAATTCACCATATTGACCAAGTATGGTTTGGTGACATACACATGTCCATGCTATTATTCTAGGAACATGTGAGTTTCGTCACAATGTCTTTCTTCAACTGAAACTCAAGTTCAACGGACATTCATCCCTCGTCTTTTTGTAAGAAATAGCGTGTACGATCACAGTATAAACTGAACTATCAGGGTTTCAAACAGTTTTTACTTAATGAAGACTTTTATTTAAATATTAGTAATGTAAATTCTAATGTTAACTTGAATTACCTTTTGATAATGTTTGGGAATAGGTTGAATATCAAGTTTAGTTTCAAACTGTTTCTCCTTGTTCAAATCTTCTAAGTTATCTTGTATGTAAGGCATCTGAAAATAGATCGAAATAAAGAAAAAAAATGAAACAAAAAAAAACCACCCTTTCCCGTTATTCCTGCAGACCTGATTTCGTTTAGAAGTCCTGGGATTTGGCGCGTAACCAATAGGACCTTGCATCTTCATTGATTTAAGTACTTCAGGATCAATAGGCTTTGGTTTTCTGTAATTTGACATAAAACAATTTTTTTTTACAAAATATCAAGATATAGCGGTCAGTATTATTTAACACCACCACCCAACTACTATAGTTGGGTGGTGGTGTAATTTAGCCAAGAGTGTTAGCTAACCAAGTGCTTATATATTATATATATTTACTTATTATTTTTCACCATTATCAATTTGTCGTCTTTAAAATAATAAAAGAAACCGTCATAAGAGTCCTGCTATAATTCGACTTTACTGTTGTGAAGTCTATGTTGCCAGATACCGTGTCGGTAGGTTATAACCGCAACGCCGATTTTGCTTCCAAGAGGCCGTGTGTTAACACTACTGTGGTATAGTTTGAAGGATGTTTTACCTGGTAAAATTACTGGGGTAAAGGGACTTAATATCTTCTTTCTTAAAGCGAAGAACTTGCTTTTAGGTGTACATCATGCTAGCAGCAAACTGTGGTGGCTTAAACGTATCACTAACCAGAAAATAAACATCATGATCATATCGCTTCGTAAAATATTATTATTCATATGATGTAATTTTTCACTTATTACCACTTCAATATGATGGTGTAGTCGTTAACCGGTTGCCTAATAATACGAATATCCATAGTTCAACTTCAGGATCACAGGCAGATTTTTTCGAACCCGCTTAGCTAGGTACCATCGCTATGTTCCAGCTCACAAGATATATGAGCCAAAGTACTCAAGGCGAATACGCTTCGCTATCTACACCCATTTTTTTACTTATAATCGTGTAATGTGTCGGACTATCGTCGAAAAAATAGACAACACCAATATTTGGAATGAATATACCAATGGTTGGTGTACATACCTATTTACCATTAATAATCTTTTGACAGGAAAAGACAACCATATGTTGCTAGTGCGTAAACTGACCTGTAAGCTTTTTTGAAAAATTCTGATGGCAGCTCATTGAACCATTTGCCGGTAGTTAGAGGTGGGAGAGTAACAGAAGAGAACTGGAATGTTGTGTCTTTAAAACTGACCCGAGGCAAGTTTGATACTTGATCAGCAAATTCGGTTGACCTAAAAAATGCGATAATTGCGACTGTTGTAAGCACAGCATTCAAGTTCCCATAAATATATATAACATTAAGAATATTTTAAATTGGGGTGGGTGGGAAGAGTGGGAGAAGTTACGGTTATGTAGGATTTTTACCCATCAAAGCCCTCTTGAAGGTCTCTTTCAATGTTAAGGTGTGTGTAATTCATCATTAACTGCCTTACTGTACTACGGCCAATACGAGACTACTTATCTCTCGCTTACTAAGTAATAAGGGCTACCATCCCTCAAAGACTGCAAACCCGAAAATCATTTCGGTCGTCTTTTACGACAGAGAGGGCTGGTTACCCAGTCCGTTGCTAGAAGCTCGTGACTTTGGCTTACGATTTATGTAAAAAGAATAAGCTCTCTTTAAACTAGATGAAGAGTTGGTATATTTTGGTGGATATGAAACGTTTATTACTTACGAGAGCGAAAGGACTTCGAACAAGTTTATTATCCTAACCAGGTTTACATGCAGGCCTAATCATTTACCATGTGGACGTCTATTCGGTTAATAAATCTTACCGTGAATAGTTATTATATACGGGTTCATGATTCTGTTCTGGTGAAAACAAACGCAAGTGGCCCGCTTGATCGCCGAACACGAGCGCTTGACTTGTTGCCGAAACGTCCATAACACTGCAGAGAGAGCTCTGCGTGTCCACCTAATAATTATAAATTCATCATCATCATCATCATATCACCCGATTGACGTCTATGGCTGGGCATTAGGTCTCTTGCAACATATTCTAAAAAAACATAGTATTATAACTGTTGTAACTTAATCAACCAATATTTTGTAAAAATTGCTTTGCTTTATAAACCACTATTTATATCTTCGATATGTGCTATCCGTTTCGAATCCCACTGATCTTAAACTTCCCTTGCAGTGTTCCAGTTGTCAATGTATGAAATCCAGAACATTCTGGACAAGCGCGTTTCTTCATCCACAAAGTCAGCCACTTAACAATGTGTGCAGTTGATGAGAAGTGTTAGACCATGATAAATATAAAAATTAACATTTGTCAATTGATTTTTTACAACAGAAATTCTGCTCAGAAATTTATTTGGTAATAGAAACCATGAATAGTAACATTTACCTGAAACACTGACTGCTTTTCTGCATCCTTTGATTTGTTGACATGCAACAAAGCAACGTGCCCATCGCTGGACAACGCCACCGCTCTTCCAGAGAAGGCCGGAAGGAAGTGTAACAGAAATGGCGGCGCCGCGGTATTAATTGACCATACCCCTTCCATATCCGGCTTTTTTCTTAAACAGCGGACGTCCCAAACTAATACATAAGATTCTGCAACTGCAACGGCATCAACACTGTAAACACATGAACTAGCTGTTAAGTCTTCCATTATACTTTCTGTATTCAATTTTACTGGTAGTAGCTCCCTGTTATAGGAGTTCGTCTAGGAAGGTACAAAAGCTGCACCTTTCAACGTTATTATATTAATTTATACATTAGAAGAGAATAAGTGATAAATTATATTCAATGTTATATAAATTAATATAACAACATTAATATAAATATTAATGCTTGGCCGCGGTAAAGACAGCAATAGCTTGTGAAATTATTGGGTGTTTTTAAAATCTAGTAATTTTTTAGCATTTTTAGCGAATATCATTGTTAGTCCATAGACGGTCATTGCTGAAGTTAGGCCTGAACCAAAGACATCCATACCAATGTTTCTATCCAAAACTAATTGTGAGTATCACAAGATTATTTTTTATTTTTACTTACATATTAAACGAAAAACATATGGTATGTAAAGGTCTTATTTATTGTTTGGGGTCTACATATATTTTGCGACGTAACACTTACGACTGAGTAAATCCACAGGATATAAGCAAATCTCCCTGCATATCCAAATCTGACAAACAAGCTGTGTGTGCTCTAAATGTGTGTTCAGTACCATTTGGTGTTCTAAAGTCGCAGAGTGAAACTTTCCCATTAGTGCTGCCACAGGCAACCAAAGCACCACCTCCACTACGCAATACTACACAATCATCATCTTTTATGGGCTGTGAATAAAACAATATTATTTGTTAACTACAGCATATGTTGGAACCAGGCTATGAAGGGAAATTATTTATAATTTGTTTAGAAAAAGGAAAATGATGTACAACATACAGTTGAGCAAATAGGTATGCATAAAACCTGCTAAAATCTACTGACCACTTTGGCACTAATAAATATGGTTCATTATCAGCTGATAGATATCCATTGCATGCACTGAATAAGATTAAGTGAGACATTAATTTGCACTTTACATCAATAGTACATTACAGGATTAGAATGTATGATAACTGTTTTCATTGTAGAAATGGAACATATTCATTATTATCATAGATTATATTATATTATAAATAACCATAACAAAATCAAGAATTTAAATAAGATTTTAAAAATTATTTCTTATATGATAAGTTAGAATATTTATGAAGTTGACATAGATACAATTTGTAAAGTGTTTGTAAATGTCTTCAAAAGGTAGGAGATTAATTCCTACTGAGCTGAGTGAAGGAAGAAATCTTGAGGAAACCAACATTTTTCAAGACATGTATACAGCATACACCAAACAGCATATTGCAAGCATTGTAGATAAAATGGCTTTAACAGTTTCTGTGGGCAAGGAAACTTTCAGTAGAGTAGTAGAGAATATAAGAGGGTATGTTCATAATTTTTATTGTTATTTCTTAACAAAATAATAATTAAATGTTTATCAAAAAGGTGTATGTAAATATAGTAATAACGATAAACATTCCACAAAATAACTAAATCATTATAAACAAATCAATTAATCAAAATATTAAACTTACAATTACTGTTTCAGACATTTTCTCTATATCCAACTCTAGTAGTTTGTTTTGATGGCCACCCATCATTATCTTAGTTGGGCTCACTTGAAACAGACATTGCATATCTGTCATGTTCTGTGATCTGTAATAGACGGTGAAATAAAAAGGATTAATGATAATTCTTATGACGTTTTATGGAATAAGTTACGGGAGGAGAAAGATCCAGCGGAATTACTGCGTATTTTTCAATATTGGTACTATAACCAGATGAATAATGAGAGATGGGCCGATGAGCTTTCAAGACCCTATGGACTAAATTGTGGGGTTAGACAGGACGGCATAACTTCCCCTACATTGTTCAATGTATATGTTAACAAACTGATCATTGAGCTCAGCAGCAAACAAATTGGTTGTTGCATTGACGATATAAGTGTCAATAACATTAGCTATGCTGATGATATGGTTCTATTGAGCCCTTCGGTTCAAGCACTGATAGAGTTGCTTAAGTGTTGTGAGCTGCTGAATAATTTAATATACTTAATATGTTAAGAAGAGCGAATTTACGGTGTTTAAGGCGGAAAGCAAATGTCCTGAATCAGTGCCGGCTATGTGGCAAAATGGATATGCACTCAAGCGTGCATTTGTTTTTAAATATCTCTGACATTATGTTGCTGGTGATCTTAAAGATGAAGCAGACATTGAGAGGGATCGCAGAGCGTTGACAGTTCACTGTAACATGAGTGGGAGAGAGTGTGAGAGTGTAGTGAAGCAGTTAAGGTTACATTATTCAAAGCCTTTTGTCAAGTCTTTTATACATGCAGCCTGTGGACAAGGTATACACAGCGGGCTGTTAATACCCTATGCATCCAATATAATAACGGCATTAAGATTTTGATGGGTCTGCCCCGACACTGCAGTGCATCAGGTATGTTCGCCCAAGCACACACAAATTTCTTTGCAATTCTTCGCAAAAAGACTGTCTCAATGTTGTATAGGGTCCGGGATAGTCCCAATCGAATTCTAAAAATGATTGCTGGACAGTATGATTCACCTCTTTTGGACCACTGTGTCGAGGTGTATAACTACTGCACAAAATGCAATTACTTTATTACTAAGGTAGTCATTAAGCAAAAAATTGTAACTAACACTATGGCCCCAGAGACCGAAATAAAGTTTATTTATTATTATTATAATACTTTTAACACAAAACACTTTATAAAAATAAATGAAAAACATCGATAACCAAGTCTAAGCAGTGGGATCATTGTTAATTTAATGACAATTATCATTTATAATTTACTATTTTAACATCTGATATAAAAAATACTAACATATTATTTTAGTATTATTAAATTCTAATCTCACTGAAAATATCCTGGCTCAGATATTCATTTCTATACAAACATAAAAATGCATATTGGTGCGAGGGATATAACATAATGACAAAAAAGATTCAAGACTTACTCGATTGGTAATGAATTTCTAGGTCATGGTCATGTCAAATACCTGTATGTATGTTTTGGTAAACCTCGACGTATTTGATGCCTTAGCGATGTTTTTGTCAATGCATATATCCCATTCTCAACCGTCAAAATATCCCGGACTTCTTCAGACTCATGTATTTGAAATGAAGTGTACTTCTGCATACTGGGACCATGATATGATGTAACATGGCCCTGTACATTAAATAAAATTTATTCATTATTGAAGTGAAGAAAAATTTTTTTCAATATAAGCATATAAAACATATCTAATATAATTTTACCATACCTACTATTGTATAAAATATATATACAAAATATTTCTCACTTACACCTTGATTTCCCATCCATATTAATTCTTCATATTTGTCAAATGCTACAGCTGATACACCATATCTATCACCACCATCCACCAAGACACTACTCCTCATCTCGTATTCTGCTTCTTGAGTAGGAATTAAGTATGGCTGTGAATATTCTCCTTCATATTGATCTGATAGGAAGAATGAGTGTTGTAAAATGACTTTTTGTTAATACATAATATTAACAAAAAATTATTACTTTAATTTCATATAATGAAAATGCAAAAACCAAAAAATTCTCACTACAAAAACTAAAACAATAGCAATATTTATTTTTTTATGAAAGTACAAATTGAATTACATAATTAACTCACAATTATTTGGCCAACTATCATTTATTTCTGATTCATTGTTGCTGTATTCCATATTGTTGCTACTCATTACAAATCTTGGTTCTTCTTCCTTATTATCTGACTAAGTAAATTATTAAAATTTTACTTGTGTGTATACAAGCTTCAGATTAATTAATATAATTAATCCTAAATTTGCATTAAAAAATATTATAAAAATTATTAGTTTTATGAAAATACAGGATGTATTAAATTTAATTCTAACTTTATTTTTAATGCACCAGTAAGTATTAAATGATATACTACTAGATACAAAATATTAGAGTAATATTTTAAACATAAATGACAAAAGTTAAAAACATCAGTCTTAACCTAATATATAATAATATTATTCAATATTTGCACAGGGTATTTATTTATACTGTGAAAATATTAACGCATATACAAAAGTAGATATTTCAAAAAAAGCGTGGTACATTAAGTATGAGATTGAATGCCGACACAAGCAAGACTCAAAAATTTAATTCAATGTCACTAAGACTGATTACTGACCAGAAAACAAATGATCGGCCGGTACACTACTTCCAAATAGCGGTTTCAATAAACAGGCTATCAAATTTGTATCCATAGAAATTTAGTACTACATTTATGTTATATCTATAAACAATTTTACAAGTTTATAAGCATAAATAATATCAAAGTTAGTTTCTCTTTGAAAATTCTATATTCTGTCAAAACAGCTTACGTTTCAATTCCGTTAGTGTTGTATGTCATCAAATCGATTTTATATCGATGAATTTTACCACAGTGTAACAAAAATATAGCATTTAGATTATTTTAAACAGAAAATGACAGTTTTTTTCAATATCTTTGTATTTATTCAAAATTTTATTAATGGCTGAAGCCTAACAAAATGTTCACCTTGTTGTATATGTTAAGAATATGTTTTTGGAACAGCGGTAGTTAGGGTAATTGTTTATATTACAAATATCAATACAGTACACGGTATATAACTCAACAACTTAGTTACATACACAGGACGTTATACAAAGACTTATCGGAACAGCGGTAGTCCGTGTCGTGTTAATCCGTCGCACGCGGCGCGTAACTCAGCGCGCCGGGCTCACGCCATTGGTCGGCGGCGAGGGGTTTGCGCGCGAAAGTTTCAACTCGCGCGCTGCTACATGTTTTTAATTTTGTTAATGTTTACACACAACAGAAATAAGTATATTGTTTCAATAATTCAGTCTTATTTGTTCTATAGTTTGACTAATTGAAGAGACCTAAAATCAGAAGACAGTATCGTATGCATATGAGGACTGTCGAAAAATACAATTTGTCATCTCTCTACTCAAATTCCAATACAAGATCAACAAATTTTGGCATGCAGTTGATTTGCGGTCTACGGGTTCATACAAAAGATGTCTTGTTGTTCTAGTACTACCCCCAATTTCGCTCAATGTCTTTTGTCGAATGAGTCCAATGTAATAATAGTTAATAAACTCTTGTGAAAAACTTTCGCATGGACTGCTTTTCTGCATTGCGCTAATAATCACAGCAGCTGTCAACATAAATCACTGTAACTAGGAAAAATCAGCGAATCACGACGAACGCTGAATCCGTGTACAATTATTGAAAAGGTGTATTACATGATTGTTAGGTAGTTTAAGGCTTAGTTAACAATCATTTTAAAATACACTATATCCATTTAGTTTCAGCATATGAAACGGGATACTTGAGGCAGGTAATTTACGTAAACGTCGCGTGCATAATGGTTCTCACACTTTTTTTAATGAATTGTTATTTTGACCTAAATGTTAGATGATATTAGAGTATGTTAAATTTCTAGAAAAGTTTAAGTTGAATGATTCTATAACATAAAGATCATTGAAAAGAAAGCATGCTCTTAGCATTTGGAAAATTCACAAATTGAGAAATAACAGTGTAAGACAGAACAAAAACCACCAATTTACTTATATGTGATCAATAAAAATGTAGGTACTTTTAATAAATAATTTTAATACTAAATTATTACATGGAAGATCTAACGTTAACACACTTTGAAGTTTTAAAAAGCAGTTTGATAATTGTTATTAATATTTAATTATTGGTGCTACTTCACACAGCAAAATATTATACATTATTTCAAAACTTCTAATAATTATTTTTATTTCTGCATGCTTGAACAAACTGGTTTTATAAATGAAGCATCAAGAATGGAATATTCACCTAATGCTAGGTGTCATTACATCAGTAAATTCATTAGCTACAGCATCCTGTACACCAGAACACTTTACCATTTGGTCACAGAAATAGGTACTGTGGTAGACCTAGCTAGTGGGGCATCTTTATGCTAAGCCAATGATGTGAGTTAGGAAAGAAGCACTAACTGACAGAATATATAAGTTTATTTATTAACAACACAACAAAATATCAAAATGAATAAATTAGCAATATGGTTGATTATTTATATTGGTACATCTGTATTCTAATTAATAGTCATCTGTAAAATTAGCTTTTGATTAACTATTTATTATATAAGTGGTCTTCCATAATAAATACTTTGTTAAATGTATTTATAATCAATCAATTGACTGATGTTGGTAAGAAGTGCTGATAATAACTTTTAGTAAATTCAGTCATAAGATCAGGCATAGCTTCTGGCAAAGTTGTGAGGTGACGTGCAGGGCTTCCAGAATATCTTGCAAATGATGGTACTACAGTCTCTGCTGGTAGCACAGAATTATCTTCAATCATACAACAATCTTTTAACACACATCTGCGACCCTGAAAGTTTTATAAAGAACAAAATTTAATAATATAAGCTTATTTAAAATCATTAACTAACAATAATAAAACTTTAAGATATTTTTATATTATGATATGTTTAAAAGTATACCAATGTAACGTTTTGCTCACATTCTGATAATATATTTTTTACTTATAGCAGGGACAAATCACTTTAAAAACTTCTTATTTTGTTTAAATAATAATAATACTAAAATTCAGGATTGATTTAAAGATAAGAATTAAATGCAAAATGATATTTATGTACAATCTGTTTTTATCACGTAAAAACTTGGTTATGACAAAAGAATATGTGTATAGGTCTACGTCCGATTTTAAATATGGTTATTTCATTCATTATTATCTATGGAGGAGCCCAGTGTCCAGAAATGGATGTCTATGAGGTTGATGATGAATTAATTAGTACACAGTAACAATCGCTAATAAATCATAAGTGATTCCAGAAGCCTAATAGATTTTATGCAAGGTAAATTATAACAATCACAAGATTAACAATATAATTACTAAAACTAATGTTGAGTTATAAAATTCTTTACTTGTCGTCATTTCCCAGATTATTAAAGATGCAATTTGTCTAGTTGGTACATTTTTAAATTTTATTTATTTATCTCTCCATGACTATTCTGTAAGATTATCATGTTAATGATCACTACTTAAAATTTAAATATTTACTTACTATGACAACATTTTTTCCAATATACACATAGGAGCCTACAACAGCAGCATTAACAACAGTGTTTTCTCCTACAAATACATGATCACCCATTTGAAGAGGGAAAAAAGCTACACTGGAAATTAAAATAAAGGAACAAATTGTATAATACGTGTAAAAAAAATTATGAATGAAATAACAATCTCTTACCCTTTGCTAAACTTTTTAAAAGGCGGTCTTATTACCGATCCCTTGCTAATAATACAAAACCTTCCAGTTTTCACATTTGCCAAATCTCCTCTAATTATGGCATCACTTTGTACAATGACTTTTCCATGTAGTATAATATTTTGAGAGCCACATAAAACTGTTTGTCTACTCACTTTATTTCCGGAAGCCTAAAATGGAAAATTGAAGTTAATTTATATAAAATAAGTAATATTAGAAGTCAATAGATGGGAACCAACAGTTTCAACGTATTCCGATTTATTATAATAAGTATCTTGTAATTCCATTTTATCTTAATAACAAGTTTTAATGAATGTAGTATAAATTTTATTACAACTATGTTACGAAAAGCTTAAAATAAAGAGTAAAAGTAATAGACTAAACAACACCGTGGAGAGAATTTAGTGAAGTAGAATCAACTGACAGCAGCGATGACAATGACAGCGAGTAACAATATTAAATAATTGTGGTTGTTCGTACATATGTACGTTTATTACAAAAACAATACACTTTGCAAAACTTCCATTACTCTATATACATTTTAAAACATTCATTAAGAATTATCGTTAATTGTAAACCTGTGAGTTAGTATATAAATATACATAAAGTTTAATAAACAATTATAACAAATAAAAATAGCAATTGTATTATTTTTATTTGATAAAGATTTTAAATTAAAATTGTCAATATTTAAATTAAACCATAAAGGCCACTAATAAAACGACCTAATGCAAAGATTTTAAAAAGTATAAAATAGCGGGAAATAGAAAACTTAATGCTAAACAAACAGTGACGTTTTCGAATTTGTTACATTAAACAAAAATTTACGGTCTATGTAAATAAAAAAATGGATCGTTATGTTATACGAGAAAAAAGGAGCGGCGCAGGTAATATCGTTAAAAATGCTTATGTGCATTAGCTTTATTCAAATCGCATTTTAGTATTAAACGTGGTAAAAATTATGTAACTTCTATTGTTGAGTCGTAATAATAAAAAAAGTATTTTCAGGAAATCCTCATCCCAATCAAATAATTGGATTCAATCAAGTAGGACCATCTTCAAGTTCTAGTGCAAGTAATATAACTTGGTTTGAGTAAGTTATGGGAAAGGAGCGATTTAAAATTGTTTAGATATATTAGTTTACTGGTAGGGAGGAAAGTAAAAATCGTGTAGACTTAAGATTATGAAAAGATTTAATTGTATTTTATTGATATCACATTTTTAATTTTGCGCATTTATTTCAAAATTATCGCTAAAAGTACTAAAAATAATATTTTTCCAGACCAGAGAATATAGTTTATGGTGGATATGGACCCGATTTATCAAACGTTCAATGCTTTAGTAACAAGGAAGTAGTAAGTATATAATAATAGTGTAGTAATACTTGCATTCGTATTTGGGAATATTTGTCCTATAAACTTTTTAATAAATCAAAGATATATAACTACATTGATTTTTATAACTAAGGTTATTAGTAAATTTATGAGAAATTTTATGCTTATAAGGGATTTTTTTTTAAAGTATGTTTATGGGTATTGTTATTATTAATATAGAGGTTGATGTATGCTTTCTGGATGACAAAAGTTTATAAAATTAATTGCCTTGTTTTAAACTTGTTGAGGCTTCTTTTTAAAGGTTTTTTCCATCTCGGAAAAGCTACGAAAACTCCTAACATTTTAATTAAGGTTACTTCAACGTCAAAGGGACGTTGAGGCAAAGGTTGAGGTATTGTTTTCGAAGAACAAGGGATTAACTTTGTTGTTGCGTAATCATTTTGTTTTGTGTTTTTAAATAAACCTACTTTTTCATAATATGATTTATCTTTACAGATATTACAAAATCCTGGGCACATTATGTCAGGAATAGATCCCCGTTATTTAGCGGCATATTCTAATAATAGCGCTTCATACGTAAATCAAGGTATATTTTTTTAAAAGGAAAATTTCGAAAACAGTTGATTTAGTCATCAGAAGTGGGCAGACATCCACTGCGGAATATTGATTGAATGATATTAAAAAATTTACAATGTCTCCAGCACATGGATAGTTACCACAAATTTTATTAATGAATCATTGGAAACTCTTGAGAGTTATAATTTAATCCACAATTATTGGATAACGAACGAACGAACAATAGTCATCCTTTTTCAAAATTTATAACGTTATATTTGATTATATCAATTAACATTGCAAATGCTTTTGTTTTATATTATTATTCTAGAAACTACATCTTGGTTTGAAAATATTTACAGTTTATTATATGCAAAATTATAAAAAAAGTGTCTAGTCAGCTGGTCCTGGCTGTCAATTTATAAGAATAAAGGTATTTTAGATAAGCACGGTTCATTGTTTATGGATTCATTGTCACTTAGCACCGTATGAAATGGAGGGTTTGTGTTATACACTGTAATACACTAAAGATAAAAAAATATTTAAAAATCTTAGTTAACTATTTTAGCAAAGATTTTTAGGCAAATAAGTGAATTTTGAATTTGTACCACTGACCGCTGATTCGTAAAATAAAAAATATTAGTAGAAAATAAAATATTTAATTAGAAATTTCATTTCGATTTACCAGACGTGATATTATTAGACGTGTCCACAGCTGGACCTGAATCGGCACTACAGTATCCCAGTATTTTCAGTATACGTTCATGCGCTGCCCGCATCTGGTTTTTTCACGTTACTAATTTTTTTTATTATAAAAATAATATCACAATAGCTTATTTCATTTCTGGTACACAAGGACCTCAGAACTTTTTGGCAGGTCAAAATAATTTTGCACTAGAAGCATCAGACGCAGTGTATTATAGTGATTACATGAACAAAAAATTCGTGGGACCCGAAAAACCCACGATGAGAATGTACGCTAATAAACAACAGTATTCCGCGAAAGGTAAAAAAACTTTTAATTTTACGTTAATGCTGATCTTAAGATGTATACTTTTAATGACTCATAGTTTTAATTCAAGAAGAATACCCAAGGAAAGTTCTTCCTCCGCAACAGTCTACTACATACGGAAGTACGTCATCGTCGACGTTAACTAGTGAAATGAAATTACAGAAGTCTGTACCCATGCCTTTAAAAGGTAATTATTTACTAATCTTCATAATGCCTGCCTATATAAAAATTATGTTATTTTAATAAAAATGGAAAGAGGAACAGGACTAACAAAGGAATTTATTTTCAAATTACAACAAAAACTTAATAACACAGTTAGTGTAATAATGGCAGGTTGTACAGGACCGATTGAATTTCAGATCTTTGTTGGAGGTATATGTCTAACAGTCGACGTATACCGGCTGATGATGATGGTCTCTATCTCCGGAGACCATCTGGATAAATCCTTGGCTCCTATTTCTGCTGCTTAACTAACCACACCCAGTACTTTAACGATTTTTTAATACTAAAGATATTTACATAACACATTAGCCTAGCACATTGACATAAACTGGATGACTGGATGTTGTTATTATTCAAGAAATAATACTGGGTACCGATCAATCCAGAATTTATTAATGTTTGAACAGTGCCAGGCGGAAAAAATAAATGCCGTGTTTATATCTAAACCAGGCAGTCCATGACTATAACCATGAAATATTATTTAAACGCATTAATCTGAAGCCTAGGGGTAATTTTTATATTTTAGACGAAATAAGAAAACCAGTTGACACTGCTCTCGTAAAGAAAGAAGCCCAGAACCTAGTAAAGACGCGCTTCGATAAACTCAAAGTTAGTCCATTTAACCGGTCATTTTACATTATTATAAAATTTTTAATAATATTACTTCCCGATATGACATTTCTTATTTTTGTTTCACAATTGTTATTACCATTAACGTTAATATCATTACCTTTCTGCTTTGTTTTTACTTTGCGTGGAGTCGGCACACATTTCTTCTTCCATTCCCCTCCATAAACCGTTAACTCGCAATGTTATAATGAATAATAAAAAAATCTTTTTTGAATATTCTCCCTGAAAATGATACAAAATAATTACACATATTTTTTCCAACTATTGGATAGGAAAAAAAAATAGTTTACCAAGCCTATTGATCTGCTGGTTTTGCCTCTCGAGTAGAAGATAATTCGTGTATGTGTGCGACGGCGTATTCATACTCTATTCATGTCTCTGTTGCCGAAGACCGTCTAGATAGGTTCTACCGCAGCTCCTGTATCTGCCGCCAAACAGTAGTGTGCAAACATTACTGTGTTTCAGTTTGATGAGCGCTGTAGCTAATGAAATTACCGGGGTAACGAGACTCAATATATTATGTCTCAAGGCGACGAGTGCAATGTGGTGTTGTAAATAACATCATAACTAGTGCCAAGTTGTTATAGGCGGCCGTATCACTTATCAACAGGTGAATGTCCCGCTTGTCTCGTCTCGCGTTGAATAAAAAATAATTCAGTTCCTTTCGCTAAATACGTCCATTTCTTCTTTAGTCTTCGTCTATCCTTCTTCCTATATACACATGTATTTGATAGTATTATATGATTTGTTTCCTTCTCATCCCGTACCCGTATTACGCCAAGCTATTACCCTCATATTTGCTATAAACTGTTGCTAATGGTCGATTTATTGTATAATTTTTTTTTTATCACATAATATATGTTTTCCTTTAAATTACTTCAAACGTATACAGTATATTTCTTGCCACGGCATACCCACCATTTCTTTTTTGTTTTGCCTTTGATCATTAGCAAGTTACGTATAAATACACATTGAACGATAAAAATAATTTGTTCAGGCGTTAAATAAAAGCGGTCCAAGAGCATTTTCCGGGCCCGTGGAAAAGGTTTTGAAATGGCACAAGAGTTTACAGGATGTTGGCATTTTGATACTTTACGAAATCGTCGGTGAGTTCACATTTGGTTATATGTAATTATTTTTTAGTTAGTAAAAAATACTTCATTAGACTAATTTAGTGTTTGACTGCATTTGTCGTTTAACAAATAAGATAATTTGACTATGTCAATAGTTTTAACCTAACGTTTTTTGTTTATTTGGGGAGGAAATCTTCGAAAAGATACTCTGCCTTTTGAGGGGAAGTCAGAGTTATGTAGAGATTTTTACCCACTAAAACCCCCTTGGCGGTCACCTTCGGCGTTTGGAGAAGTCGCGGGATCTCCGTTTAGAATACAACCGCGGCCTCGCTAACGCTATGCTGGGATAGCCCGTCCCGGGGTCTGCATTATGCAGACTACCAGCATCGCGAGTACTACTTTAATAACCGGAGACCACGTCCAGCCATTGTCCTTCTCAGGGTCGTTTAGAAGGCGATGAGAACCCCCATCCTGACCGCCAAGGAGCCCAAGCTTTAGCTTAGCTTAATCTAATATCCATTATAATTTTAGATCTTTTTTATATTTAGAAAATAATCTTAAACTTAATTTGAATAACTGCCTACTAGAAATCTTAAGCTACTCGTGTTCACTTTTGAATCGATGAGGTTTTATCTACAATGAGTTTACATGTACCTCAATTTCACTTGGTATAAGTGGCAATAGAATGGTGGATAGTATAGTATGCTTGCCCAGAATACTTTGGCTCCCATATGACAACCAGAACTCAGCAATGTTGTTATGGTGTTAGATATACAATAGGTGATAGCTAGGCGGGCGAATTGAATAAAAGAGACTACAGAATTGAATCAGAGACAGTGTTACTGGGCAGGAAATTATTAATCCGCTGCGAATGCAGTTCCTTTTTTATGATTATGTTGACCAGCGCTCAATCATGACACCATGTAATAATGAGCGGCAACACAGTTTAATTTTAGTCTAAAAGATTCCATTCATTCACCTCTTGAAAAACCCATGTCAAATCTAGATGGAAATTCTGACGCCAGCAGACTATTTCAATCCTTCCCTGTTCGCATCATAAAGGACGAAGCGAAACCCTTTTTGCTTGTGACGTGACGATCGACAATATAACGCTTTTCCATGTATTTATTTCAGCCAAATGCGTGAGTGTGAGAACTGGCGACTCCTGTGCAAAGATCTTGGTGATAAGAGATGAAAATGGGCCAGCAATGCAAGTGGTTTATTACGAAATCGATTTCCTTTTACCTAATTTAAAACTGCCGTGTATGGTGAGGTTAGTAAATTATATTTGCGTTTATTTTTACTAGCTGTGGAGAGTATAAGTATACAGAAAAATATTTACAATACGTTGCTTTTATAACATAGCTTAAAAATTTGCTGATGTTTCTAGAATTTTTTAAATCGCATAATTAATGTATCAAGTTTTATAGCCAGGGTTTTTTAATTATTATTCAAATCAACGAAACGCGCAGGACGTTTGTGTGATGGTAAGTGGATACACCACAGCCCTGTAGTCTCGGGCTAGTGAGAATAAGACTAAGATAAGCCCTGCCTGTCGTAGAAGGCGACTAAAAGGGCCTGGGAGTTTCGCAGGCCTTGAGGGTGGGGGCCCTTATCGCTTAACATGCGAATCTGTGTGGGACAGCCTAGGAGGGTTAAGCCCCTCCTCAGAGACGTGTTAACACAAAGTGTAGAGGGGCACCGGTGCGTTCTATACGAGATCCCGGAGCCTTTCCGAATGCACTGTTGCAGAGCACCGAGGAGGTTTTAGTGAGTAAAAATCTCACATAACCTTGATTTCCCGCCAGAAGCAGGGTATCTTTCGAAGATTTCCCCGCGAATCAAAAAAAAAGGTGGATACACTAGACTTTAACATAGTGACATGACTTAGGATGATACATTCACATTTTTTTTATTTGAGGAAGCGACGAGACGAGAAGTCCACTTGATAGTACATGATACGTCTACCCGTAATAACGTGGCGCTAGTTATGATGACATATACTGCACCATATTGCGTTCGTCGCCTTCAGACATAAGATTAGTCATTGTTGATATTAGTTAAGTCTCGTTACCTCAGTTACACTAGTAACAACGCCGTTCAAACCGAAACACAGTAACGTTTGCATACTACTGTTTGGCAATAGATATAAGAGCTACTGTGGTATCTACCTAGACGGTCTCGCAACAGACCTTTCACCAGTACCGGAGCACCATATCGTGCTCGTCGATACATAGATGTTAAGTTGCATTACCTTGGCAATTTGTACAGCCCGCTTTGGAAAAAGCTCTTGAGAAATAAAAGCGGAAATACAACTACCTGGACCGTCCCTGGTAATAGACCAGTAACTAGATAATAGTCTTTTTAGCAGTTTTATTACATTTTAATAAGGGTTGGTTAGGTTTTTCGCTAAAAGGTATATCATTTGTGTATTAACAGAGTGGTAGGTCGTATGGTGCGCGGGACGAGCCGCTTGCAAGCGTTCCGCGTGCGCGCAGCGAACGGAGACGATGTCGTGACGCTGCCCCGCCGTGCTGCAATCGCCGATCAGCACGCCACCAAACTATCCAAGGAGTACCGTGATTAATTATATCTTTAACCTTGATTTAGATAATATAGAATGGCTTGTTTCTTCTTTCAAATAATTGAATTAATAAAATAAATATTAAATAAGAAAATAATTAATTTGATACATTTATTACTGTAACAGTCGTGGTGGCTCAACGGCTATGAACTTGGACATCGCAATCAGATGACGAGGGCTCTAATCCTGGCTGGGGCGTGCGCCTCTTAGGCAGTTTTTCAATGCCTAATGTGCATACTGTTTCAATTACCACGTACTTAACGGTAAAGGAAAGCATCGTGAGGAAATCCGCACACTGAAGTTATCGTTGTGTGTGTGTCGTGACCTCAATAAAGTGGCAATAGGCTCGCCCACTGTTATATAGGACCTAATATGACCAAATCTGCCGAAAAGAGAGAGTTTATTCGCCTCTGCCTACTCCTACTGGAAAAAAGGCGTGATAGTATAAAAAAAAAAATATTACTTTAACAGCTGTATCGGTAGACGTAGTGGTTAGACTGACGAACTGATAAAGGTCAACGAAAACCGCTGGATGTGGGCAGCCTCGGACTGAACCGTAAAGAAATCTTAGAGGGAAACTTGTGTAAAGCAGTAGGTGTCTATTTCCTTATGATATTCGTGACGATTATTACTTTTACAAATGTCTGAAGTATTGTACTGTTGTGAACGCTTAAAGCTTGAACTTGCGGTGAGAAATCGTGAAAAAACAGACGTGTTTCAAGTATTTTTTCTAAGCTTTCGTATCCGTGTATCATCATCCAACACGCACTTGGCCAGCGTGTTGAATAAATGACTCTCTTTGTATAACCCGGAGACCCCGATGTGATATCATTGGCAGGACTGTTTATTTATTATCTGTATGCTCCTGAGCACCTTTTCGGTTTATTCAACGAAACTATAAGATAAGATATGTTATTGATAGTATATCATTATCGTACATTTAGATCGCTTTGAGATATTTCACTATATATTTTATCGCTCCAATAATTCCACGGGCTTTTGCGTCCTACGAACCAAAATACAAATTTCTCTAGGATTCAGAAACGGGCGGGCCCTTAATTGAATTGACAGAATATGACAGAGTGACCTATCTGTAACATGTACACTAAAATACACAAGTTTAATAGTTATATATATATATATACAATCCTGTAAGTAATGCAGGTACTAGAAGTAATGAGACTTCAGTATGTTTTAAAGCGACGAACATAAAATGGTATATTTTTTTGTAATTTTAACTAGCATTATATTGTTATGAGCGTACCGTTTACCATCAGGTGAAACACTTGCTTCTCTCATCGCTTGGTAGAATAAAAAAATCTCAGTGTAATTACCATTAAACCTAAGTTTACAAGCCTGTAAATGAAAGTGAAATGTCACATATCAAGCAACTGTCTGTCAAAGTTTCCGACACAAAGAAACGCCAGTCTTACTTAGGGTTTTGATAATAATGTATGTTATGGACTTTCACGTAAATAACCGCAACGAAAGTATAAATAAATTATTTAAAGTTTAATTTCAACTGCATGAAATGAAATCATTAACAAATATTCAAAACTATTATGAAGATGAAGACGATATATTTTCAGAGGACTCCGACATTCGCTGGAGCAATTTATTATTTTTACCATTTCATCCGGTTTTCAAATTTTTGGTTTTGCTGTCGGTTATTGTGAAGAGTATTTTTGTAAGTTGATATTTTATCGTTAAAGTTTATATATATTGTATTTGTATGCGTCAGTACTAGATATATTTTCATAATGTAATTATGAAGCGAAATTCGTTTCAAAGATGAGGGTTCCGTACCTCACTGATCTTGAGATTTTGTTGAAGATAAACATCGACAACGACAAAACGACGTGATCAGCGATAAGTGAAATGTCTGCTCGTAGCAACGTGGCACTAGTTAAGTGATATACACACCACTTTAAATTTCTTAATAACATTAGCATCCTAACTATCACTCATCATCCGGTGAACGTCTTGCTTCTCTGTAGCTAAATTGAATAAAAAAATAACATAGATTTAAAGATGGCACTCAGTGATACTGACTGAATCATTTATCGGAAAAGGTCACCTTTCCCAGCAGTGGGCATATGAAGAGTGCTGTTAATTATTGCGTTACCTATCGACTTTGGCAATCGGCATTGGAATTATTCATGTTTATTTTTCAGGGACCCCTACAATCTGTCTATCCCATTATATATTGCTGGGACGTTCTTGATCATAATATTTATTTATTTTTAATAAAGTACTTTTATATATATTGTTGTGATCTTATCTACGCAATTGATACCTGTCTTCACATAATGCATAGGTAATTTTTTTTTCTTTTTACAAGGTGTATTAATTTATAATTGTTATTACAACAATACCGTTTTTATTTTAGACAAGTTACAGAGGAAGCGATGAGACGCGAATTTCTGCCTAAATCAGCACTTTTGCTCTTCATTGATCTAGTGTGTCTTATTCCATTCTACCGTTTAATGATCACTACTGTATGTCCTGAGGATGATTTTATAGAAATGTGGCCTAACATATTGTCTTTTATAGAATTTGTTACGTAAGTAATCAAAATTCTACTGCATAATAAAGCATTGCGTTAAATGCTCTTAGTTGCAGATTAAACAGTCTTATAATTAACTAAACAATACTATGGCTATGTCTACTTCTATTGTTATTAATACTGCTAGACGCTGTTTATCCCAAGAGTGGACTAATATTGGAAAGCAATGTGCTCGTTAGATTATTAAGAGACAGTTTTCACAGTGAAATTTCGGATAGTTATGTTATAAACTGGCTGTAGAGACATCATCGTCATCAGCTGACAGACGTCCACTGCTGGATATAGGCCTCGTCCAAGGATTCCCATATCCATTGGGTAGGAATTTATATGGGGGGATTTGGGCCATTTCCCGCCACGCTGGCCCAATGCGGGTTGGTGAGATCCAGAGCCTCGTTTGCAGGGTCCATCACGAGCAGGTGAGGTTGCCTTGGATCCCGTGAGTTGTTGTGCGAGAACCCTTACACCCCTAGATACGAGCTATATGAATAGCCAAAATATAATACGTAATAAAAAAAACAGGTTTACACAAAATAAAATAAATTAAAGAAATAATTTAATTTACAGAAAATGCAATAATAGTAATATTAACCTTATAAACTATATGGTTTATTAAACCAAAAATTAATTTTCCAGCATTTACAGAGTGGCAGATTATTTTTCTCTACTTACAACACATAGTTATGTGAAACTTTGTGCTGGTTTGACAATAATGTATCTTATAACAGTTAACTGTATTACATGCTTTTTAATTTTACTGACCTATATTGGTTTATGTGATACCTGCATAAACTCCAGATACAAAGATTGGCGAAAATTTATTATACGGAAGGTACTTGAATTCTCTTGTCTACTTTATCTATAGATATATATATATAATTGATAGTGTATAAATACATTATATAAAAAAATATATACAAACTAGGTCACTAGGCAGACCAATATCGGAGCTATTCAGAAAGTCTTTCATATTAGTAAAGCGAAAGTGCTTGTCATACATACATACATACATCATCAGCTGATAGACGTCCACTGCTGGACATAGGCCTCTCCCAAACATCCCCATACCGATCGATTCTGCGCTGGCCTCATCGCCGGGTACTAGGGGCCGTCGTTTGTAGTAGTTCATTTGGAGGGTTTGGGCCATTTTCCCACCACGCTGGCCTAATGTGGTTTAGTGGGAGCAAGAGTCTCGTTTGTTGATTTGCAGGGTGCACCACGAGAAGGTGAAGTTGGCTTAGGTACCGAGAGTTTTTCTGTGGGACCACGTGCACCCCTTGTGCTTGTGTCTTTCACAAATCGGATGTTAAGTAATACATTATTAAAGATAACGATTTAAACTTTCTTTGAAATGTATGCGTTGCTTAATGTAATGTAAAAATTATATTTATTACAGCTTAATGATAGCAATGAAATGTATTCAACATACGTTTATGGGGCATCGTTTATTTTTTCCTTCCCTTTAAATAACATGTTTGATGAAATTAAACCATCGACTTTGAAGGAATACGCATTGTTTAGTGGGCTTATGGTTTTTTTCTATCTATTGTCAAATTTTATAATTATCCCCAAAATGATTGCTGAAGCTTTGATGAAGTTAAGACGTATATATTCATTTTATCCGCGAGTACAAATAATTATACGTGAAACTGAGAGAAGAAATCCTTCTGCGAACGCGTATATTGACGTTAATAATTTTTATGCTTTAATGTGGAAACAACATGGTGGTATTACACGTATTCCTAATATAATCATAGAATTACCTCGATACTTAAGAATCGACATTAAGCAGGATCTCGTTTGGACGGTGTTCTACCATAGTCCTACATTGAGAAGAACATCAAATCCATATCAAAGATGGCTATGTGATTATATTCATATGGACTATAAACTACCGGGATCAAGATTTTTCGTTGGACCGCATTGCTTAACTCATTTATATTATATAAAATCTGGTATTGTCCAATTAATTTCCACAGATGATGACATTACACCCATATTGTCTGTAACAAATGGAACAATTTTCGGAGACATTAGTTTTTTCTTATCACCTCCAAATCGCAAAGTTATAGTGCGTTGTCTCACTTATTGCGAGGTATTATATATATCTCGCGCTGATATTCTAAAATCATTACATAAGTTTCCAGAAGATCGTAAGGTAATATTGGAATGCGTTAAAAACAAAATAAAGCATGCGCATACGTTATATACTTGTAAGAAACACGTAAGAGGTTTAGATAGAGCTGAAGATGAAGGGATTGCTTGGATTAAGAAGCGTTGGTGGGAAATATCAGAAGTCGTGTCTCATTGGAAAAGTAAGGAACATTCCAATAAGGGCTTTTTAAAGTTACCAACGGAAGATGTTGTTTATCACTGTTCTAAATATGTCGGACAGTTAGTTCTATGCACTGATGCTGAATTGCGGCGGAATTCTCTCTTTGCCAGCGTCAACTTCCCTTTAGTTTTGATGCCAAATTCTAGTTTCAGTGTGATATGGAGCACGATTGTTTCGATCACAGTTTTCCTTGTTTTAATTATTTACCCGCCAAATATTACAAGGTTGGTTGTACCAGTTTGGTTCAATTTCTTTCAGTTATGGGCTGATTTCATTTATGTATCTGATGTTTTTGTTTCGCTTATGACCTCTATGGATAACCAGGAAACAATGTGCGTTAACTTTGCTTCGGTAATGTTTGCACGCTTTAAGAGTGTAAGGTTTTTTGTTGACGTTTTGTCGGCAATGTGGTTTGAGAGTCTGATGATTTTAATAGGGAAACCTGAATATTATTATACAGTACAATTCAATCGAATATTGAAAGCCTACGTTTTATTTTCTGATTGGAGGTTTGGAAGTGATCCTCTGTTACATGTATTATTTAACGTTTTTTTAATTCACTTGCTATTTGCATATGTATCTAGTTATGTCACATTATCGCTAATACACTTTTGTCCTGATCTAAGTGCTTCTAAATTTTATGGTGAAAAGTTTTGTTATTTGGGTGAACCTAAACATAAATGTCATTACAACATAACCCACGTTCACGAGGTTTTCATTGCTTGGCTTTTAGAATTTATTTTTGCTGACTTCCCTCCACAAAATTTATCAGATGTATATCTGTCAGCTTTATTGGCTTATACGAGCTTTTTGATTTTCGTCTATTGTAAGGCAGCTTTGATTGGAATATACCATGCTAACAACACTGGAGTATCAAATTATCAATACTTTGCGATAAACATTACAAAACATTACAAGCAATTTAGAATACATCCAGATTTATTAAAACGTCTACATCGATATTTAATATGTCACTGGAAATATTATAAAGGAATTGATGTTTTATATCCAAATCTTTTGCAAAACGAGCCTTATGATATATATTGGAAAGTACATGGCGAAGTGGCAGAAAGATTAATAAGAAATTCCCAGCCATTTTTATTCGCCGATAGTGCTTTTATTAGAGACCTTGCTTATCACGCCAAATTTATAATGGTTCCAAGAAAATCTGCGGTAGTAATCTTCGGCCTCCAACCGAAAAATGTAACATGGCTTGTCCAAGTAAGTAATAGATAAAGAAGTAAAAATCGTTTGTCAGTTGTTACTGCGTATATCTTATGAACTTTTTCTTATTATTATTTAGGGATATATTAGGAGTGAATATCACGACGATAAAGGGGAATTAATCAGAAATTTCCTTGAGCCAGGAGGTATGCTAGCATTCATAGCAGTATTTTTTAACAAACCATCTCTAAGGACATACATAGCTTATACTGAGTGTGAGGTAATTTTTTTTAATAGTAACGGATAATTTTTAAATTTTATTTTTATTTTATTTTTCTGGAGTATTTTTTAGGTTCTCTTGATAAGCAGAACGAAATTCTTTAACATTTTAAAGCATTATCCACGAGAGAGGTCTTATTTCGAATTGTCCATGGAAGAATTTCATGGTCGATTTACCAAAATAGCTTATGATCAAGTCAAAATTCATAGAGACGTAAGTTAAGAGGGACATATTCATAAAATGTTTTATTATTCGTAATGTTAGGTGAATGTTGTTATTATATTTAATTTACAAAGTACTACACCTGCTCTAAACAATGTGGCGTTAGTCAGGGTAATAAACAGTACACTACATTGTATGCGTCGCTTTGAGAATTTTGAAGTAAAGTCTCGTAATCACAGTAGTTTCCTAAGCCACCCCATAAAGCAGAATGTGTGACATTGTTTTCATTTAAGCTTTTCTCTGCCAAGAAACAACTAGAGCTTATATAGTATGTCCTCCTAAATATTTAAAAAAGTTAAATTGTAAAAGTCTCCAATCATTTATTAATATTTATTGCTTATAACTATAAACTGATAGCTTACTCGACGGTTATATGCGTTACTAGTCTCAGAGAGGCCCGGGTGTGATTCCTACCGAATTTGGTCTACTGGTGAAGGAAAACATTGTGAGTGAGAACATATTAGAACAGCATTCGTGAATATGTGATATCATGTGACATTTAACTAGGCATAGTAGATAAACAGCTTTGACTCTCCCTTTTTGATAAGGTGTCCCGAGTTTTAGTTATGAGAACATTAAGGTCTTTATTCGTAATTTATTGTTAAATTTCAGTATCAAAAGAAACTTCGCAAACGGATTTTCCACTCTAGGATAACAGTTGAGGAGAAACGTTATAAAAGTTCTACAGAGACTAGACAACGTTACAGATTATCATTTGATATAAAACCTTCATCAAAGTGAGTGTATTCATATATGTACACAAGATATATCTTTTCTACATATATATACCTAATAGATATTAATTAGTTAAATTTGGGATAAAGAGCCGTTGTTTCCAGTTTTTTTTTATTTGTTGAATTCTGTATTTTATGTACTATACGACTGTAGATAATCATATTAGGGTGCCCTCTTCAAATTAAAGTTTGGCGATTAGATTAAGAAAACCAATTCGATTCTCAGCTATTTTCTTTAACTGATGCTATTTAAGCCCGGTCCACTCTATGTCGTCAAACCATTTCTTTCGTTGTCTACTATGTGCATGTGTTTCAGGAATTTTGCCCTCTAGAATCAACCTTCGGAACTCATAAAGGGATTCTCTTTGAAGGTGTTCGAAAAATGCTACCATTCTGTGTACGATGGTTGTCTTCAACCAACTACACTACATTGACTGTAGATAGAAAATCTAAATCTATCATAGAATAATACTAGGTTGAGCTTATTTTTTATCTGCAATAGACAAAATTTGTATCGTGAAACTTGACACGAATTTCATATTGTATAAAAAAAAACCCGGCCACCAACTAAACTCAAACAGCACGTGGCTCCGAAATATAATCAAAATTTCTATCTGACTAGACAAGCGATTAGTCACTATGCCAAAGAAGCTGTAAACTGTACTGACTGTCATTCTTTCGAGTAAGGATTGTCGAATCCGCATAGCTATGCGGTATATATCTAGCTGATATCACACTTAAATTGTAACTTTGCCAACATAGCGGCGCTGCTGTCTTCCGGCTGTCGATATACGAGAGTATTTACGCTATACAACCAACTGCCTTTTTGTTACTTACTATCTAGTGAAATTGAGGTCAAATGTAAGTTTATTGTAAATAAAAATCTCACTGTTTTAACACGTATAATTTGCTATTCGCTTTACAGTTTTTGGAAATACTGGATGTTCGTTCGTGTTGTGGTTGTATGCGTATCTATTGTTTCGGCAGCTTTACAAGGTACTTTCTTATCGTATTATATTTATATTAAAATCCATTTACCGTATTACATTGAATGTAAGACTCAAATTTTTGTGTTTTTATGCGTCGCTATTCATGATGCGTCTTATACTCGATATACAGCGTGAAAGGTAAAAGGTGTAAAAGATCTGGAGGAGCTAAAGTATAGCTCGTATCCTATTTATCTATGTATGGAATACCCCATCCAAAAACAATGATTATGGAGTTATTAATTTTTTTAAAATTTTCAAAAATTTCTCGAGTTTCTAGGAAAAAATTCGATGATTTTATTTCTTACTTATTTCTACATAAATTTTAATGTAATAATTATTGTTTAATCAGTGTTTTATTAAAATGAACTAATAATCATCACTTACAGGCTAAAACTTTTCAATTAGGTTCTTTGAAAGTCGTGACAGTAAAAAATAAGGCGTTATACTTATATTTTTATTTAATCTTAAAATTAAATTTTATTTATAAAAAATACGTATGAAGCACATAAATTAGTACCTGACTTCAATAGATGTTTGACAAGGTACACAGTTTCTGAAATTTAGAAAAAAAAAACTTCTGTGCTCAAACTGACGTCCACGGTTTCTAATAAAAGCGCGAAGACTTTTTCTTAAGTCAGATCGAGTGACTCGCCCTGTGAGCTGTTCTCTTATTTTGTCAGCAGCGACGATGATGCGTGACTTTAAATCTTCTAACTAGTTAATTGGTGTTGTGTACATTAAAGATTTTATGTGAATCCATAAGTAATAATCGCAAGATGTTAAATCAGGACACCTTGCGGGCCACGGCGTTGGTCCGCCTCGGCCAATCCATCGCTGAGGAAAAGTAGTGTCTAACCACTGTCTTACGCCGAGACGAAAATGGACGGGACAACCGTCATGCTGGAACACCATTTCTCTTCTGGTTTCCAATGCTATATCCTCCAGATAATTAAAAAAATTATTTCGAAGAAAATCTTCGTATGTCTCCCCATTTAAATTGTTGGGCAAGAAGACTGGGCCTATCAAGTAAGTATGAATTATGCCCATCCATACATTTACGGAAATTCTTCGCTAATGAGCTCCTTCTCTAATCACGTGGGGATTTTCACCTCGCAGAGCGCAATAATGACTATTATGAAAATTTGTTATGCCGTCTCTGTCAAACTTTGATTCACCAGTCTACAATATTTCGATGAGAAAATTATTATTTTCTAACTTTACATGTAGCATAAAACTGCAGAAATCTAATCTCATCCAGGGCCTGGACCGGTGTATAATGATAAGGGTAGAGTCTTGCCGTATGCACAGTAAACCAAACTTTCCATTGTGTTAAGCCTTGCAATCTTGCCATGACCCTGGTAGAACAGTCGGGTTTAAGACAAAATAGTCTATGATTCCTTCTTCTTCTTCAGTATCGTAGTTGCGTGGCCTACCTGCGTCATGTCGCCTCTGTTGAACGCTGCCAGTTTCCCTGACGTGTTGATACGCCGCAGCATAGACTCTATGACTTAGTAGGTGACGATTTGGTAAACGTAGCTGATATTCTCTTCGTGCTTGTAAAGAATTTCTATCACTAAGTCCATAACAATAGAAAATGTCAGCGTATTCTTCATTACCGTAATCCGCCATTGAAATTAAATTTATTTGGTACGGAAGAGAAAAACTATTTAGAATTAAGAAGACAACGATAATGTATGTCCACCCACGAAAGTAGTTAAATTTTAACTGTCGTACTGACTCATTACCTAAAAATTGTTTTTTTTTTTTCTAAATTTTAGAAACTTTATGTACTTTCTTATACTTTGTCGAATAGATATTGAAGTCTTACTTATGTGGTTTATAGGTATTTTTTATTAATATAATTTTAATTTAAGATTAAATAAAAATGTAAGTATGACGTCTTATTTTTTACTGTTACGACTTTCAAAGAATCTAATTTAAGAGATTTGGCCTCTAAGTGATGGTTGTTAATTTAATTTAATAAAACAATGAGCAAACAATAATTTACATTAAAATTTGTGTAGAAATAAGAAAGAAATAAAATCATCGAATTTTTTCCTAGAAAATCGGTAAAGTTTTGAAAAATATTTAAAAAACTAATAACTCCAGAAACATTGTTTTTGTATGGGGTATTCTATACATATAATAGATAGATAGTATACGAGCTAACTTTAGCTCCTCCAGATCATTTACACCTATTACCCTTCACCCTGTATAATAATGTGTATTATATTGTAATTACTATTCTGTTACGGTTGCTGATGTAAAATTTTAAAAACGTTATATTATGTTATACCCTTATGCTTTATGTAGTTAAATATAAAATATCTTCTTATATTTAATAAGTAAATTCTCTTTTTATTATAAATATTAGAAGATATTTTATGGAAATGAATGATCAACTAAATCAGAAAGTACAAGTAAAGAGAATTGTTATTTTAAAGGAAAATGAAAAAAAAAAATTTTTCTCTACAAAATTTTTATTGATTCAACGATTTGTTATAAAAATTCTTAATACAATTTTTTTTTTTAATTTATTAACTTGATAGATTTTCGTTGCATCTAATAATAAATGGCGTCGTCTTATATTCGATGTACTACGGTATTACTTTGATCTCCGATTAAAAGTTTATTTTTAACTACAAATGTAGTTGTCGTAAAAACCAGACTTATTACAATTATTGTCCTGTTTTAAAATATTTAAGGTCTCATTAATCAGTATTATATACTGGGTGTTTACAGAGCGCTTCCGAAAACTAAGACAGACGATAGTACTATTGACACATGATGACGGAACTTAAAAAAAAATTGATGCTGATTAATAAAAAGAACCTATTTTTAAAACGTTTTATTAGCATTATTTACGCTCCATAGTGTTAGTACAGCTAAATGAAATGATAGTTTCATAAAAAAACATTATTTTACTAAAAAAACCAGCAATGAAACACAAAATCAAAAACAGCTGATGCTCGGATCAACGAACGCGCGGGGGCGGCGGGAACTGGAAATGTATTTGGGTTCAATTTGAACCTTAATTCATAGGGCCACGGAGCATTTAGATTGCGTTCGTTGATCCAAACATCAGCTGTTTTTGATTTTGTATTTCATTGCTGTTTTTTTTTTCTAGTAAAGTAATGTATTTTTTATGAAACGTTTCATTTAGCTGTACTAACATGATGGAGCGTAAATAATGCTAATAAAACCTTTTAAAAATATGATTTTTTTTTTAATCAGTATCCATTTTTTTCTGTCCCATCATCAAAGGTGTCATTAGTATTATTGTCTGTCTTCGTTTTCGGAAGCGGTCTCCTAACACACAGTATATTGGTAAATATAAAACAATTTTAATAGGTGGGACTGGAGCATACAACCGATGGCCGTTGATGGTCATAGGCGCATTCTGCGACTGCGTCGCGTTGATCGATATTATTATAAAGTTCTTTGTAAGTATATCTATTAGTTATATTAAATTTACATAAATATACATTTTTTTTTACAATTATTTTACATTTCAGATGTCTTACTATGACCAGCGCGGTCTGCTTATAACAGATGGTAGATTATGCATCAAACATTACTTGACGCGTAGTTTCCTGATGGACGCTATTGGCGCCTTTCCAGTTTACGAAGTATACACCGTAGTGATGATTCATGCCATCGAAGATGATGACGCTGTGCTTATTAATACGCTTACTAGATTCGCTCATATTTATATAGTAATTGGATATTTTGACTATTTGGCTGATAATCCTTCAGCAAACATCGCTTATATTATGGTAAATTATTTTTTTTCTCTTTGGGTTATTATATTTACTAAATGATTTTTATATAGTTTTTTGAATTGTCAGATGTTTAAATGGCAAGTCATATCATTGCTAGTGATGTTTGCCACCAGTCACTACTTTGTCCGGATGTGCATCGATTACAATTGGGACGCAAAGGGAACACTAATCAATGCAACTCTTATAAACCAATGCTGGCTTCCATTTTATACTCAAATTAATCAGAGTGACGATCTTACTCATGATAATATTCGCATGGTACGTTTTATGAATTTTTTTTTTCGAAAATTTCGACTATACATGCTACATTTTTGATGAAACTACCGAAAACCAGGCGGTAACAATTTATTACAGAAATGGTAAAATTTCTTTTTGATGACCTCATGATGTGGTCCCATCATATTGAGGATAGGTACAGACCTACCTACTTCCCCTCTGTTGGGGCACAATCCCCAGGTAAATTGGCTGTTATGGATTAAAACCTTTTTAATTGTCATCATCTACTTTTTCCTTATTGTAGTTCACTTCTTCAACCGATTTACTAACGTCGAGAGGTACTTATTTAGTGATTGATCATTGTAAAATTATTCTTAAATTTTTATAATTCAACCTTTTAAAGATCTACGTGCAAAGTTTAAATTTTGCCCAAAGTGGACTAATGAGATTTGATTTGGGAAAATTTGAAGAAAACCGCAAAAATATTAGCACTGCTATTGTTTTACTTTTGCTTGGATGTTATTTTTGGTTCGTATAGTATGATAAACAATTTCAATTATTCCGTACCACAGCGGCTGTTTATTTCACGAGTGTTGTCTGTGGTTCGATTCTAGAGCTTAGAGTTGTTTAAGAATCCAGTTAACTGGGAATACCTACTCTATTATTCCATTGCAGTATTGTGAGTTCAACTGTCTGATGACAGTTCTAAGCAAGCACTCTTTACCATTCCAGCTTCATGTCATGCCTATTTGGTGCAAAAAAATGATTATATAATTGTTGAAACTGTTTCTAAATAAATACACCTTTATACTTCTTAACATATCTTAGGTTTAGTCTTAAGAATATAATGGAATTCTTACAAACAGCCGGAAGTACTAGTATAATACTACTTGCACAATGTTCAATAAATTAATGGTGTCTCATTACACAGGTTTGTGCTGTGTTACTGTTTGACGCTTTTGGTTTTATACTTCCGCGGTAACACGCTTTACCAGCATGGAGTATATCAATTGAAAAGGTTTCTCGAAGCCGAAAGAGTTGAAAAAGAACTTATTGATTCTGCACAGGAACATTTCAAATATGTATGGCAAAGGTTAGTTCTTGGTACGACGTTGTGAATTTAAAATAGTACTTCTGTCATTTGAACTAAACTTTTATTTACAGAACAAAAGGCATTGACGTACAAAAACTGATGAACGAACGTATTGCTGTTGCTTTCAGACAGGATTTAAGTTATTATTTTTTCAAAACGTACGTATGCAGTTTCATAAATGGAAACGCATTAAGATTACAGACATTTGCAAAAGAGTATATTGCCATATAGTAAAAACACGAGTACACTGGTTCTAACTTGCCCATCGTAAGCCATCTTAAGGAGACTTTTAATTTTTTAACAGTGGTTATCAAGTTTTACTTAATGTCGATGCAGGTTCAATTCATCATCATCACCATTAGCCGATAGACAACTACTGGTGAATATAGGCCTCCCCCAAAAATCGCCACATTGATTGATTCTGGGCTACAGTCAGCATGGCCTCTGGCACTGCCCGGTATTAGGCCTCGTTATCTGTACGGGTTCATATGGGTGGACTTGGGCTATTTCCCACCACGCTAGCCTAATGCGGGTGGGAGCCAGAGCATTATTTTTTAATTAGTAGGGTGCATCACAAGCACGTTGGCTTAAGTCCTGTGAGTTGTTGTGCGGGACCCTCTACATCCCTCGGGTTCAATTATTACATCGTATATATTCTAATTTACTTCCTTAATTGCTTACTTTTTTATGAAATGTTTCACATTTAAAAAATATGTAAAGCATCAGAAGTGTTCATAACAATTACTTTTTAACGCATTTAGAACTCTTGAAGCGCTTAGCACCTTGATAGGAAGTAGTGAACAAGTGGAGAGACAACTAGCAACTGCCTCGACTCAGTTGTACTTCTTGCCTGGTCAAGAGATTGTGAGGGAGATGGACTTGGCCCCTTGGGTATATGTGGTCCATCGCGGGAAGATTGTTATCAAAAGGAATGGGGAAAAGTTGGCAACACTTACGAAGGTTGGCATTGAACGTTTGAATATATTTATCAATTATTTTTCCGATATGTTGGAGATGTTACATAATGTAATGTCAAAAATTACGATATATAACATAGTAAAGGTAGAGCAGTGATACATCGATAGAATTGTGAATGCACGGGTTTGAGATCCTCACTAAGGTTGACTTTCCAGTGAGAGAAAACATCGTAATTAAACCGATTTTTTTCAAGAACAATAGCATCCGGGAACATGTGACATTAGCGTTTACTTCTTTGTTAGAAACGGCCACTGGGTTCCAGTAATGGGAATATTAAGAAAGCTGTTTATATAGAACAATTATGTAGTAATCCATGCGACGGTCAGTAATCAATGCTGATTATGAGAACAAGTGGATTCATTATTACCATCACAGCATTTGCTAATACTCTGAAAAAATTTGCTCTTATCATGTTATATAAATTGATTAAAGACTTGATTTGACTCTTTAAAAAAACATTCTACATTTTAATTTCGGGTCGTCTTACAATAAGTCAACATCATCAGCCGATAGACGACCACTACTGGACATAGACCTATAAAAATACAAAACAAGATATAAATCCTAAATCCTGAAAAGTTTCGGACTTCGTAAAATTTTTCTATGATAATTAAATTTTGAACGCAAATTAGATTTTATGAATTTACAATAATTTATATAAAACAATAATTTCGTATTAGGGTGCTATATTTGGCCAGATTGAAGGAGTAAAGCCTCGGCCTGTGCGTATATCGGCAGAAGCGGAAGGTTATGCGGATATATTGAAGATACCTATCGCCGATTTTCAAGATGCTCTAAATCATGAGGTCGGAGTCAAAACACGAGCTATTCCTATTAAGATATTAGTATGATTCAGATAAAAAATCATTTATCGTATAAAAATGTAACATTTTCTTTAAAGACCAAGAGATAGAAAGAACACTGTAGATGGATTATAGAGAATAGATAAAATATTATATAAATGCTGTCTCCACCTATTTAAATTTACTAATGTTTAAAATATCTTTTTTTTAGATTGCATTTAATTTAGAACAAAATGCGCAATCAAAACTTGATTTTATGCCTATGAAGAAAATTGTTCTCGAAAATCCCCACAACACTGTACAGTATATTCTCCGCGGTAAGAAAGCAATCAAACTACCAGTGAGTAAAAATATCATACTAAAAACCTTTTTATACACAAACAGATTAATTAAAACATTATGATAAGTGATTTGCTTGGCCTCAACCACACGGCTGTATTCAGGATCTATCTTCACAGCATCAGTTTTTAACAAGAAACGTTGATTATCATCCATTTACTCTAGTACTAGCCATAACCTCTTTAAACTACATTACAGCATAGCTTGCATACCATTATTTGATAATGGAAATATGGTAGCTGCTTTGGTAGCTAATTAGATCTGCACTGTAGTCTCGCGCTATTAAGACTAAGATTAAAGTAACCCCAGCCTGTCGTAGACGAGTGATAGGTTTCCAGGTACGCGTAATTAGAAGGTGACTTCCAAGCGAAGTTTGGTAGTGTTTACTGTAATAACACAGCTAAGGACGATTCACCATTTCTGGTACGTTTTTAGGCTTACTTCAGGAGGTTACCGGTGCGTTCATTAAAAGATATCGGGACCCATCACAATTCTCTAAAAGTCCACCAAAGGAGGTTCTATTTCACTTAATCTCTGATTATCCTCTACGGTATCATTTGTAGTTTTTATTTAGCTGCAGAATATACGTAATTGACAACCTGTTAAAGAATTATAATACAAGTTATATATTATTTTATTTTATAGTGGATGACCACTCTCATGGAAGCAACGAACGGGAACTTGTACTCCCGTTGGCTTTTTCTAACTTGGCTGATTCAGCCGGTGGTTACCTCATTCGTCGTGCTCACATTGAAGACGGTGCCCAATCAGTCGATATTAAACCTCTATATCCTTTTAATTGTACTCGATATTGTACATTTGCTGTATTTCCTCTCCGAGTTCTTTACAGTAAGTATTTTAATTATAATCGCTATAGATAAAAAAAATTCTTCATTGATTACGTGTATGTATGTTTATTACGCAAGAAACCAGCTTTTCTTTGACTGTTACATCCGGTCTGTATCTTCAAACATATTATGAATAAGTTAATACAGTAATACATAAATATGAAATCGCGAAAAACCGCTGGATGCTGGCAATGCAGGATCGATTGGTGTGGAGATCTTTATGGAATGTGTCCAGTAGTGGTCATATAACCGCTGATGGTGATAATATTCTGTTAATAAGATGTACTGTTTTATGGTTGTCGAAAAAAGATATCTTCATAAAATCATATAGTGGTAGTGTAATATGAATAAAAAAAAATCAATTTTCTTCATTCTTATTCACTTAAAGTATATGTAATAACTAATGATGGATAATTTTCAGGCAGAGTTAGCTGTTGTAGAGGGAAAATGCGTGATGAGGAACTTGAAGTATCGGAAATTATTAAATTGGTCTTGTTACGTCGATATAATTTCACTAATTGTGCCTTTGGTGACATTTTTAACCGACAATTGGATGTATCAATTAGCGAGGCTGCTAAGACTTAGATTGTTGTATGATTTTCATATATACTTTTGCACAGGATTCCAGGTATTTCAGGAGTTACTTTACAGCTTATTGTCAATAGACATCTCACTGTTTTGATTAACTTAACATTCATGATCCAAATTATTAACGTCTTCAAAGAGTTGTGTATATAACGGTATACCCATGGGTGAAGTGATCGAATATGGATTAAAATGCAAACATTACTCTATTCCAGTTTGGAAGGTTTTGTAGCTAGAGAAATTACTGCAGTAACGAGATTTAACATTTCATGTCTTAAGACCACGAGCACAACAAAGTGCTGTGTATAATATCCTAACTGACGCCACATTGTTATGGAGACACATATCACTTACCATCCATGCCAGTTTGTCGAACAATTTTTACTATGAGCAGTAATATACATTATATATACTATTTACTAATAAATAGAAAATTTTGTATATATTTTTAGAGCAGATTTGCACCTATGCTGTTAAAGTTCTTGTTGGTTATTCTAATGCTTCACGCGATGACTTGTGGTTGGATGATAGTTGCATGTAGAGGTAATGTTTCAAGTTCTGATTAGTTATTTCAACTATAAACAAGATTAATCATAAGTTGTTCCAACTAATAATTTTGTTTCTGGATCTGCTTTGTGCACTGCAGTACCCAGCTCCTGCGGCTAAAGTGTTTTGCCCTGTTTTCTTATTCCTAAAAGTAGCTAACAAATGTGAATATTAGGTTGGCGAAAAGGTTTCTTCGCATTTTTTAAGAAAATTCAAAACATATTTCAATATAGTTTATTTATATTTAACTAAAGTATGTAGGTACCGTTTTGTTTGATAACTTTTTGCCATCTTGTAGGTAGGGACATGAACCCATTGCTATAGAAATTCTGGGTCTTCTGAGGTCTCTAGTGACGTTAACCTGACACTGCCTAAACAATTCTGAAGAGACCGAAACAGCTGGAAATCTGAAGGTGCAAGGCAGGACTATATGGCGGATGCATTAAAACCTCACAGCCAAACTCTCTTAATTTTTGCTGAGTGGCTAAAGATGTGTGAGGTCTAGCGTTATCATGATGAAAAACCACACCCCTTCTGTTGATTAATTCCGGTCGCTTTGTCTCAACTTTTTGCTTTAATCTCATCAGTTGTTCGCAGTAGAGTTCACAATCGATGGTTCTGCCTGGTGGTAACAGCTCATAATGAATAATGCCCTTCCAATCCCACCACACACACAGCATCACCTTGTTGCGAGTTAACCCGGATTTGTCCACAGTCTGTGAAGCCTGACCGGCCTTTGGTCACGATCTTTTTCGCACGTTCTTCTCGTACGTGATCCACTTTTCATCACAAGTTATGAGCTTCTTCAAAAATGGTTTGGTTTCATTACGTCGTAATAAAGAATCACAAACGAGTACACGGTTCATTATTAGGTTTCTTTCAGTCAGCTCATGAGGTACCCAAATATCGACCTTTTTTGTGTAACCAGTTATTTTCAAATGCCCCAAAACTGTTTTGTGGTCAATTCCCAGTTCTTCAGCTACGTCTTAACTACTGATATGCCGATCTTGTTCCACTTTATCAAAAATGGCATCCATTTTATCCGTAATAGGGCGACCCGAGCGACGTGCATCTTTGATATCAAAATTTCCGGATTGAAAACGCTTAAACCAAATTTGTGCTACTCTCAGAGACAATGCACTAGCTCCATTAACATCGCAAATTTTTTTCGCGGCTTGCGTTACATTTTTACCTTTTTTGTACTAAAATTTTAAAATGTATCGAATTTCTTCATTAGATTCATCTTGACAGTACGAAAAACAAATGAAAATCACACAATTTCCTAATTTGAATTTGGAATTATGTTTTTTAAAATTTAAACTTCCAATGATACCAAAACCAGCCAGATACAAATAGTATAGCCAAAGAGATTTTATTACAAGTGCATACATACTATGATGCGAAAAGACTTTTTTCCCAATCTAATATATCAATTTAACTAGACCTAGAAACTATTGCTTTGTAGGATGAAAACTTTAATAAAAGCTGTTCTCGTTTCGTAGTTATATTTTGTCTATATCATGATTTTTGAGATTGGCTCCAGACTGTGATCATCTGATCAGATCTGATGATTTATGTCCAATAGTGGACTAATGAACAAGTAACTACGTTAACAACACCGAAAGGCGTTTGAATAGCAGTATAAGTAGATGGTGATTGCAATAATTCATGTCGTTAATTTTAGATACAACATTTCCGGTTGATATACTGGATATTCCTGATTTCATCAACGCAACTATTGATTATACCGAATGGGTTCTGCCCAAGGACAGAATAGGCGGAGGTAAATAAAACTCATAATGTTTACAAATATGTTCCCGTAGTGTACTAATACAAGTATGTTGGATTTACTACTACGGATGTATGTTGGACTACGTGGTGGCCGAATTAGATGGAACCTGCTAGTGGTGATTTATTTCTGTTGCCAGAGATTGTTTACCACCGCAGGGCCTATTTCTGCCGCTAAATAGCAGTGTGAAAACATTATTGTGTTCCAGTTTGAAGGGCGCTATGGTTAGTGTAATTAAGGGGTTAACGAGACTCGGCATTTTATGTCTCATGTGACGAGCTCAATATGGTGCAGTATACATCATCCTTATGACCGCCAAGTTGTTATGGGTAGGCGTGTATCACTTGTCATCATGTGAACGTCTCCGTCGTCTCATCGCTTAATTGAATAAAAAGAAGAATAAATACCTTTGTGACTCCATGACGGCTGCGAAGGGCAGTGCAAGCCTGCCTCAAAGTGAGCATATGGAGCTCACTAGAGGCAGCCAACTCGACTTGACTCTAGACATCGTTCCGGCTGGGTAGGTTTCTCTTAGCTTTATCGTGGGTGGCCAAGCCACCGCTACTGCGCTTCGCTGCAACCACAAGGCAGGAACCTGTTCTAGGAGGCTGCTGTGAAAGCTATTTTAACAACAACTGATGAAAGTTAATCTTTATATAAAAATAAAAAAAAAAACCCTCTTAACTTTCTTACGCGCTAGTCTAGTGTGGTCTGGTAAACGTGGTCTGTCCATAGAAGCTGTTGTTCTTTGAATATGGTTTCTTCGCCAAGTTTTCTTTCACTGAATGTTCAAGTTTAGTTGGGATCAAACCTTCGCTTATGCGACATCAAAATATATATTTTACAATCATTAATCTATAACAAGAGAAATGTTTCGGCCTTGTGTAACTTTATTATTTTAATATACTAATCGATTGAAATTGAATACAGGATGCGCGCGTATGACGAAGAGTTTTGTGGTGAATGATAAAATTCTGTTTGGTTTTATCGTACCAAGAACCTGGAAAGCAGATTATATAGTATCATTGAGTTATGTGCTTGTCTTGTACACGAGTACGGAATTGGAGTCTGTAAGTTTTGCATTTAAATAAAACTAATGTGGTGCGTGAACAGAAACGGTCTGAAAGAATAGAATAGAATGTAGAATAGGATACAGTATAGAATAGGACAGGATATTCATAATTGCACACAAAATAACATAACATTTAACAAAAAAAAAACAAGATTTAACGTTGAGTACTATTTAAACTTATTTCATTTTACAATATTTATAGCAAATCAATTTGCTTTAAAATAATTCAATTGATTTTTATTAACTTATACAGTTATTAGACTTAAAGGACTATTTAGACAATTTTAGGGTACTATGAAAGTATTTTCAGTGTATTTTAAGTAACATTATAAACTATTCGTTAAAATGGATTAAATTTTATTAGTAATAGGATCACAAGCCGGTTGCTCAACTAAAACACGATATCATGATTTTTATTAAAATCAACAGTTAATCATCAATTTTAATTGCCTCCGTGGCTCATTGGTTGATTGCTTGTAATACGAAGGTCCCTGCTTCGGTTTCGAGGTCACACGGATTAGATCAGTAATGGGGTTTCCTACCTTTATTTTTCAAGACATGAAAGACAGATCTGCTCAATGTAAAAGATTATCGATGTACTGTTTTCAGGTGGTTTCTTTAAATCTGCAACAAATTTATTACAAAATTGTCATGAATGTGGTGATATATCTTTTATGTATATGGATTTTAAGCATTGCTATCAGTGCTGTTTACACGAAGCTCTACGATCTATATAAATATGACTACAAGGTAGTTAAACTACTCACATTCTTGAAACAAACGGGTCTCTCGCCGACTATGTTACAGGCGGTAGCGGATTATACAAAACACTTGTGGCTAAGGCAGAGAGGTTAATGTTTATTTATGGATATTTCCTAGAACCAACGTCATTATATTTAATTTTTTTATTTGTACAAATAGTGATTTTACTATTTTTTTGTTTTTTATGCAACAAACCGACTAGACGCTCGGGTCATTCACTTGACGGTAAGTGGTACGCTTTCCCATAACAACGTGGCGTTAGTTAGGATGGTTCTGACAACGTCACATTGTGCTCGTGGCCTTGAGATATAAGATGTTAAACCTCGTTACTTCTGTAATTACACTAGCTAATACGCTCTTCAAACCTAAAGACAGTACTGTTTGCACACTACTGTTTGGCGGCAGAAATAAGCGTTGCGGTTGTACCTACCTAGTGATGGGTCTACTAGTGACAGGTCTCTCTTTACGGAGACGAATTAGGTACCACCGTAGTGTCTCTTTCTGGTTTCAAACAGTAGTGTACAACCATTACTGGTTTCCAGTTTCACCGATGGAGCCAGTAAAATTATTAGCGTTATGAGACTTAATATCTCGTGTCTCAAGGGGAGGAGTATATTCTGCAATGTATATCATCCTAACTAGGCCAATTTGAAATGAGTCGTCATATTCTATCTGGTATATAAATAATATACGTAAGTAATGTAAAATATTTTATTTTTATTTCGTATTTAGCAAATCATGTAATAGGAATGTAGTAATACTTCATCATTATTAAGAAATGTTCTCTACTTAATTCTCTTTCTTCTCTTACCGTCCTAGTAATACTAAATGCTTTTCAATTTTCTGCAAACTAATTTTTTTTTGTGCTTTAAATTCGTCTGTCTAAAAAATACTAGTTAAGAAAAAAATATTTCCTTGAACTTATTTTTAAACGTGTTACTACTGTTTTTCATTACTGAAGTAAAATATGATACTTATTAAAGGATAAAAGGTTGTTCATGTTTCAGGTAATTGGCTTCCGGAGCTGGCGCAAAATGCACCGCAGTGCCTTCGCGAGGATATTCTCGGAGCTCTATACATTTATCATCTGAAGACACCTCCTCTATTACGGGACCTGCCTCATTATTTTATTAGGCAATTAGTGGCGAGGTTGAGTCGGGTCGTCATATTCCCTGGTGTGTTGAAGTTTTTTTTATACAATTAAGCGACGAGACGAGCGGGATGTTCACCTGATGGAAAGTAATACGCTCGCTCATAACAACGTGGCGCTCGTTACGATGTTATACACTGTACCACATAGCGCTTCTCGCCTGAAATATGAGATGTTGAGTCTCGTTACCTCAGTAATTACACTAGGTACAATGTCCTTCAAACCGGAACCCAATAATGTTTGCACAGTAATGTTTGGCGGCAAAAATAGGCGCTGCGGTGGTTACCAGCAGTAAATCAATTATAGTTTGATACTCTTGCTACATTAACTTGTATGTTATATATACTCGTAATCTATATATATATATAAGAGATTTACACCTAAGTAGAGGCTCATCACGATATTTCTGGAACCATAAGGCTTAGAGACTTGAAATTTGGTAGGAGTATTCCCTTTGCCGAGTATAGCAGCTAAGAATGGATTTTCGAAATTTTATCCCCAGTAGAGGTTGTGGGTGTATTACAGCCAGCAAAGCAGTCGGGGAACAGCTAGTAACAATATATAATTCTTTCATTCCTCGATCAGTAAGACTGGAATGAGCTTCCATTTAATACAAGGGCGCCACTTACACTATATGTAAATGAAATATCTTCGTGTCATTGTTTTTTCAGCTCATGTCTGCTATCGTAAATGTGTATAAATGGTTATAATATACATTATAGTCTCTTATATGTATTAATCGCATTTATATGCACTATATTTATAATGATATAATAATAAAATAAGGTGTAAGGGATTCCGCTTAACATCTTACGGAGCCCAAGTCAACCTCACCGGCGCGCGGTGCACCCTGCTGAATAACAGACGAGGCTCTGACCACCCAGCAACCCGCACTGGTTCATCGTGGTTGGTTTACGGCCCAATTCCCCTCAATGAATCTGGTGAAGGTTGCGGGAAGCAGCTGGATATGGGCACCGCAGGATAGATCGATGTGGAGATCTTTGGGGGAGGCCTACGTCCAGCAGTAGACGTCTGTCGGCTGATAATAATGATGATTATGAATAAGTTCTGACTCTCAAGATACTGAAATTCACTTTTATTCCTGCTCAAACCCATGGTAGACTATGAGAGAAAAACCTTTTGGTATTAAGTCCACCGTTTTTATCTGTGTATGCAAATATACTTTTTAAATAAATAAATAACACATTACTCTCCCTAGGTAAATGGATTGTCCAAGAAGGTGACATATACCCTTGTATGTATTTCATTCACGAAGGGGAAGTTGAAAAATGGAGTATAGATAAAAGGTATGGTATATTATTAGCTACCAAAAACGTAGCTCTACTTTCAGCCTCCGAACAGTAATATGCAAATATTACTCTGTACAGTTTTGAAGGACTCTGTAACTGGTTTATTTACTTGAAGAGTTAATATCGTAACGACGAGCACAATTTCATCATTATCATCTTAATTAGTACCACATTGTTTTATAGGCGGTTCGAACTTACCATCATGTAATGAGCTCTCTCTCTCTCTCTCTTCATCTGCATTTTTCAAAACAAAATGTACTTCAATATCTTTTTTAAGGGTATGTTTTATTGGAGATCCTAATTTTTTTAATAATACCTTTATGATTTTAATTATCTTTTGATGTCTAGCGGTGACAAGAAGATGGTGATGCTTTTGACAACAAACGACTATTTTGGATTTATACCTGGACTCTTCCCAAACTCACCATTTTTGTATTCCTACGTAGCCCGAACGGTAATTGTAATTATAATTTGAACTTTATTAATAACTAGAAAAGGTCACTCTTTGTGGAGTTCGGTTTAGTTTTAACTGGCTTGAGTTGCAGGCTGGAAAGTCTAGTCTTTTCAAAAAAAGCGAGCACTGGTGACAGTTCACTGTCACTGTGGCCTGTAGTCTCGGGCTATTAAAAATAGGATTAAGTTAAACCCTGCCTGTCGTAGAAGGCGACTAAATGGGGTTCGTGGGCTTTGAAGGTTGGGGCCTCAATGTCCACTAAGCAAGTCTGAGTTGAACGACAACTAGTGGTCTGGTTCTTGTCGTACCAGAGCGAGGATGTCGAAAAGAGCTACAGTTCTCTCTGGGACGTATTTTAGGCGTAGTACCGGAGGCACCGGTGCGTCCCGTAGGAGACCCGGGGTCTTCCGCAATAAACTGAAAATGAACACCATGAGGGTTTTAGTGGGTAAAAATCCCACATAACCTTATCTTCCCCTTAGAACCAAGGTATCTTTTTAGAAGATTTATTCCCCCAAAAAAAAGTCTTTGCTGCCGGAAATTGTCTAGGTAGGTACTATTGCTACTCTTTCTGCAGCCAAATAGTAGTGAGCAAATTGACTGTGATCCGGCTTGAAGGACCAGTAGCTATAAAAATTACTAGTGTAAAGAGACTTAACATCTTATGTTTCAAGGCGACGAGCACAATGCGGTGCTGTGTATATCATTCTAACTAACGCCACGTTATTATCGGCAGGCGTAACACTTGCCATTAGGTGAACGTCTCGCTTGTCTCTTGCTTCATCAAATGAAAAAAAAAAAATATTTATCAAGATTTCATACATTGTCTTGTTTAAATTTTAACTACTCAAATGATATTCAGGTTGTTGACGTCGTGTTTTTGCGTAATAAAGACTGGCAAGACTTATTGCAGGGGTACCCTAAAGTCAAGTACGATCTTTACACTGCGGCTAAGCAATTAAAAAAAGAGATTGGCAAATAATTATGTTTAGCGATTATTTTTTGTTTGTATAATCTTTTACTTGTAAAATAAACCATAAACATAACCTTCTTGTGCGTTTATTTATAATTAAGTTTTGGTTTGTCTTACTGTAACATTTTTTTCAATTGATGTTTTGGGGTGGTTTTCTTAGTAGTATAATCATGATGGGTTCCCACGTCTTTCCGGAACATCTTAAGGGAAAGATTAATAGATTGTGGTGATCACGACTGTCTGATATGTGGAATAGAATTTAAGGAGGATAAAGATGGATACAACAAATTTATATTATTTACATAAATGAACGATTCCTCTTTATTTTTCTGATATTGTATGATAGACAATAAAATTATCAGAATTTAGAAATAGTTTATATACATACAAAATGGACGATCTGGATTATTGGACTTTGGTAATCTAGGGAACCATGGAAGCGATCACCATGTATATTAACACCGTTTATTTTATCATTAGACCTGTCTACCTATAAGATGCGAATAGAAAACAATTAAGGTAGCTGTTCTCGGCGAAAATGTTTTCGTCCAAATATCCGACCGTGCGAGCTTTTAAGAGAAGAAAGCTTTTAAACAAGTTCCTTTTATCGTCATCGACTTATCACCAGGTGAACAACAGGCACTGTTTACTATATATATAAATACGATTCAAATAAAGCTGGTATATTTGTAATGTCATGTTTACTCTTCGTAGATATTATCCAGACACATAATTACATGAAGATATTGCAGAAGCCATTTATACATCTAATCGTTATCTCCCCGCCCACCAGAAACAGTCGGAAGAATCGAGAAACTTAATGTTTTATTAGTTTTAACGGCTGACCATTAATTATCTGCAGGGTTTAAAGGGACGAAAACCGCAAGGGTAGTGGTCAGAACTTGGACGAATTAGTTTAATTACGTGGTTAACTATTCCAGTCTTTATTATTTGAAGTACTTTGTACTTCGTGTAACTTACCAACTTTTGTGTGGTTAAATAAATCACGAATTAACAATAGATTTTTTCTTTTATATAACATTCTCGTAAAGGTAGTTAGAACGATATAGACTGCACCAGGTTATGCTCGTCACCCTGAGATTTAAAATGTCAAGTCTTGTTACTGTAGTAATATAACTTGCTGCAGCACTCAAACCGGAACACTGAAATGTGAGCTGCGATAGTACTTAGACGGTTCTCGGCAACAGAGCTATTACCAGTGTATACTTACGTGGCGTTTACTCCTAGTCATCCCAGGACGTGATGTAATTAGTTATAATGATGATGTGTACTAGCCTATATTGGTAAAGATTTAAGAGCACATTCAAAGGAGAATTTGGAGGAGATTTTAGTATTCGATATAATCCTAACTTTTCAGATCAGAACCTGTTATAAATTTCCTACTTAATACTGAGAAGGATGTATGTAAAGAGAAAAACATTAAATGCAATTAACCTAAAGGTAGCCGTAACAAATTGTATCCGAAAGTAACTTCAACAACATTACTTCATTGATAAAGCCACGTAAAAATATAAAGCTGCGAAAATATTTCACATAAAAGAAAGTGAACCGGCATTCGTTTCGTTTAAGGCGATGAAAAAAAATAATAATTGGGCAATCTCATTTAGATAATACGTTTCGAAGTAACTCGAGCGAAATTGTTTTGGTTTCTTTTGAATAATTTGTATGAATACGTTTACTCGTACATACGTTATATTTTATACGAACTCATTAATGAACTACTCTTAGCACGTTTATAGTAAATTCAATATTCAATATTAAAGAAATATAAATACTAAAATCCTTATTAACAAATATGTTCATGATATATGTTGTAAGTATTTGTGGTTTCTATTTTTTTTATTCAATGATGCCTCATTAAGAGCAGGGTCTTCCACTGATGATAATACGCCTGCTAATAACAACGTGGCGCTAGCTAGGATCATACAGCACCATACTGGGCTAGTCACCTTGAGACATGTTATGTCTCGTTACTCCAGTAATTACACCAATTACTGTGAGGAATGCAGTTTTAGGCACCTATCAATATTCAGTAATATTTTGAACTCGGCTAATGCGCCGGTATCTGTACACAACTTGTCAGTCGTATTATAGCCTTGTGCCGTATGATTGATTACGTTTTTTATCTCCCGACTAGTGTGTAAAACCAGTACTTATATCTGATATATACTAGTTACAACATCCTTTAATCCGGAACATAGTAACGTTTGTACATTACTGTTCGGCGGCAGAAATAGGAGCTGCGGTAGTACTTACCTAAATGGTCTCCGACAAAAGAGACCTACCACCCGTGGTTTCCCTATTTATTCTAATAAATGGTTGAAAATCAGAACACTCTCAAAAAATAAAACAATTACACGTAGTAATTATAATTCTCTAGTTATTATCGATACAGAAAGTACCTATTCAAATATTACTATTTTGCATTTTATATTTGACGACGTAATGAGACGAGCGAGATGTTTACCTGATGGTAAATGATAAACCTGCCTATGACAACATTGTGCTAGTTAAGATGATAAACACAATTTTTTCCCGTCTTGAGATATAAAATGTTAAATCTCATTCATCATCATTATCAGCCGATAAACGTCCATTGCTGGACATCGGCTTCAACCTAAGATCTCCACATGGACCAGTCCTGCGCTGCCTGCATCCAGCAACTTCTAACGACCTTATAGTCAGGGTAGCTTTCGGTATCACCGGACATTAGGAGCCGTCATTTGTAGGAGTTTACATGGGAGGATTTGAGCCATTTCCCACCACGCTGCGGATTGGTGGGAGCCAGAGCCGCGTTTGTTGATTAGCAGGATGTGCCACAAGCAGGTGAGGCTTGTGCGGGATTACTTACACCTTAAATCTCATTACTCTAGTTCAAATTGAAACACAGTAGTAGTTGCACTATAGTTTGGCAGTACAAATAGGAGCTGAGGTGAGCACCTTCTAAACGATCTGCGGCAACGAAGATCTACTGCGAGTGAAATTGACTTTTTATTTTAGACTAAGAAAAATATTGTATTTGATCTAATTTTTATTAAAAATTCTGTTTTTACTTATAAATTGAACAAATGAGAATTTAACAACACAGCAAACGTATTAACTTGTAAGCAATTTAAGAAAATTGCGTTTGTAAATTCAATTTAGCACCCTCGCCCATAAAGTACTCGAATAATATCTACTTCGGGCAACTAAATAGCTGATATAAAATCTCCTAAGGAGATCCGTGTTCGCTTAATAAAAATAAGATATTTTTGAGGTACAGTAGAGTTTCATCTTAAATTGAAACACTTATTTTTATTATTATATTGTTTATATAGTATTTTTATTGCGATTAGCAACATTTTTAATTTTTTGCTTATATCTTTAGGTTAATAAAATTACGCAGTGAGAAAACGCCATTTCTGTCTTTAAGTTCTATTTCAGTCGTGTTATTCAGATACAAACTAGGTACCTTAGGACCTATATCTACTGTTGTTGCAGTTCACTTGCGGTGGGTCTCTTTTTTTATTGCGCGTTCCCCCAGTTGTGTGAGTGGAGTGGGGCCTGTATTTTCATATTTTAATTTATTTATTCATCACACTTCTTTCCCTATTCCTCATTCTTTTCTTCTTTTAATCTTTTCTTTCATACCTTTTCCTTATACACACTTCAGTTTTATGATTCTCCATCCTATTTACTTCTTTCATCCCTCTCTCATAAATAAGGACAGCACACATAATTTTTATTTGCATTTCAACTTACGATGTTCCTTACCACTAATATATTTTTTTGTTTCTATCTTAACTGCTTACATTTTGTTCTATTTCAAACTTTAAATCGATATCTTAACTATTTGTTTTACATTCTGTCTTTTCTATACTTTAATTGCCATTCCAATTTTTGTTCCTTACATATTTTCCATTACTACAAGTATCTCTCAAGTGATTTGTGATGGATCTGCTTTCACAATAGCCTTTAATTCTTCATTTTCCACTTTGGTCTCCGGTCGTCCACGGGGTTGGTTCTGAAGATCGAAATTTCCAGAACGAAAACGTTAAAACCAAAAACGTACCGTGCTTTCTTTTGCGACACCGGCGTCGTACACATCATTAATCCCTCGAGCTGTTTCTGCAGCACTGGTACTGGTGGCACGGTAGAATTCGTACTCGTAAATATACCGATATTTCATGTTTTCCATTGTGCGGTAATAAGCGACGCCAAAGAAAAAAATTATGAGGAAAAAAACAAATGAATGACTGTTTTCAAAATTCAAATGTACCAGCTAAATGAATTTATAAATTTGAATTTGGAATTCTTAACCAAAGAGGTGATATTTCAGATCAAAGTGGTCAGTACGACAAAACGCTAATTTCATAGGTAAGGACCTAATATTTGCATTAATACATCAATTGTATTAAATAGATCAATTAAAATTATTTATTTGGTAATAAATATAAATAATGTATATAGAATGGAATAATTTAGTTAAAGATTAATTTTAATAAATTTAGATGAAAATTCCAGTCGGGAAAACTCCGCAGTCGGTTTTAATGGATTTTTGTTGTTATTTATGAACCTTCTTAATTACTAAACTTTGAAAACTTACCGCCTATGAATATAAATAATTGTACTCTGATATTTGGTATAATTTTCAAATTATTCTAGCGGAGCAAGGTAAATTTCTATAAACTTATTACTGATAGGTCTTGGTTGCCGGAGATCGCCTATAGCTGCCGCCAGACATTACTGTACAATTACTGTTTAGTTTGAAGGGCGCTGTAGTTAGTTTAATTACTGGGGTAACTAGATTCAACATCTTATGTCTCAGACGACGAAGCAATGTGATGCATGTATCAGCCTAATTAGCGCCAAGTTATTATGGACCGACGTATCAATTTCCATCGGGTGATCGTCCCGCTCCTCTCGTCGCGTAATAAAAAAAACGGAAGTGTAATATAAAAGCAGTGTTAGTACCGAAAATACATATAAGAGAGGTTTTATTACTGTTCTTTTCTTAATTTGCTATTTTGGTAACTGTTTCTTTTGACTGTTATTTGTTTGTATATGAAGCTCCTAACAGCCTGCTGAAGAATTAGCTAAGAAATATTAATAGGAAAAAGGCTCAGTTTTAATTTCTATTTCATATGATGTTATGTGTGAAAACAATGTTATAAATTACGGTAATACACATATATATATATATATATAAATATATATATATATGTGTGTAAAGTTAACTATCTCGGGATATATTTTATTCTTCTATGCTCATTAGATATGAGGAGCAGTTTCAAGTACTCTTACAATAATTATCCTCAACGTACAAGTTAAATATTGTATCGTTACTTATAATTCCTATTTAGACTTTATATTGTATTGTATATATATATTAAGTTTTAGTACCTGTTGCTGTTCTTGCTGTCGGTAAAAAAGAGTTGAACTTTTTTTAACATAATTAACATTTTGTCTTCAGCATTTCCGATCTTTCATCAGTGGTAAACTATTCTACGCTAGATTATTATTAAATCTGTCTACTGGGACATAAATAACACAGATTATATTCAATTACTACGTCTACTGACAAGCCCTAATTAAACAGTTTGTCTAACTTTGACGTTTGCGGCTTGCTCCCTCTCAGTGACCCTTGCAATAACCGTTACTCAATATCGATAAGTAAGCATTAAGTTTATGCTTACTTATCACAGTTTAAAGTTAAAGTTTGATGAAACAATTTCCATAAAATTTAAATTTCATTAGATAATAGAAAAACTATAAGGGATATTATGTATCTATCGAACAACCTGCACTTAAAGAAGTCGCACAATGTTTGTGGTTAAATGATGAGTGGTCCTGCACAACAACGCACGGGACCCAAACATCTGCTCGTGGTGCATGGTGCGTGGTGGTAATCAACAAACGAGGCTCTGGCTTCCACCAACCCGCACTTGCTCAGCGTGGTGAGGAATATCCCAAATTCCTCGATATGAATCCCTGCAAACGACGGCCCTTAATACGCGGCGGTAACGGAGGCCATGCTGACTGCAGCGCAGTACCTATCGATGTCTGATCTGATCTGTGGGAGACATCGCCTGATGACGACGATGACAATTAAATAATATCACGTACCGGAGATAATAAAGCCATAGTTGTTGGTTTTTATTAGTGATCTTGTAAAATGTGTATTAAACGATTATTCAGATAATATGACCTGAAACATTTTTAGGTCCGAACCTAGCACGCGTGTGATATAAAACTGTCTGTGAAATGTCGAAAACTCAAATACCTTTTATAAAACGATTACAACCCCGGATTCGTTCCTTGTGTATAACCCCTATAATCAGTTCTCATTTAAAATGTCTAAGTTATTCTTTAACCTCAGTGCAGCAGCAAAGTAAACCAGAATAAATTAAAAACTTTTCTTCCCACTGTAGAGATCGCGCTGTGTTAATTAGGTATTCAACTTCACTATGAAATTTTGTCCCCGCCTTATAAGCAGTATTTTTTTAATATTTCTATTATATGAGAAAAATAAATATTTAAATATAAAATAGACTAGTAATATAACAATTTTTTATGTAAATATAGTATCACATTTATTTAGATTACCGACATCTTATTATACTATTTAATACTTATCAAGAACTTGAACTTTCAAGTAACATATTTAATTCCGAAAATACTGGTACTAGGTCTCTGTTGTCGGAAACTCTCTTCACTTTCAGGTTAGTAAAAATAGGACTAACATGAGCCCTTCCTGTCGTAGAAGGCGATTAGGAGTTTCGCGGGGCTTGAGAGTAGGGACCCTAGTCGCTCAACAAAGGAACCTGCGTGGGACAGCGTATGGCTCAGCGATGGTGCCCAGGAGGGATTGGTCCTTCAGAGACGTGCTAAGATAAAGTATAGAGGGGCACCGGTGCGTTCTGTAAGAGATCCCAGGGCCTTTCCGAATGCATTGAAGAAGACCACCGAGGGGGTCTTAGTGAGTAAGAATCTTACTTAATCTTGACTTTCCCGCAGAAACAGGATATTTTTCGAGGATTTCCGCCGAAACGAAAAAAAAGGAGTCTTTGTTGCCGGAGATGGTCTAGGTAGGTAGCACCGCAGCGCCTTTTTCTGCCACCAAACAGTTGTGCTCAAACATTATTGTGATCCGGTTTGGAAATAATTGTCACTAGTAAAATTACTAGGGACGAGCACAATGTGGTACTGCGTATACCATTCAAATTAATCTTCTTAATATGGGCAGGCTTAGAAGAGAAGGTTTTCCATAAGAATCAAACTATATTAACTTTTGAAAGCTGTAGTTACTGCTTCACACTTTCCCTTCCGGTTATTAAGGTTTGGCGTGAATTCCGCAATTAGTTAACAAGCTCGTAAACCGGATACGTGGATTTAGGGAGCGACGTATCACATAATGTCAATATAACATTTTATCATTAAGGGTCGGCCCACAAGAATATTTGGAAATGTATACATGTTTAAATAATTCAATCCATAAATATATTAAAAAAAATATATAACCCCATAGTTTTTAAAACAAATTCTAACCGGATTTTGGGCTACTGAAAAGTTTCAAATATTTTTTTTTTAACAGTACAATATATAATTTTTATTGATCGTAAGTTTTCATTACCGGAGACCCTTTAGATGATACCATTGTTGCTCCTATATATTCCGTCAAACAGTATCGTGCAAACATTATCGTGTTCCGGTTTGAAGAACGTTGCGGTTAGTTTAACGAGAATTTATATCTTATATTTTAAGGCGTCAAATACAATATAGTTGTGTTTATCATCTTAACTAGCGCCACATTGTTATGAATAGGCGTATGGGCATCATATACAGGTTTTGCTCTTTTCCCAATTTTGTGGTATAAAAAAAAAGAGTAGTTTTATATGAACGTTAATTATATAATTAAGATAGTTTCTATTTTTTTTTATTCAATTAAGCGAGGAGACGAGCGGAATATCCACTCGATCTTAAGTGATACGTCCATAACAACGTGACGCTAGTTAAGATGGTATACATGGGATCACATTGCACTCGTCACTCTGAGACAAGAGATAAGATGTTGGGTCTCGTTACCCCAGTAATTACACTAGCTACAACGTTCTTCAAACCGGAACACAGTATTGTTTAACGGCAGATATAGGCGCTGTGGCGGTTTCTATCTAGACGGTCTCCGGAAATTGAGACCTGACACCAGTAAAACTTTGTCCCAATTGACTACGAATTGTATTGAATAAGTTTAATTTAAAATTATTATCAATTCAAAGTCTAAAGGATATCAAGTTATACTGTCGTATAAATATTCAGTTTTGCATGCTATATTACACCATTGTCTTTATTATATATATCGCGTGTCCTTCGTTGGAGGTCCTTAAATAATTAAATGTTACATAAAACTGCAATTGTCAAGTACATACGGATCACTAATTTGTACAATTTGCGGGACACGTTACAATTACAAGTAATTTAATTTAAACGGACCACAACAAGCCTGTACGGCGGATCCGCCACCATTACTTTAATTAAATAAATGGTTTTAACCCCCGCTTATAAATACGGTCGTATTAGCAGAGCATTTTGTTAACAGGCCGTGGATCCGGGTCCACGAGCCCAGTGACAGGTAAGCTGTAAAAGTCGCATGGCTTGCAGCGCTCACATCGATCGAATCTAGAGCATTGCAATGCATTCATTGGATTTAAAATATCTCTTTGATTTCTAAATGCTTTAAATGGTCAGTAGGTCAAATAAAATTGTCACCGCCGATTATAATCTTAAAATAACATTTAACTGAATAAATATTGACCAGAGTTGTAGTAATTTTTAAGTCGTAACATCATCTTTTTTTTTAGAAGTAACAGTGAACTATGTATCACTATATAATACTAGAAAGGATCAAAAAGTAGTGAGAATGAGATAGAATATAATGACTATTGATAACTTAATAATTTATTTTTCTACATAGTGTACTACTATTTATTTTTTTTCTTACCAAGGAGTATATATGTCGTTCTCATTGCTTTTTGATCCCTCCTCGTAATGCCGAAAATTCGATTTTTTTTTATTGAACGAAGCAGCGAAACGATCAAGACATTCACCAGATGATAACTTTAACGCCTGTCCAAAACCATATGGCGCTAATTGGGATGGTATACACTGCAACAAATTTTCCTCGTCACCTTGAGATACAATATGTTGGGTCTCGTTACCCCAGTAATTTCATTACCGATATCTCCCTTGAAAAAGAAAAACAGTAATGTTAGCACATTACTGTTTGGCGGCAGAAACAGAAGCAGCGGTGGTATCTACCTAGACTGCAGAAGAGACCTGAGTAAAATAGCACCAGCAATATTTGTATTTTTGCTTTAGCTTATTTAAGATAATATATATATATACATCATAAATAATTATAAATAAATAATTTAAAATAAACCTTTCCATGGAATTTTCTCAATGTTTTATTGAAAAATAATTGACTACACTACTGTATAATATATAGAGCTGTTGATAAACTTCTACAATAAAATCGTAAATTTTTTTCTTTTCTATTTGTAGCTTAAGACTTAAAGAATTCATATTTCCCTAACTAAAAATGTTTAAATTAGTCAAAGTGCCTCCAAAAGTTCTAGAATTAAATAAACTACTAGTTGTTCACCGCCCGCTTCCATGGTCGCAACCCTATACCCGCGCAGCTTAGTTTGGAGAAAGTAATTTTGTAAAATCCGTTCTTAGCTGACCTGTACTCCGCAAAAGGAATATGTATCCTACCAAACCTCAAGTCTCCAGGCCTTTTCTCTTATCAGATAAAATATAAGTAATATATCAAAGTTCAGAGTATACAGTTTATGGGTTTTTTTCATTAACTCCACTCAATAAATATCTTTTTTCTTATTTTTTTTTATATGAGGAAATATTTATGGCAGTTTATTTTCTCATAAAATTTTACGAATAAGGGTAAGAAATAGGATTATTAAAAGCAATTTTCTTCTATTGCTTCAAAGTATTTCCGAAAATATGTTATTAGGTCTCATCTTCCGCTAAATTGTTGAACGGGTGTTTTGAAATAATAAATTTGTTCATATTAAGTGAAGATGTGAAAATTCTTTTATGGAAGTAATTTATCGTTTGTTCTTACAGGAAAAGGATGATTAAGATTTATTCACATTTCAGTATTGCTGAAACTTATATACTACAAACGGTTTTTTCGGTGTAAATGAGTTTAGATTAAGCCTTAGAATCCTTAAAATCAATCCTTAAAATAAAAGCCTTAAAATCCTTAACAGGGGTAAGATTTCTGTTTAATTCATATTAAAGTCACAGTTTGTATATTTATATTAATGTTATTAATTTTGTCTATATTTTTTTATTGTTTATATTATAGGTTATTATGTGTTAGTTCCGCCTTCAATATTTCCAGCAACAATTAGGCATTAAGTCCTTAGTATTTAAATAAATAAATTAAACAGTGATTACCAAACATTGCCCTGTTTCTGTGAGATAACAGAACCAACCTTATGTCTGAAGCTGTTGAACGCGATGTGATGCTGCGTAAATATTCTAAACCGTCTCATTTTTATAGTCAAATCATCGTTTTGTCTTATTAAAAAATGTGATGAAATGCTCTTATACATCTTTAACAAGATTAGCAGATGAATTTAATCAACACTCAAAGTAGGTTCATCTCGTTGAAGATTTTTAGGGATCTTTTATAGATAATTAACATGCAAATTTATAACACCAATTTTAGTCAAATGGAGTGCTATTTAATATTGTTATAAGAGGATCAAAGAGATTAGGGTGAAATAACCGTTCTTTCTTGCTTTATTTAACAAAGGATTTAACATTTTCGACCCTCACTTCGGCGTACTTGCAAGGACATTTTGTCCAAGAAAATGTTTATTCAGGTAAAGTGTAATATAAGGTTTTAATTATTTCATTATTTAAGATTTTAGATAGTTAACTTGTTTTAGATATTTAAGCGCTCTAGTTATTATTTTATTAAGTATTTTGATCTTCAGCTTAGGTTGATATGATTTATTTTCTACCTATCTACATATTGCAGTGAATGTATTTTGTTTAGACTACCACTTAAATATTTTTTAAAAAAAAAGAAAAATTGTCAACAAAAATTAACATTCCGTATTGTATAAAATTAAATAGTATTTAGTAAGGGCAAAAAAGTATATGACGTAATATCCTCTCATTCGTTTTGTAAGAATGTTAACAAAGGGTCCATTTAGTCATTGTGTTTTAAATTGGTACCTTTGTTTTATGAAAGCAAATTTAATAAATTTGAGATTAATCTGCTGAATAAAAAATATAAGTTACTTTCAGGATTTTTTTAAATATATAGGAAATAAGTCTTTAGCATTTTGAAAATACGTTAATAAAAATACATAAAATATAAAGGAGAGTGATGCTTAATCTTATTTTGATTTAGTCATAAATTAAGGTGATTATGTATGTTGTAAGATTTTACTTAAATAATCACAGAAAGCCCATCACACCCTCATATTGAGGGTAAGTCTGTGCCCCAATAGTAGAGACGTAACGTGTTGAAAAAAAACTTAGAAATCTTGATATTCATAATAATTCATTATACAAATTTAAACTCAATCAACGACAATAGCACTGTATGTAAAAAAAAAAAACAATTAGACACACAGGCAGAGATCATTGCAGATTGTTATTTTTTAACTGCAATAGGTTAACTACCAACTTTATTTTTTGTTTTCCAGAGGGAAATCTTCGGAAAAATTCTCTGCCTTCTGGGAGAAAGTCAGAGTTACGTGGAGAATTTTATCCACTAAAATTCCCTTAGTTTGGTGAGGTTACAGGATCTTCGTTCGGAACACAACCGCAGCCTCACCAACGCTGTGCTGGAATAGCCTGTCCCGAGGTCTGCTTTGTGCTGACCCTACCAACCTCGCGAGTACCACTTCATTGACCGGAGACCACGTCTAGCCATTATCCTCCTCAAAGTTGGTTAACTACCAACCTCACCTAACCTCAATTTCTTATGAGGTTAAGTGACAATGACACCGAAGGTACGGCGTGTTCAGCCAGAATACACTTGCTGTTTTACTGTAAACGTGGACAACTGGAACAAAGCTTTATTTACAATATAAGTACGATAGTTAGCAATACAGGTCCGTAAAGGTATTCGGTGAATTGCATAAACATTGTAAATACGTATTATATTACAAGTATTTCAAATTTACAAACTACGGAACATTCGCAAGGTTGCTTGAAACTCTGTCCTACAACTAATTCAAAATTTGCTCCAACTCTTCGAATAATTGGCTCTTGTTGTCTTGTCTCCGCAACTTGTTACCGTTTGATACTAAAGGTAAGCACTTCAGCGTAACAAACTGTTGCAACTGAACTTAAAATATCCTTCCTTAACCAATATTACATGAAGTTAATTCGAATAGTGATTTGTTAATTTCTTTATAAAGGAGAAACCGTGGGGGGATAGGCAAGGACATTGTCCCGGTCACAGTTGTAATAACCTACTAAGGAGAAAAACGTTGCACATGCGGCAAAAGGAAATACTATTACTATAGATGTGAATATAACAATAGTACTAATTTTTCAATATATAAGAAATTGGAAAAACGAGAAAAAATTTCAAATTTATCTTGAACTCTATTAACGGTTTCATTCTTCGGAGATCAACATCAAATTGTCGTTATAAAATTCACCGAGTTCATTATAAATAATAGTAAGTACAGTTTACTTGTACTAACAATGTAATTATCGAAGGGGAAGGAAGGTCCTCGAGTGGTGACCGTGTAGTGTTGGGAGGTCTCCCACAAGGTGGACCGACGATCTCGTGAGAATCGCTGGAACCCACTGGACGCGAGCAACTTTGGGGGAGGAGCATCTTTGGGGGAGGCCTATATCCAGCAGTGGAAGTCTATCGACTGACAATGATGATGATAAAATAAAAAAATTACCAAGTTTCATTACATAATTTTTACCCAGGCGTAAGAAGAGAGGTGCTGTAATTTTTTTTTTAACTAAGGAACATTGGACGAGATTTTTATAAACATTTTCGTTAGAAAAGTAACTATAATATAAAGTATTTTCTCAGTAATAATCTATATATTAATAGGAATTATCCAGAGATTCGTTGACTTGGTAAAAGATCTCCGAAACTATAAGACGTAACAAGTCAAAATGTTGTAGAGTAATTGGTTATGATATTTAGGGGTCAATTAAAAATGGATTTTATAAAATACATTTCCCAAAGGGAACTGCTGGGTTGTTATGGATAGCAAATCAGGCGGAGAATAGCTAGCTAAGATATAAAGTCGTATAAAGGTTATCTGCTTTTTTCTAATATCCGTTGCAGTAATTTAAAAAAGTTTACATTAATTTATAAATATTTAATCCTTAAGTCGGTTAAAGTACAAGAAAATATTAGTTTCTAATTTGATTTTCAGCGTGGCTTATGAAATTTATGGAAATACAGCGCCGCAAAAATTGCCGCGTGAACCGAACGGGGGCTCATTCCCTCGCGGTTAATAAAAATGATAATGGGAACGTTTACTTGAGATAAGACAATTTCTACTTTATTCAAAACCTTAAATAATATTCATTTCATGTCATCAACTTAACATATCAGTACTTTTTGTATTATGAAATACTATATTAATACTTCTGTACTGTTTTTTTCCCCATCGATATTGAGCTGTGAAGTAGTAACTTGACCTTAGTTAGTTGTGAGGTTAAGTGACAGTGAGTGGTGAAGCTCTCTCGTCCAAAATACTCTGCCTCTAATACATTGACAGACGGAATACAGCAATGCTGATATGGCAGCAGATTTTCTTGCCACCATGCATAATTTTCAGCCCCGGAATCAAAGTAGAGTCCTCAGTTGGTGCTAGTCTAAGAATTTATTCAAAGATTTCGTATAATTACTTAATTAAATCCGTCAGTTAGGTTATATACTATATCTATTCTATCTATACTAGTTTAGTTAATGAAGCCTAGTGAAACTTTAAGAGCTTCTTTCAAGTTTCAACTCATATTAAAATAAAGTAAATTTAATGAAAGTTCGTTTATTACATTAAAACGCTTTTTCAATTGAAACTATTTTTTATGATAAAAGCCTTAGATATCTTGAACCAATTTGCTACCGACATTTGAATAAACGACAACAAATACAATTATTGTAGGGTAAGCTATGGCGATGTTATCTGGCGTTGGCGTTATAATACACAAATACACAAAAGGTTTTACTTTATTTAATATATTTATTTATTTATTCTTCACGTAACACTTTACGTTAAGGGTAGCATTTTCTGCTAGTAAACCCAGGAGAAGAAGGAAACTTTGCATTAGGTGTGAGTAAACTAAATTAACGACAGATTATAAATATATACATTATAATACATACTACATATGTTTATAAATATACACATAGATAAATATATAAAATTATACTTATATACATTTTATAATTATAGACGACAAAATAATATTTATCAATGATATCAATTAGGCTTAAATTGATTAAAATAGTAGATTCTTTGTTCCCACTGTTCGTGCTAAAGCCATTGGTTGTGCATTATGAATATCTAGCAAACTCGTTGTTTCACCAACGTGATAACTAGTTCCGGGCTCGTTTCCACCGGAAACTCCGTCTGTGGAAAGCAAATTACAAATGGCGTTAAAGTTATAATTTTATTATTACAGTTACACAATCTCTCTAATACATAACCGGATATCATCATTGCGTCTGTATCTCGAAATTACTTGTTTTTTTTTTGTTTGTTAGCTTTGTATTTCTCTTTGTGATAGAATAAGGTAGGGATAGGATGTCATCTAGGTAGGTACCACCGCAGCCCCTATCTCTGCTGCCAAACATTACTGTGTTCTGTTTTTTTAAGGGAAGTAGCTAGTGTAATTACTGGGGTAACGAGATTTAACATCTTGTCTCAGGTGACGAGCGCAATGTGGTTTACGGCGTTATATATCATCCTGGCCAGCGCCACGTTGTTATGGGCGGGAGTATTATTTACCATCAGGTGAACATTCCGCTATCCCGTTGTATGATTAAAAATCTTGAACCGTCAAGTTAGTATTTAAACCTCTTTTTGACCTATCATAAAAGTATTCATCTACATGCGTTTTCTATTCTATACCTTATGATGATGGCTTCTTTTCTCTGTTTATAGAACAGCTTTGACATGAATTTTACTTTGCTTTATTATTATTATTATGCTTTTAAAATTAAATGTTTTTTAAACGACTTTAAATAAATCTAGAGACACATTTCCTAAGTGTCCACGTGGGATGTAAATCTTGTATGCGGTTGGAGTTCTGTGACGGGTCGTAAACAAACCGGTTAGATTTATGGTATGGTGTAATACGTAAATAATTTATTATTTAAGTATTATACCATACCACACCCGTTATACGTTTTTAAATATACATAATGGTCGTTAATTTAAAATTACACTAGATGATAAAATTTTGCGTACAGTAGTAATCTAAGTGATATAAACGGCTGTTAAAGACGCGATTTATTTAACGATTTTAACGAAGAATAAAATAACGGAAAAAGTAGGAATTAGGAATAAAACGATAAAATCAACAAGAATGTTATATGTCTACAGTTATTTTTATAACCTTTTAGATTAGACTAGAATATTTTGTGGGCACTGAATCGAACAGCCGCGATGATATATTCTAGCAGAGATCCCGTGACAAACATTAAGATCGACAATCGAGAAGGTTTTAATGATAATAATTATCTCCATAACGCTGATTTTTTCTGAGAAGGTACCTCTTCAACTCCAACTGTACCAAAAAATAAAAACATTGTCTATAAACTATCTACCCATAACATTATTAAAGTTACTCTCACCGTTATGCTGAGTAGATAAGAATGAGAATCAGTTCAGTATTAGGTTTTAAAATTGATTGTTTCACAACGCTTATATAAATAAATAAATAAATTGATTTCCTTGTCACTGAAATCAGAGAAGCAGAGAACTATGAAATCCAATTACTGGAGTTATATTACTGTAATGGAATTGCTTCAAATACGATTTAATTGCTGTATAGACAACTTATTGTAAAAATCAATTTAAGTTATACAATTACACAACAACAGTTTTTTTATTAAAATTTCTAAATGAGATTATTAAGATTACTGTTATGAGAAGATGGTGAGATGAAATTTGATTTAAACTTTAAACGACGCCTGCTGTTCTCATATGTCCTAATGCCTATAAATTTGGATTAGTTTTGATTTTTTTCTCTCCTCTTTTTACTTATAATCTATTCCATATTATATTTAGTTTATGTTTTGTTCCAAAGTTCAGATATAGTTATCAGAGCGCATCAGGTTCACTGTGACTTTCAAATCTTCCAACCACAGGCTTACTGGACAAAAATCCATATTGTATTAAGTAGTGCCTTTGCACTTATTTCTACGTATATTTTCAGTGCAATTTCTGTGCACATAAATAAATGTTATTAAGGAGATTTAGATAATGATGATATTAACTAGTAAAACAGGTGATAACGTTCATCTATATATCTAGTATCACAAAAGAAAAAGCAAAATAATTCGAGCTACGGACGGTTGGCAGGTTTCTGTAGTCAGATCCCAGTAGGTAGGTACTATCATAGCTCCTGTTCCTGCCGGTAAATATTAGTGTGCAAACATTACAGTGTTCCGGTTTGAATGGAGTTGTCGTTAGTGAAATTACTGGAGTAATGAGACTCAACATCTTATGTCAGAAGAGCACTATGTGCCGCTGTTTATGTAATCCTAACTAGTGCCATATTAGTTAAGATTATATAGCATCACTTATTATCAGGTGAACGCATTGTTAGTTTCATCGCTTCGTCAAATGGAAAAAAAGTAATAAATTTGAATTTTTTTTATTATAATTAAGTCCGTATTTACTTAGATATTTATTATTGATTTCCCGCTCGCTTTGCTGACCGTAATATAGAATTAGGTCTGAAGTTTAGACTTGAAATTTGTCAGAAATATTACCCCTCAACCCCTTATGATGGTAACATATCGTAAAATCTGTTATTATCTTATCATTATACTCGGCAAAAGAAATACTCCTATCAAATTTCAAGTTTCAAGGCATTATGGTTCCAGAGATAAAGTAATGAGTATCCAAATAGGTAAAAATCTCTTACATATGTGTAAATAAATAATATAATACATTAATATATATATATATATTTATGTAGTAAAAAATTATGTGCTTTTTACAAGATTTCCTAATTAGTTTCATAAGCACTATAGAATCAATGTTTCGATGTTATTTTAAATAATGTTATATAGTGCCTTATATAGCTTTAACAAGTGCTGAACAAATATTTTATGTAGAGTAATATCAATATAATTATCTTAAGTATGTAATGTTTACGCCATTTTCAAAATAAACAGCTACAATCTATACTAACAACGCTATTTATGATATACATTAATATATTATATTAATTTTGTAAGTGATTTTATTATTCAAGGCTTTTATTAATGCTTTAACCTAAAAAAGTTAAATGGTGGTACTTTTTAAATTACACTCCAATCAAAGCCATTGTGTGTGGCTTCTTTTAAGGCTAACTTTGATGTCGCAATAACAAAAAAAAATACAATGGGTAGTTATTGAAATAAACACAAAAGGCTTCTTTTACGTAGCAATTCTACTAATGTATGATATGTTATACCATGGTAGGGATATCTCTATAATTTTGGATTTGGTCAATAATCGAAATAATTATCCGACTACGTACTAGCAGTAGTAAATTGTAGTAGAAGCAATGTTTGTTTTTTTTTTTAGTTTTTTTTTGTAATAATAAATATATCTGTATGTTTATACTAGCTGTTCCCCACCCGCTTTGCTGGCTGTAACACCCCTGCAACTTCCTTTAGGAAAGGAATTTTGTAAAATCAATTCTCAACTGATCTCTAAATGGAAGAAGCAATATCTGTACCAAGTTTTGAATGTTTACGTCAATGAATCTTTGGATATCTCCTATATGGTTATTTATATATATTTAATATGATTTTTATGATTTAGCTTATACATATATATATACAATAAAACATATAGGTTATTCATCTTCGGTTTATTTAGAAATGGTTTTATGCCGAAATATCTTTAACCGAAATAATATTATTGTTACCAAGAAATAAACTGTTTGATCAGTTTCCTTTGAAGTGAACATTGTAGAGTTACACTATACGTAATATTAAGTGTATTAAAACTGTTTTATGTTTATGGCATATAATTTAAACAGTCGGAGAATTATGAAAATTTGACATCGAAGTTATATTTGGCATTTAAACATATCATGGAAACTTGACGTATCTTCATTGACATACATCCGATGATGTCTACGAGTGAATGTTTACCAATTAATATATCGACGTGTAATTTGGAGATTGAATATGCTACATGCCAAATAAACACCCCCGTAAAACCCCGTACCGCCCTAATGGAGGATACATGTTGTGGTTTCCCATCACCCTCTTGATTATTAACGCTATGATTACCAAGTAGTGTATTTAACTGTTGTTCCAACCTTTATTTTGTTTAAGATTTTTTTTTATTGTTTTGTTTGTGGTTATTTTAATTCGCTTTATTTTTAAGTCTCCTTGAGATATTTGATTGTGTGGGTATATTTTATTTTATTCGATGATGCGACGAAATGACCGAGACGTTCACTTGGTGATGGGTGATACGATGTATACTTACTGGGTGTTAAGAGACAGCTTCTGAAAACGAAGGCAGACCATAGTACTAATGACACGTTTGATGATGGGACGGAAAAAAATCGTTTCGTTGACCCGAGCATCAGCTGTTTTTGATGTTGTTTTTCATTGCTGTTTTTTTTTTAGTAAAGAAATGTATTTTTTATGAAACTATCGTTTCATTTAACTGTACTAACATGATGGAGCGTAAATAATGCTTATAAAACGTTTTAAAAATATGATTTTTTTTTAATCAGGATCGATTTTTTTTCCGTCCCATCATCAAAGGTGTCATTTAGTACTATCGTCTGTCTTCGTTTTCGGAAGCGGTCTCCTAACACCCAGTATATTAACATGGCGCTAGTTACGATGGTATACACAGTACCACATAGTGCTTTAAAGTCTCATTATTGTAGTAATTTCACTACCTACCACTCTCTTCGAACCGGAACATTGTAATGTTTGCACAATCCTGTTTGGCGGCAGAAATAGGAGCTGCTGTGGTCGGTCGGTCGGACATTCACGGTATGTAATAGTAATTGTATATAGTCTTATTTGAATATAATACATTAGAAAAATAAATAAAAACTCATAAAAATATAACTGTTTATTATGTATTGTTCACATACACAGGAACATACGTTTAAAGCTTTATAAATAAGTATAATGTTTGAATAGGGACAAGTTTAACCATAGAAAGTAATAATGAACGAATCGTCATCAGCCATTACGAGTAGACATGGACGTCTGAGCTGCACATTGATCTCTCCCAAAGATTCCCACGCGATTGGATACGGATTCATATGGGGTGATTTGGGCCATTTCCCACCAGCGTGGTGGTGTAAGAATACTGAAACAAAAACATGTTAATTTAGCCCTTTAAAGGATAAAAGAATTAGAAATCGTATTGTCAATAACCGTCTGTAATATCTCCGCGGGGAAATAAAACGGATGCTATTTCAACTACTGAAACGTTACAGAACAAAATTACTTTCGCAGGGAGCGGGAATGTCGTCAGATTTAGCTGGTAATCCACCCGCTGGGGAGTTTTAATGCTCAAGTACCAGATAAAGCACACGCTGAAATAGAAGTAGGCGATGCGGTGAAATTTGCACACTCTCTCGAATAATAAAGTTTCATCAAATCTTTTCCCGTGACAACCTGAAGGTGTTGTTTTTATATATTTAAAAATATATATATGTATATATATATAATGAAAATGGGTTTTGATTGTTCGCCAATCACGTGAAAACTAGTGAACATATCTACATAGAAACAACCATTCGACGCAGAATGATTTGTATAAGATTATAGGCTATATATTTTGTATTTCAAAAAACCTTCATCATATTATTTTTAATTAACTTTTGTAAACATTTACATCTCGTATTATTTATGCGGTTGTTATAGTAACGGTTGCTATAGCAAGCTATTTGCGGTGTATTTTATATTATAACTAACAAAGCGGGCGGGGAACATCTAGTATACATATAAATTTACTAGAAGCTCAGATGAATCACTTTTTAATGACATTTATGTGGACATTGATAAAACATATATCTTCTGTTGAAGTATATCTTAATTATGATTAACTTTTCACCGATACAATTTGTCTGGATAAAGGATTTAAGGATCTAAATTAATTTGCAAATGAGACGTCGGCCCTATGAAACATTACGTCTAAGTGCTCTACATAAAATGTTTTAAGATCACTAAATCTTAAGCTACAGCGGATGCTTTTTATGATGTAGTTTAAAAATAAATTTATTTAATAATTATGTTCAAAAGAAACAAATTCTAATAATAAAATGAAGCATTATAATATTTTGTGCTTATTGTGAATTTAGAAAATGTATCTGTAGATTAATCTACATCTACAGATACATTTTCTAAATTCATTACAACAAGTACATTGTAAACTATATTGAAATTTGAACAAAATTTAAAACAAATTCAAAGCAAAAAAAAAAAATTGCCATTCTACTTTATTTAATTTATATGAAGTTTGTGGATTGTGGTTTTATCTTTTTTTTTTGTTGTTTACATCCAATATTTGCTGTTATTTCTGTTAAAGCTGTAAAAGCATATCAAAGTACATAATTTTCACTGTAAATTAATATATTTTTAAACCTAAGCATCTATTGAAAAAAAAAAATTTAATACAAAATTGGCGTAAAATTTTTCTTTGATTGGAAATATATTAAATGAAATGACGGAAAATATATTAATATATTCCTATAATTAAAAACAATACAACTCATTATAAAATAACAGTTTTGTAGATTAAAGGGCGTTAGTGAAATTACACAGCCAACGAGATGTAGGGTTCTATTAGATAAAATTAATTTGAAACACTCACTTAATAGACGTAAAGTGCGCTAATGAATGCTTAAGAAATCTTTATGACAATGTCTAATACCTGCTTAATCTCTTAATCTTAAACTCTTCGGCGCCAAAAGGATACCCTCTTAAAACCGAATTATCGCAGAGTTTAATTAAGCCCAAATATTAAGTGGCAAATAAAGAAATGTTATCCAAATGGTGGAAGAGATATACTTTAGCGAGAAACTTGGGAATTTTAGTATTTTGCAAAAAAAAAAAATTAAGAAATCAAGCTTAAATCTTAGTTCAATTTAAACGAAATTTAATTTTATATATATTTCAATACGTATTTATAATCTCGACATTTAGAGTGCTTTAAAAGACACTAGGCCACAGATGAACTGAACTGATTGTATCTGTCCTGGTGTCATAGGTACCGCGTAATAGCTTAAACATATAATTATCATTTTCAGAACGAATGATTTATAGATCAATAAATTATTGGAAAATAAAGGAGATGGCATTATTTTGAGGTATTTTTTTATGATATTATCCATGGTTAGTTTTTTTTAGTTGTTAGTGCTGTCGCCCATGGAACTCACAAACAATTTGTCGACGTGAAACTTCTTTTGGGATAATGTGAATAGGATTTGATGAAACGAAAATGTGTAACGAATGTGAGATGATAAAAAATGTATACATATACATTTTGGCTTCGAGAGAATAAGATAAAACGCATATCTTTATAGTTTCCCTGTCTTTCGTGTCATCTCTCTGCTATGAGTTGCAACGCGCCTATTACTCTACCACCGTATATGCGCTTATAAAGTGGAAGTTGAATTTCTAACTTTACTAAATTGTAGTTTAAATAATGGTATTAATCTCTCTCTTTTGTTCTTTGCTACTTCATTCAATAACAAATTTGTCAATTTAACGCTTTCTCTCTGACTCTGTTAACAACCTCTATAGTGTATTCATCTCATTCTCTAACAAATTAACAGAAAACAAAAATTCATTTCTACTGCTTTTAAAGTTTTAATAGTTTTTTCTTTATAATTTTATTTATTCATAGGCTGTGTAAGAATTAAATTTATTATGTATTTTAATACTGCATGTTATTTAAAATAAATACTTGTAAATATTTCGTGAGTTTGCTTTTTGCACCAAGCGACAACATTCCGACATGGAAATTAATTCATCTTTCATAGCCAATGATTTAATAAAAGAAAGTTTGCAACTCACGATATTATTTGTTTCGAATTGGAAGTCTAATCAAATATAGAAATGAAACGCGATTTCATTGAGAGAAATCGTCACTTTATAAATACTATACCTAGGCAAGTAAATATAAAACTTCGTAAGACAGATTTAGTTAATACATACAAAACATCTGTATTACAATGTAATGAAGTTTGTGAAATTATTGTAATATATATATAATAGATATGACCTAGAGTCATCGCGATATCTCTGGAATCATAAAGCTTAGACACTTGAAATTTGGTAGGAATTCATTTTGCCAAGTATAATCATCAGCTAAGAAGGGTTTTATGATATGTTACCGTTAAAAGAAGTTACGGGGTTCAAGTCTAAAATTTAAATCTGTTTATTTACTATAGAGGTAAACTAAAAAAAGATTTTACAAAATTCTTTCCCCAAAGAGAGTTGCGGGGGTGTTACAGCCTATATAGCGGGCGGGGAGCAGCTACTTTTAGAATCATTTTAACAATGTTTAAAAACATTTATAGCTTTTTTATATTTATTATGTGAATATATAGTTTTAAAAATGTGAACAGTTCCGTGGGAGGCAAGTTGAAATATCCCTTCTGTCAGTTATTTGCAATAAAAGACGACTAATAATTAGATGGATAAGGCAACCAGCCTGCCTTGTGACTTTTGTCAACATTCTACTTTCACCACATCGTGATTAAAAGGAATTAAAAAAAAAAATTGTTTCCTTATAAAATGAATAATTATAACAAATAATCCTTAAATATTTTACAAATCCAGTTTTGGTTACTAGATCTATTATCTAATTTATTACCTTTCGTACGTTTCGAGATATATTAACCCCATGTGATTATCAATGTCTCCCCTCTACTTTATTACTTCGAACTTTGGAAGGAGGACTGTGCTTTATTAGGGTTCACTTTTTTTACGAAAGAAAATCATTTGTAACAAATTTAACACCGTATTAGTATTTTTTATTATAATAGCGAATGTATGCTATCATCTCTTGATTATGTGTAAACATCCTAACTTCATCTTTATTATTTCGAGCATGATGAACCATCACCAAATGAAATTCTGTTCCTTTGTTTTATTATTAAAAAAAATATGACTTAATGTTGTATATTTAGCTACAGATTATAATAGCAGACTTATTGTGGTGTACGTTTGTTATTGAATAAGTTATACTAATTATATACATAATTAAGTTATTTGTTTGTATATCCAAATGAAATAAACAAGTATACAGTGCAACGCATTGTTTGGAAGAGAATAATTCAAATTATGCTGGCAACTCTATTTAATTTCACTGAACGTTGCCTTGCAAATTGTTCTAATTAAGGGTTTTGTTCAGTTAAGAAACAATGAGGTAAGTTTGAAAAGAGTGGTTTTGATTATGCTGTAATCTTTTTGGACTTCGCATTCTCGTAATAAACAATGATGTTAAGTATATAAAATATCTACTGTTATTTCCAATATTTATCCTGTTGTAACGAAATACACTAATTTATAAAAATTAATTAATGATTCTATAAAAAATATTAAATAATAAGAGCGTTTAAATAGCTTGATATATATATATATATATATATATATATATATATATATATATATATATATATAATTGAAAATATCCGGTTCGTAAATTTTTGTAACTCAGTTGCTGTTCAGTTATATAATAGGAGTACTAATTTAAATAATACAATGAATTGTTTTTTAATAACATTTTGTTTATCATTACCATCATGATTTCATTATATAGGGTGGCGCAAAAGTAATCCTGCTATCAGAAAATGCTATAAATTTTGCCTTAATGTAAAAAAATTAAAAGACCAAATAAAAATAATCCACAAGAAGAATCAAAGTTTTTCATATTTTTTTTTAAATTACAGTCAAAAAACATCGGAAGGATTGTATTGTAACTTGTATACCTTGTATACAAAGTGGCGCAAAAGCATCACACAGTAAAGGGCAGCGTTTGCCAAACTTTTTGACTCTATAGTAAATTCATTATAGACTAGTTAAAATGGTTCTATTAAATAGAAATAACTAAAATATGTGATAGTTATTAATAAACCATAGTTAAACGTATTGTTACGCAATAAATTACCTTTCTATCTTATAATATAACTTATGTGATGAATAATAATAATATATATCTTAATTTTCTGCAGACCACCGTAATTTTCAAAAGGACCACTGGTGGTGTGCGGACCACTACTTTGATGACCTCTTATGTAGGGGACTACAATTTGAAAGTTTTATTCCAATACTCAAAATGAAAATAGATATTTATATATTTTGTTTAAAATTTCCATTCTCGAAAACTACTCAACCCGTTTCGATAATTTCACAACTTAAGAGCTTTTTCAATAAACAAAAATTTGATGTAAATGTAAATTTTCAGGATGTTAAGAGCTGGTTTTTACCGCTGAAAAAGCAGAATCAAACAAAAACAACAAAAAAAATTGGTTAGGACTTGACGGAATATACAAATGTATCGTTAGTTTAACAAGGCAAATCGGATTTGCACCTGTGACTTCTCAAGCGTCAGAAAGCTAAAAGATTATTTTATTCTCTAAACTATGTTTGGATACTTATTAAGGTAGTTATTTTAAGATTTTTTATTATATTTGATATTTAATAGAGAAATCTTTATCTTAACATTCTTTTGTATTTAGTATTATTAAATTACCCGACGAAGCGACGTGAAGAATGAGACGTTCAACTGATGGTAAGCGATACACCCGCCTATAACAAAATGAGCTAGTTAGGATGATATTCACTACACCACGTTTATAGCTTGAGATATAAATAGTTATCTTGTTACCCTATTAATTTCACTACCACCACTAGGTCCTTCAGACCAGAACACAGTAATGTTTGCACACAACTGTTTGTCGATAGAAATAGGAGCTGCGGTATTACCAATCTATACGATGTACCATAACAGAGACCTACTACCAGTACCTTAAATATGTGTTTTTTATATTACTTAGTAAGTTATAATGGATTATTAGGCAGATTTAAGTAGTAACGTAATAATAGTTAATACTAAATCTTAGAACTATGCAAAAATTCAAGAAAACAGGCAGTTAGATTTGCGAATGCACTTTTGCAGTTCGTGGAGTTTATATATATATATATATATATATATATATATACGTATAAGTGTTTACATATATTTAAATTGTCATTAGGACTTATCACAAGTTTTTGTTACATATATGCATTATTATACTTAAGATTATTATATATTAGGTTCATTGGAAGGAAATGAATAATTAAACAACTTAACATTTTAAATGTTGTTTCTTAAAGAAAAATTAAAAAAAAATAAGTAAGGGAAATAAATAAAATCGACCAATTTCAAGTCACTTAACAGACTTCATTGTTATAAGTTGTTGGAGATGAAAAAAGATAGACAATAAGGCTTTTAACGAAAAGGTTCCTATTGTTTGTTGAACACTTAAGAACATTGTTTTGTAACCGAGAGATTTCACATAATTAGGCAATCAGTTGGTTTACTATTCGCTTTAAATGTATAAAATATAAAGCTGTTTCAATTGTTAATTTTTGTTCAAAACATGAATTATTTTAATACTTATTTATGATACAATTAAGTTTAGAGTATTCTGAAGTATTAAGTTTATATTAGACGTCTAGATATTAACTTAATGGTAAGTGATACGCTAGCCCATACCAATACGGAGCTAGTTGGGATGATAAATATTACAATACATTGTCTTTATCTCTTTGAGACACAAGATTAAAATTAATTAATATATAAATCAATAAATAAATAAACAATTTCTGTTAAACTTACACAAAGTAAAATGCTACTTTGTACCTAATTCGTAATGTTTACCAATGAAGTCGTAGTTTATTTTTCACACAGTCACATATTAATACTGCGCATGCGCCGCGCCATTGTTGGATTGTATTATACATGTACGTTATGTGTTTTTCTTTTTGTTCTCTTATTTTTATTCTGCCTTTATTCGAATTTTTTTTGCCAATTTTTTTTTATATTGTAATATCTGTATTTAACTTTTTTTTATTTTTATTGTTATTAGTGAATATACTAATAACTATATTTGTATGGGACATTGTATTTCTATGCTTTTGAAGCTGATAGCGATTTTTTTTTTATTTTTATTTTTTTAGGCCCCATTGAAAATTATGGTTGCGGTTTTTATAGGCTGCAACATTGAGTGGGTTCCTTTCCCACATTATCCAAGGATATTTTGTGTTTTTTTTAATGTGTATTTTTCTTTTTCTTGTGGGAAAAAATGATATATTATTATTATTATTAAGATGTCTTATTACTCCAGTAATTTCAATAGCTACAGCGGCAAAAATTCCAGGTGGTACTAACCTACACGATATCAATCAATATATATATGAAAAAAAAAATATATGCAATAAAAAAAATGTAATATCCGTTCGGCAAAGTACATAAACACTTTTTTTTAATAAATGCGATATTGTAACGATTTCTCATATAATAGCGAATATTACACATTTAATAAAATTTTGATATTTATGTATCAAAACTTATAATAAAATCTACTTTGATTTTGGTAAATTATAAATCATACATTAAGAAATCAAAAAAGGTATTTTTACTTTCTTCAAGAAGAGGTAATAAGCTAGAAAAACTTTGATAGATGCCTCTCTGGACATCGCCACCTGTTATCGACGTTGTTGTATAAGAATCATCTTTTCAGCGAACATTTTTTATCTCTCTTTCCGACAACCGCATAACTTTTATAAAGTTAGTTATTTTTTACGAGATTGCAACAGTTACTAAGATCTTAGTTAATAAGGTAACGTTAAACTTCAAACTGACGTGACGGGAGTCGTGAAGTTTTCCGACACTTCGGCTCTTAAACGTTTGCAGCCGGAACATAGCAATGCTGTTATAGCGGCAGAATTATAATTCAAGGGAGGTGGTTGGCCAAGTGACCAAGTCGCCAAACATACCCTTCTTAAAAAGGCCCCGGAATCTAACTAGGGCCATCCCTATTGTCAGACAAACGTTCAGTTATTCTGCTCGAAACAAGTTATTAGAGGGTCGGATGTATCTAATAAACGAATGCCATTATTGTTTATATTAATATACCCTAGAATTAATATTATTGTTATACAGGTAATTATTAAAATAACTACAAGATTATTCTATATTTTTTTTCATTATGATACTTTATAGATATACAGAAGATATTCCCTTCATATATATTTCCAATATTACAACGAAGCGTGTATTTTTTATCATACAGTCAAAAATTGGCTCCGCAGGAAAATAGAAGGGAAGGAAAGGGAAATAGTAAACCAGAGTCAATGTTTCTGTTCCAACGTGATGAGGTGGTCTTTAAATGATTTAACAGGTTTATGCTGTTCTGTTAATATTATATATTATTATATCATCATCAACACCATCATTAGATTATTATGTTCAACTCCATTTATCACATGAGTATGATCGCAGCCAAGATTGTTGTAAGTTAGATCAACGATGTAAAAAGTAAAAATGTCGATTAAGCGATCACTTTACAACTTAATTTCTAAGGTTTTAGATGTTATCGCCACAGTACCGCTATTTATAACGAGTGAAATACTGTAATCAAAGGCGTTAGGGGCAATTTTGTGCCAATAGCTTAATAAAGGCCGCTATGAAATTAACATAACTGCTGCTTTGTTTTAATGGCCTATTTTAAACTTCAGCTTTAAAATGGTCAATTGACCTTAGTGTTTAGTTGATAAAGATATTTATTTATACTATAGCATAAAAATAAGCAGAATAATAAGGCTCTAGTTAGAATATTTATACAGCATCACATTACGATTATTGCATTAGTAGTGAGCATTGTGGGTAGTACATATATAGAAGGTGTTTTGAAACTTTTAGTTTATTACTTTTTTTAAGTAAAGAGATTCTTAACAAAGAAAAAAACTCAAAAACGATGAAAACCTTGCCTAATGGAGTTATCACCAATTATTGACTTCTACATTCATCATCATTTCCCATCACTCTGGCCCAATGCGGGCTGGTGGGAGCCATTACATTGAAATTATTATTTAATAAATCATCCCTGTCAATAATAAATCTTAATAAATTTAGATTTTTTTTTACTTTAAATAGATTGCCTGGTTCATCATCATCATTATCATTTCAACCAATGGACGACCACTGCTGATCTCTTGTGATGTGTTCCATAAAGCATGGTCTTGCGCTGCCATTGCATTGATTGCCTGTTTACATAATCTTAAATGGATATGTGAACAAAAGAAGGTAAGAAGCTGAAGATAAGAAGAGGACAACAGCTAAGGCGCGATCGAGTTTTAACGACGCCATTTCTGAGATCAAATTGCTTTGCACGTATAATTTTCAGCAGTTTAAAATTAACAGGCCTTTTGAAATGAAATACGGTTATGGAGCAATTTATTGACTAGCATGGCTGTTATTAAAGCAACTTATCGTTTATAAAGCGTTAAGTATACGTTACATTAATCATACTAAGTTATCTATGCTATAGTAAAAAGAATTATGGATTGATATACAAAACGTCAATGACCTACAGAATCTTTTAAAGTAGAATTTTGACTAAAGTAGCTCAGAGAAAAATGGAAAGGGCTATACTCGGGTTTTCAGAAAGGAGGAATACGCAAGAGAATTAAAGTCACCGACATAGTTCAAAAGATTGCTAATGTTAAGTGGCAATGAGCAGGACACAATGCTCGAAGGATTAACGGCCAATGGGGCAACAAGGTCCTCGAAAAGCGACCGCGTACCGGAAAACACGGAACTTGTAGTTCCCTCACTAGGTGGAGCGACGATCTAATTGAAGGTCGTAGGAAACCGCTGGATGCAGGCAGCGCAGGACCGATCGAAATGGAGATCCTTCAGAGAGGTTTATGCTCAGCGTTGGGCGTTATCCGACTGATAAGAAGAACAAGTCATTACTTCAATGAATATGTCATGAATCTATTATCAATAATATTATAATACTAGTCCATATAAATGTTGTATAGAAGTAAATTATAGTAGGGGTGCTTACACCCTTAGTCTCATGGAATATTTATATACCCCTTAGGGTTCCGCCCAATTTCGTGCGGAGCCTGAATCCATCTCGCCTGCACGCGATGCAGCCTGTTGAATAACAGACGAGGGTTTGACTACTCACCAATCTGCACTGGGCCAGAGTGGCAGGCTAAGGCTCATTTCCCCTCAATGAATTCTGTGGAGATCTTTGTGTGAGGCCTATGTCTAACAGCGGACATCTATTAGCTGATGATGAAAGTACACTAGAAAGTACTAAACAGAGAAATGAAAAATTTTGGGCCACAAATACAACACGACGATTTCAAATCACGTAAAAAATATTACGACATAAAAAAAGAAGAATACTTGACCAAGTAAAAGTAAAGTGTCTGTCGTATCAGGAAATCAAAGGAAGTGCTATTTAGGAGTACTTGAAAAGTGCTTTACTGATAAGAGCTCTTAAATGATGCAGATATAAATAGCCAATTTAGACGTCTAGAATTATTTCCAAGTCTGTTATATACGCTCAAGTAATATTTAGAATTGTCTGTATACGAGGGCTTATATAACAGACACTTAAAAGATTTTCACATGAAAGTTCCTTTTTCAGGACTTACAATTTTATTATACCCTGGTCCTTCTTATCATCATACTATGTTGTCTTTACGGCGACTTTTTGTAATTCTGTTAAAAGGGCCCCCGGCATGGTCACGTGTAACATTTGTATGTTAATTGTAATTGTGTTCATGGACTTCAACTGAATAAGGTACTAGCTGTATAGATGTATCTACATCATTTTATCTTAATGTTGAAGTTAATTAAGACTATTAAGATTCAACTGTTAGGATGTGTAGTTGTTTTTGTAAACTTTGCTATATACCCGTTTTTAATATTTTTTAGTTAGAATAAAGATATTTTTCAAAATACTCTATACAGCTCTCAGAGTATTTTTCTTATGACCTATGATTTAGATTAATTATTTCGTACATTATGAGAATGCACGAAGTGGTCTTTGTTTTAGACCACTCTTATAATACTTGTTATGTACACGGAATAAATATATTACTTAAAATTTGACATTTTATTCATTTTTAGTGTTAAAGGCGAAAGCGAAGAAGAACTTGGATTTGTCGCATAAAAATGTAATTTGGAGGTAAAAGGTAGTGTTTTTCATTTATAAATATTCCATGAGACCGTCGTACCCAGCATTGAATGTTAATGAATTTAATTATCGTGAAAGGACACTGCTATACAATTTAGGTAATTTTCGTGAAAAAAAAACCTAAAGATTAAGAGAAAAACATGAAAGCTTTCCTTAAGTTCTCAGAGTAAAGTTAAACTACTTGTCTTATAAATTTTGATGTTGAACGACATTTTTTGAACATCATAGTGATTGTGATATATGACAATTATTGTAATCCAAATAACAAAACATTTATATACCTTTTGTTAATTAGCGAATTATTAGTTAAAATTTATATCTAGGTTAAATTTCCATATCTTTATAATTAAAGTTTTATATACATATTCGGTTTCCTAATAAAGTTCCTCATGTAGGATACGAATTAAAATATTCCTACCCTTACTCTACGTATAGTTAGTCGTAAAAGCAGGAATAATTGTTGTAAAAGAGCAGCAGCTTTCCTTGTGACTGTTACCAACATAATGCGGAAGCTATTCCGTTTGCCAAGTGTAGGTAGTTAAAAAAAAATCCTTTTCGGTGAAACCTATGATTAGAAGAGAATAACGATGGCCAGAAATTAAGCTATAAGATTGGAATAGGTATATATATCTTGTCCGATACATAAAGCTCCTAAAGCTTCATCATACGTTTACAACTAGTAAGCTCCAGTTACCTCTAGAATATAATTTAAGAAAGGTTTAAAAAAGTTTGTGACGAAAGTTCTAAAAGTTTAGTGCCACGATAAAACGATCCGAAACTCCATACAAATTCAATTTTCCTTTAACTCAAGTTAGAAGATTTCCACGGAGAGCTATGAAACCGTTTGCAAAGTACAACTTGAAAAAACGTTACTACTTTTAGGAAAGACTTTTTTTTTATTTCCTGTAGGTTAGTACTAGCTTTTTAATTCTATGACACGACGAGGCCAACGAGAGCTCACCTGATGGTAAGTGATATCTCTGTCCATTACAACGCGGCGCAAGTTATGATGACAAATACTCCACCGCATTGTGCGCATCGGCTTGAGACATAAGATGTTAAATGTCGTTACCCCAGTAATACCACTGGCTACAACAGCCTTCAAAACGGATCACAGTAATATTTGCATATTACTGTTTGGCGGCAGAAATATGAGTTGCAGTAGTACCTACCTAGACGTTCTCCGGCAACAGAGAGCTACTAACTGTAAAAACTTTAACTTCACGTTAACTTAATTTCACATGAATTGAAGCGACATTGAGGTCGTAGATGGTGAAGGGTTAGACAAAATTCAATTATCCTTAAGATAATAAAACAACAATGTTTGAAGTTATAAAAATTTCTATAAAAAAAATTTGCAAAACGAGAATCAAGTCCAAGTTACCGTCCTCTAAAGCGAAGTTAAAATATTCCTTCGTTAAACTAACACAAAATTTTTTAATAAAAATTAAAGTCTCTTTTCATTCATCATTTTTAAACTTAAGTTATGTTCGTAAAGGCAAGATTAATACGGAGTTGAACAGCTGAGAGCCACTTGGCCACAAAAGCACCCAGTCCAACGCGAGCTTTCATTTCCGTTATTAATATTAATGGCCTTCCTCCAACTTATACCGTTTCGAGCTTGTAGTTTTCGTTTATTGTTGTAAATAAATAGTAATAACAATTTAATAAGTACACAACTTTAACTTTTAAGATACACATCTTTTTTATTAGTTTTCTTAGCATTTATTTTGTAATAGATAACTTTAGCAATGGTGTAACATTTTAGTCAAAATTAATACAATGTTGCTTCTCGATATCGATATTTTTGGATCCATGAAAAACTAAACGATTGAATAAGAATGAGTAACAAAGCAAAAACGAACTGTTTTTTTTATTACAAATATGTCAAATATAATCACATGATTTGTTTTAATTCGAAAAGTATCGAAAAAACTTGACTTAGTACTAGGAATTTACTGGTGGTAGGTCTATGTTGCTGAAGACCGTCTAAGTAGGAACCACCACAGCGCCTATTTCTGCCGCTAATCAGTAGTGTGAAAACATTACTGTGTTTCGGTCCGAAGCGTGCTGTAGCTTGTGAAACAGGCAACGAGCGTAATGTGGTGCAGTTATACACACGTATTACCCTAATTAGCGCAATTCCTAATCGTTACAGGCAAAGGTTTCGTTTACCATCAGGTGAACGTCCCGCTCGTCTCGTCACTTAATTGAATAAAAAAAATTAAAGAAAGCAAGAGAAAGAGGCAGTATCTTTCGGGAATCCACGACTTCATTACTCGTACCTAAATCTAGATATTCATTCACATCAATCCCTTATGAGCGAAGCTTTCTTTAAACTTCACTAATAAAAGATTGTTTGTTCATACTACTAGTAAGTACACTTACTCGTAGTCTACTAAGATTTTATTCATAAAAATATAATTCATATCATCAATACTGATCTCTGTAATAGTTTTGGGAAATAATCGAGTTTGATATTTGATAATAATGACTTTATCTACGATTTTTTCATATCTATGTCTGTCGTCCAAAATATATCATCTTGCCTTGCGCCACATTGTTACGGGCAGACGTGGTACCTTACCAACAGTATCTGGTGTTAGTAAAGTAAATGCGTTAGTAGTATTTCTAAAAATATACAAAAATTACTATTACAACGTGTAGTTTAAGTTTTGATTTTTTTTATTATCGATATGTACTGTTTAAGTTTGATAAGTTCAAATACTGCGAGCGTTATGATAGATGGTGACAGTTCGAGTAAGTATAAGTGCGGCGGGACTCCAAGATACATAGGTTCAATCTCTGCTAAGCTTGTGTTTCCGGTGATGGAAAACATCGTGAGAGAATCGGAATGGTTCCTAAAACAACACCTTTGGAAGATATACGTCAACCAGCCCTTGACCAGTATCTTTCTTTGTGTCGTCAGTATTAACTGTGTATTATTAATGTTGTATACAGAATTTTTACCAACAATTGTCCACAAGATCACTTATTGTTATTAAGTTAATTTTGTTATAATATTAAATAGCGCTTGAAATTTCTCCGATGTTCGTGTAAACTTTCTAAAGTTTTCCAGCTCATTTCAGCTGTAATCTTTGCATGAATGCTGTCTCTTAATGAATCATTCATGCTGTGTGAAAGCTGTGCGAAAATACACGTATCTCTAAAAAATTCTTAAGATAAACGTTATTTTTAGAAAACACAAAACATTTTTCCCTCTGAAATGTTTTATAAAATAATGAAGTATGCTTATCGTAAATTTAAACACTGTAAGTTTTTTGGATTTCATGAAAAATGAAAAACTCTTTTAAATCCTATAACTAATCCAAAAAAAATAAGAAATAGAAAAATAAATTCTTGGAAGATACGGCTCAACCACGAAGAGGTTTAGCGCAGAGTTTAACTCTCGCCGGTTTCCGTTATTAATATTAATGACATCCGCTTTACACTGGATTCAGCGGATAGTGTAATATAATGTTTACATTTCTATAATACTGTAGTGAATATGAAAAGGCTCATTTTGTCCAATAAGTAATAAATATACGCAAGAAGCTGAATATTTATATTAGAATCCTAATTTTTAGGCACCATGTCCCTAGGGCAATAGAATGATGAAGGGATCTTAGTCCAAATATGAATAATCTAGTAGGATGACTCACTGTATCTTATAGCTGATGCCTTATAATAAGAGGAAAGAGAGAGGTATATCTTTATGGAAATTGTATCACACGGTATATCCGGGAAGTACAGACCTTGTCGCTATTTATGTGTAGCTAATCACTTACCATCACGTGGGTTATGACAGTTAAAATTCAAAGGTTACACTGTACATCGACAACGAACTACATATACTCGTATCAATGAATTCAAACCTTTGTTTGTCGTTAGAATATTATTTAGGAGCAAATAGTTTTATCAACTGAGTTACTAATACTAATACTGTTACTATAATAATTCATTTCACATGATCAACAATCTATCATAAATCTTTTGCGTCATATATTGTTATTGTCAGAGAAACGTATTTACTTAAATTTTTCATCAAAGTAATAATTTCGACATCCAAACCTTGTTGAGCCACTGATAAAACTGAAAAAAGTTTTTGCCTGCCTAAGTAAAAACTGCTCATCTGTTAGAAAGTTTATTATATTATACAAAATATTGACATACGACAAATAATGTATATACTTCTACCACGATATAGCAAGATTAGGTTATGTAAACATATAAGCCAACGTATAGTCCTTATCTATTATATTACAATCCTTCTTAATTGTCCTTTTTAATAAAGCATGATTTATTTACAAAATTATGACGAATATTTCATTATTTATTTATTTATTTTGTGTTAAATTTGATTGGAAAGTTATACCTTGGAATTAATTTTCTTGTTATACAATATCCCCTGTCCTGTGCTCCCTTGGATATTAAGTTACGCAATGCGAAATCAAGTTATCGGAAGGCAATTCCATCGCCATGTTATCGCTGTACTGATCGATGTGTTGTCAGGTTATGTTTAACGAGTCAACCCCTTGTATTGTGGGGTAGACATATGAAATATGATTCGATAAAAGCACCATGAATTCGGCTATGTTGGTTCTTAATTCCTAGAGACCAATATTTTTTTATAGAAAGGGTGGGCAAACTAGCAAACAGATTATTTGATGGGAAGTAATCACTGACGGACATAGACAGTCGTAACACCTGAGGCGTCGCAGCTTCGTGACCGACCTTTATGAGAAAATATTAATATGCCGATTAGCACTAAATTCTAAATTAAGTACCCAAGCTTTTATTACTGCATAATCGTTATGGTCGTTAGGAGATTAATACTATCAAGTATAACACATTAGAATAAGGATAAGAGATTAAGGAACAAAGCAGAAACACATATATATTTACATATTAAAAGACCTTTGCCTTGAATTTAACATGTAGTTTTACTAAGCAAGTTGCCTAAAGTTTCTTCAAGTAAGTTATAAAGATTTCACTTCACAATAATCTATATTTGCTGTCAACTATTTCAAATATTACAGCTTATCGATCTGTAGTGTAATTATTAGATTTAATAGACGGTATCTTTATTGTCATTAACATCCTGTTGTCCTAAGACTGGGCACAGGGCATCCACAGTGATTCTACATTGACTTGGAAAGTCGAGGCATGGTTTTGGTGGAAATCGCTGACTTAGTGAAAGCAGCATTACCTATAAAGAGCCAAGCAGCGTTGTTTGTACTTTACACCAATGTAAGTAGGACCCCGAGCAGTCTGCGTCATCCACGTCTTCGTCATCTACACTGGGACCTGTTGCAGCCACGCACTCGCGTGTCTACTACCTAGTGCTGCAGCTGAGCTGAGGATGCAGGGCAAAAGGTGAGGAGTATTTTGTGTTCTAATACAGAATTGCATTACTAGGGAGAACACCCGTAATCAACCGAGCATGTCTGGAAGGTCTGAAGTGGCAGCCCCACTACCGGACTATGGCACAGTGGACTAATAACTCGCATGCTCAAGAACCTTCTGATTACAGAAACTTTATTGTAAAGGATACAAATGAAAAGTAATCGAAGAGCTGAAAAATGTAAAGAATATTCAACAGTAAACTGTTTTACGGAGTGTATGCATTTATCTTATCTACTTAGTTTAACTCGTAGTTTATTATACTTGTATATAAGCAAATTTACAGTAATCTAACATGTATTTCGTACGGTTCGCGAAATAAGCGATAAGAATCCTATTAAGCAGGAGTAACATAATATTGATGTACATTGAAATGAAAGGGCGGTTTCACGCGATTGGCTCTGAGTTATCAAAACTGACGCCGATCGATCGCTGAACGCCGGCGTCCTTGTAATGTTGTTTAATGTACAAAATAGATGTGTAATACATTAGAATACAAGCGTTGTTTGTGCATAAGTAAGTAGGCACCCCCCTCCCTCATTAATGAGAGAGGCGGGGGATATTTATTAAAGTATTACAGAAGCGCAACATAAACGCAGGCACCGCAGCACATCAGTCAATTTTGATATTACAATACATCGTCATTTACATGTAAAGTAAATTATTTTTATTTTTACATTACTCCGGCGCTGAAATTCATTTGCATGTAATATATCCAGAGCATAAAAAAATATTTTTTTGTAAGGGTTACATATAAAAATTACATTAACGCAATTGATTTTGTGTAGGGAGAATCCATTTGAACTGTTCTTATCCTCTTCGAATCTCGAGATTTTTTTTGGAATTTCTCAGTGAATATATGTTAAATTTTATTTTATCTTTATTTAAATGGAATGAAAATTATTTCTATATATTTATAGATTTCAAAATTTGGCTTTACACAGACCAATAGTATAATTAAATACGTATCGTCGGTGATACTAGCCGTCCAATAAGATATTTCTGTGTAGGTTACAGTTGGCCTGCGCCGGCGTGAATGTTTTAAACTATCTATAAAACAAGAAAAAAACAATACAATTGATAATAGTCCACTTCATTTGTTTATTTACTTATTAATTTATTAATTTATTTACTTAAATTTTATAAATATACATAGAAATAATTGTAAAGGCACTATTTATTTCAATAGAAATTTATTTCAGTGTGGTTGGATTATTTGATAATAGCAGCAGTAAATCTGAAATTTATTTACTGTTCTGATACTTATGTAAATATATGTTATGTAATGTATTAGTATTGAATAAAATACTCTTACATAATAATTAGCTGTTCCTACCCACTTACTAGCCGTAGTATAAAATTAGACTTGAAATTTGTCTGAAATATTCTTTGAGAGCAACTACAACCGTAAATGAGTTTCTATAGCAACCGCATAAATAATTTGATTAAGGCTTTAAGAAATACAAAAAATAAATAGCTTATAACCATCATCATTCTCCGTCGAAAGGTCATGTACCCATGTCGCGATACGTTCAATTATTTTCAAGATATTGGCGAACAAAGAAAACCGATTTTCATTATATATATATACATAACGTGTACCTTAACAATATTTTTAGGGTAATAAAGCAGATTAAATTAACCTCACATCTAATACACACCATTGCCAATAAATTATCTTAAATCAAGTTCGTGACTCCGCACTTAAATAACTGTGTCTAGTATTATAGCTAGATTTTTTACTGAAACACTTTCAATATGGCATCTGATAGTATCATTTAACAAAAAAACTTCACTTTAAATAGGGCACCTCATAATCATGATGATCTGATGATTTATCTCTTTAGAAGCTAATGCATCAGTGAGATTATTTGTGTCCATTGTTAAATAAAGAACATCCCAATTACGATACTCTTATCTGCGAATTTTTGTATGTGGATAGAATAAAACAGAATTTTTTTTTTACTCTACGAAGCAACGAGACGAGCGGGATGTTCAAGTGAGATGTTAAGATGAAATATACTGCACCGCCTTGCGCTCATCGCCCGAGACTAAATATCGAGTCTTGTTACCCCAGTAATTTCACTAGTCACAGTGCCCTTTATACTGGTAAGCAGTAATATATGCACAGTGCTGTTTGGTGGCAGAAATAGGTGCAGTGGTGGTACCTACCTAGATAGACCTATCACCGATATTCTTAAATAATAATAAATCACCCCTCCAACGGGTTCTCGCCTTGTCGTGGCGGAGGGGCTTAGTAACCGTGGTCCGGTACACGGTGAAGCCAAGAGGAACCCACCCGGCCGGCCCGCGGCGAAGGGCTGGCCGAAGCGGCCGCTCCAGGTTCGAGCACCGGTTGGGGTAACTGGAGCTCACCGGAACGGCCGGGGGCCGCAGGGGCGGCTGTGTGCTGCCCTAGCGGCCGGCTGCAGGGGCGGTTTCATACCGCCCCTCGCAGCCGAGGTGGGGTCGCGGAGGGAGTACCCTCTGCGGCCAACCGGTGTCGCACCGGCGATGCGGCGGCGGTGGGGCCGCGGGGGAAGAGGAGTGCCGGTATTGAGATGCGCCGCTCTCCCTATCCTCCGCGGCCGTTGACAGGTAGCGGCGGGCCTAACATTTCTCCGCCGCGGGGAGCCGGGAGAGGTTTTCTCCAGTGGCTCCCATGGCCTCTGGGCGACAGGTTCGGGGGAACCGGTCGCCCGCACACGCATGAGGTCGAGGAGGGGGCGCGCTGCATGTTCCGGCGCGCCCTGGAAAGGGAGGGTTCGTCCCTCCCTCCCGAGGTGGGGCTGCGCAAGCGGCCAGCGCCGGCAGGGTCGCGGTTGAGTGCATGCGTTCCCTTGACCCTGCCATCATGGCGATGAGGCGGACATCGTGGGGGTTTTAGTCGGTGCAAGTCCGACATAACTCGTCCTTGCCCCCGCGAGGACGAGTATGCGTAGGCATTTCCCCCACGTAAAATAAAAAAAAAATAATAATAATAATAAATCAAATAGGGGTGAACTAGAATTAAAGCATCAAGTGTTTTCATTTCCTTTTTTTTGTTCTCCTCTCCTCTTACAACAATTAGAAACTTATAAGGTTTTCTTTGAATTCTAATTTCAACAAGAACTTTTATAAATTACAAAACAAGTACACTTGTACGCTTTGCTCAACATCAAAGGAAAACTTTTTAAATTACAACATCTATGTGGAAAAAATAAATTTCAGCAAACTTCTGGTAAAGTTAAAGCAACCACGCGATTAGATGTAATAGAAAACATTTTTGGAGGTAAATGTTATAAATTAAGTATATTTTTTTTTCTTAAATAAGCGACGAGACCAACGAAACGTTTATCTGATGATAAGTGATACGCCTGCCTATAATGATGCGGAGCTAGTTACAATGGTACACACTGCACCACATCGCGCTCGTGGCCTTGAAACATAAGATGTAAGGTCTCGTTATGACAGTAATTACTCTAGCTCTAGCTTCTCTCAAACCGGAATACAGTAATGTTTGCTATTTTCGGAAGAAATAGGCCCTGCAGTGGTACATACCTAGACGTTCTCCGGCATCAAAGTCCTACCGCTAGTAATTTATCAATTTAGTTTAATATTCTGATTTACTTAATCGTAAAAATTTTTTGGTTTAATATTTTTTAATTTAACAACTTAGTATTAAGTTTATAAATAAAATAATAACGAAATTAACTCCTTACTTGAATAACTCGATTTGTTAATTTTCTGACCATGAATACAAAATTAACTTCAGCAGTGTTACTTGTAGTATAGAGGACAAGTAACGGGCGATTTGAGAATTACCTTTTATTTGAAATATATATTATAATTACTTTTAAACTTAATGAGAATGTGTTCCTTACGTACTCCACTGACGTAACTTAATGTATTAATCTGAAAAAAAAACCTCTTTTATATTAAACCTGTATACACTGTAATTATTAAGTTTTACTTTCATTTAATTCCTTGATGTTTTAAGCGAGACTCAAATGGAAAGCAAATACCAGTTAATCTTGGAGCTACCACGGAGTGGGTTTTAGTAGTTAGATATCCCACATAACTTCTACTCAAAGGAAACTTAATAATTTGCTACCATAAAAAAACATTCTGGTGTCCAGTTTTCGTTCTATACAAAAATAACTATCATTGGTGAAGTTTTGTAGATTTCAAGAATTCGTAAATTTCCTTTAAAATAATGATTATGATCATAGAAGAAAATGCAATAACACATTCAATTTACATAACTTAATGATGAGCACTGAAGTGCTGAAGCGTGCCCACCCAGATTATCCTAGTTCTCACACCAAACGAAGCACAATAAAGCTGTTGGGCGCTAATTTAAAATATAAAAGTGGTATCTAACCAGGTGGGTTTAAACCACTACCACCAACCGAACTCCACAATGTGTGGTCACCAAAATTACATGTGATAAATTTTAATGAGATCGCCAACGCTTTTAAATTAAAACATATCGTTAAATTTCTTTATTTGCACCCTTAATATTTGAAGCTTAATTAATCTAGGGTAACTAATTCCATTTGATGAGATCGGATAAAAGATAAGATTTTAGCAATGTATTCTAGGTTTTAATCAAAGTTTGAATCGCTGCAATGTTTGACTTCATCTACAAATTTTAGAGTTAATAAGAATAGTGCGATGTTTGCAAACTCTTGGCTACGAAGGAAATGGACCAATGTCTTAGAAACTAACTATTCGTACATAAAATTAATAAAGAAAAAGTTTTTTCTATCAACCCCTTTTACTTTGATTCATTATTACTAATTACACGGCATTGAAATATCTACATCCTTTAATAACCATTATGGAAAAAAAAATCATATCCTGACAGTCCATTTTCATGTTTATAAATTTAACACAAGGAACAGTAAAATTATCTTATCAGCCAGATAATGCCCACATCTGGGCATAGGCCTCCCTCAAGGATCCTCAATGAGTGAGAATTAGGCCTTAGTCCCATCACGCTAGCCCAGTGCGGGTTGGTGGGTGGTCAGAGCCTTGTCTATAGTTTAGCAGAGGCAGGAACGATAACACCGGCATTAAGTAAATTATTATTGGTTAACTTAGATAACTTGGTGCAATATTATTTCACTTGGCCCGTTAATTAACTATGCAAATACACCTGTGTTGGGCTGAAACTCAATTAGTTTCATAGTACAGAGATCGATTGCGAAAATAAATAATCAACCGCGTGACCAAACAGAATAAATTGTATTTTCATATCGGACGGAAACCGGTGAAAATAATGGAAACGAGACTAAAGTTTCTTTCTTTAATCGAGGGAATACTCCGAGAACTTGTTCCTTGGAGAAACTGAAGTCTTAGCGTTCGCCTGAGTTGTTACGTTTTCGTTGAGAACACAACCACCGCTCTTCTGACGCGTCTGAAGCTTGGAAGTTTGTTATTGATAGTGCTGTTTTGTTAATAGCTGTCTTGAAATAGGCGTTTACGACAAACTTATTCATCTTATTCACATGCAGCTTAAGTTTGTGTCAATTTGTCGCTGATAGCTTATTGGTTTATTGCGCAACAGTGCCAGCCAATGGAGTGAAGTTGACACGGAATCCAAATAGTCCATAAAACGTGCATGCAATTATCACTGTTAAATAAAATTTCCATAACAATTAAAATTGATAATAATTAGAAGACTATAATGTAAATAAAACAGCAGTCAATTCTGTTTACTGCTGGACTTTTACTAGTTTTATTTACTTAAGTAACATACCAAGCAAAAGCGAAATAATATTATTATGCTCCGATATAAATAGTGCCATTAAATTTGATCCGATATGGAAATCTTAGAAAGATGTCCCGCATTCTGTTAGTAGAAAGGGTGTGATTTTGATTCAACACCCTATCTACCTGTGAAGTGGGAATCAAAAATCCAAGTCCAACAAAAAGAACCATACAGAAACGAAAAAAATATCAGCGATTAATCATTATGAATATAAATTATTTAAAATATAAATTTTAAGTAAATTGCCACAAAAGCTAATTTTCACCTCTCAACAAAGACACCGCTGTACGGGGATGGTTCATATATGTTTGTTTTAATTTAGCTAAAAGGGTAACTCTGTTCATTAAGTAATGAATTATATCGCTAGTAGTAATATCGATTATTGCTCGTTCCGTTTTGTTTGCGGTCAAAAGGTATTGAGAAATTCTCTTCGCTTATAATTGCTATTTGAATTATCGTCCTTTACAATACGTACCTCTTAATTATTACTGTGTATTGATAATAACTGCTAAATATCCTCACCCCGCGCATATTCTTCCTTCTTATATTGAGATGGTTGTTACTTTACACTAGATGTTTAACGACATTTATAAAGCTCCTAGAGGAAAAAATATTCAACTTTTCTTGACGTTCTCGCATAGGCGCCTTTTATGATCTTCCAAGATTCGAACAACGGTAGAGACATTCTGACTGGTCTCTCACACGTGGAATCATCTATCATCAAGTGGATTAATCGTCTCTAAATAAACATAAATTTTTTGAAATACCATAGCCTTGTTTGAGTAGAGAATTGAAGATGTCGGTGGTTCTGGCAAGAGAGACCTACCACCAGTTATTAGTGAACATTCAATCTTTATTTTAGCTATTAGCTAGTGCATGTAGCTAGCAAATATTTGATGGTTAGTATTAAGTTTATCACCAACATCAGCCGAGGACGCCCACTACTAGACATAGGCTTCCACCAAAGATTCCCTCACGATTGGATGAAGATTTATATAAGAGGATTTGTGCCATTTCCCACCACCCTGGCCCAATGCGGGTTGGTGGGAGCCAGACCCTCTACTGTTGATTAGCAGGGTGTACCACGAGCAGGTGAGGTTGGCTTGGGTTCGTGTATTGTTTATCAGGAACCCTTATATCCACAGTATTAAGTTAAGAGTAGTAAATTAATTTTAACTCGATTTTTGTTACTTTAAATATTACAAATTGTGAAATAAAACTTTAAAAAATCTGCACTGGCAGGTATAAGCGTTTCATGTAACTCCAAACAAAGTTGGCATCAATTTTTAGTAATTGCACTGCTCGCCAGGAAACATTTCATTCCTGAAAGCAATCAAAGTGTAGCAGATGAAACGTCAGACAAAGCGCACGGTGAGATCAAAAAGAAATCTAATTTTCCTCGGCGCGTGCAACGGGCAAGTGGTTATATCATAGTCCGAAATAACCTAACGTCGAGTTAATTAACACCATAGGGGTTTACTTTCTGAAGCTGAGAGTTGTAATGTTTATGATAAATGCTGTCTGCTTCCGACACAAAACATAAAAAGCCCTCTTAATGTTCTCACTGGTTAGACATCGGCCCATCTCTTACAAGGAGGATATATATAGATATAACCAGATCAGACTAGACCTTGTTTCATAATAAAGCAGTAACTTATATATGAAATATTATAATATTTCCATTTAATACAGAATAAATTTAAATATGAAAATAATTTCCTGTGGGTAGTAGTAAAAATTTTAAATACTAAGACAAGAAATTTAATCAATGTTTAAAATATACATGGCTTCAGTAAAGGCTGTCTTTAATTCTATTAAATTTTCATTAAATTTTAATCAAGCGTTGAAGTATATTGCTTTCTAAGTCTGCTGCTAAATAAATTAATTTTACTTACTGTTTGGTATCTATCAAATCTGATATAAAATGTTAAGCGATTACTTCCGTTAAGTTTACGAAGAGTAATAATCGCTATGGGTTATTTGTGTACAGCTTTTATTATTTGTTAATCAATTTAATTCAAATATCAAATAATTTTAAGTTAAATAGTTGAGAATTATTCAATATATGACAAGCTCAAGTACAAAGTTTAATTGTTTACAATAACTGTTAATACTTCATATTAAAATGCTGATAAATATCATTAAAAAGTACGGAAATTATTAGCCAACTTCGTAACTTAAATATAAGTTTAATGGAACTATAAAACCTATAACATGTTAACATTGCTGAATATCGTTCTAACTTACAAGACGGAAATCCAGCTTCACTATTTGCAGCTGAACTTGTGCCCTGATTTTGATAGATTTCAAAATCTTGAAATTCGTATAATTAATACTATAAATTTTTTTTCATATTCAATAAATTATAATTGCTTTTTTAATTTCGTGGCTAAAAATTATCAATTATAAGGTTCAACCAACATTTCTTATATATAACCTAGATTCAAGTTAATGGTTTCCTTATACCTAAAATCATTTTATGGTAAGCAATAGTTTTGAACTACATAGTTAGTTGTAAACTAAGATCGCTTTGGGGTAGCATTGAAGATGACTACATCATCATATAGTTGTTATTTTGAGCCGAAAATCCGTATTTATTTGTACAGTAACTTTACAAGCTACTGCCTTACAGTAAGCACTGCGATGATACTCATCTGATATATCACCGACCACTATTAACCTTAGTACACCTTACTTTCATAAAAGTAACAAAACGATTTAACATAACCTTTTCCGAAAACATAAGTTGGAAGTACAAAATTTAGATTATCTGAAGTTATATTAAAAGCTACTCCTCTTTATGTTCTGTTTTACTTCTTTGTCAAGTAATTCAAAGAAGCAAAAACAGAAATTAACGTCATTGCGTAAATTGGCAACTTTTCTAATACACGTCGTTCGAGTTAACTTCCGGCGAGGATGTCACCGCTGCCTTCTACAGCTGCTTCGTTACACAAACATGTAACGACAAGATTGCCAAGTTAAAGTTAATCCAAATTAGATCGGCTAGAAATAATTGTATGACATCCAAGCAGACATCTTAAAAAATAGCAGAATTTGTTCAATGTAAATCGATAGCAAGTATTGCCGGAGGCTGGGTAGAGTGTGCAAACATTTGCTGTATTCCAGTTTGAAACATATATCTGGTGAAATTAATAGGGTAATAAGATTTAACATCTCATGTATAAAATCGACGTACATAAGATAATGTTTTGTTATTATCTTAATTAACGCTGTGAGATAGCAAACGAATTTACTACGATGCGAACGTTGTGTTCGTTAAGTTTAGTATAAAATTTTCAATTCTTACCAAAGAAATATGTACTGTAACTTAATTACAAAACAGAACTACAAATTTAAATTTACACATACTCAGTATTATTATTAACAGAAAGTATTATGAGTAAGTATCAAAATATTAGTTACTTTTACACTACGCCGCGTATTTGCTTTTTTGCCTCTTGCTTCTCCATGTCCAGTCAAGTGTCATATAAGTAATTATGTTTTATTTGGTTATACATTTAATTTCAATAAACTCTTTAGAACGGTATGGAAGTAATTAAGGTAAGCCCAAAGGATGTGACATGAAAGGACCGGGTATTGATCCGCGTTATTGGAAATGATGCGAGGATTTGCGTTAAGCAAATATACCTTCAGCAAATAATGTACGCAATGTATTGATAAGTTATCGAATTGTAGGTTATGAAACATTAAATAAAAATCATAAAGAAAACATCGTAAGGAAATCGAAATGCTCCGAGAACGACAGTTTTTCGGAGACTACTCCGCAGTTGGACAGCGTAGTGGATTTATAGCCATGTCTCCATTTATCAGAAACTACGCCAAGTCCAAATTTTGGGAATATTGAGAGAACTGTTCACTTTATTCTCGAATGACATATTTATGATTAGAGGGTTAAATTACGATAGGTACATTATTATTTATTACTACGAGTAGTTTTTCAACTAATTCTTTCGTTTATATTTAATGGATATATTATCTATAAACGGTTACCGCATTGGTTAAAAAAACTGAAAAATTAAAACAATAAAAACTTTGTTATGATGATTTCGAACTTAAGCTTTCATCGCAACTATACGTTCATAATATTTTTGGGCTTAGTCCAGCTTTTTCGAACAATGTTAGCAGGATGTTCTTTTAAAGGTAAGGGATGTCTAACCACAACAAAAATATGCAACACATCTAGAAGGAATCTTTAGTATATTATACAATATCCGTTACCACAATAATTTCATTACAATGTATTTTAAACCGCAACACAGTAACAATTGTACATTAGTACTTGGCAATAGTATTATATGCTATGAAGGTATTCAGCAAGAGACCTAAAATAACATAAAATATTCTCTTTAATTACTGATTTACATACAAATGTGGTAACATTCACGCTAGAAGGAAATGGCAGACTTGTAAACTTAAGTTATTCATGGAAACACCTCGGTGACTACATTTTATACAATGACAACAGAATTCGTTAGCGTGAGCCGCGGGGGTGGAACAAAGACTCTTTAAACATTTATGCGCCGGAAACTTATAATGTTCCTGTAGTATTTGGAAGGTAAAATATAATATGAGACATTTACGAGACGCACAGCCGACGAATTGTCAAAGTTGCAAATAACTTTTATTGTTGTTTTATTTATTTAAGCAGTTTTCGTATTTTGTTATTGTCTCTCTCACTTGAGTTGTGTGCCGGTGGGGTGCGGGGTCACGCTAGCACTGCCCTTCGCAGCCGTGGTGGAGTAAGGGAGGAAGTAGAGTGTCGGTATTGTGATTCATCGGTCTCCCTATACTCCTCGTCTGTATAGCGGTTGGTGATGGAGCCTAACATCAGATCTGCCGCAGAGAAACGGGAGAGTTTTCTGCATCGGCTTCCATGGCCTCTGTGATCTGTTACAGAGGTGACGAGAAGAAGCTGAGAAGAGAGCGCGCTGTATGTTCCGACGCGCCTTTACAGTGATTAAAAGGTGGGGTGGGAGTTCTCTACTTGAGATGGGGCTACGTGGTGCAGTAGGCGCTGACTTGGTCGTGGAGGTGTACGAAAGCATCCCCGTTGGCGTATTAGTCAATTCAAGTCCGACATAACCTGCCTCACATAAAACAAAAAAAAATAAGTAGGTCGAACATAGCTCCTATTTCTGCCGCTAAACGCTAGTGTGAACAACATTTCCTCTTGCGTTCCGGTTTGAAGGGCGCTTTAACTAAAGGAATTACTGGGGTAAGGTGACTTATCATCTTATGTTTCAAAACGACAAGCACAATGTGAAGAAAAAGCGTAACACTTACCATCAAGTGAACGATCCGCTCGTCTCGTCGCTACTTAGAATAAAAAAAATTATCGTGGCATTTTAAAAACAAATGGCTAACCCTCTTTTTATACAACACGGTGTAAATGTCGATAACTCCTAATTACAGGCATTAGAGGTAACAGAGTAAACAAATTTAATTGTAATCTATAGAACAAATTTTTTTATTAACGATAAAAAAAAATTTTTGATCTATTATTATAATTTTTTATGTTTGCGGGTCGCATCGCTTACGTCAAACGCACGATTTTGTCGGTGTATTTATTATTGGAAGCCCGCAAAACGCTGACCAATACCGAATTGTTCGTAAAGCAATTTAGGAGCAAAAATTATTTCCTACTCATTTTGTCTTTTTTTTTTTATACAATGGAGCGACGAGACGAGCAGGACGATCGCCTGATGGTAAGCGATACGCCCGGATACAACGTGGCGCCAGTGACGATGGTATTCGTAGCACCACATTGCGCTCGACGCCTTAAGACAGATGTTAAATCTTCTTACGCTAATAATTTCAATAGCCCTTCAAAAAGGAGTACATAAATGTTTATACAGTATTGTTTGGCGGCAGAAATAGGGGCTGCAGTGGCACCTACCTAGACGGTCTCTGATAACTTATCATCATCGTCGTCGACATCGTCGTCATCGTCATCATCATCGTCGTTATCGTCATTGTCATCACCATCATCATCATCATCGTCGTCGTCGTCGTCATCGTCATCATCGTCGTCATCGTCGTCATCGTCGTCATCGTTATCACCGTCATCATCGTCATCATCGTCATCGTCGTCATCGTCGTCGTCGTCGTCATCATCATCATCGTCATCGTCGTCAACGTCGTCATCGTCGTTATCGTCGTCATCGTCATCATCGTCATCATCGTTGTCATCGTCATCATCGTCATCGTCGTCGTCGTCGTCGTCGTCGTCGTCGTCGTCGTCGTTGTCGTCGTTATCGTCCACCCCGACCACGACCACGACCACGACCACGACTGCGACCGCGACCGCGACCACTTTATTTATTACATATACAAAATAATCAAGTTCTACAAAAGTAACGGAGTAGGCATTGAAAAAACCACAAAGGTTTGTCAACGATGCTACGACGAGAAACAGTTTGAAAAATAGCTCTTGGGCATTTGTTTATTTGCTCAAGGCGGTGAGATAAACGATTAATGCTAAGATTAGTTAACCAAAACACAGTAAACTTGGGTCCTTTTGTTTAGCGATAATAAGCTATGGGGGCAGTCAACGGTATTATGGCATTTAAATTTATAATATGTATCTACATAAATTAATTTTGTTTGTTCGCCAATCACGTGAAAAGTAGTGAACGTATCGGAAACGGGCACATTAGCATTCGGCGCGAAATTATTTGTAGATGTTTATAAGGTATTTAGTTTTTGAATATCATTTCGTATTATTTATGCGGTTGCTATAGTAACGGTTGCTATAGAAACGCATTAGCGGTCTAATTTTGTATTACCGCCAGAAAGCGGCGAGGAATAGCTAGTGTATATATACATTTATAAGCCCTCTGACTTTCCTGCGTTAATTTTTGTCAAGTCCGAAGCATTTCCTTCACGAATAGGTAGTATATTCTGGCGTTTAATAGTTAAACGTAAATCTTTAAGTTAAATAAAAAAAAATTACTGGCTTTGGGCTTAAAATTATTTTTTTATAGAATTAAAAGTAGTAAATTCGGATCTGTTATAATCTTTAAATCTAGTGTTTAAATCCTTGTGTGCGTCTTATAACGAATTGTCTGTAAGTTTAATTAAGCACAAATTTTGGGTAGCGTATAAAGAAACGTTATAATTTGGTTCAATTTACAAGCTTATAACGTAACGCAAAATAAGTAATTGAAATTTTATTTAACTATTTTTAAAAACTAAAAATCTTTACAGAAACAGCTAAAATTTAGCATGGAAGAGATAATATATATATAAGGGAGGTAAAGTATATATTATAAGTTATAAATTACTAGTTATAAGTAATCTAAGTCATGTCTACGTATTGTCTTAAAAAATTTTGTTAGGCAAAGGGTTTTAAAGTCGTGCTATTTAAATTGAAAAAGTTAGTATGAAAAAATGTTATTATATTATAGATTAATTACATATGTATTTATTACACTACACTAATACAAATATACAAAATATTAACGAGTGTGATAACTGTGTAAATATTCTTTAATATTCTATATATACAGGATAAATTCATAGATTCGTTGACTCAACTTGAGATCTCCGAAACTAGTAGACGTAAACAATTAAAAATTTGGTAGAGATATTGCGTCTGTCAATTAGAGGTCAGCTAAGAATGGATTTTAAAAATTTCCTTCTCCAAAGAGGGGTTGTGGGAGCGTTAATAAAGAGTACAGGCTCTGGTGGTGGCGAGTTGCCGCCGGGCAGGAATGTTCCTGACAAATTTCAAATCAAATTTTATATTACTGCCAATTGCAGCTGATGAAGATATATTTGGTATGGTGAACATAATATGGTAATGATAATAAAGCGATATTATTGTAGAGATACAACTAGCTTATCTCTACGCTTCATATAGAAGAGTTTTTAATAGTTCAACAAGATTATTTAATTTAATATTTTATTAGTGGTATTTCTGTTATCGGAGACTGTAGACGTTCCACCTCTTATCTGCTATCTCTGTCGCCAAACAGTAGTGTACAATTGTTACTGTGCTCCGGTTTGAATGGCGTTGTAGCTAATAATAATACTGGAATGAAACTTATCTTAAGACTCAAGGCGAGCACAATGTGGTGCATATTATTCTTACTAGCGCCATGTTATGGGTAGACGTATTACTTACCATCAGATGAACGTCTCGTCTCGTAGTTTCATTGATTAAAAAAAAATATATATTATTTAATTTGTAGTTTGTTACTTGCACCAAGCAAAAAGATTCCGACATGGAAATTAATTTAGCTTTCATAGCCAGTGATTTAATAAGAGAAAGTTTGCGATTGGAGTGAATATTTGATTTCACTTTTAACTTAAATCGAATAGGCGGATAAAAATCTGTATTCAAGTTCGTAATTACCATCTTTTATATAATAGTTAACTGCTAAGAAGTAAATTACGTCGTGGTTACAGACGTGCACGAAGTACCTACGCTTTCGTGTAGGGTACGCAAACCACGTCCGAAAAATCTGTCTCTATCTATACTTAAACATAAAATTACCAATTTAAGAATTTAGTCAACTTAGCAATAGTCAAAGCATGATTGTGTAGTTTTTGAGTAACTTGAGAGATTATTATTTAGATACGTTTAGGGAGCCAAGGTATTTAGTGTTTATTTGCCCGTATGGAGCGCTTGCTCCTGGTCATGGTAACTGTCCTGAAATCACTTAAAAATCTTCCTGTGTACTTACAGTGTATTTACATTCAGGGTATCAATAATATAATATATTGTCTCAAGTCGACGAGGACAATCTGGTGCAGTGTATATCATCCTAATTAGCGCAACTTTGTTATCAGCAGGCGTATTGCTTACCATCAGGTGAACGTCTCGCTTGTCTTAAAGACTTCGTAGAAAAAAAAAACAATCTTAGATAAGAATTTAGTGTCAATTTTTTTTTCATTTTCCTATTAGGTATTCTCGATTCGATTTTTTATCATCATCAATGGGACCATTGTTGTAAAAAGCTTTTCGTGGTCCACGAAAGAATATAGACAATGATGCTCTTAACAAAAAGACATTTCTTTTGTTTTCCAGGAATTTAACAGTATTGTTTTATAGCCGACAAATCCGACAATAATGTTTTAGTGGTTATACACATGCGCATTAGACACTTACTAATATATTCAATTAAACATTATTCGATTTTTTAAATAGGAAACACAATTAACAATGAATAGGATAAAATCATAAATGTTAGTGCAGATTTTGTTCCATGTTTTATCATCAATCGATAGACGTCCACTGCTGGATATACGCTACCTTCAAAGATCCCCACATCGATCGGTCCTGCGCTGCCCGCATCGCCGGGCACCAGGGTCCGTCGTTTGTAGAGGTTCATATTGATTTGAGCCATTTTCCACCACGCTGGCCAAATGTGGATTGGTGGGAGCCAGAGACTCGTTTGTTGATTAGCAGGGTGCACCACTAGCAGGTGAAGTTGGCTTGGGTCTCGTGAGTTGTGCGGGAATGCTTATGCATTAACTAACCCGAATACTTAATATTTATCAAAACCACGAAAAAAATTTTTTTTTATCTTTGAGAAAGAAGAATCTTAACCTCCAATTGTGTCAGTGACAGACCTGAAAATGATTTCCTGGAACGAGTATTCATAGGTTTGAGAGGTCTGTATAAGTTTACGGTTTCGTAAACCGGCAGTCGTACACAATCTTGCAACGCTGCAATCAGTGCGCTTTGAAATGCAAATATTCTAAAATATCAAGTCACCGAGCCAAATTGCATTGGTCGAAGCATCAACGATGTTCGAATGATGAAGGAGAATTAATTCTTCGATGCTGGCTATCTTGATTTTTTCTATCCGACGAATCTACGAGACGATGGAGACGTTCAAGTTACGGTAAGCGGTACGCCATAATAACGTGGCGTTACATGCGCTCGTCGTTTTGAGACATAACATGTTAAGTTCAGTTACTCCAGTAATTTCAGTAGCTACAACAACCTTCAAGCCGGAACACAGTAACGTTGGAAGATATCTCTTACCAAAGAAGGGCGTGCTTCTCTCTCCAAACAAGTCTAAAGAACGCTGTTACTAATGAAATAGTGAGGTAACAATACGATAAATATGGTTTTCTTCCACTGCTGTACATAGGCTTCCCACAAAGATCATCACGTCGTTTGTTGGAGTTCATTGAGGGGAATTGGGCCGTAACCCATCACGCTGGTCCAGTGCGGGTTGGTGAGTGGTCAGAGCCTCGTCTGTTATTCAGCAGGGTGCACCGCGGAAAGATAAAGTTGATTTGGGCTCCGTCAAGCGTTGGGCGAAATCCCTTACACCCTTCAATATGGTCAATATATCATAATTAATATGGTATCTTACGGTGTCTATAGTCTTGGCACTCCATTGAAAAAACTATAGCTTTAACTGGTATGAACTAGCCAAACATTATATAAATAATAAACAACTGTACAAAGCCTGCGGGGTTCGGTTACTTCTTTATGAAACGGTAAAATATATACATTGCAATCGTTTGTTGTATTTAAAATTGTGAAGTTGTTCACAATGAAGCCATTGCCAAGTAATGAAGTTTATTGAGGGAAGTCTACCAGTTTGTTCATTCGATGCAATTTCCGCGGCCTTTCTTTTATGTCATTTTTGATTCAGCGGTGGCCTAGATGGAAGAACTTTGCTTGCAGCTACATTCTGAACATTGGCCACGCCAATATAAAATTGAATACAAGACATATTTTTTCTATTATATATTTATATATTATTAATAAAACAACGCCGTTATTATATAATAAATTTTTACAAGTATAGCTTATGTATTATGCTAATATAAAGGTTTCTTTGTACATCAAATTAGTACGTCGGTATGCGCAGGTGGATAGTTGAAAGATCAAGGAAAAATGCGTTCGTGTATGAATTACTTTGAGTTAAGCTACAATAGTAAATGTGGAAAATTAGTATCAGTAAATATATCTAAGTAAAGAAGACAATTAACAATATATAAAAAGATATTTTAATTTAATTGATACCTTGGTGTATAGCAACATGGATTCGGAATATTAATTATTGTTCAGTATTGTCGAAAACATTTCAAATATTAATAATATTTTTAATGTTAAGTAAACCGCAAATATTGTTAATAAGTTAAAGAAAGTTATATACAAATAATAAATCTAAAAACTACAGACGTAAAGAAATAAATACATGTTTGTTTTAAAGTGTATCATTAAGTACCAACGAGGATAACCATCCAAAAACAAAGAATAAGAGTAGAAGGTTTAAAGGAAAATTAAAATCTTTTAACGATTAAGTGAAAGTGTCCTTTACTTACTTGACTTTTGAAAAGGGCTAAGTAATAATAATCAATAATGAAATATTAACTTTTAGTCGATTAGTCGATTTTATGCATAGGCATAACAGATTTTTTTACATTTACCTGTGGGATTTGTATTCACTCATGTAAACCTAAGTAAATTAAAGTTGCTACCCTCCACCTTGCTTAAGGAGATCCTGGTGACAGACATACCCCACTCTCGTAAACCAGACAAACAATAGACGTACCCTTTTTTTTCATTCTTTCCGTAATCATATATAAACTTTAACATCTTTAATATGGTTAGCGCAATTTTGTTTGGGTAAGGTTACCATCATCAGATCATACTTACCATCAGATGACCGTCCTGCTTGTTTCATTGAATAAAATAAAGATATTATTATCTAGACTTTTCATTGGTGGTAGGTCTGTTACTAGATACTAAGAAGGTACCACAAGAGCTCTTATTTCTGCCGATTAACAGTAATGTGTAAATACTACGGTTCCGGTTTGACGGGTGTTGCGGCTAGTGAAATTACTAGGGTCACTAGCACCGAGTGTTCTTTAATAATATGCCTTTTTTTCTTTATGTTTGAACAATTGTTTTGCTATAGTAACATTGTCTTGAAGATCTTTAGCGAACTTTTCATTTTCTTCTTTATTCGGAAAAAAACACAAAGTTTTTTGTCGCTTTAACTTAGAGAAGTTCGTTTTGTCAAAGTTTTACAATGTATCACCGAAACTTGTCTATTTGCATAGAGTTAGTATATAGAAAAAAAAAAACGAAAGAGTTATAATGATTGTAATATATTTTGTTGTTTGTTAAATTTTCTTTCGTTTCTGAAAAAAAAAGTACAAACCTTAAACAAAATTAAGTAGTTAATAATTACTTACGTGTCTGAAAGTTTAATAGATGATTGAAGTTGATAGTTAAGTATATAAGCTAAAAACGTTTAGGTCTGAAAGTGGCTGGTAATTAGTACTAGCACGACATTTCAGGCTACTTTAAACAGCCTTAATTAGTTGAATTGTTTAGCTGTATAAGTTTAGAATTTCCAACTTAACGTTACATAATTATTTTTTAATATAAGTGAAATTCCTTCAACACTTCTACAATATCTGGAGAAAGTGGTTCAATTTAATTAGTCGCCTCCCTTGTAAAAGCTTTTTTTAATTTAAATAATAACCAGTTTCTGATGACGATGTAAGTTATAGTTAGTTTTTCTCGTAATTATAAATTACTTGATTAAAACCGAAGGATAACATACATTAGTCTTCATTAAAAGTTACAAGGAGAGCTACCTTATCATCAATCCTTTGAGAGTTTAATTCATGTAAGGTTTAGCCAGTCTCGTATAATATTTGGTTGCTATCAAATTTGTAATCTATATAAAAATTTACAGTTAAACTGTGTTATTGGGGGAAGCGGTAAGACTTTCACCTGGTGATAAGTGATACGCCTACCCATAATGAGGCGCCAGTTATAACTACATAAACTGCACCACATTGTCCTCCTCGCCTTGAGACATAAAATGTTAAGCCTCATTGCCTTAATAACTTCACTAGTTGTAAGATCTTTGAATCCGGAACACGGCAATGTGTGTACACTGATATTTGTCGGTAGAAATAGAAGCTGCGGTGTTAATTACCTAGACGATCTCCAAGAACAAAGATCTGCCGTTAGAATGATGCTGAGATCGCTCGCCATAGGCAAGGAGTTCTTCCTTACACCTTTGTACAGTGGTCCCGTACGGTTTGGTTCTAAAGATGTTTTATCCTAAATAGCCTCAACATGTGGAATGAGCTACCTGCTGAAGTTTCTAATAATAGCCTCAATATGGAATACTGAAAAGGGTGTGAAAAGGTTTTATCAGGCTACAGTTATCGCGTGTGGACAGCAAATGACTAGCGAGCACATAGATTAACGTGGTTCCGATAGCGAAGCACTTGAGGAAATAGCGCGATCTCGCGAAAGTGATTGCTTTTGAATCACAAGTGGATACATGTTAACAAACCTTTAACCGGAGATGATACATCGTTTCAAATATCCACTTTCATCATCATCATTAACCGATAGACGTCCACTGCTGGATATAGACAGAAGATCAAATAATCTAACAGTGTGACAATATCTCGACTCCATCTCTATTCTTCTTCTTCTTGCTAGACCTTGTCCCATCCTTACTTGGGATCAGCCCTCCAGGTCATTCTTCTTAATCTATCTCTAATTTGTGTCATAACTTCTGTCAATTTGTTATTCTTCAGATCTTTATTGATCATCGTCTGCCAAATGGTCGAGGATTTCCCAGAGCCACCCTTTTTAGTTTCGAGGTCCAGTGCTATTCTAACCATGAGCGTTGTTGGTCTTCGCATAACATGGCCGTACCAGCGCAGGCATAGGTACACATACTACTCTATTTCTCACTATGGTGTATTCTGAAAGATAACTAAAGAGGGAATGATTGAAGAGAAAGGACAGCAGGTTTCCATATGATCATCATCAGCATACTGCGCTCTCCAATATTATTATAATAGGGAGCATCAAAGACGTGTTAAAAACTTTGTTCAGGGTAAGCTTTTGGTAATGGAGGTTAATAGGTTTAAATAACAGAAGATAGAAAAGAAAATTTTGATACCAAGAACATTAGTATTGTGTACGAAGGTTTACATTATTCAGGAATCGATAAGCGTCAGTTTTCATAACTCAGAACATTCAGAACTTATTGCATTATCTCCGGAGAGTCCATTAATATTATAATAGGATAACGTTATAGAATTTCTCTGTTTGCTTCACGTACTCTTGCGTGATTTATAGAAGTAAATTTTATCTGTTGAAAACATCTTAGGATATAGTAACTGATCTATTAAATTTTACTGGTGCTAGGTCTGTGTTATCAGAGACCGTCTAGGTGGGTAGCAGCGCATAGGTTATTTTTGTCGGCAAACAGTTGCCAAAAAGTGTGCAAACATTGCTATGTTCCGGTGTGAAGGGCGTAATGGCTAGTGAAATAACTGGGGTAATGCGACTTAACATCTTACGTCTTAAGGCAACGAGCGCAGTGTGGTCCTTTATATCAACCTAACTAGCGCTACTTTGTTCTGAGTGGGCACATCACTTACTATCAGGTCAACATCTTGCTTGCCTCGTCGTTTCGCCAAAAAAAAAATGAGAAATGTATCTGCGAATGAGAGTAAGCACCCTTCGATACCCACGGGTTCATTGTCATTTTTCACCACTTGGAATTGAGGTTATGTTGTGAACTAGAAATTATAATATAATATTGCGCATTTACTTATATCAAGTAGCTTTTTTTTGGTTTCAGGGGGCAATCTTCGAAAGATAGCCTGCTTCTGGGGGAAATCAGGTCAAGATCTTGACGCGATGCGCTATGTGAGGTACCAACACGACGTTGTTATGGGAAGATGTATCACTAGTCATCAAGCTAACGTCCTGTTTGTTTCGCCGCTTAATCGAAAAAAAAAATACTTCTGTACATTATAATTGTATATTTATTACTGGTAACCAGTCGGGCAGACGAAGTTATCTAATGTTTAATACCAGGAGTACTGAATAAATCTAGAAATAATTTGATAATAAACTGATTCTTTATTAGAGGTATCTGGTGCAAGAGTTATGAAGTAATGCAGGATCTATTACTACAAACAACTAGTATATTGTATAAGGGTTTATAAGTAATTTTAGCTTGTGAAATTACGAAGGGGTAAGGAAACTTAAAATCGTTATTTGATGAATACAAGGTATAAATATCGTAAAAAATGTATCCTACCCCCATCGTGTTTTAGGAACGTGAATGAATCTAGAGTTTTAAAAAAATGTGTTTCGCTTGTGTTGGAAAATCTTATCGACATTTGTGAGACCTCAAAATCCTTTAAAGAATCCTAACGGTCCTAGTGCGTTTTACGAGTGAAAAATAAAACGTTTTTATATTAATAAGTTTGATCTTGCGATTACCATACAAGCTATTCCTGAAAATACAAAATGTACATTTTACATTTGTTCATCAAGCCTATTTATATAAAGGGATATATAAAAATGGTACAAGGCCATTTAATACCTTTTTATTAAATTTTCCAATTCAGCACACCATTCATCCTTTTATCGATAACTTTTGATGTAATAAACGATGAAATGTTCCGTTCGTATCCGAACATATATTCCATTAATTCAATCATAGCACTATTCTATTAAAATCATTACTTAACTATGCAAGTTAATATAGGAGATCATTAAGAATTTAGATAACTTTATAAACAGTATCAGAATTAAATGATTTATGTATATGAAAAAGGTAAATTGATTAAATTGCACAATTATTGTGTTCAAAGAACTTGTTTAGGTTTTATCTCGCTCTAGTGTGAACTTTATAAAACTAAAAAAAACGTTTTGGATTACGCAATCATCATTTCTTCTTATTACGATTTCTAAAGTCACTAAACATCTTGTTAATAGTAAAACTTGTAAGTAGATAAACTTTATTTCCTGGGAATAAACTTGTCATGTAACCTCTGAAGAGCTTACTACGTTGTTAAATTTGCTTAAAAGGGTCCAAGCTCGAAAACTTTGGACGGCGGCTTGAAAGTTTTAATTAAGACTAATGTTTGGTACTGATAAATAAATTAAATCAGTGTATTGTCCAGTTTGGTGGCGGAATAAGTGAACTAAGGATTAATATCTGATGGTGGTGGAACAGTTAGGAACGACATCAAAAGCGAATTGAAACGTTTCAATGGCCAAGACGATAGCAGTTAAAAGGACAAAGATAAACCGTTAATACACTTTAATATTATTGAGAATTTGTGAGAAAAGGGAAACGGGAAGACAAATTTGTATTTTAATATAAAGGCAATCAAAACGTATAATGTAAGAGATCTAGAAGAGAAGAAATCTATACATATATATTACTTATTTTAAATAGAGTTATAGTCTTATCCTTACTTAAATCAAATCCTGCCAATGTCTTAATAAATATTTAGTAAATTTCTCGCTTCTCTTCTTTCATGAAACATTAACAATAGAAATAAACAATTTAAAAGTATTATAGCAATGTCCGAGTAGAAGAGATATTTACAGCAGTTGTTTGTTGAAATATTCTCACAACTATCAGATCAAGATTGCATTGAAGTAATTGGTTTCCTTTTCTTAAAACAATAATCGTTTTTCTATAAAGTAAAAGTTTTAGTAAATTCTATAGAAAAACACTTTCAATTTGTGTAATGCAAACTCGTGAATAATTTCTTTACCTATTCAATACGTATTTTAATCTGTTTGAATAATAAACGCTGAGTAGAGATTTTATATATAAATAAAGCTGAGATTGCGTTTTGGTAGATAATAATTAGAGTCTGTGGATTTGCTTTAACAACGTCAGCGTTAAATTCGGGATAAAGATTACTCTCTATTATAATAAGAGTACAATCTCCGATGAAAAATCTATGCAAACGCAAATCCAAGTGTTTATCTTCAATGTTATACTGCTCGAATAAACTTTTATCTACATAATACATAATGATAAATATAGGAGAAAATCCGTCTCCTGCACAGACATAAATTGAGATTAATATGATTGTTAGATTCAAGAATATTTCAAAGTCTTTTCTATTTATTTAACGAGGTAAATGATCAGGTCGATCACCTGATGATAAATGACACGCCAGCCCATAACAATGTGGCACTAGTTAGGATGCATTGCATCATATTGTGATTGTCGGCTTAAGACCTGAGTTATTTAGTTTCGTTACCTAAGTAATTTCATTAGCAGCAACGCCCTTCAAACTTGAACGTAGTTATGTTTGCACCCTGCTGTTTTTCGGCTCGGTAACTATTTACACGATCTGCGACAGCAGGGAGAGGTGGATTGATGGTAACCAATAACTGTCAGTAACAGTAACGTTTTTTTGCAGAGAAATCCTATTTTTATTCCAATACACATGCTCCACCTATGCATGAAGAGACCAACAAGTAGATATAGCTTAAGTATGAATTTATGGTACTTTATAGAAATTAAGAAAAGCGCTAAATTTCGACCGGAAAGGCGTCAAGAAAGTACTACCAGTGAAAATTGTTGCCAGGTATTTTAATATATACATATAAGTGTATAAGTAATCGAGTTCCTGGATCATTATATATAACGTTATATAATTATATTAAAGACAGTTAATGAGTACATAATGTTAATAAACTTTTACAGGTAATTAATAACAACTGAAATAATCCGATCCCGCTGTTTACTTTATAGTAAACTTAATGCAAAATTGTGTTAATCTGTATATTAATGAAACACAGTTTCGTGTATGAATAATATTAACCAAGATATTTCCATAACAAAACGCACAATATTTATGGTTTGTTTTTAAATAGTGGTTAATTATGATCCACTGTTTCTCGTCCTATTAGCTTGCCGTTACAACCCACAACTTCCTTTGGGGAAGAAATTTTATAAAATCCATTTTTGGCTGATCTCATAATGACGGAAGCAATATCTCTACCAAATTTTGAGTGTTTACGTCTAATAATTTTGGAGATCTCTGTTTGGGCTCCGTTCTCAGGTAGATACAGCCACAGATCTTATTTCTGCCGCAAAACGGTGTACAAACACTATAGTGTACAGGTTGAAGAGCGTAATTACTTTGGTAATTACATAACATTTTATGTTAATTAAGATATAAGATGTTAAATCAAACAGGAATAAATTAATATTAGCACACAACTGTTTGTCGGCTGCAACAGGCGCTGCAGTTGTACCTACCTAGAAGGTCTCCAGCAACAGAGACCTACCACGAATGAGAAATACGTTCATTTCGTATGTAATTTATGTTCTGTTTGCGCTCTTAATAAATAGAAAAACAAGACCAGCGTGCGAAATGACAAATTTTAACCGTGGAAAGCGAAAATTGTGTTTATTTTCTCTTTCATCGTTTTACCCGTATGCAGGTAGCGAACAATTTCACGGCCTGCTGCAGCCTCGCTGCGAACGACAGTAATATCACTGTTTTAATTTTCATCTACACGTATGTATCTCATTTATGTAAAATGATAAATTGTAAAATGACCATTTAAACGCAACACGTTTAATGCAATAGAAAGATTCGTTGCAGAGGAACGGTCAGTTCAATGCTGTCTGTGTACGTTACTATAGATACACACAAACACATATTAATGTTAACTATAAATAGGCTATTATACTAATACGGCTAACTATGCCAGTGGCATTTCTGTGTTGGCGGTGGTCCTAAGTTCAGATGAAAGGGAAAGGTTCATTGTCAGGCTAACCACTGTACATAATAAAAGCATGACCAAGTTCCAAATAATAAATGAATACGGTTTATCTAAAAATGAGCGGCTTCGATCATACGTAAAGGATAAAAGACTTGAAGATATCAGAATAATAAAAAAATTGCTGAGTACAGATAAAGGGCAGAATATCGCAACGTATGGAGAAGAAAGGCCAAGGCCCACGTGGAGTTGAAGCTCGATCGATGAAGTAGTAATACAAATATTTATATCTTAACTATCTGTTCCTAGCCCACTTTGCTGACCGTAATATAGAATTAGATTTGAATTTTTTATTTGAAATTTGTTAGAAATATTTCCTCCCACCAACAACCCACCGCCCCGACTTCCTTCCTATTAAGATCGTCGCAACCCCTTATGGAGGTAAAATTTCGTAAAATCATTTCATAGCAGACCTATACTCGGCAAAAAGAATATTTTCTATCAAATTTCAAGTCTCTAGGCCTTATGGTTGCAGAGACATCGTGATGAGTTTCTAAGTGGAAATCTCTTCTATATATAATATACATTAGATCAATAAATATATTTTATATGTATATAAATGAATAATATAAAATTTAATTGTTTTGTGTAACATTGTAACAAGTTCAATGCTTAGCGTGTATGTTTAAAGCCGAAACAGCAATGTCTATAAAGGTATATTAAAAGTATGACAGTGAAAGGTCGCTAAGCAGATTCGAAAACTTAATTACCATATAAAGTCTATAAAAGGGGACTCCATGTTATACCTGGGTGGTTCTTCATGTACTCGTAGAGCAAGCAGTCAACTGGTGCACCACGAAAAAATTGTTTCTTTACATTACACTGTTCAATATTTAATAGAAATCTAGACTGGTAGTAGCTCTATGATGTGTTTATGGATTTTTGTTAATATTTATTTATTCCGATACACATTTTTTTTCTTCAGTGAATTAGTACGGATGTTTGTAAGGTGTTACAAATGTATCCGGTAATGGCGGCAGTTTGAATTTAATTGTTTATTGGAGAGACGAAACACGAAGAGTTGTAGCTCTAAAATCGCATCCCGTTAGACAAAGTTTGTGTCGTCTGAAGTTAAATTCGAAAGTTTTGTTACTCCGCTCCTCCGAAGCGGTTATAGAAACGGAACAAGTCCACGGAACGGAAACCGGTCTTAATTATCAATTCAGAATCCAAATTGGCTTGGTGTTTTTAGCAGGTACTTAGCGAAAGATCTATACTTAAATGTAGGTCTAATAATATATGTGTATAATTATACACTTACCTTTGGTTTCTTCTAAAACTTTACAACTACATTTATCCTCAATTATGTATTGCGCTTGTGTATGTATTACTGTTCGAACTATATATCTGTTTAATATACCTATATCACTTATATATACTGTATATATCATCATAACAGTGACAGTTATAAGTCTCCCCCAAAGTCCATACCAATCGACCCAGTTAATTTCTATGTATATTTAAGAAAGGAAGAAAAACACTATTTTATCTCAAATTTTCATAAACATATCATATTGTTCTATTTTTGGTATGTTAATTTTTTTTTTACTCTATTAAGCGACGAGACCAGCGGGACGTTAATCTGATGGTAAATGTTACGCCTACATAACAACGTGGCGCTAGTGAGAATGGTATACTCAGCATCACATTGCGCCCGTCGCTTTAACGCATAAGATGTTGAGTCTCGTTACCCTAGTAATTACACTGCGGCGTCCTTCAAACCAGAGCACAGTAATGCTTGCATACTACAGTTTGGTGGCAATAATAGGCGCTGCGGTGGTATCCACCTAGACGGCCCCTAGTAACAGGGACCTACCGCCAGTAATAATACTAATAGTAATTTTTATGGAATTAATACTGAGATATGATTTTGTAACTTTTCCATTTTACTAATAACAGAGAATTATCAATATGTAAAAGTGAGTAATATGTGTAACTACAAGAAACATTTAAATCAGTTCATAGTTGTTGACGTGTGAACAATAACTGTTTGTGTTACTAGTAACAACGTGCGGTTTCCATTGCTGCCTCAAAACAAGATGCTGTATTGCCTTCAATAGACGTCAACGCTTTATGCTGTCTGTGATCCGAGCGGTGGTGTGTTTAACTTCATCAATGCATGTAAACAGGTTAAAGTAGGACGTGCTTTGTAATGTTTGATGTTATTTATTCATTCAAATCTACATTCAGCTGCAGACATTAATATGCTGAAATGAACGCAGTTTAAATCTCATCGATATGGGATTCGTATTACTCTAACATTGATTAGAATTCGGGTTGGCGTGAACAGGAAGGAGGTTACAGGGAAAGAGGCTGCTGAAGTATTTGTTGATTTTTATAAGAGCTATCGTCCGAATGATGGTAAGAAGTTACCGTATTAGACAGTCTTCAAAAGCTAGATGTCTTTTCAACTCCATAGACATCTTGTCACGCCACTGTGGAGGAATAGAGTGACTATTTTGCCTATATAGTGCCTATTTTGATATACTTGGAGGAAAGAGCTGCTGTGGAGATTTTCTTAAAACTATTCTTCAGATTATACAAAGTAGTAAATGATTTAATGAAAAATTAAAGGGTTTATTTAAATTAAGGATTAAGTACAGAGCTGTTACCGATTTTTTACTATTATCTTTATACTAAGTATTTTTAACCATGACCTCAGTGTGTTACATATATAACTTAACCAATATTTATATTTAAAAAGTAAAATATAAATAGATATATCACATAAAAGTTTAGTTAAACGTGTATTGTTTTACAATAAAAAAGCTGGTTTCGTGGCCTACGTTATTCCTTAGTAAATACGTACATAAGAACATAATACGGGTAAGAATTTTTTCAGGGACCGTACTTATCCATCGTAATGTTTTCTCCTGAATCAAAGAAGGGTTTGCTGTCGGTTAACATTTTTTTGAAAATACTCCCTAACGCTAAAAAATATGAAAATATTTTCTTTTACATAACGAAATAAGCTAGTCTTCTTTGGAATACGATCGAATTACTTAACAATGTGATTACCAAATTTATTTTATTAATTGATGTAATTTAACTTAACATGCCTTTTCAAGAGAACCAATAATACCCTAGACTAAGATAAACTACAGTAATAATGAGGGTTGTTGATGATAGTATTTTAATTGTAATTTCATTCAAAGCTTACGTCTGTAGAATGCTCGTCATATAATTGATAAAAGCTCCACTGTCTAAGAAATAAAAAAAATAGTATCTATGAATGTACTAAGATTTTATTAGCCTAACAATTACATAACCTGAATTAGACCATAAGACTATATCTATCTCCAAAAGAAAGGAGACGCCAATAGACAGCATGAGATCCATAATTTAATTGAAGCTTTGATTATAAATGTAATATTGCCCTTATATATAAATAAGCTGTATTTGTATAAAAGGTAATTTGCATTGAAATAAACATAATCTATAAAAAATGTGAGCTGTGAACCCCTGTGAGCGAAATAAATCCTTGTATTATGAGATCTGTAAATCGTGGGGTTGTTAGGTCCAAACGAGCGATTAACTCGCGGGGGAGTATAATAAAATCAGAGGAGGAGAATCTCGCCCGGTCCCAAAGGGATCATGATGGTTGTCTGATTTGAATTAAACGTTATCTTCTGCAATTTAGGATTAGATGAAAATTGTAGACTCTATTACTGGTAACTTGTCTCTGTAGGAGTGAATGCAACTTATTCCCTTACTTTCTACGTATGTGAATTTTGATCCAGATACAGACTAAGATCTCTCCTTCAAAGTAAGTTATTTTATTATATTAATCGGTAACTTTAAGTAATTAATTACTATCAAGAGATCTAATTAGGTTATAACGTAACTTGTTATGACTTCACCGCAATTAAACTATAAATAGGTTAATGATGTAAAGCATTATTTATCAATTATAATAAGTTTTTTTTTCATTTTATGGAAACTTTATATTTGAGAGGAAGAGAAAAAAAATCATTGTTCAAGCATGTCCGTTTTTTTGTATTGCTTTACTATTCAGATAAAGATTAAATAAATAAACAACAAGATTTTAAATAATATGATAGTTATTATAATTATAACTGAAAAAAAAAAATAGATTAAAAACATTAAAACTGCAACTTACTACAATTTACTTTACTGATAGTAGGTCTAGACTGTCTACGAAGGTACCACCGCAGTGCCTATTTCTTGCGCTAACCTGTACTGTGCATTACTGTGGTAACAAGACTCAACATTTTATGTCTCAAAGCGACAAGCGTAATGCGGTGCTGTGTACAACGTTCTAACTAGCGCTACGTTGTTATGGGCAGGCGTATCGATTACCATCAGGTGAGCGTCTCGCTCGTCTCGTCGCTTCTTAGTATAAAAAAAACTCTCGTTTCTGTAAATATTTTTTTTAAAATGCTCAACTAAATGTTACTACATTTATTTGTAGATTGTTAGTAAAGTTATGCTATGTCTCGGTCTCTGAATTGAACCTTGATACATCAACAGCCTATTTTATGTTCCCACTGTTGGGGCACAAGCCCACCCTCAATATGAGGGCGATGGACCAAAGTCACCACGCGGGCCCAATACGGACTGGTGACTTCACACACACTTTAGTATAAATTCTAATTCATGTGTAGGGCCCTCATTTCTATTTCGCTGTTGTAACTAAAGTTCACAAATGTACATAACTTAAATATTAAAGTCATCGGTACATACCGAGATTCGAACCCGCGATCTTCGGAATGAAGGCCGCACGCTCTAACCATTAGAACAGCGAGCTACCTGAACCTTGATAATGGTAGAGAAGTCATTTGTCTCCTTTATTAAATAAAGCTTATATAAAGTTAAGCCGAGGGAATATGCAAGCAGAAAGAAAGCAAACAGAGAGTTGCCACATTTGCGGGCGGTATAAAATAAAAAATTAACATTCAATTTGGTTAAAGCGCCCAAAGCCGAGATTAAGCTGAATTGTGTTTTTTGTAATTTAGATTAAAACGATGTTTAAAACGATTATTCAATTTGTGGTCAAATATTATTAAAATGAAATGTATCAACATTCCAATAACCGTCCCTTTAATCTTTTTAAAGGCTTCAAAATATGGGAATTAATGTATGTAAGTACTTCAGGATTCGATTTCATAGTGATGGTATTGTGCATCAACAAAACTGCTTTAAATTACTATTTATCCTTCGTAATGATCAGCAGTCAGCGGCAATCCATTGTTGGATATACAGCATCTCCAAACGAAAGAAATTAGCCCGATCGTGGAAGTTTGGACATAACAGACTCCTTTCATTTACAATTTCAGAAACCTTCTGAAATTGTAAATGATAATGTTAATTTATTAATGAAGTTATTTCTGGTAACTCTCATATTATTATTTATACTACATATATAATTTATTTCATAGTAAATCTATTTATAGTTCTTTTTTATAGTAGTAAAAAAATCATTAAATTTTTCATTTCAACATAGCGCATATATTTCTTATTCAAGTGAACGATAGACGTGCTTAAACTTATGACTTCAATATGTTATATATAACATTTAGACCTTCTGTTACCACAGCTCGGACTCGGTGCCTTTTATTACAAGGAGAAAGTCAAGGTCTTTTACCAACGACGCTGAACAAGGCTGAGTTGGGGTATGTGAAGCATACTGTAAGTATAGCTCTACTAATTAACTGTATATTACAATGTGAAACTGAATTTCATTCGAAACGGTGCGGTATAATAATTAAGCAAAATAGAAAACACTTATTTGGAAACGGAGAGACTAAAGCAGGTAATAGAACTGCAGAGATCGACTCCTCCACCAGTATCGTACGTAGAAGCAGTTCTCCAGCTCCATAGACCGATCCCGTCGTTATTTCATCAAAGAACGATCAGGATACAGGTGAAGAGGTGTTGGCAAGAGTTTGCGACGCAGTAAGTGCCAAAGACGGTTGGGTGATGGTAGATCGAGTCCGCAACATCAAGGACAGAAAAATAATAGTTGGGTGCAAAACCGAAGAAGCTCGACAAAAAGTCAAGGAGCGATTGAAAGGCGCTGCGGACCATCTCAACGTCGAAGATATAAAAAACCAAAATCCCATAGTGGTTCTTAAAGATGTCTTGTTATATAACAAGGACGAAGACTTTCTTACGGCCTTCAGGAATCAAAATGGGAATCTGTACCGAGGTATAGACTAGGAGAAGGCCAAAATAGAGATACGGTACAGGAGGAGAGCGCGAAACCTGCATTGCGTACGCGTAGTTCTTAGAGTGTGCGTGCTGTGCATGAGCACAACGTGCAGGCGGTGAACATAAATTCAGACGGCATTAAGCTTGAGGGGAAGGTTGCAGCCTCAATTTCCATATGGAAAGGTAAGGTCGAGGTCTAAAACCCGAAGCTATGTCTGTCTGCATATTGCACAATCTACCAGGCGGCACTCCTGGCCATATGTGGGGCAACCAAAATGGTCCTCAGAGGGACGAAAGCGAGCTATGGTTTGTACAATGGCTCTAAAGCCGCGCTCGATACTGTTATGAATGATGGCCCGCTCCATCCTCTTGCCGTGGTGGTCAGGGAGAATTTGCGGAGGGTCTCTACCCAGAGCAAAGTCTGGGTTAAAGCTCACGCGGGGGTTCCTGGTAATGAGCGTGCTGATGAATTAGCCAAGCTGGCTGCTCTTAACAGCAGAAGGAAGCCAGATCATGACCAGTGCCCGGTATCATATGTTAAACGTTTGCTTCGAGATGCCCGATACAGTGAGGGCAGCACAGCGTCCATCACTAAGTTATTTTTCCCGAACGTAGCAGAGGCATATGAGTTAATAAGGAAGGTCCGACCAACTGGTCAGTTAACCCAGATATTCACTGGCCACGGCGGATTCTCCCAATACTTGAGCTGATTCAAGTGTCGGGAGAACCCGTCGTGCAAATGTGATGTCGCCGTGAAGGAAACGGTTCCATATTCATAGATGTCTAAGGTATGACTTTGAGCAGGAGACAGGCTTAAGAATAAATACTACAGCCAGTCTACCCGAGATAATAATAAATAAATTAGAAGTAAGTTCATAAATTATTGTATAAAAAGATGTAAATTATATAAAGAAGTACAAATAAATGTTACTTTATCTATATCTATACAATAATATTGTGTATTTCTGGATATATTAGATAGATAGCATAAGTATAGATAATATAAAAAAAGTAATAATTAGGAAATAAGTAAATGTTGTAAATAATAGATTAAGGTAAAGCCCTGAATAATAATATAAGAGAAAATTAGAAATAAATAATAATAAAAAAATAATAATTAAGCAACGTTATAACAAAGAGTTAGAGCAATGGCTTCGTTATCTTAAAACACAACATTCTCCATTTTTTAATTTTAATTTACATGAATGGAGAATGCATTTTTATTTACTTTAATAAAAAATATTTTACTTTAAAAAAATATTTTAATGAACATATTCTAATGACAATAATACTTTAATATTGCGTGAACTGTATACATAAAAGAATTTCTCTTTCATTCGACGAAGCGACGATATGAGAGAGAGGTTAATTTGATGGTAATTGATACGCCTTCCCATAACGTGACGCTAGGTAGGATAAATAGCACCATGTCGTGCTTATCGCCTTCAGACATCAGATGTTAAGTATCGCTACCCCAGTTGTTTCTCTAGCTACAGCGCCCTTCAAACGGGAACACAGCAATGTTTGCAGTGTACTGTTTGGCAGCAGAAATTTGAGCTTTGGTAGTATCTATCTACACGGCTGTTTAAGGGTTGTTAAGAAAGTAGTTGTAGGGAAGATTTTTTAGAAAAAAATTTAGGATGAGGATGAGGAAAAGAAGAATAAAATAACTATATAATACAAATATTTATATGTGGGTAAAATATATCTATAAAGCTTTTATTATTAAAACAACCTCTCCTGTGAAAATTACTTTACATGAAAAAGAGGAAGAGGATTCATGAAAGAATTAAGGAAACGTCTTCGTTGAACTTCTTCATTTACGAAGAGTAACAAGAACATGAACCCTTATCAACCCTAGTAGATAACTAGGTTTGAAAATAGTTATTCCTAATCATTAATATCGGTGCGATGGAAACATATTGCTGGCGTTATGATATGAAACATTCTTGTGTGATGATGATGAGCCACAATTAATATCTCATTTAAAACTTCGGGTTTGTACAGTGAATGTGAATTTTATGTCGGAAATGTTGTAAATTTTAAGATATATTTTATACGACTCATTTATACAGGAGTCATTTTCAAATACGAGGATAACAGAGTGTGGTTAGCGACGCTCATACCCTTCCATATTAAATTAATGTAATACAAGCTTATACCGGCTTTTCGCTGTCCTCGACGGAAATAATCATGTAGCTGAAATATGATCAACGCGCTTTGTCTGTGTTTAATAATAAGGGTATTTTTAATAAAAAAAGGGGTAAAACTTAAAATTTAGCTCATGAGAAGATAACGACGTATATCGAAAACGAGGCTTAAAGTTATGAAGCGTGCTGGTTCAGTATTCTACTGGATTCATTTGCCGAAAAGATAAATATGTTTAAATTTTTTTTACTCTAAAAACAATAAAAAAAAATATTTTTAGCGATGCAACAGAGTAGACGGTTTTATTGCGAATTTCACAACTTTATATATAACTATCGATAGAGCTCGAAATTTTTAGTGGGACTGCATTTGAAGGTCATTTCAAGCAAAACGGCGCCCACGCCCTTTAAGCTCAGAATTATGACAATAGAAGGTCAGCTTTGCTGTTAATAGCAGTATAGGAACTATAATAGCGGTAGCTAATACTATCCACTAGCACGAGTTTAAAAATACTTGCAACCGGTACCTACGCGGTAGTAGACAAATATTTCTCTTCCACCTGTGCCACGGAGACAGTAAAACATTGCAGGCATCAGAACTTAGCTTTTTTCGGAGCTTTACTCCATATGATATGTGGACTACATGAGCTTTAGATTTCATGACCTTACTGCCTTGTAGTATGTTAACTGGTTTACAGAATGTTGTCTATCATCATATAGCGGATTTGTATCTTCAGTACTGAGGATCCCTGCTCTAGCTATGAAGACAATTACAGGAAAAAACTGACATGTGATGGTGCTGTGTGAACTTCCTCACTGCACACATACTTTTGTTTGCTATCATGTAAAAAAATTAAATATTTATATCCTAAAAGCTAATTAACATATTTTTTTTCTAAAAAAAAATAAATCCCGTCGAGCAAGTACCATAACAATGTCGGGATACTTAAGATTTGTATGCAGAGACATTGCGCTCGTTATCTTGAAACAAGATGTTACATCTCGTTAGACGTTTAATTTCACTACACACAGCGTGTTTCGAACCGGAACATGGTAATGTTTGCACACTACTACCTAGACGACCGACTACAACGAGTGAATTATAAATTAGAACGGAATTTCTTATACAAACATAGCCGTCGTTAGTTTATGTTTTCAATTCATTACTGTCACTCCAAAGCTTGGCTAACGATAAAATCAAAATGAATTATTATGAATCATTATCAGTCAATCATCAATCGTCAATCATCTATAATTGAAGAATAAAACATGACGATTTAAATACATAAATAACTTTTTTCATACGTGAGACGTAATGAGAGAAGTACCATACAAAACTCTCATATTCTATTCGAACTTGTATCTCTACAGAAAAAAATGCAGTTTATATTTTTCTTATAACACTACATATTATTTATTTATTTATTGTGTGCTATTGAAAATACCTTTAAAATATAATGAGGACTTAGTTTAGTTTAAGTCATCATTCACTCATCAACCACATCATCAATTATCTCGAAGAGTAGATATCACAATTTTATTAATCAGGTATTTGGTAACTGTCATAAAAAGACAATTTGGAAAGATTTAACATTAAATTAGGATATTTACACGGCACCACAGCTCCTCGCCCAGGGACAAGATATTATCACCTGTTACCCCAGTTATTTTAATAACTACAGCGTCCTTCTAACTGGAATTTGGAAATTTTAACATTCTTCTATTTGGTGGCTTTTACAGGTGACTCCTAAATGATTTCCGACAACAGAAGTACCACTGGTAAAGAGACCTGCCACCGGTACAGAGGTCCACCATCAATGGAAACAGTTCTACAATATAAATTGTAGTTTTCATACGGGCGCCCTGTGTTGTAGCAATAAAGTTTATTGTAGCACTATGTGACTACGTCACCTCGTAAATCCAACTAAACGGTTTACGGTCTTGTTACCTGATTGCGGGACCTCCGCCAAACCTTAATTGCCAGACGTGTTAGGGTCTGACAACAACCTCTGGACGCTGTTGGGTTTCATAAATTGTTTTCAATTCTTGTTTAATACAGAAAGTCGTTATCGATATAATAAAATAAAAACAATATTAATACAAATTGAATAAATAATAAGAGCTCTAACTTCAGTGGTATCTATTATAACTACAATATTCCTCTCTTACTGGGTATTCCGCTCATCCTAAAAATATTACTGATCTGTAGACGCTTTAAAAATTATTTATGTAATTTTACATATTTTTTTTAATAAAAAAAAATATTTTTAAAAATAATTATATTACGTACATATATTATAAATATGCTATGTATTTGAATAAGTTGTGTCTTAATCTGCCGGAGATTATTTTATCATTACTTCAATTTAAGTGTTTTGTAATAATTATTATTAGATATATATATATATATATATATATTCGATATCTAGCAATTCACTGACTCATCGCGAGATCTCCGAAACTATTAGAAGTAAACACTGAAAATTTGGTAAAGATATTGCTTCTGCCGTTTAGAGGTCAGCTAAGAATGAATTTTACAAAAAATTTGCCCTAAACGCAGCGGGGTATTAATAACAGGGAAGGGAGGCAGCGGGTAGTTGCCGGACGAGAATTTTTCTGACATATTTCAAGTCTAAATTCTAATTTTATATTACGGCCAGCAAAGTATGCGGTGATCAGATAGTTGCTATGTAGTATTGATTCGTTTTACAATTGTGCTTATTAACATTGTTTGTTTGTTTGTATTTGTAATTAAACTTAGATTTCCTTTATCATCAATAGTATTAAGTCTAAACATGAGAGAACGTCTATCGGCTTTAAATAATTGAATAACTTACGAATTAATACTATTTAAGAAACATCCACCTAAGTGACTGGCCTACGTTAGAATAAGCCGGCACTTGTCGGTTCATAAGTTGAATGGTTTTCAATATATTGAGCTCGGCTAAACTTTTAATTGCATTCCGGATGTAGAGGAAACGGGAATAATTAACATGAAAATTTATAATTGCAAGAAACACTGAACCGGTATTATGAAATTGTTTTGTATAATTATACGATTTTATTTGATACTACTAGAGATTTAAGAGCAAGAATAAAGGCTTCAATTTTTCTAAAAATTCTTAAGGCTATGTACATTAAGTTATACGAAACAATATTAAGTAATTATGTTAGGCAGAAAAGACTATTACTATTACTATTACTCAGTATATTGGTGGGTGACGTCAACTTAATATTTATTTCGATACTTACATATAAGAATTATAAAAGAAGCACGAAGGAAATATTTTGTCCTTGATATTAAAGACAACGTTAATAAAAGTTTAAAGAACTTTGTAAATATCTTCTTAATAAAATATATTACCATACAATATACTAAAATATAGATTTGATACGAAAATATCTACTGTATCAAACCATCATGTCTAATATTACCAACTATGAATTAATAAAAGGCTTACTGTGATAATAAGTGATGATAGCTTAGTTGTAGGCAGAAGATCGGCTTTGTATGACTAAAAAATTCTAGAGTTTAATTGTAGCTGAACTTGAAAAAAATTGTTTTTGGTGAATGACAATATAGCGAGTAAGCTATGATTTTCAGATATAGCTTACATGCACACATATAGCTTACATGCACATCGTCTATGCAAGTACCACCGCACCGCCTATTTCTGCCGTCAAAAAGTAGTGTGCAAATATTACCCATCTTCCGGTATGTAGATTGTTGTAGCTGATGTAATAACTCAATATGTTAGATTTCAAAGCGACAAGCACAATATGACGTAGTATATAACATCTTAACTAGTGCCACGTTGTTCTGGGCAGGAGTATCGCTTACTATGAGGTGAACGTTCCGCTCGTGTGGTGGCTTCATTGAATAAAAAAAAAATGTTTTAAGTATATGCTACATCAGTCTTATTCGTACTCCGAGTAGTCCCTTATAATATTGACTTTCTCGTTGTAGACACAAGTCCCAGCCGTGGGAACTAAATAAACGTGTAAGTTTGCATGTTATATGTAGATTTTAAGTGTGGGATATGGCTACATAATATGAGGCAAACTGTCGCCTTGGGGCCAACCAAAATTCAGCGCTGACGGTGGTAGCACTTTGCTGAGTATCAAACCCTTTTTCTATTTATATAGGTTAATGCTTAATAACATATTCACCTCGTATTGTGACGATGTAGCATATAATAACTACTTCTTCAGTTGGATTTGGACGGTGGTTAAGGTCTTTTCGACCCTGCGTCATTATCACTCACATGTTGTATAATATCATTCGCTATCTACGAACGCGTCGTCACTTAAGACCACGTGAAAATTAAGTTTATTAGCCCATAGTCGGAAATAGAGAAAAACATAGAAAATATCTAGGACAAATAGTAGATGAATCGTCGTGTTTTTATGTTTATATATTTTATTTCTAGGTTATGCTTATTTTAAATAATTTATTTCCTACTAATGCGTACACTGAAATTTGTTTAAAACGTAAAACATATAAAATTTATAATTATGTTAATTACGTAAAATTACACCGGAGCTTAGTAAGTTATATCAAAGGTATATATATATTCGTTTGGTATGTTATTATGGGCTCTTAACATTCCAATCTTGAATATGTTCGCTTTTATTACTTTAAACGGTATTTTGTGTTCAAAAGGTTTTAAAATAGTATCAAGTCATTTTGCTTCTACAATTTATCCTTATCTCTTATGTCATAGATAATTTATTTAACATAACTACAATATACTTAAAAATATTCTTTATTATCGTATACAATGTTGCTTTTGTCAAATAGAAAAGTGTAACTAATAGAATTAAGACCACAGTAACGGTATGTGTATTTTACTTTTGTTTTTTAAGGTTTGTGTCGAAGATGCAGATTATTATCTTAACTTAAATATTTAACCATGTTATCTATCTTAGTTACATGCGTCGATACATTTGCTCCGTCCCATGTCTAGGACACTATGAGTATTGCTAGTGCGGCCGCGCACCACGCGGAGAACCTCAAGCGGAGCAAGTAATGTGAGAAACTTTAGGGTTTTGGGATTCGGGTGCTCCTAAACTTTTTGGAGATATTTCCAAAAATCTAAACAAAAAACAAACCACCCGAGACCCCGAAGCTGGGTACTACATGGTACCAAGAATAAGTCTCGCCATCCAGCGTGGCATTAATTTGGGCCATTACTTTGCTCTGTACTCCGGACGAACAAGACCCAGGGATTTTATTTTATTGTTAATAGGAAATATTAATCTTTATTATGAATTAGTTTTTAATAATAACTTAACGATGAATTTTAATTAATCATTTATAATTGTAAATATTAGTTTAATTAAATTAATAATAAATATAAGTGGAATAAAAAAACCTTAAGAACATCTTATCATCTAAGAACGATAGCTTTACAGATCCGGACCAAGTTTTAATAGAATCGCGGGCAAAGTTGATTGCAGTATTTCTTGTGTATAAAAAAAATTATAAATTATTATAGTAATAATGAAAAATTTAAATTGTTTTATATTTAAATATGATAAATTTAAAATAAATATTCATATCCATATATTAGGTTTTAACAAGTAATTGTTACTCGTTTATGTTAGTGCTTATGAAAAGATATTGTTTCATACATATTTTATAAACATTCATAACTGTAAGGGTTCACAACACAACAACTCACGGGGTCCAAACCAGCCTCGCCTGTCGGTGATGTACCCTGCTAATCAACAAATAGGCCTCTCGCTCCCACCAACCCGCAGGCCAGCGTGGTAGGAAATGGCCGAAATCCCCCTACATGAATCATTACCCGATCGATATAGGAATCTTTGGGAAGGCCTATGTCGAACAGTGGACATCTATTGGCTGATGATGATGATTCATAAACCTTTAAAGGAATGAGTTATATTTCAAGGCAAAAGGGTAGTTAGCCAGGTGGGTCATAATAAATCTTATTGTCATCCAGGCTATGGGCATATACTACTCAACAACTCCGATTTCTACCCTCAAACGGTAGTGTACAAACTTGCCTATGTTCCGGTTTGATAGGTGTTGTAGCTAGTGAGATTATTGGAGTAACAGCATTTGACATATATCAAGGCGACAAACACAATAGTGCACTATATGTCAGCCTAACTAGCACCACGTTGTTATAGGCAGGCATATCACTTACCATCAGATGAAAGTCTAACTATTCGTCACTAACAAGAATTAAAAAAAAAATAATTTTACGGATTTTATTGCGTTTATTTTATTATTCCGACGTTTCGACCGCTTTGCAGCCGTTATGGTCACGGGGGAACTGTGCTGACAGATGTCCCGATATCATAGACATAACAAAATTTACTTTTATTAAATGTTTAGCAAATGTATGTCCATCAGTGAACGTCTATCGGCTGACGATGATGAAGTGTCTGTAGTAGTAGTGTATAGTGCAGTCTGTAGTAATCGCATTAGATTGAGAACACATTATATATACTAAGTACATACTTTACTCGAAACGCACAGCGGTACTTTTGCTGAATTGCAATGAAAGTAGAATTACACGCTTCATTGCAATTTAATCAAAAGTTACCGGAAGTAATGGCTGAGCTTCAGCAAACGATGAACCATGAAAGGAATTTTTTTTATACAAATATCTTTAGTAAGGGAATTTTTGAACTGCGATATTTTTCTTACCAGGTATATACATACTAAAACAATATATTAATAATCAGAGTGTAGTAGTTTCTATTTATAACAGTATATATAGTTAATTTTTTTTAGTTATTTTCCTATTCTATTTTCGTATTTTTGGCAACGGAACGACTGAGAGGTTCACCTGGTGGTGAATAATAAGCCTGCATATAACAACATGGCGATAGTTGGGATGGTATATAGAAGACGAGTCATAATATTCTTGTTTCCAATCTATTATCCTTGGCGTGCTGTAAATAATGACTAAGAGAAAGTGAGAAAAGAGAAGTATGTTTCTTGTGGAAGTTATCATCACATTTTGCTCGTTACTTGCATGCGATGTGATGTGTTTTTTTTATTTTTTATTGTACAAAGCAACGCGAGAGTCCGACGTTCACATAATGATAAATAATACGCCCGCGTAGTGGCGCTAGTTAGGATGATACACAGGACGACATTGTGCTCGTCGCCTTGGAACATAAAACGATAAGTCTCCTTACCCCAGTAATTTTACTAGCCTCAACGCCTTTAACACCGTTACACAGTAATTTTTGTATAACCTACTTAGACGTACTTCGACAACAGAGACCTCCCGTAACTTACTACAATTTCTAAACCACGGCTACCGCCCCATTAATAAAGTTGCAACAAGTTATAAGATCCTATTTTTTTCACCTGCATCTTCAAAAAACATATATACGACAGCTATGATTGAACAAGTAAAAGAATACGTTTACCTCAGAGAGATTATAGAACTTGGCCGAGGCAACTTCAACACGGAGATCGATAGACGCATTCGGCTAGGATCAATAGCGTTTAGGAAACTCTGCCACATCCTCACCTTGCAAATATCCCAATGTCTCAAATCAAACGTCTTTGACCAGTGAGTCTTCTACACCCTTACTCACGGCGTAGAGACATGGCACCTGACCATCCAGTGGTCCACTGATTCAAAGTAGCACAGCGAACGATAGAGAGAGAAATGCTTGCCATTGCTCTAAGGGACAAAATAGGGAACGAAGAAATTCGAAGGAGAACTGAAGTTGTCGACGTGGCTCTCAAAATCTGCAAGTTGAAGCGGCAGTGCGCCGGCCATGTATGTCGTATCAGTGACGGCCGATGAGGAGAAAAGTTTAGCAGAAGCTAAGGATCGCGTTTAGTGGAAGACATTGGGGAAGGCCTATATCCAGCAGTGGATAAACAAAGTCTGATAATGATGATGATATGACAGCTAAGAAACGTCAGTATACTAATGAAGTGTACGAGAAGGAAAGTTTAAAGACTTGTGTAATATCAGCATGATCAATTCAATCAATATAAAGCCTTTGAATATAAAAGGAATTACTTTACTTAAGAGCATTGTGATATGTATTTCCTGTAACAAACCATTGTTACGTATCTGACAAACAAAATCTGTTACAAAAGGCGCGGTAACCGGTTCAAGAGAGGTTCAACCTGAATCAATATTTACGGTACAAACAAACGGTTAGAAATTTAATATTGCCGTGTAGAAAGATAAGTAAATGCAAAAGGTTCATTTACGTTTTTCTTTTTTATTTAATCAAGCAACGGAACAAGCAAAACGTTCACCTGATGGTAAGTAACACCTGCCCATAACAACGTGGCGACAGTTATATGGATATACTCGCCTAGGTAGAACCCCTAGCCTTGTAGTCCCTGGCTAGTAAGTCGTCGGTCATAGATGACGACTAAAAGTTTCTAGGAGTTTCGCGCGCCTTGAGGTTCGGTGCCCTTATCACTCAGCTCAGCGATGATGCCTAGGAAGGTTAGGCTCCTCCTTAAAGAAAGAGAAAGTGTTAACACAAAGTGTAGGGGGGCACCGGTGCGTCCTATAAGAGATCTCGGAGCCTTTCTGATCGTACTAATGTGATGCAGACCATCGAGGGGGTTTTAGACAATAAGAATCCCACATACCCCTGACATCCCCCCAGAAGCAGTGTATCTTTCCAAGATTTCTCTCCCGAAACCAAAAAAAAGGTACCTTTGCAGCAAATATTTCTACCGCCAAACAGTACTGTGTTCCGGTTTAAACGGCGCTGTTGCTATTGTAATTACTGGGGTAACGTGGCTTCATATTTTACGTCTCAAGGCGACGAGCACAATGTGGTGCAGTGTATACTATTTTAGCTAACGCCACGTTATTATGGACGGGCGTATCACTTACCATTAGGGGAAGATACTAATCGTCGCATCGCTTCGTAGAATATAAAACAAATTAACATATCTCTTAAGCAAATATATCTGACATAATTTTACAATTAAGCATATAATTAAGTAAGTGTTATTATGTTTAGCCTCTTATGCGGTTATGAAATGTGGGCACGGGGTTGCACGAAGTTAATTAAGTGGACGATCAAATTAACCCTCATTTCTACGCGCGTTTACTTAGGCGTGCATTTTACAAGCTACCTTATAATATGTTTCGTCTTTTGTTACAACCTTATATAAATTATTAATTAAAAGATATGTTTATTTTTCCCACGTTAAAAATTTAAAGCGTCATCTTAACATTGTGGACGTAGCCTATCTTTGTTACCTCTGATCTTATCTTATCAACGTATACATGTTTCTAGAATACAAACATTGAAAAAAAATATACTCTTTTCCAACTTATTTTCTATTGTTATTAAAATATTTTGAAGATCTTAAATAGTTTTAATAGTTTCAGTATAAGAATGAAATAAGACTTTTACGTATTTCTATAAAAGTTTCAGAAAAGTATAGTTTGTGGTATACTGTATAATGTTTTTATGCCTTATCATAAAAATAATGAATCTCGCATAGTTTGATATTACATTGAGAATATTTTTAGTCCTGCTCTCGTCTAATACATGTTACAGTTTTAGCATTGTCTGAAATAACCTATTTCCTTTATCACATCAGAAGGCTCGATCATTTTAAATAAATGTTGTAATTATAACAATCTATTTTCAGTTTATAATATTTACTTCTTTTAGTACATGTATTTTACTTCTCATGCCGCTTTGTAACACGTTTGTAAATATATTAAGAATTATAACAACAAAAGGTTCACTCCACCCACCTTCTTAGACGTGGCTCCAGAAAAACTTTGATAGATGCGTCTTTAACAATGGTTGCCCGTAACCCTCACAGCTTTTTCCTCATTTTTCAAGGAAGCTCCCGAACCTTCTTATTCAGTTTCTTGCAAACATGACGAATTTATCTATTAACTGTATAATGCATGTGTGTTTGAGACATGGTTTCGTTGTAATATTATTTTTGAACGTTAGTGGGACGTATTAAGAGCGTGTGGAAGATCAATAACTTGAAGCTGTAAAAACTTCAATAAATCTACCCATTCTCCAACAATTAGTTATTTTTTATAGCATCACATCTAATTAACCACAGTATATCCGACGATTGTCTACGTACCTACCAAAATAACCTAAAAATATTATTTGCAAGTATTGATGTGTTTGGGTTTGATGAACATTGTAACCAGTGAAATAGAAATTCATGAATAGTATTTCTTTTATATTATCCAATGAAACATGCTCGATCCAATCCCAAAGAATGTTTTCATAATCTTTGAAAATTTTCGTATGAAGGTAGGCAAGAGGAGCTGCTTCATTGTAAGATGAAATTTTTTGATACTTCATTTATTATAAAAGAGTAAAAAGTTGTTACTTCATCATACTTTATACATAATATATCACATCATTCTGGCATCATTGCAAAATAAATGTAGGTACTATTAATAAAAAAAAAATCATATGAAAAGCTTCAAAACCACACCAGCGATAACCGCTTTTATCCATATTTTTAAAACAGTTCATCAAAAATTTAAAACATTTTTAATTGAAGTGGCAACACAGTTACAATTGTATGAGTTTTGTCGGATACAACCGGAAATCGTCAATGTATACTTTTCATGAAATAAATTAATTCATCTATTTGGCGCTATAACCAGGACAACGTTCGGCTTAATTTTTTTTTTACAATTAAGTGACGAGACGAGATGGACGTTCATCATCATCATTTCAACCAATGGACATTCATCTGATGGTAAATGATAGGCCCACTCTTAACGACGCAACGATAGTTATGATGGATATACAGCACCGTATAGCGTTCGTCGCCTGAGACATAAGATATTGAGCCTTGTTACCTCAGTAATTTCATTAGCTTCGGCTCTCTTCAAACCGGAACACAGTGTTTGCATACTACTGTTTGTCGGTAGAAATATGCGCTGCAATGGTACCTATCTAGAGGGCCTTCGGCAACCGAGACCTTTTTTTATCGCGAAGGAAATCTTCTTAAAAGATAACTTACTTCTGGGAGGAAGACAAGGTTCTTCTAGTGATCTCCGTCAGTGCATTAGGAGGGGATCCGGAATCTCCTACAGAACGCACTAGTACTCCCCTGCACTCTGGCTAAAACTTGCCACGGAAGGGCAAAGCCTTCCTTAGCACCCACGCTGTGTTACGGCAAATACAAGAGCACCATGCATTTGCCGTTCTCCTAAGGCTCGCTTATTGAGTTTGAGTTCCGCCACCCTCAAGGCTCACAAACCCGAGGACACTTTTAGTCGCCTTGAACGACAGGCAGCAAATATCTGAATCCTGTTCTAAACAGCCCGAGGCTACGGTACTCGGCAACAGAGAGCTACCACCAGTAAATTATTTAATGTAAACATAAAGTATTGTAACCAATAACTTATTGATTAAGTACTCTTAAGTTCTTAACTTTTAACAGAAACATACGTCTGTGTCTATTTATTATACAACAGCCTCACTGTGTAAACTTTCTCACATAGAGGTCCTTTCAATTTCTCCTGATGATCTCTGGCTGCTTGATTTTATCCTATCCTACATATATATTGTATTTGGATTAACAAAGTTAGCAATTTTCAGTATCCCTTTATTAAGTAAATTGATTGATAGTTGGAGTAGCAGCGATTATTCATATCTATATAAACTTATTGACCCCTGGGGTATTAAGATGCTCCGACAATATTCATTAATAATGTCAGAAAAGGAGACACATGTTTGTAGAATAGAATTGTTTATGATTTATGTTTTTTTTGATATCTACTTAATAAATAAACTAAGTACTAGTGGTTTTAACAAAGTTTATTGGTGGTTACAGAAGATCATCTAAGTAAATACCACTGCTTTCCTTGTAGTCTCGGGCTATTAAGAATAGAACTAAGTTAAGTCCTCCCTGTCGTACAAGACAACTAAAAGGGTTTTCGGGTTTGTGAGCTTTGAAGGTGAAGGCCCTCGTTATCCACTAAGCGAGCCTGGGATGAATGACAAGTACGAGGTGGTCTAACGCTTGTCGTACTAAAGCGATGTTGCCAAGAAGGACTACAGCTCTCTCTGGACTAGTAAAAGGCGTAGTAACGCACTGAAGTTGATCTCTGAGAGGGTTTTAGTGTGTAAAAATCTCACATAACTTTGTCGTCCCCCCAGAGACAGGGTATCTTTTTAGAATATTTTTCCCTCGATAACAAAAGAAGAAGGTAGGTACCATCGCGGCGGCTATTTATGCCGCCAAAAAATAATATACAAATATTACTGTACCGATTTGAAGGGCGCTGTAGATAGTACAATTACTGGGACGACGACAATCAACATCTTATGTGCAGTATTTATCCTACTAGTCGCGTAGCTTAATTTAATAAAAATAATAATAGAGTGATTCCTCCTTAAAGTTTTTCGGTAACAGTAATGCTTAGAGTTGGTCCTAATAATTTAAAATTATGAGAATAATAATAAGTTATTAATTAAGCATCGTATAAGAATAATTAAAGTGTGACAATATTTCTCACAGAGGCAGCTTTTGACTTTATATAAAGCGCAGGTTCGGTCGTGTGTTACTCCACACACACACATACTGCTACAATATCTGGGCAGGTACTACCAAAACTCTTTTTTTTTTGGTATCGGTAGGGGAAATCTTCGAAAGATACCCTGCTTCTGGGGGGACTTGATTATATGAGATTCTTACTCACTAAAACCCCTTCGGCAGTCTGCATCACTGCAGTAGGAGAGCCTCCGGGATCTCTTTTAGAACACACCGGTGCCTTTCTACACTTTGTGTTAACACGTCTCTGAGGAGGGGCCTAAACCTCCTAGGCACCATCGCTGAGCCATACGCTGTCCCACACAAGTTCGTTTGTTGAGCGATAAGGGCCCCTCAAGGCCTGCGAAACTCCAAGACCATTTCAGTCGTCTTCTACGACAGGCAAGGCTCACCTTAGTCTTATTTTTACTAGCCCGAGACTACAGGGCTGCACCAAAACTCATCTAGCGGCACTAGTTTCGGTGGAGAGGCAGGTTAAGAAGCTTTTTGCTGATCAAGAGCTTCTTATAACTAAGCTTATCAGTCTTGAACACAGGCGCCGTGTGGCCGGTCTCGCGGTGCTCTATAGGGTATTTGATTCCGCCATCCCCCTTTCATCACAGGACGACCAGACGCACGTCGAATCTTCATCCTTATGTTGTGGACTTCCTCAGTTTTTCTCTAACCGCTGACCACAAGATTCCACTCCTCGTTCTTCATAAAAACAGCAGACGAATAGATCAACATGCCGGCTTTAGTGTTCCTGCCAAATACAAATAGGCTGTTACTAGGTTAGTGCGCCTCATAACCATATTCCACATCACCACATAACACCAAGTAGGATCCTAGTCAAACGTTAACCTTGGCTATTTAAAAAAAAATATTAGTCGACCTTTATTTTGTATTTATTTAAAAATGTAACTAACAGAAAAAAATTTCATATGGTAAAAGAAAAACTGCGTTTTACAATACTTTACACTCGTGCATGTGTTCCATTCTTTGTTTGCTTGTTCTTGTGATTAAAAAAAAAAACTTGTCAACATTTCACATTTTATATGAAAGTTAAATTAGCACCTTACAAGTGGAAATTGCACCTCTTTACTGTAGTTCATCCTTTTGAATAGCATTGAAAGCCAGGGCCGCGGCCTGTTCGAGCTCTCTCATTTTAAGTATTAATTTGTTACATAAAAAAAATCTTTCTACCTTTTTCTCTCTTTTAAATGAAACTCTTTGTTGTTACACGTTCGTATAGAGCTTAAATGAATATCTACCTCAATACAAAACGCAAGGGAATTGCAAAAAATTATATTTTTTTTATAGAAAATTTAAAGATAAGATCGAGAAAGAGAAGATATACGATAATTACGCCTTAACATTACGCTATTGTTTAAATACTAAAAAAAAATTATCGATTTAGTTTCTAGGTCATTATATATGTCATACATAATGTTAGTTTAATATGTACTTTTATTATATATACTATAGTAGTTGTTATCCGTTTGCTTTGCTGGCCGTAATATAGAATTAGACTGAAATATTTCTTGAGAACAACCGCGACCGCAAATTACTCATAGCAACCGTTGTTACTATAGCAACTGCATTAATAATACGAAATGAAAATGTTCACAAAAGTCTATTAAACAAATAAAATAATGAAGGATCTATGAAATTAAAAAAATAAATAGCTTGTAACCTTCTACAAATCATTCCGTGTTAAATGGTCACGTTCACTAGTTTTCACGTGTTAGACAAAAAAAAAAACATTATTTATATATATATATATATTACACAAGATATATCTATAGATTTATTGACTTATCACGAGATCTCCGAAACCATTAGACGTAAACTCTCAAAACGTGGTAGAGATATTGCTTCTTCTGTTTAGAGGTCAACTAAAACTGGATTTTTACAAAATTCCTTCCCAAAAAGGAGTTGCGGGTTGTAAATAACAGGAAGAAGCCAGGTGGTGGCGGATTCCCACCGACCAGTAATATTTCTGACAGATTTCAAATCTAATTTTATAGTAAAGCCAGCATAACGAGCGGGGAACAGCTGGTAATCTATACTGTGCTTTATTGTCCAAGGCGTGAAAGCCCTGAAGATAAAACTGTTTTATTATAAATCAGACTGAAGTATCTATTTCCACTATTATGATAAAAAAAAAAGACAATAAAAACTCTTCGATCGTGTACGATAGTGCGAATTCTGTGATAAATTAAGTTTGTGCGTGTTATATCCGGCGGTGGTTGAAAATTTAGCATTTGAAGCGGAATATCACTATGCAGCGCAATTTATTGACTAGTTCAGCTGCTATAAATCAAAATAACAACCCCTATGGAAAACGGCAACGTAGCCGATACGTTGGTATGTTACAGATAATATATTAACATTTCTTAAACATCAATTTATCATCTATATTCACAATATAAAAATTATATAAATACTTTAACCTTAACATATAATTGTTTAGAGTTATTGTAGTAAGCAGTTACAGCAGATTTTTTATATTGATTTAAAAGTATGAATCTGTAATCATATTTAAAAATAAATATTTTAGTTATGATAATTTTTTTGTAGAAAATCATTTATGGGATACTTTTGGAGTATACTATTTGAGCTGTAGTGTTTTTTTTATTTTTTAGGCCCCACTGAAAATCAGGATTACCATCTTTGTAGGCTGTAATATTACCTGAGTGAGTTCCTTTCCCACATGATCAAATCAAAGCGTTTATTGTTTTTTTTTTTTTGTTTTATTTTAATTCTTTATATTAATGTGTATTTTTTTTGTTATTTTGTAAGAATAAATCATATATTATTATTATTATTCAAATGATTGTCACTAAGGGCCTGTAATATTTCGGAAATCATTAGTGAAATGAATGATGAAATTTACAGCGATTTACAAGAGTATTACTCTCTTAGGCTCTTTTAAAATGCATTTACCAGTTCATTATGCCGGGGTCGCCATTTTTACGAATATTATCCTAGGTATAGTAAAAAGGGTCGGTTAAAATACTAGGCTATTTGAAAATAAAAGGTCCACTGTGGACGCAAAGTGAAAATAACTACGGGTTAACCATGACATGAGATATTTTTATTCGGGAATTCTTACCTGTATGTACTACCTGAAGTTTCAGATTTCTTTTACTAACTTTACAACGATTGAAAATGAATATAATTGCTGAATTAAAGTATATGACGTTATAGTGTCAAACTTTGATAGCACAATTCGTCGCCGTTTAAAACTCTTGTAGAATTACCAGCTGCAGAGCTCTACAAACAGGAACACAGTAATGTTTGCACACAACTTCATTGCGACGGAAGTATGTGAACGGCTTTCAGATATCACAAAGCGGCTTCGTACTTTCGAGTGCTATCAATGTGACACTTTAGGTTCTGAAATTTTTATTGTCTAGGATTTATCGTATCTCATACACGACGAAGCATAAATCCATTAATTCATTCATACCTGAAGTGACTGACAGTTTAATCTCGAACCCCCATTGATCGTAGTAATTATGGTAATTCTGTTTCTATATACAGGTAAATCCAATGGTATAGTAAAGGTTGTGTTATATGTACGATTTTTCTACTACTGTTTCACTATGGTTTTCTATTTGCAAGCAGCCTAAACCTTATATCAAGTTATTTTAAAAGGTCTCGCTTGTGTTGTTAAATGGAATCCGTTCAGCCGTTTCAAGATAATCAGCAGTTTTCTGATTGATGAAAAGGTATTGTAATTGTTTTATTTAATATTAATTAAGATCGTTCGTGTCGGGAGTTTATCGAAAATCCTTCTAACCTTTCTGTGGCTGTAGTGCCATTCTATACTTAATAGAGCACCTCTTCCTTGCGTAGGAAATTGTTAAATTTATTATGGGATCTAAATGTTATTATAGATATCCTTTATAATATTATTAGAGGAGAATATTTTAAAATAACTTACCAACTCTATATATATTAAGTATACAAAGTAATGTTTGGATAATGGAACAAGTTTATTAAATTGCGCAAATTTGCACTAATACACGTAAAGATCATAACGGATGATGTCTGCACCTTAATAAATCATTCGCAAAGCCGCGGATTTTGTTATAAATGTCTGATATCTCATTTTATTGCTATAAAAGAAAACAACGAGATCAAGAAGGTAAGCAATTCCCTTTATCGTGTATTACGGGGTCAGTCCGGGATCAAACTAAACCCCCACTAATTGAATACGTCTACTATTGACGCAATCGTTTCTGTTATTTCTTCGATAGCTGTTTTCTGTTTTATCAATATCTTCTTATCTATATTTGATAAAGACTGCTTTAAGTGATATTCATTAACTTTAATCTTTTAGTCGATAAATGTAGGTAGGGAAAAACAAGTCAATTTTCGTGTTAAATACACCCCTAATATTGCAAAATTAAAATTCACATTGCTTAATACTTTTGCAAACATAAACGTTAAGAATTTTTATGAAAATTTGAGTAATCAAATGTATAATTTTTGTAAATAATTTATAACAGTTTTAGGGGTTAAATAATGTATTAGTTAGGGGTGAATTAAATACATATTTATTGTTATAGAAAAAGTTAAGTGTTGTTGAAGAATCGTCAGCCTTATTGCATAAACAATCAAAAACAGATTTCGTCTTATTTTTCACTTCGGTTTCCATTTCAATCTAGTTTCAAGTTCTTTGTAAAGGAAAAGTAATTTTTTTTTATTATTTTTCGGTGATCTTTTTTTTAACTTTTCCACTTAACATTATACTGAATTAATCTCGTTAATAAGTTTGATTAATAAAGTTTAAGTAAAATTTGTTCCAGATATTAGTTTCAAGGGACAAAGTTCTATTTTATCTTTTCTCTTCTATCCCTTGATCGATGAAGAAAACTGTTTCAGCGACGGCCTTATTCATTTAACGATCTGTAACTCGTTTAATGGCATAGTAACTAAGCATGGAGCTCCTTGGTGCGATTCCAAAGGCACTTGAGTTTTTTTAAAAATCTTCTGGCTAGTGATAGCTAGCTTCATATTGATAGTATATGGGTCTATACTTATTTCTACCACCAGACAGCGATATACAAATGTTCCTGTATTATAGTTTAAAGGATGCTGTAGCTTGAGAAAGTATTGTGTATTAAAGGGTTACATTGTATGGTCTTTTACCTATAGCCCTGAAGTCTGTTAAGAATAGGACTAAGATAAGTATAAGGTGAATAAAAGGGTCCACAGGTTCGTGAGCCTTTAGGGGGGGGGGGTCAGAACTCAATAAACGAGCGTTAGGAGGACGGAATGCATGGTGGTCTTGTATTTGCCGTAGCACAGCGTGGGTGCTAAGGAGGGGTCTACCCTTCCAGGGGATGTTTTATCCAGAGTGCAGGAGAGCACCGGTGAGTTCCGTAGGAGATTCCGGAGCCCCTCCTAATGCACTGACGGAGACCACTGAGGAAGTATTAGTGGATAGAAGTCCTACATAACCTTGTCTTCCACTTAGAAAGCAGGGTATCTTTTAAAAAGATTTCCTCTCACAATAAAAATAAAAACAAGGTCCTTTACCGATACACGGTCTTAGACGTCAGTCGCTTAAAGTATTTTTTTTATTTTACGGAGCTACATGATAAGCGGGACGTTCACCTGGTGGTCAGTGATACGCCTGCCTATAATAACGTGGCGTTAGTTAAGATGGTATTCATAGCACCACATTGCGCTCGTCGCCTGAAGGAATAAGACGTTAAGTCCCGTTACCCCAGTAATCTCACTTGTACACAACTGTTTGGTGGCAGAAATAGGAGATGGAGTATTACCTACTTAGACTCTCAGGCAACAAAGATTTATTACTAGTAAAAAGTACCTACCAAAAATAAAACAAAACTAATTTTTTACAGATTTAAAACTTACTAAGTTATTAAAGCTATTCGTCAAGCGTAACTTACGAAGTGTTCAACTTTCATTTGTGTGTGCTCAGTAGAAAACTGTAAATTACGCCTTCTTATATCTATTCAGGCGTATTTTACGCTAAATTGCAATCACGACGCTTTGAAATTCAGACTGAAAATATTCTTATGACTGCACCGAATTATTGTGATTCAGTAGACGCTGTATTCAGAATGGCATGCGACTTCTGAGCTCGGCGGTAGATGTGCCAACAGTCTCCCAGACCTTCATTTTTATTAATGTATAGAGCTCAGTACTTCTTCATTATTCTTTTTCTGTCTGTCATATAAAACCTTGATGGTTGATTCATTATGCTTTACTTTACAGAGTACTTGGATTGTAACTTTGGTAGTGATCCTTGTTAATTAACTGCAAGTGGTTCCTGTTTAAAAATTATATGGTATACTGGTGGTAGGTCTATGTAGTCACAGACCATCTAGGTAGACACCACCGCGATTCTTCAGCGAGATGTTCACCTGATGGTAAAATCCTAGCTAACGTTAAGTTATTATGGAAATTTGTATGTTCTTATAACTTGGCGTTAGTCTGGATGATAGATACTGCATATTGCGCTAGATATCTTGAGATACAAAGTCTCGTTACCCCAGTAATTTCGTTAACCAGTATTGAGAATTTTACAAACACAATTGTGAACTTTACGTCCCTGTATACAACTTGCATGAATCACTGTTCTCATAATGGGCCGCTGCTGGTCCATTATCTCAAATAAACTTCGTGACTTTGCATTTAATACCGAAAACGCGTACGCATAAGAAAATATTAATTTTCATAAGTTCAGCTATATGTTATAATGCATAATTATTATTGTGTAATTTTTTTGTGCACTATAGATATCTATACTAAAGTTTTCATCGAACAAAAACATTAAATCATTAAAAAATTACAATATATCATCGTATTTATTTCGTAAAATCCGTTCTTCTTAGAAGAATGAAGAGGAGAGAAGAGAAGAGTAATAAAGTCTGATATAATATAATTTTTTTAATTAAGCATTATATAGGTTAATCCGTTTAGTTGAAATGGAAATAATATCAAAAGATGGTGATCTACAGGTAAAATGAACAATAACATTATTTCATCATCATCATCAGCCGATAGACGTCCACGGCTGGACATAGGCCTCCCCCACAGATCTCCACATCGATAACATATAAATGGCAATAAATGCAAATTTGTATTAAGGAAACTGACGAGATTTTATATAACAAGACGAGGATCGAAATCTCGACGATATTGTGTAAAGGTTGCGTGGGCCCTAAGTCCAGCTGTGGACGTCGATTGGTTTATGTTATATAAACCCGTAATAGCTACTCACAGTTTTTTGCTTACATTTATTTTATTAGCATTCGACTGGAAGAAATGGCTGTAGTGGATAAGATCATACATTTCCTACTCTCATTACGTCTATTGTATTTTCAACGTTCAAAATATTATTTATTTAATAATACAGCTCTTAATAGTTTTCCCTTCCGTTGAAATAGTTTATATTTTTCCATTTTCTTTCATGTACAGCACATAGTGCCATTACCCACCGGATTCTGTAAAGTCCGCTCAAAGGTTTACGTTGACGTCTATTGGATAATCAGAGAAACAATTTATGTGCAATATGATTGTTTCTTTATTCGTTGCTTCTGGAAGTATCCTTTAAAAAAAATCATTTTTATTTGAACAATCATTTTTTTGGTGTGTTTGTTGTTGTGATTAATGTATAAATATGATAAATATTCTATTGCTTTCAGTCGATTCGATATACCATAAAAACTTTTTCTATATTCCATGTTAATTCTTTATCCGTATATATAAGAGACTTCCACCTATGTAGAGACCCATCACGATAAGTCTAGGACCGTAAGGCCTAGAGATTTGATATTTGGTAGGAATATTCGTTTTGCCGAGGTCACTTAAAAACTATACGAATTTAGTAGCTAAAGATTTTACTTAATATTACCGTTAAAATAAGTTGCGAAGGTGTTAATAACGGGAAGGGGGGAGAAGAAGTTGCCACCAGGTGGGAATATCTCTGACAATTATAATTTAAATGCAGTTCTTTCATTTACTCAACATAAATGAACTGTTAAGGAAAGAAATGTTATTAATAATACTCCAAGTAAGATAAATAGAAGATTTATTGATTAAATAATGATCAAATTCTTATATCATATAGCATTTATTAAAAAAAAAAAAATAGATTGTCCCTTAAAAATAAATTTTAAACTGTTATATGGTTCTCTTTTTGTTGAAGTAAAATGTGCGTCTGCTCTTTAAATAAATGGCAATGGATTACTTGCGTAGAAAAATTTATGAAACGGGATTGCTTTCAGGAATATTATGATGTCGTATTCCGAGGACAATTGAAATATACACGTAATTTTTTTTGAGGATACATTTCTTAAAATTACGAAAATGTTATGAGGGTTCCAGTACGTAAAGACTTGTTATCAAGTAGAAGGTGGGAAGTGAAAGTATTGTCGATTTGTTACGGAAATCAGATATATTGATATTGTACTAAAGGATACACGCTATCTGGCTGATGGATCAATTATGTCCTTGATCTGTGTAGACCTTTTGAGGTGTATGTTCTTCAGTAAGCATAACGGCTGATGATGATTTTAGTTTGACAATAATTATACATAATAGTTTATGTATGTAAGAACAAATGTTGTGTGATTTTCAAACAGAATTAAAGAGGCTTTTATTCTATTCATGCCAAGGTGCCGGTGACTGCAGCTCATGCTGCGCAGACAGAATTAATTAGCGTGCCCCGCGGAAAGGTCGCGGAGACTGCAATATTTATGTACAGTACTGTTACGTTCCTACAAAATAGGTGCAAAGTAAACGTTTACTACTAAAAATAGCATATTTACTAATAAGCGAATGTTATTACTTTGTTGATTTGAAATTTTAGTTATTTCCATAATTATAATTTGTCCAAATAGCTTTATTGGTGGTAAGTGTCTGTTGCCAGAGACCGTCTAGATAGTTACGACAGTTGCGTCTATATCTACCGCCAAACAGTAAAATTCAAACATTACTGTCGGATATAAAGAGAGCTGTAGCTCACTATGTAATGATACCTGGTGAAGTTACCGGGGTAACGAGAATTAATATATTATGTCTCAGGCGACGAGCCAGTGGTGCAGTATATATTATGTCTCAGGCGACGAGCCAGTGGTGCAGTATATATTATCCTAACTACCGTCACGTTACGGGCAGGCGTATCACATGCCGTCTGTCTTTTCTTTCTTTGTCTCGCCGCTTTGTTCAATGAAATAAAAATGTGAGTTGACTCATGGTTGTTAAGTAGTTGACACTCAAATTACTCTAACTATAATCGATACTAATTATGAATATTCCTTTCAAAGTATTAGTATATTATACGACTTCCGTAATCATTATTATTATTAAAAAGTATAAATGTACAAATAGCGTTCCGTTTAAAGTTATGGAGATAAAAAAAAGTTTTACTTGTACTTGTTTGTTCCTGTATACAAGTGTTACTGAAGACAAATGGCGTGTTAGTTAAACGGACGATTATCCTGTCTTATTTGTCAGTGCAAGTAGTTAAATGTTCTCTGACTTTTTTTTTTAATTTTATAATTCTTCAACATTTTTAACTTAACCATGAAGGTAACGATTATAATTATCTATATGATTTTTAATTCTCAGTGACAGTATTATAGTTTTTAAACAACACTAGTTATATATCCGGCACTTCTTTCATGTGATACAAAAAAAGATATCAGGTACTGTGTGTGAAAATGTAATATATTGTGTTCAATCGAAGATCGGATGTTTCATGATCCTATAGTCCTTTGTTCCTTCACATAATATACCTATCAACAATAATAAAATTACTGCAAATTGACATCCGGAACTTTTTTTATTTAATTTTAACTATTTATAACTTGTCTTTTCGAGTACTTTACATTAAGCTTATGTTGCGAATATAAAATAATAGTTAAAAGCTAAAGCTATTGTGTGATAACTATGACGTGGACATATGTCAACTCAGTCCACCATCATCCAGACCTTGGATGCTGTTGTTCATTTAGTGTATAAAATTAAAATAAGTTACCATTAAATAAATCCAGATTTGATTAGACGTATAAAGGTAATGAATATTATTATAAGTTTAATGTGTAAAGAATAACTTAAAGCTAGAAAATTAAGCGGTTTAAGCTAAAGTAAACATCATTAATATTAATAACGGAAATGAAAGCTTGTGGTGAGCTCAGCTCTCAACCTCTCCTGTGGTCAAGTGAATTCGTTCAGCTTCATATTCTCCTTTACGAATTCTTATAATTCGATGAGAATTTATTTTCAAACGTTCCTGATTGTCGAAGAGCGTCATCTTTATGAACTATTTCTGACCACGTTTACTAAAATTCTTCAAAAAATCAATAATACGTTTTCAACTAATATCTATTCAATTAAAAAATAACTAACGAAAGTCCTACATAAAGAGTCTTTCAAAGATTATCCCTGTTCAATATTCTATATTGATCATTTCAGCGAGGCAGTCTACCGAACGCAGTTTGCTGATAAACGTGCTGCTTATTTCCAGGAGATGTCCTTGTCTAGATGCCTTTTACGTCGCTTTGAAGAAGTGACGATGAACTAACTACTACTACTACTACTACTACTAACTAATCCGCTTTCTACAAAAAGGTTAGCGTCCCTTAAAATTTTAATGCTCACGAGTTATTTCAATGTTCACGCGACGAAGTTATAGTTAAACCGTTTCGACGTTTCTTTTGTGATTGTTAGCATTCTTTTGGATCGTGTTGAGAGCAATCGCGTGACGTCACGAAAATAGGAAGCAACTGCCGAATCGATAAAAGAAAGAAACGAAAAATTGTCATACTTCTACTGAATATTTCTTAGTATATTAAATTTATAGGCGAGAAGAATATATTTAGAGGAATTTTACACTTTCATATCTTCATTAGGACAATTTTTTCTCTGGAGCCGCCGCCGAATTCCAAGACCAATAAGCACAGACCACGGCGTGCGCTAACCCCACATCTCCGGGGGTCCTGCACACCACGCACGATCAAACCGTAACCAACAACATCCACATCACCGCACACACTTCGAATTTCGACATCACGCCGCCCTCGCTTTAGAACACCACGTACACAAGGTGCACCTGCAATCAGGGGCAGTCCTCACCGCCCAGAGTTTCTGACACATGCGAAGGTGGTCAGAGAACGAGCCGTAGCCTGTCTTCGACGACCGAGTAGGTTCGCCATTAAGCAAAAATCCAAACACACAATATGAAAATCCGCCGTCGGATAACAACATTTCAAGTAGTACACTTTTTTTAGGGGCCGTGGAACCGGGTCCACGAGACAAGTATCAGATGAGCTGTTAGAATCAATAGAAATTTCAAGCGCTTAACATCTTCAGAAAGCAAACGGGGGTCGGGCAGGCAGTCGTCGGGTTCCAGCGAAAGAAGGACGAAGAAGGTAAGTCAGAAGCAAGTAAGAACAATACCCAAACAAGAGCTTTAGTATTATTTGTAAATTTCTTTACGAATAAAATTGATTTTAAAACTTTCTACCGGGCTTTTCCGTCTCGCAATCCAGCATCCCTCACAATTTCTTAGTATATATATGTATTGGTTGTATATTATATAATAAATGGCTTATGCTTAAAGTAAATAAGTAGCGGATTAAATATTCATTTAGCGCTTAGGAAACAGTTCCGTTGTAAGCGCGTTAACGAGCCTCGATACTTTCTAGTGCTAATTGAAAACGCTTTAGTTTACTTAACCACAGATAAGAGCACTGTTCCTTTTAAATAATAATTGTGTCAGTTTTATTATTTTAGGTTTTTTTTTATTTCACAAAGGGAGGGGACGAGCAAGATGTTCATCAGATGGTAATTGAAGCATCTGCCCATAACAATGTTAGTAACAACATCAGATATTAAATCACGTTATTCCAATAATTTCACAAGCAAAAAGCCTTTTAAATTGGAACACGGTAAAGTTTGCACACTACTGCATTTCGGCAGATATAAAAACTGCAGCGGTACCTACCTAGACCACCAGCAGTTAATGGTTAGCGGGGAAATAGGTTACCAGGTATAACTGGTTCCGTTTCTGCAGCTTGCCTTTTAATACAGAACTCTGATTTCATTCCTCATATAGAGTTTGCTTGGTGGTAGTGTCTTATCGCAACCGTTTGGCTAGCTACCATCTTCATGATGTAAAAATGTAGCTATGAATGAATGCTGTGTTCCAGCTGTCATCATATGAGTGCCAGAATAGCCAGAGTGAGGACATTTCACTATCCACGACCACATTGTTATGTAATACCACGTAAAAATGAGATCAAGTATTTTTATTATTCTAATACATAGAGCGATGAAGCGATCAAGATGTTCACTTGTTGATAAGTGATACAATAAAATGTAATATTCTCATTAAGTAATTATAATTAGATCTCCCTTCGAATCGAAAATCTTGACTTGAAACTGATGTATTTTAGTGGACATTGTCCATAAAGACGAGGCGAGCGAGATGTTCACCTGATGCTAAGTGACATGCCTGCCCATAAAGTGCCGCTAGTCGTGATACACACTGCACCACATTGCGATTGTCGCTTGAGACGTAAGATATTAAGTCTCGTTGCCCCAGCAATTCCACACTAGCTACAACGCCTTTGAAACCGGAATAGTGTAGTAGTGGTACATATCTAGACGATCTACCGCCACGGAGACCTATCACTAAGTATGACTTGAGTTGGGCAAAAATTCATTATGAAAAATTCAATTTGTCTGAGACCCTATATAAGGTCAAGTTTCCTTTACCATCGATAATTATAATAATATGTAATACATATACATTGACTACACACAGGGGTGTAAGGGGTCCCGTACAACAACTCACAGGACCCTAGATAACTTTAACTGTCCGTGATGTCCCATGGTAATCAAGAATCGAGGCTCTGGCTCCCACCAACCCGTGTTGAGGCAGCGTGGTAGGAAATGACCCAAATCCCTCCATATGAACCTCTACAAACGTGGAGATCTTTTGGGGAGACGTATGTCCAGCTGTGGAGGTCTATCGGCTGATGATGATGATGGTTTCAATAAGTCAGTTTCAAAATAGTAATAGATGATCTTTATTTGTAGTAAGCCATAACTTACACTTAAAATATTCTTCAATAACGGTAATGAAGAGCTTAAGCATCGTTTAAGGTTTTAATTAGCTTTATGAGACCTAACGAAATTTATGCCAGAAATATCAAGAAAAAAACTTTTTAAATTTATACGCGGACCTCGTAGACTGTTAGAGATCGTTAAGATTACAGCTCCTGAGCACGGCGATGGAACTTCGAAGCTGTAAACTTTATGGATTTGCGCAACGCAATAAAAACTTGAGATTTTCCTACTGCGTTTGGAGTCGCAAGCAAGGTAATGTTATGCTCAAATATATGTTATGTAAGAACTATTCTAACAACACTACACGATAGTAATTTCGAAGTATTAAACATTATCTAAGTTCCACTTTAAAAGGATCTATCACGATGATTTGTTATGCAAATAGCGAAGGTGTTCGAAAACAATAAATGATTTATTGTCAAAATTATTTACATCCTCTAGATCCTTTGACTAACGATCAGTTGTTATTTAAATTGAATATTGTATTGTATAATATTTACTGTAATATTCTCTATGAAAATGGTAAATGAAAAAATATTTCAGAGAAAATATTCATTGAAAAACTTATTAGTGATTTGAACACAAAAGTTTCTAATGACAACAAAATAAATTTTTTATAGGCTTTGAAATGGTAATCTTTTTGCACAAGCCGTGGACTAGGTTCCATGAGCCTAGTATCAGATCAGCTGTAGAGGTTAAAATAACTACCAATCGTTACATTTCATCAGAGAATAAAAGTCTTTTGGACTAAACCTATGTAAATGTTCAAATTTTGTATTTTTTTTTTCCAAGAAGGGACAAGACAACGCTCACCTGATAATGGTACTTCTGCCCATAACAACGTGGCGCTAGTTAGGATAATATACACTATACCATCATTTCATAGTCGTCTTAAGACATAAGATTTTAAATCTCGTTACCCTTGTAATTACACTACCCTTAACACATTTCTAATCAAAACACGATAATATTTGCACAGTGCTGTTTAGCTGCAGAGATACCCGCTGCTCTGGTTATCTAGAATATCTCCAGCAACAGAGATTTACCATCAGTAAACAGAGACCCAGCACATAATTATATACAATAAAATTCTGTTTCAGGATTATAGTAATATTTTTCATTGGAATCCTCCACATAGCAGTTTTTTTTTAATGTTTTTTTAATTCCTAACACAAAACGACTGTCTGTTTGAATACAACCACAAAATCGTAGCCGTCAAACGGATTGGTCATTTTATATCTATTTTTAAAGTGATTTGATAAACATATTTTTTTTGCTACAATAAAAAAAACTTTATAAAAATTTGTAGATATTTAATAGTTTTAAATATTGTATACATTTACCGTTACTATTAAACGAAAACTAGTAAAGTTTACAATGTTATAAAGTGTATTTGGTTCTTTTTGTCCGCTCAAAGCCGTTTTAATTTGGGTAACATCCAAAATTTTATCCAACTTGGACAAATCCCAAAAGATTCCAGGTAGACATTCCAATGCTAGATAATAAATCTGATGATATTTTAGATAATAACATGCAGATCTTTTTACGTAATATTATTATACGTATCGCATGGATTTCATTTCTTGAAATGAAAAGTTCGATAGACATGCAGCTTCTTTGTAGTGGACCTCTAATCTTTTAATATTTTAAAGTTTTTATATCATCAGAAACCATTTCCTCTCTTTCTTCTCTATTATTTTATCTTTTACTCAAAGATCTAGTGTTTAGTTTCGAATAGATAAATATTGTATTCATCCTTCAAATTAATACATCATATTCATATTATATTTTTATATTAGCATACGGTGAATTTTCTGAAGGAGTGTAAGGGGTCCCGCGTAACAACTCAAGGGACCCAAGCTAACCTCACCTGCTTGCGGTGCACCCTGCTAATCAACAAACGAGGCTCTGGCTTCCACGAACCCGCAATGGGCCAGCGTAGTGAGAAAATCCCCAAATCCCTTCAATATGAACCTCTACAGACGATGACCCCTAGTGCCTGGCGGTTTTGCGGGCAACATAGGATCAATCGATGTGGAGATCTTTGGGTTAGGCCTATGTGTAGCAATGGACGTTTAACTGCTGATGAATCATCATCAGATGATGATAATGAATTTTCTACTCATCGGACTAAAAATCTAATGTATGTATTGTTACACTTCTTTTGTCATATATTGATTAAGACATACTCCGATACAATCATACAACACCCAAAAACAAGTATATGAATAATTTCAATTAATCTCGTGTAACACAAATTGGTTATGTTCATTACAAACAAGACAATGGTAGTTAATTTAAAGCATTTCCATCAACTAACCATTGCAAGTGACGTTTGTAATCGATTTCGTCAGGGTTTAGTTTTGATCGGATACTGCAAATTTAACAGTTGGTCCCTTGTGGCACAGTGGCAGAGAGTAATCGCTCATCTAGTGACACGGCGGTCTATTGTTTGTTTTCTGAATACATACCATGGAAGCACAATAAACACAGGTTTTTTCTATGAGAGTGATAGCTAGCTAGGAGGTTGCTGTTATGACCCCAGAGCCATAATAGCATTGCTGTGTTCCACCTCTCAACATCCACGATTCATTATCAGTTAGCATCGTCTGAAATTAAAGTGTAATTTTAGTCTCAATCATCAGCTCATGGACGTATACCTCCTCCAAAGATCTCTACAACAGTCAGCATGGCCTTCGGTATCACGGGGACTAGAAGCTGTCGCTTGTAGACGTTCATAAGGAGAGATTTGGGCCATTTCTCACCACGCTGGCCCAATGCGGGTTAGTGAGAGCCAGAGCCTTGCTTTTTGATCAGCAGGGTGCACCACGAGCAGGTGAGGTTGGCTTGGGTCCCGTGAGTTGTTGTGCCAGACCCCTTATTCATCAATTTTAGCTTTAGTTAAAAAAAAATTTTGTCTTTTATTTTGGAGGTTAAAATTAATCGAAATGTAACTTCAACTTATAAACAATTACAATCAAAAGTGAATTCCTAAGCATTACCACGTTACTTTAATAATTTTTAGATTAATATTGTTAATATTATCTTACTTCCTAGGTTCGTTATAAAATAGTACTTTTATTGGTAAGGTCTCTGTAGCCAGAGACCGTCTATGTAGATATTACCGCAGCGCCTATTTCTACTGCCAAACAACTGTTTGCGAACATTACTGTGTTCCAGTTAGAAGGGCTGTAACTAATGAAAAAACTAATTAAATTAAAATTCAGGTGATAAAAATCTATTGTAATTAGTGATTTAGTGAAAAAAAAAATTATATAAATTGAATACAACAGCAGTTAACCCTCATTGACCTGTGTAGGAATTGTAGACAAGCTTTTCGAATGATGTTTGTGGAAGTGAAAATTTCATTTTGCATATTTTACGAGTAGTAAATATTAATGATTCCAACTCTGATTTTGACTCTTGTCCTATAATTTGTACCCTGTCGAGAAAGTTTTTGAATTTTTTTAAGAAACTTATTTAATAATACATGTATAAATAGTCTTTGATTACATTTTATCTCAGACGAAACTTTGTAATTGGGAGACGGACGGACGTTCAGAAAAATTTTATTTTGCGTCTTTTAATCAGAACGGTTTCAAGATTAATATTGAAACGATTTTGATTTTGAAGACCTGTACTTTGAACCTTTACTGGTGGTAGATCTGATGTCAGAGACCGTTTAGGTAGGTATCACCTCCGGTGCCTGATGGAGTTCCTGGCCGCGCATGAATTTTAGCTCTTGAAAAACTTGGGAATCGTTTATGCAGGCTATGGAATGCCTGTATAGGGACTGGTAGGTTTCCTACACAGTGGAAAGTGAGGAAATTAATCCTCCTAAGGAAGTCAGGACGTCCTGCTGAATCTCCCTCAGCCTACCACCCAATAGTTCTGCTGGATGAGGTAAACAAGCTATTAGAACGAATCATAGCCAATTGCTTCAATAAACACCTCGAAGAGATAGGCCCCAACTTTTCAGAAGTACATTTCAGGCAAGCAGTTCGACTATTGATGCCATTAAACGAATCCTGGCTTACTTGGAAGAGGAATATTTCAGCGTGGTGCATTTGTGGTGATTTCTTTAGATACCGCCGATGCTTTCAATATGATTCCGTGGGCGTGAATTAATTAAGCGTTAAAGTTTTACAAGGTACATTTATACCTCATCCGTATTATTAGAGACTTCCTTTCTGAGAGAAACATTATTTATCTGGGCCAAAACGGTCGTTTCTTGAGGACGAAAATATACTGCGGTGTTCCCCAGGGTTCGGTGTTGGGGCCCATTTTATGGAACATCGGGTACGACTGCATTTTACGGGATAATTTCCTTCCGGGAGTCAACCTCACTTGTTATGCAGATGACACTTTGGTCATGGCTCGTGGAAATAATTATACGGAGACTGCTTGGCTTGCCACTGTGTCGGTAATACAAGTTCTCGGCAAAATAAGAAGGTTAGGACTCAAGGAAGCGTTAAACAAATCTGAAGATATTTGTTTCCATGGTTCCAGAAAAGCGCCACCTCAAGTTTCATATATCCGTCTTTGCGATACCCATATGGAGGTAGAGTTCACTGTAGTGTATTTTGGGCTTATACTCAAAAACCGCTGAAACTTTCGCATGCATTTTACGTAAAAAAATATACAAAAAAAGATATCACCGCAGGTCCTATTTCTATCGTCAAACAGCAGAGTGCAATCATTACAGTATTTTAGTCCAAAGGGCGTTGTAGTTAGTGAAATTACTGAGGTAACAAGATTTAATATCTTATAACTCAAGACGATGAACATTACATGGTTTTAAATCTAATTTTCTAACTAGCACTGCGTTGTTATGTATAGGCGTATTACTTCATCAGGTAAACGGTTTACTCATCTCGTCGCTTCGCAGAATAAAAAAATTCTCAATGCAGTTTGAAATTTTGTTTATATCTGTAAGTAGAGCTTATAGATGTATTTGAGATGACATAACCTGTACATACAATTCGCCGTTGCATCTAATTTGTTAAATGTTTTATTACGCACTCGTAAATATTTAATCAAGGGCTTACGATTACCGCCGTTCCCCATACAATGTTTCATTTTAATTCAATCTTCTTGTAAAGTGGAGTAAGCGGCGATAAAACCTTCCATCACTCAATTTTTTTCAAGACGTACTCCTCTGTGATTAAACTCTTAATGTTCCAACATAAACTGAAAATGTAAAAATGTTTATAAATTTCCTACATTAAGCTTTAACTCTTTTACAAAGTACATCGTGAAAACAATCTAAGCGCTTATGTCAACGTATTGTATTTTATTATTATAAAGACCTTGATGCTTAGACTTTAAATCCAAAGTTACGTACACGTATAGTACAGTATATACCTCATTCATTATATCTTTTGGTTTGTCTTTTTCATGTAATAAACCTTAAGCCGAGGGAAGCTTCCTTAAAGTGATGACTGGGATAATTAGCGGAAAGATTATCTACTTAAAAACGTCTGCATTCAATTAGAGATAAACATTAATAATATTTAATTATGTGAATAAGCAACAGTGCGAAAGTGTTACTGAGATCCGATTTCAAGCGCGCTGTATGTCGAACTAAAGATCTTGAGGTATAACCTAACATTTGTTAGTATACAGATTGAAAGGGAAAAAGGGGCAAAGGGAAGAAGTTTTAGCATTAGTCCTCAAAGATTGATAATGGTGAATGAGTAGAAGAACGCTAAAGAAGATATAGATATGGATTAAATGATCACATACATAAGTACATACAACGATTGTTATGTTGTGACGGTTGATAGAAAGGAATGGAAGAAGAAGATATGTTGTCACGACCCTAACAAGGTGGAGAAACGATCAAAGAAAGCTTAGCCTCCAAAAAACTACAAACATTAAAATATTTATTCGTTAATTTAAAATTCATTATATAGTCTTTACCAGGATTGCGGTTCATAATCCTGAAAGTCTTTTCAGTAAATTTACAAGTAAGTCACGTTTTCCATTATCATCGTAACCTTTGTACACGTAGAAAAATCCTTTAGATAGGCGATGTGTTAAAAGTAATTGAACTTCCTTATAAAATTTATGAAGGGGAAGAAGGATGGACATCATGAGATCGCAGTTTATTAGGCTTTGTTATATTTCAAATAGACGTTTGCTTTTTGCATAAACAAAAAAGTCTATTTAAAGGTAAAAATCAAGTGTAAATCTGTTGAAGATTTACTTGATTTTCCGATTTCGTTATCTAGATGTTTTTTTGCTTATCATATTTACCGACGCATTTCCTGGTTACTAATCCGTTGAGGTAGATCTTTTGTTCTTCTACGGAACTACTTATTTCTAATTTGGTGTCGTAGACAAAGATCGAACATAGCCTTCTCGATAGCTCATAGAGCGATTTTTAGTTTTTTCACGCGACTTATCGTTAGGGAAAGAATTATCGCTGTTAGGTCACAACCGTACTGTAAAACCCAACCTCGCCGGACGTCGTGTACGCCAAAAGTTTAATGCTGAAACTTTACTAATTACATCAAAGCTGTTAGTGAAACTGAAAGGTCCGTCCGCAGCAAATAGAGCTACTTTTAATGATGTATTTAAACACTGACGAACAAGAAAACGGAAAGACAATGTAATATACTATTTCACTAACTCATTTACAATAATTCTTACAAAGATATTTTTTAATTATTAAAAGCAAAATCTACAACTCACAACTCTATTATTATACTTGAATGAATTGTTTTTTTATAATATCTTAGTAACATTTGACAAGTTTTCATAAAGAGTTAGATGGATCTTCGGAAATGGATATAGACTAATTGTTGTCGTTAATCACCGAGTTATTTTAATTCCGCATGGTTACAAATTTTTCTATATAAAAATTTGATTCGCAATTTAAGTATGAAATCATAAAAAATATAGACGTTTGTACAAAACTAGATTTTATCGGTTAATAATAAAACGGTTCTAATTTATACAATAACTATAGCTTAGTAAAATGAATGAGTTTCTCTATCAAAACAAAATGAAACGTTATATATATATATATATATATATATATATATATATATATCGATACAATACAGACTTTGTCCTTTTTTTTTTCATAAAATTTTTGAAAGGAGTTCTGAACTGTATGACAAAAGAAAAAAAATATTTTGCCTATTATTTTTTAATACTTCAATTAGTTCTAATTCATCGTTTAGTAATGCGGATGTCTCTTATATTTAGATAGATTTCGTTTTTGTCGTGTTTCAAAGCGATAACATCAATAGTACGTACACCTGATGGTGAGTGGTACTCCTGTCCAAGTCAATATGGCATCAGTTAAGATGTTTGCACATCACCGAAATCATGAACAATCTTTTAGCTTTTATTAAAATAAATAATTTTGATCACGCCAGAATATTCATCACCTATAGCGTCTTTCTTGAATAGATTACAAAGGAAATTATTGTTGCTAATATATTTTCATTTACTATATATGACTATATTTTTTCAATAACATATAAACAAATAAAAATTATATTTGTTACTTTATATAGTTAAAGTAACAATTATTCTATTTTTAACCCAATTTTGTTCCGATCGCACGATACAGTGTAGCGTGATGAACCCCACTGGGTTTGTTAGCGTCTTTAACTTAACCATCTAAGTAAACAACGGTAGATCGTTATCGTAAATAATAGCTTTCGCTATGAAACTTAACTGGATATGATAAAGATATTTTAGTGGAAAAAACCACTGTGACATATAATTAATAAAATTCATATATATTCATAATATGACTATTTAAACAATGTTGTATTGTCAAGGAATTAAAATTTGACCTCGAAGTCTTTTTCGATCTTATTATAAATTACTTATTCCCCAACCTCTTTGTTACATATAACACCCCGGCAACCCTTATCGGGAAAGGAATTTTGTAAAATCTATTCTGAACTTATCCTAAACGACAGAAGCAGGAGAGAGGGATGCAAGAAGGAAATAGGATGGAGAATGATAGATGAATAGGTTGAAAGAGGAAAGAAGAGAAAGAAGGAGGAAAGAATGAAGGGAATGAAGGATAAGACAAGGAATGTGGTAATATAAATATAAAATGTAATAAAGATAAGAAATACAGGGCCCTAGCCTACCTAAACTGAGGGAACGCATATTTTCAAAAAAAAAAATAAGAAAAAAAAACGGCAGAAGGAATATCTCTATCAAATTTTAAATGTTTACTTCCAACAGTTTCGAAGATTTCGTGATGCGTCAATGAATCTCTGGATGTCTCCATGTATTAGGTCTTTTATTTAAATAACTAGTTTTATAAACTATTAAAAAAAGTCTAGAAATATAGAAGAGAAGAAAATCAAAACAGAATATAGTAACTGTAAGTTATGTTAAATTATTTATTCATGCTAATGTTTACTTAAAATGTTAAAGTACACCAGTAATAAAGTAAATTTGATTTGTAGTTTATTTAAAATCTGTATAATAAGTAATAAATTTTTAACTTGATAATAGTATTGAAAACTTTTATAGTTATTAATTTATTTAAAAAGACAATAATAAAATGTTAAGGCTTAATAAAATGTTAAGAGTCGATGGCAGTTGATATTAAAAATATTAATACGGTTTTGATCTTAGTAATGAAGAGAACGAGTATGATAAAAAGATCAAGTTAAGACCAGGTAAAGCTATGATAGGTATATATGCTGAGCTGAGAATGATTCTTTTTGACCTTGATCTGCCAGTGAAGAAAGTCATTGCGTCTGTTTAACAATTCGTCCTTTATATTTAGCTATGTATAACAACTTAAATTTATACATAATTAAATTAATACTTTTATTTCTTAGATAAAATCTGTGTTGATCGTATAACGAAATCATGGTTATGTTACATCTAGGAGAGGACCAGGATTACGAATGCCGTCTTACATTTCCGCCTAGCAAGAAAGGCCGAAATATGGTGAACTGACCGCCTAACTTAATAAGATGAAGAATACACATCTCGTTAATGTTAAGAACAACATAAAAAGAGGAACAACCTGTCGTCGTCAGTAATCCCGTTCGAATACGACGTGGTTGTCTCCAAGAAAAGAGAATAGGTTGTAGGTCCTGCTCTATTACCTCGGTCTAGTAAGAATAGGACTGAAGTGATTGATCCCTGCCCTTGAATTTATTTGTATTACGCAATTACTATAACCAAAGCTATAGTTCTACAACTGTGAGTGAATGTAAAACGGCAGCATGAGTTACTATTGTGTTGTTTTTCTTTTTCTAAAGCAAAGCTATTACGCCAAATGAACGCGAACGAGAACGCTCATTCATTGTCTCCAAATTGTCTTCGCTCAGTCAGTAAATAAAACGGAAGGGTGCAGTCGCGACATGAAAGCCAGTCGATATCATCATGTCACCTTAGAAAATGTATATGCCTTGTAAATATAATAAATCCGCGTTATTTAAAGTCGACTTTATAAAATAAACTATAACCTGACCGTCGCTACCACGCGAAAGAAATTGAGATCTATTTTTATACAACTGTGGTAGTAAATGATGTAGAGCGATCACCGCCGTCTGTAGCCACCAAAATAGATTCTGAAGACACCTTTTTCTGAATAACTTTATATTGTAACTCATAAGTTAAACCTAAGCATATTACATTAATTTGGACCTCGACAACATCATTCATTGATATTTATTCCTTTAACAAAGTTTATTAAGAGGATGAGAGTCATAATCGGTCGATTTTGCGCTTACTGGTGTTATCTATGAATCTTAGAAGAAAAGGTACTTTATAATAATTAATTCTTTTCTTTTTGATCAGAGTACAAAAAACTTAGAATGATACTCTTTTACTGAAGATTATTTCGATTAACGGTTATTTTTGCTCATTATGCACTTGTATTTACCTTCTATAATTATTTATCATATAAGAAGGATTTTACGACTATAAATACCCAGTCAAGCTTACAGGACGTAATGAGTACTGCTTATTCCTTCGTTTTTTAGAAACCTATATTTATCAGAGTACTTAAATGAAACAGTTAGTTTCAAAATCTAACGTTAATAAAATACCTGTTAGACACTTAAAGCTTTTCGCATGTGCAAGATCAAATCTGCAAGATATAAAGTTATAAATGATGCAATAAAACATTTCGTAAGTCATTGAAAATATTCGCGAAAGGGTGTAGTTGAATTAAAATCTTAAAATAATTATTATGCATTTCTTATATAGCCTAGACAATGGGTGTCCTAGTTCTGTACCTCCAGCAATGTCGATGATGAAGTGAAACAATGGAAGGACGCGGTTCCGTTTCGCCGCGATTCTATGCAGTGCATTGACGCTCATTTGAAGCGCACTGAATGCGGTTTTGCATTGAAACTGTGATGGAAAATATGAGAAATGTATTATTGAATAACTGCAACTGTTTATTTATCAACAGCACCGACAATTATTAAAGTAGATCACGTCGCAGGCGACTTAACCAACACAGCAGTTATGTGACTATTAATTTCAAGTAAATATTAATAAGCAGACAAAAACAATGACATACTTTTAATTTTTTGTAAAAAAGTTCATCTGTCGGAACACATTATCTCAGTAGACGCAAAAATTACCTTAGATAATTTTATTATAAAATAAAGCAACTGATCAATCAGGATCTCTCGAATCATAAGGCGGCTAATATAAAGAGCTGGCGTAACATACAGTTTTCCAAAAATCATATCTATTTCTTATTTTTGACATTATGATTTTTAAGCTATCTTACCTAATCTATAATTATCTAATATACACAGAAATACATGTTGGTAGTATTGCCAATATAGTTTAAGATAGTTGTTATCACCTACCACAACATCTCACTTCACCGAAGGTTGGCTGGTAGAGAATGCCAAAAGGCATTAAGGCCGCTGTTTGTATACCTCGCTATAAAGTATTACAATAAACAAAAAAAAAATACAAAGAATATTATTGCTTAAATATATTCTGTGTTTAGTACAAAGTAATATTTACTTATCCTTATTTGTACTGTTTACTATCTTACATACAATTAAGTTATAGTTTATGAAGTTATTTCTAACTAAATTATTTTTTATTATCTCTGGTAGACTAGCTGTATTTATTCTTAAGCATGTCTCCTGCTCAAAATTATATCTCAAGCCTCTATGTAAAGGATACTCCAACAACAACTGAGGTACCGTTTCCTCCAACGCGTCATCACATTTACGCGACGGGGTCTCCCGACACTTGAAACAATTCAAGTATTGGGGTTAGTACGTTAAGCGTTAGTACTTAACGTTTGTCGCAGTCATTTAACTAACACTTCCTCCAATTCGAAACTGATTAATATTTTCACACTTCAGTTCTACAGAACTAATTATTAAGTATGGAAAACACATTTTGAGTGTGAATTCAAGTTAAAATGTTCACTTCTATTTAACTTGTATCCGAAAGAGGAAGAAAATGAAAATTCAGTTGAGCAGAGTAACTTCAGATAAGAATAGCTTTCTCAATCTGACTGCCAAATTTAAATTTAAACAAGGCATCTCATGATGATGATCATTTGAAGTGGAACATCATGTACTTTTTAGCCATAGGAAGTTTTTTGACGTTACCATAATATATAGTAAGTGAACTGCTTTTAAAAATGTTTATTTGTAAAACATTACGTTTCTCTCCAAAAACAAAATAGTCTAACTTAAAACTTTCAACTTTACTAAATTCACTCCCGTATTGTATTTTAGGTGAAAGCGTTATGTTTCTTTAACCTTCTTTAACCGCTTTTATGAAGCGACGTTAATATAACTTTTGAATTTAACTTTAGTCGACACGAAGTTCCCCTTCCGGATGCAAAATGAGTTCGTGGAACGGAGTAATGGATACAGAAATGAATATCAGATCATATCTCATTAGCAAAAAAGATAAATAACCCTCCTATTTTAACTATTAAAGTTTTAACTCGAACGAGTCACTTCACCGTCCAAAATTCAGTTCTCACGAAAAAAAGGGGGAAAGATGATAGAGTTGGATTTAGGAAACCTCTTTTGTTAAGTCTATGTTTAAAAATTCTTAAATGAAAAATGTTTCGGGTACTGTTTATGTATAGTTGTACAGCTGTCTGTGTGACAGTTATCAGTTTACTGTGATCACCAATCCGCCAGCCAAGCATCGTAAATCACCCCCCCTTTTGGGGACAGTCACATTGCAGTTCACGTCAATAATCTTATATAAATTACACATTAGCAGAAGCATTTGAAGTTATAACCTTATAAATAATTATTTAGAAAATTACGTATGGACTTACCACTTACCAGTTGATTGGTCTGTTGGTCTGTTTGTCTCTCTTCTTTTCCTGGTGGATTCAGTAATCTTGGATATATTTATAGTAAGACTTACTTTGTAAGTCTCTCCTGTTGTAATTTTATTTTAAGCAAGTCGCCAATCATAATCGTTAGACATCTGTAGTCCTCGACAAGTGTTCGTTCTCGTTGTCCTGTCAGTCTGTCTATATGACAAATATTCAGCACTTAGTTTCGTTTCTAATTAACATTTGCGTATAACTGTAAATTTTTTTTTTAAGGAATAATACAAACATTTAAAATATTCGTATTCCAATGAACGCGGCCGATGCTGCGGAGGCGATTATTTCCTTTTATTTTATTATTATTAGAGTACCAACCCAATAGATATCTCATAGTATAAAATAAATATTAAAGTACGAAATATCATAAAATTTGCGTACTTGGGAGATCGCTAATTTAACATCATTTACTCCAAGTACATATACAAAAATCTTCAATATTTGTTAGTACCACCTAAACTAGACTTCGCTTGTATTTTAGGCCACTATACAGGATAATGGTTTCATTTTGTTTATATATTGATATATTACTAGGTATATGAGTGAGAGTAACTATGCTAATAATAAAACAATTAATATATATGATTTTTTTGATTTAATAGACGTTCAGCTAAAAAGGCACAAGCTTAAATTAGTTTTAAATATAAATACAAACAATCTAATTTATATTGTTTTAAAAATGTAATACATTACAGATACAGTAGAACTAATTTATAACTTTAATATATATATTTTTTTTATCTATAATATATAAATTTAAATAATATTGACATTGAGATCTAGAATGCTTAGAATACTCTGAGATATTTGATTCCTTGAATACAACCAAACATAGATTGCATTATTTTTTTTTCCAGTGACAAAATCGTTTAGTGAAATCTCTGTAAATAATTCTAGTAATGAATATATCGAAGTGAAACATATTAATATAAGTTAGGTTGGAATAACTTGAGAGTGTGAGTAAAATAAAAAGGTGCTTTATGAAAGGCAGACCGACATCAAAACGGAGCTAATGTTCCGTGAACACCACTATTCAGGCTTGAGTGCTCGGATGTAGCGAGTTATATCTCCGCAACAATAGCAACAATATACAGCTAAAGGATAACTCCTAAATTGTTCCCTGAAATATACATGATATATAATATTGATTTAATACCCCCAACCCCCTCACCATCGGACGGCAGGTATTCATCCCTTCGTTGTCGATATTCCGACCATTAGGATAAAGTTTTTCGTATCGTCCTTCATAGTGCGAACAGCTAAGGATTGGAACAATCTACCGGCAGCAGTCTCCGTCCAGGTATGCCGTAGGAGTCTTTAATAGATAAGTGAATAAGCTAATTTTAGACTAGTGTGCACTACCACCTTGATTACGTTTCCGCTTTTCATCAGTTAGGATCGTAGTCAAACACTAGTCTATGGATTAAACAAAGTCTTATGGATTAAACAAAGTCTTATGGATTAAACAAAGTCTTATGGATTAAACAGTCTTAATTATACAGTTATTTTATCTCATAGAAAAAATTCTCATCTACCCACAAAATGTTATAATCTAAATCTTTTTAAAGATGATGAACGTTCATCTTGAAACTGAAGTTTGGCGGTATTGAGTAAAACTAGGTCTTCAGTCAGTCTTTACGACTGATGGTATTTAAGACTTACCCACTTTTTTATATCGACAAACCATTTCTTCGGCTGTTTACCAGGTGCATGTTTTCCAGTAATTTTGCTCTCCTAGATCAACCTTGGAAACTCTTGAAGGATCTGCTTGCAAGTATCCGAAATAATACAACCTTTCTTTGGATGACAGTTTATATTAACAATTTATTCTAACTAATTTGATTTTTTTTTATGTTAAGAAGCGACGAGATGAGGGCGACGTTCACCTGATGATAAGTGATACGCCCGCCCATAACAATGTGGTGCTAGTTAGGATATTATACACAGCTTTTACATACACATTGCGCACTTCGCTTGAGGCACACGTTAAGACTAGCCTTACCTACCTTACCTACCCCAGTAATTTCACTAGCTGCAGCGCCCTTCATACCGGAAATAAGTAATGTTTGCACAGTACAGTTTGACAGTAGGAATAGGCACTACGGTGGTACCTACCTAGACGGTTTCCGGCAACAGAAACCTACTATCATTATTATCAATATTATAATTAAAATTAATTTTAATAAGGTAAACTTTATTTATAATTAAGATGTGGTAAATAAAAATGTGCCAGAAAAAATTTATGAAAATTAAAACTACCGTACAACTGTCACTAGCAGCTGATGGGCCCCACAAGGCCGTGAAATTGTTGGCTCCGCGCATACTGATAAGCAGATGAGAGAAATGATAGGCTCAACTTTTGCCCATTTGCTTACAAAATAATATTTTCCATTTGTATATAGACTTGAATTTTTTTAAACATTATATATAATATAATAGGCATCACAAGATTATATTGATGCTGACTAATAGAGACGTGGAAGTAGTTTATCTCCTATGCTCAAGTCCTTGAGAGAGCTTACTGCAAATATAGGCTGATGACGGCAGTCATGCAATAAAGGTTGCATTTTTCTGACACCTTCAAAGAGAATCCTTTTATGAGTTCCCAATGATGAACCTGGAACGCAAAATTCCGGGAAAACGTGCACCTGGTAGACAGCGAAAGAAATGGTTTGACGACATAAAGCAGTGGAACGGGTTTAAATACCATCAGTTAAAAAGAATAGCTGAGGATCGATTTGGTCCCAATTTGATAGTCAAACTTCAGTTTGAAGAGGGCACTTAATGATGACGATTAGGGACAACCCTCAGACCTCCCACGACCACAACGACCCAAAGATCATACGGGGCGAATCGCACGGGAGCTGACGCGGTCTAACCTCTTTTCGGCTCCACATATACATTCTTGACTTCCTACAATCTATTTATTTGTTCTTCTTGTCCCAATTTTTCCACTCTCCTCTCTTTAGAGCTGAACATCATGCGTACACTGATGGAACTGGAATAAAGCTGACTAAGATAAAGCATGCGTACTAAAATACTTTGGCTCTCAATTTAATGAGAACTAGATAATTTTATGAGAATATTCATTTTCCGATTTATACGCGGAAGTCATCAATAATTTTTTTTATATTACAAAGCAACGATACCTAATAGTAAGTGCCGCCCATACAGAGCACGACATTACGCTCTTCGCCTTGAGACATAAGATGTTGAGTCTCGATACCCCAGTAATTTCACTAGCTACAGCACCCTTCAAACCGGAACACAGAAATGTTGCACACTACTCTTCGGCGGTAGAAATGAGCACAGCGGACCTAAACGGCCTCCGCTTTATTTATTTTCTCCCAATGCTCTATGCCCATATTTTCCATCATGGACTTAGTCATACCCGTATCATTTTCCATAAAAACTGTCTAGACTTTTTTCAGCCGTCAAGCCATTCAAGCCTTCGTATGAAATCTACACATACATGTAATGAAAATAGGTGAAATCACGTGTAAACTAGTGAACGTATCGACATTGGAACATGAGCATTCGAGGAAGTATTCGTAGGTGGTTATATGCTATTTATTTATTTATCTTTGATGCTTCATAATTTTAAATCTAATTAACTTTTATAAACAATCTCATTTCGTATTATTTATGCTGTTGCTATAGTAACGATTGACATAGAAAGTCATTTACGGTTAATTTAATTACGGCCAGCGAAGCGGATGCGGAACAGCTAGTATTTATATAAAGGTAACCTAAACCTAATCTTCAGCAGATTTTATAAACAAATTTACAATTTTATTATAGTTTATAAATTTTAATAACAAATTTATTTATTTATATTTAATATTTGTGACTGATAGGGATGATACTTAAATGGCTCTTAACAAGTTAATGAATTTCAGTCCAAGTCGTTAATAAGTTCAAACTTTGACATAATCACAAAACACAAACTTCGCTTCAACGTCGCCAAGTGTACTGCTGCAAGATATTTCCCTGAACAGTTTTAGACGGAACCAGATTTTTTTATAGACAGTCTATAAGACATTAAAACGAAGTGAGGAAGACAGTGTCTTAATCTTAATTTCCGTCTGTGCTCTAACTGTTGCTGTAATTACTTCATCTTGTACATATATTATACAGGCTGGCGCAAAAGTAATCCTCCTATCAGAAAATGCTATAAATTTTGCCTTGATGTAAAAAAATTAAAAGACCAAATAAAAATAATCCACAAGAAGAATCAAAGTTTTTCATATTTTATTTTAAATTACAGCCAAAAAACATTGGAAGGTTATTTTTGCGCCACCTTGTGCACAAGGTATAACATTACTATATAGGAATATAAATAGAGGAGGATTACTTTTGCGCCAACCTATATATACAATTAATAAGACGGATGAATTTATTATTTTGACGATTAATGTATAAGAAGTATAAATGAACATAAAGGATGTAAACATTATAACAACAAAATTATGTTTCTAGCATTCTAATATAGGATCCTTTTCCACGTATTATTTCTTCCTTAATCGCTTTTTAAGTTTTTAGATGGTAATCACGATAAGAATCGGTGAACAACATGAGGAGTAAATGATTATTATTACGAAAGATAAAATGAAACCTGCAAATTGAAATTGAAGAGGGAATGCCAGTGGCCAAGAGATAAAGGTCTTCGATAACGAAGGAAGAACTTAAAATAAACCTAATGAAAAACTAATTACCAGGTCCAGGTTTGTTAAATTTTTTTTGCCTTTGACGTTTGCATGTCTTAACCAATACACTATATTGTTATAGACAGGTCTGTCACTTTCATTCATATCGACGCTGTGTCGATTTTTTTTATTGCATTTCTAACATTTCTCAAGCTTCTAAATATCTTCATAAATTGTAATCTATCCAGACTACTGGGATGCCGCCGTATATTCTATTTTCCACATATCTCACATTCTCCATTGTCACGATAAAACATTCATTCCAGCCCGGTGGGTGCGCGCCGATGCATTGTACGCTGGCTTTTAAAAATGCAAGCTACTCCTGCTTTTGTTCATCCAGGACAACTTAACAATATTAATGAGTAAATCTGGAATTTAGATGATTTCCAGAAAGACCTATTATCACGCCTGAATCGTTAAACATATACTAAAAACTTAGACTAAATTTTTATAATGCACGAAAGTTTCCCATTTTGTTTAAAACCTAAACTCTGTACTCTGCTTAGAGAATAAGAAGTTTTATTATAATCTTGAAAAAGTTTAATATTTCATAAAACGTAGGAATGTAAGTATAAAGAGTTATAAATTAATGTGTTAAGTTCTGTAATTAAAAAAATAACAAAATCAGAATTTTCTTACTAGCAGGATATTCATCTGATGGTAAGCGAGAAGTCCGCTCATAAAAATATAGCTCTAGTTAGGGTGAATGACACCACATTGTGCTCGCCGCCTAATTATACTAGCTTCAACGGCCTTTAAACTAGAACACAGTAGTGTTTCCACAATACCAACAGTAGCACCACCAGTGTAATTGAAAAATATGATAAAACTGTTAGTATTAAAAATAGGATGTACTCTCGAATACTTCGGATTAACATAAAATTTAACCCCTATAGAAAAGTTTTCAATATTATACCTACAGCCAAAATAAACATATGTTCATATAAAAATACCCTAAGGAGTATGAAGAGGTTTTAAAAGATACCTTGACATGGAGAAAATACCAAAACGTTAAGAAACAGTTTGCTGGATATCGCCCGGGGGTTCTTGTATCAAGTGTAATTTTTGTGCTTTGTCACAAAAGAATATATTACTTTCGTGTGAATTTTGACAATACATATATAAACGGTAGCATATAAATATACTACCGTGTCATGTCCGGAAAAAAATGGCGGCCAGGGCAACACACCATAGTCACGTCCCTCAGTCATGAGGTTACGACAAAGAAGATAAATATACTAAGTATATAAGTGATATGATTTAAAATACACGCCTTGAAATACCAAGAATATATTTTGTTATAATGAGTTCTTATATTTACAGGAGTATTATCTCATCATCTCGAAGGTCCTCACATCAATCGGTCCTGCGCTGCTCGCATATCCGGGCACCAGGGGCTGACCTTTGTAACGGTTCATAAGTTGAGAGTTGTATGTCATCAGCGATACGATCTTCTGCAGCTGATTATAACGAATAAAGTTTCTGGAAAATGAGAGGTGGGGAGAAGGAAAAAGTCGTGGTTGAGGAAATATCAAGGAATGGACTGGAATACCTGGGGGCGTCCAAGTTCCGGCGAATCAGAGACAGAAAGGACTGTAACACACTGATCGCTAACCTTCACTAGTTGGAGGAGCACATTATGAAGAAGAATAGGTTGAGTCATTTCTGACCATGCTAGCCCAGTGCGGGATGATGAGAGCCAGAATCTCGTTCGTTGATTAGCGGGGTGCTTGGGTTCCGCGAGTTGTTGTATGGGACCCCTTACACCTCTTACACAAATGTAAAAATATTGCGTTTTACAGAAGTTATCGCCTTTGTTTAAGCATTACTACTCCGTAATTTGAAGTGTTTGTAACACCACGCCATCGATAGACCGCAGATCTGATCGATGTCCTGAAGTCATGGTCGTTACTGAGTATTTAAAACTAATTATTGTTTGAGGTCCAATTTACGTAGAACAAGCTTACTGTACCTTGAATTCTTGTAGTGGTATGGTTGGTATTTGATTTCATTTTATTAATAGGAGAAATTTATTTTGACACTTCAAGTTATAAGTATTTTATTAATAGATTCACCATAATAAGCAACAATCGTTTTCTGATGATTAAGACCATACGAGATGTCTTTTAAACTCTTATTACCTTCTGCAAGTCATCATAGCAGCTTATGCAGAAAGTTTGTTATATAAAAAAGATTTATTATAGGCATTATTTTGAAAATGTATCTTAATTACTTTCTAAAGTCATTTAATAAAATTGATATTCTTTTATCGAACAAGTCGGTTAAGTTAAACGGACTGTTAAACTGATAACAAGTATCGAAGTTGTGGTTGTAACTTAAGTAATTATGGTCTTAGTGATTTCTTAATGTTCATTTGAATCCCAAGTGGACTTTGGCTATTGCTAACTGTTCAGCGAAGTTGAGGAACTTTAAATTTGTTCAGACTGGATGGATGAGCGACCTAGTTTATATTTAAGAAAACAAATTTATCTGTGTTGTTAAGTAAATAAGTGGACTGGTTAAATACAATCGGTAATGGTTACTTTACAGCTATCAAACATTTACTATTACTTGAAAGCAATCTAAAGCATCATGATGTTGACCTTTTTCCATTACAGAGCTAAAAAGATGAACCAATTTAATTTAAGTTATTGAGCATACTAGAATGTCCTCTGCGTAAATTCTGAGAAGTGGACCATCGTGAAACTTAAGTACTACTATGGATAAGTAATGGAGGTACAGAAGACTAAGCATTGTAAGAATATATCGAAGACAATACAATTTTTTTAAGACAGCAGCCGTTTTCAGCATATTTTTACGGAGGAGAATGTTAATGTTATTTCTATCAACAAAACTATTTGTTATTAACTACACACATATCTATAACTACAATAATATTATCTAAACAGTGTCGCTATATGACTGTGCTTAAACGTGGAAATTAGAGAAATTAGCTTGAATTTGATGAGCCGACTGGTTACTGATAGAATGGTGGGAATATTACAACAGATAATAAAGCGGATGTAAACAAACAGTCTATCCTAGAGATTTCTGTTAGGTGTTAGATTTTCTTAAAACGGGGTCACGGAGCGATTAAGTTACTGATGTGAACCTATGAACAGCTGACCGCATGCGTAATTGCTGTTACTCACGGTCAGTAACTGTAGTCGAGTGGGGCGTTAAACGATCACTTCAACTATATGCACTAGATTGATCTTGGATTAGATAAAGTGATTAAATTCCATAGTTATAAATTTAGTAATTACTTGTTGACAATCCCTTGTACAAAATGGTGACATTCTTTGTTTTTTATCGTTTCATCATCATCATCATAACCAGCCTTTGTTTATCCACAGCTGGATGTAGGCCTTCCCCTAATGTCATCCACCAAATGCGATTCTCAGCTTCTTGCATTCATTCACTTCCAACCGCTTTAATGATGTCGTCAGTCCATCTGGAGGGAGGGCGTCTTACACTTCTGCAAACTGTACGTGGCCTCCACTCCAATACTTTTCTCTTATCGCCATTCTTTTATCGCTTAATGAAATTAATTCTCTTTTCATTTTCCTTATTGGAAACAAAAACTGACTTTGATAATCGCACTGAGAAAATTTTTCTTATACATAACTCAAGGAGTTAAATAATAATTTGTAATAAAACATATTTTTAGTTACAAGGGATACCATAAAGTATTATTTATATTTATTAAGGTCTATGGTTACATTATCACTTAAGTTACTATCTTGTCTTACCAAAAGTCGGTTGGTAGAAAGCACAGGCATTAAGCCCGCCTTTTGTATACTTTGTTATAGGGTTTTACAATAAGAACAAAATACGAAATTTGAATATAACCAGAAATTTATATAAAAAAAATTAATAAAGTAAAAACTAGATGTTAAGAAGTAGTCAACCGTATGATACTTACTACCTTTTGTAAGTTCAGTCAATATTTGTTTATTTATTTACAAACGTGATTTATTCAAGGGAAAGAATTTCCAAATACTGAAGTTTCTAAATTGAATCTAGTCTCATATTATATAAAAAAAAATTATAACTATAGATAACGTCGTATAAGAAAGGTCATGTAAAATCTGACCTCTTCTCTGCTCCAATTAAAAGCAGGACCGCGTGGTAACTTATGATATACTATTTTACTACTGTTGCGCTGTTTTGTCTAGTAATGGCATTTTTTTTTATCCAAGAAAGTGATGCCGACAAGCGGAACGTTCACAACCCGCCTGGGACATAAAATTTGAATCTCATTACCCCAGTAATAACACTAGCTACAGCACCGATCAAACCGTAACACGGTAATGTTCGCACACTACTGTTTATCGGTAGAGATCGACGATCTCCGGCAACAGAGATCATCTGTTTTTCTTTCTTTCTGCAGTATTTATCTAGAAATCTATTATCGTATATCCGATCGATGTGAAGGTCTTTGAGGGAGGCCTACATCCAGCAGTGGATGTCTATAGACTGATGATGATGATATACTATGTAAGGTAGTGTAAGTAATAATCTATTTTAATACGACGATATATACTTCCTTAGAGATAGACGCTCGTTTCCAACGTAGAAGATTCGGAGTACTTTAGAAGAGTACACTTCACCATATATACAATAGTTTCAGTTATCAATGAGACTGAACTCATGGGTTATAATAATGCAAAGGTTAATAAGAGTTTCACTCGCCTCGCTCATATGTCGGTGGTCAGCTTTCAATAGACAACAATGAGGTAATTAATAGCAGCCATTATAAGGGCTGTTAATAACACGGCTTGATTGATGTAGACGATGGTACACTGCACACAATATAACGATCAAGATGCAAGTTAATTTACGAGGACCATGCACGAATGCATCGATTGTCATGCTATTAGATATCATATTAAATAGATGATATATATTTAGCTTCACATCTCTATAGCAAATAAGTTTTATTTCAACTACAACTTAAACTATTACAAAATTAGCTAAAAAAAACTTGTTCAATTACTGTTTGTTGCAGAGGTCGCCTCTGCATCAGTCTTCTACTAATTCTCTGTATTGACCTCAGTCTCTCATCTTCCTCGTTCATTTCGATCTTTAATTTTCTATGAATGTCTCTCCATCTTTTCGTCTATTTTGCTTAGTTTCTTTTATCTCAAAGTATCCATTACAATCTTATCCTACTGTAGTCACTTCATCTACAGATATGGCCTAACCAATTTCCATTTCAAGAGACGCGCTTTGGGATGTAACGGATTCGGCACAACAATTCAAGAAGCCCAAGCCAACCTCATCAGCTCGTGGTGCACCCTGCTAATCAATAAAGAAAGCTCTGACTCCCACCAACCTGCATTGGGTCAGCGTGGTGGGAAATAGTCAAATCCCTCCTTATGAAACCCTACAAACGTGGGGATCTTTGGATGAAGCCTATGTCCGCCAGTGGACGTTTATCAGCTGATGATGACACACGCTTTTTAGGTTACGTCGGATAGTTTAGTTATTCGCCTTAAAATATGGCTGTTTTTTTTTAAACCCAAACGTCTAACATATGTAGGACTTTTTTAAAATAAAAAAGCGCGTATTTATGTTGGTCGGACTACCGTGGCGAATTGCTGATCTCTCTTAACTTTTACTCAAAACTTCATAAACAGTATCTTTTTTTTAATAATTCCTACAATAAATACTTAAGTATTTAAATCATTAGCGATGATCTCCTGATAATATTAAAAATCGCTTTGTAACAGGTAAATAGTATCATTATCCTTAGTATCGTTTTATATACTATCATATTGTCGTCTAAATTTGAGATAATGAATAAATTATTACATTATATAACAAAAAAAAAATTATCCGTATGTTAGTAAAAGTGTGAAATAGGCAGTCCTAATCAAGATACGCGCTTTATCCCTCTCTTCAATTCCGCTCATCTCCGCAGCATCCGTGAACTATTTTTATTGGAACGTGAACGTAATAAAACACGTTGAATGTCTCATACAATATGTAGGCCCCTGTTTGAACTTTATTGGGACCGTATTTACGTTAAAACCTTTTCTTCAAAATCAATGTGCGGTTTTCCAACTACCAGAAAACTTTCACAGCTATCGTCAAAATGAATAATAACCACGAACACAACGTAAACACTAAAAACTTTAAATTGATCAAGTTTTATATTTATAGTTCAATGATTAATAAATCAAAACACTACTTTATAATTATTATATTTTCACGTGATAAATCTCTGTTGCCGAAGATCCTCTAAGTAGGTACCACCGCAGCTTCTGATTCTGTCGCCGAACAGTAGTGCGCAAATATTACTGTGTTCCGGTTTCAAGGTTGGGTAGCTAGTGAAATTACTGCGGTAACCAGATTTAAACTCTCAAGGCGATGAGCACAATGTAGACTAATCTAATTAGCGCCAGGTTCTTATGAGCGGGCGGATCTCTTATAATCAGATGCACGTCCCGCTCATCTCGTTATTTCGTAAAAAATATTGTCTAGGCAGATATTATCGCAGCTCCTATTTCTGCCACCAACCAGAATTTCGCAAATATTACTATGCTCTGGTTTGAAAGGCGTTGTACCTAGTGAAGTCACTTCGGTAAAGAGACTTGACATTATATGTATCGAGGTGACGGGCAGAATGTAGTGCAGTTTTTATCATCCCAACTAGAACCACAATAATATGAGAAGGCGTACGACTTACCATCAGGTGAAAGTCTTACACGACGCGTAGCTTTGTTTAAATAATAAACTTAAATTATAATTGCATCATATTATCAATTGCTATTTCTATAGTAAAATCAAATACAAACCGAATCAATAGAGAATTTATTTAAGTACATTTCACAAGACGTAGAAAGTTTCAAGTAATAGAACTTATTCTCAACTTAGAGTAGGATCTCAAAGGAAATGAGTGAGGCTACACCTTTTTATTTCAATATCGTTCTTTCCAATTTGTCGGAAAGCCTTTTCTCAGAATGATCCATACGTTCGCTCCGAGTTGAATTGGAATCTATTGGAAAACTAAGGGTTCTCCATGAGCTTGTAATTTTGCTCCAAGTTATCTTCCCTCAATTTAAACAGTATCGATTTAATTGATCTTTCATTTAATGCTATTATTTTACTACATCATACATCAATGATAAAACCTTTTAGCATAACAAATAATTCCTTCAATCAATGGAAGGTTAGTATGCCTTCATAGCCCTCAAGGTTAGTATGTTCTCATGAAAAATCCGGAACACAAGAATCTTCATATATTAGCCTAACCAGGCGGATTAGAAAAAATCCTTATCATCATCATCATATCTGATATCCACTGCTCGATATAGGACTCTCCCGAATATGTCTAAACTGATAGATTGTGTTGCGCAAATACAACGGTTTCCCGTAATCTATAAAAACTTTACTATTAGCCCCGTCGAGCCTTATCTTCATCAAGCCTCGAAATCGAACCAGGGATCTCCATTTGACCGGACGAGCAGTTATTCACCCTGGGGGCAGTTAAATATTACAAGCGATCAGTAAAACTTAGTTATTTTGGACTCTTTACACTTCATATACTACTGCTCGTATTTTTACTGGCTTATAGATTATTACTATTAGAAAAAGTTTAAGTGAAGCTTATTCATGTTATATTGTCCGTTAGTTTTAATTTAATAATTTAAAAAGTGAAATCACATATTAAACTTAACCCCGAGTTATATTTAGTTTGGTCAAAATCACTGTTACTTAAACTCATAACATCTACAACTTTGTCAATGTTTTATTGTAGTTAATAAAAAGGAGTTCATTATATTTGTTATTACACAGTTTTAAAATATTTTATTATAATATTTAGTACTGTAATCTATCTAAAATTTTTTGAAAAAAATAAAGACTTCAGATCGATCAGATAACAGAAACATTACGAATACAGCGAGTTCTTGAAAAAACTGTAATAAATTATAACTTCTAATCAGAATAATTTTATAACTAATCGTTAATTGTGAGATCGCATGTAGCTTAATTAAACCTATTTATAATGTTACTTAAAGTTATAAGTTTACTATTTTAGGAGTTGAACTTTAATCAAAAATGTTACTATTGTTAGGTAAGTAACGTACCATCAGCCCTGTAGTCTCAGGCTTGTAAGAATATAAGAAGAAGATAAGCCCTGCCTGTCGTAGAATGTGACTAAAAGAGTCTAGGAGTTTCGCGGGCCTTGAGGGGCTCTTATCGCTTAACAAGCGAACCTGCGTGGGACAGCGTAGGGCTCAGCGATGGTGCCTAGGAGGGTTAAGCTCCTCCTCAGAGAAATTTAACAAAAAGTGTAGAGGGGCACCGATGCGTTCTATAAGAGATCCCGGAGCCTCTTTGAATACACTAATGTAGACCACCGAAAGGGTTTTAGTGAGTGAGAATCTCACATAACCCTGACTTCCCCCCAGAAGCAGGTATCTTTCGAAGATTTCAAAAATCAAAGAGGTAACGCAACATACATTTTATGAATTCTGATTGGCTATTAGACGCTAATAAAAGTTTAATTAATACTATGATACAGATATTGATAAAGATTGAGACCTTTTCATCATGAATAAGTTTGTTTTAACAATTCATTTATTTCTCCATCAGAGCTTCAAGCAGTCCTTCAATTCGATTGAAGCAATCGCCAAGGGGTTTTATATCTGCATAAATTCAAACAAAGAGAATTTATCAGTGCTATCCATATTGTTACAACTAGCTATCAATGACGCTACGTTGTACAAACGGCCACACTGTAAAATTTTATATGTATACATAATACCAAAATCTCATAGATTCTGTTCTGCCAATATATTTAGCAGCTACATGCCAGTGAAATTCCGGACTAAATTGATAACCGGACAACGTCTTGTTTCAGGGCGACGAGAATAATTTGGTGCAGTGTATATCATCTCAAACGACACATTGCTATGAATAGACGCTTTTTATAGAAGAGAGGGGAGAGATCTTTAAAGGTTTCCCTGCTTACAAGAAAAAGGCAACATTTTGTAGGATTTAAATTATCTGTAGTAATCATTGCAATGGTTAGGGCCGCGAAATCGCCCGCAGAAGCGAACTCCACCTAACCTCCAAGGGAGTGCTTGGCTGCGATAAAAACGAAACCCACCTCGTATCTGTCGTTCATCTCAACTTCGTTTAGTGGGCAATAAGGACCCCAATTTCAACACGAAGATCTAATAGTCGCCTTCTAAGAATACCAGGGGTAAGTCTAATCCTATTCTTAATAGCCTGAGACTAAAAAGCAGAGTCATAGCACCTATCATCAGTTGAACATCTCGCTTCTCTCGGCGCCACGTGAAATAAATTTTCCTACAGTTAAGAAAGAGTAACTTAATAAAATATCATAAAATTGTCGACTTTAGTAACTTGTAAGCACTCATGTACATATCTTCTATATATTTAAGAGATTTCCAACTATGTAGAGACTAAACACGATATCTCTGGAGCCATAAAGCTTGGAGAATTTAAATTTGGTAGGAATATTCCTTTACCGGATATAGGTCCACAAAGATCGGATTTTACAAAATTCTTTCCCCAAAAGGAGTTGCAGGGATGTTACGGTCAATAAAACGGGCGACGAACATCTAGAATTAGATAAAAAGTAAAACAGTTATTACGATACTGCATATGACATGAAATAATATTGAGATGACACATGAATTTAATTGTACATAGGATGTTCCGTTAATCTGTGCCTGTGTCGCCAATGACCATTAGCCAGGATGGCAATGTAAAGATTTCACTAGGTCATGTATTTAGTCACGTTTCTCTGTTTACCCATTTTGCAATAACAGTGGTACATGACCTCCATCGCATCGAGTCTGTTTCTATTCAGCTAATAGTCTGTTAGACTACAACCATTTATACCCACATCCGGTTCATAAATCTACATGACGTTTTCTATAACTGGACATTGTCTAAGTGAACAATACCGTAACTCCTATTTCTGCCGACAATGTTAACATCTGACTTAAAGCGATGAGAATAAATTTGTTTAATGTTTATCATCCTAACATGCGCCACATGTTTAATGGTATCATCATCATTATATCATCGCATCGGTCATCATATCAACCTTGCATATCTCATCGATACGTTGTATAGAGATCAAGATATGTATCTATTCGTAACAACGAGGAATTTGCTGACGTTTACACAACATATCATTGGGTCCGTTGTGACGAAAGGTAAGTCTTGTTGTTAATTTATTAGTCTTTATAGTAATAGTACCATTTCAACTGGAAGATGTTAAAATTTGCGCAACACTCATCTTCATCATCATTATTTCAACCGACGTCCACTGCTGGACGTATGTCTCTTGTAATTTGTTCCACAAAGCACAGACTTTCGCTGTTTGAATCCAATAGCACCCAGCGATTCTCCTTATGTCCGCTATCCACCTAGGTAGGGGCTTGGGGTTTTCTAAAGATGCACTTTTCGGTGCAGGGTTGCCATTCCAACACTTTAAGTCCCCAACGTCCATTAGTTCTACGAGCTATGTGCCTCGCCCATTCTTGTAGGACTTCAGCCTCATCCTTGTAGGACTATATCAATAATCTTTAGCAGAGATTAGCTTAGTAATACAGAGTTAATAGTTAACTTACCACTAGTTAATTGTATTGCTGCTCTTCTCTTCTCTCCCACCTTTTGAACGAAGGTTCAGTGATGTGATAATAGTTTGTAATATAACACAATTACTAAGTCAGAGAACTTTATCTGCGCTTTTAGTTAACGTATCATAATAAACACTTAAGAGCTCGGCTATCAAAAGCCAATAATATTAAAACATAATTGCAGAATCAAAAACCATAAAATAGCAGATTATCTTCTAGGAGCTGAGAGCTATAATTATATTACAAAAGATATTTTGAAACAATTTAAACTCAACTGACCTATTTTGTCTTTTGAAATGAGAAATTTTGTTTAGCTCTTTAAAAGCTACAATGACACAGACATGAGCATACAAATTCAATGGTTAAATTTAAAAACGCACTTTTTTATCCGATTTTTTTTTATCTACTGAAGCGATGAGACGAGCGGGACGTTCACCTGATGGTAAGTGACACTCCCGCCCATAACAACGTGGCACTAGTTATGATGTTATACATTGCAGCACATTACGCTTTCGCTTTGAGACAGTATGTTGTCTCATGACCCCAGTAATTTCACTAGCTACAACTCCCTTCAATCCCGAACATAGTAATGTTTGCACTCTACTTTTTGGCGCTAGAAATAGGAGCTGCTATGGTACCTAGTTAGACGATTTCCGGTAACAAAGACCTACCACCATTACAAATGTCAACTAGAGAGTATCAATAAATTTAAAATGACTTTGCAAAGGATTTTATGTTAAAATATATTATTGTATGGATTATTTAAAATATCTGCCGACGAATAGCAGTGTACAAAGAGAACTGTGTTCCGGTTAAAATATTTGTGAGTGTGATCTCAAAAAATACAAATCTTATGAGTTTCTTACAGTCTTCCCAGAGGAGATCATGTTATCTGTTGACGCCGTTATTTGAAAAGGAGCATGGCATCCACGCTGTGCCGCGGCGTCTACATTCTTCATTCATTTGCCATCGTACATCCAAACATTCATTCACCATTCGATCGAGGAACCGCAAGAGTGGATGACACGCATTCTTTTTACACACACAGCCTTTACTGTTATATTATATACGTTGCCCAATTTTGTAAGTTTCATTTCAATTCGCTTTACGCTATTACATCACCATCAACTATAATAAATGAAGGTTCCCACCAACCCGCATTGGGTAAGCGTGGTGGGGAATGGCCAAAATCCCAACCATATAAATCCCTACCCGATGAATGAGGGAAGCTTTGGAAGAGGTCTATATCCAACAGTGGACTTCTATCGGCTGATTATGATGATAGTAAAGAACGATTGAGGATTGAATATTTAAAATGTCGTTAGAGTTTCATATAAACCGTATGGATTGTTATGTTATGTTATGTTATGGATTTTTTAAATAAAAACGTACAATGTATAGTACACACAATTTTATTGTATCATTACAATGTCAGCCTTGCTTTTATAAGTAGTTTTATACAATATTTACAGAACAAACGCCTCATTTACATGTACTTCGGTCATCTTAAATCAAACAATTCATACACCAGAGAAAATCATTACTAACATTAAATACATTTTTAATAAGTAAGACGAAATATAGAAAAGGGATATTTAACTATTTGCGGTCTTAACCGCTTGCCATGGAAGTCTCTAATTCAGTTTTTTTTCTTAATATCAGCATTCTTGTTATCAACATATGAGAGCCAGAGTATTGTTGGACAAGAACGCTCTACCACATTCATTCACACTTAATATCTTGTGAATGACGTCAATGTGATCATCAAAGTGATGTAAAAGTGTGTTCTTGAACTCAAAAGTACTTTTACAATAACGATCATAACATCCTCAAGTGATTGTCAGCTGAACTGCAATCACTCTTGTCGTAATGTCATTGACGCGATATGCCAAGGCTGTTAGCTAACTGCGAGCATCTGGAGACAACCTCATCTTGCAACAGACTGAAGGACATTGCTATTAAAATTAAACCAAAAATTAAATAAGCACAACAAGCAATCATTTGGATGTATTCGTTCTTAGTGCTCTCCGTGTTCTGTTTGGATGTGAGGAAGCTGGTAGGTACGAAATCACCAAAACCAATAGTCGCTAATGCTATAAAGCAGAAGTATGCAGCGTCGAGGAAACTCCAATTTTCCCAAATGGAAAATATAGCGGCGCCTACGCATATGTACGCGAAGAGTAGGAACAGGACAATTCCTACGGGGATGTGGCAGTGCTCGACGCCGTGGGCCTGATGCTGGACACTTGTAGACGTACTGCAACTGGGCACAGCGCAGCTTCTCATTTTTCGACTTTCATCATTCCAAATTAAAGGCACTCTCGAAGGCGTATCGTGAGGACAAATTCTGTGAACAAAATTGAGTATATTGGTACTTGAAGTCACGAAAATGCTGAATTTCCTGAACGCAAAAGTTTTTTTATAGTTTCAGTTTAACTATTTCCTCTAAAAGTTTAATGTACATTTTTATCGATAAATTTGATTTTTGGTAACCAACGTGTGGGTATTAAGAAGTAGTTTATTTAAGAAATATGTTTATAGAGAGTCGAGATGAGTTTTACCTGATCTTAAGTGTTGAATATAAACAATAAACTTTCAAAACTGGAAATTTTTTGTTGAAACTATAAAAATTTGGAAAGGTACGTTTTATAATTTCAAACAAAAGTTTTGATTACATTTTCGGTGGTTATAAACATAACATACATTTCATCGGCGTCTTCTGAATCATCGACTTCCTCTTGACAACTGTTCATAATTATATCACCACATTCCTCTGCAATCAGCTGTTCTATAGCAACACCTCTCGGCCTCTGTACGGGGCCTCTTCCACGTCCTCTCCCAGTATTGTGCACCGTCGCCAAACACTTCGTGCTGTTCAAAGTTTTCTTTCGATCTAAAGTTTGCGTTTGAAGAGTCCCAGAGCAATGTGCTTCTGAAAACGATCACCAAGTATTTAAATTGTCGCATAGAAACTAAATATGTGTGAAATTTATGGAAAAGATATAAATTTTTGAGATGAAAACTACATAAACATAATTTACCGTCAGTTAGGGCACTACGTTTAATACGTCCTAGAGTAGCTGCTCTAGGGCTTGCAGGTGCTTTTTCAAAGACTTGCGAATACTGTCCCTTTTCCCCTGCTCTTGCTTTAACAGTTCCAGCATGTCGATGTGGCCGAGGTGGAAACGATGTGTACTGATTATTTTGAATTGGTTGAGGTAAGAGCCGCTGTTGTTCGTGCAGTTGGAAGTGATTTTCCATCTGTAAAGTAGAACTTACCATTTAAAAAAAAATCTGAATTTATATTTTTGATATTAAATAGACGAAATAATAACTTTCACATACCTCCCCTTCCTTTCTCCATGTATTCGGGATTTTGTTCTTCGTAGTTTTCAACCAAGCTATTCTTGCCAATCGCGCCAACGATGCTCCTAACCCAGCCAAGCATGCCAAAGCTAATGGCACTCCGGCTGCAGCGTAAGCTACAGTCGCAGCTCGTCCGGCTGGTGTCCGAGGGGATACATTTCCATAACCTTAAATAAATAACTTTCCCATAACTTTAATCTTTCACACCACAATAAAATAAAGCCTATCACAAATTTAACGAAGCCATGTATTTATGTATGAGTTCTTATTTTGGATGCAGACATGATGCTGGTGGCTAGCAAGGCAGGTCTGTACAAACAACCATCACTTTATTTTCCCTATCTGCTTGCTTTATTTTCTTAGTTTATACTTGACGTTTGTTAAGTAGTAATAGAAATTCTAGTACATATGTTATATCTTTTATAGGATATCTTAACAACTTTCATTATCTATCATTAGCTATAAATCCCGTAAATCATGTAATACATTATATACACAAGAAATATCAAAAACTCCTAGAATAAAAATTAGTTAAGCAATATAAATATTTATGTTTAGCCGATATAATTAAAAACCCATACATACCAAGATATGTTATTTTTTAAACAAAATTAATTACTGTTGTTAATTATTCGTAAATATATTTCATAGGGGCTGATGAGGGCTTACTTTTACTGACGATACCATGAGCATCTGCTGCCGTACGGTCTAGGTACCACCGCAGCTTCTATTTCTATCGTCAAACAGTAGTGTGCAGACATTACTGTGTTCCGGTTTGACGGGAACTGTAGCTAGTGAAATAATTTAAGTAACGAGATTTAACATTTCAAGTATCTATGTATGTATCTGTGTGTCTAAGTCCTGGATGTTAGTCTGTGGTATTTAATCTCTGAACGGCTAGGAGGATATTATTACATAATGGATCTACCACCACCACCACCTGGCTCTTTATTTTTTTGGACATTTGATTATTGAACTTTTCGCATCCACGTAGACTGAGAAATGTCTTATTGCATATAATTTTATATATATTATATATAAAATCCACAGACTAACATCCAGACATAGATACACAGATACATGAAATCTTAAATCTCCTTACTAGCTACAGTTCCCTTCAAACCGGAACACAGTAATGTCTGCACACTACTGTTTGGCGGTAGAAATAGAAGCTGCGGTGGTACCTAGGTTCTTAAGCATAAACCTACCACACTTAAAACTTATGACTGCTCCAGTATTAACTTAAAAATATCTAACGACCGTTATTCCTCACCTATTGTAGTTATCAGAGTGATACAGTATATCACTGCTCCGGAAAAAGTCCACTTGTTGTCTAAGGTAAGCTCGGGTGGTTGCGCTTCCGGCGACTGTCTCGCCGCTGCTACGATCGAAGTCTCGAACTTCCTCAACTGCTCGTGCACCAGCCGGGTCCAGTTGCGCTCATACAAAACGTTGAGTCGTTCTGAAACAATGACAATATACGCTTCAACTGTATTACATTTTAACGAGGGCTGATTATTTTATTATATTAATTTTTTTAAAAAAATTAAATAAAATATTATTATACGTAATTTTTTTTTTTATTGAAGAAATAACATCATTCATAAAAACTTGTTTCTTCTTCATACTAAAGAACAGTAACAATAGTACTATCTTGATTATAATATAGTTCTTAATCGAGATAAAAATATAATTCTATGTCAAGTGGACAACCCACTACTGATGTAACTTGATGAAACCAACGCTACCCCTCTACTGCCCCTATTGTGTAGCACCCTTTTAATTAACAGTCCAGTGGCTCGCGGTTGATTGTGGCAATACCTATTCCAATGTTGGTCACACTTGACTCGCAGGATACATTGAGCTACCTCTACGGTACCTATTTTGCATCCCAGCCATTAGCTATAACAGCCTTTTTTTTCTTGATAGTAATAATAAAATAAATCAGCATATGTCATAGTTTTATATATTTAAAGAATATATGCAAATTGTTTATATATAACGCGGACTTACCGGCAGAAGACGTCCTCTGCCATTCTACCTTAAATTTTATAAAACTGGTTATTGGTGGTAGGTTTCCGTTGCTGAACACCAGCTATGTACGTTCTACCGCAGTTTCCATTTCTGTGAAACCTTACTGTGTCCCGGTTTAAAAACCGTGGTAGCTGTTGAAATTACTAGTCAGTAGCTAGTGCTGTGAATCATTCCAACTAGCGCCACGTTATTATGGATAGGTATCACTTACCATCGGGTGTACGTCTCGCTGGTATAGTAGCTTGGTGAAATAAAAAAATCTTCAAAAATTCTCAAACTTCTATATCTATGATATTAATGCAATTTTTTCTTCTTTTAGCATTCTTTTCCATGCTTGTTGATTCTGTCACAATTTGTCATATACCTTCAAGTAGGCATACATTTCCTTACTAATTTTCATACACAACATAGTGCTAGTAAGAGATATACACAGCATCGTTTTGTCTCATCGCCTTGATGCATAAGATGTAAAGTCTCATAACTTCAGTTATTTTATTACCTCCCTTCAAAACGGAACACGTAATCTTTAAATACTACTCTTTGGGGGAAATAGACACTACAAAGGCAAAGTCAAGTTTCTCCTTACAAGAAATGAAAGGAATGAAGAATGATCACCGCCCATCACATAAGCTAACAACAAAGTTTTTTTTTTATATAGGAAGGTTAAGCAAATAAGCGAACAGTTCACCAGGTCGAAAGTGATCACTGACGCTCATGGACAGTCGCAATACCAGAGGGGTCGCGGCTGCGTTGCCGGACTTTAAGGGCCTCATGTCGTGATGGTTCAGAAATACCGCTGACGACAACTGATTCCACTAGGTGGTAGTGCGAAATAGTTTATGAACAAATTTATCCATACATCATGTAATGTTTACAATAAATATATTTAAAAACGATAAGCTATTCCCGTCTAAAAATTTTAACTTAAACGACATTCAGATTGAATACTGAAAGAATAGGGAGGCGTAAAAACACTAACTGACCTAGTTACTTAAAAGTTACGCCTTAATACTTTGAAGAAGGGTTAACACGCAAAAGAGAGAAAAAAGTAAATTAAAAACATTAAAAATTAAAAACGAGCTCATTCAGTTCACCGGGATGCTGTCGACATAAAAATGCTTAAATTATTCACCATCGGAAACATCCCGTAAATTGGTGCGATGCATTTTTCATGAGACAAGAAAAATCGCAAGCTATGAATTCCTGATTTAATTATTGGAATAGCTTCTATACACCGTTCTTTAAATCATACGCTAAATACTACTAACACAATTAAGATATGAAGAATTAGATAAAATTCATAGTTCAGGCATCATGTAATCCTTAACCAGAAAGTAGGTCTCTGTAGCCGAGGACTATATACTGAACAAACTTTGTGTTCTCGTTTAAAATGCACTGTAGCGAGTAAATTTTTTTATTTTTATGATATTTAAAAATTTTATTGAAAACTTAAAATTAGGCCAGAATAGGCGGACTTAATGTCTATCGTCATTTCCTGAAAACCAATCTAGGAATTGAGACGTTGTGGTAGGTTATCTTGTTATATAAATTAACAGTACCGTAGACGTATATATATCAACGATCCAAGATATAAAAACTCCTTGACTTTTTCACATCCGTTGAGACCATCGATTGTTGGAAGTACCACTGCCCTGTCCACCACCATTATTTTAGTTTTCGAATAGTTGATCTTAAAACCTAGTGTAGCACATTCCAGCTCAACTTTCTTCAGTAGAGTTGACATCTATACTTCACTCGATGCTATTAAAGTTATATCGTTTGCATATCGCAGGTTATTCATCTTTCTACCACCCACGCCAACACCGCCGTTCCAGCCATTCAAAGCCGATCTCATGATGTATTCTCCGTACAGATTAAACAGCTTAGGAGACAGAATCCACCCTTGGCGTACGCCTCTCGTCGACAAGTTTACCATTAGATAAACCTTCAACTCTTCACATGGCTATTGACTATTGACATGGCAGCATAGACTTCAAAAATGATATGATGATCGCTACCAAAGCTAAGTAATGGTAAATAAGATACCATAGATCAAAAGTTGTAACCAAAATCTATAACTTGAATAATCTAAAAATTTCATTTATAAAGGAAAAAAATACATTAATGACTAAAGCTTTTTTTGTTTATCTTAAAAGAGCATTTACTTAGTCTTTGTTTATGTTGTTAACTTATGATGGGAAAGAACAAATTGTCGTTTTGCATGCTAACTGAAAAGTTTACGTTGAACTTGATGTCTATAAACGTTCACACAAATTTACACTAACGATCGTAAATCTAACGAACTTTTTGTAAATACACATAAATGGTTTACGGAGAAATCAAAAACGGTAACTAACTGAAAACTTAAACAAATATCCAACTGTGAGTTATGATCATCAAATCTTAATTTATTGTAGTTACAATAAGATATATTAATAGAGAAGATACTTGGTTGCGACCACTGGAGTGGGATGCTATTAATAAAAAAATTAAATCAAACACCAAGCATACCTAGAAGATTTTAAGACAATGAAATCATCCCCAATAGATCGTATAGTAAAAAATGATGAAAATCTGTAGGTACTCCGTAATCACTGTGACATCTCAACATATGTCACTTCAGTCAGTCAGGTGTCAAACAATACTCGAAATATAGAGATATCAAGTAATTGAATAAAATTAAGTATTATTAAAGGAAGTTAAACTTATCTAAAGATTAAGCATTTTTCAAGGAATACCCTTTTTCGACAAAGGGAAGTCTTCAAGCGATGCTATGCTTCTGGGGAAAAGACAGGGTTATGTAGAATTTGTGCCTCCTAAAAGCCGCTTGGTGATTATCCTTAGTGCTTTGCAAGAGGCCACGGGTTCTCCTACGAAACACAACAGTTCCTCTCTGCACTATCCCAAGTCCCGGGGAATGTCATAACACTCCCCAACACCTCTTTGCTATGACAAGCATGAGACCATCTTGTATTTGTCTTTCACCCCCGATTCGCTTAGTGAGCAATACGTGCCAAACTCTTCTAAAATTAGAAAACCCTTTTAGTTGTCTACTACAGGCAGACAAAGGGTTCTTTATCAGGCAGGCCTTACCTTAGTCCTATTCCTAATAGCCCGAGACTACAGCACATCTTGCAAAGGATACATAGCATTAGTAGGTATCGCAAAAGTATAGTATGTATTGATATTGTTACAAAAATTATCGCAATCGAACGTAGTACTAGAACGTGAACATCGTATCGAGTTTAAGATGAACCATGATCTATAATAATTAATCTACATTGCACCAGGAAAATGAGTTCTCTAGAAAGTTCTAGTTGTAGGCGGTCGATTTTATATGGAAGCGTTCGGCGAGCGAATGTTTTATTATCGTTGTTAACTTCGAAGCGATACTACGATTAATGTATACCGGCGATACGAGCGATACAGGACATGGCTAGCGATTTTGGACTTGTAAAGGTTCGTTTTGTTTGGACTTTGTTTTCAGGAATAATAAACGTTCTCATCTTGCAATATCGTTTCATTCGACTGAATCATAACCAGCGCGTAACAATATGATATAGATCTTATCCGATATCATTTTCGATGTATAAGTGGAAACAAATTCCTAAAGTTGTGCGAAATCACCGATAAAATATTCGTAGCTCTAAAGTGGAATTTGTAAGAGCAAGCACTCGAATACTACTCGGAATAGATTGGTCCCGAATCGGGAATGCGTTGTCGGGTCCTTACGATCATTGTACCGTATACTTTGAAGATAAATCGAATCATACACCCACGCCTTCAAATCGAATATTTTGTGTGTACTTGAAAATTTTATCTTACATAACATTATATTTACTTAGATAGGTCGGAACGTTTAGCTTTGTTGAAGTATTTATTGTTCAGGGTTAAACAGCTTCATACTTATCCATAAAGTCTATTTTTGTTATAAAGTCATTTCCGGTTTACTATAAGCATAATAAACCTGAAGAATTTATGTATATTCCAATAGCAACAATAATATTATTATCGAAGCAAGTAAGATTCTAGAGTCGTAGGATAAAAAACTTGTTGTACATTATTAAGACAGTCTTTCTTTTATCTTCAAGTGAACGATAATATTAAAGAAAAAGATTTTTTTTTACTATTATTACACAATAATTAATATTGGAGCGTAATCTGGATCGTCACCTATTAAAGCGGAAATTACATCCGCGCGCAGCGAATGATTAATAGTACTTCGCGTAAATCCTACGTGCGTAAAAAACTTATTATTTTCATATATATGATCCGAGTTTTCTATATACATTTAAATTTTTTTAATACATTATAAAATATAATAAATTTGATGATGATCGATAGACGGGTTCGCATTTTACTTTTTTTCTAGTAAAGATTTTTGTAACCGGAAAGTAGTTAACAACGCTTACTTCTACCGTCATATAATAGGTCACAAAATATTTGCGTGTTCCGGTTTGATATTATTGAAATAAAATAAGTTCAGACAAACAGCTAAATATGGTGCAGGGATTGTCATCCTAACCAGTACTTCATATCTATGCGGGATGGCATTTCTAACCCTCATGTGAAAGTCTAGCTAGCAGCGTTGCTTCTTCCAATGGAAATTAAATTTGTCAACCACAGTTTTCCTAGCAGCATCTCAAATTGTATTCATAGTATCGCTTCAGCTCTTCGTCTTTGCAGCTTCTCCACTTTCAGTGAAGCATTTGTAGACTTTATTTAATAAATCTTTACGCTTTTTTGTATCTCAATTATAAGAAAGAATGTTGTAAGTATAGCTGGATTAATGATCTCGCGCCTGTCTTTGACAGCCATCTCGACTAATATTTGAAATATGTTCCAAGTAATTGTTCTTTTAAACATAATTCATTTCCTGTTTACTTGAAAAAAAAAACATGAAAGTACATATTCTTTATAATTATTCTAATCTATATTATGTAGATACAATTCGGCGATTTTGAATCTTTGTAAAGCATTTTTTTATATTCTTACAGTGCTTCTTCATGGCTGATGGTTGGATGTTACTATAGTTCCGATAATAGTAAGATCTCTTACGCACGGCGGTAAAGGTGTTTACTGCTATGTGGTATTTTGTTTTCTTTATCATGTTAAATGACAATAAATCTGAAGATAAAGCTTAACCAGACTTTTTCAGATAGATGCAATAAAGGAAGTTATTTTCTATAGAACTCCTTTTAACGTCCTAATGAACTTTAAAAGCTTGTAAATAATTAACTATCTCATTATAGAATTTCGTAGCTTGTAAATTACTGGTGGTTGGACCCACAGGCAGACCCCAGTGGAAAAATGACGTACACATGTCTCTTGACACAGCATCACAGGCATACATGAGTGTCGAGTAAATTATGATAACATCGATGGTAGAGCGAAGAGGAGAAGAAAAATAAAAAATTCTGACCCACCACCATATAGAATAATGGTTGGAAAGAGATACAGAGGTCTCTCTTACCGGTGATCGTTAAGTAGGTATCACTGTAGCTCTTAATTTTGCCGACAAGCAGCAATGTGCAAATTTTACTCTGTTTCGATTTGAAGGATGTTGAAGCTAGTGCAATTGGAGAAACGAGACTTAACTCCTTAGATCTGAAAGCGACGAGCAACAACCTGGTGCAGTTTATATCATCCTAGCACTACGTTATTATAGGCAGGAGTATCACTTACTATTATTTGTGGAATAAAGAAAATCTGCGCTGTGTTTCTACATGAACACGTTGTACTGTAAAATCTAGGAAAATAATAAAGCTCGCAGGGAAAAGGTAACTGTTATAAGTCCATAAACCTTTTTAGCGCCAAGTACCCGTAAAGCTTGTTTCAAGTTAACTCGATTAAGATATAATACACCCTTATCTGTGTAATTCTGGCTTAAAGTGGCCTGCGGTCAGCTGCCGGATATTCTACACGGAAGAGCTTTTGTGCTTAAATCGCTGGGTTTACCGCCGCGCTTAGCTGGGCTTCGTAAAAAAAAAACGTTATTTTCATATCTGATGCGAAGGTTTTTACACAACTCCATATTTACAGTACATGTACAGTGAGAAGTTATAATAATTTCATTTTTTATACTTTCCCGTATCAATGGTATTTGTTGTGTGAATTTTATTAATATTTAGAATAATATGTTTTTTTCGAAACCCTGAACAGATTTTTGATGGTTAAATGAATACCTGTGGCCCACGTACTATGAGTTCGAAAGCTAGTCAAGAGGTATCGAGAGATCGAACGGTATGCGATACTTGAGTTACAGAGACGAAAACTGTGACCGGATATAATCTGTAAATCGTTCAACGCGCTTAGAAACCTCACCTTCAGCAGCTTTGCAGTATGTAAATCATTACAGACAATATATACATAGTTATAGTAAAATTTTAAGGCAAAGATTTTTTTACTTATATTAGTATATTTGCCTAAAGCGACAAGATAGATAAATCATATCAATTTGTTATCATTACATTCTTTTTATCAAATCACTTACTATTAGGTGTATATTATCGGACACCGTTTAAGTAAATAGATAGGAATAATGAAAACATTGTTGTACTCCGGTTTAAAAGGTGTTGTTGCTAGTGAAATTAATAGAATAACGATTGTTTCAATTTGTCGAACACAGTATGATACAGTGTATATTATCCTAATAAGCACCATATTATCTAATAAAATTATAAAATCTTTAGTGTGAATATACATATCTTTTAAGGTCACTTAAGATTTACAATTGACCCTATTACGCAACTGCTGATCACTTGTTTTGCATCTTCGGAAGACTCTACTTGGGTTCCTTTCTCTTTATCACCAATGGTTAACTATAATATATACAATAGATAAGATCATAGTAATAGGAAATGGATAGAGAATATGGTTATTCTGCACAAGCGCGCTTTATCATCAAGAACAAGCAGATAGGTGTGAGTATATAAATAAATTAAAAAAAAATTCTCAATCTCAAATTCCGGAAGTGAATATGCGCTCCACCGAAATCTCTATCAACGAAATGGAATCCAATAGAGCAGATTAGATATTTCGATTTAAAAAAGGTCCAGTCCATTTCGATAGAAACCTGTTACAAATGGAAGAACTATGTTTTCCCTTCAAATGGAATGAAATTGAATTAGACTGAGATGAATTCTTTACAATCCTGTAAACCTTTTATCATCATCATGATCAGCCGATAGACATCCACTGCGGGACATAGGCTAGTAAATCTCTGAATCATCGCTATATTAACGGATTGGTTTTACAGTAAACCGGAAGACATTCAATACCAATATCTTTATTTTTTATGTATAATTGAGCGATGAGACGAGCGGGACGTTCACCTGATGATAAGTAATACGCCGGCACATAAAAGCATAGCGTTAGTTAAAATGGTATACACAGCACCACATTGAACCCGTCGCCGTAAGACAACTGTTTAAGTCTACTTTCCACAGTAATTACATAAGCTTCAACGCCCTTTAAACTAGAACACAGTAATGTTTGCACACTACTGTTTACCTAGATTGTCTCCTGTAACAGTACCACCATTAGTGTAATGAAAAATGTAAGGGATGGTAAGTGATACGCCCGTCCATAACGTGGCACTAGTTAAGTTGTTATATACTGAACCACACTGCGCTCGCCGCCTGAGAGATAAGATGTCGAGTTTCGTTACCCCAGTAATTACACTATCGACAATGACCTTCAAACCGAAACACAGTAATGTTTGCATACTACTGTTTGGCGACAGAAATATGCACTGCGGTGGTACCCACCTATACGATCTCCGACAAGGGGAAGGGCGCTGTAGCTAGTGAAATTACTGAGGTAACGAAACTTAACATCTTAGGTCTGAAGGCTACGTGCTCAATGTGGTGCTATAAATACCATCTTAACTAGCACTAGATTGTTATGGGCAAGCGTATCACTTATTATCAGGTGAACATCCCGCCCGTATCGTCGCTTCTTTAAATGAAAAAAAAATGCTAACAACTCGATCACAGCAATGACAGACATACAAATTAAGATTGGTATTTACCCTGGTGAGGAGAAGACCCTACCACCACCAGACTCTCTAACATACGGTCCCGGAATCGAACGGCCTAGTCTAGTCTAGTTAACGGCACTGCGCCACAGAGACGTAAGCAATATGTTAGAATGGGTTCAAAACGAAATCACAGCAATGTAGTTTAAATTTAATTTAACATCTACATTACATTTTATTAACCAGATAATGCAAGGCTGACCAGATAATGGCTTCCCTTGAGGATCTCCTATCCGATCGGTCCTGAAGTCCAGCGGCTTCCTCTATCAAATCGTCAGACCACTTAGTGCAGGGAATGCCAGTACGTCAACCGGTACGCGGCCACCATTCGAGGACCTTTCAGCCATATACGGCCGTCAGTCCTTCGCAGGACGTGCCATTGCCTGTATACGTCGGTAACATTAGTTCTCCTATCTCATCATTTCCGACTCGATCTCGCAAACAAACCCATAACATAGCTCTTTATTCGCATTAGACGTTAAAATATTTACTCAGTGTTCGCTCTAACGAAAAGGTAATACGAAATGTAAAGTGAAGGCTCACAACTCACAAACGTGGACCATTCCTGTAGACTTTCACGTTTAACTCCTGAGAGTACGCGATCAAAGGATGTACGGGTAATGAAGGATGAAGCTGAAATGAAAATAAAAAATATAACCACTCACAAACAAGGTAATAAAATCACCGATTTTACCCCAAAGATCATTTTCTTTATTCAACGAACTGACGCGACTAGCAGAACCTTCACCTGATGATAAGTAATACTCATGCTCATAACAACGTAGTGCTTGTTAGGATGATAGTAAAGTCCCATTGGCTACAACGCCCTTCAAACCGGAACACACATTAATAAAATATAACGAAGCATACACATTTTGTTCTTTGTGTGTGATATATAGATATATAACTATAAAGCGACGACTACAGTGAACCAATTTTAGACATTAGTCAAGGGGCCTGCCGTGGACAGGCGCGGGGTCATTAATCCACTGACACAGTTAATCTTCTTTACTTTCGATAAATACAAAAAGGTAACCATAAAAGAGCGTACGTGAAGCTTTATCTGCCTCCGTGGCAGTGGTTACCATTATTGATACTGGTGGTAGGTATCTGTTGGAGTAAACCGTCTAGACAGGCACCACCGCAACGTCTATTGCAGTCGACAAACAGTACTTTTTTTTTCTTTTATATAGGGGAGAAATGTTCGAAAACACTTTTCTGTTTTCAGAGGGAAGTCAGATTTTTACCCACTAAAACTCCCTCGGTGGTCACCTCCAGTGTTTGGAGAGGTCACGAGATCTCCGTTCGGAACATAACCGCGGCCTCGCAAACGCTATGCTGAGATGGCATGTCCCGGGGTCTGCTTTGTGCAGACACTACCAGCCTCGTGAGCACTACTTCAATGACCGGAGACCACATTCAGCCATTTTCCTCCTCAGGGTCGTTTAGAAGGCGATGAGCTCCCTTATCCTGACCGCCAACGACCCCAAGTACCCCACTAAGCTAAAGGAACACCATTCATCGGTGCAACGTGATGACGCGAATTACCCCCACGACGGCTTCGTCTCCGAGCAGGATCTGTCCTCTCTCGATCCCGCTCGTCAGCCTCGACAAACATTACTGTACTAAAATTACTGTGTGTTGTAATTACTGGGGTAACGAGACTCAACGTATTACGTCTCAGGCGACTAGCACCATATGGTGCAGTGTATATCATCCTTACCAGCACCGTTTTGTTATGGGCAAGCATATCACTTACAACCAAGTGAACGTCTTGCTCGTCTCGTCGCATCATCGAATAAAAAAAATTACCTTTATATATATTCCAGAATTATTTCAATGTAATAATAATATCATAAGTCTTCATCTAGCTGTAACTAATTCACTATTTGTCAGACTAAAATTATTCAGCATAGCTGTTCCAAATTGCTGAACTGCATTTTTCATGAGCCGGGGAATATCGGACGCTATGAATAATTGATTTAATTAATTAAATAGATACCATTCCTCAGATTGCACAACAGCAAACAGTTAATCAGGAAAAACAGAAACATCTACTCAATACAACTAGGACCGAGTCTTCATTGAAATATTTTTTTAATATTATGTACATATAATATATATTTATATATTTTCTACCCGTATCTTATCAGCGGGATAAAGCCAACTGATGGGCATAAGCCTCCCTCAAGGATCTTCATTCATAAGATGCCTTAGCTCCACCACACTGGCCTAGTGAGTGTTGGTGGGTGGTCAAATCCTCGTCTGTAGTTTAGCAGGGTGCACCATGTGCAGGTGACGTTGACGTGGGCTCCGCAAGATATGTAGCGTATGTATATGTGTAGTATACTTGTGTTTTCGTATATATGTTTTCTATCTTCTATAAATTTTTTTTAACAGCATCTGCCTCAACATCTCTACATTACCCAAAGTAGACTGGAAGATAATGCCAATGCTATTAAATCAACATATATACGATATCTATATAGTTAAATAAATAAATAAACAATTTCAATAGACTACATTTATCTAAGAATTCCAGAGAATTAAAAAAAAATTGGTATTTATCTAAAGCCATACTAACTATATTATTTCATCGTGAACTAGCAATGCCGGAAGTAAAATTTAGACGTTACCGTCCAAAGACAAAGAATATAATGAATAGGCTGTTACTAGATTAGTGTACCTTACCAACACAGACCACATCACTCAACATCAGGTGGGATCGTGATCAAGCGCTAACCTTACCGATGTACAAAAAAAACAATAATTCAGTTATATAATGCCTATTATATTATTTTATGTAATTAAGCGACGAGACGAGCGCAACGATCACCTGATGGTAAGTGATACGCCCGCTCATAAAAACGTGGCGCTAGTACGATGGTATGCATTGCACCATATTGCGCTCGTCGCCTGAGACAAGATGTTGATTCTCGTTAGCGCAGTAATTACACAAGCTACAGCGCCCTTCGAACCGGAACACAGTAATGTTTGCACGCTACAGTTTGTGTTACCTACCTAGACGATCTCCGACAACAGAGACCTACCATGTATAACGAATCTTATTCAAAAGGGACACGGAGTTGAATATTCTCAAGTATTTAATTTTTTTTTTTTGTAATAACGAAACATTTTGTTTTAATTAAATTTAATGAGAACAGGTTTAATTTGTAAAAATGTCACACGGAGCAATGTCACCACAACCCCTTTTTTTTCGCGTTCGCTTTGAGCAAACGTTTGACTCGACGTAATATTTACATGTACAATCCCCGAACACAAAGCCCGAAAGCCACCTAGCCAAGTGTCTATCTTAAATTAAATGGGTGGAGATAACATCTTTCGATTTAAAAAAAGGGTCCAGTCCGTTTCACTGAAAAGGTGTACCAAATGGAACAACGATGTTTTCCTTTCGTATTGAATAAAATCGAGTTGGGCCCCATAGAATTCTTTATGAGCTGGTACGACGCGTGAGCATTGTGTTGTTACTGTTTAATACATATTCAAGTAAAACCTTATTTTTTTTGTTTGTCGCCTAAGTTTATAAAAACGTAGCAAGGAACTACTAAAACGTGAAATCAGGCCAACTTTACATTTACTCACTAATGCTCATTGTATTTTTAAGGGAGAGAGGGGCAGTATGTTCAGCTGATGGTAATTGATACGCCTGCTCATAACAACGTCGCTCTAGTTAGAATGCAATTCATTGCACCACGTTGTGGCCGTCGCTTTAAGACATAAGTTGTTATATCTCATTACCTTAGTAATTACACTAGCTGCAGCGCCGTTCAAACCGGAATACAGTAATGTTTTCACACTACTGCTTGACGGTATAAATACGCGGTGGTGCATATAATTTGATAGAGATATTGCTTCTGCCATTTAGAGGTCAACTAAGAATGGATTATACAAAATTACTTTAGCATTGGACCAGTGTCGACTGATACCGAGCAAAGCGAGCGAGGAACAGCTAGTATTATTAATACTTATATAAATATCTGTTAAAAATATTATAAATGATTTGTATCATATACAAAATAAATCGCTGAAGTATACTAGCAAAGAATACGTGAACATTTACTTAAATCAAAAGCACTGAAAGTCATTTCATTAAGCTCGAAAGCAAGCTGAAAATATCCTTGGAATTGAGTGTCATTACCGTCTCAAAGATAAGATGAGACAATCGTGAACTGCTGGAATAAAAAAAAAACAACTCTGAAGCAATGGCTTTGTCTAAATGGGACGTAAACTTCTAAGTGTTAATGATATTGTCTACAGTAACTTGGAGATTTATTTTGTTGGAACTGGATAAAATAACGTAAAGTTAATATCGAGTTAACACTTTAATTAAGGTAGCAGCTCCCTTTTTTTTTTTTCTTTTCGTGGTGAAACCCTGCATATGATTACAGACCTTTCAATTGTAGGAGTAAAAGAACGGTGTGCCTTTCAACGCTTCTAGGCGGAAGCACAGGAACGCTTTCAAACACCACCGTGGTTGTGATAGCGTAAGGCCTTGATGTGTCTGTCTCAAAGTGGAGCTGTAACTCTCCACCCCATTTATCAGTGTTAGGCGGAAGAAGTGCGCACGCCACCTCGAGGACTTTCATACTTGGCGACGGATTTCTCTCGTATACGCAACTATGGTGTCAAGGTTGGAGGGCGTGAAGTATCCTCCTACGACACGAAAGTATATGCCTGCGGATTGAAAGATAGGTCTTATTCTCCCCCTCTCTCTCTAGTCTCTTTCTGCGACATTACTTCTTCGCAGAAGGGCATCACAGCGTCGCACGACTTATCGTTTCTGACCATGGCTTTGATAGAGTCAAGAAGTAAAGGTGAGGGTGTACCTAAATTTCTTTGAAAATCATTAACACGAAAATCTACCACATATCGCTTAGGACTCAGACCAATTGTTTGTGGTTATTTTTGCATTATAGTAACTGAATGAGACCCTACAATCATCCATCCAAATGTCGCAAGACAGAAATGTCTGGAAAGAAATGGTGGCCAGGGCAACGGAACATAGTCACGTTCTTCAGTCATGAGATTACGACAAAGAAGAAGAAGAACTGAATGAGACTTGATCTCGATTTTACATGATGCTGGATGATAACTTAGCAATAGTCAAGTGTGCACAGCAATGTTGTGGCATGGCATTTAAAATATATTATGCTTTAACCTTATATCTTCATACTTTTCCGTATGGTAAAGTCTGTTAAGGAGTGTAAGGGGCCCCGCACAACAACTCACGGGGTCCAGCCAACCTCACTTACTTGTGGTGCACCCTGCTAATCAACAAACGAGGCTCTGGATCCCACTAACTCGCATTGGATCTGCGTGGTGGGAAGTAACCCATATCCTCTCATATGTACCCCCACATACGTGGAAATCTTTAGGGGAGGGTTATCTCCTGCAGTGGACGTCTATCGGCTGATGATGATGATGATGATGATGAATGTCTGTTGGCGGAACCGTCTAGGTAAATACCACTGCAGCTCCTATTTCTGACGATAAACTGTAAAATGCAAAGTTTACTACATTCCGATATGAAAGGCGCTGCAGTTAGTGAAATTACTGGGGTACCGAGACTTAATATCTTATTTCTTAAGGCGCCTACCACAATGTGGCGCTGTGTCTTAACTACTACCATGTAGTTATGAGCAGGAGTATTACTTACCATCATGTGAACGTCGTTTCCTATAATATTTTTTTTTATTCTATTAAGGTATGAGGGTATTAAACTGTCATATAAGAAATAGCCACAATTACCAACATGTATAATGTGATTAATTTTCAAGTAACCATCATATTTGACCTCAAACATTGGGGGGGGGGGGGCAAATGTTGACGGAACGTGATATGATTAGAGATGGCTCTGATAGATACCCTGAATTAATCAGACTTAGTGATCAGCCTAGCTGATTTGTTGCGAACAGGCGCCTGACTGAATAAACGAAACTTACTAATATGAATGTGATTGTTTATTATACGAAGGATTTATATAAACGCGATATAAATATTTTATATCCACGAAAATCATTATTTTCATAAAATAACTGTTTCTATTAGAATATTTTGTTCTAAGTTACGCAAAATAATCGTTAAACTACGAATTTTTTTTTATTCAAAGAATCGAAGAAATGAGCGCGAGGGTCACTCGAAGGTTAATTATGATATACAACTGCACCACATTGTAGTTTTTAGCTCGAGGCATGAGATGATGATTCTCGTTACCTCTGTAATAACACTGACTACAGCTTCCTTGAAATCGGAACGCAGTAATGATCTCATATTACTGTTTGGCGGCCGTGGTACCTACCTAGACGGTGTATTACTTACCATCACTCTGAGACATGAGATGTAGTCTTTGTTCCCCTGTAATTTCACTACCTGCAGCGCCTTTGAAACTGGAACACAGTAATATTTGCATACTACTCTTTGGCGGCTGAAATAGGCGCTGCGGTGGTACATACTTTTTTTTTTTGTTTTCGGGGAAAATCTTCGAAAGATACCCTGTTTATGAGGAAGTTAGTGTTATGTGAGGTTTTTACAAAAACTCCACGGAGTCATCATTAATGCATTCGGAGAGGCTCCGGGATCTGTTATAGAACGCACCGGTGTCCCTCTACACTTTCTGTTAGATGTCTCTGAGGAGCCTAACCCTCCTAGGCACCGTCGCTGAGCTATACGCTGCCCCACGCAGGTTCGCTTGTTGAGCGATAAGGGTCCCCACCCTCAAGACCCGCGGAACTCCTAGACCCTTTTAGTTGCCTTTTACGACAGGCAGGGCTTACCTTAGTCCTATTCTTACTAGCCTGAAACTACAGAGCTGCCGGTGGTACATACCTATTCGATCTCTGGCAACAGAGACCTACCACCAGTAAACCGCCTAGTATCGCAACTTGCTTACATGTTTCTTTATTACTTATAGTAAAGTTCTCTTTTTTACTTAAAATATATTGGGTGTCATTGAGCCGCCGCATCTGATTCCTCTCGCTGAAAGTATCATCTACGGGTAAATTGATGAACGAGCTACACGCCTCTACTCATTTCCACAGCAGCCTTGATTGATTAGTCTCGTTATTGAACTTTTGGATGCTTACAAGTTTTAAAGATTGCTAATTTCTTTTCAACTTTGATCTTAAAAAACAAACCTTCCAAATAAGTTGAGGAGTAACTTGAAAGTTTTGTTTTAATTAGAATTTTTACTGGTGGTGAGTCTACAGAGACCACTCCTACTCCGGCAACAATGCCGGAGACCGTCTAGTCCTAGTTCTAGTCCTATTGCAATCGTCAAACAGTAGTGTACTAATATTACTATATTCCGGTTTGAAGCGCGCCGCAGCAAGTGAGATTACTTCTAATTGCTCACAAATATTATTAGTAGATATAAATATTTTATAATATATTATATTATTAGTAGATATAAATATGCTAAAATTATAAAAGACTTTCTCCTCTTTTCCTTATAATGGTAGTAATATTGCCTTAATATTGACAAAGTTAGGAAATTTTAGTAATTTTGGTAACGTTGGCAACATTGATAAGAAAATATATTTATGTTTTTTAGTATTTAGAAGTTGCAAGCTTCTGACATCTTTGAACTCTGTCATAACCTAATATTAATTAAATTAAAATATTAATGAGGTAATACTCGTAGTTATTAAGAAACACCAATAATAAAATGTATATTTTAAACACCTCATTAATTATATGTGTGTATATAAATAACGGTTTCCAATTAATTAGAAACCACCGTCCCAATAGAGGTGGAGGAGGCGTCTCCATCTATCTTTGTTTGCATGTACCATTATACCAAAATCTAGGCTTCTTTAACCCATACTGGAAGTGAAGCTGAATTTTTATTTGTTGAAGTAACCCTCACACACTAAACTTCTTCTTGGAGTCTTTTACAGCCCTTCTATGACCATAGACTCCGACTTAGAAAATTTTTTAGAAAATTTCTCCCCTTATTATCATACAATTATTCCACCTATAAACGGACTCATGACAATGATAACCATGAGGTCTGGAGACTTGAAGTTTGGTAAGAACATTCCCTTTAGCCTTTCGTTAGGATTTGGTAGGAATATCCCCTTTAGCCCTCAGTTAGCTCACGGCTTCCAAGCCAACCTTACCTACTTAGATGCACCCTTTTAATCAACAAACGAGGCTCTGGTCCCCACCAACCCGCATTAAGCCAGACGAGTGGGATATGGTCCAAGTCCCCTCATATGAATCCAGCTTTCTTAGGAAAGCGATCGTGTGGGAATCTTTGGGAGAGGCCTATGTCCAACATTAACAGTCTGCCGGCTAATGATGATAAGGTCAGCTGTGAATGGATTTTAACAAAATTCCTTCCCTAAATAAGTTATGGGGGGTGTTACAGCCAGCAAAGCGGGCGGGGAAAAGCTATTAGCACTATATATAGCTATTCTTTCCTTAGACGATGGTTCAGATAGAAAACACTGCATACTTATGAACTTTGAATCTATAACGCAAGTTAGGTGTAATTTTTATAAAGTTATTTAAAAAAAAATTTAAGAAGTAAAATTCAATGTCCAAATAACATGTTTTTTTTACCCCTCTATTTTCTTTGAGTGCTGTGAGCTTATAAACATTTTTCGTTTTATAAAATGGCTTTGAGCCCAGCAAATTACGGTTGGAGGATGCAGACCCTATTACACCGAGTGTCCAATGATGTAACTACAGAAAACTTTTTACATGATAACATTTTACGTAAAGAAAACTATCTTTTTTTTTCAAGGAAGCGATGAAACGAGCAGGACGTTCACCCGATGGTAAGTGATACACCTGTCTATAAGAAAATGGCGTTAGTTAGGATATACAATACAACATATTGTGCTCGTTGCTCCAAGACTTAGGTTGTTGTCTCGTTACTTTAGTAATTACACTAGCTACAGCGCCCTTCAAACCGTAACACAGTAATGTTTGCACAGTGCTGTCGTGCGGCAGAAATAGTCGCTACAGTGGTATCTACTTAGACGGTTTCCGGCAATGACGAGCTACTACTAGTAAAACAATAAAGAAGTTTTTATGATAAGAGGATGCTTTTTTAGATAAATATTTTTAATGGTAAAGCTTTCGAAATAAAATTAATTGGTAAATTTCTGTTGCCGTCGACCTTCAATGCAGGTATAAGCAAGTAGTGTTTGTGCAGTACTGTTTAAACATTACTGTATGCCGATTTGAAGAGCGCTGTAGCTAGTGTACTAGGGTAACCAGACTCCACATCATATATCTTAAGGCGTTGAGAACAATGTAGTGCAGTGTATAACATCCTAACAAGGACCACGTTGTTATGAGCAGGTGTATAACTTACCAACAGGTGAACTTCCTCCTTGTCTCGTTACTTCTATGAATAAAAAGAAGTTAAGCTGTTGTATTACCATGTTTTATTATTATATCTGATACTTTGTTCCTGTTTCTCTTTAAAATTTTATATAGTTAATTTTCACTATTCGAAATGTTCAATTTACTGTGTAAAAGTAAAGACAAGTAAAACGAAAAAAAGTTAAAAAAAACATAAATAGGCTAAATTAAGAGTGACTGTGTTGTAAATAATAGAATAAGGTAAAGCCCTTAATAATAATTTAAATTAAATTGGTTATAAATAATATATTTATTACTAATGTTGTGTCTGCCTATTATCAGAGATGCGATGATAATACCGGATATACGTCATCATCATCATCAACCGATAGACATACATACATACAAACATATATGCATAGAAGATATACATATATAGCCCTATATATATATATATATATATAGCGTCAGTACATAAGAATCCGATTTTTCTCTTAACCTGTACTAAAATAGAATATTTAATAAAATTCAAATTTCCAATTTTTTTTATTCAATTAGTTTAATTGTTAAACGAGATGAGCTGGACATTCGCATGATGGTAAGTAATACGCTTACCCATAACAACGTGACGCTAGTTAAGATGATATACATTGCACCGGATTGCTCTCGTCGTCTGAGACATGAGATGTTGAGTATCGTTTCCTTAGTAATTACACTAACTACAGCGCGCTTCAAACCAGAACACAGTAATACTAGTAGAATACACTTAGAATTGCATTAATTACTCGGATGTTATAATTATAACATTTAAAACATCAGCTTACTCCGGAAATCGTTATTCAATTCGATAACAAGCTTCTGCTTTGTTTATTTGTGAAGTTCTCGGAAAGGAAACTTGAAACAACGCAATTAACTTAGTCAGTTATTGCATTATTAACTTGTTAAGAATTTGTATTAAGTTTATGTATGTTAAGTAACGCCAACTGGATGCATATAATCGAAGATCAGACTAAGTGGGCTTTCTTAGAGGCTTATATATCCAGCAGTGAACCTCATTTCTATTTTAAATAAACTTGCACCAAGTATATAAAACTTAAGTTGAAGTTACTTAACAAAAGGGACGACCATTCCTAACGTGATATTATAATTACAATTTTATATTCAAATATGCAAGCATTTTGGTCACCTTAATCTTCATTTAGGAAATGTCTGAATCCATACGGGAGGTAAGCGGGCGAAAGATAACGCGAATACCCTTTATGTTAAATTATTTTAACTTAACTTCAGAACGAATAAATTAACATTGGGGATTAAAGATACCTTCGTATCTCTGTGCAAACATTGTTTTAGTTAATTCACATCTTTACACTCGGACTAACTTCACACAGCTGAAATTATAAACAAAGCCTTAAACTTTAGTTAATTTATGATGTACCGTACAAACTGTTATACCTCATATTAGGTCCTTACATAAGAAATTAGCGTTTTGTCGTACTGAACACTTTCATCTGAAATATCTCCTCTTTGGTTAAGAATTCCAAATTCAAATTTATAAATTCATTTAGCTGCTACATTTGAGTTCTGAAAACAGTCATTCATTTGTTTTTTCTTCATTATTTTTTCTTTGGCGTCGTTTATTACCGCACAATGGAAAACATGAAATATCGGTATATTCACGAGTACGAGTTCTACCGTGGCACCAGTGCTGCAGAAACAGCTCGAAGGGTTAATGATGTGTACGGTGCTGGTGTCGCAAAAGAAAGCACGGTACATTTTTGGTTTCAACGTTTTCGTTTTGGAAATTTCGAGCTTCAGAACCAACCCCGTGGACGGCCGGCGAGCAAAGTGCAAAATGAAGAATTAAAGGCTATTGTGGAAGCGGGTCCATCACAAAGCACTTCAGAGATAGCTGCAGGCTTCGGGGTAAGTGACAAAACTGTATTAATCCACTTGAAGCAAATCGGGAAAATAAATAAACTTGAACGATGGGTACCTCATGAATTGAGTGAATCGAACTTGCGAACACGCGTCGACTGCTGCTGCTGTGTTACTTTGCTTAACCGACACAATGATGAAGGAATTTTATATCGAATCATTACTTGTGATGAAAAGTGGATACTGTACGATAATCGGAAACGCTCGTCGCAATGGCTGAACGATCAGAATGTTATATGTAAGGACCTAATATATATCAATAAATTAGCTATATATATATATATGTATATATATATATATATTATAAGTGATCACGCACAACTCAAGAGGCCCAAGCCAACATCACTTGCTCGTGGTATACCCTGCTAATCATCAAATGAGGCTCTGGGTTCCACCAATCCGCATTGTGCCAGCGTGTTGGGAAGCGACCCAAATCCCTGCATATAAACAAACCCTTTCAAACGAAGGTCGCGAGAAGCCGCTCGACGTCAGCAGCGTAGGACCGATCAATGTGGAGATCCGTGGGGGACGCCTGCAGGATGATGATGATGATGTATAAGAGATGTCCACCTATGTAGAGACTCATCTAGAGACATGAAATATGGTAGGAATATTCCTATTACCGAGTATAGGTCACCTAAGAACAGATTTTACGAAATGTTACCCCCAACAGGGGTGACAAAGCTGTTACGGCCAATAAAGCAAGTGGAAAATAAATATTATATAAGAAATAATAATACGTAATCGTTACAAAACCAGGATGTAGACAATGAGGCGTTCTTTAATATATCAATGCAGCATCACATTGTGTTCCTTGTCCTAAAGCAAATGAGTTTTTTTTTTGTTCGACGTAGCGACAAAAGGAGTTAGATGTTCACTTGATGTTAAGTATTACATCTGCATATAACAACGTGGCGCTACTTAGGATGATATATATCATATTTTTACCCTACTGATATCACTAACTACAGCGCCTTTCAAACCGGAACACAGTAGTGTTTGTTGGAGGAACTAAGAGCTGCCGTTGTACTTTGACGGTATTCGGCAACGAAGACCTTTTTTTCTGTTTTACGTGAGGAAAATGCCTTCGCATACCTGCCCTCGCGGGGGTGAAGACAAGTTATATCGGATTTGCACTGACTAAAATCCCCATGATGTCCCAACTTCATCGATTTACAGCGAAACCACGGGAACGCATTCACACACCTCTGTGAACCTGCCAGCGCCGGCTGAACGATGCAGTCCTATCTTGGTGAGGAGGACTCCCGCTTTACAAACCTGTCCCCGCAGGTCAGCGGCACATCCGAGATGAGCTCGTGGAACTCACCTGGAGCGGTCACCCCGGGCCAATCGGCTAATTTCCTCATAGCTTCACCGTAGGTGAACAAGCCACGGCTACTGAACCTCACCGCCACAAAGTTAGAGAGGGGGAGCAATAGAGACCTACCACCACTAGGTCTAGATGGCGACAGCTCTGTAGTCTCGGGCTAGTGAGAATAAGACTAAGGTAAGCCCTGCCTGACTAAAAGGGTCTGGGAGTTTCGCAGGCCTTGAGGGTGAGTGGGGGCCCTTATCGCTCAACATGCGAATCTGTGTGGAACAGCCTAGGAGGGTTAAGCCCCTCCTCAAAGACGTGTTAACACAAAGTGTAGAGGGGCACCGGTGCGTTCTATACGAGATCCCGGAGCCTCTCCGAATGCACGATGCAGAGCACCGAGGGGGTTTTGGTGAATAAAAATCTCACATAACCCTGACTTCTCCCCAGAGCAGGGTATCTTTCGAAGATTTCCCCCCCGAAACAAAAAAAAAGGTCTAGATGGCGAAATAACTTTACAATTTATAGCTTTTATTAACTTTTCAAATAATACTTTAATTTGGTGTAAAATACTTTAGATGCTTCTATTTCCTGTATATTGAGATATTCGCATACAAGTAAATGATAAATATCATACCTTCCATAATGTATCGATGGGTACTTTAATGTACATCACGGTCCGGTATACCATACATTTAGGTGCTTTAAAATCTAAAATGATACAGAACATAATCACAGTATTTTAACTAAACAGTTATTTTGTATGGACACAATAATATTTGTACTTAAAATGGATCAAAAATTAAATAAGAATTTTACTTGTTTTTTTACTTTATTAATATTAGCATATCGCATTTCGTACCAAAAGGCTCATCACTCAAACACCCCTTCGTGCGTATGTGTGTCAAGCGGCACTTCAAAGACACGAATTCTAACCGTCCATTTTGTTTAGGAAGCGTGTATCAGTCAGCCTTTATAATTTCCTGTTTCAAACTACAACCTTCATCCCTAAAAACTTATGAAACGTTAGAGTTTATTATCTGACTAACTATTGTATTGAAGTACTAGTTTATTTTTCAGTACACTATTGAGCTCGTCATCTTACGGCGGTACGTTTTGCTACCCCAGTAATTTAAACAGCTATAATTACTTACAAAATCCCACGTTTCTTTTGCAGGCTACTGTAATTATTACCTATGTATATATATAGATTAACTAAAGATGGCACATTTACACTACTCATACTAATTCAATACTGCTATAAAAAAAACATTTTAAAAATAAATGTTTTAAATTTAAAATATTTTTAGTCTACTCCAAGTTTAGTAAAATTGATAGGGTTGTGAACTATAAAAAAAAGTTTTACTTGTGATATATATCATGTTATATTAATTAAATTATCAGTTCTCATTAGAATCATAATAAATTTTTTTCCCCAACTCAAACATTCATCACTGTCGGAATATCCTAGAGTTGTTAAAAGACTGTCAGTGAAATTATCCACTTTAGATCCAATACGACTTCTATTATCGATATCTCGGTTACTAAAAAAATTGCATAACATTTAAAATCTCTAAAGATTTATAAAATTTCAATGATATTCACGAAACTTCATTCGTGGTCACTTTCCTTTGTACGATTGCTTAAACGTCAAATCATTAATTATCCAACAAACAACAGGTCCGAGGTACATCAATTTTGTTGTATCTTACGGATAAATAATGAGGGTTGGATCAGGGACGGAGTTGAATCGACAACCTGATTTATTTCATCCTATAGTTACAGGCGTTACAAAGGCAAGCGGTATAAAGCGTTTAATATTAAATTGTTGCTCGTTTAATAGTGTTCTACCATCGTAAATTCTTATAGACAAAAAAGATAAAAAAAAAACAATAAAGGAGATTTTCTATTTGAAGTAAAGTAGATATATTCAGAAGAGAAAAGTTAACAGGCAATGAAGGCAAAACAAATGTTGACGAAGGTGTCGATAAGTAAGAATTTATTAATGATTTAATTCGAACTAATGTTCAGTAGTAAAAACAAAAAAATATGTATAAAAAAAAGAGTTTATTTAACACTAATCATTAAAATTGTTAGGTAAATGTTGTTATGAAAGTTCACAATCACAGCGGCGATATCTCAACCGCCATTTGGTGATAATTTTTATGAAAATTTATGCATAATTTTGCGTTGTCTTACTTAAACATAGCACAAGGTCGACGCAGTGGATACTAGAAATAGAAGAGAATGGGCCAAGGTCGGGCTGGCTGGAGTGTGCTCAGCACGGAGCTGCATGTGACAAATTAAACTCGTTGAGGAAGCAAGAATTTGTTTTAAAAGAATACTGCATTTTGAGTACATATCCAAATTATATAAGTATAATATAGTATAATAAAGGAAAGATTCACAAGGGTATTATTATTGTCAATGTCAACGCCGTGGCAGAATAAATTTTACTATCATTCTCAAATTATTTTCTGTCTGTTACTACTTTTCCGCAGGCTATTTTCTGTAATATCTTGGTCCGTAAGTACGTATAACGCCAAGTGTGCAATCATCTTTATCATCAGCTGATAGACTTCCACTGCTGGACATCGTCTTCCCCCAAAGATTTCCACGTCGAGTGTGCAAACTTTGTCTAAAATTACCAAAGAACACTTATATTTTAAAGTGACAATAAATTTTAGGTGTACGCATCACATGGTTATGGTCATCACTTATCATCGTGTGAAAGTACTGAAGTACGAATTTGTGACAACCTGGATTTACAACGTGGCATTGATTGAAAATAATTTTTAAACCTGCTCTGGGTATTAAAAGACCTCATGCGTGTTTAGAAAGCTGAAACGGAAATAAGTAGATTACGTATAGCGATAATCATGAAGCTGATGAAACCGTTAAATCCTAGAAGGGCCAAAACAAATTGATAATGGCAGTGCGGAGAGCCGACGATGGACCATAATGATAATAAGAAAGTTAAAAAGAGATGGAAGCTACTAATTATATTATAGGTCTTGTTATCTTTCTTCTTATCTATCTTCTTCAAAGAGAACTGAACAAAATGATTCTCTTGATTTATTCTTCTTAAAAAGTCAACAGCTTTGCTAGCTTTGTTACTTTCGGCAATGAAATTAAATGTATCGATTACTGTGATATGATTATTATTTGTTTTTTATTTCTGTTGGAAACTTAGAAATAAAACATATGAGTGATAAAAAAGGAACTGTACCACCAAATCGTATTCCAGTTGCGATTTCGAATTTAGGGCACATACTTGATATTTGGAAAATCCTACGCTTGCATGGACCTGCTTGGCATATCGCCAAATTCAAAGGCTTGCTCCGTACGTATCGTTACAAATAACTGTCTGGGCCTCATTTAGGTCGTAATAATATTTTATCAACGGAATGCCATTTGACTTTTTAGCTGAAACATATTTTGTTCCATTTCATTAGAAGAAAGAATGTTTCTAAAAAAAATTTAAAAAATTTACCTATTCATGGTTTCGAGAATTCGTTTATGGTATTAGTACCATCTTTACCAAATGTAAATGAAAAGAATAAACCTCCAATTTATCAACAGGATGCATAACCAGCTGGCGAGCTATGTTGCGGTAAAGTAAGGTATTGTGCAGAACATCGCGCACTAATCCTAAAACTCCCAAAAGGTGAACAGACGACCGAAGTAAAGCCGATGCGAACAGCTTACAATTGGTCGGTAGGTTATGAGCAAGATCTATATCTAACAGTTGACGTTTATCAGATAATGACAATAATGACCTTTTTAATAAAGTGATTAATCGAGGATATTCACCTATTGGTAAATGGATACTCCATGTCCGTAACATTGTCACGCTGCTCATGATGTTACTATAACATCCACGTGTATCGATTGAGATTCGACATTATAAGATTTATTAGCTCAGTAAACAACGTATAATAATCAACAAATATTTAGTCCGCAACACAAGTGCTTTGTAGGCATCATTGCAGACTAAACATAACCTAAGGCTAATCAATATCAAAATCATCTCGTTAGACTGACGTCTGTGATTATAAGCTAGACTTTTTATTCTTGCTAATATCGTATAAAGATCATTTAGTTTTTTCACGATACGTTATACCTATGTTATTAAAAACTAAAACATAGCTGAAAATACATATGTTTATAACCTAAAATTTTATGCTGTATGGTAGAGCATAAAAATATTTTATTGTACTCTAACAACTCAACCATCAAATTCTACATTAATATAGAAAGTTTGGATTTTCAGGTTTTAAAATTTTTATTACACTGGATTTTTATTCTTTTATTGCATTTTGAAAAAACGTAACAAATTTTTTATTTAACATTATATAAACATATTTTAATACAACTGATATTATCGACATGTATGTATAAGTGATCTCACTTTCTTTTAGCATTTTGATTAAATTAATTATTCAAAATCTCTCAAAAAAGCAGTATTTCTGAACCAGTAAACGCAGTACACTAGTCGCGTTATCCTTTAACTAGAATTACTAGTCTCTTAGTCGATTTTCTGAACCAATACAATGAAAGAGAACTATCCAAAATCCAAAATATTAGATACAAGATAAAATAATGCAGTAAATTTTTGGCTAGTAACGATAAAATTAAACCCACAATAGATGGAAGTTAATTGAAAAATCTCTAATGAATTTTTTATAAAACAAGCCAATCAAACATCAAAGTAGAGAGCATATAACTTCGCGAATAAAGTGAACGAATAAGATGGAAAATAATATTATAAAAGACAATAACGTTAAACCTTATTAAATATCCATAAATACGATGTAACAATCAAATTTCAATTGTGACGTCAATTTGTGGATGGCGAGGTTTAAACTCGCCCCTAAATTTTGAAATTATCATTGGGTAAACCGCAGGTTTACACTGAACAACAGACTTAGTCCAATTTACAATTAATATTACACCACAATGCTCATACATTAACACGAAATATATTTTATATCATATTAATATATTTTGTTATATATTCAAATGTTATTTTATTAGATTAATTGATAATCATTCTTAATATAAACATAATCAAAAATTGTATAGATAAAAGAGCCAGAGTATTGTAAGCAATTATGCTTCACAACCCAAATTGACGTTAAATATTTGACCTTTGCAGATAAAAAAAAATTCCGGCAAATGAACATCTCATAGGACTATTGTTTTATGTCATAATTTTAGATACAATAGAAACCATTTTATTGTTCTAGGTTTCTAATTGCTCCGCCCAGCTTCGGCGTTTTAATGACTTCCCTAAATTTAAATGGAATTTCTCTCTGAAACGACTCTGCTGAGTTTATCGTTGAGCTGTTTTTTATTTTCTTTGTAATGATGAAATCTATTACCTACACTTTATACTTTTTATTATCTGACGGAATGACGAGACGAAAGGGGCATTCACCTGGTGGTAACGACATCGTGAAAACACCGACTCGTTTCATGCATACTTTTCATGGACGTTTAAGATTCACCAACTGGCACTTGGCCAGCACTCTGCATAAATGTCTGATTCTTTTAGTGAGAGAAGGTCACGAGTTGCATTAGCGGAAACATAACGTCTATTTAACAATAATATATAAACATAAATTAATAATATTCGTTTTACTTCCTCGCTATTATCGTTGGGTATATTAAATACTTCATAATAGTTTCCTATTAAAGCAGCTTTTATCATTGTGAATTATAGTATGAGAAAACATTTTAATCTTCCCGCTAAACCCTGTTATATCAATCGCGACCCCATTTTCATCAAATTAAAAACATAATTTTGCATGTAAACATATTATGATTCATAACACAGCGATATGTTAAATACTTTGAAGTTTATTATTAGCTACCATCATACCAAAGCATGTTTACCTTTTTATGGGTATAATTAAAATGTCATCATAAAATAGTATAATTTACAGCGAAGTTTGTGTTATAAATATGGAAAATTACTATTTCGATAATTACTGTAGTTAAGGACTTTGAATTTACAAAAATGTTTTTCCTTAAAGTTTTGTTAGTTTTCATTCTGTTAAATGGAACAGTTAAAGCCTGTAAGAGAAAAGTTATACGAATTCTTTCAGATTTCTCTAACGAAGATGACAGGAACTTTTTTAAAACAACTTTACCATGGATTGTGGAAAACATTGGTGAAAACTTAATAATTCATTATTATTTTAAAGATGGAAATAACAATAATGATATTAGAAAATGTGTTTTAATGCAAATGAGGGGAAATACATTTTTACAAACAGTTTATTTAAGCAGTGAAGCTCAAAATAAACCTTTAAATGTAACTGGGCCGAAATATCGGATAAATAAAAGAAAATTATCGATGTGTTTGAAAAGGGCAGCTCCGCATTTTAAACGTGTATCTGCGAAAAAATTTTCTCAAGTCAAATCGAAAAAAACACCAATCGTTATTTTATCTAGAAAGATGGAGGTAAGCGAAGAAAACCCTAAATTAATATTAAAAACCATATGCGATTTATTCGGAAAGAGACAACCTATTGGTTGCGTAAAACCAACAGAATATCCAAGAGTTGTCACAGAAATTACAAACGTTCCAAATTCGTCAAAAAATTCAACTGAACCAGAAAACCGAGATACGAAAGAAAAACTTCCTTTTGAATCTACTACTGTATCGATCAATGTAACAACAGAAGAAAATAAAAAAGAACTTGCTACGACACAAAAAGATATGGATTCGAATAAACTAACTACACCGTAAGAAAATTCAGCATAATCATAAGAGGAGATCGTGTAACTAAACTTAAACTTACAAACACTAATTTATGATATTTAGACGGTTATTATACAGTTTTAAAACCTAAAATGGTATGTAGTTTTTGTATGGTTAGATCATAAAGATCTTAAGACTAGTTGGTGATGCTTGTTTTGATTTTTTCTTCTAATAGTACTACTACTAATAGTGTAACACTATAATAATTCATAGTAATATGCAAAGCATCATTCTTCTTAAAATTCTAAATCATCGTCATGCTTTTCTATCACTCATTGGTTAAATGATGCATTATGATTAGAAAACTATCCTACCTTTCAAGATGCCTTTTAAATTTACAACAGTGTCACTTAACTGTTTGATGACAAAATTAGAAATTGTGGCATCAGCCAGTAAAAGAAAACCGAAAGATCTCTAATTTGAACTAGAAATCAGAGAAATATAATCTTTTTAACTATAAAGCACGTATTTCAAATAGTCACATGAATGTCTAACACTTGCTGATAGAATATCAGCATGTGAGTCAATGGGGCTGACATATCCCTAAGGGATAAAAACCCTCCCAAAAAAAAAGAATAAAAAAATAGTCACCTCAATTCTTTTTTTTAAAACCATTTATTAAAACCATTTCGTAAAGTGTCATAACAAAGCCTACATACATATATATCCATCGTTCCCAGTGGGTTGGCGGAGACCACCTCTCTCCACTTGCTACGATCCTAGGACACCTCTCTCGCTTCCTCCACTTTCATGAGCGTCTTAATTCATGCTCGTCGGTAGCGAGTACTCTTGACCCGGCCTTTCCTTAGAACATCTTCGATTTGATCGAAATATATCAGCCTAGGTCAACCGGCATCGATTTATCCAATCCTTCTTACCCTGTATACCTCTTTCGTTAATATTCTTTCATCCATTCTTTCAACACGGCCGAACCATCTAAGCATCCCTTTCTCTATCTTTGTCACTACATCTTCAACCTCGCCGCACCGCCCCCTTATCACACTGTTCCTCACTTTGTCCATCACAAAACCTACTACACTGAAATACAAAACAACGAAATTCAAATTATATGAGACACACATTTATGGTCTCCAAACATCACGAAAACTCTGCTACAATTTGTTACTTGATATTTTACACAACCGTTACATCGAAGTAGGGTTTTCGTTAAATGAGAAATTAATTCAACAGTGTCTTCTCATACATCATTTTACAATTTTCTTTTAATTGGGGTAACGATCATAATAAAAAAAAAAATATTTTTAATGAATTTCATTTGATATTTGTTATCTCTGTTGCTGGAGACGGTCTACGTAAGTACAACCGCAGCTCCCATTTCTGCCGGCAAACAGTAGTGTGCAAATATTACCGTGTTCCGGATTTAAAGGAGATGTAGCTAGTGAAATTACTAAGGTAACGAGACTTAAAATCCTGTTTATTTTATTTCACTGAGCGACGAGACGTGCCGGACGTTCACCTGATGGTTAATGGTACGCCTGCCCATTACAACGTGGCCCTAGTTAGAATGGTATACACTGCACCACATTGCTCTCGTCGTTTTGAGCACGATGTTGTCTGGTCAACAGCGCCTTTCAAATCGGAATACAATAATGCTTGCACACTACTTTTAGGAGACAGAAATAGGCGCTGTGCTGGTACCTACCTAGATAGTCTTCAGCAACAGAGACCTATCATCAGTAAATGTGTCAAGGCGGCGAATACAAGGTGGTGCTATGTATACTATTCTAACTACCGCCACGTTGTTACGGACTGGCGTATCGCTTACCATCAGGACGTCCCGCTTCGTTATACAAAAAAACAAATTATTAAAGTCATAGTAATACAATAAGATATTTAAGTAGTAAATTAATAATTAAGATAAAGATTTAAAAAAGAAGACTCATAAGAATATACTTGTAAACGTGCTACTTGCTCTCGGCGGTTCAGATTCACTTTACGTCGCTGCACCAGAAAAAATAAAAAAAAAACTATTTATTTTTAATTCTAATTAAAATGTAAATAGATATGAATATATTCACTGCAGTTAAATACATTAAGATTTATGAATCTGAATTTTATGTTTTTTTTTTCTATAGTTTTGTTTTGACTTGTTGAATTATTTATGAAAGAGAGCATTATTTATCATCGTCATCATCATTTCAACTGATAGACGTCCACTGCTGGACATAAGGCTATTGTAATGTGTTCCACAAAGCACGATCTTGCGCTGTTTGAATAGTGTTTTTTTTATGATAAATTGGCGCCGCTAGTTATTTTGACAGCTATTGCAGCTTCATCGTACTTGGAGGTAATGTAAAAAAAAGAAAAGAATATAAAATAAAAAAAATTAAATTCAAATAATAACAATAACAACAAATATCAAACAGAATAACACAAAACATAAAAACACAAAAACCAACACAGAAAACTAAATATATACATATATGTAAATAAATTTGTATACAAGAGAAGAAGAAGAAAGGTGAGATAATACTGGCTGAGGAAGGGTTGAAAAGGTGAATTGTGATATAGGGAGGAGAGGTAAGGGAGTGTAAATTAATATGTACATAGATAAATATACATATGAAAACATACTAAGTCGCGCATAGTACGCGTCGGATGGCGGCGAGGACTATGAGGTCATCGGAGAGGAGCTCGCGCTCGTCATCTGATCACCGCCTGTGTCGCAAGCCGGGGGCGGTGAGGACCGCCCGGGCAGCAGGGTGTGACTTGAGTACGTGGTGTGCGAGCCTGGTGGACGCCTTAACCAGCGGCGGAAGCGGCGCGTCAGAAATATGGTGATTCCTTTAGCGGTATTTTTAAGTTTAGACGTGTCGATGTCGTTGATGGATGAGTCGTGTTTGTAGGGCTGACTCTCTGCGTCAGTGTAGAGCGAAAGCAGGTTCCGACAACGCCCATTGTTACTGGTGGCATCAGGGTTGAATCCAGTGGCTCCCAGCGATTTTTTTTTTTGTCCCCTGTCTACATTGTGGATAGGTTTGCCAACGCTGCGCTTTCCGTTGTGATGTTGCTATTCTAGCACTTTAAGACTCCAACGTCCATCAGCTACTTTGTTCATTTGATCACAAAATATTGTAATTTAACTTAGTGTATAAAACTTTCAAGATACATATATATAAAATAAAAATACTTAGTAGTAGGTGTGTGTGATAGATAAATAATAAAAGCCTTCATTCGATAACATTCACTACAGTTACACACTTTTAAGTGTACTTACAGGCAAAGCCCTCGTTTTATTCTTCAAATATACAGTCCGGTCATTAAATAAAAAAGATATAAAAATTCGTTGAACTGCCCTTTTTTACTACATCATTTTACGGTTTGCTTTACGGAAGCGATACTGTTGTCGGATATCCTGTTTTCCGTTTGCGGGAATGAAATCTATTTGATCAGGAATTTATTTACAATTTTTGTTAACACAAAAAAAAATTCTTATTAATTTTAATGAGCGAAAATTTATGTCAACAACTATTTATTCAGAAACAACGGGCTGAAAATCTTCTTTCACTTAATATTAACGGATAACAGGCCCGTAGAAGGTCAGATGTTCCTCTACAACCCTGTAACAATTCAATCCTTCGAGTGATCAATGCAAAAATATTATACAATTATATAAAACTTTTAAATACGGTAACTTTTCGATATTTATTATTCACTTATTATGTGATAAGTCGAACTTAATAACGAAAAATTAAATTATATAATAAATTGAATAAATGTCATATAACAAAAACCTTGTCGAATCCTAAGAAAACCTACCCCGTTACTAGTAAATTTAAGAGAAATATTTAAATCGGATTAAGTTAACATATTTGGATTACCTTACTCCTATATACTATTCATCGTTGATCCTTTGAGAAAACCACTTTTAGGGAGCCCTTAAAACAACATTTGAGATTTACATACGGTCCCAAATAAGCAAGCTCACCCCCCGTATTCAACTTATAATCTCTATCCTTTTAACATAATATCTGCATGAGTAATATTCACACTCTTTTTCTTCATTGAGACACTACACTTTAGTCTTACATGGTCATAATTATCATCATCATCTCAACCGATGGACTACTGGACATTCCTTGTAATGTATTCCACAAAACAGTATTGCGTTGTTTAAGTCCAAAGGCTCCCAATAATTCTTTTATTGTTCTCTATTTACCTAGTGGAGGGTCTGCCAATGCTGTGCTTTCCGGTGCTGGGTCACCATTCCAACACTTTAACTCCCCAACATCCATAGGCCAGGAGCTATGTGCCTTGCCTATTTCTATTTCAGCGACTCGATTCATAGGGCTACGACGATAACGCTGGTTACTCTGCAGATCTCCTCACATATTTTTTTTATGCTACAAAGCGATGACACGAGCTGTATGTTCATCTGATGATAAGTGACGCGCCTGCCCATAACACTAGCGCTAGCTAGAATGGTACACACTACACTACACTGCGCTCGTTGCCCTGAGACATAAGTTGTTGAGTCTCATTACCCCAGTAATTTCACTAGCTACGGCGCCCTTCAAACTGGAATACAGTAATGCCTGCACACTACCGCTATCTGACAACAGCGAACCACCGCCAGTGAACATATGTATTACGTAGATGTAATGAAAAGAGCGCATTGGCTATTACCACATACAGACCACTTCATCATTCAACAACGGATGACATCGTGGTGAAACACCAAGGTGTCTGATGGATAAAGCAAGCTTATAGCAGTGTGGAAGGTATTAACGTACAAATTAAAACATGTTTACCGTTTCATAGGCGAGTAATAACACGGGGCACAATCAAAAGTTGCGTCGTTCATTACTGTATAAAACTCTTCGTAATTATGTGCGCTGCGCTACTTTTCGAAAGGCTTTCATGATGAGAACACGCCACGAACTCTATCAGCATTTTTCGATTCACCCTTTGACCTTTTTTTTTCTTTTTAATTTCCACACCGCTTGAAGTTATATATTAATTATAATTACTCGATCATCTACAACAATTTTTGTGCGTTTTTTTTCCTATACTTATCAATTACACGGGTAGTATTGACATATGTAAATCGTTAACTGGTTGATTAATTTTATTTTCGATTAATTGGGCTGTATTTTTTTTTATTATTTCATTAAGCGACGATACCAACGGGACGTTCACCTGATGGAAAATGATACGCCCGTCCATGACAACGTGGCAACAGTTAGAATGGTACACTGCACAACATTGCGCTCGTCGCCTTGATATCTCAGATGTTCAGTCTCGTTACTCCAGTAATCACACTAGCTATAGCGCCTTTCAAACCGGAACACACCACTGTTTAGTTACGGTCTCCGGAAACAGAGACTTACCTATAGCTCTACTTTGAAATAGTTTTAAAATAGCTCTTAAAAATGTGTGAAGCAATAAACATGGGACAAGTCCTAGCAAAATGTCTTACTAATTTCCATTAGCTTAGATAGTAAGTGATTAATATTAATATTTTTGAAACATTACTATGACTCCTAAGAGTCAAAACCTGGTTGTGTTTAATCAATCTGATCTCTTGCTAATAAGCGTTTTTAAACTAGGCAAGTTTACCGCACTAGTTTCTTAGTGCTTGAAAAAGAGGTTTCTTTCATTAAGTTCTTATTCTTATAAAGTAAACACCAAGGTAATATAACAGCACTAAATAATAATTTCTGTTATTTTATAATGTACTATTAATTCAAGGTTATTATGAAATTAATTGTTATTTTAAACATTTAAGATACATTATATCAAATAACGTCTACAGCGGATTATGGTGTTCGCGGATCATAAAGGGTTTATAAGACCACTTGATACTATTGTTGACAAAATTGAGAGGGTTGTTAGTTTATCGCTCACATTGTGCCAATATACCCACCCCGGACCCTTCTCCGACAACGTTCGGGAAGATAGGCAGTTGCGGCTTACGTTTATCTTTGCTATTTCAATAAGGAAATATTTATCTAAAATGTTTTTAACGTATAAGATATTATTTGACGAATCGATATGATCAGAGGGATATTCACCTGATGGTAAATGATTCAGATATCAATAATAATGTAGTTTTAAATGGATACACTACATTAAAAAAATTCTTCAAAAAAAAACTTTGATTACGATTACCTAAGTTAAAAGGATAGAGTAAGAAATTACTGGTAATAACGTCAAGTAACAAGATTTAAGGGTAGAGGAAGACCGAAGAAAGTGTGGATGGATTGTGTGAAAGATGACATGTGTAAGAAGAGTGTGAATTCAGATATGACGGCTGATAGAGGGATGCGGAAGAGAAGTATATAATCGTACTGTACCGACCCCACATAGCTGGGAAAAGGGCAGGAGGAAGGGTGTCAAGTAACAAGATTTCTTATTATAGCTACATAACTTAGATTTATATATAGCTGTATAAGTTTCGTTCTTCCAAGCAGAAGATAAGAAAACTCGTTGCTGTTGTAATAAAAAAAAGATAAATTGTAATTCTTTGAATATTGTGTACATATGACAGTCACAAATACATACTTTTTACATTACTAACGGATGCAATACGTTTACGGTTCTTGTGATAAACGGTGAACATAAATCACGGTCATGTGGCGCAATATTTCACCACATTCACGACGAAAGGAAAATATTTAGGATGAATACATAATAGAAAAAAATATCATCGGTAACAAAATCGTAATATACATAAAGAGAAATTAAAAAAAAAAACGGGGATTCGACATCCCCAAACTAGGAGAAAATTTCCGTACTATGCATAGCACTTCGGGAAAACGTAGAATTATATATTGCTATAGGTCACAGAAAACGCTGCTGCTACTTCTGAAGTTACTCACTTTTAGTCGCCTTATATTACTTAAGTAAAATATTGAGAATATTCCGATTCTTCTATGTAGTAATACCGAAATATATTATAGGTATTACATGAGGGGTATATGGGTTCCCGCTAAACAACTCACGGGACCCAAGCTTACCTCACCTGCTCGTAGCGCACCCTCGTCATTAACCAACGGGACTCTAGATCCCGCCAACCTGCATTGGGCCTGCGTGATCGGCAATGGTCTAAATCCCACCATATGATTCTTCATACACTACAGCCCTTAGTGCCCAGGGGTACCGAGCCACATATTGACAGTATGTGGAGATTTTTGAAGGACGCCTATATCCAGCAGTGAACATCTATCGGCTGATGATGATGATGATTACATGAGCGTAGTTGCCAACTTTTGAAAAGATTCTACCACAATCCACACGCCATTCATGAGATCCCGGAACCTAATTATTGCAAAGGAAACTCATAACTTAACCTCTCAAGTAACTGTAAGTTAAGTTATACATTTGAATACTTATTTACCATTATTTATTTATAAAGGTATAACCACCATCATCAATCTAGGGTAGTTCGTAGACTTTATTCCTAATGGTCATATATCTTCGCCATCTTTAATTATTTAAATGTTGTCAGCTGCAATAATCAAATATATATATATATATATATATATATAAACAAAATACTCTTCTGCTTTTTTTAATCCTTTAAGCGAGGAGACGATTGCGACTACTACTATTCACTTGATTGCAAGTGATACGCCTGCCCATAACAACGTCGCGCCAGTTAGGTTTATATATACTGCACCGCAATGCGCTCGTCGCTTGAGACATGAGATGTTGAGTCCCGGTACTCCAGTAATTCCAGTAGCTACAGCATCCTTTAATCCGGAACACAGCAGTCTAATCCGTCTCCAGCAACAGAGCAGCAACCCCTAATAGGACTACTACCATTCATAACTCAGATATTTGACCTATGAGACCAGCGGAACACAGATTGACTGCATAAAGGCAAAAGATGTCTTTGCTCTATAAGAAAATTTCTATATAAGCATTTTTAATCTAACTGCACAAGTTTACTATATACTGAGTTTCAATAAATCGTCCTTGAAACAGTATTTTCTCGAAGACAATGACGTTAGGACGATACTAGGATAAACAACTAAATCTAGTCTATTGTCTAGTATTTACATTCACTCCATAAAATTAATTGAGCTACGTAAATATGAATTCACAATTTTCAATAACCTCCTAAAGGTCTTTTGAAATGGCCGCGTAAAAGAGGAAGAGGAGATGCAAGATGATTAAAATTCCATTAGCTTTTAACGGAGCACCGAATGCTTTAAATCACGCTTAGTTAAACTAAATATTTAATATGTTTACTTAGCTTTAACAACATTGCTTTTGTTATAAATAATAAGAAAATAAAAAGAAGATAATAAAAATATAGAGCGGTTGCTATTCACACATTTTTTATGTATCACTAAATTTGTATACAAGTTTTAAAAGTAACTTGGTTCAACTTTCACTGTAAATAGTTTAATATAGCTATGCTATTGCTATTATTTAGATGATAAATAAACCAAAGATTGTTAAATTACGAAATGTATCATTTACACAAAGCAACAGAGAACAAATTGTCAAGAAAAAGGGGAACACAAAAGAAATCGCATTAGTATAAACATCCACACACAGAACATTAAAAAGACTACGAAAGGGTGATTTGCGCGGGCGTCATAAACGAAACTGTACCCTGTGCTAAAGGGTTTAAGATGCATTATTCTACAACTGTGAATAAGACACGTTGTCTTATGATGTCTAAAGGAATGCGTCTCTTCGCGTTTCAAGAGCTCTTTAGTTGTATGCGGCCCTTTCCGTCAATGCTTAATGGTTACACTCCCCGCTAAACGCGAACGAGAAGAGGATGAAAAACACAAGAAGCACTTCCGCCTCATCAGTTCGTAACGGTTCCGCTTGTTATAATATTCCGAAATGACGAATGTTCTAATTCCATTTTCATATCCTTCGGAGCCATATACCCTAAGACAAATTAGTAAGAAAAAGGAGTCGCAACATATAGATAAAAGGCTCCATTGTACATCTTGCAAGAAATAATGTGTAGAATGAAAATTACTATAGAACAAACTGTAGATAATAAAAATATAGAGACATTTTGAAATGATTTACCCACTTTTTTTTATTCTACAAAGCGACGAGACGAACAGGACGGTCAACTGATGGTAAGTGATAAATAGCCCATAACGTAGCGTTAGTTGGGATGATACACAGCACCACATTATGCTTGTCTTAAGACATAAGATGTTTAGTCTCATTACCTTAGCTTATTTATTACACTAGCTATAGTGCCCTTCAAACCGGAACACAGTAACGTTTGTACACTACTGTTTTTCGATAGAAATAGTAGCTACTGTGGTACCTACCTAGACGGTCTTCGAAAACAGAGACCTATATACCTACGTAACGTTCGTTTAATTGGTAATAGATTTTAATTCTGTTTAATATTACATGCTGTATATAATATTATCTAAAAATAGCTATTTCAAAAATCTTGTTTGTAGTTTACAAAACAGTTCCTTACGGCATACCCTCGTGAAGGAGCCATTACTTCATACAACAATTTAACACATCAGTCATGTAATCCGATGAACTTAACACGTTCTTTGTTCGTAGAGATGCGGTACAATGGCACACAGAATTACAAAACGTTTCACTGAATACTTAACTAACCTTTCATAGGGTAAACATTTCTATAAATAATGCTTAAATACTATAATAATACATACAATATTCTCCCACCAACTCGCATTGGGCCAGCGTGGTGAGAAATGGTCCAAATCCTCCATATGAACCTCTACAAACGAGAGCTCGTAGTGCCCGGCGATCGATGTGGGGATCTTTGGGAGAGGTCTATGTCCAGCAGTGGACGACTATCGGCTGATCATGATGATAATGATGACACACTATTAAGGATTTTTTTCTACCTATGGCTAGAAAAGGTAAAGCTATGGATGTTAAAGCATGCTCGTTAAAAATGCTCTAGCTCTCATATGTTAACATACGAAACAACGCAATGTTATTATAGTAGATTTACAATATAAGCTAGGCGAAATCAAAATGATACTAACAATCAAACAATAGTTTATCACATTAAGTTATTAGTTTTTATACTTTAAGTTACATATACTTATTAACTTCTGTAAGGTTCACTTAACTAATTACATTTTGTTTGTGGTTTTTTTACTATCTGTTTACTCACACTAAAACCTATTTTACTCATAAACTTAATATAACTTAAAGTAAAGTTGTAATTATAATTATTATTTTAATATTTATTTATGAGTTTATGATTACCGCTATTGATTTTCTCAATACAATAAAATAAAAAATCTCAGTAGGGTCCGGAATCGCACCAGGAACATCAGTGTTATAAAGCTTTTAACCACTATGCCGCGAGGACAGTCAAAAAAGCTAGAATGTATCTACTGTCAATGTATTATTAAGAAATATATTATATATTAAATATATCACTATAATACATAGTTAATATTCCTCGAAGGACCGACGTTAGATGGGACAGTAAGACGGACTGACGATCTGGTGAGAATCGCAGGAACCCACTGGATGCGAGCAACGTGGACCGATCGATGTGGAGATCGTTGTCTGCGTATGATGATGTACTCTCATAGCAAACATCTATACAAGATGTAACACCTTACACATGTTATTAATAGTGATTTTACAATCTAATAATACTAATGATTCTATAGCATAAAAATTTTAAATTAATAATTTTTTGTGTAAATAATCATGTCCCTATGATGTTGGTAACACAGAATATGTACGAAACTTAATGTTACATTGTGCTATCAACATTATATTTAGTAGTGTTAAAATGTTATACAAAAAAAAAATTAATTTAAACAAAATAATATCATCAACATCTTATGGATATTAGAAAGTATTAAAGCAACAGATTCACTTATTTAAACTTAAACACCTAGAAACAGCTCGGCTCGTTTGTTGCAAAGGTACTACGGCATATTATTAAAAACGAAAAAAAAACGGCGTATCTCGGTCAAACTTCTGGCACTGGAGGCAAGGAAACCCTGCCTACACAAGCCTCTTAAAACCAGACAGTAATGAGAGCGCGTGGAATATTCACATTTCGCTAAAGAGCAAAAAAAAAAAGATCGCTATAAACAAAAACGTCAAACCTACTGTTCTTTCATTATCCGCGGCTTTTTTACATAAAAATAGCGCCTCACAGAGACTTATTGAATTAGCTCAGAACATAACTGGTGGTAAGTCAGAAGATCTTTGGGGCAGGACTATGTCCAGCAGTGGACGTCTATCGGCTGATGATGAAATCTCTGTTGCCGGAGATCGTCGAGGTAGGTACCACAGCAGCGCATATTACAGCCGACAAACAGTACTGTGCAAACATTACTGTATTCCGGTTTGAAAGGCGTTATAGCTAATGAAATTACTGAGGTAAAGAGACTCAGCATCCTGTCTCAGGCGAGGAAGGCAATGTGGTGCAGTATATAACATCCTGATTAGCGCCGCGTTGTTAGGAGCAGGCGTATCACATCATCAGGTGAACGTTCTGCTTGTCTTGTCGCTTAAATTTAAAAAAAAATACTCAAAGTATCCATAACGAGATAAGAAATGAAAATTATAGATGGAAAATACCATCACTACTATCGGTCGATAGATGGTAAATGGTTGGACACAAGCTCTGTCAAAGGTCTGTACTGATCGGACCAGCGGTTTTCCGCGACCTTCATCAGGTCTAGTTACTACTAGAGACTACGTCTTGTGTCCGGCGATGAGCGCAATACGATGCAGTATATATCATTCTAACTAGTGCCACCTTGTTAGGGACAAGGGTATCACTTACCATTAGGAGAAAATCTTGCTCATCTCGTCGCTTGTTAAAACAAAAAAATCAATTACTTTTAATTTTGTATACTTGGCAATGATGCTGATGGTCATGTAGGCAGCTTACTCAGAATACTCCGACTCTCATACGTTGATAGACAGAACACAGGAATCTTGGGAGTTTTACAATACAACAGGAGACCAGAAAAGTTCTTAATAGCCTAACTATCTAACAACCTAACAACCTAACTATGCATGTTGTCCAGTTGAACCAGGGACCTTCGCGTTAACAGGCAAATACCAAATCAACATATCATCTACCAGTCAAACTATGTTAGTAAAAGTGGTGATTGACCATTAAACTAACATAATAATATAACAGTCAATCAATCATCAGCTGATACGCGTCCATTGCTGGACAGAGACCTCTCCCTAAAATCTCCATATTGATACATCCTGTGCCACCCGCAGCGGCTTCCCGCGACCTTACAGTTTGCGTGGCTTCCGGTACCGTCGAATGCCAGGAGCAGACTTTTGTAGGGGTTCATATGGGAAGGTTTGAGCCAATTTTTACCACATTGGCCCAATGTGGGTTTGTTGAAGGCAGAGTCAAGTTTGTTGATTAGTAGAATGCACCATGAGTAGGTGAGGTTGGCTTGGATACCGTGAGTTTTTGTGCCCTTTTGGGCGGGGTGTAATTTTTGAAGTGGGACCCTTTACAGCCCTATTATACCCGCAATAAAACAGTAGTGAAATAATAATCAATGTTTTAAATTCTCTTTCAACAACAAATTTGTGTAAGGTTTCGTAAATATTTTTTTATCAGGCAACACTCGAGTAAATACGAAAATTTATTACTATACCCTACGTACAGAAGTGTTAAATGGGCATTAATTAATCAGCGAGAGCCCGGTGAATATTCCGTTCCGGAGACAAACGGGTGGTATCCTCAAATGCCAACGTTTCCGGCGAACACTCGTCATATAGAAATGCCGGCCGGAATTCTACCTGTCACGGAAATATTCTCAACGACGAAGCACCAGGGTATTGTAGGCAATTCATTTCACGTACCAAAATCGTGGTTATTTGTCATATTCCCAATATTAACTACAAATAGGAGACATACTGATCTATTGTATCGTAAGTAATAAATAAAAAAAAATCGTCATCCAATGTGAAAAATTATTGCATAAATCATGGTTTTTGTAAATAAGCATATCTCCTTTTAAAGTTTGAAATGTTAATGAAAAATTCATTATACGTAGAGAAAATAGGTTTTATACAAAGTTTCTCTCAAAAATAGCCTTACTTCCAAGAGTCTGACTCCAGTCGTGGAAACTTTAAGACAGTTATTTTTGTTTATTTATCTAACCCGTCTCCAGTATATCATTAAGTAAGTAATAATAGTTTCCAATTCCTTCTTCATCTTAGATACTCTAACATCGTTTAGCATTTTACATGTAATATCTCTTTAATACCTTGAATTAAAACTAATCACAGAATATACATATATATATATATATATATATATGTATTATTCTCACTCTTTTTAAAGTGTTATTTATTATCGTGCGTAATACTTAACATTAGAGATAGATTTTCTCTTATTTAAACAAGTTTACGCTTGATTGGATGTGACGTAGTCTGTGGTGGTAAAGAGCACTAAGGTATAACATATTTTTTCTAAAGCTATTTTTTAATAAAAGTTTTTATAGAAGAACCATTTTATAGAAGACCTTCTAGAAGAAAATTCAATTGAGGAGATTATTTTATTTCTCTCTATATATTAAATTATGCACAGATCCTGGAATAGATGTTAATTCTAATTGGGCAGTCTTGTACCATAATAATATTATAATAAAGATTTTATAAATCCTCAATCGTCAATCGATAAACATCCACTTGCTGGGCATCCTTCAAAGATTCGGTAAAGTTTTTGTCGGCTCATGGTTATAAAACTTTTCCTATGTAATAAGATTTTACATTTCATCTCTTTTCATCTACAATGAGACAATACTTCGCTTTAATTTCATATATCGCTATGTGAGAATGTAGCCGCTGACGATGAGGCTTGCTCTTCCATTTACTCTATCATATCTTGACATGGTAATACAGTTATGACAGTAGATTTATAATAAAACGATGGCTGCTAGCCGGCGGTGTTTGAAGAAACCATCCCACCAACCAACCTCTACATGCGTCCTCTGTATTATTCAAGCACTTAGCTTGTACGCCTCAGAGGCAGTTGAAATCATCAATACGGATAAATCTGTTCCTTAAAGAAGTCGCTATTCGGTTAAGTTAAAGTAAGTTACATAACTATATAAGCGATAGCAAAAATATCATTGATTTTAACAAAGCGGATACAGTTACTAAAGCATCAAATCGCAAGTATCATAAAACCACACAAACTGTACCCGGAGGCGTATTTTCAACGCTTGCATTTAATTAGTCGCGGGTTCAACCCACCCCTATATTACTGCTATTGGGAGATGGTAATGGTAGTAATTACTGTACAACTTGGTATACGTTAAAAGAGTTTATTATTCGACTAAAAGAGCAAAGAGTAAAAAGACACACTGATCGCTATATCCCAGTAATTTGACAAACAATGACACCCAGCAAAAAAAAAAAGAATAATGTTTGCGTACTACTGTTTGGTGACGGAAACAGGAACTGCGATGATAGCTACTAAGACTGTCTCGACAATTATAAACATACCAACAAGAGTTTATATTATTTCTAAGATCTTATTATTGCAAAATATTGTGATAAAAATATACAAAAGCATCAATTTACTAAACCTTAACTAGAATAATTTACTAGTAATGATGAAAAAAAAATCTGTTGTTATAAGGATGGTATACATTAACATCACTGGTGGTAAATCTCTGTTGCCGGAGATCTTCTAAGTAGGTACAACCGCAGCTCTTATTTCTACCGCCATACAATAATGTGCAAATGTTAATGTTCCGGTTTAAAGGGCCTTGTAGCTAGTGAAATTACTAGGGTAAATAGACATCTTTTGTGTAAAGCGACAAGTACATTGCGTGCTGTATATAATCCTCAGTAACGCCAAGTTGTTATGGGCAAGTGTATCACTTACTACCAGGTGAAGGTATCGCTCTTCTCGTCGCTTTGTCGAATAAAAAAATTTACATCAGAATCTTTTTAATTTCATACATTGCGGATTAAAACCTGCGACTATAGATTCTTAACAGGATTTCAAACTATGTAAGGGATCCGGCCAACATCTTACTGAGTCCAAGTCAACCTCACCTGCACGGGGTGCACCCTGCTGAATAACAGACGAGGCTCTGACCACCCACTAACCCACACTGGGCCAGCGTGGTGGTCTAAGGCCCAATTCCCCTCAATGGACTCTATGGATTTTTGGGGGAAGCGTATATCTTGCAGTGGACTGGATCATACTAAATTTAAATTTAAAAATTAGGACATCAAAAATCAACTTTAAACATAACACTTACTAGAAAAATAGTTTTTATAAAAAAAAATTGAATTTCAATTTTATACCCTAGGGGATAATTTTTAAGCGGCAATATTTAAATCCTGTTACCATTGGTACGATACTCAAATATTACCAATTAGTTAAAACCAATATAACCGCAATATTCCACAACGGTTTTCATTAATTTTAACCGTTTATTAAAACAATTCGGTTAGCCGACAATTCAGTTAAAAGTTTTACGTACACAGAAATATAACAATAGTTAAAACTTTTATATCAATGTAAATATAATACTTTTAATATTCTACTCTCCTATAAGATACGATGAGAACAGTTGAAGGAGAATAGCCAATAATTGAACCTAAAGATGTTCCTCGACACAATTAATCTAGGATTGCTTGAGAGACATACACTAGAAGCCATCCTCCGTAATCCACTTAATTTTGTTTCCATTGATATACGTTGGAGGATCAGGGGAAGGATATATAGAAGAGTAAATTTTAAATATGGATTACATGAAACCTTTCTCCACATTTTACAGGGTGGCGCAAAAGTAATCCTCCTATCAGAAAATGCTATAAATTTTGCCTTGATGTAAAAAAATTAAAAGATCAAATAAAAATAATCCACAAGAAGAATCAAAGTTTTTCATATATTTTTTTTAAATTACAGTCATAAAACATCGGAAGGTTATTTTTGCGCCACCTTGTATACAAGGTATATTGTATATGGATTATTTTTATTTGGTCTTTTAATTTTTTTACATCAAGGCAAAATTTATAGCATTTTCTGATAGGAGGATTACTTTTGCGCCACCCTGTATATTACGCAGCAACTTTATATAAATGATTATCTAGATGATAAACTAGATATAAATGAGTTTAAACTCTTTTTGTGATAGTAGATCTCTGTTGCTAGACATCATTATGGTGCAGTGCCTACCCTGGGGCGGTTGTATCATTTGTCATCTGGTGAACGTCTCGCTTGTCTCAAAGCTTTGTTATGTTAAAAAATTGTATTAACTGGATGAAGAATAATGTGATGCTGTGTATATCATCTCAACTAGCGCCACATTGTTAGGGAACCACTTACTATAATATGAATTTCGTCAAATAAAAAGATGTAATACGAAAACCGTTATGCTACCGCTACGTGACTCCAGGAGGCGCTGGCACGATCCCGATTGAGCTTAAACTTCCAGGGAATGAAAACGTTATGAGGAAACCGACATATTCCAAGAACGTCCTCTTTCACAGACATAACTTCCACCAACCCTGACTTGGACAGCATGATAAATAAAATGCCTTGATTCTCACCTGAAGAGAGAGAGAGAGCCCAAAGCGCAGCAGCAGGCACATTTAGACTACTTACTGTTTGTTTATATACAATAATGTCTAAAGTCTAAGAATTAGTTACAATAGATTCAATCATGTTAAATCTAAGACCTTAACCCTAACATTTACATTAGAAAAATTTAAAAGTTAAAAACTAAGGATATTTACGAATCTAGTTAGGTTTATAAAATGCAATCAAGTTTCGTTTCCGTTTACACAAATCATAAAGTATTTAGTTAAAGAATTTCAAACATTAAATGTAACGAATCTTAGAAAACACTACAGGAAGTGGAACGAAGAATAAAATCTATTTTGTTATATAAAGTCGTGATAAAACACTGTTTTGTGTTAAAATCTGTTGGACAATGTTATCGCCGTAACAAACGCCCCGCATTGAGTTTACGCTCAGCATGATTTCAAATTACACACAATATTACACAGTGCCGCGTAACCCAACCGTCTATAAAAGCCTCCGACGATAAACTTCACTTAATAAAATGGCTTCATTAAACACATTCATATCAATCTTATTATTAAATGCAGTTTTGGATGCGAACTGCGCACGAGTTGTAACGATCTTCTCCGATTTCAATAACGAAGATGATTTAACATTCTTCAGAAGCATATTCCCGTGGGTTATCGGAAATATAGGAACGGAAATAAGAGTCGACTATCAATTCAGAGACACTGGCATGGCTTCGGGTCCGAGAAAATGTATACTCCAACTAATGGACGGTAATACATACATGCAAGCGTCTTATCTAAAACATGAAGCCGAAGGAAGACCTAGAGAAAACTTTCTTCACAATTTTCCTATCGACTCTAAAAAGTTTTCCGATTGTCTGTTCAGAAACGTCAATTATTACCTGAAGGAAGCTCAAAGGAAATTCAGTAGATTGCAGTCTACTGATACTCCAGTTGTTTTAGTCTCAAGAGATAATGAAGTGAGCGGATTGGACGCAGATGTTCTACTGGATAGTTTGTGTCAAATGTTTGGCAGGCGGGAACCCCAAGGTTGTGTCGAACCTTCACCTTTACATAAGGAGGTTTTATATGAAGAAGAGCCGAGTTCAAATAACTTGAATAATCTTCCAAGACGTCCTCCTTACAGACGACCTACGACCACAGTACTAAGAAGATTACCAAAAAAGACTAAAGAACCTAACACAAGAAAAGAAAAATATTTAAGAGAAAATCACTTCTATAATTTGTAAAATAAGGTAAATTTTTTTTTCCGATAAGATAACGTTAGTTTAAGTGTATCCCAAATATTTTATGATGTGTATCTTTTGAAATAAAACTGAACTAAGTTTTTTTAAAACTCGCCCCCAACACCCTAATAGGTTTTTCTCAATTACTTAAAAGCAGTGTGAGACACAGGTTTCGAATGTTCTACTTAAATATAATATATGCTTTTCATTCCCTTAATATACTTTTCGAGTGACAAATCTCATTATTGTCACTTTGACGATCGGAGCAGTAACAGACATAATACCTTAAAATCTAACATTTGGTGTTAAGTGACTATGTAATATCGCAAAGCTGCTGTTCATTAGAACATAATATATGGTAATAAGTGACCAGAACGGATGGCACGAAAGATCTAATGAGGTTGAATGTTATCAGAGAAAAAATCGTAGTTCCCTATTTTCTTCATTTTAAAGGAAAATAAACAGAAAGAGTAAGAGAGAAACAGAGAGAATAGATATTCTTATATCGAAGTTATAAATAAGTTATGCCTCGTACGTAACGTACGCGACGTGCTTTTGTAAGTTGGATTGTACTTCGTTCATACAAGTTTGAACGAAGAAACTACAGCCCGAAAATACAGTTTTAAATAACATACTATAGATAGAGTCCGTTTGAATAAATTATTATAACCGTAGTTCGCGTCAAACAACGTCGGCATCTTTAAATCAATATCAATTCTTGATGAGTTGGTCTACAATCCTCAGAGGTTCTATGTAAGTTAAAAGTAGCGGTGAAACCGTCAGTGCAAATACTAATTTCCTGTTTAAATACCTCTGAAGCTGTTGGTATTACCGATGTGATTAAAGATATTTTCATGTTGCGAGACTTCCATGAAATGGTGACCAGACTAGAGCAGCTTCACATTGCGAGAAACACCTTCGTCGTAGGATAGTACACACTAAAATCCTCTCCGTAATCACACTCAGTATGTTATGAAAGTTCCTGCGATTTATGGAAGGCATCGATACACTCCCAGCACTCTCGTTATGCTATGATAGACAGAACACCGAATCATATTTGTCGTCCACCCCGAAATAATAAGAGCCCCCACCCCTAAAGCACGAAAACCAGAAGACCCTTTTAGCCACTTTTACAACAGGCAGAGGTTACCTCAGTCCTATTCTTAAAAGCCTGAGACTATAAAGCAGAACCTACGAGCACCTACCAAATTTCCTTTGTTGTATGAAAAATCGGTCTATAAAATATTATACCGTTTACTAGACCTTCACTTATATAATGCCGGCAAAATAGAAAGCAATGCTATTACAAAGTTTATAAACTAAACAGTATACCTTTCGAAGTATCCAGGATAAAACTAACAATATGTGAAAGATACGAAATGTACAATGAGGTTAATTGGATTTTCGGTTCCCCAACCTTTAGTGAACGGTCTAATGGTTTCACTTTAGTTTATTACTACATGATAATGTAAACATCGATTTATTTATTCCATATATAATAAACGAATGTAGGTAAAGCAACCGATTATTATTTTTTTTATTCGATGAAACAACGAGACCAGCGAGAAGTTCGCCTATTACTAATCGATACGCCTGACCATAACTACACTGTGCTTTTCGTGATGAGAAATAAGATTTTATCTCATTACCCCAGTATTTTCATTAGCAACACCGCCCTTAAAGCCGGAACACAGTTATGTTTACACACTACTGTTTAGCGGCAAAAATAGAGGCTGCGGTAGTACCTACCTAGACGGTCTCCGGAAACGAATTTACATCTGGTTACTTTTAATGTGTAATGTCTCTGCCATACTGTCGTATCCAAGCGTTACTGTGTTCCGGTTTGAAAGGCGTTGTACCTAGTGAAGTGACTAGGAAAATAAGAATTCATATGTTTCCAGGCGACGAGAATAATATAGTGCTGTGCATATAAGCCTAACTAGCACATTGTTATGAACGGGTATATCACTTAATTATAAGTGAAAATCACATTATACATACATTCTTCGAATAAAATAATAAGGGCTTTCTTAACACCCAGATTTAGTATAACTAAGTTTTGTATAATTTATACCGTGATGATCAAATTATCTGTTATCTGGTAATAAATATCATCAGGTTTGTAATGTGATGCCTTTTTATTAAAAAAAAACTGTCATAAGTTACGGTAAATTTACATGGATGACAAATGCTACGGCATCATTCATAGATAATGATCTGACGTAACGTCGTCGGCGTGTTGTGTTAACAACAATTAATATGTTATTTTGACTCGATATGACGACCCATCCGCTGCCCGGGGGAGTTATCAAAACGTACACACGTATAGTGTTAGGGGTGTGGACAGGTTCAAAAACGTTTCACATCCTTACGCCCTATTTAAAGGACGATACTGACATCGAGCAACAGCCCCAGGCGCTTTCCGTTACCGGTATTGTGAAAACCAGAGTATAGACGAGAGAAAAGGTAAGGATGATTAGAATGGTATAGAAGAAAGGAACGGAAGGCGAGTCTGAGCAAAGAAATTACTAATTGTAAAATAATTAAAGGCGGAGGGGCTCAGTAACGGTGGCGGGGTTGCCCACGGTGAAGCGAAGAGGAACTTATCTGGCCGCTCCAGGTTAGAGCACCGAATAACTGGAGCTCACCGGAGTGGCTGGGGGCTGCAGGGCCGGCTTCATGCTGCCCCTTGCAGTCGAGGTGGAGTCGTGGAGAGAGTACCCTCTGCGACTAACGCGGTGGGAACGCGAGGGAAGAGGAGTGTCAGTATAACGATGCGCCGTTCTCCCTATCCTCCGCGGCCGTATAATAGGTGGCGGCGGGCCCAACATCGGATCCGCCGCAGGGAGCCGGGAGTTTTCTCTCTTGGCTCCCATGGCCTCTGGGCGACGAGTTCGGGGGAATCCGTTGCCCGAGCGACAGCAGGAGGCCGAGTAGGGGGCGCGCTGCATGTTCCCGCGTGCCCCCACGGAGGTGGAAAGAGAGGGTTTAACCCTTCCTCCCGAGGTGGAGCTGCGCAAGCGGCCAGCACAGATGGTAGGAAAGCGTTCCCATAACGCCGCCACCAGGCGACGAGTTGGAACATCGTGGAGGTTTTAGTCGGCGCAAGTCCGACATAACCTGTCCTTGCCCCCGCGAGGACGGGTATGCGCAGGCATTTCCCCCAGGTTAATCAAAAAAAAAAAACAAAAAAAAAATATCTTCCAGCTATGAACCAATTATTCCAGGAAGTCATTGAATGGCATCTGTGTCCAGTATAACATATTTAGACGTTATATTTGGTTAGAAAGGTACTGCAGTGCTTCTAGAATCTACTTTAAAGCTAGACTGGACTTGTTCGATGCCATACAGAAAAAACGCATCGCGTCATTCATCGCCAGGCTTAGCAGGCGTAGTAACTTGCCATACTTATAAACAGTGGTTGAATATTGCTGCCTGAGCAGGATTAGATTTTTTTTTTCAATGATTAGTATCGTTTTTTCTTATGTCTACTAATATGGATGTTGAAGACTGATAAAGAACTTTTATTTTATACTGAAATAACCTTTGCAATCACGATAATACGAATATTATGGTATTAAAAAATATAAGAAAATTAAAATAACTTATACGCAAATTCCATATCAGTGATGCTCACCATTAATATTAACTTTATTGTACTGAACCACGCGAAATTTGAATAAATTATGACTCAATATAGTATGCGTTCTACTTACACAGATGAATAATAGGCTCGCTCGCAAATTTATTGTTTTGATTACAAAACAACGTTATTTTTCAACTGAATTATGATATTCCTCATCTGTAACTTACTGGTGGTAAGTCTGTAGCCGGAGGTCGTCTAAGTAGGTACCGCCATAGCGTCTACTTCTGCCGCCAAACGCTAGTTAGTGAAAATATGACAAAGGGATGATTGCTCCAGGTCACACGAAGAGGCGACTGTCTTCACTCGCGGGAGGTATGAAATATGGAAGTCTGGTAGATAAGTAGAGGATGAAAGAAGAGTATGGATAAAGCAAAATGTATAGAAATAAGTAACAATGTTGGTAAATGAATATGTATATATAGACCCTGACTCAAAACGCGGAGAGCGAACAATTAAAAAAAAAAAAAACAGTACTTAGTGTAGATTTACCGCGATGTATTCTTATGTCTCAAGGCGACGAGTGCTATGTGGTGCTGTGTACATCATCCTAACTATCGCCATATTATTATGGGCGTATCACTTACTACCAGGTGAACGTCTCGCTATACTCATCGCTTCTTAGATAAAGAAAATATATTAGGTGTAACAGGTCTGACGCGATCGCAAATAAAAATGCATTAAGATATCAAGTAAGGATAATACGTTTCGGAAGCCGCCCCGGAATTAAATATTGAGTAAAGCTATTTGCGAGGTTACGTTTCCCTTAAGCCGCCCTTTCCGCCCCGATCAAACCACCTCAGGTGGTACCGCGGAAATTTATTTTATTAATGGAGTGAAACAGGAAAATGATTTCCACGAAAATCACATCGTATCAGTAGATATTAATATTGACTACTTCATCATTGAGGAGAAGATAGCGTTATAATAAATTTCGAAAACAAGAGAATAATAAATATAAAACACACAGAAATGAAGTTAACATTATGGTGTTCCGGTTTGAAGGGCGTTGGAGCTAGTGTAATTAATGGGACAACGAGACACAACTGCTTGTATCAGGCGACGAGCGCAATGCGGTGTAACTAGCGCCACCTCATTATGTGTGGGCGTATCACTTACCATCAGGTCAACGTCTCTCTCCTCTCTTATTGCTGTCTACTGCTGAACGTAAGCATTCCCTGTCGATATCTAGCGTGACCGAGAGCCTAATGTCAACCGCATCCATTCCTTTCGATCTTCATTAGGTCGTCGGTATCTGATCTCCACTCAAGAATCTGTCTACACCAAGGCTTCATCTCAATGTACCCTCAATGCTATTTCAGCTTAGTAATCTCTTGATCCATGTCCGCGATATTTGTTCTACTCAGATAGTTCTCTATATTTTTATATAGAAAATTTATAGTTTTAACTTTAATTACTATATTTTTTTTTAATTCAAGGAATCAACTGGATAAGCGGAACGTTCACCTGATGGTAAGCGTTACCCCCCGCCCATAACAACGTGGGTCAGCCAGGATGATATATACTTACCATAGTACGTCGCCTAAGAAGTAAGATGTTGAGTCTCGTTACCCGAACAATTACAGTAGCTACAGCGCCCTTCAAACCGTAACACAGTAATTTTTGCACACTCTTATCTGACAGTAGAAGTAAGCGCTGCTGTGGTACCCACCCAGTGTTTTCCAGCAAGAGAGCAGCAACAGCTAGTAGTATTACTACCATTGTTAACTCAGTTGCTTGAACTACGAGACCATCGTAAGACCAGTTCTTTTGTACGGCTGCAACACCTGCACGCAAACCAGAGGGAAGACAGTAATACAAATTAATCCATACCATACATTGCTAAGATGAATATGGAAACTTTCGGACAGACGGACGAGAAGGTGGTGATGGAAAAATGTGGTTTTAGCAGATATTTGTGAGTACCAAGTGATCTACGACGCTGTCAAGGATAGACTTAATAGAGAAGAAAGACTAAGTAACCTGACTCTATTCCGATATAGAACGATAGGAAGAGAGAGATGGTTCATTATATTAATAAATTCATCATCGTCATCAGCTGATAGACGTGTAATGTTGGACATAGGCCTGTTTCAAGGATCTCCACGTACAGTCGGCATGGCTTCCGGTGCCGCCGGATACTAGGGGCTGTTGTTTGTTGTTCATACGGGGGGGATTGAGCCATTTCTCATCACGCTGGCTCAATGCGGGTTGGTAGGAGCCAGAGCCTCGTTTGTTGGTTATCAGGGTGCACCACTAGCAGGTGATGTTCGCTTGGGTGCCGTGAGTTACGTTGTTTTATTTTTTGGTGACTTAATTTCAATAACATTCGCCTGCACAATGAATACAGAATTTGTCTGCTTTCATCAGCTAAACAAAAACAATCCATATTTTTTTTTTTCATATATAAATCGTGTATCTATTTTTAATATTAATAAACATTAATCTCTGTCGTCCCCAGTAAGAAGTTGAAAGAATTTTCCATATCATTAACCTTTTTTCATATTATCAAACATTCGATGATTTCTTAAAAAAATAATAAACTTCCACGCCATTAGATACTTTTTGAGATGAAGTTTAATGATGAACTGGAAATAATTTCATTGGTTTACTTCGAAAATATTTTTTTTTATCGACCATAGCCTAACAACGATTTGGCCCCAATTTCACATGATTCACTGGTCTCACATATGTACCACCGCTGCTCATACTTCTGCCGCCAAGTAGTTACTGCGTAAACGTTACTGTGATACAGTTTGAAATTACTGGAGTAAAAAGAACCATCTTGTCTCAAGGCGACGAGCACAATATGGTGATGTATATATCATCATAACTATCACTAAATTGTTATGACCCGAGGTGGTACTTACCATCGAGATAACATCTTTCTCATTACGTCGAATAAAATAATGTGTTTTAAGGAGTAGCCACTAAGTTATAAAGCAACATAAATATCTTAAACTTTCTATTCCTCTCATATACAACTTAATTTTTTTTTAAATATGAATATAATACTATATTAATTCGCTAGATGGTCTAGTTATTTAAATAAAAAGGAGTATGTATATAGTATTTAGCTAATACTACTCCTAGATAAGAGTAGCTTAATTTATTATCATCATCATCATTTCAATCGATGGACGTCCACTGCTGGACCTAGGTCTCTTGTAACACAAAGAATGGTCTTGCGTCGTTTGTATCCAGTGGCTCCCAACGATTCTTTTCATGTCCTCTGTCCACCTCGTGGAGCGGTCTGCAAACATTGCGCTTTCCGTTAGGTAGTCGCCATTCTAGCATTTCAAGACCCCATCGTCCATCGGTTCTGTTAGCTATGTACCCCGCCCATTTCCACTTCAGCCTCGCGACTTGTACGGCTACGTTAGTGACCCTCGTTCTTCAATCAATTAATCTTGATTATGTTATGAATAGAAATTATTCTATTGAACAACAACAAATGATTTTATATTGTAACGTATATCGAATTAATATCGTGAATGAGATCGCTTCTGCTTGAAGAGGCTTTCACATTACAAACAATACAACAAACATTAACTGGTTTTGAATGCGAGCATTTAATTATTGTCTTTGTTTACAATCAGCCCCAAATTAGCACCACCGACATATAATGAAATTTCTTAGTATCTCAATACTTCTAATAGTTCCATCCAATTTTGCTTTCCTATACAAATATAATTTACTTCAAAACAATATATATAATATACAAAACAATTTATGGTACACTATCGAATTACAGTTGAACTATTTTAGTTAGATCTACGATAATGTAAAATAAAAAAAACAACGATGTGTTTTGCGTTTTATTTACTTCTCTTTGATGTCAGCATCCATACAGATTTAGTGATCCAATGAAATTTATTTCTATAGACACGAAAGTTTTAAAACATCTAAGCCAAAAATATTTATTCTAAATGCACTACAGACATATACGAAAGAGATATGCATAAATCTATTCTGTTATTATATATTAATTTAATTAATTGCATCATTTTTAACAGCCGCTGACTACTGCTCATAAACTTCCTCCAAAGATATCCTATAGTGGCCGCAGGGACCACTTCCTGTAACCTTAACTAGATTCACAGACCATATTTTACCGAGAACTCTAACAGCAACATCAATCTTTTGTGCAACGATGTGCCCATTGTTATTTACATAACAAATACAAAATCTAAATAAAAATATTAATTAACAAATATTTAATTATATACTTTAACATCCGAACGCAATCTGATCTGATGGTAAATAAGGTAAGAAGGTGGTCTATGTTAGTATCAAAAAGCTTATGAACTCCCGTCCTCTATGCTGAGGCGGCAACAGAGGGGTTATGCCGGACTCTGACCAGCTAAAACCCTATGGTGTACGTCCCAACGCTTTTAGCCAAAACCACAGGAACGCTTTCGCACATAACCGTGGTCTCGACAGCGAGAGGCCTTAATGAGGCGGCGTCTCGGGGTGGAACTGGAACTCTCCACCATATTTATCAGTAACAGGCGGAAGTATCGCGAGCTCTATCTTGAGGCCTAACATACTTGGTAACGGATTTCCCCGAATCCGCCACCATGGCCTCAGTTATAGGGATTGGAGGGCGTGGAACATCCTCCTACAACGCCCGGGTATCTACCTATGGATTCTGAGATGGGAATTTTTCTCTCGCTCCCTCTCTGCAATCTATTTCTGCGACATTACTTTCTCGCAGAAGACCACGACAGCATCCCACAACGTCTCACTACTTAGCATCCCATGCTAAACTAAGCTCAACTAAGCACATCCTGTGTTGCTCAGTATCTTTGCATACACAATGATGACACTCAGTTGTCGGCTTTTTGTCGGCTATGTGGCATAGGTACTTACCAAAGCACCCATGACCTAAAAATACCTGCACCAGCCGGAAGGTCAGTGAACCGTACCGCCTGTCCATCCACTCATCAAAGAGGGGAGGTACAGCTTCGACAGTCCTGCTATCTCTGCTTTAGGGTTGGTTAATCGCTCTTTCCACTTTATAAACTTTGACTGTCGGAAGTCGAACTTCCGCAGTTTCCATTCTCTTGACGGAAACTGTTCTCCTCGAGACCGGATCTCAGATCTCCATCGATATATGGATGAGACTGCCTCCAGATCCCAAGGAAGAGAAAAAAGCCAATGTCACGCAGTGGTCACCCATCCAAGTACTGACCGCACCCGACGTTGCTTAACTTCGGTGATCGCACGAGAACCGGTCTATTCAACGTGGTATCGACGTTGGTCGAGTGATGGTATCTACCTACACGAATAAAAAAAAAAGTAAAATTTACGTCAAAAAGGTAATATTTCATATCGATGCAATAGAAATACTACTTATATTATAATTCAATTTCATATTTGAAATAATTTAAATACTCACAATTCGGTCTGCGGAAATAAAGTTCGGACTAACCAGATAATCACAATGTTGAGCTCCTGATTCCAAATTTTAATTGGTTTCGCTTCCTAAAGTTTGAACAGCTGGTATTCGGATATATACTCTGCTTGTTGGTAAAACGAATCCTTTGAAAGCTGTTTAAAAATTAAAAAACAGCACAAAGAAAAAAAATAACGATATGTTATTTTGTGCTGGCATGTAAATAATTATGGTCAATAATTATTATTAATAATCTATAGTTATAATATGTAATATTATAACTATAGCTTATTATAAGTATTTTAAGTATTAATAGCTATATATAATAATATTAATAATGAAAAAATAAAAAAAAATATATATAAAAAGAGGCTGGCAACAACTCCTTGGGAGAGGCCTATGGACATAGGCCAGCAGTGGACTACCCCGGGGTCTTAATTTTGTTGATAATGATGTAATTTAAAAAACGGAAGTTAAATATATTATGACAATTACACAGGAGCTAGAAAAAAAAAACTTAATACTCTAACCGTTTGCAAGTTAACAGTAGAAAGCGTTTAGTATTTTCTCTCAGTGATTTTTTTTAAAGATGTCTTAGGTCTTAGCAATTCTATGTGAATACGAGCTCTTTTTTTAGAAAAGAGTTTTATATTACTCTGAATGAATGTACTTTCCTCAAAAAAAATCTTAAGCCGACTCTATGAGTAAAGACACAATATTTAGCTACTGCTACAATTACATACGAAAATATTCAAAGTACTCACCTTCGTCGCCGTTAGGAGTCAGGATTTAAAACAATAACATAGACGGAAGGATAAATAGGATATTTTCTTATTAAATAAAGAGAAAACTTTTTAGAACAATCCATTTGAAGTGACTTCGTTAATTAAATTGTTTACACAGCATCACACTGCGCTTGTCATTATGCTATATATAGGGTGGCGCAAAAGTAATCCTCCTATCAGAAAATGCTATAAATTTTGCCTTGATGTAAAAAAATTAAAAGACTAAATAAAAATAATCCACAAGAAGAATCAAAGTTTTTCATATTTTTTTTAAATTACAGCCAAAAAACATCGGAAGGTTATTTTTGGGCCACCTTGTATACAAGGTATACAAGGTATTATATACAAGGCATACAAGGTGGCGCAAAAATAACCTTCCGATGTTTTTTGGCTGTAATTTAAAAAAAAATATGAAAAACTTTAATTCTTCTTGTGGATTATTTTTATTTGGTCTTTTAATTTTTTTACATCAAGGCAAAATTTATAGCATTTTCTGATAGGAGGATTACTTTTGCGCCACCCTATATTATTCCTTGTTTAATGTAACTAATAAAATTACTGCAGTAATGAGTCTTAACGGCCGATGGCTCAAGGCGACGAGCACAACGTGGCGTTGTTTACATCATCATACTTTTTTTTAATGGTGGTAAATCTTTTTGCCGGGGACCGTATACCACGGCAACGTCTATTTCTACCTGCAAACAGTACTGTGCAAACGTTACTGTATCCCGGCTTTAAGGCCGCTATAGCTATGAAATTACTGGGGTAACGACACGATGTCTTATGTCTCAAGACAATGGTAGCGATGTGGTGCTAACCATCTTAATGGACAAACGAATCTGTTACCATCGGATAAACGTCTCGCTCGTCTCATAGCTCCGTCAAATAGAATACAAAACATATGAGATGTTAAATCTCAGAATCGCGATGAATTTTGCACACTGCTGCTGCGGCAGAAATAGTGACTTCCTGTGTTATATCCTGACAAGAAAGATTATAAAACTGTTGACATTATGTATATATATAATGTATTCCATATCTTGTAACTGGTGTACAATAATGGATAAATAAATAAATAAATAAATTATCCTTGTTTAAATAATAGCAGTGAATTTTTATATCAAAGATTACTACTCCTGTGATCCTGTCGTTTGGTTTAAGGCCTAATATAAATCATAGCTTATAATGGAGCAAAAAAAAAATCTGTATTCTAAATATCCTCAGGGTATGTTCCAGCACTTCCCGCTGGAGTTTGTTTTGTGTGCCTGCTTACGTTTACTTTCATGTGTTGTTTACTATGTATGGAAAAAAAATTGTATCTATCCTTTGTATTGCTGTTTTCCTTTTATTGGTACATTTTATATTCAGCAGTGTATTAAGTTAGGGTAGTGTGCACAATCAAATGACTGAGCTGAAAATCAGCTTTGTGGGTGCATGCCCACATGTAGACAGCGTAGTCCATGTTTGACCTGATACGTTGTGTGTAAATCGTTTTTTGTGTATGAAAAAAAGAAAACGGATTTTGGGCAAATAAAACATTTCTTTCCCTCTTATTCTACACAAGAGAACCTAAATATAATAAAAATAGACGAATATAAAATTTGTACTCCGGCATAACTTGATGCCAACATGAATGACACAATGAAGTCAAAAACTTGTTTACAAGTGTTTTGTGTAGTTCCCGCACAATGCGCCGCTCTACAGCGTTAACGAAAACGGAAAGTTTTTGACAATGAAATACTAAAAAAAAAGTAGTTTTGTACTTACGAACAAGTTGGGAACTATTGTAGTGTTTTTGTTTTTCACTTTTCAGCTCAGTTTTATTTTTTAATTTTTCGCGTCTTCCTTACTTCGCCATAATCGAAACTACAATAAGTATAAAAGAACCGCATAACTGGTGGTAGGTGTCTTGCTGGAGGTCGTGTAGGTAAGCACCGCAGCACCTATTTCTGCTGCCGAACAGTACTGTGCAAACATTACCGTGTTACGGATTGAAGGGAACTGGAAGTAATGAAATTACTGCGGTAACGAACTTAATATCCTGCGTCTGAAGGCGGCGAGCACAATGTGGTGCTATGTATTCCATTCTAACTAGCGCCACGTTGTTATGGGCAGTCTTATAATTTATCATCAGATGAAAGTCTTGATAGTCTCGTCGGTTCTTTAAATAAAAAAAAATATTAATTAAATATTACACTTTATTTAGATATACTACTTATTTTTACTATTACAATTCATTCCAAAGAAACTTTTCTCTTTAAAAACGAATCGGAAAATTCCAAGTAAAAATTATGTAGAGTATAAAATTGTTCTAATCCCTACTTGATGAAGGTTATGAAAAGGATATACTCGTACTAATGTTACTCATCTTTTATTGGCTCCTTTGCTTTCTAATTCTATTAACTTTAAGGATTGTTTTCATTTTTAACATGTCGAGTAAGCCTTAAAGTATGTATTAATTTTATAATTAGGCATCTAGATTACCGCCTCTCCACCCTAACAGGTTCCCCCGCCTTGCCTGCGGCGGAGCGGCTCAGTAACCGCGGCGCGGTCACACGGTGAAGCGAAGAGGAACCTACCCGGCTGGCCTGAGGCGGCTGCTGCTCCAGATTAGAGCTCCTGTTCAAGGACCTCACCACGGATGCGCGCCGGGGACTGCTGACCGCACGGCTTTACACTAGCCTTTGCAGCCAGGCTGCAGGGGCGGTTTCATACTGCCCCTCGCAGCCGAGGTGGAGTCGCGGAGGGAGTACCCTCTGCGACTAAGCGGTGCCGCACCGTTGATGCGGCAGTGGTGGGGCCGCGGGCGAAGAGAAGCGTCGGTATTAAAATGGGCCGGTCTCCCTATCCTCCGCGGCCGTATAACGGGTGGCGGCGGGCCCAACATCTGATCCGCCACGGCGAGCCGGGAAAGTTTTCTTTCTTGGCTCCCATGGCCTCTGGGTGACGGGTTCGGAGGAATCCGTTGCTCGCGCGACTGCAAGAGTCCGAGGAGGGGGCGCGCTGCATGTTCCAGCGTGTCCCTACGGATGTGGAAAGGGAGGATTTTTCCTCCCTCCAGAGGTGGAGCTGCGTAAGCGGTCAGCGCCGGCGGGGTTGCAGATGGTGCGAAAGCGTTCCCATAACCACGTCATGAGGCACAGTGAGGCAGGTGGAACATCATGGAGGTTTTATCGGTGCAAGTCCGACATAACCTGACCTTCTCCTGTGAGGACGGGTACGTGCAGGCAATTCCACAACATTAATAAAAAAAGAAATTAAATAAAAAAAACTAGGTTACCCCGTTGTTTACTAAAATATAACCATTTCTCTTAAAGACAATAAACATTAACGTCATTCATCACTTTTAGAATTTATGATTCAACGAATGAATTAAGAAGCAAATGTATTTCTTCATCTCACCCTTGTATTTAATTGAAATTTGAATAATTAACACGGAAATCTCTTTTGTAATTGTGCAAGAAATGGGAATGATGTTGTGAAATACAATTCGACATCTCATTTTCTTGCGGAAATTTGCTCTTACAACTTAATATTATAAATAACGTACAACGATCAATTCTATGAATAATTTAAATTATATTCACTGTAAGAATATTTCTAATTGTGGTAGACTTCGGCCCAGACATCCTAGGTATCTCCGCAGCTCCTGTGTCTACCACCAAACAGTAGTGTGTAAACATTATTCTATTCCGGTTTAATGGAAAAATTCATTTGGTAACGAGACTTAAATATAAAAAAAAACTTTTATTTACTTCAACTTAAAATTAGAAGCAGCAGATGTGATTGGAGTCGTTTGTGCCAGAGATGCCGCTCTTCCTTAACAATACTCTATTAATACTTTACAAACCAAAATACATTAATGCACAACCTTTATATATACGTATATAAATATAAGGAGGAACTAGGAACGTTTCTGTGTCCGTGTCCGTGTCCGTGTCCGTGTCCGTGTCCGTGTCCGTGTCCGTGTCCGTGTCCGTGTCCGTGTCCGTGTCCGTGTCCGTGTCCGTGTCCGTGTGTGTATGAATGATTCTGAATGTACCTTTTTGTTTTTGAGAGCGTATGAGTTTTTTCTTTGCGGAAAGTTTGAACTGGCCTGTATAATTATAATCAATTAGTTTCTAAGGGAATTTCGGTTTGTTCATATATAAGCTTACTTATCCAATTAATCAATGATTTTTACATGTAAAACTATTTTTATTGTATATGTTTATATCTTTATTAATTTTATTAATAAAGAAATAGACAGAAAGATGGATAAAAACAATTTATATTTCAAAGGGACAAGATAGGTGACGCTGGGTTCATCATCCTATCAACAATCAGGTGAACGTCTGGCCTGGTTCTTCACTTTGTTGAATAAAAAATATATGTACGACATTGTGATCGTCGCCTTGCTACATAAACATGCTAAATCTCGTTACCGTAGTATTTTAACTCAGTAAAATGCCCACCATACCATATCAGCCAATTTACATCCCTACCCACTGTTGGGGTACAGGACGATGGTGCCATAGTCACAACGCGGGCCCAATGCGGATTGGTGACTTCACAGACACCTTAAAATAAATTGTACTTCACGTGCAAGTTTCCTCACGATGTTTTCCTTCACCGTTTGTATTTCGTTGTTGTTATTAAAGTTCACAAATGTACATAACTTAAATATAAAAGTCATCGGTACATGCCGAGATTCGAACCCGCGACCTTCGGAATGAAGGCCGCACCGCACGCTCTAACCGTTAGGCCAGCGAGCTAAAATGCCAGTTATATTATAATACAAGAATGATAGCACACCTCCAGAAGTTGTAACATGATAATTGTACCAAAAATTAACTGCAGAATTAACATTCTAACGATCGAGAGATATTTTAGCAGGTGTCACCTGTAAAAAAAGCTCATTTTGTTTTCATGAGAAAATCTTACATGGGATTTCCTACAGGAGCAACAGAAGAGTTTGCCACACTCCTTACCGAATAAATCCTCACACGAGATCTTTTGCCGAAACTAGGAGAACACACAACCATAGTAAAATATGCAATTAATACAAAATTTAATCAATTTTACGTCACAAATTTTATATTGTCGTGCTTTAAAATCAATCACGTTTTTTTTTAATTAACCAACAAATTGCACCGTGCCAATTCCAGCCACGCGTTCAGTTTCCGACATCCGTCAGCACGTGAGCAAAGAGTTTTTTCACCTCATTTTATCGCCGCTCACAAAGGATTCACCACCGGCTTACGTGGTGTCCTTCCGAAATAACGTGCAGCTTTTATATAGCATTTCAAAGGCCTGGTTAAGTACAATTTAAACATCTTCATTTACAATTATTTATTGATTTAATTATTTATTAACGAAGCCCCTAATTAGCATCAAGTTAATACGAAAGGACTTGTTATTTCGTAAACTGGAGGCGGTCAGCATAGAGTTAGGGTTCTCCATCAATCCTTCTAAAACAAAATTAATGATTATCGACTGGTCTCGATAGTCGGAGCTCTATAACATAAGTTGTTTAGATATTGTTTACGATTTTATTTATTTAGTCTCTAACATAAATATACAGGATGCTACATGCAGTGTTACGACGCAGGTCCCGAGAATATAAAAACCAGAAAATTTTGTGGGAGACTAAAAACACGACTCGTTTACATCATAATATTCATAATATTTTTTTACTGAGAGGAGACTTGAACAATGAAAGGAGCTGATCGCAAGGAAATAAGCGCTTGCGATATTTTGTGCTGGATACACATGCTGAACGGTACCTGGACAGAGCGTTGGACCAACGCATCCGTCTTAACACAGCTTAAAATGCGTCTTTCCACTGTCTTCATCGAACACTTGAGTTCTTCGATCATATTGCCAGAAATAAAAAGAAATGACTCGGAAAAAGTTGTCGTTATTGGCAAAATTGATGGTATGAATGGACTAGTGGTCGAAGCCCAAGATGTTGAACTCACCAGGTGAAGGTCACTGGCATACTCGTCTACGATGTTATAAATAAAGCATCAAGCAGAAATAACACTGCATTGAGGAAACTACTTACAGAAAAAGCGAGATTACTTAAACAGTTATTTTGATATATACCTTTTGTTTCCGTTTGAAACATATTCAAAATTTACTGAACTAAAATTAATGAGATGCTGATCATCGTCAGTGAATATCTCAACATTAAGCTAAACAAGAAAGGATTCAATATTGTACCGTAATGAACCCCTTCTGCCACTGGGATGATTTTTATAAATCGTACCGTTGTTCTTATGAAAGGGCGTGTATTTAGATTTTAGAAGATTCGAGGTAATACAAGATCATGATCATAACAGCACATTGCCCTTATTGTTAAAATCTATCAATTAATACATCTGATGAAAATCTGAATAAAGTAATAAATTACTTCAGAGATTGAAGACTGTATGTGTAATACTTATAATTGTGGATTTAAGGGTGTAATATATAATTATACGGGAGCACCAGAGACAATGCTCGACTATGATCGAAATTCTAAACCTATTATAACTTTATATGTATTCAAAACGAGTGAAAAAAGTATCGATAATAACCACAATCGAGGTCTGATTTGTCCCATTCCAAAGCGATTTATTTGATAACTTACAGAAATCAGCTACACAATGAAGCCCCATTTGTCCACCAACCCCTATTGAAGTCTTTATAAATGGCAAGATTTGAAGACAGAATTGGAATAGAATCGAGCATTGAAAATCTGCCAAGATTAATGTTTTCTAATATTGTAAAAGAGGTCAAATAAGATTGGTTATCAATAACAAAGTTAAAATCTGAGAGTAATTGTTCAGCTCCTGTATATTAAACAAATACCGGCTAAATATGATAAAATGGTTAACGTTTCTACCAAACCAAATAGAGAGATAAAAAGATATACAGAAATCTTTTTCTTTTAAATATTTTAACTTATTTTGATAGCTTAAGCCACAAGGTCCAAAATGCATACAAACGCTGATTCAATTGACCTTTTTGGCCGACAGTTTTTTTGTTAATATGTGAAGTGAATGTGTTTATTGGACACGGCAAACTATGAACAACGTGTTGCTTTAAAAAGTATGAAGTTATTTAAAAGACATTAAAATAAAAAATCGCTGCAAACTACAGGCGTGCTATATCGTTTGCTTGGTACTAGCGAAAATTCAGGACACTATTTTATGCAGTAGATAGGCTATAAAAGCAGAGCGTCAAAGACGTCGCGGTTGAATTGCAAACGGATATCCCTTGACCTCTCCAAACTCCGAGAACGATCACCGACATGGTTTAAATAAGCAAAAATCTCGAAGTGACCCTGTCTTCCCGGGAAAAAAAAGGGTTACTTTAAGAGAAATTCTCCCACAATCCAAAAAAAACTACGTATACGACTACACGCTAATAATGCCAAATTATATACATTGACATCAATACAAACTTATGTAGAGAAGAAAATCTTCAAGAGATACCCACCCTGCTTCTGGGTGAAAACTCAGGGTTATGTGGGATTTGGTCCTAATAAAACCCCTCGGTGGTCATCCTTAGTGCGTTGCAAGTTAGCCCGGAATCTCTTACGAAACACACCAGTGCCTCTCTGTATTGTACCAAACCACGTCGCAAGGACTCGTTCGTGTTGGGCAAGGGCCCTCCATCTTCAAAGGCCACAAAGCTTATAAACCGTTTTAGTAACCTTCTATGATAGGCAGGGCTAACTTTAGTCCTATTCTTAATAGATCAAGACTACAGAGTAAGGCATAAAAACATCTAGGCCTTAGTGTCACATGTAACATGAAAATTTGATCAATGGTGTCTTTTGTTAAAATAACTTTTTTAGCTTATTATATTTTAGCAAAAAAATATATATAATAAGTTTAATGAAGACCTAACTTCCAAGCGATAATTTAAAAAAAACTCTCGAACATTATGGACCATATTAGATTTATAACCTTTCATCTTTCCCTACATTTAGTTAAAGCTCACAATTTACGAACATTAAAATTTCTTTTCACATATGAAAGCTTCATCGAAACAACATACAGAAAGTAAATAGAAAGCGCCAATAGAATCATCCACTTTGAAGTCGTTAAACTTTCAAAAAGGTCTCTCCGTCAAGGGAAACCTTACATATAAATGAACAACCAAAAGAGTAAAGAGTTTACATTAAAAACTAAGCTATTTTTTCTGTTATGTTTCATTATTATTGGTGATTTTTAACAGGACAAAATATTGCCGGATGAATAATCTGGAATATGTTTCAAAGATCGTCATCATCAGCCGATAGACGTCCACTGTTGGACAAAAGCCTCTCACACGCTTTCCTATGTGAGTCGTTAAAAGCCAGAGCATCGTTTGCTGATTATCACGGTGCGCCACGATCAGGTGAGGTTGAGGGCTTGGATCCGGTGAGATGTTGTGCGGAAATCCTTATACACTTTTGAAAGATCAAGAAGTGATCATTATTATTATCTCTTTATTTCTAGAGAGTATAGTAACAAATCAGTTTTGTCATTTGTTTTTAATGTTATCACAAATTCATACGACCGATATGAATTACGACTTCTCAAAATCACACGATTTTAAGTGTTAACCAGACTTTGCTGTGGAACAGGTTCTCGCCTACAAAATCCTAGCTTTCATGTGTACGGCTGCGGGAAATGTGCAAATCGAAAAGAGCACCAGATTACTCGTAAATCTAAGAGCTAATCAAAATGTAGAAAAGCTCATCCACCATCCAAACTCAATTGTTATGAACCGGAATTAAACTATAGACTACCGTGTCATTATAAGGATACGAGCAGTTATACCTTCTACTTCGTCTTAAAGTGCCTCTCCAACTAGTGAAGGTTGACGATCAGCGTGGTACAGTCCTTTCTGTCTTTGGTTCGATGGAACAGTTCGGACTCCCTAGACATGCCAGTCCATTCTCTAATATAGCTCAACCATGACATTTTCCTTCTCTCCACTTTTCATTTTCCATAAACTTTACCCATTATAATCAGCTGCAGTAGATCATATCGCCGATGACGGAGTACATGGGCAAGGTAGGGGAAATTTTACGTTCCTCAACCGTAACCATGAGGTTACGTTTAAGTTATAACTTATGTAAATATTAATATTATAATATTATGACCAAAACACAAACATATATGAAAAGTATATCACTGCAACTTTTTTTAATATATACAACACAAATAGTTTAGGGTCCATTTTAGCTTAAATATAAATTATGAAGTAAATTTAAATGTATTAAAGAGAAGGCTAATTTATAGAAATGATTCGACTCTTTTTTTATGCTCACTCAAGTTCACTCCGCTTAGTCAAGTGGCATTAAGCACAAAAAGGAGCAACCGCACTCAATGCTACTTATTTCGTTTCTTTTTAAAGTCACGTTAAGTATAATTAAAAAACATTAAGTATTTAAAGAAAAAATGCAAGCGAGAGAAAGGAAAAAATGTTCTTTTGTCTAGGTAACATTAATAGTGTATCATCATCATCATCAGCCGATAGACGTCCACCGAGCCCGAGAGCCTCCACCCTCAAAACCCACGAAACTGAGGAGCCTTTTAATCGCCTTGTACACCAGGCAGGGAATACCTTAGTCCTATTAGTAGCCAGAGACTACAGAGCTGAATAGGAAGAACCTACCTGTAAAACGTTTAAAAAAAAAATTTGATTTTAATAAAGGACGGATAATAATCACAATAAATTAAGTCGAAGAGTTATCACAACCCTACGCGATTCTCCAACTGTATTTGACAGCGGTATTAAAAATGGGATTACGTTCGGGGGAAGGTATCCGATATGCAATGTTAGGGATCCGTAGACGGTTCAATTGAATAAATACAAGCACGGACTTGCAGACAAAAAAAAGTTTAACTTGTGATCCTTTCAATAATTGAAAATCGAAAACACATTCTGATGAAGCCGTAATAGATAAGTTTATAAGAGGGTAGACGCGCTTTACGTCTCTGGAGGCGCGGATTCAATCCCCTCGAGTTTGACATTCCGGTGAAAGAAAATATCATTAGGAAACCGGCACATTCCATGAAGACCAATTTTCAGCCTGTCCAGCACATATATTTGGCCAACATGGTAAAGAAATAGCCTTGTCTCTTTCCTGTGAAACGAAGCGTCGAATCCTAGCAGTGAGAACAACAACCAGCTGTTTGTTATGTTTGATACATGTTCTATTGCTAGCTTTTATTTTAAAGAAATTTTTTTATAAAATATATATAATCCATATAAAGCATGAATTTTACTAACAATATATTCAATATAACATGATCTTTAATTAGATGCATAAACCTCATGAGCTCTTCATATATATTCAGAGCTCAATGTAATGTTTTCAGAGGCGTCTAAAATTTTGTTTATTATGGATAACTCTTTTAGAAACACTGTCTCATCTTATTATAAAACTATAACATACCTCAAATTTCTTTATCAGCTATGTAGCTTCTGTATTAAATAAGATTATCATCATGAACTGAATCCGCTAAATATCTCCATCACATTTCAGAGATGAACGTTTATGAAGCAATTATACCTTCAATAAGATTGCAGTTTCAACGCTGAACTCTGATGTAGATGGTAAATGTTTTTTAAATTCAAAGCGACGCGACGAGCTGAAAGATAACATCGTTAATTCATTCGCCTGTTGATAACAAAAAAAAAACGTGGCGGTAGTTGGATTATTTACACGACACCACATTGCGCCCTTCTCGTTTCGCACATTAAACCTCTTTACTTCCAGCGGTTTATGCGATAAAAAAAAGAAAAACGATTATGCAAGTTAGCAGTCTATTTCATGTTACTAACCTTTTTTATTTCTAGAACTTTTTATATGCTGCCTTTTTTGAATTACCGTTTAATATTTTTTTTTTTTCATTAAGCGACGAGACGAGCGGCATATGTCACCTGATGGTAAGAGATACGCCCGCCCATAACGTAGCGCTAGTTATGATGGTGTGCACTGAACTTCATGGCGCTCGTCGCCTAAGACGTAAGATGTCGAGTCTTGATACACCAGTAATTATACTAGCTACAACGCCCCTAAAACCGGAACAGTAACGTTCGCACACTACTGTTTGGCGGCATAAATTTGTGCTGTAGTGGTACCTACCTAGACGATCTGCAACAGAGACCTACCACCATATTTACACTATTAAATACTATAGTACCGTTTGAAATCTATTTCATCTTTCTACCTGTAGTTTATATTTTTAATTGTACTACTAAATTATTTATTTTGTGGACCTTGCTTGCTTGTTAAGGGTTTAGTGGTGTGTTTCCAGTTTGAATGGCGCTGTAGCTACTGGGGTAACGAGACAATATTTTAAGTATCAAGCGACGAGCGCAATGTGGTGCAGTATATATCATTTTAAATAACGTCACGTAGGCAGGCGTATTACTTACCATCAGGTGAACATCCCGCTCGTCCATTACTCAATTAAATAAAAAAAAAATTTTTTTGGTCATTCTTTTTCACCGTTTATGATATAAGCAATAATTAGTTTTCCGAATAAAGTATCAATTGTAAAAACGTACAATTAAGTTGACGAGTACGAAATAAAACCCTAAAATGAGTAGAGATTAGAAACGAAGATAAACATGGAAATTCACGATTTCTACTATACTTATTCCATTCAGTACGAGAAAGCCTTTACCATTTATTTACAGCGATAAAACTTTTTTTTTAATTTGTCGTAGGAAATTATCAGCAGTTTTATTTCTGTATAGAATACTTAGACCGCTTTGTAGTGGTCACGCACATTTCCCTTCCTAATGACTTCACATTTGCTACAATTTCTACTTTTTTAAATTTCACTGTAGGCTACAAATTGTTAGCTATCACTCATACCTTTGAATGAACTTCTTTGTAGTTAACCATTATGAGTAATTTAACATTATCATCAGCTTTTATTAATACCGTTTTATATTTTTTTCCTTTTTAACAAGTCTAGATATATTTTATCGTTTAGTTTAAATCTAGGACAATTTCTTAAGGAATATATGTTGTATAACACTTTAGTACCCTTTTCTTTTACTCGAAAACTTCTTGTCTGTTTGGTCCGTTGTCGGTGTCGTCATATTACATTTTATCTCGTTTAATGTCTCGAATGAAGGAATGTTCAATATCGAACATCGAGATTGTCCCCGCCCGGCGACAATGCGTAATGTAAAGCCGAATAAAAATAAACAAATAATGCAATAAAACGGGAGAAAACGGAACGGAGCAAACTGTAAGCCGAGCCAACTGTTCAAATAAGTTCGTTCCTTGGGTAATCTGAAACGGACCCGTTTTCCTACGTTTATTGCATTACAGCCGAAAATCGGGACATGAAATAAACTTGCTTTTTGGTAAAGACATAGTAACAACATACGTCCCAAACTGGAACAGCATGTCCTTTATTTTTTTGTAAATATTTCAAGTGTAGCTCTTTACACAGTAAGCCCCATAAGTTTAATGAATGGAACACCATCGTTTTGTCTACTAATTCTTTATCGATGTTTTATTAAGAAATTATAGACATAAGTTATATTTATAGTAGCTTTTCTTTAGAGACGCCTTGTCATCCATCAATGTGTTACAATATCAATTACTTTCATCCGGAAAGCACTGGTGTCCTCCAGTGCGCCCAAAGAAGAGTACAACCCATCCTGGCATCACATAGCGACGAACCCCAAGATTAAGGCCAACGACACCGTAGTCCTTATTATTATTCTGCAACAGGCCAGGATTATCTTAACCTTATGCCAAGTCTCTTGTACCAGGACTATCAATGAAAGCATAATACAGCATAAACTACTACTACTACTACTTACTGTCATCATTATCATCCTCTCAAAACGTCCTGGTCCTAGTTCTTAAAACTGTGTCATCTATCGCAAATCATATTTGCATATTACACTAACTATTTATTTATTTATTTATGTACACAGAAATTACAATGAACATATAACATATATATTATAGAAATAAGTGCAAAGGCTCTATTAATTCCAATATGGAATTTCTTCCAGTAAGCCTGTGGTTGGGAGATTTGATTAAAGTGACAGTGAACCTAGTGCACTCTGATAATACTATAGAACGAAACTTAGAATCTAAGTATGATCTAGAAAAGCTTATATGTAAAAAGAAACGAAATAAATTAAAATTTATAGGTATCAGGACAGCGCAAAGTAAAGTTCTTTAACGCGCTTTTTAAATAGTGCCAGTGTCCTAGCCTCGCGAATTGCCGGAGGAAGTGCATTCCAGAGTCTAACTGCGTGTATAGCGAAAGAATAAGAATATGATTCGGAACTATGGGTCGAAAATTAGAGAAGGGTTCTTAGGTGATATCTACTTCATTGGTTGAGTGAGCAAAGAAGAATCCATCTCGCAAATACATTGGATATGACGGATTATGTAGGATGTTGAAGAGGAAACAGAGAATGTGCGTGTTCTTACGAAGATGTATTGAGAGCCTCTTGAGCTGCTTCCGATACGTAGAAACGTGGTTAACCTTTTTCAGTCTAAAAACATAACGAATACACAAGTTTTGCAAGCGCTCAAATTTGATGAATGCATGCTGTAATTAATTTTTTAACTTAAATTAGTAATATGTGCTGTCCATGACATCTTGGAATCCATAATTATGCCCAAGTTTTTAGCCGTGTCAGAGTAAGAAAAAACTTTGTTGTTAATGAGCAGTGCTGGGAGCGAGGGAAAATCAAGTGAGCTGCGAAGTTGATTACTGCCTTTAATCATTGCCTGTGATTTGTGCGGATTAAGTTCCAACCCATGGTTTCGAGACCATCTATTTTTATCTTACTTAAATCCTCATTTAGTGTTTTAACTGCAATATGAGCTTCAGAAACAGGAATATGGCGATGTAATTGCAAATCATTTGCATATAAATGATAATTGGATAAGATTACATTAGTAATAGAATTTATGAAGACCGAGAAGAGCAACGGAGAAAGGCCACCTTAAGGCTCTTCCGTAGTGAGATCCATCCAATCAGAGAAGGAATCATCTCCGCGGATACATTGGAAATGACCTAGAAGGTAAGGGTCAAACCATGAAATTGCAGGAGGCGATAAATTAATAGACTGAAGGATTTTAACAAGGATATCGAAATCGACCGAATTAAAAGCACTACTAAAATCAAGCAGGACAAGAGCGGTTAAGTGTTTTTGATCCATACCGTAACGAATGTCTTCTATTATCTTAAGGAGAGCAGATGTCGTGCTATGTCCGCTGAGGAAGCCGGATTGATATCGATTTAAAATATCATTGTTATTGAAAAATACTGCGAGTTGTGTGTGAACAAGATATTCTAGAACTTTTGAAAGAAATGGCAGGATTGATATGGGTCGAAAATGGGATGGAGAAGATGGATTTAGTTTTAGGGAGTGCTAGAATATGAGCAAGCTTCCACATTGAAAGAAAATAACAGGAAGATAAAGAAAAGTTAAATATATTTGTGAAGACTGGCAAAAGAATTGGTACAATCAACATTCTAGCATTCTAGAGCATTTTATCGTTTCCAGCTGCACAAGAAGTAATTGAGAGATCTGATCTTGACACCACCTCTTGTCGAAATGTTAAAATCATTTTTTTTATATTGCGGAGTTTGACAATGATAGTTCTAGAAGAGTCCTATTTTTAGAAAGGAAGATAGCGATACTGGAGGACAGGAAAAATGTTGGTTGAGAGTATTTAAATCCATTGTATCATTTGTCACCTTAGAAGATTTGCCTATACCAACATTTAAGGGAACTCCAGGCCTTCGTAAAGTCACTATTACGAAGACATTCTACATAGTCGATTGCAATAATTCCGCAGAGCTTCAATGCGCGACAAGTTTTGGTCCGACGGGTATCGCTTTTATCTTCTTTTTGCTTTATCCCTGCGTGCCCTTGATTCTTTTATGTCGGCAGTAATCTAGGGTGCTGGATTATGCCTGATTTTTATTCCTTTTAGTGGGACATGACATGACGATTATAAAGGTTTAAAAGTGTCGAGTTGAAGTTAATTACCATATCATCCACGTTCGCACAGATTACAGATCATATGGCTGTAAATAGGGGGAAATTAGTGGAGTATATTATCAAGGTTATTAAAATAATTAATGTGCAAATTAGGACTGTATAAAACCCCCAAGTAGAACTTTATTGTGGTGAAAGGAGGTTTCAAGAAACAGATACTCTGCCGATTCTGAGTAAATTGATGGGGAAACACAAAAAATTTTAAATGGAATTTCTGCTCGCAGTTAAATCGCAACTCCGCCGCCGCCTTTACTCACCCTATCGTTTGTTATTAACAAGTAATTAGGCAAGGAATAATTAGCAGGGAGAAGTGAATGCTTCAAGAAAGATATTAAAAGAGCGTCGATGTGACTACTGCTTATAGGTGCAAGGAGATCGGAATAATGCCTAGGAACACTGTGTGTTAATATGGGCATCGTTCAAGTAATTAGAATAAGGAGAAAGGACACCTGAAATGCATTCACGCAAATCAAGGGGCTCGGAAATATCGCTATCTGTATTGGCGTAACTGTTTAGTGAGGATGTGCTCCAGAAAAAGCTTTCATTTAAATCAATTAATAAGTTCATGGATTACCTATAAATCCGAACGTATTTAAAAACAAGGATATACTTAAAAGCAAAATTACAATTATAAAATAGAGTATGTGTTACAATTAAGTTGTTGTGGTTAACAATATACCTAATATAATATATATTTTACTTAAAACTAATACAAAAAAAAACCGTTAAGCCACATAGTTCTTCGTGAGGTAGTGAGAGGCGATCGCTTGTTGTAATTAAACTGCATAGTAGGACCACAATAGAGTAGTCATTACATTTAAAGAAAATAAAAGAAATGTTACAAATGAAAGAAAAAATAAATATAAACAATTCTCAGATAGTATGAATATGTGATTACAGCGTAAAATTATATTTGAAGAAAAGAGAAAAGACAAAAACTAAGTAACGTTCACCCCGCGTGTGCATGGAGCACGTGATAATGAATTTAAACTCAATATGCAGAATATTAATAATAAAAATACAATCGAAATATTAAAAATAGTAATAATATTAAAAATTTACAACCAAAATCCTTCGATTATTGAAATCGGAGTACGTTGTTTGTATTTAAACTTCGTTATACCCACATAGCAGCAATAAGAAAATTATGCTGGACAACGAAATGTTCGCGGGCGATATAATGCGGCCAACTTTAGAACATCATTAGTGCTAGTGTCCCGTGTCGTAATAATTAGTTGTTCACGCGGTGACGAGTCTTCTTTTGGACAATTTCAACAGTTGTGCGTTTCTGTGATCCAGAAGTGTCGTTTTGTGGCACGTTTGCTTCGGCAGGAGTCGGAGGGTATTTGTTAATCAGGACCGCTAGTTCAGTCATTGTTTCAATCTTACGTCGAGTCTTATCGGGAAGAATCACGAGTTATTTTGCCTCCGGATGACAAGTATTGTTTAATACCAAAATTTTCTGCGTGAAGTAGTGAAAAATTGATGCCGATTTTTAGTTAAAAATTCAGATATAATAACACCTGTTCCCTTAAGATTAGTCTTATCCCAAACCAATTGTCTGTGTTCCATATTCATAAAACGAACTAAAACAGGTCGGGTTTTGCTGGAAGGAGAACCAAGTTGGTAGCATACCTTAATGTAATCTTTACTCAGATCCTTCAACTTCAGTAGGTCGGATATGATTTTTTGGATAATGTTATGTACATTTTCGTCTCGTACCTCTGGAATGCCATGAAATAAAATAACTTTCTGCCTCATGGCAGTCTCATGCCTGTTTAGGCTCGTATGAAACATGTCTATTTGAGCTTTAATGATGTAAAACGACTGCTAGACAAATAATTTAAAATCCTAGAATTCATGGGACAATGAAGAGACATCACGGCGAGTGTTGCTTTCAGTATTATCATTTCCATCATTAGATTAGGCTAGTAAAGTACTCCATGATTTTTTTCCTAAGGAATGCTCTTGATTACTTCTGCTCGAGAGAACGTAACATATTTATTACGCTTCGAGTCAAAGAAAAAAGGTTTCGATTTTTTTTAAAAAAAAAAAACTAACGCTTTTATACCTTCTTTGTTCATTATATTTAAATATACCGAAGTCCACATACAATTGTATTAAGATTTTTATAGTATCAGGACTTTCAGACAGACTTGCCACCACTCTGCTGATTTTGACCTTTCAGCAGTGATAATACAAAGTCAGCTATTTATGATGCAAATATTATTCAAGAACATTTCATCATTTTATGTTAAATTGATACTTCATTAAAAATAATTTCGTATCCGCCTTTAATACAATAAAATTCAAAATAATGGATTCTACACGGGGTCGCTAAAAGATAATCAGCAACTACATCTAGGAGTTGAAAATATGACTGATTATTTAATTTTCTTCTTAAAGTGCTTCTTCGACTAGCAGAGGTTGGTAGTCGGTTCACCATATATCGCCAGGTCTCTCGCGAGGCGGAACAGCTAGTCGACAGTTGCGATCCCGGTCCATTCCTTGATGTTACGCAGGCACGATTTCGATTATTTATTAATTGGCTTTAATTACATAAGTAAGCCTATGAATAAACCCAAAACAAGATCTTAGATTAGTTAGTACTTGGATCAGAATAGACAACACTTGCTATAGATGCTTTTAAAATTGCTTATAAGTCTCTATTAGCAGAGATCGTCTACACAGAAATTGCCGTAGCGCCCATTTCTGTCTACAGCTGTGTCCAAATATCACTGTTCTGGTTCAAAGGGTGTTAAAGCTAATGAATTTACTGGGGTAACTGTAGGGTCGTAAGAAGATTAACACAATGTGGTATTTATCATCCTAACCAACGCTACATTATTATGGACAAGCGTATCACTTACCAGCAAGCAACCCTTCGTGGAAAAAAAAAATGAAATACATAAAAAGATATACTTAAGAATTTATAAACAACTGTAACTTATATAAGCGAAAGTAAAGCATGTTTCAGGTAAAGAAGGCTTTATATCCGTCATAGTGGCAATTTACTACGGAGCGCATATACATTACAACAAAATATGGTTACTATCTAAGGACAATCCGTTTTTAGTCAAGTTCTAGTCAAGTGTAATATGTAAACAATTGTTTACATATATAACTCTTAACGAGAATAAATATCACGTTATATATTTGTATGTACCACAAATTTACTTGAAAGTAAATAAACACTAGTTTCACATGGTCATTACGACCTCGTGACTTTTTCCTGTGAGAGCGTCCATATTAAGGTTTACGTTTATTTAAAAGATCGCTTATTAAATATCGTATGAGATAATTTTAAACCACTTAATCAGAATAGTTACTTGCTGCAAACCGTTAGTTAGGTCTTTGCTGTGGTTACTGAAGTTAAAATTATGTGAACCTCATTCTGGCCAAATACGGGTTGATGCTAATGTTCTGTTATGTCTAAAAAAATCTAAAAGAACTTGTTTGTATATATGGTAACAAATAATAAAATAAAACTTATTAAACCCATACAAATGTGTTAATAACTCACCATACTTGATTTTCATGTTAAGGGCCTAATTAAAATGGATCATTTTCATAATTCGTACAGCACATAACTGTTTAAACTGCGGTCAAACCGGCAGGTGCCCAGTGATTAATAGCTTCGGAAACCGATTGTTTTCACAGTGAATATCGATATTCGATTAATTTAAAGTTTGCGATTGTTCAGTAGCCAGCTGAAATCTCATCTGACCCTTTATAAGTTCAAACAGCACTTTAGTTTGTATCTCTTCCTGCGGTTCCCATGCATTCATTTGAAAGTCGCTGAATAACAATTGGTTAATAGTTAAAAATTTCTAATTTATTTATAATAAAGGTTAAGGAAAAGGACTAAAATAAAATGTCCACATGAATTTATTGCATACTTTTACCATTTGTTCTTTGCCATCGCCCCACAAATGAGATGAATTTATGTTTGACGAACACGCGACCGTTGAATAAATTATAGGCTACATAGAAACGATTTACTAAATATATCGGAACGGTTATCAAATTGCTACGTAATCTTTCCATAGATATAGCATTAAACTTTTAGTATTTTCTTTTATAAATAAATCATGATGCACCCTCGGAGGGATAAGGCCGTACAGTGTTAGCTTATCCTCCACTTTAACAAATAATAGTTGGCTAAGATTATACTTACAATTTTTAATCAATACACAATGAAATATAGAATATACTGTTGAAAACACTAAACACCAATTACCCTCACTTTTCTCTAGGGAACAGACTGACGCCATTTTTTATCTGCGCGCCATTTTTGTGTTGACATATTTTAAATGTTGCCAACATAAAAATAACAAAAGTAATGATACCGACATAAAATGCGATATATTTTATTATTTATTTGATAACGCTAACAATAATACTCAATTAATCTTTAAACATTACAAATAAGTTTACTTTAAAGTAGAGTAAATCATTGTTATAAAGGAATCGTGTGAATTAAGATCAATAAAACATGCCAATAACGTCTTTCAAGACGTTTCAACGAAGACGTAAAAATCTTTACTGTCTATACATATATAATGAAAATGGGTTTTCTTTGTTCGCCAATCACGTGAAAACTAGTAATCGTATCGACATGGACCACGACCAATGCGGAATAAATTGTAGATGGTTATAAGCTATATATTTTTTTAATTTCATAGATTATTCATGATTTTATTCCTAATAGACTTTTATAAACATTTTCATTTCGTATTATTTATGCAGTTGCTATAGTAACGGTTTCTATAAAAAGTCATTCGCGGTTGCGGTTTCACTCAAGCAATATTTTAGGCAAGTTTTAAATCTAATTTTATATTACGGCCAACAAAGCGGGCAAGTAACAGCTGGTATAATATATTATGTAACTCTTCTCCCACTAACCCATATTGGGCCAGCGTGGTGGGAAATGGCCTAAATCCTCCCATATGAACCCGTACAAATGACGGCCTCTGATGGCCAGCAGGTCGCAAAACGCCGCTGGATGCAGACAGCGCAAGACCTTTCGATGTGGGGATTTTTGAGGGAGGCTTATGTCCAGCAGTGGAGGCTGATGATGATGATGATTTATTTATGTGTTAAAGCATGTAACGGTAACTTTATTTTCTTTTTAATTTCACGAAATAGCAAAATGGCCATGTGATGGTATGTGATACACGCCAACCTATAGTTACGTAGCGCTAGAATGATATACACACCACCACGTTATGCTCGTCGCCCTGAAACATAAGATGTTAAATCTCACTACCCCAAAAGTTACACATGTTATAACGCTCTTCAAACCAGAACAAATTCGTGTTTACACACTACCAACAGGTAACAAAGAACTACCATAAATATCATCATCATTTCCAATGATAGAACCCAGTAGTGCAAAGCCTGGGTTTGTCTTAAAACGCTGTTGAATTTCAGTACCTGGATTTTTCTCGACAACATGGCAACACTTTTGTTTAGAACAACTTTTTTACGATGACCATAAAAACCATACGCCAAAAAGAAAGTTCAAGAAGACAGTAAGAAAATGGAACTTTACGTATTTATAGTATAATAAATTTTAACCGTCCGTACACTTTTATCGGTCTTTAGGTTAAAAAAAGCGAATTAAAAATTATAGTTAATTATAAAACCATAATAACGTTACTTAAAAAGTACTTCTTAAACACTAATTAAAAAAAAAATTGAAGTGTTATTTAATTTACCGGTAAGTACCGCAGCGCCTCTATCTCCAAATACTGATCTGCAGTGTTCAAAAACATTGCAGTGTTACAGTTTGGATTCAGTTACTAACAAAATTACTGTGGTAACTAGCGTACATTCCATTGTCAAGGATGATGAATTAAATGCTATAATTTCAATAGTATAATACTATTAAATCGGAACGCGGTAATTACAGCACATTAATACACAATCACAGAAATGAGCAGATCTTACTTCAGTTGCCAGCGTATCACCACCAGCTGTAGCTTCTGAGGGTCTTATAGTTTTATATTCCAAAAGTATTGCCCTCTCATAATAAAAGGAAATAAATAAATAAGCAGCTCACGTGACCTGGACATTATTACAGACACACACGCAAATAATACATAAATAGCTGCCGTTAATGTAATAACTCTATGTAATACACAGGTCTCCGCTTGACTTCGCACATAATTTGTTTTTTGTTTAAGGATCAAAGCAAAGCTTTATTTAACACATTAATAAAGAGCTTATACAGCGAATACAAACGTACTGGTGGTGATAGGTCAGGACAGTGTTTTAACCGCTTACGTAACGTGACTGAGCCATTTCCTCTTAACTCGAAGGTTCGCTGGTCCGATTTCAGGACCACATACAAGAAATTTTCGATCCCGCTTGGTTAGCTACTATCCATATATTATAAACCCAAAGCATTGGTGTCTTTAAGCTATATCACATGAGAACTAACATATGTTGGATGAGTACGTTATTTCCATGTCATCATCATCAGCATCACCCGATAGACGTCCACTGCTAAACATAAGCCTCCCACTAAGATCTCTACGTCGATCGGTCCCACTTTGCTCGGATCCAGTGAGTTCCCGCGATTCTCACGAGATCGTCGGTCCAACTTGTGTTAGACATCCTAATGCTACGTCTACCAGTACGCGGTAGCCACTGGATGACCTTCTGCCCCATCGGCTGTTGGTCCTACGATCAATGTGCACTACCCACTGCCACTTAACTCTAGCAATCTTTCGGACTATGTCAGTGACCTATTTCCATCTACTTGATTTATTTGTTGGATACAAACAGTATTAACAAAATCTTAATAACAGTAAGAATCAATTCTACTTTATTTACCAGCAGTGTATCCACAACTAATTCTGGATAATCTTGTTACGGAACCCTAATGTATGAAACCCGATGAGTTGCATCAATTCCGATTCACACGGGTCTTATATGCAACTCTTTATCAATAGTTCGTGCTAAGTACCAGGACACCAAGACCGTTGGAGACACCGGGACATGGGATGGCAAGCAAATACGAAACAGTTCAATATCCAAAATCGGGTTAGAATGACATCTTCAGAATAAGTCAATATTATAATTTAAATTTATTTAAATATTCTCATAAAAATTATATTTTCTAAACCTTCCGGCTGGAGCCCACGTATTTATCTAAATCATACATTTCTCTCTTCATGCAGTCGTTTACATACATAAATATACTAGTAAAGTCCCGGAAGTCAACAGGATTGACTGCTGTTCTAGTATTATTTGTTATGGAAATTGAATTTAACAATGATAATTGCATGGATGTTATCAGTGTATATGGACTATTTGGATTCCGTGCCAACTTCACTCCATTGGCTGGCACTGTTGCCCAATAAACCAATAAACTATCAGTGACAAACTGACACACACTTAAGCTGCATGTGAATTAATTATTAAACGGTCTCATTGTTAATTCAACTATTCTAGAGATCTGTAGATTCAACTTGTCTACAGAATCGTAAGTTGCACTATTAAATCCTTTTAATTATTTTACTATTAAATGCAATCGAGTATGTAAGTAATGATTGATAAAATAAAAGGTAAGCAGAGCTGGAATATATTTCAGAAAATACCCAAAATAATTTCGATACTCTGTACCTAAACCGCAAAGTAGTCTGGAAAGGTTAGGTTGGAAGAAAACCGCACCGACTAAAGAACGTCGAGCGGAGCGAAGACTTTTCAGAAACATTCATTAACGGAATGCTTGATAGCAATAGACAGCAATAAAAAAAAACCGAAATCGATATCTTTTTTTGCGAATTATTGATATAACATACAACGAGAAAATATATCGTTTTTGCTATTTATAATATTCTACGTATTACGTTTGTTATGCAGCGTAAAAATACCTTGAAAAAATTCACAAATGTAACTGAAACTCCCCTGATCTTGTCACTTACCATCAAATGAGCTTGAAGGTTATTTATTTTTTAATAAATGGGAGAGAGGAAATTTCCTCGCTTCTCTATATGACAATGCCAAGTCTTACACTCCTACCCTAATCTACTTACGTTGCTTTTTTTTGGTTTAATATGATCCCTGTTGTATTCGACCCAAGAGAAAACCATCAATATTGCTTTAGAACAACTCTGCTGTTACCTGGATGTTACTACACAGTGGCAGTAAAATAGTTTATGTAAATTCTTCGAAGTATATTTTTACAGCCGCGTATTTTACGGCGATCGTAACCGTGGTAACATAACAGTGTTATTGATGTCACAGGTCAGTCGAAAGAAATATTAAACAATAACTTGTTTCTATCACCCTACTAGATACACAGGGAAAGCACGATTTACTCTACATATTTTCCTACCCCTTTTTTTGAGTAGTCAAATATATGATAGAATTTTAACTTCCTTTTTGGACCGTGTATTTTATATATCTATGAATATATCTCTTCGTTTGTGCTAGAAGCTTTTCGGCGATATATACTGTTTATTTTATGTGAAGTTACTTGATTTAAGTTTTTTAAATTTTAAAGAATATTCTAATATAAACTTTTAATAGAAAGTATCTATTCAAATATCACAATAGACTATTAAAGTTAAACATCCTGTAGCTTTCTTTTCGCACGACGCTGCGACTAATGAGATGTTACGTCTAATTACTAACTACATGCAATTTCACTACCTACCTTGCCCTTCTTGTGAGGTATTAATAGAAACAGAAAATACTTAAACTGTCAACAGTTTATTTAAACTATATTACTTCGAAAATGATTTAATTATCAAGGATTGTGTATATTAAGACTCATACTAACAAAGCCATCAACTTCATCAGCTCACGCAGTTCACGGCTACACATTGGCCTCTTCCGACGAAACCATATGTAATAGCAAGTATAAGTAGTATATACTTATTCAAATATATATTTTTTTTTATTTTCACCTGATGGTAAATTATATGCTTGCTCATAATAATATGTCGCCAATCAGGATGATATATACTGCACTCGTCGTCTGAAACGTGAGATGTTCAGTCTCGTTATCCCAGTAATTTCACTACATGCAGCCCCCTTCAAACTGGAACACAGTAATGTTTGCACACTACTGTTTAGCGTCAGAAATAGGCGCTGCGGCGGTTCCTGCCTGGACGCTCTCCAGCATCAGTTACCACCAGTTCAATATCAATAGTCCTTTAAAAAATATCAAAGCTTCTGTGAAAATCAAAACCGACCGATGACCGGTCATTAGTAATATCTCCAGGAGTCGCTGCCGTCTCTTTGAATATAGGATCAAATTAATTCTAAATGTCCCTCCGCGACCTCTTTACACGATTTGTGGACATTTAGAGAACAATCCCGAACCCGTTTTGCCTCCCAGTAGGACCCTTAAACGGTTTTACATTCCCACCTAAACATTATTATGCAAATTGAGATTATTTTCGACGGACATAAAATATGTATGACTTAAATTTTATACTTTGTTATACGTAGCCAGTTGGTAATAAATACATTAATAAATAGCTCTCTAGTGTTCCCACTGCTGGGAATTGAAAGTCCTTTATGAGCAGAGAATGAAGATTAATCATTTACGAGCCCATGTGCAAGTTGGTGAATCTTACACGTCCCACAAAAGCTTTCAATCTCCAAACATATCAGTCTCCTCACGACGTTCTCCTTCATTAGAAGCCGTGATAGTTCAGTGTATAAGTTTGTCTGGATCGAAAGGTGCGGGTTCGAACCCCGCTTATATCAAGCTTCCGGTAAATGAAAGCAGTTGTTAGAGTAACTAATGCACTAAAATAAACTTACTTTCTACCTTGTTCAAAATCAAGCAAAAACTAAATTTTTAATAGTTTTTCAGAGAGCGATTTTTTTTATAATAAAAGCGTATTTTAGTAAATATAATAATACAATCTATTTTTAGAAATGGCGTCACTTGAAATTATTAGAAGCCATTCGGTGACCCAAGAGTCGCAGGGTACTAATGCTTGCTTTAATGGTTCACATGGTAAAAAAAAACTATTTGAAGTAACAGTTAGTTTTTTATTAAACAATACTAAAATACTTGATACTTCATCAATGCCTTTGTAAGTTTAACTTCATAAAGTTCCGATTCTCCTTTAGCCTCTCATTTTAAAGGAGAACCGGAACTATACACAACATTCTCCTCAGAGCTTTAGTCCTTTTTAAGTAACAGTTTTCTAAAATTAAATGCATGTATGTTAAGTATTAATCTCAAATATAAATTATAGTATTTTTTACTTAACTATAAACTGTATAATTATGCAATTATTATACGATATTTATTTATCTTAATAATAATATCGGCATACAAGTTTAGCATATTTTTTAATAAAACATTGTAACTCAGTTTCTTTAACTATTTAATTTGCAAGGGAAGAGTGAATTTCATCATTATCAGCCGATAGACGTCCACTGCTTGACGTAGGCCTCCCCCCCAAAGATCTTCACGTTTATATGGGTTCATATGAGAGGATTTGGGCCATTTCCCACCTCACACCCAATGCGGGTTTGTGGGGGAGCCAGAGCCTCGTTTATTGATTAGCAGGATGCACTACGAACAGATGAGGTTCGCTGGGAGCCCGTGAGTTATTGTTCGGAAATTATTACCCCTTACACCCCACAGCGAATATTAATTAAATTAAAAAATCACTGTAAGATGTAATACTATTAAAAAAATCTATCATTAATATAAGAGCCTTTAAAAAATTTTGTAAAAAACTTCAAAAAAACTGATTACACTTTTAGATATATTTTTTTTTATTCAATGAAGCGACGAGGCGAACGGGACATTCACTTGATAGTCACGCCAGCCTATAACAACGTAGCACTAGTTAGGATGTTATACACTGCATCATATTGTGCACATCACCTTGAGACAGGATCTTAAGTCTTATTAATAATAGTAATTTCACTAGCTAATCCCTTCTATCCGGAACATAGTAATGTTTGCAAACCGTTATTTGGAGGCGGAAATAGGAGCTGCGGTGGTACCTACCTAGACGATCTCCGGTAACAAAAATCTACCACCAGTATATTCTTGAACATAAAACAAAACGCTTATCATAGTGCGTACATTAAATGACACATTTAACATTCCCACGACTGGGACTGGAGACCTTATCTCACTCAAGAAATTTTATCTATTACTTAGTTAGTATTGAATTATATTTACTAACTAAAACTGAGAAGAAAAGATTTTAGATATGTGGTCAGTTTCTGACGCAGGATATGTTAAGTAGTTATCACAATAGAGTTTCCCCACGAAATAGTTCCATTACAGTATTTCAGTTTGAAAGGCGCTGTAGCTAGTCAAATTTCTTAGGTTATGAGGCAAGATTATATGTCTGAAGGTGACGAGTACTGTGTGGTGCGGTCTATTTCACCCTATCACGAGCTTGATACGGGTAGGCGAATACTTAACACACAGGAAGTGTTCTCCTTATCTCAGTCAAAATATATATCGTCATCATCAGCCGATACACGTCCACTGCTGGACCGTCTACGTCTTGCCTGAGACAGTCTAGGTAGCTAGTGTAATTACTAGGGTATCGAGACTCATCTTATGCAAGACGATTTCCGCAACGTGGTGGTATAACATCGCAAACATCGCCGTTTTGTTATGACCAGGCGTATCACTTAACATCAGGTGAACGACTTTGTGCAGCGTTGGGGAGGCTACGCAGGATATTTTCGTCCCAATATCCACTTTGTCTAAAGAAAAAGGTCTTTAAACTCGTGGGTGTTGCCAGTGATGACTTATGGCATCGACACGTGATCGCTTACAGTGGGCCTGATGAAATTGGCTTCAAGTCGCACAGAGAGCAATGGAAAGGGCTATGCTCGGGGTTACCCTGAGTGATCGAATCAGAAATGAGGAGATCTGTAGGAGAACTAAGGTCACCGACATAGTCGAAAAGATTGCTTCCCTCAAGTGGCAATGGCAGGACACATCGCTCGAAGGACTGACAGCCGATGGGGCACCAAGGTCCTCGAATGGCGACCACGCGGCGGAAGACGTAGTGTTGGCAAGCCCCCCCACCAGGTGGTCCGACGATCTGGTGAAGGTTATTGGAAGCAGCTGAATGCGGGCAGCGCAGGGTTGATCGATGTGGAGATCTTTGGGGAGGCCTATGTCCAACTCTGGACTTTTATCGGCTGATGGCGGCGAACGACATTATCATCTCGTCGCTTCTTTAAATAAAAAAAAAGAAAAATCAAAATACATAACATGATAAATTGCTTAAACAGGTTTACCGTTCAGTTTACCGGATTGTGGGAAGCGTCCGCAAAAAGATGTTCTCCGTGATGTATCTCATTGCGGTCTAAGAGTATCCTAAAAAAAACTTTGTTAAGCTCATTTTATTCTCAAAAGGCCGGATGATGAATTTCCTTTGTAGCGCGAGATGAAGGCGACGCCTGGGAATTTTAAAAAAATATAGCGGAAAAGTCGAGAGAGAGCGAGCTCGCGGAATTATTTATCTCTCAAATGTTGACAAGAGTGCTGTCTAATAAAGTTTCTTTTAGAATAGTTTTATGCACCCCTATATTTCAGGGGAAGTTTACTTTGATACAGTTTAATAAAAATGTAAGGTTCTCCGCTTTTTTAATCGATGAAACGACGTGACGAGTGATATATTCTGGTAAGTGTAAAAACTCTTAACCACCTGGTGCTAGTTCAGATGATAAACAGCATCAGGGCGTAAGAGGCTCCGCACTACAACTTACAGAATCCCAGCCAGGCTCACCTGCTCGTGTTGCACCGTGTTGCTAATCAACACGAAACTCTGGCTTCCACCGGCCCGCATTGGGTCAGCGTGGTTAGAAATAGCTCATTTCTCCCCAAATTAACCCATACAAACAACCGCCCCTGCTACCTGGTACCAGAGGCCATGTTGACTGCAAGGTCTTGGAAAGCCGCTGGATGCGGGCAGCGCAGGACCGATCAATGTGAAGTTTTTGGGGGAGGTCTATGCCCAGCATTGGACTTACATCGGCTGATGATGACAATGATGATGGTTACTCAACATTACATAGTGCTCATCGTCTTAAGACATACAGTAGTAAGTCTCATTACGTTAGTAATTTCACCAGCTACAACGCTCTTCAATCCGGAACACAGTAATGAGAGTTGTGGTGGTGGTGGATTTATAGTATTAATTATTTTGCTGAAGGGACCTATTCTTATGATCTAATGTATTTCTTCTTCCTCTTAGTCGGTATCACTCCTGACAGAGTGGTCGTGGTCATCACTTTGGGTGTCGGTTGCAAGCTTAACAACACATCGCCATTGCTCTCTGATAGCCGTCATCTTGATGTATTTAGATTAATTATAATTAAAAAAAAAAAATTTTCTTGATATACCTGATTTATTGTATAAGTCCTGGTGTATATCTTGAACTACTCTTCATCTAGATTTTTATACTTAATATTATGACCACAAAAGTACACGTATATTTTCTATATACATATACATGTCCCTATCTAATAATACTTACGATTAAGTTCTCTGATATACGATTAAGTTATCTAATACTTGTTGCTTTAAGTTCATTGCAAAGTTTACGATAATTGTTTGGACACAAATTATACAAATTGATACTTAATATACTTTTTAAACATGAAAAGGCATAATAAATAATGTTTCACATAAAGAACAAACCTTGATAAACGTTAAGGTATATACTCTGTCATCGTCAAAATATCAAGGAAAAGTAAATAAGCGTAAAAATGATGTCTCAAGCCGATTGAAATGTGTTGCAGTGTATATCATTCTAATTACGACCACATTATAACGAGTGAGTTTACCACTACAATCAATTGAACGTTCCGTTTGCCTAGCCTCTTCGTCGAATAGAAAAATATTAAGAAAACAGCAACCAGCGTACGTATAACACTGTTAAATTATAAAGCCACGGAATGAAGTATATAATATAGTGACGGAGACGTCTCAACAACTTAGCATCATAAACGGAATACATCAAACGCGCACGTACCGGCCGCACGAGACGCGGGAGTCGTGCTTACCTTTGAATGTTGAATTACACAGCACCTCATGGTGCAGTTCCGCACACGCCTTGACTCGAAACAAACGATCTACAAACAAAAGCGCATGTGATAACGCAGGCTACAGTATTCAAGCCACCGCACGAAGAATGAAACTCCTCTTTAATCTGAACACTGCGCCAGACGTACCACCATTGTAGACAAACAACTGATGCCTGTACTGCAAGAGTCACTAATCGCCATCTTTAAAAAGACGCTTTTAAATAAAGCGGCCTAAAAATATAAAAGAACTAGAAATAATAGACTCGACGAGACGAAGAGGACGCTCACCTGATACTAAATGATACGCCTGTCCAAAACATGGCGCTAGTTAGGATTGTATACACTACACCACATTGCGCTCGTCGCCTTCAGACAAAAAATGTTAAGTCTGATTACCTCAGTAATTTCACTAGCTACAACTCCCTTCAATCTTTAATGTAGTGTACGTGATACTAACTAGCGCCACGTTGTTATGGACAGACGTATCACTTACCATCAGTAGTACGTCTCACTACGACCGTTTGAGATTTCATGGTACCGATCGGTTTTTAAACGTTTGGCGAAAGATCTAAGCATATATTTAAACTTAATACTTATTTTTTTTTTATTATAAAAATGGAAGCTGAAATAGTGTAATTATTAAATAGTACGATATTTTATATAAACATTTTTTTTGGAGCGAGGAAATCTTAAAAAAATACCTTACTTCTTGGAGCAAAGACAGGGTTATGTGGGATTTGTACCCATTAAATCTCTGGGTGTTTTCACCCAATAAAACCCTTAATACTTTACAAGAGGCTCCGGGATATCCTACAGTATGATAGGTAGGTGAGTGTCATAACCCTCCCTAGCAGCATCTCTCTGCTCCGACAATGAATTGATACGAGAGAACCTCGTATCTGTCGTTCACCCCGGGCTCGCATAGTAGGCAATGGAGGCCCCCATCTTCAAAATCCTTTTAGTCGCCTTTTACGACGGGTTTTTATTGTTGTCATATTCTTAACAGCCCGAGACTACAGAGCATACGACTATGTAGTAACTAGTGCTTATTTTTTTTCAAGTCACGTCTCTGAACACTATTGTCAAGAGCTGACAGTAGCCAGTCTTTAAGCTTAGAACTCTCCAACACATTGTAAAGAGCATTTTAATTATAAAAATGTTGCGTTAGCTGCATCACACGCGTTGTGGCCGCGATGAATGGGTTCATATGAATTAAAAAAAAAAATCCCCCCTCCAGTTCATACCAGCAGTAACAGTTGGACGGAGTTTTACAATGAAATTACTTTCAAGTATACAGCAAGCGAAAATATTGCATAATTTCATTTCATATTCATGCGCTATGCGCGAGATGATGTTAAATTTCCTTTATGAAAATGTGAAGGTTTTAATTAAACCGAAGTTTTAAAGACAAATAGATAAATATATAGATATTAGACAATTTCATCGTACAGTTCAATAACTTTGAAATAAATGATAATTGGATCCGCTGAGTGCCACTGGACTCGAACAGCGCAAGACTTTACTGGTGGTAGACCTATGTTGCCGGAGACCGTCTAATTTAATACCATCGCAGCGGTTAATTCTGCCGCCAAATGGTACTGTGAAAATATTACTGTGTTCCGATTTGAAGTACTTACTGTAATTACTGGGTTAACGAGACACAACATCGATCAACATCTTAGGTCTCAAGCGACGGCAATGTGTTGCAGTATATATCATCCTAACTAGTGTCACTTAATTATGGGCGTATAACGTACTGACTATCAAGTGAACGTCCCGCTCGTCGCGTCACTTAATTGAATAAAAAAAAGTCCATGCTTTGTGGTACATATTACAAGAGACCTAAGTTCATCAATGGACGTCCATCCGCTGAAATGATGATGATGATGAAAGAATAATTGTTAAAAAACAAACGGAAACATTAACAAGTCTTCTAGCTTCTAACTGTAATAATACAGATGACAGTAGTACAAAAAAACTAATTGAAAAATTAACATTTTTAATTTTTTATTATTTAACCCCCACTTAAAATCAGGGATGTTGTCTTTATAGACCATTGCCTCAATGGGTTCCTTTACTTCGTTTTCATTGTACAATTTTCGTTTTTTTTTATCTTGTGATAATAAATGATATTATTATTATTAATCATAACACGTAATGTAATGTATTGCATTTCACAAATAAGATACATTATATATCAACATAAGCTCTACTTTTTATCCAGTTACTAAATACTATTTTCAGGTTTAATTTGCAGGATAATGTTCAAGTATAACAGTATATTTCTATCCCTAAAACTTTTCTGTTAAATACATAAGTATTACCTTATTTTTAATTAATACTATTGTCTATTTATGGAGAAAATAAATGTATGTATATAGTGTAATAGTTCTATATGAGTACTAACTATTCCTCGCTCACTCTGCTGGCCGTAAAAGGGAATTCAATTTGAAATTTAGACTTGAAAATTGTCAGAAATATTCTCACCCGGTGGCAACACGCCGCCCCTCGGGCTCCTTTCCGTTATTAACACTCGGCAACTCCTGTCGGATGTAGCAATTTGTAAAATAAGTTCTTAGCTAACCTCAAAAAGCTTTTACATTTTCAAGTGCCTAGGTCCTATACTCGAAATGCAGAAATAACGTGATAAGTCTTTATTTTTTTAATTGTATAGGGTGGCGCAAAAGTAATCTTCCTATCAGAAAATGCTATTGTGATTACTTTTGCGCCACCCTATATTAACGATCCCACCCGATTGTGAGCGGGAATGTAATCTTTGATAGTAAAGGGCACTAGTCTAGAAGTAGCCTACTCACTCTTCTCTTAAAGGTTCCCATGTTATACCTGGACGGAAACACTGACTCCGGCAGACTTTTCCAATCCTTTGCTGTTCGCGTTAAGGTCAAAGCGAAACGCTTTGACGAATGCCTACGGTATATTTGTACGTCCGATGACATAAGAGAGATAGCGGAATTAAATCAAATACTTCCTGGGCACACTCCCCGAAATGCAATAAAAAAACACCGAGAGGCTCGCTACCCGGCGATGATCCGAGCTATCAAGTTTAGTACTTGTCAGCTCATGGTTACCGATATCCTTAAGGCGCGGCCCTCTACCGAGTCCAAAGCGGCCAGTTGGTATTAGACAGCACCTGCTCAGATGCGACAGCAGTTCTCCATACACGATCGGACTTGTGCTTTATACAGGGTTAAAAGCTGCCCCAGTGTGAAGTACCAACTTATTTTGGACGTACGTCATATATATATATATATATATTTCAAAAAAGAATGGCGGTGGATAGAAGTTAAATTTGGTCTATAAAGAAGTAGTTGTTTCATTACTTTAACTCGTTACTGGTACTACGATTGAGTTGAAAATTAACTGCGTTGAAACTACTGGTGTTTCAAAATGTATAACATAATTTATTATTGCGTTAATACTAATTATTCCTTAATAAATCCTTTCCTTATTAAGGATAGAAATAGCTCACCAAGTCAAATGTCCTGCAAGTAATTTTATCATTTTTCTAGACAAAAACACAATTTTTCTACATAATTCTACTTATGTGAGACACGTTGTAACGTACAAGATTTTTACAACCTGATATCGCCCTTTCAACCCTTATCTTGAATTAATCAGTGTCAAGGAAACCTTCGCTATTTGTATACAGATTTCACCCTAAAATATTACGTACTAAATTTTGGGCACAGTAAATAAATATCACAATCTTACTGTATTAAAAGAGAGTATATATGTTAAAAAAAAAATTGTTTATTTATAATAAATATAAGTATGGCTTGGTCGACCAGTATAATAATTATAACACAGTAGATGTTACTCCGAGCTTTATTAGCACCACTTTATTACTGGTGGTAGGTCTCTGTTGCCGGAGACAGTCTACCGAAGCTCCTATTTCTATTACTGTGTTCCATTAACCTTGAATAGAAATAAAAAAAATGCCTTTAATTTCTTTTTTTAAAAAAATGTTTTCCCAGTTATGATCATCCTCATTTGATATTAAGGACTATAAAATTAGATTCTATTGAACATAGTGAAATACTTTTTAACTGTAAGTAACAACAGTAACAAAAAAAAAAGTTATGGCAATTGTCGGTTTTTTTTTTCGTGGGGGAAATATCTACGCATACCCGTCTTTGCGGGGGCGAGGACGGGTTATGACGGACTTGCACCGACTAAAACCCCCACGATGTTCCGCTTCGTCGCCATGATGGCAGGGTCACCGGAACGCATGCACTCAACCGCGACCCTGCCGGCATGGCAATTGTCGGTTAGATGTTGTTAAGAATATTATTTAAATAACATCATTAGTAAAGTTAGTACTACGAACAGTTAAAGTTACACAAACAGCGCTCGTCTTAAACAAGAAAAAGCTGATGAACTTCATTTATACTTAGACTGAAATTAGTCAAAGTGATTATATTATTTCTTTTAGAAATCTTTTCACAAAAATAACATAAGAAAAGTAAATCCGATGTGAAAGTGAGAGGGCGATTGTATCTTTTGTCTAGTTATAGTCAAATGTATTGCAAAACAACTTTGCTGAGGTCACTGTTCCTCTACAGAGGGAGTGATGAATTTCCTTTGTCGCCGGACGCGAGGGGCGCCGGGAAATTCATAAAAATATGTCGGAAATGTCGCGAAAGCCATTGTTGTGTAAAAGAGAATTTGTGTGCAATTTTGTGTTCAAAAGAATAAGCAAAGAAGCCTTTTACATTTTCAAACGATTTAAAAATCCGCTGCTTCGGCCTCATTGAGGGTTGGACGTGAAATGTTGAACGTTTATTTGTATAGCATTACTATGTATATAATATATATATATATATATATATATATATATAACACCTACGATATATATATACACTTGTCGTACCCTTTTTGCTGGCCGTAACATATTGAATTAGATGTGAAACTTGTCAGAAATATTCCAGCCCCACGTCAACCCTCCGCTCCCCGGACCACATCCAGCACCCCTCAACCCCATTAAGAGGTAAAATTTTATAAAATCCATTTTTAGCTATCCTATACTCGGTAAAAGGAAAATTCCTACCAAATTTCAAGTCTCTAAGCCTTAAGGTTACTGAGATATAAAGATGAGTCTCTACATAAGAAAAAATCTTTTGTATATGTAATCTTATAGATAATATATAAATAATAAACATTCCGCTGAAGCCATTGCTGAAGCTTGGAATCTTCTATCATAAGGAGAGAGTCAAGGTCATTTATACACCACCCTGACAAGTGCAAACTTGTGGATAACATTATTTCATCCTACTGTTTCTAATGCTGGGATAGGAAGCCTTCTCTCATAAGGAGAGAGACAAGGACATTTATCCACCACGCTGGTGATGTGAGAGTTGATATATAGCATTAATTATATCAGTGGCTTAAAGGAATCATCACTACAGAGTGAATGTAGTCTGTAGCAATTTTTCTTCGTCACAATTAAATTTGTAGTAGTAATAGATAGTTCTGGTATTAGATAATTTATAAATATGTATCGATAAATAAACTAATAAATAAAAGAAAAAAAATATTCTTCCAAATAACGGAGTGTAAGGGCAACAACTCACGAGACCTCAGCCAACCTCCTTACTTGGTGTACTCTACTAATCAACAAACGAAGCTCTAGCCCCCACCAACCTGCACTAGGCCAGCATGGTGGAAAATGGCCCAAATCCCCTGAACCCTACAAACAACGGCGTTTAGACTCCGGCGGTATTGAAGGTCATGCTGATCGTAGGTCACGGGAAGGTTCTGGATGCGGTCAGCGCAGAACCGATCTATGTGGAAATCTTTGAGTGACGCCTATGTCAGGCAGTGGACATCTATCAACTGATGATGATGAATAAGTTTACGCTGGGTTTTATGATATAATTATTACTCAGAATAATGAAATTTGATATAATATCATTACAACAAATAAATTCTTTATATATTATTCCAAACCTTTTCAACCCTCCGAAGCTATTTATGGATGAAAACATATATTTGAACAAAAATATATCGAGAGGCGAACTTTTATATGTTCAACGAAATTCTCAACGGAATAACTCTCCGCAGTGGGGGCAAAGGCAAGAGTAATGGGGCTTTTGTCTTAATCCTGGCGTACCTTATAGATCAGACCTAGAAAAACGCTTTCACAGGGACCCTTGACGAGGCATGCTCTTTTTTTTATTCAACTAAAAGACGAGACGAGCGCGAGGTTCACCTGATGGTAACATAATAACGTGGCGCCAGTTCAGATGTTATACACTGCACTACATTGTATTCGTCGCCTTCAGGTATTACATGTTAAGTCTCATTACTTCAATAATTTCACTAGCTACAACGCCCTTCAAACCAGAACACAATGTTTACACACTACTGTTTGTCAGCAGTCATATTCGTTGTAGTAATACTTACCTATACGTTCTCTTACTACAGAGATCTACCAGCAGTAATATCTCTCTTGTCGCTTCCTTCTCTATTTCCTTAAATATATACTACTTACCTGTTATAGCCCACAGCTCCTTCAGACATTCTTCTCTCGAGCGTTGTATCGCCGATCGCTTTTGTACAGCCGGCCCTGACTCCAGATATTCGAACAGCACAGCACCGAGCACCACGTATATAACAACCAGTATAACTAGACCTATTTGCGAGCACACCGCCCTCGTGAACCCAGACACAATGCGCCGGAATATGCTCGGTTGCTCGCGTCCATCCAACGACACCTCCGAAGACATTCTGTCTTTAATATCCCAATCAGTACTTTAAATTTAACACTTTCATAATTCACTACAGATCTTAATTATTTTAACTATGTCACAATTATAGTCTTACCTACGGTTCAATGAGTAACGGTTTCTGAAACAAAAGAAAAGCTTGATTAGCTGAACATCATTTTTAACAAATGTGGTAGTACTACTGCTAAAGGTAAAGTAACTGCTACTTCTTTTTTAAACCTTGAAAATTTATTTCTAGCACAAAAAAAAATTATATATTCGTCTGCTAAATATATATAGACAGATCATCTCCTATGCAATCATAGACTATTCGGCAGACAATTTATTACAATAGATAAGAGAGATGTAAGAGGTCCCGTGCAACAACTCACGGGACCCAAGTCAACCTCACCCGCTCGTGGTGCACTCTGTTGATCAATATACTAGGCTCTGGTTCCCACAAGCCGCATTGGTCCAGCGAGGTGGGAAATGGCCCAAATCCCCCCATATGAACAAACGACAACCTCTAGTGCCGGGCGATACAGACGGCACATCACCGATCAATGTGGAGATATTTGGAGTAGGCCTGTCTAGCAATGGACATCTATTAGCTGATGATGACGACGAAGAGAGCGGTTAGAACTTAGAGCAGAAATGATTAATAACAATGAACAAGATATTGTTCAAAGTAGCTCTATGAGTTTTCCAGTAACCATAGCATCAGGGAGGGTGCGAGTTAATATTAATATGCCCAATCAACAGTAGAAAACATGAAAATAATTAATGAAAATTAATCTCCAATACAAAATAATGTGGCGATCTTTAAGGAGAGGCCTATGCCCAGCTGTGAACGTCTATCAGCTGATGATGATGATGATAAATCTCCAAAAGTTACAGTAACATAAGGACAACACTTAAGTACTCATTAAACATACATGTATATATTAATCGTTGTACAGCCCCTTATTCGCATTATCTCGGTTGCTTTACCTAAGAGGGGGTAAGGGATAGCATTTGCTCAATTAATTCGATACAGAAGCAGTTACCCATATCATGGATGTCAATGTGGGGACGGAGTTTACACGAAAGGAATTCACGAGTACTTTACACAGTGAGTACAATGTACGGAAAGTAACACTTGTTCATCTGATACGATGCAGCATGAGATTTGAAATGTTGTAACCGCATTATTAGCACCTTAAGTTTTTCGCTATGTAAATAATTTTGTGTTGTTGTTTTTTTTTTGAGCCAACAGGGCTGACTTATCATCTTTATCATCATTTCAACCAATGGACATACACTGCGGGACATAGGTCTCTTGTAATATACTCCACAAAACACAATCTTGCGCTGTTTGAATCCAGTGTCTTGGGTTGACATATCATCCCCAAAGGAAAAAAGTCCCAAAAAAAAAAAACAAAAACTTATTGGCTTTCCTTATATACTCACGCTTCACCTCATCAATTCCACAGTAAGGACCCGCTATAAGAACCAAACCAACCAACCATGATCGAATACGAACCATTTACAATAACTCTTCATGATAATAACTAAGACTGCTGCAATAGATCTAGGTAGGCTATTTTCTAGGTAGTACATGACGTGAAGCTACGAGACACGATGCAATGTACCGTCACTGAGAAGCAATAAACGGTCATCAAAACTAACTACTTCAATATATCTTAACAAATCTGGCCTCAATCATCTTCAGTACGAAACATATCAATTTCTATACGCTTGCTTGACGACATAAATAGGTACGTTGATTTTTTTTTCATTATTTAATGAAGCGACGAGACGAGCGGGTCGTTCACCTGATGATAAGTGATACGCCCGCCCACTACAACATCGCGCTATCTAGAAGGCTAGGTACTCACAACACCACATTGCACTCGTCGGCTTGAGACATAAGATATTAAGCCTCGTTACCCCAGTAGTTGCACTAGGTACAGCGCTCTCCAAACCGGAACACAGTAATGTTTGCACATTACTATTTCGCAGCTGAAATAGGAGCTGCGGTGGTATCTACCTACATGTTCTCCAGCCACGAAGACCTACCTCCAGTGAGATACTTAAACTATATCCAACAAGATAACCTGTTTATTTTTGTGCAATAAGATATGCAAATAAAAAAAGATTTTATAAAGCAGATAAGTGAAGAAGCAAGCAGTTGGCTTGTTATCTTGATCATAGACTAATGATCGCAGTTGAGTTAGCGTCGTAAAGAAAGATTGATAGATTACGAGAAAACGTAATTAAAATCTCTAACGTATTTAACATGGTTGTTTTACCAAAGAAAAAACTCTAATCTTGACCATCGCTATCTTCTATTAAGAAACAAACTTTGCTATTTACAACCCATCATTAGAATATAGCATTTTAAGAGTAAGAAGACTAAAAATCAGTACTAACAAAAAACAAGTTGAATTGAAAGTTAAGTTTAAAATTATTACAAATATGAACCTTTTAGATTTTAGCGTTATTCTAGAAGTCCTAAGAGTAGCATTTGTACGAAGCGAAAGGTTGTTATAACAAAAGAAGTGGAGCTTAATCCAGTCTAGTCATTTTCTACAGAATAGCGCAACCAGCTGTATCGCTAAATGAAATCCGAAATCCATTAAGCGATAAGATTCAGTCCGAGCAAACTGTCTGCACTTGCATTTAACCTGTTTAACTAAGTTTTCCGATGTAGTTTCTTTATTTGATCTATAATTGTATTAACCGTCTTACAGGGTATTACATATGTGCATGAGAATTATTTTAGTTTCTATTTCTTACATATAAATTACGTTAAAGATACTTTACAAAACAAATTTGTATAATATAAAATGCTCGAGCAGCAGTCATAGCCTTTCTCATTTGTAATAGCAAATGAATAAATTTGATATAGTGAATATTCCGTCACTTTGAAGCAGAAATCATAAAATAGTTTATATGATATAAGCCATAGATATATATTTTTATACGAGAACTAAACAAAAACTAGAAAAAAAAAAAGACCACATTCTGTAGTTCTAAAAAAAATATACATTAATTAGAAATAAGGCCTTAAAATTTTTTTCGTAATTTATGAATAAATAGTAAAGTATTTCTAAATATGAAATTATCATTAAAAAATTACTACGTAGTAAATTGGCTTACTTACACGTTTGAATAAATATATTTATATAAATCTTTAACTTAATAGAAAAAATCTATGAATACATTGCCGGAATTAATAGTTCTCATAATAACATTTATAAATAATCTATAGTGAAATTCATTTTTGAATATAGAATATTTTGGTTTAACAAAACCAAAACATTTAATGAAACAATGCTAAAATTAATAAATACTATTTATATGGTCGACGTTTTAATCATATAAAATATAAACTAGAAACTTACCGATTTTTAATAGTTATATTGTTGTACTAGACTATTTCTTTAATTTTTTTATATATAATATGAACGTTACACTAACTTTAACATGCACAATTTAATACCGTAACATAAGATAATAAATATTATTTTTATTTGCAACACTAAAAACGAAACGTAAAATAACTTTCAGAGTTTGCAGCTTCGAAAACTTAGCGGACTTCAGAAGAATAAACCTTCCAATCATGCCGACGCTCGAGATGGTACTGAAATACAACTGTACGAGATATACCCCAAACAGTTATTCACTGCTTCTACCCCTGTACTTGGGGCGGCGCGAACCCATAGGAAACGCTTTTCAGGAAGAACCATGTGGCGAGTTTTTTATATATTATACAACGTCCTCTATAGAATATATTGAAAAGGTATTAGAAGACATAAAATATATATATTTAAACTTTTTTCCACTAGATGTCTCTATTGTCAATTATATACTCTATTCGACGAACTCCAAGCAAGGACGAGTAAAGATCATAATTATGACACAAATAAATAGACAATATATAATATAATTACTAAAGTGTTGCGTTCATTATCATCTGCAACAGATTTCCACTGCTGTGTATAGGCCTTTCTCAAAAATCTAACTGATCGATTCCGCACTGCTAGAATCCTGTAGTTTCCAGCAATCTTCTCGAGATCTTCAGAGTTTATCTTATTACTTTACGATTTTTCAGTGCACAAAAATGATTTTATTTATATGGTAAATCATATCAAAAAACGTATAAATATGATTGTATAATTTAAAACTAATCTATTATATTTATCAACATAAATGTTCATTATTGAAATGACAGCAAGTTAATTGTCTGGCAGCACTGCTTGGCGGTGCGCAAGCGGAGAAAGATTGACACGCTTTCTTTCTAGTATTTCTTATTTATAAAGCATAGTTTTAACATTAACTATTTTTTTTATCAATATTCCTTTGGAATAAAATTCTAATAATAAGACTAAACAGGCATAATGAGTACTATATTGGAGAAAATCGCTGCAATCGAGGCCGAAGTAAGTAACGGAGGTTATAACTTAAAAAATATTTTATTTATGATAAAAGTGTTTACTGTAAGTAGTAGTTGATAAATGTCAGTATGTATACAAGAAACTGATTGAAATAAAATATTAACACAGCGACTTCTGTATTATGAAATGTTAAAAAAATAATCTTATTTTTAGATGGCTCGAACGCAAAAAAATAAAGCCACGGCGCTTCATTTAGGTATCCTTAAAGCGAGATTAGCTAAATTACGGCGTGAACTGATAACTCCAAAGGGCGGCGGTGGTGCTACGGGCGAAGGTAAGCTGGTACTTGAAGTTAAAGATACCAGTTGGAAACGCTTCAAAGTTTCCAAGTATGTAAACAAAATGTTTCAAATAATAGAAGAGACAGCATAATATTTAAATTTTTATACTAAATTAAATCCCTCTATTTTAAATAATTTGATTACAGGTTTTGATGTAGCTAAGACAGGCGATGCTAGAATTGGTTTTGTTGGTTTTCCCTCTGTAGGCAAATCCACATTATTGTCCAATCTAGCTGGAGTATACTCAGAAGTAGCTGCATATGAATTCACAACCTTAACAACTGTACCAGGTTGTATTAAGTACAAGGGAGCTAAAATTCAGGTAAGTAGATATATTCAACTGCTATTTATTTATTACACAAATTAAGTTTCAGTGTTATTTGTTTGCTAAGAGTATCAGTGTACTTTGCAAATAAGTAATTGGGCTATAAATGGGATAGCAAGAAGTAATAGATCATTTTATAATACACTGAAAATATAATATTGGATGAGGCAACAAAGTAACTGTTGAAATACTTTAGTAACTATAAGTAAAACATTAAAATCTTTTATTTTACTAAACATTATCTAAAAGTAGTAAGACTAAATTATAAAATTATAATAGATTATCTTAACTACTTACAAAGATCAATAAAATATGTTGTTCTTTTCATTACAGCTTCTCGATCTTCCTGGAATCATTGAAGGTGCTAAAGATGGCAAAGGTAGAGGTCGGCAAGTCATAGCTGTTGCTCGCACATGTAGTTTAGTGTTCATTGTACTTGATGTCCTCAAACCACTTCAGCATAAGAAACTTTTAGAACATGAGTTGGAAGGCTTTGGATTGCGATTAAACAAACAACCTCCAAACATACATTTTAGAAAAAAAGACAAAGGTGGTATCAATTTGAACACTACTGTAAGTTTTATTTTTCATTAATGTTATTTAAGTTTCTGCTGGTAATACTTGATACTAATAAACATGAGGTATAATTAGACAACATCAATGTATAAACATCCTCTGCTGGACTATCTTCTCTCAAAACCTCCACTGACTGTCCTACTTTGCTTGCTTCCAGAGTTTTCTTATAAACCGTAACAATTAAAATCAAACATTGTTTACCCATACTTCCTCCTCCTGCCCTTTTTCCAGTTATATAAAGTCTGCACAATATATACTTCTCTTTGATATCCCTCTGTCAGCCGTTATATCTGAATACATATTATCTTTCACACAATCCATCCACACATTCTTCGGTGTTCCTCTACTCTTGTAACCTTATTCTTCTTCTTTGTCGTAACCTTATGACTGAGGGATGTGACTATGGTGTGTTGCCCTGGCCACCATTTGTTTCCAGACATTTCTGTCTTGCGTCATTTGGATGGATCATTGTAGGATAGCTGCCGTAGCGTCCTGAGTTGTGAGTGTCCATCTTGTAGGATACCGCCCTCTTGTTCTCTTTCCTTAACCACTCTTATAACCATTCACGTTCATTCTCATTACTTTCTTTGTTAAATGTCCTATATCCCTCTCTATAACATGCCCATACCATACTAACCTCTTGCTCATCAATTTTCCGTTTACCTATACTTATGGGTGAATAATGTAATATTACCTAATACAACATGTAGTGATGTGTAGAAGTAGTAAAATTGTTTATTAGTCCATACAGCACATATATACTGGGTGTTAGGAGACCGCTCTGAAAACGAAGACAGACGATAGTACTAATGACACCTTTGATAATGGGACAGAAAAAAATTGATACTAATTAAAAAAAAATCATGTTTTTAAAACGTTTTATTAGCATTATTTACGCTCCATCATGTTTGTACAGCTAAATGAAACAATAGTTTTATAAAAATTACATTACTTAAAAAAAAATATATTAAAAATTTGATATGGCACATCTTACTGATCTAAATGCTCCGTGGCCCTATGAAATAAGGTTTAAATTAAAACCAAATACGTCTTGAAGCGTAAATAATAATGCTAATAAAATGGTTTAAAAAATATAATATTTTTTTATTAGGGTCGATTTTTTTCTGTCCCATCTTCAAAGGTGTCATAAATACATATCATCTGTCTTCGTTTTCGGAAATGGTCTCCTAATACACAGTATGTTGTAAAGTTTATACTTTACAGTACACTTATTAATGTACAAGGATTTTATCACTTTTGGCTATCAACTTCACTCTTGTTGTTAAGTATGCTATTATAATTAGAACCTGGTCAATTGGCCTTAACATTCAATGTTTTTTTTTCTGCAGTGTCCACAGTCCGAACTAGACATAGAGGCAGTTAAAACAATTTTATCTGAATATAAGATACACAACGCTGATATTACCTTACGATATGATGCTACCAGTGATGATCTTATTGACGTCATTGAAGGCAATAGAATTTATGTCCCATGCATCTATCTGCTTAATAAGATTGGTAAGAATTTAAATTTTCTCAATTTTAATGTCTAAACCATGAACCATTAGCAGAAATATGTTATATAGACTAACATTTGTTTTAAATTTCATTTGGTGTCAAGTGATTATGAAGTTGTGGATCATCATCATCAGCCGATAGATGTTCACTGCAAGACATTGGCCTCCCCGAAGATCTCCCCATTGATCGGCACTATGTTGCTCGCATCCAGTAGATTCGAAACTCACCAGATTGTCACTTAAATGCATAAAAAATAATTAAGTAGTAAAAGCAAATGTTTTCCGTTTTGCAGATCAAATCAGCATTGAAGAATTAGATGTAATTTATAAGATACCCCACTGTGTCCCCATCTCTGCCCACCACAAATGGAATTTTGATGATCTATTGGAGAAGATGTGGGAATATCTGAAACTCATCAGGATATATACAAAGCCGAAGGGGCAACTACCCGATTACAATTCACCTGTTGTATTGCATGCAGACAAAACAAGCATCGAAGACTTCTGTAACAAACTGCATAGGTCCATAGTGAAAGAGTTTAAATAGTAAGTGCAATTTATTCATATAGTATTCAATTAGTAATAGATGTCTGTTGTCACGGACTGTTTAGGTAGGTATCACTGTATTTCATAGACGAGATAAACCATATAAAAAAAGATATTTTTATCACATCTAATGTGACGATCATCATCACTTGATAAATGGATAATGTTGGCATAATAATAGACTTATATAATTATTTAACATAAATAAATAAATTAAGTGTCTGTTGACTGATAATATATAAAAATATATATAAAAAGTGCCATTGGGTTCCTCAAAAAATTTTTGGGTTCTTCCTAAAGTAATGAAGAATACCACAGTGAGAATTTTGGTGGGACATACCGCATTTGAATTTTTTCTAACACTTACATCCACCTAATTACTGTTGTTGTCATATGTAGCTTTTAATAATGATTAACAATATTAAAAAATTACCAATGTTTTTTTTCTTTTTCCAGTGCTTTAGTATGGGGTTCATCAGTGAAACATCAGCCGCAGAAGGTTGGAATAGAACACATACTCGCTGATGAGGATGTTGTTCAAATTGTTAAAAAAGTTTAAAAACCAGTGTACATCTCAAATAAATACAGTTACATTTAAGAAATGAAATGAATATGTATTGTTCCAGAATTTTAAATCATATTTCATAGAGATTGCATGCTCATACAAATTAAGAATTATTGTCAACATGTAAATATGAAGAATGATGATGTGTTAAGATAATATTATACAGAGATAATATTCCCTCTAACCAACGTACATTTAGAAATTTGTACAACTGTTAACAATAAATTGATATATTGACTTGTATGTGTAATTGCACCTTGACCTTTAACTAAAATGTAATTTTTGAAAGGCAGACAAGTTCTAATTTTTACATAAATACTAAATAAAAAAAAATTATGTATTAAGTTATAATATTTTTTTTATTTTTATAGTAAAATAATGAATTTAAAGTGATTTTTTTATAATTCTGTCATTTATTGTCCCGTAAGTTTTTTTTTCACTTCAGGAATAACGATACTATTTAGAAATATCTACAATAGAGAGACAAATTAAGTAAATGGTCATATTTAGCGAAATAGTAAGATATCATAAAAATTTGTCACGTCAATATTCATAAAAGAAATTAAATTAGCTTCTCAGTGAAAAAAGTACTAAAAGTTATCAAAATATTTTTGGAAAAAAAAATAAACATTTTGATATTTATACCTTTGTACAAACTGATAAAAATAATAATAAGATACGATATTGTACTAGGCAAATACAAAATTCTTTTCTATTTACAAGTTTTTTAAATTCAACAAAATTATTTTTTGTACAATGTACAGTTTCAAGTTGTGATTCCTATTTTAAAAAAATATTTATTAACTATAATTTTATATATTTTATCTGTGCTTTTAAATGCCAACTGTCAGTCAAAAACTCATGACAACTAAACAATACACAAATAAAAATAGATGCTTGTATTTGTGTAGAAAATAATAATTAACAGAATAATTCAAAATTCTACTTAAATGTTTGCAGTTCATCAAGTAATCAAACAAAATGGCAACATTTGATACGTTAACAAAATCTCAGGTATGAAATTAATTTATAATATGCAAGCATTATCCTCAATTCAAATACTGACAATAAAATATAACCACTGCGATGATGAACATTCGTTTACACATTTATTTTAATGTTCTAACATTTTATAGATGGTGTTATTTAAATTTCTTAAATCAGTATAACTATGAAGATTTAGTCAACATGGTAATGAGTGTTTTAGATAATATTTAATTTTATATATACATTACAATTTATGTAACGGGATGGACAACGCGCTTGTGCAGCTTCAACAGACTATGATAACGATTAGGGCGACCATATGTCCGTTTGCCACGTTCAAGGTATAAATAAATAAAAAACATACGTGATGAATTATTAATGTATGTATATATTAGATATACCTAGAGATTCATTAACTCATCACGAAATAATAGACGTTACTACTCAAAATTTGGTAGAGATTTAACTTCTGCCATTTAGAGGACTACTAAGAATAGATTTTCTGAAATTCCTTCCCATAAGGAAAAGGCGGAGGTGTTCATAACGAGAAATTGCTCGGGTGCGGCGAGTTGCCGTTGGTGGGAATATTAAAAAGTTAATTCTATATTACGGCTAGCAATGCCGGCGAGAACCAGCTAGTACAATGACAGTAAAAACATTACAAATGCCTTTATCATAATTGTAATGCTAACTCTTAATCTTATCAATAATCCTAATGCTCAATCAGTTTTACTGTGTTTCGGCTATTAACATTGTCAGCCGGATTATTCTGAACGCGGATGCTGAGACCACCATCCATGGTCATTTAACTACATGTGAAATTGAATTTAAATGATTACTCATCGACAATAAAGTCGTTTTATGAAAAAATAAAAAACAGTGATTGCGATTTATAAATTTAATTATTTTCTTGTAGAGGGTGCGTGCGTCGTTACATCGCGATGTGATTACAATCTGCAGGGAAGCTTGCCATCTGATCGGGTTAGAGATGACTAAACCTGCGATGGAAATTATAGCCGAGTTATTATATAAAAAAATATCTATTTACGGCATTGATCTAGAAGCGTTTGCGAAGTATGACGCTCTCTATACTTTTGATATTTTATATTTTGTTATATATATCTTACCATAAGATATAGACTAGCTGACTGGTGTATATATCTAAAGTTCAAATTCAAAAATAAGTATAATTTAACGAAAATTCGGACTGGTCACGTCTGTCGCAGAAGTGACCACTGTTGGAGTCGAGGTGTCTTAGAATGGAGACAAAGTTTAGGCAAACGTTGCACGCCCACTGACCAAATGGAGTGACGATCTCAGGAAGTCGGTTGGCAGAAATTGGATGCGTATAGCCGAAGATGGGGCCAAGTGGCGTTCTTTAGGAGAGGCCTATGTCCAGCAGTGGACTGTTGATGATGACTATAAATAAAAATTTAAGGATTTTATTGAATTTTTTACAATACCTTATCACGAGATGACTGAGGTGATGGATGTCCTGGCATTATAACCTCTTGGAGTACAACTTTTAATTATTATGTACAGTCCTAACTTTTTTTCTAATGATGTTAATGGTGTGAGTGTTCTTGAATATTTTTACAGCTCCATCGGACTCAGGCTCGAGAATCCGCCGGATCTGCCCATAATTAGTTTACTATCTTAAAAAGTTTACTCGATTTGTTATACTTAAAAAAATTCAATTATAACAAAAATAAAGTTACTAATACAAATCTCTTTTTGAGGGATAAAATATTATAAGGGTTGTTTTTAACCATTTGTTATACGTTACAGGCACGCAAAACGAAGTACTGTTAATGTGGATGACGTGAAACTGTTGGTTAGACGAAATCCATCGCTAGTAAGTTCCTTACGTTACATATTCTATTATATGGGACAGATAATACGACGAGGAAGCTTGGAAGATAATAATATTATAGATGAAGCCTTAAGATGGTAATGGACAGGAGACATTCGAAAGATAAGCGGCCGATGAGCTGGTAACGTCTTCAGACACTCGCCGCTTACCAAAGAATGCAGTGATTGTAGGCTAACCACAAGGTGGACAAATGATCCAGTGAAGGTGAATGGAAGCCCAAAATCGATCTGCGTGAAGATCATTGGCGAGATCTTTGCTATTATTATAAGTTTAAGTTTCTATGCTCGCTTGAAAGTGATAGCGAATGAAAGGGAAAAGCTGCTAAATAAAACATCAGCTTTTCTTGCGACTTTTACCAATATAATACTTGTGTCTACATCGTCTACCCCAAAAATTGGAAATGTCTATGTTCACCACTGTACTGGAATTGTCTAAAATTATCTTCTTAAAGTGACTCTCCAACTAGTGAAGGTTGGCGATCAGCGTAGTACAATCCTTTGTCTCTGGTTCGGCGGAACAATTCACAATTATAAATGATGATAAATTTATCCTTTTGTAATATTATCTTTTTTTTATATGAAGGTTTACTCGATCGAAGTCCTAAGCTGTGATTGAAAAAAACTATAGGATTTTTTAGCTTTTACTCTTTGAACTTATTCTCGTCTTCGAATTGTGGTAGGATTAGCTTTTTTTTTAGTTATTTTTATATGCATAGAAAGTAAGTATAGTATGATACATTAGGTTATGGAGTGTAGAGTAGGAGCGCAGGTACTCGCGAATGTGTGTAGCCTTGCGCCCGCCCGGCCCGTGATTAGGTTCGTATGTTTATTCATCGTAGCGGCGAATTACTCGCTCCATTCGAAAATAATGAATCGTTTTCCGGTTATTTTAGCCCCCAATTTTAATTTAAATACGATTCTGAATGACTAACTAACTCCCGCTGATGGACGGTTTTATTTATGCAATTGTCGTTTTCCCGCCGAAATGATGTTCCTAATAGAAATCCTATTAGACCTCGGCGATGTGTTCGCGCTATGGAATTATCGTTTTAAAGAGACCAATTGTAACATGTTCCGTTGTAAACTTATCGATGCAGTTAGATGCACGCAGTCAAGTCTTGGGCTGCTAAAATTAGGACTAAGATAAACCCTGCCTATCGTAGAAGACGATTAAAAGGGTCTCAAGATTATCGGGTCTTGAAAGTATATAATGATTGATAAGCGAGCCCGAAGGGGTCTCTTATATTTCGTAGCACACTGAAGATGCTAAGAATACCCTTGCTCCCCCTTGGAGCATATTTGGCGAAAGTGTAGAACTGGTGCCTTTATCACAAGATCTTGTACCTCCTCTTACTGTATTAAAGGAGGACACGGAATTTTAGTTTGTTAAAACCCCACAACGTCTTTCCGTCAGAGACGGTATGTTAAAAAAAAGGTTGGATTGTCAAGGTTGTTCTTGATTTTGTAATTAAATCATTCTACTGCTTTCACAAAATCAATAACTCCCATTTGTACTGTTAAAGTAGATGGTGACGTCATTATTCTCAGCTTCAAGGGTTACAATAATAAATATTGCAATTATTTGTTCCAGAAGTCCTATCTAAATACTGTAAACAGTAACCAGCGTAAAATTACAAAGGACAAAAGGAGAAAAACAAATCCAGCCATACCTGCTGTAAAAGAAACACCTAGTAAATCGAAACCGGATAAGCGGAGTGAGGATAACGATAAGAGTATGGAAGATGAAGACTTCGAAGTTATTGATCAAAAGGAAAATAACGTCATTGATCTTACTTTTGATTAATTGTATAGATATAATAAATTAATAATATTCTTTTTAGACATTTAATATGTAAATAAAAACATCTAAGTACATATTGAACTTATTTTCAAGTAAATAAGGAACTTTAGTTCAGTTAGGTAAGTATTACTGTAATATCTGAAATAAATAGCCTTTTTTTATTGTTTTTCATATCGAAACTATTTAATAGTATTTAAATTGTGGTGACATATATATATATACTTATATACAGGGTGGCGCAAAAATAACCTTCCAATGTTTTTTTTGCTGTAATTTAAAAAAATATATGAAAAACTGATTCTTCTTATGGATTATTTTTATTTGGTCTTTTAATTTTTTTACATCAAGGCAAAATTTATAGCATTTTCTGATAGGAGGATTACTTTTGCGCCACCCTATATCTCACAAGCTCTATAGCTCTTGCCATAGGGTTTTATTATTTTTATTATTATTTATTCCCCCCTCTCCCAGCTCCACATATATCTCTTTATAATACTTTATCTCTTTCATCTTATTCCCGCTCATCTTTTTTCTCTCCTTCATTTTTTAGAAGTTTATATATATATATATATACATTTTTTCTTTGACTGTCGATACATGTGAACTGTACGTAAGCTGTTTCGCCCACCGTACACCACGGCGGTGCGAACAAGGCCGCCAAAAAACTCGTTATAACGAAACACAATTACCGAAGGCTTGGAGAATCCACGGAGCGGTCGGATTTAGCGTGGCGTGGTTTTTAACTATCAACGAATCGATCTTTACTTGGATAATTTATACTATAAAAATCTAATAATACTAGTTAATGAGATAAATCTAGCACTGTTCTGATGTTTCTTGGATCGTGTACTTTTTAATCAACATTAGTTTAAAACTTGAACTCTATTTAACACGATATTAAGTTACGTTCATACGTTAACAACTGGAAGAATACAATGCTGTTATGGTGGTGGAATTATTACATGAGAGTTATACCCAGATAAAAGTTAAAAAAAACTTCATGGATCGGCTCCGGAAACGAACGTAGGACTCGGTATCACAAGATGGGAAGTTAACCGTTAGTCTACGTAGGCAGTGAAAAGTTATTTTAACGATTGAATAACAAGCTTCCTAACTACGAGCAAATAATGTTTCGAGTGCCTCCTTATAACTCCCTTGTTTATGATAGAAAGGACTTTTGGCAAGGATTTTAACACAAAAAACTTCTTAAAATCCTGATAATTCTTAATTTAAAATAATTGTTAGTATATTTTCCATTTAGTAGCAACCGCAACGTCCGAGTTACTTGTGTATTTGATTAAGGAGTAGCTAAGCAATCGCCATGTACGGATGTCCCTGGTTCGATTCCGGTACAACATGAGGAGTTTGGTTGAGGGTAGGGTTTTTTCGGATACATTTGATACAGCTATCTATAACGTATAAATGTTGGTGAGATACAAAACGCTCTGGCGGATCCAATAGACAAATTGTGTATGATATGTGTATTGCGGAAGATTTGATGAAACGTTGGCAGGCCTCCTACTACGAGTGGTGGACCGACGATCTTGTGAAGGTTGCAGGAAGCTGCTGGTGCGGACAACGTCGGACTGATCGGCGAGATACTTGAAGAAAGTCTATGCCCAGCTGTGATCGTTATCCGGCAGATTAGTAGTAGTATGACGTCTTTGGCGACTTTAGAGTAATATTAATTTTTAGCTTAGTGTAGTATTACAATGTATGAAGTATGATAGGGTTGATATGCTCCTTAAGAGCAAAAATCTCCAAATAAATAGAAAAAAAAAATATCTGTTTTTATAATACCATAGATGGTTTCCTACTGCCATCATACGTGGGGTCAGAGTATTTTGGACATGTGCGCTTTACCTCTTTTTCAATTGTTCACCCACTACCACTACAATCGTTCCTAGATTCAGTTTATTAAAAGAATCATAAGCTTTCCTAACCATGGAAGTTTGTCTTTATTCATATTACTATAGAACCAGATTACTCATTAACACCAGAAATCCTATCTAAACACAATTACAGTTAAAATAATAAGAGTCATTATATAATACTTATTATGTCAACTTTAAGTTTATTCTTCGACCTATTCAACCTCTTTCGCTGTTCGCAGTGGTTAATTACTCCTATAACGACAGTTAGAGTATAATGAGATTTTTGCAATTCAACAGTAGCACATTACAGGGTGCTGTTTGTCAACTCATTCTACCCACCATCGCCCACGCTGACCACCCCCTAGCTGGAGGCCGATGTTATTAGGCGGCTTTGTTAATGAAATTCATGTAGGCGAATGCCCTGTATACACTTTACCTCATATTTGTTTAAATAACAATAGTATTTTTTTTTGGCAATAAATAAAAATATTTTATAGCTCTACTTAAAAACTGAAATAACTATAGCAAATTCAATGATGTTTATAATACTATATCATAATTATAATAAAAACAGCTAAAACTATGATAAGTATTAACTTGGGATTTTCAAAATTACTTAGATAAAAATAACTATGTAGTTGTTTTAAATTTTTAACGGTAGTTAATTAAATAACTTTTTATATAAATAACGATTAACTTAACATCGTTTTTGTAGAACAAATTTTTATCTTACTCTATCTGATACAGTGTGCTTATAATTTAACTATTGAAGTATGTTAATGTTTGCAAATCTTGTTCATTAATTATTATTATATATTTAATAACTTCAATTATTACAATGATAAAGACAAGGATAATGGGCCTTAAGTAAGCAATAATAAGAAAGTTAACGCCAATTTTTTTTTATATTAATTAATTCACGTTATGTTAAATGAATAGGCAGCTTCAGGTGATAAAGAGTGCTGCTCCGCTACAATGCTCCGGCTCTCATATGTTCTACAGCCATAAAAGGGCAATGCTGTTATTCAGGAACATTTATAGCATGAGAGGATAAAATTACAGAATCGAATTAGCAACAATTGTAATAAAAAGCAAGAGATTAGGCAATACAACATAGAGAGGATTCAAGGAAAAAACAGCAAGTATAAAACTAGATGAAAGAGTATATATCCATTAAATCATTGGTTAGGTTGGATGTATTCACTAGATTAGCATTTTTTTTTAACAGAGGTTTCAAAGGAGCTTTTGTATGCTGTATTCAAAAGGTAATGTATAAAGTTAGAAAATTATAATAATATACTTATTAATATAACTAAAATGAAAAATCTCGATAATGTTATCAAAAACTTGGAAGACTTTTTAAAGGAATACAAAGGGTTTAAACAAGGATTACAAATTAAACTGTAATGTAAATTCGTTTCCTACAAGACAAAGCGGTGTGAGAGCCGGCTGATGTAGGATACCTGGACGGAACCTAGGCGCTCTAGATAGCGCTCGGGCACGGCGTAGCGCTGCGCCGGCTGGAGATAGGCCTGCGGTGCTCATTAAAATATGTAAATGCCTCTCCTGAGACATTACGCAGATAGGTGCTTCTGACTTATTGACTGGACGACAGCATCCTAAATGGCACCACTTCAACTTAATTTCTAAAGAAAAAAAAATCTAAATCTATTATACATATGTACGATATTTTATTAAGAAAAATATATATTTAGCTATATTAAAAGAGTATAGAAAAAAATGGATACGTATATAATATAATCAGAGTAATTCGAGGCATATTCATACAAACTATATCATAATCCTTATGCTGTAGTCGCCTTCCTTTAGTCAGGAATCAACTTGCTGACGACGGTGTTCTCGTCCAGATATGACATGGGAGACTAACAATAGGTGTTACTAAGTTAAAATGTTTTACTACCATTTAACATAGGTAGGGTCGTGGTTGTTGATTTCGACGATTAAAAAAAAGAAGTATGATATTTACACAACAACTATTTACGTTACATATTCATTACTTAGTAGTAACGAGACTTATCATCTTACTACAGTATATGTTATATCGGAATATAATAATTTAAGTATAGTAAGTTTGTTCAGTATATATATGTAGACGCTGCAGATATATTTACTAGGAAGTTATCGAGCAACAACAACCTTATATTGGGGTATTGCAAAAGATACCTTTTTTTTAGAGGGGAAGACAAGGTTAGATGAGATTTGTAATGACTAAAACCTCCTCGAAGGTTATCCTTAATGTTTTGCAAGACCTTCATTACACTTAACGACGTCCCAGGAAGTGCGGTAACCTGCTACGACATATACGAAACCACGTCGTCTTCGTCGTCCATCCCAGACTGGTAGTGAGCAATAATGTCCCTTATAAACCCGATAGTCCTTTTAGTCGTCTTCTAAAACAGGCAAGACTTACCTTAGTCCTATTGTTAATAGCCCGAGAACAAAAAGCTGAAGGTATTTATCTAAACTAAAACTAGTTCAGAGCGTTGCGAGAGGCCTCGGGATCTCTTACCGGACCGACCCGTGAGCAAACGGAAGAAGTAGGTTTGTGGTAAGCAGTTAAAAAATACAGATAATAGGTTAATAAAGAAATGCACCAAACGATGCTTCTCTCATGCATAATGTCGTTCAAGTTGTGAACGCATTACTCGTTCACGGGGCACCTACCGCGCGCAACTATTTAGTATCATTACAAATGTCGCTCGCCGTGTCCGCGTGTCTGGCGCTGTGTGCGCGCGCAGCCCGCCAGCTACCGTTTCTTATTAATAAGCCGTATTGGGCTAACGAGTATGGAGACGGATTCACTACAACAAATAACTAATTTATTTGTTCACGATATTACGCTGATGCTAGATCCATCAACAAATGGAATCCTAGTGTTGGATCTAATGCACACTTATATTTTTTTTGTTTCATCATCATTATCATTATCAGCCGACTGATGTGCACTGCTGGACAAAGGCCTCCCTCAAAAATCGCCATATCCATTGATTCTGCGCTGCCCTCAACCTTCACCAATTCGTCGGATCACCTGGTGGGGGGCCTGCCGACACTACGTGTTCCGGTGCGCGGTCGCCAGTGGAGGACCTTAGTTTTTTTATTTATCAACTTTTTATTGTTTTATATATATAGGAAATATCTAGAGATTCATTGACTCATTACGAGATCTCCGAAACTAATAGACGTGAACACACATAATTTGGTAGATATCGCTTCTGCCATTTGGAGGTCAGCTAAGAATGGATTTTATTACATTGGGCGGGGATGTTTCTGACAAATTTCACATTCAATTTCACATCAAATTGTATATTATGACCAACAAAGCGGGCGGGGAACAGATAATATTATATATAAAGCATGTAATCCTCGGAAACAAAAATGTGTGTATAATAAGGAACAACGGGGAAGCAAAAATAATGGTATAATCTTAAGCTATATCAAATGACAAGATTTTTAAGATTCTGGACCGTTGCAGACGCAAATATTTTAGGAAAAATAACTACATATATTTAAATTAGTTTGGTAAGGAGCTACAAATGACACAGATAAAGATAAACATCTTATACCACCTACGTTAGTATCAAGGGTTTTAGTACCAATTTACCTTTTTAATTTATTTGGAAATGTGTAATCTAGAAACGTACCCAGCATGTGACCTTATGTGTGAGGAATGTTAAGAAAATTATGTTTACTGTAGTGTTGATCAATGCGAATTCAGAATTTTATCGATATTTTTGGATTAAATGATATTTGTGCCCCCCATTAACCTATACTGTATATATCTATACTATGACTTAATCTAGACTGTAAACTAACGTGCTATGAGACCTAATACTTTAAACCATTAATAATCTCACTCTTAAGTTTCAAAATTAAAATGATAGAGACATTTTGATTTCGGTTTGAACTGAATAAGTAATCTGATATTATTTTTCTTTCTTTACTATTTTATAAGGAAACATACATATAAATATGTTTTTCTGTAACTGATAATGTCTTCTTCAAAGTAAAGTTTAGCGATCAGGTTAGGTTTGCATTACTTAATAATGTTTTAAGCTACTTGTTGTGATCGTGCACTAAATTTTGCGATTACGGAGCATCATCCATGTTAAGCGAGCGGCGTTCGTTACCGCAACTCGCTGAGGTAAGCAAGAGTGTTGTTTTGCTCAGTCCTCAATCATTACGTACCTTCAGCTCATTACTGCCAACAGATCACTCGCTTAATTTGTGCATTTCCGATCCAAAGATATTCAAATTTCAACTCTAATGACGCACGGGAAATGTTAATAATATGTTAATGCGTCGGCAGCGGTCGCCAGGGGGACGCAATAAGTGACAGATTTGCTTGACAGACAGACCTCGTTTGCTGCAGTATGAATAAGTCACGATCGGTTTTTTGTATTCACTATTATTTAAATGCTCTGTCTTCTTTCTAGGGTCTCATGTTTGAGGACCGTGGTCAGCCTTAGGGTTGCATCTTCCTTCACCGGTTCCTGTCCATAGCCACTCTTAGGACCGTACACAGTTTGGAGAATGAACAGGAAAGACGAATCTTTTTTTTGTAATCAGTGGGAAATCTTCTAAAAAGACACTCCTTCTGAGAGTAGATAAGGTTATGTGGGATTTGAAACCACTATAACTAAATTAATTTCAAGCGAAGGTAGCTATGCGCATTGGGTAGCTGAAGCACGAAAGAATGCGTTGTACATTTTACTATTTTTAACTAACTCAATAAAGAGGTTATCAGTACCTCATCATCATCAGCCGGTGGACGTCCACTGCTGGACATAGACCTCCTCCAAAAATCTTCACATCGATCGGTCCCGCGTCAATATCAATACGTTAAGTATTGTTTTCCACTGCTGACGTTATTAACTGTCTCCACAGCATACTTTATAAATTGATCTGGTTTATCTAAATTTTAACATTAAGTAATTGAAAATCATACATCATCTGTGGCAGATGTGGACAAAGATCTTAAATATTTGGTCCTTACATATGAAATTAGAGTTTTGTCGTTGTAATGAAAATTGGATACTGTACGATAAACGGAAGCGCTCGTCGCAATGGCTGAACCCTGGAGACCCAGCCAAATCCTGCCCTAAACGAAATTTACTCAGAAAAAGTTACTTGTGTGTGTGTGAGTGGAGTGGACTAGCGCCGGTGTCGTTCACTACAGCTTTCTTAAATCTGACCAAACGATTACGGCAGATATCTATTGTCAGCAACTGCAGACCATGAAGGAAGAACTAGCTGCTAAACAACCGAGATTGGTCAATCGCTCTAGGCCACTGCTGCTTCACGACAACGCAACACCACCACCACACACTGCACAACAAATAACCACTAAGTTAGATGAGCTACAATTGGAATGTCTGCGACATCCACCGTACTCCCCGACCTTGCTCCAACAGATTACAATTTTTTCCGGAATTTGGACAACTTCTTACAAGGAAACAAATTAACTCCGGTGCGTCAGTCCAAACCGCCTTCAAATTGTTTATTGATTCTCGCCCCCATGGTTTTTTAGTAAAGGGATCAATGAACTACCTATGAGATGGCAAAAGTGCATAGATAACAACGATGCGTACTTTTATTAATTAAATAAATTTTACAAAAAAAAAAATGACTTTATGTCCCTCCCGTACAAAACGTTAATTTCATATATAAGGACGTAATATTATACATATAAGATACGTATATATAAATCAAGACACTAATTTTTGTTACTTATAAAACTAGCTGTCCATCGCCCGCTTTTATGTTCGTAACACCCCCGCAACTCCCTTCGGGGAAGAAATTTTGTAAAACCCATCTTAGCTGACTTATATTCAGCAAAAGGAATATTCCTAACAAATTTCTCATCTCTGTGTGGTTCCGGAGATATCGTGATGAGTCTCTACGTAGCTGGAAATTCCTTATATATAGATTTAAAATTAGCAACTGTAAATTGAGAAATTAAGATAAACTTAATAAGGAGTTGGACTAATCCGGACTGTCTCCGCAATACTGGTCCGGATCATGTAGGAGGGACCCTCGATTTGAATTATTCATTATAATCAATGCACTTAAGTCCCTGTTTAATTCAACCTACGCAGAAGTTAATGTAGAAATTAAGCTTGTTTTTGTTATACAAACTTCACGATATATCTTTTTATCGATAATGTGCTAATAGCATAATGGGCTTTAAACTTAATTTCGCGTGATGTTAAGTGACAATGATGACTACTTGATTACGAATACAGCAATGTTATTGTGGCGGAAGATTTACAAATATGAGGATGGTTTTAATGCAGGGTTGGAAAAATCCTAACAAAATTTCGACTCTACAAAGCGTTGCCGCGGAATTAAACCTTGTACATGTTAGGACATGTTAACCGTTGTGCCACGGAGCCAAAGTTAGCTGATATGAACTGTTATTAATAGATATTAATCATTCGGAGATGTATGTATTACTTTCACTTGTAATTAGTTAGCCTGCATTGTTTTCAGCTCGACGCTGGCGCCGAATGCAATGGACGTTTTTTGGTTTTGAAGTTAATTATTGACAAAATAGCGTAAAATTGTCGAACGGTCATAGTTCCGTTGTTGGTATGCTACGTAGACCAAGGTTCGAATGTTACTCTTTAATATCACACAAATAATAAGTTATCATAATTTTTTTTTAGGAGTTTTAGATATAAATGTTACTCTTAGTACAAACTACCCTGTTCAAGATTTCTATTACAGCAGCACTGAAGTCTATGAAAATGGGTTTTTTCAATCGACTATCACTTGAAAACTAGTGAACGTACCAAAGTAGTAGCATGAACATTCGACGCGGAATGCTTTGTATATAGTTATAGTTTATTTATTTTTCGAATTTCATAGATCCTTCATCACTTTATTCCCAACTTAGTTTTGTAAATATTTTCATTTCGTATTATTTACGTGGTTACTATAGTAACAGTTGCTATACAAAGTCCTTTGCGGTTGCGGTTGCTCTCAAGGAATATTTCACTTCTAATTTTATATTACCACCAACAAAGCTTCCAGGGAATAGCTAGTACATACTTTATACTTTTTATATCCATATGTCTTAGATCTGTTTCATATATTATAATATGTCATAGTACTTTGATAAAGGTATGAGTATAAACTCTTAATTGTGTCATAAGGCTACACTAAAAAAAAACAAAAATTTTATTTTTTATAAACAAACTATTGTTTATACTTACTATGTTGATGACTTTAAGTACATATAAATAAAAGTTTTTAAATATAAGAAAAATTTTATCATAGTGTTATATCATTATACACTAGACTAACAGAGATAATTTTTTTCTGTATTAATCCTATAAGAAAAAGTGACGTAAGATACTCTTAATCATCATCAGCTGATATACATACTTTTACTGCTGGACATTCGCTTGATCAAAGGTCCCTTCGCCGATTTTACTGTAGGTCAACTAACATGGAATCCCGGTACATCAAGTTCAGTCGATTTGCAAGGATATCTTGAGAGATTCCGGTCTTTTTAAAGCGGTGTACTAAGATCGTATAAATTTGGTGTTTCACGCCGTTTGTGTATATTAACGACACCGTATGAACCGTGAATGGGTAGTGAAGCTACCTGAACGCAAACATGATCGCGTTTAAATGAATGATCGTTATTTTATTTTGCGATTGGCCGCTGCGGTGCGGCCGGCCGGACTGTCCAAGAATTAATAACTGGACGCTGCCGGGTTCGAAACCGCGCCAATCTGCGTCCCCCTTTCGACTCTGACTACCATTTTTGTGCGAATTTTTTTTTTTTTTTCCTATTCATCGCCGATAGTTTTTTGCGGTCGATGACCATTCCCGCTTTATGGTACTACGTTTGGAAAATTTTAATGGGCCGCGACAGGGGACGGCCGGTTCTGGAGTGATGAACGGTGCGGTGCGGCTTTGTGGATATTTTTTCAGAAATCAAATTTGTTTTGTTGTCATTGTTATACAAACTACAATGTTAAGGCTATCAATATTTATTATTAAATTTTTATATCAATTATCAATATGTAACGAGATATTTGGGATTTTTTTTATATAATGAAGCGACGATACAAGCCGGTCGATAACAATGTGACTCTAGGTAGGACGTTATATGTAGCACAATATTGTGCTCGTCACCTCGAGACATATGTTGTCGATTCTCGTTACCCCAGTAATTACACTAGTTGCAGCGTTCTTCAAACCGGTACACAGTAATGTTTGCCCACTACTTTTTGCTAGCAGAAATAGGTGTGGCAGCGGTACCTACTTAGACGGTCTCTGACAACAGAGAACTACCACCAGTAGAAAATATTATTTGTAAAAACCAAAATTTATTTGTTATGTATTTTTTTTTTATTTTGTATAATTTATTTATAGCTAAATAAAGAAAATTTTAATAAATTTTCTTAACGTTTGCTTAAAATAAGTTCCTTATAAAAGTTTTCGCTTTGTACGGACGACCGTCCTAATATGATAACGGCGAGCAAATGGTATCGAAATAATGTCGCATCGAGAATAAACGATGCGCACAATTCGATTTAAATACTAATCGATTCTTTGAGTAGCCGTCACCGCCCTCAGATGCAATTCCAGTGTTTGTCACTTAACTGGGAACTAACCCCCCACGCCGTTTAATGAATTTATACGAGCGCGACGGCGCATTTACAAACGCTGCGATACCCGGCCGCCACAGACCGGTGCCCGGTGCCCGGTTCCCGGTGCCTGGTGGCCCCCTGCCCTTTCACCATCTGCTTACCTTTGATTTGCTATCTGTGCAACTAGCCACAATCAAAACCACTTACAAAATTAAAAACTTCCATAACTCTATTCGTAATACCGGAATCGTTATCCGGTTTATATTTAAAGATATGTTTATATATTGGCGTTTTCATTATTCGGAAGACTATCTAGGATTATCAGTCGTACCATTTTCTTTTTGTCTATTAAGCGACGAGACGAGCGGGACGTTCACTTGATGGTAAGTGATATGCTAACCCATAACAATGTGGCATTAGTTATAATAGTATACAATATACCGCATTGCGGTCATCGGCTTAAGACAAGATGTTAGGTCTCCTTATCCCAGTAATTTCAGTAGCTGCGACGCCTTCCAAACTGGAACACAGTAATATTTGCACACTACTGTTTGGTGGTAGAAATAGGAGCTGCGGTGGTACTTAGACTGTCACCGGCAATAGAGACCCGTAAGTACTATATGTAAATCTACTTATAATTTCCAAATCATAGACAATATAAAAAAAAGGTTAAAAGTTTTTATTTTCGAACATTTATTTCATTTGGTTATCATCACTGTCACCTGGAAGATGACCTTACTGAATATTATAGGCCCCCTCACTAGATACAATGTCCTTTAAACCGGAACACATTAATGTTTGCAAACTTGCTCACTTGTTTGTTGTAAGAAATAGTCGCTGCGGTGAATCCTCATAGACGGTCTTCGCCAACGGTGACCTACCACCAGTAAAAATCTAAAATCGCCCCTTTTGATGATCTAATTTATTTAATGCGACCACCATCTAGAGGTTTATTAAATCAACGGAAGTTTAATTTTTAATGGATAATGTTAGTCCGGTGCCAGCGTTCAGCTGATAATTTGCTCTGTGACAATATTGAGCGGCGGACGGAACTTTCGCGCCGCAACTTATTCCGAAAGGCCATTAAAATATTTCAATATTGAAATGGACATTTGATATTTGTATATAAACTTAAACACCACGCCATTTACGGTAATCATTCCATCGATGAAACTATTTTTTTATGGATTCACCGGTTGTAGGTCTCTGCTGCTGCGTCTAGGTACGTATCATTACAGTGCCTGTTTCTTCCGCCAAAATGTAGTGTACTAACAGTAGCTTGTATTGAAGAGATTAGTAGCTATTGAAATTACTAGGGTGACAAGACTTGACATTTTATGCCTCAAGGGGACGAACTATGTGGTGCTGCGTATACCAACTAGCGCCACATTGTTATGCGCCATATGGCTTACCATCGGATGAACGTCCCGCTCGTCTGGTATTTAATTAAATAAAAAAAATTGTAGTAATTTTAATAGTTACACAAACTATTTCATCCAGTAGTAGTAGGTCTCCGCTTATCGCCTTCAGAGATTAGACGCTGACTATCGTTACTTCACTAATTTCTAATAGCTGCAACGTCTTTCAAACCGGAACACGGTACTGTTTGCACATTTCTGTTTGTTAGTAGGAGCTGTGGTGGTACTTTAGGTAAGTACCTAAACGGTCTCCGGCAATTCTTCAACAAGTGGAACTAACCAAAAAACCTTAGAATGACTAAATACTAGACGTTAAGTAGAATTACACAGTTAAAATTGTTAAATTAAACGGTACTTACTAAATAATGGTTATTCGTATCCGAACGAAATATCCTCTGTAATAGATGTTTTTATCCACATTCGTCAGCTGTTTTTAACACGTTAATTTTTTTGTTTTTCATTACGAATCCATTGCAGGAGCTCGTGGCAAGAACTCAAGTTGACATTTGCTTTTCCTAATATGACAATTGTTGCACATTGTTATGTAAATACATAATGTTAACGTTTTAGTAATAATAGAGATCTGATCTTTCATTTCAAGGGAAATTTAAACAAGAATACTTCGTACATACTTTTGCGTGAATGTGAGCTAAGTTGTTGTGAAACGTACAAATTAAACGTTTTTTGTTTTAATTATTTACTAAGAACCTAATATTTGAGATGCCGTGGAAACTATTCGTCCCAAAAGCGAAAGAACCAAATGAAAAATACGGCGGACGACAACCATCATGTAGAGGAAAGTATTTCGGCCACACACAGACAGCAGATTCTCTTTTCAATTTTCCAAAACATGTAATCGTAATTAAGATCTCCAGAAAATGAGTATCCGGAAGATATTAAGAATAGCATAGGATTGAAAAAGTTTTTTCTAATTGCTCGGTCAACTTCATTTTGAAGATGACATTAAATGATGATGATTCTTAAGCATTTAGACAGGCCACCTTCCACATAGGCCTTCCTGGGGTAATTAACATCAAATTTTTCTTTGTTTCGATCTAAACGACTCGTTTAACTATTTTCATTAGCATTAATAAAACTTAACGTCTTACGGCTCTGCAATGTGCCTTGTGAGGGCCAGGTGAGTGTCCCGTTTGTTTCATTACTTTTTAATATAAAAACATGTACAAACTAGTAATAGATTCGTCTACTTCTAAAAAATTGCCACAAGACAAGTTTAACAAACTGATGATAAAGAGCAGAAGTCTAGAAAAGGTATAACAATTTTTGACTTGCAGTTTTGAAGAGTTATTCCAAATCTGAGTTCACGGTACAGGTCTGCATAGTCAAGACCGATTTAAGAGAATAGTTTAATCACTGTGCTTCTTTATTTACTGTATTCTTTTAAAATACTTTACGAAGGGATCTGCATGGGGTGATAAGTTGAAACAAGTTTATTTTCTTCCTATCAGAGCATGTAATGTGACAAAGTATAAGGATGACTTGTCCTTAAGTAGTACGTAGCGACTGACAAATAAAATGAATACCGTTTAAAAACAAATATGCGCATTAAATTGGGATTTCATTAAGAATAATCCAGTTAAGTATCCAGTTGCAGTAACTAGGGCCGCCGGCCAGCAGGGCGGCGTATCTGCGTAGAAGTATTAAGTCCACGATTAGCATACGTAATTACTACAGCCTTATCGTTCGCTTAATTGCTCCAGTAATGAATCAGTAGACTACTGACGGTATCATTGCAGGTTTGCTTCAACAGATATTAATGCATCCCACGGTTGAAGTGGCCACCTTGCCCCGATGTGGTCCACAAGAATTTTATAAAGAAACAAATGTCACACCTGTTCTTTGTTGACTTCGATGCTCGACATGAGAAAAAGATGTAAATACCAACTATATTTTTGCTGTAGGCTTAACACTACAGCGGAACGAAATAAAAAATATCTCGTTTAAATTACACGAAATGTGTAAATGGAAACAGAAGACGAACATTACATGGTTCCTAATAAAACCAGGATGATAGTGGTGCGGATGAGACGCGTCGACATATTGGTAGGAATCCCATGCAGTACACTTCGACGCTCTGATAATATTCACGAGAAGCTTCTAGATGCCCGCCTCACAGGAGGATACCTGAAGGAGGTCTACTCGTATATTGAGCAGGGCCGTCTTCCAGCTGATAATGATGATAACCAAATAAAATAAAGGTTTGAAAATAAAAACTATTAACAGATTTTTATATTGTACATCATTTGGAAATTATCTCTCTGTTGCCGGTGACCGTTTAAGTAGATACCATCGCAGCTCCTATTTCTACCACCAAACAGTAGTGTGCAAATATTGTGTTCCAGTTGGAAATGCGCTGTAGCTACTGAAATTAATGTGGTAACCAGACGATGTCCTATGTCTAAGGGGACGAACGCAATATGGCGCTGGATCATCCTAACTAGCGCTACGTTGTTATGGACAGACGTATCACTTACCATTAGGTGAAAGTCGCGCTGGTCTCGTCGCTTAACTGTATATATAAAAAAAAGATTTTCTTATTGTATCCTTTTATGACTTGTGTATTTTTTTAAATAGATAAAGTAACTTTTACAGGTAACGTACAAGAGAATGTTTAGTAAATGCGCTCGTTTAGAGGCGCACTAAATGATCCAATAGCAAAAACTAACAGCTGATAAAGTAAGCTGCATTTGACTGAGCTATTTCGATTTATCATCTATTTAGGGGATTGCCATTTGACGTGTGCGCTTTTACTCGAAACAGCGTCGAACCATTAAATTCATTATCATATTACAATTAGAAAAGCATAATTCTGTCGGTGTCGAGCCGCGCTACCGGATCAGACTAGGCTACCCTCACACGGTGCGGTTAGGGAAATTAATTCACCACTGAATCTATTTTGAACCTATTGATTAGTAAACTCTGTGGACTGAGTCGTTTGGCATATGATCTAGCAAAATTTCGATAAATCCTTCGTCGAACGTACAGACGTGATGCTGACCAGAGTAGTGATGTTTTTCACTGGATGCCTACAGCAGTATGCACCTATGATAGGCAAAGGGCCGACTTTTATTTTAAATATATAAATAATAGAAGGAAATATTTTTATTGAAGATCCCAATGCACTACCGGATGCCATTCCGGTTATCAAACTGATGATTGTTTAAATCATAGATTTATACAACTGTATAGCAAAGAAACAAACATGACTTTAACACGATGGTTTATGACGTTCAATAAATAAAAAAAAATGTTTGATCTTACGACTGAAAATAATATTTAGAATATTCACAAACAACGCTTTACAACGCTAACCGACATTACATGTATATTTACAAAGAAACAAACACAACAATAATCAATTCCATCGATTAGGAGTCTCGTTCAAAGACACACAGGTACTCACGTTACACTTGTAATACACTTTATTCTCCGTGAATGGTTAAAAAGCTTAGCGTGCTTAACGGCGCACGCGCAGTGTGCAGTGTTAATCAAGCAACCTTGCGCGGTAACATTGCAGCGGTGTCCATTGGTTAATTTATTTAATTCACAGTGCTGTGTATGCTGCTCTAATTGCCCCAGTGGCTACCACCAGCACTTATCATAACTTCTCGCAAATCACAACGCCGCGGAAATAGATTTGTCTTCAATGGATACTATATAAATACTAATACAGGGCTGTTAGTCTATATTGAACTGAATTAATGCTAGCATTTTTTTGGTGAGAATCCTCCACGGGCAGCAGCAGTAAGACTTGCTTGATTGTAAATGCCACGTCTGCATACAACAATGTGGTGTTAGAACGATACACCACATTATGCCCGTCACCTTGAGACATAAAAAGTTTAGTCTTATTACCCAAGTAACTTCATTAGCTACAGCGCCTTTCAAATTGGAACATACTCGTAGTAATATTTACACACTACTGTTTGGCGACAGAAATAAGAGCTGCGGTGGTACCTATCTAGTCTTAGGGAATAGAGAGCTATGACCTCAAAAATCTGATAATATATTGTAGCAAATTAAAAACAGATTCCGAATACTTCGTAAAAATTACTGAAAAACTAGAGAAAATGTTATGCGAACCTTCAAATTTTACAATAATATTCCCATAGAAGAACATATAAACTGCCTTTGCCTTTTAAAACTAAATTTATTCAGTTTTTTTTTTTATTACATTTGTTGAGAGAATAAAATGTATTTACATATAGGCCAATCAACCAATCGACGAAGCGACGAGACGTTAGACCAGGTGGTGCTAGTTAGGATGATAGAAACAGCACCATATTGTGCTTGTCGCCTTTATACCACAGTTATTTCACTAGCTACTGCGCCCTTCTATCTCTTCATCATGTTTGCATAACCGTTCGGAGTAAGAAAGAAAGCTGCGGCGGTATCCGGCAGCAGAGATCTACCACTAGTAACATTTATTGTCCGATTGCTACAGTGATTATCTACTATATATTAATGAATAACTAAATTAACTGAGATGACCTTAAAGGGGTTAACCGGTAAAGGGATGAAAGTGATTATTATACCTGCTCCTCCATATGGACATTAACCAAATGTTCCATTCATTAAGAACACTGCTGCTGTTAGAGTGTGAGGCAGACGTACATTTGCATTTTAATATACGTATGTATAGCAGGCACACGCGTACAAGCATTAACGGCGGAACAGTGATGGGCTTAGTGTCTAGTCTAGGTTAACTGTTACATTATCCGGAACCTAATTTATCTAACACGAGAAACAAATCGTTGCAAGCATAATTAATTGTTACCAACAACTTTAAACTTTTCAGATACGTATATATGTATAGCAACAGACAAACCTCGACATGATAGCGTATATATATAGTTTTTTCTAAGGAAATACATTAGAAGATAGATCAGAAGAATTGAAAGAACCTGATGAAGAGTTACATCAAAGTAGAAGAAATTGTGAGAAAATTCTTCTATACTGGAATTCCGGTTTACGTCAAACCCATTTGATATATATTAGACCGTATGGAAACCTAGCCACTATTGCCGCTGTAGTAACTATTAATTATATTATTATAGTAAAACAAATGTTGTCATTAAAAAAAAACGGGATTTTACAAATTTTTATAGCGACAAGCTACAAGTTTTTATGCTGTAAAGCCACAAGGAGAGTCACCATTTACAAATATGTTTTGTTGTAACAATGGCGGATTATTCTATAGTATCATATAGTCATCACTTTTCCAGATATTTTGGATGTACTCGAACTTTTCTAAGCACTTTCAATAGATCACCCTTATCACGGCTTAACAGAATATTCGAAGCAACCCTGTTAAATCCATTTATAAGTAAAAACTGTTCCAGCTCAGTTCAATTTAACCTTAAACACTAGTACAAGCTACTTATATTTAGTAGCTTGTACGAATCCAATAGTTTCATCTATTGGTTGAACTAAATCCAAAGTCAGCCAGGTATATAAGGAATCGGATATAGTAAGAGACTGATAATATTTTCCAAAAAAAGCCCATTACTATATTTATCTAGGATCTGTATGGGATTTTTAAGAAACGAGTGAATGGGCTAGTTCTAGACTAGTGAGCTTTACCACCAAAGACAACATCGCCGCTTATCATCAAATAGGATCGTAGTCAAGTGCTAGTCAATACAATAACAAAGATATTCTGATACTTTCCATAATGTATGATATATAAAAAATAATTTTTTTTGAATATCGAACTGACTGCTGTACTCCTCGTAACCACTGATCCATCGAGAGTAGCAAGCCCTTTTGTTCGACCATTCAAAAGGCACGCTGCACAATATTTGAGCGGGGCATCTTTACATCGATAGCACTGCGGCTTACTGAGACTGGAAATCTATACCTAGAGAGGCTGCACCGAAAATTATTAGAGGCGTGGGGTGGCGCACAGGGGTGTCGGGGGTGGCACCGTCACCGGCCTGATATGTGACCGGAGAGTCTTGTTCAACAAACGATGACGATGATTTAAGCTCAGCCGTTTTAAGTGTATTACGGGAGGTAGAAATCCGGCTTTTGGGGCTCCGGCGTAGATTTCAGAGAGCCGGCCATTATGGGTAGGCCTTCCCGATTTATGTTCGCCTGTCCATTTGTCGGGCTGCGGCCGGCGACCAAGTTGAGAGTACTCTTCATTATATATACATATATAAACCTATTACTTTCTTTAACACACGAACTCTGAAACACCTCTTGTGTGCAATTTATTTCAGGCTGCGGTTTTTTTTTTGATATTAAAAGTTTTAGAATTCATTAAAAAAAATTCATCAGCGCTTCTTAAGTACTTTTCACTTTATATATAATAATATTTATGATTTTTTTTATAAACCGGAAATCTTCTAGGTAAGTACCACCGCAGCGCTCATTTCTACCGCTAAATAGTAGTGTCCAAAAATCGTCTTGTTTGAAGGATGCTGCAACTACTGAAATTACTGGAGAAATGAGACTGAACATCTAACGTCTGCATGCGACGAGGACAATGACATCGTAACTAGCACCACATTGTTGTAGGCGGGTGTATCAATTATCATCAGGTGAATGTCTCGCTCGTCTCGTCGTTTCGTGGAATAAAAAAAAATTTTTTCAGGTTCTACTGTATTATAATGCATGTGTTGTTAATTTGTATTATTAATTATCATTTTAGTGTGTTGATGTCAAACACTGAATATAGACCTCCTAAAGTCATCTGGTCTGGTGTTCGGCAAAAGGTTTTTAAAACGTTCCATAGTTGTTTTAATTACATTCTAGTCCTTCGTGTTAACGGAGTCTCTTTTATACCACAAACGAACTTCCGGTGCGTCTTATAGTACGCAGTTTCTGTTGCTTATAGACGCTTGTTATTACAAGATTTGTTGTTGACGCTTGTTATTACAATCGGTTCAATAATACTGAAAACGAATACGTTTTCAGTATTATTGAACCGATTAGAGTTATTTCCTTGGTTATTAGAATAACAGTTAAATTAGAAAAGAAAATCGGTTGAAATCTGTATTTTTCTGTGTTAATTGTATGTCTGAATCTTTTAGTCTTAATCTTGTATTCAAATTTTAATTATATCGTTTTGTCTTTTGAATAAAAACCGAACTCATTACGTTCAGTCGGTGAATATTAACGAGCCGCCGAATCATTCTCGCGCGCCTTAGAAACTTGGGGCGAGTACGTACGTCGGTGCGTCTGCAACTTAAGTTATCTCATTCGGCGATGTAAAGTTCTCTTAACTTTATTTATGTAAACTAAAAAAAAGTTGTGTATTTGCATTTTTAATTGTGATACTTATTTTTAAAGATGATACCATTAGCGGCATTTAAATCTTTTTATAGGTCTCTGTTGCCGGAGAACCTCTGGTTGGGTATCACCGCAGCGCCTATTTCTGCCGTCAAACAGTACTGTGTTCCGGTTTTAAGGGCGTTGTAACTAGTGAAATTAATTGGATAACGAGACTTAACATCTTATGTCTCAAGGTTACGACCACAATATGGTGCTGTGTATATCTTTCTTAGTGCCAAACTGTTATGAGCAGGCGTATTAATTACCACTAGGTGAACGTCCCGCTGATATCGTAGTGTAAATATATTTATATATATATATATATATATAAACGTGTGTAAATGTATGTTGAGATATCACCATCAGCGGATAGATGTCCACAGCTGGATATAGGCCTTCCCCAAAGATTCCTACGCGATCGGGTAGGGATTCATATGGGAGGATTTCGTGGTGCACCTTATTAATGAACAAATGAGGCTCTGGCTCCCACCAACCCGCATTGGGCCGGCATGGTGGGAAATGGCCCAGATCCCGCCATATGAATTCCTTCTAGAAGTATAAATATTTTTTCTTAAATTTACGACTAAATAGGCAGTTAAGATCGACGCTGTAATACTAGTTAAGATCTATACATTGAACTTTGTTCTCATTGCAACGTTCGGCGGTGGGGCCCTACCACCATAACTATCTTTTTAAATTTTAGTAAGCTTATGGTCTCTTTTGTTTATGATGTAGCAACATAACGAACCCTGGAATCGAACCGGATGAGCATGGGAGGGTGTAAAATCTGTGCCGCTTACAATAACACTTGTCAATAATAATTTCATTAAAATGTAGATCTAGTTAAAAGCATTTTTTTCTGATTAATTTTCAGTCGCGGGGCTCGCTCTCCTTTTTTTAATTGAATATCAGCCACTTTGATCGCGCGACGAGAAAGGGTTGAAAAAAAAAAGTTCACCCTCATTTGAATAAAATAACAGCTCTCGCACTTTGCATTTACGGAGATATTTCAAATTATATCTGGACTCTCTCTTTTTTTTGTTTAATTTTTCTCCTCCTCCGTCACCCCCCTCGCCGTATTTATTTTATTTTTTCCATCAGCGCTGCTATCTAATTGAGTTAGGCCTCCAAATCGAAAATGTCGATCGTGTTGTAATTCAATTTATTTTTGTTTCTAATGGAGTTCGCTACTTTTTATATTTCGCATTGTAATTTTTTTTTTAACATTTGGTTATTTAAGGGTTCGTTATTTCAATTTATTTAATTAGAATATCTCTGAGATTGGAAGCAAAGTTACTGAGAATAATGTATAGATCTATTCTGTCTTTAACCACAGTACATACTGATCACATTTACTATACTAATTCACTACTATTTCCCTTTCTGATATGTGTCTCATCATCATCATCATCATCAGCCTTTATTCAGGCAATTCTTTTAAATATAATGCGTGATATGTGAGTTGCATCATATTAAACAAAAATAAACTTTTCTCTTTTTGTGTTATCGCAAATTAAATGTACCGATCGTGGTTTCGTCATCATCATCATCCTATCTTGGTTTAATAGGGAAATACTATGACCTATGAGTCGCGATCTTTAGATTCGATTTCTAGCTCCGATTTTAAGTATGTTTAGTGATAATACAAATATCTTTATTTGATTACTATTCCTCTATCAATAAAGCAGTGAAGGCTCCATTTGTGGAAATACGCTTTACGTGACTTGAATAGGCACGAGTTTGTTGTCACCAAATTTTACTTTCCGGTGAAAGAAAACATGGTGGACGACATCCGCTAAATCGTACTTGCGTAGCGTGGTGGATAAATGGCATATAGATTAGATGCTTCCATGTCAGAGGTTTTGAGTCACTGTAAGGGAAACAATACGAAGGATAAACATCCTTCGTATTGTTCTGATTTCAAGTGTTTACAGAGAAGAGGTTATAAACGTTAAGATTAATTACTTCCGCAAAAACTTAATTATCATAATACATTTAATATGTTATCAATCAATCATTAACTGATAGATGTCCACCGCTGGGTATAGGCTTGTCACAAAAATCTCCACATCGATCCGTCTTGTGCTGTTTGCATGCAGCGGCATCCTGCGACCTTAACCAGATCCTTGGTCACAGTCACCAGGGCCTCTGGTACCGAGTGGCACTAGGGGCCATCGTTTGTAGGGGTTCATATGGAGGATTTGGGCCATTTTCAAGCACACTGGCCCAATGCGGGTTGGTGGAAGCTAGAGCCCCGTTGTATAGCAAGGAGTACGAGCAGGTGACCTTGGCTTGGATCTATTGAGTTTTTGTGCGGGAGCTTTACACCCCTAATATAAATCTTAAATATGTTATAGTTGTTATTAAAATATATAAATGTAACAATAATGACGGAACGTATAGACATTATTATATTAGCGATACACGGCTGTGCAACAATGACGCTGCCTCCGCGGTCGGCAACACTCGACCAACACTTGCCGCTAATACCACGACACAACCGTCTTGATACTTCGCATTAGAAATTCTAAATAGAATAAAATTATACCAAACTCTACCTTCCATATTACCAAAACATTGAATTAGCACGCTACTAAACCAAATGTGCTGGATGAGAGCAGCGTAGGACTGATCGGTGTCCTGACATTTGAAAGAGTCCTGTGTCCAACTGTGGGCATCTATCGGCTGATGAACAGCACAAAAACATAGCAACTACGAGTATAATGAGCTAGAACAACAAAATTACATTGACTTTTACAGTTAAAGTTAAGTAAAATTTGATTCTGGTTAAAGTTCTCAATTTACCTGTTTCCTTTACAGTTTAAGTAAACACACTTATAACATATCTAAAATTTGTTTCTGTTTAAATTATCTATTTTATACGTTTTACATGTCATATACGTTTTTTTTTTATACAAATATACAAATTTAAAATTTAATAATTTGTATAATACTGCCGATAAAGACATATTTAACTGTACAACATAGACATTGTAAATAGATATTTGCTAGTTTACTGTTTGTCCTAGATAAAAATATTTATAATACGTTCATCCCTTAATATAGTGGTAAATAATAATATTTTATAATCACGTTAATTACGGATTTTTTTGAAACTGACACAATATGACTGTAAATATTATACTACTATATATAATGTGTGTGTGACGAAATTTGTAAATGGTAGTTTTTTTATAGTGGTCATAGTTATTATTATCATTAATAACAAAAACAAAAATACATGTATTAAATATAAAATGTACTATGAGCGGTCATCCTATTGCGCTGGAAGTCAATAGGAGAACAAGATAAGGTAATCTCTTCTAGACAACCCAGTAAAAAAATAAAAGTCACCACTATGATAAAAAAGAATATAACGGCATAATGATTCATTGGTAGATGAAGCATTTGATAAATATAGCACAAAAATCAACAATTGAAAATAATAGCTGAAGAAGAGGATAAATTTTTTCAATCCGCCAAGATTAAGTTTGAAAAAGGCACCTCATGATGATGATGACCATGAATACAAATAGAAAACAACATCCATTTTTATAGAACTTACAGTAAGTGAGTTGGAGACCTATTATATCTCGTGACAGTTCTTAATCGCAGTGCGTTTGGAATCTAAACGATCTTCATTTTTTTTTTATTATTGTATTCAACTGAAAAACCCCGTATACATATTTGTCTTTGGCAGAGACATAAAAAAATATCTCGAGTTTTGACGTTACACTAACTGGAACATTCTTTATACCATATAACGTTGAGCGTGTTAAGAGCATTTTAAATGAATATTTGACAGTTCAGATAAGGGTTGGTATTTTTAATTTTTGAAATAATGATAAATTATTTAATTAGTTTTGCACGTATCAAAGCATTTAACTCGCAGCACTGTAGGCAAGAGCGTTTAAGAGAGTGAGAAAAGCTCGCCGCCCCGGCCTATTCGTTTCACGGAGGGCGCCCGCCTACTTTTGTGTCCGCGCCTCGTGTTCTCAATGAGGTAACCTTTCGTAACATACGATTTTTTATATTCACCGCACGCATAATAAAAAAAAAAAGATTTTATAATCACTGACCAAAATAACGATGCTGTAGTTGTATCGGATATATATGTTATGATATATCAAAGTTCTTATCTAATGGATGTTTTTCTTTCGAGGAAAAAATTCTGCAAAATCCATTTTTAGGAAGCTAATGACAATTACTGGTGGTAGATCTCTGTTTCCGGTGACCGTCACAGTGGGTACCACAGCAGCGCCTATTTTTACCACCATACAGTAGTATGCAAACATTACTGTTTCGGTTTGAAGGGCGCTGTAGCTAGTGTAATTACTGGGGTAACGAGACTCGACATCTTATGTCTCAGGCGACGAGCTTATTCTGGGACAGTGTACAACATCTTAACTAACACCACGTTGTTATGGCGTATAACTTACTATCAGGTGAATGTCCCGCTCGTCTCGCCGTTTAATTCTTTCAGTGTCATAGTTACGGAGATCTGATAAGAAAATGAATATTTGAACATTTCCTATACATATCTTAAACAAAATGGTTTAAGAAGAAATATTAAAAATTAAGGATTGTGAGTTACGCGACTTCGCTCTCGGCGAAAACAATCTCAGAAGAATCTCGGGGTGAGGTGCAGAAGTGAGTGGCCCTCACAGGCGCGGGAGGGGGTGACGGAGGGAGCGACTGGCCCGGGGGAGAGAGGGCGACTTGACACTCATTTAAGTAGCATATAATTCAGTTTATTTACCCGAATTGAATCTCAACGAAGGGTTGGGTCCGGAAAAAATAGAAAATGTACGGTATCTATATATAAATGAAACTTGGAGGACTGGGTGCGGAGGGAAGAAGAGGGAAGGAGGTGTTGTTATTCCTTTTTATTGGAATAAATTAGCTGAATTGTGTTCGATTCCTTGCTAATGAATGTCTCGCGGAGTACGTCCGGACGGCGGACCGGCTTCTCCCGTTTTTTAATTAATTGATTTCTTTACATCTTCAACTGTGTTTATTGCTATATGATATGAATTTAGTCGGTGATCTAATTACATTTGTAATAAAATCGTCCATTATTAAACTATAGATATTACAGAAATTTGTAAAAAAGATGTTTAAGTACATGAAGTGTTCAAATTTTTACTTGATGATGAGATGAACAAAACACCTTGAACATTCCAGTAATTTGTTCGATCTATGATATCTAAGTTTTTGTCTAATACACTTTTTGTAATACAAAGGAGCGATGAAATATGTAGAACGGATGATCACCTGATTGTAAGTGATACGCTTGCCCATAGTTAAGGAGACACTGCTTATAATATTTATCGATTACTAGCTGTTCCTCGCCTGTTTTGCTGACTGTTACACCCTCGCAAGTATGTTTAGGGAAGGAATTTTTTAAAATCCTTTCTTAATTGCCTCTAAACGGTAAAAGCAATGTCTCTACCAAATTTTGAGTTTTTATATCCAATAGTTTCGGAATCCTCGTGATCGTGATGAGGCGAGGATAGTCTGGATATCTCCTATATATTTTGAAGATGTATTGCACTTGTCGCCATGTGTAACTGTTCGATTTATTCTTTATTTCTGAATGAAATAAAAAAAACTTATAAAGCTCTGTTAATATTTTCTCTATCATCATCATTATGAACTTTTATTTATTCACTATGGATATAGGCCTTCCCCAATGTCTTTCACCAAATGTGATTCTTAGCTTCTCGCGTCCACTCACTTTTTTTGTTGTTTGTATTCTCTAATTTTGAAAGAGTTAGCTAGATAAAAGGAACATCTAATGGAGACATGATGAGCCATTTCATTTATTCCTCGAAACGACGAGATGTTTACTTGATGTCAAGTGGCATAATGAAGCGCTAGTTAGGATGATATACATGCAAGCACCACATTGCGCTCGCCACTAATAATTTGCTACGAATCTTTTGATTATAAAATGAAGATGTTTTATGATGTTGGTCACTCGCCGTGCGTCTGGTCATCCGACAGTGAAATGTAGATGAGTGAATTGTGTCATATATTCCCTGCACGCAACAACATTTTAAGCAATGGACCCAACGCGACATTTATCTAATCGTAAGTGATACGCTAGTACGTAACAAAGTGGCGCTAGTTAGGATGATATACACAGCATAACTCAGGCGAAGAGTACTGTGTATATCATCCTTCTAAGGGCATTGTAGCTAGTGAAGTTACTGGGGTAATAACATTTAACATCTTATGCCCCAAAGCGACGAGGACAATATGTTATTAGCGCCACGTTGTTATGGGTGAGCGTATTACTTACCATCAGGCGAACGTCCCGCTCGTCCTGTCGCTTAATCAAATACCAAAAAATATTGTCGACGCCTAGACGTAATTTTTACACTTTACTGTTTAGCGGTAGAAATAAAAACTGTGATGGTACCAACTTGGGTGGTATGATACAAAAAAGACCAATCAGCATATATATTAAAATTATCGAGTTATGATAATTTGTGGTTATTAGTGGGCGAATTGTTGTGTTGAAAAAAGAATTGTTGATGATATTTCATAGATCGAGCAGTGTACATACACGAGGGTTACTCCGAGCGAGTTGTTAAACCGAAGCGCGTAACAGATGCGCCACAAGCGAGTATTTTATCATGGCAACAATCAAAACGAACTCACCCCGGCGCAGTTTAATTATGCAAACATCAAGCCGTTGCCAGATTTCTCATTAGAAGCAAGATAATGACGGCGTACACTGTCGCAAAATTAGATAGCAAGCACGCACCCAAACAGATATACGCGGCACATTAACATAAACCGAATTTGCATGTAAATTACATTTTACAGCATCTTAATTAAAACATTTTGGCATTATAAATGATGGAGGGAGGCGGGCGGAGCGGCGAGGCGCTCCCGCACTAAGGCGGCAACCTTCGCGGCACTTACTACTCGCAATAGTGAAATACAACATTTTTTTTTTTAACCGACGAAGCGACGACACCAGCCAAACGTTCATCATCATCATCGGCTGACAAACTCCCACTGCTGGACATAACCCTCTCCCAAAGATCCCCACATGGATCGATCCTGCGATATCCGCATCGCCGGGCACGAGGGGCCGTCGTTTGTAGATGTTCATATGGAGTGATTTGGACCATTTCCCATCACGCTGGCCTAATGCAGATTGGTGGGCACCAGAGCCTCGTTTGGTGATTAATAGGGTGCACCACGAGCAAGTGAAATTGACTTGGATCCCGTGACTTGTTGTTCGGGACCCCCTACGACGGAAGGACTTAGCTAGACGTTCACCTGATGGTAACCGACACGTCTGCCTATAACAACGTAGCGTTAGTGGCATGTTGGTCTCGTCGCCTTGAGACAAGTTGTCTCATTACCTTAGTAAATTCACTAGCTACAGCGCCCTTAAAACCGTAACATGGTAACGTTTTCATATTGCTGCTTGTCTTCAGAATTAGGAGCTCCGGCGGTGCCTATTTAGACGGTTTCCGACAAAGACACCTACCACCAGGGATCGTTTTTATAGTATTGGCCGGAGACCGTCTAGATAGGTACCATTGCAATTTCTATTCCTACTGACAAACAGTAATGTACAAACATTTACTGTGTTTCGGTTTGAAGTGATCTCTAGCTGGTGAAGTTTCAGGGGTAACGAGATTTAAAATTTTATCTCTTAAGGTGACGAAGAGAGTGTGGTGCTGTGTTTATTACCCTAACTAGTTCCACAGGCGTGATGTGATCTATCATGATGTGAACGTCTGGTTTTTTGCGTTGCTTGAAAAAGGATGGTGTGTGCTGGAAATTAATGATACAGTTCTTTCATATATCTTTCACTATCGATGGATTAAAAGGATGGTGAGTCACCATCATTATAAAACATCTTTACTTCGTTACAAAAAGGTTTAGATCCTCGTTCATGATAATGACAGGAAAGGATTAATACAAAAGGTTTTCCCGTTCTAAATACGAAGTGGTAGTGTTACTTGGCCAGAGCGTTTCACCACCGAGGACTACATTACTTAACCCTACGCGGGATTGTGGTCAAGGACTAATGTAATTAATTAAAAAAAAAATGTTCTGATATCCTAAGTATTATATAAAGCAAATAATTTAAGCTTCAAATAACGTTTGTGAATTATTCGAGTGGTGTAATCAAAGTTATGAATAAATTATATTCAAACTCGAGTTGAAAACGTGCAAAAGAAAGGAATGAAACGGCTAATGAAGTTTTTTATTACCCTCCCATTACTGAACCCCATCGATAACTCCTCAGCTAATAACATTTACATGCATTTTCGTGGAAAAGAAAATCTTTTCTTTAACAGGACACAGTGGGGGGGGGGGGAAATAGGAAAGGGGAGAAATTAACAAACCTCTTTAAATAATTCGGCAATTAGGGGTAACATAAAATTTGCATAATTGTGCAACTTGTACACTGTTTATATTTTGACAATGGATTTATCGCTTATGCGTCTTATTGTTCTGTGTACACCTTTTTTTCTGTAATCCAGTGTTGCCATTTAATTAAAATAAATATAATGCTTTATCCAATCAACATTTAAAGTTATTACTTAGTGTTTTAAGATTAGAGTACAAGAGAATTGAGCAATATAAATTTTTCTATGAACCTACAGATATTTGCTCTGTTTATATATTACTAATATAACTTCTTCGGATTCACAAGAAACAGAACAAGCACAGGGCAAGTCCGTTTGAATACCAAAATAATAAAATTTAGATGATTATTTCATCATCATATCTTCGACATAGTCTGTATATTATAACAATGAATTATATATTTTATTAGAAATCATTGCTTTTAATTTCATAATCGGGATTTTACAGTTTATATTGACGAATGAGACCAGCAAGTGGCTAACGAGTCTCGATCAACTGGATCGCGATGTTTCAACAATACACAAAGGAAATAAGTGGGCTTTGACAATTTAAGAATTAGAATAAAAAGAATTCTTGACACAATTTCATTGTTAAGCGTAGATTGTTAAGGCACAGAATCTGGAATTAGTTATGAAGGACTAAAGACGTTTCCATCCAAAGAACATGAAGTGCGCCCGCGGGCAGCACACTCGCACTGAAAGGAGGTAATCTCGCATTGTATTCATTTCTGCTATGGAGAGAAAGACTTACATTTTACCCATTATTGTAGAAAGTGAAGAAGCGTTTAGCTTAAAGCGAAACGAATTTAAATGAACCCAAGGAAGCTGCACCGACGCTGAGGTACGCGTACTTTTTGCCTAAAAATATTTTATAATAATTTAAATACATGTGCTCTATTTATATGTTGAAACTGGCAGAACAACTGATGGTTAATATTGAGCTTGTTCCTAAAGTGGCGTTAGCATGTTTATACAGTACGACATTCTAATTAAAAAGAATGTTTTGTCTTGTTTCTTTATAGGCATCTTACTGGTTTATAAATAGGCTCCGGAAAGTATATAATTATTTATGTATACTACATTATGTATATTGCTACAAAATAACAAATTAATATTTACGGTGGTACGTGGACATATAAAGAACGTACATATAGGGAGATGGTCAGTTTTACACTAGATATAATTGGACCTCTAACGACCGTTGGAGACGATCATAACCATATTTATCAATTTTATCTATAACCAATTAGTAATTCTCAAATACTAAATATTTAATGCTGTTTTACTGCTATAAATATGTATGTCAATAATTGATATGCCTGCATTACACTTATAAAGTTTTTACAAATAATTGAACCGCCATATATCATACTGTATTTTTTTAAAAAAAAAACGCACAAACTAATTATTTTAAGTACACTTCATCTCATCCGGTAGACTGTACTCGGTAGAAGCACGAAACTTAACAACAAACAATACCACTTCAAGCAAGAAGGAACTCAAAAATAATGATACGGCGCTCTTTATTTCACACAATTACTACAATGTGTGAGACGGAGGTGGAGTCGCATTCATTGCAGGTTACACTCGGCTTAAACTTTACACAGAGTAAATAATTCAGTTCAGAAAAAAATTGAAACGGGCAGCAAGAAAGCGGCGCCGTACGCGGATTATTTTGCAGCGAGAGAGCGAGCGAGCGAGAGGCGGAACGTGGACGCAGACAAAGGTTGTGGAAGTAGTGAAAAACATTCGCCTAGTGTCAAGTGTAAATCGCCTTGTTAATTTCGCTGGGCCTGCGGCGAATTTCGCCGAGGACGCATTGTGTGCGCCGGCTTTATGTCGCGTCTTCCCGTTGTCTGTACACTGCTTTAATTGCGCGCGTCATTGGCGCGCTTTTTGAAAAAAGAATGACGTGTAATTAACGCGGGAATATGGAACGTGACAGCGCGCGTTCTGAGGGAGCGCTTTTTTTTTTAATTCTTTTTTTTAATTAGGCACTGGAAGGGTTATATTGGTGAATTGTTTTTATTACTGCCGCTATGATTATTTAATCAACGGCCTTTTAGAAATAACTTGCGGTGACGATTAATTTAATGATTTCATTAAAACAGTTTTAATTCAGAACCGCCTATTGCAGCCGCCAAACAGTACTGTATTTTTGTAATATATAAATAAGCGACGAGACGAGCGGGAAGTTCACCTGATGATAAGTGATACGCCCGCCTATAACAATACGACGGTACCTCAGATGGTATGCACGGCACCACACTGCGCTTGTGGTCTGAGACATAATGTGTTGAGTCTCGTTACCCCTATTACTAAAGCTAAAACGCCCTTCAGACCAGAACACAGAAATATTTGCACACTACAGTTTAGTGGCAGAAATAGGCGCTGAGGTGGTACCCTAACTAGTGCCACGTTGTTGCAGGCGTATCACTTATCATCAGGTGAACGTCCCGCTCGTCTCGTAAAAAGTTATAACCAAACCCGGTCGAACAAGAACGCTGTGACTGAGAAGAGTATATTTATTAAAATTTTTTCAGATTTTTATCACCATTGTTGTAACAGTATAACTTCACGATAGTTTTTAAACACAATAGTAAATGATAGGATAATTTTAAAATTAAAAACACCTTAAATATCCTCGTAATTTATAACCCGTGGAAATTATTCGCGGTGTAATTAATTTGATATATACATTCGTTGTTTAAGCGTTGTGCGCTGATAAATAAAAAAAAAAACAGCGCTTTTTTTTTTCAGGGACAATGACTGGTCGAAACGGCGGGTGATACACGATCCTCGTTTGGCTGCCTCGTGTATTTTTTATTATTAAAAAAAAATCACATTAACGGCCTTCATTGGGGCGGCGATAAATAATGCTCTCCTTATTCAAATTTTTTTGTTTTTGTTCAGCCCCCGGGCGTTATAAATGAGCTTATTTGGTAACGCGGTCAAAATGATACGGCACGATAAAGATGTTTTTTCCGGTAGCCGGTCTAAATTATTATGTAAATAACAGGTACTAGTTATTTACGACAATTAACATTGAAAATGTAAACTTGTGATGGCAACTATGTCATGTGTTAAATATTTATTTGTTTAACTAACAATATGGTAATTAACTACTCCCTGATATATGTAGAAATCTATAGCTCCCGATATACGGGAAATATTTCTAGTTCTGTATGGCAACTCTGTACATAGCTTTACCTTTTATAAGGAAAAAATAAATAAATAAAATAAAATAGCATTGTGTTTAAGTATATGTAGGCCGAACATATAAGATGATTTACAGTCCGGAACATCAACAAAATTATTATCATTTCGGGTAGTACCTACACGTAAAATAGCCCAAACCCACTCTCATGTACCCTTATAAACCATGGCTAGTGCCTAGAGGTACCGGAGGCCATCATGACTGTGAAGATCGCAGAAAGCCGCTGGATGCGGGCAGCGCAAGACCCATGGATGTGGACATCTTTGGGGTAGACTTATATCTAGCAGTGGACATCTATCAGCTGATGATCACTACACATAAAATGAAGGTACCGCCTCTTGTATTTTTTTTATTTTTATATAGAAAGGAACAAACAATAATTTATAATGTGTATCCGTATTATCGTTTCTAAATCACTATTGCCGTCTTTCTAAATCATTTGAGCTGGAGACGGAACTTTACGGTGGTCGAGTTTATCATAATCATAGCTGACTGACAAAGGTCACGGTTGTCTTCCGGTCGACCTTGGCGGCGAACGCGGGATCGCTCTAAGAGATGTAATGAACCGTTCCCCTCTCACTAACATGTAAACTTCTCGCGTTTCTAGTGCCGAGATCTTTTTTGAATACAAGTTAGTGATCTCCTTGCGCTGGCTGCAAAACATCATTTTACAATAAACTAATATATTAACAATTTTTTTTGTCAAAGTCAGGCATTGATGCTGTAATTACTTATTTGGCTGGTTATTGAATATTATATCACAAGGAACACTGCTTGAGAATGCTTACAGAAGCATTCTTAAAGCTTTGCTATGCTGTGCTGTGTTCCTTGAGGATGGTCCTGGCTCAGCAGCGGGCGCTTTACAATTCATAATATAAAATGTATTATAAAGGTCTTTGAATACAGTATTCACGATAATCACATCAAGAAATGAACGTCCACCGATGGACGTAGGTATCTTGCCTTGTATACGTTGTACACGACAACGAGTTTACACTTCTCACTTGGTGATAAAAGACGGTTTGATGGGAAGAGGAAGAATGTCAAACATCCACATAGCATGATTAATATGCAATAGTTATTGTGTTCATTCCCGAATGAAACTGTAGTTACAAAGATTATCGATCTTATAAAATATTAATACATCTCATGATATCAGCCATAATAAGACACTGTGTAAACATATTAAGAGCCTTGACCTTCAAGAATTTTTACGATTATTACAATATTTTTCCTTTACTTCATGTTGCAAACAATGTATATAGCATACAACATCGGAATCCATAAACATCGTTTACACAACAAAGTAGGTTAGGAATATTATTCCATAATTCATTATTAATAAACTCAATATTAGGTGGTCTAACTATAGTAATCTAATTATCCAGATCGCAATTATAGATTATGTTTATTCATGAAATACTAGTGCGTAGGTAATTCGTAAACATAAACACGATTCCCCTTGACTAGTTTTATAATGTCATATTAATTAAATATTCTGTAATCAATCTAATAAAACCGTGTTAATACTGTTCAATGTGTTTTTTAATGAAACAAAGTATTGAGAAGAACTATAAGGCTTTATTACTATATTTAGTTTATGTATTAAATAAGCTTATACTGTTGTTTATTATAAATCAATCCTGTTGGAATGTCCTACAATTGGACTATTAATAGATTGTTACGATTTTATATAAAACTTTTAAACAATTCTCTTTAAAATACACTTCTACTCTCTTGAAATAATTTAATATAAACGATCATCTCATTTCAGCAACTAATGCCAGAATGCCTCGAGATAGGCCGTCCGCAAAACATTTTGAAGTTTATTCGGTGTTGCCAATTTATAATTAATGAAGGTAGTACTAAAAAAAAATAATATATTTTATAATATTTTTATGCCAAGCAATCCTTTAATAAACATAAAAATCTTACAAATATAATATATATAAAAAACGATATATGCAAAAAATAATATATGAAAGACTAATGAATTCCATAATAATGATGGGCTTAAAGGTGGTGGTTCAGTAAGGTTTTTGGTGAAGGCCGTGTACCGGTAGACAGAATGTTTAAAAGCCTTCCATCACTATCACATTCCATAAGGTGAACTTACGATCTGGTGGAAGTCGAAAGAAGACGCTGGATGCGGAAGCATATGGAGATCTTTAAGGGCAGCCTATTCACAGGAGAGGAAGACTATACTCTGATCATGATGATGACTAGTTTAAGATAATTACATCGTAAATCCACATATAATAGAAGTAGATTTTTAAAGCAGGACACAATTTAAGATAGGACTATTGCAGTGCCTAATTTTAGGGCCAAAAACGAAAGTGTCCATATGACTGTGTTTCAGTGTAAACACGCTGTAACATAGAGAAAAGGTTCCTGTAATAAGACGTACCTTGTTAAAGCGATGAGCGCAATATGGTGCTGTTGAATTGTCCTAATTAGCACCTAATTCCATAATATTATCAATGTTCATTTACCAAGTAGTTTGGTAATTATGAATGAAATAGTAGAAACGCTCCCGTCATAGTGGTGGTAGGTCTCTTGCCAGATACCACTGAGGTGGGTAACACTATAGCCTCTGTCATAAAACAGTAAGATGATACTGTGTTCCGGTTTGAAAGTTGTAGCCAGTGAAACTACTGGAGGTAACGGGATTTAACATCGCCACGAGCTCTATATAATATAGTGTATATTGCTGTGGGCAAGCGTGTCACCTACTATCAGCTAAGCGTCCTGCTCAACTCTTCGATTAGTCAAAAAAAAACAAAAGCCATTTCTGATGCTGACCCATAAATAATATAACTTAAAGAAATGCAATGTAATGATAAAATGATCGCTCCATTGTAGATAAACGGGCCATTTCCACTGGCACAATTGAATGATGACCAGCCCATTGTGACTATGTTTAGAGATCCTGCATATAATGCCAGGATAGGTGCTCTAGAACTATTTCAACCACTTATGCGTTGTATTATTGCGTTTAGTGGGTCACTGTGTGCGAATTCTGTTGCCGGCGTACTGATGGACGTCCGCTCGCCAAGTCCTGCACACTGCGCTGACTCCTGTATTATAAAATTGACACCGATACTTTATCCAATGGCGTCTTAACATTCAAACCAAAACTTGGTAATAAGATGTGATCTTTCTACGCCTTGTATATCCAATTTTACTAAGACAAACAAATTTGCAAATCTGACAACTAACCTCGGGTAAAAGAGAGGCAATTTAAGAAGATTTTTTTTATTTATTAAAGGCACAAAAAACAGGTACATAAATAGGTTATATAACATTGATAAGTTAATACTTAATTTTAACTTAATACTTCTAACAATGTAGCCATCCCGCTGTATACTAATCGTTTCTATTAGATCACCTGGAATAAAATTTATTTCACGTAATTGATATGTTATTTGATAAAACGAATCACAATCTTCATCTCATCAGAAACTCACGGTACTACCAATTATTAGTAAGATTTTTAATTTATAACCTTTACAACAAAATTAAGCTACGAAGTTTAGCTGATGATACGAGTTCCATCACCAAAGTTATAGGCAAAAAACATTTTCACAAGCAAAACCTTTTCTTCTTGTATTGGTTAACAAAAATATTTGGTGGAGAGAATCCTGCAGGTTCTTACTTTCATTAGGTGGTACGCAGAGACTTGGCGGCGATTAACGGTAACCAGGCCCCCTATCCTCCTCTTCCAACACACGGCCGTAAGTAAAGGAGTACACCTTTGTTTAGCGTCCTTCACCTTTTCGGGACGGCCGTGTACATTTTTATTTTTTACGTAGCCTGCCCATTTTAGGAGGAAAAATGTACGTTTAGTGACAATTTTCTGAATAAAACTATAAAAAGCATATTGTCACCTAAAAGACAACTTTAATGATAATTCAATGCGCATAATTATTAATGCAAATGGATGCTTACGTTTTTTTTCATCTACTACAAGTCAATACTTCTTGTACGGTTTCTATGAAAACATTAAATGTAAACTTGTTGGATTCCATGACGTATCGTTATGTTATGGTTTTTATGCGTAAACAATAGGATACATTGAATTATAACAAAAAAAATTTTATTCACTTTGTACAGACTCGTGTTTACCGTTTTGCTTTTATATATCATTTACATATGTAAGAATTTTCGTAATGTTCGCTGTATCGTAACTATATTATTATTGAGTTTTTTTTATAACACTATCCAACGTTTATACGTAACCAGACCAATGCATTACATTTATGACACATGAAAGGCCAGGGTTCAATCACGGAGGCCATAAGCGGTGAAGTTTAGGTGGCTCCTAGTTATCCACTGCCAACCATCTGTATTACATTTCTGTCTTCCCACTGTTAATTTGTCAGAGCCAGAGAATTCCGGATGCATGCACTTCACCGCTATCTTTCAGTACCACCTAACATCATCTGAAATTGAATATTTAATGTATTTAAGAAAAACTTACGCAGTTTAGCATAAATGCTCATATGATACCCAGAAATAAAGTATAAAGAAACGTCCTCGTAAATTTTAAGGAAGTAGTAACTGATCAACACGTATACCACAATGTTGTTTCTCACAATAATTCAGTAAGGCTTGATGTTATGCATTTTAATAAGAAATTTCCAGAAAAAAGTTCACGTTGGAACTTTAACTGTGTAACGAGCAACGAGTCCGGGGGTTAATAAAGAGCCCGTTGAGACAACACAACTTAACATTTTTGCATAAGTATTACGCGTAATGAGAATATGTAAAACTACTTACAATACCTTAACATTTAATTGTTATACGTTTTAAGAAAACATCATTTTTGAGGTGCCTTTTTTTTAAAAAAAAACACAAAGCGATGGAATTAACAAGTTTACCTGGTAATGAATGCCAGTGTATAAAAATAGAACGACAGAATATTTACAAAGAAACACATCTCTATCACACATTAAACTCACTTGAAATCTAAACACGATACTTTACTGAGAACTAGTTAACAATTGCGATTATTACTGTTGTCAGACTATTTGCCATGCATTATTATGTACTAATTATACTGAACCCTTCAAAAGCTTGGAGTGGGTAGGCCCATGTGATTACAGCCAAGCCATAAATGTTCTTCAAGGTAAGCAAATTGCACGCGCGCTCTCCGATGCAAATGTAAACTGCAATTGCTCCAACTGTAATTAAATTACAATTGCTATTTATTATAATAAGTCAGATAATTTCATGGAGCATCATCTTATTGCAAAGCGGTTAAAGCTTCAGTTTTTTTTATTCCACAAAAGTTAAGCATAATCGCTTTTATTTAACTTAGAAGTAATAACATTGTATTAACTATTAACATTAAACTGTACGACTGTTTGTCAATCAAAAAGGTTAGAATTTAGGTAATTTTTTTAACATTTAATAATAATAGGAAAAATTAAAGGTTTCGTAGGAGACAACAAATATTTCTTTAAACACCTGTCGACCAGATTTTTTTCTTGATGCGTTTAAAGATCTAGAAGTTTCCCACTATAATTAAAAATTTGATCTTTATTAGTACAATTAACTGTAATATACAATAGGTCCATTAAACCTCAACAAAGTATTATTTATATACTGTTTAATATTTACTTAGTAACTTTGGTGGTGCAAGCTTAAAATCTTTAAGAGAAACCGAAGCGAGAAGTTTCATAGATTTTTTTTTAAATGTTCCTCCAGTTGTTTTGGCCTGGGGCCTATTCTATTTTTATTTCAGTCTCTTTTGTTTTATTTTCCTTTTCACCACTCTCCTCTTTCATTCTTCTTTTTCTTCCATTCCAGTTCTCTTTCATAATTTCGGTTTCTATCATTCTTCATCCTGCTTCCTTCTTTCGCGCTTCTCTCATAGATGAGGACATAGTCTGTACTTTATTAATCAAATTTTATCTTTCTTATCTATCTTATAGCTACACATTCTTTCTTATCTACTAGTATCACATTTTTAATTTTTTATTTTAGTACATTCTTTGGCTCTTTTCTTTTAATAACAATTTCAATTTCTTACAATCTAGATCACAGTTCTTTCTTATACTAGTTTTACGCTTTATTTTTTTTTTTTTGATCTTTTACTCTAATTATTTCTTTCTTGAGAAATTCTATAAATATGCGACGACTGCTGTCCTAACTCATCAAGCTTCATAGATTAGAGAGGTTGCTGTGTTTCAATGATTTTCTAAATAAATCTCACAAAAATCAATAATATTCATCAATGTCCGTTTAAAATGGACAACCGGACAATCACCAATGAATAGTTAACCTTGACTTTTAACTTTAATTAATCCGCTCGTACCGTCGTCGTGGTACGTGGTACGACCACAGGTACGTTTATGAGAGTAGTCCTTGTATATCATAACTCACAGTCGCCATCGGGTTACAATTTACACTAAATTTATCATACAATAACATTTGTACCTGAAAATTATTATTCAAATCGAGATGCATTAATCAATGCATCTATAAAAGAAGATGGCGCACCTCAACATACGAAGATAGTATATCTTCGTAAGATGTCGATAGATATTAATTTTTTTTTAATATGTAATTAAGCGACGAGACGAGCGGGACGTTGTCCTGATGGTGACAGGTACGCCTTCCCTTAACAACGCTAGTTAAGGTGGTATGCATTGCACCACATTGCGCTCCTCGCCTGAGACATAAGATCTTGAGTCTCGTTACCCCAGTAATTGCACTAGGTACAGCGCTCTTCAAACCGGAACACAGTAATGTTTGCACATTACGGTTTGGCGGCAGAAATAGGCGTTGCGGTGGTACCTACCTAGACGGTCTCTGGCAACAGAGACCTACCACCAGTACTAAAAACTTGCAATAACTTATATAAAATTATTTTTTTTTGTGGATTTTAAATCCTTGAGATATTTGTTAGCCTTTTTAACATAAAACTATATAATATAAAAAAAGACTACTCGAAGGCTTTAAAACTTATTAATAACATCCTTTTTCAGATTTGTATACAGAAATTGAGACAAGAAAGATATACAACTATTTTTATATCTTAAATATTTGTAATATTATTATTTGCTATCTTATCGTAAGTAAATTTACTTCTTTAATTACAAGCCTTAATTAATTAAAGTTTGATTGTTTGTTTCTACAGCATCCGTAGCGCAAATAACTAAACGTTTCCTCGGTAACAAGTGTTTCGGGACCCCGTCTGGTGGAATCTTACAGGTGGTAGGATTTTCCGATTTCCTAACTAGCTACCACTTTCATATTATAAATCAGCGCGCCAGAAGAGTATTTTTGTTCATACATACATAGATATATAACACTGCTTTTTCCAGTGGGGTAGGCAGAGATCACCTCTCTCCACTTGCTACGATCCTGGCACACCTGTCTCGCTTCCTCCAGTTTCATGAGCGTCTTCATACATGCTCGTCGGTTGCAAGTACTTGTCGGTTGTTCATACGAAAACTCATAATTCTTTAACTGTATTGGAAATAGCGTTATCAGTGTATTTCTCCTTTTTTTTCAATTTGACGAAGAGAGGAGACGAGGGAGAAGTTCACTTGATGGTGACACATCTATCCATATAAACGTGTTGCTAGTTACGATATTCACTACATCATATTGTGCTCGTCACTTTAAGACGTATCAAGTCTCGTTATTTACTCCAGTAATTTTCTTTTAAATAGTAATTATATATCAATGTAATAATTATTACTGTTATTGATTACTGTATTATAATAAAAATTTTATTAAATATTTTTTGTATAAATTTTAAAAATCGATTTTTATCGCGATATCGATTATCTTTTTTTATCGATTGGAGTACATCACTAGCGGTGGCGTCGCGTGAACCGCTCTGCCGGTGTGCGTGCGCGCTACCCGCGAGATAATGAAGTATCTGCACTAATATATTATAAAGTTCATTATAAACAATTATTTATTGTTAGCGCATGTTTATTAATAAGGCCGGTTGATAGGGCCGGCTACTGTACTTGTACTCCGTATCTCAGGGCTGATGAGCAGATGTGATTTAGTGGTTTTTGTTCATAATTGTATACCATAAGACACCGGATGTTGAGTATCGCTACCACGGTAATATCGCTAACTATATACGACATTCAAACCGGAACGTAGTAACATTTGCACATTAATGTTTGATGGCAGAAATAGAAGTTGCGGTGGTACTTACTTAGACGGTCACCGTCAATAGTATCCTGCCATCTACTTAATGATTAAACGGCCATATTTGATCTAAAGGATCGTAATTTCATTTAATGATAATAATACCGATCAATTTTATTTTTATTGATTAAAATGCTGAAGTTCCAAATAAAATTAAGAGTCTATATCATTAGCATAATAAATTTCTTGTATCATTAAAAAAATATAGTTTATAAAAGGATGATGTTTATTCTCTTTATAAGAGAAAATTATTTATTTTACATTTTCCACTTGTCGTCAAAATCGAGCATAAACTGCATCAAGAAGGTTTTATTTGTACGTACATAGATTTCTCAAAAATGCTCCTCATCCTCGAGTGACATCTTTAAATTGAAATTTGGCGGTCATTTGGAGAAAAATTTACCGATCATGTGATATTCTTATAAATGTAGCATAATCAAGATGCTAGACTCGAGAAATTAAATTGAGGTTGTTTTTAGACTGTAAGGATTAAGTCTCGTGATAAGTCTTTGTTGCCGGAGACCGTCTAGGTAGGTCCCACTGCAGCGCTCATTTCTACCGCCAAACAATTGTGTGCAAACATAACTGTGTTCCGGTTCGAAAGTCGCTGTAGCTAGTGTAATTACTGAAGTAACGATACTTAACATCTTATGTCTTAAGGTGACGAGCGCACTGTGGTGCAATGTATATCATTCTAGCTAGCACCAAGTTGTTATCGCGTGAACGTCCCGCTCGTATGGTTGCTTTCTAAAATAATAAAAAAAACATCTTGAATAATGCAGTACAAAAACTGAACTTGAGATTAAGAAATTGTTAGTTTAGTCTCGAAGTGCACAACCCTGGCCCACCCTTTGGCTGTCAATGCAGTGAATATGAAAGTAAGTATAAAAGCCGTCGGGTTAGATTGTGCGGGAGCGTTCCGAGGTTGCATGCCGCGTAGCGATGCTGGCTTTAATAAAATCTACACAACGGGCCTTGATTGCTTCGGAAAAGCACCCGCTATCTGATACATTAAAATTCATCACTAGATTTACAATGCACGTTAGATTTCTTATCGTATGAGATATATATTTTTTTTAAATATCGATGTGCCAACATATTAACAATACTAGACTTTTACTTTGAGGTCGGTTAAAACGTAATTCAAATCACAAAACGATTCTCTACTTTAGTGCATTCTACTTTATTTTTTTTTAACATCTTCAGCTTTTATTTTTTAGAACGATAACGTACAAATAACCTAAGTATCTACTGGTGGTGGGAGTCTGTTCCCAGAGACCGAGTAAGTAAGTACCACCGCAGCGCATATTTCTACCGCCAAACAGTAGCGTGCAAATATTAACTGTGTTCCGGTTTAAAGGGCGCTGCAGCTAGTGAAATTACTGGAGTAACGAGACATAACATCTTATAAGACGACGAGCGCAATGAGATGCAATGTATATGTATAACTAGCGCCACATTGTTATAGGAGGGCGTATCTTTTACTATCAGAACGTTACTCTAGTCTCATCGCTTCGTATATAAAAAAAAACAAGATTTATTGAGAAGGATATGTTATAGAAATATTTATTAAGAAAAGAAATAAAAGATTAGATTTCAACTAACTCTTATTAATGAACTCGCCGAAAGCTCTTAATAAGCTTTTTAGTATGTTGTGTATATATAATGATTTATACTAAAAAACACAAATTTTGGTGCTATATTTGTTTACATCTCTCTAAGTTACAGTCTTTGATACTTTCAGAAACTAATTATGAGCAAAAATCAAAAACCGTCTGTGTACTTAAGTAACATGCTCTATGCATAAGTATGCCAATTTTTCCTTCTTGTGAATGTTATTTGGTATTAGACTGTGTAGAATAAATAAATAAATTAACATTATTGTTAATACTTAAATGACGTCACAATGGATGGGTTGGAGGAGGGCAACACTAAAAATCCCCGACAGATATGAACATTGCTCACAATAATAACACAGTAGTTCGCCCGCACGAGCAGGGCTCTATCGACCGTTTAACCCTATACTAGAGTGTGGTCCATTCGGTGCGTTCGATAAAAAAATAAGTCGAAAAAAAAATGCAGCGCGCCACCCCTAGGCTCGACGGGGAAAAAAACAGATAAAAATGGGTCTCGCTCGTAATTTAAATGTCGAAGCAGTTGTCGGTAGCCCGGGGTACAGTGCTACATTTCCGTCACTAATTTTTTTTTTATTCGATTTTGATTTCCCGAACACAATTTATGAATGAACAGGAAAAGTCTTTAATTTTTCTAAAAATCTCTCGATTTATCAAGTTTTGTAGTTTTTTTTTTTTTGAAAGGCGATGAAGTTTGCGCCGTTAGTTTCTTTGACAACCACCACGGCTTCATCGGACTTAGGGCATACGGATCTACTTTAATAAAGACCAGTGTTTAACTATGATCGCAATTGACGGCATAAATAAGGACTAGGTT